>OX621211.1:2900905-7700905 GCA_951640565.1 Petrophora chlorosata | reverse complement strand
TGCTTCGCTGTGACCTATATAACCCTACGAAGTATATATATATATATATATATATATATATATATATATAGAATTCTTTTCCAGATTACTCTACCTGTAGATTTGTAGCCTAGAACATTTTCAGACTTGGACCACACTTTTCCAATCCATACAGTTGCGCAAAGAATGCACTTGCGTAGAGCAACGGTGTGGATCTCACTGGGAGGCGGGCGGCGCGGACCGCGACCCGCAAACTCGCTTAGTTTGCGGGCTCAAACTTTGAAGGCAGATGCGAGCGTTGTTTTTTAGTTTTTACGAGCGAATTTTACGAGTGATATTGAATACATTAATTATAATGGTGCACATCTGTTCTTTTTTTTTTTTTTTTTTTATCTGTTAATTGGCTTGCGTTTGACCACTATGTCACCTGATGGTAAGCGACGATGCGGTCGACGATCTAGCACGCTTACCAAGATAGTACCCGTTCACTCGAGACTTGAAGATTCCCAGATTATAGCTATCGGGAAAGACTGACTCTGTTCTGTGTACGAATGTATCTTGACAACGAAAAACAACAAAGATTTAAGATGTCATAGATTTCTCAGTGAACTTACCTGCAATCTGCAGTCTATGTTAGAACTAATATCGTCTAGTACCTTCTATTATTTATTTTGTACTAATTAATGTACATAGTAATATAGTACGATTGAGTAAGGGCTAGAGAAAAACCAAAAGTTTTGTGAAAAAAATTACAATCGGCATCATTTATATTAGGTATGTACCTAGGTACATTACACATCTGCATCGTTATGACCTATCTTACGCGTGCCACAGTATTTGTACCTTCGGCCCGCGCCGCCCGCCTCCACGCGAGATCTCCGCCATTGCTCTACACAAGTACATTTGTTGCGCAATTGTATGAATTGTAAAACGGTGCTATCACCTTGTGCGAGCCACAGTTGTACCTCCAACAACGCATTCCGAAGTACACTACTAATCAGTTATTTTTACTTCAGTGGGTACATACGGTTCGCGTGTGAATGCAACACATATAAATGTATATTAGGTAGGTACTTGTAAATAAAAAACATAATACTAATAATTTATTTTATTTTCCATTTTGTGACAACCCTTGCACATCTGTGTGTGACATGTAAGTACCTACACGGGCGGCGCGGGCGGTGTCGCCCGACATCAAAGGCGTTGCGCTACTGTATGTATTGTAATACTGTGCGTAGATTTGACATGTGAAACTTTATTTCTGACTTGTTTCCAGCAGGCTGTTTCTCTAGAGCTTGTATCTTAGCGTGATTTCAATTTACAGGTGGGACTTTATCGCTGTCTCTTTCGTACTATTTAGGTTCGTATCTTGGATCATTTGGATCTTGACATATTATTGCAATACACATCTTAATGCCAAGTAGGGAGCCGATGGCGGGCCATAGGTAACTCAGCGTGAGCATGACTAGGAACCTAAATTGGACACATGATTTGTAGTTCTAGACTTTTGACACCTGTCGCTGACTGGTTCAAACGATTACCGATTCTTACACGTAGAAACGTATCCGATGCGAATTGTTTTAAATGCAAACTTTTTTATAGTTTTGCTAAATGCGCTTACGCTGCAAGCGCTAGCAAAATGTTTATTGGTTACGGCTAATTTATTGTGTTTTACTAATAAAACTTATGATTATCTTGCATATTAGAGGTGAATTAAAGGCTGATCAACATGGCAATGGCAGCAGGTTCTTTCATTGAATTCCTCCTTGTAATTATTTGCCTCGGACTTAGACCAATGTGATATTTATGTACGCCTCAAACTTCAATACACCAACCCAATGTTTTGTATTTATTAATCTAACCTCAAATTATGGATTCATCTTCAAAACAAGTCGAGTTGAAAACAATGTATGTTTTCAATGCGTTTTTTTTATAACCGTTTTAACGGTTAAGTGTCCCATAATCTTTTTTATTTTAAGAATCTAAATTACAACATAGTTGAGGGTATTATTGAATTTATTGGCGATGTTTTCATTGTAGCACTTATGAAGTCGTTAATCGACTGTTGTTCGAACACACGCAACTCACGCGTTTTCACTTGTTTTGAATGAACAAGTGAAACCGTCAGCAGCACTCGACAACCGCCTTTATTAAGTTACCTTTATTTATATATTTCGCGACTTAAGACATTGTAAACACAATATTTTTAGCTAATAGATGGTAACATTCAGGTTAAATAGTGTCAATGTTGCCATTACTATTTAATAAAGTCAATACTTTCAGATTTAAAATAGATAAAAATTGTGTAACACTAATTTGTTCTCTCATACGAATGTAGATGTTAATTAAATTTGTTCGTTGAATAAAAATAGCTATTTAGTCAAGGAAACTTGTAGGAATGTTAAATGCAAGAGCACTGAAGACATGCGTACACAGTAAAAAATTAGTCGTGGTTAGAATGGAAAATCGCTGGTGTGTACCTAACTTAGTAATAATTTAGAACACTCAGGTACTATATCTGCATTTAAAAATACTGTATAAAATTCAAGTCTACCAATGTACCAGCGGTGAAATCCAAGGTTTTGTTATTTAGTAACTTATGTAAATATAAAAATATTGTAATTTAATAAATTAAAGAATGATTTTTATTTCGATTCACTTGTTTTATTTTGTAAAAGCCGGCGTAGACATAAAGCAGAAGAAATTACAAGTATATTTATAGGGAAACTACTATGACATATGGCGAATTATTAAGATGGATAAATCCTAAACTGACACAAACAAAAGGGTAAAGCACATGTTCGAAGCCAATTTAATCCTTACCTAACTTTTTCTTTCGACATTGTTCTAATCTGAGTTCAATGCAGCTTGATCTTTCTTAACGATTATGTATGTGTCGTCGTGCTATCGCCCTTGAAGTCTTGAAGCATAACATCTTTTTCATTTTATTATATTCAACCTACAAGAAAATCTTCAAAATACACTTCATAGAAATGTCAAATGATCGCAAAATGCCAGAAACCAAGAAGTAACATGAAAACATTGAGGTATGATGAAAAGCCAATGATACTCAGAGGAAAAAATGATTGGTATTATCTGTGATGGCGGAGTAGTCAAGAACAATAACATTTTCTTGAAACAAACAAACTAAAACAATGTTCAGGATCAGTGTTATAACTTCGAGGAATTTGTTGGTAAGTAACGTATTCTTCTTTCTTGTATCTGCTTTCTTCTTATTTCATTAGGGAAAATACGAGTGGGCAAAAAGTCACATGTGAGAGTTGCACTGATCATACAAGTTCGAATCCCTACATGCACGAAAATATAGCCGGCACAGCGTGTGAGCCATGAAATAACCAACTTCTAGGCAAAGGGTTTTATTTGCCTAGGAAATACTTTGTGCCATGGCAATGTGGCCTTGTACATATTTATTTATTATGCTACAAATCCTTTGATAAACTTGTAGACCGGGCGTGGTCTACAAGTGTTGTTCTCCGGCTAGGTGGGGCGACGATTTATGCACATGAATGAATTCAGCTGGATAAAAAATGCTAGCAATCGGGTACGTTCGAGTGGTTTGAGTCTAGCATTGATCTGCGTAGCCCATAAAATATGATGATTGGAAGCAATTAGAGTGAGGCGCACTCGCGATGCGATGCGTTAAAGTATTGAATTACCTAGTTACTATGCATTTTAAAGTAGGACAGTATAGGTTATACTGTCCTACTGTTGGGCGAATGTCTCCCTTGTCTTTCAAACCCGAAGGTCTGATCTCCCGCTCAGTCGGGCTTAGAATATGTATCAATTCAGTCAGCATTTCCTCGGCCTCACTCGAAGCCTTTGCCCAGAATATAAACAAGCTGATATATATTTGTGAGTGCGCTCTCCAACTTTGTTTTAAGACAATATTGTTGAATGTTTTAGTACCGCCGAATCCGAATATCAGACTTCCAACTAGCGGCAATCTCTCGCACCGCCCCTAACTTGCAGTATAAGAACCCACGGGAGCGAAAACCTTGCCCCGTGCCCCCGCCGCCGTTGCCTCCTCCGCCTAAAGATGACAGCATGTTCTGGGGGGCGATGACCCTGCTAATGTTGACTGGGGGCTTTATTGCTTATGCCAAGTGAGCTTCCAGGCCTGCAGACGATGGACAATCCGCGGCGTACTATGTTATTGCGAAAATAGAACACTTGGAATTGTATGCGCCAACGTAGACAAGTACTTACAAAAGAGACCGCGCAAACATTTTTACGTGAACCGCAGCAAAGACCGCGGTTCTGCGCCGTAAATAGAACCAATATGTCACACTAAAGACTCCTACGCACATGGGCGTACATCTTTATCGTGAGCTTCCCTAGTTTTCGCGTAGATAATTCTATCTAGCGTTGAGTCCGCTGAGAACTTTATTTTTCTCGCTGACAATTTTCTACGTAATTTTTTTTTGCTGTCTAGGTATACATAATATAAGTGTCCATCGTCTGCGTTCGCCTTTCATATTTCTTTACTCACTTAGTCACAAGTCTACTCATGACCACGATCAATGCAACTTGATCGAAACGTCGAGGTTAGACAAAATGTAATTTTGATAAATACGTATGCGCGAATAGACCCGATACATTCTAAACATATTTGTCTGAAACATGGGTACCTACAGATAAAGATGTTAAGATTTATTCTGGCAATCGTGTTCTTCTTCTTACCCAGAACTCACGCCCCTGCCTATGAGTACTGACGTCTCACAATACGCCCTGATTTACGCCCCAGCAAACATCTTCAACCTTCTCCATAGCTCTATATTTATCCTTCATTATAGCGAAGTGCAGCTTTAGGTTGCTGGCATTCCTGTTCCAATGGCATTACAGATAATTGCAATGCTATTATGCTAGATGATGCTGATAACATTTCCAGGACAAATCCAGAGGTTCGAGACTGGATCACGGTTTACGTGCCGTGGTTTGACGACTTCATAGCTTTCATGTACCAGGAGAACATGACGTACGGAGAGTTTTTTAGCGAATGTATCGAGGATGTCAAGCAGGCCTTCTGCAAATACTTGAAAGATGACAAGCCAAAGCGGTGCACGGAGGACGGTAAACCGATATTCGGACCTGAACGTAAGTATTTAATTAATACACGACAATCTCTTATTTTTTATTTACCATTACCTAGGTGGTCTAGGTAGGGACCTAGGTAAATTAGTACCTAATGAATTCTGAATTCTTACAAAAGCCTTCGTTAGATTAGGCTGGCCAAAAGGCACATTTATATTGATCATACCTTGATCATCGTTAAAAGACTACTGATACCATAAGTCAAATAACTCAAGGCATCTTTGATAAGTCGAAGCATCATCAGCTTAAGCTACATCCCACTGTTGCGGTAAGATTCAGGCTATCGACCATTATCCGGTCCCAATGCCGTTTGGCTTTATTTTGTAAAAATAAAGATTGGGAAACAATCACACGGCCCGCCTTGTGGTCACCGTCGATAATGGACATCTTCATCATGGACATCCGAAGTGTTGCGTTTTGAACTCTGTAATGAATATTAAAACAAGACTCAGTATTTTTTAACCGTAGCCGCTTTTGTGAAGATGTTTTTTTTTTATTTTATTTGTGATAAATCTACGTTTGACCACCATCTCGCCTGATGATAAGCGACGATGTGGCCGAAGATGGAGCACGTAGATTTAGAAGATACCTATTCACTCTAGCCTTGAAGACGCCCAAATTATAGTTTTCAGGAAACAGAGAAGACGGCAAGGAGTTCCATTCCTTAGCAGTACGCACTATAAACGTGGAACCAAAACGCTTCGTTCGAATTGGCGGAATGTCTACTATATAGGGATGATATTTGGCCGACTTTCTGCTCGTCCTGTGATGGAAGGCGGAGGGTGGAATTAGGTCGTGAAGTTCCTGTGCACATTCCCCGAAATGTATCCTATAGAAGATTGACAGACATGCTACCTTACGTCGATGCTCAAGACTATACATCTTGGTAGCGACTAGTTTTTCGTCCCCAATAAGTCGCTTCGCACGTCGATCTACAGCCTCCAATACTGCCAGCTGGTACTTGGCCGATCCGTCCCATAGATGGCAACAATACTCCACACACGAACGGACCTGAGCTTGATAGAGGTTCAAAAGCTGTCCAGGTGTGAAGTACCGCCTCACCTTATTTAGGATACCAAGCTTCTTGCCTGCAAGCTTAGCTTTGGAGTCTAAGTACGTGCCGAAGTTGAGCGTAAGAGAAAGGGTAAGGCCTAAAAGCTCCAGGTGGTCTGTCATTGCTAAAGGCACATCTCGGAAAGTAGGAGAGAGAGAGAATTGGTTCTATTTAGTGGTGAATAGACATGCTTGCGTTTTCTTGGCGTTAAATTGCACAAGATTGGCCTCGCCCCATGTTTGATGTTAAACTTAGATATAAATGTATTTAGCTAATCACACACACACTTACAGCTAATCAGTTGTTGTATTTCAGCTCGCCCAGACTCTCCAGAGCCTTTACCGGAGTGCAAAGAAGTCGAAGGTAACCATAGTGATTTTGTTGCCTGTTATATAATTATAATATTTAATAATAATATATAATAATAATATTAAATAAAAAATATATATATACGCCCATCAGTCACATATATAGGTTCTGGTCCTCACTAAGATTCCCTGTGTCGAGGTAACCAGAAATTATGAGGACCACGGTTATAACGTTTTGAAAAACATAATTTTTAGCCATCGCTTTAATTCGCGAATTCATAAGCTATCTGTGCTTGCCTCTTTTTTTCTGAATTACTTAGACAAACTGAGAGAATCACGTTGGTTACTCTTTTTAAAGCAAAAAAGGATGACGATGACGATATCTGCATAACTCTCCCGCCGCCAGTCCTTACCAAGGACGTCTGCGAGTTCGAGCGCTGCCTTCGTGACGTGGGCGAGACTGCGCTCGTCAACTACTTGACTGCTCATGACGCCTGCGTTTATTATAATAAGGTCAGGAAATGCCTATTTATTAGGCCTATTAAATATATTTCCACCCTATGTTAACCTACCCCTTACATACCTAACACTTACAATAAATTAATAGTTTAAATACACAATTTATAAAAGGAAAATGCACTGAAGAGGAGCAATTCAACTAATTTTACTCAGGAACATAGTTACAAGTGCAACTGGGATCCAACTCTTGTAGGTAGGCACGGCTGGAACGTTGTTAGTCTGCTGGATTCCGATAAATAGTAAACCACAGTTTACACCAGTACCACAGTTTTACATAAGGATTATAAAACTGTGTCGGCACTAAATGTGTCGCATTGACATGACGCTCTATTAAACTTTTTTTTTACACTTTATATGTAGATCTATGTTTGGCCACTATCTCGCCTGATGTGAAGCGATGATGTGGCCTAAGATGAAGCACATAGATCTAGAGAGAGACGGCAGTTGAGCGGCTGCTCAGACCTCTAATGCCCATGCCACAGAAAGCGGGTCGGGGGCATCCGGGCCGAGGGCGGTGTCCGGGCCGCGGACGGCGCGGGCTCTGATGTATTATTTGTATTTGTATTACACAATATGTCACATAGAAAGCGGGGTGGGTGCGGACTGGAACTACGTCAGACAGCGCAAACAGCGTAGCCCCGGCCGGGCCCCGGATGGAAGTTTATCTGTGGGTGAACTTAAGTGTAACTAAAGCTTTATAGCTATAGCTTTATAGTTTATTTTTAGCTGTTTTATTTTATTTTTATTGAAAAACTTACTAGAATACTAGGTGCGAGGACGGCATAAACCTGTGCTACACGGTGAAAGACGAGACTTTCACGTAGGTAGGTACTATTATTTATTCTGTGCTCCCACCAAGATTATTTTAGTGAGAGGTGGATTTTAAGTTCTATACTTTCCTTTATAAAGACCATCGATTGTGGTCGAAACTGTAGTCGGAACTGAATAATTCCCGTGACATTAATAAAAGATGCTATTTTAGTTGGTTGAAGAGACAATGGTGAAGTTCACCGTATACGGCATGAAGGAAATGCGCAAAGCGATGATAGAGAGGATTGAGCTTGTCAAGGAGTCTCTAGCCAATGCCCAATGTGCTGCCGCTAAGTTAGGTAGGTTTCTATCCTGTAATTTTCAAATGATTTGATTTGTCTGTTAGATTCAAATTTTGTGCGAATTCAGAATGCACAGCAGTCAACCTCGGTAGACGCTCACTTGTAGCTTTTAATGTCTAAGTTCTAAACAGTAAGAGTGAGCGTCAACTGAGGTTGACTGCAGCAGCTGTGCATTCTGAATTCATAGAAAGGGTTTAGAAAGAAAGAAGAAAGAAAGAAAATGAGTTTTTATTGCCAATAACTTAATATAACTTCAATATTTATATACTATTATGGTTTGGCAATAAGGGGTAGGCTCAGTATCGTTCGGTGTAAGCTCTAGTGAGTTTACACAGGGCTGGTTTTCAGCGTACCCCTTTGCTCGACCTCAGATGTTTGCCGAGAAGTAAACAAATTGTACCAGCGGCGGTTTAGATAACTGCTGTAACCGTGATTTCACGTGGACGAAGTCGCAGGTATCAGCTAGTTACATTATAAACTAGTTGCTCCCCGCAGTTTTACCCACGGTTTTCCGGGATAAAAAGTGTCCTATGTCCTTTTCCAGGATCTAAATTACTGAAGCGTGCATGGGTCCTGTTGGTCCCATATAGCAATTTTTTTTAAATATCTTCAGGTACAGTAAACCGCTTGTTACAGTTTCATGATAAGTATTGATTATATTTTGCTTGTTTTAGATGAATTATCCAGATATTTCGAATGCGGAGCGCGATTTACGAAGGAGGAGATGCATAATACAAAGGAACTTTTTAAGGACTACAGTACTAAAGTGAAAACTTTTAGGATGAAATGGCAATGGGAAAACGACAAGGCTCTTGCTCTGGATGCACAGTTTTTGAAGGTAATTTTTAAAGAGTGAAACTTTTCTTTCAAGTTCTTACTAGCTGACCCGACTGACATCAGTTATTCCTGGAATTTCCCAATTTTCCGGGCATTTTATCCTAATTGAACAATTACGAACATTTAACTACAGAATAGCCAAATCGGTCCATCCGTTCTCAAGTAATGAGCTTAGGCTTGTCATTTTATGTTCCCGTACTGTTTGCACCAACCTCTATAATGCTGATGCGGACCAAATCTGAGATAGTGATCGTACCTAAGCGATGACGTATCCGAAGATGGAGCACACAGAAGACGGCTGTTGAGCAACTGCTCAAATGCAGACTGGGACATCTCTCTGATGATCTCCTACCAACATTCCGAAACACGACTAGGTCGCTTGACGGCATTGTTCGGTAGGTGTTATTATAACCGCGGCTGGAGTATACCTACTACTAATTTGTTTCATGTAAGTTTTTTTTTAATATGACTGTCTGACCTACAGGTAGAAGCGCTAATGAAGAAATACACAAAAGAAAACGAGGCGATGTTCAAGAGTTTGAAGTACGATAAGAAAAAGCCTCAAATGCACGGCGACGGAGATTTACTTCTCCATCATGTGAAGAGATACGTAAGTATTTACCTTTTCCTCATCGCTTACAACTTAAAACACTCGCTCAGAAAACGGTGAAAGAAAGGCTTTCAGTTTTGCTACGATTAAAAAGTTAATTTAATTTAAGCCTTGGATAGAAGTGCCACTTTAGTCCGCCTGTAAACAGCTTATATGACGCTCATTATGAGCATGAGAAGTACAAAATATTCTTTCATGCAAAGATATTGTGTTTCAGCTATAAAACTTTTATCCAGGTTGAGCAGTTGAGAGAAGAATTAGCGGACGCGTTAGCAGGAATGACGGAGCGCGTCAACCGTGGCGTTGAAAGTAAGTTTACTGGTAGGTTTCTCGTATGTGAGAGGCTGTCTGGGTGGGTACCACTGCTTTGCCAGTTATTCAGCCGCCAAGCAGTAGTGCGCAAGCATTACTGTGTTCCGGTTTGAAGGGCATTGTAGCCAGCGGAATTACTGGGCATTATGAGACTCAACAGCTAATTGTCTCGGGTGTCGAGCGCAGTGCAGCGCCGCGCATAATTTGGCAAAACAAAGCTATGGGTGGTGCTGTCATTGTTATGGGCTGACGTATTGCTTACCATCAGGCAAAAGACCAGCTCGTCTCGTCTCGTTAAATATGTATTTTTCCAGGCGATTATCTCTTAACGATACTCGCAACTCGGTCCGTGTAGAATAATGTCTACCTGTGCAGGTTTGCCTGCGCAAACCTTTCTATCACTTAGTTTTGAATGTTGTGTATTCTTAAATAATTTTTCATCAGCTCTTCCTCAAGGCGAGAATGAGAAAAAGGCCAGAGACGCGGAAATAGCCGCGCACTACAAGAAAAAACAAGCAGACCTTGCTGCAGAGTTCAAGAAACGGGTTATAATTCTCGTTATTAACTAGCTTTATCCCGCGGATTCGCTAGCATGGACTCTACATAATGCAACATAAGTTACTGTATGACCTAGTGGTGATTTTCTTATTAATATAACTCTTACACACGTCTCACAGACTATGTGGTGTATTGGTTTGCCAGGTCAGCTGAAATCCCAAATATTGGGGAAAAAAAGTAATCGTTTGGCGTTATTTATTTATTTAAGATCAACAACCAGCAAAGTACTGCTGCTAAAAACTTGGCATTTTATGCAAGGTCAAGCGGTATTTCACTCCTGGACAGCTTCTGAACCTTTACCAAGCACAAGTTCGGTTCTGCATGGAGTACTGCTGCCATCTTTGGGACGGGTCAGCCAAGTACCAGCTTAAGTCTTTGGATTCGATTGAAAGGCGTGCAAAAACGCTCATCAATGATGAAAACGACAAGTTGGTGGAAACCAGACTACAAAGCCTGACACATCTACGTGAAGTCACAAGCCTATCGGTATTCTGCAGAAGACACTTCCTCTCCATCCAAAAGTTGTCTTGAAGAGATCGCTTTGAGCGATAAGACTGCCCATTGTAACACCATTGTAAACATTTAACTTGTACTTAATTTCTGTTCTTAAGGTGAATAATAAAGTGTTTATGTATCTATCTACACTACCGAGAATTTGATCCCCCCATCACCATTCCACCATCGGACAACTAGACGATCGGCACAACGGCACCCCTACATGGTAGAAGCCGCCTGTTCGTACTAAACGTTTTGGGTCATCCTTTTTAATGCGAACGTCAAGGGAGTGGAATGCCTTGCCGTCATCTATGTTTCCACATAAATACAATCTTGGTGTGTTCAAACCTAGAGTGAACAAGTATAGGTACTGGGTAAGCGTGCTACATCTTCGACCACATCGTCACTTCCCATCAGATGAAATTGTGGTATATTTTATGGTCAAACGCAGACCCAGTCTGATGTAAAAAAAGCAAAAAGCATTTTCCATACTTTTTGTAGAATCAGTTTTGTTCAATAGTCTTGTTTTGCAGTTTGACGACCTCAAAGCTGCGACTGACAAGCAGAATAAGGACGCAATTGAAAAACAAGTTAAACAATCACAGACCACTTTAGAGTTAAGGCTGCAGGAACTTGAGATTAATGTAAGATATATCTACCTACCTAATCGAGTGTGAGTGTGAGCGAGTGTGGCTCAGTGGGAGCACATGCGACTTTCGATCCGCATCCGTATTTCGCACCCGAGTTCAAATCCCGATGGCCCCGCACCACTTAAGTTATTTGCGGATTTTAACTCTCTCTAAAAAATGGTAAAGGAAAACATTATGAGAAAAGCGGCATATTCAAGAGTGAATTTGAAAAATTCAAATACATGAGACATACTCCAACCCGAATTTGGCAAGCGTGGCGGATTATGTATGGCCCATATGAGAGTAGGTCCGTGTCTCACCACGTGGAAAGTAATTGGCTTATGATGATACCTAATCCTACTTAATATTATAAATGCGAAAAACTCTCTCTGTCTCTGTGTGTATGTGGGGGTGTGTGTGAGCGTGTAAGGGTGTGTGTCTTTCTAAACACTTAACTCCAAAACGACTTCCAACGGATTTTGATTAAATTTGGTACATCATTTCAGGCTCACGCTAAACTGAAGCAACTTGTGGCAGCGGCAGTTGCGGCCGAGAAAAAACAGATGGCGATAACCCTTAAGAACATGGCTGGGGAGTTGTCCATTGTTGAACAAAAGCTTGAGGGTAAGTAGAAAAAATAAACTAGGTATAACTAATACTATTTCACCTGGTGCAAAAGGCCAGCCTCAATTTCGCCATCTTTTTCCCATCACTACATTCTTCATTATTGTTTCAAAATCATTGCCACAACAATATTTTTTTTATTGTTCAGCAATTCAACAAGTGCGTCACCCGTGAGGTTTAAGCTGACTTACTTACCCACTAGTGTGGCCAAGCACTTTGTCAAATCAAAGAGAGAGAGGGCAGATTCCGTTGAACACGAATGCCTGTCTTTCTCTTTTTCTATAATTATCCAACCAGATTCTTCAATAGTGTGATACACGCTTGCCTAATAGAAGATTAATTATTCTGTGGTAGAAGATACTGTTTACGCTCGAATCGAAGACTCCCAAGTGATTTATGATAGCGGTTACTGTAAATCAATAATAAAATACATTCAGCCTTACATTGTCGGCAACACATACGCAATGCTTCTTTGCAGATACGGTGGTGACCGCGAACCATCATGTGGGCCGTCTGTTGGATGGCATTTATTTCATTTTAAATGCCTAAATAAATGAAAACCTATAATTATAATGATATTTTTTGTGTGAACGAGCTTTTTGTACCACTCTCTTTTTCTCTCTCTTAATATATCTCTCTCTTTATCTTCCTCTCTCTCTCCCCTTTCTCTCTCTCTCTCTATCTCTCTCTCTCTCTATCGAAAATATTATCTGAGGTCTTGAGTGAAGGATGGCGGCTGAATAATAATTCAGCTAATAATGAATAATCAAATAAAATTTTGCTTTAGCTCGTCTCAAAGCCGAACGTGAGACGCGTCGTTCTCAAGAGCTCTGGACGGCTGGCGCGTCCCTACTGGCTGCCACCAAGAAAGGAGACCCTTATGTACGAGTGGATAAGGAACTGAAAGCTATTGAGAAGGCTTCAGGTGAGTTTCTTTGTAGTACCACAGCACAGCCTAGTAATCATAGGATCATATTATTACTTACTAGCTGCGCCCCGCGGTTTCCCGGGGTAAAAATAGCTTGTGTGCTATTCCAAGTCTTAAAGTACCTACATACCAAATTTCACCAAAATTTGTTCTGTAGTTTTTGCGTGAAAGAGTAACAAAGATCCATACTTCCATACATACAAAATGTCGCGTTTATAATATTAATAATGATGCTTATAATTTTTTTATATTTAGAAATTAATTATACAGTACGTATTCGAAGAAAAAAGTGCATCAAATCAAATTAATGAATTCAAAGCACAGCGTCAAAATTGTAAAAATATGTTTGTATTTGTCTACCTTTGTTAAAAATAATAAAATTAAATAATCTTTTTTTTTCGTATAGGGGATGGCGACAAGCTCGTTTTGTCGGTATTGAAAGCGATACCAAAATCCGTGCGAGAGAAAGGAGTAGTTCCAGAAAGTGTAATTCGGGAGAAATATCACACTGTGAGTACCTATTCAACATTTGAAATAAAGAGCGTGGAAACAGTATTTAAATTTATGCGATAAAAATTATCCTGTCTTTCTCCGAGTTACATGCAGTCTTTGTGCCTAACTTCATCCAGAACTGTTCAGCCATGAAAAGGAAACAAACAGAGAGACAGATCTTTGGACAGAGTAACTTTTGCATATACAGGTGTAGCATATTTTTGGGACCTATATTTAACCGATGTTTCCTAAGAAGAACACTTCCTCATTGCAAGGTGAAAGGTACCTACACTGAAAGTCCCAAAATATTGCCACGCCCTGTATAATATTAGTGTGGATTTTATATAGTTACTTACTGAGATCTCACCACTGTTATTTTAAATAAATTCTCCTTTAGACTCGCAGCCATAATACGATAGCAGTTCTATGTGTCCACAGATGGAGGATACTGCTCTGAAAGTTGCTTTAGTGGAGCAGGAAGGAGCGCCACTGTTGGTGTATTTTATATCTTACCTACAATCTCGTTTTCTTTTTATGAGGGTAAGCATCAGCAGGCAGACTGATATTATGAAATACCGTCGCAATTGATTATCATTAAAACGTGTTTCTATAAAAATAAAATATATTATTTCTTATTTTATGTTATTATTATTGCCAAAAATTATTATTTTAATTTTATTTTTAGATTCCCGGAATACCACAAGAAGAATTTGATAAGCCCCCTAAGGAGCCCGCAGCAGGATTAGATACATTTGATTTACTACAACGAGCAAGGTAAACGCAAGCTTAACTCATCTTTGTCGTAAAATATTATGTAAAAAAAATATTTTTAAGAATATTCATCGACCTCCCCTAGATTTTGGATAGAACGTGGCAACATCGCTTTAGCGCTGAAGTACGTGACAGCATTGGAAGGTGCGTCGCGCGGCGCGGCCGCCGCCTGGCACGAAGCCGCGCGCTCGTATCTCGAGACTCGTCAAGCGGCTGAAGCTGTGATCGCCCATGCGATCGCACTGGGCTTGCAGTATGTCTAGTCACGTGAGTATACCAGTAGCCAGTCAGCTGAATAGTCTTTGTTGACCTTATGACTTGACTTGACCAAAGAAGCTGAACGTAACGAGATGTTTTTTAATTTCATTCATGGCAACCCAGCAATCTATATTTATATATACTACCTAATCGGGGATCGGAGAGTAATCGAGAAAAAACATAAAATGTAGTTAGAACGAATGTTCGTCGAACCAGAAAGATCGTTCAATCAATATTTTTGTGAAATAATAATGATTTATATTTTTAAATCAATTAATAAAATCTAATAATTCTGACATGTTTAATCTGTTCTTCATCTCAAACGAAATAACAATCACAGCGCATGACGTCATTTGTAGGCAAATGCCGTGTTGTTTTAGCTTGTGTTTATTATACGTTTTTCCTTTTTATAAAATGTATTTCTGCAAATTGTTTCGTTCCATTACTACAATATCGTCCCCAAACTTCACAAAACGTATTTAAATATCTTTGGAAGTTTTATTTCGAAGAGGTTGTCGTTTTCTACCTTCATATGACGTCACAAGTTTGAGGTGACCTTATAAACTTAAAATATTAAAACATAGATTTTAGGTACTTTTAGAGCGTTATTTAATTAAAATAGTATTTTTCATGGCTATATATATTAATTGTAGTTAATATAAAACACTTACTGAAAAGTTGTCCGATCCCCTAATGTATGTACAAGTATGTATGAAGAAGTTAAGCAGGTAGTTTCTGTAATTAATTGCCTCATTGTAAACATTATTTTCTATCTATTACAGTTCACTGAAATCCCTCAAGATGAGTTACCACTTACCCATGGACTTCTCCAAGTTGGACACTACGTACATATAATTTCGTAGTGGTTTTATTTTATAGTTTTAGTTGATTTGTTGGGCATCCAATTAAATATGGATGCCCAACAAATCAACGGCATAAAATAAACCTTTATTCGTTTGTCGTCAATCGAGATGTTCGTAATCCAAACTGCTGATTGGGATCCATGATCGGCCACAGATAAAATAGAGAACAAATACGTCCCTCTTATGGAAATTAAATCCACGCTCTCGGATGCGAGCTGTAACTTTACTGATATTGTTGCACGATACTATAATAAAAACATAGTGTGTTACATGGTTTGCGAGCCTGATGCGAGCGTTTTGTACTTTGATTTGACTAACCTCAGTTTTTGCCGCAAATAAAAAAGCTTAGATGTCTGGAGTGGACCCACACATAGATCCTCATAGTACGGCTTGTTCCCTATTTCTTTCTTCTTATTTTCATTATCCCACTGTTGATATAAGCCTCCTGTCCATCACGCCACCCTTTCCGGTCTTGTGCTTTTATCATCCACATTTTTCCAACAACCCTGGCCACGTCGTAGTTTCATCTGGCTGATGGTCTGCCCCTAGATCGGAAACCTTCTATTGGCCGCCATTCGGTCACTGCCTTAGTCCACCTTTCGTCGTCCCGCCTAGGCACATGTCTCGCCCATCTCCACTTCAGCTTGGCGATTCGCGTACCAACATCTCGTCATGACATATTATTGCAATATACACCTTAATGCCAAGTATATAGCCGATAACGGGCCGTGGGTAACTCAGCGTGAGCATGGACACTAGGAACCTAAAAGGTTTGACACATGATCTGTAGCTATCTTGCATATTAGAGGATGAATTAAAGGCTGAATAAAATGGCAATGACAGCAGGCTCTTTCATGGAATTCCACCTTTCCGCTTGTAATTCTTTGCCTCGGTCTTAGACCAATGTGATATTTATATGCGCTTCAAACTTTAATACATCAACCCGATGTTTTGTGTTTGTTAATCTAACCTCAGAAATTATGGATTCATCGGGTAATTCAAAAACAAGTCGAGTTGATACCCTTGTATGTTTTCAATTATCGTGGTTAGACTAGAAAATAATAAAAACTTAGAACAATTATGCACTAGGTATCTGCAAATATGTAAAATATTGTTTAAAATTTAGGTAAGTCCACCGATATACCAGCGTTGAAATCCAAGGTTTTGTTAATTTAGTAATTTATGTAAATATAAAAATATTGTATTTAAATAAATTAAAAGAATGATTTTTATTTGGGTTCACTTGTTTTATTTTGTAAAAGCAGACGTAGACTGATGCAAGGCAGAAGAAATCATTGTAGGTATATGAGGGAAATACTATGACACATACCGAGTTATTAAGATGGCTAAGTCCGTAACTGATACAATAAATAAAAAGGTTCAAACTTGAACGAATAAAAAGACCAGTTTTATTCGTTCAAGAGTCCAAAGCACCATGTTCAAAGCCATTATAATCTGAGTTCAAAGCAGTCAATAGCTTGAGCTTTCTTATCGATTATGTAGTTTGTGTCGTCGTGCTATCGTCTTCGAGTAGACAGCCATGTCGAGAAGAGTAGATTGGATATCTTATCTGTGCCCTTGAAGTCTACTCGAAGCTCAGAGGAAGAACCTCAGAGTAATGACACTACTATTACTCTATTATTATACTACCTATTACTCTGAGGGAAGAACACTATATACTGTTCTTCGAGACTATATAGTGTTCTTCCTCGACTCGAGACTCGAAAGCCTCGGAGCATAACATCTTTCAACTCTTTATAATATTTTATATGCAACCTACAAGAAAATCTTCAAAATACACTTCATAGAACATGTCAAATGAACGCAAAATGTCAGAAACCATGAAGAAACAAAAACACGCAACGCCAATGATGCGCCAATGGCGGAGTAGTCGAGAACAATTTTCTTGAAACAAACAAACTAAAACAATGTTCAGGATCACATCTAGTGTTGTAACCGCAAGGAATTTGTTAGTAAGTAACGTATTCTTCTTTTCAGTTTCTTCCTTGATATTATTTTATTAGAGAAATGCAGTCAAAGAAAAGGTTTGAATCCCAATTTAAATATGTACAAAAGTGCATAGCGTGTGAGCCATGAAACAACCAATCACTGAGTAAAGGTACGTGTCCTGGGAAAGTGTGGTAAAGTACCTATGGCCTTTGTATACGAATCTATTTGGTTTGGTTTATTATGCTTGTAAACCGTTGACTAACTTGTAGACCACCCTCTTGGGCTAGGTGGAGCGATGATATAGATAGATAGATAGATAAACACTTTATTATTCACCTTAAAAATAGAGATAAAGTACAATTCGAATGTTTACAGTGGTGTAACAATGGGCAGTCTTATCGCTTAAAGCGATCTCTTCCAGACAACCTTTGGATGGAGAGGAATAACGAAACATACACAGACGATGGTGATAGAAAATATAATAGACATACTAAGGGCTTACATATGATATACAATATATAATCTAATTACTTAAATATATATATGACTATATAAATAAACTTATATACCTAATTAATATACATACATACATACATACAATATACATACGATATATGCACATGGATGGCTTGAGCTGGATGAAAAATGCCAGGAATCGATTCGGTTCGAGAGGCTTAAGTCCAGCAGTGGCCTGCGTAGCCCATAAAATATGATGATTGGAAGCAACTAGTTGTGGCTATAACCCATTGTACCATACACTGTATATTAAGGCGCACTCGCAAAACTCGCGATGCGCTAGTGAGAAATTGGTCGAGTTCACGCAACTAGTTTTAAAGAACCTATACTGTTGCACTGTTGGGCCAATGTCTCCCCCATGTCTTTCACTTTGTCGGGCTAAGGACATCTAGATAACATGTATCAAGTCTACCAAGATCGTCTCGCCAGCATTTACTCGTCCTCCCTAGACGCCATTGCCCGGATTCTAATTATTCAAGCTAATATGTTTGTGAATTTGGTCTCTAACTTTCTCTTAAGACAATATTTTTGAATTTTCTAGTACCGCCGAATCCGAATAACAGACTTCCAACTAGCGGCTATCTCTCGCACCCCCCCTAATCTACAGTATAAGAACCCACGGGAGCGCGAACCTTGCCCCGTGCCCCCGCCGCCGCTGCCTCCCCCGCCCAAAGATGACAGCATGTTCTGGGGGGCGATGACCCTGCTAATGTTGACTGGGGGCTTTGTTGCTTATGCCAAGTGAGCTTTCAGGCCTGCACGGACGATGGACAATCCGCGGCGTACTTTGTTTCTGCGAAAAAAAACACTTCGAATTGTATGCGCCAACGTAGACAAGTACAAAAGAGAACCGCAGTAACGTCCGTGGTTGTCCGCCGAAGATAGAACCTATATGTCACATTTAATACACCTACGTACACCAGCGTACTTCCATAAAGTGCGCTTTCGTATAGATTTCGCGTAGGTATAAATTAATCAAGCGTCGTGTGGAGTCCGCCGAGGACTCTGGTCTGGTCTCGCTGATAATTTTCGACATATCAAAATTTTTTGCTGACTAAGTTACAAATAATGTCCGTCGTCTGCGTACGCCTTTCACATTTCTTTTTATTTTCATTTTGTCGGCCAACTAGGATTTAGTAGCTATGAGGACCACGATTCCATAACATCCCGTCATGAAATTTGTCTGCATTTCTTTTTACGATTTAAAAATATTATCCCTAGCGGGAAATAGGAACACGCAACCAATCTCCATTTGTATAAGTTACTCTATGTTCTATGAGACTGCTGGTGGTTAAATCGTTATTGAACAACTGTCATATTATTCTGTACTTTGAATTTGAGTTCCGCTAATCAGGCAAAGTGTTGTTCCACCTACCAAGGCCTAGCTTAGCAATCTTGTTGTTTTTCTTACCCAGAAGTCACGCCTCCGTGGGGGAGTTGATTATTGTGCCCCCATAAGCATCTACATCCGATAGCGGAGTGCAGCTTTAAGTCGCTGGCATATTTGTTCCATTGCAGATAATATTTGATATTATCTGTGGAGACTTGTAATTGGCTCTTTGTTAGCTACTTACTCATATTTTGTAATTGATAGCTGTAAGTCCCCCAAATAAAATAAATGCCAGATGATACTGATAACATTTCCAGGACAAATCCGGAGGTTCGAGACTGGATCACGGTTTACGTGCCGTGGTTTGACGACTTCATAGCTGTCATGTATCAGGAGAACATGACGTACGGAGAGTTTTTTAACGAATGCATGGAGGATGTCAAGGACGCCTTCTGCAAATACATTAAAAATGACAAGCCAAAGCTGTGTACGGAGGACGGCAAACCCATACCCCAAGTACAACGTAGGTATCAATACATAACAATCTCTTATTTCTTATCAACGTACCTACTTAAGTAAAAACCTAATGAATTCTTATAAATGCCTTCGTTAGATTAGGTAGGTTCGATATAACGGCTGGTCAAAATGAGGCACATTATGTTATTAGGTATATTGATCAAGGCATCAAAGACTTCCGACACCTCTTTGACAAAAGTCGAAGCATCATTAGCTTTTGCTACGCGATTTCCACTGCTGGGGTAGGAATAGAGATTCAGGCTATCGACTATAATCCGGAGCCAGTGCCGTTTGGTAGCTTTGTAAATAAAAGACTGGTAAGCAATCAGACTGCCCACCTGATATGGTACCGTCGATAATGGACAGGACATCTGCAAGAGGTGGCCAGAGGCGTTGTCAATGCGTTTACGACTCTATAAATTATGTTACAAGTCTTATTAGATTTTCATTTTTGTTTTTCAGCTCCTCCAGAGCCATTGCCGGAGTGCAAGCAAGTCGAAGGTGATTGTCATACCTAGTTAACCATAATGATTTGAATAGCAATCTTGTGGTGTTAAGCCGCAAGTTCTACAACGATTAGACTTTCTGTAACCAGTTAATAAAATTAAAAAAAATTACAAGAAAAGTCTAGGTATTGTAGATCACTGACCTCTATAACGTGCAAAAAAAACACAGCGTTATAAAAACACCTGAATCTTTCATTAAATTTAGACCCTCATTATTCTAATTTTTTTTTACGCCACTTTTAACCAGGTCAAACGAGGCGTATTTATCAGCTAGAGTCTAAAATAACTAAGAAAACATTGGAGGGAAGAGTAGTTAAATTATTCAACAAAATTTTGAAGCACGTAATTTTTTTTAGCTCTCGCTTTTTTATCAAAATATACTTTCTGATGGAATTTAGAGAATCACGTTGGTTATTCTCTTTTTAAAGCAAAAAAGAAAGATGATGACGAAGTTCCCTGCGTAACCCTCAAGCCGCCGGTCATTACCAAGGACGTTTGCGAGTTCGAGCGTTGCCTTCGTGACGTGGGCGAGACTGCACTCGTCAACTACTTGACTGCTCATGACGCCTGCGTTTATTATAATAAGGTAAGGAAATGCGTATTTATTAGTCCTAGGTATTAAATATATTGCCACCCTGTATTTACCTACCCCTTAAACACCTTACACTTCCAATAAAATTAACATAAATAGTTTAAATACACAATTTATAACAAAAATACTGAAATGAATTTACTCGGTAACATCGTTTGAATTGTTACTGGGATCTGACTCTTGTAGGTATGACTGAAACGTTGTTAGTCTGCTCGTTTCCGATGAATAGTCACGTCAAGCCAGCCCCCGTACCCATATGTCCCTCAAGCGCCAATCGTATATCGTGTTGAGCTCAAATTAAGGTATAGCTTCACTGCGACTAATGAGATACCGACTAATTATTATCGATTCAGGCAAGAAATCGAATTAATCTCATTCATTTATACCAAAATATGATAACTAAAAGTTGAAATAAACTTAATGGGACAATAAATGGCATCATAAAATATTGTCGCAGTGAACCTATACCCTAAACTGAACTCAACACGATATACGATTGGCGCCTGCGGGACATATGGGTAGGGGGGCAGATGCTCACACAGACACAAGCACGCACACACCATCACCACAGTAGGTAGTTATACAGCGTAGCCCCGGATTACCTTCGCTTAGCTTTATGCTTTAGTTACACTTATTAGAAAAGCTTAGGTTCTTACTACACTAGAATACTAGGTACGAGGCCGGCATAAACCTGTGCTACACGGTGAATGACCAGACTTGTTCGTACTACTATTTATTTTGTGCTTCCACCAAAGTCAACTTGGTGAGAGGTGAGTTACGCGTTCCGCACTCTCCTATACAAATACCACCGAATGTGGTCGAAACTATAGTTGAACGGAACTGAGTAATTCCCGTGACATTAATAAAAGATGCTTTTTTAGTTGGTTGAAGAGACAATGGTGAAGTTCACCGTATACGGCATGAAGGAAATGCGCAAAGCGATGATAGAGAGGATTGATCTTGTCAAGGAGTCTCTAGACAATGCCCAATGTGCTACCGCTAAGTTAGGTATGTTGTGATTTTAAAATGATTTATTTTTAAGGTTTTTAAACTATCGTGAGTCGAAATATTCACTATAAAATATAAACGGGGACACTCTGTATATACATAAATTTATCATTGTGTCGGAATAACTCCGACCAGGTTTCGGACAATTAGTATGTCCTTGTTCCGGGATTTTTTGCGCCGCGAATCCAAAGCTCCTATGTGTGTTTATATCTATAATGATTTATTTTTGACATGATTAGTCTGTTAGATTTCAGTTTTGTGCGAATTCAGAATGTACAGCAGTCAACCTCGGTAGACGCTCACAAAGGCACGACGAGTGCACGTCAACCGAGGTTGACTGCAGTGCATTCTGAATAAGCCTAAAGGCGTAAGATAATTGCTGTAACCCTAATTTCACGTGGTAGAAGTCGCGGGTATCAGCTAGTTACACTTATAAACTAGTGTACATGTTCCCCGCGGTTTTCCAGGATAAAAAGTATCCTAGGTCAATAAGTTTTCAGTTCCAGGACACAAATTAATGAAGCATGCATTTTTGGGTCCTGTTGCTACAGTTTAGGAAAAATGTTCTTTTCAAAAATATCTTCAATGTACAGTAACCGCCTCGTTACAGTTTCATGATAAGTATTGATTATATTTTGCTTGTTTTAGATGAATTATCCAGATATTTCGAATGCGGAGCGCGATTTACGAAGGAGGAGATGCATAATACAAAGGAACTTCTTAAGGACTACAGTACTAAAGTGAAAACTTTTAGGATGAAATGGCAATGGGAAAACGACAAGGCTCTAGCTCTGGATGCACAGTTTTTGAAGGTAATTTTCAACTAGAATGGAGGAAAATTTTTATTTCGTCTTCTAACTAGCTGAACCTCTACTGACATCGGTTTTTCCCGATTTTTCCAATTTTCCGGGCAACTTCTCCTAATAGGACAATTACGAACATTTAAAAACAGAATAGCCAAATCGGTCCAACCGTTGTCAAGTGATGAGCATAGGCTTACCAACGTATTTAATTTTTATTGATATAGATTACCGGTCCCGTACTGTTTGCACCCACTTCTATTATGTTGCTGATGAGGACCAAATCCTAGATACTGATCGAAAGTGACCATGTGTCCGAAGATGGAGCAGATAGAAGGCGACTGTTAAGCGACTGCTCAGTTCCATCTCCCTGATGGTTCACCGATCATCATTCCGAAAAACGACTAGGTCGCTTGACGACGTTGTTCAGTAGGTGGTACGAGTATTATAACCGCGGCCGGAGCCTACCTATATTATATACCACTCTAATAAGTTTTTAACACATAAATTTGTAACATAAAAATTGTTTAATGTAAGTATTAAAACCTTTAAAATATCAGGTTTAAGATGTTTATTTCTCAAAAAGACTACATATTCACTTATATGAGAAAAACAAAATTAACAATTTACTACGCTAACATTATAGGCTTATTTAAATATTTTAAAAACATAATTAATACTAAGGCTTATTGTTAAAACAAAAATGAGGGTAGTTTATATAACACTCGTAGTGTTTGCACAGAATACTAAGGGACAGAAGCATCACTCCGCAAAGAAATTTAAACAAATAGCGACTCTTGCTACGACCCAATAAAGTTCAATTCAGCTCGCGTAGCGCTGCATACCTACCAGTCATATTAACCTACAGAACGCCTCTCTTTCTATCGCATAGCTCTTATCTCTTCTGACGCGGCACGTGTAACGACGCGCGACTCGCCGTCGTCGGTGTCCGGCTATGTACTTGTAGCTTCGTACCTATAGTGCGGAGTGCGCTAGGCCTGGTGTTTGTCAATAACGTGGACCATAACGGGCTGATGATGGTGATGATGATGATGATGAGTGTGTGTCCGAACCGGCCGGCTGCCTCTCGCAGCGCCGCGCCGCGCCGCCGATACCGGCGGGCGCTGCGAGTAGGCAACTACGCTCACACAAAAAGCGAAACTGGAAGTGGCATGCAAATATGACTCTATGGCCATCAGGTAGAAGCGCTAATAAAGAAATACACAAAAGAAAACGAGGCGATGTTCAAGAGTTTGAAGTACGATAAGAAGAAGCCTCAAATGCACGGCGACGGAGATTTACTTCTCCATCATGTGAAAAGATACGTATGTATTTACCTTTTCCTAATCGCTTATACTTAACTCATTGCACTCGCTCTAAAATCGTGCAGGAAAATATCGAGAGGAAAACGGCACGCAATAGGGGATCGGATAGTAATCGAGAAAATATCTAAAATGTAATTAGAACGAATGTTCGTCGAACCAGAAAGATCATCCAATCATTATTTTGGTGAAATAATATTGATTTATATTTTTAAATCAATAAATAAAATCTAATAATTCTGACATTTTTAATCTGTTCTTTATCTCAAACGAAACATCCATCACAGCGCATGACGTCATTTGAAGGCAAATGCCGTGAGTCATGCTTGTATTTATTTTATGTTTTTGCTTTTCATAAAATGTATTAAGTATTGCTAATTTTTTCGTTTCCTGTCTACAATATAGTCCCCAAACTTCACAAAACGTATTTAAATCCCTTTGCAAGTTTTATTTCGAAGAGTTTGTCATTTTCTACCTTCATATGACGTCACATGTTTTGAGGTGACCTTTTCCGCGGCAATGTTTGCTCAGATAAAGTATCCAGCCTACTCGAAGAATGTGTGTAACATAATATTTAAACATAGTTTTAGGTACTTTTAATGCGTTATTTAATTAAAATACTAATTTTCATGGTTATATATATTCATTATAGTTAATTGAAAACACTTTCTGAAAAGTTGTCCGATCCCCTATTGTGCTAGCTTAACTTTTTTAACGACTTCAATAAAGAAGAAGGTTCTCTGTTCGATTGTATGTTTTTTGATTTTTTTATGTTTGTTAAAAAAAATATTGGGAAATTCTTTTTGCGTTGGGCTCAGTATAGCTACGAAGTGGTCCCATACAAATTTCATCGATACCTTGGACTTCGAAGATACATTAAAGTCGGTTTTTTGTTTAAAAAAATGTATACTTGTGAGCGTCACGCTATAGAAGCAAAGCCGTGTATAGGCGACATTAGATACATAGATAAACACTTTATTATTCACCTTAAAAATAGAAATAAAGTACAAGTCAAATGTTTACAATGGTGTAACAATGGGCGGTCTTATCGCTTAAAGCGGTCTCTTCCAGACTACCTTCCAGACTTTAGCAGTCAGAGGGTTAAAAAATGAATTCAATTTAAGCCTAGGGTTTAAAGTACCACTTTAGTTTGCCTGTACACGCGCCTTAAATGACGCATTTTACTAGCATAAGTATAAAAAATTTCGTCGTACAAACTTGTTGTGTCTCAGTTTTAAAGCTGTTATCCAGGTTGAGCAGTTGAGAGAAGAGTTAACGGACGCGTTAGCAGGAATGACGGAGCGCGTCAACCGTGGCGTTGAAAGTAAGTGTTTCTATTTAATGTAAATGAGGAGCTTCTTTTCAAAACTTGACTATTCAACTTTCGATAAAACTGTTTTTTTTAACCGACTTCAAAAAGGTGGAGGTTTACAATTCGACGGTGTTTTTTTTTTATTTTTTTTTTGTGTTTTTGTTACGCGATTACTCCACCAATTATGCATCGATTTCGATGATTCTTTTTTTGATTGGTAGGTAATACTTCAAAGGTGGTCCCATATAAATTTTATCGAAATTCATTCAGTAGTTTTTGAAAAAAATAGCAAAAACAAAAAATATAAGTTTTAATCTTCAAGTTGGTTCTTGTTTTTTTCGTAACCAACTTTCTAAAGGTGGAGGTTTGTATTCGACTGCTTCACCTGCTTCACCCAGGGTTAACTTCGGGTGAGGGAACTCCTCAACGGTGAATAGTACAGACACAACATTTCGTAAATGGATTTAACCATAATAGCCTGTTCTAAATTCCATCATGACATGGCAGATACACCCAGGATTGACTTCCGGCGAGGGAACTCCTCAACAGAGAATAGGACAGACATGAAATTTTTTTGTACATGCATTTAATTGTGATAGCCCGGTTTTAACTTCGTCATGATGTTGCTTCTAGATCATAAAAGCTTGTCTTTAAAAACTTTTTGATTTAATTTAATTAAAACTTGTTTTTCACTAAAAAGGGTAAAATAAATTATTTTTCAAAAAAAACTAAACCGGCTTCAAAACCCAAATGGCACTCAAAAGTAAAAAATAAATTAATATAATTATCATAAGCGCTACCCACTCATATATTTGAAGTCGGTGCCAGCCAAAAGGTAAAAGGTAAAAGGTAGTAGATAGATACTACCTACAAGTAGTACTTACTATATACATAGTATTTATCTGCTACCTATTAGACTTGGCTGGCACCGACTTCAAATATATGAGTGGGTAGCGCTTATGATAATTATATTAATTTATTTTTTACTTTTGAGTGCCATTTGGGTTTTGAAGTCGGTTTAGTTTTTTTTGAAAAATAATTTATTTTTGCTTAATAACATTCAAATTTACACTCCGTGAAAGTAAAATTAGGCCAAAACTTAATAATTACACCAGAAAAAAAGATTTAAAGACATGATTTCGTCAAAAATAGATTATTCCACGTCAAAGCTGCATACCTAAAAAACTATTTTCTCAGATTGTGAAAAACACAAAAAATGGAATTGTCAAGGTTTGAAATGAATCTCCTGAAATGTGTAATGAACCGAGCAATTAAGTTTTCGCCTGATGATTAACGCCACGCTTGCCCGTAACAATAGCAGTGCCACCTAGAATTTTTAATACCACATAAAGTACTGCGTAGCACTAAATTGCACTCATTACCCCGACACAGCAGATATTATGTACCTAGTAATTTCGCTAGCCGCAATGCCCTTCAGATCGGAACACAGTAACGCTTGCTCACTACTGCTTGGCGCACAATAACTGGCAAAGCGGAGGTACCTACCCAGACGACCTTCCGCATACGAAAGACGGTCTCTTACCAATAAGGGTAAAGGTCTCTTACCAATACATTTTCTTACACTTATTTTTTCCGGCGATATAATTTTTTCAAGTGATACATAAGTATATACATTTTATATCTTTTCGAAATACCTGCAACTCCATCCGCGTAGAATTAGATTTAAAATTAATTGTTCTTTAAGGAAATGTTCGTTTTCCGGGTTGAAGTCTCATTACTCCTATTCCATACCGAATTTCATTAAAATCTATATGTTCAGTAGGTTAGGGTGTGGCGGGAGTGGCCTTTGGGTCACCTTTGGGAAAAATAATTTCTACATCACAAATTTTTTTTTGTGTAATTCTAAACCTTACAGTATACATAACTAGGTATAGAGCGAGCGTATCGTACTTGTCGCCCAATGCGCAGCGTAGGCAAGTAAACTATATAGCTAGGTAGCCATCTTGATAGATATGTGGCAAATAGTGATGGGTATTAATTGTGCGCCGTGACACGGACACGCGGTACCTATTGTTGTGTATGTATATTATGTATGTATTGTGTACCTATAAGTGTAATTTTAGTAAGTGAACATTATTTATTTTGATGTATGAATGTATACATATATATTTCTATTTATTTACATTATCATAATTAAGGCTTTACAAATCATTAAATAAATTGCCGGATCAGTCCAGTCGTTGTCGAGTGATGCGTTTACCAAAGAACAGCATTTAATTTTTATTATTTTTACCATACATTACTAGAATTTCAAATTGCAAGCGCAGATATTATGCCGGTGGAAACTATTGCTCGCCATCCTCATAACAAACATCATTATCGAATAGGCCGAACGCGTCACATCACTATTTGAGTCGGCAATCGAAGCGGTGTTGCGGGGCAGTGCGGGCGGTAAATGTAGCCCCGCGTCTCACGTCTTTTTCACCCCCGCGAAACGAAACGAACTTTAAACTTGAAATTATTAAAAATGGGCTTACCAGTGAAATGTGATGTTAGAATTCTGTTTAGTGTGTTTCCGAGTATCGTTTTTATTGCACATTCAACCATTTTCTTAAGATAAATATAGAAATATCTGCTAAGAACTCGTAACGGGCGCTCACACTGCTAGTACTGGTAAGACTACTAGCGCTTGTGGACAGGACGATGCTATGTTCTCACCTGTGCATACTGTTCCCACTTAGGAACACGCGCTCTGTAGTTATGTATACTCTAAGGGCTGAACAGATTAAAATTAAATTATTAATTAAAATATCGATTCATTTGATTTATTTTATGTCTCAGAGAAAGAGGATCAATCATTAAAAAAGTTAAAAACATTTAGATTTTATTTTGCTTGCTGTTTTTGCAAAATTAAAACGTTCATTTAATTACATGTCATTTCTTAGATAAGGGACCTTTGACCACATCATCTGATAAAAGATGAAGCCAAAGATGGGGCATATGTTCTTACAAGAACGTCAGAATTAGGTTACGAATGGGATATATTTACCATGTTTATTATAGAGCAGTTTTACTTAGCGTAGGTATGTCGTGTATAACCGACCTTGGCGGACAAAGGTTTAATTACACAAAATGTAAGTGCTTGAGTTATTTGAAATAAGCTTAGGAACGATTTTCCACTACATACATTGTGTTACAACTCAACGTTGTCTATTCTGGACTCCCAGCTCTTTTAACTTAATTTTGAAGTTTTGGAACGTTTGATTGCATTACTTATTGACGGCCAGTTGTTAGCATCTCCCTTCAGAATGTGTGTTTGAAACGGGATTAAGTACCTAACTTCCGTTCAGTTTAAAAATGTTCAACATTTTTATGTTTTTCATCAGCTCTTCCTCAAGGCGAGAATGAGAAAAAGGCCAGAGACGCGGAAATAGCCGCGCTCTACAAGAAGAAGCAAGCAGACCTTACTGCAGAGTTCAAGAAACGGGTTATAATTCTCATTATTAATTAGCTTTATCCCGCGAATTCACTAGCGTGGACTCTACATAATGCGAAATAACTTATTATGTTATTATTTATTTTTATTTTGAGGCTCATTGGCGACGACGCGTTATTCGAGTCAAGACTACACAGTCTTGAACATGGACGCAGAGTTGCCAATCTATCGGTCTTTTATCGGATACATTTCGGAGTGTGTGCGTCGGAATTGCACCAACTAATTCCCCCATCCCTGTTTCATCATCGGACTACATGACGTATGGCACGTGACGTGACGGCAACACGCCACCGTTTCATGGTTGACATTCCTCTTGCGCGCACTAAGCGCTTCGCTTCCACTTTTATTATGCGCACTGCTAGTGCTGCGAGTGGAACACCCTGCCAGACTCTGTCTTTCCCTATAGCTACAATCTAGGAAACTTCAAATCTCGAGTGAACAGGTAGGTACTATCTTGGCAAGCGTGCTAGATCGTCGACCGCGTCGTCGCTTACCATCAGGTGACATAGTGGTCAAACGCGAACCCATTAGCGGCAAAAAATATATATATTATCTACTGGTGATTTTCCTTTAAATAACTCTCACAAACGTCCTCACAGAGTATGTGGTGTAATGGTTGGACAGTTCAGCTTAAAACTATTAAACCGAGGAGGATGCGGGTCATGCGGGTACGATTTCCGCTAAATCAAATGTTTGTGCACACAAATAAAAGCGCAAGCTGGGTGTTGTGGGACCCTGGTTCTCTAGATACAGGGAATGCTAGTTAGGGGCCAGGATCTATGTAAGTGATTGTTGGGCATTATTTATTTATTTAAGTTCAACGATGCACCAGTAAAGGCTAAAACAAAAAGCTTTTGCCATACATTTTGTACGATCAGTTTTGTTCAATAGTCTTGTTTTGCAGTTTGACGACCTCAAAGCTGCGACTGACAAGCAGAATAAGGACGCAATTGAAAAACAAGTTAAACAATCACAGACCACTTTAGAGTTAAGGCTGCAGGAACTTGAGATTAATGTAAGATATACCTACCTACCTAATCGAGTGTGAGTGTGAGCGAGTGTGGCTCAGTGGGAGCACATGCGACTTTCGATCCGCATCCGTATTTCGCACCCGAGTTCGAATCCCGATGGCCCCGCACTACATAAGTTATGTGCGGATTTTAACACTCTAACTAAACCGGCATGTCCAAGAATTAATGTGGCATTCACAATTTGGCATTTGTCCAGCGTGACGGATTATGGCCCATACTCTTCTATGAGAGAAGGCCCTATCCCACTGCTGTGATATATAACGTACGTATTGTACTACTACTTAAAATTATAAAAGCTAAAGTGTGTGCGTGTGTGGTATTTGGTATGTAATTTCAGGGTCGAGCGAAACTGAAGAAACTTGTGGCAGCCGCAGTTGCGGCCGAGAAAAAACAGATGTCGATAGACCTCAAGAACATGGCTGGGGAGTTGGCCATTGTTGAACAAAAGCTTGAGGGTAAGTAGAAAATAATATTTAGGTACAAAAAGGCCGGCCTCCATTTCGCCCTCTCTCTCCCATCACCTTCAATCTTCATTATTTCTTCGAAAGCACCGCCACAACAACTACAATTTGACTAAGGTTCCGTGGTCCAACAAGTGAGTCACCTGTGGTGTGTCCCCTTCCTTACTGTTGTTTTTCTTGAGGTATTGTGGATTAAAAAGATAATTTTGGAAGAAAACACCTTTTTTTATTTAGGCTCCATTTTTGACACACAGAATACAGATTATAAAATCAGCATGCACAAGGTGCGTTCAAAGTGCAAAGGGTGCATTTACGATTTAGATAGGTACTAATAATATTTCTAACACTTACCCTCATGAAAATGAGGGTTCGAGCTTCGAGAAACGTCAGTTTGGATCAATCGCCAAGACAGCTCACACTTGGCTCCGGTAATTAAAACCATTTATCGCGAGTTGAAAAATATTATATTAGATTTAAAAAGTGGTTCTATTTTCTAACTCACGTCTTGTGAAGTTTAACCCGACTTACCCAACCACTACGTAAACCACTAATGTCGCGAAGCACTTCATCAAATCAAAAAGAGAGAGGACATATTCCGGCGAACACGAATGCCTGTCTTTCTCTTTCTCGTTTTTAGCATGACAATCTGACGCGAATATTCGAAACTCAAAACAAAAATCGTATTATGTTTCGCCAAAGCGTGGGCACACGCGCCTTGCATTCAACGGACTTGGTCCGAGGAGACACGAGGGGATCTATGTACAGCACGTGTATCTGTTCGTGCGCCTGTATTGCTCGTTATTAGGAGCCGGCCTTTTGTGCCTATATATTTTGTTTCTGAGTGAAAGACGGCGCCCCGGCGGCTACTGATGACAAACTAATGAAAAATCTAATCAAATTTTTTTCAGCTCGTCTCAAAGCCGAACGTGAGACGCGTCGTTCTCAAGAGCTCTGGACGGCTGGCGCGTCCCTACTGGCTGCCACCAAGAAAGGAGACCCATATGTCCGAGTAGATAAAGAACTGAAAGCTATTGAGAAGGCTTCAGGTGAGTTGCTTTGTAGTACCATCATAATATATGATCTATGGTCCTTCAAATATCTCGCGGCTTTTGACGCTTTTGCTTTTTTTTAATTCCCTCGTTTATGCAGGCCTCAGTCTCTAGGACCATGCCGCCTTGCTTTACGTAGTTTTATTTGATAGTTTAATATTCCTAGTTCTGTTGAGAATGAGGGTCATCAGCGACAAGCCGGACCCCCTTCTAGTGCTTCAATAAAGTGGTGGAACTTTATTCAAACTTCCCATGGACTTTTTGGAAGAACATAAAAAGGAATATTTTTTTCTCTATTTTGTTCTATTTCCTACACCCGTGCACGTTTACGAACACATAATGGTTATTATTCCACCGATATTACACATGATCACTCGAAAGAACACAGTCTTGTTTGGAAAATAAAACAAAATCGAACTGTATCATTTTTTACTTCCCGCCAAAAAGTGCGCTTTTGCACAATAATGGTCAGACGTAGTGCCGCCAGAACATTGTTATAAATTTCCAGCTCTATTTAGAAAATTAGAAAAAATCATTACATGATTAATAATGAAATATATAATATTATGTATGTACTTGTGTAAAAAGTAATTTTTTATTCATGTAAAATGTCGGCAAATTAGCAGATGGCCCGCCTGATGGTAAGCGGTTATCACCCCCTAAGGAAACCTACAGCGCCAGTCATAGATGATGCGTTGCCGACTGTTGCGAGTGGTGTGGGAAGTCCAGTTTTGTAAGATGTGGGTGTGAGCTTTTTGACGATGGCGAGATGTGCGGTGGTAAAATGGCGAAGGCGGAAGCAGGTCAAAAAGCTCTTCAGAACATTAACCATTATAGAGATGGGCGGGAGGCATATAATAATATGAAACATTTTTTTTGCGTAGGTGATGGCGACAAGCTGGTTTTGTCGGTATTAAAAGCGATACCAAAATCGGTGCGAGAGAAAGGAGTAGTTCCAGAAAATGTAATTCGGGAGAAATATCACGCTGTGAGTATTCATCTCCACTACTTGCTATCTCTGTTCAGCCCTTAGAGTATACATAACTACAGAGCGCGTGTTCCTAAGTGGGAACAGTATGCACGGGTGAAAACATAGCATCGTCCTGTCCACAAGCGCTAGTAGTCTTACGAGTACTAGCAGTGTGAGTTCTTAGCAGATATATTTTTAAAAAAATGGTTAAATGTGCAATAAAACCTTGAAAAAACGATACTCGGAAACACACTAAACAGAATTCTAACATAATATTTCACCGGTAAGCCAATTTTAATACTTTTCAGTTCAAAGTTCGTTTCGTTTCGCGGGGGTAAACAAGACGTGGGATGTGGGGCTACATGTACCGCCCGCACTGCCCCGTAACCCTGCTTCGATTTTCGACTCAAATAGTGATGTGACGCGTTCGGCCTATTCGATAATGATGTGTGTTATGAGTATGGCGAACATGAGTTTACACCGGCACATTATCTGCACTTGCGATTTAAAATTCTAGTAATCTATATAAATAAAAATTAAATGCTGTTCTTCGGTAAACGCATCACTTGAGAACAGCTGGACTGATCCGGTAAATGTTATTGTGATGATAATGTAAATAAATAGAGATATATAGATATAAAGAAACAATTCAATTTATATTTCTGACGTTCTTATTTCATATTCTATACATATTTTACATAGGTACTACACATGCATCCATACATTCATAAATTAAAATAAATAATGTTCATGTAATACAATTACACTTATAGGCTTTAGGCACACAAGACATAACATACATACACAACAATAGGTACCGTGTCACGGCGCACAATTATGCCACATATCTATCAAGATAGCTAGCTAAAGTTTACTTGCCTACGCTGCGCATTGGGCGACTAGTACAATATGTGTGCTCTATACCTAGTTATATAAGGTTCAGCCATTCGTGAAAAGATAACGAACAGACATACAGATCCTTGGACAGAGCTACTTTCGGATTTATAATATCATTGTGGATTTTATACACAGATCTCACCACTGTTATTTTGAATAGATTCTCTTTAAGACTTGCAGCCATAATACAATAGCAGTTCTATGTGTCCACAGATGGAGGATACTGCTCTGAAAGTTGCTTTAGTGGAGCAGGAAGGAGCGCCACTGTTGGTGTATTTTATATCTTACCTACAATCTCGTTTTCTTTTTATGAGGGTAAGCATTGACAAGCAGACTGATATTTATTGTGTGAGATTTTAATATTATTATCGCTTTTATATTTAATATCTATAGTTTTTTTGGTTCAGTGTAATGGCGCGTGTATATATCCGGAATAAAAGTATTTATTTCTTTTGTTACCGTCTCTTTCTTTGAGATACCGTCATAATTGCCGTAAAAAGATTTTATATAATATATATATATATTCTTTACAGATTCCTGGAATACCACAAGAAGAATTTGATAAGCCCCCTAAGGAGCCCGCAGCAGGATTAGATACATTTGATTTACTACAACGAGCAAGGTAAACGCAAGCTTAACTCATCTCTCTAGATCTATGTGCTCCATCTTAGACCACATCGTCGCTTCACATCAGGCGAGATAGTGGCCAAACATAGATCTATTAAGCGTAAAAAAAAAACTTTGTCGTAAAATATTATGAAAAAAAAATATTTTTAAGAATATTCATCGACCTCCCCTAGATTTTGGATAGAACGTGGTAACATCGCTTTAGCGCTGAAGTACGTGACAGCATTGGAAGGTGCGTCGCGCGGCGCGGCCGCCGCCTGGCACGAAGCCGCGCGCTCGTATCTCGAGACTCGCCAAGCGGCTGAAGCTGTGATCGCCCATGCGATCGCACTGGGCTTGCAGTATGTCTAGTCACGTGAGTATACCAGTAGCCAGTTAGCCAAATAGTAGTCTTTGCACGTCTTGGCTGACAGTTGGCTCATCAAAGAATCTGAACGTAACGATATCGTTTTTAATTTCATACATGGTTACAGAATAATCTATTACTTGCTTATCTTCGACCAAAACAAAAATGAAATATTAATATTATAAAGAAATAAAATTGTAAGTAGGTATGTAAGTATTATGTTCTTAGGAGGTAATCTCTGGAACTACCGATCCGATTGTAAAAAAACCTTTATCTAAGAGAAAGCTACACCATCCCCGAGTGACATATGCTATATTTTATTATGTCAAGGCGATCAAAGTCGCGGGCTATTGCTAATAATTAATAATAGGTGCAAGACATGGTGGAAAAAACCTTACCATGATTTATAGTTCATTTTACTATTACAGGTACTAGATTACAGCGCTTTAGAAAATCCTGGATGTGTTAACATAAAAGCTCACTGACTACTGTAAATTTTATATTTAATTTGGTCAATCCATGGGCAATAGATTGGTAAATAATGTAAAAATTGTAAAGTGAATAAAGAAAAAAAATTGTAAATTGATAAAATTGCTTTTTAGCCTACTAATATTATCCTATGCAAATAATATTATAAATGTGAAAGTTTGTTAGGATGGATGGATGGATGTTTTTTACTCAATCACGCAAAAGCTACATAGACAGATATGTAAAATTGGTTTACATTGGATAACAAGTCTTTGTAAAGTCTTTGGTTTAGTGGTTAGGCAAGTTGGCTGAAAACTCATACATCACTGAGGTTGCAGGTTCGATTCATGCGACGGGACAAATGTTTGAGCACAGAAATAAAATAGCACAAATATTTATTTCGTGTCTGGGTGTTGTGGGACCATGGTTCTCATAGTTCCTGGTTCCCTCCGTACAGGGAATCCTAGTTAGGGGCTAGGATCTGTGTATGTAATCGTTGGGCGTATTTACAAATTACAAATTACCAAACTCTTCTTTGCATACCAGTTACAACACAACATAAATAATAGTAGCACAAATATATTTGTTTATTCTTCAGTCTAGGTTTACTGAAAGGATTTTGATGAAATTTGGTATGCATGTATTTCAGTCCTTCTTACCCTGAAAAACCGCGGGGAGAAACTAGTTTCCCATATATTAGAAAACATAAATCGTTCATGGCAATCCATGGTTGTCATCAAACAGCTGAAAAAAAAATGTGTTGTCAATAGTCTCATATGTCATTGTCAATGTCATTTCGTGCCGGTCTATTGGTGCATTTTTGGTGGAAAGTAGATTTTTAATTCTAAAATCTAATTTTCTTTAGTGTTTAACAAAATTGTGTTGATAAATACATAATACTATAAGCCATGTCATTCTTCGTGAAGCAACTTGCTCGCCGGGTAAGTGTAGTTTAAATATAACCTGTTACTCCTAACATTTTTCTCTGACCTGAATATGTTTCGTAATTTTATGTTAACAGGTCATCACTCCTGCCTTTTCAGCTACAAAGAATGTTAACTTCAGCACTAGTAAGTGTTCTAAATGTTTACTTTGTAAGTAGGTAAAGAGCCATTATACTATAACCAACCAAAACCAGAACCATTATATGTACAGTAGAACCTTTGCTTACCTTGCTTTATCGTTTATCCTGAGACTAGTTTTCGACTCTGCCTGCTGTTATTTCCTATTTCCGACGGACATTTTTCAATGTCCAAGAAGTGTTCACTAGCCTTGGTGAATTTAAACATCATGCTTATATACATTTTAATTTGAATTTCAAATCAGTTCAGTAGATTCGGCGTCATTCGAATTAAAACAAATTAACTTCCTGATTAAAAATATTTTTCCAAGTTTATGCTGATTTAGTAGCTTACATTAGTTACTGATTATTTTATTATAGCCACTGCAGTTTTTGCTCCGAGAGTACAAAAACCTGCACCAGACTTCTCAGCCACTGCAGTGGTCGACGGAGGCTTCAGCACATTGAAATTGGCGGACTTTTCTGGAAAATATGTTGTACTGATATTTTACCCATTGGATTTGTAAGTATCTTCTAACTTTCTGTATAAAATAAATCATATATCATGAAATACAATAACTGGCAAAAGTGAAAAGATATTTATTAAATAGGCTCTAAAAATGCACTTTTAAACATTATATGTATATAAATGATACAAATCAATTAAAATACTTAAAAATTGTAACTTGAAATATCATGACTTTGAAAAAAAGGTAAGCATGTCTACCCATTTCTTTCCCGTATTCAAATTGAAGGCCGGCCCCAGAAAAGAAATGTGAACACTGATGTACAGCGCTTGAGAAATATGCAGGCTAAAGAAGATAGTACCAAGAAACACTGCGGGAATGTCTCTTTTAAAATGTATTTTTAAATCTTTTAAAATGTCTTAAAATATAACACTGAACAATGAGGTATAAATTATAATTAACATAACACAATGTCAAACTAGAACTTAAAACCTAGGTCGACTAATTCGATAAACTACGTGAGAATCAAACTTACGAAAACTGTCATACTAATACACTATATTATTTTCATAAAGTATCTAAATAGTTCACTTCTAATTCCAGCACATTTGTCTGCCCAACTGAACTGATTGCGTTCAGCGATAAAGCAAAAGACTTTGCTGGCATCGGCTGCCAAGTCATTGGAGTCTCCACAGATTCAGAGTTCAGCCATCTTGCTTGGATTAACACTCCTAGAAAGGTATGCTTTTTATTATATAGCAGATTTAGTCCTTAATCCCTCGAATGTGTTATGCACACTTTTAATTAAAATAAAAATAGTAAATAAATACACCCAACGATCACATACATAGATCTTGGCCTCTAACTAGGATTCCATGTATCTAGGGAACCAGGAACTATGAGGACTATAGTCCCACAACACCTAGAAACGAAACAAACGCTTGTGCTTTTTCTTTTCTTTGCACAAACATTTGTTGCTTCGCGAGAATCGAACCAGCAACCTCCGTGTGTCAGATTTGAGCCAACCTGCCTAACCACTACAACACATAGAATATCTAAATTCATCTATAAATGTAAATTCTATTATTGATTATGTAAACAAGTGCATGAGTGAATAACTATAGTTTATGTTCTTTGCTGACCAATTACAACCATGCTTCCCTCCTCTGCCCCTGTTGGTTGAGTGTCTTGAAAAAAGACACTAACACATTCGAGCGAGCGAAACTCGCGCCTTCCGTAAGGGAAGTTCGGCGCGCATTCTCACTTTCGAGCGAGCGAAACTCGCGCCTTCCATAAGCGAGGTTTGGAGCACATTCTAAACTAACGGTTGGAGCGCGATCTGCGTGCAGTTCGGAACGTCACTCCGATAATTTAATTGATAGTTACTATGTAATCAAAAGAAAGAAATAAACAATTTATTTTGACAAAACTGCACACAACAAATTATTGTATTGTATGTAAATTCCACGGACCGCGCTCCGAAGAGTACGTGAGAGTACGTATGTGAGGGCAGCTTGTCTCTGCATTCCTGACACTAACTATAAAGAAAAGGTTGAATGTGTTAAACATAATAATAAACATGTTTTAGGATGGTGGTTTGGGCAAGCTAGAATTTCCACTGCTGGCTGACTACCAGAAAAAGATCTCTGAAGCATACGACGTTTTGACTGAGGGAGGTTTTGCACTACGAGGTAAGCCTAAGTTCACAGCAGCCAAGTTTGAAATTACCTACGGTACTTCCCAGTAAATGTTTCTAAGTTCATCAAATCATGTTTTTAGCTAGGTAGCTGTTACAAACAAGTGTCGTACATTATTTTTACTACCCTACTTATTTTTTTTCATGGAACTGTGTGATGAGACAAGTAATTCTATCGCCTGATGGTAAGCACCTCGCTTGCCAATAACAATCGCAGTGCCACCCAGAACTTATATTAATACTTATAGTAATACCATAAAAAGCACTGCGTAGCACTGCATTGCGCTCATCCCCCTGAGACATCAGATATATAATACCTAGTAATCTAGTAATCGCTGGCTACAATGCCTTTTAAACCGGAACACAATAATGCTTGCGCACTACTGCTTGGCGGCAGAATAACTGTCATAGCCGTGGTCCTCGTGCCTCCCGCATACGAGAGACTTACCACGAGTGTAATACCTACAAACTAGAAAAGTACCCTACAGTTTTAATTCATCCTGTGAGTCAATCTACCTACCAACAATGTTCACATATTACATCAGTAAAGTTAATGTTAGTTTTTTAACCCTTTGACTGGCAAGGTCGGCTATATACGACAAACAAAAAAGTGCTCTCGACGCCGAGGTCGGCTTGGCCCGACTAAAACGTATAAAAATTGCGTAGCTTGGCGTGCAGAGCACGGCTTAGCTTCTATAGCGCGGCACTCAAAAGGTTAACACACCTTATTTTCCAGGTCTATTTATCATTGACGGAGAAGGCACACTTAGACACGAGTCGATCAACGATCTGCCGGTGGGCCGGTCTGTAGACGAGACACTCCGGCTGGTGAAGGCTTTCCAGTTTGCTGATAAACACGGAGAAGGTATGTTTCATTCATCAGGGGTGCGGTTGTTTAACTAAATTAAATATGACAAAAATCGCTACGAGACGAGCACTTGTAATTGAGGAGGTTCTTTTCAAAACTTGACTATTTCACTTTTTGTGTTTTTTCACATTCTGAGCAAACAGTTTTTAGGTATTTCATTTTTCATTTCATTTATTCATTCAATGTCATTACAATTTCATTACAGAATTATGTCCAAAGCGAAATTGTAGTCATGCATAATATTCATATCTAGTCAATAACAATAACAATATTAATTATACAATAAAATGGAATGTCAAACAATATACAAAATTAAACAAATAAAATAATTGGATATCAAAAATATACCAAATAGACAAATTGAATATTAACAGTCAAAAAATTACAAAATTGAATATAAATAATAAAATATAATATAAATAATAAAACACTCTTAAAGAGCTACTGATACAGTTGGCACATCTCGAAATAGGATGTATTTCGAAAGATGCCAAGTGTATCAGCAAATATGTCAAGTTGTTTGTGCCGAGCGAGCAAGGTACCGAGCAGATCGCGAGCGCGCGCGGTCGGAGCGTTGGCGGCGCAACGGGTGCGTGAGACAGGGCGCGCGAACACGCGCGGCATGCGGCGTGGCGCCACCGCGCCGTCACCGCTCCGGGTGCCCCCGAGCGGCACACTCAGGGCTAATTGAGATAGTACCGAGGGATTGTCGACTTTATTATGCAGTACCGAGTAATAGTGGACTAGCAGTAGAATTTTTCGTCTTAGCGTCAGAGTGTCCAGTCCCACCATTCCGGTAACAAACATTGACGGATAGAGATACGGGTAATATCCATATCTTCGATGGTAAAGCCAACGCGCAAATTTTCGCTGGACTTTTTCCACCATTAAAGCATATTTGCTTTCATGGGGATCCCAGACCAGCGATCCAAATTCAAGTTTGCTGCGGACGTATGCGTTATAAAGGACAACGGCAACTCGGTAGTCAGCAAATTGAGACGCAGTCCTCATTATGAAACCGAGTGTTTTATTGGCACTTTTGCAGATATTTGTTATATGGTTATGAAAGTCAAACTTAGTATCTAATGTTAATCCTAGGTCACATATTTCGATAGTTCTATCCAATGGAGCGTCAAGTAGGCAATAGTTTACATTTAAAGGACTGCGCAAGCGTGAAAAGGTCATAATGTTGCACTTGGAGGCATTGAAAGGGAGTCGATTTTCCACACTCCACCCTGCAACAGCGTCTATGTCCCTCTGCAGAATTTCAGCGTCGGCAAAGCTGCTAATACTCAGGTATAATTTTAAGTCGTCAGCAAACATAAGGCACCTTGAGGACCGCACAACATCCGGTAGATCATTGATCATCAACAGAAATTGTGTGGGTCCCAAAGTACTACCCTGACTGACTCCTGACCTGGTGTAGTAGTCTTGGGATTCGCAACCGGCAAGTTTAACATACTGCTTACGGTTTCGCAGGTAGCATGCAAAAAATTTGAGTAATTTAGGGGTGAAACCTAGCTTGGCAAATTTCTCTAAAAGTATATCGTTATCAACAAGATCAAACGCTTTCTTGAAATCGAAGTAAGCTGCATCTACTTGCCTGCCAGCGTCCATCTCTGCAGTGGCATAGTCCACTAAGTTTATGTGGTTGGTATTGGTAGAGCGGGCCCTGCGAAAACCATGCTGACAATCGCTTAGCCGACTAGAAACCTGCTGACCAATGCGTTGGTCTAATATTGACTCCAAAATTTTACCAAAGACTGACAATACTGCGATTGGCCTGTAGTTGGAGACGTCATTTCCAATACTTTTTTTTGGAACGGGCATAACCCTGGACGTCTTCCAGCGTTCTGGATACGTGGACTGTTCTAAGGAGAGGTTGTAGAGGTGCAGAAGTGGTTTTACCATCGCAGACATACAGTCTCGCACAAGAAAAGGTGGTACACCGTCTGGGCCAGAGGAAGAACGCGATTTAAGGCGCCTGATAGAAGCTGCCAAATCAGTTCTATCAACGGCATCAACAGCAACACGCGCCGAATCGGCCACGCTATGTGCCGCGCGCGCCGCCGCTGACACGTCAAGCCGCGGTACTTCGCTCTGAAACACCGAACTAAAATAGTGTGCGAAAGCGTCAGCCGCATCCTGACCACTCACTTCTACCCCATCATAAGTAAAGGTTTCACACCGCTGCCGGTCCTTACACTTATCTTTCACATACTCCCAAAATGTTGCCGGTTTTTCAGTAATACTTTTCCCTAAATTATGCATATGCTTCTTATGAACTTCATTTATTAAAAATTTTACATATCCTCTATAATAGTTATACATTTCTCTATTAAATTCTTTACCCTCGGCCTTGTATTTTTTAAAGTGAAAATATTTATTTTTTATGTTTTGTATTATTACTGGCGTGAACCATCTGGGGTAGGCATATCCGTCCAAAGATCTAAAGGACGTTTTAGTGGGTACATGCGCATTAATACAAGAGTACAATTTCTCGTAAAAAATATCAACTGCAGCATTTACATCGGAAGTGTCCAATACCTCTGCCCAGTCAAGCTCAGCCAATGTCGCGTATAGATTGCCAAAGTCGGCCTTGCGAAAGTTCCAATCAGGACAGGAGTAGGCATCTGTACGAGCTCGGGGCGGTGGCAAGGATAGTGGCGATGGCGCAGCACTCATTCCACGGCACAGGGACAGATGCACAGATAGGGGCGGGTGGTATGCGTCCGGCGGCACCAGCGGCTCAACGTCCGCACTCACCCGCACTCGGTCGGCCCCGAGATCGCTCAGCACAAGATCCAACATACCACCGTGATCATTAATTACATCGTTATGTTGCTTAATCTTACAAAAGTCACAGAAAAATGAAAATTGCGTTTTTACATTTGCACTACAAGAGTTGAGATTGAAATCGCCTATTAACATTATGTCCAAATCTGGAAATTTACATATAGCATTTTCTATACACGTAAAAACACTTAAATATCGTTCGTCGTTGTAGCTAGGCGGAAGGTATGCAACGCAACACAGAAATTTGAAATTTTTGAACCCAATAATAGTAATTAACAATTCTTTGTCTGGCGTGTCACCGTCTATGTCAGTAAGTGTGCGCACAGTGTAAGGTTGTCGCGCGGCAAGTAGTACCCCGCCCCAGCCGGAGTCTCCAGTTCGGTCCCGGCGCACCACCGTATACTCGGCGGGGAACAGCTCGCCCGAACACACAGAGCTTGTTAAAAAAGTCTCAGTCAAAACAATAATATCAATGTCATTACAACATGTCGATAGATTAAAATTAAATAAAGCAGTTTTCGATCTTAAGCCGCGCACATTTTGGTAACATATGTGGACTTCCTTAGGGCGAGTTCTGCTCTTGCTTGGTTTCACGTCGGACACGAAAAAACTGTTGCCAGGGCTTTACGCATATCCCTTCCACCCAGTTTTTAGTTGCCAGAACGTGCTCGGCCTGTTTCTCAGGAACCCCTAGTTTAAAAGAAGCATAACTTCCCCGTGATTTCAAAGCCTCTACAGTACACACATCACTACCACAGATAGAGTTTAGATGTTGGCGCACCTGCTCGGTGGTGGTGCCCTCTTGGACATAATAGAGGTGCAGAAACTTCTTTTTCTCGGCAGCGTTCAGTGTCGTCGTCCCAGGAGCAGCAGTTCCACACAGAACACCAGGTATAGAGCCACGGTTGCGCTTGTGCTTTACCTGGATCCAGTTTCCGGCACTTCTAGAGACAACGTCACTCACATCATTGGCGGCGGCATCATCATCTGTTTTTTTAGTTTCTGTTGTAACTGGTGTGGTGAGTGCGGTTGGGATGTGCAACGCCTGAGTGGTTGTAGCAGCTCGTGCGGATATAGCAGCTCGATCAGTTGGAAGAGTAAGCCGAGCTGGTTTGCCAGGCTGGACCGGTGTCGACGATAAAAGCGGGTCGCGCTGGGTGGCAGCCATCTCATTCAGTTTAGTGATTTTCCTCCTACGTTGCTGTTGCTGAGTCAAGGCAATTGGGGCATTGAGCTCACTAGCAGATGCCTTGGACTGCACTGCAGGCTGACGTTGTGGTCGCGGCTGCGGTACAGGAGCCGACTCAGTCAAGACATTCGGTACATTGGTATAACCTTCATACGTAGCGAGTTTTGCACGTAACAGCTTAATCTCGGAGGTACACTCTAGCAGCTTCGCTTCATGGTTGCGCAGTTTCATTTCGTAGGTGTCAATTTTCGTATCATAGCATTCAATCTTCATATCAAATGTTTTGATTGCATTTTCTGTGCGCCCAAGATGCTCTTTCAGGGCTACAATTTCCTTAAGAAGATCGCGCACCTCATGAGGGTTCATTCCACTCAAGTATTTTTCATCAAATGGGCTTTGGCAATTGGTATTGTTGCAAGCGATCACTTTGCGATGTGTCACATTCGGGTCACGGCCTTTCTTTGAGACACCCACCGGAGTCAGACTGTTATCACCTCCTTTTTTTGATCTGCACGAGCATTCAGGGCAGACCCAGATGTTTCTAAAATCTTCACTAGGATTTCTATCACCCGTGCATAGAATATGGTATGTTTTCGAGCAGCTCGTAACGGTGCATCGTAAGCAGCCCTCTTCTTTATCAATAAAGCTACAACAAGCAGCGCAATTCATTTCTAGGCCGCGATCCGTAACGCTCAAAGATAATTTTAATGGTTAAAATGTTTAAGACAAACGAGCGATCGGCTGATGCATGCACTTGCGAAGCGAAAAACCCAGCCCAACTTGCGAAGCCAAAAAGGTATGCAGCTTTGTATTGGAATAATCTATTTTTGACGAAATCATGCCTTTTAATCTTTTTTTTCTGGTGTAATTATCAAGTTTTGGCCCAATTTTATTTTAAAATTTGAATGTTACCAAACAAAAAATAAATTCAATTTTATCGAAAGTGGAATAGTCAAGTTTTGAAAAGAAGCTCCTCAATTATAACATTATCGACTATTATTGTCATCTTTACTACTAATGTTATTGTCGACTTGTACTATTATTGTCAGTTTGGTTAAAAATGGTACGTAATTTTTACCTAGTAACGGTGAAGGAAAATATCGTGAGGAAACCCGCTTACGCGCTATTTCTGTTGCCACTAGCTCCGGCTGCGATAGTAGGGGATGATGTTCGGTGAACCATCAGGGAGTCAGGTCTGAGCAACCGGGCAACTGCAGTCTTCCTCCAGATCTAATACTTCATCTTCGACCACATCGGCCTTTAACATCAGGCGAGATAATGGCCACACGGCTGGCTATAAGTGATTTAAAAAGATCTTCCCTTTGTCTTTTTTACATTAACTTATTTGCTACATTAACTTACTTGCTTATTTGTTATTTTAATTTCTAGTATGTCCTGCCAATTGGAATCCCGAAACAAATGCGAGCACCATCAAGCCCAACCCGAAAGAGAGCAAAGAATACTTCAAAAAAGCTAACTGAACATATGCAAATAATCACTGAGACATGACTACTGAGGCAATAGACACGCCATTGTAAGAACTTAGATTCACTTATTCTCCTAGACAGGTCAGTTTTATTGCAATGGTGCATAGCCATCGTTATTGTTATTTCACTTTTATGTTCGTCACTCTGATGTGCTTGTTATACATATATGATTTTTTCAAGGATCAACAAGCAGTTTCATAATGTACATTATAAAAAAAGACAGTGAAATTGCTGTAACACTAAGGGTCCGCTTAGGAGCAATTTCTGTAATTGCTCCTTTCTAGGAGGCTGCTACTTAGGAGCAATTTCTATAATTGTTTCTGTTCTCCCGGTTTTGTCTGTGGTTATTCCGTAGATTTAGAACATTGAGTGTGTCTATTGCCCAGTTGTCTATGTTTTGGTGTATCGAGCATTTATTTATAAGATTAATTTTATTGGAAAGTATATGTAGAAACTATTTATCTCGAAACATTATCTGATAGTTCTATAGCATAATATAATGTATTATGAATTGATTTCGCGTATTCAGAATTAATCAACGGTTTGGTTTTATAAAAACACATGTATTGATGACTGGTAATTGATTCTGATTACGTGGTTACAACCATGGCTGAGGCTTATCCCTGTATTTATATTATATTGGTTAATAATAAATAATTTTTGTTTTTATATATTGTTGTTTTTTTCTTCAGAAATTGTACTCTAACGTCTCCATCTTTATATATATCGCTCTGGCCCACCCCCATAGCGATATTGTGTAATTTTTTTGCCGTCCTCACAGAGCAGTTGTACGAGTAAGTAGGAACCTGCGCAAATATCTTTTGATGAGAAAGCAGTGACAGCACCAGTTTCAAGACATACTTCTGCTGGTAACCTCGAGGGTTCAAGAGACGTTCTCGAAGCCTCATTATCTAACGATTCTTCATCTGCATCACTGTAAACATCGAAAACGCGCCATGGTACCTATGAAAGATTCTCTTCTGATCTGATACTGAAGGCACAAATACATCAGGACACAGAGTTTGTCTTCCAAACGCCACTATTTTCAAATCTTAATCTGTCTCAATTTTCATTTTAGTGAGTTCTCTATGTTTCAAATCAAAGAAAAACTACTATATTTTATCTTTGTTTCAAATCACAAGCCCCTTCTCAATGGATATGTCCGAATGAAGTTCCGCAACTTTCTTTCAATTTTCTCCTTTATTTCTGTGAAGCAGTCTCTTTCCGATGTTTTTCTGTCAATTTGGCCATTTTGTCTGTAAAAGGACCGAAATATTGACATAAACACCTAATAAATATAAATAACTGACCATAAACAACATATATTATTATAAATAGCTTATTTAGTCAATAAAATATGTTAAGTGACACCATAACGTTAGGGGTCAAACATGTTGCACCCGCTATCCTAAAATAGCCATCGCGGGTGCAACTATTTTGAGTCAACATTTATTTCAATTCAACTTATACCTATAATTACGATTGATTTACATTTCCCTTTGATTTCTTCTAACTTTTACAAAGTTTCAAAACATTAGCACTTTATTTCTTTGAGAAAATCAAACTCACATCTTTTCTATCGCGGGTTCAACAAGTTATCAATGGCTTCTTGTAATCATGAATTCTTAAAAAGTAATAACACGTACTTACCTGCCTTTGCATGAACGAATAAACGATTGTTGTCACTACAACATTAACCGGTAAAATATTACCTCAAACTGTCGGTAACAGCTTTTTCACGCCACTGTTTCCAGGTACGAATTTTCAGTTTTGAACCAAATCTTCGAAGCTAAATGTTACTAAGCGCGCCAAAAATGTAAATATGAACTTAGGTCCAAAAAAATAGTTTTATTATAACAGTTAGATCTTCTTCTTTCTATTGGCATTAAATAAAATTACAATTACTGTAATTTAGAATTTGATGTCGAGAATCGCCTACAGCGGAATCGCCCATATCCTACATCATATATTTTCGCCTTTGCTAAATATTTACTAGTTTATAATATACATATAGTAGGCACGAAGTTTACTCATACCATGGACTAAATATACAAGTCCATGCTCATACAAATGCATACTACCCTCTAGAGTTAGTGTCATTACTCTGAGATACTACCGATAATTGATTTGTGGATACTTTCGTGACCGATAATTAATCTGTTCGTGACTGAATATTAAGTAGGTAAGTAAAACGTGGTAAAAAATAAAATAAATACTGACACAAGTGTTATTACTTATTCATAACAATAAAATTGATACACTAACTATATTTATATACTTTATTGTAATTTGAAAACCATATTTTCAGTAGTTCGATCATAGGTAAGTATATAGGTATTTAACCCTTTGACCGCCGAGGTCGGCTATACATACGACATACGAAAAGTGCTCGCTACGCAGAGGTCGGCTTATACCGACATAAATGTTTGAAAATTGCGTAGATTGTACGGCTTTGCTTCTAAAGCGTAGCGTGGCGCTTAAAAGGTTAAAGGTATTAGTGTCAACGTGAAAACGAGGTTAACCTATGTTCTTACACGATTTTTTGTATGAAAATTGACACAGGTATAGCATACAGGTTCGATTTCATGTTTGCGCAAGTGGGCCTCACTCAAATAGTATAAAAATGTAAAATGCTTCACAAAGGGGAGAAGAAAAAAAAAAATGTAAAGTGAGATTATTTTATTACCTACTTAAAAGTTTAGTTTTAATTCTTTCTTTCACAGTTGACGTTATGTAATTTCTGTAACTTGAAATTCTTAGTTAATGCTAAAGATCTTAACCTAACAATTAAGGTTAAATCTCACTGAGATAGGAAAACTTACTATAATAAATTAGTTACCTACACAGATACACTGAGTCATTTACTGCCCTTTTCTATTGACAATGGTATTCTGCACTGATTTTAAATACTTATATACTAAATCATAATCTTGAAATAATAAATTGATCTTTATTATTACTAATAAGTAGGTAATTTCAATATACAATTCTTATTTTTCATTTCTGATTCTTATTTTGCTATTGGACAAACAAATTGGTACTGTAGTAGAATTATTAACTTATGATTTATTATTTCGCTTAAATTGCCAATCCAAAAAATATATTGGCAGATTCAATTAGAAACAGGCTTTGTACAAAGACAAGAGAACCAGAATGTTTACGTTTAATACAAGGTTTTGTAGGCAATTTTTTCAGTAATTCAGAATTGACTGTCTAACAGCCAGTTGAATATTAACAGTAGTGTTATCACACTGCCTAAAGACAATAAGAAGATTGCTCCTCTACTTCGCTTGTTAGTCAGGAAGGGTCATCATCAGAGTCAAGTTCATCGGATGAAGAATCCTCATCACTGCTATCATCTGACGAATCCATGTATTGGGAGCTCTCATCACTTTCATCTATATCTGACATTTTATTCCTGTTCAAATCTGGCAGCAATGACATAGATGCCATTCGTACAGCCATTTCATTCTCCATTATTTGCGTTTCTTCTTGCTGAACCATATGAGCAGCCTCTTCTAATTCAACGAGCTCTAAACCGAGATCTTCTTTATTTATCTCTATGTTGGCAATATTGTTGCAAAGCTCATCAATTTCTTCATTCCGACATTTCTGAAGGAATACTAAATAGTCTTTGATGTATAACTGATTGAGAATGTAGCGAGCATCATTGCTTGCATTGAACATCTGATGAATTTCAATTACACATTTGATTGTGAACTTCTTCCCTTTTTTCAATAATGATACTAAGTCTGCTTTAACTTTTTTGCATAGCTCAAAGTTTCTAAATATTGGATAAATTAGGGCCCTTCTGTAACATGCTATTAAAACTTCTGACACATCTTTGAATATGCAGAACCAACTTAATGTTGACGACAGTTTGTTGATTGTCCAACTTGACTCAACTGTGCTCTCGTTTAGTGTTGTCCTCTTGTCATAGCAGTATCCAAATAAAATATCAACTAGCCCAAGCACAACCTGTCTATATTCTGGTTTTGTGAGCAGATAATGCTTGTTAGGCAGTTCTTTCAATATGCTTACTTCATCATCTGAAAATTGTATGTCTTTATTGAACTCAGGGCTATTCCATGATGCTATCGCAGACTGATATGGTTCTAGCAATTCATTGTCAAAGTAATCAGCCATGTAATGATCTGAAGAGAATTTGCTATCTTCATATTGTATTCTCAAGATGTTACGCTCATCTATAGCAACACTTTCGGGCATTCTTAGTTCAAATATCTGCGGGAATTCGCTGCCTATGTTGTTGAACTCTGTGGATACTTTATTAGCAAAGCCGTATGTGAACTTATTTTCATTGGCAGTTTCGTTATCATTTTCCAATGTTATGCCGTCTTCTTCAAGCATTTCGACAAGGTTAGGGTTTATGTTGGGGATGTCTCTTGGAGCTAGCAAGCTGGTGATCATGTCAAGGTTTTCAAAGACCTCACCAGGTGACTCTTTGTCAAAGGTGAGGTTAAACTCACCCGAGTCGCATATGTACGAACCTTTCGACCGTTCGTTGTCTAGGATCCTTCCAGGAAGCCGCAAACGAAGGAAATAAGGAGAAGACACAAACAAGAAATTTTCTCCGTCAACATCTATTTCTGTATCTCCAATGTTTGTGTACGGTGCATGCACGTTGATGTAAACATGGTTTTCGTCCTGAGTTAGCTTGAATCTCGGGGTTAGCATTTTGATTTGGTTGGTATTAACATTTAATTGAACATGTAACGTTAAATTGTGGCAGGCTTTCACGGTTTTCAGTGATAATTCTAAATATTTCTCATAAAACGCAAAACAGAAAATGCAATAACTTTTATCTTTTTTTATGCAGTGTTGCCGGCAGTCAATCGAAAAACGTCCGAAATCAATAAAAAAAAATTACCTCAAAATTACCTTTATTATTTGACTTCGGTGAACAACAAGTAGAGTTATGATTTTAGCAGCATATATTTATAACCGCATAGAATTGACCGCTCAAAACTATATAAGGCATCGTTGATTCGTCTCAACTAACCGGATCTCATTTTGACACATATTCAAACCTTTTTTCTTTTAATTTAAAAACTATTTGACACGGTTTCACTCACTTTTTTGTTGAACAGTTGAGATCGCGATTCGAGTGTGCGAGTGTCGTTCCCACGGAGCACCTGCGCAGCTCTTGATGAAGGATCTCTAAATGATCTGAAACCGGTCGAGCGCCGGCCGTCGCGATCTCGACTGTTCAACAAAAACGTGAGTAAAACCGTGTCAAATAGTCTTTTTTATTTTTTCTAAAACATACAATTTGATTTAGTGGGTTACTTTGAGGGAAACATTCCTGATAAAAAATTGGATCATTAAGCACATATTTTTGAGAAATTACATTTATGAGCCTTACTACATTTTTCCTTTCTCCGAAATACACTTGGTTTTCTCTAAATAAAGCTTCCTCACTGCGAAGGAAATGGTACCTCCCCTGAATGTGCCAAAATGTTTACACAAAATCCTGTGCCTGTATAAATTCATGTGTAAATTCAACTTAAATTTTATGTGAGCCCTACACTAGGATTGTTTCGTTGTCGTAGGATTCTCAAATTGATAAATTACGTAGTTTGTTGTGGCACTTCACTAATATATAAGAGTAGTCCCGTACGTACAGTACGCACAAGAAAGAAAAATAAATATTCTATTTTTGTAAGCGATTGAGGCAAAATTTTCCGAAATTACCCAGCAGACAAACAAGCCGGGTAATTATTGTTAAATTACCCGGAATCGAGTAATTTTACCCGCATTGGCAACACTGTTTTAATGGTTTCATTTAATTTTTTTCGACATGCCGATTAACATGACAGATAAATTAGTCGATGTATCACATATAAAATAATCGACTAAAATGAAACCGATTTCTAATTCGAGACGGAAGTCAGAACTCAGGACTGACTTGGTACTGTAATAGGTCACCGCGTCTAAATTTATTTTCAAGTCAATACTGCGCCAACTGACTTACTCTCTGCAAGTCGGCGCTGATCACTGACAGTATGTAAATTGTCCTTTAAGTACAAACAGTAGGTTGTACATTCTCTTGAACTCAGCTTTAAATAGGGCGCCGCCGGTACTAACGTCGATCACTGCACTGACCGCATCTAAAATAGCCTTGAAGTTAGCGACAAGCTTAGTATGTCGTTAACTGAACTACTGTCAACAACTAAACACTGTTAAACCTAGGCTCTTATTATTTAACTAGTTGTTGCCCGCGACTTCGTTCGCGTGGACTTCGTTTAACGCTGATGTAGAGACTTTTTTGTAGATTGTGTACAACACATGTTATTTGAAAAACACACTGTACAGGGAGCAAACACGTAAAGACTTTGGGATCACGTCGCCCGTGAGAAGGTTTCGTACAGCTGTCTCTGTGAGAAATATCCTGTCCTCAGATCAACGGCCGTGGCCTAGAGAGTCTGGTCTAGCGACTTATTGATCTTCATTGCAAAGCTGACGCTCACACAAAACTGCACGCGTTTGAATGTGAACGGAAAGTGGTTCGAAATGAGAGAGATGAATACTAATATATGAAAACTGACTCACCAGCGCCACGGGTTATCAGTATACCTCAGTGAGGTTCAGTGTCTCAGTGAGGTTCGTCTCTAGCGACAGTATTTTCAGCCGAGTTCCGTTACACAACTAACCTTCCCAAGTTAACAACTTCGGCGGGGTCTAATTTCAAAAAAGCATAATTTTGTATTCCAAATTTTTAATCTAATAGAGTGCGCTGGAAGTCCGGATGGACTCAAAGAGTTCAAAAACTCTACGGGGTACGGTAGTGAATTGCCACCATCCTCACCGTCTTCCTATACATCAACGTCCTGTTCAATGTCGCTAAAAACATTATAGGCTGGACTTCCACAGTTGCACTGGGCTCGAGAGCCCACAAAACACCAAATCTAAAGCGAACAAATGGCGCATACGTCGTGAGCATCACTTATGACTGCTTTTGCTAGTTTCGTCCCAATTTTGGTCATCATTCAGTAGGCGCCTTGCTTTGCAGGCTACGTGGAAAGTTGTGGAAAGTGTTTAATACCATCGTTGTTCTGAGGAACAGTTCACTGTTGTGAGAAACGCAAATGAGGTAGCGCCGCGGACAAACAGTGTCTATCAGCAACCGTAAATAGTAGCATTCATTGTTACTGGCATGGACGGTGTACATACATACTGCCAAAACCATGATCCTGATAGACACCCGATCCCCCACCAAGTCGTCGTTTGTTAACTGGACCAGTTTGTTTGTCGTTGAAGTCATTGTTTGGCACTTCATCATACATTAAAGTTTTGACAAAATCATCCTCTTGACAAAACCTAAAAACCGCCAGAATTGTGGTCTGATGAGGGTTTTCAAGAGGTTAGCTGAAGGATTCCGGGTCGAAAAAAAAATCGATCACTTTGGAGGTAAACGACCATGTTTGAGTAAAGGACGGTGGCGTAACTTTACTCGTGATAGGTGTCTCGTATGCGGAAGGCCGTCTGGGTAGGTACCACCGTTTTGCCAGTTATTCTGCCTCCAAGCCGTAGTGCGCAAGCATTACTGTGTTTCTGTTTGAAGGGGATTGTAGCCAGCGTAAACTGGGCATATGAGACTCAATATCAGCTGATGTCAAGACAATGACTCAGATCTGGGTGGCACTGCTATTGCTATGGGCAGGCGTAGCCTGTACCATCAGGTGAACGACTTGCTAGTCTCATCACTCAGTACCATAAAAAAGCAGGTAACGTCAAACTAAAGAAATTTAAAAAAGATGTTTTATTTATATTCACCGTGTGTGGTGCACTACATAAAAAAATCGTTTGCATGTTTTAGCGACCCCTAGCGTCTCTAGTTTCAATTGCATAAATGAATTTTCAAGAGTTGAAATAATTATGGTTCTTTTCATGTAAAGTTTGCGAGTTGTTTTCTAAGTGTTACTAAAAACGCTGAAATTATATTTCTATCATGATATTTTTAATTTAAGTATAATTTTACTTGTATGCATTTCATTTATTTTCATAGTGTATACAGCGTTTCAAATTCATACTAATTTTACCTTTTGTCTATCTTCCTCGCTTAAAGAAGTTAAATATCAAAAAATATTGGACCCGTATTCGTTAATTTTTAATTATATAAACTAATTCTGAGTTTCAAGATTTTAGGATAATCTACTAACTTTTTTCCATACTAACTTGGCCCCCCCCCCCCATAAGTAGATTTTTCAAAATGTCGATAACCTATATTAAAATCAGAATTCATTTAAACATATTCGTGGAAACGCCATTAAAATCCCGTCATTGGTTTTTAAGTTATAGAAGTCCAAACAAACAAACAAACAAAATTTTAAAAACTGTTTTAATATGTTTAGTTACTCATTTTATATCGCCCTGGCTGTTTTTTTTTCGAATATCTTCCAAGGACAGATTTTTTGGGTTCTACGATTTTATTATATGTATAGACATAGATTAGGATTAGGAAAGGATTAGGAAGTTTGTTATGTGGCCTAGGAGTACAAACCATTTTTTAGAATACCATCATGTCAACCCATGTACAAACCAGTTTAAGCAGAGCCTTATGCACAAAGGGTCCGGTATGTTCCGTGGTTCAACTTATAGTGGACATGTATATTTTTTTCTAAATTGCGTCATAACTTCAATATTACTGGACCGATTTTGATGAAACAAAGCCTATGTGTAGCGCCGGACTCCACAGAACATATTTCAAAAAACTGCATTCAAATTAGTGCCCTAGTTTCTGAGTTTATCCCGGACAGACAGACTGACAGACAGACAGACAGACAAAAATTTTAAAAATTGTATTTTTGGGTTCTGTTGCTACCATATACTCCTAAAAAAATAGATTTTCAAATATATCTTAAATGTACAGTAACCGCTTCGTTACAGTTTTATTATAAGTATAGATGTAATCCTTAGTTAAAATAATTATAAGCTTCTACAGCTTAGCGGAACTGAAAATCGACTAGATTTGAGGATAATTAAATATGTAGTCGACTACCTACTCGACTAACTGTGCATTCGTTGGAAATGTCTTTAAAACAAAACGATGCGTTTTATTATTGCTATCTATCCTGATGAAAGGGTGGGCAGAAAGACTAATTAAGGACTGTTTTTAAAATAGCAACAGCATCCCCATGGGATATTTTAGACACGGGTGGCGCCTGAAACGGGAAACATTTTTTTACAAAAAGAATCTATTTTCGGCCTCTGCTTCCTTTGCGGGGCTTACTTACATAAAATGCGTGGGCATTATTTCACTGCGTGGGAGTAAAGTGTAGGTGTGAACTACGTTGCAGAATTCATTTTGATATCTGACTTGAAAACAGTTTGATACTTCTTGATCTTCATTCATCTTCGCCAAGTAGACTTTGTTGAAAACTTAATCACGGTCTACATTTTGCATTGCGTTTTGCAACGCATGATAAACCTATTGGGCAGGTGACATTGACATAATTATTGTCAAAAATAAATATTGCGAATCTTCACGATTTCAATCAGTAAATGAAAACAAAAATTCGTGTTTTAATTTTATAACACCATATACATTATATTGCTGTTTATTTTCAAAGGTATTTGTTTATTAGTTATTAAAGGAAATGCCAATAGGTCGCAAACGCTGGAATCTTCATGGTAAGTGAAATATTTAATCGATAGATTGGTGTCCTTGTGTCTTGGGCAGAAATTTGGCCTACAAAACATTAAACTAGTAATTATTTATTTATAGCCTGTTTTTCAACATAGTTCCCTTCTAATAATCCAGAAATATACTTTTCTAGACTCGCTTAAATTTCTTTTAGGAACTTACTAAATTTGTGCCCGCCAAACACCATAAAAGTGTAGTTTCTTTTGTTAAAAACCCTAAAACTTCGTTTTAATAATTTGTAACAGCTTGCCCCACCATGTTCGTGTGTATTACTAACCTACCTACTTTACCAAATATATTATATAAATATTTCCTGTTGTTTTGAAAGATGAAATTATTGTTAAAATGCTACGCCAGTTACAAAAAATTGCAGAGAAGTACATTACAGTTTAGATAAAGAAAGCAAAAAAGGAACTATTCCTTAACAAGAGAATTCCAAATGCTCTCAGTGCTCGCAGTGTAGCTCCTTTCCTAAACTCAATAGTTCAATATTCATATCAACTTCATAAAAAAAAAATATTATAATATTGACATATACCAGTAGAGTATAAGTATACTTTTTACATGTGTCTTTGCTCCAGATGGGCCACAAGGGTCACTGAAAAGACTACGCAACCAGCTTGCCGAGGACGGCTGTGCTGAGTCTCAAGTTGTGTTGGCCAAGCAGTTGCTGGATGAGAAATGTGGTAAGTTTAAACAGAACTTACTTTTTAAAATCCAACCCGCTGTTACAGTCCAAAGAAATTTGTCTTTATAATGCTGATGGGTTAATTGTGCTAATAAATTGAAATGAAAAGAAATGAAATAAATTGATTTGTCTGGAACATGGATACAGATAAAAATGTCAAGATTTATTAGGTATAGATTTCATCATGTTCTACCTTTCAGTGTATGAATATTTATGTAAATTAATTTAATCATATATATAAAATTCTTGTGTCACAATGTTAGTTACCTTACTCCTCCGATTTTTACCAAATTTTATATGCATATTCAGTAGGTCTAAGAATCGGCTATTATCTATTTTTCATACCCCTAAGTGATAAGGGTTGTTCAACATTAACATTTTTTTTTTAAATTTATATGGCAAAACAATGTTTGCCGGGTCAGCTAGTATGTATATAATTATTTATTATTTTTTTGTCAGTCTCTTCTGAATGATGTCAGAATAAAATAAAATAAAATATACAGTTATGTCATATTGGTTTTTTTCCTCTATGTTTTGGACAAGTGGCACTGTAATCAGTGGTCATGAGAAGATTTGACTGTGGTCACGAAGAAGATTCGACTGGCCATGAGGAGTCTTTTTGTTCACACTATTTATTGCTTCATTATGACCACTTTCTTTGCCCTGTGCCTGCAGTGATAAGAATTGTTTTAAGGAAAAAAAGGCAGTCTAGATTCATTTGTATTATGTGTATATAACATTTAAAGATGCATTTTTGTGCCTATTTTATAAATATCTTTTGACTTTGACTCTGTTTATTCCATGCTTGTAGATTTCATATAATTTTAAAATCTGTTTAGTTTAGGACTTTCCTATAGTAATAAAAATGTAATTCATGCTGTTTTGTCATTAATAGTGTTTAAGAGTAAAATAACAAGTATGAGGTTACGGGCCAACGCACATGGCTGTTTTTAAATATGCCAGCACTTGAGAAAGTTTTAACAATATGGTTGCATAATTCACATATTTTAAATGGTAACTACTTGCTATAGTAATTCGAAACTTGTCTCCAAATTGTTAAGTTTGAAATTGAACGACAAAATTGCAGACAGAATGTTTACACAGATGCATTTGATATACCAATATAAAGATTATGTGTAATATGAGAACAATTTCAAAGACAACCACAAGCGATTTCTCTTTATGTATAGATATAATACTGGTAGATATGGATCTACATTGGTATTATAAAAATGTTTTATTTCCTTGGTTTTTTAATGAACACAAGTAAAGCCTTTCAGCATCCTGACATAAAGAATCATGTCACATTCAGTAAACGTTAATTTTAATGAAATACTCAGGTCAATAGTAAACGTTAAAATTAATGTTTACTATTGACCTGAGTGTTTCATTAACTACATAAAACTGACCAAAATTATCGACTATTACTACTTGGGAACCACGTGTGAAATTGGGAAGAAATTATCTTATGTCTTCTGGGCTACAGGCTATCGCTATGCCAATGTCATCAAAATCGGTTATAAAAATATAATATTTGTATTGTCATCTCTGACTGTGGGCAGCTTTCCTAAATTAATTCTTTAATAATAATATAAAGTATTATGTATGCAATATTTTAAGTTTAACACTGTCCTCCCAAATAATACCTTCTCAGTTCTATCACTGAATACTAAGGGACAGAAGCATCACTCCGCACAGAACGCACGTGTAACGACACGTGACCCGCCGCTGAGTGCGCCGTGTCCGGCTATGTACTTGTAGCTTCGTACCTACAGTGCGGAGTGCGCTAGGGCTGGTTCTATTGAGAATATATATATACATTAATATGGGTCATTCCAATTATGTAATAAAACTATTGCTGTTTTAGGATGCAAAGTAGGGATTGCATTTATTTCTGTGCATTGTTTATTCACAATAAAATAAAATAATATAATAGGTTATATTTTTGAATTTTGTTACAGTACTAGAGGCAGATAAAATCTCTAATTTCAAGCAGGCCTTGGAATGGCTTATTTGCGCCACAGAGCAAGCACATCCAGAAGGTAGAAGAATGTTGAGAAGGTAAGAATTTTTATGCTTGTCATCCATAGCACATGCATTAAACGGGTAGCGGTGGGCCACTTCTGCAAGAGTCTGCCTTGGGAAGTTCAAAACATTTGCCAGTTATTCAACCGCCAAACAATGATCTGGCTATTATTTATTCTGTGGTTCTTTTTTTTAAATTTGACTCGGTCAGCGTTTGACCACGATCTCACCTGGGCCCTAATTCACTATGACAACTTGGCGATTCATTGCTTCGAAATCACGACGATTCCTTGATTTCAAGTTGATTACTTACATCTGCGAAATTTGTATATTCTATGACGCGTCATAGAGAATACTAATTTCGCAGATTCGTTGTTTATTAATTAAGGAATCGACGTGATTTCGAAGCAAGGAATCGCCAAGTTGTCATAGAGAATTGTGGCCCTGATGGGAAGCGACGATGTGGTGGAAGATGTAGCACGCTTACCCAGTAAGTACTTGTTCACTCTTGATTTGAATACACCCAGATTGTATTTATGTGGAAACACAGACGACGGCAAGGCGTTCCACTCTTGTGGCACTGTTTCAAGTAACGTATTTCAATCAAAATTGCTGCGCAGTTGGAGCCATCGTCACGAAAAGTTTTCGAGCGATTTAAAATAGTAGAAGCTCTCCTTTTCCCTTCCACCCACAGGCTCAGTAGTGAACTTTGTGGGATAAAATGAAACGTAGAACTAATTCAAGGGATGGCAGCGATATTTTACGGAGCAAGACGTAAAGTGCCGTAGTGGTGATCACTTTACGGAAAAATCAAAAATTTTAATACTTCATAAAACCTACAAAATAAAACATGGATACAAAATACAATATAAATATTAAAAAAAATAAAAAACCGTTTATTTTCAGTTATCCAATTTTACATAATGAAAAGAAAAAAAGAAAAAAACACTATGAACTACCTTTATACATAGCACAACCAAAAATAATATTTAAGCATGTTAATAAATAAAAAAAAAATTGGTACATTTTATGCAGGTAATTATTAGGTCAAAATTAGTTAGTAATTCATTATTACACTGGAACCCCTCTCAGGTGAAGGCCTCCTCCAAGGCTTTCCACTTTTCTCTGTCTTGGGCTATTTTTTGCCATTGTGGGCCAGCAATTTTTTTAATATCGTCTTCCCATCTAGTGAACGGTCTGCCTCTATAGCGCTTACCCAATGGGCCTTTCCATGAAGTAACTGTTTTTGTCCATCTACGATCTTCAAGACGTGCTATATGACCGGCCCACAAAATACAATACAAAATATTATATTCTAAAATTGACTCATCGCTAAAGCGATCCCTTCAACTCAACCTTTCACGGTGTAAATCACAGCTTTCACAGCTTCACAGCTTTTTCTATATCTTTTATTTTTATAGCAAGTATAACCTTGCTCTAGAGAGAAACCTCAGCAAACCAAATAGTTCCACAAACGACAACAAAAAACAAATAAACGTTGACAATGACAACCGTACGCCATGCAAAAATCAAAACAAACCAACTCAATACAGAATTCTGCGAAGGAAAAAATAAGTGCATTCCAGGCACAATGAGATGAGGTAAACCACATATTGTCTTCAGATTCCTAGGTACTCGTAACGTAAACAAATGCACTCATTCTCACGCTGTGAGGAACGAAAAGTACTCGCTTCATTTTCTGCTTTCATTTAGTTACAAGTATTGTGAAATTCTAGAGATAGTAGTCATTATTATTCCTTGGAGTGATAGGCTCCGGCCGCGCTTGTAATACCACCCACCGAACCACAAGCACAATGTAGTCTTCAACCAGTGCGTCCTACCCGTACCCGTGACATACGGAGCCGAAACGTGGACACTGACTATAAGACTGGTCCACAAGTTCAAAGTCGCTCAGCCAGCTATGGAACGAGCTATGCTCGCGGTTTCTCTGAATCTGATCTGACAGAGAACTAAAGTAATCAACATAGCTCGCCGAATTAGTAAACTGAAATGGCAATGGGCCCGTCACATCTGTCTACGAACCGATAACCGATGTGGTAAACGAGTTCTGGAGTGGACACCATGTTTAGGCAAACGTTGTGTAGGACGCCCTCCGGCTAGATGGAGCGACGACCTGCGCAAAGTAGCTGGCAGCAACATGAGAAGAGCCGAAAATCTGGCTCAGTGGCGTGTTTTGGGAGAGGCTTATGCCCAGCTGTGGACTCATACAGGCTGTTGATGATGATGACGATGAACAAAGTCATACCGTCCAGCGAACTTGTCATGTTTCGGGATGATCCGAGAACCATAAGAAAGAGTGGCTGTCTGAGCAATCGCTCAACTGCAGTCTTTCTCTAGACATATGTGCTCCATCTTAGGCCCCTTACGAGATTGTGACATAGATAAAAACTATTTTCTTCTTTCTAGTATTTTCTGCTTCTTTTTAAGTATTTATGTAACGTTGAATGTGTATAAATGAGTGCAAATGTCAATGACTTCGCGATTTGGAAGATACGATGGGACAGGGTGCGCGATGAACTACGCCGGTCTATGTAAGAACTTGGACGTTTTAATTTTTTTTTAAAGAGAAACAGCGCGCTCCCTGAATTTTAAAATAGTTGAGGTCCCCGCGGCCGATTCCATTTCGATAATGGGTTGTCCGACCCAAATAAAATCTGTTGACACGATATTTTGAAACGTATCACATAGGATTGTGGTGTCAGTTTCCGCTAAATACCAATACAATTAAAAAAAAAACAGTTATTCGTCAAATTGAAAATCTTATTTTTTTGTTGGTTAAAAAGAAAGCACTACTTTTTGCGAATTTTTCAATACAATAAAACATGTCTAAGGACAGTGAAGATGCGCACATGAGAAGACACGAAAATATATAAAAATTATGCGCGTAAACGTAGTACAATAGTAGACCAGTTTCAAAACTGTGCGCCGACCTCATTACACATGATATAGGCGTATGTATATATACGTCGAATTAGAATGTAATAAAATAATCCACAATTAATCTTATTCTGCATAATTATTTTTATATGTTTTCTCAGGTGCATACGCAGCGGAGTGATCGACGAAGACAGCGCGGCGATAGTTCGCGCCAAGTCGTGTCTCGCCGCCAGTCGCCAGGAAACCGTCGCTAGAAAGGCAGCGAGGGACCTGTTCGCCAGGTGCAGTCTAACACCCGTATTTATGAACAACACTTGTCGTAACACTTGGCTAAGTAAGCACAGCACAACAACCAATCAGAACTGCACGTTTAAATGTACATAGTTTTGATTGGCTGTCCATTCATCCAGCTGTTCTGATGATGGAGACGAAAGGTGGGCAATGGAACTCCTTGACAGATAATCGTAAACTACTAGTGTTTGGGCTCATTTTAATCTGCTCGCGGTGCCGATGACGCATTTATTAAAAAATATTTTTCAACAAAAATCTTATTTTAATGCAGTTTATCAAACGGCGAGCAGTACATAACCACAGCTCAGTTAGAGCGGCGCATACGAGAAATCTGCAACACAACGCTTCGGAAAGATAACGACGATAGTGATTCACCAGATGATGACTCGCCAGGTATCTTTGTTTTACCGCTTACCTATTACAGATAATCGTGAACTACTAGTGCTTGGGCTCATTTTAATCTTATTTAAGATAGAAACACGTAAACGTTTAATCAAACAAAAAAACCGACTTCAATGTATCTTCGAAAGGTCAAATATCGATGAAATTTATATGGGACCACTCGTAGCTATACTGAACCCAACGCAAAAACAATTTTCCAAATCGGTTCATGAATGACGGTGTTCTGAGGTAACAAACATTAAAAAAACAATCGAATAGAGAACCTTATCCTTTTTTGAAGTCGTTTAAAAAATAAAATTAATGTACAATTTAAATAGCACACTTTGTCAAGTTACAAAATGTGTTACTGCTTCTGCTTACTTATTTGGTGAGCTATGTCGGTTATGTTCTCTGTCGAATCACCTTATTGCGGATTCTAGAACATAGCTCGATCCATGACTCGCTGAGCAATTTTAAACTTATGAACCACTGTCGTCTGATTGTTCGTGATGTCATGGACAGGGTCCCGACTTAAAATCAGTGCTAAGGTACTTAAAACACCTTAGCGTATGCTGAGTTGGAACCTTGTCCTGACATCGCGCAACATTTCACTGTGTTGTATTTATTGTTTTTTGTTTTCCCCCTAATTAAGTATGTTAAGTGTAATGTTGTGTGATGTCTGGAATAAATGTTTTTTCTTTCTTTCACTCTCGCAGTCAGTGTCCACGTGACACCTGAAACCTCATATGTTTAATTGTAATGTGATATTCCAGACGAAGCGCGTGCGTTGGATGACGGGAACCACGCGTTGGAACAGCCGCAGTTACAAGCCGGCGACCAGATACACAGTAACGGCACGATACGCACGCATACGCCGGATGAAGGTATGACCACACAATAAATATAGTACTTGCTTCATTTAAAAACATGACCATATACCGCTTTCGATAAAATTGTTTTTTTTTGTTTGGTAACTTTTAAATTTACACTCCGCGAAAATAAAATTGGGCCAAAACTTGATAATAACACCAGAAAAAAAAGATTAAAAGGCATGATTTCGTCAAAAATAGACTATTTTAATTTTAATTTTAATTTTAATTTTAATTTTAATTTTAATTTTAATTTTAATTTTAATTTTAATTTTAATTTTAATTTTAATTTTAATTTTAATTTTAATTTTAATTTTAATTTTAATTTTAATTTTAATTTTAATTTTAATTTTAATTTTAATTTTAATTTTAATTTTAATTTTAATTTTAATTTTAATTTTAATTTTAATTTTAATTTTAATTTTAATTTTAATTTTAATTTTAATTTTAATTTTAATTTTAATATAATATAAAACTGAAAGACCACTGACTGACTGACTGACTGACTGACTGACTGACTTATTGACAGAATTGATCTCCGACTTGCCGTTATGGTGGGGGGAAGTGTTTGGTACCGTTGGATAGAGGATGTTTTGAAACCAACCAGAAAAATCCGAAATCCATGGAAAGGTGTCTCCGAGATGGAACTGCTCAAGGGATCTCGGAAACTATAAATCGGATGGGGGTGCCGCTTGAACTAAATATGCCCCAAAACCTGGGCCATTTTTGAAAATTTGAAAAAAAAGATGGCCTCCGTACGAAAAAACATGGCCGCCATACAAAATAAAAATGCAAATAACTTTTAAACGTTAAGAGATAGATATAGAGTGCTCGACCAAATGTCATAGAGGACGATGGCGGAAATTTGGAAAAGTTGGAAAAATTAAAAAAAAAGAAAAAAAAATGGCGGCCATTTTGAAAGTTGCTCCGATCCGACTGAAATTTTGCATCGGGGGGTTTTCTGGGTCGAAGATTACAATTATGAAAAAAAATTTTGGATTCCGCCATTTTTCAAGATGGCTGCCATACAAAAGTTTTTTTTCCGGAAAAATAAGCCAAACAAAACTTTTGAACCGTAGTCGATAGGAAGCGTCTATAAAAAAAAAGCAACACCCCCCCCACGCGAGCTGCTTTAGCAGCTTGCGCACGCCACAAAATCACTTGGATTCCGCCATTTTTCAAGATGGCCGCCATACAAAAGTCTTTTTTTCAGAACAACTGAACTTAAATAACTTTAGAACCGTAATCCATAGGGAGCTTTTATAAAAAAAAGCAAAACCCCACCACGCGAGCTGCTTTAGCAGCTCGCGCACGCCACACAATCACTTGAAATCCAGCTTTTTTTCAATATGGCCGCCATAAAAAAGTTTGATTTCAAAACAAAAAGGGTAAACAAAACTTTAAAACCGTAATCGATAGGAAGCTTTTAAAAAAAAACAGCAGCCACCCCCCCACGCGAGCTGCTTTAGCAGCTCGCGCACGCGGCGAAATACTAGTTCCAATATAAAGCTGCATACCTAAAAAACTGTTTTCTCAGATTGTGAAAAAACAATAAGTGGAATAGTAAAGTTTTGAAAAGAACCTTCTCACTTATAGTTTATTCCAAAGACATGGAGAATAGGTCTAACCTATTCTCCATGTCTTTGCGGAGGGGCGTGGCAGAGACGATGCCCTGTCTGACCCGCTCCGGCGCAGACGAACGGGGCGAGGAGGAGGCGGTTCGCCCGCCTCCTCCACCCTCCGTGGTTGGGTCACTGGTGGAGACTCCGGAGACCAGAGACCGGAGATAATCTCCAAAAACTGATCGTCACCGGGAAATTAGAGGGCAAGAGTCCAAGAGGGAGAAGACCATGATGGAGACCACGCACTGGTCCGACCAAATCCGCACCACGCTCAACATCAAAGTGTCAGAAGCCATGCACATCGCTGAAAGCCGGTACAGGTGGCGCAGTATCTTAAGAGAGGTGATACCATGACGTGGTCACGACCCCCAGCATTGGGGAAATGACGCAAGGAGGAGGAGGTGGAGAGTCGGGGGACTCTCTGTCGGCTTGCACGGGCCCACACGTCTGGGGGGTGGCCTTGGTGAGCAAGGTCTGGTGTTATAGGTTTGACCACTATGTGTGTGTCTATAGCACCGTAGCTCATAAACGGGTAAATCGATTTGGATGCGGTTTTTTTTATTAGAATGCAGCGGTGGTTCTTAGACATGTTTTATTAAAATCGGTTCAGCCGTTTTTTTTTCGAGGTATTTTAAGTTTTAGATTACTGAAAGTTGTTTTTTGTACAATTGTATTGGTTTACAGAATATTTTATTAAATACGTAATTATTAATTATGTTTATCCACAGAATACCCAGACCGCTGCGGGCCAAGCGACGACATTCGCAATTTAACCGTCGACAACTTAGTCACCGCAGCCGTAGATTACTGCCAAGGGGAACTACCGCTCGTCTCTTATGAACTAACTCTCACTGATCCCAGCCTGAAGTCTCTCGACCACATACCATTGTTACAACAAGCATTCCTACATCCCATCGTGTTTACACAAGTTCTGTACCTCAAACTGTTGTACTACTTCGGTTCGTTCACGTTTCGTCTCTCTAACGTTGAATTGTCTCTGGTTCTTATCGCGTATCTTTCCGTCAATAGTGAGAACTTGTACCATTTGGTTCCTTTAGTTCTTTACTACGTCAGTTTTGTTGCTATGGTTATATGTACGTTTAAGATGTTGCATGCGAAGAGGCAGTTCATAGATTTTCGGAAATGGTCCGGTCTGTTCCTCAGATATAGCGATGGGAATTTGCAACCGGATGAATCGGAGAATCTATTCGTTCGGAACAATCTGGGTCCGTTCATTCAGTTCTTCTTGGCACTGTTTATGAATTTATTTCTATATCCTTTCATAGCTACCCAATGGGTGCCTTTCTCGGAATTCTGCGTGCTGTCATTCTTTTTAATGTTTCTCACTCTGTTTTCTTTCGGAACGCACGGTAACCCGTATCCGGATGTTTTAGCGCTGCTTTCCTTTGGCATAAACGTTCTAGCTAAATACCCATACGAAAAAGACACAGTTGTGCATCAAGGCTGGAGGTTTTTAGACTTACACATATCCAATTATCCGTCTTATATCTTAGGCAATAGCATCGAATTTTGTTTGAACGCTCGCGTGTTTTTCTCCCTTCTGATTCCGACGATTCTATTCGTAATGGCTAAGAGGAGTAACTGGCAGGGGTTCTTCAAATATACCTTACCTCATTGTGTGACTTTAAGTTGGCTTCAGATGTTCATAATGTGTTCCCACGGTTGTACAACCTATGGTCTTATAAGGGGTACGTTAGCGTTGGTTTGTTCGTTCTTGTTCGTTCCTCTAATCGGTGTTGTAACAGTTACTCTGCCTGTGATAGCGTTCCTCCAGTACATTACTCTCTCGAGAGTTATTTACACTGTGTCGGTGGTAGTGTCTTTAAGTGTTACTTTGGGGGTGACTTGTCTTCTTGCTAAGTCTGAGACGACGAGGAAATTCGTTACTCCATTCCAGGTGAGTAAAAAGTATATTTTACAATTTCTGATATGAATAGCGTAGGGTATGACTCCGAAACTATCACCCGTATTCGTCAACAACACTTGCCGAAACACTTCATTAGACAGCAACCAATTAGAAGTCTTTATTTTTTTCCGCGTGTATTTAATAGAGGTCTGGTTACTGTGTGGTACTTAGTCGAGTGTTTCGACTAACGTCGTTCATACGGGTGTATGTCTCTGGACTGGATTCGAACCCATGCCCTCCCGTCTATAACTGGTGGATGCGTTGTTTACTACTCCACCGGAGAGTTAGTTAAGTACATAAGTTCTCACACTTTTTATAAAAAGGCGATTTTTGAAACTAGTTTTTATCTTTATGAGTAGAAACGATTTTTTTATAAAAATACATGATATAGCTAAAACAATGCCATATTTTTTTTGTCTAGCACTTCAAATGACTCCCCAAATTTTTTTAAAGATCGGTAAATCATATTGGCCTCTTTTTAACCGACTTCAAAAAAGGAGGAGGTTCTCTGTTCGATTTTTTTTTATGTTTGTTACCTCAGAACTCCGTCATTTATGAACCGATTTGAAAAATTATTTTTGCGTCGGTTTCAGTATAGCTACGAAGTGGTCCCATATAAATTACATCGATATGTGACCTTGGGCTTCGAAGATACATAGAAGTCGGTTTTTGTTTTTTTCTAAAAATTAATTATTCTATCAGGTCTGATGACGTCACAGTATAATTCCTTCCGCTTCACACGGCTCGCTGAAAAAATACGTCGCACTGTTTTGCAATGCGTGTATGGGAGGGCGTAGGCGGGTGACGTCACAGATTTGGTGCTAGTTTCAGTATTTTTACTGAACTTAAAATTTCTATAACTTTGTAAATACTTGACGTATAGATCTGAAAAATATTATATTTATAATAACAGCTTACGTATTTGTATGTTTAAATGTTTTTTCCACGCTCATTGGTATACTATACGAATTTGCGATTTTTCTCCCAATACCATAACATTACAGGGTGTCGTACCCCCTCCCCATGAATACATCCCACTATTCTAAGTGTATCGTAATCAAATCAAAGTAGTAGTTTCTTCCTAGTTGTATTTCTCAGCGTTTGCATTTCCACCGTGTTAGTTGAATTGCTAAAAGAACGACAAGCGCGATGAAAAGCGCAAGCAGGCTTCCTGGGGAACCTAGGGACAGCAAACTCGAACTACAACCAAATCGACTACCGTATCGTTAACTAAGCGCCCATCCCTACGCGCGTTCGATTATCTGTGACGCGAGCGCATCCCTACGACTCCATTACTGAGAGTGAACACCACATTCGAAGAAGCGCGCGCTACTAAATAAAAAAAAAACGAAAAATAAGTTATTGCTAAGTGCAGTGCTTATAGTTAAGTGCAGATTTTGCACGCTCGCTCTAAAACGGTGAAGGAAAACATCGTGATGAAACCCGCTTACGCGCTTTGGAGTGGTAGGCTCTGGCCGTGGTTGTAATACCACCCACCGAACAAAGCCATGCCGTCAAGCGACCTAGTCGTGTTTCGGGATGATGTTCGGTGAACCATCGGGGAGACGGGTCTGAGCAGCCGCTCAACTGCCGTCTCTCTCTAGATCTATGTGCTCCATCTTAGGCCTCATCATCGCTTCACATCAGGCGAGATAGTGGCCAAACATAGACCTATTAAAAAAAAATATTGCGGATATTATTTGTGTAAATTGTGTAATCTAGACTTCAGTCGCAGTTAGGGACCTGAATAGTGGTAAGTCTGCTTTGTATTGTCTGTATTTTTAGTAATTCGACGTACATTGTGTTTTTGCAAACGCTTTGGAATCAACAGATTTCACCCCCTATGGTGCAAGAACCACCCTTCTTGCAACACTAAGTTTAAAGGGTAACTTCCATCCCAAGTTTAATAATAGTTTTTCCTCCCCAGCTCTCTATCGGCGTCTTAACCCTCATATACTTCGGTAACCAGTTCTTCATGACGGTGCATGACGACGGCCTCCCTTCCGGCCTCATAGAGCTGGTGGGAGACGACAAGTCCAGCATCAAGAACCTCCTGAAAAACGAGTTTATATCCGACTATGAAGAGAACAACTATAACATTAATTGGGACGATTATTATAACCATTGTAATAACCCTTCTTGGACGGATTACAATATGGCCGCGACACAGATTAAATGCGCGGTCTTAGGTAACTATATTTATTCATTATTTTACTTATACTTTTTTCGTTTTATTATACTTGTGGTAGGTTTCTCGTATTCGAGAGCCCGTCTGGGTGGGTACCACCGCTTTGCCAGTTATTCAGCCGCCAAGCAGTAGTGCGCAAGCATTACTGTGTTCAGGCTTGAAGGGCATTGTAGCCAGCGAAATTACTGGGTATTATAAGACTCAACAGCTAATTGTCTCAGGGTGACGAGCGCAGTACGGCGCCGCGCAGGATTTAGCGAAACAAAGTTCTGGGTGGTGCTGTTATTGTTATGGGCTGGCGTATTGCTTACCATCAGGCAAACGACCAGCTCGTCTCGTCATTCAGTTACATAAAAAAATACTTTCGGGTTTATTCGCGCACAATTTTTAACCCCCGATGCAAAAGGGAGGGGTGTTTTAAGTTGGACCACTATGTGTGTCTGTCTGTGGCACCGTAGCTCTTTAAAGGGTGAATCGATTTGAATGCGGTTTTTTTATTTGAAAGCAGGTTTTATAGCGGTGGTTCTTAGACATGTTTTATTGTGTCGGGGGATTTTGAAAATTTTAATTTATGCAATACAATACAATACAATACAATACACAATACTTTATTGTACACCAAACAAAAATAATCAGTAGGTACATGAAAACAACTAAAAAACTAAAGTACAATGGGCGGACTTATCGCTAAAAGCCATCTTTTCCTGTCGACCTTTGGATGAATTAAATAGCTGAGTGAGAGAGGTCGGTGTAAATAAAATAATAATAAATATGAATTTTTCATATTATGAATAATTAATATAAATAAAATAAATAAATAAAATATAATTTATATTATGAATTATTAATATTTTATTATTATTATAAATTTATGTATAACCCATAAGATTATTTTTGTTGTAAAATGAATTATTTGTTTCACGTAGATGGCGCCACCGTCAACTGGGATGGCTACATCAAAGAGATCAACCTCGTGAACGTAAGAAACAGATGGAGCGACCTCGCGGGTTGGTTGCCGGCTTTCCTACAGGAGTACTTCAAGTGCTACTACGGCGAGGAATATTCGACCTTATGCCGCGCGGCGCAAGGGCGGCAGGCGGTTAGAGAGTGCGAGTTCGTGAGCAGCGTGGCAAGACAAAGCGGGAAGAGTTGCCATTTGAATAACTTGAATGAGTAAGTTTATAGAATAGAATAGAATAGAATAACTCTTTATTGTAACACCATAATTAATTAAAAAAAAAAAACAAAAACCGACTTCAATGTATCTTCGAAGCCCAAGGTCACATATCGATGAAATTTATATGGGACCACTTCGTAGCTATACTGAACCCGACGCAACAAGAGTTTTTCAAATCGGTTCATAAATGACGGAGTTCTGAGGTAACAAACATAAAAAAAAATAAAAAAAATACAATCGAACAGAGAACCTCCTCCTTTTTGAAGTCGGTTAAAAATACAGAAATAATTAAAAACTAAAATAACAACTAACTTAATAATAATGTCACAATAGGCGGTCTTATCGCTCAAAGCGATCTCTTCCAGACAACCCACAAGTGAAGGAATGTAGACAGAAATATATATGGACGGTTTATACATAGATAGATAGATTTTTTTTACAACAGCAACAGTCATATTTATTTAATCACCACAGATAAACCAGCTACCCAATCAATAATATGCAATAAGACCAATTGAATCGAATTAAATAACGTTAATATTAAATACAATTCGAAACAAAATTAATAATCAACAAAATACTGTTACAGCTAGTCCATATACATAATAATTGGACGTAGTTAAGCAGAAAGGACTCAATCCACACTTTGGCCAAAATTGAGTTAAGTATGCCATCATACTCCTGAGAGTCGAATCTATCATGTAGTGAAAACCTTATATTGAAAATGTACATGGAAACTAGGTTTTTCGCTACATAGAATCATCTAATCAGTCTGTCTATTAAAGTTAAGAAATCATGCTTTAAACTATGAAATAATAACAACCAAATAAATTCCACGCCATACCTTAAAACAAAGCCCAAGTGCGTTCCCAATCTGTCTGAAGTGGCGGTGGCAAGATCGGCATTTTTTTTGTGTTAAATTCCTTGGATTATAATAGGACGTTGTAAGTAATTGTAAGTTCATAACACGTTAATACATTCTTATAATTTAAAATTGAATGGAAACTAAACGATTCGCGAGTGATTTTAAGACATACATTAATATCATACTAGAAAAAAATTACAATAAAATCGTGACATCAGGTATCGAAAGTATCGAAAGAATCGGGACTAGCTTCGTAGAGAATCGGTACTGGTAACGTTCAAAAGTATCGGGAATTCCCTGTACTTTCGATACCGATAATTACCGAGAGCATGCCCTAGTGGCGACATACAAAAACTGGATTTGTCATAAAGAAGCAGAGGTGTTTTAATCAAATTTTCGGAGGCAGATTTTAAAGTTCTTTGGTCCCATGCACAGCCCATTCCACAAGCAAAGCTCGAAGTTCTTAGATCTATGTATAATTTAATACCCGAAGACTGTTACGCGTTTTACCATAACCTTAAGGGAGACAGCAATATCGACGGAGATGTTGATGGATACGGGCCAACTCTTGACTTTGATTTGGATGATGACAGATTTTGATAAGTGCGCTCATTTTTGCACAATTTTTGTATTTTTTTTAATTTTATTAATAGCGTATTATATTCAACGTCAATAAATGTAAAACTTTTTAATATTTTAACTTATTTTGTTTTTTTGTAATAAATAATTTTCTAGTAAGTGTAGTTTAGAATCCATTTTGAGAAATTAAAAAATATATCTGTCTTTACAAACTTTAAGTTTAATTGTAAGGACTCAACCCACAATTAGCTTAATATCTCGAAATCTATTGCAAAACATGTAACTAATTTGATGTAAATATACAATACAAACTATTATTTAAAATAAAAAGGGCATTAAAATAAACAAAAGTAATTTTGTGTTAGAGTAATTACAGCTTAAACTTCAAACGCCTATAACTCAAAAGTGACTTTGTGTGGATTGAGTCCTTTCTGCTTAACTACGTCCAATTATGAAAGTCAAAAATATCCGAAATTCTAATTTTTGCTGTTAATCAATGTATAATTTTGTAATTTGTATTACAATATTATACATTGATATTAGTTATATATGTATGTATTGGAATGTATGTTTAAATATGCAGGTATTTATTATTGTAATTTAATTGCACACCGCCATCTACTCCTTTCGATACTGTCCATCCAAAGGTTGTCTGGAAGAGATCGCTTTAGCGATAAGACCGCCCATTGTACTACCATTGTAAGGAATTTGGTGTTACTATTATTTATATTGTGTTGTAACTGGTGTGCTATAAAGAGTTTTGTAATTGTAATTGATTAACAGCAAAAAATAGTGAGGAACACCACAATCATACATTCTACTTGTAGAACCCCACATACATAGATCCTGGCCTCTAACTAGGTTTTCCTGTATTTAGGGAAAACCAGGATCTATGTTGTCACAAACATTTCTCCCGTCGCGGAAATCGAATCTGCAACCTCAGTGGTGTACGAGATTTAAGATAACCTGCCCAACCACACACCACAGAGGACGAGATGAATGCTTTATTACAAACATTAAATTAAAGACTGCAATTAAAACAATGCAAGAGTTACAATGGGCGGCCTTATCGCTAAAAGCGATCTCTTTCAGGAAACCTTTGGATGGAGAGGAATTAACAAAATGTTAAAGACAGGGATGTAAAAACAAACAATGTCTTTAAAATAAACTACAACACTAAAATAATAGATTCAAAACTATAGCAACATTCTAAATGCCTACATAAACTAGGTACACATCACTACATAGTATAAAACAAAGTCGCTTTCTCTATCCCTATATCCCTATGTATGCTTAAATCTTTAAAACTACGCAACGGATTTTGATGCAGTTTTTTTTAATAGATAGAGTGAATCACTATCTATTAAAAACCTTCCTCTTCAATCGAAGAGGAAGGTTTATATGTATAATAACCGTGCGAAGCCGGGGCAGGTCTCTAGTGATTATATAAACATACACTTTTTTTATAAATGTCCTTGTGACAATGTATTTCTTTTTCAGATATACCTACGAAGTGAAACTCATAATGGAAGCGAGCGGTGGTTTACTCAAACGCCACGCAGAGATATCAGTACTCTTCGATCATTATTTCACCAATTACACCCGCCTACTGCGTTCCGATGACAGAATCCGATTCAAGGGCACTCTGTCTAACGGAAACGGACCTTATGTTATAGGCACTAACGTTCTAAATATAAAAGCGTATGAGATTCACTGCTTGGAGTGCAAAGAAGCTCGCGGTACCATAACCTCAAATGTGCCATCTAGTTCCAAATTTTCGGAACTATTGAAGACAATAGTCAACGATTGTGTGGTGTCTACTAAATATATATTGAATTTCCTGTTGAATCCAGTGATAGTGTTTAAATGATTTGTTGTGTTTGAGATTATGACATATGAATAAATTATTGTAATTATGTAATTGGTATGTTTGTATTTTTATTATCATCATCAGATACACATTTAAGTATGGATTTTATCTAAATTTAGGTAAAAATATGTTTCGAGTAATTAAAAAAAACCGTTGTTTATTTTATTCTGTATTCAAAATTATATTGTACGTCCAAAATGGATAGACTGTTGAAACATTTGTAAATAAAAATCTAAGTTTATGTACCTACACAGTTATACAATAAAGATTATAGGTGTACAATAAAGTGTTATCAATCAATCAATCAATCAATTATTCTGATTCTGAGTACTCAGAATACAGCAGAATCTGTAATCTGAGCATCGGTATTACTACTGTAGCGCTCGTAGTGTAGCTTACCTAGGTGTTCTGTCTGCTAGGTTAAGCTACGTTCGCTGCGGTCACCACTTGGATGGGCTACCGTACTTCGTACCGTTTGCAATTTTCACTCACTTTCATTCACTCAATTCATGAGGTACCCATCGTTCAAGTATTTTTACTTTCCCGATTTGCTTCAAGTGGATTAATACAGTTTTATCACTTACCCCGAAGCCTGCAGCTATCTCTGAAGTGCTTTGTGATGGATCCGCTTCCACAATTGCCTTTAATTCTTCATTTTCCACTTTGGTCTCCGGCCGTCCACGGGGTTGGTTCTGTAGGTCGAAATTTCCAGAACGAAAACGTCGAAACCAAAAACGTACCGTGCATTCTTTTGCGACACCAGCGCCGTACACATCATTAATCCTTCGAGCTGTTTCTGCAGCACTGATGGTGCCACGGTAGAACTCGTACTCGTAAATATACCGATATTTCATGTTTTCCATTGAGCGGTAATAAGCGACGCCAAAGAAAAAAATAATGAGGAAAAAAACAAATGAATGACTGTTTTCAAAACTCAAATGTACCAGCTAAGTAAATGAATTTATAAATTTGAATTTGGAATTCTTAACCAAAGAGGAGATATTTTAGATCAAAGTGGTCAGTACGACAAAACGCTAATTTCATATGTAAGGACCTAATATTAAAGCTTCCCGCAATATGCTCAAGTCTCCTTGACATATCGACAAAGAGTGCGAACATTATACCAACATTACATTGTACCTACCTTTACTATGCAATAAAGAGATAAGGATATTAAAATAAGATTTAAAAAAAATTACCGTACCATGCATGCTGTTACTCAATGGCGGTCTGACTTTTTGGCGGGAAGTGAAATATGATACAGTTCGATTTTGTTTTATTTTCCAAACAAGTGTTATTTCGAATGATCATGTGTAATATCGGTGGAATATTAACCATTATGTGTTTGTAAACGTGCACGAGTATGGTAGGCACGGTAGGCAAATGAAACAAAATAGAGAAAACATTGCTTTTTATGTTCTCCCAAAAAGTCAATGCAAAGCTTGAATAAAGTTCCACCACTTTATTGAAGCACTAGGAGAGTCTGACTTGTTGCTGTTGACCCTCATTCTCAACAAAAGTGTACTTAATGGAATATTAAACTATCAAATAAATACTACGTAAGACATGGCAGTATGGTCCTAGAGACTTTAGCCTGCCCTAATGGGCGAACTTAAAAAAAAAAACAATGGCGGTCTTGTGCGTAGACCCGCCATGTCGAAGAAAAAGTATTAAAAAATACTATATTTAATCTTTGCGCCATGCGCCATACCGTTTTACCAATGACGTAAGAATCAAGTTAAGTAAACTTCTTGCGTCTTCCACACAGAAATCTCAGATTAAATATCCAGACTGGATTAGTGACGCGCACTAATTTCCATTCCCAAAAACCTTTCAATTTCGGTGGGGGGCGAGGAAACGGTTACAAATAAATGATCACCACTAACGCATTTTCGCATCATGTCGCTATGTCGGGTTTCAGACCTTTGGCGAAGGGTTGTCGTGTGGACTCCGTTTGGCAGTCTACTCAAAGTGATAAATAGAATTGCTAACCGTCACACAAAAAAAGGAGATATAACACCTAATAATTTGAACTGCGCGCGTAACCGTGGCCATGCAACGTCGCCGCCTTCTACCCGTCCAGAGTGTATGGACGGTGGCGCCACTCCGGCTACTAGCGGCACTAAAAACAAGCGACAGAGACGCACGCCTGCGCGCTACCAAAATAACTAAACAAAATAAGATTTGTCTTGTTTTGTAATTTAATTGAACGTTTAAAAGTTTGTGTTAACTTGTGTTTGTTACTTGGCGCCCATATTAAACTTTTAATATAAAAAAAGTGATCGTTTTTTCATTGAGACGGTTAAAAGTGGCTTCCCAACTTGGGGGCAAACAATCGTGCGTAAACTTTCTGTGGACATATACAAGTGTGAATAATGACGCGAACACGCCGTACATCACGGCGACAGTCGGACTTTAACGCCGAGGACGCGGAATCCTCGCCGGCGACAACGTCCGCTTCAAACTCAGCATCAGTACCTATCAGCGACATGGCCGCCATGATGGCGTCCCTCCAACGCTCTCAGACTGAGGCCCTCGAGCATCTGATCAATCGTATGCTCGGGCCCCGTCCGAACTCACCGCCGGACTTAGCATCAAACTCTTCGCCTACCTCTCACCAGCCCTCGCCCTCTGGCAACTTCGCCGCGTGCTCATCGCGCTTCGGCGGAGCGCCGGGCGAGTCCGTCGATACTTTCATCGATGCTGTCGAGGCATACAAGGAGTGCAGCAACATCAACGACGCCAACGCATTGCGCGGCCTTTCGATGATGTTAACTGGTGATGCGGCAACCTGGTGGCAAGGAGTAAGGACGACCATCTGTTCCTGGGACGAAGCGCTGCAGGCACTTCGCAATGCGTTTGGCGATTCACGTCCACCACACAAAATATACCGCCAATTGTTCGACAATCCGCAGCAGGAGGGCGAGAAAACGGAAATATTTATATCTAAGGCCAGAGCCCTGCTATCTAGACTTCCTCGAGGAGACATCGCCGAGCGCGTCGAATTAGATATGATTTTCGGCCTCCTACATCGACGTATTAAAAATCGTCTGCGACGCGATGACTTCCGCACATTTGACGGATTGTTGAAAAAAGTACGGGACATCGAAGATGCCTTTGATGATGACGAGCGTCCTACTCATCGACCTTCGGCATCACAATCGCGCGCCGCACCGACGAGGCCGCGCGCGCCTCAACCGCCCGCCGCCGCCGGGGCCGGCGCCGCCGCGCCGCAACCGCGCGCGAGCGCGTACTCGCCGCCGCCGCCGCTGACGCCACGCGCCGCGGCCGCCACCGGTTCAACGAGTCTTCGGTCCACGCACGCCAACTCCGAGCCTACGAAACGACCCTCATCGAGCTCCGCTTCTTTATATTGCGTTTATTGCCGCGTTAAGGGTCATTCCCGTGACCAGTGCCGTAAGCTAGCCACGAAAAACTCTAGTAACATGAACATAAACACTAACTTAGGACCTGTAGTGCCATCGTGCTACGAATGTGGGGAAAAAGGGTACACTCGGTCGCAATGCCCAAAATGTAGTCGCGAATTCTTATCAGTAGATCACGGCGACGACGTTGCATTGGTACAAACGAGTTCATTGACCTCTAGCTCACAACAAGGTATAACTAACAAACAGGTGAGTCCTTTTAAATATTTACCTTACCAACACAATAATAATAGTGTTGCTCAAACATGTATACACTCTCTCTCTAACGAAAGTTCGTTCCCGACGAACGACGTACCTTATCAGTGTTGTAAACAAAAACTTATAAACGAAACACGGGAATCACGCGATAACGTCCCTTACGTACCTACCGACTTCAAGGCGGCTATCCCGGCGTTGTTTTGGGCAAAATCAGAAAAACGTGAATGTATACCAACTGATTTCAAAACGTCAAAGCCAATCGAGTATTCAGATACTATTGATAATGCGTCTAGGTCTTGTAGGAAACCTAAAGTGACTAAAACACGTATATCGGGCGTAAGCGATTATTTCTTTATGCCTAGCGACTTTGTTAAAGTGTTGCCTACCGATTTCATGTCAAATCAGTGTGTTTTGACCGAAAACAAATCTCTCGAATGTAGTAGTGTAGGGGGAGATAGTAGGGTGACCATGATGTCGGCTGGAAATTCATTATTTACCAAAGAAGGTCTTGGTGAAAAACAATGTGAGTGTGACCTAGGCAACCTAGACGTAGGTAACAGTAGGGTGACCATAACACATAGGGTGACCATGTCACCAGACTTTTTACTGTCTGCAGTAGGTACTGAACATGACCAAATGCTACCTAGTCATAGTCACCGTAGGCCAACTTTGGACATCAACATTCTGGGTGTACAGCAAAGAGCTTTACTGGATACTGGTGCGAAATCCAGTGTAGCAGGCTTCTCTCTATATAAACTTCTATGCGAGAAGAACCACCCATGTACCGAAACAACTAAACTTGTGAAATTAGCTGATGGCTCTTCTCGGACAAGACAGGTATTACTGACTGACCTCAAAGTAGGTATCGGTGACCGGTCAGTTATTTTAGAATTTTTAATATTTCCAGATGCTCAAGGGAATGAGACCTTGCTGGGTGTAGACTTTATATCTGCTGCAGGTCTCGTGCTTGATTTTGCAACTTCTACATGGAAATTCTCAGGTGGTGAGCATACTAACACACTTATGTATGAAACTTTTAGCTCTAACATGTCAGCTTATGCAACCACTGATTGTCTGCGCGAGGATGAAGGGCGAATGCTGTGCCCTGAAAATCGACAGCTGCTTACGGACCTGCTGGCCCAGAACCGGGACCTCTTTGAAGCAGGGGGAGCCCCGACCCCGTACGCAGAGCATCGTATCGATACAGGTGATCAACCGCCGATTTCGATACCACCATACCGACTCACACCCGCCAAGAGGGAACTCATGAAGGTAGAGTTAGATAAGATGATTAATGATGGTATAGTTGAGGAGTGCGAATCCGCCTGGACCTCGCCCGCTGTTCTTGTCCCGAAAAAAGATGGAGGGGTAAGGTTCTGTGTAGATTACCGGCGCTTAAATGCATGTACTAAAACTGACTGTTATCCTATTCCTCTCATTGATGATTTGCTTCAATCAACCAAACGAGATTGCTTCATGTCTACGTTAGACCTGAAAGCTGGGTACTGGCAGGTGAGGGTGGCTCCAGAGGATCAGGACAAAACTGCCTTTGTCACCCCGTTCGGAACTTTTCGGTTTAAACGCATGCCGTTCGGACTTAAAAACGCGCCGTCCACATTTCAACGGCTGATCGATCGGTTCCGTTCTGGTTCTTCCTTGCAGGATGTGACCTTACTAGCATACCTTGATGACCTGATGATTATCACGCAGGGGAGCTTCCAGGATCATATACGGGACCTTCAGAAGGTATTCGATCGCTTACGTCACTTTGGTCTTCGTGCGAATCGAGACAAATGTTTCTTCGCTCGTCAGGAGGTAACTTACCTTGGCCACGTGATCACACCTCACGGTATCCGACCAGATTCTTCGAAGGTCGACGCCATCCTGAAAATGAAAGAACCGGGTAATGTTAAACATTTAAAATCTTTCTTACAAACCTGCTCCTGGTTCCGCAAATTCATTCAAGACTTCTCGAAGATTGCTGAACCTCTCACCAGGCTTACTCGAAAAACGGAAGCATGGAGATGGCACGAAGAGCAGCAGCGCGCCTTCGATGTTCTGAAACGTAAGTTGTGTCAGTCACCCATATTGGTTCAAGCCGACTATAACAAACCTTTTCTTCTGCGAACTGACGCCAGTAATTACGCCATAGGTGGAGTGCTGTTGCAAGGAGAGGGTAACCAGGAAAGACCCATCGAATATGCCAGCCGTCTCTTAACCTCTGCAGAGAAAAACTACTCCACCACCGAGCGCGAGGCTCTAGCAGTTGTATGGGCAGTAGAAAAGTTCAGAGGCTACATAGATGGGCACCCTTGCGTCGTAAAAAGCGATCACCAGCCGCTTAAATGGCTCTTTACTATTAAAACACCCAGTGGGCGTTTAGTGAGATGGGCCCTCAAACTCCAGTCCTTCGACTTGCGTATCGAATACGCACCAGGTAAGGTTAATGTTTTGGCGGATTATTTAAGTCGACCTACCTGCGATGAAAACGCTGACTGCAACGTCTGCTCCGTCGCCGTCGATTTTCCTCAGGTAACTGCTTCAAACCTGCGAGCAACGCAGTTAGAAGATGCTGATGTAAAGAAGATAATCCAAGATCTGGAAAATTTAGACGAACTTACCTCAAGTCGATGGCTGGACCGCGGATACATTATGTCACAAGGTGTATTGTACCGGTACGACCCGGACGCTGATTCTGAAGAGGCTCAACTGGTAATACCTATTTCTATGAGAGAAGATGTTCTTAAGGAACTCCATGATTCGCCCACTGCTGGTCACCAGGGGGTAGAAAGGACCTTACAACGATTGAGAGAGCGTTATTATTTTCCAGGTATGCGTAGGTATGTAACAGAATATCTCAGGAAGTGTATGAATTGCCTGCGATATAAACCATCTAACCAAAAACCTGCTGGATTGTTACAAACTCCAATACTGCAACAGCGAGGAGAAGTCCTGGCTATTGATTTGTTCGGTCCGCTACCAGAAGGAGACCAAGGGGAGCGGTGGATTTTCTTGATTGAGGATGTAGCCACGAGATGGGTAGAACTTTTCGCTCTTGTAGATGCTACCGCCGAAAATTGTTCTCGCGTCCTCCTGGAGGAATATTTTCTTCGATATGGACTGCCGCGCCGGATTGTGTCGGATAACGGCTCGCAATTCGTGTCCGCAGTTATGCAGCAATGTATGCATCTTATGGGTGTAAAACAGGAACTTATACCTTTGTATCATCCAGAGGCCAACCCTGCCGAGCGAAAAAATCGAGACCTTAAGGTTCAGCTCTCCATGCTAGTGAAGACATCTCACACTGATTGGCCCAAGTTCCTGGCGCACGTCCGCTTTGCGATGAACAGTGCACTTTGTTCGACTACCGGTAAGACGCCTGCTTTTCTAACTTTCGCTCGCGAACTGCGTACACCGTTTGATGTGCATCATGATTTACGCAGTATCTTAGACAAAGTGAACTTTGTCCCTCAGGTCACACCTTATTTGCGATCGTTCATTTCCTCCCTATCTGATATTAGGGACCGAGTAGAGAAATGTCAGGACTTTCGCAAGGACGTAGCAGATTCTTCTCGTCAAAAGGAGCCGAAGTATAGAGTAGGGGATTTGGTACTCGTCAAAACACACAATTTGAGCTGCGCGTCAAAAGGGGTGACTCGTAAATTTATGCCTAGACGGGATGGCCCTTACCGTATTAGGAAAGTTGTTAGCCCAACTACATTTTTACTCGCCGATTTGTCTCAGGATTCCATAATAATAGGCAAGTACCATAGTACAGATCTCATGCCGTTCATTCAGCCTCAAGATTCCCATCAAACCGTTACACCCGTTATGCCCAAGCGACGCCGGGGTAGACCACGACAGTCGAAAAATGTTGAGGTAGATAACGTAAGTCCCAGGTCGGATTCGGGACGTATTTCCGACCTGGAGGGGGAGTCTATAACACCTAATAATTTGAACTGCGCGCGTAACCGTGGCCATGCAACGTCGCCGCCTTCTACCCGTCCAGAGTGTATGGACGGTGGCGCCACTCCGGCTACTAGCGGCACTAAAAACAAGCGACAGAGACGCACGCCTGCGCGCTACCAAAATAACTAAACAAAATAAGATTTGTCTTGTTTTGTAATTTAATTGAACGTTTAAAAGTTTGTGTTAACTTGTGTTTGTTACTTGGCGCCCATATTAAACTTTTAATATAAAAAAAGTGATCGTTTTTTCATTGAGACGGTTAAAGAGATCGAACATTTTCACGATCGAGAATTGCATTGCGATGACAAACGAACTCTATTGCAACGTTTATCTCGCACTTGTCACCGTTTTTTTTTATGTAACTGAATGACGAGACGAGCTGGACGTTTGCCTGATGGTAAGCAATACGCCAGCGCATAACAATAACAGCACCACCCAGAACTTTGTTTTGCAAAATCCTGCGCGGCGCTGCACTGCGCTCGTCACCCTGAGACAATTAGCTGTTGAGTCTCATAATGCCCTTCAAACCGGAACACAGTAATGCTCGCGCACTACTGCTTGGCGGCTGAATAACTGGCAAAGCGGTTGTACCCATCCAGACGGCCTTTCTATGCCGGTCCGCTCGTTTGTACACAACCTTCACGCAAACATTTACATATATCTATCTATGCCGATCGGCCGTCACATCGACCCTCTGATCAAATAAACTTACTCCACCCGCCAGCTATGCTTCAGTGGTTGCTTAGCGAGATTCCGTCCGCCTTTTTTATTCGTTTAAGGTTATTGCATTTAGAACCACAAACGAGAGTCTCCTTGTAAAGTAGATACATACCACTTCACAGGGCGTTTGCAGGAGGGTCATAATTTAAGTGAACTTATTGCAAGCACCGAATGCACTTAGCCGAATTGAATGCAAACTGTAGCTTTTAGTTCCATTCTTACCATCCAAACATAAACATACTTTCTAACTGGCCACGGTTTGTTGTTTACTAAACAAAGTATAAATTTACCCTTGCGAAGCGAGAATCAAAGATTCACAATTCAAATGTTTTAATTGTTGGAGTTTGAGTAGTTCTGTTTGCTATAATCTTTTTGAAAAAACCGGCTAAGTGCGAGTCGGAATCGCGTACGACGGGTTCCGTACAATTATCTATAAAAACGGCAAAATATCACCTTTGTTGTATGGGAGCCTCTTAAATATTTATTTTATCTGTTTTTTAGTATTTGATGTTATAGCAGCAACAGAAATACATCATCTGTAAAAATTTCAATTTGCCTAGTGACAGACGGACAGACAGACGGACGGACAGCGGAGTATTAGTAATAGCAGACCCCCGACACTCCATACAAATTCGCCGAGCTAACTGTCTACTACTACTGGCGCACCGGCCTGTCCGCACTCGTTTTGTGTGTGTAATTATTGTAGGGATGATCTAATACGAATCGAGCGCGACAAGGACAACGCTATACGTAAGCAACCTAAGTGTTTCTCTTTCACACCCACTATCGCTTGGCTGGGAGACGCGAAAAACCAAAAAAATCTCCGATTCTTATTTGTGTAAGTGGTTTCTTTGTATCCATACACAGAACAATAACGAACCATTTTAAAAGAGATAGGCAGACCTCCGTCAGTCAGGTCAGGTCCTGCTCACCGTCTTTAGCCGTTCTCCGTCTTTTTCTCAATATGTTTCGTCCATATGTCAAAGTCAAATAGTCAGCCGGCCTGCTCTACCTGTGTAAAGCAGGTTGTCGTCGTCATCCAAAAAGGTCATAACAACCTCAAATAACATCAATTGATCGCACATATAAAATAAACATTTGAATCTCACTCATTAGTCATTTGCAGCGAGCGGTGACAACCGCGTGACGCAAGCACGGCATTACCCATTTTTGTACCCGTTTATTGCGGCTGACGACAAATTAGCGGGGGGGTGGGTGTCGCTTCTTTACGTAGTAATATTTAGTTCTCTTTGGTAATAGGGTCCCGTTTTACCCCATGGGTATGGAACCATAAAAACAATGCCACTCAGTTTCTTGTCTTATCTTCTGGGTAGTGGTTCTTTTTCTGTTATGGTGGTAAAGTCTTTGTAATAATTGACGTTCATAAGTCCGTCTGTGGTGCCAAAATGCCCAAAAATTAATAAAGAATTTTTGAACTAAATAGGTACGTAGAATTAAATATGTAGGTATAATTTATATACAAAAAATCTCAGTAATCAGTATACTTTTCGATGGTGGTTCTCGTACTCGCGAAACAAAATGCCTTACTATAGTTCCACCAGTGGCACTTGAGAACAAACGCTTATATTTCTATTACATCACCTAATGTAGAATATCCCCGGTGAAGTATACAAGAGTGCCCACCATTCCTTTTCTACCTAATAAAACAAATACTTAGGTATCGTAATATCCTACTTGAGTCGTATATTCAGCAATAAAACAAAGCAATATCGGAAAGAGATTCAACAGCAAATAACAGAGGAAATAGGTAAAGGTGAGGCGGACATCATAACTGCCTTACAGATACTAATAATAATAGCTAGGGATGTCACATCCCGGATGTGAAAATAGATTAGTGTCTTGTGATAAGTAATTAGAACGATTCGTATAAACACGAACCACATTATAAGAACTTTTCAGATATACTACTAGGTACTTTTCAGACAGCCTCCTTTGTGGTGTAGTGGTTGGGCAGGTTGGCTCAACTGTCATACACCACTGAGGTTGCGGGTTCGATTCTCGCGACGAGACAAATGTTTGTGCACAGAAAAAAAGCGCAGGCATTTGTTAGTTTTAATAATAATAAGTTAGAGATGGTCGTCAACGTAAGTTTCTGGAGTTTCTCTACATTTTTATTTTATGTAATGAGACGAGCTTGTCGTTGACGAGCCTGTTGGTAAGCGCCATGCCTGTCGCCATTAATACTTAGTCATAATTTTAGGTTTTTACGTTAGTTGTTAAACTAAAATTATACAACAAAACAGTCGCCTAGTCGTTTCGAATCCTTACCTACCCTACCATATCGGTGGGGCAACTGAAATATGGACGGACAATATCTGCAATACTTACCAACATCACTGTAACTGCCCAACTGGTATTAAATTCTTACTTTATGAAGTATTTCTCAGGAGACTCTTGATGTTGAGAGATTGGTTCCGGATTGAATGTCGAGCCTGTAGTAGAATCTATCTTAAACAACGATCCCGATCGCTTTCAATATCAAATTTGGAAGGCGTTATTATGGCATCCTTTAAACTGCGGTGTTGATCAATTTTAGAGATAGTGTTTGGGATACAGATTGAAACGTGGACTTTAAGTAGAAGAGTTGACAATCCCACATCAAGAGAGTTCAAGAGTTCAAAAGTTCTTTATTCAATTAGACGCACAATTCAATTAGAATCAGACGCACTTATGAACGTCAATTATTACAATGACTCTACAACCGCCACCGTATCGGAAAAGAACCACTACTCAGAAGATACGGCAAGAAACTAAAGGCCATTTGTTTTAGAACTTTTGTAACAGTATTTTATGTTTGTTATTGATAATATTATGTTTCTTATGTGCCAGTTGGCTACTTGGCAGAAGCGGAATGTTCCATGCATCTTTGCCTCCTATGTACTTAATTACTAACTGTAGGTATAGTATGCTTTTTTCATTAGAATATTTTTCACACGCAATTTGAATCTACTTTCTGTAAGCTCCGTTACACATTTTAGAATTTTATTGTAAAAACGTACGCAATTGCCCATGAAGTACTTGCGTATTCGTTTTACTCAGTCTAAACCTAGGTACTGCAAGGCTATGCTTATTTCTAGTGTTTATGTTGTGATGGTCACTATTCACCTTGAATTTGTGCAGATTTTTACGAACATACATTATACACTACACAAATACCGATTACGGGATGTCTTTGAAAGCAATCAATACCTATTGGTGTTCGAGTCAGACGATTCTCTTGCTGGTTTTAAAATGACAGACTTGACCATAAAATGGTAATCTATAACCATTATGAACATTATAGCCAAAGAAAAAGAAAACAGAGATTTTACTAACTTGACTGTCTCTATTACTTTATAGTACCTACTTCTTTCATTGCTGTCATAGGTGCCAAGTTCTTGTTTGACTTTAGTAGCTCGTTTTTATTGTTTCTACCCCCAAAATTATCTGAAATGTCTGATAATCCTTGTTAATCCCGAAATAGCCAATACAATATCAGTTGCACATGCCGATGTTTCCGTGCCTACCGCATCCGAGCTGTCAGGTGCATGACGGCGGCCCCGGGCGAAAACTTTAATGAAATAACCGTCAAAACTTACCCGCAGATGGTGGTTCGATACAGCCACTATTACAGTATGGGCTCTATACGCTTTTTTTACAGTAGCCAATGGCCATCTAACATAGCATACTTAGTAGATACTTACTGTACATATAAATTAATAGTTATTGAGATAATTAATTTCACATTTTATGAGCTATACCACAGAATACAAAATACAGTGTTCGAGAGTTGCAAGCTTCCACCCGGAACGACAGACAGACAGACAGACAAACAAGAAAGTGAACGTTGTAAAACGTGATAATTTTTAAATATGTATAGGTAATCAAATACCTAGCTCCCTTGTCAGTAATCTCTCAGTAAGTTTAAAAAAAGGGAAACAGACAAAACTTATAAACCTTTCGGCGAACTGTACTATGGGCGAGTCATGATAATGTCCAATAATGCTTTAGAGTGAGTGTAGCTCAGTGGGAGCACGTGGGACTTTCGATCCGACGCACCCGAGTTCGAATCCCGCTGGCCCCGCACTACTGACTTTCTTAAGTTATGTGCGGATTTTAATACTTGCTCTATAATCGCTGAAGGAAAACATCGTGAGGAAACCGGCATGTCCAAGAATTTATCACAAAAATTCAAGGACATGTGACATCCACCAACCCGCACTGGGCCAGCGTGGTGTATTATGGCCCATACACTATCTAAGAGGGAAGGCCCGAGTCCCAGCAGTGGGAACGTGATGGGCTGATGATGATGAATGATTTAGCATCATCAAATAGCTCTCTTGTGAGTAATCTCTCCGAATCTGTGAAAGTTCAAAACCTTTAACTCTCAAATTAGAGTCAACAGATAGTCACGCGTCAGAACTGCTAATACTGCATGCAACTTGTATTTTGTGGTAGTGGTTACAACCAGTTAAAGGGTCGGTTAGGGGCCAGGGCGCCTAGATTGCCAGCGTGTTTTAGGGTTAGGAAGCATCGAGCTCTGGAGTAGTTCGTAAATGATTTAGTCCGAGAGTTGTAGATAGACGATAACTTGCATTAATGGAGTTTTTTTATGTAACTGATTGACGAGACGAGCAGGTCGTTCGCCTGATGGTAAGCAATACCTACACCTGCCCATAACATTTGCTGCACCATCCATAACTTTGTTTTGCAAAATCATGATGGCGCAAGCATGGCGCTCGAGACAATAAAAGAAATTAAGTCACATCTTTCTTTCCTAGTAATTTCGCTGGTTGCAATGCCCTGAAAACCGGAACACAGTAATGCTTGGGCAATGCTGCTTGGCGGCAAAATAACTGCCAAAACGGTGGTACCTACCCAGACGTCATCTCGCATACGAGACACCTACCACCAGTAAATTGGTTTACATTAAATAGTAAACCATTTCTTTTAATAAAAGGATGACAAATTCCGATAAAGTTCAAATGTACAAAGAAAGAAATACCGATAAATTCACAAAAAACCGGCCAAGTGCGAGTCAGACGAAGGGTTCCGTAACATTATCACATATCACACGTACATATAGAGACGCTCTATAAAAATAATAATAACAAATCATTTATTCAATAAGGTTCATAAGCTTATTTGGCTAGTTGACAATTTTAGAATGTTGGGGTATCTGCTGCCGAACCAGGCTCATCGCATGTGTTTCAGCGTACAGTGCCTTCCCCAGGTTATATGAGTATATATTTAAGGCTTGCCTCTAACCATTTTGGTTAAATACACCTAGTCGTATAGGTACATAGACAAATGAAAAGAAAAACAAGACTAAATTTTGCTATTTTTTTTGTCATTTGGTCACTTTATAAGTTTATTGTTGCAAATACACTGGTGACACTGGTGGTAGGTTTCTCGTATGCGAGAGGCCATCTGGGTAGGTACCACCGCTTTGCCAGTTATTCAGCCGCCAAGCAGTAGTGCGCAAGCATTACTGTGTTCTGGTTTGAAGGGCATGGTAGCCAGCGAAATTACTGGGCATTATGAGACTCAACAGCTAATTGTCTCAGGGTGACGAGCGTAGTGCAGCGCCGCGCAGGATTTTGCAAAACAAAGTTCTGAGTGGTGCTGTTATTGTTATGGGCTGGCGTATTGCTTACCATCAGGCAAACGACCAGCTCGTCTCGTCATCATCATCATCAGCCCATCACGTTCCCACTGCTGGGACTAGGGCCTTCTCTCATAGAGAGTATGGGCCATAATCCACCACGGTGGCCCAGTGCGGGTTGGTGGATGTCACATGTCCTTGAATTTTTGTGATTAATTCATGAACATGCCGGTTTCCTCACGATGTTTTCCTTCACCGTTTTAGAGCGAGTGTTAATTCCGCACATAACTTAAGAAAGTCAGTGGTGCGGGGCCAGCGGTATTCGAACTCGGGTGCGTCTGATCGAAAGTCGCACGTGCTCCCATTGAGCCACACTCGCTCCACTCGTCTCGTCACTCAGTTACATAAAAAAAAAGTTTCTTTCTTTCTTAAATTCTATTACAAACAAATTTATCTAGGAACTTATCTAGTATGTTATGAGTTGTGTTCCCCTCTGTGAGTATGGTTCTACGTTCTTATGTCTGCACACTATCGTCTATAAATATTGTCTCTTTATAGCATACCCATTGTCTCTTTATATTATAAGCGAGTGTGGCTCAGCGGGGACTCGTGCGCCTTTCGATCCGACGCACCTGGGTTCAAATCCCTACTCGGCCCTGCACCAATGACTTATAGTTAAGTGCAGATTTTGCACGCTCGCTCTAAAACGGTGAAGGAAAACATCGTGATGAAACCCGCTTACGCGCTTTGGAGTGGTAGGCTCTGGCCGTGGTTGTAATACCACCCACCGAACAAAGTCATGCCGTCAAGCGACTTAGTCGTGTTTCGGGATGATGTTCGGTGAACCATCGGGGAGACGGGTCTGAGCTCAACTGCCGTCTCTCTCTAGATCTGTGTGCTGCATCTTAGGCCACATCATCGCTTCACATCAGGCGAGATAGTGGCCAAACATAGATCTATTAAGTGTAAAAAAAAAAAATTGCCTTTAATTCTTCATTTTCCACTTTAGTCTGATGGATCAATTAGGCGTAAAAAAAAATACCGTTGTCTGGAAGAGATCGCTGTTTAGCGATAACACCGCCTATTGTACTTATCATAAGAAAGTATGTTCAAAATGTAATTCCTTCTTAAGTGCAATAAAGTGTTATCTATTCTATTCTATTCCATCCCATGGTAAAGGAGTGTATGTGTGTGTGTCTATGTTCGATTAGTATTTGATCATTGGGCGTTATTAATTTATATTAATAATTAGATACACTCGAATAAGTACCTACCTACCTCTAACGTTCCATAATAACGAGATCAAGACTTACTTAAAGACGTCGTTAATCCTCATCCTTATAATGAGAAGGTAAATACACCGACTACTTGGGTACAAGCAGCAACTTACTTAGGTAGTTACTTACCTATATCTATCTATAATTAAGTACCTACTTAGGCACTAATAAGCAGAGACCGAAATACCGGTAAAAATTGGTACCGATACCATAAAAGTAACGTTAAAAGTATCGGTAAAATTGAAATACCGGTATTAGTAGGTATCGATACATCCTACTAGAAGCGAATTTCTTTAAACTAACATTAAAAAAACTCCTGACGCAACAAACCCATAAAAAGTAAAAACCAGCTGCTCCGATTTTGATAAAACACTGTTAAAATCTGCTATCAAATAAAAAACCGCATCCAAATCAGTTCACCCGTTTAAGAGCTACGGTGCCACATACAGACTCACATAATGGTCTAACTCATAACACCCCTCCTTTACGCGTGGGGGTTAAAAAGAAGAATTATTACCGATAATTATAACATTAATTTGGTATCGATACTTAGATACCGGTATTTTATGAATATACCGGTAAAAACAGGCAAAGTATCGTTATTTTTTAGTTATCGGTATCGGTTCCTGCTAATAAGTGACTTCTGTACTTAAAACAAGATTACATGAAAACAGCTCACGTTATGTACACAGTAAATAAACAGTAAAACTACTGTGGCAGTGTGTAAAATATGACAAAAGTACGTGTTTAGAAATTTGCTTGTTGCGCAGTTGAAAACTAGACACGGGTTGAAATATGTAACGAGCACGCGACTGAATCCATACTAATTAGATATCATTAAACATGCAAAGAATAATAATAATGCATTCAATATAATGCATAGAGCGCGTGTGATTTACTTAGTGCATGTGCGACTTTCGATCCGACGCACCCAAGTTCGAATCCCGCTGACCCCGTACCACTGACTTTCTTAAGTTATGCGCATTTAACACACGCTCTAAAAACGGCGAAGGAAAACATCGCGAGGACACCGGCATGTCCATTCAAGGACATGTGACATCCACCAATTCGTATTGTGCCAGCGTGGTGGATTATGGGCCTTACTCTCTCTATGAGAGAAGGCCCGGCCTGATGTTGATAAATGCAGAAGTAACACTGTCTCTTTCTTACCCATTCACGACCAAACTGCTTAACTTGGATTCCTTGAAGGTCTCTCTAGTACTTATAGTGACGGCTTAGAAAAATAGAGCACATAGAATAGGTACGTTTAATTAAATGGGCTCACGTTTGTGAACAACTTTTTTTTTTATTATTATTTATAGGCTTACGTTTGACCGCTATCTCACCTGTTGTTAAGTGACGATGCGGTCGAAGAGGTAGCACGGTCGCCTAGAAGAAACCTGTTCACTCTTGTCTTAAAGACACCCAGATTATAGCTATCCGGAAACACAGATGCCGGCAGAGAGTTCCACTCCTTGGCCGTTCGCATTATGAAGGTCGAAGCAAAGCGCTCACCTGATGGTAAGCGTAGTTGCGGTCTAAGGTGGAGCACGTTTGCCCATGAGGTGCCTATTCACTCTTGTCTTAAAGAGACCCAGGCTGTAATTGGAAGGAAATAAGTATTCTGGTAGAAAATTCCACTCCTTAGCAGTACGTATTATGAAAGAGTCAGCGAAGCACTTAGTGCGGACTAGTGGTATTTGCACAACATAAGGGTGAAGTGACTCTCCTCTCCTGGTGTTCCGAAGATGGAATGGGGATGAAGGAATCAGCTGATGCAGGTCTTGTGCACACTCCCCGAAATGTAGTCTGTAGAAAATCGACAGGATTCATTCGCATTAGTACCATAGTAGACCATTGTCTAGTTTCATGATGGAACTACTGCGTTTTTTTTCTTGTTATGCATATTGTCCTTGCATTGCTTGATCGTATATAGTGTTGAGCCACAGAATACTAGTTGAGCTAAAATTAAGGTAAAGCTTAATTGCGACTAATAGAACGCTCTAATTAGTTTTGGCTCAAGCAAGAAATTAAAATAATCTCGTTCATTTACACAAAAAACGATAACTTTTTTTTATGGAGCGTTTATGAGTGATGAGACGAGCAAGTCTTTCGCCTGAGGGTAAACGCCACGCCTGCCCATAACAATTTCAGTGCCACCCAGAACTTTTAATACCAAAAATAGCAATGCGTAGCACTGCATTGCGTTCATCACCCCGAGACATCAGATATATTAAGTCTCATATGCCCAGTAATTTCGCTGGCTACAATGCCCTTCAAACCGGATCACAGTAAAGCTTGCGCACTACTGCTTGGCGGCAGAATAACTAGCAAAGCTGTGGTACCTACCCAGATGGCCTCACGCATACGAGATACCTACCACAAGTAATCACAAGTACTATAAGTAACTAGTAACAGCAGAAGTTTCATGGGACAATATGGCATCACAAGACATTGTCGCAGTGAATCTACACCTAAATCTGAGCTCAACACGATAAACGATCGGCGCTTGAGGGACCAGTGGGTAAGCCGGCAGTTTCTTGCTCTCTTGTGGACCTACATACATAAAAAAAATCGACGGTTCGAATATCGATGAAATTTATATGGGACCACATTGTAGCTATACTGAACCCAACGCAATAAGAATTTTCTAAATCCGGAAAAATGACGGAGTTCTGAGGTAAAAAATATAAAAAACATACTATCGAATTGACGATGGGTAGTACATACCCATGCACTGTTCTAGGTAGGTAGGTACTTATTTGATCCCGGGCCGTGTTTCTATTTCGACATTGTAAACTAACTTATAAATTAACTAGCTGCGCCCCGCGGTTCCACCCGCGGTTTCCAGGGATAAAAAGCAGCCTATGTGCTATTCCAAGACCTAAAGTACCTACATGCCAAATTTCATCAAAATCGGTTCGGTAGTTTTGAGTGAAACAGTAACAAACATCCATACATCCATACATACAAATTTTCGCGTTTATAATATTAGTAAGGAGTAAGGATAAGGATTTTGTATCGGGTAACATTACTCACTATTCTGTGGCATGTTGTAAAAATACCTCCAGCCTCTAACAAATGTTATTTCTTAAGCTTGTAAAGAAACCATTAAGGTCGGAGCCCGTAAGTAGGGTCATTCGGGCTAAAAGTCCCTATCGACCCTTACGGGGACTATCGGGCCTTCAATTAGGTAATCTTATTGAAAGTGAGCGCAGGCCCTTCGACTAACTTGAGAATCTCAAAGGAAGGAAAGACGCTTATGGCGTACCTCTGCCAAGGCATAAAATATAGAGACCATGTGGTCAAAGTGGCCATAACCATCGACTCTGTAATCTTCTATTTCTATTCTTCTGTAATCTTCGTCTGATTGTTCGTGATGTCATGGACAAGGTTCCGACTGAAAATTAGTGCTTACCCAGATAGCACGTAAGCTTGCTGCAAGTTTGTTTCACCTTTGATATTGATTTGATAAATCAAGTTTGTCGCGGCAATGGAATGTAAGCTTGCTGCAAGTTTGTTTTTCTTGTATACTAATTTGATACGTCAAGTTTGTCGCGGCAATGGAATGAAAGTTTGCTGCAAGTTTGTTTTTTTATATTGTTTGATACGTCAAGTTTGTCGGGGCAACGGAGTGCAAGCTTGCTGTCAGCTTGTTTTTCCTGTAATGTGTCTAACACATGTAGTTCCAAAATTATAACTAGATGGTGTTGGCGTCGAGTTAACCTGCGGTGGCAAGATTCTCCGTGGATCTCCTAGATGTGGAACAGAATAAACGCTTGATACGTTCAGGAGATTTAAAACTAGTTTAGTTTTCTGGCTCAGTGTCCCTTTGCATATGTGACTTTTTTTCTTTTTGGGTACCTACCTATGTTTTAATTCGACGTTGCCATCTCCTATATGGTATATCCTCAAAGTTCGACTTAGATCTTCTAAGACAGAGGTACTCAACTTTTCTTAATCGAGGGTTGCTTCGTAACATTGAATTTAGGGTTTCCAAGTTTAAAGCAATTAATTCAGTTGAATAACGTAATTGCTTCCTTATGTGTTACTTACTGAACTACTTACCTACCCAGATAGCAATATAAACTTGTTCCAGACTTGCAGCAAGTTTGAAGTAGCAAACGTGAAACCTTGCACCAAGTTTGCCATGGCAAGTGTACCACGCAACAAACTTGCATAATATTTGTCACGACAAAGATAATACGAATTGTGTCAAAAAAAAAGATCCTGCAATGCAAAAAAAAATGTTTCACTCGGTTACGGTTTACGATTGACGATGCCCTAGTAGAAAATCTACGTCATAATGATGTCAATTTACAGGCGTTTTTCGACGTAGGTGGTTTTAATTAATTCAATAACAGGAAAAGGAAATGCCTTTTTAAACTACCAAGTAAGTGCTTTTGTTTTAAAACACGATCCAACACAAATGGACAAATAGGAGACATCGGAGATAAAATAAAGAAATATGTGAGTAAAATCGGTTGAAATATTCTTAAGTAATATTATTTTTCAAATTAAAAAACTTGAATACATTAGCATCGATCATTGTTATTTTTTTTTGCACAAAGTACGCACACAAGTTATGCGTCACCAAGGGCCTGCGCTGAAAACAGCGTTGAGGATTCTTCACAACATCATGCTGAGCGCAGACCTTTTTTGACTGCACTGTACACGGCAACGATCTCCATACACATGCTGTAACTGTTTGCTTTACTTGTTTTATTCTGTCCTCCTGCACGTGCGTTGTTTGTTGTGTGCAGTTTTGTCAAAATAAATTGTTTCTTTCTTTTCACATAAACATAAAATTTCAAAAGAACGCTTATTGTTTCTTGCTATGTTTTATTATTTTAATGTTATGTATACTCTATAATACTACTTATTTATATCTATATGCATATATTATATATGTATATATATTTTCAATCAATCAATCAATCAAAAGTTCTTTATTCAATTTTTTCGTCACAGACGCACTTATGAACGTCAATTATTACAATGACTCACCACCGTATCGGAAAAAGAACCACTACTCAGAAGATACGGCAAGAAACTGAGGGGCATATTTTTTTAGAACTTTTGTTACAATATTTTATGTTTGTTTTTGACAATATTATTTTTCTTATGTGCCAGTTGGCTACTTGGCAGAAGCGGAATGTTCCATGCATCTTTGTCTTCTATGTAATTACTAACTTTATAGTATGCTTTTTTTATTAGAATATTTTTCACCCTAAATTTGAATCTACTTTCTGTGAGCTCCGTTATACATTTTGGAATTTTATTGTAAAAACGTACACAATTGCCCATGAAGGACTTATTCGTTATGTATATATATATATATATATATACTTATATAATATAATATAACAATATAACTTCCAAATGAATGCACCATTGGATAAATCTTTCTTTTATGTGTCCGTTATTGTCAGGACAAAGTTTGTATAAAAGAAAATTAAAAACAACGAAAAAATATGGCGGTACGAAGTTCGCCGGGTCACCTAGTTATATATCGACGTACTTATATATTATATAAATGTATATATAATATTATTATTTATGTATGTATTACACTCATATGATATAATATGATTTTACACAGTAGTTATAATGTTATGTACACCACCGTCTTTTGCCGTATCACAAATCCTTTCCATCCAAAGGTTGTCTGTAAGAGATCGCTTATTAGCGATTAGACAGCCAATTGTACAAATAACATTTTTAAATTCAATTTTATTTGTTCTTGTTATGTTTTTGGTGTACAATAAAGCGTTATCAATCTATCAATCAATCAATATCTTTAGGTATACAATAAATATGAGCACGTCATGATACAAATTTCCACTTGAAATGTTGTAAATATAGGGTAGGTACGTCAGTAATAACACTCGCTACAAACTGGAGCACATTAGCATATTAGTGCTCTTGGCGCCAGAATAATTGGTGAAATGATAAACTCGGGGCTTTCTGGGCGGGAACTGAAAAGTAATGGATATGTTTGTATGATTAATGTTTTATTATGACAGAGCGACTGTGGCTCAGTGGGAGCACATGCGATTTGCGATCAAACGCACCCGAGTTCGAATTCCGCTGGCCCCGCACCACTTAAGCGAGTATTAAACTTGCGGATTTAATACTCACTCTAAAAACGGTGAAGGAAAACATCGTGAGGTTACCTCACGACACGGCATGTCTAACAATTTATTACAAAAATTCAAGAACATGTGACATCCATCAACCCGCACTGGGCCAGCGTGGTGGATTATGGCCCATAATCTCTCTACGAGGGAAGACCCGAGTCCCAGCAGTGGGAACGTAATGGGCTGATGATGATGATGATGATGAAGAGGTACTTACGTATATTTTTCGAGAGGTAATGTGTAAGGTCGCCCCCAGCTTAACATCTATATTACTCGTTAAAATAAAGTGTAAGGTAATCTCAGTCGAATTAGTCGACCTAGGTTTCGAGCATGTCCGATGCTCTTCATCAGGGGCGAGTTTACGCTGCGAGATCGCGGCGACCACTGGCGGTGTCGAGGCGAGATGCGCGGGCGGCCGCCCGCTCCGCACGACGCGAGGGGGGATGTGGCGTCGGCGGCGCCTGCGGGGAGCGCCACGCGCCTCTCGCGCGCTGTCGTGTTGCCGACGACGACCGCACTAATGTCGGCACGAGTTCTTCATCATCGCTGACAGCGTCGTCGCTGAAAGTTCCGTCACACACTGTGCCGACTGTGTCACACTCTAGACTACCTACCACATTCTGTGTCGAGGTAGCATTAAGAAGTGGTTTCTACGCTGCAGACAACAACCATCCACGGTCCCGGTTGAAGTTAGGACATCGAGAGATCTCTATAGCCTCACGCACTTTTCGAGGTACGAAGAACTTCTCTCTGGACAGGACGGAGGCTTTGTCAAACCTGATGTAATGTTTGACGTCTGCGAGATGTGCATGCTCTGCCAGAGCCGATTTTGTTGTGTCCACATTCTTAATGCTCCTTATGTGTTCGGTAAGTCTAGTAATATTGCGTCGCGTTTCGCCTATGTAACACTTGCCACAGTCGCACGGTATACTGTAGACTCCTGGCACGTTCAATGGATCACTATCCTTCGGTGAGCGTAGCAGCTGTCTTAGTTGACCCGGAGGACGGAAGAACGCCTTGATGTTGTACTTACGTCGTAAGAGATATCCGACTTGGTCCGTTACTCCTCTTACAAACGGCAAATAAACCGGAGACCGTTCCACCCTGGGTGGCCGCATTAGCTCACTTGGACACTCGGACATGCTCGAAACCTAGGTCGACTAATTCGACAAACTACGTGAGTCCTAGCCGTTTTATTAAATATTTATAATGAATCAAACTCATGAAAACTTTCATACTATAATGAAAGACTATAATTATATAAACTCCTTTTTGTTATTTTTATTTTATTTTTCATAATTAGTAGTTATGTTATTTTTTATTATTTATTTTATTTATTTAATAGCATTCCATACAGAATGCAATCATAAACAGACTTAAGTATGTGTTGTACAATATAAATGGTATTGTTCTAAATTACATTCCAAAAGTATGTACGCCTAATTGCATCATTATTGTTATTAATAAGGAATACAATCGCTAGAGTTCAGCAATAATTTAAATAAGTGATCATATCATTAGATTAATGAAATACTATAACAAATAAACTACTACTATAACGTCTCATAGAAACAACTGGTGACCAAAGAGCTGGCGCTTACCTCGGCCAAAGAATTAGTCTGGCCATTCAACGAGGTAACGTTGCCAGCTTTTTGGGCACCCTGCCCGCGGACGGTGACCTAAATTCTGTGTTTTATATTTCATTTAATTTTTTAATTTTGTTGTAGGTTAGTTTAGTTTTTATTCATTCTATATATTTGTACATAATTGTTAATTGGTTCTGTAAATAAATTTATTTATTAAGTACTATAACAAATTATTATTATTAAATTAAATTCAACATGTGCGTAAACAAAAATTATCTAAATATAATGTATAGATTATCCTTCAATATGAAACATTACCTATTTTAATTGCTTTTGAAAGAGGTATTTGGTGTGCAATAAAGTGTATTGTATTGGATAACAAGATTATTAATATTTAATAGTAAAAAAATAGTTCATTTTCACGAATGTAATATCGAAACAACTAGAAATTTTCTCGGCATGGTTTAGGCATTTATCGAAAAATAAGTGAACGTAGAAAAGAGAAAAACTAAAAGAAACTACCCTAGTTTCTTATTGGGTAACGAAATTATGGTAGGTACGTAGATACTTATTTGTCTCGTATGGAATTCAATTTGTGCGCGACCGTCGATCTGTCAGCGATCAATCGAGTTTCAGTCTCCGAGCATCAATGGCATCTTCCTAATATTGTTTGAGGACGCTCATCGAATTTTTGGAGCAATTTTTGGTGGGATTAAGGGCTGAATTTTGTTTCTTCCCAAAACTTAATAATGTCAATGTGTAATATTGGGGCCTATTTGGCTCAACGTATCAGTGCAATGCCAATGTGGCCATCATCATGAGTAGTGTTGAGGACGCAGAGTTTCGCTTTAAATTGTTTATAAGAGCTTATAGAAATTGTGTTAGAGTCCTGTAGGGATATATTAAAAGCAAAATATTGTTATATTTGTTATAAAAGTAAAGTCATAATAACTGGATAATTTCATATATATCTGGACTTCTCTGAAGTCCAAGCTAAAAAAAGTAAAGGATAATGAAAAATGGAAGAGGACAGACATACAAAGGAGTTTCTATTTGGCTTAGGGAAAAGTTTAGCTCCTTATGTATAAAAATAAGATAAGGCATAAGAAATTGGAATATAAATAGGGATTTTTGTACACGGGTAATTAGTATTGTTTCAACCGTCAAGCAAGTTTCATTAACCCTATCCCAGTAGTAGTGCCCAGTGAAGATTAATAGTAATAAGTGTTATATTATATTAGTAAACACTCCTGTGGGCAATTTATGAAAACAAAATAGTGCGGGTAACTTAGTACCTACCATAATTGTATAGATACCTACCTATCATTGCTTTTCTTTTTTCAAGAACCCCACAAAAAGTATTTTATCTTTCTTGTATAACTTTATAACATACCTACTTATAAGTGGTGCTAAAGGAACTCAAAATCGAGAATAAACCGAGACTGTCCAACGTCTGCCTTCAGAGGATTTATGAGTTTTTTTGGCCACATAGCGCGTAAGACCGGGGATTATCTCCAAAAACTGATCGTCATCGGGAAAGTAGAGGGCAAAAGACCAAGAGAGAAGCCCTATGCGCTGGTCCGACCAAATCCGCACCACACTCAACATCAAAGTGCCAAGTGTCAGAAGCCGTGTACATCGCTGAAAGCCAGAACAGATGGCGCAGTATCTTAAGAGAGAAAGTGATACCATGACGTGGTCACGACCCCCAGCATTGGGGAAACGACGCAAGGAGGAGGATAAGTGCGGCCAGGTGTCCCAATTTGCGCGGGATGTCCCGAGGAGTCTAAAGTTGTAGATTCTCTGATGATCTTAATGTACAAGATTTGGACGCGTGCAGGAATTCAAAACGTTCCTTGAAATATTTTGTTTGGTACTTTGGCTGGCCATAGACCGCGTCTGATAAACAATATAAGGCTTTGTTCACTAGCCAAAGCTTATTACGCTAGTTACGCTGCGGCCCACATAGATTAGCATCATTTAGCTACATTGTGTACTATGCTTTATGCTAATACACTACTGAAAGCGTCAGCTTAAATTATTTTGGCGCGGTGGTTTACATTAGGCATTCATTTTATACGCCTTTTGCGTCATATACTTAAAAGGTTTTAATGTAATATTGGTGCATTATTAAAAAGCGTTTGTTTCTTGCTTTTTTAACTCTGTAGAATTGTTTTTTTGGCTATATACGATTACAAGATACAAGATTATTACGATATACAAGTATACGTTTTATCAAAAAAATGAACCGACTTCAATGAATCTTCGAAGTCCAAGGTCAAATATCGATGAAATTTATATGGGACCACTTCGTAGCTATACTGTACCCAAGGCAAAAATAATTTTCCAAATCGGTTTAAGAATGACCGAGTTTTGTTGCTTTTAAAATGCTTTTAAAATAAATTTAAGATCTATGCCTAGATATTTTTAATTATTGTAACGCTCGATGTAAAACCTACGAACAGTATTTGTATGTCTTCTTCATAGATATCGAGTTAGCGAAGGCCTACGAAGGTACTGAGTTTCCCAGTTGTCGATTGGCGTAGTAATTCCAACTGACAGGAAATTATCATCGACGGTTACAGTTTATATATATGGTGTTCGAAGCTTCGACGGCTGCTAGTTTTAATTACACCTCGATATTGTACAGGGTTGTAACCAGGCTAAAGAGGGGATGAATATAAAAAACTTAGGAAAAAGTAGAGATCAAAAATGTTTGTTCTAATTACACCTCGATATGGACAGGAAAAGCGTAGCGTTGGACGTCCAGAAACAAGATGGGTCGATGTCACGAAAATTGCGGGTCGAACATGGATAATTAAGGCACAGAGCAGAGGCTAATGGCAAGGTATTAGAGACGCCTATACCCAGCAGTGGGATGATGATGATGAACAGGAATGTTGCCGAAAAGGGGAAAAGGGGGTGATTATAAAATTGTGTGGTAGAAGTAAGTATAGAAACAGCTTGGCTGTATATATTGGGCACACTGAGGGTTTAACCACGTTTCTTTTATAACACTTATAAGCTGCACTACTTTAGCACTGTCTTGGACATTTTAAAAGTTAAATAAATAGGAACATTTCCACAGAGTTTCTTGGTGCTACTCTCTCTAGCGGGCATATTTCCCAAGCACTGGTACAGTCAATTTTCGCATTTCTTTTCTGGGCCCGGACTTAAATTTGAGAATAGGAAAGAAATGGGTAGACATGCTTACCTTATTTTTCAGTCATGATATTTTAAGTTACAACTTTTAAGGTATTTTTTTTTATGTAACTGAATGACGAGACGAGCTGGTCGTTTACCTGATGGTAAGCAATACGCCAGCCCATAACAATGACAGCACCACCCAGAACTTTGTTTTGCAAAATCCTGCGCGGCGCTGCACTGCGCTCGTCACCCTGAGACAATTAGCTGTTGAGTCTCATAATGCCCAGTAATTTCGCTGGCTACAAAGCCCTTCAAGCCGGAACACAGTAATGCTTGCGCACTACTGCTTGGCGGCTGAATAACTGGCAAAGCGGTGGTACCCACCCAGATGGCCTCTCGCATACGAGAAACCTACCACCAGTAAAAAAAGTAAGTAATTGATTTGTATTATGTGTATATGCCGTTCAAAATTGCATTTTTTGTGCCTATTTAATAAATATCTTTTGAATTGGTTTTCCTCTCTTTACCAGCCACTTTAGAACCATTCTCCCTCTGAAACCTCACCCCTATATCATCTCCCCTAGATCCGCCCTCAGTAGTTTTCATTTATTAAAAGGAATCGATTTGCCCCGCGCAGGTTATAGCCGTTTCAAGTCAGGGCGCTCAGATTCTACTTTAAATAAGCAGTTTTAATTAACAAGTTGTCAATTTTCAGTAGATATTACGACCATGATAGACTTATCGCTACTTTGAACTTTGTATCTAAAGAAATACGGTTTCATATATAAAAATTGTGCTTCTTTTGACGTCAAGAGATTCTTTATATTTTCGAATACTTCGAAGGAAAACACCATATTTTCAAAGATGTTCCTTCGATATAATTTATATATTTATATACCTATAGGTAACTAAAAACAACGAGAACTTCATTGTAGACATAATGTCAACTTTGGTAAAATTGTGGCCCCAAGGCGTTTGGGAGCCTGATGGCGACTTAAAGATGAAGTTCCCGTTGATAAATAATTTTTAAAAGGTTTTCGTAACTTTTTTTAAGGTGTTGACAATTATTTCTCCTAGAGTTTGATGTTTAGGTTTTTTTAAATGGGCTTGGGTTTTTTTTTGTATAAGGTAATATTTATCACCTACTCTTAAATGTTTTTATTTATTATTTATTTATTTTTTATTTCAGGCAACATTAAAATAATTTACAGGTGTTATTTACTTATTCTACGGCCCATATAAATATATACTTTAGAACTAACATACATATAATTTATATAAAATATTTATTTTTTTAAATATTTGACATCGTACTGTTGTGTGGCACCTCTTGATTGTTATAAAAAAACAACTTTTAAGGCACACACAGACATTTATTTTGTTTTCGCAATTTTTAGCACACACGGACTACTTCCCGCACTTCACAATTCAATAAAATAGTTTTGCAGCTATTCTGCCTGACTGCTTCTTCCAGGCTGACCGGCAGGCCTAGGACCAGGTCCGTAGTCAGGTCGCTTGAGAGCGATTAAGGAAAAAAAGCCTTGAATACTAAAATTTACCAGTTTATATAGGGAGGCATATTGCTGACAGCGATTTAATTAGTGTTGGGGGTTCGCCCCTAGGTCAGCAATATTGCGATGTGTAACACCTTCCTCCTTTAAGACGGAACATCCTAAAATATACTATAGGATGTGAGTAGTAATAGAAAAATCATAAAATTGAAATAAAATTGGAATAGAAATTAAATTGAAATAGTAATTAAATTGAAATAGTAGATATTATGAAATAGTAGGGGTGTGAAGTGCGAGAGTTAGGATTTAGAAATGAAATAGTAACAATAATAATTTGAACATAAGACATAGAAAACAATGAAATAGAATGTAAAACAATAAAACACAATTTTATAAGCATAAATTTAAATCTAGGACATATGAAATAGAATGTAAATCAATAAAACACAATTTAAATGAGCATAAACTTAAATCTAAGACATAGTAGAATATAGCAAAATTAAGTAGATCCAGTATTTACCATTTAATAATTATCTAACATGTTGAGCTAGGATTAGAATTAAGATTTAGAACTAAGAATTAGAATTAAGATTAGGATTTAGAATTAGAAATAGTATTAAGATCTAGAATTAGAAATAGAATTAGCATTAGGATCATGATTTAGCAAATTTATAGAAATGGAATAATTAGAAAATAAACGATTTAGTTAGAGATCGAGATTTCTTCTCACAGATCTCGGAGTAGACACTGAGTCATCTGAAGTGACTTCTAGGTCTGTCATTTCTATACTGGATTTACTCTTCACACGAGTATTGGATCTAGTATTACAATTGTTGAAAATCTGTACACAACAACTAGTTTTAGGTTTACTACAAAAACAGCGATAGAGTTTGTAAAATAAAAATGAAAATACTGAAATTGAAAGAAGAGTAGTAAGAATGCTAAAATAATATCCATATGTTATGTGATATGGTTGGTTCTGGATCTTGTCCAGTTCATCGATACTCTGGTCGAGTTTATGCGAAGCGTATTGCAAAGAATCGAGATTAATGTGTGACAACTTCACTGGAGTAAGATATGGAATGCTCTTATTAAATTTTAGTTTTGAGCAGCAGTCATCTTCGATGATATTGAAATTAGGAGTTGGAAGATGAATTTGAGATTCGTATTCAATAGAAGGGATAAATTGTAATAATTTATGGTAAGCTTTACAGTTCTTTTGAACAGTAAGGATACCGGAACCAACGATATCATAATCTTTAATGTAATCTTTACACTTCATAGTTAATTTTGTAATATCCGATTGTACGTATAACCACCTATTATTGGTTATTTTCTGCCAGATATCGATAGAGCCAATAATTAATTTATAATTACAAGAACTTGGAATGTCACGAATGTGTTCTGTTAGAATAGACACTTCACACGTGGGATTAGAAACACTTGATTGAATATTATTTAATTTGCACACGAAATAGTTATTTGTTAACACTTTGCACTCACTTAGATTGTCGAACATCGAATAAGTTAACTTGTCATCTGTTATCGCTAAATACTTATTGTTCGGACTGATCATTGCAAAAGAGTTGGGATTATTGATATCATGAGGAGTTGGAAGCGCATAAACATGAAGTAGATTATATTCGGTTAAAAGAATCAGAGGGATTTTAATGACGAAAACAAGTTTATTATCAGTGGCGAAGGATGCGACGTCGGCAATATCAAGCAGGGAATGAATGTTGTTAATTGAAATAGAGACGGGAAAATTACGATTAATGTTGTTAGAATTTGATGATAATTCATGAAAGAGTTGGATGGGACTAAGAATTGATGGATGAACGATGTTAATTTTTCCAAATAAAATAGCATCAATTAAATCTCTGAGGTCAGAATTTAAAATCATTAGTGAGCTTTCAAGGGCACTAAAAGTCATTGCTAGGTGAGTATTAATTTCTAATTTGTTTGTTTTTTCTGAAATAGTTTCTAAGATTTTATTGAGCTTTTCCATGTTCTCATTTAAAGTCATTTCATTATCATTAAGTTTGTTAATGGTTTGATTAAATGTAGATATAGTAGAAGCAATTACGTGAATGTTGTCTTTCATGAGACCAGCTAAATGTCTTTGGTCATCTTGGACACTGTTAATGGCATCTGTAAATGCTTTGGCATCGTCTTCATCGAGAGATCCAAATAATTGTTTTAGGATGGGACCTCCGAAACCGAACCAAGCAGATCTTTTGAATCTAGTAGAGTTAGTAGATGTAAGATGAGACAGTGAATAGAAATTGTTATTAACATTGTTAAACATAGTTTCTAATGGACTTAGAATGTTAATGCAATCTGTTCGCATTTGATAAGATGGGTAATTAGAGCAAATTAATTTAGATGTATCTAAAATGGATCTAAGGACATCAATATGAGGTTTGAAATACGAAATGTCTGAAAATGTTATAACGTTATAAAAATCATTAGAGTATCTAATAGTGCCGATAGGATCAAAGTAGAGACCGGGACCATTGACGATTGGAGACGTTGGATTCTGCGGAGATGAAGATGATGTTATTCCTGGCGCGAAGGCCCTGGAAGAGAATCGTGAGCAAGTTTGATTTCGTCAAAATGGTAGCGTACATGTTTACGATTTATAAGGACTGTGACATTGTGATTATTATGAACTTTAAGTATTCTGTAAGGGCCTTTCCAGACTGGTGACAAAGCTTTACGCAGTCTGTGGTGACACTTTACATAGACCATTTCTCCAACATTATATGACACGTCACGCGAGTGTTTGTCGTAATAAGTTTTGGACCTTTCTTTTCTACGGAGAATGTTTTCACGAGCTAAGTTACGGGACATAGTAAGTTTATGTTTAAGATTTTTAACATAGTCAGGGTAAGTGACGTCAGGGGAAATGTCGTAAACGGAGCTAGGAATGTGCGGTTTACAACCGAATAGTAGTTCGTGAGGGGTGAAGTTAGTCGAGGAATGGACACTGGAATTGTAGGATATAAGGGCTGTGGGAAGGTATTTGTGCCAATCATTTTGGTTTTCATTGACATAGGATTTAAGATACTCTTTGAGCATGGCATGGCTTATTTCAAGAGCACCATTTGTTTGAGGATGATAGGGAGAAGAGAACAGATGTTTTATCTTAATAAGAGACACGATTTGTTTGTAGACTTCTGCAATGAAATGGACGCCTTGGTCAGAAAGGAGAGTTTTAGGAATACCGAAATGGGAAATGAATTTTATGAGACAATCAGATGTTTGTTCGGCAGTAGAATGCGTAATAGGATAAGCCATTGAATATTTAGTAAGATCATCTTGGAAAGTTACAATATATCTGTAGTTTTCAGGACCAGATTCAGGTAAGGGACCGACGATATCAGTAGCGATACGTTGAAGGGGTTCATGAGATGTGGAAGTAATTTCCATTGGAGCTTTGTTAGTAGCTCTTAAAGCTTTGTTTCGTTGACAGTGGGAACAGTGTTTGACATAAGATTCGATTTCAGATCTCATGTTTTTCCAGTAGTACAAATCTTTTAATTTGTTGTACATACGGGCTGTACCTACATGACCACCTATAGGAGAATCATGATTATCTTTGAGGATAGTAGGAACTTCAGTTGGAGTAGGATATAGAATTTTGTTATGATAGATATTGATTTTGATCTGAGTTCTGTTAAAGAGATAAGCTATAATTTCATAGATCAGTGTAAATCTCAGTTTGTCAAAGGGATTGGAAAAGTCGGAAATGGAAATTTCTTTGATTTCAGGATGGAAAATAATGATTCGGTTGCGTAATTCTTTAAGAACAGCGAAGATATCTTTATAAGATGCGGAATCATAATGATGGACTTTAGTAAAGAGATGGAAAAACGTCTTGTTATTGACTATAGAGACTTTTACAAGATGTAATTCTTTCTCAGACATTTTGAATTCTTCTTTGTTTTCTAGAAGATCAATAATGTCTTCGCAATAAGGGTTTGATTCGTCAAGATCTATTGAGGTAGGATAGGCGATAGCAGAGCATGGAGTTTTCAAGAGACTTTGGTTGTGTTCAAGGATTTGAGTATCGAAATTGATAGGACTGGAACGGGTTTTAAGGAATTGTTCATAGGTCAAGTTGTCGTTTAAGTCAATGTCAATGTCATTGATAGCATTGATAGGGGGACGTGAAAGAGCATCAGCATTGGAATTTATTCGACCAGGTTTGTATACAATTTCGTAATCGTACTCTTCAAGTTTTAATCTCCAGCGAACAAGTTTGCTACTGGGATCCTTGCAGTTAAAGAGCCATACAAGAGGACGATGATCAGTTGCAATTTTGAATTTTCGACCATAGAGATAGGGTCTGAAGGTTTTGACACCGAAGATGATGCCTAGAAGTTCTTTCTCAGTAGTACTGTAATTTCCTTCAGCACTATTTAGAGTACGAGAGGCGTAAGCGACGGGAAGATCTTTACCTACTTCGCCTTGCGAAAGGACAGCACCTAAGGCATAATTTGATGCATCGGTGGTGAGGATGAATTCTTTGGAGAAATCAGGATATTGAAGGATCGGAGCATTAGTCAATAAGGATTTGAGAGTCTCAAAGGCTTGGGTCTGAGCTTGAGACCAGACGAATTCAACGTCCTTTTTGAGAAGAGAGGTAAGAGGTTTGGTAACTTTGGAAAAGTCCTTGATGAACTTTCGGTAATAGCCTACAAGGCCAAGGAAAGCTTTTACATGTTTAGGATTTTTGGGAACAGGATAAGAGACAACAGCTTTGACTTTATCTGGGTTAGGAGAGACACCTTTATCGGTGATTATGTGACCAAGATAAGCGACTTCACGTCGAAGAAACTCGCATTTATCTGGTTGTAATTTTAAGTTATGTTCTCTCAGAGCTTTGAACACAAGTTCAAGTTTTTGGATATGGGAAGGTAGATCATGACTGTATATGATGACGTCATCGAGGTAAATAAAGCAGTGCAAGCCTTGAAGACCGGTGAGGACTGTATTCATCAGTCTTTGGAAAGTGGCAGGAGCATTTTTAAGACCAAATGGCATTCGGGTATATTCATAATGACCATTGGGAACAGAGAAGGCTGTTTTAGCAGCATCAGCTTCATTCATTTTGATCTGGTGGAATCCTGAAGCTAAGTCGAGGGTAGTAAAGTATTTGCTGTGTCCTAATTGGTCAAGGATTTCAGTGATATTAGGAATAGGATATGTATCTCCTATAGTTATGTCTTTAAGCTTCCTATAATCTATTACGATGCGCCACTTCTTTTGGCCGGAAGCATCTTGCTTTTTGGGAACTACCCAGATGGGAGAAGACCATGGAGAACTAGAAGGTTTGATGATTTTCTGATCTAGCATTTTGGAAATTTGTTTATTGACTTCTTCTTTGTGAACCTCAGGATAGCGATAAGTCTTAGTGTGAATTGGTTGAGAGCTAGAAGTTTTGATTTCGTGTTCAAGAGTCTCGGTGCAGGTTAAGGAATCACCATCGAGGTGGAAGAGATCGGAGTACTCGACACATAAGTCGTTTAATGCTCGAGATTCTTCTGCATTGAGATGGGAAGATCTAATTTGTTCTTTGACTCTGTTAATTCTATCAGGAGTCTGAGACACGGGATCGATATGAGTTACTTGGAATTCGTCAAGGAGGTCACAAGGATTTAGTTCAACAGAAAGAGACTTGATAGTGACGTCAGAATCAGTGGTATTCAGGATAGAGACATTAACGTGATTGTTAGATTTGACTGAGACGAGACAGCTTGAGATGAATACACCTTCTTGGATCTCAAGTTTTTCAATGAAACCAGTGGAGACTTTAGGATTTGAGACATTGCATTCAATTATAGTTTCGGAGCGAGCAGGAATAGTATATTCAGGATTGGTAAAATGGAGAGGTAAGGAATGGTTACCTATCTTAAGGATATTAGATTCATAATCAATTTTGGCATTTTTAGTTTTTAGGAAATCATTGCCAATGATGCCATCAAAGTTTATGTCGACAGAGTCTGGGATCAAATTAAAATCACCAAGAATAGTGTAATCTGAGAGACTAATATCGAATTTAAATTGACCAAAACTCTCAGTATAATCAGCCTTTTTGTCAATGCCTTTGAATTTGATCACAGTTGGTGTCAATTCAGGCAAGGCTTGCAAGGAGGACTTCTTCAAAAGTGATATAGCCGCACCAGAATCAACAAGGAGTACTAGTGGCTTATCAGAGTATTGAGACTTGACATAAACATGAGGTAAGTGGATTTTATTATTATAGCTGATTTCATAGATGGCTTGATAGGATTTGGAATTGGAATCAGGAGTTGTAATAGGAGAGTCATGGTGTTGAAATTGAATTGTCTGCTCTGAATGTGAATGCTTGATATTGAACTTAGAAGATTTATGAGGATCAGTGGACTTAGAAAGGTTTGCTTGTTTAGCCAAGTTTGGTTTCTTTGACTTAGAAACACTTCTTGATTTAGAAGAACTAGAATTGCATGATTGAGACGATTTAGTAGGATTCATCTTATGAGATGAATTCGATATAGGAGATAGAGACGATTGAGTCGATTTGGTCAAGTTCATCAATGGGGATGACTTGGATATAGTAGATGGAGACGATTTAGTAAGGTTCATCATTTGAGATGACCTGGACATAGAAGAACGAGACGATAGAGACGATTGAGTCGAATTCAGATAAGATTGAGACGATTTAGTAAAAGTTAGAGGCTGTTGAGTCGAGTTGGTATAAGATTGAGTCGAGTTGGTATAAGATTGAGTCGAGTTGGTATAAGATTGAGTCGAGTTAGAATTGCATTTAGGGTGAGATTGAGTCGATTGAGTCGGTCTGGAATTAGATTGAGTCACTTTAGCATAGGTTTGAGTGGATTGAGTCGGTTTATGATAAGGTTGAGTTGATTTGTTAAAGGGTTGAGTCGAGTTAGAATAAGAATGGGACGAGTTAGAATATCTGAAAAGAGGATGTTTATTAGCAGATACAGAGGACATAGAAGTAAATTTACCAAGTGAAACATTAAATGTCACGTCGCTTTGTGTAGATGATTCCGTACGACGTGCAACCGAAATCTTTTCTAGTTTAAATTCGAATTTAAGTCATTATCAACTTCATCACAAACTTCGAAATTATGGACTCTATTACTATAATGAGAAGAGTTCGGTTGTTGTCGTTGACGTGCATTATTATTGTACTGGCGCTTACGACATTCTGATATATCGTGGCCTATGTTCTTGCAGTATCGGCAAGTTACGATAGTCGAGTTATTCGACTGTGGACCCTGTGGTGAGCTAGAGTTAGAGGGCTTAGGATTCGACGTTTGAGACAGAGAGTGAATAGGACGACGATTTTGAAAACAGCTCCTTTCGGAGTGTCCTGACTTGCCACAGATCTTGCACCTATTAGACCTCGGTTCAGTAGTTTTTGTAGACTGAATATAATTATGCAATTTCTCCTCCTGAATTGCTAAACTGACCGCGTCGTGTAGGTTAGTAGGATTTCTGCATCTTACAATGGTGGAAATATGGCTTGGAAGACCTAACAAGAATGTATGCAAAGCTAAGTCTTCAGTGCTGGCAATGCGACCTTTCATTTCAGTAGGATCTCGAGTGGAATGAGCGATATCAGTTTGTAAGCGTGTTAGACATGTTTCTAAGCGCAGGCTGTACTGTGAAACCGTTTCTGATGCCTTATATTTGCAATTTTGAAGGTCTAATAATAGATGATCCCTATGTTTGGTTTCACCAAATGTGGCCTTCAAAAACAATTTCAGGTCGTGCCAGTTGTCAAATACTTTAAGGGAACATGCCAACTCCGCTTTTCCCTCTAACTGAGACAAAATGAATTTAAACAATAAATCCTTCTGAGAATCTGAAGCTAGGCTGATCGCATTTTCGCAATTTTTAATAAACGAGGATAGCTTATGTTTATCTCCGTCAAAAGATTTTATAAATTTCATAAGGACATTGAATTGAATATTTTCAGACGACACGGGGTTAGAAATGGACATCCTTTCTGATTTAAGTGTATCGTGGCCCATCTTTGCAATGATAAGTCGATAGTAGAAATAGCAAAAACAAAATCAAGGTTAAAAATTCGATAATTATAAAGTTATTAAAAATGTACAATACGACTCACAGGAATGATACGATGACCGCGATGAAGGTCGACATCCGACACGCCGTTGCTAGTCAGCGTTTTGCGGCGCGTGCGGCTGGCGTGTGGCGAACTCGGTTATTCACCGGGTTTGCCTGACTTTTTCCTCTGGATCCCTCTCGGCTGGGCTGATGTCGGCTCGGTGGCGCCTGGTCGTGAACCAAGCACAGGGGGCTCGGACAGCAGCGGGTAGGCTAGGTGTCTGATCGAGAACCAGACACAGGGGAGCCTGGCGGCGGCGGCGCTGGGCTGGCTCGGCACCCGGGCAGAAAGCCTCGAGTACAGTGGAGCTCGGGCGGCAGCGGCGGCGGCAGCGGCAGCAGCAGCGAGTGGAGGATGAGGCGTGATGCCGGGCAGAGAACCCTCAGCACAGGCGTTCAATCCTCGTCGTGTGTGGGTCGGTGGCAGCAGGCGGCTGGACAGCACCCGTGTCCTCGTGAAGGGCAGGGCGGCGATGAGCAGCAAGTGGCCAGTGCGATGAAGCCAACGTGAATGGCCTCAACCGACCTTGCGGAGCAGGACGACCTCGTCAGGAAGGGCGGCCAAGGGACTAGATCCCCTTTATTTCTGACACCAAAATGTTGTGTGGCACCTCTTGATTGTTATAAAAAAACAACTTTTAAGGCACACACAGACATTTATTTTGTTTTCGCAATTTTTAGCACACACGGACTACTTCCCGCACTTCACAATTCAATAAAATAGTTTTGCAGCTATTCTGCCTGACTGCTTCTTCCAGGCTGACCGGCAGGCCTAGGACCAGGTCCGTAGTCAGGTCGCTTGAGAGCGATTAAGGAAAAAAAGCCTTGAATACTAAAATTTACCAGTTTATATAGGGAGGCATATTGCTGACAGCGATTTAATTAGTGTTGGGGGTTCGCCCCTAGGTCAGCAATATTGCGATGTGTAACAGTACGTTAAATAAAATTGCTAAAATAATTATATAGTGATGTTTTTGTCATAATTTATTTTTATTACTAAATAAACTTCTGAAAATTTTAAATTGTAACTTTCAACCTAATCGAGTTATACTATTGGAGAAGTCAGGAACCTGTTGAAAATTTAGATTTGTTCATTTCCAGTGTTTATGTTTCAATCAAAATATTTACCCTCCAGTCTTTTGTTTCCTTCATTTTGCAGATTTTCAATTCATTTACATTTATATCTGTTGTGTTGAGTTGACTAACTTTCACTGTTTCCTGTTAAGAAACGAATAAATTGGCTTCGGAAAATACAATTTCTGACTTCGAATCTAATCGAATAAAATCGGATCGAACTGTTACGAAATCGATCATGAATAGGTACCTATATTATGTTACGTTACACCTCTTCATCCAAAGATTGCCTGAATGAAATCGCCTTTTTATGATTAAATGGTCTCACGTTTGACAACAACACACCTGATGGTAATCGTAGTTGCGGTCTAAGGTGGAGCACGTTTGCCCATGAGGTGCCTATTCACTCTTGTCTTAAAGAGTCCCAGGTTGTAATTGGAAGGAAATAAGGATTCTGGTAGAGGATTCCACTCAGCGGTACGTATAATGAAAGAGTCAGCGAAGCGCTTAAAGCGCTTAGAGCTAGCGAGAATTTTTACACTATAAACATTTAACTTGTACTCAATAACTATCTTTATCTATCTATTTAACTATATATTCGGTCTTAAGATACAGTCTTCTCATATGCTCAGTAATTTCACTGGCTTCAATGCCCTTTAAACTAGAACACAGTAACACTTGCGCACTTCTGCTTGGCGGCAGAATAACTGGCAAGATTCAAAAGGTTGGTTTAAAGACAAAGTATTAAATTTTATCTTTGGGTTGATTGTTCCCCGTCCGTTCACTCATCCTGAAAAATCTCTGGAACAAAAACTCGCTGGAATTTTGACTCACGTGACTCAGATACACGTGTTACCAATTCGCAGGTATTGATATTGATAGGGTCTCAAAGGTCCTCAAAGACTTTCGGGATCAAGGTGATAGCCTTGATCTATCTAGAGAGAACTCAGTCTGTTTTTCAATATCATATAGAATATAAGCAAGGCAGTCCCTTTGAAGATATATCTTTAATATTCTCTGTTCGATATTTACATAATCGTTTGAACTCTCTTATTGAGAACGATAAGCTTCCGCATATATTAATGACACCCCACACTTGATACTTATTGCAAGCAATGCAAGCAAGCAATGCAAATGGTGACCGCAGCGATAATCGCTTTACCTTGCAGATCTGTAATGAACGTCTTGGCGAGTTATGCTAATTAATTAAATAAGCTACGTGTACATGTAGGTATGAATTTTCTGATGAAACATTTAAAGCGCTATTTCTATTTTCCGATCGAAGTATCGAGTGTGCGTCAGCCCTAAGTTATTTATCAAATAATCTCATATTTCAAATTTCCTTTCGTGACATTAATAATATTAAATCTGATTTTGCTGCTGACATAAAATGTCTTAATAAACTAGCTATGATGCCTTATTTTGTGCTCGATAATTTAGCATTTAGTGATCTTATCATTATTTTATCAAAATCGGGCCTTTTTGCCTGAGATTGAGAGCAATAATTTGGACAAAATTGTTTGGGTACCTTCGTAAATGTCATTTAAATTTTTTTATTATAAAAAATTACCTATCGGCTTCTGTGATATAAAAAAGGGTTTTTTGTAAGTGACCTTTGTCATTGAAAATGCTATTTACCTAATATATTTTTTCTATTAAAATGCAGCCTAATATATTTAATAGTGGGACTCTCAGCCTGCATCTGTGTTTCCGGATAGATCTGGGTGTCTTTAAGATAAAAGTGAACAAGTTTCTTCTAGGCGAGCGTGCACGGCGGGCGTCCAGGTAGTAATATTTAGTTTAATTTGGTCTAGGTGAGATAGCGGTGAGACGCAAGTCAATAATAATAATAAAAAAAAACATTCGGGAAGTTTAAGCGTATTTACAAAATACATTTATTGCAAGACTTTTTGTCGGGAAGTGAAAAGTGATACAGTTCGATTTTGTTTTATTTTCCAAACAAGTGTTATTTCGAGTGATCATGTGTAATATCGGTGGAATATTAACCATTATGTGTTCGTTAACGTGCACGAGTGTAGGCAAATGAAACAAAATAGGGAAAACATTGCTTTTTATGTTCTCACAAAAAGTCCATGGAAAGCTTGAATAAAGTTCCACCACTTTATTGAAGCACTAGGAGAGGGCCCAGCTTGTTGCTGTTGACCCTCATTCTCAACAAAAGTATAATAAAATGGAATATTAAACTATCAAATAAAAAGTACGTAAGACATGGCGGTATGGTCCTAGAGACTTTAGCCTAGCCTAACGGGCAAACTTAAAAAAAAAAGACACTCGTGCAAAACTGGAGCGGTTGCTACTAGTATAATATATATTAGATGGTATTGTATTAGTTACCAGGTAGATATAGAAATAATATACAAATTCATTTTATCTTTTCCAAAATTGCAGAAAACACAAATATAAACCATAATACATAGTGATAAATGTGTATTTTGAGAGGTTTTTGGCGTGCTTTTGTGATAAGTACGGTCAGCGACATAAGTAGTTGGTCTGTTTAGAATCTTTGATTGACGACACCTTTAATATTAGTCTATATTCACCGAATGGTGCTTTTAAACCGCTTGTTAATATCCTGTGCCGATATGGAAATTGCAAAACATTGCATGTAATTAGTATATTTTTGGTGTTATTGTCAATTGAACGATTGTAAATATTCAGCTACTTATGTCGCTGACTGCACCTTTACATATTTTTTTACTTCAGACTGGGTCAGCGTTTGACCACGATCTCACCTGATGGGAAGCGACGATGTGCTCGAAGATGTAGCACGCTTACCCAGTAAGTACTTGTTCAATCTTGATTTGAACACACCCAGATTGTATTTATGTGGAAACACAGACGACGGCAAGGAGTTCCACTCCTTCGACGTTCGCACCAAAAAGGATGACTCGAAACGTTTAGTACGGATATGCGGAACGTCCACCATGTAGGGATGACGTTGTGCCGATCGTCTGGTTGACCGATGGTAAAATGGTGATGGGGATGATATTGTGCAGTTCTTGAGATATTGATATTATGTCATAATCATTAATTTGACAATTGCTTTTCTTAAATGTAGTCTTGTTATTAAATATATATAGTAACATGGTTCTAAAATACATAAATTTACTGATGGTGACTGCACGTTCATTCTCCGTATTTCGCTTGTGAAAAGCAAGCGTCCCAAAAGAGCAATTTTCATTTCATTCGCAGATGCAAATGCAGCTCTAAGTCTAAATTGATATTAAAATGAAGCATCCAGATTTGGTATGCGTTTGTAGTATTTCTGCTTCCGTACATTTTATATCTAGACTATTAGATACTCGTATGTATTTTATTTATTTAACTGAGTGACGAGTCGAGCTGGTCGTTCACCTGATGGTAAGCAATACGCCTGCCTGCCCATAACAGTAACAGCACCACCCAGAACTTTGTTTTGCAATATCCTGCGCTCGTCACTGAGACAATTGGATGTTAAGTCTCATAATGCACAGTAACTTCGCTGGCTACAATGTCCTTCAAACCGGAACACAGTAATTCAATTCAATTCATTTATTTATAATTCAGACATAATTATCCACATTTGTTAGTAAAAATGCAAGTTCATAACAATTTTAGTAAGTAATTAATATATTTGTTTCATTAAAATGTCAAAATAAAATCAATAGAATAATCAATAAACTCAATACAATAAAATCAATATGTCAACAAATAATTTTAAATCAAAGTCAATATAAAATAATAATTTAATTTAAGTCTGTTCTATATTTATTGTGTGACTAGATGGGCTATGGGCCTATGAATTTTTACCCCGTGCCTTATGAAATGGGAGTTAAAATTATTTGCTACAACGCTCAGGATGCTGTTGGTGCTGTAATGCTTGCGCACTACTGCTTGGCGGCAGAATAACTAGCAAAACGTTCGCAATTATCATACTTTTATCTTATCTCAAAAGCTATCTGAAGCTTCGATTCAAAAATGTCCATTTTACGATGAAAAGCGTATTGATCCACTACCACCAATTCTGTTTGTATTCCAGTTTGATTTCCCAGCAGACTTCGATCCTCAACGTCAGCATCCGATTGTGTTTTTACTCCTTTTCAGTTTCAATTTTCCGCTGCTAGAGAATGTTTAAAAGGAGAATGTCCAAATGGACTTTGCGAAGTGTCCAATAAATAATCTCTATTACCGAAAATGTTCATATTAACCCATATGAGAGACGTTTTTTCTCTGAAATTGTGACAAGTCAGGTTCATTTAACCCGATTGTCCATTTCACAAATAAATAAATGATTATCTTGTTTGGTTATGTAATAAACGTTTCAGAATCTTTAACAGATGAGGAGTAGCATTAATTAATGTAATTAAATAAATAAAGGCATAGGAATATAGTTAATAGAGTATGCGTAAGAATAATGAGAATTAAATTTCATAAAATAAAGGAATATCATTAAAAATTAATCTACATAGTACAGAATTATAACCTTTAGCTTAGTATTATTCGAACAATAATTTGAGATACTTATATCAACAGAGAAAGGTTTTCAGCAGGACAAATATAAAGTTATTTTAGTATAGCTAATTGGAAAAAGTGAGCAAGTTTGCACACTACTGTTGAACAATATTCAGAATAAACATTTAAACAAATTAAAGTGGGCGGGGCGATGAAGCGCAGTTGATGGTTACTACGCATGCGCAGTAGTTAGTACGCATGCGCGGAAATTAATAAATTCTAAAAGGGCCTAAAACGCTAACGTAAGGATGGAGGAATAATGACTTAAATACATGAGAGATGATAGTTAATCTTGATTGGTAAAAATGGAAATGTCGCTCAATGTACCAGTTATTAATGTAGAATGCAGGATTATCGATTTAAACACGTAGGAGTTACAGAAGATTTTAGTGTACGAGAAAAGGATGTGGCAGGATGTACTAGGATTTCGCTGATGTGGCGACTCAAAAAGCTATATAAAGGGAAGCAAGGGTTCACTGAAGACTTGTTCAAGGACTTGTTCTTTTACTTTTACATTTTGGCGCTCTCTGTGTTTGAGTGGCTGGGCTCCCGATATTAGTTGGTGGGTTTACTAGGGAAGATTTCTGAGTTTGCCATAGTTAATTAATTTAATTTCAGTGAGTTTAATTTACAATTTTTAGTGTTGTTTAAAGGATTTATTGTTTGGGTTTTGGAGTCTATAGGGGATTGTGATGCAGTCCTTTGTGGGTTCTGAGGTTCGGATAATGGATTCTTAGTGTTATAGCGATGGCAGTGTACAGAAGTTTTCTTTAGTGGGTTTTTTTTTATTACTAGGGAAAACGCGGCTTGTGGTTTAAGAGCTTAGTTGTTTGATCACAGAACACACATGACGAAGTGTCATGGCCAAAGGGGTACCGCCTTGCGGTGTTAAATGGTTTCTCCTTGGTTCAACTTCCTAACGGAAGGGGCTTGCCTGAGACGAGCAAGCAGTCGATTGATGCTTTTCGACTAACCAGTCTCTCATTTCTAATGCATTCTGTTTATCTGAGGGCAAGGGGCTCGTCGAAGTGAATCCATGTGGTAACACACTTGCCTTACTATGAACAGAGTCATTGGATTTGGTCTTTATTTATATATTTATTTATTTCCTTTTATGTCTCTGTCCTGTTTCCAAGCCCATCCGACTTCGGTCTTGGGTAAGGAAACTAAACACACAGGTGATAGGATTAGTCGAGATACCTTCTCAATCCCGTCGTTAGAATAGTCAGGTGACAATTTCTGTGGCTACGGAAAGCGTCTTCTATAGGGGGGTTTTCATTACACCGTGAAAACTTACACGTTTAAATGTAAATGTGGGATTTATCCCTAGATTTGTTATTAGCTAGGACTTTTAGATAGATTAGGAATATATTTAGGGTAGAAAGTAGGGTTTTAGGGAAGTTAGGTGGATAGGAAACGTTTTAGGGAAAGTAAACAAATAGGGACTTTTCAGGATTGGTAAGTAACTACATTTTAGGAGACTTTTAGATGGATAGGAACACTTAGGAAACATAGGTTATTAGGACTTTTCAGGATTGCCGAGGGAAATAGGAAATATGGATAAAACTATTGCTAATTAACAATAATCCTTTTCCAATTTGGGTGAATATACACTTTAAAATAAAACTATTGACAGATAGTGATTCTTTTATTGACTCAGATCAATGTTTTAAAGGTTGAAAGCTGAAAAGATAAAATTATAAATAATTCAGATTTTGACTCTTCAAAGAAAAGTGCAAGTGGTACATTTCGGTTAAACTAGGTGAGCAAAAAGCAGCCTATAGTGTGAACTCTATACCAGACGGATTAGAGACACTATTATTGTAGTCACTGACCAGGTCTACCATAAGCATCGAATTTCTTAAACAAGAGAAACTAAGCACATATGGTACTTTTAGACATACTTGCCAAGTTGGTTGTATGGTTCTGTTTCACTTATTAAAGTGGCAGATACTATTTTATTAGTCACTGTCTAAATCTACTATTACATTTAACTTGAATGTCTAATTCAGATTCTTCCTGAGAAACAGGACTGATAAGTGATTGAATCATTATTTTGGATAACTAAATCCTACACCATTGAATTGAAATAATAATTTACTTATTATCATGGCTGGTACAAATTAGGTACTGTTAATATCTATGTTTGTAGAGTTGGATTATTCTGACTAAATGGAATACTTATCTCAGCGGTGTAATATTACTTTGGTAATTACCTATGGAGACTTGATTAAAAGTACGAACTTACCTTTTACTCTGATAAAATTACTATCAGGAGTAGATTTTATATGAACAGGAAGTTTACCTAGTTTAGGAATATTCATAGTTATTATAATTCTTAGGCATTAGTTCAATTCTAACAAAGTTGATGGGCATTTGTATAGCCCTAAATAGAGACTCTCTTAAACTAAATCTAGTTTGAGGAAGTCTCGAAATGAACTAGATGATGGATGAACATGAAGGATGGTACTTGGAGCGGAGTACCATGTCTGCGCTCTGTCTCTGAGTAGCGAAAGTTTGTAACTAAACCTCCCTTCATCAAATAAGTTTGAACGATTAAAAACACCTTGGCCGGGTGATCATCAGACTCCACATTATGAAAAGTTAGTAACCCAAGAACTTTTAGAGTTTGAGAACTAAAGTATTTAGAATAGAGGTAAACTGTATATAGTTGGTAATTGTTAGTGTTATTCAATAATAATTTTAAAAGCATTTAATTACTAGTTATATGGGAAGGGCCTGGGGTCAAGGAAGTTAGGAAGGAAAATGGGGTTGGGGGGGGAAAGTATTGTAGGCTCCAGCCTCGCCAACAATCGTGAATGCCATCCACTGTGTGCATTCCCCAGGGAGCGGAGTAAGGAAAGACAAGGTATATTGTTATCTTAACTATAGAGCAACAACAACCATTCAATCCAACATAATTGTATAATTATTAAAGGACATTGTCCTAATGTGTAATAAGAGCAAAGCCCATGTTTTATATAGTGGATCTAGTCCTGTGGTAGAAACGCAGAGCAATGCTCGCAGTAGTAGTATATTATAAATGGGTACTGCCCATAGTTGTTTTATAAGGGCAGAGCCCACAGCATCGCTGTAATTGGTTTTTGACCAAATGTGGTAATATTAGGACAGAGCCACAATATTGTTGTAAATGGACCTTGTCCAACAAAATAGTATAAATATAAGGCAAAGCCACAGTAGCTGAAGTTAGTTCTTCTCAGATAGACATTGTTTTCATGATGATATTGGTGAGACCCCCAATCGTCTCCAGTACAAGACAGGGCCGGGGTTACATGGAATTGATGGAACAGACTCAGTGTGAACCTCCACCTAGGTATCTACAGTTACACATCTGATATTCCTCCAATGCCGGTTACCATGTCCATAAGGAACCTAGGAGCACCACCAATTATTTACACCAATTGAAAATAAAATATTAATTTATAATCCTTAGGATTTGCCCAATACTTAACTTGCAAGCCTATGTTTTTTTTTTTTTTTTTTGGTTATAAGACTCCTTCATCGTTATCATATAAACAATCATATTGGACTGAAATAGTTTTCAGATATTCAAGTATGTAGTAATTCTTGGGAGAAATAATTAAAGGTTTGGTAGGAAATGATTAATTGGAAGAAGGATAGGACATCGAATTCAATCATTAAATCCTAATTTAACCATAATTCGACGCTGTTGAATATAATGTTTGTGGCTGGATCGATAAAACAAAGACTCCCTATAGTAGAATCATTCCCTTATCTATCCATTTTGTAGAGTGTGCGTAAAAGATATCTCCTGCGTGTGTAGTAAATATGCTTGCAGTGGATAGTTTCACAAACCAGTAATCAGTTGATAGTGTCGCCTAAATTATACGAGTTGTGAGTTCGTATAATGACAACAAAAACATACTATGTTACTCATTCGCGAAAATACCTCCAGATTGTAATGTGGTATCAAATTATTGTCAAATTAAAGAAATTCAACTAAAAATTATTTAAACGATTTGACAACTTAGCGCGGTAGGATTATAGGATAGGGAAACATCCTAAGCCTTAATTGCACTAAAACGAACCTAATAGCCAATGCTCCTCCTTAATGATCAGCCGTATAGACCACAGCAAAGGCTGGCATAGAACCACTGAAGGGTAACAATGGCATCCGAGACATGTGACTACTGAACATTAAGTGGTGTTTAAATTACGCCTTTGCACCCTAAGCCTTATCTGCACTAAATCGAACCTAAAAGCCAATGCTCCTCCTTAATGATCAGCCGTATAGACCACAGCAAAGGCTGGCATAGAACCACTGAAGGGTAACAATGGCATCCGAGACATGTGACTACTGAACATTAAGTGGTATTTAAATTACGCTTTGCACATCTTAACTTCCAACACACCATACATGTAAAATGTAGGTATTGAATTTAAAAGTAACTGCAACTCGTTCCAAGCTGTTAATAAAACATTAAAATATAATTATAAAATGTAAGAGACTGCAACTCGTTCTTAAAACCTGTTAATAAAACATTCTAAATTTCAAACAAAAGACATGTAAAATATATAGAAATTAAAAGTCTCCACATCTCGTTCCAAGCTGATAATAAAACATTATAGATTTCAAACACAAGACACGTAAAATGTATGGAAATTAAAAGTGACTGCAACTCGTTCCAAGCTGTTAATAAGACATTACAATATTTTAATTCCAGTTGTACAATAAGTGATTTAATTTATTAATCAATAAAACTGCACAATATCACTCATTATAACAACAAGAAACACCATTTTGGTTCATTTAGATTTTTTTTCTTTCAAAATAACTTAGAACGTACAAACACAACATTAAAACTTCTAATCGATTGCAAAATCAGATTATTTATAATATATATATATATATATATATATATATATTTTTATTCTAAGAACCAAAATGGTAGTAAACAGAATTGTCACAAACCTCCGTCGTTTTCTTTTGTTCTTAGGGTCGTCAGGCTATTATAACTTCTGAAATAAATATTATTCAAAGAGAACAAACGTACACACATACTCGCAGAGGTTTCTTCATTTTGATTGACTTTTGATCAATCAATAACATAATATCACACAAGGCACTGATGGAAAGTCACCTTTATCATAACCAGACAAATTGTTAATAAACCACTCGAAGGTTTATCCCAGTAATGTAACTCTAATACAATGCCTGCTCTAACACTCAATGATGGTAACTTACTGTTGGATAACAGCTAAACATTTTAAAACCAATCGAAGGTTTTATCTTTAATTACCGCAACCATCAAACGAAGTAACCAACATTGGAATATTAATTTATGTATTATTTTTTTGATTGACTTTTTGATCAATCAATAACATAATATCACACAAGGCACTGATGGAAAGTCACCTTTATCATAACCAGACAAATTGTTAATAAACCACTCGAAGGTTTATCTCAGTAATGTAACTCTAATACAATGCTTGCTCTAACACTCAATGATGGTAACTTACTGTTGGATAACAGCTAAACATTTTAAAACCAATCGAAGGTTTTATCTTTAATTACCGCAACCATCAAACGAAGTAACCAACATTGGAATATTAATTTATGTATTATTTATCTATCACAAAATAACCGGCGAGCCTGACGACCCACAGAATCAGCTTTTCCTTCCGGAACAATCCATAGTGCTAAAAAGGAATGGATTAATTACCCCACCCCGTTCGATCTAATATAACGAAATTTTACATTATTATCGACCTAAAATCTAGAGTTCTAGATAGGTCACCTTTTTTTATTATTATATTTAATCGCGAGAAAAGGAGAAGCGTAAAAAGCGTTGCCCATCACAATTGAGACATGTGTAACTATTCTTAATTCTAAAGACTTAAATATACACGTGGAGGCTGAAAAAAATAACACTATTAACATGTCTCCTAATCCGGGTCACGACACGCCTTACGCATTATTTGATTATTTTTTTGTCACTCCTTTCCTTTTATCATTATCTTAAAGAGTAACATTTTCCACTTTTGGGAAATTGTTATGTAACTCTTAAAGGCAATGTCATGTTATACTCGAACAAAATTTATGAACTTTTAAAAATATGGAACAAAGAAATTCGCGTTCTGTGCTCATTCTCAAAAGATTAATTTTTATATTAATAAACTACATTAAACCTTCACACGGAACCACTCCGACACATAGCAGTGATTCTTTGCAGTAATAGTATTTTTTAAATAAAAAAAAAAATCCTGTTACTGTTGGTTTTTTTTTTTTTTTTTTTGTTACTTAAATCGTAACTATCAATGTTTTTTTTTTCTTTAATTTTACAATGTAGCACAGTCCTAAATATTCCTAAACTTTCCCACATTACAAACTAGCTGAAAGTTCTGTTGTATCATTCGCTTGATAATAAAATAAAAATACACAGAAGGTGTATTTACTAAGCTTTACATAGACTTTGTGTCTAAGCCTTGCCTTAAACTGCCCTATAACTTATAAACTAAATTCGAAAGACGTCTACAATTCGTCTAATTTAACTACCAGCTTAAGGCAATAGCTTGCAAATTTTTTGTAATGTGTAATATATCAAATATATAAATACATGTAAATACTTGTTTATTTTTTTTTCATTTGTGTTATGTACGCAGGAAAATAACATCGACATGGTGTGTATTTTGAAAACAAGTGGTGTAATTACTTATATCTAAATGTTGTAAATTCTTATCCTAAAGCTGTTCCTAAATTTTATCTTCATGATTTATTAATTCCTCTTGTGAGTAATAAATCATTACTTAGTAATTGAATAAGCGTTTCTATGGTTTATCGATTAAGTAAACACTTATCGATAAACAACCTTCACCCAACCTGTGATTGTGTAATGCGAAATGACACAACAGAAAAACATAAGAAAATATAGTCCTAAATTCACACGAAATGAGTACAAAATATAACAACAGAAATTAAATAAAATAACAACATAGTATTTGTTAAATTTATATCTACTATTTAAATGAAAACATTTTAACAAATACTTCATCATTAACGAACATGATTATTAATATTTCTCAGCTGCCCCTGAAAGACACATTTCACTGGAAATTAGCGGTGGGCGTTGCGTAACGTAGATAGTTATTGCAACTATTTATCGGCTCAACAGCCGTTAGCGGCTATCGTACTCCGACGAACCTATCTATTTCTTGGAAACTATCTATTTCGCGAATGCACTGTGCGGCACGCGCACGACAACGTTCGGTTAGTCTCGCTACTTGCTAAAACTCCTATCGGCATAATTCGGAAGTCGCACGCGGTTCGAACGAAACAGAAAATAAAATCGCTTTGTCACATTCACACGTTGCTATTTAACTTTCAACTTTAACTCGTATGAAATAAGGACACAAACTATAGATGTAACATACTGTTTGTGTTCAATTGAAAAGAAATTTAAAGTGTGAATATCGTATTGAAGAGAAAATGACCTTGACCCACTCGAATTCAATTAGTCTGTTGATGCGGTGTTGTTTTTAGACACCATAATTATCGCTGATTTTAGAGTTCACAAATGTGTAAAAATGTAAGATAATACAGCGTAAAGACGTACCTAGCTACTTACTATAGTAATAAAACTTTATTAATATAGTAATTGGGTACCTAAGTACATATTTCCAAGAGTTGTTGTAAACAGTGAATAAAAAGTTTTTGATTATATTTGTTTTGGTGAAGTGTAGTTAAAAACAATTAGATTTAAGAATGTAAATATACTATGAAGTGTAGATAATGAACAATTCGATTAAGGAGTGTAAATATACTGTAAATAATAATATAAGTAATAAGGATATCGTACATTAACTAAACTATTAAGTAAATTTATAAAACTATACATAGTGCATAATGTCGCGAATTAACGCGAGTGTGCTATGGGACTTTTTTTTTAAAAAGACGACACTACTAAGAAGGCTAATTGTACAGATGCCTACTAAAGAGTCGCTTCGAACCGCGAAATAGCGATAGAATAGGATAGCACCTTGTAAAAAAAACCGCTATCAAAATAGATAGTTTTAAAAACCGCTATTGAAATTCAATAAATAGTTGCGTTTCGTTGCCCGATAAAGCCGCTAAGACCCACCTCTACTGGATATATAAAATATAAAAAATTACTTACAACCTCTGCTTGAAGATCACTAAACACACAATTTAAAATAATAAAAAAGAATTTAATAATTTAAACTACTTACACAGCTCTATCTCGAAAATATTGCTATTTTATGGTAATTTTAGCTATCCAGCGCTATACAAGGCTACGGAGCCTTTATATTGCACACCTGCGTTCCCGACGGTGGTGAAATTCTGACTAACTCCTACCTAACCCCTGAAATACACATTTCACTGGAAATATAAAATAAATATCTTACAACCTCTGCTTGAAGATCACTAAACACACAATTTAAAATAATAAAAAGAATTTAATAATTTAAACTACTTACACAGCTCTATCTCGAAAATACTGCTATATTTATGGTAATTTTAGCTAAAATTACCATAAAAATAGTGGATAGCTAATCCAGCGCTATACAAGGCTACGGAGCCTTTATATTGCACACCTGCGTTCCCGACGGTGGTGAAATTCTGACTAACTCCTACCTAACCCCTGAAATACACATTTCACTGGAAATATAAAATAAATTACTTACAACCTCTGCTTGAAGATCACTAAACACACAATTTAAAATAATAAAAAGAATTTAATAATTTAAACTACTTACACAACTCTATTTTGAAATACTGTTATTATTATGGTAATTTTAGCTATCCAGCGCTATACAAGGCTACGGAGCCTTTATATTGCACACCTGCGTTCCCGACGGTGGTGAAATTCTGACTAACTCGGTGCGCCAGCGGCCCATATTTTTTTTCTTTTGTTTTTCTATTCTTTTGTACGCCTAAGCACAACCCCTAAGCAAATCTCTTACTCACTCACTCCAGTGCATAATGTATCTTGTGTCTTTACCTGCTGCCATAAACTTAGAAACGATAACGTTTTATGACTTTGCCTTTAGCCTAAAATGACCCGTTCGCTAAAAGATTTAAGGAATATATTTGTGTAGTCTTCTATCCTATCGCAGTCCATTCCTTCAATATTATTGAATAATGATGTACTAGGTAAAGCTTATTTACCTTGAATTACTTATTAAGTGATGATTAACTATAGTAATAATTATGTGTTACAAATAGGGGTTAGGTACATTCACCCCCCAAAATTTTAAAAGGCTTGTCCGATTAAAATTTTCGCAATTAGAGTCATTATAACAATATCATAAAAAAGGTAATTCTATAACTTCAATGGGGTTTTTTTTTTAAATGGCCCCTCTGGCTCCCTACCAATCACATTTTCTTTGTTCGCAATCGTTCAATGATTTAATGCAATATAATAAATAGGTTAATAGATAGGTTGTATTTGAACGAAATGAATCCCTGCATTTTATTTCTTCATTAGATAAATGTAATTGAGCCATCTCACTAACTACCATTAAGGCTAATACAATGTAGTTGTTTTTATAGATTGTCAAAATGAAATTAATATTCTTTTATTGACAATCAATCTCCTTAGTATGTCATAAAGTTTTACAGTTAATAGTAATAACAAATCGTAACATTTTCACTTTTTTGTATAAAACAAAATATTTAAAATTTACAAATGTTAACCTGGCCTAATTTAAATTATTTAACACAATCTAAATACGGATTTAATGTTGTTCTAATACACCCTTTGTTATAATGTCTATGTCATTCAAATAATTAACACAGAACTCACTCATTTCTGAACTCAGTACAATTCGCAATATCTATTGCTCTGCTAAACTTCCTATTCCTAATCTCGAGTTCTTGCGGCAATACGTTGTATACATAAGATTTCCCGTTAGTCGTAAAGCCTGTAAACCTTTACTGTCGTCGGTTAATGGAATTTAAAAATATGCATTGTTTAAATTAATTACACTTTTATAACTAATACAATGAAATGAACTCAATACATCATCAAATACAGATGATTATTTAAAATCTGCAACCATGTTTTTATTTATCTCCCTTGCATCCAGTATAACTATTATGCATTCATCTCCTTTTAACGTAAACGTCAATCGACTACTGTATGGAGTAGCTATGCGACTCATAATTTTCTTATCTGTCACTTATCTAAATGTTTCCAATTCCTTGTCATTTGTAATTTCTCCTATCTTTATTGGCAATACCCATTCAGTAGTATTATTTGAGGTTTTATTCAACCTGTCGTTACTTTGATTCTCAGTACATTGAGCATGTTAATAGTATTATGTTTCCTAACCAAAGGACTAAAATGCTCATTCACTCCTTGCTTAAAAGAAATTCCCGCATGATCTTTAGTCAAATTAAATACAATTTCGTGTTTACTTTAGCCAATAAAACCCTAGGGCAAACTTCCGCGCCAAAATTGGTATAATCAAAAATCCAATTTCTATACAAAATTTCCTTATTGTACTGGCAGTATTACTATTACTTGTTGAACCTTACAATTTTTTTTTTTTTTTTTTTACTATTGCGCCCTTAATCTGAAATGGTTTCATAGAGAGTATTGACATTGTCAGTTTTGACTATCTGGCAAAAGCTTGAGATATAAAAGTAATGTCACAGAACATTGCCTGTATCTAACAATCCTCTAACTTGAAAATCAAATATTAATACATCAAGTACAAACCTGAAGGGCTCTATAATTTGTTTATTAATTTTATCTTCAATAAAACTGAATGTTTAGTATGTCCTACATAAATTCGGTCATCGAGAAGTCTGATTTTGGTTCTAGAGAATCTATAATTTTTCAAAGCATTTACATCTTTGTCAGAAATCTCTGAGTATCCTAACCCCCTTTTATTATTTTGTCAATTATACTTATAGGTATTAACATTCTCAACATAATTTGTAAGATATCCCCTATAATTGAGGCTGATACGATAACTAGACTTTTAGCGTCTAATGACTTACATTTAATTGTCATTACTATTGGCAACCGGAACGTTCTAAATTTCTACACAGTTTGTATTTCACTTGTATAAATTTTCTATTTCTTCTAATGTTTCCGCGCTACTTAACACAGTGTTATTTGTAATTTGATACTGGTACTATCCTGCAAACAAGTTTCCCACATTTATTTTTATAGCCACGCAAACCGGAACTATAATACACCCCCCAAACTATACACCCCCCATACTCTTATACACCCCCCAAATCTTATGTTTCTGTAATTTCCAAACTATCCTAACTTTAGTCTCATCAGCTCTTTCCATTTCACGAACACCAAATTGTAGGCTATAAAAAGCCTACACGTCTACAGTAAAAGGCAAAGCCTTTAACATCCTGGTCACGGCTTGACCATATTGTAACTAAACCTCCCTTCATCAAATAAGTTTGAACGATTAAAAACACCTTGGCCGGGTGATCATCAGACTCCACATTATGAAAAGTTAGTAACCCAAGAACTTTTAGAGTTTGAGAACTAAAGTATTTAGAATAGAGGTAAACTGTATATAGTTGGTAATTGTTAGTGTTATTCAATAATAATTTTAAAAGCATTTAATTACTAGTTATATGGGAAGGGCCTGGGGTCAAGGAAGTTAGGAAGGAAAATGGGGTTGGGGGGGGAAAGTATTGTAGGCTCCAGCCTCGCCAACAATCGTGAATGCCATCCACTGTGTGCATTCCCCAGGGAGCGGAGTAAGGAAAGACAAGGTATATTGTTATCTTAACTATAGAGCAACAACAACCATTCAATCCAACATAATTGTATAATTATTAAAGGACATTGTCCTAATGTGTAATAAGAGCAAAGCCCATGTTTTATATAGTGGATCTAGTCCTGTGGTAGAAACGCAGAGCAATGCTCGCAGTAGTAGTATATTATAAATGGGTACTGCCCATAGTTGTTTTATAAGGGCAGAGCCCACAGCATCGCTGTAATTGGTTTTTGACCAAATGTGGTAATATTAGGACAGAGCCACAATATTGTTGTAAATGGACCTTGTCCAACAAAATAGTATAAATATAAGGCAAAGCCACAGTAGCTGAAGTTAGTTCTTCTCAGATAGACATTGTTTTCATGATGATATTGGTGAGACCCCCAATCGTCTCCAGTACAAGACAGGGCCGGGGTTACATGGAATTGATGGAACAGACTCAGTGTGAACCTCCACCTAGGTATCTACAGTTACACATCTGATATTCCTCCAATGCCGGTTACCATGTCCATAAGGAACCTAGGAGCACCACCAATTATTTACACCAATTGAAAATAAAATATTAATTTATAATCCTTAGGATTTGCCCAATACTTAACTTGCAAGCCTATGTTTTTTTTTTTTTTTTTTGGTTATAAGACTCCTTCATCGTTATCATATAAACAATCATATTGGACTGAAATAGTTTTCAGATATTCAAGTATGTAGTAATTCTTGGGAGAAATAATTAAAGGTTTGGTAGGAAATGATTAATTGGAAGAAGGATAGGACATCGAATTCAATCATTAAATCCTAATTTAACCATAATTCGACGCTGTTGAATATAATGTTTGTGGCTGGATCGATAAAACAAAGACTCCCTATAGTAGAATCATTCCCTTATCTATCCATTTTGTAGAGTGTGCGTAAAAGATATCTCCTGCGTGTGTAGTAAATATGCTTGCAGTGGATAGTTTCACAAACCAGTAATCAGTTGATAGTGTCGCCTAAATTATACGAGTTGTGAGTTCGTATAATGACAACAAAAACATACTATGTTACTCATTCGCGAAAATACCTCCAGATTGTAATGTGGTATCAAATTATTGTCAAATTAAAGAAATTCAACTAAAAATTATTTAAACGATTTGACAACTTAGCGCGGTAGGATTATAGGATAGGGAAACATCCTAAGCCTTAATTGCACTAAAACGAACCTAATAGCCAATGCTCCTCCTTAATGATCAGCCGTATAGACCACAGCAAAGGCTGGCATAGAACCACTGAAGGGTAACAATGGCATCCGAGACATGTGACTACTGAACATTAAGTGGTGTTTAAATTACGCCTTTGCACCCTAAGCCTTATCTGCACTAAATCGAACCTAAAAGCCAATGCTCCTCCTTAATGATCAGCCGTATAGACCACAGCAAAGGCTGGCATAGAACCACTGAAGGGTAACAATGGCATCCGAGACATGTGACTACTGAACATTAAGTGGTATTTAAATTACGCTTTGCACATCTTAACTTCCAACACACCATACATGTAAAATGTAGGTATTGAATTTAAAAGTAACTGCAACTCGTTCCAAGCTGTTAATAAAACATTAAAATATAATTATAAAATGTAAGAGACTGCAACTCGTTCTTAAAACCTGTTAATAAAACATTCTAAATTTCAAACAAAAGACATGTAAAATATATAGAAATTAAAAGTCTCCACATCTCGTTCCAAGCTGATAATAAAACATTATAGATTTCAAACACAAGACACGTAAAATGTATGGAAATTAAAAGTGACTGCAACTCGTTCCAAGCTGTTAATAAGACATTACAATATTTTAATTCCAGTTGTACAATAAGTGATTTAATTTATTAATCAATAAAACTGCACAATATCACTCATTATAACAACAAGAAACACCATTTTGGTTCATTTAGATTTTTTTTCTTTCAAAATAACTTAGAACGTACAAACACAACATTAAAACTTCTAATCGATTGCAAAATCAGATTATTTATAATATATATATATATATATATATATATATATTTTTATTCTAAGAACCAAAATGGTAGTAAACAGAATTGTCACAAACCTCCGTCGTTTTCTTTTGTTCTTAGGGTCGTCAGGCTATTATAACTTCTGAAATAAATATTATTCAAAGAGAACAAACGTACACACATACTCGCAGAGGTTTCTTCATTTTGATTGACTTTTGATCAATCAATAACATAATATCACACAAGGCACTGATGGAAAGTCACCTTTATCATAACCAGACAAATTGTTAATAAACCACTCGAAGGTTTATCCCAGTAATGTAACTCTAATACAATGCCTGCTCTAACACTCAATGATGGTAACTTACTGTTGGATAACAGCTAAACATTTTAAAACCAATCGAAGGTTTTATCTTTAATTACCGCAACCATCAAACGAAGTAACCAACATTGGAATATTAATTTATGTATTATTTTTTTGATTGACTTTTTGATCAATCAATAACATAATATCACACAAGGCACTGATGGAAAGTCACCTTTATCATAACCAGACAAATTGTTAATAAACCACTCGAAGGTTTATCTCAGTAATGTAACTCTAATACAATGCTTGCTCTAACACTCAATGATGGTAACTTACTGTTGGATAACAGCTAAACATTTTAAAACCAATCGAAGGTTTTATCTTTAATTACCGCAACCATCAAACGAAGTAACCAACATTGGAATATTAATTTATGTATTATTTATCTATCACAAAATAACCGGCGAGCCTGACGACCCACAGAATCAGCTTTTCCTTCCGGAACAATCCATAGTGCTAAAAAGGAATGGATTAATTACCCCACCCCGTTCGATCTAATATAACGAAATTTTACATTATTATCGACCTAAAATCTAGAGTTCTAGATAGGTCACCTTTTTTTATTATTATATTTAATCGCGAGAAAAGGAGAAGCGTAAAAAGCGTTGCCCATCACAATTGAGACATGTGTAACTATTCTTAATTCTAAAGACTTAAATATACACGTGGAGGCTGAAAAAAATAACACTATTAACATGTCTCCTAATCCGGGTCACGACACGCCTTACGCATTATTTGATTATTTTTTTGTCACTCCTTTCCTTTTATCATTATCTTAAAGAGTAACATTTTCCACTTTTGGGAAATTGTTATGTAACTCTTAAAGGCAATGTCATGTTATACTCGAACAAAATTTATGAACTTTTAAAAATATGGAACAAAGAAATTCGCGTTCTGTGCTCATTCTCAAAAGATTAATTTTTATATTAATAAACTACATTAAACCTTCACACGGAACCACTCCGACACATAGCAGTGATTCTTTGCAGTAATAGTATTTTTTAAATAAAAAAAAAAATCCTGTTACTGTTGGTTTTTTTTTTTTTTTTTTTGTTACTTAAATCGTAACTATCAATGTTTTTTTTTTCTTTAATTTTACAATGTAGCACAGTCCTAAATATTCCTAAACTTTCCCACATTACAAACTAGCTGAAAGTTCTGTTGTATCATTCGCTTGATAATAAAATAAAAATACACAGAAGGTGTATTTACTAAGCTTTACATAGACTTTGTGTCTAAGCCTTGCCTTAAACTGCCCTATAACTTATAAACTAAATTCGAAAGACGTCTACAATTCGTCTAATTTAACTACCAGCTTAAGGCAATAGCTTGCAAATTTTTTGTAATGTGTAATATATCAAATATATAAATACATGTAAATACTTGTTTATTTTTTTTTCATTTGTGTTATGTACGCAGGAAAATAACATCGACATGGTGTGTATTTTGAAAACAAGTGGTGTAATTACTTATATCTAAATGTTGTAAATTCTTATCCTAAAGCTGTTCCTAAATTTTATCTTCATGATTTATTAATTCCTCTTGTGAGTAATAAATCATTACTTAGTAATTGAATAAGCGTTTCTATGGTTTATCGATTAAGTAAACACTTATCGATAAACAACCTTCACCCAACCTGTGATTGTGTAATGCGAAATGACACAACAGAAAAACATAAGAAAATATAGTCCTAAATTCACACGAAATGAGTACAAAATATAACAACAGAAATTAAATAAAATAACAACATAGTATTTGTTAAATTTATATCTACTATTTAAATGAAAACATTTTAACAAATACTTCATCATTAACGAACATGATTATTAATATTTCTCAGCTGCCCCTGAAAGACACATTTCACTGGAAATTAGCGGTGGGCGTTGCGTAACGTAGATAGTTATTGCAACTATTTATCGGCTCAACAGCCGTTAGCGGCTATCGTACTCCGACGAACCTATCTATTTCTTGGAAACTATCTATTTCGCGAATGCACTGTGCGGCACGCGCACGACAACGTTCGGTTAGTCTCGCTACTTGCTAAAACTCCTATCGGCATAATTCGGAAGTCGCACGCGGTTCGAACGAAACAGAAAATAAAATCGCTTTGTCACATTCACACGTTGCTATTTAACTTTCAACTTTAACTCGTATGAAATAAGGACACAAACTATAGATGTAACATACTGTTTGTGTTCAATTGAAAAGAAATTTAAAGTGTGAATATCGTATTGAAGAGAAAATGACCTTGACCCACTCGAATTCAATTAGTCTGTTGATGCGGTGTTGTTTTTAGACACCATAATTATCGCTGATTTTAGAGTTCACAAATGTGTAAAAATGTAAGATAATACAGCGTAAAGACGTACCTAGCTACTTACTATAGTAATAAAACTTTATTAATATAGTAATTGGGTACCTAAGTACATATTTCCAAGAGTTGTTGTAAACAGTGAATAAAAAGTTTTTGATTATATTTGTTTTGGTGAAGTGTAGTTAAAAACAATTAGATTTAAGAATGTAAATATACTATGAAGTGTAGATAATGAACAATTCGATTAAGGAGTGTAAATATACTGTAAATAATAATATAAGTAATAAGGATATCGTACATTAACTAAACTATTAAGTAAATTTATAAAACTATACATAGTGCATAATGTCGCGAATTAACGCGAGTGTGCTATGGGACTTTTTTTTTAAAAAGACGACACTACTAAGAAGGCTAATTGTACAGATGCCTACTAAAGAGTCGCTTCGAACCGCGAAATAGCGATAGAATAGGATAGCACCTTGTAAAAAAAACCGCTATCAAAATAGATAGTTTTAAAAACCGCTATTGAAATTCAATAAATAGTTGCGTTTCGTTGCCCGATAAAGCCGCTAAGACCCACCTCTACTGGATATATAAAATATAAAAAATTACTTACAACCTCTGCTTGAAGATCACTAAACACACAATTTAAAATAATAAAAAAGAATTTAATAATTTAAACTACTTACACAGCTCTATCTCGAAAATATTGCTATTTTATGGTAATTTTAGCTATCCAGCGCTATACAAGGCTACGGAGCCTTTATATTGCACACCTGCGTTCCCGACGGTGGTGAAATTCTGACTAACTCCTACCTAACCCCTGAAATACACATTTCACTGGAAATATAAAATAAATATCTTACAACCTCTGCTTGAAGATCACTAAACACACAATTTCAAATAATAAAAAGAATTTAATAATTTAAACTACTTACACAGCTCTATCTCGAAAATACTGCTATATTTATGGTAATTTTAGCTAAAATTACCATAAAAATAGTGGATAGCTAATCCAGCGCTATACAAGGCTACGGAGCCTTTATATTGCACACCTGCGTTCCCGACGGTGGTGAAATTCTGACTAACTCCTACCTAACCCCTGAAATACACATTTCACTGGAAATATAAAATAAATTACTTACAACCTCTGCTTGAAGATCACTAAACACACAATTTAAAATAATAAAAAGAATTTAATAATTTAAACTACTTACACAACTCTATTTTGAAATACTGTTATTATTATGGTAATTTTAGCTATCCAGCGCTATACAAGGCTACGGAGCCTTTATATTGCACACCTGCGTTCCCGACGGTGGTGAAATTCTGACTAACTCGGTGCGCCAGCGGCCCATATTTTTTTTCTTTTGTTTTTCTATTCTTTTGTACGCCTAAGCACAACCCCTAAGCAAATCTCTTACTCACTCACTCCAGTGCATAATGTATCTTGTGTCTTTACCTGCTGCCATAAACTTAGAAACGATAACGTTTTATGACTTTGCCTTTAGCCTAAAATGACCCGTTCGCTAAAAGATTTAAGGAATATATTTGTGTAGTCTTCTATCCTATCGCAGTCCATTCCTTCAATATTATTGAATAATGATGTACTAGGTAAAGCTTATTTACCTTGAATTACTTATTAAGTGATGATTAACTATAGTAATAATTATGTGTTACAAATAGGGGTTAGGTACAAGTTTTATTTGTTAAATACCTAGTAAAGTAACTTGTATGGATGTGTGGTTAGGAACGAACTGACTGACATACTTTTGCTAAAAGAAAATGTCCTCTTGTCCTTTTTGTAGAACTATTTTAACTGACAGACTAGACAGTACATTAATAACATTTATGAATTCCCAATGATTGAGGTACATGGACCTCCGAGAACAGTCTCGAAGGAGAATTATCCAGTCAGGGACGAGATTCACTGTTAACAGCGGATGGATGGTGCTGTAACCTTTGTCGAGACTATTCTATATTAAATTAAATTCATTTATTTGTCAAATATAGAATGTAAATTTCTAAATAATCTCTTAAACTTTTCATTAGAAATATATATCCATGTTTAATAGATTTGCCTTTTGCTTAACTAATGTTGTTTATTCTAAAATTATCCCTTTAAATACAAATTAGAATGATTGAGAGTGTAACAATACCTAGGAGAGATACTCATATTTATAATAGTACAGGTTTTATATTTAGTTATTAGGGCTAGTTATGAATTGTTTTAATTACCTTAAAAGATCATGGATTATTTCGGTATTACAACGTATAAAGGATTCTAATTACTATATGATCACATTGGCCAAACATAAATCAAATCATAATAATTCTGGAGTAGGATAATGAAGGTATAAATGTTAGAGTTTATATTATTAGTGAAATTTTATTAAGTAGGTATGAGGCAGAGGTAGTATTAAGTGGTTGTTATCTATTAGCTAGGATTAGGCTAGGCTAGTTAGGAATGTTATAATTTGGTTCAGTAGTAACTCAAGATAGGAGTAGTTAGAGTAATATATATATATAAAAGTAGGTAGGTAGGTTAGGATCATTACAATTTGCTGGCCGAGACCAGGATAGCTATAGGATAGAAGAAGGTAGGTAGGTAGGGAGTGTACAATTTGGTGCCTATAACCAGGATAGTACAATTTGGAGCCCGTGACCAGTATCATTACAATTAGGTGCCGAGTGACAAGGATATTATAATAGGAGCCGACATGATTAGGATTAAGATGTTTGGGTACATTTGGTTGCTTTTGTCTAGAATGAGTAGGATGAGTTACTGCTGTATAATATGGGACTGTAGTAATAACCTAGGATAATTGTGTAGGAAGTAGGTTGGTTTTGGATAGGATTGATGGTTATAAGCAGTGGCAAAGTGTTCTAGAATGTTATGATTTGATCTTAAGTAACAGTACAAGAGATTAACTCTTGTACAATTTGTTGTCGTGAAATAGGAGAGGTTTAAAACAGTTCTAGTAGGATCTTATTATTTATCCTAGTTATTTTATTTTATTTATATATTTGTAAAAAAAAGGATTTTATTTATGATATTTAATAACAAACAGAACGAATGAATTAGTGTCTCTACTGGCAGGGGTGAGCTGAAATTAGTTTAGAGACTTGTTGAGCCGTTGGTGTAGCGTTGAGTTGGCGCAATCTGAAATATATAAAAGATAAAAATAGAGTTGCAAGTTAGATTGTTTGATGAATGATTGTTGAAAAATGTGTTAGAAATGTAAAGTGGGAATTTGTTACCTTATTAGTGAATAAAAATGCTTCCTTAAGAGTTGTAGTTGAGCTGTATAAACAGGAGATATTGGGTGGTAAAAGTCTGTTTTCTTGGGGTCTGATGTTCCATGAAGTCAGAGATGAGTTGTAGTAGTTAGTGGTAACAACATCTGGAAAAAGAAGTACTATTTGTTAGATTTAGGTTAGGCTAAAGACTTTATACATTAAGGGGTTTATAAGTTAGGCATAACGAGTGGAAACCATTTGTTTATAGGTTATTTTAAAAGCGAGTTATATAATGAGTCACTAGTCTTAGATACGGTAAATAAGGGTTAATAATAATAGTTATAAATACCTGGTAATATGCAGTTTGAGAGGTTCATTGCTATATAGACTTCAGGGGATCCTTGATCAGTTTTGGTGTGACGGGTGCACTTGCAAGCGATCAATGGCTTGGTTGATTGCGGATTCTAGGGTGTTTGAATTATGTTTTGGAACTAGGGAATGATGGGAAGTCTGGAAAGGAAGAATTAAGGAAGGAACTTAGAAAGTTTTTTATTGTTTGTTTGAGTAATTTGTTCAGATCATAGTCTAACATAGAGTTTGTGTGTTGTTGTGTGACAGTAATGGAGTGACAGTGACATTGACGGTTGCATTGATTTGAAGTATAGAGGTTTTAAGGGAGTTTTGAGATACAAGTATTTAGTCAAGTTAAAATAAGTTATAAAATTTTGTTACAGAGCTAAACACGAATGAGTTGCAAAAGTATTTAACTTTAAGAAAAGTATAAAATAAAAATATAAAAAAAGGGTAAAATTATAAAAGGAAAAAAAAGAGTAATTTAAATTAAAAGTTAATAAAAAAGAGGAGGCATGGAAGTTTCAACACCAAAACGAAAACGAAAAGCACCGGCTAGATTTAGAGAACAGGAAACAGTAATTAGTACTGAAGATTCGAATGTGAGAGTAGAGGAGGAATTATATATACAAGAGGAAACTAGAAGAAGCCATGTATCACCGAGACGCCAGTTGTCAACAGTAACAAGATCTAAAGCAAAGGGCGATAGAGGAAAAGGAACAGGATTAGCTTATCGTATGATTAGGCGAGCTATAGTCACATTAGCAAGCAAATTAAATGAATTAAGTGATGATGTTCGAACCACTAAGACAACCTTAAGAAATTTAGAAACTCCTCTGAGTTTAAATGGAGGAATTACAACAAGAGAAGGGCAAAGTTTTTGTATAGAAGATTCGGTAAAGCAACCAGTGCATAACAATAAGGAAAGTAACTTAAAGACAATTGATAAAGTGAAGGAAAAGGAACTACCAGTTGAAGAATATAGAAATATAATTTATAATGTGAGAAATATCTCCTTAGAGAAACCTAAGTTTGGAGGCGATGCAACAATACATCCAGTAACATTTTTAGAGGATTTAGAAAATTATTTAAAAAGGGCGACAAAGGAAGGGAAAGACATCGATCTAATACAGGATTGCTTAGTTGGAGAAGCCAGGGATTGGGCGCGAGTGTATAAGAGAAGATGGACAGGAATTGAAGATTTTAAGACTGACTTTTTAACAACTTTTTGGGGTGAAAGTGAACAGAATGAACTCAGGCGGAGTTTGGTGCAAGGTAGATGGGATCGACAAAAGAATCCTTCTATGTTGAATTATTTCTTACATTTTGTTGGCAGAGTTCAAATGCTTTCTTGTAATATACCAGAGAAGCAATTGATTGCTGATATGATGAGACATTACTCAAAGCACGTTCAACAAATTTGGGCGACTGCGAAAACGAATACTATTATAGAAACCGCAGAATTTCTTAGGAATTTGGATGATATAAATAAACAAGAGACACCAGGTTATTCTTCGTCAACACAAAGTCAAGAGTTTGAGAAGCGGAAAAGAGGATTTCAACAAAATTATAAAAAATGGCAGAAACCAGAAGCGGTCCAAAAGAGGAATGTTAATAATATACAAACTAATGAGTTAGATAATGTTCAGAGCGTAGAGTTAAACTAGGGGAGGCTGAAGGTTACGTTCCCGAATCAGCTTCCTTATTAGGGAACACATCATTAAATATAATGCGGAAAATGGGATGGGAACCAGGGCAAATCTTAGGGAAAGGTGACAAAGGACTTAAAGTACCAATTAAAATTAGTATTTTGGAGCGTCAACAAACTGAGGGGTTAGGATACCAAGTAAGCAGGGTTAAAGAAATGTTGGTCCCCGAACAGATAGTTGAAGTATTAAAATTAAAAATAGAACAAACTGAATTAGAATATAGGGGGTTGGGACATGTAGTTACTGCTGTGTTTGAGGAAAACGAATTGGAAGAGAATAGTCAGGTTACATTTAAATCAGAAATAGAAATTCAAATTTTTGATCTTGCGGTAATAGGTTTGATTGATACTGGAAGCGAAATAATCAAGCAGGTTCACATAGAAATGGGTCATCAAGGGGTGTTCAAGGTGATAAAATATGTAAGGGATAGATTTTATTGGAGAGGGATTAACAAACTAGTAAGGCAGATAATAAGGGTATGTCATGAATGTCAAATAACTAAAAGTGATACGGTGAAAAATGTGGGACCCTGTTGTTCAATAATCACTAGAGAGATAGGAGAGATAGTTATGATTGATTTATATGGACCATTACCAGCAGGCATTTTTGGTATGCAATATATTTTGGTGGTTCAAGATTCTTTTAGTAAATTTGTAAAATTGTATGGGTTAAGAAAAGCAACAAGTAGAGCAGTAATAGGCAAGACAAAGAGATTCTTTGATATTATAAAGCCAAAGGCTATAATGTCAGACAATGGTACGCAATTTGCTAGTAAAATTTGGAAGGAGAGCATGAGACAAGCTGGGGTAAAAGTATTATACACTACAGTTAGGAATCCACGTCCTAATACAACTGAAAGAGTAAACAAGGAGTTGGGACGACTGTTTAGAACATATTGTAGAAATAATCATAAAGGTTGGACTACTATGTTACCTAAAATAGAGTTGCTATATAATAATACCTTTCATGAGAGCACAAGATATACTCCTAGTGAAATCATGTATGGAAAAACCACTCAGTTAACATTTGATAAGGAGATAAAAGGAGTAGAGGATAAGCTAGAAGTAGGACGGGTTAGGGAGGAAGTTAGAAGTAATTTGCAAAGAGCAGGGGAGAAGCGGCAGGCGAAATTTAACAAAAAAATTCCGAACTATTCAATTTCAGATAGGAGATTTAGTTAAAATTAGGAAATTAAACAAATCTGATGCAACACAGAAGCTAACAAAAAAATTTGAGGCGTTGTATGAAGGACCGTATACCATAGCAGCAAATCCTTATAAAAACGTTTATGTTCTAATTGATCCTATTACTAAACAAGTAAGAGGGAAGTTTAATACAATACATCTATCAAAGTATTATCAGGAATAGCAAAAACAATATAATCTAGGTCTATTTAGATGTGAAAAGGGAGGTTGGTTCGGGAAGTAAATAAGGAATAGGATAAATTGTTATGAATTACATATAATTGATGTATAAGTTGGTTGTTCAGTTTTACCTACATTAAGAAGTTATTTAAGTTTAAAAATCCTTATACGTATAAAAAAGAACACGTCGCAATAAAAGTATAATTGTTAAAGTAGTCTTATGGTAATAATAATACATTTTTTTTACGAATAAAGATCCATTGTTGTGTTAGTAAAGCTTTAGGTCACGTTAGTGGAACTTAATTTCATTTAAAATTCATTTATTGTTATTTAAGTGGTAAGGTTTATAAAAAAAAAACGAAGCGATATTGTTTAGTATAGTATTTGGAGATAAAAATGTAACAGAGGAATAGAATAGATTTATTAAATAAATGTTCAGTAAATGATAATTGTAAAATAAAGGAGGTAAGGGGAAGGCCTACTTAAATTTACGAAAGAACCTAATTTGCAAAGTAAAAGAAAGATCTGACATATGTTAAAAAAAAAAATACTACAAGTTTTTCCATTATTAGTACAATGCGTAAATTTAGGTAGAGGGGTGTGTGGCGGCCTTTCACAAAAAAAAAAAAACTTTTGAAACTAGCATTAGAATTTAAGTTAGTGAGATTAGAAAAAAAAAAAAATATTTAACATACTATTAAAAAGGACAAGGAACTTACGAATTAGGAAAGGTAGGCGTCAATATCGTCGAGCAAGTCGTTGAAGTCCAGGTGAATGGGAGAAGTAATCTGAAAAATGCAAGAGTTCATTAGTATCAGGGAAGAAACAAAGTTAATCAAATTACATATAGGAAGAAAATTTAAAACACTTACGTCAGGAGAAGGAAGAGGGGGTTGGGGGAGAGAAGTAGTATTGGAGGTAGTAGGGTGATGAGAGGAAGAACAGTGGGTAGGAATAGGGCAGAGGGAGATAGTGGTGTGTTCATTGATGAGGTTATTTTGAGAAAGAGAGAGGATAGTTTTGAGAAGAGGAGTGACAAGTTTTTTTTTCGTGGGAGAGAGCTGAGAAAGTTCTTCGAATACAGAAGAGGAAGTTGTAGGAGAAGAAGGAGACGGAAGTTCAGTAAAAGAAGTTGAAGGAAGAGGAAAAATAGGAGGAGGTAGGGAAAGTTGATTAGAACTGGAGGACTCGGGAACCGGGTTTGAAGAGGGAAGTTTCTGAAAAAAAATAAGCGGTAAAAGGGAGTGTATTAGATAAAGTAATTATAATTGGGAATTTGGTAGGTAAAATAAGTAAGAAAGTAGTAAGGTACTTACGGAAAGAGTTTTGGCGCGACGGCGAAGTTTGGTGGTGTATGCTTTAAGTTTACGGCGAATATCATTAGGGGAAAGAGGATAAATAGAGAGCTTATTGAAGTCAGAGGTGAGTTTGATGAGACAGTTAGAACGGATGGTCCTGTCTCTGAAATCCGGATGTTGAGGATCCCAGAGACAGGGATATTTGTGAATGAGTTTGTCGGAAGATGACATGATGAAGGTGGGAGAAGACATGAAAGAAAGAAGTAATAAAGAGAGGTGATCCTTTGTGATTGAGCTGGGTGATTGTTGGGGCTGTGTGATGGTTTGGTTTTCCAGACACTGAATAATTTTGGGTATTTGATGTTTGCTGGGAGGCTGCGTCACAAATTTTAAGGAATTCAAAAAAATAGAATCAATTGACATAGACAAAAGGCGGGAACAGAATAGAATCGAGTTTAAATATTTTACCATAGAATCGAGTACACAACGATTAGGCATACCTTTTGGATACTTAGTGTGTAAGCTAAGGCAGGTTAATTACTGTTAATTAAAATTCATTGTTATCTATGTATATATATTTAATTTGTTTTATTTAACTATAGGAAACTATAAATTTCATGGAAATTCGGAAACAAATAGGGAATATGAAAATCGATATTCGGCGATGATCAAATAAAATAAGGAGTTTTAATCTATGGCAATAAAAGTGAGCGGTATTTTTGAGTTGTGGCAATAGGCTCATAATTTTCCTTATGTCACTTGTCAAACAGGGATGCGTTCAATATCTGCATATGTTTTGATTGAATTAGTTTGCATAGAAAAAAAAGGAAGGAAAAAAGAAAGAAAGAAAAACGTTCTTGGTGTGGCAAAAATATGAGTACTTGTTGGAATAATGTTGTTAGACGTCACTAGCTATATTATAGTTAATTTTATAGGCTAAAGGTCAAGGAAAATTAAACTAATTATAAATTTACATTCGATATTAAGGTAAATCATTAGTGGTCATACAATTAGATTTTAGGGTAAAACAATAGGAGTTAGAGATTAGGTGAAGTGGATAGTCTCATTTTGGTCGTGGTGAACGGAGCGTAATAATTGTTGGGTTCGGCACTGAACGCACCCTAAAAATAGTGTGTGCTTAATCTGTGCGTAAAAATGTCAAAAAAAAAGGGATATACAAGAGAGATTTTTATTTGTTTTTTAGTTAAAAAGGTGTTTAAATGGGTGAATTTAGAATTAAACTATGCATTGGTGGCTCAAGGAAGGTCAGTGAGGATTTTGCTAGTTAACTTAATGTGACTTGTGGGGGCGTATAGGATTTTTTCTAGACGGGGCTGGTTTTGGTATGTAAATTAAAGCCGGGGTTTGTTGACATTCAGTAGTGTTATTTATATCTACAGATTAGTGAAGGAAATTGTAAATCAGGGGTTAATCGATACGGTCGTGTTTCCAATTAATAAAGATTCTGTCTAAGTCATTACAGGTGGAAAGTTTCGCAATGAGAGGCGGCTCTGAAAGGAATTAATTGAAATTTTAGACATTACAAATTTACATATGACTACTAATGACTTTTGACATATTTTGGTATGAAAGGGGCCCTAATGATTTGGCGGATTATAAATTGGAGACAGCTTGTTGTCTTTTGGGTTCAAATACACAACACTATGCAAAGTGGAAGATTTTATGAGATGAAATATGTGTTAGGTTAGGTCAGAAGACAGGATAATAATCAGTGCATGGCTGGGACCTTATAAAATCTTCTTTACTACACAAGAAGCTAACATTTCTTTAAGAACACTATTCAAGCACCAAAGGAGAGGTAATTATTATAGAGGGGGAATTTCTTGGTGGAGCTTAGCGATCAATGGAAAGTCATGGCTCAAGCTATTAAAGAAATATAGTTTCTGAGGGATGTGTGAAAACGTTCCCGGCTAAAGAAAAGTTGTTTAGCTTGGAAAATTTCATATTAAATCACTAGGATTGGTTTGAACTCACAACTCAGATTTCCCTAGCGGAAGCTATATTGTCCTTGTGAAAGCAATGATTGAACATGATTAATATGTTATAAACTGAGAGAATTTGCTCTTGTGATGGTTACATCTGGTTTGGTTTAAAAACACACCACACAAAATTGGCATAAAAATTTGAAAACAAGGACAACAGGTTAGATTGTTTGTAAATTCAGATACTTATAAAGAATAGGTTTAACTATGGGTTAAGTTAGTTTATTACAAAAGGGGGGTTGGGTGTAATTAAATTGTGAATTCTTCTAATTCTTTGCACTTTCATAAGTTACATATTCAGTTAAATTTTGATCATATTTATTTTAATGATTAGTAAAGGCTGGAAGGAAATCCTTGTGAGTCAATTAAAACTTATTTATTTGAGAATTTTTTTAATATAAGGGGAAAATTTTCTACGGGTTTTAAGGAAAACACCTGCGTAAATTTTGGGGGTTGATTGTGACAAGTCAGGTTCATTTAACCCGATTGTCCATTTCACAAATAAATAAATGATTATCTTGTTTGGTTATGTAATAAACGTTTCAGAATCTTTAACAGATGAGGAGTAGCATTAATTAATGTAATTAAATAAATAAAGGCATAGGAATATAGTTAATAGAGTATGCGTAAGAATAATGAGAATTAAATTTCATAAAATAAAGGAATATCATTAAAAATTAATCTACATAGTACAGAATTATAACCTTTAGCTTAGTATTATTCGAACAATAATTTGAGATACTTATATCAACAGAGAAAGGTTTTCAGCAGGACAAATATAAAGTTATTTTAGTATAGCTAATTGGAAAAAGTGAGCAAGTTTGCACACTACTGTTGAACAATATTCAGAATAAACATTTAAACAAATTAAAGTGGGCGGGGCGATGAAGCGCAGTTGATGGTTACTACGCATGCGCAGTAGTTAGTACGCATGCGCGGAAATTAATAAATTCTAAAAGGGCCTAAAACGCTAACGTAAGGATGGAGGAATAATGACTTAAATACATGAGAGATGATAGTTAATCTTGATTGGTAAAAATGGAAATGTCGCTCAATGTACCAGTTATTAATGTAGAATGCAGGATTATCGATTTAAACACGTAGGAGTTACAGAAGATTTTAGTGTACGAGAAAAGGATGTGGCAGGATGTACTAGGATTTCGCTGATGTGGCGACTCAAAAAGCTATATAAAGGGAAGCAAGGGTTCACTGAAGACTTGTTCAAGGACTTGTTCTTTTACTTTTACATTTTGGCGCTCTCTGTGTTTGAGTGGCTGGGCTCCCGATATTAGTTGGTGGGTTTACTAGGGAAGATTTCTGAGTTTGCCATAGTTAATTAATTTAATTTCAGTGAGTTTAATTTACAATTTTTAGTGTTGTTTAAAGGATTTATTGTTTGGGTTTTGGAGTCTATAGGGGATTGTGATGCAGTCCTTTGTGGGTTCTGAGGTTCGGATAATGGATTCTTAGTGTTATAGCGATGGCAGTGTACAGAAGTTTTCTTTAGTGGGTTTTTTTTTATTACTAGGGAAAACGCGGCTTGTGGTTTAAGAGCTTAGTTGTTTGATCACAGAACACACATGACGAAGTGTCATGGCCAAAGGGGTACCGCCTTGCGGTGTTAAATGGTTTCTCCTTGGTTCAACTTCCTAACGGAAGGGGCTTGCCTGAGACGAGCAAGCAGTCGATTGATGCTTTTCGACTAACCAGTCTCTCATTTCTAATGCATTCTGTTTATCTGAGGGCAAGGGGCTCGTCGAAGTGAATCCATGTGGTAACACACTTGCCTTACTATGAACAGAGTCATTGGATTTGGTCTTTATTTATATATTTATTTATTTCCTTTTATGTCTCTGTCCTGTTTCCAAGCCCATCCGACTTCGGTCTTGGGTAAGGAAACTAAACACACAGGTGATAGGATTAGTCGAGATACCTTCTCAATCCCGTCGTTAGAATAGTCAGGTGACAATTTCTGTGGCTACGGAAAGCGTCTTCTATAGGGGGGTTTTCATTACACCGTGAAAACTTACACGTTTAAATGTAAATGTGGGATTTATCCCTAGATTTGTTATTAGCTAGGACTTTTAGATAGATTAGGAATATATTTAGGGTAGAAAGTAGGGTTTTAGGGAAGTTAGGTGGATAGGAAACGTTTTAGGGAAAGTAAACAAATAGGGACTTTTCAGGATTGGTAAGTAACTACATTTTAGGAGACTTTTAGATGGATAGGAACACTTAGGAAACATAGGTTATTAGGACTTTTCAGGATTGCCGAGGGAAATAGGAAATATGGATAAAACTATTGCTAATTAACAATAATCCTTTTCCAATTTGGGTGAATATACACTTTAAAATAAAACTATTGACAGATAGTGATTCTTTTATTGACTCAGATCAATGTTTTAAAGGTTGAAAGCTGAAAAGATAAAATTATAAATAATTCAGATTTTGACTCTTCAAAGAAAAGTGCAAGTGGTACATTTCGGTTAAACTAGGTGAGCAAAAAGCAGCCTATAGTGTGAACTCTATACCAGACGGATTAGAGACACTATTATTGTAGTCACTGACCAGGTCTACCATAAGCATCGAATTTCTTAAACAAGAGAAACTAAGCACATATGGTACTTTTAGACATACTTGCCAAGTTGGTTGTATGGTTCTGTTTCACTTATTAAAGTGGCAGATACTATTTTATTAGTCACTGTCTAAATCTACTATTACATTTAACTTGAATGTCTAATTCAGATTCTTCCTGAGAAACAGGACTGATAAGTGATTGAATCATTATTTTGGATAACTAAATCCTACACCATTGAATTGAAATAATAATTTACTTATTATCATGGCTGGTACAAATTAGGTACTGTTAATATCTATGTTTGTAGAGTTGGATTATTCTGACTAAATGGAATACTTATCTCAGCGGTGTAATATTACTTTGGTAATTACCTATGGAGACTTGATTAAAAGTACGAACTTACCTTTTACTCTGATAAAATTACTATCAGGAGTAGATTTTATATGAACAGGAAGTTTACCTAGTTTAGGAATATTCATAGTTATTATAATTCTTAGGCATTAGTTCAATTCTAACAAAGTTGATGGGCATTTGTATAGCCCTAAATAGAGACTCTCTTAAACTAAATCTAGTTTGAGGAAGTCTCGAAATGAACTAGATGATGGATGAACATGAAGGATGGTACTTGGAGCGGAGTACCATGTCTGCGCTCTGTCTCTGAGTAGCGAAAGTTTTATTTGTTAAATACCTAGTAAAGTAACTTGTATGGATGTGTGGTTAGGAACGAACTGACTGACATACTTTTGCTAAAAGAAAATGTCCTCTTGTCCTTTTTGTAGAACTATTTTAACTGACAGACTAGACAGTACATTAATAACATTTATGAATTCCCAATGATTGAGGTACATGGACCTCCGAGAACAGTCTCGAAGGAGAATTATCCAGTCAGGGACGAGATTCACTGTTAACAGCGGATGGATGGTGCTGTAACCTTTGTCGAGACTATTCTATATTAAATTAAATTCATTTATTTGTCAAATATAGAATGTAAATTTCTAAATAATCTCTTAAACTTTTCATTAGAAATATATATCCATGTTTAATAGATTTGCCTTTTGCTTAACTAATGTTGTTTATTCTAAAATTATCCCTTTAAATACAAATTAGAATGATTGAGAGTGTAACAATACCTAGGAGAGATACTCATATTTATAATAGTACAGGTTTTATATTTAGTTATTAGGGCTAGTTATGAATTGTTTTAATTACCTTAAAAGATCATGGATTATTTCGGTATTACAACGTATAAAGGATTCTAATTACTATATGATCACATTGGCCAAACATAAATCAAATCATAATAATTCTGGAGTAGGATAATGAAGGTATAAATGTTAGAGTTTATATTATTAGTGAAATTTTATTAAGTAGGTATGAGGCAGAGGTAGTATTAAGTGGTTGTTATCTATTAGCTAGGATTAGGCTAGGCTAGTTAGGAATGTTATAATTTGGTTCAGTAGTAACTCAAGATAGGAGTAGTTAGAGTAATATATATATATAAAAGTAGGTAGGTAGGTTAGGATCATTACAATTTGCTGGCCGAGACCAGGATAGCTATAGGATAGAAGAAGGTAGGTAGGTAGGGAGTGTACAAAATGAAAACGATTATTAGATTTTTAGCTATCGATAATCAGTGCATTAATGAATAGTATATCGCTGGGTCATTATCGACCCCTTACACATATACAGTATGTGGCAAAATTTAAGGACTTTTAGGGTAGGTACCTACCTTTTTCTTTGCGTTGAGGAAGTTTTGTTCTGAGGAAACATAGGGTGCGTTTTTGAGGAAATAAAAACTGCGTACTTCTACTTTTGAAATAAGATACAGGTACGGAAAAAAGTGACATTTCTGAAAAAAACAACAACGTGTTAATCGACCCTATTTCCCACCAGGAACGTTTCCCCCAAAATAACCCATCAAATAAAATCGTAAGATTTTGCAAAAAAATAAAAAACGTTTGACATAGCAATACTGGTAATGTTACATTATTTTGTTTTGTTTATTTGTACCTACATTTGTGCATATTTAAGATATATGTACCTAATGGTAACTCAGAGAAACACTTGTTTTGTAAAAAAAAATTGCACTCTATCAGTTTTACTTTATGACAAAAAGTTCCTTCTATCATTTGAAAACCCTTTACACATTCGAAGACACGTATGTACTAACTAGTAAGTAAACTGTGACACTGAGCTCATAAAGCAGTTTCAGACTAGCGGTTTTTTTTCTGCGCGTATACGGTCTTTTCGGCATGCAACGCTACATTCGCGCTTCAAAAAACCGGACTCGAATACACGGGCTTATTCCGGCGTGTTCGTTCGAACCGGAAGTGGTGAGTCAGTATCAACATGGGAGGCGTCTCTCGCGGCTCGCGCTAATTCGAGCTTATAAGCGCGTCAACGCTCGTACGAGTCGCGCGTGTGGCAAAAGGCGCGCCTATACGCGCCTACATGCTCTTCCAAAAACGAGCTTGTACGCCGCCCCTAGGGCGCTTTCATAATACTGCGTACTTATAACACTTCATAGTTCTTCAGGGTGTTTATTTGCTAGGGGTTCGTGTAATAGAATTGGGTGGAATCCAAAGGTAAAGTAAAGTTTAATAGAGGTATCTGTAATTGCTTTGATTGGTGAGCCGTTAACAATTGGGTCCTGGGAGCTATTCAGTAATAGATATGATCAGTGGAGGTATAATTATGTAGGACTAATACACAGTAGAACATTATTTTAATTGTATGAAGCATGTAACAAAAAAACCGACTTCAATTCTTGTTCTGTAGTTAGTCCAAGATCGAATATCGATGTAATTTGGGACCATGTTGAAGCTTTATTGGACACAACGCAAAAATAATTTTCTAAAATCAGTTTATAAATGACGGAGTACTGTTGCTAGGTTTATCGTATACGAGAGGCCGTCTGGGTGGGTACCACCGCTTTTTTTATTTTTATTGGTAAATGGGCATACGTTTGACGACATCTCGCCTGATGGAAAGCGAAGATGCGGCCTAAGATGGAACACGCCTGCCCATGAGATGCCTATTCACTCTAGACTTAAAGAGACACAAGTTGTATCCGTTTGGGAACAAAGACGGTGGCAGAGCGTTCCACTCCTTAGCAGTTCGCATGATAAAGGAATCTGCGAAACGCTTAGTACGGATAGGCTAACGGATAGGCGGCTTTGCCAGTTATTCAGCCGCCAAGCAGTAGTGCGCGAGCATTACTGTGTTCCGGTTTGAAGGGCATTGTAGCCAGCGAAATTACTGGGCATTATGACACTCAACAGCTAATTGTCTCAGGGTGACGAGCGCCGTGCAGCACTGCGCAGGATTTTCCACAACAAAGTTATGGGTGGTGCTGTTATTGTTATGGGCTGGCGTATCGCTTACCATCAGGCGAACGACCAGCTCGTCTAGTCATTCAGTTACATAAAAAAAGGCCTTCTCTCACAGAAAACAATGCATGACCCAGATTTGTAAACATCTCATATTCCCAAATTGTGAGAATAAAGCAGGTTTCTTCTCATTGTTTTCTTTCATCGAATCTGTACATCATTTTAAAAATGTAATGGTACGGGGCCGAGCTGGAATTCCAACTGAGGTGCGTAGAGTCGAAAGCCGCCTGCTCTACCTACTTCCTCAATTTATTACGTAATCCGTCCTACTGATTCCTATACGCTTTCCATAATTTTTAACGATATTCATTTCACAGCGGCGCGAGTCGCTCCGTTCCGCGAATAATTCCTTTTACAATAGCCCCGGACTTTAGCGCATGACTTGCGATATTCCCTTTGGCATTATAAGTTGGTTCGATAACGTGAACTAGGGCTGGCTGAGAGTGCCTTTACCAGTATAATTTAGGAGTTAAATTACAGAGATCGCCGTGATTTGTATTAGACCGATGCTTCTATGAACTAAGACAAAAACCGACTCTGATAGTATCAGAATTATTTAGAACTATAAAAATCCATGCCATCATAAAAGTATAACTTACGAAATTGATGCCTTTGTGGCTTACAATACAATACAATACAATACAGTAACACTTTATTGTATACAAAAATGAAGACACAATAATAAAAACAGAATATCACAAAATACAACGTAGATTTGACGTAGAATGTGCGGTTTTATCGCTTAGAAAGATTTCTTCCAGACCACCTTTGGTTTTTTTTTTTTTTTTTTTTATTAGCCTATTTCGTCCCACTGCTGGGCAAAGGCCTCCCTTCCCTCCTTCCACGACCCTCTGTCCATTGCTGTTAAGAGCCATTCCTTGTCGTAGGCGTCTAGGTCGTCGCGCCACCTACGGCGGGGCCGGCCCCGTGGTCGTGTTGCTCCGGCTGGAACCCAGTCTGTAAGGACTTTTGCCCACAGCTGGTTTGGCATACGACACACGTGTCCAGCCCATTGAGCCCAGTGACCTTTGGATTAAGATTTTAAATAATTAGAAAGAAGAAAAATGATATTGCTCGGGCAGGGATCGAACCTGACTCTACGGAGTACCGTCCCGACGCCTTAACCACTGGGCCGCTGAGCGAACTGCTCGAGCAAATTTCCTCTATCCTTCTTATATCGTCTTACGGGGACGATTCTACATCGTCTGTCGTCAATGCCAACAGCGATGAGATTTCTGACACCTACTTTATAAAAATACCTAAAATTTAAAAGTTGTCCGTCATTGAAGCAGCCTGGCGGATTACTGCCCATAGATACTATTCTTCAATAAGATGATTTAAGTCCCAGCTGTGGGAACAGAACGCAATAAGTTGATGATATATCACAATTCATATCATGCATTATTATAGGCACTACAGCTTCGCCCCGCGGTTTTACCCGTGGTTTCCCGGTATAAAAACTAGCCTATGTCCTTTTCTAGGACCTAAAGTGCCTACATACCAAATTTCATCAAACTCCGTTTACCTATAAGTGACTTTGGGTGATTGCGTATCAAACACCCATCCTCAAAAACTTTCGCAATCATAATATTTATAGGCTTATAATTATTTCAGTGCAGCAGCGCAATATTAAATGTGCTAATTAGTCAAAGGTTTCAACCCTACAGCGAATCGTTTGTTGCTAGAATTTTCGCTGAAACAATGAGTTTCCGTTATTTCTTCTAAAGTCAAAATGCTTTTCCTTTTTATGAAATTTACATCTTTATATCAAGCGTTACTTTGCACGAATTAAGTCACTAGTCAGCCTCTTACAATTTCACAGTATGAGGATTTTGTGATTAAAGTTCTTTGAGCGCACCAAAGAGATCAGAAGTAAAGAAGTAATGACAAGCCGATACATTTTGTGTGTTATACAAATGTGTTGCAATTCGACACTGAAGTACCAACATACAGTCTGTCTCTTTTGCACATTGGTTAAAAGTATATGAAGGAAAAAGGTAGCAAGAATTACTTCATTTTTTGATCACTTTTTGTGATGACGACGGCACGTCGCTATGTCATTCGGCAGGGTCGGCCATTTTGTGTCACGGTGACGGAACCGATTTCCGGTTGAACTTTCGAATATTCTTTTTTGATGATCATTTAAATAATTTGTGAATATTAGTTTTTTATATGTATTGTGGTTAAAGGTCAACAATGACTAAGTGTGTAAGATTTAATCAGTTGATATTTGTAAGTACTAGAAAGTGACCGTATGTTACTCCATTTTGTGTTATATTGTATGAATCATCAATGCTTTTTTTTTAAAGTAAGATGTTGTCCTCTATAGGTTTTCTGGTCAATGGAACGCATAAACAATAACGTTTATATTGCCCGCCAAGGTCAGCCATACAAGACATACGTAAAAGTGCTCTCGGCTAAAAATGTACTGTACGTAGAGGGACTTTTACTTATTATTAAACTCTTTATTTCAGGCAATATTAAAGTACAACAAAGTAAAATTAACAGAGGCCCATAGAATATATACCTTACAGACTAACATACAGGGAGACGGGTCTGAGCAGCCGCTCAACTGCAGTCTCTCTCTAGATCTATGTGCTTCATCTTAGGCCACATCATCGCTTCACATCAGGCGAGATAGTGGCCAAACATGGATCTATAAAGCGTAAAAAAAAAAACATTTCATTAAATAAACCACACACACTACTTCACAGGGTTCAAAAATTTCGCTCCTTCCCTGTATCTCCGGTATACTATACAGACTTATGTCGTGTATAGCCGAACATGGCGGTTTTTTTTTACACATCAAGATATTATGCATTGTATGGTATAGGATTTACGCGCATTTTAGTCCAACTGCGCCATAATAATAAATATTATTAGGACAGCCTTTCACATTATCATTAACGCAGATGGAGCAGGGGCGTTATGATAACACTAATGTCACAGCCAGCGTCCTATCCACGTTCATACAGACCCTTGTGGCACTTTATATCTTTGACGTTCCGAGTAATTTGTCTTTGAGACTCCAGTAGATTGCCAGCGCATAATAGCTGCTAAGCAGTAGGCCTATTTCAATGAACAACCAAACTTCTCTGAGCGGATCACTGTCTCCGACAGCTAGTATCAAAGTGGTATAGAATTCTCAAGTGTTGTCTCTACGTTGTCATTTGCAATCTATTGGCCTCTGTCTTCGAGTTGCGTACTTCATTGCCTCCTTGACATTTAATCTAGGAAGATTAGTGAGGTGCTTCGCTAAGGAGATTGAGTTTATCGATGAAGAACCTTCTTAATGAAGTACGTACATAATGAAATTTTGTAAGAGCTGTATGTGCGTTAGGGCCGCCCCAACATCAGGTTTGGGTCCCGTCCGTTTTTGCACAGCACACTACACTTAGCATAATATTATAAGTTGCATGTTGTGTTTTTCTATTATTGGACTTTCACTATAGTTTTGATATCTTTGCTTAAGATATATAGGTATATATTTTTTTAAGTCTGTTGAAAGTCCTTATTATTAAAAAATAAAAATACTCGCAGTTAAACGATTACGATTTAAGGAAAAGTAAGAATCATACAGCGATCTTAACTATTTTTGTTTTAATACTATTTAAACAGCATATTATAAGAGTTTAATTTAAGCTTTCAGAGACCATTAAATTTCCAGCAAGTCATGTAAAGCAAGTTGATAGCGAAACATACAAGTTCTTATTCGCGGAAAAGATCAATCTCTATCATGAGAGGATCGAATCCGACAAATTGTTGCTCTTGGTTGGTCATTATGTTTTTTTTATGTTGTGTTTATATTTTGCCACGTACCTTCTATACATTTTACCGCAGTAAAGTATAAGTTGTTTGTAATATTCTGTCATTTTTACTATGGAAGTTATGTCGAAATTAGATTGTCCATAGCAAAAAGAAAATCTTCGCTGATTGCTTTTTTTTAACGATCACGTACATAGATCTTGGCCCCTAACTAATATTCCTTGTATCTAGGGAACCAGGAACTATAAGGACCATAGTTCCACGACACCCTTTTTTTCTATGCTCAAACATTTGTCCCGTCGCGGGAATCGAACCTGCAACCTCAGCGGTGTATGAGATTTGCGCTAACCTGAGACACAACAGAACCTGAGAACACAGAGGTTGTCGAAAAAAATTGAATACAGGAACCGAGCATTAGACAAAAAGTTAAGTCTCCTAAGCCCAATAATTTCGTACACCTATCGATTCTATCCTAATCATCAGCCAACTATCGATAAATCATCATCCCTTCACTATAACCCGTGATGCTATTTGGAATTAATTACTGACTCGTTCCTATTCAAGATTAAAACTTGCGCGAGCGTGCGCCTGATAAAGGAAGCTACAGCCTGGAAGTTAGAGCCGATGTCGTGTCGGAGGTTGACTTGAATGCATGAAGTTTCGATTATAAAGCTTAGGATATAAGGTTACAGGTAAAAGTTAAGAAGTATATGCATCGATCGTAGTGTTAAACTTACTTCAAAATTGCAGGTTCTTTTTTTTTTTATTTTTTACAACAGACTGGGTCCACCTTTGACTACAATCTCACCAGAAGGGAAGTGACGATGTGGTCGAAGATGTAGCACGCTTACCCAGTAAATACTTGTTCACTCTTGATTTGAACACACCCAGATTGTATGTGGTTTATATTGAAAATACCTGTTTGAAAAGTTTGGAAGTATTTAAATATAGAACGGAGAACGATCTAAGTGATCGATCTCATAGCATCTTCTATCTTTTAGAGGAGGTTCTCAATTCGACTGTTTTTTATATTTGTTACCTCGGAACTCCGTCATTTATAAACCGATTTTAAAAATTACTTTTGCGTTGGGTTCAGTTTAGTTATGAAGTGGCCATACCCATATTGTATTGTATTGTAGTGGAAGTACCCATAAAAATTTCATCGATACTCGACCTTGAACTTCAATTCTGATGGATATTCGAAGTCCTCGAAGATCCATCAGAATTCGAAGTCATTTTTTTTGTTATAAAGTTAATTATTATCTAACTTCTTATTCTTTCGTGTACCTACGTACGCTTATTACAGTTTTCCGAACCCTGCAATCTCCATGGTTTATGAGATAGGTATGAACTGAACCTACTACTACCACCACTACCCACAGAATATGTCTGTCAGAAGGTCAGTAACAATAACTTGGAGAACTTCAATAATCTCAAAATTCTAAAGTATTGCTATTGAAGTATCGATAGCTATGTGTAGTGTCATGTGCGAAACGTGCTACGAAATACGGTAAAAAAATATTTCTCATTAAAATTTACTATTACGCTTGAATTCTTGTCCATTTGTTTGTTTAGTCCTATTTTGTTTTTTTTTTTTACTCTTAATATTTCTATGTTTGGCCACTATCTCGCCTAATGTGAAGCGATGATGTGGCCTAAGATGGAGCACATAGATCTAGAGAGAGTCGGCAGTTGAGCGGCTGCTCAGACCCGTCTCCCCGATGGTTCACCGAACATCATCCCGAAACACGACTAGGTCGCTTGACGGCATGGTTTTGTTCGGTGGGTGGTATTACAACCACGGCCAGAGCCTACCACTCCAAAGCGCGTAAGCGGGTTTCATCACGATGTTTTCCTTCACCGTTTTAGAGCGAGCGTACAAAATCTGCACTTAACTATAAGTCATTGGTGCAGGGCCGGGTCGGGATTCGAACCCAGGTGCGTCGGATTGAAAGGCGCACGAGTTCTCGCTGAGCCACACTCGCTTAAATTTAGATTATAAGTTATATGTTAGATCAAAATCGGTTGGGTTACTACTAAGATACAGCTTGAAGCTTCGTAGAATGCGCTATCGCGATTGCTAAGATGGTCTTGGAAAAATATGAATAATTTCTCTGTCGTTCACGTGGACGAAGTCGCAGGAAAAGGTTAGTTAAAATATAAAATAGAAACGGCGTAGTGATCCCATAATTTAGTGCCTCTAGTGGTCCTTAAAATGACATTAATGCATTTTTGTGCCTATTTAATAAATATTAATAATAAAGCTAAATTATCGCACTTATCGGGGGCTGTCTTTGATTGTATCTTCTAATGATGCACTTAGAGACAGTCCCCGATAATGTTGCCCATTACATATCTAAATTAAATGCTCTAAGAGGCCTCTACGTGTTGGACTCATTTCCAAGCCAATGAGAAAGAGCGACATAATAACAATAACGCCCAACGATCACATACAAAGATTCTGGCCCCTAACTAGGATTCCCTGTATCTAGGGAACCATGAACTATGAGTATCATGGTCCACAACACCCAGACACGAAACAAATAAATGCGCTTTTTTTCCTGTGCACAAACATTTGTCCCGTCACGGGAATCGAACCCGCAACCTCAGTGGTGTATGAGATTTGAGCCAACCTACTCAACCACTACACCACAGAGGCTGTCAGAATGAATATAATTTGACTTTGACCTTTTTAAAGTTTAAAATAATAAGCTGAATCATGTTCGTGGTTTATCTATGGTCTTAGGTAAAGATTTATCAGTGTGAATGGTGTATATAACCAATAACCATATCGTAAAAACCTCATGCGTACCTAAAGGCGCGATCTAATATTTTTTCGGTGTATTTAGTTAAATTTTCAACTCGCAGTACGACAGTTTCAGACAATTTAAATGTACAAGTCAGATTTGCATTTGGAGGGGTTAAATTTGGGTTAGCAATGCAAATATAGTAAGAAAATGAATGAAGTTTTGTCGCGGAAATAAATTACGGTATAAGCGGTGAGTAAATATTTGAATTCGAAGAGCGGGTGTGGCTCGGTGAGAGCATGTGCGATTTTCGATCTGACGCACCCGAGTCCGAATCCCGCTGGCTTTTTTAAGTTATGTGTGGATTTAATACACGCTCTAAAAACAGTGAAAGAAAGCATCGCGAGGAAATCGGCACTTCCAAGAATTTATCACACCAATTCAAGGACATATGTGACATGCACCAACCCGCACTGGGCCAGCGTGGTGGATTATGGCCCATACTTTCTCTATGAGAGAAAGCCTTGTCCCAGCAGTGGTAACGTGATGGGATGATGATGATGATGATGATGATGATGAATATTTGAGCCGATTAAATTAATTAAAGTCACAGTAAAAACCAGTAGGTAGATAGCGTGTGCATGTTTAAATTGATCATGACTATCTTCTTCTCTAATATATAAAATTCTCGTGTCACAGTTTTCGTTGCCATACTCCTCCGAAACGGCTTGACCGATTTTGATGAAATTTTTTGTGCTTATCCGGTATCTATGAGAATCGGCCAACATCTATTTTTTTTTTTATAATTTTTTTTAATTTATATGGCAAAGCAACGTTTGCCGGGTCAGCTAGTTTGTATTTATAAATATAAGAAATAACACCCAACGATCACATACATAGATCCTGGCCCCTAACTAGGATTCCCTGTATCTAGGGAACCAGGAACTACGAGGTTACTACATACCAGAACTATATATTATGTTTCATGTCTGGGTGTTGTGGACCATGGTTGCACAACACCCAGATATACAAAACGAATACTTGCGCTTTTTTTTCCATGCACAAACATTTGTCCCGTCACTGCACTGGAATCGATCCCGTAACCTCAGTGGTGTATGAGATTTGAGCTAATCTACTAAACCACTACAGCACAGATGCTGTCAAATATATATTAAATATTATAATATAATACATAATATTTGCGAAAGTTTGTATGCTTGTTAGTCAATGACGTCATAACGACTAAATGGATTTGGATCAAATTCGGCTCAAAGGTCTAGATAAGAACATGAAATCTTTTCATCCCGAAAAACGAAAAAAAATTTGTTCGTTCTAGGAAAAAATATCCTCTTAAACCTTATTGCTTTTGTGATGTTCCCTTTATTTAACGGTTTGCCTTATATTTTGGGCAATTCCTTTATTCATATCAGTAATATGTTGGTAATTTTATTGGAAGGCACAGTAACTTTTCTACGAAACTTGGATGTAAGTATTGTGACACATTATGCAGAAGATCCGCCTTTGCAGAGACAACGCTCGACTTTTGCATATTTAACGCTTTTCAAATTATATGCGACATATGTCCTTTATTATTAAAATTTTATTTACAGAACCAATTAACAATTATGTACAAATATATAGAGTGATAAAAACTTAACTAACCTACAACAAAATTAATAAATTAAATTAAATATAAAACACAGAATTTAGGTCACCGGCCGACATATTATATGTATAGGTACTATGATGTATTTGTGTCGCAATTTGCTAAGCGTCCAAAGATCGATTTCAGTAAAGAAAGATATACCTACTGTTAGAGATGTTCAGATATGAAACAAATAATAATATTTTAACGAATATAACAAATAGTAAATTTGGAGTCAACAGCACGTGCGATGTCGATCGTCGGTGGACGTCCAGTGTCATCGTCGTGCCTTGTCGCCCGATTTTTTTTTTTTACTATTTATAGGCTTGCGTTTGACCACTATCTCACCTGTTGTTAAGTGACGATGCGGTCGAAGATGTAGCACGGTCGCTTAGAAGGAACCTGTTCACTCATGTGTTCAAACCTGTTCATTCTTCTTTATCAGTGTTCCAACGGCATAGACGCCTATTTTCTAAATTAATAAAATTTAAAACCTGTTCGTTGGTAAGTGCATCACTTGCACGAGTGGGCCTACATGGCATTTTTTCAAATGTTCGTAATAGTCCGCACTAAGAGTTTATGGAAATATTTTTTTTAATATTGCTTGGAAAAAATTATTAATATTATTCGAATTAGGAAATTTGAGAAAAATAGACAAAGTCATTAGTTTGTGTTTACTTAATTTATTAATCAGTGTATTTATACACTAATTTGGGGCCGCTTCAAATCTGCATAATGTGTCTTTACACTTACCTACTACTACAGCATTCCAAATCATTCAAAAGAAAGCAACATTCAAACCTATCATCGCAATACCTCAAATGTTTTTTTTGCCCAACCCGGCACGTTTCAACCCATCAAAATGTTTTTGTAAGCTGAATTTCAGTATTGGAGAGTAATAACAAGACGTAGAATTTCAAAAGACTTTAGGGAAAACTCAAGTTATGTCTTGCTGAACGGTTAAGTTGGAGCTGAATATACGAGGTACACGAGGTATTCAGTTGGCGAACTTTATTGTCCGTATCTTGTTTGTATTTTGCGGTTTAGTATTCAGCAGTTCGTTGACCTGATTGTCAGCGACACGTTGGCCTACCATAGTCGCGGCATCAACTAATACCAGAAGTATAAGATGTTTCCAAGATATGACATACCGAGATTATACTGAGATCATATCGAGACTAGACTCTAATTATTACGACCAGAATGCAAATTTTTGTTCAATTACCAAAAATTAGTTTTCATTTGGTCAACTCTCATTCAACGTCACTCAAATTTAGCGGAGTTGGTCTTAAATTTTGCGCAACACTTCACTGCTTTCGACATCCTGAGACAATAGCTCCTAAGCCTTATAATGCCCCGTATATTTGCTTGCAGCAGCGCCCTTTAAATCAGTATACTTCTTTAATTTATTTTTTCTTTATTATTCGGTGTGTTGCGGGTTTCAAGGCTTTGTTGGGCCATGGGTTCCATGGTTTCAGTATCCTTAGAATAAAAAAACATAAACAAGATCTAGATGTGATAGATGGGCGGATTTTATACGGGTGTTTAATAGAGCATTATAAAATTATACAGCTACGTCGATAGCTACGACGATAGCTACGATGATAGCTACGACGTAGCATCGGTGCTACGATATTGTGATGCTACAGACTTGAGCGACTTGGCTTTGATGGATGGGTTCCTAAATGCTATATAGTTTTCCGACTTGGCTCTTCCAAAGATGTTAATAAAAGACTGAAAAAAAATCGATTATATCACACATCTCGGTTTGCAAAATATAAGTTTCTGTAACCCAAGTCCGAACAAGCGAAATTAAGTAATCTAAAATTTATAAAACCACGACACAAAAAACCTATAAAAAGTAAAAACAGCTGAACCGATTTTGATAAAATATAAAACCACCGCTAGAAAACCTGCTTTCATATAAGAAAAACCGTATCCAAATCGGTTTACCCGTTATCGAGCTACGGTGCCACAGACATACACACAGGCAGACACACACAGTGGTCAAACTTATAACCCGTTCTTTTTGCGTCGGGGGTTAAAAACAAGTTCGCCTCCAAGTTTGCCAACTTAGAGCAAGTCAACAAGTTCGCTAGTTAAACTTCAAGTCTGTCCTTCAGTGTACTATCACAGCATACCTAATAGTATTACATGGAACTATTATCTATTCTGCGGTACCTACTAGTACCCGAGCGGTGTCACGTATGTACTTGAGAGGTTCGAGCCGGTGTGTGCGTAAAATTGAACGGTTATACCAAGATCGTGACTTATTTAGTGTGGTCTAAGGGAATTACTTTTATTTTACTTCCATTTTAGTTTTTATTATTTATATATAGTTAAATTTCAACAAAAAACTGTAAAAGAAAAAAAATCTAAGAACCACGTTTTTATGGATTTAGAATGCATTGTCATCGAGTTGTGAGCTACCCTGAACGTTTCAGCCGGATAGCTAATCGGGAAGTGCTTAAAATTTGAGTTACAAGATTCCAACCGGAACGACAGACAGACAGACAGACAAACAAGAAAGGGACTTAACAAAAACGTGATAATTAAATGAACTATTTTTAAAATATCAACGCTATTGTATGAAAAAAAGGTGAGTGTGGCTCACTGGCACAACGTGCGACTTTCGATCCACCCGAGTTCGAATCCCACTAGCCCCGCACCACTGACTTTCTTAAGTTATGTGCGCATTTAACACTCGCTTTAAAAACGGTGAAGGAAAACATCGTGAGGAAACCAGCATATCCAAAAATTCATAACAATAATTTAAGGATATGTGACATTCACCAACCCGCACTGGGCCAGCGTGGTTGATTAGGGCCCATACTCTCTCTACGAGGGAAGGCCCGAGTCCCAGTAGTGGAAACGCAATGGGGGGATGATGATGATGATTGTATTATGACTGTAGGCAGTTATAGCTGTAGGCTCTTTACCTACCGAATAATTACATCTGTATTACAATGATATAGAAGTTATAAAATACTGTACATCGCTGTCATCTCATCACTTGTGCCATCCAGTCATCATCTTCACATTGTCGTTGACGCCGCCCTGAGGTGCGGGTGTAAACCACTTGCTCGAAGCTTGTCTATGCTCTAGAAATTTATTTATTTCCCGGTTACTTGATTATGTTGTTCAATAACCGAAGTACGTCAGTAGGTGTTTGTTGTAGGGTTAAGTTTGTGATATTTATAAGAAAAAAACACTTGATTAAAATTTAGAACGAAATTTTTTTTATTGCTTGTTCTATTGTATACTAGCTGCGCCCCGTGGTTTTCCGGGATAAAAAGCCGATGTGTTAATACAGGATATAAGCTATCTCCATTCCGAATTTATCTCTAATCTGTTTAGCCGTTTCAGCGTGAAGAAGTAACAAACACACTTACACACAAACTTTCGCATTTATAATATTTGGCCATTCAACGAGGTAACGTTGCCAGCTTTTTGGGCACCCTGCCCGCGGACGGTGACCTAAATTCTGTGTTTTATATTTAATTTCATTTTTTAATTTTGTTGTAGTTTAGTTTAGTTTTTATCATTCTATATGTTTGTACATAATTGGTAATTGGTTCTGTAAATAAATTATATTAGTGTGATTTGTAGTCTCTATTTCTTTTTTCTTTAGGTATTTTTATTTATTTACAGCGCTGACCTCCGTTAGTTCTTTCCATTCAAAAGTTGACTGAAAGAGTTCGCTTTTAGTGATAAGTCATTTATACTATAGTTTGTATATTAATTCTTTAATAAAACTTTGTGTTTTTTGTGTTGGTGTAAAATCAATTTATTTGTTATAGTTGTTGTTATTAAACGATGATGTGGCCAAAAATGAAGCACATAAGAAGAAGGCATCAGTTCATCAGGACCTGACGTCTGAGCTATCGCTCAAATAAAAAAAATTCTTCAAAATCAGTTTTTGTCAAAAACTACATTTTTAATTTTTAAATGCGGGCCTGAGTCTCCTTTACCCATATTTATTTAGATTTTAGCTTCAGACGCCCTTAAAAAAACTCGTCCTGTATATTAATATAATTTCATGAAATGTTATTCTGTTCTCATAAACCTATCATGAACCTCATCTGTCAGCTCACAAAACGTTATAAAAACAAAATTGCGCTGTTTTCATATCCTCAGAAAAGGACAGTTGTTTTACATTGTCTTTTGTCAACAACTGTTAACGTAAAAGGGCTCTTCGTAAATATCAATAGAGTAGAGAATCGAGATTCACCATGGCAAATAGGCGTTTTTCGGAATGAATAAAATACGACCACCGGCCGGGACTTAAACCCGCATCTCAATATCAGCGCGAGAAGTGCTCTGCCTAAATGAGCTTTGGTGGTCAACAAAAAAGAAGTTAATTTCTATCTCAATAGATATATTTTGAGGTAAGGTCGGCATTGCATGCTAATAAATGGTTTAGAAAGTATGGCGTACTCGTCACCATTAAGACGGTTAAATAACGGAAGAAAGAATTCGACACTCGACTTTGTGACCACCGTAGCTCAATTGGGCAGAGCACTTCCCGCGCTGAAGGAAGATTGAGATGCGGATTCAAGTCCTAGCCGGTGGTCGTACTTTTTCTTTCCGAAAGTCCTTGTTTTTATTTTGCTTGGCATTTGTTAATGATTCAAATACGTATAATTTTTTTTCTTGCACACACTTTTGTCCCGCTACAGGAATCGCACCCGCGACCTACGTGGTGTATAAAGGTATGAGTTCGTAGCCGACTGCAGACAGCAGCAGCTCGCGTGTCGCTGCGACACTACTGGTTTCTATGTATTTCTATGAAATACCTTCCGCAGCTAGCGATACGTCGCCCGACTGCACGTCGCACCATCGCAGACGACGTGTCGCCCGACCGCAGATCAGTAGTGCAAACCAAACCCAAACTGCAGATGGCTGCAGTCGCACATGACGCTGCGACGTATCGCAGCGACGTGTCGTCTGCTGCTGCTGTCTGCAGTCGGCTACCAACTCGTATCTTAAGATTTGAGCCAACCTGCCCAACCACTACACCAAAGAGGCTCTCATATAGGTAATTATGAAAGTTTTTTATTTTATTTAAATACATTTATTTCCATGTAAAACTCTTGTGACTAGTGTCAAATAATTGTGCTACTGTGTAAGCTCAGTGGGTTTCAATCTTATTTTGTACTGACCTAATTTTCCTTGATTATTAAAAGCAAGTAAATGTGTGTTTATATTTCGCTTGTGCTTGAAGTTATAATTTTATTTGTCAAGGTATCTCAGCTCACCTAGCCGTTCGTTACAGATGTGGTGTGTACTAGGTTAAGCAACGTTCGCAGCGCACACAACTTGAATGGGTGACCATTTGTGTGGTATTTAAATCTGAGCGCTACCGTGCTTCGGAGGGCATGTTGAGCCGTCGTTTCTGGTTGTTGTCTTAAAACAACAATCGTTAGGTCAAATTGGAGGCCTTCAGGCGGGCTAAACCGATACCAGGGTTCGCCACACACCCATAAGAGAGAAGATGTCTAAATACTATAGGTTTATCGACTCATCATCCACAGCCCTTTACATCCCACTGCTGGGTATAGGCCTCTCTCACATCATGCCTTTCGCCTCGACTCTGCGCCATTCGTGTCCAGGTTCGGCCCGCGATTTTTACAACATCGTCGACCCATCTTGCTTCCGGCTGCAACGCTACGCTTGCCCTGTCTTGGCCACCAGTCAGTCCCTTACTCCACCTGTCGTCACTCCGCCTGGCCAGGTGTAGGTTTATCGACTATCTTATCATAATATTATTGAGAGTCTGAATCATCATAAGTAAGTAGTGAGACGGGCAGGTTGCTCGCTTGATTGTAAGCAATACGCCTGCCCATAACAATTGCAGCGCCACCTATAACCTTGTTTTGTACAGCACTGCGTTCGCCACGCTCGGTCAAAACGTCCAAGTCCTATATAGCCCAGTAATTTCGCTTGAAACAGCTCTCTTCAAACCAGCGCACAGTAATGTTTGCACACTACTGTTTGGCTGTTTTTAACCTTTGACGCAAAAAGAAGGGGTGTTATAAGTTTGACCACTATACGTGTGTCTGTGGCACCGTAGCTCTTAAACGGGTGAACCGATTAGGATGCGGCTTTTTGTTATTTGAAAGCAGGTTTTCTATTTGGACCTTTGTTAACCGACTTTAAAAAGGAGGAGGTTCTTTTTCGATTGTATTTTTTTTATTTTTATTAAAAAAAAATTATGTTTGTTATCTTAGAACTCCGTCATTTATGAACCGATTTGGAAAATCTTGCGTTGGGTTCAGTATAGCTACGAAGTAGTCCCATATAAATTTCATCGATATTTGACCTTGGATTTCGAAGATACAATGAAGTCAGTTTTTGTTTTTTCTAAAAATTAATTATATCAAAATCAGTTCAGCCGTTTTTTTACTTACTATAGGTTTTTTCGTGTCGGGGATTTTTGTAGAAATACACTTGATTTACACCCCTCACTGGCCAGAAATCATGTAAGTTACGTGTTTCTAGAGACAGAGGTTCAGGCTGGCTTTGATCTATAGGCCAACCGGTTAAGATTTATTGCACGACAGGTCCCGAACTACGGAACCAACAAACATTATTATTGTGCGTATAGTTTGAGGTAGAATAAGATAGATTATCTTGTATATAATTCTACATGAATAGTTTTTAACCGACTTCAAAAAAGGAGAAGGTTCTCTGTTCGATTGCATTTTTTTATATGTTTGTTACCTCAGAACTCCGTCATTTATGAACCGATTGGGAAATTCTTTTTGCGTTGGGTTCAGTATAGCTACGAAGTGGACTAATATAAATTTCATCGATATTTGACCTTGGATTTCGAAGATGCATTGAAGTCGGTTTTTGTTTTTTTTGCTCTATAGCCTCGTTGGTATAGGTAATTTGAGGACATTGTTATTTTTTAATACAGCCTTTGTGCTGTGGTGTAGTGATTTGGCAGTTGGCTCTTATCTCATACACTATCGAGGTGGCGGGTTCGATTCGGGCCACGAGAAAAAATTGAATGTTTGTGCACAAAATAAAAACAAGCATTCATGTTGTGACATTAATTTATATTTAGTTGTTTTTAAGAGTTATATATTCATTTAAATCATAAAAGCAGTTTTTCGCAAGCCATTGAGTCAGTTTTCTTTTAAATTTACTCGTCGATCGTTGGGCGTATAAAAAAGTTTATACTCGTACGTAGCTCTCTGATATTATCTGTAATTTTGTTGCCGTGCTCTGAATAAGAATAAACGCCAAACAAAACATTACTACAAAATTGACTGTGTGAAAATTTTCAGCACGTTCGCATCGCATCGCCACTAGTCTGAATTCAACCCTTTCCATTGAGAGCTGCTATTTAGTCAACCAATTACAGCCCTTGATACCTTCAGTCCGATTCTACCCTCAGAATGTGGGTTTATGTATTTATGTAGCGTAACGACCGTGAAAACAGGTCGTAACTAGAAAATGGTCTGCTAAATATCTAATGGATACTTTGAGGTTTACAAAATGTATGTAGGTTTGTAGGTACCTAGTTCTATAGAACAGCATAAAGCCATTCCAACATATTTATACATATAGGTAAGTATAATGAATAGTTATATGTATAGCTAAGTTCTTTTTTTTATTTTTTTATGGTAGGTACTGAGTGATGAGACGAGCCAAGTCATTAATTGTCGGTAACCGCCACGCCTGCCCATAAGGACTTCCAGGCGAGGAGAATCGTTTCACCGTCCTTAATATCCCACCGATACGTACGAAGCATTTTACAGATTCGGATCATTAAAGAGTGGAACGCTATACCAGCTTTTTGTTTCCATATAGCTACAAAGTTTAGAGTGAATAGGCATTTCATGTGCAACCATGCTCCACCTTAGGCCGCATCTTCGCTTTCAATCAGGCGAGATTTTGTCAAACAAATGCCCAATTACCAATTAAAAAAAATTATATGTTATTGTACATAATCTACAAAAAATACTCTACATCTGCGTTAAACTATAATCCACGCGAACGAAGTCGCGGGCAACAGCTAGTTTACAAATATTATCATATAGATAATGTTTTTGATATTAAATTTCAGTTATTTTTATTAAATTATACAATACAATACAAAATGCTTTATTGTACACCAATTAAAAAATAAATAGGTACATGAAAATCACTTACAAACGAAAGTACAAAGGGCGGATTTATCGCTAAGAGCGATCTCTTCCAGTCAACCTTTGGATGGAGTTAATTGACGGACTGAGATAGGTCGGCGGTGTAAATAAAATAATAATAAATGATCAATTATAATTCTGTTTCGTTGCTGTTCCTGCAATACTTTTGGTACTCAAATTACTGCTGTTCGTAGATAACGTCGCTTTTACAAAATTTAACAACGCAAAGCAGATCCCAAATTTTATGACGTGGTAACGTTTGGGAAATCCCAGTGCGCAAGTTTGCATTAATTATCATATTAAGTGAACCCTTTCCACTGAGAGTATTTACCCAGCCAATTACATTCATTTAGGGTGTAATTTCAGCAAATGATTTTTCGCTAAGACCAGTGCCAAACGGGTCCAGATTATGAAATTGAAAATCATCGTATGAAGGTTAAACTATCGTAGATACGACACAAGAATAGCGGATGTAGTCGTCTAAAGTCACCAGTTTTTTTGTATCTTACGAACGTAAAGGAAGGAAAAATTTATATTATTATTTATGATTTTTTATATTTCACTGAACTTACTTTCATTGAACTTAATTATTTCACGAGATGCACTTGATTGTAATAAAATAAGATGTTCCTATTAATTTTTTAAAGTATATTTTTCACATAATTATTGTATAAGAAACATAATTATGGTATAAGTTTTTTGCTACACCAGGTCGATAGTTATGTTACTATTGAACACTGTGACGCATTATTAATAAATAAATATAAACTTGCAAGTATAATAACCTTCTCTAAATTATTCAATCTACGATATCTACTTGAGCACAAAAGTTCCCGTTCGGTACTTTATGTTTTGCTGAGTGCACATTAGTTTGAATTGCAATCCAGATCTAAACTAAAATCATTGTAACTTAGCATAAGCCATGATTGTTATTTGTATTGTGCATCTATAATAAATAAAATAAAAGGAACCAGGAACTACGACGTCCATGGTCCCACAACACCCAGACACGAAACAAAGCTTGTAATTTTTTTCTGTGCACAAACATTTGTCCCGTCGTGGGAATCGAACCTGCAACATCAGTGGTGTATCACATTTAACATTTACACATTTAAGACAACCTGCAACGACTACACCACAGAGGCTGCCAACATACAGAGACTCTCTGTGGCTGAGGTGTTTGAGACATAGTATACTCCTGTACACGGTAATAGGACCGAACCACTACCGGGTTCAGTTTGTCGTACCCAACCGTATCGAGTACAGATTTGGCCAATTTGTAGATCTCTCGACTTGTCGCCTGCTAAACCGGACCGAAACGGAAAGCATTTTGTGGAAATATGTCATCATTATTTTTGGTTCGATTTCCTACTCAATGAGGCACTCGTAGTGGAGCCCATCTAGCCGTTCGCAATAGATTTAGGTTGCCTAAACAACGTTTGCCACGGTCACCTTGGATGGATGACCGTTTGTGTGGTATCATCTAAGCGCTAGTGTTCGTCGGTCCCAGATGTTGCCTTAGGATAACAGTCGTTAGACCACGTCAGAGGCCTTCGGGCGGTCTATAAAATCCGATACCAGACTAGCCATTCACTCATACGAAGGAGAGAAAAAAATGAGGGTAGGTATTAAAAGGAAAGTGCACGAAAATAGCTAGGGCCAGACGTCAGAACCTTGCATTGTAGGTAATAGTCTTGATACATTCTTCGTCTTCTTTGCGTTTGCCTTGCCAGTTTGTTGCAGTGCCCCCTGGACTATCAGAAGTCTTGTTTAGCACTGTGTCACCCTGACACTTCAGCTGATACTCCATTCTCACGTTTTGCTAATGCATCAACATTGTAAGCTCATAATATTTGTTGATACCGTAATTTTATCTGGAAACTGGCCAGAAATAAAGCCGTTTAGCGTCTGAAGGCAGCGCCATCTGGTGGAGGTCGGTGCCAAGACATCGTGGTCTGCCGTATAAATTACTGAATTTGAGGCTTTTCTTGAAAGTTCTTTATATCAAGCATTTTTATAATATTTTACTATGTCATGAAAATCGTGTTCTATCAATTGAAATCAAGTTTAAGACTATGGATCGTATTTATAAACTAAAATCAGAACTGAGTCTAGAATCCGGAATAGTTTCAAGTCAAACTTTGTTCGATAAACATATCTTGAAACTAAATTCATGAAGAAATGTAAATAGTCAATCTCAATTCAGTTGATTTATAAATATTACTCAAAACATTATTCACAATCACCATTCTATAAATAATAATCAAGTCTCTACTTGGAACTCGTCTTGATTCTAGCTACTGTTAGTTTCGAATAGTGACTGTGGCGCCCGGCCCGCCCGCGTCTAACATTTTTGTGCAGAAAATGGTCGATAGATGCGGTCACTATTCGGGACGCAACTCTAGACTCAGTTCCGATTTAAATTTATAAATACGGAAGAATCTCAGATGGGTGAGTGATAGCACAGGTGATAGGTGAGTTTGATTGGGATGTTCAACTAATCAGAGACTCAAGTCAGAAACCGAAACATAAGTCGGGATCAGGTGATTGCAAACGTGAACCAAATCAAATCTATAAACACGCCCCTTAAAGATAATCTTGTTACTTCTGTAATTTTTCTCCTAGCCAGTTGGATAAAAAAAGATTTCTGACCACTCTGTAGATATACGGATAGCCATATTGACACTCGACGACGGTTTTCAGTGAAATAAAAGGCTAAAGTGATTCATCTATTAATGCTAACTGTACTAGAGACACTTAAATTCATTTACGTAATCATCAAACAATTCAAAGCCAAAATCAAGTTACTTAATTATAACTACTTATAGTAATTACCTTGTGTAAAACCAAGAAGGTGGTAAACGTATCAAGAACCAGCTGGGAGGGTGGAAGGTGGCAAAGCAATGCGGTTTCCTTTCAAGCCGTAGCAACGTTTTGGTGACGGTAAATAAATACGAGTTGCTTTTACGGTAACTCTGTCTCATTTTATTGAATCAAACACACCGTGTCCATGTGTGTGTGAGTAACAGAGGTGAAAATCTTAATAATATTCAAATGTTTTTTACGGGCCAATTTTTTTTTTAAATCTATGTTCCTGCTCGTATTAAATATAAATATAAAGAAATCGTATAAATATCCGTACGCCTTGGTGTTTTACTGTCATCATCATCATCAGCCCATCATGTTCCCACTGCTGGGACACAGGCTTTCTCTCATGGAGAGAGTATGGGCCAATCCACCACGCTGGCCCAGTGCGGGTTGGTGGATGTCACATGTTCTTGAATTTTTGTAACAAATTCTTAGATATGCCGGTTTCCTTACAACGTTTTTCTGCTCCGTTTTTAGAGCTAGCGTTAGATCCGCACTTAAGTTATGAAAGTCAGAGGTGCGAGGCCAGCGGGTTCGTTTTTGGGTGCGTCGGATCGAAAGTCGCACATTCTCCCACTGAGCCCCGCTTTTCACTCGTGTTTTGCTGTGCTGAGCCAAAATTCCATTTGGCACCACAATTCCATCTTTGTTTTCGTTCATTAGTGTTATATTTATCCGTAAACTATTACCTTGTTTGTTCTTTTCCTTTATTATGTTTATTCTATAATTATATGGTTGTTAAATTAATGTCTTCATCAATGTTTTTTCTTTTTTGTGTCGTTGGCAGTGTCCCAACCATTCCGTGTAATGTTTGTCTACGAACGAAACTGCTTTAAAAACGAAATTTCGTACGTATATATATCCCACACTAATCCATACTAATATCCGACCCCCGACACTCCACAAATTCGCCGAGCTAAGCACTTCTTTACGTAGTAATATTTAGTTTTCTTTGCTAATATTATCAATTACAAAGTAACTCTCTCTGTCTGTTCGTTACCTTTTCTGTTCGTTACCTTTTCACCTCTAAAAGATGAACCGATCTTGATTTTTCGAAATTAAGCACACTTTTTAATTAAGTTTAAATATTTCGCCGCAACCGAGGTTTGAACTTGGGACCTTTTACTTCAGTACAGAAAACGTTCTAAACCAACTGAGCTACCAAGCCAAGTACCTCGATGGTCGAGATAACTGCCCGCCTTTTCTTTTTGATAAAAATTGGCACATTATAGCCAGTAACCCGGAAACACATACTTTTTAATCCCAATTTAACACGTGGTTCCCGAGCGATCGTGGATTTACCAAATCCTACGCGCACGAAATCGCGCACAGCAACTGGTATTCCATATTACTACAAATACCAGTTTAAGACAAAACTGTTTAAGTGGCTAGTAGATAAATCTTATTATGATATAAAGGAAGTATTAAATTTTAGTAACATCATTTTTAATTTACATTAATGTAATGAATGAGGCTGTGCACAAAATCAGGGTTGCACAGAGAGCCATGGAACGAGCCATGCTCGGCATCAAACTACAAGATCGAGTCCCTAACGTTGAAATCAGACGAAGAACGAAAGTTCGGGACGTCGGAAAAACTGTTATGGGACTCAAATGGAGTTGGGCGGGACACCTGGCCAGGCGGAGTGACGACAGGTGGAGTAAAGTACTGACTGAATGGTGGCCAAGACAGGGCAAGCGTAGCGATGGGCGTCCGGAAGCAAGATGGGTCGACGATATTGTAAAATCGCGGGCCGAACCTGGACACGAATGGCGCAGACTCGAGGCAAATGGCATGATATGAGAGAGGCCTATACCCGGCAGTGGGATGTAAAGGGCTGTGGATGATGATGATGATGAATGTAATGAATGTTTTTATTTCTTAATGTGCAATTATTCGAATTATTATCTATGACATGTTTAATAATATATTTTATTGTGTATTTCCCGTTGACGTCTAAATAACATGACATACCATGGACATGGTCTAAACTTCCTTCTAAATATTAAAATTCTATACTTTCATTTTTAAAATATTGTACGCCCGTCTTGGACAAATTGTTGAAACCATAGCATAATGCAATTTTAACACCAATTTATACACAATTTCTGCAAAAATTTTCTTTTCATTTCAAATTAATATAGAAGGTGAAAAAGAGGAGAAGGGGAAAATAAAAATAGAATAGTTGAAAGTATTAAATGCCGAGAACAAAGAGCTTATTCATTTTCCATTCCATTGTGTCAGGGCCAGTAAGTAGGTACCCTTTTTATTGTAGCTCTTCGGTATTTGGAACAAAATGGAACTCTGCAATACAAATGCAGGGAGTATTTGAATCAATTTTTACGTAAAAAGAACTGTCAATTCAATATTTGTACCTAGAAAAGACCAATACAACTAAGAGACTTGATGAGTAGGTTGTTCACCTAATGGTAAGAAACACGCTTTGCTAGTTATTCAGCCGCCAAGCAGTAGTGCGCAAGCATTACTGTGTTCCGGCATGAAGGGCATTATAGCCAGCGAAATTACTGGGCGTTACGAGACTCAACAGCCAATTGTTTCAGGGTGACGAACGAAGTACAGCGCCGCGCAGGATTTTGCAAAACAAAGTTCTGGGCGGTGCTGTTATTGTTATGGGCTGGCGTATTGCTTACCATCAAGCAAACGACCAGCTCGTCTCGTCATTCAGTTACATACATAAAAAACAAAAAAAAAACACGCCTGACCATAACAGTTGCAGTACCACCTGGAACTTTAAAATGAAATGAAATTTATTTAATTTGTTGTGGTCAAATATAACGCAACGCAGCGCAGCGATAAGCTGTACTTTATATGATATTAAAAGTTCTGGCTGGCACTGCAATTGTTATGGGCAGGCGTGTTTTTTTATGTAACTGAATGACGAGACGAGCTGGTCGTTTGCCTGATGGTAAGCAATACACCAGCCCATCAGGCGAAGGACTAGCTCGTCTTATCACTCAGTTCCATAAAAAGAAACTTGTATCGTCTAAACAAGCCTTAACATTTACCTAAGTTATTTCCCTGCAATTAGTCGTTCGTGCCGCGACATTTATCGCACAATAAAAATGAGGAGTCATCTTTGGTAGCTATTTTTCTTTGGCTAAAATGGAATCGCTTTATTGTTATTTCTTTTTCGCGATTTGTGATTTAATTCATTCGACGTAAAAGGAAAATTATACTTCGTTGATAAATGGAAACACGCTGTTATATATTGCGATGCGATGACTACTATACGAGTAGCTATATGCAGTTAGGGCACGGGTTCTTTTCTTTTTTTCATGTAACTGAGTAATGAGACGAGCAAGTCAAACACCACCCATGTTGAAAAATAGATAGATCAACACACGTTATTATATATTTTAAATATATATAATATATTTTAAACCCTTTAAAACACACGAGTAGGTATTATTATAAGTGTTATTTTAACATTTTGACATTTAATTTTATTATATTATTAATTATTCTTGATTATTTTATCACTTTTGAAATTTTATTTTGTTATTAGGTTGACTGATTTGTAATTTTATGATTGTATTTAATTAATTTTTTTGGCTAATTGTATAATAATATGTGATTTAATTAATGTACCTAATTGGTTTACCGTTTTAATTAAATAAAAAAAAATTGAATTGATGAAAATCAACTACATTTCACAGTAATCAGCATTATAATAGACGGTCTTATCGCTCAAAGCGATCTCTTCCAGATAACATTCCTAATATAATTTGGAAAGACGGTGGTTTGTATGTGATCGTTAGACGTATTTATATACCTATAATATTAGCCGCAGCCTGAAGTTCAAGTTAATAATCTCCAAACGAATACTGAAACACGATACAAACTTCGAAAGGATTTGCCAAGTTGTTTGTCGAATTTCAACACCTGCCTGTTATATCAAATAATCTGTTTATGAAGTACTAAGACGAATTTAAGCTTGGACTAGGGCGGATTAAGTTATAGTCTGGTAGACTTACAACAAAGTTTAATAGTTCCTAAGATTTTACTGTCTTTTGTTTTAGACTATTATTTCTACATTTTCCTAAAACTAGCTGCTGTGTCGAGAAGTTTGTTTTTAGTAAGGGGTCATTTATACAATGCAAGTTTCTTTCCGGTAGAATTTAATTTTGCTTTTCCTTCTTTTTCAGCCTTTATTGGTCCATTTCTGGACCTGGCCTATCCCAATTGTTTCCATGACTTCTGCCTTGGCCATCCAGTCATGACCTGCGTGTCCTCGGATGTCGTCTACGCATCGTTTTGATGGGCGGCTTCGTGGTCTGGTGTTCGTCCATGGTCTCTACTCTAGGATTCTTCTTATCCAGCGGTGCCTATCCATTTGACCCATATGGCCAGCCCAACTTCACTTCCGCTACGCGATTACTTGGACCACATCGCTCCCGTTTTTGGCCAAAAATAGAAAATATATTTTATCACTTAATAGCGACGATGTGGCTGAAGATGGAGCACATAGACACCTGATTTAGTTCACCAAACATCATTCCGAAACAGGACTAAATCGCTTGTCGGCAAGGCTTTATTCAGTGGGTGATATAAAAATAACAACCGAAATTACTGGCCATATATAAGCCTTAATATCTGTTGTCTCGGGGTGATGAGCATGCAGTCCTACGCAGTGCTTATTATGATATTAAATGTTCTGGGTGGCAATGCAATAGTTATAAGCAGGCGTTGCGCTTACCATCAGGCGAATGACCAGCTCATCTCATCACTCAGATCCATAAAAAAACCGTGGTCGGAGCTTACAACTCTCGTAACCCAATGTTTTTTAGTCGCCGTTAATTCTTACCATTTGTACCAAACACTACAAAATGTAGCAGTATTAAGAAAATGCAGCCCGATATAGTTGTGCTGAGTCCCGCCTCTTTGAAACGAAGTTCTGATGAACTGTTAAAAGAATTCCTCGGGATTTGCATAGTCACAGTGAATGTCAGTAACATAAGTCTTGCTCTTTTCACTTATGCATACTAATGTGTTTTCTGATCATACACACCGCGCGTTTTCATAGTGAGCGAGAACCAGTGAATAAGAACCGTACATGGACCAGAGAGAGTGTGGCTCCGCGGAAACTGACTTTGGATTCGACGCACTGGAGATCAAATCCCGCTAGGCGCCGCAATGAAATAGTTATGTGCGGATTTAACACTCGCTCTAAAAACGGAGTTCGAGTTCAAGACGTTCCAGAATCACAAAATTCAAAGACATGTGACATCCATCAACGCGCAGACTGAGTGATGGATTATGTGCCATACTCTCTCTATAAGAGAAGTCCCGTGTCCCATTAGTGGAAAAGTGATAGGCTAATGATGTAACATAGAGAAAGAAAGAGAAGGGAGGGGAAAAGGAGCTAGCTTCCTGCATTGCTGAAAAACGTCTAAATTTCATAGCACAGTTTACTACGAGGTTAACAGCGAGCCAAGTTAAATTTAAGCTAAGATGCCCTACCAGTTCCGTTTAATTGGGATCTATTTTAAAATCTTGTAAGTTTATGTACTGTTTGTATCTATATGTCAGAGGTGTTTATTAAATCTACCAAGAAACGTCTTTAATGCAGTCTGAAGGAAAATTTTATGCAACTCGAGAAACGTCGTAATGAATTCTATTTGAGTACTCACAGTAAGATGATATTTACCCTTTTACCTCAGATAGTATGAAGTGTGAGAAACTGAATAATAATTATTATTATTAACTAAATAATTATATTGACAACAGATGTGTATATGTAATGCATAATTAATTTTTATTGATAATTTGTAACATAACAGCGTAATACGCGTTCAAAGCGTTACAATCACCGCCAGAAATACAATCAAAAATACAAATAATTAATTAATAAGTGATGTCATTAAAATAATAATAATAACAAATTAATTAAATAATATATTATGTATAAATAACAATAAAACTATCATAGTCTTATTAACGATAAATTTATTACTCTTAATTTCTTATGTAATGGTTTTTTTTTTACACTTCGTAGATCTATGTTTGGCCACTATCTTACCTGATTTGAAGCGATGATGTAGCCTAAGATGGAGCACATAGATCTAGAGAGAGACGGCAGTTGAGTGACTGCTCAGACCCGTCTCCCCGATGGTTCACCGAACATCATCCCGAAGCACGACTAAGTCGCTTGACGGCATGGCTTTGTTCGGTGGGTGGTATTACAACCACGGCCAGAGCCTACCACTCCAAAGCGCGTAAGCGGGTTTCATCACGATGTTTTCCTGCACCGTTTTAGAGCGAGCGTACAAAATCTGCACTTAACTATAAGTCATTGGTGCAGGGCCGGGTCGGGATTCGAACCCAGGCGCACGAGCTCCCGCTGAGCCACACTCGCTCTAAATTGTGATTATGATAATTATGATTAAGGCACTTTAATTAGTATACTATCTATTATAGGTTATACTAGATTTTCTAGCATTCCTCTCGTACCTCCTCTTGCATCGTACAGCCTTTTATATGGTACTAGTTCCTTGTATTCACATGTTTAAAGCTCACAAAAAATTTGATAACTATTGGTCAAGAAACAATCACCGTAGCATACATTATAGTTTCCGCATTCCAATCTAAAAAACCACCCTAGCCCCCCTTTAACGGTTGATTTTCCAAAACCTGTGATACACGTGTCCTTTTATTTTATTTGCATAGTATACTGCCAAAGTTTCGTGACCGTGCGACAAAAGAATTTTTTTTCTCCATACATCCTTTATGACCTCATTTGACCCACTTAAAGGTCAAAATTCGAGAAATCCGTTCTTAAATGACGCCTTCACTACTTGTACAATACGTGGTCCAAATTTCAGGTTTCTATGTTAAGCGGTTTTGGCTGTGCGATGATTGTAGAAAAAAACCCTGTTCTTTTATTGTATAGATAAAAGGCGTTGACTGACCTTGTTTAGGATTTAGAAGCAGCTTAAGAGCCTATTAAAATACAGTTGTAGGAATAGGGAAAAACTTACCCATTAATAAGTGTTCTTCCACATCTCATATTGTAAATGTCCATAGGCGAAGGACGCGACGATGAACGCTTACCATCAGGCGGGCTGTTTGCTTGTTTGTATTTTTTTTCTAACGTGAGTGCGCATTACAATGTAGTACTATTAGGTATTCTGTGACAATGATTTTTGTTAAATTCCCGGTTTCAAGAATGAATGCTTACAACAGCTGGCCTGTACTACGAAGAAAATCGATTCGGGGAAGTTTCAACGAAACATTTTTGCGAAACTTTACTCTTACCAAGCTTTCTGCTGCGGTAGTTTTACAGAATTTCTTTAATAATACGAAGCAAATAAGATGTCACTGAAAAATGGAAATGTGTTAGGATGTTGTCCCAGCTATATCCAGCCAGCGTGATATCTCACAATATATATAAAATGTATGTTTATTATATGTAGGGCTTTAATAGTTTGAAAACAGAAAAAAATAAAAATATTCAGGTCTCGATACCGAGGGGAGAAGAAGATAATAGCGAATGTGGCTCAGGGGGAGAACGTGCGACTTTCGATCCGACGTACCCGAGTTCGAATCCCGCTGGCCTCGCACCACTGACTTTCTTAAGTTATGTGCGGATTTAACACTCGTTCTGAAAACGGTGAAGGAAAACATCGTGAGGAAACCGGCATGTCAAAGAATTTATCACAAAAATTCAAGGACATGTGACATCCACCAACCCGCACTGGGCCAGGGTGGTGGATTATGGCCCATACTCTCTCTATGAGAGAAAGCCCGTGTCCCAGCAGTGGTAACGTGATGGGCTGATGATGATATCGAGGGGTTACCTGTTTGTGCCGTTTGGGGTAGAGTTTTTTGGGGTAGACTTTGGGCCCGTGGGGACCAGGAGCACTAGAAATTTATAAGGATTTGGTGGGGCGGCTGGTGGAGTCCCCACGTGACCAAAATGCTGGCGTGTATTTTTCCCAAAGAATCAGCGCAGGCGGCGTTGCCTCGCAATTCAGCGCAACGTCGCCAGCATTTTGGGCACGTTGCCGGACGACGGGTATCGGTTGAATTTTCTGTAGGCCATTCAGTTGGCGCAATCGATACCCGCATGTACTTAATACCCGCATGTATTCAATATATTTTTGTTTCGTTTTATTTTGTTTTTAAATTATTAAGCCTTTTCTTTAGTTTGTTTTTCTGTTCTCACAATATTATTGGGGAACTTTTGTGATATTTGTCGAAAGGACTCAGTGTACGTAGACATTTATAAATATGTAAGGAATTAAAAGAGGACGTTCACTTTGTCTTTAATTTATTTTCTACCTTACACCTATGTCTAATGTCTTATTCTATCCCGTTCACTCTTTATCAAAATTTAATTACTCTTTCAAACTTAAACTATCTCACAACTCGCAATGCATCTCTTTCACACTTTTTGTGATGTTCCAAATTCAATCTATAATCCTTGCGCTCTTTCTGTCCTATTTGTAACTCATTCATTCCTTCTCTTTCGCACATCTTAACGTTTTGCTAAAGATACTGCTTTAATAATTATAATAAGAAATTAAGGGTCAGATGCAGAAGGCAATACTCCTTGACACGCCGCGTATTTTCAGGAGGTTCCTTGGCCCGCTGGCGCTGCCAGCGACACTTTAGGTTTAGGTTTTTTGTAATATTTTTGTATATATATATTTTTTTTATTAATATTATAATAAGCGGGTTATGCTATATTTGACGTAAGTATATATTTTTGCTTGGCAGTGAAGTTAAAACGCTTTCGTATCAAAATGACATGTTAGCAGAAGGATCTTAAATGTATTCTCAAAATGGGTACTATCAGTGACACAATAAAATATGTAATGTTCCAAACATCTATCTATCGATGGATCCAAATAGAAATACTTATTAATCCAATAAATTAATCATTGATATCTAAATAAGTAATCTCACAGTCGGTCCGCTGATAGCGTCACTGCTTTCTATGTAAACTTTTTTGTTTCTGCTTTGATGTTTCTCTATTTTTCGTTAGATACATTTTTGGCCACTGTGTCAAATAAGGTTGCTCTACAATAACATTTGATGATGTAAGTGCATTGTTACTTATTTTACCACCTTTTTATTAAGTCACTTTCTTGTTTGTCGGTCGTTGCGGGTGAAATCTTGCAACTCGAATTTTGAGCACTTTGCCGGCTGAAACTTTCAGGGTAGCTCACAACTCGATGACAATGCATAAAAACGTGGTTTTTAGATTTATTTATTTTATTTAACTGATTGCCGAGACGAGCTGGTAAGCCAGGTCGTTTGCCTGATGGTAAGCAATACGCCAGCTCATAACAACAGCTTTAGATTAATTTTTTAATCAACATTAATTTCTTGTTAGTCTACTGGCAAGAGAGTTTTCTTACTACAAAAATCTAGTTGAACCATTTAAGGGACTTGACTCGACTAAACTAGGTTTGGCCTTTAAAATGTCATTAGTAAGTAACTTAGTAACATGTAATTCAAGTTTTGAGACACTCTCTACTTGTGTGATGTTTCTCTATTACGTAGTTACACAGTTATTTATGGGTCACGTCCATCAAATTCTAAAGCCAAAGGGCTTGAATTTCGGCTTTAATCAAAGGATTAAGGGGACTTTATCGCAGGCCTTGGCTGCGCAGATGGCCCGTACAGCAACACTGAGGTTTGTGAAATGGTTGGGAAATCTACGCTCGAAAGTTTGGAAAATATAGTTGGGTATGTCTTTTATATAGAGTGTTATTGAAACCATGAGCTATATTTAAACTACCGTCCTTCCAAATTGTGTTAGTCCTTTCTGTTCAAAGGTTGTCTGGAAGAGATCATTTTGAGCGTTAAGACCGCCTATAGTTATGCTGATTACGTGATTAAATGTATTTGTTTTTAATGTACCTAATTTTAAAGTTTTTAACAATAAAGTGTATTTTTTTAATTCACATACACGATCATTCGTAATTATTTGTTTATCAATCCACTAACAAAAATCTGACGAAAAATTAAATATTATTTTTAGAAGCTTTTACTTAACTTGCAATGTTTGTTCGGGCGGAATCTTGCAAGCTGAATCAGAACCACTTCCTCTTATCCCACGGAGTGAAACTTTGCATTCTTTTCAAAGTCCGATGACAATGAAATATTATGGTGACAGCTGATCAGAAAATTACATGTGTAATTTTATGTATTACTATTCTGTGGTATTACTTAGCATTACAGTAGGTAGGTATACACAGGGCTGAGCCGCTTGTTTTTGTTTACGAATAATAAAGCACCGCGCCGTGAGATATCGAGTTTGCTCTGAATGTTACATTGCACATGAATGATTAGGTCAGATTCTATCTTAACGTAAACTGTCTAGGCCCACATTTTAGTTTCTAGGTCGTATTTACAGACAGTTAATTGAGCTTTACGAGTTAATAACTAAAATAGAGGATCGAACTTTGTTGACTTAGTGTATGGCGCCACTTTGTTAGTGAATTAGGCCAAAATTCTAATATTAAAAAGGTTTGTAAGGATTTGCAATTTAACCCATTGAAATCCGTGCCTTACGCGTTATCGTAAAGAATTTGTCCTGGCGATGCCACATGCCAATTGTTTTTATAGGGCAAAAAGAATTGAACAAATTTTGATGAAATTTTACAATAGGTCCTTATATTCCTGGAATAGGATAAAAAATACATGTTATAAACTTTTATCGTAAACAAGCTGAATTAAATCAAATTAAAAGAAACAATTATAATAAAACATATCTAAGAACTACTAGAACTAGAAAATCTACTTTCAAATAAAAAAAACCCATTCAAATTAATTCACCCGTTTAAGAACTACGGTGCCACAGACTGACACAGACATGCACATAGTGGTCAAACTTATAACACCTCTCCTTTTTGCGTCTGGGGTTAAAAATTGTGCGTGTGACGCGTGTGAAACCACGGGGCGTAGCTAGTCCTACATACAAATCTCTCTAGGGTAAAATGAGTGCTACTCAGTAACTCGGAAATGAAAGTAATGTAACAGTAAAGTTCACTGATTTACTAAACATGAGCCCGTCACATGTTAGGTCTACACACAGTAGGGGAGTAAACAACATAGTTAAAATCATCATCATCATCAGCCCATCACGTTCCCACTGCTGGGACACGGGCTTCCTCTCTTTTTTAACCGACTTCAAAAAGGAGGAGGTTCTCTGTTTGATTGTATTTTTTTTATCTTTTTTTTATTTTTTTTATGTTTGTTACCTCAGAACTTAACTAAAAGCTCACCCCACATCTTACAAAACTGGACTGGGCCGTCTGCTTGTTTGCCGACACATTAAATAAAAATAAAAAACTCTGTCATTTATGAACCGATTTGAAAAATTCTTGCGTTGGGTTCAGTATAACTACGAAGTGGTCGCATATAAATTTCATCGATATTTGACCGTGGACTTCGAAAATACATTGAATATTCTAATAAATTGAATTCCACCACGCTGGCCCATTGCGGGTTGGTAGATGTCACATGTCCTTGAACTTCTGACTAATTCTTGTACATGCCGGTTTTCCTTCACCGTTTTTAGAGCGAGTATTAAATCTGGTGGCCCAAAAAGGCCACTCTAAACGAATCATAATATGATTCACTTTAGAAATCGCAAAATATAATAAATTATTATGAATTCTTATATATATGAATTCATAATAAATTATTATGGATTATGTAAACGAAATTAAACTTAACTTAACTAAAGTGAATCATATTATGATTCGTTTAAAGTGGCCTTTTTAGACCTGCTGTACATAACTTAAGAAAGTCAGCGTGAAATGTCAATGGCAACGACTTGTTTTAGGGACTGGTGCAGGAGGTAAATCACCCATTCTGTTCTCTCCCTTCTCACCCTCTTTTTCTCAACATTCCTTATCCCTGTGTTATCGGTGTCGTAGTTGCGCACTACTGCTTGGCGGCAGAATAACTGGCAAAAGTAGTAGTAGTTCCTACCCAGACGGTCACCCGTATAATAGAGATCTACCACGAAAGTGATCTATTAAAAGGAACAATTTTTTTAACCGCAAAGTAAAAAGGAGGGGTTTGGTTACTATGTGTGTCTGTCTGTGGCACCGTAGCTCTTAAATGGGTGAACCGATTTGGATGCGGTTTTTCATTTGAAAGCAGGTTTTCTAGCGGTGGTTCTGAGACGTGTTTTATCAAAATCGGTTCAGCCGTTTTTTATTTTTTATAGTTTTTTTTAATTTAATTTTTTTATGAGGCTTACGTTTGACAACAACTCACCTGATGGTAAGCGTAGTTGCGGTTGCTTTACGTTTGCCCATAGGTATCTATTCACTCTTGTCTTAAAGAGTCCCAGGTTGTAATTGGAAGGAAATAAGGATTCAGGTAGAGAATTCTACTCCTTAGCAGTACGTACAATGAAAGAGTCAGCGAAGCACTTAGTGCGGACTAGTGGTATGTGAACAACGTAAGGGTGGAGTGACTCTCCTCGCCTGATGGTCCTAACATGGTATGGAGATGAAGGGATCAGCTGATGCAGGTCTTGTGCACATTCCACAAAATGCAGCCTGCAAAAAAAATGTTTATGATTTATCTTCGGTAGTACCCATACTGTCCAACAGCGCTCATGCAAGTCCGCTTGATTAAGCTTCGTGAGGCGATACCGAAGCTACCTTTAATTAATTTATTCCATGAAAACGCCTGGTTTACTTTAGACAGCTTTGATTTTGTTGCGAACAACTGCTTAATTTAGCCAAGCTATTTTCGCTCGTAAAGTTAACAAGTTAAAGTGCAAATTGGAGTTGGAATTAATGGATAAAGTTCTGCATATTTTGTAGAGCACTTAATATTGGCTTTAAATATTTTGAAGCAGGAACTAATCGAAAACTATTTGCTTATTTCGTAAATGGGTAGATTCTTGATTGTTTTAATAACCAGCCGTCCGATTCAGAATCTCTCGATAACGAATACCGAATCAATTCGAATGAATATCGATCTCGTGTCGTAGATTCCTTTCCGTTTTATTCCGTCCCGAGAATTCAATACGTTTTCGGTAACAGTATTGGTATCGATTACATGTCGCATTCGCGGAATTTGTTATGTATGCAATAAATAAATAAATAATAAATAAAAATATATCTTGTTAAGCTATTGCATAGCTTCTATCGCGGGCCTTGAGCGTGGAGACCGAATCCAGAAATTCCGTAACGAAAATAACCTAACACCCCCCACTCCGAATGCTATGCAATAGCTTTCCGCGGCAGTCTCCGAGTGCCACACGTCTTTTTTTTATTAATACAGGCCTCTATTAATAAACGGCGAATAAAAGTTAAACAATGTTTAACACGCAATCAGGCGAAAATTCATCTCAAATCTGAAACTAATATAATATGTATGGGGATAGATTGTAAATAATAAATATTATAAGTGAATTTGATATTGTAAGTGAAAAAATGTTTAGCATGTTTTGTCACTGTTCGACTTACAATAAAATGAATTTGTTAGAAACAGACAAAACTTTATTTTTTTATGTAACTGAGTGACGAGACGAGCTGGATGTTTGCCTGATGGTAAGTAACACGCCAGCCCATAACAATAACAGCACCACCCAGAACGTTGTTTTGCAAAATTCTACGCGGCACTGCACTGCGCTCGTCACCCTGAGACAATTAGCTGTTGAGTCTCATAGTGCCCAGTAATTTCGCTGGCTACAATGCCCTTCAAGGTTTTTATTAATAGATCCATAATTTTTATCCTCCTGTGTGTGCAGCTGCCTTTCTTTTTAATAGTAACAAAACACTGCATTACCTTGTAAAGGTACGAAACTACTTCCATGTTCTTTTCATTTAGCAAACAAAGCCTACCGGCTTTGTTTGCTAAGGTATGCTGTAATCCCAGACTTAACAATATTTCGCAAAAATACCGTGTAAAGAGATTTTTTCCCGCGTTTGCGATAAATTCATTACTTGAAGTATCTGCGAGCCTGATTTGCCAAATAAACTTTGTTTGAACGCGGGTCAGGGTTCACTAAAAGTTCTTTAAACCTTCGAAGAACTTATACTTTTTATGTGATGTACTTTTGATGGTAAGCATAAGCAACACGCCTACAACAGTAGCAGCACCACCCAGAACTTTGTTTTGCATAATCCTCCGCGGCAATGCACTGCGCTGGTAACCTAGAGACAATAGCTTTTATTTCTCATTACGCTGAGTAATTTCACTGGCTACAATTCCCTGGCTAAAATCGGAACATAGTAATGCTTGCGCACTACTGCTTGGCGGCAAAATAGTTGACAAAGCCGTGGTACCCTGACGGGTTTTCGCATAAGTGAAACCTAAACAAACTACCACTTAAGTTTACCTACCTTCAAAATAATAATAATAATAAATGGACATGGACCGCTCTATTATCACGGACAGGACTATTGTAGCCAATAAGCCTGATATCGTGGTGGTTAACCGGTCCCAACGCCGAGCAGTGCTCGTCAACATCACCATCCCACATGACGAGAATCTCGTGAAGGCCGAGAAGGACAAGCTCAGCAAGTACTTTGACTTGGCCCACGAGGTAACCGCCATGTGGAATGTTGACTCGACGATCATTGTCCCGATAGTTGTTTCGGCGAACGGCCTAATAGTGAAGAGTCTCGACCAACATCTCAAGAGGCTCTCGCTAGACGGTTGGATTAAGGGTCAGATGCAGAAGGCAGTACTCCTTGACACGGCACGTATTGTCAGGAGGTTCCTCACTCTGCAGTCCTAACCACTGGTAGTTTGGGCCCTGCCCCGCTGCCGGCGGCACTCTAGGTTTAGGTTTTTTATAATATTCTTGTATATACTTTTTATAGAAATACTGTAAAAAACTTAAATTTAAGAAAGAAAATAAATAATTTGATAATAATAATAAATAAAGAATAAAAAAAAATAGTTTATGAATATTTTTTTTATTAATTATTATTAAATATATTAAAACGACACGTATTGTATAGTAGCTTATTTTATTATAGTATTACACTACACCCTTACTAATATTATAAATGCGACAGTTTGTGAGGATGGATGGATGGATGGATGTTTATTACTCAATTACGCAAAAACTATTGAACGGATTTGATTAAATTTGGTATGTAAGTGCATTAGGTCCTGGAAAAGGACATAAGCTACTTTTTATCCCGGGAGACCGCGGTTGAAACCGCGGAGCGTAGCTAGTATATAGTAAATAAATAACGCCCAACGATCACATACGTAGATCCTGACCCCTAACTAGGATTCCCTGTGTCTAGGGAATCAGGAACTATGAGGACCATGGTCCCACAAAACACACGAAACAAATGCTTGAGCTTTTATTTTTCGGTGCACAAACATTCGTCCTGTCACGGGAACCGAACCCGCAACCTTAGTGGTGTATGAGGTTTGAGCCAACCTGCCCAACCACTACACCACAGAGGCGGTCATAGTATACATGCATGTACAATTTATAGTAGGTAAAATGTATCTAAGTACAACAATTTCCCTCAAGCTTCAAGATTTAACTTTTCGTGGTGTGCCACAAAGTGTTTGCAGAGCTTGATGTCAACAGAAAAAGTTTTATGTTTCGACTAAGTTGTGCAGCGTGGAAGCGACGGAAAGTTGTGGCAAACCAGACGTATGAGACCTGACAACTGCGGACTAATATGAGAGAGAAACGAAGTTGCAACAAAGTTCGAATTTCAAAAGTTCTTTATTCAGTTTTGACATCACAGCCGCACTTATGAACATCAATTATTACAATGACTCTACCACCGTATCGGAAAAATAACCACTACTCAAAAGATACGGCAAGAAACGTAGGGGCATTTTTTTAGAACTTTTGTTACAATATCTTGTTTGTTTTTACAATATTATGTTTCTCATGTGCCAGCTGGCTACTTGGCAGAAGCGGAATGTTCCATGCATCTTTGTCTTCTATGTAATAATGTTACTAAGAGTATAATATGTTTTTTCATTAGGATATTTTTCACACGTAATTTAAATTTACTTTCTTTGACCTCCGTTAACCGCAAGTTTTGTCTGCACTGTGGTAGCAGCGGTGACAAAATGAACTTTGTTTTTGGATCGATATTCCACCTTTTTTATATATACTCGTTAAAAAACTTCAACATTATCAGTTCTTTGAGATCTTGGCGGTTACAGTAATGGGCGAAATATGATCCGGGTTCGACAGATAAAAAAAACAACGACCTTCGAAAAATATCTGACTTGGCGCGGTCCATTTTCCATAATTGTTTAGACGGGAAACTTTCTACTTTAAATCAAATTTAAATCATTGAAATACGCCATATTACTACATAGTATAAAACAAAGTCGCTTTCTCTGTCCCTATATCCCTATGTATGCTTAAATCTTTAAAACTACTCAACGGATTTTGATGCGGTTTTTTTTAATAGATAGAGTGATTGAAGACGAAGGTTTATATGTATAATAACCGTGCGAAGCCGGGGCGGGTCGCTAGTATACTATAATAATAATATTAGAAAAGCTAAAGTTTGTATGTAAGTGTGTTAGTGTGTAAGTGTGTTTGTTCTCTCTTCACGCCGCAACAGTTAAACGGATTTGAGTGAAATTTGGAATGGAGATAGCTTATACTCTGGATTAACACATAACATTTAATGATGTAACACATACTTTTTACCCCGGGAAGCATTTTGAGAGTAATTTTATTAGTTTTCGTAAGTAGTATGCTATTTAAGTAATTAATTATTTTTTTTTTTTTTTTTTTTTTACCCCTTTTAGATCTATGTTTGGCCACTATCTCGCCTGATGTGAAGCGATGATGTGGCCTAAGATGGAGCACATAGATCTAGAGAGAGACGGCAGTTGAGCGGCTGCTCAGACCCGTCTCCCCGATGGTTCACCGAACATCATCCCGATACACGACTAGGTCGCTTGACGGCATGGCTTTGTTCGGTGGGTGGTATTACAACCACGGCCAGAGCCTACCACTCCAAAGCGCGTAAGCGGGTTTCATCACGATGTTTTCCTTCACCGTTTTAGAGCGAGCGTGCAAAATCTGCACTTAACTATAAGTCATTGGTGCAGGGCCGAGTCGGGATTCGAACCCAGGTGCGTCGGATCGAAAGGCGCACGAGGTCCCGCTGAGCCACACTCGCTCTAAAAGTAATTAATTAAAGTTAATTGTACAATTTGACGTAATTGTAAATAAAGTTACATCAGGCCTAGCGCACTCCGCACTGTAGGTACGAAGCTACAAGTACACAGCCGGACACCGACGGCGGGTCGCGCGTCGTTACACGTGCCGCGTCAGAAGAGATAAGAGCTATGCGATAGAAAGAGAGGCGCTCTGTAGGTTAATATGATTGGTAGGTATGCAGCGCTAAGCGGACTGATTTGAGTTTTATTGCGTCATAGCAAGAGTCGCTATTTGTTTAAATTTATTTGCGGAGTGATGCTTCTGTCCCTTAGTATTCTGATATGGTTCAATTTCGTAAAAAAAGGATTCGATACAAGATAAAATGTAACCTTCTGAAATGATTAAGGTAGTCATCCCGAAGTTAATTTCTTTAGATTCACCTGCAAAGTAGATGAACTAAGAAGTTTGAAAGATTCGCTTCGTCACGACACGCCGGCATCGGCATAGAGGGCGGCAGTGGCAGGTCGATATTAATTTATTCCTAAACAACTCCGTCATGGACGTAGTAAGGGAAGGGGCTTAACTCCAAAGACTATTTTATACTCTAATCTAACGTTTATATAAAATTGTTTTAAATTCTACCTGCTACTGCTGAACACATGCAAGCGCCATTTCTGTATGTAAAATCGAGTGGTAAAGATACAGGCCTAGCCTAGTTTGGGGCCCACCGATAAACTAACATTAAATCACTGCACTGATAAATTAAAATGTATGTGTAAATCAATACGTAATTTAATTGAATAGCGGATTAATGTAACTTTGGAAAATATTTTTGACTTTACTTTATTTAAACGCTATTTTCTGAAATAAAACCCAAACATCCCGCCAAAATTCCCAGTTCCTGTTTCAGTTTCCCACTGCAATTTTGCATTAAAAACTCAATTTTTTAACGTCCTATAGGTACCTACGTTATCGCAACTAATTCGCACTCGCGATGCCGGTGATTTATAATGGTGAGTTCACCCCAATACTGGCGCGCAGGCCATTTTGGTGAAGTGTCAGTTAATCGAAAATGTTGTATACTGTTATAGCAATCTCGGATATCACGGTTTTTATTTTTGTATACAATGGTCCTCATAGTTCCTGGTTCTCTAGATACAGGGAGTCCTAGTTAGGGATATGTATATGATCATTGGGCGTTATTATTCTTATTCACGTTATTTATTTACATTCGTATATCTAAGTTTTTTTACAAAATTTCAATAAACACCTAAACCTAAAGTGCCGCTGGCAGCGGGGCAGGGCCCAAACTACCCGTGTTATTCACCCGGTCCTTCGGAAGGCTTGCGCGGAGACATGAGTCCAACACGTAGAGGCCTCTTAGAGCATTTAATGTAAATATGTAAAGAAAGAAAAGAAAGAAAGAAAATATATTTATTCAAGACAGATACACGAAAAATTACATTAAGCTATAATACTATACTACACATAGCAAATAATACTATACTATACATACAACAGAAAAATATAACACATGTAATAATACATATAATAAATACATAATATAATTATAGTATAAGGGAACGTTGCGCGATGTCAGGAAAAGGTTCCGACTCAGCATAAAAACTAAGGTAATTAATACCTTAGCACTGGTTTTCAGCCTTAACCTATGACCATGACATCACGAACTGTAAGATAAGAGACGAATACAACATAAATATATAAAGAAATATATCACAAAAGTAAACAGAATATACACTGAGGGCCCTATTAATAAACGGTAAATTAAGTTAAACAATGCTTCACATGTTTTGTCCCTATTCAACTTCCGTTGGGTAAGGTAAGGGCCAAAGGGATTAAAAAGCAAAAAAATAATCATTAATAGGCGGTGACACTGACATAATTATGACAACACTTATAAAAGTTAATTTATACTCTGTGGTGCCACGTATTCTATTCTAACCTAAAAGTAAACACATTTTCCCAGCAGACAAAATATTTCTTTCCGGAAAGGAAGAACACAATAGGTAAAATTGTAATTTATTATTATTATTTGCCCCCAACACCGCTTCCTGCTTACGTTCATGAACTCCGTCATCATAGATAGGAGGGGATTATCCCCTTAACCTTAAAGGGCGTCTGTTTTTAGAACTCCTGATTAAAATTGATTTTGACAGCTGACGTTTTTCCCCTTTGAAAATGCGTATAAAGAAAAGCTGGGTCATAAAGTGGTTAGAGGTTTATCTTACGTTCATTTACTTGCATTACAATCATTATTACCAGCCTACGTTCTCACTGCTGGGACATATTTTCTCTGAGAGAGAAAGAGAGAGAGAGATAATTTGGCATTTTATCATAGTGGAAACTTAGAAAGGTCTATGTGCTAGTTGGCTGCTTGGCAGAAACGGATTGTTCCATGCACCTTTGTCTTATATGTAATTAATAACGGTATAGTATGCTTTTTCATTAGAATATTTCTCACACGCAATTTGAATTTTCGTACTTTGAGCTTTAGATGTCAAAATAATAATAATAGAATTCATCTTAATAGCCCAATCATAAGTAATTTTCATGTCTCCAATCCTCGCATTTATCGGAGGCTGTCTTTGATTGCATCTCCTTAATGATGCACTTAGAAACCGTCCCCGACAGTGTGGCCCATTACATATCCAAATTAAATGCTCTACGTGTTGGACAAATGTCCCCGCGCAAGCCTTGTTCCCGCGCATGCCTTCTGGGTGTATACCTCCAGAAAAAGCGACTTAATAAAAAATATTTAATATCTTACAAATATAAATATAGGTATCACTTATTCAATGAACAACTCTATAGTTAAAAAAACAATAACCGTGACGAGCTTGGATTTAAATCCAGTGCTTCTAAATTAGCAAGTGTTTTGTTTATTTAAACTTGCTCATACTACCTCCATTACTTTAAATTAACCGTCAGGTGATGTAGGTAATCTTATTAAGGACTATTAAGGTCATGCCTAATTGGCCTAATATCAGACATTTTCTATTTTCCTTCTCTCTAAAGCTTTGTCCGAAATTACTTTACTGTCATCAATATTTGTTCTCGAGGGCTCTGTAGGAAGTTAGGTCATTATTTTTTTTTTTAAATCTAACCTGTAACAAGACGAATATCAGGTTGAACAAGTGAACTTAAGTAACTAAACTTTAAAAAAGCCACCGACACAAAAAGCCTATAAAAAGTAAAAACGGCTGAAACGATTTTTAACCGACTTTGAAAAGGAGAAGGTTCTCTTTTCGATTGTATTATTTTTGTTTGATAAAGCAAGTCTACGAACCACCGCTAGAAAACCTGCTTTCAAATAAAAATACCGCATCCAAATCGATCAACCCATTTAAGAGGTACGGTGCCACAGACAGACACACATAGTAGTCACCCGTCTTTTTTGCGTCGGGGGTATCTAAGGCTTTCCTTTAGTTTGTCGTAGGCATTGAGCTATTAATAATAGCTCAATAATATAGCTCAATGGTCGTAGGTATGTTATACTTCTCAGAATTCGATCCTTACAAGTGACACTATCGGCTGGTGTAATAATACAGGGTGTGTTTTTTCAAATTCAACGTGTTCCATTCGAGGCTAGGACAAAAATCTTTTTCAAAAATCCAATTATGCAGTTTTTGTTTTTATCAAAATCGGCCCCGAGCCTCTTTTGAGCAATTTTTGCTTTATAGTTTGAGATTTGGCCATCCACGCCCACTTGAAAAATTCAAAGTGTATATGTGATGCCATCGTCAATAGGCTCTAATAAAAATATCACTCTTTTCTAGACATAAAAACTCATTGTTAAGCTTAATAAAGAGTGTAATATAAAAGTACGCGTGTTATAAGTTGCATTATGAACCAAAAATCGGTGTAATAAGAGACACTTTACGAGCAAGTGTGTTAAAAAAATCTTTTAATTCAATTTAAAGAACTCTATTCGCTGTGAAGCATTAATAAAAGCAAAGTGGGCGACAACTTTGAAATCACGTTTTACGTAAAAACACCAGAGGGACATGTCTAACGGTATTCTGAAGACGTAATTTATTGTAAGTGTCTTTAATCATCCAGTCCCTAAAGCATTTTTGTTATGCTCAGTAATTTTGATTAATATGATAATAGCTTAAGAGATGCCTACGTGGAAAAATACGATCGACGAAATTTTTTAATTAAATATTAAGTAGTTTAGTAGATGAATTAGTTTTAGGGTATGATAGAGCTGGCGTGTTATGTGACAAAAGTCCCTAATAAAAAGAAGAAAAAAAAATTTTTCTCGTAATAAATCAAAATCAAAATCAAAATCAAAATCTCTTTAATCATTTTGGCATCACAGACGCACTTATGAACGTCAAATTATCACAATGACTCTACCACCGTATCGGAAAAAGAACCACTACTCAGAAGATACGGCAAGAAACTGAGGGGCATTTTTTTTTAGAGATTTTGTTACAATTTTTTGGGCTTTTACAATGTTATGTTTCTTATGTACCAGTTGGTTACTTTGCAGAAGTGGAATGTTCCAAGCATCTTTGTCTTCTATGTAATTACGAACAGTGTAGTATGCTTTTCTCATTAGAACATTCTTAACGCGTAATTTGAATTTACTTTCTGTGAGCTCCGTTATACACTTTGGAATTTTATTATAAAAACGTACGCAGTTGCCCATAAAGGACTTATTCGTTTTAGTTAGTCTATACCTAGGTACAACAATCCTATCCTTATTTCTAGTGTTAATGTTATGATGGTCACTATTTACTTTGAATTTTTGGAAGTTTTTGCGAACATGCATTATATTTTCATAAATATATAAAGAAGGTAAAGTTAATATATTAACTTGCTTAAAAAAATCCCTTAACGAGTCCCAACTCGTAAATCGCGCGAACCGCACGCTTTTGTAATATAAAAATAGTATCTATATCCGCAGCAGAACCCCACAGCAAAATGCCATATGACATTATGCTGTGGAAGTATGCAAAGTAAACTAACCGAGCCGTAGCTATATCCGTTAATTGCCTAATTTTACGAACCGCATATGCAGCAGAACTAAGTTTTCCAGATAGAGCATCAATATGAGGACCCCACTGCAACTTAGAGTCTATGCCTATACCTAGGAATACCGTCGCTTTGTCTGTATCGAGTTTATTACTATTGAGCATTACGTTTGGCTCTACATGTCTAACATTAGGCAAAGAGAACTTTAAACATTTCGTCTTTTTCGCGTTTAGTAACAAATTATTCGCAGAGAACCATTTCGAAACAACATCCAATACGTAGTTCACATGCGCCAATTCACTGTCCTTTCTATCTACTTTAAAAATTATCGATGTATCATCAGCGAATAGAACAATATCTGCAAGGTCTTTAACTACAAAGGGTAAATCATTTATATATGCCAAGAATAAAAACGGCCCCAATATTGATCCCTGCGGTACCCCCATTCTGACTAAGGATCCGGAAGATGTTACGCCATTTACCCCAACTTTTTGCTGTCTATCGGTTAAGTAGGACTCAACAAGATTCAGAGCAGTTCCACGAACCCCATAGCGGTAGAGTTTACGAATTAGTGTACGGTGCTCTACACAATCGAAAGCTTTGGAGAGATCACAAAATACACCAATGGCATCCTGTGAACTCTCCCAAGCTTCAAGCACATGTGTTACTAGTTCGACCCCGGCATCTGATGTTGACCTGCATTTCGTGAAACCGAACTGACTCTCGTTCAGTATTTTGTGTTCGTTGAAGTGGGATAAAAGTTGTTTAAGAATAAGTCTTTCAAATATCTTACTCAGAGCCGGAAGCACAGAGACTGGTCTGTAATTCGAGGGATCAGTTTTACTACCTGATTTGAAGATCGGTGTAATTTTACTATTTTTCATTAAATCGGGAAATGAGCCTGTGTCAATACACATATTAAATATAGCCACGAGTTAGCCAATAGTTACTGTCAACCAGAACTCTTATTTATTTGTGGGACAATTCAGGCTAAACACTATACAATAAGCAGAAAACCAGCGTCGTGGATTAATCCACAGCATTATGCTAAACTCAGACCTTTTTTGACGTCACTGAGCACGGCAGCGATTCTCGTATCAAGGTGCAAGCATTTTGTATATCACTTACCTATTGTTTTAGTGTTTGTCAAATATTTTCTTTCTTTCTTTCTAATAATACAAAAGTTAAAGTTTTCAAGCATATATGCTGATAATTATGTTGTATGTCCCTCTGCTTGGCAAAGATCTCCCCTCGACTTTTCTGCTGTTTTCGATCTTAGACATTGCCAGTCTTTGACAAAGGGCTTAAAACTACTGTCCATCCAAAGGTTGTCTGGAAGAGATCGCTTTAAGCGATATGACCGCCCATTGTACTACTTTATTATTATTACTTCTTCATTTCAGGTAACTTAAGAAAACAATAGTTACATTAGTGACTAAAGTAATTCTAAGACCCATAATATATATACCTTACAGACCAACATACATATTATAATATTAAAAAACTATTTTTTGTAAGCTACAACAGGGAATTGTTTTCGCCTACTTTCCCTGTACCGGCGGTAGACTATCCCTGCAGGCCAGAAGTCCGGGGCGAGGAACATCTTCGCGTGTTCCGCTGGAACCTGAAGCGCGTAGGACTTGAAGTCAGTGGTCCTAGTCTGCTCCAGCCGCGACAAACTCACGTTGATGGGCCACTGACTGATGGACTACCATTGTAAGGAATTTTATGCTATTATTATTTTTATTGTTTTGTATCTGGTATGCAATAAAGAGTTTTGTAATTTGCAATTTATGTTTTCCCTGGTTTAAGTGATATTTCAACTGAGACACATTAATTACAGTATCTTCAATACTATAGATACTTGCATACGTAGGGACATGTACAATTTGACGATAAAGGTAATGATAGAAAGAGATGTATTTCAAGATTGATGATATGTTTTTGTTTTATTTTAAGAACTTGCAACACAATTCACAAAGCTATACCTAAGCTGTTCTTGAAATCTAAGTCGCTAGCTCTTTGTATAAATTTTGTATATCGTTGGCTATCTCTATCGCATACATTTTTAGAAGTCGAATCACACTCAAGGGAACAATATATCAAGACAAGTTTGTGAATGCCCAGATTTTACAAGTATATTATGTTAAGGAAAGTTGAGACATAGAACCTACGCATGTTTAATGTTAAGAAATATTATTTATAGCGTTCGTAACATACCTGCTAAGTTAAGCTACTTTCGCTGTGGTCACCACTTGGATTGGTAACCGTTTGTAGTATTTACATCTGATAACAGGACCGGATAACAGTCGCTAGGCCATATCGAAGGCCTTTGGACAGTCTATAAACTCCGACACCAGGGTAACCACATATCCAAACGAGTGAGAAGAAAGAAGACAAATGTCAAAACCTTCACAAACTTTATTAATTCAAGATAAACCTTGCAATGAAAGGGCCTGCATAGATTTATTTTGGTCGGCAACGTAAACAGTAGAGCGGCGGCCAGCACGCTCCACTGAATTCTATTGATCTCATGGTATTTTTAAACGCTCTCTTGGGGCGCTATGGTCAATAAACTGAGGTAGAAAGGAATAAAATAGAGCCAAAATGAACAGGGAGATAAATAAATCTTGGCCATACACGGTACTTTCTATTGTGTGTCCTTATCGAAGAAAAAATACAGCACTGGGGGCTTACCACCATCTCTTAAACCAATATTATTTTAAGCTTACTTCCGTTTTCCGTACCATGAAGGCCTAAAAAAAGCTTACTTTGATATTATATTGTTGAGAAGTTTTGGTGACATCATCGTAAATCATTCATTCAGGTGTTTCTTGACAGCTGACACTGCAGGAACAAAAACATTATTGTTTGATTAAGCTCAAGCGAATCAGAATAATATGATAGTAAGCTTCAAATAAAACGTTCCTGTAGCATGATTGTCTTGTAAAAGTTGGTGGTTAGCCCGCTGGACTTGCTGACCACCGTAGCTCAATTGGACCCTTCCCACGACTAGGGAATGTTTTGACGCGTGTTCAAGTCCCAGCTTGTAGTCGTATTTTTTCTTTAACTTTTTTATGTAAATGTTATAGCCGTAAATTAAGAAAAAGCGCGATTTATTCCTTGCGGTCCCATTGCTCGATCCCATTAAAGAGCCATGGACCACGAGGAATGGTATTTTTATTTCCGTGTAGTCCCATCAAAGGGACCACTAGGAATAGTAAGGAAGTGGTTTCGGCGCGCCTGAGCAAATGGGACCACAAAGAATAAACCAAAAGAACAAGATAAAAATTAGATTTAGTAGTCAATAGATAATATCTTAGGATAAAGCTCTTGAAACATCAGTTAGAATAAGACTCTGCCTATATCGAGGTGACAATGGCATCAGCAATGGCATAGATTATGTCTTGACCATATCATATTGCTTAGAAACGATTCAGGAGAACAATCAAGGAGAATTCTTTGGAGTGGTAGGCTCTGGCCGTGATTGTAATACCACCCACCGAACAAAGCCATGCCGTCAATCTACCTAGTCGTGTTTCGGGATGATGTTTTGTAAACCATCGGGGAGACGGGTCTGAGCTGCCGCTCAACTGCCGTCTCTCTCTAGATCTATGTGCTCCAGTATCTTGGCAAGCCTGCTACATCTTCGACCGCATCGTCATTATCAAGTGAGATAGTGGTCAAACGCAAGCCATTAAACAAAAAAAAACTCGTCGCACACGGAAAAGTAAGTAATGTAAGACTGTTTCCAAAATAAGTCCTTTTGGTATTTCATCATACTTTCTCACAACAAACTAACTTTAAAGAGACTTCAAGGAAACTTTGCTACTTGAAGCTACATCCCAACCCAAGTAAAGGGCTTACACTTACTTTTAATAACTTAAGTTTACATAACTTAAGTTATTAAGTCAAAAGCAGCTGTAGAATATTTGATGACAGAAATGATGAAACCAAGCGGGTCATAGTGCTACATTGTATTGCCAAGTAGGTAGGTAATTAGCCAATGGAAGAGGTGTTTAAGACACGTTTATTGCTAGGCGACATGGTCAATGCCTAGAATAGTGGATCGGATAACTTTTCAGAAAATTAAATATATAGCCATGAAAAATAATATTTTAATTTTTTTTTATTCTGGATATATTTTATTTAGAAACAATTATGGACAAATATATAAAGTGATAAAAACTAAATATTAAAATAAAAAATAAAAAACAAACACAACAAATAAATAACTAAATATTATAACTAGATATTTTAATAAAATAAAATCCTAAAAGTACTTAAAACTATGTTTAATTGTTATGTTTCAAATATTACCGCGCAAAAGGTCACCTCAGAACGTATGACGTCATATGAAGGCAAACAAAACGACAAGCTCTACGAAAGCAAACTTGGAAAGTGATTTATAAGGGTCGTCGTGGATTGAAAAATATCGTTTTTATAAAAAGCAAAAATATTAAATAAACACAAGCTTCCCACACGGTATTTACTTTGAAATGACGTCATGTACTGTGATTGGTGTTTCGTTTGAGATAAAGAACAGAAAAACAATGTCAAAGTTATTACATTTTATTTATTGATGTAAAAATGTAATTCGTTATTATTAATGTTGATTGAATGATCTTTCAGATTCTACAAACATTCGTTGTTACTACATTTTAGTTTTTTTTTCAATTACTGTCCAATACCCTATTGTAATAAGTATCTAATGGATCTTCGAAATAAAACATTTACCTTTAGGTAATGAAATGATGAAGAGTTTATTTGTTTAGAGTTTCGCAAACTTGTTTCGAAGCCATTCACTCCTTGAACAGCGTCTCGGATAGTTTATTCATTTAATTATCTTAAGCTATGCTTTGTAAAAGTAACAGCAAGCTGGACATTCCACTAACTAAGTGCATCGCTAAACTTATATAAAGTTTTACTTTGATAGGATTTAATAAGATTTTCGTGGACATGCAATGAAAATAGTTGTTATTTTTATGCAATTACTGCCAGCCTCGCTTTTGCAAGGGTAGAATTAAATCTCAAACATTATTTAATCACAGACACCAAAGACTTATAAACGTCAAGTTATCAAAATGACTGGACCATTGTATCGGAAAAAGAACCATCATTGAGAAGATACCTATATCCTTTATAGTGCGAACGTCAAAGGAATGGAATTCCTTGCCGTCGTCTGTGTTTTCACATAAATACAATCTGGGTGTATTCAAATCAAAAGTGAACAAGTATTTACGATGTGACCGAAGATGTGAACAGGTTTCTATTAGTATTAAGATAAGAAGAATATGTATATCAGGAAGAAATTCTACAAAAGCGTGACAAATATGAATCGCCGAGATTTGAATTCAGATCCCTTGCCTTGCGATTACTGATTAAGCTATCAGAGCTTTGATATTTTTTTTTATCATTTAAATCGCGACATATTATGCGGGGCATTACGAGTACCTATATTTATATTAACCCTGGAATGACCTATATCTGCCTGTGATGCAACGAAACAGTCTCTGTGAAACAGTTTGTGTGCCGACAAAGTTTCACGTAACACTGACACCGCGGGTGCTAGCGGGAAATGTCCGGAATATGAGATCGCATGGGAATACTCTCGTAGAGATCTCGTAGGAATTAAGTTCTACTGCTCTCACCGATACTACAAGGAAGAAAGAAAATAAGAAAGAGAGGAAAAGAAGAAAAAGGAACGAAAGGAGGAAAAAAGAAATAAAGTAAGGGAGGGACGACGAAATGGTAGAAGAGAGGAAGGAAGAAAAAGTGAGAGGAAGGAAATAAAAAAGGGAGGAAGAAACAATAGTAAAGAAGTTGACGTTTGAACTTTGAAGTTGACGTCGTAGATCAAAATTAAAAAAAAAAGTGTTAGAAAGCAGTTTTTCATTTGCATTGACTTAAAAAGTAGTTTTTTATTATTATTTTGCTCTTTCTCACGGGTTATACACCCGGTCCTTTGGAAGGCTTGCGCGGGGACATGAGTCCAACACGTAGAGGCCTCTTAGAGCATTTAATTTAGATATAATGGTAAATGTAAAATGTAAATGTATGGATATGATATATGTAATGGGCAACACTTATCGGGGACTTTCTCGGAAGTGCATCATTAAGAAGATGCAATCAAAGACAGCCCCCGATAAGTGCGAGAACTATTATTGGAGATATGGAAATGACTTTTGATTGGGCTGTTGAGGTGAATTTTTAATGGATGAGAACCAGTCTATGATATGAGACCTCGGTACCTGCCAGTTCCACCTCATAAAAAAATTTTTAGGCAGGTGGTGACTCGCCACCCACTAAACGGGCACCCTATAAGGGCCACCGTTCATTGGCGACGAGAGGGGCAACGTTTGTGTGGGTGGCTAAAGGGTGTCGAGAGGTGTGCTGCAGTTTCAATTAAACGCTACTCCCGGCGTTATGCCCTTTAACACTTCCACCCTTGGAGCTTAGTTCTTAGCTCTTGCATTACTTTTATTATTATGTTATTTATTTTCTTTCTTAAATTTAAGTTTTTTATAGTATATCTATAAAAGTATATACAAAAATATTATAAGAAACCTAAACCTAGAGTGCCGCCGGCAGCGGGGCATAGCCCAAACTACCGGTGGTTATTATTATTTATTTTTTATTTTTTAATAGGGCCGTAGAATTCGTTTCGTATTATCACGGAATATATGGTTTAAATTTAGTTTATTGTTTGTAACGGTTCCTTAGAAAAGTGACTTGTCACTCTGACGAACAACGAGAAGGAAACGCCAGAACTCCAATATCCAATATCTTATAGGGGTTTCGTCTCTTTCCTTTCGAGATACGGAAACATAAAAAACGCTCTCGATCCAATGTTATGACTTTTTGTCGCAGTTTTAGTACCTTCTCTACAATTTTCTATAATGATAACTGTTTCACAGTAGCCCCCACAGAGTGTGATAGAAAACCTTCAGCAAACTGTCGGTTTCCAGCGCTTATTTCGGCATTTTCAGCACTTAATGAGCACGACACTCGTTGCTTTCAGTTGTATAAAATGGCTGAGTTTTAAATGTATTTCAGCTATCGCTTTAATTGTTTTCAGCCTTGGTAAGTAAAGCTCTACCTGACTGGTGCGGTATAATCGGTCGATAATTATCGCATTCGTTAATGGGATATCCCCTTGTAGTATATTTTGTATTAGGACCTTAAAACCTTAATAATTAATAATTAATGCTTTATTGTACACCAAACAAGAAATTAACAAGGTATACGAAGTACTCTTACAACATATAGTACAACGGGCGGACTTATCCTTATCTTCTCTTATCTTTTATTCTTACCTTGTTATTTAGTAAAAGTTATTAAAATTTAGACGAATTATAAGGACAAATTTTGACGAAAAAAGTAATAATATGTCGGTCCGCTTCTACTCATATCGCTATGCCCTAAATAGGGTACTTATGTGACTCTGTAGTATGATATTTAAGATTCCTGTAACATGTATGATGCAATAAATGATTGAATATGAATATAGAAGCTTGCAATAACAATGCGATTACGACTACAGACATTATATAAAAAATCAATTAAAGAATGTGTTACAATGGGCGGCCTTATCGCTAAAAGCGATCTCTTCTAGGCAACCTTTGGATGGAGAGGAATTATCAATATGTTAAAAATCTACAATGTAAGGTATCTATGTTAGATCATGACTTCTGGGGTTGGATCTCAGTCAAAAGATTAGCGCTGCCGTTAGTTATCTGGATTCACGCAGTGGGTCTTGTGTAAAAAGTAGACTTCCGGCTTCTTTCAAAGCTCTTTATTTAGTTTAATTATCATCGACGCTGTTAAGGAACGTGACAATGAATCTACCACCGTATCGGAAGAAGGACCACTACTCAGAAGACACGGCAAGAAACTGAGGGGCATTCTTTTAAAGCTTTCATTAAACTTGATAATGTCTATTCGATACACCATTTAGAATTTAACTACAACTATTAAAATAACTAAGTTAACAAAGTATCAGAGTATCAATTCAGAGATGTTCGCCCAGTGGAAATTGAACACAGAATGTCACTTTCCACTCGCCAACAGCCTTTTTAACCGACTTCAAAAAGGAGGAGGTTTACAATTCGACGGTATGTTTTTTTTTTTTTTTTTTTTGTGTGTTTGTTACGCGATTACTCCGCCAATTATGCATTGATTTCGATGATTCTTTTTTTGATTGGTAGGTAGTACTTCAAAGGTGGTCCCATATAAATTTTATCGAAATTCATTCTGTAGTTTTTGAAAAAAATAGCAAAAACAAAAAATATAAGTTTACTCTTCAAGTCGGTTCTTGTTTTTTTCGTAACCAACTTTCTAAAGGTGGAGGTTTGTATTGCTTCACCTGCTTCACCCAGGGTTGACTTCCGGTGAGGGAACTCCTCAACGGTGAATAGTACAGACACAACATTTCGTAAATGGATTTAACCATAATAGCCTGTTCTAAATTCCATCATGACATGGCAGATACACCCAGGATTGACTTCCGGCGAGGGAACTCCTCAACAGAGAATAGGACAGACATGAAATTTTTTTGCACATGCATTTAACTGTGATAGCCCGTTTTAAACTTCGTCATGATGTGGCTTCTAGATCATAAAAGCTTGTCTTTAAAAACTTTTTGAATTAATTTAATTAAAACTTGTTTTTCACTAAAAAGGGTAAAATAAATTATTTTTCAAAAAAAACTAAACCGACTTCAAAACCACAAATGGCACTCAAAAGTAAAAAATAAATTAATATAATTATCATAAGCGCTACCCTTCTCTCTCTATGAGAGAAGGCCCGTGTCCCAGCAGTGGGAACGTGATGGGCTGATGATGATGAAGCGCTACCCACTCATATATTTGAAGTCGGTGCCAGCCAAGTCTAATAGGTAGTAGATAAATACTATGTATATAGTAAGTACTACTTGTAGGTAGTATTTATCTTCTACCTTTTAGACTTGGCTGGCACCGACTTCAAATATATGAGTGGGTAGCGCTTATGATAATTATATTAATTTATTTTTTACTTTTGAGTGCCATTTCAGGTTTTGAAGTCGGTTTAGTTTTTTTTGAAAAATAATTTATTATAGCAAGGCGTAAACAAGTCGTCAGAGTAGTCCGAGTCAAATCAACTACTAATAATAATCAACTTAATTATTAAATTTATAGTAAATACACAAGTAATTCTTAAGATTAATTAAATCAAATACGATATTTTTAAACCATCAATCAATCACTTAATTATTGTGAGTAGCGCTATCATGTATGTAAGGTCTACAATAATAATATAAACATAAACGATGTCAATAAAATAAACTTAAATAATAGTTACAAAACAACAGCAACAAACTGAATGCCTACATAAACATACATATACTAGGTACACATTATTACACATTATATTATAAACATACATAAATAATTATATAATATATCATAGCAACAAAATACACAAAGAAACATCAGCAATCTTCCAGGTAGAATTTCTTCAAAGGTACTGTTACATAATTAATTTTTAGAAAAAAACAATAACCGACTTCAATGTATCTTCGAAGTCCAAGGTCACATATCGATGAAATTTATATGGGACCACTTCGTAGCTATACTGAACCCAACGCAAAAAAGAATTTTCCAAATCGGTTCATAAATAAGGGTTTTCTAAGGTAACAAACATAAAAAAATAAATAACAAAATAAAAAAAAACCATCGAACAGAGAACCTCTTCCTTTTTTGAAGTCGGTGTAAAAAGCCTACAATAATTCTACTAGGGTATTACTGGGTTATTAGTAAGAGCATAATTAACGTCCAGTCTGTTGTAATAAATGGTTTCTCTTAGGAATAGAAACAGCTTAGGATTTCAGGATTCAGTAATAAAATTACTTACCCAAGGTTTCTTAGAATAGTATTAATATATCGAAATTGCCTGTATAAAGCCGTTAACTAACTTTTGATGTTAACGTAATAACGTAACGTATAACGTATATAGTAGTAGTATTATATTAATTATATTATGAATTATTAATACAATTGAAATTAAATTACCTAAATGCAATAAAAAGTATATAAATGAATGCAATTATAAATACGACTGTAATTTTACATGAAATTGTTAAATGTATACCATGAAATAATTATTAGAAATTGATAATTAAATGTCTGAATAAAAGCCTGATTTATTTATTTTATTTATTTATCTAATATATTAAATTCTCGTGTCACAGTTTTCGTTGCCGAAACGGCTTGACCGATTTTGATGAAATTTTTTGTGCTTATCCGGTATCTATGAGAATCGGCCAACATCTATTTTTCATTCCCCTAAATGTTAGGGGTAGTCCAACCCAAAATTTTTTTTTTATTTATATGGCAAAACAACGTTTGCCGGGTCAGCTAGTTATATATATTTATCTTTGGGTACATATTAATATTGTCGTTGGTAAAGTGTATGCAATCAATGTCCGTCTTTCATGTTAAAATTTAGCAGTGAATCGTCGATTTTGCGCGGAAATAGGTTGAAGGGCCTAGGATGGGCTTGGGGGTAAAATAGGTTGAAAAAATGTTTCTTTTCCGTAAGAAATACATGGGTAAATTTTATTCTACGTGGACAAAAACACAGGTATAAATTGAATTCAATTCATTTATTAATTTTCAGGTAATATGTATACTATTATTATTAAAATACCGTGAGATTTGTTCATAATTTGATTTACTGACCGGTTCATAATTTGATTTGATTTACTGAATATATATCGACTCATGATAAAACATACATAGCCTATTAAATAAAACTATTGACGCATTGGTTGTTGGAAACGTAACCACATCGCTACCAAATGAAGGGTGTGAGCACACCGGAAACTGAATCCACCGCACACACGATTACACTTGAGAGCTTTGAGCGAGCGAAAAACATCCATCCAACTTTAGAGACAGTATCTTAGTATATGAGGTGGTGACTAAATTAAAATTATTTGAAAATTTTTTTTTTTACTGGTTATTGTCTTGCGTTTAACCACTATCTTACCTGATGGTAAGCGACGATGTGGTCTAAGATGTAACACGCTTACCTAGAAGTTTTTTTTTTTTTTACATTACTTAATAGATCTATGTTTGGCCACTATCTGGCCTGATGTGAAGCGATGATGTGGCCTAAGATGGAGCACATAGATCTAGAGAGAGTCGGCAGTTGAGCGGCTGCTCAGACCAGTCTCCCCGATGGTTCACCGAACATCATCCCGAAACACGACTAGGTCGCTTGACGGCATGGCTTTGTTCGGTGGGTGGTATGACAACCACGGCCAGAGCCTACCACTCCACAAAATATAGATACCTGTTCACGCTCGATTTGAAGACCCCCAGGTTGTAGTTGTCAGGAAATACAGACGTTGTCAATGCACTCCTTGGCTGTACGTAAGATGAACGTGGCATCAAACGCTTTGTTCGTACAGGAGAGATGATGGGGTGATTTATTTATTAACCAACTTCAAAAAAAGGAAGAGGTTCTCTATTCGATTGTATTTTTTTTAATGTTTGTTACCTCAGAACTCCGTCATTTATGAACCGATTTGGAAAATTCTTTTTGCGTTAGGTTCAGTATAGCTACGAAGTGGTCCCATATAAATTTCATCGATATTTGACCTTGGACTTCAAAGATATATTACTAAATAAATAAAATAAAATATATTTATTTCAGACAACCTGGTCCATAGTATTTTTTAGTATGTACATGCAGCTTACTCACTATGTTAGTTGACAATTTAAATTCAACACATGAAATGGTTTCTTTTTATAAAATGTATACTTGTTTTTTTTTTTTTACGCCTTATAGATCTATGTTTGGCCACTATCTCGCCTGATGTGAAGCGATGATGTGGCCTAAGATGGAGCACATAGATCTAGAGAGAGACGGCAGTTGAGCGACTGCTCAGACCCGTCTCCCCGATGGTTCACCGAACATCATCCCGAAACACGACTAGGTCGCTTGACGGCATGGCGTTGTTCGGTGGGTGGTATTACAACCACGGCCAGAGCCTACCACTCCAAAGCGCGTAAGCGGGTTTCAACACGATGTTTTCCTTCACCGTTTTAGAGCGAGCGTGCAAAATCTGCACTTAACTATAAGTCATTGGTGCAGGGTCGAGTCGGGATTCGAACCCAGGTGCGTCAGATCGAAAGGCGCACGAGGTCCCGCTGAGCCACACTCGCTCAACAAAACAGTGAATAATACACGTTACAATCAAAACAGTGAATAATAATAAAAATGAATAAATAATAACAATAGTGTAATCGAACGTTACTTCAGGGGCGGTAGGAGCTGCGGCAGAAGCAGCAGAGAACCTCAAGCGGAGGAAATATGCATCTCTCGGCGCGGGATACATATTTCTTCCGTTTGGGCTCGAAGCTATGGGGCCGTGGGGGGCAAACGCTCGGCTTCTGTTCAGGGAGCTGTCCAGACGCCTCATAGAACAACAGGTGACCAAAGAGCTGCCCGTGACTGCTGCGCTCTGAGACAAATTAAGACAATTTGTAGTTTTTTTACCGACTTCGACGAAACTGCCCTTCAAACAGGGACACAATACAATACAATATGCTTTATTGTACAAAAAGAATCAGTAGGCACTTGAAAACAACTTACAAACTAAAGTACAATGAGTGGACAGTAATCTAATTCTTTTATACTTAAATGTTACTATGGGGATAGGTAATTGGGGATTGGGGATTACACAGAATTGTATTTATTTATATATTATGGAACACAAAACAGGAGACAGTCGAAAAATATACATTATAATTGTCAATGAATTCAGTTTCATTGTGACGCAAAAATTAATGTAATAATTTTCCAAACCAGTTTATAAATGACGGACTTCTGAGGCAAGAAACATAAAAAAATTTGTGTAACAACCCTGTTTTTGAAGTCTGTTAAAAAATGTTTTCTTTTCATGAAGTATTCTTTATGACTTTCGTGAACTTTATTGACTATTTCTTTTCAGGTGGAAACGTAACAAAACTCACCACCGACTCCCGCATCACAGTGAGATCTTGTGGCAGCAGGCACGAGTGAAATTATTTAAATTGCGACTAGCTCGCTCGTAATGGAACGTAAATTGAACAAATATTTGTTCAAGTCTGGAACATTTTTTTGGAATGCATGCGGCTTGCTTGGCTGGGATGTTTGATCCGTTTAGGGTGATTTTACATGGTTCGAAATTTATCGAACGATATTTTATTTATTAGATTGAACCTTATTGGCCAATCTAGACATGATATTTGAAGCATATTTAACAAAATTTTGGCATTTTATAAATCTTTAAGAATATTTTAAAGAAGAGTATAGAGTATTTTTCACAATGTTTTTTTTATTTATTTGTAATTTAGTGAATTATTTATTTTTTAGAATATTACACATAATTTGGATTCATCAACAAAAACAAAGGAACGAGTAGTGTTTAGAGTGAGTGTGGCTTAGTGGAAGCACGTGCGACTTTTGATCCGACGCACCTAAGGTCGAATTCCGCTGGCCCCACACCACTGACTTTCTTAAGTTATGTGCGAATTTAACTCGCTCTGAAAACGGTGAAGGAAAACATCGTGAGGAAACCAGCATGACCAAGAATTAATCACAAAAATTCAAGGACATGTAATATGCACCAACACGCACTAGGCCCGCGTGGAGGGTTATACATGGCCCATACTCTCTTTATGAAAGAAGACCCGTATCCCAGCAGTGGGACCATGATGGGCTGAAGATATTATAGTAGTATAGAGTAGTGTTGCTCTTTGTATTAAAACACCACTTATACGACCAGTTTCATTGACATTGTACAGTCAGCGACATAAGTAGCAGAATTTTACAATCTTTCAATTGTCAATAACACCAAAAATATAGAAATTACATGCAATTTTTCACAGTTTCTCTATTCGCACAGGATAATAACAGAATTTTTTAATGGAACATTCAGAGATATAAGACAAATAGTCAAGGTGTAGTCAATCAAAGATTCACAAATGTTCAGCAGGTTTTGTTGTTGACCGCACCGTATTATATGAATGAATGATGAATGAATGATTTATTTGTTTATCAGAATATGGTGAAAACGTCCAACATTCTACCATTTCCGGTGTATAAATGATGCGCATGCATACATAAATTGTCTCATAGGCCTCTCTTAATTTCACTTTATTGCCTGAAATAAAGAGTTTAATAATAATAGTAATAAGTGTTGCCCATTATATATCTAAATTAAATGCTCTAAGAGGCCTCTACGTGTTGGACTCATGTCCCCGCGCAAACCTTCCAAAGGACCGGGTGTATAACCCGTGAGAAAGAGCGACATAATAATAATAAAATTATATGAACATTTAAAAAATAATAATTTAAATACGTTAATCAATAGAAAATAGTAACATATAATAATAGTAATATAAAATTGCACTTCTACCAAAAGATACTCAACAAAAATAATTAAATAAATCACATGTCTATGTCAAATAACCGCACATCTCGCCATCGTAAAATAGCTCACCTCCTCTTACAAAACTGGACTTCTCACACCACTCGCTTGACTCGCACTTTCCGTCCTCGCACATGTAAGATGTGAAACGACCTACTTTCGTCCGTATTTCCTTTGAACTACAATATGGAGTCGTAAAAGGGGTGTTAATAGAGTTCTTAAGGGTCGGCAACGCATCAGCAATGCCTCTGGTGCTGCAGATATCCATAGGCGACGGTAACCGCTTACCATCAGGCGGGCCGTCTGCTTGTTCGCCGAAATATTAAAAAAGAAAAGATTTCAAAGTTGTGAGGTGTAAAAGCCCCCACACATTTGCTATAAAGTAAAAGTTTACTGTCGCCGCTATTTGCGTTTAGTTATTTTAAATGGTGTTAGTTTTACACCAGGGTTTCTTGGGTGCTCAAGCTTGGAATTAAAACAAATTAGATAACTTTGGTCTTCCCGACATTAGCATCTAATGCGACCGCCTTCAAACATCATTTACTATGTAAATGGTGTGCTAACATGTACTTACAAAGTGTTTACCAACATTTAGGCAAAGAGAGCTCTTTACAGGAGTTTGTCTGGTTAGAAATTACTACTTACTTATAATCTAGGTGTCTTCAAGTCCAGAGCGAATCGGTATCTTCTAGGCAAGCAAGATCCATCGTCGACCGCGTCGTCACTTTCCATCAGGTGAGACAGCGGTCAAATGTTTGCCTATCAGGTGTAAAAAAAAAAGAAATATCACAACTGTGAGCAAGTAGGTAATACTCTTCCGGTATGGAAGCTACTCGTGTACGACCCGCCCGGTTTTGTATGACGAATGCTAATTTTAAATATGAATATAATTTACCTCAATAATATGGTAAAAACCACATCAAAATCCATCTATATTTTTAATGACTACTTACAGGTATTATGCCAGTTATTTCACCTGAAGCACTCACGAGGCACGCTTCTCCGATCTTTTGCGTACGTTGACGTTACTCCTTATCAGAGGTAACGTATCTCAATAATCATTACCGACCGCATCATCGCTTACCACGAGATAAGCGGCACTCTCTATCGGTGTCTTTGTAAAACGTTCATATAACCTGGGAGCTTGCTACATCACCGCAATGTCATCACCATCTGCACCTTTAGGTCTTAACCACAATATCATCTGATAACCTGACATTCATAATAATTTGAATGTAAATTGTAATTTTTATGTATATGAATTTTATGAGGAAAGTTTAGGTGTATATCACATTCATACTCGTATCTAATTTTAATTATAAATTATAATTATAATTATAATTAATAATTAACATTTTAATTATAATTGTAATGATTTAGTTTTATATAATATTAAAAGTAATTTATAATGTGACTTTAACGTAAATAAAACCTAAGTTACAATGTAATAAATTTATGACTAATAATGAATCGAAATTGACAAATATATCCATTAAATAATCAAGTGACAAAGAATAAACTAACTCCACTCAAAACTTGTGCAGCGCCCTCAGAGGGCACATGTATCTAGTCTATAAGACATTTTTAACACCTGTCTGGTGCATTACATGTAAGCATTAATAAATGAATAAATAAATAAATAATAATTTATATAACCCGAGTACAATCCATTTCATATTGGAGTAAGTGAGCCTTAGTAACTGAACTATTATATATTGATCATTGAAAAAGGTATAGTAAATCGTAAGCCAAGCAAGAAATATCCTTAGTCTCTCCATTTCCAAACGATTCCGTTCCTAATCAGCACCGTTTCTGTTTTCACCCGGCCATTACTGATAATTGGACAAAACGATCGACTAGCGGTGGCCGGTCAAGTGGCCACTTAGTCTACGTTAGCGGTTGTTGGTTTAGGCTCCTTACCTCTGAGTGCTGTCTTAATCTGCTAAAACTTTGTGGGCGAAATGATTTAGATTTCTTTAACCTTTTAGGCCCTTTTAAGCACATTTTTATTTAAATTTTATCGAACTGAGTAATGAGACAATCAAGTTGTTACTAAGACACTGCTATAAATACATACTACTCCGACAGTAGTCATAATGCCCAGTTATTTTGCTTCAAACAGAAACTAAACCTGTATAGTCTGCGCCGCGAATCCAAAGCGTAAACTCCCGGAAGAAGGACATCCTAATTGTCCGAAACCTGGTCGGAGTTATTCCGACACAATCATAACGTGAGTGTAGCCGTTTATATTTATAATAAATATTTCGACTCACGATAGTTTCCAAACTTTAAGAAACTAAACCCTTAATTATCTTTTTTATGGAACTGAGTGAGAGACGAGCAAATCGTTGGCCATGGTTGGTTGGTAAGCGCCACGCCTGCCCATAACAATTGCAGTACCACCCAGAACTTTTAGACCATAAATACCTTAAGTATTAAAATTAAAAATTAAAAAAAATACTAAGAAACCAAATGTTAACTTGAAATTAAGCACATTGTGTGACGGAGTATGTTTCCACTCCTGATGATGACTGATATTTTATAACTAATATTATTAACTTTTTATACTGTTATATTTAACACTTTGTATAGATAACTAGCGGTTAACGATGTGTGTTACTCTTAAACCACTATGCATGCTAATATAGTTATAGTTAAGTTTCTTAGAAGTAACTGTTTGTTGACCCAAATAAATAAATAAAAAGCGCTGCATTGCGCTCATCATCCCGAGAAGTTACTTAGCCCGGAACGCGCGACGTCCGACGTCCGACTCGCACTGGCGTCGCATGGTTTTCAACATGGTACAAGACAATAGCAGTTAATGTCAAGCTAGTTTATTTAAAAGCGTGCCACGTCCGATCCTCGGGGCATCGTGAACATTACTCGCCACACTCGTAAATTGGCCATTTACAACTCCGGACACGCTATGGCCGGACATTATGATGGCTCGGTAATTGGGGATGCAACCCTTTTGATTATGTCATTTGTGTTACAGAGTTAGTCAAAAGTTTTAGGTTAAATTGTGGTAGAAGTTTAGGAGATTATTTAATTTAGGTTAAACTAAATATTACGTATACTCATTTTTATTTTTAGTTGACTTATTTAATTTATTATTAATTTTGTTATTTTTCAATATTATTCTTATTTTTTTGATTTGTATTATTTATTTACCCATTAATAATGCAACACAGTGTACAATAGTTACATAACTATCGACCTGGACCCTGTAGTATTAGGGTGTGGCAAAAAACTTATATACCTATAACATTTTTCTTACACAATAATCATATAAAAATTATATAAAATATATATGCGGACTTGCACCAAGGACTTGTCTGTGACCGCCCGAATAGTCAATTATTGAGTGTTTTATTCCCTTACCTACAACTCACCATCGTAGATATGAACAACAACGAAAATGACGAAACGATGTTGCGCCCGGCCACCGCTGACGCGACTTATATATAACCACAAATAACGTTCAAAGGGGCATGTTTGTGCCTATTCCTAAATATATTTTTGACTTTTCGACATTCTTAAATACATCATAAACACAGAATATCTAATAGTACCACATGCCGTAACAATAGCGTCCACAAAACATCGGCCAGTGTAAACGCGACAGCTCGATAACTTTTTGTCGCACATTCCGTCCGGATGCGAGATGACAGCTCCGGCAACAGTTGCTTAACTGGGTCAAGGGTTAAATTAATTGCTCGTGTGAAAGTCCCTGTAGTTACGTTACAAACTAATTGAGGAGTTTTATCGCTTTAGGACTCTAGAGTTTCAAACGGCGGAATATTTAATATTTTACTCTGTAAAATTTAATCCTGATCTCAATATTATGAAGTTTTCAAATATTGAGTGAATTACTCTACTTTAGCTGAAACAAAACTTGGTGGATTTGTTTTAAGGAGATATTCATTATCTATCGATCAGTGATTGGTGCAATTTTTCTTCTTCCTAGTTATTTAAAATCTACAATTTTCGCCTAGCATGCGCTATTGAATTCAATATCAAAAATTTGGTGCAATTTGAACCAAATTTAAGATTTTTTTTATTATGCTGTGTCTCTGAATGACACTTCATTACATTACTATTAAGCCTAACAAGTTATTTGACTTAGACTTAAAATGATAACATAAAAACAACCTTTTTTACCCAAAATATGTCAATATAACATGCATGTTTTTTTCTTCATGTTTTCTTAATTTTAATTGGGCACCCACACTTGAATTAAAGCCTCCTCCATACGTTGTCACCCATGCTTACCTAAGTGACTTAAAAATCATTTTGCTCAAACCTAATTTATCTAATGCTGCTTAGGTACACTGTCCACCGGCTAGAGCATTAAGGCTACCTTTAAATATAACCCTGTATTCGCCATTAGGTCGTCCAATCACTCTAGCTTGTAAGTTGTTCGTTTTTAGTTGTTGTTCGTGTCGTATTTTTCATCACAAAGGAGTTTGCCCAATATTAAAAATGTATCTCTACTTATTGATATAAAACCTTTATATATATAAACGGTGATATAAAACTAACTTGCAGGGTACCTTAGACTAAATAAATATTAATTAAAGAAGAAATAAAAAAGATACATTTATGATATTTTATACATTTTTGCTTTTTAAAGAAATAGCAAAAAGGTTAGTCGACATCTCAGGAGACCGAAGAGCTGGCAGCTACCTCGGACAAAGAATTAGTCTAGCTATTCAAAGGGGGAACGCTGCCAGTATCTTCGGAACCTTGCCTAAAGGGACTCCTTTTAATAATATATTTTAGTATTATATTTTTTAGGGTTTTTAGTTTTAGTGTCATGTTATTAATAGGTATTATAATTTAGATATTTAAATAATTGTCAATAAAGACTTTTAACGATTAAAGAAGTTTATACAGATATATTATATTATCAAATCTATTTAGTAACTTACATAATTCTAAACTAAAATAACTTAAACATATATACAAAATATAACATTAGAAATTATTCTAAAAGGCCTATGGTGGAGGGGAAAGTGCCCAGAACGCTGGCCGCATTGCCAAGCTGAATGGCAATGCTGATTTTTTGACCCAAATATGTGCCAGTATTCTGGTCACACGTTGCCTCCACCAGACGTTTGGCCAAGTCCCTATAGATTTCATGGGTGCTTGGCCCCCACAGTCCTAAAGTTTCTACCCCAAACGGCACAAACATGTAATCTCGGTCGAGATTTGTATATTTGTGCCGTTTGAGGTTAATTAGTTGTACTAAAAACGTAGTTCAATAACTAGAAAAATGTATTCCGTTACGGTTGTAACGGAATACATTTTATTCCTATTATCGGAATTTGAAAGATATACTACATATATACATTTATTATCATTCCGATAGAAGCACTGCGAGCAACATAAATTAAACAGCAAAACAAGAAACGAAACGCAAACCATTATTTCAGACTCCTTTAAAAATGGAAAACGGAAAAACGATTCTTTCAAGAAGTTCCCCGTCTAGTAATAGTGTACTGTAGCCGCTACTTCAGTATTTATTAAATAAAGGTTAAGCTCAGTTTGTGCATGTTTTAATATAAATTGGAATGGTAATTATCTGAGCTACTGCATTTTGCGAAGATGTTATTTAATATAAAATTATAATAGTTATTAATGAACTACCTTACACATACCTTATTCACCTACTAGATACAAGAAGAAACACGATGAAGAAGTTATTCGTTTTAGTAAGTAGAGTAACAATTGCAGTGCCATCTAAGACTTTTAATACCATAAAAAGCACTGCATTGCGCTCATAACCCCGAGACAACAGATATTCAATCTCATATGCCCAGTAATTTCGCTGGCTACAATGCCCTTCATACCGTATTGCTTGGCGGTAGAATACTTGGCAAAGCTTTGGTACCTACCCCGACGGCCTCCCGCATACGAGAGCCCTACCATGAGTAAAGCGATCTTTGAACCTTTGCATGTGCTGTCACCGCAGTGTAAATTATATATCAGAACCTGTGTAACGTTGTTTACAGAGGCTGACGTAAAATAAATATCCACAAACGTGGCCGTTTTCACAAATCATCGTCTAATGCTTTCAAACGCACGCGCTAACGCAAGTTAAAAGCGATATCACTTAAGTTCAAGCGGAGAACCTCAAAAGGCGCAAGTATAGTAGATAGATAGTGGCTACATATTTGAACCTTTTGGGGTCGAGACGCTAGGACCGTGGGGACCGGGGGCGCATACAGTTTTCAAAGATACATCAAAACTTCTTGTCAAAGCAACGCGTGACCAAAATGCTGGCCTATATTTTGGCCAAAGCATTGCCATTCATCGTGGCAATGCTGCCAGCATTTTGGGAACGTTGCCCACTGGTAGTGGTTTATTAGATTAGATTAGTTTTCGTTTGTATTTTTAATTATCTGTGTGTTTTAATAAAGGATTAGTTCAAGTTATAAGTTGGTACAACATGATATGTTTAAGCTAAAAGTTGTTGACAAGTGTTTACTTTTTAAATATTGATGGTGACTTTATTTGCAGATTTTTTCCAAGTTAACGCCTTTTCTCAGAATATTGAGATCATTATTATTTATTTTACATTTTATTATCACTTAGATATCTATGGAAGGCCAATCAAATTAAAAGTTTTCACATGTATCTAATAATAAATATAATATACGATTGAATTTTAGTTATGTTAATAATATTAGATATTATAAGTTTGTGTACCTATGTGTTTGTTGCTACTTAACTTCAAAAGGACTGAACGTGTAGATACTTTAGGCTTTTAGGATACTTTTCATTCGAAACGAGGGAACAACTAGAAACTGAACTCTACGCGGGTGAAACCGCGCTGCGCAGCTAGTATAAATTTACAGGAGATGTATAGATAAATAAACTAGCACAAGTTTTGTAAACAGAAGGAAAAGAAATGTTTTTTTTTATGTTACTTAATGAAGAGACGAGCTGGACGTTTACCTGATGGTAAGCAATACGCCAGCCCATAACAGTAACAGCACCACGCAGAACTTTGCGATACACAATGTAAAGTGAAATTACTCGACATTTGACTTTGGCCTTTGAGGACACATCAGAATTGAAGTAGGTTTATTTGGTAAAATATTTACATAAGTTATATATTAACATAAGTTAATGTTACACACGTCAAAGTCGCGGAACAAGGTAGGTCTAACTAAAATTCACATAAGTCATTTTCTAACAAACTAATAAAAAAAGAAGTGTAAATATGTAAGATAATAAGAAATCTATATGTAAGATACACGTATATTTAATAAGTAAAATTTCTGAACATTTTTAGTGTAGGAAAAACAGCTATTTTATTTTTATTTTTATAAGTCATTTTTAAACGCTTTCCGCTTCAAATTGAGCCATAAACTAAAAAGGTGATTATAACAAACGGCCATTACGCTGAGCTGCGGTGTCAGCGATTGAAATGTTGATGATGGGTGGCCTCCGCTTGCAGGGATGGGAAGTGGACACACTATGCCGACGACATAATCGTATTTATGTCACTGACTTAAAAAAACAAGGTTTTTCTTTGAAGTTTGTTACCTCAGAACTCCATCATTTATAAACTGATTTGGAAAATTGTTTTTGTGTAGTATAGCTTCAAAGTAGTCCCATATAGATTTCATCGATATTCAACCTCGGACTTCGAAGATACATCAGAATTGAAGTCGTTTTTTAATCGTCTTCAAAAAAGTAGAAGGTTCTCTATTCGATTGTAATTTTTTTTATTATGTTGTTAGCTCAGAACTCCGTCGTTCATGAACCGATTTGGAAAATTCTTTTGCGTTAGGTTCAGTGTAGCTACGAAGTGGTCCCATATAAATTTCATCGATATTTAACCCTGGACTTCGAAGGTACATTGAAGTCGGTTGTTTGATAAAACGTAAACTTGTTAGCCCGACGATACGAACAAGCCGTTCCGTGTCGATGGTGAGCAACACAAATTACAATTAGATATCAATATACAAAAATCTATATAAATCTATATATGTACATAAATAAAAATGAATTACCGAAATGTTTGTACGCTTATAACTTCCAAACGACTGCACCAAATTGGATAAATATTTCTTTTATTTATGTGTTCGTTATTGTCAGGAGAAAGTTAAATACCTGAATAAAATTAATTATTAAAAAAAAAAAACTAAACCGACTTCAAAACCACAAATGGCACTCAAAAGTGAAAAATTATTCAAATTATTAATCTTATTTATCTTTAATTTATGTTTGAAACATAGCCGTTAACATTTCGACAATAAATCTTTCAAACCTCAAATCCTTATCCGAACAATTAGTTGCATCTCAAACTAAGTTACTTCGCCCCTTGCGAATGGGAACCGAGCGCCGCCCGCCCGTGCTCAGTAGACTCTAGGGCGCCGTAGCGATTGCCCACTAGTTGCCGCCGCGTCAAGTTCAAGTTCGAATTTCAAACATTCAAATTTCACGCGATCTGATTCGTCAATTGAACAAAGAATAACAGTTTATTCTATTTATTTTTTTACGGCGAGTATTTCGTTTCTTTTTCTGTGTTGTGTAAGTGCAGTGAAAAGTAACTTTAGCACGCGAACTTTTTAAAAGCAGGGATAGCATGTTACAGGTAAATAGAAAATAATGTAGCTATTATTTAACCTGTTTGTTGTACTTAGCGGTTGGAATTTGGATGTATGTTTTACTTAGAGATTTTTTCTTTTATAGGTAAAATATGTTAAAATAACGACTTATCGTTGTGCGTTAGAGTTTAGACGGAAAGAAATAAAAAATAAAAATAAGTATGTGCTATATATTTTTTCAGGTTATGTATACTATTTTTATTTTATTTTATGAGCATTTACGTTCGTAAACTTTACATTAATTTGTGTAAAGTATATGTTTACTCGAAAATATTATATAGATAAGTCATAATTATTTAAATGGCGCGTTAAAACTACATGCGCTCCGGATTAAAAGTTTAAATATCTTCGCGTTAATTTTCATCAGAGCATAAACGATCATTGTCGATTTAATTTAATCATCATCATCATCATCTAGATTTATGTGCTCCATGTTAGACCACATCATCGCTTCACATCAGGCGAGATAGTGGCCAAACATAGATCTATTAAACGTTAAAAGTCATTACTGTATTAAATTATCGATTAAATAACTGTTAGCGGATATTAAAATAATGCAAGTATATCCAATGTATAATATATACGAATATCTGTTTAATAGAAATAATTAGTATTATTTGTTGGCTCTTAGTTATTATCTCTATATTTGAATAAGAATAAGAATAAAAATGAACTTTACTGTGTACATTATAAGGTCTTAAACTAAATATATAAAGTCACAATAGCCTATCCATTTCAGATGTACAATAGGTGTAAGAAATTATATACGAACTAGAATTGAATTTTTACATGAAGTATGTTATTTACTCAAAGAATTCGTTCAGATTGCAAAGAACTTTATTTATTAACAACTCTTTTAAATTGTTTTTAAATTGCTTACCGTTTATATATATTAAGATGGTAAATTATTATAATTGATTATAATTAAAGAAATGATTATAATTAATGACAATTATTAAAGTACCTACGTGTGTAAAAGTTTAAAGTTAAAGTTGAAGCTACTATTTGAACGTTTGAAATTTGAACAATAAATATTTAATTATTTATTTCAAAGAAATTTGATTATACTTTTGATTTATTTATGTAGTGAAATCCAACGAGTAGAAAAAGAGTGTTGAAAAACCAAACTAGTACCAAAGTACACATCGATAACATCTGACAATCGAATGACCTTATTCAGCCTAAATATGCCAAAATTAGGTAAAGGTAGTTTGTTGAAATCACCCTTAAAAATAATTTTGATGACAAAAAGTCCCTTAAAAATTGTACTTAAGAATCGCGTTAAAACTTTACTAATTAAAATGCCCAGAAATATCCAAAATATTAAGAATATATTAAAACTTATAACGTATTCCCACATTAAATAGTGAAGCCGAATAAAATACATTTACACAAACTTCACAGAAAAGCTAAAATACTATTGAATATTTTAAAATTTATTTCGCATATAAAATTATTATTGGATCAGCTAAATGGATTTCGACGAAATGAATCAGAAATACAATTATTACGGATAATTGGATTACACAGAAATATTTGATACATTTGCAGCGTTTTATCATACGTCATACGTATCAATATAGATAATTTAATGGATAAGTACAGCCAACTTTTCACTGTTCCTATAGCAAAACGGCTATCAGCTGAAAATCAGCGCTGAGTTGTGTAAAACTCTCGGTATTTTATGCTGAGCTGAGCCAATTCGGCATACATAAGTTTTATTTTTTATTTTTTGTTAGTCGTTTTTGGGTGCCAAATAAATGGTTTTTCTTTCTTTCTTTTATCATTTTAACTAGAATTTAAATAATCTTACCCGTATTTGACAAACTATTTTGAAAATATCACAAAAAAAAAGTTGAATGTTATAAATTTTAAAAAGAGAATAGGAAAGCGTTATACAGGGCAGCCAATTTGCTACATAAACAATTTGCCCAGTTGATTCGCTTGTCATCATCATCATCATTATCATCATCCACAGCTCTTCACATCCCACTGCTGGGTATAGGCCTCTCTCATGTCGTACCATTCGCCTTGACTCTGCGCCATTCGTGTCCAGGGTTGGCGCGCAATTCTTACAAAATCGTCGACCCATCTTGCTTCCGGACTCCCAACGCTACGATACGCTTGCCCTGCTTGCTATAATTCGCTTGTGCTATAAGCGATTTACTCATAATTTTATTAAAAGTAACTCTCTGAAGCAAGCGTGGGCTACATGTATTTGACCACCTCTGTGGTGTAGTGGTTGGGCAGGTTGGCTCAAATCTCGTACACCTCTGAGGTTGCGGGTTCGATTCCCGCGACGGGACAAATGTTTGTGAACAGAAAAAAAAGGCGCAAGCATTTGTTTCGTGTCTGGGTGTTGTGGGACCACGGTCCTCATAGTTTCTGGTTCCCTAGATACAGGGAACCCTAGTTAGGGGCCAGAATCTATGTATACGATGGTTATATGTGATAGTTAGGCGTAAAAAAAAAATACCATTTATCAAAGGACATGGCAACAAGTCGATACTTACAGTACTTATTAAAAGGTTAAAGTTAGCCCGTTATCTTCAATGGTTGTCTGGAAGAGATGGCTTAGAGCGATAAGACCGCCTATTGTGATACTGATTACAGTGAAAGTAAAAAATTACAGTACTTGTTTTTTAAAAGGAGAAGGCTTTCAATTCGATTGTTTTATGTGTGTTACCCCAGAACTTCATCATTCTTAAACCAATTTAGAATATTCTTTTTCCGTTAGGTTCAGTATAGCATCTATGTGGTTCCATAAAATTTCATCGATATTCGACCTTGGTCTTCGATGATAGGTCCATCAGAATTAAAGTAGGTTGTTTTTGTTATAAAACGAATTATCATATATTTTTAAGGTTTTTGTGTGTGTGTTACCTCAGAACTCCGTCATTTGTGAACCGATTTGGAAAATTCTTTTTGCGTTGGGTTCAGTATAGCTACGAAGTGGTCCCATATAAATTTCATCGATATGTGACTTTGGACTTCGAAGATATGTACATTGAAGTAGGTTTTTTTTTTCTAAAAATTAATTATTTGAAGTCGGTTCAACAACAGAATAAGGGTACTGTCCTTAAAAACGCATATTATACAAATTTGAAACTCAAGAACACACACAAAGCTTAAGGCACTCTTGGTCAAAGTGACCATCAATTATGCCTTACCGTACTGTACCGTACCTTTCCTTATCGTCTTTTTTTATGTAACCGAATGACGAGACGAGCTGGTCGTTTGCCTGATGGTAAACAATACGCCAGCCCATAACAATAACAGCACCACCCAGAACTTTGTTTTACAAAATCCTGCGCGGCGTCACTGCAATCGTGACCCTGAGACAATTAGCTGTTAAGTCTCATAATGCCCAGTAATTTCGCTGGCTACAATGCCCTTCAAACCGGAAAACAGTAATGCTTGCGCACTACTGCTTGGCGGCTCTTTGCGGTCTGCTTTGGTAAGCGTTTTCTACTCTAAGTTACTTGGTGATATAAATTATGTGACATCCTTCGTACAAGGGATGTTAAAATAGCTATAATAGATAAATAACAGAAATAAATACGCCTGACGATCATAAACATAGATTTTGACGCCTAACTAGGATTCCCTGTATCTAGGGAATCAGAAACTACGAGGACCATGGTCCCACAACACCCAGACACGGAACAAATGTTTGTGCTTTTTTTTGTTCACAAACATTTGGTCCGTCACGGGAATCGAACCCGCAAACTCAGTGATGTATGAGATTTGGGCCAACCTGCCCAACTACTACACCACAGAGGCTGTCACTCATCGCAATGGGGAACGCTAATAAAATTTTACACCTTGCAAAAAAAAATATGAATTTTCGTTTTTAATATCGGTATTTTTTATAAACATTTCAATCAATCAATCGATCAAAAGATATTTTTTCAATTTTGGCATCACAGACGCACTTATGAACGTCAATTATTACAATGACTCTACCACCGTATCGGAAAACGAACACTACTCAGAAGATACGGCAAGAACCTGAGGGGCATTTTTTTTTAACCTTTGTTACAATGTTTTATGTTTGTTTTTGACAATATTATGTTTCTTATGTTGCAGTTGGCTACTTGGTTATTGGCTATTTGTAAAAAGACGTTAAAAATCAAAGGAAATATATTTAAGATTTACCGTTAAAATAAAGTTTTATCTTAAAAATATAAGTGCGAAAAAGTCAAAGAAAAAAAATATGTTTTCGCACCACGACCGATTCGCAGATAAAGAACCGGATCAATTGTGAATATTGGCGTTAAAGTGTTTTTTTTTAATAAAAATGCCCATCACAGCAGAAATCTGAATTTAAATGGTCGCTATTCAAGAATATTGGAATTTCAGAGGCCCTCTTTTGTCCACATTGTGCGGATGCCTTGAATACAATTCTATTTGTGTTTGGTCCCTTTGGAAGTATTTTGTCGGATGGCGCGGGCATAATGTGAGAGAAGCTGAAATTTGTATGAGCTTCGTGAATGTTGAAACGGTTTGAACTGGATTGTACCAATGTTTTCGGGAGAGGAAACCCGAACTCGTGGTAATTTTTATTTTATTTTTTTGTCTAGATGGGGGACATCTTCATGGACACCCGAAAGGGCCCGGGTAGTGCCAGACTTGGCCTAAGCCACCTACTGGCTAAAACCCCCGTCTGCTCTGCCTGTCCACAGACCAGACGTCCGTGCCGATTTCAATTCTTCATATATCAGTTATGCACTTTTTTTTCTTTTAATAAGTAAGTCCATATGTATTTATTGTTATAATTTTTTTTTTATTTTGTCACAATTCTATTTATAATGTTTTTTTCCTAAACTAATCCTGAGCTACCGGAATCAGATCAGTTCCGACTTGCAACACCTGTTCACGAGTTGACGCGTGTACTCATGGTAGGTCTCTCGTATACAAGAGGCGGTCTAGGTAGGTACCACCACTTTGCCAGTTATTCTACCGCCAAGCAGTAAAGCGCAAGCAATACTGTGTCCTGGTTTAAAGGGCATTGAAGCCAGCGAAATTACCGGGCATATGAGACTTAACATCTGTTGTCTCGGGGTGATGAGCGCAATGCAGTGCTTTGGTATTAAAATTTCTGGGAGGCATTGCAATTGTTATGGGCAGGCTTTACGCTTACCACCAGGCGAACGACTTGCGCATCTCATCACCCAGTTCCATAAAAAAATCCTAACCAAAAACCTACTTATTAGGTGTATCTATCGTATTTACGTAAGCAATACTGTGTTCCGATTTGAAGGGCATTGTGGCCAGTGAACTTACTGGGCATTGTATTGAACACATCGGCTTATAAACGTTTTCCTTAATTCTAAAATTTACTTTGGGGATTTTCCCACGATGGCAAACTAGTCCCATCTTGTCTTAAATACAAATTAACCTTACAATTTACAGTGGTACAGATACTACCAACATCTCAAAATTCAGTTATCATTATCTATTACAATACCTATCAAAATCAAATCAAATAAAAAATATGTTTACATTGTCTTTAACACATCGTTTAAATAGGATATTTTTTATTTCTAACATTTACCACACTGCTATAAACTATTTTTTTCTTTAAACATCGATTTACATACATTTCTATCTTTAACACATCGGTTAATATACATTTTTACCTTTAGCACTTCGGTTTTAATATACATTTTTAAGTTTTAGAATAGGTCTAGAATAAGGTTTCGCATATAATAACTGTTTTATTTTCAGGTAAAACATTATATTTCTATCTTTAACACATCGGTTAATATACATTTTTATCTATAATACGTCGGTTTAATATACATTTCTATGTCTAACAGATCGGTTAATATACATTTCTATTTTAACACATCGGTTTCTAAACGATACTTTGTATGGTTGTAATTTTTCCTTTTTTAAGCATTATCGATAGTAATAATACTTTTAAGTTCGTCATCATCAGCATCCAATACGTTCTCACCGCTGAAACACTGCTGTCTCACACACATAGAGAGAGAAAGAGAGAGACAGACAGACACACACACACACAAACAGAAAGAGAGAATTTATACACTACGTGGCGTGGGTCCAATGCGGCTTTATGGTCTTAGAGAGATCAGTGAGGCTTCTTCAGCGTCTTCAAATACGTGAAGGCTTCAAATCCTTAAAGCCTAGCATCTTAAACGTACTTACACCGAAACGGTATAACGCCGACTATTGTAACTGTGAAAACAATATAACTTATACAAAACGACAATATACCAACTCTTTATTGCCATGTCCAAGCAGTTAACAATAACTTTAAAAGGCTAACACCCAGTTGCAGTAAGCTTATCATTAAAACTTCTTTACGTAAAGTCCCATTAAATTTAATGCAGCGGTGCCACATGATGCCACGTGCGGCGAATCCTACGAACGAAAATCCTACCTGAAAAAGTAAAAAGACCTCTAAAAAGGTTCGACGCCGTTTACTTTTTTTTTTTTTTTAAGTTTGCCCGTTAGGGCAGGCTAAAGTCTCTAGGACCATACCGCCATTTCTTACGTAGTTTTTATTTGATAGTTTAATATTCCATTTTATTATACTTTTGTTGAGAATGAGGGTCAACTGCAACAAGCCGGACCCTCTCCTAGTGCTTCAATAAAGTGGTGGAACTTTATTCAAGCTTTCCATGGACATTTTGTGAGAACATAAAAAACAATGTTTTCCCTATTTTGTTTCATTTGCCTACACTCGTGCACGTTTACGAACACATAATGGTTAATATTCCACCGATATTACACATGATCACTCGAAATAACACTTGTTTGGAAAATAAAACAAAATCGAACTGTATCACTTTTCACTTCCCGCCAAAAAGTCTCCACGCCGTTTACTTACGTAATGGTTTCATTTTGGATTGATAATTTGACATTTGACATTAATTTAATGACAGATAAAAAATAAACACGTTTTATAATAATAATAATAATAATAATTAATGCTTTATTGTACACCAAACAAGAAATAAACAAGGTACACGAAATTTTCTTAAAAACTATAGTACAACGGGCGGACTTATCGCTAAAAGCGATCTCTTCCAGTCAACCTTTGGATGGAAAGAACTAAAGGAGTGAGAGAGGTCGGCGGTGTAAATAAAAAGTAAAAAAGGACGACTAAGTGACACATAAAATATATATATATAAATAAATAATATATAAATATATATATTAATATATAGATATAGACACATACATATATACTACATACAATAAAGGAAATTACTAATAATTTTAATTATCAGCAGCACTCTGGGAAAGGTAGTAACTTTTGACTAGGTTCTTAAAACTAACAAGTGTCTGTGCTCTTCTAATAGAAACCGGAAGCCCATTCCAGAGACGCACAGCTTGAACTGTAAATGACTTGTCATAGAAAGAAGTACCATGTTCGGGCGTTTTCAACTGAAGATTTTCTGATGACCTAAGGGAGTGAGAATTGGAGTAATGAAGGAACTGAAATCGTTCCTTCAAATAAAAGGGAGTGAAGGGATTGAACAAGACATTGTATAGAAGTGAAAGGATGTGGTTTTATCAAAAAAAAAACGACTTCAATGGTTCTTCAAAGCCCGAGGTCAAATATCGATGAAATTTATATGCGACCACTTCGTAGCTGAACCCAACGCAAAAAGATTTTTTCAAATTGGTTCATGAATGACGGAGTTCTGAGGTAACAAACATAAAAAAATACAATCGAAAAGAGAACCGTTCCGAACCGTAAAGATCGTTTTTAACTGAGTGTTAGTTTTATAAGGACATATAATAATATTGTAAGTATCAATAGGTGTACCAATGGTTTTTTTAATAATTTACTAAATACACAGCTCCAAAACAAAATATTCATATTATTTATTCTTAATAATATATGATTCCTCGGTTTGGTTGTCTGGAAGAAATCTCTTTAAACGATAACTCCGCCAGATGTATGTAGTGGATTTTGCAGTACAAGTCTCATGTAGCCAGCGAAATTACTGTGCTTAATGAGACTTAATATGTGATGTCTCGGGGTGATGAGAATGCAGTGCTACGTAGTTCTTATTAAGGTTTTAAAAGATTTGGATGGCACTGCAATTGTGATGGGCAGGCGTGGCGCTTACCATCAGGCGAACGACATACTCGTCTCATTACACCATATCATAAAGAATTAAAAAAAAAATTTGGTAAATAGTGATTTAATACTTGTTTATTTTTGTAACGACTCGACGATTTCAAAGATATTTCTATCTATTTTTTTTTAAGTCACCACTGTTAAGCTTTTTTACCGTAGTAATCCTTAAAAAGGACACTACATTTCAGGTCAGCTTTAAGCCGCTTGCTAGTGGCGGCAGACCTTGAGCTACACTTTCAGAACTATTTTGTCGGTGGCGCGTATTCGTACTTCAAAGCCCCAATTCACTATGACAACTTGGCGAAATCACGTCGATTCTTTGCTTCGAAATCACGTCGATTCTATCATTAATAAACGACATCTCTATGACGCATTCATATATTCATATAAATGACGTCATAGAGAATACAAATTTCGCAGATGTCGTTTATTAATGAAGGAATCGACGTTTCCTTGAAGCAAGGAATCGCCAAGTTGACATAGTGAATTAGGGCCCAGGCGGCCTAAATGTATATCGTGTTGAGCTCAAACTAAGGTAAAGAAAAGTAGCTGCAGCCTGCGGTTTCACCCGCCATTTCCCGGGTTAAAAAGTAATCTATGTCCTTTTCCAGGACATAAATAATATTTTTTTTGTCATGTAATCCGTTCTGTAGTTTTTGCGTGATTGAGTAACACACATCCATCCATCCAATTTTTTTTTTATTCAATTTCTATACACATATTTGGGATATTACACATAATACGCTTGTTTTATAGCATCACTGCTAATAAAACTGTTAATTGTTTTATAGCATTACTAATACCAATGACTAACATTACTAATACTAATTTACTAAATACATTACTGATACTAATTTACTAAATAAATTACTAATACTAATTTACTAAATACATTACTAATACTAATTTACTAAATACATTACTAATACTAATTTACTAAATACGTTACTAATACTAATTTACTAAATACATTACTAATACTAATTTACTAAATACATTACTAATACTAATTTACTAAATACATTACTAATACTAATTTACTAAATACATTACTAATACTAATTTACTAAATACATTACTAATACTAATTTACTAAATACATTACTAATACTAATTTACTAAATAAATTACTAATACTAATTTACTAAATACATTACTAATACTAATTTACTAAATACATTACTAATACTAATTTACTAAATACATTACTAATACTAATTTACTAATGACACGAGATACGGTCCAATCATTGTCGATTCAGGCAAGAAATTAAATTAACGTGATTCGTTAACACCGGAGTACGATAACCACAAATTGAAATAACGTTTTATAGCACAATATGGTACGTCAAAAAATTGTCGCAGTGAATCTACACCTTAATTTTGACTCAACAAAACGATGTACGATTGGCGCTTAAGGAGCAGTGGGTAGGCCGGCCGGAGAGTTAGACGTCATACTTGAGTCTCAGTATAAAGTTAACACTGTGCTTGAATGATCGATACTTGTTAAGTTAGTAAGTTTGACGAGAACGGCCAAAGCACAGTCTAAGTTGAAGCACGTTGAAGTCAAAGTTCTGCTGGTGAGTAAGCAGTGATATATTACAAGTTATTAAGCGAAGTTTTCCTGTTCGTATTATTTCGAAATGAATATTCAAGCGGTCAAATATTTTTTTCGGTAATTTTACTAGGTAGTTCATCAACTACCACGTTAACGAGACCTATTTACATACAAATTACAAACGAAATCATATTTTTTTTAGAAGTTATATTTATTATATTTAACTCGTTTATTCATAGTTGGACGTAGGCTTATTGCATACTGTACAATACAATACAATATTTTTTCATCATCATCAGCCCATTACGTTCCCACTGCTGGGACTCGGGCCTTCCCTCGTAGAGAGAGTATGTGCCATAATCGACTACGCTAGCCCAGTGCGGGTTGGTGGATGTTATATATCCTTAAATTTTTGTGATAAATTAATGGACATGCCGGTTTCCTTCACCGTTTTTTGAGCGAGTGTTAATTCAGCACATAACTTAAGAAAGTCAGTGGTGCGGGGCCAGTGGAATTCAAACTCAGGTGCTTCGGATCGAAACTCGCACGTGCTCCCACACTCGCTCAATTTTTTTATTGAATATCAAATACACAGCAAAATAATAGAGATACCTCAAGGTGGTCAGTTTCTAATTAACCACTCTTTAAAACTTGTTGAAAAATCACTCTAAATGCATATTCCACTAGTCGAGACTACTTAAAATTCTCAATAAACAAGCTCCAAAGCTAAACTAAACTAAAGCTGCTAACTTTATTCAACTATATTTGCAAATAAAATTAGCTTCACCACAGATTTTGAGTGGTTGATGGCTCTCAAACATTTGTGTCGAGTTTGTGCTGGAATATGAAATGACCAATAGAATTCAATCGTCCCCGTAATGCGATGTAAGGATAGATGGAAATTCGGTTGCTCGAGCAGTTGGCTAGGTGGCCCAGTGGTTAACGCGTCGGGACGGTATTCCGAAGACGCAAGTTCGATCACTGCCCGATCATTTTCTTCTTCCTAATAATTTAAAATCATTTGACTAATTGAAGTTTATAAATAACTGGCTGCGCCCCGCGGTTTCACTAGCGGTTTCTCGGGATTCCCTGTATCTAGGGAGTCAGGAACTACGAGGAACATGGACCCACAACACCCAGACTCGAAACAAAATGCTTAAGTTTTATTTTTCTGTGCATAAACATTTGTACCGTCGCGGGAATCGAACCCGCCACCTCAGTGGTGTATGAAGTTTGAGCCAACCTGTCAAATCGCTACACTACAGGGGCTGACAAAAGTATCTTATGTCCTTCTCCAGGACCTAAAAAATATACCTAAAAAATATATATAATATAATACATATCAAATTCCATCAAAATCCGTTCGATAGTATTTGAGTGATTCAGTAACAAACATCCATCCATAAATTCATCCATCCTCACAAACTTTCGCATTTATAATAATTAGTAGGATATGATTTCCAAATAATTTTTGAGTTTTTGAGTACATTTAGATTATTGAGATGACTTAATACCTATCTTAGTATTGTTCTTCATTCATCTTTGTATACTACAACGTATCGGCTCAGCTGTTATACCGTTATTTAACAACAAACGAATTACTACTATTGGGGCATACTATGACCTATTAATTCATTCACCAACGTCCGCAGCCAACAGACATGACTTAACTTTCGAAATAATGTGATAAATAATGTGAAGTTACGGCTTGAGTTGATTGCGTCACTTACAGCTTATGTTTAACTGACCACCAGATATAGTAAAATGTAACCCTTTTAAAATAAAAATGTAAATGATTACCAAAAAATATCAGCAAATTAAAAAAAATTAAAAAAAAATAGTAAATGATTACCAACAATTGTGAATAATCACCAAAAATAGTAAATGGTCACCAAAAATATCACCAAATAAAAAAATATAATCACCAAAAAAAATAGTAAATGATCACCAAAAATCGTGAATAATCACCAAAAAATAGTAAATTGTCACCAAAAATATAGTCAACAAAAAAATAGTAAATGATCATCAACAATAGTAAATGATCACCTAAAATAGTAAATGATCACCAAAAATAGTAAACGATCAAAACTTCTGGTGGAGCCTACTTTGGTGATCATTTACTAAATTTGATCTGCCGATTCAATTTTTAATCAGAAGTGGAGATCTCAAAGATTATTTTGGTGGTCATTATATTTTTTCCCGTCACTTACCCATCGTCCTTGAAGTGAGTTGCCAATATATAAAGCCATGTACGTAGTTTGTTACTAGATATTACAGTCTACTAGAAATACATGAAGAAAAAGACAATTTGACTAAAACAAAGAACAAATTCAACTTGCAAAACAATGAAAAACTGTTTAAGCCTAAAATTAGATTGACAAAGGTACAAAAACAGGGAATTTACTATAAAATATCAATGTACCTAGTCACCTACCCTTGCCTATAACAAAATTACATATAATTGACTTCAAAAGAAAACTCAAACAGTTCTTCGACTCTCGTACTATGTATTCCTTAAATGAATTATGGATATGCGTCTCACAGTATCTTCATTCATGTAGAAATAACTTTGACATTAATCATATGACTTTCACTAAAGAGAATGATATTTGTTACAATTTAATTTATTTGACATCTCAAATGTATAATTCTTAATTCTAATAATGTAATATATAATGAAACTAGCTGACCCGGCAAACGTTGTTTTGCCATATAAATTAAAAAAAAAACACTTAGGGGGATGAAAAATAGATGTTGGCCGATTCTCATAGATACCGGATAAGCACAAAAAATTTCATCAAAATCGGTCAAGCCGTTTCGGAGGAGTATGGCAACGAAAACTGTGACACGAGAATTTTATATATTAGTTAATGTAAATTTGACTTTTTTTTATGTAACTGAGTGACTAGACGAACTGGTCGTTTGCCTGATGGTAAGCAATACGCCAGCCCATAACAATAACAGCACCACCCAGAACTTTATTTTGCAAAATCCTGCGCGGCGCTGCACTGCGCTCGTCACCCTAAAACAATTAGCTGTTGAGTCTCATAATGCCCAGTAATTTCGCTGGCTACAATGCCCTTCAAACCGGAACACAGTAATGCTTGGGCACTACTGCTTGGCGGCTGAATAACTGGCAATGCGGTGGTACCTACCCAGACGGCCTCTCGCATACGAGAAACCTACCACCAGTACAGTACAGTACACCAGTACAGTGTTATAAGGCCAATCAATCATTCTATTCTATTCTACTACATGCTTTATACATATGTACACTTAATTCCTTGCCAAGTAAAACCACACTGCGTGAAAGCGATAGTAAATATGATGAGTTAATACCCTAATGCCTTTCTGACGACACGTCAGCAAAGGAAGACGGGAGTTGCTGAATTCTATACCCGTTTTTATGTAACTTACTAGCTTACTTGTTATGGTAACTTATACCCATTATAGCCCCTCCTTTTATAAGCATGATGTTTTTTTTTACACTTAATAGTTCTATGTTTGGCCACTATCTCGCCTGATGTGAAGCGATGATGTAGCCTAAGATGGAGCACATAGATCTAGAGAGAGACTGCAGTTGAGCGGCTGCTCAGACTCGTCTCCCCGATGGTTCACCGAACATCATCCCGAAACACGACTAGGTCGCTTGACGGCATTGCTTTGTTCGGTGGGTGGTATTACAACCACGGCCAGAGCCTACCACTCCAAAGCGCGTAAGCGGGTTTCATCACGATGTTTTCCATCACCGTTTTTAGAGCGAGCGTGCAAAAACTGCACTTAACTATAAGTCATTGGTGCAGGGCCGAGTCGGGATTCGAACCCAGGTGCGTCGGATCGAAAGGCGCACGAGTTCCCGCTGAGCCACACTCGCTCTAAAACTCGATGTAAACGTAGTCGTAATAAAAATCGACCGCTTTTTTACAAGCTCTTATATTACTTGCAATGTTTGTTTGTTTGGGCCCAATCTTGCAAGTTGAATCAGAACCACTTCTTCTGATCCTACGAAGTTGAAATTTGCATACTTGTCAAAGTTTGATGACAATGCAATATTATGGTGGCAGCCAGCTGATCTGATGATGGTGCCGGAAGGTGGACAATGGAACTCCTTGACGGATAATAGGAAACTACTAGTATTTAGGCTCATTTTAATCTGCTCGCGGTTCCGATTATGAATTTGTTAAAAGCTTGTCTTGAAAAATTTTAAAATTATTCATCGACGAAAATCTTGTTTTAAGTATTAAGGTATTAACTTAGGATTAGGTTTAGAATTACTGTGTTCCGGTTTGAAGGGCATTGTAGTCAGCGAAATTACTGGGTATGTATGAGACTTAATATTTGATGTCTCGGGGTGATGAGCGCAATGCTGTCCTACGCAGTGCTTTTTATGGCATCAAAAGTTCAAGGCGATTTTCCTGATAATAGTTGACAAGAGTCCTGAAAAATGTCATGAAAGTGAAAGCGAAGTTCGAAAAAATGTGAACTTTAAGAGGGAATCCTTTTAGAGTTCTTTAAATTTAAATTATTAAATAGTATAATATAATGTGGCGACCTCAGCCGCCACATATATCAATGAGTTTACGCAAGAAAACTCACATGACAGATAAGACCTATACAAGTTCCAAGTAAATTCTGTCGGACAGCTGTCTCCGGGCTAATAACACCTGGCTTCGTTGGAAGATCTTCCCTTATTAATGAAGGAACTTCTCAGTGGAAACCTATCTACATTTCCACCTATCCACTACCCCACTCTTCCATAATAGTATTAGTAGAATCATGATAAGGAACATTTAAAATTTTGTTACGTCGAGCTGATGATTTAGTTGCCAATTGGTTAAGGCATCGGGATAGTATTCCGAAAATGCAGCCTCGAATGCTGTCCGAGCAATTAAATTTTTCTTCTCATTGTATAACTATTTAGAATTTTTATTTTATTTAAAATCACAATAAAATCAAAACTCAAAGAAATTTCTGAAGTAGGAACGTAAGAAGGAAAATAATGGACCATGAATCCAAAATGGTTACTTATAAAGCATGTCACAAAACCATCGCATAATAAGTACCTACTTGAATATTAACAGGTAAACCCAAAAAAATCCACCGAAAGAGAAATGGGATCATATCAAGAGCCCTTACGAGCCTACGCTTTACTCTAATGAGAATTGAACCCTCTCTTAACCCGGCGGGAGTGCGACTGTGTTTGAAAACATGAACGACGCAATGGGTCAAAAGTACCAATATGCAATTTCCCTTTTTTAAATTTTCGCATATAAGTAACTTAACTAAAAGTTCCGAGCAGTTCAACTACTGGATCTAACAGTTCCAGGCCCAGCATTTCCTAGTTCCACACACACACACAAACACACTCCACTTCCTCACTCCCTCACATACACACACGCACACCCTCTCAGTCAAACAAACATAACTATAAGAGTTATGTTCAAATTTGTTATACTCACACGCATATTTGTATACACATCTGTTTGCACAATTGCTTTGCTTTTACTGTAAAACTGTAAGCTTTGGAGAACAACTGAATCTGAGCATACAGTTGTTTCCCTAGTTTCGGATTCAGCGATCTCTTAATTATTTTTTATTATTTTTTTATGATGAAGGGTTTACGTTTGACAGCAACTCACCTGACCTATGCGTAGTTGTGGTCTAAGGTGGAGCACGTTTGCCAACGTTTGCACAGGTGCCTATTCTATCTTGTCTTAAAGAGACCCAGGTTTTAATGAAGATAATAATATGATAATGTTGTAGAGAATTCCACTCCTTAGCAGTACGTATAATGCACGAGTCAGCGAAGTGCTTAGTGCGGACTGGTGGTATGTGCACATCATAAGAGTGGAGTGAGTCCCTCGCCTGGTGGTCCTATGGAATGTTGCATCCCAACAGCCTTTTATGCATTATAATACAATATAATACTTTTATTTAAGCTTAAAAATAATTCAATTGTACATATGTGTGTGTAAATGTGGCATGAAATAAACATTTTTATATTTATTTTTTATTTTAATTATTTATGAGTACTAATTATGCAAATAAAAGGTTTTGTGGTAAGGCATGGGCACTTTCACGAATGGTTCCTTAAGGAAAAGCTATAAATCTAATTGCGTGCTACCGTTTTACGCTGGATATTCCACCTGCACGCGCGAGGTGATTTGCTTCCACACTTATTATATTTTTAACGTCCTAGCACCTTTATTACTTAAAAATTACTAAAGCTAGCTTAACTACTTTTATATTCCGTAATTCTTCAACATCCAAAGGCTGTCTGGAAGAGATCACTTTGAACAAAAAGACAACAGAGAACATTGTAAGATTTAAACTGGTAATTGTAAACATTTTACTTGTACTTAATTACCACTTTAAGGTGGATAATACAGTGTTTATCTATCTATCTACTTACAAGAGAAAACCATTGCCATTGTTCTGTATTACTAGCGACCGGCCTCGGCTTCGAACGAATGCAATTTACTAATGTAGTGTAATTTTTTGACGACTTGATTTCAGAACATTTCTCTACTATACAAAAAATAGTTAGAATTTATTGTACATATTGACCTTATTGTAAAAAAATGAAAATGACAGTAAATGCCGTATCAAAATTCGTTGTGTGGTTAAAAAGAAGTAAGCGGTGAAACTGAAATGAGGACGCAGATGGCGACTTTTTAATTCTATTTAGAGAAGTTGTAGCCTATGGCCTATTTTTTATGAGTCTGTTTCGTCCCACTGCTGGGCAAAGGCCTCCCTTCCCTCTTTCTATGACCTATATAATGGCCTATTTAAGGTCTATAAATAGCCCAAATTCTCTAGCCCACTACCAGTTAGCAGCGTCTCCTAGATGTTGGCAGCTTTGCAATTAGATAGTAATAGATTATATTAGATTAGATTAAACACTTTATTGTTACACAACAGTACAATAAAAGATCAAACGTAGATTACAAACTAAAAATAACTGTCACGATAGGCGGTATTATTGCTTAAAATCAATCTGTTCCGAACAACCATGCAAGGATCACCATCTCCTTTCTACCATCGGACAACAAGACGCACGGAAACTTGGCATCCGTACATGGTTGACATTTCTCCTGCCCGAACAAAGCATTTTGCTTCGACTTTTTTAATGCGCACAGCTAAGGAATGGAACACCTTAACAACTTCTTTGTTTCCCGATTCTTATAATCCAGGTGTCGTCAAGTCTAGAATGGATTTTCTAGGCAAGCATGATCCATCGTCGACCACTTCGTCACTTTCCATCAGGTGAGACTGCGGTCAAATGCTTGTTTATTCAGTAATAGAAAAAAGAGAGGAATATAACTAAAATAGTTGACGGTGTCTTTCGGCTAGCTAAAATACTCACACGTCGAACCAAATAGGTCCCAGCGTTTCGGTCACACATCGCATCGACCCATTTATTAACTCACTGGGTAAGTTTTACCAGGTACAGCTTACTGACCGGTTAAACCCTCTTTTAAAGTCCGTATATTTGGAACCGAAAACAACTTTTTTAAGAAGTCCTCAAGTATCACAATGTTAGGTCAGGTTTGTAAAAGTAATTGATTTAAAGTAAAGGAAATTGCCTTCCTGCTAAGCTACGACGTGAAGTGGATTTTCTTTGGATTTAAAAGCAAATTTAATTAGGTAATTAATTTTTGTTGTTTTTCTCAGAGTAATGACACTAGTTGTTTTTATAAATTATTTTTGTCATATTTCTGTTTAATATCAAATATTGTAAATTATGTGTGAATTACGTGTATTTGGTTAAGGCCGTACTAGTTTGTAATAAATAAACAAGTAATTAAAATTAAGTAAAGTAATTTACTTTGTTGTAAAGGACACAAGTTACTGTACTAATTAAAATAAAGACAGTAGGTACCTATTTGAAATAATAGAATATTGTATAATATTCTTGTTTATTATTACGTCTCATACTCTACTGAGGTTGCGGGTTCGATTCTCGCGGTGGGACTAATATTTGTGCATAGGAAAAAAAGCGCACACATTTGTTTCGTGTCTAGATGTTGTAGGACCATAGTCATCGTAGTTCCTGCTTACCTAGATACAGGCAATCCTAGTTAGGGGCCAGGATCAATATATGTGATCGTGCGGCAAAGAAAAAAATTCAGATACTACGAGTATGTTCAGTTCAGCTACATGAGAGTTGTATAAATTATTATGGTAGATATTATTATGTTATAGTAACCCGCCCTAGCTTTCCACAGGTAAAAGTTACATTAATTCTTCAGGCGCTTTGCGCATGTGTCATGAATATAAAATATAATAACGCACAACGATCACATACATAGATCCTGGCCCCTAACTAGGATGCCCTGTATCTAGGGAACTAGGAACTACGAGGACCAAGGTCCCACAACACCCAGATACGAAACAAATGTTAGCGCTTTCTTTTTTTGTGCTTAAACATTTGTCCCATCGCGGGAATTGAACCCGCAACCTCGGTGGTGTATGAGATTTGAGCCAACCTGCCCAACCAGTACACCGCAGACGTTATCTAACTCAAAATGATAAAAGCATTTTATGAATTGATGTAAAAAACGCGAGATTAAATATGAATTTGTAACACGACAACAAGTTACTTCCACAAACGAATCGCAACTCCTAAGAGATTTCTGTCTCGCAAAGGGACCCCAAAGTGAAATGTAAGTGTAACAAGTGGCCCAATTTTCCGGAGAAATGTCGCAGAGGCCCCAAACTGGCTCATTACACGCGTCTGCTCCTCCGGGGCCCATCGTGTGTGCCCCATCTTAATCAACGGCTTATTTTTGATCCGTTGAAGGATAGGGTGGCGCTGAAATGCGGTTTGAGAACGAAAGAAAAAGAAAGTCTTTACATTGTTTATTTTGTTTCGTGTCTGGGTGTTGTGGGACCATGGTCCTCATAGTAATACATAATATTCAGCGGAATTACACTACATATTTTCATTGCGTTTCGGACACGACTTTGCTGATATCACCATTCGCATCGATCTCGATTCAATCGCATTACCACTAATTGGCGTCATGTCCTACATTAACCAATTATTCGAGTGATAATTGTACTCTGATGTGACTACGGTCATCACGAACTTATAGAATTTTCACATAGTTGTACTTATTATTATAAATATTCAAAGTTTTTTATAGAATTTGAACTGGAATTAAAGATTTTGCAAATTTCTCTTTCATATTTTTTTATTATCTGGAAAAGAACACGTGTTATCTGGAAAAAGATAATAAAAAAATATCAATGTTTCAAAACTGTTTTTTTTGTGTAACTGAATGAAAAGACGAGCTGGTTGTTTGCCTGATGGTAAACAATACGCCAGCCCATAACAGTAACATCACCACCCAGAACTTTGTTTTGCAAAATCCTGCGCGGCGCTGGACTGCGCTCGTCACCCTGAGACAATTAGCTGTTGAGTCTCATAATGCCCAGTACTTTCGCTGGCTACAATGCCCTTTAAACCAGAGCACAGTAATGCATGCGCACTACTCCTTGGCGGCTGAATAACTGGCAAAGCGGTGGTACCCACCCAGACCGCCTCTCGCATACGAGAAACCTACCACCAGCAACTTTCTCTTCAGAAACTTCTTATTCAAAAGTTTTACCAATTTGTAACATTAAAAAACTTAAAAGGGATCATGCTATCGTAGACTAAACTCACGCTACTTTGCCTTTATACCATCAACACGGCAAAGTCTAAACATAAAATGTATGAAGTAGGACCTAGGTACAGTTAACCACAGAAATTGCTCACCATTTTCAGTTTTCACACACAAAATAGAAAAATCATCTAATATGTATAACAATTATGATAATTACAAGTATTATATAATTATATTTTTTTATATTATTATATATTATATTAACAAGTATTATAATTATATAATTATTATTATGTTTATTTTATTATAATTACTTTATATTTACATATATTTTTTATTTTATTACTGTTATTTTCCTCATCATCAGCCTATACGAGTCCACTGCTGGACATAGGCCTCTCCCAATGCACGCCACTGAGCCCAATCCTCGGCTCTTCGCATGTAATTACTGCCAGCCACTTTACGCAGGTCGTTGGTCCATCTGGCCGGAGGGCGTCCTACACTACGTTTACCTAAACATGGTCTCCACTCTAGAACTCGTTTACTCTTATCATATAGTATATAGTTTATCGGTTCTTCGACATATGTGACCGGCCCACTGCCACTTCAGCTTAATTATTCGGTGAGCTATGTCGGTTACTTTGGTTCTCTGTTGGATCACCTCGTTGCGGATTCGATCCTTCAGAGAAACCCCGAGCATAGCTTGTTCCATGGCTCGCTGAGCGACTTCAACGGTTTCACGGTTTAACGGTTTCACGGTTATTTTCCTATACACGTTTAATATCGACTTTAACATTTCATCGACATCGACAATTGTTTGTCGTCGACATTTAAAATGTTCCACGGTTGTGTCGCCGACTGTACCTACTCGTACCGTTATTGCATCTTCCGATGTAGCGCGATAAGGAATCACTTTACAGAAATCAATTCGATCCACGATGGCACTGGCTTTTAGCGCAACGAACCGCGCTCCTTTTTACGCATTTACTTTTTAATGTGAGTACGAGTATACCTATCCGATACGTTCGTTTTTTGAAAAAGTGACAGTAAAGTGAACCTTGGAAATGTATATCAGAGTAATTGAACCTAGAAAAGGAGATTTTGAGTATTGGTAACCAAACACTTTGAGAGGGTAGGTATAAACTACTAACACACTATCACACTAACGCACTAACACACTAACATACAAAATTTCGCATTTATCATCATCATCATCATCATCATCAGCCCATCACGTTCCCACTGCTGGGAAACGGGCCTTCTCTTGTCTCTTGGTGGATGCCACATGTCCTTGAATTTTTGTGATTAATTCCTGGACATGCCGGTTTCCTCACGATGTTTTCCTTCACCGTTTCTAGAGCGAGTGTTAAAATATGCGCATAACTTAAGGAAGCCAAGCAAGAAAGTGGTGCGGGGCCCGCGGGATTCGAACTCGGGTGCGTCGGATCGAAAGTCGCACATGCTACTGAGCCACACTCGCTCTATCGCATTTATAATATCAACTAATATTATATTAGCACAAATATGAGTGTCATTTTGTCGAGTCTAGCTTGAAAGTGTACTTAAAAAATTGGGTTCATTTTGAATTTGCTCCATCGCCATGTTCTACGTGTATTAGTGTTCACCTCATTTCAATCAGTCGAGGAGGAATTGGGTTACTTCCGTACCGAATCTAATGTTTCGATAAACTTTCGAAGAGATGGAGAGACTTTTAAATTGCTTTAGGAATAAGGAGTGTAAATGTAGGTATCCGCTGGTACTTGCGTTTTTTGACGATAGAACGATGATCTAGACTAAACTCTGGACGCAAAAAGAGTTGCAAGTTTGTGCACTATGTGTGTCTGTTTGTCTGTGGCACCGTAGCTATTATATGGGTAAACCGATTTGGATGCTGGTTTTTTTGAAAGCAGGTTTTCTAGCGGTGGTTCTTCGAAATGTTTTATCAAAATAGGTTCAGCTGTTATGTAATTCTTATAGGATTTTTTGTGTCGGGTGTTTTTTAAATATTATCGTGTTCTATATGCGTTTGATGTAAGAAGTTGTTCAATATATATTTATACGTCTGTTCTGTACCCTAGCTGTACTTCGTAGCTACGCAAATTATGTAGGCTACAGGCAGGAAGATGCAAAGGAAACCAAAAGCTTTGGTTCTATATTTAATTAGTGATATAAATTATATTTTATGTTTTTACATGCTAATTTATTCCATTACGAACCGCACATCGTAAGTGGTAGCTTACGAAGCATTCTCTTGCAGTTCGGATGCATGGAACATTCCACTTCTGCCAAGTAGCCAACTGGTACATAAGAAACATAATATTGTCAAAACAAACATGAAATATTGTTACAAAAGTTCTAAAAAAATGCTCCTCAGTTTCTTGCCGTATCTTCTGAGTAGTGGTTCTTTTCCGATACGGTGGTAGAGTCATTGTAATAATTGACGTTCATAAGTGCGTCTGTGGTGCCAAAATTGAATGAAGACCTTTGAACTTTGAAAGAAACATTATTTTTATTTATTAAGATTGAAATAAAACAGAAGACCCCAAACATCACATCACATCAATACCTATTATAAATGTGAAAGTTCGTATGTAAGTGTGTATGCGTGTTAGTGTTTATTACTTCTTCACGCTGTAATAGTTTAATGGATTTGAGTGAAATTTGGAATTGAAATAGCTTATACCCTAGATATTAATTAGTTACCTTTTATTCCGTGGAAACCACGGGGCGCAGCATGTATATAATTCGCAGCTGGTAGTTGGAAAATTGACACAATTTTTATATCTATGACTTCGTCCACGTGCAATTTACTAAATCACACGAACGAAGTTGCAGATACATGAAATTGCTTGGGCAGGGCTTGAACTTGCGTCTTCGGCATACATACGCCTTGACCAACTGGCCTACCGAACCGCATGTTCAAGCAACCAAATTTTTCTTTTCTTATGAAAGATGACAACGAAACCACTGGATAAAAACAACTCGAATTAGTAATTTGAACTATAGGCAAATACATATTCAAATGCCAAAGGTCTATTATTATAAAAAAATCTTCCATTATTTTATTTGGGGACGAACCAATAATTCAGTAGAAATGAAAATTATCAGGTTGTTCTTGATATTTCCTAATTTATGGCTCCAGTCAAAAATCTTCCGGATGTCCCCCACTTTAAAAAAGTTCACAATAGTAAGGCCAACGGGATATAATATTATTATTATTCTTCCGTATCCAATTGCGTAATTTAGCATACAAAAACTGAGTTCGCGCGCTACCACATAGCGTTTTCCGCCATGGCTGAGAGTTTACACCCGATTTTTTTTCTGATGTCTTAATAAAAGTGGGCGACTTTCTGAAAAAATCTGACCCCACTGGGGCCGAAAACTAGGGATATCAGGGATAATTCAAATTACCTATACATGTGATGGCGTAGCGGTCGTTTGAGAAAGTGTTGCTCGGTGAAATCGAGTTTGTCGATCTCGATCAGTGTATTTTCAGAATCCTTTGGTAAGTTATTTACTTTGATATCAGATATGATCTGCGACGTATAAATATCACACTTTGATGTGAATCAAAATATACGAAAATACTTTGCGTATGGAAATGTAATCAAAACGGAAGAGAATATTTGAGTCTACCCACATAATCAAAATTAAAAAATTCTAAATTGTTGAATATTTTTGATTCGTCATTATCCTCATCCGTATATTCAAGCCTTCTCTTACAAGGAGAGAATATTCTACAAGCTTTTACTAGTATTATAAATTAGTTACGCCCCGCGGTTTCCCTGAATAAAAAGTAGCCTATGTGTAAATTCAGGGTAAAAGCTCAATTCCCAATTTCACTCAAATCTGTGTTAGCCCTTTCGAGCCAATTAAACACTCCAACCGCTTCCAATCAATATAATTCTCATATATCAATTTTTTAACACCTTATTATAATTTTTCTTAGTATATCCCCGTTACCTCTCTTTTTTTATCTAACCACCCTCAAAAATGATAACCCACACAAGTGCCGCTCACTGGCGCCCTCTGCCCAAAATTGAGGTAATTCCATACTGCTTTACCCTAGAAGTAGGGTAAAGCAGCATAGTTTTATTAGCGCCATCTTTTAACAGTGGGTATAACTCTGCCGTACTTTACTCCAGATGGGGCTAATGCTTATATTAAATCTAATTAACATTTTAATATTACCGCTTAAGTTTTACATCTGTTCAGCTATTGCGGCGTGAAGAGCGAACAAACACTAACATACAGACATACAAACTTTCAGATTTATAATATTAGTGTGATGCGAAAGTTTGTGAGGACGGATATCAAAGCCATGTATGCATATTTCTAATTCTTAGACATGCCATTTTCTCTTAATGATTTCCTTCAGTGTTTAGGAGTAAATGTTTAGTAAACCGGTCATGAATGTGGTTTTAAGAGTCATCTAAGTTGGTTCGCATGAATTCCCGCTGAGCCATAATCGCTCTAATGCGATAAACAATAGAAAAGCTTATTGTGTCTGTTAACTGCGAGTCGAGAGATCAAGTAGCTTAAATATGCTTCAACAACAACATGTAATTTATTTTATTATGAACTAGCTTTTTCCCGCGACTTCGTCCGCGTGGGTCATAGAGGAAGCCCGTCTATCTTGTCGTTGAAGTATCTAGATTTTGAGATTTTTTGACAAACGCATTTTTATCTTTCTTGAAAAATATATTGTTCTAATAAAAAGTATCCTATGTTACTTCTAATACCTCCAAGAATATGAGTACAAAGTTTCATGTGGATCGGTTTATAATATTAGTAGAGATTTTGATTTTACTATTCATAAACATAACTGTGTAATGTAATTGGTTCATATTCAATTGCGTTCATCAACAACAACATGTGCGTTTCGTAACCCGCAATCACCAACATTCGAGGCCACGCACGTGTCGTCGACGGCACGTCCGGTCGTCCGCGACCGCATGCGACCGCAACCACGGAGGTAAACATGAAACATATGTGAAGGTTGTGTGTACCTATTTGACGAGACCACAACGCTAATAAGCTTTTAGTGTTTTAACTATTGTTGGCGACGTTAACAACATAGGTGGCTTAGTTCAAAGTTCAAAAGTTCTTTATTCAAATTTGGCATCACAGACATAGAAGACAAAGATGCATGGAATAATAGCAGTGCCACCCGGAACTTTTACATAAAAACACTGCGTAGTACTGCATTGCGTTCATCTCCCCGAGACATCAGTCATCATATTAAGTCTCATAAACCTCTACATACTACCTATACGTTGCCCTCTGAACCGGAACACAGTAATGCTTCGGCAATACTGTTTGGTCGTAGAATAACTGGCAAAGCTGGAATACCAACACAGACTGCCTTCCGCATACGAGAAACCAACCACGAGTAAACCTAACCAAACAATACACCACAGACAATGAATATCAACAAAAAAAAAAAACCTTTTATGCAAATAATGTTCCTCGAAATGGGAAAAGGAAACACATATTTTCATGTTTCATTAACATAGGATTTACAAGCTCGGCATCGCTTTTCTTCCCATTTCTTTATAATTTTCCAACACAAAATACAAGAGCATTTCCAGCACTCTCTGCTTTCACAAACTTGCAGCAGTCACATGTTTTGTTGTACGTTATTCAACGCGTTGAGATATGTCGAGTACCACATCTGGGTCATATCCTTCGGAAACTTTGGCACTAGTAGTAAAGAAGTCAGTATTTTTACGAGACATTCAAAGTTTTATTTAGAGTATAGTCGTCAACCTTGTGCCTGGTTTTCTTTATGTGTCCTCTGTGGTAGAGCAAAGTACCTACCTACTGTCGACAACCGTCAGTTAAAATGACATAATACAAAAATATTTTAAACTAGCTGTTGCCCGTACGCGAAGTGAAGTAATCTAACCTGTTCCCATCAAATTTCCATCCTACCCTTATCCCACATCTGTTCCCGCTCCGCTCCTATCCCGATCCTGTCCCCGTCGTATCCTTTTACTGTCCCGCTCCTATCCAGATCACGTCCTTTTCCTATAACATTACCGTCCCGCTTCTATCCCCATTATATCCCGTTACCATCACCCTCTCGTATTCCATTACCATCCCACTCCTATCCCGTTACCGTCCCGCTCCTATCCCGTGACCATCCCGTTCCTATCCCGTTACCAACCTCATCCTATTCTGTTACCTACCCGCTCCAATCTCGTTAACGGCCCTCTCGTATCCCGTTACCGTCCCGCTTTTATCACGATCTCGTCCTATCTCGTTGTCAATCAATCAATCAATCAAAATCTCTTTATTCAGTTTTGGCATCACAGACGCATTTATGACGCACTTATGTTGTAGCCAAGAACTCAAAAAAATATTTTTTAGAAAACGACACGTCGACCCATCATTTAGTTCTCAAGATAAGCAAAAAACCAGTTTAAGCTGAGCTTTGCCACGCCTGCTTATAACAACTGCAGTGCCACCTAGAACTTTAATACCATACAAAGTATTAAGTCTCATAATGCCCAGTAATTTTGCTGGCTACAATACCTTTCACACCGGAACATAGTAATGCTTGCACACTACTGGTTGGCGGTAGAATAACAGGCAAAGCAGTGGTACCTACTCAAACGGCATCTCGCATACGACAGACCTTACACGGGCAAAATCGTTAAATGTCGTATTTCTGATGGTTCACCGCACAACATCCTGAAAAACTATTATGTCGCTCCCTGCCTCATTATTATACAGAACATAACGTATGTTTCACACAAGCACTAAGGTGTATGTCGTCACATCTGGGTCACGTCCGGCGCAAACTTTGTCAATAATACTACTCAGTGTGTCACGATATGAGGACAGCGTTCTGTAAGAGTCTGCGAGTCTACTTACTTTGAAGGTTGATACATTAACTTTCCGCTTACAAGAGCGTTTCCGTGATTTTGTCAAATTTTCAATTGACTGAATTCTACTAACATCAAAGTAAGACACTGCATCTCAATCACAAAAGCCTAATATGTGTACGTATACTTATATACGCTAAATATTATTATTATTATTATTAGCCTGGTTTGTCCCACTGCAGGGCAAAGGCCTCCCTACCCTCTTTCCACTCCTCACGGTTTAAGGCTTTTTGTGTCCAGTCCTTCCAGTATGCGTCTAGTTCGTCTCGCCATCTACGTCTGGGCCTGCCGCAGCGTCGTTTAACGTTGCGTGGGGTCCATTATGTGGTGAGGTTGGCCCACAGCTCGTCCGACATGCGACAGATATGTCCGGCCCAGTTCCACTTTAATTCGGCGGCTTTTTGACCAACGTCGGCAATTTGGGTTTTGGAGCGAAGTATGCTGTTCCTAATACGCAAAATATTAATATTCGTAATATGTTATCTTTACTCCATGTACAGACGAGTCTTAATGTAAAACATTCATTAAGTAAGTATAATGCAATGTGCAACCTTATGATAATTTAATCATACTAATTATTTAATCATACTTTTTTTTTATGTAACTGAGTTACGAGACGAGCTGGTCGTTTGCCTGATGGTAAGCAATACGCCAGCCCATAACAATAATAGCACCACCCAGAACTTTGTTTTGCAAAAATCCTGCGCGGCGCTGCACTGCGCTCGTCACCCTGAGACAATTAGCTGTTGAGTCTCATAATGCCCAGTAATTTCGCTGGCTACAATGCCCTTCAAACCGGAACACAGTAATGCTTGCGCACTACTGCTTGGCGGCTGAATAACTGGCAAACTTCCTACTAATTCTACTAATATTATAAATGCGAAAGTTTGTGAGGATGGATGGATGGATGAATGGATAGATGAATGGTAACAAATATTCTATCCCTAATTGGCTGACGCACTCGTAGCGCACGTAACGCCTAGCCGTCTGCGATCTGCTAGGTTAGCAACGTTTGTATGGTATTAACATCTGAGCGCTACCGTGCTCCGGAATGCGTTAAGTCGTCAGTCCCGGTTATTGTGTTAGGACAACAGTCGTTAGGCCACGTTGGAGGCCTTCGGGCGGTCTGAATACTCTGATACCAGAGTTGGCCACACACACGAGAGAAGAATTGGTTAAAGTTTATTTGTACACATATCATCACTGAATTGTCTGACGTCTACGCTACAGACAATATAATTTACAGTAGGTGCACAATATCTACAAGTGAAAAGTCGTAGCAGCTTCGTAGCACCATCTACGGTGTAAAAGATTGATAGTCTACGACGTCGTAGCTCGTAGCGTTCGATTGAACACATTTAAAACCAATTTTACACCACAGCCAGGGATAGTGTATCTTATAAAAGACAGATAGATATAAAAAAAGACGTGTGGCACTCGGAGACTGCCGCGTTAAAGCTATTGCATAGCATTTTTTATCAACTTATGCAATTATACTTACGCAGTAACGCCGATACAACCAATGCCACCTAGAGGCGAGTTGCTGAACTAAAGAGACAAGCGTGATATTTCAAGAAGTCATTAAAAGTTCTGCTATTCATCGATAGATGGCAAAACTAAAAAGTATCACCGCTGCACGGTGGTACCGTTCATAGGACAAAATTAAAAAAAATACAACCTCGAAAATCGCACAAAAACAATGATAACTAGGCAGTCCGATAAAAAAACTAGCCATAGGTATAAATAGTTTAGCAATCCTTTTTAATTATCATTTATTTTTTTACTTTTGAAGTGAGTGCATGTGCATTATTGCAACTTGTCGTTATCAGTGACTCATTCCTTTGGTATTTGGCGAAAGCATTTCTCAGAATTCAGTTGTTTGTTTCCAGTATTTGTGATAATGGAATTCCAAGAACAAGGTATGTATTTGGTTACCTGTTATATATTACGCAGATAATTTGTTTCATAATTGCAATATTTACGTGCTACGCCGCAGATATTATTTTAAAATATTTTAGTCGCATATTGATTAATCATCGACTTACAAAAATTGGCAGGCACGGGCCGGCATTGACACTATATACAAAGTAAAGCTCTATTTGTATATTTTCAAAATAGAAAAATTCAGCTGCCTCTGGTTGCCTCTCTGGGAGTTATAGGGTCACTTTGCCGTCATAGCTACTGGCGTAGAACGGTCTACGAAGCCGTTTAAAGTTTTTATTTTCAGATACATCAATCAAATGCTCTTTTTCAAGATCGTTTATCTTTGATATTTGGGTCAAAGCTGATGGGAATACAAAGGAGAAACCTAAAGAAGTATTAGAAACCTTACAAGAAAGCTTTGACACCACCTATAACGTAGATATAAGTGCTTTAGATAAACGAGTTTCTAATTTGTGTAAAAGTTTAGAGTCATTTTGGAAAATAGTAAATAGAACTAAATCGAAATTATTATCAAAGTATGCAGATTGGTTGGCGATAGTCGAATTTGTTGATTTACCCAAAAATACTGCGATATGTACCACAAGCGCGAGTGACGAGAGTACGGTTGTGTCAGGCTCAGGTAAAGATGCAGTGCCCTAACTGAAACCTCATGCGCTAGATGTTATATTTGTGAAGCTACTCCAAAAGAAATGAACGATATTGATCACTGTTTGCAAAAACAATGCGAGAAAAGTAGATTTATGTTTGGTTTATCGCCCCTGTATTTATGGATCCGTTTCTTCGAATATTTTCTTCATCTCTCTTACAGGACTGACATCAAAAAATGGCAGGTTAGGTCGGAAGAAGATAAAACATTGTTAAAATACAGAAAATTGTATTTACAAAACCAATTTAGGTCTTGGTTAGGCTTAATCGTAGACAAACCACGAAGTGGCGGAAGCGGGACATCGAACGACAGCAATACCGCCAGAAATTTTTTCATGAAACCTGAAATTTCAGCTGAAATCACAGGTTTTAAAAAAAATTTGATTGATCGTTGCTCAATTATTTTACAAGCTTTGTCATCAGGATTTAATATTGATTTGGACAAATTTAGAGAGTATGCTTTAGAAACGGCTCGTCTTTTAGTTCAAGAATATCTGTGGTACTATCTCCCGGCTTCCGTTCACAAAGTCCTTATCCATGGATCTGAGGTTATTAAACATGCGATAGTTTCTATTGGGGAACTTTCCGAAGTAGCTGCTGAATCAAAGAATAAAATTCTCAAGGCTTGTAGGCGTGATCACACTCAAAAAATGACACGAGAACTCATAAACACGGATTTAATTAATAGGCTTATGCTCAATTCAGACCCTTTTATAACAAGTCTTCGGAATCTTCCTCGGAAGAAAAAGAGCCTGTTTTCAGGTCAGGTTTTAGATTTACTTATTCTTTAGGTCATTATATAAGAACATTTTGGTTCAATGTAACTATTAGTTTATTAATTTAGTTTACTGAAAATTTAGTTAATTTTTTTTTTTTACACTTAATAGATCTATGTTTGGTCACTATCTCGCCTGATGTGAAGCGATGATGTGGCCTAAGATGGAGCACATAGATTTAGAGAGAGGCGGCTAAACTACTAAATTTATTTTTGAAGGTAGATGCATTATATTAGATCTAGTTTGTTAGTTAATTTTATTTTTTAAGACTTTGTACAGCTAGTTGTTACTGTTATATTAAGTTTTATTATTAGTAATTTCATGTTAGAGTTAGATTTAAGCGTCATATATCAAAATCTAGTATTTTTAAATGTTTTGTGTTTGGTAATAGCATGCTTAAAACATAATATACAAATGAGTATTTAATAAATTATGATTTTTCGATTAAATTGTGTTATTATTTATGATTTTAAGTAATATATACACAACGAATAACCGCTAATTAGGATTTAAGTAATTTTGTCCGCCGTTCTTAGGACGCGGTACCACCGTGCGCTGTGCTGGTCGGAGTGGGGGGGTGTTAGGTTATTTTCGTTATGGAATTACTGGATTCGATCTCCATGCCAAGGCCCGCGATAGAAGCTATGCAATAGCTTAAAAATCTAACATATTTTATTTGTATCATGTGTTATTACTGTAGTTGGCTGGCACCGACTTCAAATATATGAGTGGGTAGCGCTTATGATAATTATATTATTTTTATTTTTAACTTTTGAGTGCCATTTGTGGTTTTGAAGTCGGTTTAGTTTTTTTTGAAAAATAGTTTATTTTACCCTTTTTAGTGAAAAACAAGTTTTAATTAAATTAAATCAAAAAGTTTTTAAAGACAAGCTTTTATGATCTAGAAGCCACATCATGACGAAGTTTAAAACGGGCTATCACAATTAAATGCATGTACAAAAAAATTTCATGTCTGTCCTATTCTCTGTTGAGGAGTTCCCTCGCCGGAAGTCAATCCTGGGTGTATCTGCCATGTCATGATGGAATTTAGAACAGGCTATTATGCTTAAATCCATTTACGAAATGTTGTGTCTGTACTATTCACCGTTGAGGAGTTCCCTCACCGAAAGTCAACCCTGGGTGAAGCAGGTGAAGCAGTCGAATACAAACCTCCACCTTTAGAAAGTTGGTTACGAAAAAAACAAGAACCGACTTGAAGATTAAACTTATATATTTTGTTTTTGCTATTTTTTTCAAAAACTACAGAATGAATTTCGATAAAATTTATATGAGACCACCTTTGAAGTATTACCTACCAATCAAAAAAAGAATCATCGAAATCAATGCATAATTGGCGGAGTAATCGCGTAACAAACAAACAAACAAACAAAAAAAAAAAAAACATACCGTCGAATTGTAAACCTCCTCCTTTTTCAAGTCGGTTAAAAATTCGCCTCAATAGCCCAATCATAATTTTCATATCTTCAATAATTTGTCCTCGCACTTATCGGATCTCATATTATATGTCTTTGATTGCATCTTCTTAATGATGCACTTAGAGACAGTCCCCGATAAGTGTTGCCCATTACATATGTAAACTAAATGTTCTAAGAGGCCTCTACGTGTTGGACTCGTGTCTTAGCGCAAGCTTTCCAAAGGACCAGGTGTATAACTCGAGAAAGAGCGTGACATAATAATAGTGATTATTAAAAAATCTAAAATTAATTTTATTTTCGCGTAGCATTTTGACAATCTGTCATTTAATATATAATTGGCAATGTATATCATGTATTTATTTTATACTTTTATTTAGAATTCTTTCTTGCTTGACTCCATCCCATCCGAAATTAATTCTTATTCTAGAGATACATGCACTAAGTGTTTCTTTATCTCAATTACTACTACTCAGGCCTTTTACTAGAAAAGTTACGGTGATAGTACTACAATGATAAACGCGCACTTTGTTCGGGCCACAGTAAATAAAGAGATGGACACAGAAAAAGTAGGCGTATTAGTCTCGAGTTAATCGTGGGTTACCGTTGCGCGCTATTTATATAAAAATAAATATATAATTTATTTATTTTTTATTTTGCCCAACGATCACAAATATAGATAGCTGGTTGCTGGTCGCATCACAACCATAGCCCCTAACTAAGGATCCCTGTTTCAAGGGAATCAGGAATCGTAATTCCAGTTTTTTTTCTTAAATAAATAAATACATCCAACGATCACATACATAGATCTTAGTCCCTAACTAGCAATCCCTATATCTATGGAACCAGGAACTACAAGGACCATGGTCCCACAACACCCACTACGAAAAAAATGCTTGCGCTTTTTTCTGTGCACAAACATTTGTCTCGCGGGAATCGAATCCGCAACCTTAGTGGAGTATGAGATGTATGGGTATGAGATTTTAGCCAACCTGCCCAACCACTATATCAATATTCTTAAATATTGAATAAGAATGCCCACTACCTAATATCTGATGTTTAGGGGTGATGAGAGCAATGCTGTGCTACACAGTACTTTTTATGGTATTAAAAGTTTTGGGTGGCACTGCAATTGTTATGGGCAGGCGTGGCCCTTACCATCAGGAGAACGACTTGCTCGTCTCATTACTTTGTTCCATAAAAAATATCTTTACTGTTTACTACGTACTAAGACGTCTTTACGGCTAGCCCAGAAACTAGGAATTGTGTCCGGACTCGACGGGCTAAGTAAAAAATTACGACTCGCTCGCACAAAGGACAGGAAAGGACTGATTTTTTTATCGCTACCCATGTGATGGAGTGGAGAGTCATAGTCAAAATAATAAATCATTTATCAAACACTCACAAAAATACACTTTTAAATCAAATTAAAATGTCTTAAAAATTGTAACTTAATTAACATGAGTTAGAAAAAAGGTAAGCATGTCTACTCATTCCTTTCCCATACACAAATTGAAATACAGGGCCAGAAAATAAATGCGAAAACTGTATCTAACACTTCCACTTTTATTATGCGCTCTTTTTTTTTATATGACTAATTGGCAAACAAACAGACGGCCCGCCTGGATGGTAAGCGGTTACCGTCGCCTATGGACACCTGCAACACTCGGGGCATTACTGGTGCATTGCCTACCTTTAAGGACCCTTTTCACCCTTCTTTTAAAGTATACCATGTTATAGCTCTGCGGAAAGACCTCGGCTCTGCTAACGAGTGGAACAAGTCACTCAAGGAATCTATCTAATCTGTATATATATATATATATATATATTAATAAATATAGGTACTATCCTGGCAAGCGCGCTAGATCGTCGACCGCATCGTCGCGCGTCGTATGAGTTCCAGACGTATTGCTGATGGTGATTACACGAAGAATTTTTTGAGATGTCGTACTGTCTTGTACTCTGTGGTGCTACCTTATTACAAACAGCAGTTTCGTAAGCTATTCCTGCGGCATGTACTGAATAAATAGTGTACATCCATCTCCTGTGGCCGTGTTTGTGTTTACTTTGGCCAGAGTGAGATTGCTATTCGTCCTTTTTTCGCTGGACACTTTCGCAAAGGTTGTGAGAATTTGAAGTGGGGATTGGAAAAGGTGATGGAAGCGCAAGGATTGTTTGTTCAAAATGGTTTTTGTGGCATTACTAAAAAAACAAATGACGTCTCAACGACGACGAATTGACGTCTTCTATCGATTGGTTAATAATTTTATTAAAAACCGCGATTTTGAAAAATATTGAAAATGGCGGACTAGACCGGCCAAGTTCCATAGTAAAATATTACATGCCCTTTGTCGGTTTCTTTTTTTATAGAACTGAGTGATGAGACGAGAAAATCGTAAGCCTAACGGTAAGCGCCACGCCTGCCTATAACAATGGCAGTGCCACCCAGAGCTTTTTACCATTAAAAGCATTTCGCTCATCACCCCGAGACATCAGATATTAAGTCTCAAATTTACCCAGTAATTTCGCTGGCTACAATGCCCTTCAAACCAGACGACAGTAATGCTTGCGCACTACTGCTTAGCGGCAGAATAACTGTACTTAAGATCCTTAAATTGTACACGCTGGTAAGACGGCAGAGTGCAGCCAGTAGAACACTTTATTGCGTCTATTTTCCAGCATCAGCATGGCATCCCTAAATAGCTAAGTGCATTGCCATTTCACAAACTAGTTCACAGACGCTTCTCACTAAATTAGTTTCATTTCGGACGATTAACTTCTGTCGAAATAGCGCTCGCTTGTTTTTGTTTGCTACCGTTTGTAGGATGATAGTGAGCTAAGTTTTATTCAAATATATGGAGCATTATTATATATTACAACCTTCTATTTAACTTGCAATGTATGTATGTAAGAAAAAGACTTTATACATTTATTAGGAAGAAATTTACAATTATCACAAAAAAAGAAACTATTAATAAGATACTTAACTATGTACAACTAGAAATTTATATACAAGTGGTGACCATGCGGCAAGGTGCCAAGAACACTCGCAGCATTCCTGCGTTGAATGGCTAAAGCTGGAATGAGCCAGCCCTTTTGTCACCTGCAGCTTCGACAAGACGTGATCAATTTTTTTTTGTATAAATGTTTGCATGTATGTAAGTATGTATGTATGTAATTATGTTTGCTCGGGTGGAATCTTACAAGCTGAATGAGAACCACTTCCTCTTACACACTCTTATACAAAGTTGAACTTTGCATACTGGTCAAAGTCCAATGACAACTTAATATTATGGTGACACCAGCTGATCTGATGATGGAGACGGAAGGTGGGCAATGGAGGCAATGGTACTCCATGACGGATAAATAATCGTAAACTAGTATTTGGGCTCATTTTAATCTGCTCGCGGTACCAATTACATATTTGTTAAAAGCTTGTCTTAAAAATATATGAAAAAAAAACTTATTTGAATGTCTAAAAATGTGATCACGGCTCCTCGTATTGAAAATTTCATGTTACTGATAAAAACCTCTTCAATCCGGTTCAAACCAGTATCGACCGACATAATTCCATTTGAATTGTTTATTCCATTCACACATGATCCTTGTTCTGTCGAGAGTTGGTGACGTTGTTTTTACTCGATGTTGAACGCTGCGCTGTTTCAATATTGGGCTAAGTTTATTTTTAACCGACTTCAAAAAAGGAGTAGGTTCTCAACTCAACTGTATTTTTTTATGTTCGTTACGCAATTACACCGTCATTTATAAACTGATTTGGAAAATTTTTGCGTTGGATTCAATATAGCTTCGAAATGCTTTCATAGAAATTTCAGCGATTTTCGATCTTGAACTTCAAAGATACATCAGAAATGAAGTCGGTTCCTTTTTTATTAAAAAAATAATTTTTATTTTGTTCCGGTCACGATGTTTTCCTTTACGATTCGAACTCGGGTGCGTCGGATCGAAAGTAGCACGTGCTTCAACTGAGCCACACTCGCTCTTCGAAGCAACATTTGTTCTTCTTAGCCACAATTGCTCTACCACACCTATAATAATTTGGCATATTACTTAGTTTTATTTAAAAATACTTTAAAGTCTTTAAATGTTTTGTCTTAATCTATCCTTATAGTTTTCTATACCTGCCTACCTTAATTTCATTTGTAACATAAACGATTGTTGACTTTATTTGCAGCTAATAAAACTCAATTTTGACCTAAACCAGTAAAACAAATTCATACGACGCCAACGAAAAGCCTTAAATCCGAAAACATGATTTTTAATTTGTGCCGCGGCTCGTGCCTCGTTGTTGTTTTTATAAATCCGCTTTTTTAATTTTGCCAACGCTAGTGACAGCACGCGCTTGTTATAAAGTATTTAAATAAATACAGTTGATGAAAGCAAAATATAATGTTGCTTTCAAATATTTGGACTAGGCGGCTTCATGTTGGATTTATTGTGTTTTCTTGTTTTTAGGGTTCCGTACCCAAAGAGTAAAACGTGACTCTATTACTAAGACTCCGCTATCCGTCCGTCTGTTTGTCTGTCCGTCTGTCACCAGGCTGTACCTATCTCATGAACCGTGATAGTTAGACAGTTGAAATTTTCACAGATGACGTAGGTATTTCTGTTGCCGCTATAACAACAAATACTAAAAAACAGAATAAAGTAAATATTTAAGGTGGCTCAAATACAACAAACGTGATTCTTTTTGCTCGTTTTTATAGATAATAGTAAGGAAAACATCGTGACCGGAACAAAATAATAATTCATTTGTACGGAACCCTGCGCGCGCGATTCCGACTCGCACTTGGCCGGTTTTTTTAGATAATCATATCAGTATAGAAAGATATCTACATATAGATACGAGTAAAGACAGTAGTCTGTGCTAGCAAATAAAATAAGATTTGATTTATTTTTAGCCTCACCGAATTCTACGCGGCCGGATTTATCGCGGTATAAGCTAATGCTTATATATTTAATTGATTCTATGTTTCTTTCTGGCTAAAGATTTCCGTTAGCCGCCGCCGCACGGCTTGTCTCGCTTGCTCTGCTCAACGCGGGCGATCAAGCTTACAACGTCGGCAGCACTGATACTTTATTATAGTTCTTATCTATTATTATTTTATTATTTAAGTACAATTATTCCATATATATATAACAAATTTATAATATAAAAATAGGAATTACTAGATGAAATATAAATACTTATTACAAATTAAAAATTGAAAACTGATTTTTAGAAAATCAAAATTGAAAAGTAAAAAATAAGAAATAAATAATCGATCCTTTATTACCTACCGATAATTATAATGTTATTTTGGTATCGATACGTATATACCGGTATAATATAATACCGGTAAAAGGTATCGTTATTTTATACATAGGTATCGGTCCCTGCTGTTCACGACATTCGAGTGCAAAAATAAGATACATCACATTTGTACATTTGTAATTATACATCTATATCTTTAATTCCAGAGCTATATTCTCAAAGGCAAAGAGAAATACCTAGTATTTCGGAATCTAGTTACAGCTTACACCAAATAGACTAGAAATACGTCAACCAAAAATACATTGGTTCATTAGTCTTTGAACAAGGTATAGCCTACCTACTGACAATAATTAATATGGCTGTGCTATGTATGAAGCTCTTATATATTTGTATAGGTATTTGTGTCCTATCAATCTATTACCAGGCCTATCGCAATCCGCACTGTAGGTACGAAGCTACAAGTACATAGCCGGACAACGACGGCGGGTCGCGCGTCGTTACACGTGCCGCGTCAGAAGAGATAAGAGCTATGCGATAGAAAGAGAGGAGCTCTGTAGGTTAATATGACTGGTAGGTATGCAGCGCTACGCGAGCTGAATTGAAAGTCGCTATTTGTTTAAATTTCTTTGCGGAGTGATGCTTCTGTCTCTTAGTATTCCGTGCTTTTACTTAAGTAGCATATAACTAGGTTAATTATCACGGGGTTCATACATGATTTTTTATTCAAAGTAGGTCTCTCGTATGCGGGAAGCCGTCGAGGTAGGTACACAGCTTTGCCGGTTATTCTGCCGCCAAGCAGTAGTGCGCAAACATTACTGTGTTTTGGTTTTAAGAGCATGTAGCCAGCGAAACTACTGGGCATATGAGACTTAATATCTAATGTTTTGGGGTGATGAGCGCAATGCAGTGCTTTTTATGGTATTAAGAGTTGTGGGTGGCACTGCAACTATTATGGTCAGGCGTAGCGCTTACCATAGAGCAAACGACTTGTTCGTCTCACCAATCAGTTGCGTAAACAAAAATGGGTAATGGACTTGCTACTCTTAAAAAAAACCCGAGTTATATCTTTCTCTCTTCCAAATTCACATTTAAACGACTCAGTCAAAGAAGTTACCACAAAAACAAAGCAATAAACACTCACGTCACACAAACAATAAACTGGAAAGCGCAAAATAAGCTAATCAGTCGCGATTGTAGAAATTTAAAATTAACTTTTGTCCCGAGAGAAAATTCCTTGCAATTCTCCGGCGACAAAACAACAAAGGGATTAAAAAAGTTTAATGCCTCGCCATTTTTTCCGTCAGCAATCTTTGAAACAACAGTCATAAGGTTCAAAATGGAAGAGCAGTATCTAAATAATTTACCTGCTGATTTTTCGGAATAGCTACTGGCTTTTAGAGGTCTACGAAGGAAAGCTGCTTTCTTTCTGTTGTCGTAATGAACTTAGAGGTTTCATGGGCCTGATAGCTTTAAGCTTCCGTTATTATATTCGACGCTGAAACTACGAGAGTTCATTTTCATGAGGACTTGGAAGTTTCTAGTCGACAATGTATTTCAAGTCTTGTATTTTACTCGTGGTAGGTCTTTCGTATGCGCGAGGCCGTCTGAGGTACCACCGCTTTACCAGTTATTCTGTCGTCAAGCAGTAGTGCGCAAGCATTACTCTGTTTTAGTTTGAAGGGCATTGTAGCCAGCGAAATTACTGGGAATACATTACTAAGAGACTTAATAACTGATGTCTCGGGGTGATGAGCGCAATGCAGTACTACGCAGTCCTTTTTATGGTATTAAAAGTCTTAGGTGGCATTGCAATTGTATGGGCAGGCGTGACGCTTACCTTTAGGCGAACGACTTGCTTGCTATATTTAGGAAGAGACTTCCAAAATATAGATAAAAATATTCTAATAAACGTGTAAATAAGCAAATTCTGCGAAACTCGTTCAACGGATGAACTTCAAACGCGTTTATCCCGAGAACAATTATTTTCCCCTCAGATCACTTTTCGCTTGGCTCCACTCACACACACGTCCTCAAAATTTGTAAGTCTTGGGCACATCGGTACTTACGATGTTTTCCTTCACCGTTAATCATCATCAATTCATGAAATCCTAATTAACATGCTGGGTTTTAATTACGTTATAATCGAAACCTTTATTTATATTTAAAATCTGTTGTTTAATTTTGGCGCAGATACACGGCGAAATTACTAATTAATTATAAAGGACATTGAAGGTGCAGTATAAATAGTGAACAGTAACTCAAATGCACGAATGACAACCCTTGAGACTAATAACGAATTTCAGTAAACTAAAATTTTCAAAAAAGAATCTATATCAAAACTAGTTACACCCTCGGTGTCACCCGTAGTTTCGGGATAAAAAGTCCCCTATGTGTAAACCCATGGTAAATAAAAACACATATACACATATTAAATACAACCAGGGTGTGTTCAAATCAAGAGTGAATACTTAGGCAAGCGAGTTCATCTTCACTTCCCATCAGGGAGATCGTGGTCAAACGTAGCATTGGCCTAAGCAGATGGAAAAAAAAAATAAAAATCGTATAAGCTACCTTTCATTTCAAATTTCACTCTATTTCATAGTGCCGTTACAGCGTAAAGAAGTAACAAACACACTAACACACATTTATAATATTAGTGTGAATATGCATCAAACGATATAACGGCCAATTTATCTGAAGTTATCATACTTTATTTAATTTATATGTAATTGGGAAGTCCCTTAGGAAATCAAGAAATAGTGAAAAGTGCCGTCCGACTGAACAAAATTTTAAGGATAAAAGCCTTATTCCTTTAACATAATTTTATTTAAATAATTTTGGACCGGGAAATATATTAAATTAATTCTAATGGACATTTATCAATTATGTAAAATTCTGATAGCGAGTAAGTGGTTGTTGGTTTAATTTATAATTAAGGGTAGCTAAGTTGTTCTATTATAATTATAATACTAGTCGACACCCGTGACTCCGTCCGCGTACAGTCAGCGACAAAAGTAGCTGAACATTTGTGAGTCTTTGATTTTTCTACACCTTCAATATATGTCTTTTTTCTCTAAATGTTGCATTTAACAAGTCTGTTAATATCTTGTATAGGGAAATTGAAAACAAAAAATGTTATTTGTATATTTACGATGTTATTGATAATTGAAAGATTTTAAAAGTTCAGGTATTTATGTCCCTGACTGTACAATAAGGTATAGGTATAGAGTTGTTCCATAGGGAACTGTTCTTTTTCTGGCATGAAAGTATTCTATGTCCAGGACCTAAAGTACCTACATACTAAATTTTATAAAATCCATTCAGTGGTTAATGAACTAAGTGGTACACACACACACTTTGGCCTTTATAAGATTGGAAGTATAAGATGAGATATAGTAGTTTTATGAAACCATTTTTTTTGAAACTTTAACAATAACATAAAACTCAATAATTAATTAGAACATAAACTCAATAACAAATTCTACAATTAATTAAATGAAATGTAACATAGGCAATGGTACGTCCGCTCAGCACGAAATCTCAAGAAGAAGTGCGCGCGCGCCGGCTTCTCTGCGCTTAATATAGCCGGTTGGCCGCTTGCACCACCGCCTTCGCTTGAGTTGTCTAATAGTATGATAAGTAGGATAAGTAGGATAAGTAGGATAAGTAGGATAAGTAGGATAAGTAGGATAAGTAGGATAAGTAGGATAAGTAGGATAAGTAGGATAAGTAGGATAAGTAGGATAAGTAGGATAAGTAGGATAAGTAGGATAAGTAGGATAAGTAGGATAAGTAGGATAAGTAGGATAAGTAGGATAAGTAGGATAAGTAGGATAAGTAGGATAAGTAGGATAAGTAGGATACGTAGGATTGTAGGATTCATTTCAGAACACCATTTAACTTAGAGAACTTTTGAATAGTCTTTGTTAATAAAATCTTTACAAAGCACATAGCTACAAGGATTCTAGTAGCTGCCCTCCATGTCCCATATAAAATATCCACCCTATAATATATAGATAGATAAACACTTTATTATTCACCTTACAGATGAAAATTAAGTACAAGTTAAATGTTTACTATAGTTATAGGCAGTCTAATCGCTTACAGAGATCTCTTCCAGACAACCATTGTTTGTAGAGGAATAACAAAACATAAACGGACGGTGGTATTTAACCTGTTCTTATTCAAAAGCTTCTAGGTGTAGCAATGTTCGCAACGGTCACAACTTGGATGGGTGATTATGATTATGATTATGAGCGCCACCGTGCTTCAGAGACCAAGTTAGGCCGTCGTTGTCGGTGGTTGTTTTTCGATAACAGTCGTTAGGCCATATCGTAGGTCTAAGGGGCTTCGGGCGGTCTAAAAATTCCGACACAAAAAATTGACCACACACCCACACGAGAGAAGAGAAGGTTCAAAAGCTTACAATACATTTTCGCCAATTATATTTCAACATTTCAATAACTCAAACTTACAGTACATTTAAGATCATGAAACTATTTGCTAATAATGTGTATCAGTATCTGAATAATAATTTATATTCGGTCAAACTCAGTTTGATTCTACGAAACTTCGCTAAACTTAAGTTAGGACCATTAGACTTATCAGTAAACGTATTAAATTGTTTCTAAACATTTCATAATCGCAGGGGCTTTAAGTTTCAAATTTATAGATTTGACTTGATTCACGTTTGATCTGCGATCACTTGATCTTGACTTATGTTCTGACTCTAGTCTTGAGTATCCGTCTTTTTTATAGATCAAAATCAAAATGTAATCACCTGTCTTTAATCTATTTTTATTTTAATCTGTTTATTTATGGTTTACCAACAATTATTACATCAGTACATACTTAAATAAGTATTCGATAAATATAATTGCTAAACGCATAATCTTTTATAGGTAAACACCGCATGCATAATTAGTTCAACATCCAAGTCAAACTCATTTGATACTTACACGTGTCGCCGGTCGGATCAAAATACGTGGCCATCTTTTACCTCCGATTGACACTTACAACCCATTCCACGACTCGGGTGCCACTACGCGCTAGTTCACATCTCTCACAATTAATCGTCGTCAGTTGCGTTCACAAATATGAGTCCACGCGCTCTTGAGATGTTTTTCAAGTTACTCGAACTATCGTATATCGGCGGGTGTAAAGGGATATTACTTTATGGTCTAAAGTTGCGTTTCAAATAGCGACCGTAGCGCCGACATTCGACCATTTTATAAACAAAAATGTTAGACGCGGGCGAAGGACGGGCACCGCGATTACTATTCAGAACTAACACTAGAATCAAGAAGAGTTTCAAGTCGAGACGTGATCATTGTGTAAAGAATAGATTGTGAATGACGTTTTGATTGACGTTTATAAATCAAGTGAATTGAGATCACGTTTGACGTTTACTTCACTGATTATTGATTCAAGATATGTTTAAGATATGTCTATCGAACAAAGCTTGACTTGAATTTCTATGAGTCTAAACTCAATTCTTTATTTCGTTTATAAATTTGAGCCTAAGAGATCCTGTAAATACCAGTTGAAAGCCTCGGAGACTTGAAAGACGAGCTAAAAGGCTTATTGGCATCATCATCATCATTTGCTCCACTACTCCCGTGGGGGATAGGGCTAGGCCTTGGGGGTGGTCCCCATAGCACACGCAGAAACACGTGGAGACATCTACCCCCGAGGTACTGAAAGGCCGCTGGTGGTTAACACTAGGTTTCAATCTTAAACATCGGTGCAATATTGCCAGTATATCGGATTCTTACCGTATATATTTCGGAGAAAGCGCGACGGAAATGCACGAAGAATTCCTCCATCCCCAATTTTATCCGGACTATCCAACGAAGGGCAAGGCATCATCAATTTTTGGTTGATGTTCCTCCTTTTCGCAAGCTTTCCAAGCGCAAGAGTGGAACTCACTGCCGGCATCTGTGTTCCCCGTTACCTATAATATGCGAGTTAAGACTAGTGAAATGTGGTTTCTTCTAAGCGGGTGTGCATTTTCAACCGCATCAACAGGTCAAAACAAAAGCTTTAATTTATCATTAAATACTTAAGTTTTAGAAAAAAACAAGAATCAACTTCCAGACTAATCTTATATTTTTTGTTTTTGTCATTTTTTTCAAAAAGTGCTGAATTTTTTCGATAAAATTTACATGGAACCACCTCTGAAGTATAACCTACTTATCAAAATCAATCCATAATTGGCGGAGAAATCGCGTAACAAACATACAAAAAAAAACATATACCGTCGAATATAGAACCTCCTCCTATTTAGAAATCGGATGAAAAAAATAGGCACTATCTCTCTATATACTCATCTCAACTAAGTTTCAATGACGAAGTTAGGCACATAAAATAAACGACTACGTAGTAATTACCGACGCATTCCATTTAAGCCATGCTCGTAGGTACTAAGCTCATGATGTATTCAAAGCAAGGAATGGATGCGAAGCGATAAATTCTGGCGACAGTGGCGTTACTGAAAGCTACCCTTATTTATATAATCGCGACTTCATATTTGCGTGAAATATAGTTATTTATAACCTTAATATACACATGTTTTTACTTGCGTAAGTAAAAACATGTGTAAGCAAAAATATGTTCTATTCAGGGAATAAGTATAAAAGTTTTAGGGAAAAAGATGGAGAAATGTGAGTAAATATTAAAGTTTAAATAGAGTGTGTGTGTGTATTTGTTTCATCATCATCATCATCAGCCCATCATGTTCCCATTGCTGGGACACGGGCCTTCTCTCATAGAGAGAGAACGGGCCATAATCCACCACGCTGGCCCAGTGCGGGTTGGTGGATGTCACATGTCCTTGACTTTTAGTGAAAAAATCTTGGACATGCCGGTTTCCTCACGATGTTTTCCTTCACCGTTTTTAGAGCGAGTGTTAAATCCGCACATAACTTAAGAAAGTCAGTGGCGCGGGGCCAGCGGGATTCGAACTCGGGTGCGTGGGATCGAAAGTCGCACGAGCTCCCACTGAGCCACACTCGCTCCCTGTATTTGTTTACTTAGCTCCATAACGATTGAACGGATTTTGATGAGGTATGTTTTATATGTAACTGCAAACTTGTTTCCTGTGTTGGTGATCAATAAAGTATTATTGTATTGTATTGTATGTAGCCGTCGTCTGTGTTTCCACATAAATACAATCTGGGTGTGTTCAAATCAAGAGTGAACAAGTACTTACTGGGTAAGCGTGCTACATCTTCCACCACATCGTCGCTTCCCATCAGGTGAGATCGTGGTCAAACGCTGACACAGTAAGATGTAAAAAAGAATATACAATTTGCCCTTGTTACTACCAATGCTGCTAGCAGTAGTAATACTGTTAATTTGATCTCGTAATAAGTTGTTAGAAGGATAGAACCTTAATCGGCCTCAAATACCTCTACTCCGTCATTTCTATGAGCCGACATGACATAACTGAGACTATGCTAAATATAATACATTCTACACCGACATCAGGTTACGCTGACGATTCCCCCTTTTTTCAGAAATATTTATCGCAGAATTTCATGTATATCTTAATTGCCAAAAATACCAGTATGGACTTTACCTGAAGCAAGCTTGAAGTCTCTTCAGAACGAATCTTTTAGGTTAAGCAACGTTTGCAGCGGTTATAATTTGGATGGGTGACCGTTTGTGTGATATTTACATTTGAGCGCTACAGTGCTTGGGCACGGTAAGCCGTCGGTCCCGGTTGTTGTCTTAGGACAGCAATCCTTAGGCTTTGTCGGCTTTAGGGCGGACTAAAAAATTTTACACCAGTGTTGGTCTCACACACCCGCGCGAGAGAAGAAGACTTCAATAATGAAAATTACAATGTCTACTCTTAATATTTAATAATCGAATTCCTTTTTGTTGTTTTCTAAATCACTTAAAGTGTATTGCAAAATGCAACAAGCTTTCCGAAACAATTTGCAGTCTAGAAGAATGCAGGTCACGTCCCAACTTGGCGCAGTTTGGTCGAAATTTCCCGGAAGTTTTACAATTTCCTAGTGGGTAGTGAATTGTTGAACACGAGATGGGTTTAAAGTGTGAGGTTAGGGTTCGGGAGATTTACTTGATGTAATTACGTAGCTGTGCTGTGATTGTAACTATTAAAAAATTAAAAAAGATTCAATAATTGTCTAATGGTTGTCTGGTAGAAATCGCTCTAAGCGATAAGACCGCCAAAATACGTTGAAAAATACGTCTGTATTTTCTGACTTTTTTAAATATTGTGTCTTTATTTTATTTGGTGCACATTAAAGGGTTTTAGAGCGAGTGTGGCTCAGTGGGAGCTCGTGCGACTTTCGATCCGACGCACCCGAGTTCGAATCCCGCTGGCCCCGCACCACTGACTTTCTCAAGTTATGTGCGGATTTAACACTCGGTCTAAAAACGGTGAAGTAAAACATCGTGAGGAAACCGGCATGTCCAAGAATTTTTCACAAAAAGTCAAGGACATGTGACATCCACCAACCCGCATTGGGCCAGCGTGGTGGATTATGGCCCATTCTCTCTCTATGAGAGAAGGCCCGTGTCCCAGCAGTGGGAACGTGATGGGCTGATGATGATAATGATGAAAGGGTTATTGAATTGTGTTGTAAATAGGCACCCTTTTAAACATCTTTACACATACATAGAACAAATAAATTAAAAATACGTTACAAATTTAAAGTACAACACAAAAAACATGTCTAAGAACCACCGCTAGAAAACCTGCTTACAAATAAAAAAACCGCATCCAAATCGGTTCCCCAGTTTAAGAGCTACGGTGCCACAGACTCACATGGTGGTCAAACTTATTACACCCCTCCTCTTTGCGTCGGGGGTTAAAAATGGGTAAGCATATTTTAGAACCATATTTTCCCATTATCAAATTAAAAATAATTAAATAAAGTAATTGAATTCGTCCGGGCTCTGAAAAGAAATGCGAAAACTGACTTTACCAGTGCTTCGGCAATAAACCCACTAGAGAAGATAACACTGAGAAACTCTGTAAGAATATATTTTTTATCAAATCTTTGAAAATTACAACAGTACAACATATTTTGAAGCAGTTGATAAAAGATACTACTATATTCATCATCATCATCAGGCTATTTTGTTCTGTTGCTAAGACATAGGCCAGATTATAAAAGAGAGAATACGGGCCATAATCCACCACGCTGCTCCAGTTGGTTGATGTCAAAAGTCTTTTGAATTCTATGGTCCCTTTATAACAATCAAGCTGTTCTAATCAATATAGTCGTTGGTGCAAGGCCCGCGGGATCTAGCGGGATTCGCACTCCGGTGCATCGGATCAAAAGTCGCACAAATTCTCACTGAGCCACACCTGCTCCCTAATTCAAAGAGTTTTCTATATATTTATTAATATGTCAAAAGCAATACGCGTGCGGCGGTTGACGAGCAATTTCAAAAACAAAACACGGTGGCTTTTATAGTTCGTTAGGCGTTTACTTTATAGAAACTAAATCGACGGAAAAAAATCGTTTACAGAACTGTGTCACCAGTGAAGCCGGAGCGCGATAAACTCAGCAGAGCCTGAGATTTGCTCGGCTTTAGCTTTACGTTGAAGGAATGCTGCTGAAAAGCAAAACATTGTGAATACAAGCTTGAAATGAGTATTGGTTTGAGTGGTCGCTCTGAGATGCCGTTTTATATCTTGTTTTTTCAGTTTGTGCGGTTTACAGCTTTCGCCGCTTTCCATGATTCTCTGTTGTATTTTTTCTGGATATTAAAGAGGATTTAAATTTGGTTTATTCAACTAATCTCAACTAGGATGGGGTCTTCCGTCAGCGGGGCTTAGTGGGATTTTGTGGAATAAGCCAAAAGTTAACTTACGTGCTCCGTTCACCGCTTACGGCCTGATTTTGAGTGATGATATCAAATTAAAATGTTAATATTATAAATGCGAAAGTGTGATGGTGTGTGTGTGTGTTTGTGACCACTTATTTCTATAAAGGCTGTACAGATTTTTAATAAAATTTGGTATGTACGTTAGGTCTAGAAATAGCATATACCTAGTGGACATTTCAACCCGGTTACTTATATTCTAATTTGACAAAATGTGTTAATAATTGTTGTATATTCATATTATGTTATTTCTAAATTACCTGACATCTTGTATAAATGAATTGCTTGTGACTTTGTGTATTATAATTATTATATAGATTAAATTTTTTATTAATTTTAAATTTTGCATGACAATTATTTATCTGACTAAATATGTGATATGATTTATCTATTAATTTGACCTGTCCAACAACTTATAGCACCATATTTTATGCAATTAAATACATTTCACTTCATTTCGGGAAAATGAAAAGTTCTCCAGCGAGCAACTTTTCTATAAAATGAATTTTTCGCGTTAATAAATGGTCTTCATATTACGTTTCCACTGCTGGGCCCCAATTCACTATGACAACATGGCGATTCCTTGCTTCGAAATCACGTCGATTCTTTCATTAATAAACGACATTTCTATAATGCATACGTATATATGACGCGTCATAGAGAATACAAATTTCGCAGATGTCGTTTATTAATGAAAGAATCGACGTTTCCTCGAAGCAAGGAATCGCCAAGTTGTCATAGTGAATTAGGTTATTTAGGACCCATGTTGCGTGGCGAAGCTAGTATTTTCATAATAAAAAAGTGAATAAAACAAATATATCATCATCATCAGCGCATCAAGTTCCCACAGCAGGGATACGGGCCTTCACTCATAGAGAGAGTATGTCCCATAATCCATCACGCTGGCCCAGTGCGGGTTGGTGGATGTTACATGTCCTTGAATTTTTGTAATACATTTTTGGACATGCTGGTTTCCTCACAATGTTTTACTCACCGTTTTTAAAGTGAGTGTTAAATCCGCATATAACTTAAGAATGACAATGGTGCGGGGCCAGCAGGATTCGAACTTGGGTGCGCTGGATCAAAATTCGCACGTGCTCCCATTTGGCCACACTCGCCTTTAAACAAATATATTTTAAATATAAAAAGATAAATAAAAGTAATTTAAAATATATAAAAAGATTATATAACGATACAGTAGTGGTAATTTAGAACGTCTACACATTATTGTTTTTAGTCTGTGGTGCCCCACTGCTGGGCAAACGCCTCCTTTCGATCTTACGGTCCTATGTTATTGTTTGCTAGTCATTGCCACCTTTGGGACGGGTCTGCCAAATACCAGCTTGAGGCTTTGGATTCGATTGAGAGACGCACAAAAAGACTCATTAACGACGACAAGTTTGTGGAATCCAAACTCCAAAACCTGGCACATCAACGTGAACTAGCCAGCTTATCAGTATTCTACAAAATAGACTACGGAGAGTGTGCTTAAGAACTGCACAATCTGATCCCCCATAACCATTTTACCATCGGTCAACCAGACGATCGGCAAAAAGTCATCCCTACATGGTGGACGTTCCGCCTATCCATACTTTATGTTTCGAATCACCCTTTTTGGTGCGAACGTTGAAAGAGGAAAGCCTTGTCGTCGTCTCTGTTTCCACATAAATACAGTCTGGGTGTGTTCAAATCAAGAGTGAACTTACTGAGTAAGCGTGCTACATCTTCGACCACATCCTTGCTTCCCATCAGGTGAGATCCTGGTCAAACGCTGACCCAGTCAGATGTAAAAAAAATATTGTCAAAGGTTTCAAGCTCGTCCCGATATCTCTTGAATGGCTTGCCACGACACCGTGTTGCTGTGCTGGGATTACATTTTGTGGTAACCTTGTTCAACGTCTACATGTGGCATTGAAAACCACATTTAAATATATTTTCAAGCAAGAGTGAAGTCTGTTACTCTCTTTATAAACCAGACAGCACAAGTCTACACATTTAGTTGAAATAAATTGAACCGAGCGTAAACCGCTAACGTGTGGCATGCGGCAAGCGCCGACTCAATAGGTAATTTTAAATCGCAAATATTTGTTTCAATTAGATATAACAATGTTTGTAATAAAATTAAATGTTTAATTTTGGTTTTAGGAGAGTTTTATTAGAAACTAGTTGTACGCCGCGGTTTCAACCGCGGTTCCCGGGATAAAAAAGTGTAAATCCAGGATATAACAATAATAATAATAATTTATTGTGACATAATAGATATATTTACAGAGTAGTATTGAATCCATAGGCTGTCGAACAAGTTTAAACTATGTTTCAAGAGCCAGTGGCTTCACCCAAAAAAAAAAACAAAAAGTAAGCTACAACTGTTTCAAACACTCAAATCCTTTAAGCCGTTGCAGCGTGAAGGAACAAACACACTAACACACAAGCACACTAATAAACTAACACACTTACATAGTAACACGGCGTCACACTAACACACTTCCATACACACTTTTGCATTTATAATATTAGCGTGATATCATTACTTAGTATTAGATTTAACAATGTTTGTAATAAAATTAAATCTCTAATTTTGGTTTAAGGAGATTTTTATTAGAAAATAGCTGTTCGCTGCGGTTCCGCCTGCGGTTACCAGGATAACAAGTGTTAATCCAGGATACAACTGTTCCAAACACTCAAATACATTAAGCCGTTGCGGCATGAAGGGACAAACACACTAGCACACAAGTACACTAATAAACTAACACACTTACATAGTAACACGGCGACACACTAACAAACTACCATATACTGACACACTTCCATACAAAATTTTGCATTTATAATATTAGCGTGATATCATTACCAAAAATAACTAAATATTATCATTACTAAGTATTTTAACCGACTTTAAAAAGGAAGTTCTCTATTCAATAGCAATTTTTAAATGTTTGCTACCTCAGGACTCTGTCATTTGTAAACCGATTTGACCAATTTTTGCGTTGGGTTCAGTATAGCTCAAAGGTGGCCCCATATACATTTCATGGATATACGACCTTGGATGAATTGAGATAGGTTTTTTTTGTTATTAAATGAATTATTTTTATATTAAAATATGCCATGTCTCTCAGTAATTTGTTCGCGCACATATCAACTTATAACCAAAAAATATGTTTTTTTTTACGCTTTATAGATCCATGTTTGGCCACTATCTCGCCTGATGTGAAGCGATGATGTGGCCTAAGATGAAGCACATAGATCTAGAGAGAGACGGCAGTTGAGCGGCTGCTCAGACCCGTCTCCCCGATGGTTCACCGAACATCATCCCGAAACACGACTAGGTCGTTTGACGGCATGGCTTTGTTCGGTGGGTGGTATTACAACCAGGGCCAGAGCCTTCCACTCCAAAGCGCGTAAGCGGATGTTTTTTATTTACTTTAAAAACTGCATGTATGTGATACAAGTGTTATGGCAATCATGAGTATTTCTTGTAAATATATGAATAATTTCCGCCAAAAACATATAGGTCAGTCAATTAGCAACGATCAAAAGTCCGCGTCCATTGTTCTCAATATATCACGCGACGGCAAATGGGAGACCCTTTGTGCCTTATCGCCCCTCGAAACTTCTAACAATCCCTTTTTATTACGGCTGACGATAAATGATATTTTTTTCGATTCCGCTTCTACGGCTACGGGTTACGGCTACGGCGTAGAGTTTTCGTAGCGTGTGCTACGCCGTAGATTACGTAGCTGACGAAGCCGAAATTGAGGCAGCTGTTGTAAGCTTGGATTATTATAAATTGAAATGTATTTATACATTTCAGATATGTGTTGGAAAGTGAGAAAAATAAGATGTTTCTTGATTGATTCTACTCGTGGTAGGTATCTCGTATGCTGGAGGCCGTCTGGGTAGGTACCACAGCCAGTTATTCTGTTCGGAAAGCAGTAGTGGGAAAGCAATACTGTGTTCCAGTTTGAGGGGCATTGTTGCTAGTGAAATTACTAGGCATAATATGAGACTTAATATCTGATGTCTCGGAGTGATGAGCGCAATGCAATGCTACGCAGTGCTTTTTATAGTATTAAAAGTTCTGGATGGCAATGAAATTGTCAGTCGTGGCGCTTAACATCAGGCGAACGACTTGCTCGCCTCATCACTCAGTTCCATTAAAAACACGCACGCTCGCTCTAAAACGGTGAAGGAAAACATCGTGATGAAACCCGCGTACGCGCTTTGGAGTGGTAGGCTCTGGCCGTGGTTGTAATTACCACCCACCGAACAAAGCCATGCCGTCAAGCGACCTAGTCGTGTTTCAAGATGATGTTCGGTGAACCATCGGGGAGACGGGTCTAAGCAGCCGCTCAACTGCCGTCTCTCTCTAGATCTATGTGCTCCGTCTTAGGCCACATCATCGCTTCACATCAGGCGAGATAGTGGCCAAACATAAATCTATAAAGGGTAAAAAAAAAAAACTTTCTTATTTAAGACGTGAGAGAAATAAAGTATTAAATTTAGTACAATAATATGTTTAGCTGTTGTCGTACAACATGCAACAAATACTCACTCCATCTTCAAAACTACTTCGCTAAAAACTTACAACCTGTTACTCAACATTAAACCTTATGCCTCAGTCTCAAGGCTGGGAAATACTGCTCTATTTTAGCTGATTGCATCTTTATTTACATAGTTGGTGCCGTCACTCTCATGTCGCATAATAAGTTGGAAACATGCTACATTTTTATGAAATTCAGGCTACTATACTGAATTGTTTGCATATACAGTAAACGTTGTAGTACTATGTCGCAATAATTATTTTAATGTCACAATATTGGAGAGAACGAAGTGTCAAGCTAGTGATTATGGTACGGTACTAAAGTATATTCTTATCAGCTGACTATACAAGGACAACACAATAGCTTTTGTGGTTTGATGGATTACTAATGCCTTAAATAAACTTTGTTTTCTATTGTGTGTGGAACAGACATATCATGAAAAAGCTAGGAATTTATGTCAACCACAAATAGTAGCGAGTGTGGCTCAGTGGGAGCTCGTGCGACTTTCGATCCGACGCACCCGAGTTCGAATCCCGCTAGCCCCGCATCACTGACATTCTTAAGTGATGTACTCGCTCTAAAAACGGCGAAGAAAGACATCGTGAGGAAACCGGTATAACCAAAAATTGATCACAAAAATCAAGGACATGTGACATCCACCAACCAGCACTTGGCCAGCGTAGTGGATTATGGCCCATACTCTCTCTCTATGAGAGAAGGCCACTGTCCCAACGTGGACGGGAACGTGATAGGCTGATGATCAATAGACTTGTTCCTGAGGCACAGAAATGTTTATACAAGCATTATATACATAGTATATAGATAGATAGATAGATAGATGAACGCTTTATTGCAAACAAATTAAAACAATACATAAAACAATTTACAACAACCACATGTAAAATATATTTTTGCAATAAAGAAATTTGTAATTGTAATTATAGAAAGAGTTACAATGGGCTGCCTTATCGCTAAAATCTCTTCCAGGCAACCTTTGGATAGAGAGGAATTATCAAAATGTTAAAGACGGGGATGTAAGGTCTACAATAATAATAAAAATATAAACAATGTCAATAAATTACACTAAAATAATAGTAATAATAATATAAAAAATATATATATATAATATTCTCGTACCGGTGGTAGGTTTCTCGTATGCGAGAGGCCGTCTGGGTGGGTACCACCGCTTTGCTAGTTATTCAGCCTCCAGGCAGTAGTGCGCGGGCATTACTGTGTTCCGGTTTGAAGGCATTGTAGCCAGCGAAATTACTGGGCATTATGAGACTCAACAGCTAATTGTCTTAGGGTAACGAGCGCAGTACAGCGCCGCGCAGGATTTTGCAAAACAAAGTTCTAGGTGGTGTTGTTATTGTTATGGCCTGGCGTATTGCTTACCATCAGGCTAACGACCAGCTCGTCTCGTCATTCAGTTACATAAAAAATATATATCAATCATAGCAATAGCAATTTCCAAAATCTTATACAAGTTTTGGAAAAAGAAAGACAGAAGGGCTATGCCACTGCCCAATTGAGCTAAGGTAGACATAAAGTCGAAAACGCACGTGTGCTTATAAAATACATACATACATAACTCATACGTTTTCCGCTAAAGAGCAGACAGACAGACATATAAACAAAACTACGTTTTAGACGAAAAATAACACGAACTCTCAAACGTCCATAATATTAATTGTACCACTCCGGTATTCTCAAATATTTAACGTTCAGATTTCTTAACGAGCGCCCGGGATTATCAAATCAACGTCTGTTTCCACTAGGTTGCTATTGAACCTGGAACTTACCGAGGACCCGGGGATTGGGTAAGTGATAGATGTTCTTGATGATGAATGTCCAGCAGTGGACTGCGACAGGCCCATACTCTTTCTATGGGAGAAGGCCTTTCTCCCAGCAGTGCAGTGGGTACATGATGGGCTCATGATGATAACCTATCACAGCAAAACCTCCAATCTTTGTTTATGCAACCCTTTGTGTGACAGGACTAAGCTACCAATTGAACTTTGAACTTTGTGTGTCTGTACTGAACTACCAATAAATAAAATCGAGTTGGATTTCTGAGGATCAAAACATCGTGGATTCATGCGTTATGGAGATCCCTTTGTTGTACTATACAGCAATAAAATTCTTGCGACAGGTGAAGTTTCATTCGTACATCTATTCACTTCGACTACGAATAAAATATATATTATACTTTTATTACACACGCTGTGAAAGAGAAACGAACAAACATTTGCAATATATTGGATATTCCGTAAATAACTAGCAAATGCCAAAAAGTTATGATCTGAATTGAGTCTATTGACGTCTCTTTTACAATGATAAAGGGTAAGTGAGATGGAAGACATCAGAGAAACTCTTGCTGCAGGTTGGCTTCAAACTGGAGCCAAAATATGGACGGAATGACGTCACTGATGTTTGTCTCTTTCATAGTAGTAATGAGTAAGTGAGATGGAAGACTCTCCTAAGTATGAGATGGTAGAGATCAGATGTCTTTCTATAACTATTTCGAAATTAAAATAATGTAGGCTTATTTGGCTTGTTGTACGTCTTGGCGTCGCTGTAAGTGCAGCAAGCATTTAATTACGAAATATTATTAAGCTCAATATAGGTTGTTTTGGATCCAACATTGATACTTTCCCCTATTGCCTAAATTTAAGATATAGTGTTTTATAAATTAGATATATATGTTAGTCTCTAAGGTATTTGCTATATGGGCCTCTGATACGATTACCGTGTGTTCTTCTATTATTACCTGAAATAATAATAAAAAAATAGATACTGATTATTGTTATTATGATTTTCTTACACATTTTATATTTCACACTAAAAAAAAGTAAGAAAAGATTGTCTGGAAGAGATCGCTTTAAGTGATAAGACCGCCCATTGTTACACAAATATAAATATTTAATTTGTACTCACATTTTTTGGTGGCAATGCAATTGTTATGGGCAGGCGTGGCGCTTACTATCGAACGACTTGCTAGTCTCATTATTCAGTTCCATTAAAAAAAACTATCTACGGTGAATACTAAAGTATTAATTTATTTAAAAAAAGAGTTATTTGTTTTACCCTAACTCCCAAGTGACAACTTAGTTCGGCTAAACAATCGCTTCGCAAGTTAATTTGTCTCTTTAGGTATATTTTTAAACAAGCAAACTTGTCTCAGCGTCTCAGACGTTTAAATTATTAATTGTAGGGATTAGAACTCTAGACTTGGCTAAATATCTTAGATCATTAAACAGCTCAGGCTTAAAGTCTTGTTGACGAACGAACATTTAATCACAGACACTTTAAAGTTTTAAGCTTATAAATTAAAAAATAAAACTAAGTATGTACCTTAATCTGTTGAAAATGTATAATCTAGTAACTTCTAATGACAGCCTGTAGGGTAGTGGTTGGGCAGGTTAGCTCAAATCTCATACACCACTGAAGTTGCGGCTTCGATTTCCGTAACGGGACAAATGTTTGTGGACAGAAAAAAAACGCAAGCATTTGTTTCGTGTCTGGGTGTTGTGGGACTATGGTCCTAGTAATTCTTGGTTCCTTAGATCCTGGGTATCCTGGTTAGGGGTCTTTGTATGTGATCGTTAGGTGTATTTACTATTTTTTATTATAAAAAAGGACTTTTATTGTTTATTTCTATGTTGCAGATTCGATTTGTGAATGTTTTTGAGCACATAAAAAACGGAATGGGGACATATATAAAGAAAGATGACAGTTGAGCGACTACTCAGATCCTCCCTGATTGATCTCTAGATCGCTTGACGGCTTGGATGGGTGAGAGGTATTACAGGATCCTACAATACCAACGATCTCAATATCATTGTTTATAAATCATTATATTAACTCTTTTTTTACGCTTAAAGATCTATGTTTGGCCACATCTCGCCTGATGTGAAGCGATGATGTGGCCTAAGATGGAACACATAGATCTAGAGAGAGACGGCAGTTGAGCGGCTGCTCAGACCCGTCTCCCCGATGGTTCACCGAACATCATCCCGAAACACGTCTAGATCGCTTGACGGCATGGCTTGAACTGTACTTGAGCAGGCATTAGAAGCAACTAGATTATAAATTTAAGACTAACGAATTTTTCGCATAAGAGTTTTCCTACAGAATATCCACATATACTACCTATATCGTATAACCGAATCCAATCAGCACGTTAACCATCGATCGCCACTGGTCGCCTCATATAAATAGGAAATAGGTTACCCTAGATGCAGACCTGTGGTCGATTCTATCTCAGAAAGGTGGCCTTTATTAATAAACGGTAAACAAAGTTAAACAACGTTTAACATGTGCTGTCACTGTTTAACTTACGTTGAAACTAATATGTTAGAAAGGAAAAAATGATTTTATTAATTGAGTGTGAAAAATGTTTTAATGAAAAAAGCATACTATACAGTTAGTAATTACATAGAAGACAAAGATGCATGGAACATTCCGCTTCTGCCAAGTAGCCAACTGGCACATAAGAAGAACAATATTGTCAAAAACAAACATTAAATATTGTAACGAAAGTTCTAAAAACTATGCCCCTCAGTTTCTTGCCGTATCTTCTGAATAGTAGTTCTTTTTCCGATACGGTGGTAGAGTCATTGTAATAATTGACGTTCATAAGTGCGTCTGTGACGACAAAATTGAAATTAAGAGTTTTTGAATTGAATTGAGTTAAATTGTACTGGATGATGATGACGAGCAGGTCATTAGCGTGATGGTAAGCGCCACGCCTGCCCACAACAATTGCAGTGCCGCCCAGAACCTAACGAAAAATATTTTTTTCTAAATCGGTTTATAACGAAGTTTTGAGGTAACAAATATTAAAAAGTACCAATCGAATCGAACCTCCTCCTTTTTTGTAGTCAGTAAAAAATACAGGTAGCTAGCAACTGCAATTCCCTCCGGGCAACCGTTGCGTGAAGAGAATGGAATGGGTTGCCTCACGTTTACCTCGCAACCAATTTTTCAATAACAAAAGAGTTTTTAGCGGCGTAATGTAATCCATGTTCCCCGTAACATTAAATACGCGTATAAAATACAGAAAGAATGTGCGTAAAAGTGTCACTTTCTCGTAGGGCTGTCCTAATATTTCATTACCACGTTTATATTAAGTCACTTTCTTGTTTGTCTGTCTGTCTGTCGTTACGGGTGAAATCTTGCGACTAAAATTTCGAGCACTTCCCGATTAGCTATCCGGCTGAAACTTTTAGGGCTTACAACTCGATGACAATGCATTCTTTTCTTAATAAAAACGTGGTTTTTAGATTATTTTAATAATTTATTACGGCTTTTTTATGTATGCCGAAAAATATATACACATATTTCGTTTTTAAAAGTATTATTTTGTAACTAGCTACAACATCCCTTTGTAGCTAGTAGTTATGTTATAAAATAACCTATGGCCTCTCTTACCAAAATGTTATTACAATCTGTTTAGTAGATTTTGCAGTTATTGATTAACAAGCATTTTCAAAAATTTCGCATTTTTCTTATTTGCAAGAATAATATCTTAATGACATTTAGTTTAATGTCAACTAGTATGTAATATGTATTATGTACTATAATATATATAGTAGAGTATATAAAAATTAGGTTGCCTAATTTTTCCGATAAAAAATACTTTTTCTTCAAGAATTGTAGTATAATAGTAAATCCAATCAATTCAATATCAAACGTAAGCCTGATTGAATAGCAAACATCTTGAAATCTGAATATTTAAACTTTTCCATATTTATAATGCATGATTTTACAGCTGACAACCCTAATTTCCCTTACAATGTTTCCATTCCCGCACCCGACACGCAAAACCTCTTAATTTTTCTTTTACAATATGCTATTTGTCAAAGTCACTGTAAAAATGCTCATGAATGTATTTTTAAAGCAAATGTCGGTGTTTTTTTCTCTCACATCGCTGCGCAGTAAAATTTCAGATTTTCTTTGAACATACGCTAGGTGAGGAGACAGTACATGATGTTGTTACTTGTCTATTCAAGGTTTGTTCACTTCAAATTATTTATAGCATAATGTTAGTCTAAAGTGTTCTAAAAAGTGTGTAAAATGACTATCTAAGAACTCATTTAATATATTATTACGTATTGGAGTAGGGATATTACAAACCAGTTTACCTTATACATATTTACTACCTATAGGTAATTATAAATGACCAGTCAAGTACATATTCGTGTTGAAGAATTACATACAGTGCATATTCTTTAAAACAGAAAACAAACTGCAGGTGTGTCCATTAGTAACACCATTTATCAGTCTATCCTTGTCTACATTTTATGACCGTTTTTATACGACCCACTCAACAAGTGTAATTGGTGCTTATGCGTTTATATATATATATGTATGTATGTATATGTTGTCTCTTACGTCATATGTATTTATTTATTTATTTGATTTCACAAAATCCACAGTTCTTAAGGTCAATTAAATAACTTTATTATTAAGTCTCACATACAATTATTGATTTACTTTATATAATAAATTATTTTTCAAAAAAAACTAAACCGACTTCAAAACCACAAATGGCACTCAAAAGTAAAAAATAAATTAATATAATTATCATAAGCGCTACCCACTCATATATTTGAAGTCGGTGCCAGCCAAGTGTAATAGGTAGCAGATAAATACTATGTATATAGTAAGTACTACTTGTAGGTAGTATCTATCTACTACCTTATATTATTAAATACTATGTATATAGTAAGTACTACTTGTAGGTAGTATCTATCTACTACCTTTTAGACTTGGCTGGCACCGACTTCAAATATATGAGTGGGTAGCGCTTATGATACTTATATTAATTTATTTTTTACTTTTGAGTGCCATTTGTGGTTTTGAAGTCGGTTTAGTTTTTTTTGAAAAATAATTTATTTTACCCTTTTTAGTGAAAAACAAGTTTTAATTAAATTAATTCAAAAAGCTTTTAAAGACAAGCTTTTATGATGTAGAAGCCACATCATGACAAAGTTTAAAATGGGCTATCACAATTAAATGCATGTACAAAAAAATTTCATGTCTGTCCTATTCTCTGTTGAGGAGTTCCCTCGCCAGAAGTCAATCCTGGGTGTATCTGCCATATCATGATGGAATTTAGAACAGGCTATTATGGTTAAATCCATTTACGAAATGTTGTGTCTGTACTATTCACCGTTGAGGAGTTCCCTCACCGGAAGTCAACCCTGGGTGAAGTAGGTGAAGCAGTCGAATACAAAACCTCCACCTTAAGAAAGTTTGGTTACGAAAAAAACAAGAAAACGAAAAGAACCGACTTGAAGATTAAACTTATATTTTTTGTTTTTGCTATTTTTTTCAAAAACTACTGAATGAATTTCGATAAAATTTATATGGGACCACCTTTGAAGTATTACCTACCAATCAAAAAAAGAATCATCGAAATCAATGCATAATTGGCGGAGAAATCGCGTAACAAACACACAAAAAAAAAAAAACTAATTGATCAAAAAGTAGGTATCGAACATTTATACAGACAACAATGACTACACTGCGTGAGTGTGCTTGCAGTATGTGTGTTTGTTGTGTGTGTAGTGTACAGCAAGCTCTGTGTGCATAAGCAATAACAAACAGTAAAAGTCGGAACCAAAAACGTGAAGTCTTCACGGGAGTGGGGCGGCCTGTCACCTCGCCACCACTTTGCTATAAAACCGGGCGTTCGGTACGGTACGCCGCAGCTCATTCTGATATCAACTCGGTGTGCGGACGGTAGTCTCGCTCGGATTTATTCCTGTTAATACTTTAACACTTTAAAAATTAAATTAAATAAAACTGCTATACTATCTAATATAAAATTAGTTTAAATTATGGAAGACCTAGATCCTATATATATATATATATATATATATATATATTTATTTCTATATTTTATTTCGAAAGTATATGGGAAACTAAGAAACATATATTTTAAAATTAACATTAAAATATATGTTTCTTAGTTTTCCATATATGTACTTTCGAAATAAAATATAGAAATATATATATATATATATATATATATATATATATATATATATATATATATGTAATATATACATATATATATGTAATTCGAATATGTATATCATTATGTTCCACTTAATTTATTTGAAAGCAGAAACAGTTATAAGAAAGCCATTTACAAGCCTCAACAGGTTTGACTCTTTGGTTATTAACCTATCTTAGATTCAGTTGGTAGTATTCTGGCGTAACAGCGCTTGCCCACAGCTCTTGGTCTAAACCTTTATATGCGACGAAGTTTATACAATTCGCTCAACAAGTGTAATGGGTGTAATGGATTTGTGTGTGTGTGTATGTTTATTTTGTCTATTACGTCACAAGTAGGTCTCTCAATTTTGTCGGGGGATTTTGATACAGTGGTCGTGGTGTAATACATTGTTTATAGGGTGCGTCTTCAGCGTCGTGGTTTTCCTAGGTGAGGGCCACTGACATTGATGAGACGAGCAACGCATTCGCCTGATGGTAAACACCACGCCTGCCCATAACAGTTGCAGTGCAAACCATCCAACTTTTAATACCATAAAAAGCAATGGCGCTCATCACAGTAATTTCGCTGGCTACAATGCCCTTCAAACCGGAACCCAGTAAGGCTTGTGTACTACTGCTTGTCGGCAGAATAACTGAAAAATCAGTGCTACCTACCCAAACGGCCTCCCGCATACGAAAGACCTGCCACGAGTAGATTGATATGGCAATGCTTCTCTAGTGCTGGCGGTTGGTAGCATTGTGAGTACACTGGACTATGGTGAATTGTGTTGCAGTCTTAATAGAATCTTTCCAACGTGATCGGCCGCGTGCTCTTTTTCCTGCCACCCGGCTCTGGACTACAAGTCTCTCCATCGAATCCTTAATCCGGATCTTCCACGGATTTAGAACAAGAATCCGTTATAGATTAAAAAAATAATCTAGATAATACCACAGAATACTAAGGGACAGAAGCATCACTCCGCAAAGAAATGAAAACAAATAGCTACTCTTGCTATGACGCAATAAAATTTAATTCAGCTCGCGTAGCGCTGCATTCCTACCAGTCATATTAACCTACAGAGCGCCTCTCTTTCTATCGCATAGCTCTTATCTCTTCTGACGCGGCACGTGTAACGACGCGCGACCCGCCGTGGGTGTCCGGCTATGTACTTGTAGCTTCGTACCTACAGTGCAGAGTGCGCTAGACCTGGTTATACTACGTTTTTATTAATTTAGAACGCATTGTCATCGAGTAGTGAGCTACCCTATAAGTTTTAGCCGGATAGCTAATCGGAAAGTGCTCAAATAGTAAATTTGAGTTGCAAGATTCCATCCGGAACGACAGACAGTGACTTAATAAAAACGTGGTAAAATAATACAATAACCTCTATTATATTATTATGATCGATGTTCTCTAACTTTACCGGACAATGAGAATTTCTAAACTTAGATAAAATAGCAAGAAAGTTTCACAATTTACAACTTATAACGAAAACTTATGAAATATTAGCATTGTTTTAGCAAATAATAGCAAAGGTAAAATTAGTTTTCAGCAAAAATACCTTATTTAAAGGCCGTTGACCTTCCTGAACGAGACAGAGGGACTACGAAAATATTGGGCATTTTAAAATTAAAATTAAAAACTAAAATTAATTTAAATCTCTCAGTAACAACTTTGTTTGTGAGACCTACTACTAAACTCGGCTGTTTGTCCTGTGTCTTTAAGTCAGTATTTGAGACTTCATATGTATCTGATGTCTCGGGGTGATGAGCGCAATGCAGTGCTACGCAGTAAATTTTATGGTATTAAAAGTTTTGGGTGGCACTGCAATTTTTATGGGCAGGCGTGGCGCTTACCATCAGGTGAACTACTTGCTCAAGTCATTGTTCAGTTCCATAAAAAAAATGTAGGGACTGGATTTAACAATAGAACGATAACGGTTTGGAAACTATCGTGAGTCGAAATATTCATTATAAATATATAACGTCTAAACGGAATCCAAAGCGTAAACTGCCGGAAGAAGGACAACCCAATTCCCCGAAACCTGGTCAGACTTATTCCGATGCAATCATAACGTGAGTGTAGCCGTTTTATATTTTTTTAATTAATAGAACGGTAACTCAATTTCACGTGTACCTCATTAGAAATTCTCGCAATCACATTAGAGTTACTACCAGGCCTAGTGCACTCCGCACTGTAGGTACGAAGCTACAAGTACATAGCCGGACACCGACGGCGGGTCACGCACCGTTACACGTGCCGCGTCAGAAGAGATAAGAGCTATGCGATAGAAAGAGAGGCGCTCTGTAGGTTAACATGACTGGTAGGTACGCAGCGCTACGCGAGCTGAATTGAATTTTATCGCGTCATAGCAAGAGTCGCTATTTGTTTAAATTTCTTTGCGGAGTGATGCTTCTGTCCTTTAGTATTCTGTGTTACTACGCTCGATACGCATGTTACGTAGCACATATGTACTACGTAACATGCGTCGCTACGCACGTATAGTTAGTTTCACATTATATCATTAAATATATATTATATATGTATACCTATGTGAGATCGTGCGTAATGAGCGTAGTTGGTGTAGAGTAATGAGCATACTGCTCATTACTTTCTGCTCATGGTAACACTTGCGAATTCAATAAAGAGCAAATTGAAACGTTATCATAATTGTGTGTACTATTTTTTATTTAATCGAGTAACGAAACGAGCAAGTCTTCGCCTGATAATAAGCAATATGCCTGCAAATTGCAGCTATACCCAGAACATTGCTAAGCAAAATTCTCCGGAGTATTGCACTGCGCTCGTCAATATGCGCTTGCTCTAAGTCTCATAATGCCCAGTAATTTGTGATCATTAATTATACTGATTCAAGCTAAATCTTAAACATTTGTCTACTTTGAAATTCTATTTTTTTTTATTTAACTGAGTGACGAGATGAGCTGGCCGTTCACCTGATGGTAAGCAATACGTCTGCCCATAACAGTAACACCACCACCCAGAACTTTGTTTTAGAACACCCTGTGCGGCGCTGCACTGCGCTTGTCACAACAGACAATTAGCTGTTAAGTTTCGAATCGTAATATCATCTTAGTCGAGTCATTGTTCGTTTTGGAAAATTAAAATTATACAAAAATAATTATCGTAATTGAATCTGTCAGACGCATCGGTAACAATATTTTTTAGAGTTTATATAATTTTCCCACAAGGAAAGAAGAACCACAGAAGTAAAATACATTTATAAGTTCTAATTATAATTCAAAGTGCCGTTTACAAAATTTTACCTTATTTTTCGTGTACAATCAATGACAGTTTCAAACAGAGGAAGACGAGTGACACAGTTTCAAAGATGGACCTTCTTAAGTGTGTCACTTAGTCGCGCTTAGACCACAGTTGTGAACGCTTGTGCCTTACGTGGTCGTATTTTCAAAAAAACTCATTAAAGATGCCTGCTTGCTTGTTTAGAAAGTGTTATATTATAATCACTTAGGAAAGTAAAATAAGTCACATGGGATTACTTTCCACTCGTAGGTATGAAGAAACTGTTATGTATTCTGTGTCGCAGCAAGCCCAAGCTTTTAGATTACAATATTAGCGCGTCACTTGTCTTCCTCTGTTTGATACTGTCATTATGCACAATACTCGTATTATGGTGTAAAAAGTAAATTAAATAGGCACAAAAATGCACTTTTAAATATCATAAACAAATAATAAAAATCGAATAAAAAATTGTAACTGAGGTTAACGTGACTTTCAAAAAAAGGTAGGCATGTCTACCCATTTATTTTCCCATGCTCAAATTAAAGTCTAGGCCCAGAAAAAAATGGGAGAACGGACTCTACCAGTGCTTTGGAAATACACTCGCTAGAGAAGTTACCACCAAGGAACTTCAGGGGTGTCTCTTTTTTCAGATCTTTTAAAATGTTGAAAATATAACAATGAAGATTGAAGTATAAATTATGTATATTAGTTTATTATTAACAGAATGCAAACTAGAAGTGCTTAGTATCAGTAACAGAATAATTAATTTTTAGAAAAAAAAAACCGACTTCAATGTATCTTTGGAGTTCAAGGTCAAATATCCATTTCGTAGCCATACTGATCCCAACGCAAAAAGAATTTTCCAAATCGGTTCATAAATGATGGAGTGCTAAGGTAACAAACATGAAAAAAAATACAGTCGAACAGAGAACCGAAAAAGGAGGGATCCTTTGAAGTCGGTTAAAAATATATAAATAGGTCAGTACCTAGCAGATAAAGTGCCTAAGCAAAACAAATCCCGATTTCTTGAATAGCATATTGATAACTCGATTTTATAATAATCAAATCCTACCAAACTCCAGTTTCCCAAATACAATCAAAATTTCCGCCCCATTTGAATTGCCTTTATAATTAACGACCACTCACCGTCTTCTGTGCGGGTCGTAAATTGTATGTTTATTGCGGACCTTCACTTATTACGATTGTTTAGAAATGTAGTTCAATTTGAACGCAGTTAATTAATCATAACACTTTTCTGAATACAGTTGAGGAACATTATTTACCTTCAAAATTAAATGTGTCGTACATCATCATCATCATCATCATCAGCCTATTACGTTCCCACTGCTGGGACTCAGGCCTTCCCTCATAGAGAGAGTATGGGCCATAATCCACCACGCTGGCCCAGTGCGGGTTGGTGGATGTCACATGTCTTTGAATTTTTGTGATAAATTCTTGGACATGCCCGTTTCCTCACGATGTTTTCCTTCACCGATTTTAGAGCGAGTGCTAAATCCGCACATAACTAGAAAATCAGTAGTGCGGGGCCAGTAGGATTCGAACTCGGGTGCGTCGGATCAAAAGTCGCACATGCTACCACTGAGCCACACTTGCTCTTACATATTGCTAGTGCTAGTGTCGTACATATTGCACACAAACTCTACTTACTTCGTTAGGTTTAGACAAACCGCGCGTAGCGTAGCTTGCCAAGTCATTCGTAGCAGATCTGCTAGGGTAAGCAACGACGCTGCGGTCACGTTTTGGATGGGTGGCCGTTTGTGTGATATTTAATCTGAGTTATTCCGTGCTTTGGAAGGTACGTGAAGCTGTCGCCGGTCTTGGTTATTGGCACTGAACTGTCAAAAAAATTATATACCATACCGTCAAGCGACCTAGTCGTGTTTCGGGATGATGTTCGGTGAACCATCGGGGAGACGGATCTGAGCAGCCGCTTAACTGCCGTCTCTCTCTAGATCTATGTGCTCCATCTTAGGCCACATCATCGCTTCACATCAGGCGAGATAGTGACCAAACATAGATCTATAAGGCGTAAAAAAAAAAAAACAAATTATACTTACTTCGTTAGGTTTACATAAGCCGCGCGTAGCGTAGCTTGCCAAGTCATTCGTAGCAGATCTGCTGGGGTAAGCAACGACGCTGCGGTCACGTTTTGGATGGGTGGCCGTTTGTGTGATATTTAATCTGAGTTATTCCGTTCTTCGGAAGGTACGTAAAGCTGTCGCCGGTCTCGGTTGTTGGAATTAAACTGACAAAAAAAAAATATATATTTACACGGGTTATACAATGAATTTTGCTGAAACTCTTACTGAGAATTTTAAATTTCCCAAGTCACATTACACAATTTGAATCCTTTTATATAGTAGTTGTAGTAGTTTTATACAAAACCTTTTTGTTTTGTTTATTAGGGTGCGTGCAGTCAGCTCATTAGCGTCTTCAAAGATTCGCCTACTGGTGCCTCGTATCACACTATAACCCACATATTTAAAACCCCCAATGTTAGAACTGATTTTGGAAGGAAAAGTTATTTATGTATGGGACCTATACTATATAATCGTCTAAGTCAATCAATTCCGATTGCCACAAAATGCCGATATACATTAATTAAATTATTAAAAAGTCATCTAATGACAATAAACTATACTGACACCGAAAAATTATTAAACAAACCTGACTAATCAACACAATACCTACATGCTGTAAAATTACATAACAACAAATATAAAATAAAATTATAATATTAATATTGCGAATTATAATATGATACATTACACCCATGAACACACACACCCTCACACATACACTAATACACACTCACAACACAAACTGAAATATTGTACACAACTCGCTCAATCACACGACTCACACACAGTCATCACTCAGTCACGCGACTACTCTCATAAACATCATATTTTAACTAATAGCAATATACGTACAAATACATAATTGTTTTAATTGTATTAGTATAATTCACCATTTATATCCTGTAAATATTTTTCTTTTAAATTACTAACAACCAAAGTAGCGTATTAGTTTTGTTGTTAGATTTTGATATTTCTAAACATACCTACCTACTCATGTACGCAATAAAATAGAAATAGGAGTAGCCGGAGTGACCTACTGTAACCCCGCTGTACAGGCTCAACAGAGACCTAGTGCGGGGGACAGAGATCTTTAAGGGTACACTATACTGTTTTGTTTTCAGTATAAGTATAACATATATCTTATATTATTGTACCTAGCTGTAAGTTCCTAAATCAATAAAAATCAATAAATAGCTGCGACTATACCTATATATAATTATAATGTATAGTACTCACGCAGTTTGTCGAGTCAGTGGTCGCCGCGATGTTGCAGCGTAAACTCACCCTGATGAAGAGCATCGGATATCGGATATCAAAACCTCGACGAATTCGACAAATTACTTGAGTTCTAGCCGTTTTATTAAATACTAGCTGTTGCCCGCGACTTCGTTCGCGTGGACGAACGCAACGCTGATGTAGAGACTTTTTTGTAGATTGTGTACAACACATGTTATTTGAAAAACACACTGTACAGGGAGCAAACACGTAAAGACTTTGGGATCACGTCGCCCGTGAGAAGGTTTCGTACAGCTGTCTCTGTGAGAAATATCCTGTCCTCAGATCAACGGCCGTGGCCTAGAGAGTCTGGGCTTGCGACTTATTGATCGTCATTGCAAAGCTGACGCTCACACAAAACTGCACGCGTTTGAATGTGAACGGAAAGTGGTTCGAGATGAGAGAGATGAATATTAATATATGAAAACTGACTCACCAGCGCCACGGGCTATCAGTATACCTCAGTGAGGTTCAGTGCCTCAGTGAGGTTCGTCTCTAGCGACAGTATCTTCAGCCGAGTTCCGTTACACAACTAACCTCCCCGAAGTTAACAACTTCGGCGGGGTCTAATTTCAAAAAAGCATAATTTTGTATTCCAAATTTTTAATCTAATAGAGTGCGCTGGATGTCCGGATGGACTCAAAGAGTTCAAAAACTCTACGGGGTACGGTAGTGAATTGCCACCATCCTCACCGTCGTCTTATACATCAACGTCCTGTTCAATGTCCCTCAAAACATTATAGGCTGGACTTCCACAGTTGCACTGGGCCCACAAAACAACAAAATTAAAGCGAACAAATGGCGCATACGTCGTGAGCATCACTTACGACTGCTTTTGCTAGTTTCGTCCCAATTTTGGTCGTCATTCAGAAGGCGCCTTGCTTTGCAGGCTACGTGGAAAGTTGTGGAAAGTGTTTAATACCATCGTTGTTCTGAGGAACAGTTCACTGTTGTGAGAAACGCAAATGAGGTAGCGCCGCGGACAGACAGTGTGTATCAGCAACCGTAAATAGTAGCATTCATTGTTACTGGCATGGACGGTGTACATACATACTGCCAAAATCAGGTTCCTGATAGACACCCGATCCCTCACTAAGTCGTCGTTTGTTAACTGGATCAGTTTGTTTGTCGTTGAAGTCGTTGTTTGGCACTTCATCATACATTAAAGTTTTAGCAAAATCATCCTCTTGACAAAACCTAAAAAAATTGTGGTCTGATGAGGGTTTTCAAGAGGTTAGCTGAAGGATTCCGGGTCGAAAAAAAAAATTCGATCACTTTGGAGGTAAACGACCATGTTTGAGTAAAGGACGGTGGCGTAACTTTACTCGTGATAGGTGTCTCGTATGCGGAAGGCCGTCTGGGTAGGTACCACCGTTTCGCCAGTTATTCTGCCTCCAAGCCGTAGTGCGCAAGCATTACTGTGTTTCCGTTTAAAGGGGATTGTAGCCAGCGTAATTACTGGGCATATGAGACTCAATATCAGCTGATGTCAAGACAATGACTCAGATCTGGGTGGCACTGCTATTGCTATGGGCAGACGTAGCCCGTACCATCAGGCGAACGACTTGCTAGTCTCATCACTCAGTACCATAAAAAAGCAGGTAACGTCAAACTAAACAAATTTAAAATAGATGTTTTATTTATATTCACCGTGTGTGGTGTACTACATAAAAAAATCGTTTGCATGTTTTAGCGACCCCTAGCGCCATCTAGTTTCAATTGCATAAATAATTTTTCAAAAGTTGAAATAATTATGGTTCTTTTCATGTAAAGTTTGCGAGTTGTTTTCTAAGAGTTACTAAAAACGCTGAAATTATATTTCTATCATGATATTTTTAATTTAAATATAACTTTACTTGTTTGCATTTAATTTATATTCATAGTGTAAACAGCGTTTTAAATTCATACTAATTTTACATTTTGTCTATCTTCCTCGCTTAAAGAAGTTAAATATCAAAAAATATTGTACCCATATTCGTTAATTTTTAATTATATAAACTAATTCTGAGTTTCAAGATTTTAGGATAATCTACTAACTTTTTTCCATACTAACTTGGCCCCAATTTAACCCCCCCATAAGTAGATTTTTTAAAATGTCGATAGCCTATATTAAAATCAGAATTTAATTAAACATTTTCGTGGAAACGCCATTAAAATCCCGTCATTGGTTTTTAAGTTATAGAAGTCCAAACAAACAAACAAACAAAAATTTTAAAAACTGTTTTAATATGTTTATTTTACTCATTTTATATCGCCCTGGCTGTTTTTTTTTCGAATATCTTCCAAGTACAGATTTTTTGGGTTCTACGATTTTATTATATGTATAGACATAGATTAGGATTAGGAAAGGATTAGGAAGTTTGTTATGTGGCCTAGGACTCGACAAAGCATTTTTTAGAATACCATCATGTCAACCCATGTACAAACCAGTTTAAGCTGAGCCTTGTGCACAAAGGCTCCGGTATGTTCCGTGGTTCAACTTATAGTGGACATGTATATTTTTTCCTAAATTGCGTCATAACTTCAATATTACTGGACCGATTTTGATGAAACAAAGCCTATGTGTAGCGCCGGACTCCACAGAACACATTACAAAAAACTGCATTCAAATTAGTGCCCTAGTTTCTGAGTTTATCCCGGACAGACAGACAGACAGACAGACAGACAAAAATTTTAAAAATTGTATTTTTGGGTTCTGTTGCTACCATATACTCCTAAAAAAATAGATTTTCAAATATATCTTAAATGTACAGTAACCGCTTCGTTACAGTTTTATTATAAGTATAGATTTATAATGTATCGAACTCACGAAAACTTTTAAACTAAGACTGAGAAAGTTTGTATGTAAGTATGTGTATTTCTTCACGCTGTAACGGCTCAACGGATTTGAGTGAAATTTGGAATGGAAATAGCTTATGACTATGATGCTTTGACTTGTACTTTATCTCTATTTTTAAAGTGAATAATGAAGTGTTTATCTATCTATCTATCTATCTATCTATCTATCATATACCTTGAATCAACACAACGAAATTACCGGGCATTTGAGAATAAATACCTGATGTCTCGGGGTGATGAGCGCAATGCAGTACTAAGCAGTGCTTTTTATGGTATTAAAGTTCTGGGTGGCACTACAACTGTTATGGGCAGGCGTGGCGCTTACCATCAGGCGAACGACTTGTTCGCCTCATCACTTAGTTTCATAAAAAAAATAACTCGTAGGATACCTTTTATCCCGAGAAATGATCATTTTTCACAACTCCCTTTTTAAAACGAACCTATACTTAAGAGCATACAAGTTGCTTTATGCGGGTTAACCCTCTTCCAGAAAATCCCGGGTTTCATTTCATGATTTATTTTCCTTAATTATAGCATAGCGCTAGTTTTAAACTGCAGTTACGTAATTAGCAGTTTATTTAACAGGACGCCGGCTAGACGTTTTTATGGATGGATTAACGTGCGTTTTATAGAAGACTTTCATATTTCCTTTTTTTTAGCTTACACGTGCTAGAAATTTGCGCTTAGGAAGCGTCTCTTGGACAGAAGTGTGCATCGATACTTTAATAAGGAAAGTCGTTTTGGTTACACTCTCCCAGGATGTTAATGAAGGCAAGGCGAAATATTGATATCTACGAACGATCTTTTACTCGTGGTGGCTCCCGTATACAGGAGGCCTTCTGCGTAGATACCACAGCTTAGCCAGTTATTCTGCCAAGCAGTAGTGCACCAGTGTTACTGTATTCCGGTTTGAAGGACATTGAAGCCAGCGAAATTACTAGGCGTAGACTTAATATCTGATATCTCGGGGTGATGAGCGCAATGCTTTGATACGCAGTTCTTTTTATGGTGTTAAAAGTCCAGAGAGGCACTGCCATTGTGCGCGGGTGTATCGCGCTTTGTCCTGTCCTAGGTCATTCAAGACTATTCTTTTAGTCCATGTTGGACGCTTAGACTTCCTCACTATATTTAAATTCCCCATTCGAGCGAATATTATACGAAACATAAGCCATATTGCAGCCAAGCTTGGATCCGAACTACAATGCGTTATTTTATCGCTTCACTCACGCTTGGGCCTAATTCATTAGTAGAAAATCAGCAGGGAAATCCATTACTTATACTGAGCAGTTATGGATCGGTTGTTTTGACGTATGAGCATACTGATATATGAAATGCTGCACCAATATTCAGGTTATTAGATAATTAAGCCACAGATCGGCTTAGGAATGGAATTTATGCATAGAACGAAAATCGACGGATTACATAGTTAATCCTTTTATCTAATAGAGAGCGACAAAATATTGAAATTAAATCATTCTAAATCGTATACTGGTGGTAGGTTTCTCGTATGCTAGAGGCCGTCTGGATGGGTACCACTGCTTTGCCAGTTATTTAACCGCCAACCGATAGATAAACACTTTATTATTCACCTTAAACTTAGACATTAAGTAATAGTTAAATGTTTACAATGGTGTAACAATAGGCTGTCAATAACGGATATTATATTAGCAAGATATTTTTTTTTTATGTAACTGAATGACGAGACGAGCTGGTCGTTTGCCTGATGGTAAGCAATACGCCTGCCCATAACAATAACAGCACCAACCAGAACTTTGTTTTGAAAATACTGCGCGGCACTGCACTGCGCTCGTCACCCTGAAACAATTAGCTGTTGAGTCTCATAATTTTCAGTAATTTCGCTGGCTACAATGCCCTTCAAAAACCGGAACACAGTAATGCTTGCACACTACTGCTTGGCGGCAGAATAACTGACAAAGCAGTGGCCACACAAACGGCCTCTCGCTTACCAGAAACCTATCATCAGTAAAGGGCATAAAAGATAAAGCTAAAAGATAAAGGGTATAAATGTGGCTATTACCGTTCAGGTCAATACACTATGCGTTATAATATATTATGTATATGCATGCATTCAAATGCTCGGCTACAATGTTATGTAGGTCATACATCGTACCGTTAGCTTGTGGGTTTGCTGGCAAGTACATTTCTAGGATAAACTACGATATTAGGTGCTATGTCATGGACGGCTGTTACGTCGAGTCAAATTGAGAGATGCTTAACAGATTTGCATTGAATCATACTAGTATTATAAATGCGAATGTGTTTGTTTGTGAAGGTCGGTGGCATAATAAATTGATAGATAGATGAACGTTTTATTGCAAACATTAAATTACAGACATTAAAGAAAGAATGAAAGAAAGAAACAATTTATTTTTGACAAAACTGCACACAACAAACAACGCACATACACAAGTGCAGGAGGACAGAATAAAACAAGTAAAGCTAACAGTTACAGCATGTGTATGGAGATCGTTGCCGTGTACAATGCAGTCAAAAAAGGTCTGCGCTCAGCATAATGTTGTGAAGAATCCACAACGCTGGTTTTCAGCGCAGGCCCTTGGTGACGTACGAACTTGTTATGCATTACATAAAAACAATTTAAGGAAGTGTTACAATGGGCGGCCTTATCGCTAAAACCGATCTCTTCCAGGCAACCTTTGGGATGGAGAGGAATTATCAATATGTTAAAGACGGGGATGTAAGGTCTACAGTAATAATAATCTACCAGAGTCAGTGATCAGTGCGCCATCAGTGAACAGTTTTAAAAACAGACTTGACAAACATTTAAAATAAATCACAAGTGCAACGATATGCACGCATCAGCCCAACAAGCTGTTAGTGCATCATAAATAATAAAGAATAACAATAACCGTAAATGTACGTGGACGGAGTTTCGGTTAACGGCTAAGGATATATTGTAATCCTAAATAATTGAAATATATTACAATATATGCTCGCACCAAGCACTTTGCTTCCTTGAATTTTTGTGATAAATATATTATTTACTACAAAAATTCAATTTATAAAATTAATTAATTCCAATTTATTTTATTTATTTATTTATAAATTCTTGGACATGCCGGTCTCTTCACGATGTTTTCCTTCACGCTTTAGAGCGAGTGTTAAATCCGCACATAACTTAAAAAAGTCAGTGGTGCGGGGCCAGCGAATTCGAACTCAGGTGCGTCGGATCGAAAGTCACACGTTGTCCCACTGAGCCACACTCGATCTCATATGAAAGCAATAAATAAATGAATTATGAATTATGAGTATTTTAATAATGTAAGTCAATAATAATTTACATTCGTCCTACATATTGCTGCACACTATCGTTTTTAAAATGTTGTTTTTAAGTAAATATTCTATTAAAATATTTTATTAATATTCTAGTATATTCTTCCAGACAACCATAAGGTAAGCCCTATGGTTGTCTGGAAGAGATCGCTACTTAGCAAAAAACCGCCTATTATATATACTTATAGGAAATTATGTACCGTACACCATAGTGTCATAATATTATCAATAGGTAATACATTTATAGAATGTACCTAATTTAACTAACTTTCCAAACCCACCCACCGATTTCACGTCACGTAGGTGCGGTTAACGAGCTGAGATCACATAATTACCGTACGTATATTACGGTGGAAACCGTATGGTACGCCGCATATCGGATCGGAATTATAATAGTTAATTTATTAGGAATTACATTTTGTAACTAACGAAATGAAATAAAACTGTAATCTTTACTATTATAAAATTGTATGTTTGTTACCTATAGAACAGAATACTAAGGGACAGAAGCATCACTCCGCAAATAAATTGAAACAAATAGCGACTCTAGCTATGACGCAATAAAATTCAATTCAGCTCGCGTAGCGCTGCATACCTACCAGTCATATTAACCAACAGAGCCCGCTTACGCGCTTTGGAGTGGTAGGCTCTGGCCGTGGTTGTAATACCACCCACCGAACAAAGCCATGCCGTCAAGCGACCTAGTCGTGTTTCAGGACTCTCTCTCTCCGTCTCCGTCTGCCGTCTCTCTCTAGATCTATGTGCTTGCTTCACCATTGCTTCACATCAGGCGAGATAGTGGCCAAACATAGATCTACGAAGTGTAAAAAAAAAGAGCGCCTCTATTTCTATCGCATAGCTCTTATCTCTTCTGACGCGGCACGTGTAACGACGCGCGACCCGCCGTCGGTGTCCGGCTATGTACTTGTAGCTTCCTATCTACAGTGAACAGATTTTAATGTGGTTTTCAGGGTTTGGAAGCATTAGTCCCAACTTAGATTATAGCGTATGTTACATCAAAATTGGTTGAGTGACAACGAAGATACAGCATCACCTCTTCGTAGTACGCGCTTTAATATACTGGGGAGTCTTGCTAAGATGGTTTTGGGAAATATAATCAGATAAAATATCCAGCCTACTCGAAGAAAAAATACGAAAATACGGTAGTCATTCAAGTAGACAAAGTCGCAGTAAAAAGCTAGTGCATAAATAAAACAAAATACTTTTCATAATACAGATAACAAAATCCTTCCTTTTAATATTATGAATGCAAAATTGTGTGTATGTGTGTGTGTGTGTGTGTGTTTTTGTTACCAGTTATGTCTGGTCTGGACGGATTTGATGTAATTTGGTACGTAGGTACTTACGTTCTTGGAATAGGACACAGGATAGTTTTCATTTCAGAAAACAAACAGTTTAATTCAATTCAATTCAATCGCATATTGTATTCCTTAATGTAGGTAGATGGTCAAGTTGTAAACGGTAATTAAGAGGAGAGAAAGAGTGTAAAAAATATATAGCAAAATTATCATCATCATCATCAGCCCATTACGTTCCCACTCAGGCCTTCCCTCGTAGAGAGAGTATGAGCCATAATCCACCACGCTGGCTCAGTGCGGGTTGGTGGATGTCACATGTCTTTGATTTTTGTGATACATTTTTGGACATGCCGGTTTCCTCACGATGTTTTCCTTCACCGTTTTTAGAGCGAGTGTTAAATCCGCACATAACTTAAGAAAATCAGTGGTGCGGGGCCATTGGGCTTCGAACTCGGGTGCGTTGGATCGAAAATCGCACGTGCTCTCACTGAGCCACACTCGCTCGCAAAATTATCAAAATAATCAATAGTGATTATTTAAAAAGTCTTTGATTAATTTTATACAATTAGCGTTATTACAATTTGTCAATTAATATAATAATCGTCAACAAATTCATGTATTTATCGTATATTCGTCACAAATACGTATTAGGTATATTATTTATGCGATATCATTTTATGATATTATCAGCTAGTAAATTCATTTATCATAAATTTTACAACAATATAAAAAGAAATTAAATTAAATTAAAATTTAACTGACACTTGGGGATTTCAACGCCAAGATCGGCGAAAAGCAGAAATCAGACAAATATCAAGGACTAGGACCACATGGCCTAGGTGTACGTAATGAGCGCGGCACCAGACTTATTCAATTTGCTTTTGGCCAGAACTTATACATTGCCAACAGTTTATATCCCAAAAAACCAGGAAGAAGGTGGACTTGGATATATCCAGACTGTCGACCCGAAAATGAAATAGATTACATTTTATCTTCAGATCACTCAATGTTACAAAACGTTCAAGCCATAAACATGATCAGATTCACTTCAGACCACACGTACGTTAATTTTTCTCGTATAGGTACAGACCTATACGAGCAAAATTAACGTATATTCATCAAGCGTTCCCTATAGAACAACTATAAATTAAATTCTACGATGTTAGAGTCATAGAAATATCACGTGCCATAATTGAAAATTGCTATTTATCATGCTTTTATACCAGTCATTTTAAACTCGTTATTTTTTCAATAAATAACGTTTCTTCCTAGAAAAAAACGTTATGAACGCCGCACTGAAACTAGATTTACAAACTATAAAAACACCGCAAAGCACTAGAAGCTAGGTTATAAATCTTAATCGCAACGTAAATCCTTACAATTACTATCGCTGTGTTTTACTGGAGTTTTAACTTTAGGGGAGGGTTAGAGCAACACGTTTATTTTCACATTTATCTTGATAAAATAGTTTAGAAGTTGGTTAAGGAAGTCTACGAAAAAGTCTGCTTTTTTTTTTACGCTTAATAGATCTATGTTTGGCCACTATCTGGCCTGATGTGAAGCGATGATGTGGCCTAAGATGGAGCACATAGATCTAGAGAGAGACGGCAGTTGAGCGGCTGCTCAGACCCGTCTCCCCGATGGTTCACCAAACATCATCTCGAAACACGACTAGGTCGCTTGACGGCATGGCTTTGTCCGGTGGGTGGTATTACAACCACAGCCAGAGCCTACCACTCCAAAGCGCGTAAGCGGGTTTCATCACGATGTTTTCCTTCACCGTTTTAGAGCGAGCGTGCAAAATCTGCACTTAACTATAAGTCATTGGTGCAGGGCCAAGTCGGGATTCGAACCCAGGTGCGTCGGATCACTCGCTCGAAGCTCGCTCGCTACTTCGTGTATACTGATTTGCGGATAGGAAAAATAATATAAATAGTATTTATTTGTAAACAAGGCCGAAATTTTTATCAAAGTTCGAAGTACAAAAGTTATTTATTCAATTTTGGCATCACAGACGTATTTACGAAAGTCAATTAAAACACCGATTTGGAAAAAGAACCGCTATTCAGAAGATACGCCAAGAAACTGAGAGACATTTTTAGAACTTATGTATCAATATTATTGTATTTGACAATATTATGTTTATGATGTGTCAGTTGGCTACGAATGTTTCAGTTGGAAACGGAATGTTCCATGCACTTTTGACTTCTATGTAGTTAATAGTAGGTATGCTTTTTTATTACAATAGTTTTCACACGCAATTTAAATTTCTGTAAGCTTCGTTATATATTCAGGAATTTTATTATAAAAACGTACGCAATTGCCCATGAAGGACGCATTCGTTTTATCGTCCTCGAATATGTAGTCAGTTGTAAGATCTGGCGTGGCTATCTTTACTCCAAACCGTACTCCGAGCGAGATGCGGTTACATAGACAGTATACGGAAAAAACCGGCCATGTGCGAGTCGGACTCGCGCACGAAGAGTTCCGTACTATCTATAAAAACTGCAAAAAAATCATATCTGTTCTATGGGACCCCCCTTAAATATTTATTTTATTATGTTTTTTAGTATTTGTTGTTATAGCGGCAACAGAAATACTTTATCTGTGAAAATTTCAACAGTCTAACTATCACGGTTCATGAGATACAGCCTGGTGACAGACGGACAGACAGACAGACGGACGGACAGCGGAGTCTTAGTAAAGTAGGGTCCCGTTTTTCCCTTGGGTACGGAATTCTAAAAACGACTGAATTGCATGAACATGCCTACATTTCAAAACTAAATTTTTCTACGCACATGTGCGTAAGTGCTTAATGCCGTAGTCAACGTAGTGTGAGTGCTAACAGCTTCGCGAAGGTCGGTATGTCGGTATTTACCAAGCGAAAAGCGCCGACAAATCACGAGCTTCACGCATGTAATTTGCAAAGCAAAACGCGTTCAATCCTGTTATGTAAAACTACGACGAATAGCGTCATAAAACGCGTAACTTTGGTAAAAACTTTACTGGCGGTGCCTGTAAATTGTCATGAAACAGCACGGTGCGGTATCTAACCATTTTTGTTTTTTAACCGACTTAAAAAAAGGAGGAGGTTCTCGATTCGGTTGTTTTTTTTTATTATTTTTTTTTGTTACCTCAGAACTCCGTCATTTGTGAACCGATTTGGAAAATTCTTTTTGCGTTGGGTTCAGTATAGCTACGAAGTGGTCCCATATAAATTTCATCGATATGTGACTTTAGACTTCGAAGATACATTGAAGTCGGTTTTTTTTTTTCTAAAAATTAATTATTTTAATCTGTTGTTGATTTTTTGTCACTGTTTTTTTTCTCAGCAGCGCTGTGCCCTCTGTTCTACTTAACTCTTTGACCAACGATTAGTCTTTATTTTGGGGTTCAAATAAAGGGTTTTTATCGACAATAATCGACGGCAGTGCCTGATGGTAGTATTTTCAACTCGATAATCTTCCTAAGCTCTCATTATAAACTAGCTGCGCCTCGTGGTTTCACCCGTGGTCCGTGATAAAAAGTAGCCAATGTCATTTTTCAGGACCTAATGTACCTAGGTACCAAATTTCATCAAAATCTGTTCAGTAGTTTAACTCGATTGATAAACAAACATCCATCCATCCACCCTCACAAAATTTCGAATTTTCTTTATGGAACTGAATGATGAAACGAGCAAGTCGTTCGCCTGATGGTAACCGCCACGCCTGCCCATAACAAAGTGCAGTGCCACCCAGAACTTTAATAGCATAAAAAGCACTTCGTAGCACTGCATTGCGCTCATCACCCCGAGACACGTTAAGTCTCATATGCCCAGTAATTTTGCTCGCTACAATGCCCTTCAAACCGGAACACAGTAATGCTTGCGCGCTACTGCTTGGCGGCGGGATATCTGGCAAATCTATGGTACCTACTCAGACGGCTTCAATAATTAATAATTAGGATAGAATAGGATAGATTCGTGTTTCAATTGGATTACCATGTAAAATTTCGGCAACTCATTTATGTTCATTTGCAATATCTCGAATACTCGCCTGAGCGTCCTAATCGTTCGAACTTACCAGACTGTTATTAATTATCTTAGAAACAACAGTAATTGTTTGTTCTTGTTTGTTCCAACGATTAATTTATGATTTAATACCTACTGTTTTATTAGATATCTATGAAAATCGTTTAGAAGAATGGACTCGCTCTATTTGATTACTTATTCATTTTGAACTAAACAAGAATATACAAACAAGTCCTAATGCCAGTTTGGACTTATGGTTTACAGCTGTGGGGCTGCACCAAACAAAGCAATATATTAATCATACAACGCTTCTAGAATAAAGTATTAAGGGAAATTGTGAACGCACCCTGGTACATTAGAAACGATGATCTCCATCGGGATCTTAAAGTAGAGTTCGTCGATAAAGTTATTAAAAAATATGCCGAAGCTGACGAACATAGGCTTCATCATCATGTGAACGTCGAGGCAATCCAGCTCCTCGACCACACGGATATAGTGAGAAGACTTAAAAGAACAAAACCGTTTGAGTTAGTGTAGTGTCTAGTGATAGTAAATTAGTGTAATGTAGTACGAGTGCTACCCATACAGAACACAAGAACAAAGTGTCTTCGCCTTAATAGAGACAATAAAAAAAGTGTTAATGGACACATTCTTAGTATCAGTTTATCTATCAGCTTAAGTTAAATGTAAATTGCTTATTAGCCTAATCAATTGGCTAGATTTTAATAAAAATGGGGATCATAATGACTATGAACTAAACAAGTATACATTTTACCAAAAAGAAAACTGACTTCTATGTATCTTCAAAGTCCAAGGTCAAATATCGATGAAATTTATATCAACCACCTAGTAGCTATACTGACCCAACGCAATGAGAATTTTCCAAATCGGTTTATAAATGACGGAGCTCTGAGGTAAATGCGTAAAAAAAATTACAGTCGATAACCTCTTCCTTTTTTTGAAGTCTAATAAAAAGAACTTAATCAAATAACCGAAAACTAATTAAAATGTACGTGGCAAACCTTCATTTTCTTTCTTTCTTGCAAGTCCTAATCCGGATTCACACTATAAACACGTGTAGAATTTTTTAAATCGGTCAGCAGTTGGCGGAGAAATCGGTGAACATACATAAAAAAATATACACAGAGGAACATAGTAAGTACCTCCTTTTTGAAGTCGGTAATAAGCAAATTAGGGTAAAAATATAATAAACAAAAATATTTTACCGTTGTACCAAAGAAAACTAAATATTACTACGTAAAGAAGCGACACTCCCACCCCCCCGCTAATTTGTTGTCGCCCGCAACAAACTGATGAAAAAATCGACAATACCGTGCTTGCGTCACTCGGTTGTCACCGCTCGCTGCGAATGACTAATGAGTGAGATTCAAATGTTTATTAAAATAAACATTTGATAACATAATTAATAACATAATTGATCGCACATATAAATATGTGCGATCAATTATGTTATTTGAGGTTGTTATGACCTTTTTGGATGACGATGACGACCTGCTTTACAGAGGTAGAGCAGGCCGGCTGATTATTTGACTTTGACATATAGACGAAACATATTGAGAAAAAGACAAAGAATGGCTGAAGACGGTGGAGCTGACCAGGACCTGACCTGACTGACGGAGGTCTGCCTATCTCTTTTAAAATGGTTCATTATTGTTCTGTGTATAGATGCAAAGAAACCACTTACACAAATAAAACCTAGGTATAATATTAGTGAGGCAAAACCAATATTTACATAGATCGTGGTCCCTAACTAGGATTTCCTGTATCTAGGCAACCAGGTACTATGAGGACCATGGTCCCACAACACCCAAACCCGAAACAAATGCTTGCCCTTTTTTTCTGTACACAAAAATTTGTCCCGACGCGGGAATCGAACCCGCAACCTCGGTGGTGTAGGAGATTTGAGCCAAACTGCCCAACCACCACACCACAGAGGCTGTCAAATCAACTTTTTGTGTTTATAACTTTTTGTTTGAGAGTGAAAATAACTATGAAATAATAGTAGTTAGTGTTACCAATTTTACCGCCGGTAAGCCGTTCACCCCACGATATTTATCGCAACATTTACGTGGTAGTTGTTACCATTAGTGAGGTACACTATGTACAGTCGGGTTTAAATGAGACTTTCCTTTTTAAAATCGACGTTACAGACTTAATTAAAAAAATACGAGTAGGTACTGTTTATCTTGTGTCGACAGTTCAATTTCTTTCTGGTCCTGAAATGGCTCTAAACAGTTCTTTACAGACAGTGACAGACTGAGTTATTCTGGTGGAATGATTTGTCAGTGCAATGCAGACTCTGTGTTTATACAAGCTTTTATGTAACTTGCAATGTATGTATGTATGTAACTATGTTTGTTCGGGTGAAATCTTGCAAGCTGAATCAGAACCACTTTTTCTTATCGTACGAAATTGAAATTTTGCATACTTGTCAAAGTCCGATGGCAATGCAATATTATGGTGACGGCCAGCTGATCTGATGATGGAGACGGAAGGTAGGCAATGGAACTCCTTGACGGATAATCGTAAAATACTAGCGTTTGGGCTCATTTTAATCTACTTGCGGTTCCGGTTACGAATTTGTTAAAAGCTGGTCTTGAAAAATATATTTTTAAGCAAAAAAAAATATTATGTATGTAACTAAATGGTGAGACAAACAATTTGTTCACCTGATGGTAAGCAACACGGTACTCATAGCAGTTACAGCGCCATCCAGAACTTTGTTTTGAGTAATCCTGCGCAGCACCACGCTTGTTATCCTGAGAAAAAGTCTTATATTATCCAGTAATTTCGATTGAAACAGGGCCCGGGTCAAACCGGACATAGTATTGATATACATACTTATACTCGTAGTACGTCCATACGCTGAGCGAGTCTCCTGATAGAAGACTGACTCGCTCTCATCACCATGTCATCATCAGTTAGTCGCAGTCCACATAGGCCTCTCCAACTGCAGACATTGAGCTCGAGCCCCAGCTACTCTCATGCAGCTGCTACTAGTCACCCTGCGAAGATCTTTGCACCACCCACCTAGTCTGAGGGAGTTCTATACTGCGTTTGCCAATCCGTAGTCTCAGGAATGCATCTACTCCAACGGTTATCGATTTTACGGTTAATATGGCCGGTCCACTGTCACGGTAGCTGGCTAATCCTGTGAGACTTTAGTTTCCGAATTAATTCGTTCTGGATACGAGTTCCGGAGTCTCTATAAGCGACACAAATTCGAACGTGTGCGTAAGGTATTTGACGCAGCTGGCGTAAGCTGGCTAACTACTGTGGACAAGTCAAAACAAGCGTGCGGCATCCATATGCTTGCCAAGCGTGCTCAGCTAGCTTATAAACGAACGAAGACGATTCTATAAGGCCTCGATGACCAAATAGTTAACCAAATAGGCACCGGTATCCCGAGGACACGTGGTTTTAAATCCTCTCGAGCAATTTTTTTTTTGTTCTGAATGGTAATGAGACAATTGATAATGCCCATAGTCCAAAATTAGCGATAAGAAACTAGGCCTTTTGTCCACGACACGATTTCTTTATGATACGGCGGTTTTTCCGCGCCGTAGAATAAACGAGTAAGATCCAACACGGACATTAGTAAAGGGTTCCATCATCAGTTTTCTCTATTGAAATTCCCAAGAATAATATAAGATCCGAACGAGAATTTGGATCGCATCGTAATTTCACAAACTTCTCCAAAACTGTTCGAAATGAAACATTTAGCAAATTCAAGACGGATCGCTGGCTTTCGACTTTTGAAATACGGTCGATCCTTATTACATTACCCTTGAGCGTCGCGAAATTTCATATCAATGGATATTTGCCATCGTAAAGTTAAAGATATGACTTTCTCAAGAAACCAAGCATACAAAATGGACCTGATATTCATCTTGTGAGTTGACAGGTCAGCACTTTGCAAAAGTGGATAGTCATGCTTCTGGTACTATGCAATATTATTATGTATTCTGTGCTTCTGGTTCAAAACTAGGACATCATAGTTGTGTTGTGTCTATCTTCGTAAACAATTGAATATCGGAAAAGTGCAGAGCCCTAGTACTCCTGATAAATTTGATTGCTACCTCACACTTTGGTTGCGCTGAGGTTCCAGAGGAAATTCTTGCTTGTAATCTATGCTAGCCTGGTACTTCGATGAAAAATAAGCCAAATTACTAGTTGCTTGGAGTTAGTAGTTATGTAAACGATGGTACTTTCAAAACAAAACAACAAAAGCAAATGCACATTTTGATGCTTTTTTAAATAAATTTGATTCGGATTCGTTGGGAGCTAAACATATTATTTCCTGGGATTAGATGTGACAAATACATACCATACCTACATGATTGGATTGGATTTTTGGGATTCGTTGGGACTTTATTTTAAGTAGGTATGCTAAAGTAGTGCAGTACAGCAGTGCGAATAGTTCCTTCTCTGTCCCGGTCATTTATTACATTAAAAAAACGTTAAATGTACAAAATTTCACCGCGACTTACAATTCCATTGCGTTTCATTTCCTAGTTCCAAGAATTTCAAAAGAAACCATAAAGAAGTTTTGCTTTAGAAGCAGCATTACTCAGTGTACCTTAGTCAAAGCAACACAAACAAGAGCGCGTCGAATGTAAAATATAAATCTCTGAATGAATTTTGCGAACACAAATTCAATATGCGCATAAAAATATTTTACCTTTCTGCTTGTAAGCTTCTTGTGAGTTGCAATTTTTGCACGCCTGGGAATTCATAGTTGTACCGTTGTACTACGGGAATCCAATTGCTCGTTTGTAATCTACGATAAAGTAGCCAGTCATACCTCATATTAGATAAAAGTACTACATAGTTTTTTAAGCTATTGCATAGCTTCTATCGCGGGCCTTGGCGTGGAGACCGAATCCAGAAATTCCGTAACGAAAATAACCTAACACCCCCCACTCCGAATGCTATGCAATAGCTTTACCGCGGCAGTCTTCGAATGCCACACTTTTTTTTTAAGCTATTGCATAGCTTCTATCGCGGGCCTTGAGCGTGGAGACCGAATCCAGAAATTCCGTAACGAAAATAACCTAACACCCCCCACTACGAATGCTATGCAATAGCTTTACCGCGGCAGTCTCCGAGTGCCACACGTCTTTTTTTATGTAACTGAGTGACGAGACGAGCTAGTCGTTTGCCTGATGGTAAGCAATACGCCAGCCTATAACAATAACAGCACCACTCAGAACTTTTGCAAAATCCTTCGCGGCGGTACATTGCGCTCGTTACTCTGAGACAATTAGCTGTTGAGTCTCATAATGCCCAGTAATTTCGCTGGCTACAATGCCCTTCAAACCGGAACACAGTAATGCTCGCGCACTACTGCTTGGCGGCTGAATAACAAGCAAAGCGGTGGTACCCATCCAGATGGCGTCTCGCATACGAGAAACGAGTTATATGTATCTATATATGTATATGTGACTTTTTTTTTTTTTTACGCCCGACGCAAAAATGAGGGGTGTTATAAGTTTGACCACTATGTTTGTCTGTCTGTGGCACCGTAGCGTAGGTCTTAAACGGGTGAATAGATTTGGTTGTGGTTTATTTTTATTTTGACAACAGGTTTTCTTGCGGTGGTTCTAGACGTTTGTTGTTTTGATGTTTTATCAAAATCGGTTCAGTCGTTTTTTACTTTTTACAGGGTTTTTTTTTTAATTTCAGTTATATAAAGAGTTTTGGATGGGTGGAGATTAATATAATGTTTGCGTTTATTAAATCGACATCAATAGGACTTTTCTTCTCGCAGTTTTATTCCCGACAGTACTCAAACACACACTCAGCGAAGCGTAAACTTAAACGTTATATATATTTATTAAATCGTGTTGTGTGCATTGGTCCAGTTTCCATTGAAGTCGACTTCATGCGACGTTAATTTTCATTTCTTTTACGTGTAACTCAGGGTTTAACCGGACAGTTGCCCTGCGGTGTAGTTATTCGTTTATTTGTCTAACTAGTTAATTTGCTTTTTAAATAAATAATAATAATAAATTGTTTATTCTCAAAAAGGTTACAACATTTGTGGTACACAAGTAATACAAAAAAGGTTAGCTATGTGTGGCAGATAAAGACTAAACGACGAATCCTAAACTAGCTATGCTAACTAATATGGTTTACGATACTTTATTTCTCAAAAGAATAAATTCACTTACATGAGAAAACATAATGTTAAACAATTTTGGGTTAAGCGTACCTTATAAACTGCAAAAAACTTAAAAATCATCTAAAAACTAAAATGTTGTACCTAGTTTTATATTACAAGCAACAACGAAAACGGTCCGAGTCAAAGTCCGGTCGTACATTTCCCGCGACGGTACAAAATGTTCAGATGTTACGTTGTTTACGAAGTTCATAATTGATATAAAACGGCTAAGACTCACTGTAAACAGTTACTGTTTACAGTGAGTCTTAGCCGTTTTATAATAATAACACACACGAAACTTTTCAAAATCTAATGTACGAAGTTGTAATTTTTTCTTCATTTGTTTTTTGAATAATAATACACCCGACGATCACATACATAGATCCTGGGCCCTAACTAGGATTCCCTGTATCTAGGGAACCAGGAAATATGAGGACCATGGTGCCACGACACCCAGACACGGCTTGCGCTTTTTTTTTCTTCTGTGCACAAACATTTGTCCCGTCGCGGGAATCGAACCCGCAACCTCAGTGGTGTATGATGTTTGAGCCAGCCCGCCCAACCACTACACCAAAGAGGCTGTCAATTTATTATTAGATTATTAGACTGTTTATTTGGGTTAACAAACAGTGATACAATAAAGATATAATAATTAAGAATAATCTATGAAAAAAGGATTAATTGTAACAACAGAATTTACCACGGATTACTTTTATAATTTTACTAAAGGTTAGCTAAAGAAAGAATACAATAAAGTAGTACTACTTTAGTATATCAAGTAACATTTTTTGAATTTACTAGCTCGTGTTGCCACGATGTCAATAGCATTCAAATTAGTGTTGTATGATTCTACCAACCGATACAACGGAGAGCGCTTACCAGCATTAGTGCGACAGCGATTAGTAGCATCATCGTCATCAAAAAGAGTTGGTCTCATATACATTTTATGGAAATTGATTTAGCTACTTTTTTAAAAAAAACAAAAAAAAAACAAAATATAACCGAAAAAACAGAAACCGACTTTTACACTAAACTTATTTTAGTGTAAAAGTCGGTTTCTGTTTTTTCCTAAAAAATAATTATTGAAGAAATTATTATTACTCTATTACAATTAATTAAGCTATATATTCTTTTTTTTTAATGTTCGAATGCTTTTATTGAATTTGTAATGTAATGTAACTACTAAGTGTTAATTCAATTATTAAAAAATTCACAATTGTCACAAAAAAGAACCTATTAATAAGATACTAAACTATGTACAACTAGAAATTTATATACAAGTGGTGACCATGCGACAAGGTGCCAAGAACGCTGGCTGCATTCCCGCGTTGAATGGCTAAAGCTAATCTTTGAGCCAGGAATGAGCCAGCCCTTTGTCACCTGCAGCTTCGACAAGACGTAGGCATTTTTTTTAATATAAATGTTTTGTACCCGGACCCCATAGACCAAAGATTTCGACACCAAGCGGCGCAAAAATGTAATCACTGCAGAGTGAAGCATATTTCCGCCAAAACAAAGTACTCAGGGGTATTGTTAACGCTCCGTGGTACATTCGAAATGACGACCTCCGTCGGGACCTGAAAGTGGACCTCGTCACTAGTGTAATAAAATGGTTTGCCGAAGCTCATGAACGGAGACTTCATCACCACGTGAACGTCGAGGCTATCCAGCTCCTTGACAGCACAGACCTAGTGAGAAGACTCAAACGGACAAAACCTTTTGAGTTAGTGTAGTGAAGTTACAGTGAATTGTAGTATAATAGTGCTACCCATAAAGAACACAAGAACATAGTGTCTTCGCCTTAATAGAGACAGTAAGAAAAGTGTTAATGGACACATTCTTAGTTTTACTCTACTTAGCAGCTTAAGTGAAATTCAAATTACTGATTAGACTTATTAGGCTAGATTGTAATGTTATTAAGGTGTCTTATTAAGAAACTTCATTAGAAAAAAAAAACCGCCACTTGGCGTCTTCGGCGGCCTATAAATAAATAATAATAATTAATTTAATTAATAAGGTTCTTAAACTAGTTGATCTAGTTGAACTAGTAGATTGATTGAATAGTAGTCTTAGGCTAGTTGACATATTTATAATATTGAGGTATCTGCTGCCGAACTAGGCTCATCGAAAAGTCACTTAAATTGTCGTCTTATGTCACTTAATAGAGATATCCATTGAGGTCCTCAATGGAGATATCTCACTTGAGTTGTCATCTAAAAAGTCATGTGCACTGTGGTATTCCTTTTCTAGTAAAAGTTTCTTGAGGCTCCATTTAAAATTGCGACATCATGCTAAAATGTACCCTTTACATGAATAGTGAATGAACCAAAATAAACCTTAAGGTCTTCAAAAGTTATCTGTAGCAATACGGAAATTCGCTTGACTCCACCGTCATCATGAAAGGTTAATGAGCTTATGTTTACTGAACCGAAAAACGACATCAAAGAAATTATGTGTAGCAGTCTTTAATATAAATTTATTCAGCATGAAAACAATAAAAGTACATTTTTCTTTAAAAAAATCTGCTGCGAATTATTTCACGTATATTTAGGCGTATAAGTTACTAAACGATCTGTTAATATAGATGTGATTCAATGCATGGGTCCATAAAACAAACTCTATAAGATGGTGAAAGTCGCATCAATACCACACTAGTGTTTGCATCTGGTGCATCTCTTAAAAGATTACGCAACTTCCTTCCTACTGCAACCAAAGTTACGCTTGCACAGTCTCTTCTTCTACCTATCATTGATTATGCTGATGCCTGCTTTCTGGACCTTACGGAGGACCAGCTGAACAAAATTGAGCGTCTCCAAAATTACTGTATAAGGTTTATTTTCGGTCTTCGAAAATTTGACCACGTCTCTCAATTTCGATCAAAGCTCAAGTGGCTGCCCATTCGCCTTCGCCGGAACACTCACATCCTTTCACTTCTATACAATGTCTTGTTCAATCCCTTCACTCCCTTTTATTTGAAGGAACGATTTCAGTTCCTTCATTACTCCAATTCTCACTCCCTTAGGTCATCAGAAAATCTTCAGTTGAAAACGCCCGAACATGGTACTTCTTTCTATGACAAGTCATTTACAGTTCAAGCTGTGCGTCTCTGGAATGGGCTTCCGGTTTCTATTAGAAGAGCACAGACACTTGTAAGTTTTAAGAACCTAGTCAAAAGTGACTACCTTTCCCAGAGTGCTGCTGATAATTAAATTATTAGTAATTTCCTTTATTGTATGTAGTATATATGTATGTGTCTATATCTATATATTAATATATATATATATTATTTATTTATATATATATATATATTTTATGTATCGCTTAATCGCCTTTTTTACTTTTTATTTACACCGCCGACCTCTCTCACTCCTTTAGTTCTTTCCATCCAAAGGTTGACTGGAAGAGATCGCTTTTAGCGATAAGTCCGCCCGTTGTACTACAGTTTTTAAGAAAATTTCGTGTACCTTGTTTATTTCTTGTTTGGTGTACAATAAAGCATTAATTATTATTACTTACCACACGAACCCACTGAACATCTGTCGACCTACATGTGTGAGGAATTCTGGCCAAAGGGTGTCGTGTTTTGACGATTCAGAGGAAACGTTCTGTGTTAATACAATTGTTATGGGCAGACGTGGCCCTTACCATCAGGCAAACGATATACGATATACGGCGACCACGGCAAACTGCAATGGTATTGAATATGACTATAGTCTCTAGAGCTCTTTAGGGTCATGTTTTATACACAAGTTACTCGACCGCCCTTATCACATAGAACGTTAAACTAGACTTACGCGGATAAGGGTTAACTGCTACAACCCCTATGGTCCCTCCGAACACGTATTTATGTGACTACCCTCGTCCGCCGGTGTTTATCCACTTTTCCTGACTCCGGCAATGCTCAATGGCTTTTATACAATGGTGTTTACGTATACTATATGTCATTAACTAGTTGTAATTTGCGGCTTCTATAACTTAAAACCAATGACGGAATTTTAATGGCATTTCCACGAATATGTTAAATTAAATCCTGATTCTACTAAAGGCTATCGAAATTTTGAAAAATCTACTTATGGTGGGTTAAATGGGAACTAATGTTAGTATGGATAAAGTTATTAGATTACTAGATCTTGATCTCAGATTTAATTTATATAATTACGAATTAACGAATACGGGTTTAATATTTTTTTTGATATTTACGTAATGACTTTTAAGCGAGGAAGATAGAGAAAAGTTAAAATTAGTATGAATTTAAAGCGCTGTATAGATAGACTATGAAAATAAATGAAATGCATACAAGTAAAATTTTAATTAAATTAAAAAATATCATGATAGAAATATAATTTCAGCGTTTTTAGTAACTCTTAGAAAACAATTTGCAAACTGTAAATGAAAAGAGCTATAATTATTGCAACTCTTGAAAATTCATTTATGCAATTGAAACTAGATGGCGCTAGGGGTAAAATTAAAACACGCAAACGATATTTTAATGGAGTGCACCACACACGGCAAATACAGATAAAACGCTTTTTTTTTAATTTGTTTAGTTTGACGTTACCTGTTTTTTATTGTACTAAGTGATGAGACGAACAAGTCGTTCTCCTGATGGTAAGCGCTACGCCTACCCATTACAATAGCAGTGCTACCCAGATCTGTTTCATTATCTTGACATTAGATATTGAGTCTCATATGCCCAGTAATTTCGCTAGCTACAATCTCCTACAAACCGCAACACAGTAATGCTTGCGCACTACTGCTTGGAGGCAATAACTGGCAAAACGGTGGTACTTACCCAGACGGCGTCCCCAATACGAGACATCTATCACGAGTACTTACTTAAATGGAACATATGGTCGGTCTATATACCTCTGAAACGGTGTAGCAAATTCTGGCTTTCACGAAAGTTACGCCACCGTCCGTTATTCAAACATAACCTCATCATTCACCTCCAAAATGACTGACATTTTTTTCAGTCAGATAACCTTTTAAAAACCCTCACCAGACCTAATTTCTAGCGTTTTTTAGGTTTTGCCATGAGGATGATTTTGCCAAAACTTTAATGTACGACGAAGTGCCAAACAACGACTTCAACGACAAACAAACTGGTCCGGTTAACAAACGACGACTTGGTGGGGGCATCGGGTGTCTATTAGGAGCATGCTTTTGGCAGTATGTATGTCCGTCTATGCCAGTAACAATGAATGCTACTATTTACGGTTGCTGATACACACTGTCTGTCCGCGGCGCTACCTCATTTGCGTTCTTCAGAACAGTCGATGGTGTCAAACACCCTACTTTCCACGGAGCCTACAGAGCAAGGCGCCTTCTGGATGACGACCAAAATTGGGACGAAACTAGCAAAAACAGTCGTAAGTGATAGCTCACGACGTATGCGCCATTTGTTTGCTGTAGTTTTGGTGTTTTGTGGGCTCTTGAGCCCAGTGCAACTGTGGGAGAAGTAATCACCCAATCCTGCTGAAGATATCCCGCCTATGTTTTGAGGGACATTAAACAGGACGTAGAGCGAGTGTGGCTCAGTGGGAGCTCGTGCGACTTTCGATCCGACGCACCCGAGTTCGAATCCCGCTGGCCCCGCACCACTGACTTTCTTAAGTTATGTGCGGATTTAACACTCGCTCCGAAAACAGTGAAGGAAAACATCGTGAGGAAACCGGCATGACCAAGAATTTTTCACAAAAAATTCAAGGACATGTGACATCCACCAACCCGCACTGGGCCAGCGTGGTGGATTATGGCCCTTTCTCTCTCTATGAGGGAAGACCCGTGTCCCAGCAGTGGGAACGTGATGGGTTGATGATATATGAACAGGACGTTGATGTATAGGACGATGGCTAGGATGGTGCAATTCACTACCGTACCCCGTAGAATTTTTTAACTCTTTGAGTGCATCCGGGCTTCCTGCGCACTCTATTAGATTAAAAATTTGGAATTCACAATTATGCTTTTTCGAAATTAGACCCCGCCGAAGTTGTTAACTTCGGGGAGGTTAGTTGTGTAACGGAACTCGGCTGAAGATAGTGTCGCTAGAGACGGACCTCACTGAGGCACTGAACCTCACTGAGGTATACTGATTGCCCGTGGCGCTAGTAATTCAGTTTTCATATATTAGTATCCATCTCTCTCATCTCGAACACCTTTCTGTCCCAATTCAAACGCGTGCAGTTTTGTGCAGCTTTACAATGACGATTAACAAGTCGCAAGACCACATGCTCCAGGCTGCGGCCGTTGATCCGAGGACATGATATTTCTCACAGAGGCAGCTGGACGAAGCCTTCTCACGGGCGACGTCATCCCAAAGTCTTTACGTATTCGCTCCCTATACGGGTGTTTTTTAAATAACATGTGTTATAAATAAAATTAATTATGGTAATCTATAATTTGTATAACATGCACATGTATTTCTGATGCTATTTTTGTAACGCTGTTGATTGCTTCAATAGATAAATAAAAAAAAAAAAAAATCTACAAAAAACGTCTCTACATACGTTAAACTATAGTCCACGCGAACGAAGTCGCGGGCAACAACTAGTATAACATAGAATTAAATATACAAGACTTCACAGGATTCCAAAATTTCGCTTCTTCTCTGTATCTCCGGTATACTACCCCTACAGGCCAGGTCATAATTCAAGAATAGTTATTTATGCGCCCCCGGAATTTAGAGCCTATAAGACTTGAATTCAGTGTTCCTTATCGACTCCACCTTGACAGTCTCATTGTTATTGATTTTACTAAATACTCGTGTATATTGAAATTATCCACATTTTAGATGACGTGTGTTTAAAAGTGTGTAACTGCCTTTCTCAAGTCCGACAGGTGTAGAAGGTATTACATATTATATAAATGTTTTTTTAATAAACTTACGTACAAGAAACCATTGAGGTGGAAAATATTATTTACTTTTCACGTCAACTCAAAAAACTGACTGCCAACATTGGAGCTAATCGTTTCCGTCGATGTGATTGGTTACAAATCTCGACGCCTGTCATCTCCATATCGAAGTGGAAGTAATTATCTATATTTTATTAAGGAAAATCTCTAAGATTTTCAGAGAAAACAAAGTCAACTGGGCACAGCTTTTTCCATGCCCAAAGTATGTTGTGATGAGGGTTCAATAGGCAAAGAAGAGAAGTATATTCCTAAAGAGTCATAGCAATTCTAGTTATGTACAAATATAAACTGGTAACCTCTATAGTGTAGTAGTTGGGCAGGTTGGCTCAAATCTCATACACCACAGGTTCTACTCGCGACGGGGCAAATTGTTTGTGCACAGAAAAATACTACAAATTTTGTTTTGTACCATGGTCCTTGTAGTTTACACACCTTAAGCATAGCACCGCAAGCCTTAATACTTGTGTAAGCACCTTAGCGTATGCTGTATTTTTTTGGCCAGATGGGGGAAATCCTCATGGACGCCCAGGAAGGGAGGGCCCGGGTAGTGCCAGACTTGGCCTAAGCCACTTACTGCCTAAAAGCCCCGTCTGCTCTGCCTGTCCATAGACCAGACGTCCGTGCCGTTTTCAATTCTTCATATATTTTCACAAGGCGTACGTCAGCTATGCACTTTTTTTTTCTTCTCTTAACAAGTCCATATTTTTTTTCATTATTTCTCAATTCTATTTAAAATTGTTTTTCTTACTATTCCTGAGCTACCAGAATCAGACCAGTTCCCACTTACATCACCCGTTCACGAGTTGACGCGTGTACCAGCCATGGACCTCCTCAACCATGTTTGAGGGAAGAGGACGACCTTAGCGTATGCTGAGTCGGAACTTTGTCCTAACATTGAGCAACATTTCACTGTGTTGTATTTATTGTCTTCATCTTTATTTTAGTGTGTTCAGTTTAATGTTGCGTGATGTCATGAATAAATGTATATTCTTTCTTTCTAGTTTATGGCTTATGGTTCACATTTCACACTTAATTTATAACTATATTTAATTACAACAAATAGTACTTAGTTTTGGATCTTTGTATCCCTATTGCATAATTTGAAAAAAAATAATTAAAATACAAAATATAAAATCATTTTGATCCTGGGAAAGAAAAACAAATGTTTTGGAAATATCTATAAATCAAATACCATTGGGACGAAGTTGCGGGCGTCAGTTAGTCCTAAACAAATAATATTGTACGCATACTTTCCGGTCAAATCTCAGTTGGGCACCAGTGACTAAACGATATTGTACATAAACACGGTACGGTGGGGTAGTTACATAAACACGTGTTTAGAGAAAGGGGTAGTATTTGCCCTTATCCCCGTAAGCCTTATAAAGTTCAATGTGTTGGCGGTGGTAGCAATTACAACAATAATAACGCCAACCGATCACATACATAGATCCTGGTCCCAAATTTAGGATTCTCTGTATCTAGGGAATCAAAAACTATGAGGACCGTGGTCCTCCAACACCCAGATACGAAAAATATGCTTGCGCTTGTTTCTTGCTCCGTCGCGTCGCGGGAATCGAACCCACAACCTCCGTGGCGTATGAGATTTGAGCCAACCTGCCCAACCACAGAGGCTGTTAAAATGATGTCAAATGATGAAATAAAAATAAATAATTCCGTTGAATTTCATTAACACATGGTATTATCCACTCTAGTTAATTTATTTAAAATCAACACACGATAAAGAAGGTGCGCTACTGCCGAAGCTATAAAACACTTTATAGCAGCCATCACGTACGTTTTATAGCTGTTGTTGTACACTCTAATGGATACTTTGCTTTAGAATACACACTTTGGTATACATCTAGAGAAGAAATATGCGATTTCTATTTATCTGTACTATTATAAAAGTTGTAACTAAGCAAATTCTGTTCATTGGAGATATTTTTGAGAAACCAACTAGGTATACGTAACCTACATATCAGTACACCCGCGGTTTCCCGGGATAAAAAGTAGCTTATGTGCTATTCCAAACCTTAAAGTACCTACATACCAAATTTCAATAAAATCGGTTCGATAGTTTTCGCGTCAAAGAGTAACAAAGATCCATCCATATATACAAACTTTCGCGTTTATAGTACTAGCAAAGAAAACTAACTATTACTCACGATATTAGTAAGGATTAAAATCGGTTGGGTGATTATGAAGATACAGCTTGTGCTTCGTAGTATGGGCTCTACTAGGTCTTGCTAAAACGGTTCTAGAATAACATCGTCACGCAGACGAAGTCGCGGAAAATGCTGGTCAATAAAATAAGAGAAGACTGGTAGAAAGAGACATTTTCGATACACTGCCTTGCAAAGAATTAATAAATATAACGCTACAAAGAATAAATTCAATAAAATAAAAATACTCGAAAGTTCTTTGTTGCGGATTTTTTTTTGTATTAATTAATTAAATTATATTTTGATGTATCTACGTTATGATAAAATAAGTGTATGAAGGATGTCGTTACATTAATATGTTCAGTAAATGATTTCAAAAACAATCTTTGTCGGGTAGTGTCTATTAAATTTTCCGAGCAGAATCCTCGTGATTGATCAAATTACTACCTATCTACCTTTGTTTTTAAATATAAAATAGAGTATCCTATATTAAAGAACACGATTTCCCTGATACACTGATAGGTAACCCTGTCATACTTGTAACATCATTACAGGGTAATGAAAATTCTAATTAATCTCCAGGCCCGGTAATTAACAACACCGCACCGTGAAAGGAGTTTGAGCTTTTAAATTTTAATTGGAATTTAGTTTAAAATTTCTCTAGGGCAGAAGGCTAGTTCATGCACAAACTTGACTAGGTTAATTTGTAAATGTCCGCGTAATTTGTATCCAAACCTTCTAAACGACATTTTAGGAATCGAATGACGGGATACATAAATTAATTAATAATTAAAAGCAGTAGTTTATTTTCTTGTCTCATCAGTAATAATATAATTAAAAAGTAATATTAGGAATTTGAAAACTTGATTTTAAAAGTAAGTAATACTCATATCTTACGCGTATCCATACCGAAGTCTAGGTACGGAAAAGAGAAAGAATTGACTCTACCAGTGTTTCGGAAATACTAGAAGATGGCACAAAAAACTATTTTTAAGGTTAAGCTCGCCTTTGTACATATATTTTATAAATCATTGATATAAATATTAAAATAGTGTACAATAAAGAATATAAGAATATAAGAAAAAATTCAGCAGAGATGATTTTTATAAATATTTCAAAAGTGTGTACAATCAAATAATTATAAACAAAATGTTGAACTAGAAATGCGTTGTTTTTTGTTAGATTTTCGTATGCAAGAGGCCGTCTGGGTAGGTACCACCGCTTTGCCATTTATTCTGCCGCCAAGCAGTAGTGCGCAATCATTACCGTTTGAAGGGTTTTGTAGCTAACGAAGCTTCTTCACGAGCACTTAGTACTTCTAAAGCCACATATGATGATCATGATGAACGAGTCAATGTATAATCAGTAGATTAATTACTTTAGAGAACAGTTGACATTCGAAAATGGATACCTACAACCATGCGGTAAATGTTAATTCAGAAACTGACCTTACACCGACACAGAGGTCGGATATGTGGATGGTTACCCATGAAAAGGTTATCTGCCTATCTTTCAATGTTATAGATATTATCCAAGTAATAGTTGTTTTCGTCAAAGTTGTTTACTAACTGAATATATTTTGGAAAATCAAAGCAAGAGAGCTTATTTTGAATGTCCATCAAATATTCTAATAGTTTTATTAGATTGTTTAAAAATTTATCAACGGATAAATCGATTTCAACAGTTTATATTGGGGTTAGTGTACTTACGTAATAAACATACATGTCGTATTACTTAAAATCCAAGTCACGTTTATTCAAAATGGCTTCTGTGAAATCGGAGATATAAATAGACATATTATACACAGATATATAACAGATATATATATATATATATATATATATATATATATATATATATATATAAACAGTTTTATTAGATTGTTTTAAAATTTATCAACGAATAAATCGATTTCAACAGTTTATATTGGGGTTAATGTACTTACGTAATAAACATACATGTCGCATTACTTAAAATCCAAGTCACGTTTATTCAAAATGGCTTCTGTGAAATCGGAGATATAAACAGACATGTTAGCGTGTGTAGCAGTATCTTCATGTAAAGAGGGGCAGGTATGGCTTTACTCTGTAAACCTGTAAGCTGTTGGTACAGGCAACGTCGCAGGAAGCCGCTAGTCAAATTATAAATACCAAGGAACGGCCGAGGCTTTTTGAAATTAGATTAAGTGTCAACGTAAGCAGCTCGTCCATTAAAATTAATTAAATATGTTTCCCGAACAGCGTTATGCCTACGATCTTGTACGTAGATCATAATTAGCTGAAATTCACTAAGATTTATACTCAGACATAAAATTTTCCTGCCTTTTTAAAGTGTTCTCTTGACTTAATTGGTATTTGAGGGATTTTGTGAGAAATTATAGCTGATGTTAAATATTTTAGACGTGTGCCTCAGGGAATTTTTCTTAGACCTTAGTTGTTTATACGTTTCACATAAAGCTTTCAGGTATAACAAATTTTTCTATTTCTCTGCGAGTGGTTCTAATATTTCAGGGCATGGTAACGTTATTAAAGCAAAAACAATATTTTATTTTCCGCATTTCATAGTCCTTTTATGATTTTTTCCTATAACACCCAATGATCACATAAATACGAGTAGCATCGAACACGTTACTGGAATCCTGCATCATAAATAATAAGAAATATGAGGTCTCACAACACGGGCACCAATAAAAACTTGTAAGTTTCCATAATAATTTTCCGCATCGGGAATCGAACCTCCTCCAACGCAACCTCTGTGTAACCAACCATGACTTCCAAGAGGCTGTTAGCCGAAATTATCATCAAATTAGATTTTGAGTTCATTTTATGGCATTAAATTTGTTTGACCCACGAGACCCGTGGCAAATAAAGAAAATAAATTTCCAGAGTGGAAAACATGTTCAAAGCGAGCTTGTATGCTTCGGCGAGAAAATCCAGTGGCACGGAATGGTTTTCCAGTAGAGCGGCTTAGGGAGGCGGGTACTAGGCTCCCATTCATGTTCGTGCGTACCTAGTTATTGATTGATTGCCTTTAAAGAAAGCCTCGTTTTGAAAACATGACGCGGGTGATAAATGTGTTGAAATAGCTGATTTAGAAATGGTATAATACAAAAGAGAGTTAATTTTATTTTGGTACCCTTTCCTGTTGAACTTAAGGATAAACTAGAAATAGCGCACTATACCTACTCGTATAGCGATTAGAATAAATCTTATTTTTCATCTTCATCCTTCCTTCCTTTCTTTTACCTACTCATATTATAAATGCGAAAGTTAATAAGGTTTTTTTTAACGCTTAATAGATGTATGTTTGGCCACTATCTTGCCTGATGTGAAGCGATGATGTGGTCTAAGTTGGAGCACATAGATCTAGAGAGAGACGGCAGTTGAGCGGCTGCTCAGACCCGCGTCTCCCCGATGGTTCACCGAACATCATCCCGAAACACGACTAGGTCGCTTGACGGCATGGCTTTGTACGGTGGGTGGTATTACAACCACGGCCAGAGCCTACCTAAAACGCGTTAGCCTAAAGCGCGTAGCGGGTTTCATTACGATGTCTTCCTTCACCGTTTTAGAGCGAGCGTGCAAAATCTGCACTTAACTATAAGTCATGGTGCAGGGCCAAGTCGGGATTCAACCCCAGATGCCTCGAATCGAAAGGCACACGAGTTTCCGCTAAGCCACACTCGCTCTAATGATGGATGGATGGAGATGAATTAATGTATGGATGTTTGTTACTCAATTACGCAAATGCTACTGAACCGATTTTAAGTTTAGTTTGTCGGTACTAAGGTTCTGGAAAAGGACATAGGATACTTTTAATTCCGGAACAATGAACAGTTCCCGAGGGGCCAATTATAAACCAAATTCTACGCGGGTGAAACCACGTGGCGCAGCTAGTTTACACCTAGTTTTGTACTATACCTACGATATTTTACAAAATAAACATTGCCAAATCGTTTCATTTCATTTCATGTCTGGCTTCTAGTCATAGATCTTACTAGTAATGTCTTATGTCTGTCATTATCTCTAATGTCTTGAGCTGAAGTAATGGTATCCATTACAGCATTGGATGATTTGAAGCATGCCTAGCATCAAGGTTAGTTTGGGTCGGGCAGGTCAGACAATTTAAGCTCTAACTTTGCTAATGGAGGCCTTGCATATATGGCTGTGGGTTATCCTATTCCTACTAATATTATAAATTCAGAAGTTTGGGAGGATGGATGGATAGATAGATGTTTGATAACTCACGTAAAAACGACAAAAACAGTAAAAATTTGGTATATTTTTGGTACATTTGGAGTGGTAGGTTCTGGCCGTGGTTGTAATACCACCCACCGAACAAAACCATGCCGTCAAGCGACCTAGTCGTGTTTCGTGATGATGTTCGGTGAACCATCGGGGAGACGGGTCTGAGCAGCCGCTCAACTGCCGTCTCTCTTTAGATCTATGTGCTCCATCTTAGGCCACATCATCGCTTCACATCAGGCGAGATAGTGGCCAAACATAGATCCATTAAGGGTAAAAAAAAAATATACTACTTTCTTCCAGGTACTTTATTTATTATTATTATTATTATTTATTATTATTTATTATTAATTGCATTCATGTACATATATTTATCATGTAGGTCTTAAATTACATCTTATGTTGGTACATGAGCCCTGTAAGGGCGTTTGCAAGTCAGTGCGAGAGTACATTTAGTCATTTTAATTTATATTGATTTATATTTTATTAAAGTCAGTATATTTTATATGTCAGTATAGTGTCACGGAATTGAGTCATTTTTTTCCACATGCTTGTCAGTTTTGAATTCATCTACGGAATAATAACATTTTTTAATTAGATAAGATTTAAGTTTTCTGCAGAATACGTTGTATCTAGTTTCGTTTTTTAGGTATTCAGGGATTTTGTTGTATATTGATACTAATCTAAAATTTGGACTTTTTCCTAATATTTGTAAATTTGTAAATTTTCAGGCTTTAGGTCCTGCAATAGAATTTTTATCCCCGAAAAAGCAACACTTCTTTATGTAACAACTTCTAACCGAATCCTACGCGGACGGAATCGCGGGTACAAACCAGTTAGATACAAATACGTAATACGATACCATCAGGTGAGGTAGTAGTCAAACGCAAAAAAAAAAGTATGTACTAATAAAAAGTGGAATGTAATTTAGTTTACCATTTTATTGTAAATTTGGATGTGACTGTACCCTCTGTTTTAGTCATGGCTTTTTTATAGTCTACGTTTTTGTTAAAAGTAATGACTTAATTTAGGGTAAACGTGTTCGTTATTCCATAATAACGGCTATTATAGGTTAATAGGTTGACTTTTACTTTACAGTCTAAAAAAAGGTGAATATTATGTTTGTTTCTCACGCTACAACATCACATCACAGTAATAATATTATAAATTGCAAAGTTTGTATTTAATTGTGTCTGTTACTTCTTCACACTGTAACGAATCAACGGATTTGAATGAAATTCGGCATATAGATAGCTTATACTCTGGATTAATAGGAATGCAACTTTTTATCACGCGAGTGAAATCCTTTTCTAGAACCTACATACCAAATTTGCAATTTGAACTGAGCCAATTGAAGTCATAATTGATATAAAACGGCTAAGACTCACTGTAAACGTCGAAAATTACTCCGACCAGGTTTCGGACATTTTAGAAGTCCTTCTTCTGGGAGTTATGATATCAAGCCGCGGCGTAGGTCGCGAGCGCTCGCACGTAACTGGCGGCGCGTGCGCGGCTCTGCAGACGCGGCGGGCGGCGTCGGTGGAGTTCGCGCCCGCTCGGCAATGTTCGTAAGTTCGGTGGTGGGTGGTTTTATATCAATTATGAATAATAACACTCACGAAACTTTTCAAAATCTAATTACATTGAAGTCATTTAAAAAATCCCACTGGGATCGAATATTTAGTCTTAATGAACACGAAACCACGGTTTTCAGAATTTTTGTCTGTTTATTTGTTATCTATAGACTGGGAAACTGCTGAACGGTTTTAAATGTGCTTTTCAGGGTTTGGTAGCATTAGTTCCAACTAAGATGTTTCATAAAAATGTTTGTGTAACTACGAAGATACAGCTTGAACTCTTCGTAGTACGCGCTTTCATATACTGGGGAGGTCTTGCTAAGATGGTTATTGGAAAAAATATGAATGTGAGCTTCCTCTGTCCTTCGTGTCAATGTCGCAGGAAAATACTAGTTTATAATATGATTAGCTAAGATTAAGATCACAATTATTCCCCGTGACATTACTCCGTGCTTCCAAGACAACGACACGCCTTAAACTGTGTTTACAAAACGGCCTGAGCCCGTAAGCTGGATATCAGCTGAGCGACGTCACTAATCCCCACTTAAACGAAGCCTTGAACGCGTTGATTAAAGCTTTGAATCGAATGTGGAATGAACATTTCATGAAAACATTTAGATTTGAAAAATTCTACATGTTTCTGTGGATTTTTTATGTGATTCTACTTAATTTTAGTACTGCTTCTGTTTTGCAGATATTATTAGGGACGGTGATTATTAGGTAACGTCTATAATTTTACGTCTACTATCACACACGTAAGGCACTTAGGTATCAACTGCTACAGTATTGTATTCTATATATAATAACTACGTCTATAATTTTACGTCTAGCATCACACACCTAAGGCACTTAGGTATCAACTGCTACAGTATTGTATTCTATATATAATAACTACGTCTATAATTTTACCTCTACTATCACCCACCTAAGGCACTTAGGTATCAACTGCTACAGTATTGTATTCTATGTATAATAACTACGTCTATAATTTTACCTCTACTATCACCCACCTAAGGCACTTAGGTATCAACTGCTATAGTATTGTATTGTGTGTATAATAACACTACATCTATAATTTTACGTCTACTATCACACACGTAAGGCACTCAGGTATCAACTGCTACAGTATTGTATTCTATGTATAATAACTACGTCTATAATTTTACCTCTACTATCACCCACCTAAGGCACTTAGGTATCAACTGATACAGTATTGTATTGTATGTATTATCACCCACCTAAGGCACTTAGGTATCAACTGCTACAGTATTGTATTCTATGTATAATAACTACGTCTATAATTTTACCTCTACTATCACCCACCTAAGGCACTTAGGTATCAACTGATACAGTATTGTATTGTATGTATTATCACCCACCTAAGGCACTTAGGTATCAACTGCTACAGTATTGTATTCTATGTATAATAACTACGTCTATAATTTTACCTCTACTATCACCCACCTAAGGCACTTAGGTATCAACTGATACAGTATTGTATTGTATGTATTATCACCCACCTAAGGCACTTAGGTATCAACTGCTACAGTATTGTATTCTATATATAATAACTACGTCTATAATTTTACGTCTACTATCACACACCTAAGGCACTTAGGTATCAACTGCTACAGTATTGTATTCTTTATATAATAACTACGTCTATAATTTTACGTCTAGCATCACACACCTAAGGCACTCAGGTATCAACTGCTACAGTATTGTATTCTATATATAATAACTACGTCTATAATTTTACGTCTAGCATCACACACCTAAGGCACTTAGGTATCAACTGCTACAGTATTGTATTGTGTGTATAATAACACTACGTCTATAATTTTACGTCTACTATCACATACCTAAGGCACTCAGGTATAAACTGATACAGTATTGTATTCTATATATAATAACTACGTCTATAATTTTACGTCTAGCATCACACACCTAAGGCACTCAGGTATAAACTGATACAGTATTGTATTCTATATATAATAACTACGTCTATAATTTTACGTCTAGCATCACACACCTAAGGCACTCAGGTATAAACTGATACAGTATTGTGTTCTATATATAATAACTACGTCTATAATTTTACGTCTAGCATCACACACCTAAGGCACTCAGGTATAAACTGATACTGTAATGTATACTGTATACCTATATAATAACAATCACTTAAAGTGGCCAAGGATCTGCTTATCATTTCTTAAACCGCTTTCGTTACTCGTAACAAATAGCAAAATCATTAAAATAAGCATCCAACCTCTTAAAATTTGATTACCTTTACGCAGATGGGGTAATCCCCATCTAGGGCGAGAAGGCAATTATCTATCAAAGGCTCATTAATCCTGCTGGCAATGGAATAAATAATGTGAGAAAGGAAACTTACGCGCTCAACACGTTTGAAAGTTAAGCTATACGTTATATTGAGCATTGAGACGTAAGAGCTAATTGTCTCAGGTATTGTGAGGTCTTGTGATGATGTACAGCCCCATTGTATTTGCTAATACTATCATAAAAATATATTATTTACAGATACCTGAGAAGAGATGAAAATAACCCCTCATTACGTAAGACTATTCTCATACCTGGCATTTATGTATGTAAGTCTTCATAAACAGACATATGTAGACATATGTAGACTGCATATTATATCTATTTATGGAGACCCAAAATTTTGAACAACCCTTTCTCAGGGTGAAGAGCACATTGCAGTGACGCGCAAGATTTTACGATTTTACATAACAAAGTTCTGGGTCAGACGTGTTGCTTACCATCAATTTTATAAAAATATAGCCGAGGTTGCGTGCGGACTGAAGCAAGGAACAAACTTGTTTTTAGTATGTCCAAGAAACAGTCAAAATTTTATAATTAAATTTATCCATTCTCATTAGAAAACTTACTTTAGAGGTTTTTTTATGGAATTGAGTGAGACGAGCATGTCGTTCGCCTGGTGGTAAGCGCCACGCCCGTGCATAACAATTACAGTACCACCCAGAACACCATAAAATCAGTACCAATACCATTAAAACAGTATTCCCCTTGTCACCCTGAGACATCAGATATTAAGTCTCAATATGCCCAGTAATTTTGCTGGCTACAATGCCTATCAACCGGAACTTGCGCACTACTGTTTGGCGGTGAAACAACTGGCAAACCGGTGGTACCCGTATACGAGAGACCTACAACGAGTAAGTACTATTACTGTGGGTGTAATAAACTTATTTTAGTAGAAATATGAAGAAACGTCATGAAATTTTAAGAACGGCGATTTCATCACGTTTTAAAATTAACTACATGATCCAATTTTCAAATTAACTTACCTCATAGCATCCGTGGAATGTAGCGGGCTGAGGGAAATAGGTATTTTAAATCGTGGCTTTTGAGATACGCACAAAGAGATTCCCTTCTGAAGGGCAGCCGGATCGTCCGCAGTGAGGCGATATCCCTTTGCAAGGGTGATTCAACAATTCAAATTGTTATTTCAGGCTGAAATGTTTTGCCTAATTATCAGGATCGTCAGAAGGTGAATGAGTCGTTACTTAGGTCGTTGTCACTCAATGGAATCTTTTAACTTTCCTTTTTGTCAGGTAACTTTTAAGTTACCTATTAGATCGCTAGTCGCCAAGCAGTTGTGTTCTGGTATGAATGGCAATGTAGACAGCGAAACGGCAGGCATTGTGGAACATATCGTTGCTGATGTACACATATAGCGGGCTATGGAAAGGGCTATGCTTGTATCCGGAACGAAGTAATTCGACAGAGAACTAAAGTCACCGACATAGCTCACAGGACTAGCCAGCTGAAGTGGCAGTGGGCCGGCCATATAAGCCGTAGAACCGATAACTTTTGGGGTAGGCGCGTTTTAGAGCGGAGACCACGAATTGGCAAACGTAGTGTAGAACTCCCTCAGGCTAGGTGGAGCGACGATCTTCGTGCAGGGTAGCTGGTAGCAGCTGGATGAGAGTAGCCGGGGATCGTGCTCAATGGCGCGCAATTGGAGAGGCCTATGTCCAGCAGTGGACTGCGATAGAGTGATGATGATGATGATACATATATATCGCCAACACACCTGCACATTTATAAAAACCGTCATTATGGTTAATATTCCACCAGTATGCACTTATTTATAATTTGTTTTTTCTTTTTTATCTCTCTTTTACGAGTTAGTTATACGTCCTCACACATTCTGAACTCGTTCGTTCGACGACAGGGCTTTAATTTTAGAAGGTATCGGAAATCTACGCACGATGAATAAAGAACCCAGTTTCCCGTATAAGTATACTCATAGGAGGGTTGTCAACATCATTACATGGAAGGCGCGCAGCCGTAAACAATTATCGGATAAAAAGGGACGGATGAATTCAATTTATTTAAGCAAACCAAAATGTTTTTTGCCAGACCTTAGACGCATACTACTGACTAGATCTACAAAGTTAATGATTATACATAAATATTTCTCAAATTTTTGGTCTTGTCTGATAATTTATTACTTAATCATTTTAGCTTTTAATGTGATAATAAATAAATACTTATCGTCTCCGAAAACATTACAAAAATATCCATATTAATAATTGTTTACAAAATAATCAGTAAATTAAATATTACAATTATCAAAATGGGTAAATGTTGCTTCGTACGACCGCACGGACAATTTACGCAAAAACAAATTGAGTAACCATCTATTACATCGAATCATCCTCACAAACGTTCGTATTTATAATATTATTAGGATAAGATAGTGTAGAAGGAATAAGAACGTCATCATCATCATCATCATCAGCCCATCACGTTCCCACTGCTGGGACACGGGCCTTCTCTCATAGAGAGAGTATGGGCCATAATCCACCACGCTGGCCCAGTGCGGGTTGGCGGATGTCACATGTCCTTGAATTTTTGTGAGAAATTCTTGGATATGCCGGTTTCCTCACGATGTTTTCCTTCACCGTTTTTAGAGCTAAGAAAGTCAGTGGTGCGGGGCCAGCGGGATTCGAACTCGGGTGCGTCGGATCTAAAGTCGCACGTTCTCCCACTGAGCCACACTCGCTCAGAACGTATATCTCTATTAAAATTGAATTAATACTTGGCACATTTTGAGCATCGTAGATTCGGTTTTGTTTTCGCACACTAAATTAGATTACAGTCGACTCTATGTCTGCCTAGCAATAGGGAATATGCATGTTGTCGAAAAATCCGGAAATTTATTTTTGTGATAGGATGCTCCAGTAAACATTTATCAGTGATATAATAACAATTATATTTCTTCGCTTCGGCGAAGATATGATTTGATTACAAGGTAGTCTCTTTAGCTGCGAGGCGACGTTCGCACATTATTCAGAGTAAAGTTCTTAAACGACTTAATAATGATCGAACTTCACATCAGGGAAGTTCGTTTGATCATATATTATTAATTGCGTCGTTTTGTTTTTACTTATTTTAATGTCTATTTTTCGTATTTATGAAAAAACGGAACGAAATTACAAAACGCTTGAGTACGTGCAGCCACATATTGACGTAACGCGGCTCGCTGCTTATTGGTCAATTATTGACATAGAGCCCGCTCTATTGGTCGATTATTGACACACACACATGTAGACAGACCAATGAGGAGATCTTAGGACAGCACATTTTGACGTCACACGCAAATGGCGCATTTATGTTTATTTAAATTGATTTATGAATGATTTTAATGACAAATTTTGAAACTTTTTTAAGGTTCTGTACCCAAAGGGTAAAAACGGGACTCTATTACTAAGACTCCGCTGTCCGTCTGTCTGTCTGTCTGTCCGTCTGTCACCAGGCTGTATTTCATGAACCGTGATAGTTAGACAGTTAAAATTTTCACAGATGATGTATTTCTGTTGCCCTATAACAACAAATACTAAAAAACAGAATAAAATAAATGTTTATGGGGGCTTCCATACAACAAACGTGATTTTTTTTGCCGTTTTTATAGATAATGGTACGGAACCCAAAACGGAGACCAACTCGCACTTGGCGGTTATATAATTCACTTGTTCAATAATGAATTGATTCATGCAATAAAAAAAGACATGCATATTCGCTATTGCTCGGTGGTTACAACCTACCCTCTTACTGTTGTATCTTTTACAAGATTTTTACGCAGTTTTGTGAAATATGCCCCACTACTGAGTCCTATAACAAATGGATTACTGATAGTGGCAATTACGAAATTATCCGATGAGAGCAACCGTTCAACCGCTAATCAATTTTAGTGGGACTATAGTTAGAACAGGGCAACACTGTATAGAAGGCAATGTAGGTACCCGACATTCGAAGATAATATTTTTGGTTTGATGAATCGGTCTTATATTGGCCCTTAATATCGCCAGAGTGTTAAAATGGGAGGAAGAAGAAGTCAAAAGATATTTATTAATAGGCAAAAAAAAAACACTTTTATACGTCATATACACATAATACAAATCAATTATAATATTTTTATAATTAATTAATACTGATATTATTATTGTTAATCAACAATATTTAATTTACTTAATTTAATTAAAATTTATCTTAACTATATGTACAAGAGCCAGAACAAAGCTGGGAAGAAGCTAACTGCCAAGATACAGGTGTGTCAACACCTAGTTTGGTGGCTAGAGTCGCAACAAATTGTAATCTGTACTATTATGAAATAAATAATTTTTAATTTAATTATAGTTAATTTTTAGAAAAAAACAAAAACCGACTTAAATGTATCTTCGAAGTCCAAGGTCACATATCGTTGAAATTTATTTGGGACCACTTCGTAGCTATACTGAGCCCAACGCAAAAAGAATTTTCCAAATCGGTTCATAAATGACGGAGTTCTGAGTTAAAAAACATAAAAAAAGAAAAAAAATACATCCGAATAGAGAACCTCCTTCTTTTTTGAAGTCGGTTAAAATACGTTAAAATTGTAACGTAAAATATTACAACTTTGAATAAAAGGGTAAGCATGTCTACTGATTTTTCCCATACACAAATTGAAATCCGGACCCAGAAAAGAAATGCGAAAAAAGACTCTACCAGTGATTCGTACATACGCCCGCTAGAGAAGATAGCACCAAGAAACTCTGCGGGGATTATAAGAAAGCCTTTACCCCGCAAGGGCACGCTGGATTAAATATATGTAAACAGTATTTACTCTAGGGATACTAATCTTTTTCGTCGCATCGAGAAGGTTCAGAGCTCAAATATTGGTTAATTGCGTTTGTTTTACATTTAAAACTTAAGTGCTTGGAAGTGGAAGTTAAGATGCTCAAAATCAAAGTCTCTTTAATCATATTGGCATCACAGACGCACTAACAAACGTCAGATTATCACAATGACTCTACCTGCTCTACCAGCTCTAATGCTGTAAACAGGAACTTTTTTACTTTCGTCGCGTATGTTTTTCCGTTTCAAAGAGAAAATATATTTTAATATTATAATAAATATATAAGTTTGAGTTTACTTTTATTTACAGAACCAATTAACAATTATGTACAAACATATAGAATGATAAAAACTAAACTAACCTACAACAAAATTAAAAAATGAAATTAAATATAAAACACAGAATTTAGGTCACAATATATAATATATAATATATATTTTAATAAAATTGTCCAGCCGTCTGTTTTTTCCGTTCCGATCTGTCGCCAATCACCGTCAGTTTGTCAGCGCCAACGGTAGGTGCAATATCCACGCTATATTGGCGCCATATATCCGCTGTTTTGACAATGACGCGGTTTCCACAACGTCCCACAAACATATATATAAATCGGTGACAGCGGTCATTCTGTAATGATAAAACCGTTATGTCACAGCATCATCTGAGACGAGGACAGTGCAGTGCCGCGCAGGATTATGCAAAGCAAAGTTCTGGTGCGCAGGATTATGCAACTGATATAGGCTGGCGTGTTGCTTACGATTACGCGGACAACCCGCTCCCTGTTCGAAACTCGAAGTAATTTTGATTAGCCGTTTGTTCATAATTAATTACGAACGGATTTTGATCAAAGTATGTAGGTACTTTAGATCCCAGAGAAAACTAAGTTCCTTAGAGAACGACTATAACCTAATTCTACACGGAAGTCGGAGTAGTCGCGGGTATCAGCTAGTAAATCAATATACATTAATGGGCATTATGAGACTTGACAGCTAATTGTCTCAGGGTGACGAGCGCAGTGCAGCACCGCGCAAAATTTAGCAAAACAAAGTTCTGGGTAGTGCTGTTTTTGTTATGGGCTAGCGTACTACTTACCATCAGGCAAACGACCAGCTCGTCTCGTCATTCAGTTACATAAAAAAAATACATCGCGATCACCAGTCAAGATATTTGTGGCTTTTGTTAAATTATTATTAAAGTAACGTGAGTATTATTCATAATTTGATTTAATACCCGGCTTCATTCACGGGTTATAGTCGAGACACTCGACAGGTGTTCGACCGGTATAGACGCTCATCCTTAAGGCTGTTGTTAAGTTTGAAGATTTTCTACTTTACGCTCTTACACTGTGTCAGAAATAAATAAGACGATTTAGCGCATGTTGTTCGAGCGTGTGATCGACAGGGAAGTGGAATGAATATTGCATGCGATCGGCAAGTCGTTTATTAGGATCGTAAGAAGCGATAGAGATAAACCGTAATGTTGACAATAACACTAACTTTCTTCAGTCTATATTAGGACAGAAAAGCAGGTGAGATGCTATTTACAAGAGATTAAACAAGTACACGTTTTATCAAACAAAAAAACCGACTTTAATGTATCTTTGAAGTCCAAGTTCAAATATAAATGAAATTTATATGGAACCACTTCGTAGCTATACCGAGCCCAACGCAAAGAATTTTCCAAATCGGTTCATGAATGTCGGAGTTCTGAGTTGACAAACATAAAAAAAGAAAATACAATCGATTAGAGATCCCTCTCGTTATTTGAAGTCATACATTAATAGCGATGCTTTTTTTGTAACCCGTTATTCCACACCAAATACAAAAAAGATATGGTATCAATATGAGATTCAGTGGGCGGCCTTACCGCTTAAAGCAATTTCTTTATAATATAGATAATCGTATGAGGTGGTGGGATAATAGATTTGTATACTAACGTAATTTACTTAAAGACCCTTCAATATTTTTTTAAGGAACTGAGCAACGAGACGATCGTGTCGTTCGCCTGATGGTAAACACCACGATTGCACATAACAATTACAGTGCCACCCAGTACTTTTAATATCATAAAAAGCACTGCGTAGCACTGCATTGCGCTCATCACCCCCAGACATCAGATTATAAGTCTCATATGCCCAGTAAATTCGCTGGCTACAATGCCCTTCAAAACAGAGCACAGTAATGCTTGTGCACTACTGCTTGGCGGCAGAACAACTGGCAAAGCTGTGGTACCTATCCAGACGGCCTCCTGCATACGAGAGACCTACCACGAGTAAATATATTAGTATTACTTACAGTTACAGCGTTCCCACTGTTAATGTTGGTTTAAATTCAGTCACTCACCATCCAGGATAGTACTCCCAAGCTGATCATTGAAAAGAGCCACAAACGGGTCTACACTCAATATTTTACGACTTCTTTATAGCTCTACCCTGTCACTTTTTAAAGGTGCCATTAAAGAAAGCTTTTTATATACTTTCGCTACAAAAATATTCTCGTGGATACTAGACTTTTTTCGTGTTGTTAAAATTTTATACATATCTGACAATTTAAATTAATTGTTTTTTTTTTTTTTTTTTTATTTATTTGGACTATCAACAGAACTACATGATAAAATGCAAACAGTTTTGAACTTAAAATTAGGTATTACACATAGTTCTAATTACAGATAGCCTCATCGTGCTCCTTAGTATATGCATAAACATTTAGATCCGTCATTCATAGGTACAGATACATAAACCGAAGTAACCTTATGAAACAATTATTTAAAGGTACCTTATATTATACATGAATTATTTATCTGCTACACTAACATTATATATATTATTTATTTATCTAAGCAACGTATATGAAAATAAAGTTACATAAATTATAAAGTTATTTGAGTTTATAAATATATTAAAAAATTTAGTTTTTTTTAATTACATTTTTGAAGTTCCTTTATGTGGCAAGTCGGTCTAAGACTATTTAAAATTTTACCTCTAAATTGTACAATACTGTCATGAAAAATATCTATAGTACTGTCCTTCTTAACGAAGTCTCCGAGCAATCTACACAGCCTAGGAATGAGGGAGTGATGACCGAGATTGGTTTTATAAGTATTGTGTGTAAGTAAAGGTGCAGGATGACGTGGTAGTCGTGCGGGGACATTGATCCTTATATGGCTAAGCAGTTCTGGGTTATCAAAAATACTGTTCAATAGTTTGTATAAAAACATAATATCGTGTAATTTACGTCTATCTGACAACGACACAAGATTAAAATTCATGAGTTTTATAAATGAACTAGCGTTTCCCACGACTTCGTCCGGCTGTACGTCAGAGGTAGTCCATATTCGATAGTACGCGCCGCGAATTATCTATGGGCTAATTATCTATGAGACTATGGGCTACAATCCACCACGCTGGCCCAGTAGGTTGGTGGATATCACATGTCCTTCAATTTTTGTGATAAATTCTTGGATATGCCGGTTTCCTCACGATGTTTTCCTTCACCGTTTTTAGAGCTAGTGTAAAATCCGCACATAACTTAAGTAAGTCAGTGGTGCGGGGCCACCGGGATTCGAAATCGGGTGCGTGGAATCGAAAGTCGCACGTTCTCCCACTGAGCCACACTCGCCGAGAATCCAAAGCGTAAACTCCCGGATGAAGGACATCCTAATTGTCCGAAACAATTCAAAATCTAAATTCAAATTCAACATCTAAAAGATATTTTGTGTAGAATTTTGGGCGAGGTTGGCGAGGCCCTCTTGAGGGACCTGACGGCTTTAGTAAACCTGATGTTGTCAGGCCAAGTCAACAGCGTCATCATCGATATTCTATATGGTGCAAATTTATGTGCCTTGAATAAAAAAGATGGTGGGATCAGACCCATTGCTGTTGGCACCACATATCGCCGCCTCGCGGCCAAAGTCGGCTGTAGGAAAAGGGTTGTTCCTTTGACCAACCTTTTTCAGCCCATACAGCTTGGCTTTGGCTCGCGGGGAGGCTGTGAGGCAGCCGTTCATTCACTTCGTACTTTTTTAGATCAAAATAGTGGAGAGGTGCTGTTGAAGGTGGACGTCAAAAATGCCTTCAATTCTGTTGATCGGGGCGCCCTTTTGACACAAGTCAAGGATAAAATTCCTGATCTTTATAATTTCCTTTGGCAATGCTACGGCAATCCTACAAAATTAATTTACAAAAATGACGTTCTCTTATCCTCTGTCGGGTGTCAGCAGGGTGATCCTCTTGGTCCGGCTGTTTTTAGCCTTGCCATCCATCCAATAATTCGACGTCTCCAGTCTAAACTAAATGTTTGGTACTTGGATGACGGAACCCTGGGAGGCGACGTAGATACTGTTTTCAATGATTTACGTATACTTATAGACGAGTTTCGTCTAATTGGCTTGGAACTAAATTTTTCAAAGTGCGAACTGTTCGTTTGTGATTCTTATTTGGATAAAGATTCGGTTATCGAAAAATTCAACAGTTTGGCCCCTAATATCAAATTGGTAGATAAAAGTTCACTTCGTCTCCTGGGTTCACCGATATTAGACGAATCTTTCTCACCTTTTGTAGAAGAAAAAATTCAAAAGTTTATGAACACATCAGATAAATTGCTCAAAATTAACGCACATATGGCGTTTACAATTATTAGATTCTGTCTATTCGTTCCAAAATTTACTTATAATTTACGATGTTGTCAGCTGTGGAAACACAGTGAGCTTCTTGCAAGCATGGACAACGTCGTAAAAAATACGCTAGTATCAGTTCTGAATGTTGACATGGATGACAGGGTCTGGTCGCAAGCCTCTTTACCTATCAGATTAGGGGGCTTAGGGATACGAAAAATTTCGAGTGTAGCTCTGCCGGCGTTCTTGTCCTCCGTTCATGGTACGTACAAATTAATAGAAAAGATCCTTGCACCTTCTTTAGGCAGTTTCGACGTAGCTTATTTGACTGAGGCCAAGAATACCTGGGAGATAGCATGCCCAAATACCGAATTTCTGAAAGTTTTGGCTTCACAGAGGCTGTGGGATGGGCCGCTCTACGGACTAGCACGGAAACATCTTTTAGATACGTGTCCTAGTGTCGCAGATCGTGCCCGCCTTCTTGCAGTCTCTGTGTGGGAATCAGGGCTTTGGTTGCAGGCTATCCCCTCTTTTAATACTGGCAATTTATTAGACCCATCTGCTTTCCGTCTTGCGATTAGCTTACGTCTGGGTGCAAGGTGTTATGAAGCCCATCGTTGCCAGTGTGGTACTGCAGTTGATCAACTCGGTCACCACGGTCTCTCATGTTCCAGAAGTGCCGGTCGAATTTCGCGTCACGCCAGTCTTAACGATATCATCCGCCGGACTTTTACCAGCGTTAACGTTGCAGCCATTCTCGAACCGAATGGTCTAATGCGTGACGATGGTAAAAGGCCCGACGGTATGACCCTGATCCCCTGGAAGTTGGGGCGGCCTCTAGTGTGGGACGCTACTTGCGTCGATACTATGGCGCCGTCGCATCTTCCGGAGACGCAGAATAGGGCTGGCGCGGCGGCTAATTCAGCCAAGCAGCTCAAGCGGCGGAAATATGCTAACCTCGGTAGCGGTTACATATTTGAGCCGTTTGGTGTGAAGACTTTGGGTCCGTGGGGACCGGGAGCTCATCGTATTTTCAAAAGTCTGTCAGAGCGCCTGATCGATGCGACGCGTGACCAAAATGCTGGGACTTATTTGGCTCAACGTATCGGTATTGCAATCCAACGGGGCAATACTGCCAGCATCTTGGGTACGCTGCCAACTGGTAGTGGGTTGGAGCATTTGAGCTATCTATAGGCCTTTAATGGTCTATGGGTTGTCCAATTGCTTCTCCTTGTATGTAGTTAGTTTAGTTTTAGTAAGTAGAGTGTAGTTTGTTTTGAGTAATAAAGGCAATCGCACGTTAAAAAAAAAATGTCCGAAACCTGGACGGAGTTATTCGACACAATCATAACGTGAGTGTAGCCGTTTATATTTATAATGTATATTTGCTATATTCTACCCTGTTTCCTGCATACAACTAGGTAAATACTATGCATACTTTATATTGTATTCAAATAACGCTGCCACTACCGAAAAACCATTCAGTTTCATATACCCAATATTAAACCTTACATATATTGTAACTCGCATAACACTGTCTAGCGGCATAAGCAATATAAGCGTCTAAGCAAATTCCTCCTAAATCCAGACAAAGAACAAAAGAAAACCTCATTCAGTACAATGTAATATCGCCATAAGTTTCAGAAACAGCGGCTGTAACAACGAAAACGTTGAGATTGATTCAAGCGGATCTTGTAAGATGATCCTTGGCTGTTTAGTTGGGAAGCTACTGCTAAAATTATTTACGAACATAATTTAGTCTAGAGCATTTTGAGATTATATATTATATTATAATTATTGAAAAATTGTAGGAATGAATTTAATAGCTGTAATTTATAAACTTTTGCATGCCTGTTTCGGGTGGAACATGTATAACTATTGTATAAGTGTGACAGCATAATTTGTACCATGTTGCAAGCAAATAAACAATTTTCATTTTACATAATACATAAACTGTAACGGCTGATCGAGGATCAAATAAATGTACATAATGATTTTGATTTATAATTTTTGCAGTCTTTTTATTCTAAATTTGATCTAAAGATTTGTATTTTGATATAGTATATGCCCATAACAAAATAATAATAAGTATAAAACACATGAAACAGATATTAATCACGTAAAAAATATATATCACATAAATAATGTGTTTTATCAATTTATAGAAATAAACTGTCCCATTAGCCAAACGTTTTGCTACTAACAGTAAAATAAAGCCTTAATAATGACTTCCGTACCCTAAGCGGTCGTCTGATAGAGACTTTAACTTCGGCACGATCGCAATAACCCGGCAAATATTGACTTACGACGACTTTCTGAAAGCTTGATCTCTAATCGGAGTTAAAAAGTATGGCCGTTTCTACAAATTGTTTACAAAAAAACAAATAATATTAAACAGTTCGGAATTTCAATACATTTTTCGGCAAAAAACATTTCATTATTTATTGACAAATAAAGAGTTTTTGTAAAGAATTGTTATGTTTTTGTTTGCATGTTTATTAAGTAATAATATTAATTTCGCCAGAGAAATGAGTCTAATACTCTCTGTTGTAAGTTAATACGGGCTGAAGATAATGATGATTAATGTGATCCGTAATAAAACTAAGCGGTGGCTATCAAACTAAACGAACCGTACTTATTCTCCAGGCTGTCCTGTATATATTTACCGTTTGAAAACGGGGTCGGAGATGTATCTGCAAGTTAAATGGAATACGAATTCGCAGGTCATTGCTTTGTTTGTTTTGGGTAGAATTACTTAATGTTAGTTTATTGTATCCTATTATTCTTTTCGCGGCTTTGTTCTTGAAACACAACAGCAAACTCTGGTAAGTATTAGGTGTTTTCCAAACAGACTCAAGCCAATTGTATCTTGAAGAACTTTTTGGCCTTTAGTTACGATTGCATTTCTTGTTATGATGGAACTCATAGCGTACCCTCGTTACTATGTTATTGTGTGCTATGAATAGGTCTCATAAAAAAATTGTCCTCACTAAAATTTCACTATTCATCTTCCGGTCCCAACATCGGACAAATTTAGATCGGTAGCTTTTTCATGTATGTCAATTGTCAGTAGTTATTTTTATACAACTGTAGAGTTGAGCTGGTAGTTCACTTGATGGTAACAAGCCTGCCAATAACAGTTACAGCGCCACCCAGAACTTTGTTTTGCTTTTTTTGTAAAATACAGTGTAGTAAAATACGGGTAGTATTGAATTGAGTAATGAGACGAGGATGTCGTTCACCTGATGGTAAGTACCACGCCTGCATTAATCAACTGCAGTGCCATTCAGAATTTTTAATACCATAAAAATCACTGCGTGGCACTGCATTACGCTCATCACCCCGTGACATCAGATATTAAGTCTCATATGCCCGATAATTTTGCTGGCTACAATGCCTTTCAAACCGGAACACAGATCATCGAAGTACACCTTCCACAATGAACACAAATTTATTTTATTTTATTTTTTATTTTTTTTATTTTAATCACAATAAATAACATCCTTACCGCTAAAAAATGCCAATACGATGCTATTATATAATATTTAAGTACCTTACCTAATATTCAGTTTTAATATAAATAATTATTTTCAACAAAAATTCGAGCCACTTCTGTAAACTTCGACAGGCTACAGTTAAAAATATCAATCTCCTCCGACAATAGGTTAATTAGTCTTATGGCGCGTGACAAGGGGGCAAACTTGAGCAGGTTCGTTCTTGCCACGGGCACTTCAAGTGTAGCAGCGCGGCGCGCGCGCCCGGCTCCGTCCGGCACGCGCAGCCCCAGCGCCGCCAGCACCTCGGGGTGATGCAGCGCGCCGCACAGCACGCGCCACACGTACCGCGCAAGCGCCACGTCCCTCCTCACCGCCAGCCTACACGACCATGCCAATGACGAACAAGCTCGGGTACATCAACGGGTAGTAAGGATAAACCCCGTACTCTTTAAGATACAAAAAACGAGTAAATTTATTTTGTATTTTCTCCACCATGAGATTATATTTAGCCTCATGGGGGTTCCAAATGAAGGCGTTCGTTTCGAGCCGACTCCGGACGAGTGCATTGTACATAATTTTTATGGCTGATGTACTTTGGAAGTCTTTGCACTGTCTAAGAATGAAACCTAAATTTCTAAAGGATTTGCCGCAGATATCAATTATGTGCCTTCGAAAGGTCAACTCCGGCACCATCTCGACGCCCAAATGTCTCTTTCACTTATCATTTCATATTACATCATTTTGTCCAGATTCGACACTACCCTTTACGGCAAACCTGATCTATCACCCCATTTCTCATAACTTTTCTCATGAAATATTCGCACCCCCGCCCACCCCATGCCCACCCCATTCAACACTTGCAAACTAACCTCCGCTAAACTCCCTTATCACGGGGCCCTTGCTCCTTTGGGCATTATTACTTTCGCATTTGCCTTCACTTGAAAAGTAATAGATTCTTGGGGAGATTTTTCTTGCCACAACTTTATCTTTAACTATACATTACTCTTGGTAGGTCTCTCGTATGCGGGAGGCCGTCTGAGTTGGTACCTCAGCTTTGCCAGTTATTCTGCCGCCAAGCAGTAGTGCGCAAGCATTACTGTGTTCCAGTTTGAAGGGCATTGTAGCCAGCGAAATTACTGATGGTCATATGAGACTTAATATCTGATGTCTCGAAATGATGAGCATAAGTGCAGTGCTACACAGTGCTTTTATGGTATTAAAAGTTCTGGGTGGCACTGCAATTGTTATAGGCAAGTGTGGTGTGCCATCAGACGAACGATTTGCTCGTCTCATCAGTCAGTGCTATAAAAAAACAAAATTACTTTTCACTTCTTACGCTCGTGAGTACGTCACATATGCTGCGTACCTACAAGCGGACTAAAGTGGCTTTTTTAAGCTCTAGGGATTAAACTAAATTTGATTTTTAAAACTAAGAAAATTGCTTTCGAACAAATTATAAAAAAATAGTAGTAGTAAAATACAATATGTTCATACATGAACTAACCATTTGTTTTTCACTGTACGCTAATTCTAATAAAAAAGAAAATTACAATGGCGCGTATGTTCTATTGTTTTGTTCTAAAAATTATGTATTTAACTGGTATTATATAATATTTTTTTCCTGGCGATTCAAAGTGAAAAGCAGAGTGTTTAAATCGGGGATAAAACCAGTTAGTTAGAGTTTGTACTTATAAAGATAGTGGTGTAATGGCGGTTGTACACGCTCAAGACAGACCGAGAATATCGTCTCGTCTTGTAAATACTTGATGGATTTTGATACGGTTTTCACTATCTTTGGAGAATATATAATAGCAACCCTCTTCGGTTTCACCCGCGGTTTCCCGCAATAAAAAGTAGCCTCTGTTTTAATCCAAGATATAAGCTATCTGCTTTCTGAATTTCAAATAAATCCATTGAGCCGTTACAGCGTGAAGAAGTAACAAACACACAAACACACTTAAATACAAACTTTCGCATTAATAATACTAGTGCGGTATTCACATCGGATGCAAAGCCGGGGCGGGTCGCTAATCATACTGCTTGGCGGCAGAATACCCGGCAAACATACCCACCCAGATGGCTTCTCGCATTATAGAGACGAAGTAGCCTGATAGAAAATATGAATATGATATGGACAGGAGGCGAGGTGGGAGAGGATGGGAGTAAGAGAGCCTTTTGCACCACTGCCAAAACACATCAATGCATTTACTCTTCTACAAGTGATGAAATCATCTCTCAATCAATCCTTAAATGAAAATTACAATGAGGGGTCTCCACTTAACCCTATTAAACCGGAAGTCTTGAAAAATAAGGAATTTTACTTCCAAAGGATTCGAAGGGCAAGGTCACAAAAAGAGGTCTTACGACTTTTAAGACCCGAAATAGCTTAACACCTTTCCATTATACTTTAGTAACGAAAACATTTGCTTAATGTTCCTTAGTCACGTTTCAGGATTGAGACACGAACGACATACGGAAAATTTCTAGAATTGTAATGTCATGTAATTTCAATTATCTTTGTTTAAATGAGAGAATGATTGTTAATAAAATCAATCATCAGGCGAACGACTAGCTCATCTCGCTCAGGGCCTCAATTCACTATGACAAATTGGCGATTCCTTGCTTTGAGGAAACGTCGATTCCTTCATTAATAAACGACATCTGCGAAATTTGTGTTCTCTATGACGCGTCATATATATGAATATATGAATGCGTCATAGAGATGTCGAAGGAATCGCCAAGTTGTCATAGTGAATTGAGGCCCTGTTCCATAAAAAAACATAATATCAGAATAGCGTGCTTATGTGTAAAGTGAAAAAGTTCAAGATTTTTATTAAATTTGTGGCTTCACAGACGCACTTATGAAAGTCAATTACTACAATGATTCTACCGCTGTATTGGAAAAAGTACCATTTACCAGCAGATACGGAAAATATGTGATGGGTATTTTTTTTTAACGTTTGTTACAATATATATTTTTTGGAGTGGTAGGCTCTGGCCGTGGCTGTAATACCACCCACCGAACAAAGCCATGCCGTCAAGCGACCTAGTCGTGTTTCGGGATGATGTTCGGTGAACCATCGGGGAGACGGGTCTGAGCAGCCGCTCAACTGCCGTCTCTCTCTAGATCTATGTGCTCCATCTTAGGCCACATCATCGCTTCACATCAGGCGAGATAGTGGCCAAACATAGATCTATTAAGTGTAAAAAAAAAAAATAATATGTTTGTTTTTGAAATGAAATGAAATTTATTTGCTTTGATGTGGTCATTATAAGATGGTACAGTATAATTAATTCACATCACCGCCATGGGCATGCAAATTTAATATCAAACCTTAAATAAAATTTCAACATGATAAAATTTTACGTAATACAACTTAAATCTATTAAGTCATTATATAATTATTATTAAAAATTATTAAGATATATATTGACAATATTATGTTCCTTATATGCCAGTTGGCTACTTGGCAGAAGCGGAATGTTCCATTCATCTTAGTCTTCTATGTACATAGATGAAGTTTAGTAAAGGTACCAATTTTAACAATGTGAAAACGTCCGCTTCCTCATTAGAGATAGCTGTATTGTAAGTTTGCTACATGCTTCGAAGGAGAAGTATTTTAAAAGCATATATTTGGGGAAATAAGCAGAAAAATGTACAATTTAATTCCGAATACTGCGGACTTATTTTAGCTTCCACAAACTTTAACTGTTAAGAAAAGGTTCATTTATTTCTGTTTGTTTACAACACTGTGTAAAAAGAAACTCTTTTCATTTGAGTCTTGGATTGCCAATTAAGAGTACAACAGAGAGGGTATTAAAAACAGACGGTGAGGGAAGGAATAAGTACTTATTAACGAGTAAAGTTTTTGTTAAAACAAACACAAGTCGGCAACTTTACCGTTCTTGAAATACGAACTAAGTTTATGAAGACGGACCTACACTGAGATGAAAGATGTAAGTACGTACTACTGCAGCAGTAGTAATTCCTCCGCCAATTATTATTAAAGCTATGTAGTACTACTATATTTAGGTATTCTGTAGTATAGTGTTGTGTTTTTGTTTGGCGCGAAATGAGTTTGTATTAGATACTTGAAAATGTATGTTTCAAGGTGATGAGCGCAGTGCAACAAGTACAAGATATAAATGAAAAAAAGGTCAAGGTTACTAAGTTCGTTTTCAACTTGGCGAGATAATTTTTTCAAACACTAAGTCTAACTATTAAAAGTAAAGTAAAGTTTAAAGTAAGTTTTGAGTGTAAATGAGGAAATTCAAACAAACACAAATATTTTAGGTAGAAAACAGCTCAGGTCTCTGCCCGCGGGTAAAGTATTCAAAAGGTTGGCGGCATTACTTGTTTGAATAGCGAAGTAAAATAAAGTAAATTCTAAGTAAGCATTCTAATTTCTACCATAAGTACAACAAATAAAGTTGAAGAGGTTTAAAAGGGCATTATAGGCAGCGAAATTACTAAGGCATTATGATAATTTAAAAAACTTATTGTCTCAGGATGACGAGGATTTTGGAAAACAAAGTATAAAATATAAGTCTCATATGCCAAGTAATTTCGCTGGCTACAATTCCCTTCAAACCGGAACACTTAGCTTACTTACACTGGCAAAGCTGTGGTCCCTACCCAGACGGCTTCCCGCTTACGACAGACCTACCACAAATGGTACCTACAATAAAAAAAGAAAATGTTATTTTATACCAAATACAAAACATGGTTGACATTCCTCCTGCCCGAACAAAGCATTTGGCTTCGACTTTTATAATGCGAACAGCTAAGGAATGGAACACCTTACCAACGTCTTTGCTTCCTGATTCTTATAATCGTCTTCGAAGTCGCAAGTGAATCGCTATCTACAGGCAAGCATGATTCTTTGTCGGCCGCGTCATCACTTTTCATCAGGTGAGACTGCAGTCAAATTTGTCCATTCGGCAATTAAACAAGTATACGTTTTATCAAACAAAAAAACCGACTTCAATGTATCTTCGAAGTCCAAGGTCAAATATCGATGAAATTTATATGGCACCACTTCGTAGCTATACTGAAACCAACGTAAAAATAATTTTATAAATCGGTTCATGAATGACGGAGTTCTGAGGAGAACATTCTCCTTTTTTGAAGTCTGTTAAAGAAAACAGCATATTGACCTGATATCAACTCTAATTTTTAAAGGGCATCTGAAATAACCCACGAATACCTAAGACCCTTTTCGATTATTAACCAAAAGTCTGTGTCTCTGAAATCCGAATCGTTATTTCCAAATGTAAATTTTTTATTACCAATAAAATTTACGGACAATGAAACTCTATACGGGCCGTAATCGTTCCAATTAAAATGGGCCCTTTGCCAAATCTCTTCAATAAGGATCCATTATGAAAAGTTTGGAAAATATAATAAAGGAATTCGGTTAAATGATTTGTGTGAAAAGTCTAAGAAAACTTTGTGAGGAAACCAGCATATTTATATACCATACAATATATTGGTTATTAAAAATATTTTTTTCTCTCATGTTTTCATGTCTATTTTTCTCTTATGTTTTTTCTTTTATTTTCTTATGTTTATTTTAATATTCTGATTTGGAATATATTTTTTCTATGTACCTATCAAAAATGAAAGAGTTCTGGTCCTTGAAACTCAGCGTCAAGCTACGTCGAGAACCAGAGGCTTTAAATCTGAAATTGTAGCACTATGTAATTTTTTAATGGTTTCGTTGTTCGGGCAAACAATTTGCTCATCACTCAGGTTCATAAAAAATGTTTGTTATACAAATATTTACATATATAAATACAAAACTCTCTTTTGTAGATCAGCTTACAAAAACAACATAAAATCCCTTGCTATGTTACTACATGTAGGCGGCCTAATACGATGTCTTCCAGACAACCTTTGTACCGACTATATTGTAAGCAAGAGTACACGGTATTTAGCGTTATTTCGCCTAATATTGTATGGAGGTTGAATAGCTATATAATTTATACCAACGTGTCTCGTATTTGTTTAAGCGTAAACAATTTGCGATGATCAGGGAACTCAACATTGCGATAGTCTGACATTTTGATCGAATTGTATTACGTACTGACGGCGAATTGACGGGTCATCAGATGTGGGCTTACTATGTTTGCACTTGTACGTACTCAGGACTTCAAAATGGGGAGAACTGTAACATTTGTGTAAAACCCAAGAAAGAAGGTTTCTGGTTTGGTTGAAATAAGTAGGAGGGGAGAAAGGGCGGACGGTTATGTAATAATTTAATATGCGGGGGCACTGGTGACCTGTATTACACGTTCTTCAAGAACCTACCTCAGGCACCAGTCTCTTACAAAGACATGTTAGGCCCTAATTTTCTTAACTATAGAGTTGTTCATTTGAATAAGTGATATATTTGTGAGACAAATAAATGAATTTTATTATTAAAAAAAAATCTAGTATCAAGCTTCTTTTTTACAAAGATAAAGAAAGTGATAAAACAATTATATGGATGTATTTTTATAATAATTAAATTTAATTTTTTTACGTAGTAATATTTAGTTTTCTTTGATATGGTATTTCTTTAAATGGTGATCCAGCTTTGAGGGACTTTTTATTTGAAAAATAGGTGAAGGAAGCAACTTTATGATCAAAAATAATAATATGGTCCAGGCTTTAAATTATCAAAATCCAAAAGTATTTAAAAATATTATAGCTCCTGAAGTTATCAAGCTCGAGTCAAATGGTCGTACTAAATGTTCTAGCTTTAGTTTGTTTATTTTTGTCCCTTCCCATTTTGTGAAAAAGGGTTGACCTTAACCCTTTCACTTTCCCTCAGTCCACCCCCATGTAGGCCAGAACGTTTATTAATGGCTTAGTGCGCGTGATGGACAGAATATTATTAGTGAGAGTGATGGACTTCCGTATCTTTGCGTTGTGTTACATCAAAAGCGGAATTCGGTATTCTACTTCTGTGGAATCAATCCCGCCTATGTCTCTTGAACTGTAATACTGTTATGCTACTTTTCTTCGGTCCGACACATTTGAAGTTCAAATCTTGCTGGCCCAATGATTTTATGAAATTATGTGCGGATTTAACACTTGTTATACGGTGAAGGAAAAAAACATGAGAAAAATGTCCAAGAATATTATGCACGGACATGTTTCATCCGCCAACACGCACCGAGCCATCATGGTGTTAGCCCACACTCTCTATAAAATAAGGCCTGTGTCCCAGCAGTGGGAACGTAATGGGCTGATGATGATAATGAAATATGTGAAACTTTTTCAACAATTCACTGTCTGAGTGAACGGGCTCTCGTACACAGAAACCTACCAGTAAAAATTGTTAGCTGAAAACCACCGTCCAATTATTTTAGCTACATACCTCTCCTTGCATGGTTCTCTGAAAGAGAACCATGCAACTCTCCTTGCATGGTTCTCTGAAAGAGAACCATGCAAGGAGAGGTATGTAGAGGTATGTTCGCTTTTACGCGAAAAGACTGCAATTATTATGTTTATTTATAAATAATGTATCTATCTGTAATTTACCTTTGTTTTACTCTACTGCGGTGTAGTAATAAAGTGTTGAAACTAATCAACAAATACAAAATCGATAATTATAATATCAGTATTTAAATTCATAAAACTATTTTTTTTTTATTATTTTCTCTATATACTGTATTCTGTCTTAAGTATGTCTTTTTTGTGGTTGTCAAACACCTCCACATGTTAATGTATTATTTCCTTGTTCCAGATATGTAACTAGTCAACATGAGGACCCTACACATAGCGTGGCGAACTCACGGACAACTGAAGAGCTTCCTCCTGAAGGCAGACACCAACACCTGAACATGAACGGACCACTGGCTTAAGATGGAGTTCGTCTCTGTATTACCTACCAATGTGAGTGCCTTATTACCTTTTTTTATTTAAAAAAGCGGGGCAAGAGCTGACGGTGTTTTGATTCGTCACTATTTTTATCGTCTCACGATCATATACAATTACATAGATCCTGGCCACACAACACCCAGACACGAAACAAAAGCTTGCGCTTTTTTCTGTACACAAACATTTGTCTCGTCACGGGAATCAAACTCGCAACCTCAGTGGTGTATGAAATTTGATTCAACCTGCCCAACCATTACACCACATAGATTGACACAGAGCCTTTGGAGGTCTCTCGTATGTGGTTAGGCCATTTGTGTAGGTACCACTGCTTTGCCAGTTATTCTGCCACAAAACAGTAGTGAGCAAACAATACTGTGTTCCTGTTTGAAGGGCATTGTAGCCAGCGAAACTACTGGGCATATGAGACTTAATATCTGATGTCTCGGGGTGATGAGCGCAACGCAGTGCTACGCAGTGCTTTTTAAGATATTAAAAGTTCTGGATGGCACTGTAATTGTTATGGGCAGGCGTGGCGCTTACCATCATGCAAATAACTTGCTCGGCTCGTTACTGAGTTGCATAAAAAAAATTGCAATAGCAGAAGTGGCATTATGCCCCTGTTCTTTTTCCTTCCACATTGTGCCGTAAACTTTAGTAGGCGGGCTTTACTTAATCAGTTAAATGTTGTATTTTTTTATGGAACTGATTAAAGAGACGAGCATGTCGTTCGCCTGGTGGTAAGCGCTACGCCTTTACACTGTAACGGCTCAATGGATTGTGAAATCAAAGTGAAATTCGGAATCGACATAGCTTATACCCTGGATTAAAACATAGGCATACATAACATACTTTTATCCCGGGAAACCGTAGGTGAAACCGCGGAGTCCAGCTAGTTTAATATTAGTGTGATGCTTGATCCAAAAACATTACATATTACCAAATGTAATGTTTCTACTGAATCCGTTCGATTTTGTACCAAAAACCTCAGAGACTTTCAATTGGTGAGTTATGTGAGGATCAATGTCCAATTAATGGTTAATTCGGCTGAATTTGCTACGTGTTATTCGTATTCGGTTTGTAGAAGGTGAGCTTGTGGTCAGATAAGTTAAGAAGTTTTAAACGGCTTTGTATTTCAATTGGAAATAAACTAATCAACCTAGAACTATTTATATGAAATGGTGTTGAACTTATATTAGTTAAAACCTTCGTTATAGAGATAACTAATAAATTTTTAATACTTTTTAAACAAATATAAAAAAACGAGGAGGTTCTCTATTTGATTGTATTTTTTTTATGTTTGTTACCTCAGAACTCCGTCATTAATGAACCGATTCCAAAAATTCTTTTTGCGTTGTGTTTAGTATAGCTATGAAGTGGTCCCATATCAATTTCATCGATATTTGAGCTTGGATTTCGAAGATACATTTAAGTCGGTTTTTTTGTTTGAATGTATACTTGTAACTACTACTCTGTCAAGAAAGTACCGGGAAAAGATCAATTATATACAAACTGTTTGTTATTCATCCAAATTTATTTTATCACCTTCAAAGTATGCTCCTTCAGAAACGATACACTTACGCCAACGAATAATCCAATCATCAAAACATTTTTTAAACGCTATTTCCGGGAGTTCAGTTCTCGCCGTGAATTCTCCTTTATGTCTTCTACCGATTGAAACGGGTGCCCTTTTTGCGGGGTAATTTGAGTTTAGGAAAAAGAAAGAAGTCGGCTGGAGCCATATCTGGTGAATATGGTGGTTTCTCGATGGTATTTTTTGAGTGTTTGGTTCAAAAATTCGTTTACAATGATGGCCTTGTGCGAAGGCGCATTATCGTGGTGCAAAATCCAAGAATTTTCTTTCCACAAATCTGGCCTTTTTTGTCTAATTAGCTCTCTTAAATAGCATAACGCTCAAATAATATTAATTATTTACCGTTTGACCTTCCGGCAAGAATTTCAAGTGCACAACACCGCGATAGTTAAAGAAAACAATCTACCACTCCGAAGCTTGTTGACTAGTTTGCATGTCAAACTCGTAAACCCACGTCTCGTCACCAGGAACAATGCGTTACATGAATGTTGGGTAGGAATTGACTCGTTCTAGCATGTCCTTAGCGACTCTCATGCGATTGAGTTTTTGGAGAAATTCAGGTCTTTTGGGACTAGCCGAGCGGCAACATGTTTCATACCCAAATGATTAGTTAAAATGGTACGGATCGACTCGTGAGATACAGAAAGTTCGGCGTCTATCTCTCTCAAAGTGGAATGAGGATTTTCAGTCTCTGTTTCCTTCTTTTTTGCGACGATTTTGATTTTTTTTTTATTTAACTTCAGTTGCAGACGTTGATGGCCTACCAGAGCGAGGCAAATCTTCCATCACATCTCGACCGCTTTTGAACGCTTTGTACCACTCATAATTACGAGTTTTTGATAAAGTCGATTCGCCGTAAGCCTTCAGTAATATTTTCATTGACTCCGAACACGAAATTCAAATGGCGATGCAAAATTTAAGACAAACTCTTTGTTCGATATTTTTTTGTCCATTATGAAATTCGCAATACACACTAGATATGATATAACAGCACTGTATTTAATATAAATAACAGATGCAACTCAAACTCCGCGCCAAAATGGAAAACAGTTGTGCCAATCTAACAACAACAACAAAAAACAAAAAAAAAAACAAAAATTTGAATTTGGAACCATAAACAAATAATTCATTCCCGATAATTTTTTGACTGAATGTATATCAAGGAGCATATCATTGAATTATATCACGTTGCTAGTACTATATGTATCAGTGCTAGAAGTCCACGTGGAGTCTAAAATTTGTAAGTAAGACTGGACAAGCCTTGCCAACTCTAAAATAGTAATTTGCAAGACTTTGGTATTCGGGACTTGGGCATGTGTCGCGGAACACTATAAATTAAAATTAGTAACAGCATTATAGTCTAAAATGCTACTATTTATTAAAATATGCGAAAGTTGGGAGCATGTTTATGCTGATTATATTTCAAATATACAGATAAAAGGAACAACGCTTAAGATTATATGCCAAATTTAATCGACTTAAAATATATTACCTATTTTAAGTCGATTAAATTTCACTTGGCGGGACAGCTTGTGGAAAACCCTACCTATAACTATCTGTAATTTGTGCTGAAAGTAACTACGCCTACATAGATGTCAAGACATCTAATTAATCTCACGATATTTTATAACTTTGGCCAGATCTGATCGTCTAGAATTTATGATATTATGGACCCTTTACGTTGTGTAAATTTTACGTTGTGTAACTTAATAAGTTTAATCAACTAGAATAAGTTTAAGAAAATGTACTTTTCTAATACTCATAGAAATCTATGAATAAAAGAACCGTCGCTATAAAATAACCGCAATAATAATGAATCGAATAAAACATATTAATCAAAGAATCGTAATCATAATTCAGATTATATGCACGAGTAATAGAGCTGTAACTAAAATCAAACACATTCAAACAAGAAACCAAATAAATTCAGTAAAATAAGAAAACAAATGAACATCAAATTTAGAAAGACTTAAATCATGCAACTTAGCTGAGAATTCAGGAAACAGCTACTGCCAGCCGCGTCCTTTTCTTTCTTCATGGCCATATTTCCCCATTACTTTATATACAATATATACATTTATTATGAATAAAATTAAGTATGTAATACAAGGTTGAATAAATTTATGAAATAAAAGACTGTGTTACTTAAAATAATATTGTTAATTAAAGAAAACACTTTACATAAAACTACACGTTCATCAGCGGCGGCTACATCTAAAAGAAAACGGGGGAGAGGAATTTAGATCTTTTAGGATCTATAAATAGGAACCCTAAGCGACTTGAATAACGTAAGGCTCCCATCCAGCCTAGCACCTTACTCCAATGACCAAACAGAATCCGTCGTAAGTTCGACCTAACGCACCTCTAATGAATTTCTTAGAATCTCACAAACCTTCACACTTTTACTGATCACAGATTCATTCATCGCTTCAATTAATCACACATTGATTCAGTCATACATTTCAGACATTCATTTTTTGATTGTTGTTTTATATTAAGTTATTATTATTATTTGACCCTATTCTAATTTATGACCATACAATTCCAGACGACTCGAACTAACCCTAAGGAATGTTATGGTCCTTCTTGTAGTGTGTGTACCTAGTGTGTGTGTCGAGTCTAGATAGGTCGCGCATTCAACGGCTGCTGTGTGGCAGTGTGAACTCTAAATCTAAATCTAGACTCTGTATCTTCCTGGCTAGCTCTCCCCCCTGCTGTAGCGAGAGTCCAACAAAGCGTCCGTTTCTTCGTTTCTTCGTGTTATAGGTTACTGCCGACATCTTGTCACCGTCGCGTGAGTTATCTAGTGCATGTGAGTAAATTTTTTTTTTTAATTTATTTTTAATTAAATTTTTAAATTCTTATATGAATTTTGAATCTCCACTAAGAGTCCGAATAAATCTTCAACAAGAATCCTTGTTATGTAATAATTTCTGCTTTTTTGATGTTGTGAGGTATATGTACACGCGTATCTTTATATCTCGTTCAATATGATTGTATAATTCCATTGTGTATCCATGTATTAATAGTAATACAGTATTTTACAATCCGAAATATATATATAAACTCCAACAATGATAATAAAATACTTCAAATCCTTGAATAAAACGCCAACAATTAATCCTTATTATGTTATGTTATATGATGCTGTCTTATATCTCGTTCAATACGACTGTATACTTTCATGGTAACACATTATTTATGATCCAAAATAAATATAAACTCCAACAATGAAAATTAAAGTGCTTCAACTCCTTAAATAAATCTCCAACAATAGTCTTATTATGTAGTAATATCTGCTTGCAAATATCTAATAAAATTGACGAATTTTAGTTGTGTTGATTTAAACATTTTCGATTATGGAAAGTTTCATTCAATTATTAGAATAGAGAGATTAAAGTGACCTAGCTAAAGTAATAAATTTTGTGACGTTTGAAATGAACACTTTCCCATACATGCATACAATCATAATATCACTCCCCTATTAATATCCCTAAGATAATAACTGTAAATTCTACCCTTGAGATAAAAGGACAAAACGTTGACACTCCCGGCTGCTAATTTCATAACCTGGAAGGAGTAAATAGACCCCTATTTAACACTAATATATATAAAGAAAGTCAACGTAGTCGAATCGAAGCCGTTGTTCGATGTATCGCTAAACTGAAAACTTAATAAAATACGTTAGCTTCCCTAAATATAATATAAATATTAATATATAAAAATACTCCCATTTTATCACTGACTCTACATAAATCAAACACTGCATCTATTTATTACTTCACTGATAAAAATAAGTAGCGCATTTGCTCACTCGCGACGATATTCAACTCTACGTGGGTCATTTTTTAACAACGGTAATCAGAATCACGATAGACTCTGCTTAATCGCGCACGCGTATCTCGACCCAATAAAAGACGATCTCACCGCTTAGAAGATTCTGAACTTGCGACCGTATTCAGACCTCTTCCCGTTCACCCGTCCCAAACCTGACTGCTCAATCTATTTCTACATTCCCACCTCCTTTCCTGGGATTTTTTAAACAAATCCATTTCAATACTTAGTAAGTCTCACGCCTGTCAAATCCTTAAAACATACATTAACTCAAAATTTATAGCGTCTGGAGAAAACAGCACAAAAAAACAACTGCACTCGCTTCCATATGTGTTTAAAGTATTCGTTGCACATTTCTTTCTAGCCGACTTTCTGGCGCCGTAACCTTTTGTGACTAGGGTTGAACCAATTACAGTTTTAGTGTGTAATTTCAATTTGTGTATGAGAATCAAGGTACATTATATATTTTTAATTGATGTAACATGCATACCATTGCCGTTGATCATTATTTCGATATGAAATAAACTGACATTAATATTCTGAAAGTAAACATAACATTTCCCTGAATATCATTACTATTAAAGCTTCAAGTATTAATATAAAAGTTATATGAATGTTACTAGCTTTAAGATTAAATGGATAATACTTATACTTGAAAATCATAATAGATTAGCGATTCAAAGTTAAATGTAAGTAAAATCGATCACAATTGTATCGAATTATTACTATCGATATTACTTTCAGATTATAATTATTTATATGGTAACAAAAATATTTCAATCAAAACATACATAATCGTAAGATTTATTTACTGTTCTTAAAGTCTTGACAACCCTTAAAATCAATATCCGTGTTAAACTAAACCCCATAAACAAATTCCTTATCGTGCTGTGAGATACTTAAGATTATGCGAGCAAAGCAGTTTTGAGAAATGATTTCTTTAACTCAAATAAATATGTCAACATACGGTGCCACACTTCAGATTTCTAAGCAAGCCAATATGGTTTATTATTTTTACAATCGATTCGTATGAGGTCAACTCTATTTTAACCTTTATTCTTTAGTGGTTATGGCTATAGAATGAAACCATAGGCCGCAATTCATTTGCTATTTGTATAGAAATCCCCATAAAGCTGTCTTTCTGTAGTTCAAAATTTATTTTAAAACCCCATTAAACACTCAAGGACTAATACAGATAAGTTACTCTTATGTCTGAACAAAAAGTCACATAAACCAAATGGTAGGTACATGGAACAAACGTTATGTGTACATGACGTCGGTTACAAGCTCAAACTATCCTCAGAAGCTGGACGTCCCAGAAAATCTGGGACAGTTGGCAAGGCTAAGTAAGACCACGTAAGACAGGTAAAGTTAACTGCTAGACAAAGAACTCTCCCTGGCGAAAACAGCTCTCAAGTCGACGGCACGTTGCCATTGGTTTTTGTTGATTTAGAGTAGGTACACCTATGTGTTGGTACACATTTTTCTTGAGATGTTTATTATACGGGAAACCTTGTAAAACTGTTATAGCTTCCATTTATCATAAAACGAAAATTCTTTTGGCGGCTTTTTTGTATACATTTGTATCTTTTTTTTTTGTAATTATAGGCTTGCGTTTGACCGCTATCTCACCTATTGTTAAGTGACGATACGGACGAAGATGTAGCAGGCCTAGAAGGAACCTATTCATTCTCGTCTTAAAAATACTTAGAATATAGCTATCTACCTTCGAATACGAAAATGGCAAAGGCTTACATTCACAATAGAGCGGTGGGTACCCCAGTTGAACCTTATTGAAAGCGGCCGATATCTCCTAACCTACTATTGGGCATATTCATCGGAATTCATGCACGGTTTGCTTCGTTATTTACTTGTACAAAACGAACCTTCTGAGGTCGGAGTAAATTGTTATGTCAGAAAATAAATAAGACCTTTCGATGTTCCGTTTAATGTTTAATTATAAATTAAACAATAATTGCCGGTACATTTACAAAAGAACTAGCTGTGCCGCGCAGTTTTTTTTTTAATTTTTCTTTCTTCTCTGTCGGTTTTTCTTTTTTCTCTGTCGGTTTGACGTTCAGTGATTCGGTGTGATTTGAAATAGTGATTTGTGAGGGTACCTAATTAAGTATTTGATTTGTTCTGTTGATTTGAGTAAATTGTTCATTCGGTGTTTGTTTTGCGATTTAAAATGTGATTGTGACAGTTTTTGATTAAATTTGTATTTTTTATTGATATTTCACTTCTTACCTAAAACTATTATAAAAATGAAAAAGGGCCAATTCTGTACATTGAAGATATTTTTGCAAAAACTACTGGGATGGACTATTTAGAGGGTACTGAACACGAATCCATGGTTTTTAGAATTTTTGTCTGTTTGTTTGTGTCTTTATTATCTATAGACTCGGAAACTGCTGAACGGATTTTAATTTGGTTTTGTGGGTTTGGTAGCATTTGTCCTAACTTAGGTTATAGGGTATGTAATATTGGAATTGGTTGGGTGACTACGAAGATACAGCTTGACGCGTAGTACACTACAGTAGTACGCGCCCATATACTGGGGAGGTCCTGCTAAAATGGTTTTTAAAAAAGACTACTATGGGCTTCTGTTGTCTACGCAGACGAAGTCGCGGGAAAAAGCTAGTAATTTTACAAACTTCCATATGTGTCCACATACAGGTAAAACCGCAGAAAACAGTTATTTGTAAATCGACGGTTATAGTATTGTTACCGCCATATTTGCATTCGATGCAACTTCAATATGATAGGCTTTCCTTTTCTAACATGGTAATTAGGTGATTTGCTTTCCTTGTCCCTCACCTATCCATATCCCGCCACGCATCTTGTGTCTAAAGATGCCGGTAAATCGACGTCCTGGGTCTGCAGCACGAAGCGTTGTTGTTGGGCCGCAGGAGGAGCGGTATCGCAGTGGTTTCAGGTCGGGGTCGACGTTTCCTCTCCACAAGGGTGAATCCATCCTCCACATTATGAGCTTTGATTTTTGTTCAAGTAAGTATTCCTTACCAACTTAGATATTCTACACAATACTGAAGGTATTAGAATCAAGAGGTTTTACACGTAACCTATTTTGATGTTAAAACGTTCTTGCGGTTCTTAAAGATTGTATTCTCTCTGAATACGAAATGAGCCTATTATATAAGCCTCTAGGTACACGTTTAACGTAAGCTTGAATTTGTAAAATGTTTAGGAATACGTATTGACCTCCAGTGTTGCTAGACATTAAATAGATTTACTCGTGGTAAGTCTCTTGTATGCGGGAGGCCGTCTGGGTAGGTACTGCAGCTTTGCCAGTTACTCTGCCACTAAGCAGTATTGCGCAAGCATTACGGTGTTCTGGTTTGAAGGGCATTGTAGCCAGCAAAATTAATGAGCATATATGAGACTGAATATCTGAGATCTCGGGGTGATGAGCGCAATGCAGTCCTACGCAGTGCTTTTTATGGTAGTAAAAGCTCTGGGTGGGACTGCAATAATTGCAATGGGCAGGCGTGGCGCTTTCGTTGCGAACGACTAGATTGTCTCATCACTCAGTTCCACAAAATAAAAAAGTTGTTGTTTAAACCACTTGCTATTCGAGCTAACTTGGATATAGCTGTAGCCACACTGCGACAGCTATCATGTTAAACCAAGTTAAGACCAAGTGGTTAAAATTTTTAACCACTTGGTCTTAGAGCTAACTACCACATCTTGCCTTTTTATATCGTTTTCAGGGTCGATTCTTCTTAGTCTACTGTCAATGCAAACATCGTTCAACCGAATAAGTCTAATAATTCAAATAGATATACATATCTCAAAAATGTATTTCTACTTTCTTATTCATACACAAATATATCTCGTGGCTTTCATGAAGGGAATGTGAGGTGACAAACCGAAGAATACGAATCGACCAACCTCTACTGTATATTCCCAAAGCGAGTTTCGAGAACTATTACCAATTGTGAATATTGCAGGGATACAGAGCTTGGTCATAAAATATATTTTATATCTCAAATACGCACCTAGCGTTACGTATTGGCAGGCCTAGCACACTCCGCACTGTAGGTACGAAGCTACAAGTACATAGCCGGACACCGGCGGCGGGTCGCGCGTCGTTACACGTGCCGCGCAGAAGAGATAAGAGCTATGCGATAGAAAGAGAGGCGCTCTGTAGGTTAATATGACTGGTAGGTATGCAGCGCTACGCGAGCTGAATTGACTTTTATTGCGTCATAGCAAGAGTCGCTATTTGTTTAAATTTCTTTGCGGAGTGATGCTTCTGTCCCTTAGTATTCTGTGGTATTGGAGTGATGAGATAAACGTATTTCGTATGTATTTATTATAATTCTCGTACAAACTGTCCCGCTACTGTATTATGTATAATTCAATGCTGAACCAATCACGAACCGTTTTTAGAGAGTGCCTAATGAAATAACCTCAGATAGTAGCTTTTTCGACAGGGGTTGGTAGTACCTATTCTATACCAGTTTCACCTGCGATTTTCCGGAATAAACAATAGCCTGGAAAAGGACATACGCTTTTCCAGGTGCTCGGGTATTTTAATGCAAAATTTCTTGTGATTGTTTTGTGATTGAGTAACAAACATCCATACAACCATCGTCATAAACTTTCGCATCCTACTAATATTATAAATGTAAAAGTTAGTAGGATGTTGTACAAGGCTCATCTAACCGGAACGCATCGAAATCGAAATCGAGTCTAATATTTTAGGAAAAGAACTGAAAGGTATTCAGTTCTTTTCCTAAACTATTATAAATGCAAAAGTTAGTAGGATGTTTGTACAAGGCTCCTCTAATCGGAACGCATTGCAATCGAAATCGAGGCCTATATTTTAGGAAAAGAACTGAAAGGTATTCAGTTCTTTTCCTAAAATATTATAAATGCAAAAGTTAGTAGGATGTTTGTACAAGGCTCCTCTAATCGGAACGCATTGAAATCGAAATCGAGGCTTATATTTTAGGAAAAGAACTGAAAGGTATTCAGTTCTTTTCCTAAAATATTATAAATGCAAAAGTTAGTAGGATGTTGTACAAGGCTCATCTAATCGGAACGCATCGAAATCGAAATCGAGTCTAATATTTTAGGAAAAAAACTGAATACCTCGCCAGGAAGGCAACCGTAAAATTGAATAATGAACGACATTTGGCCACAGGTGTCGGCTGCCGAAACACTCCAGATTATCACTCCAATCTACTCTTAACCCTTCACACATAAAGGAAGACCTGACCTAAATACATGATCAATACCTATACCTACCTATACCTTCGATATATATGATCATAATATATCTATTGTGTTTTGGAACCTAATGCGTTCCTGCTCACTGATCAGGTCTTATTTATAGGCGACAATAGGTATACATGTATAGTGAAATATAGCGTCTGACCCGTTTTTGTCAATTTGAAGATTATTTAGATAGCAAATTGATACTTAAACGAATAGCTCAGTAACATCTATAACTTGGGATTCACATGCTTGTACTTACATATCTATCATACATGTATATATACTATTCTATAGCATGTTAAATTACAAATAAAATGGTATATACTCGTAGTATTACATATAAAGAACTTAGCCCATCAGTGAGCATTTTGAATAGTTCGTTCATCACACGTCGATTGCTTTTTTCAGACGTAACGAACCACTGACAAAAAGCTATCGACCAATAGTTGCGCATTACCTGATCAGATCAGATTTATGTAGGTACCATGTTTGTTGACAGGTGGCGCCACAGTCGAACGATACTGGAGGGCTGACTGACATCTACGAGGACGCTGACGACCCGGACGCCGTGACACTTCTGTCTATACTGCTTGTTGGTAAGTGTTAGGCCCTTCGTACACAGTGCAACGCACATTTTCGATACCTATGTTTACTTAAGTCCGTCCGCGTACGCTCCGTACCCACGGTGGTATTGAGTCGCGAGAGAAGAGATATTCAACCAGGGATTTTAAACAATGGATGTTTCTCCACCTCAGAAACGAATGAAGTATTTAATAAAATTGCTCCACCATTCTTGAAAATATCAGCGACGTTAGTAGCAACGATCTCGACCGGCAGGTAGCGTACGATTGGCATAGGCGACGAATGAACGAAATGTCGGCGACGCGGTAATGTGTACAAATCTCTGTGAATTTTTATTGCAGTAGTCGCCTTGATACTTAAGTCGTCGTGTATCGGAGATTTTCGTCGGACTGTGTACGAAGGGCCTTATTCTTCTTCTTAATCAGTATCAAAAGGGTCCTGAAGAGATATTGATGTTGCTCATACAGATGAGGAGAAACTGAGTCTTTCCGACTTGCACAGGCTTAGAACGTATAATTTCAGTTAGTAAAATACCAACTCGGACTTACACTTGGTCGGTTTTCCTTATTTTGAAATCATCATTATCGTCATCAGCCTATCACGTTCCTACTCCTGAGACACGGGCCTTACCTCATAGAGAGACTAGGGGCCATGATCCACCACGCTGGCCCAGTGCGGCATTGGTGGATGTCATATGTCCTTGAATTGTTGTGATTAATTTGTAGACATGCCGGTTTTCTCACTATGTTTCCTTCACCGTTTTTAGAGCGAGTGTTAAATTCGCACATAACTTAAGAAAGTCAGTGGTGCGGGGCCAGCGGGATTTAAACTCGGGTGCGTCGAATCTAAAATTGCAAATGCTGAGCCACACTTGCTCTCAAATAAGTCAAATTATGTCAAAATAGATAAAAAAAATACGTCAAGTCATAATTTGACTTAAAGCCTCTGCACACAGTGGGCGTGACGTGACCGCAGCGAGACGTCGGCGTTTTTTTGCATACAGGGAGCGCGGCGTCGCCGCACCACGCTGATTCCGCGCTCTCTGTGTGCATTGCCCAATACAGTTCAATACATAAAGACTAAAAATAAAATGCCACCGCCGCGGTCACGTCGCGCCCGCTGTGTGCAAAGGCCTTTAGTTTGACATACCTACGCCAAACTTGTACACATGAAACGTCTGAAGCATTTAATGGTATTTAACAGTATTGATATCGGATATTGCACGATTCTGGCTTTGTACAACATAGAGGCATAACATTATAGAGGTTTCTCAGGTTTCTATTTCGTCTAAGTGGTATTTCAAGTTAAGACGTGTCGGAGAATACAAACATTTTCATTGTTCACTTAGGTGTTTAAATAGAAATGTTCAGTTGCTCTTTTAGTCGTTCAGTTTTTTATGTAAATACGTAGAATGGAATGGAATGGAATGGAACGAAACGAAACAAAACGAATTGAAATGAATTGAAATTATTGTGAATGAGTGAAATTGTGTGTGTGAATGAGTTTATTGTGGCAAAAACATGAATAGATAGGTACCTATATGTAACTAAACATTAATGACTTATTTTATTGATCTTATTTATTTTTGGATCTCAAGCTTTTATAACCGCATTTTTTAAAATTTAAGGTTTCCCTAAATCTTTAAACCAGTCAATTTTGTCGCCAGGCATATTCCTATCTCTCCTGATATTCCTGAGCGTTGCTGGCAACATCCTCGTCTGCATCGCCATCTACACGGACCGAGGGTTGCGGAGGATTGGAAACCTGTTCCTGGCATCCCTGGCTATAGCTGATATGCTGGTCGCTGCTGCAGTGATGACGTTTGCAGGAGTCAATGACCTTTTAGGGTAAGTTTCACAGCATATAGACAATTTTACCATGCGACATCGCAGTATTGCATCGTTCTATAGTTTAGTAGTTCACTATTTACTTTTAATTATATGTTTGACATTGTGTTATGTTAATTATAGTTTATACTTCATTGTTCATTGGTAGATTATTTAACATTTTAAAAAATTAAAAAAGAGAGATCCCCGTGGAATTTCTTGGTGGTATCTTCTGGCGGGCGTATTTCCAAAGCACTGGTAGAGTCAGTTCTCACATTTATTTTGTGGATACGGACTTCAATTAGAGTATAAAAAAAAATGGGTAGACATGCTTTAATTTGTTTATACTACCTACTTCTATTAAATTGTGTACTTACCAACATACCAACATGTCATGTGAGCGTCGTCTTAACTTTTAAAACATGACCTAATTTACATTGGCGGACCTTGACCTTGACCTTGACCTTAGTCAACTGTCTTTTTGAAAGTATATCCACAATGTTTTTACGACCATGGTTACAACTTTATATTTATTGCTATATCAATTTTCTTCCTTTCCTTACCTACGGAGCGCAGACTTGGTCTTTGACGAAACATGAGAAGTCCCAACTCGGGGTTTGCCAGCGAGCTATGGAGCGCAGTATCTTGGGAGTCAGACTTTCAGACCGCATAAGAAATACGATACTGCGCTCCAAAACCCAAATCGCCGACGTTGGGCAGAAAGCTGCCTCCCTAAAGTGGAACTGGGCCGGACACGTTTGCCGTATGTCAGACGAATTTTGGGCAAAAAGTACCACCGACTGGGTTCCCCAAAACCGCAAAAGAGATCGCGACAGGCCCAGAAAAAGATGGCGGGATGAACTTAATTCCTACTGGAATGATTGACCTGTTAGAGCCCTAAATCACGAAGATTGGAAGGAGGGAAGAGAGGCTTTTGCCCTACAGTGGGACATAATTGGCTGATAATAATAATATCAATGTTTAAATTAAAATTCACTTCTGTATTCGATACTATCTCTTCATAAACGTATTCCTAACTTGTACATATGTTTAGTAAACACTGACGCAAACACTTTACTTATGTTATAAGTTTGTTTGTATGCCAAATGTATATAATTTAAAGAAATAAGTTATGTGTATAAGAATGAAATATTTATGTTTTTAATAAATAAATGAATAAAATAAAAGTTCTTTATTATGGACAATACACATCCATATTTTGAAATTGAAATAAAATATTAAAATTTAAATAAAAAAATATAATTTATAATTAAAATTATGAGGTAAAGTTTTTGCATGTTACCTCATTATATTAATTATAAAGAGGCGTAAATAAATAAAAAAAAATGTCGTTCCCCTTTCTCAGGTACTGGGTGTTCGGTGAGCAGTTCTGCGACACGTGGGTGGCGTGTGACGTCATGTGCTCCACCGCATCTATCCTCAACCTGTGTGCAATATCTCTGGACCGGTATATACACATTAAAGACCCGCTGAGGTAAGAACAAACAAATATACATTTTGTTACAAATAAAACTACTTGAATTCTGATGTATCTTCGAAGTCCAAGGTCGAATATCGATGAAATTTATATGGGGCCATTTTGCAGCGTTACTGAACAACGCACAAATAATTTTTAAATAAATAATAAAATTAAATAGTTAACAGTTGGCGGAGAAAACGGAAAACATAGGTACATAAAAAAATACAGTGAAACATAAAACCTCCTCATTTTTTTATGGTCGGTTAAAAATAAAATCGATATGAGTACCTCTTCCTTTTAAAAGTCACTTAAATCGCTTAAATGATTTAACGTAAATACTTAGCTTAATTACTTAATTAGCCTGAACTTTCTTTCATTCATAAATCTATTCATCTTAAGTAAACTAGCACTCGAAATGGTAGGTCGGTGAGGTCATCTCACCCGCCAATTATAAGTCATAGGTCACGAGGTAACGTGTTGAAATCCCGCCCAGTCTTACCTTTTTTTACTGAAATGATACCTCGATATTATAATTTATTAATAAAGAGGAATTTTGCACGAAAAACGACGATACAATTTCGTAATCTACCCAAAAGGTCGACCTTACATATTCCTAGTTCAGTTTAAATATTAAATGGAGTTACAATAATATATTTAATAAAATATAATATTATATTATTTTTTTAAAAACATATAACATTTCATAGTATAGTATTTACTATTTCATCATCATAATCATCATCATCGTCAGCCCATCACGTTCCCACTGCTGGGACACGGGCCTTCTCTCATGGAGAGAGTATGGGCTATAATCCACCACGCTGGCCCAGTGCGGGTTGGTGGATGTCACATGTCCTTGAATTTTTGTGATTAATTCTTGAACATGCCGGTTTTCTCACGATGTTTTCCTTCACCGTTTTTAGAGCGAGTGTTAATTCCGCACATAACTTAAGAAAGTCAGTGGTGCGGGGCCAGCGAGGTTCGAACTCGGGTGCGTCGGATCGAAAGTCGCACGAGCTCCCACTGAGCCACACTCGCTCACATTCTCATTTACTATTTACTCTAACTTAATGTGCAGTAGCTCGAAAAAACTATGTTTTTGACGCGCAGAACCTACACTAAGAATAATAGTTATCTTGTGTCGTAGGTGTCTACATACCCTTCGGTTGTACAAATTTCGCTAAAATGTATCAATGCAGCGTACTCTCTGATCTATTATTGCAGTCCCAAAAGGGCTGGCAGGGATGCCGCGCTACAAACTTCATAGGTTGATAGTGTCAATATTTTTTTTTCATGTAGCTACTTTTCTATGACACCTCCGTAATCAGAAAAGGGTCTACTCCAACTGGAATCTCACGACCAAAAGTGTGAAAGAAACTGAGTTGATTGAGTTGTTATGGGGTTTTCCTGAGCGTTTAGTGTCAATGACATTGGACATTTTATCATCATCATCATCATCACGTTCCCACTGCTAAGACACGAGCCTTATTTCATAGAGAGCGTATGGGCCATAATCCACAACGCTGGCCTAGTGCGGGTTGGTGGATGTCACATGTCCTTGATTTATTGTAATTAATTCTTGGACACGCTCGTTTTCTTACGATGTTTTCCTTCAACGTTTTAAGAGCGAGTGTTAAATCCGCACATCACTTAGGAAAGTCAGTAGTGCAGGGCCAGCGGGATTCGAACTCGGGTGCGTCGGATCGAAAATCGCACCTGTTCCCACTGAGCCACACTCGCTAAAATAGTTTTCCTGATACGCTATCTATTCCTAAAATCGCCTTACCCGAAACTTACCTTTTGAAATTATAATGAGCTCCTATCACGTTCATCTTCCACTAGCGAGATTTCCCTTAACCAATATGTTAACATCAAAGGCTCCGATGTTAATAATAAATGTTAGGTTGTTTACGTGAAGAAATGCTAAGAATGTGAGGGCTTTTTCGTTCCTACCTAAACTATGTGGGCGATACATGGATTTTTACCTTTATAACCAGGCCTGCGGTTTTCCTAAGTTCCCGGGTGTAGAAAATATCCCGGGTGTATAAAAATATATCCCGGGTGTATAAATAACGCTCGAACAGACATATAGATTCTGACCTCTAATAATAAATAGCTTATCTATGTAGAGAATCAGGAACAACGAAGATCAGATGGTTCTCTTGACTTACTCTTCTCTTTTTATATATCTTGTGTCGTATTAGCGCGAAACGCGATATTTCGGATGAATGAAGTTAAAAACCAGCATCTTCGTTTCATGACTTGACCTGCCTAATTTATGTATTTATTTGAGTTCACAAAATTCACAGATCTTAAGAATAATTAGATTAACTAATTATTTAGTCTCACATCCAATTAAAGATTTACTTTATATAAAAAGAGAATGGTATTAGAGAGCAGAAAAGTATTACATCTACAACTGTAACTGTTGAGCAAAAAGTAGGTAGGTACCTTACATTTATACAGACAACAAGGACCACAGTGTGCGTGCAGTATGTGTGTTTGTTGCATGTGTAGTGAGTGTAGTGCAATTATTGTGTACATGACCATTAACAAATAGTCGTATACATAATTATCAAATTAATATTGAATATAGCATTAATATATGTAATTTTTTTTTAATTTATTTATCATTTAAAAATAACATAACAATAGCAAGTTGCATGGCATTCATAAACCACTGAGGTTTGTGTTTAATACCATATTTAGTCTACATCGATATTAGGTAACACAATCATCTAATAACTTTATCTATGAAGGTAGAAAATTGGTAAGTACATTTCTTAGCAATCTTAACATTCAATGTGTTTCAAGAAGTAAGCCTTAAGTTTAACTTTAATGTTTAGTGGCGTGATATCATTAACCATATCCGGAAGTAAATTATTAATTAGTCGAGGAACCAGGTAAGACGATGTCCGCTCGCCGTACGCATTGTTTGCACCTATTGTACAAAGCCGGTTTCAAACGACGGCCCGCGTGTAAATAGTATGTTGGATTTCTTTCTTTAACTCCTCTCTGAAAAATTGTTCTTTAAGCAATGTATTAGAATAGTAGAAGGTATAATAGTTCTTCTTTCTCGTGTGGGTGTGTGGTTGACCCTAGTATCGGAGTAATATCACAGTTAAAGACCACCTAAAACCTTCCAACATGGCCTAACGATTGGTAATGACCTTAGACAACAACCGGAACCGACGGATTAAACTTCCCTCCAATATAAGCACGATAACGCTCATATGTAAACACCACACAAACGGTGACGAATCGTGACCGCAGTGCATATGGCAGATCTTTTATAAACCGCTAAGCGAGCTACGCTACGAGCGCTAGAATATACTGCACCACAGATACTGATACTATCACAAACGCAGTTAAAACAACACCAGGGTCCTAATACACATGACAAGTTAGCAATTCCTTGCTTCGAAATCACGTCGATTCCTTGATTTCACGTTGATTACTTACATCTGCGAAATTTGTATTGTCTATTACTCGTCATAGAGAATACAAATTTCGCAGATTCGTTGTTTATTAATTAAGGAATCAACGTGATTTCGAAGCAAGGAATCGTGAAATTGTCATAGTGAATTGGGGCCCTGTACCTACTACGTTTTTGATATTTTAATTTTTCATCTCTCAGAGAAAATTTCTCACCACAAGCATTAGCGCAATGCGGGTCCAGTGGAGTTTGGCGTGTGTTGAATCGTTATCTACGAACAAGCGGGTTACTAATGTTTGTCTTCAGATTTGTGGAGTTAGTGGTAAAATTCGCACTTAAACTTACATATGAAACGGGATTGTTGGAAAACGCACGAGTAAGGGCTTGGATACAGGGTGGCGCCTTTTTTTTAAGTTAGGTAGTTCTCATGTTAGGAAAATATTGAATACATACTGCAATAACAATTAAAAAACAAGTGCATTCAGCAAAAAAATTGACATTCCACCCTGTATAAGATAGGCAACAATTTTGCCGTATCTTCTGAGTAGTGGTTCTTTTTCCGATACGGTGGTAAAATCATTGTAGTAATTGACGTTCATAAGTGCGTCTGTGATGCCAAAAACGTTTGAAATTTGATTTTGCGTCTAATGATAATAAGTTATTCAGAGTGTCACAAAAAACGCGTCTACTGGCAATACTTATGATAAACTTTTAATTAAAATTAAATATTCCCATTCTATAATAATTTCGTATAATAATAATTCATTCTCAACATTTTGGGCTACATAATATAGAAAGAAAGGAAGAAAAGATTTTTATTTGACTACCACAATATTAAAGAACAAATATAGTAATTAAAAAAAATTAATAAAAAAATATTTTACGGATACATTTTTTTTATGTAACTGAATGACGAGACGAGCTGGTCGTTTGCCTGATGGTAAGCAATACGCCAGCCCATAACAATAACAGCACCACCCAGAACTTTGTTTTCCAAAATCCTGCGCGGCGCTGTACTGCGCTCGTCACTCTGAGATAATTAGCCAAGATCTGGGCTCCACCAGCACCACTGCTCAACGGCTCCGGCACTACATCTGCCGCCTGGCGCGCCTGGACCAGAGCGACTCGACGTGCCTATATATGGCTGAATATTGTGACCTATATTCAGCCGTCGACATCGCCGTCTCCGGTTCCCGTCGCCGCCAGCTACCTCCGCAGCACCACTTCATCATCAGCATGCAGGAGAGTGCCGTACTTCGGCAAGCAGAAATTAGGCAGGCCTTTAAATCCACACCCTGTTTTTTTTTAACCGAATTAAACGGTTTTCTTTTGTGTCGACTTGGGTCTCTTTATTTACCCTACCCAACGTCACACTGGCCCAACGTCTCATAATGCCCAGTAATTTCGCTGGCTACAATGCCCTTCAAGCCGGAACACAGTAATGCTTGCGCACTACCGCTTGGCGGCTGAATAACTGGCAAAGCGGTGGTACCCACCCAGACGGCCTCTCGCATACGAGAAACCTACCACCAGTAAAACATAGGTATTATACTAATAAACAAAAACAAAGATGGAATTGTGATGCCAAATGGGATTTTGGCTCGGCGCAAATGTCAGTAATTGACACCAGACGCTGGTTTTCAGAAAAACCCCAAGGCGACATACGGCTTCAAATTTAATATATGGTGTAAATGCACTCATTTTTGAAGTTATTTGATATTCTCCATAAACTTTATATACAACGTAGTTAAGTTTTGGTTTTAGTCTCATGTGATTAAAACTTAATTCGTGTGCATTATTTGCAACCGAATAACTGCCGTCAGCACCGCCCATCAAATATCAATCCGACACAATCATAACGAACCATAAAAATAACAGAATGGCGCATAAACTTTCAGCGGGAAGAAATAAAATTATATGACTGTAACATATCGTACATTTTATTGTCCCATTCCATTTATGTATTGGGAGTTTTATGTGACAGCCTTGACCGTTGGCCATGTCATCGATTTGGTCCACTGCAACTCTAGAGTCTTAGGCTCGAATTTATGAACCAAAATCAGAACTGAGTCTTAACTTAGAGAGAGTTTCAAGTCAAGCTTTGTTCGATAAACGTATTTTGAAACTAGATTCATGAATCAATAATGACTCAAGTAAACGTCAAAAGTGACCTCAATTCAGTTCATTTATAAACGTTCACAATCACCTATTCTATAAACAACAATCAAGTCTCGACTTGAAACCCTTCTTGATTCTAGGTTTAGTTCCGAAAAGCGATCGCGGTGCCCGGCCCGCGTCCGCGTCTAACATTCTTGTATAGAAAATGCTTTTTTTTTTACGCCTAATAGATTCATGTTTGGCCACTATCTCGCCTGAGGTGAAGCGATGATGTGGCCTAAGATGAAGCACATAGATCTAAAGAGAGACGGCAGTTGAGCGGCTGCTCAGACCCGTCTCCCCGATGGTTCACCGAACATCATCCCGAAACACGACTAGGTCGCTTGACGGCATGACTTTGTTCGAATGCAGGCACCGCGATCGCTTTTCGGAACGCAACTCTAGATCATAATATTACAAAATCCAGTGAGTTTGACCAGGATGTTGAACTTGATTAACTCAGGTGATAAAGGTTTGATTTTGATCTATAAAATAGACAGAATCAAACTAAAATCAAAATGTAAAAACCACATCGGTCACCCAACCACAGTGGTGACCACAGTGAACGTTGCAGATCTGTTAAATATACGCTACGAGCGCTACATATAAATGAATGTTATCTTATCATATCTTACAGAAGGGTTGGATAAAATAATAGGTAGTTAAAAGTCAACTAAAACGCATTTTGTACCTACTTTTCTTCATGTTGAATGCTGTATCAGTGCATTTTGTTGACACAGGTCGGAATAAAATCAGTCCCGCTACATCTGATAACTTATTCGGAGATTTAACAGGAATTTGAGTAAACTTAAATTGAAAAAAAAACTTGACACAAAAGACCTATAAAAAGTAAAAAACGGCTTAACTGATTTTGATAAAACATGAATCTTTATCAGGTTTTCTAGCCGTGGTCTAAAAACCTGCTTTCACATTTAAAAATTTGACCGGTTGACCCGTTAAGAGCTACGGTGCCACAGACAGACACACATAGTGGTCAAAAAGACCTAACCTAACTAAAACCTAACCTATCTAACCTTACTTTATTGCTGTAATAAAAAAAAATTCAAACTCACATACCATAACACTCCTCCTTTTTGCGTCGGGGGCTAAAAATCAAACCAAAGCGCAACAAGTTTGGAGAATGTATAAAAAATTACAGGACAAGCAAAAATGCACCAGTGAAATATAGTAGGTATTACATACTTAAAGATTAGAGGCTAAAATAAATTTCTTCCCTTAAAATCCTGAATACTTAAATCATTATTGAATCATAATAATCAGAGAAGGCAGAAATGTCGTCTCGACGTCTTCCACATGGTGTGAAATGTGTATTATTGATCTCATCGTCGTGTATAATCTATTTTCATACTCAACTCTCATCCACCGGATGATAGATTGAGCACCAGCTGGTAGTACCTACTTAGTTAAATATGCATATTTGGTTGTCTACACGAAGGCAAGTCATTAATGGTTTCGTGCCATTGTTATGCTATTTCCTGAGAAGTGTATTAAACAAATCGATATTGATCTAAAAGTTAATCTAGAAACCACGTTGTTATACGCCTTAATCGATTAAGAATACATCGTCAACAAGTTGTGAGTTTCCCTGAAAGTTTCAGCCGGATAGCTAATAAGGAAGTGCTCGAAATTTGAGTTCCAAGATTCCACTCGGAACGACAGACAAACAAACAAGAAAGTGACTTAGTATAAACGTGGTAAAAACAATAGCATAATGTCGTATGGCATTTTGCTATGTCGCGGATATAGAAACTATTTTTGTTATAAAAAAGCGGGTGGTTCGCGCTTTAGTAAAAGATTCTTATTATTTCCTATATATTATCTATTCTACAAGCACAAATCAACAACCCTTTCAACTGTCTGGCTTTTCTTCCGCTTCTCTCATGATATTCAACCATTCAGCAATTATGGGCGAAGACGGGTACCTATTCAGATTTCAAGGTTAATATAAGAATAGATAATGAAGCGCAGTGTAGACGGGTTTTTAGAGCTTGATATCTTGAAATGTATTTAGGGATTTATACTATCTTTTGAGATGGAATAGACTTGTGATGATCTTGAACAGGTAATATGATTAGAATTTGATTTAGAAATGAGATATTTACCACTAGCTGCGCCCCGCGGTTCCACCCGTGGTTTCCCGGGATAAAAAGTAGCCTATGTGCTATTCGAAGTCCTAAAGTACCTACACACCAAATTTTATCAAAATTGGTTCAGTAGTTTTTGCGTGAAAGAGTAACAAACATACATCCATACATTCTTACAAACTTTCGCGTTTATAATATTAGTAGAATGTTTTTTTTTTTGTTTTAAGTTTTACTGTATCATGTTTTTTTTTAATTCATCTATTTATGATTAGGGATTTTTGTCACATGGGATACCAGCCCCATCATACCCTACACGAAGACTATCTATTGTCTATCTATATCTTGTCTCTATCTATTCTGAAATAAGTGTTTAGCAGCATCTCATACAGATGATGCTATTAATAGATATTTATTATCATTCCTACATCGGTTGTAAGACTAGATTCCTTGGAACCCTTGACACCTTCCATAAGTAAGTATAACAATAGAATAGGTGGGTTAAAGATTAAACATCGATGATCAATTACAAATATAAACAGCTACGCTCACGTTATGATTATGTCGGAATATTCGCGAATCCAAAGCGTAAACTCCCGGAAGAAGGACATCCTAATTGTCCGAAACCTGGTCGGAGTTATCCGACACAATCATAACGTGAGTGTAGCCGTTAATATTCATAATAAATATTTCGATTCACGTTAGTTTCGAAACCTTAATCGATGATCAACGTCAATACCATGACAAGCCCATGAACTGTGGTGCGTACAAACACCATGTAGATTATGATTTTTAATATTAGGTGCTGTACAAGTGGATTTGCGGGGACACTGATTCCTGAAATCCCTACAGTCAGTCAGTGAAAGGGTGGCTTTTATGGAGGGTGTATTGCATACACGCGTCGCGGATGACAGGATTTAGCGGGTTTACGGGTCTAATTCGCTATCAAAACACATACAACCGACGGCGGCGGCTGCGCTCGTAGAGTATATCAAGCGTCTTGCGTGAGAGACTATGGCGAAGTGTTTTCGAATCATCATCTTCAAAATGGCGGGTGCATAAAGGAAACGGATACGGTATGCAAAATGAAAGGATGGCACGATTAATTGAAATGAACATAGACTAAATGATCCAATTTAATAATCAGCGCTAACAAACTGGTTTATTTTATCTTAAAACTTAATCAGCTTATTACTTTCAGATACGGCCGCTGGGTGACCCGCCGCGTAGCTATCAGCACAATCGCGCTTATTTGGCTGCTAGCTGGTCTTGTCAGCTTCCTCCCCATCAGCCTCGGGCTCCACAGGCCCGATGAAGAAGCCCTGGCCACGCAGAGGCCCCCGCGGTACCCTACTTGTGCACTGGTGCTGACCCCAACATATGCTGTCGTGTCGAGTTGCATATCGTTCTACCTGCCTTGTATTGTGATGATCAGCATTTATTGCAGGTAAGTTTAAACGTTGATTTAACACATTAGGAAATGGTTAAAGAAAACATCGTGAGAAAAAATCCAGCAACCACAAAATTCAAGGATATGTCACATCCGCCAACTTGCACTTCAAGGCCTTTACCAAGGAACGTAATGGGCTGATGATGATGTGCTCTTTCAATACCCGTACAAAAGGCTACCAGATTTAAGGGATTAAAGACGATATAAGGGTTGTTTTAAATATCGCATGTCGTGGATTTGAAAGATTTGTCCAACAATGAGTCAAATTGCTGACTGATCCACATGTTCAAAGTCGCTCAGCGAGCTGTGGAGAGGGCTATGCTCGGAGTTTCTCTGAAAGATAAGATCCGCAATGAGGTAATCCGACAGAGAACCAAAGTAACCGACATAGCCCATAGAATTAGCAAGCTGAAGTGGCAATGGGCTGGTCACATCTCTCGAAGGACGGACAACCGTTGGAGTAGACGTGTCCTTGAGTGGAGACCGCGAATCGGCAAGCATAGTGCAGGACCGACGACCTGCGAAAGGCGGCTGGAAGAAACTGGATGAGAAGAGCCGAAGACCGGGCTCAGTGGCGTTCGTTGGGAGAGGCCTATGTCCAGCAGTGGACGACTACAGGCTGATGATGATGATGATGAGTCAAAATGAGTAACGACCTTCTTAACCCATCGACATTGCGGGTAAGAATATCTTACGATAACGCGTAGCTCAACCACATGATAAAGTTTATATACGTATGGCTGAACCACAGCTGCTGATCCAATAAAAAAAATGACTTTAAAGCAACTATTAAAATATTATAGCAAATTTTTTTTACGCCCAATAGGTCTATGTTTGGCATCATCTCGCCTGATGTGAAGCGATGATGTGGCCTAAGATGGAGCACATAGATCTAGAGAGAGACGGCAGTTGAGCGGCTGCTCAGTACCGTCTCCCCGATGGTTCACCGAATATCATACCAAAACACGACTAGGTCGCTTGACGGCATGGCTTTGGTGGGTGGTATTACAACCACGGCCAGAGCTTACCACTCCAAAAACTATATACACACGCACACACCCTCTCACATACACATACACACATGCAACTTCCCGCATTAATACTAAAATTACAGTTAAAGATTTTTCGAATACGAGGGTCAACAATCACCTTTGTACAAATATTTCTAGTTTTATCTTTGCTAATATTACGTGCAAAAATTAACTAAGTATTCAAATTGAAATTCTGCAACTCTGCTTATTAGTAGCAAGAACTTTGTCATAAATTTGAAACTTCCTGCGCCAAATGTGTTGAACTTCGTACGCATTCCAGCACTTATTCGCATTATACGCATATCATGCGTATGCGTATAAGTACTTAAAGAGAGTTCAAACTCATGTAAAGTCGCGTTCGGGAGTTAGTGAGAAGTTTGAGATCCGGTTATAACCAGTTTAAATTGGTGAGGATGTGAGTGAATGAGCGTAGTTCTATATTTCAGGCTGGATTGCGTTCATTTAATCAATATAACTGTCATTTCAACTTCTTCAACATAATTCTTGTTAGTGACGACGTTTACGGCGTCATCAATTTATTCATCTTGTAATCGATTAAACACCAGCATATGTTTTTCACATTGTAAAATACCTGTGTCACAGTACAGCAAGAAGACAATGACACATTGTTGCAAATGGAGAGTTATTTTTGATCGACTTAAAAAAGGAAGAGGTTCTCAATTTGTGTGACGAAACGACCCTGCCGAAGGGGTCCGTGACGTCACTCTGGGTCGGAGGACGTATAACTTGAGAACTCCGCCGTTAGTTGTTCTTGAGCGTGGTTCAGTTGTCTAAATTCCCAGATAACAAGTACATACAGCACCTTACCTTAGCAATCCAGCCTCCAAACGTGCCTCCAGAGCTTCAGGGAAGTCCTATTTCTCGCTGATGTAGGTAGGTCCGCGCGGACGCTCCGTCCGCGGAGTTGATTCACTTGAAATTTTGGTAAGTACTATTGCGTATTGCACCGCACTTCACATCAACAATAGTTTTCACGATGGTGTTCAATAATCCGTATTAGTGGTGAAAATAGATGGATTTTCACAACTTGACGTAGATTCGAAAAGTAGGAGACGCTTGACTCCCTGCAACGCTCACGCACTGAACGCCGGAGCCAATCAGAGACGAGTAAGGCGCGCATGCTCTGTGTTTACAGAGCCTTGTTATTGGTAGACAACTGAACACAAACAAGCGCGCGCGTTTGAATTTAAAGGTTAAACGATAGAATGAATAGTGAACATACCGCCCACCAAAATATAGCTGATATTTTCAGATTTGAAATTGAATAAGATTAAGAAAACAACTAACTATCTAATAAAACTAACTTAGAATACGTATACGATTAGACAAGTTAAGATTCAATAGGAAGAGGGCACAACTTTACAAGAGGACGCTTGATAAAGTTGTCTTTCGTTTTAACAGTTGCCACACGAACGATGCCGTCGAGGCCCGGATGTAATTCGGTTACTCTTCCTAAAGACCATTGCAAAGGGGCTCGATTATCATCCTTAATAACGACAATAGAATTTACGGATAACGGTTTTGATGCCTTCGTCCACTTTGCGCGTTGTGTTAAAGAATGAAGATATTCATTCTTCCATCGAAGCCAAAAGTTTTGAAGAAACGATTGGATAAGCTGCCAGCGATTCAATCGATATAGCTTAGTATGAGAATGATCTTCGTCTGGAACGGTTGTTAGCGGTTCCAAAGTAAGGAAATGACCTGGCGTTAATACGTTTAAGTCGTTTGGGTCAGAACTTAATGGGCACAAGGGCCGTGAGTTGAGAACGGCTTCAATTTGAACGAACAAGGTGGCAAGTTCTTCAAATGTCAACACTTGGTTGCCAACTATGCGATATAAATGCGACTTCGCAGCTTTGATTTGGATCTCCCAAACACCACCAAAATGTGGCGCAGAAGGAGGATTAAAATCGAATTTAATACGCTGGGTTTGCGAAGTCTGCTCGAGCAGAGTTAAGTAATTGCTGGCACCTACGAAATTTGTCCCGCAATCCGCATGGATTACGCTACAACGCCCTCGACGACCTACAAATCTCCGTAACGCAGCTACAAAGCCTTCTGTTGAAAGAGACGACACGACCTCAAGATGGACGGCTTTGGTCGCTAAACACACAAATAAACAGAGATAAGCTTTGTCCATCTTGGCGCCGCGGTGAGTCCCGATTTTGACGCGGAATGGTCCACCGAAATCAACACCAACCACAGAAAACGGTTTAAGTTGGTTTACGCGGAATGATGGAAGGTCGCCCATGTACGGTTCTAGTGGCTTTGGATGCGTTCGATAGCATCTGATACATTGCGAGAGACAATGACGAATAACCCGCTTTGCACATAGCACCCAGAAACGTTGCAATATTAAATACTGAGTAGTATTGTGTCCGGTATGGCAATGTTGACGATGTATCGATTCAATAAGTTTGAACGTAAAGGGATGATCGCTACGTAGAAGCGCCGGATGCTTTTGTTCAAACTCCAGACCTGCACGAGAGATCCGACCGCCCACCCTGAGAATACCCTCCTCGTCCAGAAAAGGGTTAAGTTTACGAAGGGGTTTCGGTAACGGTTGTTTCAACTGAAGCTGTTTAATCTCGTTAGCGAACGATGTCGATTGAACCAACTTTACGATGGCGAGTAACGATTGATGATTTTCAGCTTCAGTTAAAATTGAACCAACTTGGCGTTCGTAACGATTCCTTGAATTATTAATAAATCTTCGCATGTAGGACAAGATTCGGGTGATCTTATCAAGTGATGAAAATCGTTTTAAAAGGTAATCAATTGGTGTGACTGGTTGATTATCAGATTCAGTAATCAGCACCATTGAACTTCTTTCTTCGTTCTTCACGATATCTTCTTCTGTACTTGTAGCTTTAGGGATCATTTTCATGCATGGCCATTGGTCAGAGTTTTTTAACAGCCAGGGTGGCCCTGTCCACCACAGCGAATTGTGAAGAAGATCCTGTGGTAGCTGCCCACGCGAACACACATCAGCGGGGTTGTCAGCCGAGGCGACATGATGCCAGGACTCCGAAGGAATGATATCCTGGATGTGACTGACTCGATTTGCCACGAATGTGGTCCAGCGAGATGAGTGAGAACGAAGCCATGATAAAACCACGGTGGAGTCGGACCAGACATGGAGCTCACATGTCGGTAGTATGGATTGATATGTGTCGCAAACGAACTTGACAAGATCTGCGAGCAGCACAGCTGCACACAGTTCCAACCGAGGCAAGGAGATTTTCTTTATTGGTGTTACCCGAGCCTTGGCGCATAATGGCAGAATTTGAATAGATCTATCATGGCACATAGCACGTAGATAGACGATAGCTCCATACGCTCGTTCTGAACTGTCACAGAAGCCGTGCAGCTCGTACGATTTCGCGTTAGAGATGGTGAGGCGACGAGGAATTCTTAGCTCCTGAAGCACAGGAAGCTGATCGCAAAAGAATTTCCACACCTTCTTAATTTCGTCAGGAGGATCCTCATCCCATGAAACTCCAGCGATCCAGAGTTTCTGCATTAAGCATTTAGCTTGAATGGTTAAAGGCGACAAAAATCCTAATGGGTCAAAAATTCTCGCTATCTCACTGAGAATAATTCGCTTAGTACACGATCGGTTAGATGGTTTGACATCAAACAGGAACGAGTCAGATGTTGGGTCCCATTTGAGCCCAAGCACCTTCAAGGTAGAAGGTTGGCCGTCAGAAAACGGTATGTGATCAAGAAGACACTCTTCTTTCGGAAGATCTGACAATAACCGAGGTTCGTTACTGGCCCATTTTCTTAATTCAAAATGGCCTAACTTGAAGAGTTGAATGATTTGTGACTTAGCTTCTAGAGCGTTATCTAGAAGATCACAACCGGAGACGATGTCATCAACGTATATGTCGGTAGTGAGTATCTGTTTTGCCAGAGGGAAGCTATCGCCTTCGTCCTCGGCTAACTGCTTAATACTTCTGCAAGCGAGAAAGGGCGCTGAGGAGACGCCGTATGTAACGGTGTTCAACCTGTATTCTTGCAAAACTTGATTAGGTCCGCTTCTCCAAAAGATTCTCTGATAATCTCGTTGATTATCAGCGACCAAGATTTGTCTGTACATTTGACGTATGTCAGCCATAAAGACAACCGCGTGTATTCGGAAATGGAGAAGAACCCCAACGATATTAGATTGAAGCTTAGGTCCCGTCAGCAACGTATTATTCAGGGATTTGTTGTTAGCATCCTTCGCGGAGGCGTCAAAAACAACACGTAATTTTGTTGTGGCACTATCCGGTTTTAAGACGCAATGGTGAGGTATGTAGTAGCGACCTAGATGCAGCTCTTTAGTATCTACTAAAGTCATGTGACCAGACTTGTGGTAGTCATCCATAAATTCAGAATATTGCTTATGCAAATCGGGATCGCGCGAAAAACGCCGTTCGATGGCTTTAAATCGTCGAAGAGCAATTTCACGAGAACCCTCGAAAACTGGCTCCACACCATCTCTGAATGGAAGTCGTACTACATATCGTCCCGATGAATCGCGGTAATGTTCGGTGACAAAGGCTTGTTCGCAACAAGTCTCCTCTGGTGTGAGGGGTGATGCTTTAGGAACGTCATCAATCTCCCAAAACCGTTGGACCATCGAAGCCAACTCGTCCGATTTCGATAAAACTTGTAGCAAAGTGGAAGTGACGAGTGGCGTTCTACCTAATAACAGCCAACCGAAGACCGAGTTAATTGCGTAGGGCTGATTAACACTTCCCTTAATGCGTTCGTTAAGAAGAGATTCTGCGAATATATCGGCGCCTAACAAAATATCAATAGGTCCCGGAATATCAAAGCCTGGGTCTGCTAACGGTAACGTTTGAATGTGAGACCACCCCACGGTATTTAGTTTAGCGATTGGTTGGTCACCACAAATGTGTGAAATAACGTGCATGTCTACGTCGAATAAATCTTTATTGTTCGATGCGAGAGAACAATGAACTACGCCGGTAATATCAGCGGCAACGCCTCCTAAGCCATTGATATGTGTTTTGGATGGAACTAGCTTAAGGTTCAGACATTGCACCGCCGCATGTGTAACAAAATTGTTTTGACTGCCGGAGTCGAAAAGGGCACGGAACGAATGATACTGACCCTCCGCATCTTGAACCTGTACTATAGCCGTAGCAAGCAGTACGGTTGTGTTGGTCAACGAGTTTGTATCTGAAGCATTTGAGCCCTTAGCGAACAGCGATACTGCTTGAGTACCGGTACTGTTTGTGTTAGCGTTCGATTTATTAGGAGATAGATCCTGGTGAAGCAACGTATGATGTTTGTGTTTACACTTTAAACATCTAAACATTGAACTGCAGTCTTTTAAATGGTGTGACGATTTAAGACAGTTAAAACACCATCGTTTCTCGCTAGCAATAGACATACGTTCATCTACGGATTTAGCCTGAAACGCTTTACATTGTGTGATCGGATGAACATCTGCGCAGTATGAGCACTTATACGTAGTAGGCTTACTGTTTTGATTTGTTACTGGAACCTTTGCATTATCCGCGATGAGAGCGTGTGACGTATTGGCACGTTTAGAATAGCTATGAGTAGGAGACTTAGATGCGTCTTTGACTGGATGCGTCACCTTTGCGGTTTCGGTAAAATGATTGTCGCGTACAAGTGCCTCACACTTAGAATGCAAGAACTCTTTTAATTCCAAATAGCTAGGAAGCTCAATGTGAGCACACCTCTCCTCAAACTCACGACGCATTTTCGAGTCTAATTTGGATAAGACGTGATAAACGATAATAAAATCCCACTGTTCGACCGGTAATTTAAGTTTCCTTAAAATACTTAAGTTCTCATCAATACAGTCTAACGTTCTACGAAACTCGTTTGCATTCTGTGATTTAAAGTTAACGTTTAAAATATCCTTCCAGCAAGTAAAGGCTAGTTCTCGCTTGTCCTGATAACGCGCAACTAGTGCTGCGTACGCATCCAAATAATGGTCACCCGTCACTGGAAATGTTCGAATAAGAGCTAAGGGATCACCGCTCAACGAAGAAATAAGATAGTGGAATTTCTCAACATCTTTGAGTGAATGACAGTCATGTATAAGCGCATTGTACGTATCAATAAATTCAGGCCACTGTTTAATTTGTCCTGAAAATGTCGGTAACGGTATTTTCGGTAGCTTAACGTGTGCTAATGACGACGGCTTGGTCATGCCGTCCCAGATATTAGTTGAATTTAAATCACACTTACTTAAATTACGACGTATCGACATAACCTGAAAATAGGTATCATCAAAACGAGTTCGCATCTCGTCATCATCAACAGTGCCATCCTCGGATCCCGCACCTAATAGTTCCAAGATCGACAAATGCGTGTGTTCAAACTCGGCCGCATACTCCTCGAGTTTGTCACAATAAGAAAAGAATAAGTCGCATTGACCTTTATCACATCTCGCTAAATTACCTATCTCCAACGCCTTCGATAGCCGGTTCAAAGCTATAGTACGCTTCCGACGTAATGACGGCAAATCTTGCACAGAATAGCTATCTGTTCCCGCATGTTTTGTTTTAGTCCTACTCGACGTATTAAGTTTGCGAATGGTACGTTTAGGATTAAAAGCCATGTTTGCAATTCAACAATAAAATTACAATAACAACAGCGAGTAATCTACGGTAATTACCAATAACAGGTAGGTAAATTTATATAAGATTCGACAAAATGTCGACCGAATGATTCACCTTCGTTTACAAAGGTGACCGTTTACAAATACGTGACTACGTGAAAACTGTCACTACGATGATTTAAAATTTTAATATTTTAAACTTTACGTGTTAATGTAATAAACCGTGATTAACGAATATTTTCGTTACCGAATAATAATTAATCATGAAACAGAATACTTATTTAGGTTTACTTAGATAAAAGTTTGAATACAGAATTATTACAGCCGGTGGGTATATATAAACACCGATAGTAGAATAAGTTTGTTTATATATACATGTTCTATAATAACTCTTATATTCACCGCATACGATTACGAATAAATCCCAATCAAAGCTGCAAACTCGAATATTTCGATATAAAATACTCAAAGTAGAAGCGATCGTATTTGAGTTGTCGCGTTATAACGAAGCTGTTACAAAGGCTTTGTAATGACTTTGTGCTTTTGACAACTTTGTACGAACGAAATCTTTTGAAACGATTGAACGGATTATTGAATGATGAACGAATGTAATTGAACCGTTTGAATAAATAAATTGAACTAAAAAGTCGTAACAAAATGGTCGAAAACGTTAAAACCGTTTAGTAATAAGTGCCTACCCACTTACAAAATAGGTAGGTATTGTCAGTCACCGAATGATAAACCGATGAAATTACTTAAGATATTGATTTTACCACCAGGGAAACATGACAATTAAGTTCTAAAAATAGACATTGATGTTTGATTGTCAACCAAAATGTGTTCTTAAAGATTTAGTTACAATTTACGAATTTCGACGTGAAAATACCAGCTATAACTTTTGATGTATTTTTGAAATATGACTTCGAATAAAGTCAAGAGACGGCTCCCGTGGTTTCGACACCATTAAGATGTGACGAAACGACCCTGCCGAAGGGGTCCGTGACGTCACTCTGGGTCGGAGGACGTATAACTTGAGAACTCCGCCGTTAGTTGTTCTTGAGCGTGGTTCAGTTGTCTAAATTCCCAGATAACAAGTACATACAGCACCTTACCTTAGCAATCCAGCCTCCAAACGTGCCTCCAGAGCTTCAGGGAAGTCCTATTTCTTGCTGATGTAGGTAGGTCCGCGCGGACGCTCCGTCCGCGGAGTTGATTCACTTGAAATTTTGGTAAGTACTATTGCGTATTGCACCGCACTTCACATCAACAATAGTTTTCACGATGGTGTTCAATAATCCGTATTAGTGGTGAAAATAGATGGATTTTCACAACTTGACGTAGATTCGAAAAGTAGGAGACGCTTGACTCCCTGCAACGCTCACGCACTGAACGCCGGAGCCAATCAGAGACGAGTAAGGCGCGCATGCTCTGTGTTTACAGAGCCTTGTTATTGGTAGACAACTGAACACAAACAAGCGCGCGCGTTTGAATTTAAAGGTTAAACGATAGAATGAATAGTGAACAATTTGACTGTATGTTTTTTCGTTAGTTTGTAACGCGTTTACTCCACAAATTATGAATTGATTTTGATGATACTTTTTTGTTTGGTAGGCCATACTTCAGAGGTGGTCCCATATACATTTAATCCAAATTCTTTAATGTCAACAAAAACAAAAAAATATAGGTATAGTCGTTAAGTCAGTTTTTGATTTTCTCTAAAAATTAATTATTGTAATACAAAATCAAAGGCAGAGTCAACTATATTGAACTATTGCAATGTCAACATTGCGTATTTTCCAATATTCATAATTTCCCACCGCAATTCCAGTAACCTTTAAAATAACTTATAATAATATACGGTATTTTATAGGTATCATCACGGTGAGTGCGATGGAATTATTCGAGCTTATTCCTCTATCTCCTTTCTACCATCGGACAACAAGACGCACGGAAACTCGGCATCCGTACATAGTTGACATTCCTCCTGCCCGAACAAAGCGTTTTGTTTCGACTTTTATAATGCGAACGGCTAAGGAATGGAACACCTTACCGTCTATGTTTCCCGATTCTTATAATCTGGGTGTTTTCAAGTCTCGAGTAAATCGGTATCTTTTAGGCAAGCATGACCCATCGTCGAATACGTCGTCACTTTCCATCAGGTGAGACTGCGGTGAAATGCTAGCCTATTCGGTAATAAAAAAAAAACAAGATGATTATAGTCCTAAAGCACTTCAATTTACAACAAATTTATCCAAAGAAAACTCCTTTAATTATAATTTAATTGTCCACTTTTACGTTTATTAGTTGAAACCACTGGACCTTTTTCTTTAATTTAATTATTTGTAAGTAGCAGCTAGACAGAAAGAACTTTTCACTTGAATTAATATAATTACAATTCACAAGTCCACAAGAGCGTGAAAGAAAACTAATTTATGTAAGCGAATAAGAAAAATCCTTGTGAAACACTTGTATCTCGTGCCCAATGACCAGAAAATAAAAGAGCCGAAGGAAATGGAATTTGTTAATTCGTGTTTTTGAATTCAAAATTAATTGATTTAATGCTTAAAGTATGTATATTTTATACTTTCATATTATGCTATAAAATTAATCAATAAATCACTGAAATATGTGTACAGTGTTGCGCAGTTGATACAACATCATATATGGAAATTCATATAGGCCAAAGGTATGGTGATGGTGGTCTTGCACACGTTCGCTGGCTTACCCGTTATAATATGTTGGTATGGTTTCACGAGGTCCACGGTACCAAAGAGCTACGACCAGAGACAGAGTTACGACTGTGACTCGTCAGAAACTCGTACCACTTTCGTTCTGCACCGGAGCTCAAATCCCGTTAGCCGCGTGTCAATGACTACAGGGTTCGGCACTCGAAGTGTTACTAATACAAAATGCTGTAATTTTGTTAATTATGAGCATATTTATTTTAAAACTTCAGTATCGAAAAGAAAGCATATAAAATAAATAAAAAAGAAATTATTGTTCAATATGACCACCTTTAGCGCGGATAACAGCATCGAGTCTGACCGAGAAGGCTTCACACGCTGCACGAATGTGGTCTGCTGGTATTTTGTTCCATTCTCGGCGGAGAGCAATCTTTAAGGCGTCGACCGTCTCATATTTTTTTGTTGACACTTTAACTTCTAGAATTGACCATATGAAAAAATCCATTGGGTTTAAGTCCGGGGAATATGGTGGCCATAGTTGCGAAGAAATGAAGCTCGAAAGATTTTCTTGTAAAAACATTTGGGTTTCACGTGCTTTGTGGGATGGTGCCGAGTCTTGTTGAAAGGTCCAATGATTTCTACCAAATTGTTTACATGCCCAAGGTAACAAAGCATCGTTTAAAATGTTTTTACGGTAGATCTGCTGATTTATCTTTACACCCTGGTCAATGAAAACGAGAGGTGAGCGTCCCGTGGCAGTTACCGCAGCCCAAACCATCACAGGTGCTGGTGCTTGCTTTCGCAAGGCAATTCGTTGGTCTAATTGTCATTTGATTTACACTTTGACCACACGCGATCATTTTGTTTGTTCACATATTGCTGAACCGTAAAAATTTTTTCATCGGAAAATACCAAATTTTCAAGCATGCCACCAACGTGCAAGTGCTTTATGTTCTTAGCTCTTTCTAGACGAACTGCCTTTTGTGCAAGTGTTAGGTCTTGCACTTTTTGTAATTTGTAGGGCTTCAGTTGAAGTTTATTTTTCAATATGCGCCCTATGCTCCGGGCAGATACATTAAGACTTTTCGCCAATTTAACTGCGCTTTGTCGTGGATTTCCTTCAATTCTAGCCTTTACCTTTCGAACCATTTCTGACGATGTTGCTGTTGTTGGATGTCCACCTCCATGGCGTTTTTTGATGCTACCCGTATCATTGTAACGCGTGATGGTCCGATACACAAACATTTTGTTCAAATGTAAATGTCCTAGCTCATTAACGATGACTGACTGCGATTTTCCAGCCAAATACAAAGATATGACACTGTTTTGTTTGACTTCCATCTGCAAAACTTTTTTTAACAACGACGAAAAATAATAGGGTTTTGTTAGTTTATTAACAATACAATAGACTAAGGAATGTGAAAATATGGGCGCCATACTGTAAACAGTTTAGTTGCTATAGCAACGTAAAGTTAGTAACACTTCGAGTGCCGAACTCTGTACTTAAGCTATGTACGGATTTAGCACTCGCTAAAAAACTGGTAAATAAAAACATTGTTACTGGCGTCGAAACTGGTAGAATAATCACAAAGTTCAAGGGCATGTGAAATCCATCATCCGGCACTGGGCCAATGTGGTGGATTATAGCCCACACTCTCTCTTTGAGAGAGGGCCTGTGTCAAAGAACATAATGATAATATGGGCTGTTGATGACGACGGCACTTAATATATTGGAGTCAGCCAGGTCGTTGCTGAAGTATAAATTATATGATAATTATACCTATATCAGGGTCCAAAAGTCAACATCAGTTTTGACATTATGACAAACGAAAAAAAGAAAATCAATATTGACGAACGTACCTCATCTTCTACATGCAAACACCATAAACGCAATTTTCGCCACATTAACATTGACAACAACAAATGCATACCTAAATTAATAGACACTGAACGAGACTGGTCGATGCACTGAGTTAGTCGCAAATTGCAAGTCAATTTATACGCGGAAATGTGCCGATCATGCTATTGTGTGCCTGTTACTACCAATCAGAAGAGAATGGTAATGGAATGATTGCAATGTATTGCCATTTGTGAGAGCCACTTTTAAAGTCTCCTGTGACAGAATAGAACCAGTTGAAGTGTGTATTGTGCAGATTGAATTGCTTTGCAGTTTTAAAATAAATATTTTTTTTTTCCGTAATAAAAATGATCATCCATTAGGATCCTTATATGCCTCTTATTTATAAATAAGAATCATATATCAATATTGACTTATTTATAAATAAGAATCATATAAGGCTCAATTTTAACCTGTTTTAGGTTAAGATAGACACTAATGAAAAAAATATATGCCAGCCCTTCGTCTATCAACTTATTAATAACATACTACAAAACTTAGAGTGAGTGCGGCTCAGCGGGGACTCGTGCGCTTTTCGATCCGACGCATCTGGGTGCGAATCCCGACTCGGCCCTGCACCAGTGACTTATAGTTAAGTGCAGATTTTGCACGCTCGCTCTAAAACGGTGAAGGAAAACATCGTGATGAAACCCGCTTACGCGCTTTGGAGTAGTAGGCTCTGGCCGTGGTTGTAATACCACCCACCGAACAAAGCCATGCCGTCAAACGACCTAGTCGTGTTTCGGGATGATGTTCGGTGAACCATCGGGGAGATGGGTCTGAGTAGCCGCTCAACTGCCATCTCTCTCTAGATCTATGTGCTTCATCTTAGGCCACATCATCGCTTCACATCAGGCAAGATAGTGGCCAAACATGGATCTATAAAGCGTAAAGAAAGCGTAAAGTAAGAGCAAGTAAAAATACCTGCAAACACAAATGCATTTGTCATAAACTCAAGGCAACATTGTTAGTATTGTTGTTAGTTTAAATAAATGCAGATACTTTAAGCTAAACTACAACAAAGTTAGGCTTTATTGTAAAGTCATCCATCAACGTCTAGTTGTTCTCTACGGACGATCTCACTTAGGATAAATCGATCACTTTGCGCTGAATTAAGTAAAGAGTTCCTTGCGGAGATGCGCGAAATACGCTAACGTAACAACAGATACCTCTAGAATTCGTTACCTACCCTAGTAATCTTGTGTATTCTATGCCATTGTAATTTCCTTCCACTATACAATAAATGAATCAAAATTATTGGCGAGGATCCTTGTGGCAACTGCCGTAACCGTTAAAGATAGAATAATTTGTTGTTGGAACACCATCTAGCGTTTTCCAAACAAATCGGTATATATAGATTATTGAAAAATTATGTTTTTATGCTTCTACCAAAGAGCTTTCTGTCACCGGTCGAAAACCCACAGGCCGAGCCAAGAAGAACCGAAATGATGTAGTGCAAAAAGACATGAGTCAATGCATGTTATCCGAATATGACGTCCTGGATAGAGCGAATTGGAGAGAAAATATACGGAAGGCTGACCCCACCACTATGTTGGATGCATAGCCGGGAAGAGAAAGAGAGAGCTTCTTCCAAAGTGCACTGTACTATTATCTATTCTGTGTTTTAGGTGTAAGTATTACTAGTTTGATCTACCATAAATATTAAAAAAAAAAACAAAATAAATTACTGGGCTTTATGAGACTCAACAGCTAATTGTCTCAGGGTAACGAGCGCAGTGCAGCGCCGCGCAGTGCTGTGAGCTGGCGTATTGTTTACCATCAGACAAACGACCAGCTCGTCTTGTCATTAAGTTACATTAAAAAAAAAAAAACACAAAGCTACAGAATCAAAACCTATGTAGACATGCATTACTATTACTGTCAGCCTGTGTCATCCCAGAAATAGCAGACAGACAGACATGTATTATATTGCCAAATTATACGTTTTTACTTTTATGCTCTGGCACCTACAAATATTTTTATTTCAGTTCCATATTCGTAGATTTTTGTAATAGTAGATTTTTTTAATGTGCTAGGTTAGGTAGGACTCGCGTAGTTTTTTAAATTAGTTCGATCTAGGTTTATAATGAATCGAACTCACGAAAACTTTCATATTAAGCGCGGAATACTGCGCCTTAGGTATTTTATTTTATCTACCTAATGTAGCTGCCAATTTAGGGCCCTTAATTTTAAAAATGTGTTAAAAAGTGGCTATAACTTTTTTATCGGTACTAAACTACCATTGTAGGCTTTCAAACGTAATTTTGAGACCTTTATGTATAAAGGATGATAATTGCCCTCAAAAATGAAGCTAATGATATCATGAGTATGGATGATTATTACATAAACACGCAAAAACTACAGAATGGATTTTGATGTCCTTTTTAAGTAATTTGTTTACTATAACAGGACTACATTTTATCCGGCAAAATTATCCTGCTAATATAGGTATTATAAATGCGAAATTTTGTGTGTGTGAAAGTGTGAGTGTGTGTTTTTACCATTTAACTCAATAGCGACTGAACGGATTTTGATGAAAGATACTTTAGGTCCTGAAACAAGACAAATAATACTTTTCATCTCGAAAAAAGGTTTAGCTTCCTAAGGAACGATTATGAACCTAATTCTCCTCAGACGGAGTCGCGGGCAGGGACCGAAATACCGGTAATCAATTGATATCGATGTTGGCACGAAAAATGGCCTACGGCTTACTTGGGAAGCGATCCTGGTGTTTGCTTCAGGAGGCGGCGGGCGTTGCTTTTTTTCCTGGATTATGTACACACACACACACGAGTCTGTTTTGTAAAGATAGATACGTCCACGTAATGGAGCACCGAAAATTGATTAATTTCACTAGTTGCCGCGGCGGCCATGCGTGCGCGCGGTAACTCTCGTCGAACAGGGGCAGTGTTGCCAAGCGTCTCTCGCAGGAAAGCACCCAAAACGCGGGCGCAATGAATCGTTACCAACCCAGAAAATTATTATGTTTTTATGCATGTGGTCAAATTACTACTAATTATTGTTTCAGTACGAAACAATCGATACCACAATTTTTTTTATCTATTACGGATTTTTGTTTAGGTTTCGGTGTCGGTCCCTGGTCGCAGACACCGGTTAAAATTGAATGTAAATACATTTTCTATGACAATCTGATATAGTAAAACATTTTCACGGACGCAGTTTTTAAATTTTTTTATGATTATACTAAATGTTATCTATTGTTACAGCAGCTTAGATAAAAGCTGTCAAAAAAGATGTCATTTTCTATAAATACTCATTGTTATCAACGCTTTAAACAAATTCAGTTTAAGCCTAACACAGTTTTAAACTGAGATATCATAAAATTAAAATACATTTGCCCTTATGAATAAAGCTAATCCCTTTGCGCAATAACCTTTTTAACTATTGTATATCAAGTATCTATTTATAGACTCATTTTCAGATAATAAAAAATATTTAGGTTTTGGAAAGAAGACAATCACTGTGATTAAAAATAACTATCAAATAGGCCTAAATCATCATCATCAGCTCATTACGTTCCCACTGCTGGGAGACGGGCTTTCTCTCATAGACAGAGTATGGACCAAAATCCACCACGTTGACCCAGTTGCGATTAAGAATAACTTTAAAAGAGGCCCAAATCATCATCATCATCAGGCCATTACGTTCCCACTGCTGGGAGACGGGCTTTCTCTCAAAGATAGAGTATGGACTATTTAACCATGTTGAATCAGTGCGGGTTGGAAAAAGTCACATCTCCTTAAATTTTGTTAATCTTGGACTTGCTGGTTTCCCTATAATCGTACGTGACACGTCGCCACCATTACGCGTAAATCAGTGTTAATTAAAGTATTGTAATATAATAAAATATGTATGTTAGATAATAAGGTATTTATATATATGAGCCCTGCTTTATTTAAAGCTATAATGTGTTGCCAGAACTAAATGTTTAAATAATTAAAAATAAAAATAAATAATGTTTTCCTTCACTGTTTAGAGGAAGTGTTAAATCCGTATATGAGTAGTTAAGAAAGTTTGAAAGGATTTGAACTCCGGTACGTTGGATTAAGAGTCGAACGAGCTCCCACTGAGCCACTCTCGTTTTGGGCTTATGTATTTGAAATTGACTATTTTGTTCAGTGTGAATTAAAGAGCTTTCCAAATTTGTTGCAGACTTATAAGAGGCGGCTTTTCAATGAATAATTTAATTATTCTGATATTTCAAGTGTATTGTATTTAGACTGGTTGCTGAAAAGGAGCTCTTAAAGTTCAATGAGAAAGTTTACTTGATAGACGTGAATCTAACTTTGTTAAGCGTAATTTTATCTGCTTGATTCTCTAAATCTGATTGTGTTTGACAGCGAAGTTGAAAGCGTTTATAATCTTTTCAAAAATTATAAAATACGTAGGCCTTCTTTGGGTTTTACCACGCGTTACTTAGAAATACAATGGATCTAATGGAATCAGGCGTGACGTTTCTGTCATTCTAGCGTTCGGCGAATCAACGCCTGATAGCGAAACACGTATCGTACAGATAGGGTTGTTTTTAGGGCTTTCTTTATTTAACATTATTTATATAACGTTATTTACTAAATTTATTTTTGTAAATTTTTTTTCACCTTATTTTTTATATAAAATATTAAACTCATTTTCATATTTATTATACATTTACTAGCTGACCCGGCAAACGCTGTTTTGCCATATAAATTAAAAAAAATATTAAGGATGAATAACCCTTATCACTTAGGGGTATGAAAAATAGATAGTAGCCGATTCTCAGACCTACTGAATATGCATATAAAATTTGGTAAAAATCAGTAAAGCAGTTTCGGAGGAGTAAGGTAACTTACATTGTGACACGAGAATTTTATATATATGATGATATTATAACAACAACCTACACAATTTCAGCGGAATTACACTAGATGTTTTCATTGCGTTATAGGTTGAAATATCCTATTTTAACAATTCGTAAGTCTCCACTTTGTTTTGTAAATATAATTGAGCTACAAGACGTAGGTCGTTCACCTGCTGGTAAGCAACTCGCGTGCCCATAAAAGTTGCAGAACTATCCTAAACTTTATTTAGCAAAATCCTGAGCGACACTGCTCTGCGTTTGTCAACCTGAGACAATAGCTCGTAGGTCTCTTAATGCCCAGTAATTGACGGCCTTTAGCATACGAGAAAACTACCACCTAATAGTAAACACGACAAGTATATATTTGATAAAAAAAAAACCGACTTCAATGTATCTTCGAAGTCCAAGGTCATATATCGATGAAATATATATGGGACCACTTCGTAGCTATACTGAACCCAACGCAACAAGAACTTTAAAAATCGGTTCATAAATGACGGAGATCTAAGTTAACAAACATAAAAATAAATATAAAAAATACAATGATATACAGAACCTCTTCCTTTTTTGAAGTTGGTTAAAAAGTATCACATCAGTGATCGTTACATCGAAAACATTACATCGACGGACCATTGTACCGACATCCGATCGACAATTGTACAGCGAGCAATGTAAACTCAGTCATCTCTCGTGTGTGGCTAACGCTGGTGTCAGAGTTTTTTGCCTCCACCTTACGACTGATGTCTTAAGACAATAACCGAGACCGACGGCTTAACGTGCCCTCCGAAGCACGGTGGCGCTCAGATGTAAATGCGACACAAACGGTCATCCATCCATGTTGTGACCGCTGCGAACGTTCCTTCAACTAGAAGATCTGTTACAAACGGCTACGCTACGAGTGCTACAGTTCAGTTAGTGTAAGAGTATCTACAATAGTTTTATTACACTGAAACCACATTTTTACCCACAGGTTATACTGCTACGCCCAAAAGCACGTGAAGTCAATCCGAGCCGTCACCCGGACGGTTCAGCTTCCAGACAACCGGACCAAGTCCGTTCGGACCCGCGTCCACACCCACGTGCAATCGTCTCCTTACCACGTGTCTGATCACAAGGCAGCCATCACCGTGGGCATCATCATGGGCGTGTTTCTTCTGTGCTGGGTGCCTTTCTTCTGTGTGAATATTGTAGCGGCATTTTGCAAGACTTGTATACCAGGTATGTCCTTTGTCTTGTGTCCGTCACGATGTATTTTGACTATTGACAGTCGAAAACTTAATTCCGACACGTTGGTATTAGATAAAACGCTATCACGATCGATCCGGTATTACTCTACTCCGAAAATATTTTAAGGTGACATGACCTAATCGATTAAGACTCTATGCTATTTAGAATATGTCCTACTCCGACAAAAGGTTATCGACGAATTGCCACTCCCACTCCTCCGTGGCCCGACTCGCTTTTCCCCTACAGTACTATTAGGGATTTTATGTCTAGAATTTTTATCAAAACGAGTTAGTCATGTCGCTTAAACTATTGCCGGAGTTCAATCACGTTATGATAGCGTTTTGTCTAATAACAATGTGTCGGAGTTCAGTTAGTCACTCAATATAGCAATCCCTTCTATCCAATATATCTAAAATATAAAATATATCTAATCTAAATATATATAATCGAAGAAATCCTCTAATGCGACTTTGAAAGCATTTGCTTACTTTAAAATTGAATAAACAGAAGTTTTACTAATTTCAAAATTAAAGCTAATAAAAATGTATGTCCACTTAAAATTCAATCAAAATTGTATTCAGCAAAAGCTGTACAATTACGAATAGTACAGCGTAAATAGAAGTTAGTTTAAATAGAAGTTTGAAATCGTTTTAAGTGTAAAGTAAAGTTTGAATCAAAACTTAATGTTCTATGAAAAATAAGAGATAACAACAATAACGTTTTCTTGAATAAAATCTTTGAAAATAGGTTTAGAATGAAATTGACTGCGTTAGTACAATTATCATCATCAGCCTATCGCAGTCCACTGCTGGACATAAGGCTCTCCAATTACACGCCATTGAGCACCATCCCCGGCTACTCTCATCCAGCTGCTACCAGTCACCCTGCGAAGATCGTCGCTCCACCTAGCCTGAGGGCGTCGTATACGTTTGCCAATTCGTGGTCTCCACTCTAGAACACGTCTACTCCAATTGTTATCGGTTCTACGGCTTATATGGCTGTTAGTTAGTACAATTGTTTCAGTCTAATTAATGAATCAAACGACTCTTTGAAAGTTAATACATTTGAAGGTTATCTTGGTTATTTTGACTGTTAAATTTCACCTCTTAATTAGAAAAGAAAGTACGTTTAGCAATCGCTGGAAACTTTAAACTGCGATTAGACATTTGCTACGAGTTTCAAAAGTAAACTATTTCGATAAAGGATTTCAATCCTTTAGTTAAGGCCCATTTAGACGGTACCCGTTTCTTGCCGTTTGCATATAATTATATGATAATTATGCAAATAATTTATTTGCACCGTCTAAACAAGGTCCTAACGATATTTGCATGACGATTGCATAATAGTATGCAAATAAACTTGCACTGTATAAATGAGCCTTTATTATTTATGCTTAGGATTTGTTCACAGAATGTCTATTCACACGAGTCTAAGATTGTGTTGTTAGTGCATTTCTTCAATATTATTTATTTATTTTCTTCATAATATCCTAATAAACCTTAAACAAAACCCAAGGTTTGGAAACAATCGTAAATCGAAATATTCATTATGAACATAAACGGCTACTCACGTTATGATTGGTTCGGATATCTCCGACCAGGTTTCAGATAATTAGGATGTCCTTCTTCCGGGAGTTAACGCTTTGGATTCGCGGCGCAGACAGATGTCTGCAGATTTTTCATATTGTTTCTACAGCGTCGCGCAGGATTTTGCAAAACAAAGTTCTGGGTGGTATTGTTATTGTTATGGGCTGGCGTATTGCTTACCATCAGGCAAACGACCAGCTCGTCTCGTCATTCAATTACATGAAAAAGGCGAACGATATGCTCGTCTCAGTTCTATTAAAAACACGAAACTGCTTTTTTCTGTGAGTTGTTTCTAAAACTTTTGTCCGTGTAATTGATTTGAACATTTGAAGCCATTCTAATTACAGTTAAATAATTATAAACTTTCTTAAAGTTAATATTGTAAGTAGTTTTCACTTTACAAAATATCATAGTGCATAATTTAAAAGTTTCATCTGCATATATATGGACTTGCAAGGGATGAGAAGGAAGAAATGGAGAAGGGAAGGAAATGGTGTAGAATAATAGAGTCGTACCCGTTCACAGCTCTTTGCGTTTCAGATAGTAGTTGTACTATTAATTATTCTGTGATAGTAGGTTTCAAATATAATCAACTAGCTGCGCCCCGCAGTTTCACCCGCGGTTTTCCGGGATAAAAAGTAGTCTATGTGCTTTTCCAGTAGTAGTCTATGGACTTAAAGTATCTATATATATTTTTTTATGTTACTGAGTGATGAGACGAGCAGGTCGTTCGCCTGATCGTACGCGCCAAGCCTGCCCACAACTGCAGTGCCACCCAGAATTTTTGAACCTTAAAAGGCATTGCAAAGCACTGCGTTGCGCTCATAACCCCAAGACATCAGATATTAAGTCTCATATGCCCAGTAATTTCGCTGGCTACAGTGCCCTTCAAACCGGAGCATAGTAATGCTTGCGCATTACTGCTTGGTGATAGAATAACTGGCGAAGTTGTGGTGCCTACCCAGACGGCCTAACGCATACGAGAGACTTACCACAAGTACCTAACTGTTTCCGCACGCCTTGGGGTTTTGTTGAAAACCAGCGTCGGGTATCAAATAACGACACTTGACATTTATGTCGAGCCAAAATCCTCATTTGGCACCGCGTTTGTTCTCATATAAGTTGAAACTGTTGTCTCCATTGAGGAATGACACATGACCTCAATGGTTGTCTCTGTATACTGTCTATGAATTAAAATATATTTTCTTTGTGTATTTCTGTTTTCTTTATTTTATTATTTTTTTTAGTTTGTGGTCGTCAAATAAAGGTTTTTTTCTTTCTTCCTTTCTTTCTATATACTAAATTTCATAAAAAACCATTTAGTTTATGCATGATTGAGTAACAAACATCCATCCATCCATCCTCACAAACTTTTGCATTTATAACATTAGTAAGGACTTACACTTGTTGCATTTTATGAGCAAAATGCCTTTATTACTAAAATACTACAGATTTCACTTACTACTTTGCAAGGAGATGCATTTGGACAAATTATTGGCCTTACAGAAATAAAAATGCTCCAGCCCACTGCCAGTTGGTAGGGATTTGTAAAGATAGAGATTGGAAGAGCCGTTGGTAAACAATGATTTTGGACCAAGTACGTAAAAAGAGACTGACAAAAAAAGAAATACGTTTGTATTCCTTAGGGCGTAAATAACTAAAACTTTTAATTATGAATTGTTCATGTCTGGTCAAATGATCAAAATATAATTTATTTTTAAACAATCAAAAAATGCTAACGTTTTTAGATCTAATAATAATAATTAGTTTGTTTGCAAAATTGGATATAATTTGAATGTATGTTTATTTTTTATTTCTCTTTCGCTCTCTCTTTCTCTCTTTCGCCTTATCTCTCTCTTTATATCACCTGTCTCTATTTACGTACTTTACAAGTCTCTTTTTAACATCAACTTTGAATTATGGACGACTCACAACAAAAAATCAACTAGCTTTGTATTTTACTTGACTTAAGCTTTTTTTTCAGATCTCGCCTTTAAAATCCTGACCTGGCTTGGCTACTCCAACTCGGCCTTCAACCCAATCATCTACTCCATCTTCAACACCGAATTCCGCGAAGCATTCAAGAAGATCCTCACATCCAGGTATCCACTTTGCTGTGGGTACCAAAGCGTAAGAGCTAACACCCCCACCAGAAACGAAAACTTTGTCACCGACTACGGTACAAAGACTTTAGTCGTACGCCGAAGTGGTTCTCTAGGTCTTTCTGGAGTAGATCCTACTCCGAGGTCGTCTGCTGAATCAGTAAGGCCTTTGAGAGACTATCACATTTGACAAGAAGATGGCGGCAGCAACAACGGGCTGCTCGAAAACAGTGATGTGGTTTGACTTCTGTGAAATTCTAGAGGTACGAGGTGAAATAAATATACAAGGTGGAATTAAATTCGGTATTTTTCTGAAATTTATGTACTCAGTCCATGATGTTTTTGTACTCCAACGAAAGAAACCTGGAAGCTATACCACAATACACACACAAGCCGAGTTTAGGTTTCAGGTGCTCCACCAGTAATCTTTTTGTAACAAAAGCTTTAATTAATAAATGATTTGATTTTTGAAATGTCTATTTAACAAAACACTTTACGCGGGCGCAACTAAGCCGGCGAGGCTAGTAGGCGCCGTGCTATACGCCGAACCTTATGGTAATTTATTTTTAATATTTATTTCTTTAATTGAACGCTGCAGATTTATTCTAAAACATGGACTGACATATCCCGAATAAATTGGAACAACAGCCAGGAGAAAGAAGAAGAGAAAATGGACTGAGTAGATACGTTTCGGAAAAATATCGGATTCAATTCCAGCCTATATATTGAGAATCAATGAAAATACTTAAAATTGTATTGAAGATAATATTGAGGTAAATATAATATGAGTAGATAAGTAGAGTACTTATTGGTCTTCTGGGGTTTGAATTGAGTAAGGGATATATTAGGTTGTAAAATTCTACGAAGTGTAAAGATGTTTTGTGATTTTAAAGTGTATTTAATAAGTTAGTAAGTATTAAAAGAGTATTATATAAATAATCGTTATGTATAAAATGTGGTTAAGTGTAATCTATTGGAAACAGGCGTGACGTAGCAGAAATCTGAAACGCAAAGAAAATATCTAGTGTAATTCCGCTGAACTACACTAGATAATATTATTATTATTATTTATTATAATAACTAGTACGGCTATACAATTACACTAATTTACCAATTAAAATACAATACAGATACGAAAGAGCAAATAATTAAAATACAGAATAAAACATATTAATACGAATCATATTCATCAATCAATCATCATTGTATGTCAAACAATATTTCCACGTCAACAGGTACATAATTTATAATAGATCCAAAATATTTGTCGAATGTCATAAAAGATAATAAAATGTCAGAATAAGTGAAAAGTAAAATATAATACAGTTCGATTTTGTTTTATTTTCCAAACAAGTGTTATATTGAGTGATCATGTGTAATATCGGTGGAATATTAACCATTATGTGTTCGTAAACGTGCACGAGTAGGCAAATGAAACAAAATAGAGAAAACATTGCTTTTTATGTTCTCCCGAAAACTCCATGGAAAGCTTAAAGTTCCACCACTTTATTGAAGCACTAGGAGAGGGTCCGACTTGTTGCTGTTGACCCTCATTCTCAACAAAAGTATAACAAATGGAATATTAAACTATCAAATAAAAACTACGTAAGACATGGCGGTATGGTCCTAGAGACTTTAGCCTGCACTAACAGGCTGGGAGAAATAAAAAAAAAATGTCAATGTAATAGTAAATAATAGTCTTATCTACTTTCATGCATTCATCTTCATTCAAAATATTGAAACAAGCTTCATAATAATCAGCGGAATTACACTAGCTATTTTCTTTGCGATTCAGATTTGTAGTTAAGTATGTAAAAGTCAAATGTTTTTAGAATAGGTATATCCAAATAGTTAAATGAAAGTTATTCCATTAGAAAACTGAGCATTTTCAAAAATTTTTATAAACTAGGACAAAATCCTTTTTGCACGACAAAAATATAGAAGGCAGAAATCTTACGCAAGAAGTTTCGGTAACAAGTTACAAGCAATTCCATTTAAATAAATATTTAATCAAACATAAAGTTCTTCTAACATGTAAAATCGAGCGTTAAATGAAAATAAAATTTTTCATAGTCAATACTCTCCAATTAATTCTTGTACAACTTTATTTGAGAGTTTATCACACCTTGCACACATTGCTGGGACACGAGCTTTCTCTCATAGAGAGAGTATGGGCCATAATCAACCACGCTGGCCAAGTGTGGGTTGGTGGATAAAGTTACCTATATAACATGTAAATAAAATCGTAAATGTATTTGGAGAAAGTCTTAAATTTCAATAATAATAACTGATGAACTTAATTTATTTTGAATATCTAATGAATATATCTTGCCATTTATTAGGTTCCTGATAACCAAGAACAAAAACTATCACTTCATAAATTCAACTGAAAAATATATCAAGTCGTAACTCAGCTTTGACAAATCCTATAAAAATGGTTCCATGGACTTGGATAACTTTAACTTACTTAAGTTTCTTCACAGAACATTTTTAAAGTCTTTCTTTTAACTCCTTTGTGCTCTTAAAATAAATTGTTCGAAGAGTAGACATTTTCCAGTCACGTCACACTGAGTTTATAAATTGAATCACTCAACAAATCCTGTGATACTTTGTAATTTTAGTCTATTATACGAATCTTGTTAAAATTAAGAGTAAATTTAGTGCTAAATCGCAATTTAAATAAAGCGAGTAAAAAACGCATGAGATTAAAAAAAAAAACATTTTTCTTCAGAGGTCATAAGACTTAAAGAAGTGGTTTATTAGACCTTCGTTGCTTGGTTTTTTATTTAAATTAAATATTAACCGAAATACCAAATTGATATATACTTTATCTTCTTTTAGTAGGTATAATAATGTTTTCTTCAAATGCAATAAGATTCAAGTTTTAAGAACCATCTCAATACCTACAATATTACGAATAACAGTTTAAATATTTGTAATTTGAATGTTAACATTAGATTTATTATCTATCAGAACTAAATAAGCTCCTTTTTCAGGCTGTTTCCAAATATAAATGTATATTTTACCTAAAAATAATATCAATTCCGTCGTTCATCATTCACCTTCTTAAGGGTGACGTAAAATAACGGAAGAAGAAATTCGACACTCGAGTTGGTGCCCACCGTAGCTCAATTGGTAGAGCGTCCCGCGCTGAGGGAATATTGGGTTGTGGGTTCGAGTCCCAGCCGGTGGTCGAATTTTTTCTTCCCGAAAAAACCTTGTTTGAGTTTTTCGCTTGGCATTCGTTAATGCTTAAAAATATTATAAAAATTAAAAATAATATATTTTATAAACAAATATATTATAAATTATGTAATTATATTATATTAGCAACATTTGTTATATGTCACTGTTATTTATCATTTACCTAATTAACCAGTGTGAAGTTCTTCCTTAAAATTATCTTCCGAAAAACGGTTTCTACCTTATAAAGCGTAGTTGCTTTTTTCTTCGAATAAATTAAATATATTTAAGTAAAGTATTTGCATGTATAATTTGAATTGATGGGGAAAAGCGCTAATGAAGTTTAGATTATAATATAGTAGCTACTTATAGAAAAATGTATGTATATTAAACTTGTTATATGTTAAGAAAGTATATAATATCTTAGAACATATCAAACATCATTCCAAAGGAATTTAATGTGGCATTTTAAAATTGTAAATATTTTTATGTTTAAATTTAATATATATATTTAGGTAAATTAATATTTATTTTTATGTGTAGATAATACTATATTATGAAATTATAATAGTATATGGATTAAAATTATCATAGTTATTGGAAATAGGTATAAATGTATTTAGACGTTGTAATATATGTTTTGTGGGACTCATTTCAATACCGACCATTTTGTTTGTTTAAAAGTATTTTCATGGTCAATAAAACTAAAGGCCACTTACGGACACATATCAACACCATAGATGACGTGAAGCTTAGAATCATCATCAATCTTCATCAGCCCATTACGTTCTCACTGCTGGGACTAGGGCCTTCCCTCGTAGAGAGAGTATGGGCCATAATCCACCACGCTGGCCCATTGCGGTTGGTGGATGTCACATGTCCTTGAATTTTTGAGATAAATTCTTGGACATGCCGGTTTCCTCACGATGCTTTCCTTCACCGTTTTTAGAGCGAGTGTTAAATCCGCACATAACTGAAGAAAGTCAGTGGTGCGAGGCCAGCGGATTCGAACTCGGGTGCGTTGAATCGAAAGTCGCACGTGCTCCCACTGAGTCACACTCGCTCTTTGAAACTCACTATTCTTCGAAGCTTAGAATAAAGCGGTCATATTAAACAGATATTGAATTATATATTGATTTACATAGCTAACAAATCGGTGTCCCTATTAACTTCAACAACAGAAAATACTTCGACAACACAAACTTTCAATTTACTTTGTGGCGCTTCGCCGGCCGCTGCTTCGGCACGCTCGCTTCGCTCGCTCAGCTCGCGCGATGTGTGATCACTGTTCTAACATAACTTATCCTAGTCTTTGAGGCCGTTTGTATTATCAAAGTAATTTCTGTCGAACTAATACTTGTCGAATTATGGTCAGTCGAAGCAACGACATGTCGAACTATATTTTTTTGCAGTAGGTGTGTCGAAATAAAGAACTATCAAAGTTCAGAGGGACACCCCTAACAAAAATATGGCCAATAGCGTTTTACCGAATACACTGACTGCGCCTCGTTCAGGTCATCGGTCATCTCACCTCTACTGGTATGATTCCTAGCGATAATGACCCTATACGGGGTATGAACAAGTGTCCTCCAAAAACGGTCTGAATCACTTGATTCTTCACCACTTTCTTTTGTATCAGTTAACTTTTAAAAGTAGCATTAGTCTGCAAAATTAAAAGCTTGTTATTCATCAAACTGTAATCCTCGGATTGAAAATTAACTTTCAATTTGTAAGCTATTCCAATATTTTTGTCAAAGTTCGTACCCAAAGATTTCTTTGAACACTGAACTTCTGAAAACTTTGATAACTTCTTTAAACACTGCCAAGAATATTTAGAGTTTTCTGTTTTAAAATATTATCATTTCTGTGGAATAGACACAATTGTTTACTTCCGTGCCGTCATACTTCGTGAAGGATTAGTTACCGTTATAGGTAGGTATTGTTAGCCTGCATTTCCTCAGTGTTAGCCAAAAGTTTCAAGCCAATCTAGGCTTCACGATCTTGAACTATTATTGACCAGTAGGCAAAATATTTATGTCCAATTTAATTTAATATTTAGTTAACCAATGGCTATTTCGTAATTGAAGATAATGTGAATTACATTGTGATCACTCAAAACCGATCAAATAGTAGGTATAGGTAGTTTAGACTTTTGAAGTCGTCTGTACGAGCAACATTGTTGCAACAATCCTGATATCTACTATAATATTTTTCCAAAGGTCTACAACACAGTAAAAAAGACCGTAATTAAAATTTTAAAACCCTCCGACACAATTAAACGTGTAAGAACCACCGCTAGAAAACCTCATTTCAAATAAAAAAACCGCATCCAAGTCAATTCACCCGTTTAAGACCAACGGTGCCACAGCCAGACACACAGTGGTCAAACACTTTTTGCCAAGTCGCGTAGTTAACCACTGGAATAATCTACCAGAGTCAGTGATCAGTGCGCCATCAGTAAACAGTTTTAAAAACAGACTTGACAAACATTTAAAAATAAATCACAAGTGCAACGATATGCACGCATCAGCTCAACAAGCTGCTAGTGCATCATAAAATAATAATAATAATAATAAAAAACATAAAACTCATTATTTTTGCGTCGGGGGTTAAAAAAGGCGGAGATTAGCTTTCAGGGCAAGCAAGAGATTCTCTTACTGCATAGTTAGAGAATCCCTTGTTTCATAATGTGAAAGCATAGGTAAGAAAAGTGGCTGTAATATTGCTCGTGTATGCGATCGCTTAGCATGTAATATTGTTTATTGTATGTTACTATTATTATGTGTAATATAACTAGGCTATTATGTAAGGCAAATAACTTAATCTATTTTCAAGGAAAAAAAGCAATGTTAGTTCTTGATCATTAACCTTTATTCGATGTTGTAAATAGTTTTCTATATTAATATTAATGTCAATATTAATGTATAACTAATATAAATCTCTCGTTATAGGCCGCTTTGTTTCCGAGAACTGTAAGTGGGGCTGTTTAAAAGTTTCTAGTCAAAATAAATTGGATTCAAATTGAACTTTGTTTTTGTTCCGCAAACACGTCGAGTAATATTGGTTTAGTCTATCTACTGCTGTAGGTTTGGTTTGTGAAAGGTATTCCATGATACGCTTAGCTATAAGCTCTTGCAAAAAAAATCCACGACCAGTTTTGATGTTTGCAAAATGAAAAAATGTTATGGAATTGGCCTGACATACCATACCTTTTTTTTGTGCCATTGTTTTTTCGTGTTCTACCAGTTTTCTAAAGCACTGAGCTGATTCTATGCATAAATTAAAAATACTGGCTTTGATTTTTTGATATAATGGATGAAATATACAAGAAGTATATTTCAAAATCGACTAAAAAAACGACGAATTTTTGACATTTGTAACTCAAAACATGCAAGGCCATATTTATAAAAGTAGGTCAGTCATAGTGACTACATATAAGGTTAACCTTATAGTTACGATGACTGAATTACTTTATAAGAAAGTTTAATTCTTGAGTATTCGAGCAGAAAAATCATAAATACGTTGAAAAATCACTAGAATTTTAGAATTATTCATAAGAAACCTAGCATTTAACCAAAAAACACTTCGGAGGTTCACCTCGTATCTATATCAACAACACTTGGGTTCACCTCTATTCACCTCTAATCTTATACCAACAAACACTTGGGTTCACCTCCGTTCGCCTCGTATCTTATACCAAGATGCAGTATCCAGCTTTACGAGGATTTTATTCCCGTCGTAAAGGGCGCTGAGAATTCAGTGTGTTGTGTGAATTTATATTAGTGTTACATACACTTATTTAGTTGTAGATCTAAGAGCGTCCCTGGTTAGTTCGCGGGTTTGACTTAGTTTATGATCACCTCAACAAAGGAGATTGGTAAGTATTTTTTTTTACGCTTAATAGATCTATGTTTGGCCACTATCTCGCCTGATGTTAAGCGATGATGTGGCCTAAGATGGAGCACATAGATCTAGAGAGAGACGGCAGTTGAGCGGCTGCTCAGACCCGTCTCCCCGATGGTTCACCGAACATCGTCCTGAAACACGACTGTTTGACGGCATGGCTTTGTTCGGTGGGTGGTACAACCACGGGTTTCATCACGATGTTTTCCTTCACCGTTTTTAGAGCGAGCGTGCAAAATCTACACTGCACTATTAAGTCATTGGTGCAGGGGCGAGTTGGGATTTGAACCCAGGAGCGTCGGATCGAAAGGCGCACGAGTGCCCGCTTAGCCACACTCGCTCTTAAAAGTGTGCTGTCTGTTGCTCATTTCCCACTGAACATCTGTCGACCTACTTGAGTGATAAATTCCGGCCTAAGGGTGTCGTGTTTCGATGATTCAGAGGACGGGCGCAACCATCACCGCTGACACCTCAAGCTGACACCGCGCAGTTGCGTCACACGTCGCCTACAAAACGTGTCACAAAATAAATATTTTTAATATAATTTATATGTATGTTAGTTCTAAGGTATGTATTTATATGGGCCGTAGAATAAGTAAATAACATCTGTACTTTTTTTAATGTTGCCTAAAATAATGATTAAATAAATAAATAAATACCTTCGATCGGGTATATATGATCGAAGATAAATACACTCAACGATAACTTTGATCGTGGTCTCCAACTAGGATTCTCTGTGTCTAGGGAACCACGAACAATGAGGACCATGGTCCCACAAGACTCAGACACGAAACACATGATAGCGCTTTTTTTTCTATGCAAAAACAAATGTCTGAGTGAGTTGATATAAAGCAATAAATTAATGAATGAAAGATGTCCTTGACATACTTCGTTTCCTATCTACATTTAAACTTTTTTTTATAGAAAACATGCACCTCAAAGCCACAGATAAATCTGACTTTTACTTTTATTGTGCGAGTTGAAACGATTCTCTTGTCTAGAAATAAACCGTCGAGACGTCGTAAATGTAGGTAGGTACATGAGTGGTAGATACCCGTGGGGCATTGTCTCAGGCGACGCTATTGTCTTGCAAGGTGAATACCTTAATGTTTTAGACTATATTAAAAACAGTCTAAAGTAAAATAAATGTTAAGAGAAAAATAATCGAACAGGGGTCTTACCAGCTTACCACCAACTTTTACAAGACAATCATGCTACAGGAACGTTTTATTTGAAGCTTACAATCATATTACTCTGATTCGTACCATGAGCTTCATAAAACAATAATGTTTTTGTTCCTGCGAAGTGTCAGCTGTCAAAAATCACCTTGAATGAATTACTTACGATGACGTCATCAAAACTTCTCAACAATACAATATCAAAGTAAACTTTTTTTTAGGGCTTCGTGGTACGGAAAACGGAAGTAAGCTTAAAATAATACTGGTTTAAGAGAAGGTGGTAATCCTGCAGAGGTGTTTGCTTCTCGAGTCGAAAATTTATCCAGTAACATTTATTTTATAAGTACGCTGAGTTTTTGTTCGCTGACATTTATTTGTCAGTGATCACGAGGGAGCCTATTATAGAACTCTAGCACTCAGCATTTCCGTGCTTGACAAGCAAATTTGAATCATGCATGATTCAAGTTTACTATGTATACATGATTTGCGTTAAAGAACAATTTTTATTTTTATAAATTTTAAATAATACTGTTTTTTTTCTTAGCGTATCGATCTATTTTCTTTCGGCTCTATATTTTACCGCTGACACCGCCTGCTGGCGCCCCCGCCCGCTTGGCTCCACTCTGTCCGCGCGCATGACGACTGCAAGAGCTATAAAACCGCTCAACGACATGCCCGGTCAGCAACCAGATCTGGATATATTCCACGACAATACAGGTAGGTTTAGTCTCCTAGCTAGTTCCGCAATGTAATGTTTTGGATGTTGATGTAATTTGCTTGTGCAAATAAATAAATAAATCTTCTTGGATCAGTACTCAGCTACAAGCACAGCATTGTCCTGATACTGATAACATCAACAGAGTGAACCAACCAATAAACCTCCAGAACCGACAGCAAAATTAATGGGCATATGAGACTTAATTTCTGATGTCTCGGAGTGATGAGCGCAATGCAGCGCTATACAGTGCTTTTTATGCTATTAAAAATTCTGGATGTCAATGCAATTGTAATGCGCAGGCACGGCGCTTACCATCAGGCGAACAACTTCTCGTCTCATCACTCAGTACCAAAAAAATGCTTGACCTAATTTTACCAGTAGGTATTTATATTATGATACCGGACAGGTTTGACCTCAAATCTATTATGGCTCCGCTTACCCGTGAAATGTCGTTTATTACGTCAGAATCAGAACCACTGCAGACCAGCCCCCGTACCTACTGGTGCCTCAAGCGCCAATAGCCTCAAAGCCGTATATCGTGTTGAGCTCAGATTGAGGTAGATTCAATGCGACAATGTCTTGTGATGCCATATATTGTCCCATGAAATATTATCTCAACTTAAAGTTATCGTATTTTGGTGTAAATTAATGAGATTATAAAATAGAATAGAATAACTCTTTATTATAACATCGTGATACAGAAACAATTAAAACTAAAATAACAATTATCTTAATACTAGCGTCACAATGGATTATTTCGATTTATTGTCTGAATTTACATTAATTAGACCGTATCTCCTTAGTCGCAGTGAAGCTAAAGCTATAACTTAATATGGGCTCAGTACGATATACGATTGGCGCTTGAGGGACCAGTGGGTACAGGGGTGTAATGTGTATGGCTGGATATGACCCGCGAACGTTCTAAAGCATCTAATGGATCGGACTCGAAAATGCTTAAAACACTAGAGCTTTTGTTCACTTCTGTACCTATTTGATACAGTGATTGAAAAAGTTGACATTGTAGCCAGCGACATCGTAGCCAGCGATGTCTCGGGGTGATGAGCGCTATACATTGCTACGCAGTGCTTTTTATGGTAAAGTTGTGGATAGCACTGCAATCGTTATGGGCTGGCGTGGCACTTTGTTAAAAGTTTGTCTTAAAATATATATTTCAACAAATATCTTGTTTTTATAAAGCAAAATGTAAAATTAATTTCATTTGGCACTGGCCGCATGCACAAACCGCGCGATGTCAAAAAGTTCTCATACAAAATAAAATGAACAAAACCGGACGTCAGTTGCACGCCTTGTTATAATATATTTGACTAAATTCTGACCACGGTTGGCCTCGAATACCAATATCAGAATGCCGTCGGAATTCTCTGCGCGCCCTGAGCTGTGTGGACTGGATATTGCTAATATAATATACATGACAATTGAAAATTGTTTGCAGATTGCAGACCTGCATTTCTTGTGTCTGTCCATGGAAGGCCTAGTTTACCTACGTCGTAATAGGAATTTATAATAATTAATTCATGAAATCGGAACCATGAAGATAGATGAACGCTTTGTTGCTAACATTAATTTAAAGACATCACATAAAAACAATAAAAGAAAATCTCAAAATGGAAGAAAAAGAAAGGATGGAGAGGAATTATCAAAATGTTAAAGACGGGGATGTAAGGTCTACAATAATAATAAAAAAATAAACAATGTCAATAAAATAAACTACAATACTAAAATCTATACTAATATCTACATTAGATACAATACAATAGCAACATTTTAAATGCCTTTATAAACATACATATACTAGGTTAAATTATTTACTTATTCATTTTTTTTTATGTACCTGATTGACGAGACGAGCTGGTCGTTTGCCTGATGGTAAGCAATACGCCAGCCCATAACAATAACAGCACCACCCAGAACTTTGTTTTGCAAAATCCTGCGCGGCGCTGTACTGCGCTCGTCACTCTGAGACAATTAGCTGTTGAGTCTCATAATGCCCAGTAATTTTGCTGGCTTCAATGCCCTTCAAGCCGGAACACAGTGATGCTTGCGCACTACTGTTTGGCGGCTGAATAACTGGCAAAGCGGTGGTACCCACCCAGACGGCCTCTCGCATACGAGAACCCACCACCAGATTAAATTATTACCTAAAGTTTCAACGCCTTTTTGGGAAATATCGCTGTTGATTTTTTCAATCAATCAGTTTAGGTGTGGTATAGCTACGTGACAGTATACTTATGTTTAAGAGAAGGCCTCAGAGAGATTTGGTCCTCTCAGAGACATCGAGTTTTGGGCTCGTATATTTACGGGAATTACTAAAACCTATAATAACACACACCATTTTATCGCTGCAGTTGCTGTAATTAGGTAAGTCCGGGGGAGCTGGCCCTACTAACTTTTGAAGGCCTTTGTCAAGAATCGATAACGATTAAAACAACCATTTTTATCGTAAACAAAACTTTATTTATATTTCTTATTCTTATCGAAACTTATAACTTATATTCAATACCAACAAAGAAAAGTAAACATTACGTATCAATACAAAAAAAAAATTACTTACACGTGATTTAAAAATATCATAGTTGGCCATCTCTCCCGGAGTGTCCGGGAGTGACGGCCCGGGGGGAGATGGTTAATTACTTTTTATGCCTATTCACTTGCCGTTTTACTACAATATCAGCTCCTTGTTTTGTTTTACTACCGCAGGTATATATTTTACATTCTACAGCATCATCCCATCACGTTCCCGCTGCTGGGATACGGGCCTTCTCTCATAGAGAGAGTACGGGCCATCCACCACGATGGCCCAGTGCGGGTTGGTGGATGTCACATGACCTTGAATTTTTGTGATAAATTTTTGCACATAACTTATGAAAGTCACTGGTGCGTGGCCAGCGGGATTCAAACTCGAGTGCGTCGGATCGAAGGTCGCACGTTATCCCACTGAGTCACACTCGCTCTATTTACTCGCTTTATTTTACATTCTAGCCAGTCTTCAACAAGTTGTGTCTGGTAATCTTTTTCACCGCAGTCTCTACAGTTGTCTTCCTCTATGTCTTAATTTTCCACTTTCAGTGGAATCCTAGAGAACCATGAAAATTCTTTGCAACAAATGTTTGAGATTCTACAGATGGATTTTGGTTTGATTCCTAACAGTCTTTTTACTCTCCCGGAAAAAATATGGCTATCTATCCCAATTATCTGGGAGAGATAGCCATATCAGTGTAATAAATAATAACGTCATCTTGGTCTATCATTTTATGCTTGAAATACGAGAAAACTTAATTACTTCACAATTTTTTGTGAAGTAATTAACTTTTCTCGTCAGAAAAAAGAAAGAAAAAAGAAAATAATTAAGAAAGAAGATGTAGAAGTGTATCAGAGTACAAAAATGAACAAATACAATACAAATACTCTTTATTGTATACCAGTAACATAAAAAAAAAATGATTACAGATAAACCTTATAACTAGGGTAGTACAATGGGCGGTCTTATCGCTTAGAGCGATCTCTTCCAGACAACCTTTGGATGGACAGTATCGGAAGAAAAGAAGTAGACGGTGGTGTACAATAATTCATAAATAAATAATACTATTATACCATTATATACTTATATAAATATAAATCCTAATAAATGAATAATAATATAACTATAAACTAATATATATTCATAATAAGTATAAACACAATTTTATGATAGCCTGAATGAACAAATTTTTCAAAACCTTTTCTTGAACACATGATAAGTCAGCTCCTATCTTATACTGGCCATGTGTTTAATAAACAAATTGGATTTTACTTCCTTTGAAATACTTTTTTTGCAGAAAATTCACACCAACATTTGCTGTCGGTCCGAGTCGAAGTGAACTAAATAAAACTGTCATTGCATGCCATCTGTCTTTTTTGAGTCTTTACAAATATTTTCCATCAGAATACAGTTATTAAAATCAATCTCAGTTTCTTGTCGTATCTTCTTAGTGGTTCTTTTTCCAATACGGTGGTTCTATTTCCGATACAGTCATTGTGATAATTTGACGTTAAGTGCGTCTGTGATGCCAAAAATGAATAAAGAGAAAAAATAGGTATATAAATGTCATTAAGTTAGCTCCAATATACATGAAGAGGGATTCATGTGTATTTTTAAGGGGCTACTTTACTGAACACCAACTTCCAAATAAAATTCACATAAATCCGGATAAAACTTTTAACGAATCACACCTCTATTATGAATGCAAAAGTTTGTATGTGTGTTAGTGCGTTTGTTCCCTCTTTACGTTGTAATGGCTCACCGGATATGAGTGAAATTCGGAATGGAGATAGAGAGAGAGCTTATACCCTGGATTTACACATAAGCTACTTTTAAAAGCGAAAGTTTGTATGTGTGTTTGTTCCCTCTTCAGGTTGTAACGGCTCAACGGATTTCGAATAGAGATAGCTTATACCCTGGGTTACTTTTTATCCCGGGAAACGTCGGGTGAAACTGTGGGGCGGAGCTAGTCGCTTTATGTTTATGTTCTTTTGATGTTTTCGTGTAAAAGTATAAAAATTCGTTTCCGCCGCCCATTAAACATTTTATCAATGCTCAAAAACCAAAGGTTCAAAAGGCATGCAAAATGCGATATGACAGATTTAGCTCTCACTTTAATCAAAGCGTTCCAGATTTTTTATTAGAAATTGCGTCATAGTTAGAAGTAGGTAGGTAGATATACTAAAATTTCCATGACAGCCTGTAAAATTTAGCTATAACGTTTTTTTTCGCCTAACGATCACATGTAGACCCATTTAGATCCTGGTCCCTAGCTTGGATTCCCTGTATCTAGGAAACCAGGAACTATGAAGACCATGGCCCCACAACACCCAGACACAATAAATATACTTACATTAATATATGGACTATCAAACTCCTATGTATTGAGAGAGGGCAGGGGTTTCAATGCCAAGGAACATGTCGTTGACTTATTCAAGACCACTGCCAGACAACTCAAACAGTTACTGGTCGAGGATTACTTTGTCAAGTGCTAATGTTACATGCGTTATAATATAGTTATATTGTGTGTGTTAACGTGTATTCTGTGTGTGTGTGTGTCCGTCTATATCTTCTATCTATCTAAAAGTGTTGTGTCATTTCTATATGTGGAAACTTGTAATTGACCTTCTGTGTATTTCATTTAAGCACTTTTACTTTAAATCCTAGCTGTAAGGTTCCCAAAAATAAATAAATAATTCACATGGGTCACATAATTATATATGTATATATTTATTTATTTATATGTTAACTTTATTATGATATGTACTTTTTTGGTACCTTTGTACCTATATTACGAGTATACTTTTATATTATTATTATTATATTATTATTATGTAGTCTGTGTATAGTACTATTATTGTATACTGGTTAGTTGGTTTATACACAAAACCGCCATCCCTTACAGTATCTTTGAGTCTTTTCCATCCAAAGGTTGTCTGGAAGATATCGCTATAAGCGACCGCCCATTGTAACACTTTAGCTTTAAGTTTTGTTTTGTAATTATTTCTTGTTGTTGTGTAACAATAAAGCGTTATCTATATCGTCTATATCTATATCTATATCGTATCTATATCGTATCTATATCGTATGAATGAACAGGGCGACCTTTAAGATAAGCGTTACTGCCAACCTTCTATCTACGAGCCTGTCGACGAGACGTCGGTCCTACATCTCGACCAATGATATTGTAGGAAACGTTGTTCATTTAGTTTTTCTTTTATGTAACAGTGCAAATAGACGAGGATGTCGGTCACCTGATGGTAAGCGCCACGCTAACCTATAGCAATTGTGTGCCACCCAGAACTTTTAATAGCATATAAAGTACGGTGTAACATCGCATTGCATAACAACTCAGAGTGATGAACTCTGAGTTAGTTATTAAGTCTCACAATGTCCAGTAATTTATTTCGCTGACTACATAATGCCCTTCAAACCAGAACACAGTAATGCTTGCGCACTACTGCTTGGTGGCAGAGTAACTGACAAAGCGGTGGTACCTACCCAGACGGCCACCTACGAGAGAGACCTACCACTTAATAAGAGACAGACATAGACCTAATAAGCGCTATACCTACATGCAGATTTCGTTAAGAAGCTCAGCAAATTGTCAGCTAACGTTAATTTTGCTGAGTTTTCAAGACATTCATCAATCACTTTTTAACCATTATTCGCGCCACCTAAGTCACTTAAAAATCACCTAAAAATATGCGCCATTAATATGAAACAAATGAATGCTAAAGAAAAACTCGACACGTCATCCTTTACCATTAATTCGTCCCATTTTCCACTTCCACCCAAATAGATTAACGAAACCTAATTGCACATTTTTAAATCAGAAAGAAAATTATTTTCAAAAGGAACAAGCCCAGAAACGGACAATAGGGGAAATGACAAATGCCTTTGCTGTTTCCTGTCAGAAATCAATTATTTTTCACCTCAGCTGTCAAAGTGACAGCTCCGCACGCCTTGCGACGAGGGGCGGTCAGGGATTATGTTCGTGAAGTTTACTTGCAGAATAAAAAGGTTTTTTTTGTGAGCTGATTGTTTTGACAGGCATGTCATGTTTGTTTTTGAATTCCCACCTAGGGCTGTAGCAAAGAAAACTAAATATTACTACGTAAAGAAGCGACACTCCCCCCCCCCCGCTAATTTGTCGTCACCCGCAATGCCGTGCTTGCGTCACTCTGTTGTCACCGCTCGCTACGAATGACTAATGAGTGAGATTCAAATGTTTATTTTATATGTGCGATCAATTGATGTTATTTGAAGTTGTTATGACCTTTTTGGATGACGACGACGACTTGATTTACAGAGGTAGAGCAGGCCGGCTGACTATTAGAGAAAAAGACGGAGAACGGCTGAAGACGGTGGAGCTGACCAGGACCTGAACTGACTGACGGAGGTCTACCTCTCTCTTTTTTCATTAAAATTCAATATATTGACTATGATACAATATTAATATACCTAAAACAAAATGGTTCGTTATTGTTCTGTGTATGGATGCAAAGAAACCACTTACACAATTGAAAATCGGAGATTGTTTGGTTTTCCTTCAGTTTTTTTTCACGTCTCCCAGCCAAGCGATAGTAGGTGTGAAAGAGAAACACTTAGGTTGCTTACGTATAGCGTTGTCCTTGTCGCGCTCGATTCGTATTAGGTCATCCCTACAATAATTACGCACACACATGAAACGTGTGCGGACAGGCCGGTGCGCCAGTAGTAGTACTAGACAGTTAGCTCGGCGAATTTGTATGGAGTGTCGGGGGTCTGGCTGTAGCTTAGATGATGAAGCATTATCAAATGCGAGAAACTCAAACAAGATTTTTCGGAAAGAAAAAACACGTCACCACACGGTTTCAGAAAACATTCGACATTCGACTTGGTGACCACCGTAGCTCAATTGGGCAGAGCCTTTCCTGCCCTGAGGAAAAATAGTGATGCGGGTTCAAGTCCGAGACGGTAGTCATAATTTTTTTTTCCAGAAAACCTTGTTTAACTAATTATATATTTTAGGTAATTATATAGTTTAGAGCAAGTGGCACGTGCTACTTTCGATCCAACGCACCCGAGTTCGCACCACTGGCTTTCTTAAGCTATGTGCGGATTTATCACTCACTCTAGAAACGGTGAAGGAAAACATCGTGAGAAAACCAGCATGTCCAAGAAATAATCACAAAAATTCAAGGACATATGTGACATCCACCAACCCGCACTAGGCCAGTGTGGTGGATTATGACCCATACTCTCTCTATGAGAGAAGGCCCGTGTCCCAGCAGTGGCAGTGGGAACATGATGGGCTGATGATTATAATGATGAAATGTTACGTACTTACATGTATGAAATACAAAATTCAAAAATTCTTTACTTATACAACATCTACAATTTAAGAACTTAGTTTAAATAGGTACATTAATGGTTAGGTGAATATTACCAGGTGTTACAAAAAAAGAGAAAAATTATTAATGCAGTAATTACAACATGTAACACGAGTACTTGTAAGTAAATGAAATACTGTAGATTGTACTTGTAGTTAAGTAGATGTCTCAGTACTTTCATATTCAATTCGGAAATCTCAAGCCCAACATGCGTATAAGTGAGACAAAAGCGTTTGCAATCATTCAAATTACAGCATCTAAATGCTAAATAATTCACATATTCTCGTAACCGCGCGTCTATTTCTCGAAATATCCGAAACCACTCAAGCCAAAGTCTTTATACCTTCGGAATCATCAAAATTCACACATTCTGGTATTGTGCGTCATAATATTCGGGGATAATTTAATTTTACCCATAATGGAGGTGGGTGCGGAGTCCGGAAATATGCGGTTGAGGGTAGGTTTAAGTAAATTTTGTAGTAGAGACGCATACTGAGGGAAACTTTAATCGTGATTAATATAAAAAAATATTAAAATTTTAGGCTTACAATCTAGAAATATGATTTCGAAAACTAAATCGATTAGTCTAAATTCTGGCTTAGATCAGCCCCCCTACCCATATGTCCCTCAAGCGCCAATCGTATATCGTGTTGAGGTCGAATTAAGGTATAGCTTCACTGCGACTAATAAAATACGGTCTAATTATTGTCGCATCAGGCAAAAAATTGAATTAATCTCATTCATTTATACCAAAATATGTTAACTACTAGTTGAGATAAACTTAATGGGACAATAAATGGCATCCTAAAATATTGTCGCAGTGAATCTATAACCTAAACTGAGCTCAACACGATATACGATCGGCTTTTGAGGGACATATGGGTACGGCGACTGATAACTATGATTCCGACTTTAGACATTATGCTGTCGATACAGATATCATAAGGGCAAACAATTGTCGAGTGGTCGAAATACAAGTATACGTTTTATCAAACAAAAAAACCGACGTCATCTTCGTATATCTTCGTGTATCTTCGTAGTCAAAAATCAAATATCGATGAAATTTATATGGGATCACTTCGTAGCTATACTGAACCCAACGCAAAGAGTTTTCCAAATCGGTTCATGAATGACGGAGTTCTGAAGTAACAAACATATAAAAAATATAAAACAATACAATCGATAAAAATTAAATAGACTTAACACCTAATATCTACAGAATTAACCGACAGATAGAAAAACCGAATTAACTTGAAAGGTAATAAAATAAATCAGAAATGCCAACAAAAAGCTAATCATTATTTTTATATGACCAAAATGCTAGGACTTATTTGGCTCAACGTATCAGTATTGACATCCAATGGGGCAATACTGCCAGCATCTTGGGTACGCTGCCAACTGGTAGTGGGTTGGAGCATTTGAGCTATATATAGGCCTTTAATGGTCTATGGGTTGTCCAATTGCTTCTCCTTGTAAGTAGTTGGTTTAGTTTTAGTAAGTAGAGTGTAGAGTTGTTTTCAGTAATAAAGGCATTCGCCTGTTTAGAAAAAAAAATATTCTGTGATAAGTACTGACATGTCGCTTGGGGTATTTTTTGGATTTCCCCCGTCAGAACCAATACTTAAGGCATCAAGCTAATAGCGCTCGTAGCGTAGCTTGCTTCGACTAGCAGATCTGCTAGGTACAGCAAGCATTTGGATGCGGGCCCGCGTAATTTGAATGTCTTAGGACAACAGTCGTTAAACCTTGTCGGAGGCCTTTGGGCGGTCTAAAAACACTGACACCAGCCTCCCCCTACCCATATGTCCCTCAAGCCCCAATCGTATATCGCGTTGAGGTTGAAATAAGGTATAGCGTCACTGCGACTAATGAGATACGGTCTAATATAAATATATAATACGGTCGATTCAGGCAAGAAATCAAATTAATTAATCATCATCATCATTCATCTCATTAATTTATACCGAAATACGATGACTACAAGTTGAGATAAAGAGACAATATATGGAATTTACACCTTAATCTGAGCCCAACACTATGTACGATTGGCGCTTGAGGGACATATGGGTAGGGGGGCTGGTTTGGCCACACACCCACACGAGAAAAGAACCAATTTAATTCTTATTCTTCTACAAAGCTATCTCCCCAGATCCAGATAGCTTAAAAAAACATTTTTCATTCCATTTTATAACTTTAGATTATTACGTTTTGGATTATACCAGTTAGTACCATAATAAAGCACGAGCTTACAGAACGTCGCTAACACATTTATCACTGTAATATTTTAACAGGAAGCCATTAATATTGATTTGACGTGTTTCCTTCAGGCGTGACGGGAACGTGAGAAATGCGATAATTATGATAAGGTACGGCAATTTGTAAGCACGGTGGCGCTGTTGTAAATACCACAAAAACGGCCACCCATCCAAGTTGTGGCCTCTGCGACCGTTGCTTAACCTAGCAGATCTGTTGCGAACAGGTAGGCGAGCTACGCTACTAGTGCTACATTATTGGTGACGAATAATGTCAACAGTTGAAATTCGGTTATATGAAAACCAAATAAAAACCAAACCATAAAAATAAAAACCATAAAAATAAAATGAAAACAAATGAAAACCATTTTAAATGAAAACCATTTGAAATGAAAACCATTTTAAATGAAAACCATTTAGTTAAATGAGAACCTCTATTTTTATCTTTTTTTTACATCAGACTGGGTCAGCTTTTGACCTCGATCTCACCTGATGGGAAGCGACGATGTGGTCGACGATGTAGCACGCTTACCCAGTAAGTACTTGTTCACTCTTGATTTGAACACACCCAGATTGTATTTATGTGGAAACACAGACGACGGCAAGGCGTTCCACTCCTTCGACGTTCGCACCAAAAAGGATGACTCGAAACGTTTAGTACGGATAGGCGGAACGTCCACCATGTAAGGGTGACGTTGTGCTTATCGTCTGGTTGTCCGATGGTAAAATGATGATGGAGGGATCAGATTGGGGGGATCTTTTTTTTTTTACTCTTCATAGGTCAATGTTTGGCCACTATCTCGCCTGATGTGAAGCGATGATGTGGCTTAACATGGACCCGAAACACGACTAGGTCGCTTGACGGCATGGCTTTGTTCGGTGGGTGGTATTACAACCACGGCCAGAGCCTACCACTCCAAAGCGCGTAAGCGGGTTTCATCACGATGTTTTCCTTCACCGTTTTAGAGCGAGCGTGCAAAATCTGCACTTAACTATAAGTCATTGGTGCAGAGCCGAGTCGGGATTCCAACACAGGTGCGTCTGATCGAAAGGCGCATGAGTTACCGCTGAGCCACACTCGGTCTAGATCTAAACCTTATTTAACTGTAAACCTTATTTAGCGTGTTATCTTACATCTTAGACCACACGTTTCTTACCATCAGGTGAGATAGTGGTCAAACGCAAGCCTAAAACCAGTTAAAAATTTATTTTTTATTTTTTAGTATATATATGCAAGGACATGATTAATTGATATAAAACGGCTAAGACTCACTGTAAACGTCGAAAATTACTCTGACCAGGTTTTACTCGAGTGCAAAATGGACACAATTAGTGCAGTGTGCTTAGACCCTAATGCAGCAGACATTAGTAGCGACAGTGATGATTCACCCACCACCGAACTTACGAACATCGCCGAGCGGGCGCGAACTCCACCGACGCCGCCCGCCGCGTTTGCAGAGCCGCGCACGCGCCGCCAGTTACGTGCGAGCGCTCGCGACCTACGCCGCGGCTTGATATCATAACTCCCAGAAGAAGGACTTCTAAAATGTCCGAAACCTGGTCGGAGTAATTTTCGACGTTTACAGTGAGTCTTAGCCGTTTTATATCAATTATGAATAATAACACTCACGAAACTTTTCAAAATCTAAGGACATGATTGTTTAATTTTATTGATAATATTAAAGGAGTTCATGAAATAAAAATCTAAAGTACCATAAAATTTTTCTAATGATTTATTTACAACAACATATGTTTTCATACAGTAGTCTTTGTATACTGCTTAACATTACATTAATCTAGGTTCTAGGACATGTTTGTTTTAGTTTTCCGTAAAATTTACTGTTTTATATAAACGCATTTATTAAAAAAGAATTATTTTTTTTATGTTCCTTGGTAAACGCCTCCCTTGAAAAGGGCTGGACCAATATGAGTTTTTTCACATGTTCGTAATTATCCGAAGTAGGTTTTTATGGAAAGAAAAATTTGGAACAGTTGCCCGTAAAACTGGAAAACTAGGCAAAATCTGAAAGTGCTTTCTCGCGCGGGTGAAACCACGGGGCGCAGCCAGTTAATATTAAACACAACTTTCAAACTTAACACTCTGTCACCTCATCATCATCATCATCAACCCATCACGTTCCCACTGCTGGGACACGGGCCTTGTCTCATACAGAGAGAGTATGGGTCATAATCCGGTGCGGGTTGGTGGATGTCACATGTCCTTGAATTTTTGTGATCAATTCTTGGATATGCTGATTTCCTCACGATGTTTGCCTTCACCGTTTCTAGAGCGAGTGTTAAGTTCGCACATAACTTAAGAATGTCAGTGGTGCGGGGCCAGCGGGATTTGAACTCGGGTGCGTTGGATTCAAAGTCGCAATGCTCTCACTGAGCCACACTCGTTCGTCATCCACACTCTGTCACCTATTGTGCCTAAGTACAAGGCACATCTTAGCGACGTGAGTAAACAGTATCAAACACAAAGATGTTATTAGCAGAAAGCACTACACTAAATACACAATCTTACTAAGGATGTTCATTAAAGGTCTATAGACGATCCGTCGAGTGCCTAACGGACCGGAAATGATACACGTCGTGTCCTCAACCGGAAGTCTCGGAAATGTTTGCTGGACGCTTCAATACACGTGTTTCGATGACGTAAGTTTAATGTTACCGGGAACTTATGGGCAAAAAAACGCTATTTGTTATTTGTTACATAATGTTTATAAAAACGTGATTTATAAAACCTATAAAAAGTAAAAAACGGCTAAACTGCTTTTGTTAAACATGTCTAAGAACCAACGCTAGAAAACCTGTTTTTATTTTTTTTACGCTTAATAGATCCATGTTTGGCCACTATCTCGCCTGATGTGAAGCGATGATGTGGCCTAAGATGGAGCACATAGATCTAGAGAGAGACGGCAGTTGAGCGGCTGCTCAGACCCGTCTCCCCGATGGTTCGCCGAACATCATCCCAAAACACGTTTTCAAATTAAAAAAACCGCATCCAAATCGGTTCACCAGTTTAAGAGCTACGGTGCCACAGACAGACAAGACACACATAGTGATCAAACTTGTAACACCCCTCTTTTTTGCGTCGGGGGTTAAAAAACGCGCTATTTGTTACCGCCACAGACGTGATATAAGAAAGTCTCCTGTAACGCACAAAAATCCACTCCAGCATAAAAGCTGCCAGCAAGGTATTTTTCACTCTTTAATTACGCTAAAGGGGTCAAAATTTTGTTTAATTCTTAGTAAGTAAGTATACCTAAAATAAAAATTATAAAAATATAAATTTTACTATAAAAAAAAGCTTTATTATTAATTTTTCAACAAGTATCCAACATCGATTACAATCAGCCCCTTTACGGGTCCGACAGAGTTTTTATTTTTTACCTACTGTATCATCATCAGCCTATCACGTCCCCACTGCTGGGACCCTGGGTCTTCTCTGATAGAGAGAGAATGTGCCATAATCCACCAAGCTGGCCCAGGCGAGTTGGTGGATGTCACATATATTCGATTTTTTGTGATTAATTCTTAGACATGAAGGTTTCCTCGCGATGTTTTCCTTCACCGTTTTTAGAGAGAGTGTTAAATCCGCACATAACTAAAGAAAGTCAGTGGTGCGGGGCAGCGGGATTCGAACTCGGGTGCGTCGGATCGAAAATCGCATTTGCTCCCACTGAGCCACACTCGGTCTACCTACTGTATATAGCGTTCAAATTGAGAGCGCTTAATCAAAGTGACCATGTGCCTCGTCAGATGACTGAAACTATGTAGTTGAAATGTTCGCCGAACTGAAATGCGATGTACGTTACAGCGAAATGGGTTCACATCTGTTTATCTATCTTATTTACTCGAAGGCGGCATAATATTATGATATTTGTGTTTATAGTATAAACCAAGTCACGATTCCAATTATCCCCATGTGTTCATAATGAGCGCTATCACAGCTTGTGCGAAATAGGAAGCAACGGTGGGTTGTATAATCAAACTATGGTTTGTACAACTTTCAACTCCGTTTTCTGTTCACACTGCCTCTGTGGTGTAGTGGTTGGGCAGGTTGGTTCAAATCCCATACACCACTGAGGTTGAGGTAGCCAGCTAAATTACTGGACATTATGAGACTAAACAGCTAATTGTCTCAGAGTGACGAGCGCAGTGCAGCGCCGCGCAGGATTTTGCAAAACAAAGTTCTGGGTGGTGCCGTTATTGTTATAGGATGGCGTATTGCTTACCATCAGGCAAACGTCCAGCTCGACTCGTCACTCAGTTACATAAAAAAAAGGTTGCGCGTTCGATTCCCGCTACGGGACAAATGTTTGTGACAGAATAAAGAAAGAAAGAAGAAAGAAAATGATTTTTTATTGCCAATAACTTAACATAACTTAATATAACTACAATATTTATATACTATTATGGTTTGGCAATAATAAAAGCGCCTTCATTTGTTTCGTGTCTGGGTTTTGTGGGACCATGGTCCTCATAGTTTCTTTTTACATAAAACCTTATCAAAGTCAGTTGCGTGGTTTAGAAGAAGTAAGCGGAGAAACAGAAGTGAGGACGGGGATAGCGACTTTCTAAACTCTTTAGCGATAAAATAAAATAATATTAATGTGATGTAGCATCTGCTATATCACATTCGATATTATTTTATTAATAAATAAATCGTACTTGTACAGGGTTGGTCACACACTCCCACACTAGAGAAGAAGTAAATTGTATAGGTAAATCTCCTAAAACTGCTTCAAAAGACTTCAGATTCAAATTCATTTAATACATTTTATTACTCAATAATAAATGTAATCATCAGATCCTACGGAGTTCTACAATCTGATGTCTCATACATAAAGCAAAAAGTAATTAAGGTGTACCACATGTGTATTCATACTTGTAACCGAACGCTTAAGCACTTTGTAAAAATAATGTTTTCGATGCTATCTCTATGTAATGTCAAGTACTTTAACTTTGTTACAACGACAAAGTATCTGAGAGATCACGTATTTTCAGATGAGTAATTTATTCCATAGCTTTGTTCCAATTAGGAAAAGAATTTCTTAATAAAATACCTGACCTGTTGTACCTAATGCGTGTGCTACAAAATAATTGCAAACGAAGTAGGTATTAAAAATATTTAAAAACAATATATAAATAATCCCTCCGCTTTTTTATATGGTTAAAAAAAGGTTTTGAGTGGTGCTGCATTGTTGAGCCGTCGTGGTTGCCTACCATCAGGTGAATGAACTGCTCATCTCATCACTCAATTACATTACAAAAATATAATCGCTGTAGTCATCATCACCATCATTATCATTATAAATAATACTATAACAAAAAACTTTATTACTAATTTAATCAACAATTATCCGATATCGATTACAATCAGCCCCTTTACGGGTCCGACAGAGTTTTTATTTTTTACCTACTGTATCACCATCAGCCCATCGCGTTCCAACTGCTGGGACACGGACCACGGGCCTTCTCTCATAAAGAGAGTACGGCCATAATCCGCGACGCTGACCCAAAGTGGGTTGGTGGATGTCACATGTTCTTGTATTTTTAATTCTTGGACATGCCGGTTTCGTCATGATGTTTTTTCTTTACAGTTTTGAGAGCAAGTGTTAAATCCGCATATAACTTAAGAAAAGCAGTGGTACGCGGCCAGTGGGATTCGAAATCGGGTGTATCGGGTCGAAAATTGCACTTGCTCCCACTGAACCACACTCGCTCTTTGCAGTAGTCTTTTTTTGCTATTCTCCCGTCTTTTAACAAGTTCCTTCTGACAGCATACCATCAACCGTTTATCAACTAACGAACGTGCGAACACATGAAACGACATTTTGCAATTTCAATCACAAATTGCTTTTCCAAATAAATTATTTTTCAAAAAAAACTAAACCGACTTCAAAACCACAAATGGCACTCAAAAGTAAAAAATAAATTAATATAATTATCATAAGCGCTACCCACTCATATATTTGAAGTCGGTGCCAGCCAAGTCTAAAAGGTAGTAGATAGATACTACCTACAAGTAGTACTTACTATATACATATTTATCTGCTACCTATTAGACTTGGCTGGCACCGACTTCAAATATATGAGTGGGTAGCGCTTATGATAATTATATTAATTTATTTTTTACTTTTGAGTGCCATTTGTGGTTTTGAAGTCGGTTTAGTTTTTTTTGAAAAATAATTTATTTTAACCTTTTTAGTGAAAAACCAGTTTTAATTAAATTAATTCAAAAAGTTTTTAAAGACAAGCTTTTATGATCTAGAAGCCACATCATGACGAAGTTTAAAACGGGCTATCACAATTAAATGCATGTGCAAAAAAATGTCATGTCTGTCCTATTCTCTGTTGAAGAGTTCCCTCGCCGGAAGTCAATCCTGGGTGTATCTGCCATGTCATGATGGAATTTAGAACAGGCTATTATGGTTAAATCCATTTACGAAATGTTGTGTCTGTACTATTCACCGTTGAGGAGTTCCCTCACCGGAAGTCAACCCTGGGTGAAGCAGGTGAAGCAGTCGAATACAAACCTCCGACCTTAGAAAGTTGGTTACGAAAAAAACAAGAACCGACTTGAAGATTAAACTTATATTTTTTTGTTTTTGCTATTTTTTTCAAAAACTACTGAATGGATTTCGATAAAATTTATATGGGACCACCTTTGAAGTATTACCTACCAATCAAAAAAAGAATCATCGAAATCAATGCATAATTGGCGGAGTAATCGCGTAACAAACACACAAAAAAAAAATAAAAAAAAATAAAAAAAAAAAAAACATACCGTCGAATTGTAAACCTCCTCCTTTTTGAAGTCGGTTAATGAAGTCGGTTAAAAAAACACTTAGAAGTTTCTCCGTACGAACGATGTGGAAATATCATAGAGTGTTCCTCTGCAGTTTCAATTAAAAATTCCTTTTACTTTGCTTGTTCGGTATGAAATAAAATTATGAGTGTTACAGAAATCTGTTTGTATTAGGTATAGAAACAAAAAAAAATAGTGTAGGTTTGTTCGAATGTCGCTTACTTTGTATACCAATGTCCAAGGTTCTTTACATCTCTTCCAGACAACCGAAGATTAAGGCAAAAATAATGGACGGTGGTTTTTAATTTCTTAATATACTTACTAAACCAATTACATGAAATACAGCGTGTAATCATCATCATCATCAGCCCATCACGTTCCCACTGCTGGGACACGGGCCTTTTCTCATAGAGAGAGAATGGGCCACCCCGCTGGCCCAGTGCAGATTGGTGGATGTCACATGTCCTTGACTTTTTGTGAAAAATTCTTGGACATGCCGGTTTCCTCACGATGTTTTCCTTCACCGTTTTTACGCTAATAAAATAGTAAATAATTTTAATACATACCTACAAATTAATTAAAATATAATAAACATTCATGAATATTAAAATAAATAAATATTAAATTTACCTATAGGTATAGAAACGTGTTTCTCATTAGAGCAAGTATATGTTCGACATGACGGCGACGTCCATTATTCCTTTGATAATAAGCAATCGTGTAATAGACTATGTTATGTACTTACAATATAAAAGTGCTTTGTATTATATAATACCTATCCTAACCTATCTACAGACCTCTTTGTTAAAGTATAAAGTACGTACATATGAAGCTTGTCATAGTTAATTGAATAATAAACTGCATGTACAATTTTAATTTCTCGATAGAGTAGTAATAGAAATAAAACAAGAAAATAACATCATCATCATCATCAGCCCATTACGTTCCCACTGCTGGGACTCGGGCCAAATAACATATTAAAAATAATTCAAAAACCACGGTTTCATGCATTGTCATCGAATTGTGAGCTACCCTGAAAGTTTCATCGAGATAGCTAATTGGGAAAAGCTCGAAATTTGAGATACAAGATTCCACGCGGAACGACAGACAGACAAACAAGAAAGTGACTTAATAAAAACGTGGTAATAATAAAACACGCCCAACGCCCAACGATCACATACATAGTTACTGACCCCTAACTAGGATTCACTGTATCTAGGCCACATCATCGCTTCACATCAGGCGAGATAGTGGCCAAACATGGACCTATTAAGCGTAAAAAAAATAAACTTTCTTATAACATGAAAGAACAACATCAACATCGAATAATAATCGCTATACGTCTCTGTATATAAAAAGCTCATTATTTATTTTATTATCGCTACCAATGTTGAAGTTGGCTGCTAAAGAACAACACCCAAGGGAGCTCTCTCAGTTTACGACCGAGTTATGAAAAATAAACTTCATAAATCATAAAAATTAATTTAAGCTAGTTACCATTATGAATGATTTTTTTATTTTCATAAAATCGTTAAACTGTTGTAACAATAACTAAATAATAAATCGTTTTTTTATCAATATATTAATTACATAAAAAAACAATAATTTCTAGTCTGAAATAAAAATTTGAAATATGTTTTATAGACTACCTGATCAAATAACCCATCCTTAACTGTACCTGGGGCAAAAGTGCCCATAACACTGGCGGCATGTCAGCCATGGATAGCTATGGCTAACTTTTGCACCAGGTACGGGCAGGAGCGGGGGTCGCCAGTTTTTTGCTTAATTCTAGCCTTATCTCACTCACCAAACTCTTGGCGTCAGTGCCCAAACAGCCCATGGTCTTCACAGATTTTTTTATTATATTTTATTGAAACCTTTTGTTCAAATCAATACTTTCTTTACTTACTTTGTGAATAGATACTTTCTAGGCAAGCGTGATTCATCTTCAACCACATCGTTGCTTCCCATCAGGTGTGATCGTGGTCAAACGTTGGCCTAGTCAGCCCGTATATTTAAAAAATAAATATAAGGAAAGCACGCGAATAGGTACATCGATGTTAGTCAGTTAAGCCACTCTACTAAGTAACTCGCATAGTGTGAACTAGACTTCACTTTGACCCAAAAGCGCTTCTGCAATAGAATCCTCCCCTACAAAATATTAAAATTTTGTATTAATAAGATAAAGTTGTAAATATGTAGGTATATGCTTAACGTTCCATTTAATTCTACGAGTATAGTTTAATTACTGTAATTACCTCTCCCTGATCCTTTTTCCACATTTTCTAAATTATTGCTCTGAATAATTACTGGGCATTGTGAGACTCAACAGCGAATTTTCTCAGGTTGACGAACGCGGTGCAGCACCGCGCAGGATTTTGCAAAACAAAGTTCTGGGTGGTGCTATTATTGTAATAGGCTGGCGTATTGCTTACCATCAGGCAAAAAAAAACGACCAGCTGGTCTTGTCATTCAACGAAAAGAAAAAAAAAGAGAAATTACTCGCGATAACGATTCCCCACCTTTTTTTAATGGAACTGACTGATGATACGAGCAAGTCTTTCGCCTGATTGTAAGCGCCACGCCTACCCATAACAATTGCTGTGCCACCCAGAACGTTTAACACCATAAAATGTACCCACTGCATAGCACTGCATTTCGCTCATCGCACCAAGACATCAGATACCTCCAACTACCGAGACGGCCTCCCGCATACGAAAAACCTACCACTTGTATATATAAACTTTATATTACATAACAAAGTACCCTAATAAACCTCAACCTCATACCGAACTCGATTGAAACTTGACTTTGGCAGATGCATAAGACGTGCAAAGACAAATCCCAAGGAGGAGAAAAGAAAAAAACCTTTAAACACTAAAATCAGCATTTGTCTGCGGTAATTCGCTCAACTGCTTAATATAATTAGATGCGGTTTTCACCATATTCTATTACAAGATTTTTTGAAAAGGCCTTAGTGTATAATACAACATTTTTTTATGTAAGTGAGTGACGAGACGAGGTGGTCGTTTGGCTGATGGTAAGCAATACGCTAGCCCATAACAATCACAGCACCACCCAGAACTTTGTTTTGCAAAATCCTGCGCGGCGCAGCACTGCGCTCTTCACACAGATACAATTTGCTGTTAAGTCTCATAATGCCCAGTAATTTCGCTGGCACGACGCCTAAAAATAAATAATACGTAATTTTTTAATGTAAATCGCAACCGTGCTTTTCCAAAGCGGGTCGCTTTTATTCGATAAGCAGCATAAAGCACAAAATTATTAGAAATGGCTAAAGCTATATTAATAAAAACAGTTGCTCTCAGATAACCATTGACAATAGGGGTGATTCTCGCATGACAATGGCCGAACTTCGACAATAGGTCATTGTGCTTATCTGCGACGACCAGGCGACGAAACAAGGCCTAACTATAGAAGGGGAATCTATGTATATATAATACATACATCGTGGCACAAAAGGTAAATACACTCTATTTCTACGTACTACGTAAGTAGGTATATTTTCCGTTAAAGCCAAGTAACACAGAACCACGGATTAAATGATAATAATAATAATAATAAACCTCTAGTTTTATAATAATAAAACTAGTGGTCCCCGGTAGTTTGGGCCCTGCCCCGCTGCCGACGGCACTCTGGTTAAGGTTTTTATAGTGTTTTTGTAGGTATATAGGTATATATTTTTATCGAAATATTGTAAAAAAACTTAAATCTAAGAAATGAAATAATAATAATATATCTAATCAGCAAGTTCTAGTAATCAAAGGTTAATACATTAATTAAACATTTATTTTAATTAATTTTTAATATAATTATTTTGATTACAAAATAAAACTGTGTGATGCTCAGTTCGTAGTTCTTTAGAACAGTGATCATTCACTATAGCAGTAGGTTTAGAATGAAATAATTTAATGCAGTACTGCGCCTTAAAGTTTCAACAAAAGAAAAATAATTGATAATATACACTAACTTAACGAAATTCTAAATCAAACCCATTGTTCTTATAATTGCAAAATGTTTACACATACAAAACCTAGTTCCAAAAAAAAAGAAACCTGTAGAAAAGTAGTAAAACACGATTCCACGATGCCTTAATTTGTCAAATTACTAAACTGAAACGACAGTATAAGACAGTGACCAAACTTGGTGATACCAAATAAATTATAATAAATAAATAAATACACCCAACAATCAAATACATAGAGCCTGGCCTCTAACTAGAATTCCCTGTATTTAGGGAACCAAGAACTACGAGGACCATGATTCCACAACACCCAGATACGAAACAAATGCTTGCGCTTTTTGTCCTGTGCACAAACATACGTACCGTCGCGGGAATCGAACCAGTCCCCGCATTGGTGTATAAGATTTGTGTCAACCTGCCCAACCACTACACCACAGAGGTTGTCAAAGGTTCCTTAATCAACCAAACAACATATTTATGACCTGATTTTGTTAATGTCCGCATTAGCTAAGGTACTTTATTAATAATAATTTACGGATGCCACTCATCACGTTTACGTTGAAGTAGTCCAACTGTACTTTCAACCGTATCCGGTGGTATTTTTCAAGTGGAGTGTGGAACGCTCGGGAACGCATCGTGCCTCGCACTGCGGGCTGCTGCACGCTCCGCTCGCTAGGTGAGCGTCGACGCTGGCTGGTGCGGGGGGTGGGGTATTCTAAGTTCCATCGGTACAGTACGGCTGCGAATAGTCGTCATCACTGAAGTCTCCTTCAGTGCCAGCTGGGACCACCCGGCGGATCGAACTCACTGTGTCACCACTAGTACCACTGATAACACTAATGTACACAGACATGACCTCCAAGTTCCCGGTAGGATCCATCCCCCAACCCTGTTGAAGTAAGGGCGTCTACTGATATTAATAGCCTCTCGAATTTTGCGGGGCACAAAAATTTTTTACGCGCCAAGACCTGAGCCTTGTCGAAAGTTTAGGTACTGTCTCCATTAGTATTCTCCGGCCATACAAAGTTTGCCACAAAAAGTTAAATTGGAGAGTTGATGTGATTTCCAGCCTGATTTCGGGTTCGGGTCACAAATCAGCTTTTTGTAACAGCTTTTTGCCGTAACTAATGAAAACTTGAAAGGGTAACAGGGGTACCGTTGACTAAACAAAGTTGAGTCTTTACTTCGCGCAGCAGATGTATATTAGAAATTCAACTTGTATGAGTAAATTCATTTGTTAGTTGTTTACAAAGAAGTTTATTTATGAAATTAAAGGTTATTTAAAAAAATGTCCTTGATTTAGTTTGAAAAATAATGCTTGCTTTTAGGGTTCCAATCCTTAAGGGTTTAATCGAAGATTTTATCACAAATGGATTTAGAAGAAGGGGACTAACATTGGGGGCGTGACTGTCCGTCTACCTGGCTGCAGCACCACCCACAACATTGTTATGCAAAATCCTCCGTGGCACCCAGACAATAAATAGCACTTATGTTCATAATGCCCAGTCATTTCGGAAGCTACAACGCCTTTCAAACCGAAACACAGTAATGCTTGCGCTCTTCAACATCCTCAATCAGATGTTCGCCTTTCATCAGGTGAGATCGTAGTCAAACGCGACTAGCGCGATAGCGATATCGCGTGTCATCGGGGAGACGGGTCTGAGAGCAGCCGCTCAACTGCTGTCTCTCTCTAGATTTATGTGCTCCATCTTAGGCCACATCATCGCTTCACATCAGGCGAGATAGTGGCCAAACATTAGATCTATGAAGTGTAAAAAATATATATATACCTTTCATACATAGATCCTTTCATCACATACATAGATCCCGGGCCCTATCTAGGATTACCAGTATTTAGGAAACCAGGAACTACAAAGACCTTGGTCCCAGAACACCCAGACACGAAACTAATGTTGCGCTTTTTTCTGTGTCCAATCATTTGTTCCATCGCGGGAATCGAACCCGCAACCTCATTGGTGTATGAGATTTGAGTCAACCTGCCCAATCACTACACCACAGAGACCGACGGCTGTATTCTACCGATAGATTCTACTGATTGTATATATTCTACGTTGCGCCTATTGATAAATAGCCGAGATTTACTAATTACCACTGTCATTTTCTGTCCCTAATTAATATGGGCGAGTCGTCAAAGTTTGGAACCGAAAATGTGATTATCATTATTCAAAGTAAGTACGACTTCCAAAACACTGCCACTGAACGAACTTCCCGGGATGGGGAAATGAACTGATTCTCTGAAACTAAACTTGTGAAGACAGACAGTATGGAAACTTTCACCAAGTATGTAAAATATAAGAAATTTATTTCCAAAAACGAAAGTTACAGAGGAGGCTTAATGTTACATAAACATAGTTACAAAATATCTTTAAACAAAATTAAATTTCCAATGGATTAGAACGACGCTGGCGGCTCCACACTAGGCATTCTCCTAATACGAGTAAATTGAGGTCTACGTTAAAGTTATATTTAAAATAATTAATTTTTAGAAAAAAAACAAAAACCGGCTTCAATGTACCTTCGAAGTACAAAGTCAAATATCGATGAAATTTATATGGGACCACTTCGTAGCTATACTGAACTCAACGCAAAAAGAATTTTCCAAATCGGTTCATGAATGACGGAGTTCTGAAGTAACAAGCATAAATAAATATAATCATTAAAAAATAAATACATTCGAACAGAGTACCTTCTCCTTTTTTGAAGTCAGTTAATAAAATGTATCAATTGAAGATGGCTAACAGGATGCTACTCTAAAAGCGAGACGACAGTTGAAAGCGTTCTGTTAACTAGGTAGACAACTCTATCAATCAATCATTTGTTCGCCTGAACACATCAAATATTACATAGTAGATCTTATTAATTATATTCATTGTCAATTGTATTCAGCATGCAAGCAAGCGTGCAAATGTCAAAAAAAAAAAACAAATCAATTCATAATTAATTAAAATATTATTATTATATTATTCATTATTCATTAAAATGACAGTGTCAGCTTAATATTTATAATCCTAATAAAAAAAAAATTAACACAAAACATTATTGATTTTTTTTATGATATTAATTATTAGCTATTCAAAAATGCAGACACACATCACATGCAGACATTCTTCATTATAATTATTGAGTCTATATATGCTTTTTTACGTTAATTATCCTCCTTGAGGTCCGAGAGTATTTTTTTTTGGCATGTAGTTTGGTAAGTGCCCATACTGATTAACCATTATAGAGATTTGTGCTTCTTTGAGCCCTAAAATCTTAACGACTATGTCGACGACAGCAAAGAACAAACGACCATTTACAAAACATAATTTATCACTAGACTGGTATCTAAGTAAGTAATTGTACCTAGTACTATCAAAAATAATAAATACATGTATAAATTAATTAAATTCGTTATTTTTAAAGTTAATACGATTTTGCAAAACATAGTTCCGGGTGGTGCTGTAACTGTTAAGCTGTGCTTCTCATAAGGTGAACCACTTGTCCGTCTCGTCATTCAGTTGTCTAAAATAGTAGTTTGGTACTACTCAAATACATATGTGCAGTACGTAAATACTTATAGCCAGCTGTAGGGCGTTGTAGCCAGCGAAATTACTGCATTATGAAACACAAAAGCTAATTGTCTCAGGGTTACGAGCGCAGTGCAGCGCCGCGCAGGATTTTGCAAAACAAAGTTGTGGGTGGTGCTGTTATTGTTATGGGCTGGCGTATTGCTTTTTTGTATTGCAACAATAGAAAAAAAAAATTTTTTTTTTTTCGTTTATTTAGATGCACAATACAAGTAACAATCATAAATTATACAAAATGTTAACATAGGTAGTAGTTTTTATCTAGATTGTAATATAAACATATGTGAATGCAATACTAATAATAATTACTGGGCATATGAGACTAGGTATCTTATGTCTCCGGGTGATGATCGCAGTGCAGTGCTACGCAGTATTTTTTATGGTATTAAAGGTTTTTGGTGGCACTGCTATTGTTAGTAGTAATTATGTTTATAAATAATTTGACGTTAGGTACATTAAAATATACGTTTAATACATATACTAAATATTATTAAATACTATATATATATATATATATATATATATATATAATGTACTAGCTGTTGCCCGCGACTTCGTTCGCGTAGTGAAGTTATCTAACCTATTGTGTAGTATATTGAAGTTATTAAATCCCATTCCTGCCCCCGCTCCGCTCCTACCCCGATCCTGTACCCGTCCTATCCCTTCATTGTTCCGCTCCTGCTTTCGTCCCGCTCCTATCCAGATCACCTCTTTTTCCTATTACCATTACGCTTCCGCTTCTATCCCAATTAACCCGTTACCGACCTCTCCTAATGCGGGACCGTCTCCCTCATATTCCGTTACCATCACCCTCTCGTATTCCGTTACCATAACACTCTTATCCCGTTACCATCCCGCTCCTATCCCGTTACCGTCGCGCTCCTGTCTAGATATCGGCCTATCTCGTTGTAGCCTACTCAACAAAACACTTTTTAGAAAACGGTATGTCAACCCATCCTTTAGTTCTCTATGCAAGCAAATAACCAGTTTAAGCTGAGCCGTGTGCACTAAGGATCCGGTATGTTCCGGGGTTTAACTTATAGTGGAAATATATATTTTTTCTAAATTGCGTCATAACTTCAATATTCCTGGACTGATTTTGATGAAACAAAGCCTATGTGTAGCGCCGGACTCTATGTAGCATTTATAATTATTTAAGCTAATTATTTAAAATAAACTTTATACATTTTTCAACTTTTTCAAAAATAACTTACCTACTTAAAAATAGTAGAAAACGTAGCCCATGTCCTTTCTCAGGCTCTAGACTATCTGCGTACCAAATTTCATTTAAATCCGTTCATTAGTTTTGGCGTGAAAGTGCGACAGACAGACAGAGTTACTTTCGCAATTATAATATTAGTGAGGATAGTATAGTATATAATAAAGTTAAAGTAATCGTTGATCAATGAGTAAACTACCATATATTTTCTTCCATTAACGTAATTAAACAATTTAATCCAGTTCAAAAGAGCTGAACCAAGTAACGTTAGATAAGCACTAGACCCGTACAAAGGGCCCTTTCAGAACATGATTAAGATACGGAGGATAGAGAGATAATAATTTCCTTAGAGAGCGTTCGTATGGCTTCTCTCATCTCGCTATGTGAGATCACTGCATTTGTTGCAGCTTCCGGGGCATGGTCTTGACTTTGAACGTATATGTTTAGTTAATATCACAAGTTCTGTAGATACAGGTACGGTAAGTATTCGTGAGTTTTTTTTTACCAGGCCTAGCGCACTCCGCACTGTAGGTCCGAAGCTACAAGTACATAGCCGGACACCGTCAGCGGGTCGCGCATCGTTACGCGTGCCGCGTCAGAAGAGATAAGAGCTATGCGATAGAAAGAGAGGCGCTCTGTAAGTTAATATGACTGGTAGGCACGCAGCGCTACGCGAGCTGAATTGAATTTTATTGCGTCACAGCAAGAGTCGCTATTTGTTTAAATTTCGTCCCTTAGTATTCTGTGGTTTTACGTACGTCAAAGTCAAATATCGTTTATTAAATAGGCACAAAAAAGCATTTTTAAAGATCATAAACACACAACATACAAATAAAATTGTAACTTAAGTTAACTTAAGTTACAATTACACAAGTCATGTTAACATGACTTTGAAAAAAGGTATGTTTATCCATTTCTTTCCTATATTCAAACAGAAGTCCGGGTGCAGACAAGAAATGCGAAAACTGACTCTACCAGTGCTTCGGAAATTCGCCCGCTAGAGAAGATGGCACCAAGAAACTTTGCGGTGATGTCTCATTTTTCAACGAAGGTAGAGAGTAAATCAGCAATCTACGTGAAGTGTAAGCCGTTTTCCTTTTTTCTACTAATATATATATTATATTTTTACTGGTGGTAGGTTTCATGTATGCGAGAGGCCGTCTGGGTGGGTACCACCGCTTTGCCAGTTATTGCGCGCGGTAGTGCGCGAGCATTACTGTGCTTCCGGCTTGAAGGGCATTGTAGCCAGCGAAATTTTTTTTTAAAACAAGCGCAGTATTTTGTAAAACAAAGTTCACGGTGCTGTTATTGTTATGGGCTGGCGTATTGTATACCATCAGGCAAACGACCAGCTCGTCCCGTCATTCAGTTAAATAAATAAAAAATATTATAAATGCGAAAGTTTGTGAAGATGGATGGATGGATGTTTGTTAGTCAATCACGCAAAAGCTACTTGACGGATTTTGATGAAATTTAGTATGTAGGTACTTTAGGTTCCGGAAATGAATATAGGCTACTTTTTATGCCAGGAAACCGCATGTAGTTAATAATAGTTAGGTTTTATTGTAAAAACAATTTAGTGTTTATTTTTTTTGTACGTTGTTTTAAATTTTTGTTGCCTGGATTTAGCCTATTGGTCTAAACTCACGTATTACTTACAGGTTAGATATTGTTTACTTATTTTTAATTTATTTTGTCCAGAAATTAAAAACCTAATGTTATTTTATAATTACTTACGAGAAGTATTCATTTATTCATACTATTCATTTAATGTCGCCTTTAAGGCTCCACGTAGTATCATTATACGACGTGGAGCCTTAAAGGCGACATTAAATGAAGAAGAGATAATTATTTTATACACCTGCTTTTGGCGGTTATGTAAGATGACACGTGATCTTTCTCATCAAATTCAATTCAATTCAATTCAAAATTTCTTTATTTCAATTTTTTCGTCACAGACGCACGTATGAACGTCAATTATTACGAGTACAACGACTCTTTTTTTTATGTAATTGGATGACGAGACGAGCTGGTCGTTTGCCTGATGGTAAGCAATACGCCAGCCCATAACAATAGCAACACCATCCAGAACTTTGTTTTGCAAAATCCTGCGTGGTGCTGCACTGCGCTCGTCACCCTGAAACAATTAGCTGTTAAATCTATAATGCCCAGTAATTTCGCTGGCTACAATGCCCTTCAAACCGGAACACAGTAATGCTTGCGCACTACCCACCCAGACGGCCTCTCGCATATGAGAAACCTACCACCGTATCGGAAAAAGAATCATCATAGTTTGTAATATAGTTAACACCTTTGAATATTTATTTTTACTTGCCCTCAGAAACTCCATTTTAACTTCAAGGTCACTGGATCCAAATTAGATTTCTAAGAAACAACAAAATGGTCTCGCAAAATATTCTCCAAGTAAAATTGATGAAAAATTAATTTAACTTCTTGAACTTTCTATAAAAAATATTAAAATTTCTTAAATCGCGATCGCATTAATTTGATTCTAAATTGACTGCACTAAAAATGTATTTCTTTGATCATCCATTGTATATTTTGTCAACTAATTTGTTTCGCTTCGTCTAAGGCCAAATTGATGAAATTTTTTAAAAGAAATTCTTAGCTTCAACTTTCTCAAATATAAGCTCTAGCCTCTTTCTCCTAAGATACAAAATCGGATGACATGGATAAAAATATTTAAATCATTGAAATATTGAAACAAGCACGTTCGCTACAACTTGCGATTTGCGTTGGAATTTTAGTTTTATAGCTTACAAAATAAGTTTCAGAATTGTTTTCGGATGGTCGTTCCAATACATTGTTTCACGACGCAGATTTGATTCCGGGAGGGCAATGGTCGCTCCGGAATTACGGAGGCCTTTCGCTTATTGAGATTGATTTTGAAGCGAATTAGGAAGGAATTATCAGGTCCATCGCTTTGTTTATGTGTTGGTTGTGTGTGTGTTCAGAATGAGCCCCTGAATTAAAGCTACATCTAGTTAGAGATTTGGAATGTGAAACTCAACGCATTTTTTTTGGTGAGATTTAGATAGATAAACACTCAATTGTTTAAAACCATATAACAAAAAAACCGACTTCAATTCTGATGTATCTTCGGAGTTCAAGGTCGAGTATCAATAAAGTTTATATGGGACCAGATTGTAGCTATACTGAACCCAACGCAAAAAGTATTTTCCAAATCAGTTTATAAATGAAGTAGTTCTGAGGTAACAAACATAAAAAAAATACAATCGAATAGAGAACCTTCTTCTTTTTTTAAGTCGGTTAAAAATCAAGTACCAGGCAATTTTTGAACAGAAAGGACTAACATAATTTAGAAGGAAAGGTAGTTTTTACGAAATTACTATAGATAAATATATATATATAATATTATTATATCGATATAATATATAAGGTATATTAAATTAGATTAGATAACCTTTATTGTTACATAACAACAAGAAATAATTACAAAACAATACTTAAAGCTAAAATGTTAGAATGGGAGGTCTTATCACTTATAGCAAACTTTTTCAGACAACCTTTAGATGGAAAGGTCTCAATGAAACCGAAAGGGATGGTAATAATGTGTATAAAATAAAATAATAATAAGATGTACCAACGTAGCTACATGATATTATTATTTTATTTTCATAAAATAATGCAATAATTCATGATCATAATAAGATAATAATTCGAGATATACCTACTTACATATATATAAGAGCACTAGCTGACCCGGCAAACGTTGTTTTGCCATATAAATAAAAAAAATGTTAAGGGTGAACAACCCCTATCACTAAGGGGTATGAAAAATAGATAGTAGCCGATTCTCAAACCTACTGAATATGCATATAAAATTTGGTAAAAATCAGTAAAGCCGTTTCGGAGGAGTAAGGTAACTAACATTGTGACACGAGAATTTTATATATAAGAGATAAAAACAGTTTGATTTAGTGTTGTGAAAACTTAGCTGTGCCACAATGAAGGCGATTATAATGTACACTTACGTATGTGTTACCTTATAACTTTACAGAAACCTCTTTATTTCATATTACAAAAATAATCTTCCTGATAGTTCATAATTCCCTAGATTCAGGGAATCCTAGTTAGGGACCAGGATCTATGTATGTGATGGTTGTACGTATTTTTTGTTTTTTAATTATTTCATAATTTATTTATCCGGCTTCAGCTTAATATAAATATTGTCGATTGTGAAGATAATTCATATATTACGTCAGCTCTAAATCATTGATAAAAATGTTTTGATCGTTGCGGGCTTCAAACTCCAATATCAAGAGAATTACTTCAAGTCTACGAAGTTATTCCGACTCGTTTAAACTTTCGACATCACTCCAGTCACGTATGTATTTGTGTTTGTTATTTAGGATATCTTTAACAGGTAGGTATTGAATTTAAGTAAATAGCTAAGAACTTTACAATATTTGGAAACTCTTATCTCTCTCCTTCTATACAGAGAGAGGAAACTCTTATAAAAAATACCTTATCATCATCGTTATCAACCTATCATGTTTCCACTGCTTGGACACGGACCTTCTCAATAGAGAGAGAGTATGGACCATAACCCATCAAGCTGGCCCAAAGCGGGTTGGTAAGTATGTGACATTTCCTTGAACTTTTGTGATTAATTCTTGGACATGCTAATTTCCTTCGCCGTTTTTTGAGTGGTTAATCCGCACATAACTTAAGAAAGTCAGTGGTGCGGGGCTAGCGGAATTCGTACTTGAAAGGGTCGGACCGAAAGTCGCACATGCTCTCGCTGAAAAAACCTACTAACTATAAAATAAGCTTGGAAAGAAACTTGGTAAATATTTTGTCTTTGTTAAAGTTTATTCCAGAAAACTTAATAAAAATATCAAATTCAAATTGAAATCTACAAACAACTTTATTAAGTTACAATTAACACTCAAAGCATGTAGCTCATTCATATTTTTATTAAAATAGTTGCAGCAATAACAAAAAATAGTAAGATCAGGATAAAACAAATATTTAAGGGGGCTCCCATACAGCAGACATTATTTTTTTGCCTTTTTATAGATAATGGTACGGAACCCTTCATGCGCGAGTTCGACTCGCACTTAGCGGGTTGTTTATTATACTGTATCAAAGTAATTATTTTTCATATTATTTTATTTTCAACTAGCTGCGCCCTGCGGTTTCACCCGCGGTTTCCCGGGATAAAAAGTAGCCTATGTGTTATTCTGATGTGTAAACTATGTTATTGTAAAGTTTCATCAAAATCCATTCTGTAGTTTTTCGCGAAAGAGTAACAAACATACATCCATAAATTCTTACAAACTTTCGCGTTTATAATATTAGTAGAAAGTTACGAACTTGTGGCAAGCTACGCTGTAGACCTGCCTACGACTCTCTACGCCATAGCTACGCAACGACATCTATTCATGTATTTAATCATATTATTATGTATAGGAATATAGATTCTATAGCTATAAAATTATTATTATTATTATGAACAGCCACTCAGCCTCCCGTCGTACGTGACTGTTCTACGTTAGATTAACGTTAGAATATACGTTAAGTACAATCTCAACATGCTATTGTACAGAAACTACGTTGTTCACGTTCAATACACGTGATCTTAGGCTGATAATTGAAGTGTTAATTAGTTATTGGTACAATTTGCGCACGCCTCACGTTATAACTGGAATACCAGTCATATGTTATCAGGTTTAGTTATTGTTATTTCGAAAGGTTATTTTAAGATCGTCAAACTGGTGTAATACTGGGGTATAAATAAATGGGGTCCAACAGCTTTGCCAGATATTCTGCTACCAAGTTATTACTTGGTACTACGCTACTACACTACTGTGTGCAAGCATAACTGTGTTCCGGTTTGAAGGGAATTGTAGCCAATCAAATAACTGGGCATATGAGACTTAATATCTGATGTCTCGGGGTGATGAGCGCAATGCAGTGCTACACAGTGCTACCCAGAACTATTTATACCGTTTAAAGATATGCTATTAAATATTCTGTTTGGCTTATCATCGGGCGAACACTAGCTCCTCTCATCACTCAGTTCCATAAAAACATCACCAAAACCCGCACCCACACTGGGCCATCGTGGTGAATTATGGCCTATACTCTCTCTATGAGCGATGACCCGTGTCCCAGCAGTGGGACCATGATGGGTTGATGATAATACTTAACAATTAAGAAGAAAAACATAATTGGGCACAGTTTCTAGGCAATCTTGTTTCAACAACAGATTCCTCATAAAAAATTACGATTTTGTCTATAATAATCCAAGCATCACCTCAATGAGTTCAAACTCTCAATACCCAAACAGCCGAAGGCCTCCGTCGCATGCAAATATTTGCATATGTGTAGAAGCTCCAATCACCTACGTAGACTACGGACAGCGCAGCGGCTAAAGCGAAATATGCATCACAACGAGGCTAACAATACTGAAGATAGACGATTGAAACTTACACAGTACTATGTAGTACTATTAGGTATTCTGTGACAGTACTTTGTGATCGCGAAACAATAGAAAACCAACAGGAGTCCGCATCAACTCAATTAGGAAATATGGTATATCGTAGAATATAAATCTAATGACATTTAGATGAAATTGCAGCCTAGTTTTTAACCGACTTCAAAACTATTTTATTTATTTTTATTACCTCATAACTTCGTCATTCTCCTGGTATAATTCTTTTTGCGTTGTGTTCAATATAGCTACAAGGTGGTGCCATGTATTTCATCGATATCGACCTTGGACTTCGAAGATACATCAGAATTGAAGTCGGTTTTTTATTGTTACAAAATAAATTATATATGAAAAAAGAAACAATAACTGAGAATGGGCTAGAGAAAATCAAACAAATGTATGTTGATATATTGTTATCAACACGTATAACCTGCGGCACCCAATACAATCACACTACATCGCGGTATCTGCCCGCGCCAGCGCTAGTATAATCAAATATACCGGTTTATGCTACAATAACTGCAGAATATCCAGGCTTACCAGCTTATCTAGTTTCAAGAATTTGTATTATGAAGCCCAGTTTATGAATTCAGGGCGCCAGCCCATAAATAATATGTATGGGGGGTACCTAGATAGCAAATTTAAAATTAATTTAAATTAAAATATATAAATAAATAATCCCTCTTTAATCTAACTTTTTTATAAATGTGTATATATAATAGTAAATATGTAAATGAGTTTAATAATGTATATAAAAAAATCGTTTTACATTTGATACAGCCATACATATTATATTATTCTAACAACAACCTACATAATATTCAGCGGAATTACTTTTAGTTTTGAGATGAATTTCCGCAACGTCACGCCTGATTCCATGAAATTCTTGATACATGATCTACAAATATTAACACAAGTCTATCACCGTGCACGTAATTGTATTCAAATATTATGTCAGCGAGCTTGTTATTAAATAACCACGAATTTCGTTCACTTACGTACATAGAACAACTTAATTAACTCAATAACTGAACGTACTACATTAAACACAATTCTCGTAGCCTATTTATCACTTAGGTATGGGATCTATGTTTAGCCACGATCTCGTCTGACAATGCGGCTAACCCTAGAAACGCGCCCTGCCCCGCGACATTCTCCCACCGCCAGAAAAAGACGAAGAGGGCAGAGTCCCAGGTTAAACCACCAAACAAAGACGTCCCGCACAGAGCCGCTCAAAGGCGCAACCACTATCGGAACAGCTACCAGCGGCCTGCCAATTCCCCGGGGGTAGAAACCCCACGCGTTTACGCCAGGGTAGAGGGGACCACACACAGGCCCACCCTTGCCACCCCTCAAGGGAGGTGGAAGAGTCACTTGTCGAATAAAAGGACGTGTGGCACTCGGAGACTGCCGCGGTAAAGCTATTGCATAGCATTTTTTATCAACTTATGCAATTATACTTACGCAGTAACGCCGATACAACCAATGCCACCTAAAGGCGAGTTGCTGAACTAAAGAGACAAGCGTGATATTTCAAGAAGTCATTAAAAGTTCTGCTATTCATCGATAGATGGCAAAACTAAAACGTATCACCGCTGCACGGTGGTACCGTTCATAGGACAAAATTAAAAAAACACAACCTCGAAAATCGCACAAAAACAATGATAACTAGGCAGTCCGATAAACAAACTAGCCATAGGTATAAGAGTTTAGCAATCCTATTTAATTATCAATTATTTTTTTACCTTTGAAGTGAGTGCGTGTGCATTATTGCAACTTGTCGTTATCAGTGACTCATTCCTTTGGTATTTGGCGAAAGCATTTCTCAGAATTCAGTTGTTTGTTTCCAGTATTTGTGATAATGGAATTCCAAGAACAAGGTATGTATTTGGTTACCTGTTATATATTACGCAGATTGCAATATTTACGTGCTACGCCACAGATATTATTTTAAAATATTTTAGTCGCATATTGATCAATCATCGACTTACAAAAATTGGCAGGCACGGGCCGGCATTCACACTATATACAAAGTAAAGCTCTATTTGTATATTTTCAAAATAGAAAAATTCAGCTGCCTCTGGTTGCCCCTCTAGGAGTTATAGGGTCATTTTGCCGTCGTAGCTACTGGCGTAAAACGGTCTACGAAGCCGTTTAAAGTTTTTATTTTCAGATACATCAATCAAATGCTCCTTTTCAAGATCGTTTATCTTTGATATTTGGGTCAAAGCTGACGGGAATACAAAGGAGAAACCTAAAGAGGTATTAGAAACCTTACAGGAAAGATTCGACACCACCTATAACGTAGATATAAGTGCTTTAGATAAACGAGTCTCTAATTTGTGTTAAAGTTTAGAGTCATTTTGGAAAATAGTAAACTATAAATAGGAACTAAATCGAAATTATTATCAAAGTATGCCGATTGGTTGGCGATAGTCGAATATATTAATTTACCCAAAAATACTGCGACATGTACCACAAGCGCGAGTGACGAGAGTACGGTTGTGTCAGGCTCAGGTAAAGATGCAGTGCCCTAACTGAAACCTCATGCGCTAGATGTTATATTTGTGAAGCTACTCCAAAAGAAATGAACGATATTGATCACTGTTTGCAAAAACAATGCGAGAAAAGTAGATTTATGTTTGGTTTATCGCCCCTGCATTCATGGATCCGTTTCTTTGAATATTTTCTTCATCTCTCTTACAGGACTGACATCAAAAACTGGCAGGTTAGGTCGGAAGAAGATAAAACATTGTTAAAAACAGAAAATTGTATATAAAAAACCAATTTAGGTCTAGGTTATGCTTAATCGTAGACAAACCACGAAGTGGCGGAAGCGGGACCTCGAACGACAGCAATACCGCCAGAATTTTTTTCATGAAACCTGAAATTTCAGCTGAAATCACAGGTTTAAAAAAAGATTTGATTGATCGTTGCTCGATTATTTTACAAGCTTTGTCATCAGGATTTAATATTTGGAATTGAAATGGATTTGGAAAAATTTAGAGAGTATGCTTTAGAAACGGCTCGTCTTTTAGTTCAAGAATATCCGTGGTACTATCTCCCGGCTTCCGTTCACAAAGTCCTTATCCATGGATCTGAGGTTATTAAACATCATCATCATCATCATCAGCCTGTATTCGTCCACTGCTGGACATAGGCCTCTCCCAATGAACGCCACTGAGCCTGGTCTTCGGCTCTTCTCATCCAGTTTCTTCCGGCCGCCTTTCGCAGGTCGTCGCTCCACCTGGCCGGTGGGCGTCCTACACTACGCTTGCCGATTCGCGGTCTCCACTCAAGGACACGTCTGCTCCAACGGTCGTCCGTCCTTCGAGAGATGTGACCAGCCCATTGCCACTTCAGCCTGCTAATTCGATGGGCTATGTCGGTTACTTTGGTTATTAAACATACGATAGCTTATATTGGGGAACTTTCCGAAGAAGCTGCTGAATCAAAGAATAAAATTCTCAAGGCTTGTAGGCGTGATCACACTCAAAAATGACACGAGAACTCACAAACACGGATTTAATTAATAGGCTTATGCTCAATTCAGACCCTTTTATAACAAGTCTTCGGAAACTTCCTCGGAAGAAAAAGAGCCTGTTTTCAGGTCAGGTTTTAGATTTACTTATTCTTTAGGTCATTATATAAGAACATTTTTGTTTAATGTAACTATTAGTTTAAATTAATTTTTAATTTATTTTTGAAGGTAGATGCATTATATTAGATCTAGTTTGTTAGTTAATTTTATTTTTTAAGACTTTGTACAGCTAGTTGTTACTGTTATATTTAGTTTTATTATTAGTAATTTCATGTTAGAGTTAGATTTAAGCGTCATATATCAAAATCTAGTATTTTTTAAATGTTTTGTTTTTGGTAAAAGCATGCTTAAAACATAATATACAAATGAGTATTTAATAAATTATGATTTTTCGATTAAATTGTGTTATTATTTATGATTTTAAGTAATATTTACACAACGAATAACCGCTAATTAGGATTAGCAAATTTATTGAAACACACAGATAATTTAAAAAAAACACAAACAAAACAAATTAAAAATACTAATAACTAATCTAATCTAATAAACCACTACCAGTGGGCAACGTTCCCAAAATGCTGGCAGCATTGCCACGTTGAATGGCAATGCTTATCCTTTGGCCAAAATATAGGCCAGCATTTCGGTCACGCGTTGCTTCGACAAGAAGTTTTGATATATCTTTGAAGACTGTATGCGCCCCCGGCCCCCACGGTCCTAGAGTCTCGACCCCAAAAGGTTCAAATATGTAGCCACTATCTAGGCTACTATACTTGCGCCTTTTGAGGTTCTCCGCTCCTTCAGCGGCTGCGCCAGCCTTGTTTTGGGTCACGGGAAGATGAGACGGCGCTAGGGTATCTACACAAGTTGCGTCCCATACCAAAGGCCGTCCCATCTTCCAAGGAATAAGTGTCATTCCATCGGGTCTTTTACCATCGTCGCGTACGAGGCCTTGCGGTTCTAGTACAGCCGCGTAGTTGGCGGTGGTAAAAGCCCGACGAATTACATCGTTAAGGCTGGCGTGGCGGGGAAGTCTTCCCGTACTTTTTATGCACGACAGGCCGTGGTGACCGAGCTTGTCGACAGCTGTGCCACACTGGCAGTGGTGCGGAGCACAGCACGGTGCGCCCAAGCGAAGGGACACAGCCACGCGAAAAGTGGAATTGTCCAACAAGGTACCTGTGTTGGGCGAAGGGAGAGCCTGTAGCCACAAACCTGATTCCCACTCAGCAACTGCTAAGAGACGGGCACGGTCTGCAGAGTTAAAGCACGTATTTAGTAAATGATTCCGTACTTGCTCGCAGAGCGGCCCATCCCAGAGCCTTTGTGATGATAATTTTTGTGGGAAATCGGAGTTTGGGCAGGCTAACAACCACGCATCTCTGGCCTCGTTCACGTAAGTTATGTCCGGGTTATTAGGTAATGAACTGATTAGAATTAGGATTTAAGTAATTTTGTCCGCCGTTCTTAGGACGCGGTACCACCGTGCGCTGTGCCGGTCGGAGTGGGGGGTGTTAGGTTATTTTCGTTACGGAATTTCTGGATTCGGTCTCCACGCCAAGGCCTGCGATAGAAGCTATGCAATAGCTTAAAAATCAAAAGATATTTAATAAATAGGCACAAATTATGCACTTTTAATCGTCATATACACATGATTTATATAAATTAAAATTGTCACTTAAAATATGATGACTGAAAAAAATAGGCACTGAAGAAAATATTGACAGGAGCTGTTTGTCTCAATGTTTATTATTTTTCAGACCATTTTACATTGTATATCTAAAGATTGATAAAATCGCCTCTAAAAATAAAATAACTTGTTTTTCCCTAATTATTCAAATGGAGCCAGCCCTATTGCTGTTGCTCATCAAAATATATATCTTTGTTTTTGTCTAGGCCAAAACGGTACGAAAATAATATCTTTATACCTAACTACAAACAGTTTTATAATGTGGTAGGCTCCGGCTACAGTTGTAATTACCTATCATCCAAGGCCGTTAAGCAACTTAATCATGTTTTGAGATAATGTTCGATAAACCATCAGAGAGATGAGTTTGAGCAGTTGCTGAATCTTTGTGCTCTTCTCTACCTTTAACCATATCAATCAAGTCTTTCCGAAGTATTTCCGAAGCACTAGTAGAGTCAGTTTTCGCATTTCTTCTCTGGGCCCAGGCTTTAATTTGAGTATGGGAAAGAAATGGGTAGACATGCTTAACTTTATTTTGAGTCATGTTATTACCAAAAAAATATATATATTTTGTGTTGTAAAATTAATTCTTGATGAAACTATTTTCAATTATTTTGTAAAATTGCTTAAATCAATGAAAATGAAAATCATGTTGTTTGTTTCGTATTTTTTTAATAAATTCTGTTTTTAGTTTATAACTTTATATTAAGTTGAAAATTTAAACACATTTTTAATTTGATTTATGTTGTGTGTTACGACGTTGCGTTTTTGTACCTATTTAAATGATATTTGACTTTGACTATCTGAATTTGACTTTAAAAATGATAGATATTGCGTTAATTGCAACTTGAGTGCGTTGAATAAGTGAACATGTTTTAAACGTGAGGGTAGTTTGTTAAGAAACTGTGCTTCTTCCAACGTAAACATCTAAGACAACTAAAATAAACGACAAATAAAAGAAATTAATATACATGCTGCAACGTCAACCGCGTCACCACTTTTCATCAAGTGAAAGTGATACAAGCTAAATCGCAAAATAAAACATTACAAAAACTATTTTTGCGAATTACGGGACAAATAGCTGGGAAACTGATTTTATATGGGTCACAAAAACAGATTGCTCCAGCTACGACTGCTACGACTGCTACGTGCTGTAGCCCGTAGCACGTAAGCTACGACGTAGGAGAAATGTCTCACATCACGTAATAAATTGAGAAACATCATTCGTCGAAAAGGTTTCATACATTGAAACATTTTCATCGCAATATGAAAAAGTATTCTTGAGATACAAAACCACTAGACTACGCGTACCAAGTCATTTCACTCATGGAACATTAGCGTGTTTCACGTAATAATATAGCGCTCGTTTCGAATTTCACCAAGTCATTTGAAACAGATCTGCTAAGTTAAACAACGTTCGCTGCGGTCACCATAGGGATGGATGACCGTTTGAGTGGTATTTACATCTTTTTGCTATATTGCCTCAGAAAACAGCCGCCGGTACTTATTGTTGTTGTCTTAGGAAACTAGACCTTTTGAGAATTGTGTTTATAGTTCATAGTTCATTTATTCATAACGGAAGTTATATGTCATACAAAAAACTATAATATTAAAATTAAATATCATTTGATATTAAATGTAGTACGTTCAGCTATTGAGTTAATTAAGTTGTTCTATGTACGTACGTAAGTAAACAAAATTGGTGGTTATTTGAGAACAAGCTCGCTGCCATAATATTTGAATACAATTACGTGCACGATGATAGACTTGTGTTAATATTTGTAGATCATGTATTCATCATGTATTAATCATGTTTTTGAATTTCATGGAATCAGGCGTGACGTTGCAGAAATTCATCTCAAAACTAAAAATCATTCCGCTGAATATTATGTAGGTTGTTGTTAGAATAATATGTATGGTATACCTAGACAGCAAATTTAAAATTAATTTAAATTAAAATATAAATATATATAAAGAATCCCTCTGCTTTTTTATAAATGTGTATCATCATCATCATCATCATCATCAGCCCATCACGTTCCCACTGCTGGGACACGGGCCTTCTCTCATAGAGAGAGTATGGGCCATAATCCACCACGCTGGCCCAGTGCGGGTTGGTGGATGTCACATGTCCTTGAATTTTTGTGATAAATTCTTGGACATGCCGGTTTCCTCACGATGTTTTCCTTCACCGTTTTTAGAGCGAGTGTTAAATCCGCACATAACTTTAGAAAGTCAATGGTGCGGGGCCAGCGAGATTCGAACTCGGGTGCGTTGGATCGAAAGTCGCACGTTCTCCCACTGAGCCACACTCGCTCTTACATATATTTATTATTATATATAAATGTGTATATATAATAATAAATATGTAAATGAGTTGAATAAGGTATATAAAAAAAATTCGTTTACATTTGATACAGCCATACATATTATATTATTCTAACAACAACCTACATAATATTCAGCGGGATTACACTACATATTTTCAGTGCGTTTCAGTATCAAGAATTCGAATGTGGTTCAGCGTCACAAAAATAAAATGAATAATATACTTTGATTCATTGATTGATTGATAAATATATAAGTAATTAACAATTTTTTGTAATTTTGCTATATTAGCGTCACCAGTTTTATCTTACGTTAGGGCCATCGACTGCACTGACCTCCTTGCTCATTCGACTGCCTCAGCAAGCCTATAAGTTTATATATAGGCTGAACTATATTTAGGCCTGCTATACACAGCCCCACATAAAATAGGTAGGTATAGTTTAAAGGCATTGTTTAACCCGTTACTCGCCAAGGTTGAATATACTGCCAACGTAAAATTGCTCTCGCCAAAGTAAGCTTGCGTAGCTTTTTAAAGTATGTCGTGAGAGCGTAAATGAACGGTCTTAGTACTTATAACAAAATCGTTTACACATGTTTCTCTATGTTCTCTATTTTTAAGGTTCCGTAACCAAATGGTAAAACGTTTTTTTTTTTTTTTACACTTTATAGATCTGTGTTTGGCTACTATCTCGCCTGATGTGAAGCGATGATGTGGCCTGTGGCCTAAGATGGAGCACATAGATCTAGAGAGAGACGACAGTTGAGCGGCTGCTCAGACCCGTCTGTCTCCCCAATGGTTCACCGAACATCATCCCGAAACACGACTAGGTCGCTTGACGGCATGGCTTTGTTCGGTGGGTGGTATTACAACCACGGCCAGAGCCTATCACTCTATTACTCACACTCCGCTATCCGTTTGTCTGTCTGTCTGTCCGTCTGTCACCAGGCTGTATTTCATGAACTGTGATAGTTAGACAGTTGAAATTTTCACAGATGATGTATTTCTGTTGCCGCTATAACAGCAAATAAAAACAGTATAAAATAAATATTTAAGGGGGCTCCCAAACAACAGACATAATTTTTTGCCGTTTTTGTAGATAATGGGACGGAACCCTTTGTGCGCGAGTCCGACTCGCACTTGGCCAGTTATTTTTAATTTATGTCAAACACCTTTTATTTGCCAATCATCTACTTACCTAATTTAAGAACACTTACCTAATTTTCATTTATGTTTTTTTACTTAGCAGGTCTTAGCGATTATTTTTAAGCATATCGTAGTAATATGAGAATAGCATTGTGGATTGCATTATTGCTTAGCTTTTATATATTTGTAACCTCATTTGTAAATTTTGTATAGTGTACCTACCAGCTACGTTTTAGCCTTTGTAATTCGAGCCGCTAGTGCGGTTGCTAATTCGATCTCGCATTGTCCTTCTTACGCTGTTTAACCCTGTCTTATCTAACTACTTGGACATTGCCTTCTCTCAATTACCTCGTGATTAAAATTATAATTGCGATATGGTACTATATTGTAGATAGACAAACAAAAGATACTGACGTATTTTTTTTTATGTAACTGAATGACGAGACGAGCCGGTCATTTATCTGATAGTAAGCAATACGCCAGCCCATAACAATTACAGCACCACCCAAAACTTTGTTTTGCAAAATCCTGCGCAGCGCTGCACTGCGCTCGTCACCCTGAGACAATTAGCTGTTAAGTCTCATAATGCCCAGTAATTTCGCTCGCTACAATGCCCTTCAAGCCGGAACACAGTAATGCTTGCGCATTACTGCTAGGCGGATGCATAACTGGCAAAGCGGTGGTACCCACCCAGATGGCCTCTCGCATACGAGAAACCTACCACCAGTAACTTTAAAGAAACATTAACAATTGGCGACAACTTGGATCGACGTGACAAACTGCTGCCAACTACTATCGAGCTTACGTGATGTGGCCATGTTCATAGGAGGACAGTTCTATCAGAGGTTCTATTAAAAAAACAGTACTGTTTTTTTAATAGAACCTGTGATAGAACTGAGCGACGAGACGAGCATGTCGTTCGCCTGATATTAAGCGCCACACTTGCCCATAACAATTGCAGTACATTACTATGTTGCGCAAACATTATATAATAAATACTAAATTAATTACATAGTATATACTATATTAAGTTATTTGTAAAATGTGATTAATTTACTTTACAGTTTATTTAAACCGAGTTTTTAGTGAAATAAAATTAAATCAAACCAAGATATAATTTTTTGTGTGAGCGAGTGTGGCTAGTGAGCGAGTGTGGCTCAGTGGGAGAACGTGCGACTTTAGATCCGACGCACCCGAGTTCGAATCCCGCTGGCCCCGCACCACTGACTCTCTTAAGTTATGTGCGGATTTAACACTAGCTCTAAAAACGGTGAAGGAAAACATCGTGAGGAAACCGGCATATCCAAGAATTTATCACAAATATTCAAGGACATGTGACATCCACCAACCCGCACTGGGCCAGCGTGGTGGATTATGGCCCATACTCTCTCAATGAGAGAAAGCCTGTGTCCCAGCAGTGGGACCGTGATGGGCTGATGATGATGATGACGATATAATTTTTTTAATTATATAGTATTTATATAGTCACAACACGGAGTAGTGGGTTGCAGCAATTCGACAAAGTAACATATTGTCAGAGGATAATATATTCTAAAGACCATAGTTGCATATTTAGGTCGGTCTGTTTGTTTGTATTGTCGGATTAAAGTTATATCTGAAATTCTGAATTCGATTTGGTCGTGATTGTGTTCTGTCTAATAACATCCATCCTCACAAAATTTCGCATTTATAATATGTATTTTTGGGTTTAGATGCTGAATGCTTACTCTACCCACTACAAGTTATGCATCGTTAAAGCTCCGCGTAAACCTACTTAGTCGGTCCGTAACGTATGCTATACCTCCTACATATTCGTATACGTAGTTATATGGGCTAGATACAGTAATTAAACATTATAGTACCTTGTCACAATAAAGATTTCAATAACAAGATATATGAGAGAAGCAAATGACAAACTATAGCGTTATGAAATGATCCTAAAATGAACACTTGCTAGTGATGTTCCCTGTACAGTCTATAAATGTAGGATATTTTATGAGGCACTAACTACTGTTATATTACTCTACGCGATGCATATTGATGAGGTGATGTTGCTGTTGTTTGTAACCAAATAAACGTCTTATCTAAACACCTAATAAATTTGTAATTTTATTAAGTGTTAAGTGTTTAGTTTAAGTGTTTAGTGTTTGTGGGTAAGACATTAAAGGGAGCATGGTTTTGAGCGATGGGGTCTCATGGTTATTTAGGCAACTATCCATTTTAAGGGCAGGAATTCGAATTTCTACTTCGCTCTGTATTTTCACTGGCAATTTTCTATATTCACTGTAATAACAGTGAAAAATATAGCATCCAAAATAAACCAGGACCCTAATTCACTATGACAACTTGGCGATTCCTTGCTTCGAGGATTCGTTAATTTCTTCGACGTCGATTCCTTCATTAATAAATGACTTCTGCGAAATTTGTATTGACGCGTCATGTATATGAATATACAAGGTGCGCCCTGCGGTTTCACCCGCGGTTTCCCGGGATAAAAAGTAGCCTATGTGTTATTCTGATGTGTAAGCTATATTATCGTACAGTTTCATCAAAATCCATTCAGTAGTTTTTGCGTGAAAGAGTAACAAAGGTACATCCATACATCCATAGTAGGATGAATGCGTCATAGAGATGTCGTTTATTAATGAAGGAATCGACGTGATTTCGAAGCAAGGAATCGCCAAGTTGTCATAGTTAATTGGGGCTCAACGTGGGCTCTTGTTAGTAACTATCTAGGTAAAATTTTGAGATTGTTTCTTATTATTGCTTTTTTTACGCTTAATAGATCTATTTTGGATATATTTCTAGTTTGGCCACTATCCCTCCTGATGTGAAGCAATGATGTGGCCTAAGATAGAGCACACAGATCTAGAAAGAGACGGCAGTTGAGCAGCTGCTCAAACCCGTCTCCATCAGGTGCACCGAACATCATCCCTAAACACGACTTGGTCGCTTGACGGCATGGCTTTGTTCGGTGGGTGGTATTACAACCACGGCCAGAGCCTACCACTCCAAAGCCAGTCCAAATATCGTGATGAAACCCAAGCGGGTTTCATCACGATATTTTCTTTCACCGTTTTAGAGCGAGCATGCAAAATCTGCACTTAACTATAAGTCATTGGTGCAGGGCCGAGTCGGGATTCGAAACCAGGTGCGTCGGATCGAAAGGCGCACGAGTTCCCGCTGAGCCACACTCGCTCTGAACTTACATCCACGTTTTTAATTTTTAATAATACCTCTCCATCTTAATATATTCAAAACCTAATACAAATTCAAAATAGTTTAAACTAAACTAAATATATGACTACACAATATACACCAATGGTGTCTATGCAGGTAGCAAGGTGTCAAGAAAACAGGTTGCATCCCGCGTTGGATATTCTAATATTTTATTTTATTTATTTATTGCACAAAACAAATTACAATCGGTACAATACCATATAAAAACAATAATAAACAACTCAAAATTGCAAATTGCAACTCAAAATCATGTGCAATCAGCAAACATAAAAATAAATACATAAGCAGACAATGTTCGAGGTTTGAGGTTTGCGGTTTGAGGTATGAGCTTTAATTAATCATCATCTTTGAGAAAAGTATGAGACAGCCAGGCCTCTCACCATTGGGGTCGACAAGAGAAGAAAAATTTGCCCGGGCACAATAGATCAAAGATTCGGACCCCATAGACCAAAGTTTCAGACCACTTGGACCCAAGGTTAGTGTTAGTATTAAAAGGTTACAATTTTTTTTATTTACGAGTTTAACTTGTGAAAAAACGTGTGTTTTACAGTTAAGTGTCTAAGTGGGCTTAATCTTCATGCAACATCCAAGTTCCAACAAAACTTGTAAGAAGAGCATAAATATTTTTACTGAGGCTTTTATATTTTCTTGAAAAATTGTCCCGACAGTCACCTATCTACGTTCACCAGACGTTCGGGCTTTTTTAGAGTGCTTGCTTGATGAAAATAGGTTGCCCGCTTAAAGGTTACATTACAATTTAATTTATTTGGAAATTTCAAATAATAATACAAATTCAATAATACATACCTAAATATTAACAAGTAGGTATATAGGTTAATGGTGTGTTATGGTTATGGTTTATGGTAGGTATATTAAGCAGGGACCGACAGTACAACACAGTTTATAATGCAGAAGGCTGAAATGCATGGCGTGATATAGCGCTCTTCACCCCGAGACATCAGATATTAAGTCTGATATGCCCAGTAACTTCTGTTCTCTTTGGTCATTCAAAATAGTACCTACCTTATTTTAAGTTATTGTAATTTCTCCTTTAAGTGAACCATGTTCTTTAAAAAATAATTTAATTCTAAGTTGAATAAACTATACTATTTCTAATGCATTCAATATCAAAAATGATTCGTGTTATATCGTCCCTGTAAGACGATTTACGAAGGAGAGAAGAAATTTGGTTGATCAAGCAGTTGGCTTGGTGGCCAAGTGGCTTCGGGACGGTATTCCGAAGACGCAAGATTGATGCCTGCCCGAGCAATATCATTTTTCTTCTACCTAATTATTTAAAATCTTATTTCTTATTTGCTCACTTTGGTGATTTCACCCAGGTGTTTTGATTAATAAAAGAGACTATAGTAGTTAGTAAAAGAGACCTCTAATTCAACTTTGTTCGCCCCACCTGGGCGTAGGACATAGGTCACCTAGATAAACATAGTGGAATAATCCTTAATACGCAACCTGTATTTTTCATGTAAGCACCCTTCGTGCAGACATCGTATGTCTAATATAAATGCCTTTTCAAATATCAAGAATGTTCAAGAAAACCAGTAAAGTTAGTGCTGAGATATTATGTTTCGAAAGTTTACGGCTAATTAAATTAGTCGGTACTAGTTACTTAATTAATTAAAAGTTAGAATACATGGTTATGATGATGTTTTGTGTAATTACAAAAATATTAAACTTTTTGATTTTATGATTAATAATGCGCCTCGGCTTTGCTCGGGATAATGTAAGTCTCTTCACGTCGCAACGGCTGAACACATTTTGATGAAATTTGGTATAACGATACTCCAGGCCCTGAAAAAGCAAATAGGGTAATTTTTATCCACGGGTAAATCCGCGGACGCGGTTAATGTCTTATATTTACACCCTCGATATCGTTGTAAGTTTTTATTATTCTTGCTTCAATTCTGCTGACAAATGTTTGTTTAGGACTTGTTGACGGTGACGCGCGCAACATAAACTAAAAATACGTACCTTGTGTTATAATAATTATTGTGTATTGACGTTGGATATTATTTGTTTGGCTAGATTATGTGTTATATAAACAAGTAGATATACAACTCATAACAAAAAAAACCGACGTCATTTCTAATGTATCATTGAAGTCCAAGGTCAAATATCGATGAAATTTGGGACCTTGAACAAATCGGTTTATAAATGACGGAGTTCCAAGGTAAAACACATAAAAAATACAATCGAATTGAGAACATCGTCCTTTTTGGAGTCGGTTAAAAAGTAAAAAAGCGTCTCGAGGTTGCCCGCCCAAGCAGACAAACGATCACCGATTTTTTTGGTCGATAAAAATGAAACATTCAGTTTCAAATTGCAACGCACACGTCCTACAAAATGTCGGTCACAATAAAGGCGACAAATGTTGGTGAAAACAATCGTATATGAGACTTAATATCTGTCTCGGGGCTATGAGCGGAATACAGTGCTATGCAGTCCTTTTTATTAACCGCCTTCAAAAAAGGAGGAGGTTCGTTTTTTTTGTTTGTATGTTACGCGATTACTCCGCCAATTATGAATTGATTTTGATGATATTTTTTCTTGGTAGGTCATAGTTCAGAGGTGGTCCTATAAAAAAATATCGAAATTGATTCAGCACCTTTTGAAAAGATTGGAAACACCACCACCACCGAACATGGCTGCGCGGGATAAACAAACCCCCGCTGCGCCCGCGCCCCCCGCGCCTGCACTGGTTTCAGCACCGCGCTTGCGGCGACAGGAACGAGCGGAGGCGCACAGTCTGCGCCGCGAATCCAAAGCGTAAACTCCCGGAAGAAGGACATCCTAATTGTCCGAAACCTGGTCGGAGTTATTCCGACACAATCATGACGTGAGTGTAGCCGTTTATATTTATAATGAAAAACAAACAATATAAGTTTAAGCCGGTCGGTTTCTTGTTTTTTTTTTCACAAAATATGTTATTAAATATTCTGGGTAGCACTGTGTATGGGCAGGCGTGACGCTAACCATCACGTAAAAACTTGCTCGTTGTCGTAAAAAAAAGTTTGACGTCGGCGGAGGCTCTTTGGTAACGGAAATAAGCTTAGAAATCCAACCTAAATCTTTCGAATCTCTTTGTACTCTCTAACGTGTACACTTTTATATAAGAAAAAAAATAACAAAAGGAGCTAATGACCGTTTCGTTTAACTAAATCCCAGAATAGAGACGTTTCATTAAGTTTTGTCTTAAAAACAGCTATATCGTTGGTTATAAGATGATATCTACTAAGTATACCAAAAATATATTTTATTGTTTTTAAATAATAATTTATTACCATAGTAAATCTTACAGTTTCATTATTGAAGTTTTTAGCCCTCGACGTAGCTTGACGCTGTGTTTCAAGGAAAATAGCCCCTCCCAATTTGATTACATAAAAACGTCAAATCTGAATAGTTAAAATAAACAAAGAGAAAATAAAAAAAATAAAAAAAACATGCTATGTGTGTGTGAGTGTGTGAAGGTGTGAGAGAGTGAGTGTTTGTTATTGTGCTTTGGCTCGTTTGGACTTATTTTAGTAGCTACGCCACGTGGTTTCACCCACGTAGGATTCGGTTCATAGTTACTCCGGGAACTGTTCGTTTTCCGTGATAAAAGTGTTCCAGCGTATAAGCTACCTCTATTTTAAATTTTATCCAAATCTGTTAGCCGTTGCGGTGTGAAAAGGTAACAAACACTTACACAGAAACACATACAAACTTTCGCATTTATAATATTATTGTGAAGTGTGCTAACTAACAAGAGCGAAGCGATATAAAAAAAGCAGTTCTAGAATATACTAGAGGGAAATATTGCGAGTGAAATAATAATGACTACTAAAATGAAAATCTTAGTCGAGCCACTGACAGGCCGACTCGTGACGTCAGTATGAATACTGTGTTGCAACAGACAATAGTGTTTGTTATCAACAATGGCGGCCGATTGTCGGCTCAGGGATGTCGTGAGCTGTGTTCGTGATAATCTTAGCTAGTGGAGATGACAGGTACAGCCGGCGTACCCACTGGTCCCTCAGCTTTAGCGCCAATCGTATATCGTGTTGAGCTCAAATTAAGGTGCAGATTCACTGCGACAATGTCCTGTGATGCCATATATTTCTTTTCTATGTAACTGAGTGATAAGACGAGTAAGTCGTTTGCCTGATGTTAAGCGCGACGCCTGCCCATAACAATTGCAGTGCTATATAATACCATAAAAAGCACCGCAATAAAACTGCAAAGTGTAGCGCTGCATTACGTTCATCACCCCGAGACATCAGATATTAAGTCTCATATGCCCAGTAATTTCGCAAGCTACAGTGCCCTTTAAACTGGAACACAGTAATGCTTGCGCACTACTGCTTCAACAAACTGTGAATTTAGTAATAGATCGGGATAAGTAGGTATAGTATCTAAGACGTAAACGAAAACTTAACTATACCTTTTAATATACAAAGTGTACAACATAGAATAGAATAGAAAACTCTTTATTGCACTTAAGAAGGAATTACATTTTGAACATACTTTCTTATGATAAGTACAATAGGCGGTCTTATCGCTAAACAGCAATCTCTTCCAGACAACCGTATGCTATGAAGAGACAATATTTATAGACAATAGTGTGCAGACATAAGAACGAAGGTATGTATTCTATTATCATAATAAATCTATATAATAAAAGAACAGGGTTTTTTTCTACAATCATCGCACAGCCGAAACCGCTTAAGATAGAAACCTGAAATTTGGACCACGTATTCTACAAGTAGTGAAGGCGTCATTTAAGAACGGATTTTTCGAAATTTGACCTTTAAGTGGGTCAAATGGGGTCATAAAGGATGTATGGGGAAAAAAAAATCTTTTGTCGCACGGTCACGAAATTTTGGCAGTATACTATGCAAAAAAAATAAAAGAACACATGTATCACAGTTTTTTGAAAATCAACCTTTAAGAGGGGTTTAGTGTGGTTTTTTAGATTGGAATGCGGAAACTATAATGTATGCTACAGTGATTATTTCTTGACCAGCCGTTATCAAATTTTGTGTGAGCATTAAGCATGTAAATAGTAGGAACTTGTTTTCGGCATTTTGCGAAATTCATCCCCTAAGGTCATTTATTGGGGTCGCAAAGTTTTCATGGTGTAGATTTTTTTAGTAAAGTTATGAAACTTAGTAAATTGACTAAACATAAGCATATAAAAATATAATTTCAGTAACTTTTCAAAAATCAACCCCTAAGGTAATTAATAGGGCCGCAAAGTTTGTGTGGAGTAGGATTTTTTATTAATGCGACACTGTAGCTACAGTAAAGAAACAGGGTAAATAAATTAATTTTGATCAAGTTTAAAAATAAGTTTTCAGCATTTTTCAAAAATCAACCCCAAACTGGGTTAAACGAGGTGATAAAGTTTACATAAAAAATCTTTGTTTATAGCGATGAAACTTGGTACATACCTGACAAAACATTATTAGAATGTGATTTACCATTTTTGAAAATCATCCCTTAAAAGGGTTAAACAGGGTGGAAAGTGAAGATTATTATTTTTAAGCTTTAACGATTAAATTTGGTGTACGTGGTAAGCTAATGAAATTATAGATGTGTACTTCACCATTTTTTGAAAATCATCCCCTAAAAAGCCTAAGCGGGGTGGTAAAATTTGTATAGAAAATCTTTGTTTATGAAGTTTCGTGGCTATGATAAAACTTGGTAAAAGAAGAAAATTAAAACGTGGTTTATAATTTTTGAAAACCATCCCATAACAGGGTTGAACAGGGTGGAAAGTGAAGATTATTATTTTTAAGCTACAGCGATGAAATGTGGTATATGTGCTTATCCAATGAAATTATAGATATATATTTCACATTTTTTTAAATCATCCCCCAACAAGCGGGGTGGTAAAGTTTGTATAAAAAATATTTTTTATTTATGAAGTTTGTGGTTATGAAACTTGGTACACAAACTAAGAAAAAGCAGATAGTTAAAACGTGATTCACATTTTTTTTAAATCTACCCATAACCAGGTTTAATAAGGGTGAAATGAAGTTACATATTTTGAAGCTACGACGATGAAATTCGGTTCATATACTCAGAAAGATAAACTTTAAGCACCTGTTTCACCATTTTGCTGGAATCATCCCTAAACCGGTTCAAACGGGGTGGTTAAGTGTATATGAAGAATCTTTGTTCATGAAGTTATGGCAATTAAATTTGGTACACAGAGTAAGCAAAAGAAATAAACTTAAACGTAATTCGCCATTTTTTGAAATTCACCCTCTAACAAAGTTAAACAGGGTGAAAAGTATCAAAAATTTGTTAATGCTACAATGTTGAAATGTATTATAAGTACTCAGCCAATAAAATTATAAACACTTATTTCACCATGTCTTGAAATCATCCCCTAACAGAGTGGTAAAGTTTGTGTGGAGAATTTTTGTTTATGAAGTTGTAGCAATGAAATTTCGTATACAGACCAAACAAAAGTAATAAATTAAAACGCAACTCGCTATATTAATTAAACTCTAAAAACGTTAAACAAGGTAGATAATAATTTTATTTCTAAACTTATGACTATGGAATTCGGTACATATATACTAATCGAAGATACTATACGCACATGTTTCACTACTTTTTAAACATCTTAAAAGGTCTAAACGGGATGGCAAATATTTGTGTGGAAAACCTTTGTTTGTAAGGTGAAAGCGAAACTTTGTATTATAGACTAGGCAAAATAAATGATTTCTAACGTTATGCAATTTTTTGCAATTTCCCTATTCGTACAGGATTTTAAAAGACTTTTAAAATGCAACATTCAGAAAAATAAGGAATACTAAACTTTTGTCATTGACCGTACGTGTCGCAGGGAAATGAGGCTATCTGGGATTTCGCGATATTCCTATGGATACAACAAAATCATGGTATAATCATGTATGGTAAGAACCACTTCTCCGCGGCCCGACTAGCATTTACTCCTAGAGTGTATATAAAAAGCGCGGAGCCAGGAGCTCGCGAGGAGTTCCTGAGCAGAACGAGTGCGCAAGGCCAGAACGAAGCGAGGGGGAGAGGTGGCGAGCGTAGCGAGCCGGCGACCTCCCGAGTGGAGTGATGGTCGAGTGCGCGAGTGGAGCGAAGGGATGACGAAGCGAGAGTTCCGGCGAGAGCCTATTTATTAAAACTGTACGTCGTATCCCTAGAGATTTCGTGAAATCCCTGGTATTTCCCTGCGACATACAATGTTTTTCTGGAGCTACGACGATTGACTTTTGGCCAAAATACTTACATATACTTAGCCTAAAAAACTATTGACACATGTATTATTACGATTGTTTTGAATACCATCCCCTGATAGATTTAAACGGATGGTAAAATTTGTAAAGAAAATATATGTTTATAATGTAAGTATTCTGTCTATTTAAAACGAAATAAGAGCTGAAAGAGATCGGAATAGAAACGCGATGAATTCGGGATAGGATTGGGATAGAAGCAGGACAAAATCGGCATAGAAGCGAGAGCAGCTGGAAATAGCCAGGAGCAAAATGAATTATTTTATTAAGCGTACAAAGTTGCGGGCAACAGCTATGTAAATAGGAGATTTTGGTTTTAAATATTTCTGTAACTCAGGCTTCATGTATGTACATGGCGCCGAAACGGCGCTGCCGCCGCACCGCAAACTCATGTAAATGATTACAAACCCGGACCGGGACCACGCACGCCGCACCGTCCGTCCGTTTGTACGTATTACTGGTATTACGAATCGTAAAGGGCCCGTGGTGGTTCCCCCCGACGACGTTTCATTTCCACCCGGTTTCTATAGTCTGTAATATGTTTCAAACTACTACGCTAGCATTTTGTACGTTTGATACTTGGTCAAAGAAACTATAAACACATGACTCACAAATGAAGTTAGGGCCAAAAAATTTGGTAATTATATCGAGACCGGAGTGGGATGACAAAGGGACAAAAGGGGATGATAACGGTATAGGAGGGGAACTATAACACGGTAGGAGGTTCGCTAGGGAGGACGATAAAGGGTTAGGATCGGAATATGATTGGAAGCAGAGCAGGACGATAATGATATAGGAGCGGGACGGAATCAGGACCAGAGCATTACGGTAACGCTATAGGAGCGGGAAGATAACAGGATGGGAGTGGGAAGGTAACAGAACAGAAGCGGTAAGGTACGGTAACGAGATAGGAGCGGGACGGGAACTGGAACGTGAATATGATGGGACGAAAAATGTTCGGATGCAGGATGAATACTCCACTACGCGGACGAAGTCGCGGGCATCAGCTAGTTTCTTAATATTTGTTCTGTTGTCATTTTGTCTGAATCCTTTTCAAATGTTTGTTTTAAGATTAAATAAGTTAAACAAATTAGGTAATTTCGTAGTATTTCGTAGTTCGACATTATTAAGACATTTTTTATCCTGAATCGAAACTAAGCCCCAAATTACCAGCCATCTATTTCAACAAATTACTCACTTATATCTTAGTTTCATAAAAATAAATCCCACTCAAGCCCGAGACGTAAGAAAATACTTTAAGGTCTTATCTCTAACTCCATTCATTAAGCTCGGAGGAAATTACGAACGGCTCTTTCAAATCTATAGGGAATAGATACTGGCTTCGTTTTTACTAGCTCTCTGCCAGTGGCTTTACCCGTGATTATAAACTTTGTTAAATTCCTCTATAACTCTTTTAAGAAAGCGTTTACAAGCTAAGAGAAAAATAAATGCCTAAGTTCTTAGATTTAGTTCACAAAATGAGTGAATGATTCACATCAGTCAATTGATTCCCTAAGTGAGTGACATGACTTCTTCATGTTTCGTCATAGTCAGTACTATATTTTGTCATTGAATTATATTAGGAACAGATACCGGCTTCGTTTTTACTAGCTCTCTGCCAGTGGTTTCACCGTGATTATAACCTTTTTAAAATTCCTCTAAAGCTCCTTTAAGAAAGCGTTTACAAGCTATATCCGTATAGGTACATATACATATACAAACGTTTACATGCCCAAGTTCTTAGATTTAGTTCTCAAAATGAGTGAATGAGTCAGTCAGTCTAACAATCAGTCAGTAATATATTTTGCCTTTTGAATCTACAGGGAATCGCTACGGTTTCGTTTTTTTATTTCCCTCTGGCGTCACTGAGAGCTACTGAATTATTACCATCTCGTCTCATGCCGATTTGGGAAATTAAATTTGGAAATAATTTAAGAGTATTTGAAACATTTGAAACGAACCAATTTTGATATTTTAAAATATTGTCTATTTTCGGTCTTCGGTAAATGTAGTGAAACCTTTCCGAACAGAATAAAAACTAAAAAACGACATCATCATTGGCTCATTACGTAATGTTAGGGTTGCACTCCGTGGGTTTTTTTAAATTAAAGCGATATTTTTGCTGCTGATGTTTATTCCTGAAACTATAATAAGATTAAGTTACAAACATTTGAGTCGACTGTATTCTAAAAATTTTAAAAATGCTTATACATGACCTCGGGTGCAATACGCGGCCGCGAGGGTGTTACTGCTTAGTTGCAGTAATTTACTTAGCCTAGTTGATTGACTTCGATTTTAACAATAAGAACGTAATCACTGGTGGGACACGGGCGTTATCTCGTGGAGAGAGTATAAATAGGGATAGAAAAGTACAAATTAAAAAAAAAAACAAAATTCAAAGGTTCTTTATTTCAGTTTTGTCGTCACAGACGCACTTATGAACGTCAATTATTACAATGACTCTACCACCGTATCGGAAAAAATAACCACTACTCAGAAGATACGGCAAGAAACTGAGGGGCATATTTTTTAAAACTTTTGTCACAATATTTTATGTTTGTTTTTGACAATATTATTTTTCTTATGTGCCAGTTGGCTACTAGGCAGAAGCGGAATGTTCCATGCATATTTGTCTTCTATGTAATTACTAACTGTATAGTATGCTTTTTTCATTAGAATATTTTTCACACTCAATTTGAATCTACTTTCTGTAAGCTCCGTTATACATTTTGGAATTTTATTGTAAAAACGTACACAATTATAAAATTCTATTAAAATTAAGTCAAAGATAACGTAGGTACCTATAAAGCCCGACCTCGATCCCTGCATCCTGCAAAGGAGTCTGCAACGAATCTTACAACACTGACAAGAAACAAATACTTCGGGTATTTTCCCGTGCCCAAAATTAAATGAAGAATTTTGTCTGTCCAGACGTAGACGGGAGAAATCCTCAAGGACATAATAGTGCTAGACTTGGCCTAGATCTACCTACTGGCTAAAACCCGAGTCAGCTCTGTCAAAATTCACAGACCAGACGACCGTGCTATTTCGACAATTTATTGTTGTTTACATACTCTAGCTATTCTATTGCCACGACACCTTTTTGACAAGCAACTGTTTTACTCTTAGTTGGGATTCAATCACGTAGCATAAGTGCAATATACACCAAGGGCTGTCAAACTGTGCTATGTAAGCACTGTTGCCAGGTCTCTTAAAAATGTATCTTCGTTCGTTTGAAAGGGAGTGGAAAATTATTCCCCAAGGTAAACATTTTAGGATATTACGCTAAATAATATTTTCGCGATTGTTTGAATTTTGTTCACATATAGTTCTAGATTTTTCGCTGTATACCTCCTGTTTTACAAAACTTGACCTGGCAACACTGCATGGGATTGGGTATTGAAATATTAGAATGTCCATAAATGGGACTGTGTGTTTCATTGAACAGTGTTGCATGACATTTGAACATTAAGTTTTTTCGGTGTAAAACGCCTCCGGGAGGGGTGCATCTTGTTGATCGGTCGTAGGACAGCCCGCAGGGGCTGTGCTGGTGTACATTCAACGCCGGCGACGCCAAGAAAGGTCAGCAAAATGCATTCTTCACTGAGTAAGTTAGGCACCATTACTTACGTTATTTTTCAATAGAAAGAATTGTTTTTGCCACGAGTTGTCGTTACGGGTACATTCCTTGAGCATTGAACTTAGGCAACATATCCATTGCTTGGGGATTTTCTTCGTAAATATCACATATTTAGTAAACTCAAATTTAATTAACATTTGTTGTTATTACTAGCCTAGTCATTATGACTTTTGACAGTAACGACAGCTGTCATCGAGTTGCCATAAATAATAATATTGATCGATTCGTTAGAGCATTGCCAGAAAGAAGCGTCAAGCAATGCGAGAAATCCTGTTGTACGCTCAAACATAAAAAACCGATAAGAAATCTTTGTTAAATTGTTAGAACCTTTAAAATTTGTTTAGTCTTTCAGCTTTTCTAGCATAGTAGTAGAATCTCCTAATTAACAGTTATTCGTTGTTTTTCACAGGCTTTATTGCCTTAGAATTAGAAATTTCAGGGTTTTACCAGCCATGGTATGTCAGTCAAGTTTGACAGGTTGATGTGTTCGTGTCTGGAGCACCACGTTTTGACGTTTGTCTACGCTCTGAGAATCCAATCTGTCAAAGGTTTTTTCAACTAGCGTCCCGGCGTCGAAAATACCGGCTCCCAAGAATTTCGAGAAAGAATAGAAAAGAAAACATCGCGGAGTTCGGACGGATGGCGTCGCGGCCGACATGCGCCCAGGCAGAAAAATGGCGTGCCCAACTGCGCCGTATTTTGTGGAGCGGCAGGTAAAAACCCCATCCTTTCTTGGTAGAATCCTATTAGAATCTCATTTATTTCGTGGTGATCTGTAGCGAAATATCTTTCGTCCACAGATTGCCGCTCCAAAGTTAAGGTCCTAGGTATCTCCTCGCCGATGACGGGTGTACCTACTTCCACCGGGACCGCCGATGGGTGACGTTCCCCATTTTTTTCTTTTTGTTTTCACCTCAAAACATATCAATTTAAATTTAACGCGACTGCGCTGACGCCACATGTCGCTAGTCGACGATCGCTCCGGGCCAGCTGTGTTCCAATAGCCAGCGGATGCCTCAATAGTAGTCTAATGTATTAGAAAGGTTAAACAACCTACGAACCGGCATGGGAAGGGCCCATCTTCATGTCCGGAACACTATGTAACATAGAATATTAAGAAAGCTCATTGCAGCAATAGAATAAATAGAACTAAATAGAAAAGAATAGAACTTTAAGAATAATTTAATTGTAAAAACTAACCCTAAATTTAAGAACTTAAAATTAGAATATTGTTAAATAAATAGAAATTTGAGGTGAATCTCATTGTTATTATTCACCTCCCAGTTGTAAGGACTGGTGGCGCCCCTTTAGAAGGGACCCTGCCTCGATTATTGGTTACACCGGTATGTAACATCCCCCTAGCTAACGAACACACCGCTCGTCCCTAGGCTAGCCGGCAGAAAAGGTGCGTACCGCGTTTAGCGCGCAGCAACAGACATATAACACACTTAGGTTGTAAAAATATATTTTTCAGTATAATCAAGCTAAAGTAAAGTAATATTTGTTTTATTCAATCACAAACAAATATTATCATCAAAATGCAATTACTTGAAAGCACTTCTATGAATTAAAAAATATCATATATTTTTTAAATAAAACCTTTTAGGTAACGGACTATGAGCATTAACTTTTTCGTCAATATTTATTTTCTATCAAAATTGAATTACTTTAATGCTACCATAGGGAATACCTATGTACCTATTTGTTAAAGTTTTTATTCTACTCTATTATTTAAAAATAAAAAGAAACGTGATCAGAATAAATATTATTTTATTTTTGCGCGTTATCAAAAGAAACAAAAGAGTAAAGGTATTTCTAAAAACATGTTTAGATTTCATTTATATTCAAACAATTTTAATTAAAATTTATGTCGTTTAATAAATAGCCACCTGTATTTGTTTCACAGTAATTAATATTCACATTTGAATATTTATATATTCATAATTTATAGACATGTATTTACGTAATGAAGATTAATAATCCAAGAGGTAAACAACTTAAACTCGCTGAAATTCTGCTAAAGGTTATGTACGGCCTGTTTCCACTATGTCAAGAGTTTATAGTCCAAGAGATAAACAACTTAATCTCGCCGAAATTCTGCGAAAAGCCTGTTACCACCGTATCTGGAATTATTTTCGGCGTCCGCGACGTTTTGTTTTTATTACCCAATAGGCAACCATTTGACCACATTGTCACCTGATGGGAAGTGACGAAGTGGTCGACGATGGATCATGCTAACCTAAAAGATACCGACAAACTCAAGACTTAGAGACACCTAGATTATAAGAATCAGGAAACAAAGACGTTATCAACGTCTTTGTTTCCTGAGGTGTTCCATTCCTTAGCTGTTCGCATTATGAAGGTCGAAGCAAAGCGCTTTGTCCGGGCAGGAGGAATATAAACCATTTCTCAGACAAATTTTACGTAAAAAGAACTTACATAGGCACGCGCGAGTCAAAAACTTAAAAACTAAATAAGGAGTCCATCGCGATCGACCCCGCTTCTAAAAGTGCCCATCAAACTGGCGGCATTTCCCCGCTGGATCGCTAGCGAGATGCGTTGGGCTAAAAAATGTCCCGACCGCGGGTCCCGACCTCTCTCCTTTAGCCGACGCCCTAACTAACGGCCACTAACTTCTTGGCATCAGACCACCACGAGCCCGCAGTTTCGACGGCAAACGGGACGAACTCGTACGCCGATTCCAGACCTGCGTATTTGCGGCGTTTTGCCTTTGCTGCCGCTTTTTATTTATTAATCTGAACCATTTTTTATTTATTTATCTGAGTGAAGAGACGAGCTGGTCGTTCACCTATCACCCATGGTAAGCAATACGCCTGCCCATAACAGTAACAGTACCACCCAGAACTTTGTTTTACAATATCCAGCGCATCGCTGCAGTGCGCTCGTCACCCTGAGACAATTAGCTGTTAAGTCTCATAATGCCCAGAAATTTCGCTGGCTACAAAACGGATGTACATGTACGGGTGCCGAATTTCCGTGCGTCTTGTTGTCATGGTAGAAAAGAGATGGAGAAATTAGCTCGTATAATTCCGTCGCAGACTAGCCGTGATGAATCCTATAAATACCGACAGGCTGGCAAATTCACGTCGATACTCGATACTCAGAAGCTTAGCTTCAACCCACGTATCGTTAAATATTATAAGTTACATGTTATATTATTAGCTTTTTGCCCGCCTGCTTTTTATAGTATTAAAGTTGTGTGGCAAACGTGGAGCTTTACCATCAGGCGAACAAAATGCTTGTCTCAGTGCTTAGTTCCATAAAAAAAATGAAAACTTTGTAATTATTTTCGCATGCCTAAATTAGGCATAGTGAGAACATGCTTTCTGCGCAGGGTCTTCTGATAAAAGCCTGATGTTGGATTAGGATTTGATCAATGGATTAAAACATCAGGTTCGACGGGATTGCTGATGAATCAAGATTGTGGAATGATTCGATCAATGCGTTGATTAAAAGGAATAGGGGATGATGTTATGATCAATGCTTGAGCATCTTAGGGCTAGAGATTATGAAACTAAGCCTTAAATTATAAAGATAAGCTTAATGAGAAGATAACTAAAGCTGGTATTTAAGTTATCTTATGTCATTAAGCTAAAGCATGCATTAGTAGAGCCAGTGTGGCTCAGTAAGAACAAGTGCGACTTTCGATCCGAAGCACCCGAGTTTGAATCCCATTGGCCTTGTACCACTGACTTTCTTGAGTTATGTGCAGATTTAACACACATTAAAAACAGTGAAGGAAAACATCGTGAGGAACCGGCATAATCAAGAATTTAACGATCACATACATAGATCCTGACCCCTAACTAAGGTTCCTTGTATCTAGGGAACCAGGAACTACGAGGACCATGGTCCCACAACACCCAGACAGAAAACAAATATATGCGTTATTTTTCTGTTCAACAAACATCAAACATTTGTCCCGTCGCGGGAATCGAACCCGCAACCTCAGTGACGTATGAGATTTGAGCCAACCTGCCCAACCACTACACCATAGAGGCTGTAAAATTAACTTCGAGTGATGCTAATAGCAACTGATTGAGCGGCAAACTAACCTTTAACATATGCTTTTCGATCTGAAGCTTTAAACTCGACAGTTTGGAGACAAATTCAATTTAAAATACGTCGCTTCCCAGCGCTGCCGCCAACAGGATTATTCAAAGACTGTAAAACCACGTGACATCGCATACCGGGCCCGTTCACTCACGGAACATTAGCGGTGTCTAACCAATATTTGCTGTACGCTAAAAGAGTGCGACACTGCACTTATTCAATAAAAAAAACTCTTACAATTACAATTACAAAACTCATTATTGCATACCAGTGACAAAACAATAAAAATAATAATACGAGTAGCATAAAATTCCATACAATGGTAGTACAATGGGCGGCCTTATCGCTCAAAGCGACCTCTTCCAGACAACCTTTGGATGGACAGTATCGAAAGAAGGAGTAAATGGCGGTGTGCAATTAAAACTCTTTAATCATTTTGGCATCACAGACGCACTTACGAATGTCAAATTATCACAATGACTCTACTGTATCGGAAAAAGAACCACTACTCAGAAGATACGGCAAGAAACCTATTGTTATTCTAATTCTTATTCTGTATGATGGCATGGAAGATGATGGTGGTGATGAAGGTGATGATATATGTCCGGTTTTTACTTCACCGTCTAGTGGCTTTGTTGTTTTTGCTGATGTCTTCTGTGTTCCACTGTTTGTTTCATTTTCCAGCATACAACCCTGGTATAGGCAACACTGCACGGTAGGAGCAAATTTATCAAAAACAAACATAAAATATTGTCAAAAACAAACATAAAATATTGTCAAATACAAACATGAAATACTGTAACAAAAGTTCTAAAATATGCCCCTCAGTTTCTTGCCGTATCTTCTGAGTAGTGGTTCTTTTTCCGATACGGTGGTAGAGTCATTGTAATAAATGACGTTCATAAGTGCGTCTGTGATGCGAAAACTGAATAAAGAACTTTTGAACTTTGAAAGCAGTTTCCCCTATTCACTGGCCAATCACAACCGCCTTTCCTCTCTCTCTTTGACCCTCAGGTGAGTGGTGTATAGGCCGACTGGCTTTCCAAGTACGTACTCCTTGGATTTATTCGATTCGACCGCGCTTTTAAATCTACCGTTTATTCTAGTCGACATCCCTTTGAGGTGAATCAAATGACATCGTTTCATTGGGTTTACTCGTATTTGCATATGTCGTTTTCGACAACGAAGAGCACCAGCGTTCATAACAGAAATAGCTATTCTATGCTGAGCACTCAATCAATATTTTGACTTGCATAGGACATTTCATCAAAACCTACTTTCTACTACAAGTAATATTAGAAATGCGGAAGTCTCTCTCTCTCATTCTCGCTTTCTTTATATATGTGTGTGTGTTTGTTTGTTACTTCATAACTCCATAACTACTAATTGGATTTGGACGAGTGTAGGTCTTGGAATAGGACATATTCCAAGACCTACTCTCGTTTACTCGTTTTTCCGAGATGAAAGTATCAATACTTTCATTTCGGAAAAACGAACAGTTCTTTAGGGAACAACATCTTTAAACCGAATTCTACGCGCGAAATTTAAAAAGTTATAACAATTGACCGAAAACTATTGTTAAAGGCAACTATTTTTTTTTTATTGCTTGATAGATATTTGACCGCTGTCTCACCTGAAAGAAAAGGATGACGCGACCGACGATGGATCATGCTCGCCTAGAAGATATTGATTCACTCGAGACTTGAAGACACCTAGATTATAAGTATCAGGAAACAGAAACTTGCGCTTTTTAACCGGAAATTTGAAACCGACTTGTGGTTTTTAGCTGCGGATTTGAACTGGACGGTTCGGAGACAAATTTAATTTAAAACCCGTCGCTCCCGAGCGCAACCGCCGACGGGTCCATTCGATTCGACTGCACTTTTAAATCAACAGTTAACCTATTCTACTCGACGTACCTTTGAGGTAGGGTTGCCAATCTTTAAAACAATAAACTAAAATTTTAAAACCCCCGACACAAAAACCTATTATTATTATTATGTCGCTCTTTCTCACGGGTTATACACCCAGTCCTTTGGAAGGCTTGCGCGGGGTCATGAGTCCAACACGTAGAGGCCTCTTAGAGCATTTAATTTAGATATGTAATGGACAACACTTATCGGGAACTGTCTTTAATTACAACATTAAGAAGATGCAATCAAAGACAGCCCCCCATAAGTGCGAGGACTATTATTGGAGATATGAAAATTACTTATGATTGGGTAATTGAGGTGAATTTTTAATGGATGGGAACCGGTCTATGACATGAGACTTCGGCACCTACCAGCTCTGCCTCATAAAAAAATATTTAGGCAGGTGGTGACTCGCCCCCACTAAAGGGCCCCCCTTTAAAAGCCGCCATTCATTGGCGGCGAGAGGGGCAACGTTGGTGTGGGTGGCTAATGGGTGTCGAGAGGTGTACTGCAGTTTCACTTAAACGCGACCAGCTCGTCTCATCACTCAATACTATAAAAAATGTCTGTCTGTAGCTTCGTAGCTCTTAAACGGGTGAACCGATTTGTATGCAAGAAAAGAAAATTATTTTATATTGCCAATAACTTAACATAACTTAATATAACTACAATATTTATATACTATTATTATTGTGGTTTTTTTTATTTGAAAGCAGGTTTTCTATCAGCGGTGTTTAAACATGTTTTATCAAAATCAATTCAGCCGTTTTTTTCATTTTTATAAGTTATTTTTGTCAGGGATTTTTAAAATTTTAGTTTACAGTAACAGTACAATGCTGTTATTAACAGTATGGTTGGCAACCCTACTTTTAGGTGAATTGAATGACGTTGTTCGATGACAGAACATTTTGTGAATTTTGTTGGTTTTATTTGCAATATGACGTTTGGACGTATTCTGTATGAGAAGAGCACCAAATTTTCCACAAAAAAGCGAGTTATATAATTTTGTGTCGCGTCATCTACAAAAACTCAAGAATCCTACTGTAATATTATTAATAAAAGGTTTTGAGGATGATTTTGAGGATGTGTGGAAGTATTTATGGATGTATGGATATTATTTTCTCAATCACGCATAAACTTCTAAACTTTGATAAATAGTGATATGCAGCACTGGTAGTCTGGTCATGTAAAAGGATACTTTTCATCACAAAAAATCATGGGCAGAACTGCGAATCACAGCTAGTCCTTACTAATATTATAAACGCGAAAGTATGGAACTTTGTTACTCTTTCACGCAAAAACTACCGAACCGATTTTGATGAAATTTGGTATGTAAGAAAGCAGAAAGAAAGAAAAAAAATATTCCAGACATCACAACACATTACACTTAAGATACTAAATTAGGGGCAAAACAAAAAACAATAAATACAACACAGTAAAATGCGCGATGTCAGGAAAAGGTTCCGACTCAGCATACGCTAAGGTGTTTTGAAGTACCTCAGCACTGATTTTCAGTCGGAACCCTGTCCATGACATGAAAGTACTTTGGGACTTGGAATAGCACATAGGCTACGTTTTATCCCTGAAAATGCGAGTGGGACCGCGGGGCGCAGCTAGTTCTAAACAAATAAAACCTATCTCTTATGCTACAAACATTCAAAAAGAAAATAAAATGGGTTTTCGTGTAATAAAAAAAACAATCACGTAATGGCAACAATTTCATTATAAAGGTTTTTATATCAGATCGCCCAGACTGGTTCGAGACATAAATCAAAATCTGACAATATTCAGCGAATATTTAACGTATATGGTAATAATTGAGGGTGTAAATCATTCGAAAATAGGTTCTATTTCACAGCATTAAGGTCTTATTAATGAGTCCAAGCGAAACTGTAATTTACATACGTTTTACATTACAATGTGTAAATGCCATGGAAATATGATCACGTGATATATCAGCTGTAGCACTATGTCGTAATGAAAATATTGGCTTAATGGAAGAAAAAAAAATATTATAGCAGAAACTGAAACTGGTGCATACTAGGGGTTATTAAGACAAGGGTGTGAGTTCAATGCTCGAATGCTTCTCAGAGGGTCGTGCGGTTGGAGTCGCGCCACAACGTAAATTTGAATTCTTTTTTGGTGCGAGTTTCCACAGAACATCTGTCGACCTACTTGAGTGAGAAATTCTGGCTAAAGGGTGTCGTGTTCTGGCGATTCAGAGGACGGCTGCAAGCGTCACCGCTGACACCGCAAGCTGTCACCGCGCAGTGGCGTCACACGTCGCCGACAAAACGTGTCACATAAATATTTTAATATGAATTGTATGTATGTTAGTTCTAAGGTATACATTTATATGGACCGTAGAGTAAGTAAATAACATCTGTAACTTATTTTAATGTTGCCTAAAATAAAGATTAAATTAAATAAGCAAAATAATTAAAACCGCCAAGCAGTAGTGCGCGAGCATTACTGTGTTACTACTACTACGTACTGTGTACCGGTTTGAAGGGCATTGTGGCCAGCGAAATTATTGGGCATTTTGAGACTCAACAGCTAATTGTCTCATGGTGCCGAGCGCAGTGCAGCGCCGCGCAGGATTTTGCAAAACGAAGGTGGGTGGTGCTGTTATTGTTATGGGCTGGCGTATTGCTTACCATTAGGCAAACGACCAGCTCGTTTCGTCATTCAGTTACATAAATAAAAAAAAAATTATAATACCCGGTGTCGACTCAACTTCGACAGTTATTTCGACATGACACTTACTTCGAAAAAATATAGTTCGACATGTCGTTGTTTCGACTGAACATAATTCGACAAGTATAAGTTCGACAGAAAATACTTCGAAAACAAACGGCGTCAAAGACTAGGTTAGGTTATGTCATCATCAGCCCATCACGTTCCCACTGCTGGGACACGGACCTTCTCTCATAGAGAGAGTATGGGCCATCCACCACGCTGGCCCAGTGTGGGTGATGGATGTCACATTTCTTGAATATTTGTGATTAATTCATGAACATGCCGTTTTAATCACGATGTTCTACTTCCCCGCCTTAGAGAGAGTGTTAAATCCGCACATAACTTAAGAAAGTCAGTGGTGCGGGGCTAACGGGATTTGAACTCTGGAGCTTCAGATCGAAAGTCGCACATGCTCCCTTTGAGCCACACTCACTCTCAGGTTAGGTTATGTACTTGACTACATTTTTTTCTGTCATTTAGATCATAATGTTCATATCGATCGATATAAACTTTGATTGTCAAAACTTATTTTTATTTCAATGGAGCTTTCGTTGACGATTGATTGTAACGAATGGGTTACATGACTGCAAAACCATCATCGAAACTGGTTTCAGCTGCAGCAGGGCGATCATTTATTTTTAAGCTATTGCATAGCTTCTATCGCGGGCCTTGCGCATGGAGACCGAATCCAGAAATTCCGTAACGAAAATAACCTAACACCCCCCACTCCGAATGCTATGCAATAGCTTTACCGTGGCAGTCTCCGAGTGCCACACGTCTTTTTATTTCAATCAATTTCAATAACATCCGTTTGATGGCAAAATATCAGACTTAACTTGATACAGAATGCATTAGCGAACGCTTGGCGAAAATCTTAAGATTTTATATAATTAGGAATAAGACAATTGAAATTGACCGTAAGACGAAAGATAGATGAAATTTAGTTGCTCGAGCAGTTGGCTCGGTGGCCCAGTAGTTATGGCATTAGGTTGGTATTCCGCAGACGCAGGTTCGATCCCTGCCCAAGCAATGCCAATTTTTTTCTTTCTATTTTTATTTTTATTTAAAAAAAGGTCTACCAACGATTGTTACAATATTGCTTACGCTAAATTAATATTATCAAGATATGTTGCAAACTAATTTCACATTCAATTATAGGTAAACACCACTAATCCAAATTTAATTTAACTTGAGAGCGAGTGTGGCTCAGTAGCGCCTTTCAATCCGACGCACCTGGATTCGAATCCCGACTCGGCTCCTGTACCAATGACTTATAGTTAAGTGCAGATTTTGCACGCTTACTCTAAAACGGTGAAGGAAAACATCGTGATGAAACCCGCTTGCGCGCTTTGGAGTGGTAGGCTCTGGCCGAACAAAACCATGCCATCAAACGACCTAGTTGTGTTTCGGGATGATGTTCGGTGAACCATCGGGGAGACGGGTCTAAGCAGCCGCTCAACTGCCGTCTCTCTCTAGATCTATGTGCTCCATCTTAGGCCACATCATCGATTCACATCAGGCGAGATAGTGGCCAAACATAGATCTATTAAGTGTAAAAAAACCATACTTTTAAATAGGTAAAATAGTACAAATTCAATTCGATGTTGCATCCAACTATTGCAGACGAAATAATTATTTAAATTCTTAACTAACAGAACACCATATATAGGTACTTAACTTTTCACACACCCTTCTCTAGAATTTAAATTTTCAACGAAGTCAAACTTTTACATGATGTCAAAGTGAAAGCCTCAGAGAAAATCTACTTCCGAAGAGATGTTAGAGCGACTTCTCACAATACGAACTTACGTTCAAGTTTGACATGGAAATCCAATAATGTGAAAGTTACTTATGACGTTTTGTTACATTTGGAGAGGGACTCGGGAGAAATGAAAATTCTCTGGTATAATAATTATATTATTATTATTAATAATATTTTTTTATATTCATATGTATTTATATACTATTTTATATTATATATTCATATTTTATTAATTTACGAGAATTTTGGATTGAGTGATTAATTTATTGATTCAATACAGGTAATAAAAAAACACCTAACCATCTCATTTATATATAGATCCTGGCCTCTATTCCCTGTATCTAGAGAGCCAAGCACTACGAGGACCATGATCCCACAATACCCAGACACGAAACAAGTATTTTCGCTTTTTTTTCTTCTATGTAGTTACAAACATTTGTCCCGTCCGTCGCGGGAATAGAACCTTTAATCTCCATGTGGTTGATATAAAAAAATATGAGCCGACCTGCTCTTACACTACACCAACGCTGCCTTTAATATATATAATATTTTATAATTATGTTAGTCCTTTCTGCTAAATATCTATCTCTCTATCTCTCTATCTATCTATCTATCTATCTATAGCATAGCTAAACGGTCCACGATCTAAATTTACAACAATAAAACTCGTTTCCCGAACGGAGTTAGGAAGCTATTACACGACTTTATTGAATCACGGGAAAGGTCGGCCGCGTCATCGGGTGACGAGGTGGTAGCCCGGGTGTGATAGCGGCTTTATCTTATCAGTGTTCGGTCCCGAAGTTATGCATGCTTTATACTAAATACAATCATCATCAGCCCATCACGTTTCTACTGCTGGAACACGGGCCTTCTCTCATAGAGAGAGAGACAGAGAGAGAGAGAGAGTATGGGCCATAATCCGCCACGATGTCACATGTAATTGAATTTTGGTGATTAATTCTTGGACATGCCGGTTTCCTCACGATGTTTTCCTTCACCGTTTTTAGAGCGAGTGTTAAATGCGCACATAACTTGTAAAGACAGTGGTGCGAAGCCAACAGGATTCGCACTCGGGTGCGTCAGATCGAAAGTCGCACGTGCACTGAGCCACACTCGCTTTTATAATACAATACAATATAAAAACACTTTATTGAATACCATTAAAAAAATGACTATTGCAGGATAAACCTTATAACTAAGGTAGTACAATCGGCGGTCTTATCGCTTAGAGCGATCTCTTCCAGATAACCTTTAGATGGACAGTATCGGAGGAAAAAGAGATACTCTTCAGATTTTTCACGAAAATTTCTGGGATAAAAACTATCTTTGTGTTTTTTTATGAAACTAAATGATGAGACGAGCAAGTCGTTCGCCTGATGGTAAGCGCCACGCCTGCCCATAACAATTGCAGTAACACCCAGAACGTTTTTGTGAGTAACTTTATTCGTACATACAATCTCATGATCGACAATCGTGATGGATGCGAGTAGACAAACAAAGATGTTAATTTTTATAAAAGTTCTGAGGGGCACTGCAGTTGTGATGAGCAAGCTTGCCATCAGGTGAACAATTTGCTCGTCAGCATAAAAAAATATATATATGAATGCATACTATAAAAACCCAGGCCTGAAAATGCCCGGGTTTATGATCGAGATCCTGAATCAGAATGAAAATCCGGATGGATTCCGGACCATCGTCGATATCCAGAAATAAATTGAAGTTAGATCCCTCGAATAAATTCATTATCGTTCACAAAATTGATCATTATTGCTAACAAAATTCAGCCCGTCGTCGGTCAAGTGTGAAAAGTATTTATTGGACATCTGAACGAAAGATTATAAAGGTTGCTACAGGCCCGTAATGGTAACGATTGACCTAAATATTCGCGCGTAATGTAACGTGTTACATATAAGCCGGAGAATCGATAACCGACGTGTTCTAAAGTGGAGACCGTGATTCGGCAAAAGTAGTGCAAGACATTCTGCGACTAGATTTAAATATGAGTTGATTTAATGTAGGCAGGAACTATGCACTATATATTACATTAGCCCCTAAGATTAACGATCGCATGATCTTTTTTCTGATATTAAATGCATTAGCATTATTAGGTATTAGGTGAAAATCCTAAGATTTTAAGTAATTAGGAAGAAGAAAAATGATATTGCTCTCATGATATTTATTATATTAGTATGATGTTACACAACGTGTAATTACTTAGGTCAGTCGCTACTATTTTGGTTTACAAAGCAAATATTACAATTACGAGTTCAGTAAGTAGAGCCGTTCGCCGCGAGCTTCAAGTGCTTCTTACGTAAACTCGCTCCGAATGTTACGTTACTGTTGAAATACAGTTCAGTCACCTCTTTTAGCTGTATTGGTTTTTCGGGGAGACATTTTCTGGTCAATTTACCTTTGTTCAATTAGCGTGTGAAATTCGCTCTTGAAAAAGAACTTTCTCGACGACGAGAAAGGCTCTACCTACAAAACCGTAATCAATTTTTAATAAAATGTCTAGAAGCTTGTTCGACAAACCCAATCCCAAGTAAAAAGGGTTAAAAAAAACCAAAAACATTTCGTTTAGAAGTTGCTTCATAAAAAGAAGACTTTAAGCAGAGAGTAAATAAGTATTTCTAGATTAACAGTGTGGAGTTGGCGGCCAAAACCAGGCAGCCTATGATGCGACTAAATTAAGAAGGTTTATTTTATGCTGTATCTCTCTATTATATTGCCTTGTAGTTCAAAGCTGAAAATAAGCAAATAATAATCATAATAATGAATTGTTATTAATGTGTTTTTGATATTCAAAATCATAAGATTTTAAATAATTAGGAATTAAAAAAAATGATATTGCTCGGGCAGGGATCGAACCCGCGTCTTCAAAATACCGTCCCGACGCTTGGGCCACCGAGCCATCTGCTCGAGCAACTAAATTTACCTAACTAAACTAATAAACCTACATGTGATCCTATCACTTTATAATTATATATATGTATATATGTGTGTGTATATATATATATATATATATATATATATATATATATATATGTCCTTCTCCCGAGAAACTGGAAGTTTGTCCTGGGTTTGTCCTGGGTTTGTCCTTCTCCCAATCCAGGGGACGTTCGACGGCGGTGAGTGGGCCTTTGTTCGGGCCACCAACTTATGATACCTCACAACAACGGAGCCACAAAAATAATATGGTTTTCCACCTTTAACAAATCGTGAGAGAACCTTTCTCTCTCCAAGCTCAAGTTCAAGTCCTGGTTTTCCTTTTTTTCCGTTCTCTGTCAGTTCATCAAATTTTTAATTCTGTTTTCTTTTTCCTCAAGGCAATAAAAGTAGGTCCATTAGAAATAAATAAGAAATAGGTTTGATAAGTCATGAAAAATGAATGAAGATGATATGTAACACTACAACTTTTTGTGAAAAAATCTTGGATATGCCGGTTTCTTCACGATGTTTTCCTTCGCCTATTTTATGTTAATTTGTCCGTATTGAGAATCAAACCCTTAATCTCCGCGGTATATGAGATTTGAGCTGATATGCCTAACCACAAAGGCTGTCTTGAGAAACTGACAGATCCACGTCTAGGACGTGGATATTAGTTCAAAGATAGTATTTACAAACTTTAATCGAGTTCGATTAGTCATTATTAAGCTAAATAGTTTCGAAATTACTTCGTATGAACCGCGCTCGCTGTATAGGCCTCAGTCTTAACCTGTCAGAACCTCCGTTTAATCACTGATATTAATTTCTCACATGTCAGATGCACTAGGGTGTAATAGTTTTGCGATTGTTATCATCAAGCACTAGGGACACACTCATAGTACGCGACGTATAATTGCGCATTATGTCGATCGCCTATGCTTATAAAATAAATAAAAAAATAAAAATTGTTTATTTCGGACAATTAAAGATCCATACTTACAAATCCATATTAAAAAAAAAACAAAAAATACAAATGTTAAATACAAATTAAAATTCACAAATTACAAATTAATAATGTGAAAATAAATAAATATAATAATGATTATAATACCTTGGTAGCAAGTATATTATTATAGTCAGGATGAATTTTTGAACAGGGATCCTTAAGGCAACTACCCAAACCTTTACAGATATGACAGTGTGTTGTTAGAAATCCATGAATAAAAACTATATACTTGGATTTAAAAAATATATATTCCTTGTGCCAAAAATATCTTAATATGATTCAAATTTTTATAACTTATTTTTGCGGCAATTCTTCTGCCTTATTTTTTGTTTCGTTTGGTTTTATAGTCATTATTATCCCCATTTTTATTACAACCTAGACAATTGATTAGGCTAATAAGCAATTTACATTTAACTTTAACTGATAGATAAACTAATACTAAGAACGGCTACACTCACGTTATGATTGTGTCAATCATAACGTGAGTGTAGCCGTTTATATATATAATGACTATTTCGACTCACGATAGTTTCCAAACTTTAATACTAAGAATGTGTTCATTAACACTTTTCTTATTGTCTCTATTAAGGTGAAGACACTTTGTTCTTGTATTCTGTATGGGTAGCACTCGTACTACATTACACTAATTCACTATCACTAGACACTACACTAACTAAACGGTTTTGTTCTTCTGCTAATAAGAAACACTTTTGTATTTCTTATAAGTGATAGATTCCATTTTTGCTGGTAAATTCCATATCTTATTAGATTTTTATCGATTTTAGGCAGATTTGTATGAAAATGAAAACATCAATTTTCTTCAAGTTGTAGCAACTTTAGGGAAATAAAAAATAAATATTCGTTCTTTATTAGCAGAAGAATTTATTTCAATGAAAATTATTTATGAACATTTTGTCGTATTTGCCAAAAAAACATTTTTTTTTAATTTTATGATTATTGCTTTTGAAAAGCTCTAGAAGGGTTTCTAACAAAAACGGTTAGAGTAGTCAAGTTGCCATAGGGATAGTCTGTTCAAAAACTCACCCTGTATAACGTGGGAGTTATAACAAACTCATTAAAAATGTCGCTACGGTGGCATAATTATGAAATGTGCATTTGCAACATTGCTTAATTGATTATAGTTTAACATTTATTAAAATTTACAATGATTAGAATCAAGAAAATTAGCATCAGATTACTGATGCTAGTTTTCTTGATTCTAATCATTGTTTAATAATATTTTTGACTGACATTTAAATTAATATTTTCTTTAAAGCATTGCAGAACTTAATTATAAAAGTTGACATGAATTATTTTTTTGTGATTTTAATTCGATAATTATATTTTCTTTTTATGATAATGCACACCATTGTTATAGTAGAATGTACTGATTCTACTTCTAATTATTACCATCTGCTTTGTACTACAATCTGGCAAATAAATGATGATTCGATTTGAACAAAAAAAAGCGAAAAAAAATGTGTGGCCAGGAGACCCAAAGGTGCAAATAAAATATGTAGTTTAAAAAAATCCTTTAACACCACACAAAGCCATACAAAGCTATTGAAGTCAATTTTGCATAATTTATGTAATAATTGACAATTTCGAAAAAAACTAGCTAATCTAAAAAATACACACAGAAAGCCAGTGGGCACAGTAGGTTTAGTAATTTGGCTTCATCAAACCATATATCAAGACACAAAGCGGCACGCGGTTTAAAGGCTCACATAACGCAGGTTTGACGTGACGTGTGAGCGACTTTGAATGATAGGCATCGTATACGGCAGCCGTATACCATATGAAAGGTTTACCGTAAACTGTTTAATTTTCTTGTAATTACCGTAAGTCAGGGGTACGACTGTGTTGGATTAATTATTTTCTAATTTAGCTTAACCTCTGACTTTCTTAAGTTATGTGCGGATTTAACACTCGCTCTAAAAACAATGAAGGAAAACATCGTGAGGAAACCGGCATGTCCAAGAATTTATCAAAAAAACTCAAGGACATGTGACAGCCAACCCACACTGGGCCAGCGTGGTGGATTATGGCCCATACTCTCTCTATAAGAGAAGGCCCGTGTCCCAGCAGTGGGAACGTGATGGGCTGATGAATGAAGCTTTAGTAATATGACATTGATCGTAGCATTTGATAGAGACGAGACGAGTCTATGAGCTAACGAAATCTGCAAATAATAATAAACGACATCTGCGAAATTTGTATTCTCTATGACGCGTCATAGAGATTAATATACGAATGCGTTATAGAGATGACGTTTATTAATGAAGGAATCGACGTGATTTCGAAGCAAGGAATCGCCAAGTTGTCATAGTAAATTAGGGCCATGGTCAACTAATAGAAACAGAAAAATATTTCCAGATTAAGTAATGCATAATCATATAAATTTATTTTAAATAAATTTATAATTATAATTATATCTATCTATCTATCTATCTTTACCTACCTTATAGGGATTATGTATTCCTAATTTCATGTTCCTATCTTCAGTGGTTTAGGATGTGCGTTGTTGTCAGTCAGTCACGGACCTGTTTTATATGTGTATAGATAAGCACTTTTTCATTGAATAGACAATTTTTTATTGAGCTCTTAAAACGTGTCACTGTTTTTTGTAATCGATCAGCAGGTATAACATGTTATAAAATAAATGTCATTGGCTGAAAGCATAATGCAAAATTTTAAAGAAATACATTTAAGCAAGTAAAATCGTCCTAAAAATATTGTAAGTAAAAATAGAATTAGGCTTGTTAAAAATAGTAGCTAAGTTTTTAAAGGCTAAGTGGCTTATCATAAATCCAAAAGCCATAAGTGCTTAACGAAAATATTCTGAGCTCGTTTAGAAGTGCTCTTTAAAAATATCCTTTTCAGATCCATTAGATGTGATCGTAAGTCATCCGAGCGCTTATTCACTAACTTCAAAATTGAATCAAATGTCCCTTAGGGTCGTATTCATAAACTAAAATTAAACCTGAGTGTAGAATCAGGGAGAGTTTCGAGTCAAGCTTTGTTCGATAAACGGAACTTGAAACTATACACGTATGAATCAATAGCCACCCAAGTAAACGTCAAATATGAATTTCAACTCAGTTGATTTATAAATATTATTGAAAAGGTTAATTTTATGGAATTGAGTAATAAGACGAGTAAGTAGTTTGCATAGTGGTAAGCGCCACGCTTGCCCATAATAATTGCAGTGCCATCCAGAACTTTTAATACCATAAAAGTACTGCGTATATAGCACTGCATTGCGCTTGTTAGAAATTATAAAATATTAGGGTAAAAATTAAAGAACTTATTACATTTTCTAGGGCTTACTTTAATTTCTTCTTCATAGTTGGTATCTTATTATTCAAATTCTGTTAGATACAAGACTCCTGGGGTTGAATCTTAGTCCAGAGATTAGCACTGCCGTTAGTTATCAGGATTCACACAGTGGGTCTTGTGAAATAAGTAGACTTCAGGCTTCTTTCAAAGCTCTTTATTTATTTTAATCATCATTGACGTTCTTAAGGTACGTCACAAGGAATCTACCACCGTATCGGAAGAAGAACCACTACTCAGAAGACACGGCAAGAAACTGAGGGGCATTCTTTTAGAGCTTTCATTACACTTGATAATTTCTTTTTCGATACACGATTTAGAATTTACCAACAACTGTTAAAATAACTAATTCAATTAGCAAAACAATAATTCTTTCATCTAAGAGTATGGAAAAATACATCGTACCTTAATTCATTTAGACGTCCGATCGCTCCGCTTGCCAACAAGCGACTGCGCCATGCTCTAAGTTGTTACGCCTTTTATAGTTGTCAGTCTGTCAGTTTCAATCTCGTTATTTTAGTCTATGGTCAGCTATTTTTATCGTTATGACGATAAAACGTTTATAGCATGATTATAGCATAACGATAATAGCATTAACAGTTAATACATTGTCTTTTAATTATACTAATTATTTCAAACAATTATACATATATCTAACACTTATAATTAGACTAATTATATCAAGCAATTATACATATATCTAACACGGCCATACTGACAAGTACTTCGCTCTCGAAGTACCTACCAATTTCAATTCTATTCTTTTTCTTCTTATCTCTCATACCATTGTCATATCATTGTCATACTATTGTCATATCATTGTCATATCATTGTCATATCATCGTCATACCATTTTCGATTTTTTTCATTCCTTTTTAGTCCAGTCTTGAACGTCAGTGTAGTTGTCAAGTATTTTTCGAATATTAGACTAACTAAGAATATTTGCCATTCGCATCTAATACTGCCTCATACACCCGCTGCTTAGTGCGCTAGGTCAGTACCAAACGATAGGCCAGCTAGCGGAATATTCTTCTGACTTTAAAAATGAATATTTGCCATTCGCATCTAATACTGCCTCATACACCCGCTGCTTAGTGCGCTAGGTCAGTACCAAACGATAGGCCAGCTAGCGGAATATTCGACTAACTCATTTTTTTTTCCTTCTCTTATATTCTTTATTGTACACTATTGTAATATTGACATCGATGATTTATAAAATATATGAACTACTTTTCTTTCTTTTTTCTTAGGTTTCTTTCTTTGTTGTCAGTGCTTAGTCAGAGTCAAGTAATAAGTCTAATAGCTGTGTTAGCTTAAGTAAGTAACCGTTACAAATGTATTGCTTAACATAAGTTTCACAATAATTTATAGATTATAGTTAACCAACAAATATGAATTAAATCACCACTGTAAAGATCATTGAATCAAGAGATAATACAATAACTTATAAATCTTTACATAGTATTTTCTATACATATTATAAAGTACACATTTAGACAATTAATTTAATATTGTACATACTTATTATATATTTTTCATTCCACTAATTTGCAAAGCCTTAATTTTCCTTAGCAATAAATAAAATACATTATATTTCTTAAATTATTTATACCTCTTGGAGCATTGCGATAATTTCGTTAGCGATTGGAAAATTTAATAATTGAATTTATTTGGCATTGCGTCGATTGGGAAGAAACCAGCTGAATTTAATTTTTTTTTTAATTTCGTACTTAGTCCGATGCATCTTTCACAGCTCGCTCGGCCAGTCTGACACATAATATAGTACTACTATCTTCTAAATATCATCTACATCTTTTGAACACGTTATGAAGTTATGTCGTTAAGCTATCCCACAGTTCTAAAACGTTTAATGCGATATTTCCAGACCTAAAGTACCTTCCCACAAAATGTTATCAGAATCCGTTCTATAATTGTAGCAAATTGAGTTGTAGGAATTGAAAACGAATTATATTCAAATCTGTTGAGCCGTTACAGCGCAAAACAGTAACAACATCACACACTCACAAACTTTCCGCATTTAATACATCATGGTGACTATTTAAATGTATTGCGGTGTAAACAATAAAAATGTAAGACAACATGGATAATTTTAAATTCAGATTTCTCAAAAATGAATTATCTTCTGTAGCAATTAAGGGTTTGTTCTAATTGACCACGAAATTGCACTTTGTTAACACGGATTCGAAATGGTCAGAAAAAAATGTTCTATACTTACTATATCAAAAGAAACGCCTTGTTTATCTAATGGTACAGTATTCTTTTTTACGACATAAGTAATACTTTTTATCACTATTATTATTGTGAATTTGTGAAAATCAATTTTAGGATTTATCTGGAATCATCAAATCAATCTATCAATAACGCTATGCTCCGAAGACCTTATACGAGTAGGTTTTACATACGTGGCAAATAGTGATCTAGGATCTTCCTCAGGAAAGCTCACAAGCTCGAGATTAAAAGAGGGCGATTAAGGGCCTTACCGGTATTTGCAACTGTTCCTAGTTAATAACACTGCTTCATCCAAACTCCTTGGAGAGCACCTCTGCGTTTACGGCACCAGCTGTCTGCGCCGTTGAGTCTGCGCCGTTGTCGCTTGTAGATCGAACAGCAGCAGCGCGACATCATCGCCACGGAGAACGGCTGCTCTGCGTCACGACGCCAGTTGTCTGCGCCGTTGTCGTATGTAGATCGACCAGCGGCAGCACGACATCATCGCCACGGCAGGCGGCTGCTGGTGGTCGAGACGGCATCGCGAATCGACTTGAGAAGACTCAAGGAATCTTGAATCCATTCTGAAACTTGTATATAATGCATTAGAATTGGAACGTGGATATCACCAAACGTGGACATTATTTGTTGCATCTTATTGTAACTCATTAGCTTTAAGTATTGTTTTGTAATTGTGTAAAAATAACACGTTATCTATCTATTTATCTACCTCATATTGTGGATAAAGTTTATGGAAATAAAATATACTATCCTGATCTGACTCTTGATTGTTGTTCACTGCCGCTGAAGCGCCGGGTCTTGATTGAAGATGAAGCGCCTCTCGCAGTAGTGTCGCCACGGGTTGATGGCAGGGTGCCCCAATGGGCTACCTCTTCGGCGCTGTAGTCAGCCGCACGACGGTCAATCGGTTGTCCCGCAGTTGCAGGCTCGAGGATTTGTGACGCACAGCCAGCCTCTGCTCTTGCCACAGATTCAAACGCGGCTGCAGATTCTTTCAGGAGTTGCTTATCTTCTGACGCTGTAGACTCGTAAGCATCTATCTCGTGGCTCCTGAAATCAAACGTTTCTGGGCGTAGTTTATGTTTACACGATCCCACTTCTGATGTTAGAAATTATAAAATATTAGGGTAAAAATTAAAGAACTTATTACATTTTCTAGGGCTTACTTTAATTTCTTCTTCATAGTTGGTATCTTATTATTCAAATTCTGTTAGATACAAGACTCCTGGGGTTGAATCTTAGTCCAGAGATATATTTTTATCAAACAAAAAAAACCGACTTCAATATATCTTCGAAGTCCAAATTCAAATATCGATGAAATTTATATGGGACCACTTCGTAGCTATACTGAAACCAACGCATAAAAAAATTTAAAAATTGGTTCATGAATGACGGAGTTCTGAGGTAAAAAACATAAAAAAATAAAAAGAAAAACATGCAATCGAATAGAGAATCTTTTCCGTTATGAAGTCGGTTAAAAATAGACAGAGACTCAAGACAAAAATCAAAACGTAAGTCAAGTGAATCAAGTCAAGTCTATAAATACGACCCTAAAAGTTACTTAACAAGTAACATGTAAAGAACAACTATGAACATGATAACTTACGCTCAGAGACACTTAGCGTACTTCGGTAAGTAGATTCTAAGTAAATGTAACTTTGGTTAACTTGGGAATATTTGGGCGGAGTCGAATTAATAACTTGTGAAGTTATTATGGCCTAACGAGGTGTAGAATATTTACATAGAGAGACGGTTTAATATAATGAAGAAGTTTTTTCAATTTTATCTTCATTATTTTTTATGAAAATATTATTTGCAGTTATTCTTCTTCTCTCGTGTGGATGTGTGGCCAACCCCGCTGTCGGAGACCGCCTGAAGGCCGTCGACATAACCTAATAATTGTTGTCCTAATCAACAACCGGGACCGACGGCTAAACGTGCGTCACCCATCCAATTTGTGACCGGTGCGAACTTTGCTTAACTTTTTTTTATATATTATTGGCTTGCGTTTGACCACTATCTCACCTGATGGTAAACGACGATGCGGTCGACGATGTAGCATACTTACCGAGATAGTACCTGTTCACTCGAGATTTGAAGATTCCTAGATTATGAGTATAACTTTGCAGTTATTGAACTGTAAAAACTGTGCTTTATTGATTTTTTATCTAATACAGGTCTGATTCGCCACACACTTCGCCATCTTGTCTGATGTTAAGCAACTTGCTAACTATTAAGGCAAAGGCCATACAGCCTAGTTTATTAGATAGAGTCTCACAAATAAAGTTGTTACAGAACTAAAAAAAAAAGAAACAAATAAATAGAGATAAATGACTTTTAATTAAAAAAAATGCTACGGGCACGCGTAGCTTACCATCAGGCGAATGACATGCTCGTCTTATTAAAAGATTCCATAAAAAATCGCTGTTCGAACACAGCCTGCGTCAACCCTATGTTTTGTAATGAATTTCCTGATGCCTTTTTTTTTTATTTCTAATACCTTTTTGATCCACAATGTTGTACTTTCAAAATATTGAATTCACTTAAAGTTGAAATCCCAAAATGTTTCATCTTAGTTACTTCTCATTAAGTTCAATTTCTTTTTGTTACACTAATTCACAATTGCAGTGCCACCCAGTACTTCCAATACCATGAAAAGTACAGAGTAGAATTATTGCGCTCGTCTCATATGCCCAGTATTTGCGCTGGCTACAATGCCCTTCGAACCGGAACACGGTATGCCGAGAACGACTGCTTGGCAGCAGAATAATGCTCGAACTACGAACAACATAATTCACCGCAATTCTCGAAACTGGAATATTCAACAAGTCCCCTCGTTTAATTTTGTCAAGTTGCCTTTATGAAGGAACAATATCTATGGTGTAAATACCTATAATATTAATTCTCCCGGCTGATTCCACTCAGTTGGGTTCATAAGTTATTGCCTGGTATTTCTGGCAAGCTGTAGTTATTGTTTAGTTATTGAATATGCAGATTATAGGGCAGGAAGTGTTACAGAGTTTGTGGGGAAACCGTGCAAAAGTTGTGCCGTTGGGAAATGTGCGAAATTACTGGGCCTATGACACTTAATATCTGGGGGACTACTCCGATTTGCTTTAGTTCGTGCGGACTAAAAGAAACACTTTTATTTATTTCTTTTTGTCTTTTTTATGCCTGTTGCATAACGCTGTCCCTTTCATCCGACAGAACGAAGATCGTAATTACTTTTTCAGAGTAAGGCCCCAGATGTCTCGGGGTGATGAGCACAATGCAGTGTCGCAACTGTCTTTTCATGGCATTAGAATTATTGTTTGATACTCGTTTGGATAAGCGTGGCGCTTCCCATCAGGCGAGCGACTTTCTCGTCTCGGTGCTCAATTCCGTAAATAAAATAGTAATCCAGCCAGGACACAAACTGTAAATCTCGTCGCTGATCTACGCAGGGGTGCCAGTTGATTAGGTAACTAGAATTACCTACTGATAATTACATATATATTCTATAAATTAGGTTTATACTAGCAAGTCGTTCACCTGATGGTAAGCGCCATGCCTGCCCATAACAATAGCAGTGCCATCCAGAACTTTTAATACCATAAAAAGCTATGTAGCACTGCATTGCGCTCATCACCCCGAGACACCAGATATTAAGTCTCATATGCCGAATAATTTCGCTGGCATTATTATTGTGATATAAAATAAGCTACGATAGGTAGGTACTTTTCTAAAATAAGTTCTTATGTTTTACAGTGACATATTACATACTGCTATAGGAATGTTACATTAAGGTACCTACCTATATATGAATGTTTTATATTTAACTATAGTATTATTATGTTTAACAATAAATATGATATACAATGTGTTCCCTCTTTTCAAAATTGACATTTGTAACACAAATAATAAAATGTGCAATTGTTTGTTTGTTTTTTTGTTGACCCTAACAGGGTCTGTGTGTAACATAAATTAAATATGCTCATAGGGTAAATAAAAATGAATAAATAAATAAAATCTAGATAGATAGAAAATAGGTAATAGATAGTGTATCGGCAGGTAGAAGCAAAGATAAATAGCACCGTCAACTGTTTCTAATGACCGAATTCCACGAAGAAGACAGAAGAGATAAATTTTCTTGATTCAAAATACGATTATTTTTTATCCCAGTCGCATTTCGAACAAATACTTGTAAACAAATAGCGATTGGCGGAGAGGTTTTTGGGTCATTAACTCGACTCAATAGTTAGGTCTCTAATTTATTCGTTTGACAATTCTCGACAGCAGCGGCGATAAACATCTTCACTCTTTCTGTGCTAGGTACGAGTAGGTATAGATTGCTTCGTCTACCCAACGACACACACAAGAGCGAGAAGCTTAGAGCGAATGCGGTCGAAAGGGCGTGGATCGGAACGTGGGTCGGAAGGTGTGAAATCGGCTATTAGCCGGCCGCTCCAACTCGCGTGATCTAGACGCACGGTCGCATCGGTGTGGACGCGTCTCGCCCGATTTAAACGACTCGAGACATTGCGTAGTAACTAGTAAGTAAACTGTGACGACGAACCAATCGAAGCATATGTACGATCGTGGGTCCTTGTGTAGACCCGGCTATTGGATCAGCCGGAATCCGGAACTACGAAAAATAGAGCAAAGCGGTGTAAGGAGCCATGATCTCGATTTACGAAAACACTGCATATGTTTTTATCTGTTTCTTAAACGGGAAATCATAAAGATTGATTTTACAAAAATATGACAACCTGTATTATTACACCAACAGGTTCGGGCAAATAATGTATTATTGAATATGAAAGGCAATAGTTTATTTTTACAATATACTTTTCACCACTTTATTGTAATTCTTATAGTTTCAGATTTGGCCATACAATTCCATCTCAAAAATCCACCTGTATACGCATGCCGTTCTGTTATAGGGGAAATCAAAGAAGGCTTATAAAGTCGAGTCCCGTCCGGAACGTCTACAGAGCAACATCGCGTTTGATCGTTCTGTAATTTATTTCGAACTAAAGTGGTAAAAAGTGAGGCAGTAGTAGTGACACTTATACAGTTTTGTGGCTAACAAAGAAACCCGTGTAGTGTCGTTTGTTTTGAGCAAATCAGATGAATGGCTCAGGAAATGTAAGCAAAAAACACCCAAAAATTTGCCAAAACCGTGAGTACATTGGCCTACACACCTCGCACCCAGCGTTCGGCGCTGAGTCATCGTGCCTGCCGGCCGTCGCGCCACCCGACCCCGAAGCGTACACGAGCGACGACACGACACGTACCGACTACCCGGCCGAGTCACAGATTGGATACTAGTTAGTACGGCTGAGTGGCCGTCGAGAGCTGAGTCACCACCGCTGCTGCACTATTATCGCTCGCTTACCGCTATCAGCTGTTAGTATTTATTTACTGCATAAACGCACAGTTAGCATATTATTATTGCTTGCAACTATTACTTGCGCACAAAGATGAATTGCTCGGCTTGTCGCAGTATTATTGTAGATAAGGAAGACTACTTGTGCTGTACTCTGGTAGGTTGCCGCAAAGCTTACCACCTTCTATGTACCGGGGAAAGAATCCCAACCCATGTGACCAGCGAGACTTGGGTCTGTCCGGAATGTCGCTGTGCCGCCAAGAAAGGCGGGGATAATAGTTTAACTCCGGTAGGATTTTCTAAAAAAAACCGTGAACCGAACGTTACAATTCGGCAACAAAATCCACCTATTTATACAGAAGAGGTATCACCCAGTATCAGTGACGAACCGGCTCTAACTCATGAGGTTCGTAGTCTGCGTCAAGACATGACAATGATGAGTAAACAACTGAGCCACTCTACATCCGTCATAACGAACTGTGAAACTAAGATTAGCCATTCCGCCTCAGTCATTGCAGACTACGATGTAAAGCTGTATCAGTCTGTTTCCGTCATAGCAAGCTATGAAGCAAAGCTGGAAAAGTACTCGTGTCTTCTTGAAGTACTTCTCGATAAGCTGAAAAAATATGAAGATTCCAATTCAAAAGCTCTTGATGTCACTTCTCAATCTCAGCCTCAGCGCCCAGCAGTTAACACCCAGCCTGCAGTAGCTCCCCAGCCACAGCGTCAGCCGATAGTCGTTGCCTCCCCGCCTCAACCTCAGCCTCAACTTCAGTCTCAGCCAACGCCAGTAACTACTTTAGTAAACAGGCTGATTAAAGCTGCAAGGGACCAAAAGAAGAAGCCAAGCAGGTCTGAGCAAAGACAACCCCGTGCCAAACTATCACCTTGTTCTGAGCCGCAAACAGCAAACAGCAACTCAGGAACGTCCTCGAAAACCACCGATGAAACCAAGAGTCCGCACACTAAGGAGCATGAAACCCAAGTGAGTGGACAACCGGAAAACGTCGATGCTCAGCCTTGGGTTGAGGTGAAGAAAAAGCAGAGACCACATCTCACTTCGATGTACGGCACTGCTGGACCGTCTGTAACGTCTTTAAAAGCCGTAGAAGCCAAGAAATATCTACATTTATGGAATATGGCGTCAGGTGTTGAAGAGGTGCGTGAGTACTTACGTCATCTGTGTCCCAATGGGACTTGCACAGTACAGGAATTAACTGCAAAAGGAGATTACAAATCCTTTAAGCTTGGCGTTCCAGTAGATCTATACGACATGTGTTACTCTATTGATGTGTGGCCCGTCAACGCTAGGATCAAGCCTTGGGTCAATCGTTACAGAGCACCATCTACGAACATAAACCCCGTGGTGGGCCCAACTACTAGCCCCCGGCCCTTTCGTGAGCGGCCCTCTCACGGGCCAACAGCAGCACAATAGATTCTATCACATAGATGTATTCTATCAAAACGTTCGCGGACTCAAAACCAAAATGCGAACGTGGCGAAACAATTTATTATTATTGGACCATAATCTGTTAGCTGCCACGGAAACTTTTCTGGATGGCTCTGTGGCAGACTCTGAAATTGCCTGTGGAGATTGGAACGTCCTGCGTCGTGATAGAAGTACACCGTGCGGGGGCGTGCTCATCGCCGCGCGTGCACCCATCTCGCTACGCCGGCATACTGAGCTGGAGACCAACGTCGGTGAGGACTTATGGGCTAGTTTTGGATGGCACGGCCATAGTGTCTATGTCTGCGTAGTTTATATTAAACCAAGCGCGAGTGACGAGGATTATATGAGATGGTTTTGCAAAATTGAAAGCTTTATTAATAATTTGAAAGGAATTGTCTTAATTATTGGTGATATTAATTTAAATAGTGCTTCATGGAGTATAAATAAATATTATTGTTATTTTATGTCATATTGTAGTCTGCTTGAGAAGAATGTAGTGGCGAATCTGCGCGGTGGTATGTTAGATGTTGTATTGGTCCAAGAGAGCACATGCGTATGTGAGACCCACGTCGAAGCCACGGAAGGAATAGTACCGCCGGACGCATATCACCCTCCCCTCGATATTAATATGAAAATCGTAGTTTCTCGGCATTCAGATCGCATTCAGCCTAGCAATATAGACTATGCTAAAGACTGGAATTTAAAAAAATGTGATTATGAAACATTATATGATATGCTCTCTAAGGTTTCGTGGCATGAGCTTTATCAGATTGATGATATATATCTTAGTACTAAATATTTTTACGATACTATCTATGGTATATTTAACGCTTGTATTCCAAAAAAATCGCCGGCAAAATACAATATGTACTCGATACCCTGTCTGGTTTACAAACGATATTATTCGAGATATAAAACTGAAGCTCAAACTACACAGTAACTGGAAACTAACCAAGTCAGATGTAGCATATAAATTGTTTTCCGATTTAAGGGCAAAGTTAAAGATATGCATCTCGCTCGCCTATGACTCCTATGTGACCTGCATCGAACAAAATATTAAAACAAATCCGCGTGAGTTCTGGCACCACGTATCAAGCTTGCGGACCAGGGGTGGTTTCGAACCAAATGTAGAATACAAAGGTAACACTCTGAGTGGAGTACAGGCGTCCGAGGCTTTCTCTGATTTTTTCTCCAGTGTATTCCTTTCCGAATTACCAAATCTGGATGCGGAGAGCACAAGCAATAAAAATCATGTTTCGAGTGGTTATGTTCATATACGTGAGATTACCGCCAGTGATGTTGCTGCGGGTATACAAAACCTCAAATCAAGTAGCTCTGTGGGACCAGACAGCATTCCTCCATGGTTTCTAAAGCAGGGGAAAAAATCTTTTGTTTATCCACTCTGTCATCTTTTTAACCTAGCATTAAAATCTGGAACCTACCCTTCTCAATGGAAATTGTCAAGAGTCACTCCCATTCCTAAAGGCTCCAACAAGACATCTGTTGAAGAATATCGCCCAATTGCTATACTTCCAACACTGGCTAAGATTTTCGAGCATATTCTTCATACAAAGATTTTTACACAGGTTGAGCCATTTTTGAGTAATGAGCAACACGGCTTTAGACAGAAACGGTCGGTCAACACTAACCTTCTTACCATAGTTGACTATATTTCCACTCGTCTTGACCGCGGAAGCCAAGTAGATGTCCTGTACTTTGATTTCCGGAAGGCGTTTGATAGGGTCAACAACGACATACTGCTGGAAAAGCTCAGTACTCTGGGCCTTGCTCCAGGCCTCCTTCGATTCATTGCCGATTACCTTCGCGATCGCCAGCAGTTTGTCCGCCTCGGCTTATACGAATCTCGACCCTATCACACGCGTTCCGGAGTGAGTCAGGGATCGATACTTGGGCCTCTCCTGTTCATTTTAATGATTAATGACCTTCCTACGGTCATCAAATATGCAAAGTGTCTTCTCTACGCGGATGACCTAAAGTTATTCTTGGAAATTCAGTCAAGGGATGACTGTTTAAGGCTTCAGCAAGACATCGACTTGGTGTATCAATGGAGCGTAGACAACAAAATGGAGTTCAATTTTTCTAAATGCTTTACGATGACTTTTGGCCGAATGCGAAACCCAATCGAATTTCAGTATAAGTTGGACTGTAACAATATATCCAGATCTACCACTATTAAAGACTTGGGGGTGACTTTCGACCATAAGATCACTTTCCACGACCATATTATAATGGTTGCTAAGGAGTCTTTTCGGCGAATGGGTTTTATTCTTCGTAACTCAAATGAATTCCAGAACATTGGAGTGATCAGGCTTATTTTCAGCGCTTTGGTCCGTAGCAAGTTAGAGGCGAGTGCATGTGTATGGCACCCTCATGAGAGCAAGTATACCCTTATGTTAGAGAAAGTACAAAAAGCCTTCCTTAGGTACTTGTACAAACGTTTGTATGGGTACTACCCATACATGTACCCCACTAAATTCCTCTTGGGTTGCTTAGGGTATAACTCTTTAGAGGTCAGAAGATCTAATGACCAATTAGTGACGATGTTGAAGATCCTGCGTGGGAAAGTGGATGCCCCTGATCTCAATGAAGAGTTGTGTCGAATTTATGTTCCCAATAACTACTGCCGAAACAGGAAGCATAGACTGTTTGCTGTTCCGATGTGTAGAACAGTGGCTCGCGCAAGATCTCCCATACCACGAACACTTACTGCGCTTAATGCCCTCTTGGATGCCAATCCTGAATGTGACGTGTTCGCGGACGGCTGGAAGGTAATTTTGTCCGAATGCTTGTGGTTCTGTGAGTTGAATGTATGATTGTGGTGTTCTTGACCAATTTTTGCTGTTACTCAATTTATAATTTTTGCATTTTTATTTGTGAAGATTTAGAATGATTTCGAACTATTAGCTGTAATTGAACTTGACATTTAATTTATTGATTAGTAATTTAGTGCATAATTTTGACTTTTATAATTAGTATGTATTTTGTTGATTATTATTAATTTTATTTTGACTATTATTTGATATTATTGTTATTTAATCAATTCCTCTTATTGTATTATTGATTGGTGTAAATGGTATATCCGTACTGATTAATCAAATTAAATAAATAAATAAATAAATAAAAAGGAATTAATTAAAAAAAATGAGCCGTTTGGCAGCCTCGCAAATCGAATTCTCTATACGCAGACTGATTCGCCTCGCGCTTTTCACGGGCTCACCTATCAAAGTATCAAACTATTGGAGCTGCTGACTAATGAGTTCATCAGCAGCTTAGCTAACATGTCAGAGGGGTGTAACAGTTCGCTCTCACGCAACATTCTTATCTCGCTATGACAGGTTTGACTAAACATCAAGTATTATTATGGTTGTATTGTTAATATTAAGCCGAGTCTGGCTCAGTGGCAGCACGTGCGACTTTCGATCCGACGCAGCCGAGTTCGAATCCCGCTAGCCCCGCACCACTGGTGCGGATTTAACACTCGCTTTAAAAACGGTGAAGGAAATCATCGTGAGGAAACCAAGAATTTATCACAATAATTTAAGAACATGTGACATTTGACAGCCTCTGTGGTGTAGTGGTTGGGCAGGTTGGCTCAAATCTCATATACCACTGAGGTTGCGGGTTCGATTCCCGACGGGACAAATGTTTGTGTACAGAAAAAATAAGTGCAAGCATTTGTTTCGTGTCTGGGTGTTGTGGGACCATGGTCCTCATAGTTCCTGGTTCCCTAGATACAGGTAATCCTAGTTAGGGGTCAAGATTTATGTATGTGATCGTTAGGCGTTATTATTATTATTTATTATTATTATTCACCAACCCGCACTGGGCCAGCGTGGTGGATTAGGGCCCATACTATCTCTACGACGGAAGGCCCGTGTCTAACGGCCAGTGTGAACGTGATGGGCTGATGATGATGATGGTAACTAATCAACAGCACAGTTATTTTCTTCACAAACATTAGAATAAACAAACAGCTGTCACTCGATGATACCTTAATCGTTGAAATGTATTGAACCGTGTAACCTACCTACACATTTGAGCCCTTCAAGCGTATTTCGCTCCGATACGCTCCGGCACGCTGCTCATTGCCATTCCGTACATGTGCTCATTTTGAGCCGAGCAAATACGAGCGCGTACGTACAGTCAGCGTCAAGTAAACATTTTCGAACCATGTCACAATATTTGTATAACAATGTAAAAAAAATAATTAGAAAAAAACAAGAACTGACTAAACTTACATTTTTTTATAGAATGCTCAATCAATTTCGATAAAATTTATGTGGACCACCTCTGAAGTATGACCTACCAAACAAAACAGAATCATCGAAATTAATTCATAATTGGCGGAGTAATCTTGTAACAAACATACAAAAAAAACATACCGTCGAATTGACAACCTCCTCTTTTTTCAAGTAGGTTGAAAAAAAGTCAAACTTATGATTGTGACAAGGTACTAAAATGATATACCTACATATTTCTGGTACTGACTTTACCACGTAACGAGCATGTGGGATACGTCAGTCGAGTGTGATGTAGGTAAACCAACGAAATCTTTGGTGGAATCTCGCCCGGTCGAGTTAACCACAGAAAACTGCTGCAAGCTAAATTTTCTGTGGTGACAATTGATTCATATTATCTTTTCTGTGGTGTATGTTTGACATGCAGTGAACAGTAGCGTACTTATGTAAACTTACCCGCATTTTGAAAAAATACAAACTGGCAGCAAGCTTACATTCCATTGCCGCGACAAACTTGACGCATAAAATGGATATAAGACAAACTAATTTCAGTTAACTAAAATTTCGGTGAACCATCGGGGGGACGGGTCTAAGCAGCCGCTCAACTGCCGTCTCTCTCTAGATCTATGTGCTCCATCTTAGACCACATCATTACTTCACATCAGGCGAGATGGTGGCAAACATAGATCTATTAAGCGTAAAAAAAATATAACAGTCCCCGACACAAAAAACCTATAAAAAGTAAAAAACGGCAGAACCGATTTTGATAAATCATAAGTCTAAGAACTACCGCTAGAACAACTGCTTTCAAATAAAAAAAACGCATCCAAATCGGTTCACCTGTTTAAGAACTACGGTGCCACAAACAGACACACAGACAGACACACATAGTGGTCAAACCTATAACACCCCTTTTTTGCGTCGGGGTTAAAAACAACCTTGCAGCAAGCTTACATTCACCCACCCTTACCCTTCACCCTTATGTGTAATAGTTGGGTTTCTTTACTTATGTTGTGCACATACCACCAGTCCGCACAAAGCGCTTCGCTGACTCTTTCATTATACCACAGAATACTAAGGGACAGAAGCATCACTCCGCAAAGAAATTTAAACAAATAGTGACTCTTGCTATGACGCAATAAAATTCAATTCAGCTCGCGTAGCGCTGCATACCTACCAGTCATATTAACCTACAGAGCGCCTCGCATAGCTCTTATCTCTTCTGAAGCGGCACGTGTAACGACGCGCGACCCGCCGTCGGTGTCCGGCTATGTACTTGTAGCTTCGTACCTACAGTACGGAGTGCGATAAGTCTGATTATACGTACTGCTAAAGAGTGGAATTCTCTACCAAATTACTTATTTCCTTCCAATTACAACCTGGGTCTTTTTAGGACAAGAGTGAATAGGCACCTCATGAGCAAACGTGCTCCACCTTCGACCGCAACTACGCTTACCATCAGGTGAGTTGTTGTCAAACTTGAGCCCATTTAATAATAAAAAAAACATTCTATTGCCGCGACATACTTGAAGTATCAAATCAATATCAAAGGATAAACAAACTTGCAGCAAGCTAACGTCAACATCATCAGGTAGGCGGGTCTGATCAGTCACTGAACTATTCCATTTTTTAGATTTATGTGCTACATCGATCTAAAGGAACACAGTATCGGACGCATCGTCGCTTAACATCAGACGACATTGTGGCCAAACAAAGATCTAAGTAATAATAACAAAAAACCGACTTCAATTCTGAAGTGTCTTCGAAGTCCAAGTTCGAATATCGATGAAATCCATATGGGACTACGTTAGAATAGAACAGAATAGAAAACACTTTATTGCACTTAAGAAGGAATTACATTTTGAACATACTTTCTTATGATAAGTACAATAGGCGGCCTTATCGCTAAACAGCGATCTCTTCCAAACAACCGTGTGCTATAAAGAGACAATATTTATGGACGGTAGTGTGCATACATAATAACGTAGGTATGTATATATATTCTAACAACACACATTGTAGCTATACTGAGCCCAACGCAAAAATAATTTCCCGATCGGTTAATAAATAAAAAAAACGCCCAACGATCACATACATAGATCCTGACCCCTAACTAGAATTCCGTGTACCTAGGGAACCAGGAACTATGAGGACCATGGTCCCACAACACCCAGGCACGAAACAAATGCTTGCGCTTTTTTTTTCTGTGCACAAAAATTTGTCCCGTCGCGGGAATCGAGCCCGCAACGTCAGTGATGTATAAGATTTGAGGCAACCTGCCCAACCACTACACTACAGAGGGGAGTCCTGAGGTAACAAACATAAAAAATACTATCGAATTAAAAACCTCCTTATTTTTTCAAATTCACCCTATTTGTCAAAATCGATCTATCCTTAAAGGTCCAAATTCATCAGTCAAAGAAATAAACCTTACGTTTTCTTTGGACTTCAGCCAAGTAAAAACATCACAAAGATATCACCCTAATTGATAGGGCAGATCTCAAAGACTTTATAGTGACAAAGTGACAAAGCCTCGCTATTGTTGGCACTAATTGCTGGAAGCGAGAACAAGTTCTAAAGGTTTTCAAAGGAAATTGTTGTTCAAATTATATAAATATAAGTTAAATACCTGTTTGATATTGGAAATGAAATCCTAAGTACTTGCACAGAATACTAAGGGACAGAAGGATCACTCCGCAAAGAAATTTAAACAAATAGCGACTCTTGCTATGACGCATTAAAATTCAATTCAGCTCGCGTAGCGCTGCATACCTAATAGTCATATTACCCCACAGAGAGCCTCTCTTTCTAACGCATAACTCTTATCTATTCTGACGCGGCACGTGTAACGACGCGCGACCCGCCGTCGGTGTCCGGCTATGTACTTGTAGCTTCGTACCTACAGTGCGGAGTGCGCTAGGCCTGGTACTTGAGAAAAACAAGTATGTAGGTATACATTTTATAAAAAAAACGACTTTAATGTATCTTCGAAGTCCAAGGTCAAATATCGATGAAATTTTTATGGAACCATTTTGTAGCTATACTGAACCCAACGCAAAAAGAATTTCTCAAATCGGTTCATAAATGACGGAGTTCTGAGGTAACACACATAAAAAAAACATACTAGTCGGTTAAAAATCAAATTAATCCACATGAACATCCTGAAAATTGATCAGAAATAAGTTTTTCAATATCTCAACTAGGTAGCTCGTGGTTGGTCTCTTGTAGGACGTATAGTGTTACTCAGTACGTTTTATGGTATTAAAAGTTGGGGTGAAAAACATAGATTTTTTTCTTTATATTATGGTTGCGATAATAGAATATCTAAATTTATTTTATTTTAAAAAATCTCATGTCTTTAATCGTAGATTCACATTTGTTTTTATTTGCTTTAAATTACTGGGTATATGAGACTTAATATCTGATGTCTCGGGATGATGTGCGCAATGCAGTGCTACGCAGTGCTGAAATGGTATGAAAAGTTCTAGGTGGTACTGCAATTGTTATGTGCAGGCGCGGTGCTTACCATCAAGTGAACGACTTGCTTGGCTCATCACACAGTTCAATAAAAAAAATATTTTATCTCCATTCAGCATCATTTATCGTAGATCGTGTTTGGTTTATTTTCAATCGTGGTCTTACAGGACTGTGGTCTAATAAGATGCGGCCTGTAGACCGGCACCCTAAAGATTCTAAAGAATTAGCTTGTACCGAATCAATAATCAATAAATGCTTCCTTTTAACAAGATAAAACATCTTGCGGCCGAAAAACGTCGTCAAATTACAATAATCGGATTAGGTCCGTTATTTATTTTCACTTAAAAATAAGTGGATAAGGGAGAAAGGAACAAGCGAATTGAAAAATAGGACACTACGTTATAACCACAGTAACTTAAAGACTTATAATTTTCCTAGCAAATACAATCGAACAGAGAACCTTCTCGTTTTTTAAGTCGGTTAAAAAGCAGTGCGTAGCACTGCATTGTGCTCCGTTCATTACCCCGAGACATTAGATATTAAGTCTCATATGCCCCGTAACTTCGCAGGCTACAATGCCCATCCGGAACACAGTAATGCTTGCACACTACTTGCTTGGCGGCAGAATAACTAGCAAAGCGGTGAACCTCCCAAACGGCCTCCCGCATACGAGATACCTAACACGAGAGTTCTCTTACTGTTTCTATAAGAATGTCCTGTGACTGAGATACATTTTCAGTGTTATTTTTAATTTATTTTCAGGGCGCTTTTCCGAGATCGCATCTTGTATTACAATTTTATCGATATCCATAGATTATTGTGACAGCGACCTTTGCTCTGGAATCTCGTTATTTGAAGATACAGGAAATATTGGGAAAGTTATATTTCGTGATCCTTATGGCAAACGTTTTTTTTTTTAAGTTGGTTTTAAAAACTATTTATTTAAAGGGGCTATATTTTACCTAGCTGTCTAACTTGTTACAATATAATATTATAAAATGTGTACAAGTATACATTTTATAAAAAAAAGACTTAAATTTATCATCGGAGTCCAAGGTCAAATCTCGATGAAATTTAAATGGGACCACTTCGTAGCCATACTGAACACAACGCAAAAAGAATTTTCCAAATCGGTTCATAAATGACGGAGTTCCGAGGTAACAAACATGAAAAACATACAATCGAATAGAGAACCTCCTCCTTTTTAAGTCGGTTAAAAATAACCGCTTTTGTGGTGTAGATAAATAGTACTGCGTAGCACTGTATCGCGCTCATCACGCCGCATAAGTCTAATATACCCAGTAATTTCGATTACTAAATCACTACATAGTATAAAACAAAGTCGCTTTCTCTGTCCCTATATCCCTATGTATGCTTAAATCTTTAAAACTACGCAACGGATTTTGATGCAGTTTTTTTTAATAGATAGAATGATTGAAGAGGAAGGTTAATATGTATAATAACCGTGCGAAGCCGGGGCGGGTCGCTAGTTGATAAATAAATGAAAACCAATTGATATCTATATCTAATATCCAATTACGATTTCTCCATGATAATATCTCTACAACCACAGACAAAGTTAACCATACTCAAACAGCCATAACTTCGCGCGAAATACAGACTCCAACGTGGCAAAGCAATAAATTACCCAGTAAATACGTTTAGATATTCTCTAGGTATTGAAGCATGTTCTCACTGCGTCAGGTATTGGACCGATGAAAATCGAACAGCCCGTATAACCAATGAAAGCGAACAAAAAGTGACTGAAAGTGGAATGAGAGTTAAAAGAGCACCAAACAAAACGTTTATTATTACATTAATTTTAGGGTATGGTCATCATCATCATCATCATCAGGTTACCATTTTGATTTTGTTTTTGTCCTCGTTAGTATGCTCGAATGTAAAGGCTTGTAAACTTATGTCTCATAGTGTCAGCACAGTGCAGTGCCGCACAGAAATTTGAGGTGGTAAATTACTGTACGTTTTTCATACAAAATTCAACCATTTATTAATTTGTTCACTAAAACTGAACTGTTGCGTAAATCATCATCAGCCCATCACGTTCTTACTGCTGGGACACGAGCCTTCTCATAGAGAGAGTATGGGCCATAGTCCACCACGCTGGCCTAGTGCGGTCACATGTCCTTGAATTTTTGTGATAAATTCTTGGATATGCCGGTTTCCTCACGATGTTTTCCTTCGCCGTTTTTAGAGCTAGTGTTAAATCCGCACATAAATTAAGAAAGTCAGTAGTGCGGGGCCAACGGGATTCGAATTCAGGTGCGTCGGATCGAAAGTCGCACTGTTACACATCGCAATATTGCTGACCTAGGGGGCGACCCCCAACACTAATTAAATCGCTGTCAGCAATATACCTCCCTATATAAACTGGTAAATTTTAGAATTCAAGGCTGTTTTCCTTAATCGCTCTCAAGCGACCTGACTACGGACCTGGCCCTAGGGCTGCCGGTCAGCTTGGAATAAGCAGTCAGGTAGAATAGCTGCAAACGTATTTTTATACTGTGCGGAAAGTAGTCCCTATCGTGTGTGTTAAAAATTGTGGAAACAAAAATAAATGTTTGTGTGTACCTAAAAGTTGTTTTTTTTTTTATAACAACCAAGAGGTGCCACACAACAGCACGTTATCCCACTGAGTCACACTCGCTCTAAGGTATGGTATTTGGAATAATATTTGTGCTGATTTGGAATAATTTGTACGTTTTTTTTAATTATAATTACCTGCTGGTCAAGCATTTGACCACAGTCTCATCTGATGGAAAGTGATGACGCGGTATATGATGCTTGTCTAGAAGATAACGGACTTGAAGTCATCTAGATTATAAGAATCGGAGAGCTGAGACGCTGGTAAGTTGTTAAGTTTTGTGAACATCAGGTACCGGGATATCAAAAGTACAGAGGATGATTGATTCCGTGTTTTTAAAAATACCTGCGTCGTCTTGCAAAAAAAAATAGATCTATTATAATATGAATGTGTTTTTGTGACAAAAGCATAAAAATATGCCCCACAGACCTTTTTTGACGACACTGTGCACGGTAGGGCTTCTCCTACAAGAGCGTCTACTTACTATTTAATTTATTAATTGATTTATTGTATAACGTGTAATTATTATTATTTCGTCAGAAAAAAGATTCTTTCTTTCTTCTTTCCTCAGTTTCTTGCCGTATATTCCAAGTAGGTAGTGGTTCTTTTTCCGATACGATGGTAGAGTCATTGTAATAAATTAAATATAATAAATAAAATAACGCCCAACGATCACATACGTAGATCCTGACCCCTAACTAGGATTTCCTGTATCTAGGGAACCAGGAACTATAAGGACCATGGTCCCACAACACCCAGACACGAAACAAATACTTGCGCTTTTTTTCTGTGCACAAACATTAGTCCCGTCGCGGGAATCGAACCCGCAACCTCAGTGGTAGAGATTTGAGCCAACCTGCCCAACCACTACACCACAGAGGCTGTCATATGTGCGTCTGTGATGCCAGAATAAAGAGCTTTTGAGTTTGAATTTGGTCGTTCTTTTGGTCATTTTTTATCCGACTACAAAAATAGGAAGAGGTTCTCAGAACTCCGTCATTTGTAAACCGATTTAGAAAAATCTTTTTGCGTTAGAAAACTAATTTTTCGTATAGCTAGGTGGCCTCATAAAAAATTAATCGATTTCGACCTTGGACTTCAAAGATAAATTAGAATTGAAATCGCATTTTTTTTGTTATAAAATGAATTATTCCGTCTCAATTCCTACATAGTGGTAACAGACGCTTACAGTAAATACCAGGGTATCCTCTAGGTCTAGGTATTTGCCCGGCAAAGTTGCACGTCACCTGCCCACTTGCAGCATTAATAATTCCTTGGAGACCTCTTGCAGGCTTCGAAATGCAATACATCGTGGGTGTAGTTGTAGCGGCGTTTCATAAGCTTCTGTATCTTTAATCTTTCTTTTCTGTATCTTTAATCTTTTTTAGAGATAGTTTTTCAATTGTGGTCTAAATAAATCTAATGGACTGAGGACTGTTTTTAACCCCCGACGCAAAAAGGAGGGGTGGTATAAGTATCACCATTATGTGTGTCTGCTGTGGCTCTTAAATGGGTAAGCTGATTTGGATGCTTTTTTTATTTAAAAGCAGGTTTTTTAGAGGTGCTTCTATCAAATCTTTTAACAAGATCGTTTTTTGTGTCAGAGGTTTTTAAATTTTAGTTTATTGAAATTCGCTTGTAATGTTTTGAGAATATATTCTATAAAGAACAAAGGGTCTTTTTTGACAGGCCGAGATTTTTCTGAGTCAGTGAGAAATGTTATTATACTGGCTGTATGATGTTTTGAGTAATAGCCTGACCAAATTACCGCCAACTGCGTCTGTAGAGCTGCTCAGCCGCCTCAGTTACATGCAAACGCTCGCTTGATCTTATGACTCCCAAAAGAAGGACACCCAAAATTTCTAAAACTTATAATCATTCACCTATGAGACATCCGTATATATATTATTAAAAATAACAAATAACGCACACAATTCTTTTTAAAATCTGACCAATTTAATAACCATGGTATTATTTGGTTTATTGTAGCCAGTGTAATTACTTGGCGTTATGAAACTCAAGTCTTAGGGTGACGAGCGGAGTGCAGCGCCGCGCAGGGTTTTATAAAACAAAGTTCTGGGTAGTGCTGTTATTGTTATGGGCTGGCGTATTGCTTACCATCAGGCAAACGACCAGCTCGTCTCGTTATACAGTTACATGAATTTAAAAAAAAAATGGCTTCTCTTTTCTATCCCTTAACATTAACTTGACACTTGTCATTATTTCACCATCATCATTATCATCATCATCAGCCCATTACGTTTTCACTGCTAGGACATGGGCCTTTTTCATAAAGATTTTTATTTAATTAGATTTACGCTTTAAATAGAACCACACCTCATTCTAAGCTTGTTTTGCCTCTATGTCCAAAGAGTTTTATTACTTGCTGGAGTGAGACAAAGTGCCTTCACCTATGTCCTGGAAAATTTACCACAAGTATCAAAAGAGCAGCCTAAAGAAACGTAATACGGAGCTGCAAAATCTGTCAATACATCAGTGAAACGTCACATATGAGAAATCGAATTAGAACAAAAAACCGGCCATGTGCGAGTCGGACTCGCGCACGAAGGGTTCCGTACCGTTTCCGTACCGTATCTATAAAAACGGCAAAAAAAAACATGTTTGTTGTATGGGAGCCCCTTAAATATTTATTTTATTCTGTTTCTTAGTATTTGTTGTTATAGCGGCAACAGAAATACATCATCTGTGAAAATTTCAACTGTCTAACTATCACGGTTCATGAGATACAGCCTGGTGTAAGACGGATAGACAGACAGACTGACGGACGGACAGCGGAGTCTTAATAATAGGGTCTCGTTTTACCCTTTGGGTACGGAACCCTAAAAAAGCATAAACAGAAGATGCTTATTGGGATATTTTTATTTTAATAACATTAAAATTGCTTCTGCTTACGACAGGCTCCTTTCTGCAACTTGGACAGTTGACAACATTATAAAAAAAACTCATATGCCCCAATGCTAACCAAAAATCCGACAGTCTCTGCAATATATAAATAAATAAATATTGTTTTAACGGGCGAATGCCTTTATTACTGAAAACAACTCTACACTGTACTAACTGAAACTTAACTAACTACTTACAAGGAGAAGCAATTGGACAACCCATAGACCATTATACTTGTTTGATGTCGGATGTCTTATTTATTGCTTAGAGTGATTATTTCCTGACAATCAAACAGAGGATTTATTTTTAAGGTGTATCGCAAATACAAACATACGTACTTTATTTATATAAATACATCTGTACTACACACATTTTATTTTGTTTTACTTATTTCTCCTCTATTAGCCTGCACTCGATTACTGTGGAAATACAGAATAGCTTATGCAATTGTAATAGGACTCTTACTCAGTCCAATACGTTTCTTCTTCGTTTACATTTTAAAGTTAGATTCTGGAATTGAGTAGTTTTTCTTGTCAGTTAAACTACCCTAGTTCTATTTATTTTCTAGGGTGAAAATAAAAGTAGACGCGAATCAGGATTACAAAATGGGTTTGCGAGCGAGCGACGTGTGGTCAGCGCGTATGTATGTATGTGGCAGGCTGGCTAGCTTCGCGGCGATGCTTTGGTACCCCCCGCGCACTTTAATTAGTAGGTACTTCGCACAGATCGTTCACCCCGCAATCCCTTATATATTTATTTAAACAAAATATATATTTATATAGGTAAATATGGTCTAGATATATATTATTATATATATATATATATATAAATATAGACCATATATACCTATATATCTAGATCTATGTCTTATATATATCTAGCACTCTCGTCGCTAACACAGTTATAGGAATGGAACTGAGAATTATGGAAATTGAAGGTATTTTTGAAAAACCAACTGGGATTGACTATTTAGAAGGCACTGATCACGAACCCACGGTTTTTAGTCTGTTTGTTTGTATGTTTGCTATCTATAGACTCGGAAACTGCTTAACGGATTTTAATGTGGTTTTCAGGGTTTGGTAGCATTAGTTAAACTATTGGGTATGTTACAACAAAATCGGTTCTGTGACTACGAAGATATGTACATCTTGACTTCTTCGTAGTACGCACTGTCATATACCGGAGAGGTCTTGCTAAGATGGTCTTGGAAAAAGTACAAATATGGGCTTTCTCTGTCGTACACGTGGATGAAGTCGCGGGGAAAAGCTAGTTTTACTGGTGGTAGATTCCTCGTATGCGAGAGGCCTTTTGGGTGGGTACCACCGCTTTGCCAGTTATTCAGCCGCCAATCAGTAATGCGCATGTATTTCTCTGTTCCGGCTTGAAGGGTATTGTAGCCAGCGAAATTACTGGGCATTATGAGACTCAATAGCTAATTGTCTCATGATGACGAGTGCAGTGCAGCGCCGCGCAGGATTTTGCAAAACAAAGTTCTGGGTGGTGCTGTTATTGTTATGGGCTGGCGTATTGTATACCATCAAGCAAACGACTAGCTCGTCTCATCATTCAGTTACATAAAAAAAAGTCGAATCGTGCAAGCTAAAACGTAATCTATACTTATAATAAAACTGAAACGAAGCGGTTACTGTACATTTAAGATATATTTGAAAATCTATTTTTTTAGGAGTATATGGTAGCAACTTCTGTTGCTACCATATACTCCTAAAAAAATAGATCGCAGTAACCGCCCAAAAATACAACTTTTAAAATTTTTGTCTGTCTGTCTGTCTGTCTGTCTGTCTGTCCGGGATAAACTCAGAAACTAGAGCACTAATTTGAATGCAGTTTTTTGAAATATGTTCTGTGGAGTCCGGCGCTACACATAGGCTTTGTTTCATCAAAATCGGTCCAGTAGTATTGAAGTTATGACGCAATTTAGGAAAAAATATACATGTCCACTATAAGTTGAACCACGGAACATACCGGACCCTTTGTGCACAAGACTCAGCTTAAACTGGTTTGTTCATGGGTTGACATGATGGTATTCTAAAAAATGGTTTGTAGAGTCCTAGGCCACATAACAAACTTCCTAATCCTTTCCTAATCCTAATCTATGTCTTTACATATAATAAAATCGTAGAACCCAAAAAATCTGTACTTGGAAGATATTCGAAAAAAAATCAGCCAGGGCGATATAAAATGAGTAACTAAACATATTAAAACAGTTTTTAAAATTCTTGTTTGTTTGTTTGGACTTCTATAACTTAAAAACCAATGACGGGATTTTAATGGCGTTTCCACGAATATGTTTAATTAAATTCTGATTTTAATATAAGTTATCGATATTTTGAAAAATCTACTTATGGGGGGGTTAAATGGGGGCCAAGTTAGTATGGAAAAAAGTTAGTAGATTATCCTAAAATCTTGAAACTCAGAATTAGTTTACATAATTAAAAATTAACGAATACGGGTCCAATATTTTTTGATATTTAACTTCTTTAAGAAGATAGACAAAAGGTAAAATTAGTATGAATTTGAAACGCTGTATACACTATGAAAATAAATGAAATGCATACAAGTAAAATTATATTTAAATTAAAAATATCATGATAGAAATATAATTTCAGCGTTTTTAGTAACTCTTAGAAAACAACTCGCAAACTTTACATGAAAAGAACCATAATTATTTCAACTCTTGAAAATTCATTTATGCAATTGAAACTAGATGGCGCTAGGGGTCGCTTAAACATGCAAACGATTTTTTACACACACGGTGAATATAAATAAAACATCTTTTTTAAATTTGTTTAGTTTGAGGTTATCTGCTTTTTTATGGTACTGAGTGATGAGACTAGCAAGTCGTTCGCCTGATGGTACGGGCTACGCCTGCCCATAGCAATAGCAGTGCCACCCAGATCTGAGTCATTGTCTTGACATCAGCTGATATTGAGTCTCATATGCCCAGTAATTACGCTGGCTACAACCCCCTTTAAAAGGAAACACAGTAATGCTTGCGCACTACGGCTTAGAGGCAGAATAACTGGCAAAACGGTGGTACCTACCCAGACGGCCTTCCGCATACGAGACACCTATCACGAGTAAAGTTACGCCACCGTCCTTTACTCAAACATCTTTCTTTTTTTTTTCGACCCGGAATCCTTCAGCTAATCTCTTGAAAACCCTCATCAGACCACAATTCTGGCGGTTTTTAGGTTTTGTCAAGAGGATGATTTTGCCAAAACTTTAATGTATGATGAAGTGCCAAACAACGACTTCAACGACAAACAAACTGGTCCAGTTAACAAACGACGACTTGGTGGGGGATCGGGTGTCTATCAGGAGCATGATTTTGGCAGTTTGTATGTACACCGTCCATGCCAGTAACAATGAATGCTACTATTTACGGTTGCTGATACACACTGTCTGTCCGCGGCGCTACCTCATTTGCGTTTTTCACAACAGTGAACTGTTCCTCAGAACAACGATGGTATTAAGCACTTTCCACAACTTTCCACGTAGCCTGCAAAGCAAGGCGCCTTCTGAATGACAACCAAAATTGGGACGAAAATAGCAAAAGCAGTCGTAAGTGATGCTCACGACGTATGCGCCATTTGTTCGCTTTAATTTTGGTGTTTTGTGGGCTCTCGAGCCCAGTGCAACTGTGGAAGTCCAGCCTATAATGTTTTGAGGGACATTGAACAAGACGTTGATGTATAGGACGACGGTGAGGATGGTGGCAATTCACTACCGTACCCCGTAGAGTTTTTGAACTCTTTGAGTCCATCCGGACATCCAGCGCACTCTATTAGATTAAAAATTTGGAATACAAAATTATGCTCTTTTGAAATAAGACCCCGCCGAAGTTGTTGAACTTCGGGGAGGTTAGTTGTGTAACGGAACTCGGCTGAAGATACTGTCGCTAGAGACGAACCTCACTGAGGCACTGAACCTCACTGAGGTATACTGATAGCCCGTGGCGCTGGTGAGTCAGTTTTCATATATTAGTACCTATTCATCTCTCTCATCTCGAACCACTTTCCGTTCACATTCAAACGCGTGCAGTTTTGTGTGAGCGTCAGCTTTGCAATGACGGTCAATAAGTCGCAAGACCAGACTCTCTAGGCCACGGCCGTTGATCTGAGGACAGGATATTTCTCACAGAGACAGCTGTACGAAACCTTCTCACGGGCGACGTGATCCCAAAGTCTTTACGTGTTTGCTCCCTGTACAGTGTGTTTTTCAAATAACATGTGTTGTACACAATCTACAAAAAAGTCTCTACATCAGCGTTAAACGAAGTCCACGCGAACGAAGTCGCGGGCAACAGCTAGTGACTTTAATATATATTATCTTTTGTGCAAGAAAACTTAATATGATATTCAAAATTATGACAAATCTTCAGAGTATCAGATGAAAACATAAGCTCCACAGTAAAACCATAAAACAGGCTTTTCTGATATTCTCAAAGGTCCAAACGTAGATATATTAAATCCACAAATATAATTCTGACAATGTAAGGCGACAATAAATCCTTTAATTTCCAAGATCACTATTTGAATTTCCAAGTTTAAGGTCGTACCGTGTGAAACAGTACGTAAGCTCAGAGCAAGTACTCAGTTATAGCACAAAATTGAATTGGGAACGTGTGCGATTTTCGATCCGACGCACCTGAGTTCGAATCCCGCTGGCTGACATTCTTAAGTATGTGCGGAATTACCACGCGCTCTAAAACAGTGAAGGAAAACAACGTGAGAAAACCGGAATGTCCAAGAATCAATTACAAAAATTTAAGGAGATGTGACATCCACCAACCCGCACTGGGTCAGCGTGGTGAATTATGGCCCATACTCTCTCTATTAGAGAAGGCCCGTGTCCCAGCATTGGGAACGTGATGGGCTGATGATGAGATGATGAGGAGCACAGAATAATTAATAGTACAAACAATCGTCTAACTTGAAAACCGATCCCGATCGCATTCAAAGATATCACGTCGGTAATCATGAGAGGTACTCAACATTGAAATTATCTAACTTTTCTGCTCAAAGTCCGCGTCCTAATACTCTCAAACATGATCGCTAACAAATTATATATACTTTTCGTCATCGACATTCACTTTTAATTTCACACAAATATTCTATCACCGGTCACCGTATCTTTGTAAATAATTTTCACATGTGCGATCCTCGTCGATGAGACAACATCAATGAGTATGTATTTTAATATATCTAGTCACTTTTAGTATTGTGTAGCACTCGTAGCGTAACTCGTCTAGCCGTTCGTAAGGGATCTGGTAGGTACATCAGGGCCCCAATTCACCATGACCACTTGGCGCTTCCTTGCTTAGAAATCACGTCGATTCCTTCATTAATAAACGACATCTGCGAAATGTGTATTCTCTATGACGCATCATATACCTATAAGAATATAATTATGAATGCGTCAAAAAGTTGTCATAGTGAATTGCGGCCCTGAGCGCTACCGTGCTTCGGTTGATCCAAGTTGTTATCTTAGGGCGACAATCATTAGACCATGTTGGAGGCCTTGTGGTCGTCTATAACTCCGACTTTAGGAATGGCACACACCCAGACAAGAAAAAAAAGTATCTTCTCGAAATAATGAGTTATGTAAATATCAAGATATGTAAAAGCAAATGACAAACTAGTGATTATGACATGGTACTTGCTACAAGTATACATTTTACCAAAAAAAATCGACATTAATGTATCTTCGAAGGCCAAGGTTAAATATCGATGAAGTTTACATGGGACCACTTCGTAGCTATACTGAAAAAAACGCAAAAAGAATTTTTGTTATCGGTCATCAGTTGGCGGAGAAATCGGTATACAATAAAAAAATATTCAGTGGAACATAGAACACCGTCCATTTTTGAAATCGGTTAAAAATCTATACTTATTATTGACTTAACAATTGACACTGTACAGTTTGTAGTATTGAAGATACTCAATTTTTAAGTCACTGTCGCATACTTATATAGAGTTGGGGTCGCATCTGGTTCAGGATCCAGCCGACCCGCAAGGATTGCGCCAAACTTGAGACCCTATTGAGGTGAGTAATATATTTAAAGGTTATGTTTGGAAACACCACGCGTTACGGACCAAGATGGGACATCCTTAAGATAACTTTTTTATACAAGTGATTGACAAGAGCAGATCATCAGCCTGATGCTAAGCAACACGCCTGCCCATAACACTCGTAGAACTATCCAGAACTTTGCAAAATCTAATTCAAACAAGAGTCTATTAGATTAAACTGGGTGCCATTCGGTCTCTAGCAGAAGCAGTATTCATCATACTAAGGTGTTGTAGGAAGTGACAGAGGTCACTTTGTCATGGCGGGAAAGAGTGTGCGGGAAGCGAGAAGATTCGCTTCGCAGGCTTTGCAGTGTGTTTGCATATGCCAGTTTCAAGTATTATAATTAAATTATGAGAGCGAGTGTGGCTAAGTGGGAGCACGTGCGACTTCCGATCCGATGTACCCGAGTTCGAATCCCGCTGGCCCCGCACCACTGACTTTCTCAAGTTATGTGCGGATTTAACACTCGCTCTAAAAACGGTGAGGGAAAACATCTTGAGGAAACCGGCGTGTCCAAGAATTAATCACAAAAATTCAAGGACATGTGACACCCACCAACCCGCACTGGGCCAGCGTGGTGGATTATGGCCCATACTTTCTCTATACTATGACACATGTTGTAGCTGTTTGGGAATTAAGGCGCTGGCAGAGCGTCCCACTCCTTAGCAGTCCGCATAATAAATGAACTGCGAAACTTCACATGAAGCTTCCTATTGCCTTTTAGAGAGAACATAAAAATAACTATTGCACTATTTGTTTTTTTGTCATCTCGTCCACATTTACGAACACAAGGTTAATATTCTACAAACACAAATTACTTAAAGGAACGAGTTAGTCCCAATTTGGTACAACCGTCATTTTGAAACAAAAAAAAATCAATTAAATCATATGCCAGCATTAGCACAATTCTAAATCTTTGACATTCTACTTCAATTACAGTCAACAAGAATAACTGCACAACTGCTTCATGTGTATAACCAAGAGCAAATTCTTGTAAAACAAAACAAAATCGAACTCTATTACTTTACACTTTCAGCACAGAATACTAACAACACAGAAAACACAGACAGAAGCGTCACTCCGCAAATAAATTTAAACAAATAGCGACTCTTGCTATGACGCAACAAAATTCAATTCACCTCGCGTAGCGCTGCATACCTACCAGTCATATTAACCTACAGAGCGCCTCTCTTTCTATCGCATAGCTCTTATCGCTTCTGACGCGGCACGTGTAACGACGCGCGACCCGCCGCGCCGCGCCAACGTTGTCCGGCTATGTACTTGTAGCTTCGTACCTACAGTGCGGAGTGCGCTAGGCCTGCTTTCGGCCAAAAAGTGTTCGACACTTAGGCTTTACATTCGACAAAAAAAGTAATAAAAAGATTAAAAAATATGGTTACTCCAATACCGGTCATTAAACTAGTCTCTTATCAAGCCATCGTAATAAATTAGAAAGTTATTTAAAACTGACCTTTTTTCCAATAAACCCTTAAAAACCAGTCCAATCTTAGCCTATAAATAAATGTCGCCGTCAAGTACAGCACCGTCGAGATAAGTAGGAACCTTTTTAGTGAAACTTTAATCGGTAGGTTTTTTATGTAGAGGTATTTACAGGAAAATTGTGAGACTCTTTAACCCTCCCTCTCTCTTTCTCTCTCTCACACACACTTGTGAATATGATATTTTTATCACGGATGTAAGTTTTGCACAAAAATGGTATCAACATTGCTTACATTATTGGTATTACATGGTACCATTATTTATTTATTTTATTTATATGTTTGTACAAGAAATGACTTAATGCAAATTTCTGCCGGACTTCCAGCCCCCCTACCCATATGTCGCCCCCCTACCCATATGTCCCTCAAGCGCCAATCGTATATCGTGTTGAGCTCAGATTAAGGTGTAGATTAACTGCGACAATTTCTTATGTTGCCATATATTGTCCCATTTAGTTTATCTCTACTCGTAGTCATCGTATTTTGGTATGAATTAATGAGATTAATTCGATTTCTTGCCTGAATCGACAATAATTAGACCGTATCTTATTAGTCGCAGAGAAGCTATACCTTAATTCGATCTCAACACGATATACGATTGGCGCTTGAGGGACATATGGGTAGGGGGGCTGGTCATGAAAGAAATATGGTGGACGTCAAGTTACGTTTTAGGATCTTATTTTACCACGTTTTTTTACAACGTTTTTATTAAGTCACTTTCTTGTTTGTCTATCTGTCTGTCGTTCCGGGTTGAATCTTGCAACTCCAATTTCGAGCACTTCCCGATTAGCTATCCGGCTGAAACTTTCAGGGTAGCTCGAAAAATCGATGATAATGTATTCTAAATCTATAAAACGTGGCTTTTATATTCTTTTTTAAATCTATTACGGATTCTTGTTATTAAGTCTTTTTTTTTGTTTGTCTGTCTGTCGTTCCGGGTGAAATCTTGCAACACAAAATTCGAGCACTTCTCGATTAGCTATCCCGCTGAAACTTTCAGGGTAGCTCACAACTCGATGACAATGCATTTAAAATACATTTACTCTTTTTAAGGTGCATAAAAACGTGGTTTTTAGATTAAGTTTTTAAACTACGTTATAGCTTTTTTTCGTATTTCCACTTATTTTCTACTAATACGAGTATTTGTTCAAGAAACGTAGAATTTTATTCTTAACCAATAGTACGAGGAGGAAAAGGCATTATTTACAAATTCTGTTAAAATGTTTACATTCACTTAAAAATCTCACGGCAATCTCAATATTGGTGGTTTTTCTATTACAAATATTATGTCTCTTCACATTCATTATACTTTTCTTACTCCAAATGGATCTTTATTTTTTTACAAATCAATTTAGTATCGTAAATAAAACTGACGGAAATTTATTTTTTCAAATATCTTCGCAGTTTCGGAAATTGTTTATTTCAAATTTAAACATTAAAGATTCGAATTATTGGTTCTCAATGTTTGTTTAGATTGTAGGTATGCAGGGATGTAAGGGTCGCCATCTAGGGATGTTAGTTCTGGTAGGGTTGCCATGTGGAGTAAGCGGTGAAGATGATGGTGGTGAACCAGTGAAAGGCCGGTACTCTGGATACGTGTGTATTTTCTAACGGCTACATGATGACTTCTCTATGCTATTGCTAATACTTAACGCTATGTCGGCGGTCCTTATAAATAGGTCGAGTGTTTACTCACTACAAGGTATATGTGTTCGTATACTCGTAATGTGAACGGAACGGAACCGAACATTTAAACAATGCGTAATGTTAACGTATCAATATTAAAAATATCAATAATTTTCACGTCTTAAAATATATTTCACACACAGAATTAGCCAGCTGAAGTGGCCGTGGGTTGGCTTATTAGCCGTAGAAGCGATAACCGTTGGAGTAGACCCGTTCTAGAGTAGAGACCACCAAATTGGCAAACGTAGTGTAGGTCGCCCTCAGGCTATGTGGAGTGACGATCTTCGCAAGGGGGCTGGTAGCAGCTGGATGAGAGTAACCGGGGATCGTGTGTAGTGGCGCCAATGAACGGCGGCCCTTTAGTGGGTGGCGAGTCACCACCTGCCAAAATATTTTCTTATGAGGCGGAACTGGCAGGTGCCGAGGTCTCATATCATAGACCGGCTCTCATCCATTAAAAATTCACCTCAATAGCCCAACCATAAGTGATTTTCATATCTTCAATGATAGTCCTCGCACTTATCGGGGGCTGTCTTTGATTGTATCTTCTAATGATGCACTTAGAGACAGTCCCCGATAAGTGTTACCCATTACATATCTAGAGGCCTATAAGAGGCCTCTTCGTGTTGGACTCATGTCCCCGCGCAAGCCTTCCAAAGGACCGGGTGTATAACCCGTGAGAAAGAGCGACATAATAATAACGTTTATTAAATAAATAGTTACAAAAACATAGTGTATTGGTCTCGAAACTAGGTGAACCTGTATCTTGGGGACTTACTTCCTAAATGATACATATTGTTTTATATGACAAAACGAAGAAGTTCATTTTCTAATATGTTTTAATATATAAAATAAAAATGAACTTAAGAGGCAAAACTTTGTGTATGAGTGAGAGGATATGCGTCTAGTGTGGTGTGGCCCATGAGTGTGCGTGAGTGGGGGAAGAAAGAGGTGAGAGGGTGTGAGGGTGTGGTGGTGTGTGTGTGAATGTGTGTGTGTGTGTGTGAACGATACGGCAGCAATGAATTCGCTCGCGGCTTTCAGTCGCACAAACGTTAGTAATCGTCTCTCGACCTCCATCAATCCAATTTTCGGGGTTTAGAGCTAAACTTGTCAACGGTTGACAATCCGATTTAAATGTTTGTTGTACAAGCGTATATTGGTCGCGGCTAAAAAGGAGTGACTGAATTATCATTGGCAGCGGCTCTCTGGTAGAGAAGACTGAATACACCTGAATGCACCCAAAGATCAGGGCATTAATTTTACTACACTATGTTATAATATCTGAAAACATAGAATCTCCTGAGCTAAAAAGCCTGCCTTAAACTTTGGCATGTAATAGTATTGATATATATAGAGAGCGAGTGTGGCTCAGTCGGAGCATGTGCGACTTTCGATCTGACGTACCCGAGCTCGAATCCCGCTGGCCCTGCACCACTGACTTTCTCAAGTTATATGCGTCTTTATCTAGTAAACATCGTGAGAAAACCTGCATGTCCAAGAATTAATCCCAAAAATTCAAGGACATGTGACATCCGCCAACCCGCACTGGGCCAGCGTGGGGGATTGTGGCCCATCTGTCTCTATGGGGAAGGCCCCCGTCCCAGCAGTGGGAACGCAATGAGCTGATGATGATGATGATGATGATGAATAAATTGACTTTTTAAGATAAATATTCAGGTGTTAAAATATTTATCATCCCACTTATAATATTATAAATGCGAAAGTTTGTGAGGATGGATAGATGGATGAATGTTTCTTACTCAACCACGCTTAAACTGCTGAACGGATTTTGATGAAATTTCTTTTTCCAGGAGCTAAAGCTCCTGGAAAAAGACATAGGATACTTTTAACCAGGAAAACCGCAGGGCGCAGCTAGTCAAAAATACATTTTTAACGATATATTTAGGTAGGTTGTAACAAATTTTGCTCACAAAAGTTCTTACAAAAATACCTCTAATTTTTTTAAGTTTTCAAGAAAATACGTCTTACGATAAATTTAACAAGGAAAGGCTTGGGTAAATTCAAAGAACCACGATTCTTTGCCTACAAAAGCACATCCGGCGTACTTGCTTATGCAGATTTCCTTTTACCACTGAGGGGCTGCTCTTAGAATTTTTCAAGCATGAGATAATTATGTTGTAGTTTGTATTGTGCTCACCAAAAACATTTAATTATTTACCAGCTGCGCCCCGCGGTTAAGCTACTTTTTATCATAAAAAGTAGCATAGAGTTGTTGTCGAACGTAAGTCCATTTCATCATAAAAAAAACCGGACAAGTACGAGTCAGACTCGCCCACCGAGGGTTCCGTACAAAAATTATATTTTTTATGATTTATTACAAGTGTATAATTTTCGGATTTTTTCCTGTACCTACCTGTAGTATAAGACGATATTACTTGCCAAATTTCATAGTTCTGGGTCGACGAAAAGTACCCTATAAATTTTGATTCCCTAAAGATGTCGAAATCTACGTTTTTGCGGCATAAACGGCCGTCTTTTGTTGGATTTTTTCACATCTTTAAGGGACTGTAGACCTGAGTATAAAGTTTTAATTTCAACTCGATACCTCCACGCGTTCCCGAGTTAAATTGTCTTAACGGATAGACGGAAAGACAGACAGACAGACATAAGACTATAAGACAGATAAAAGGGTTCCGTTTTTTCCTTTTGAGGTACGGAACCCTAAAAAGGGTAAATAGCTATTTTAAAGTCAACTAAACTTTATATACCAAATATTCGAGATAGGCCATCTCGAATATTTGGTACAAATGCAAACATGATGGAACATCGAATTCAATGCAATGCAAATGTTACGTAGGTATGACTCGATGCATACAGTTGAGTCTGTTCCGACAAAACATTTTGAAATCACTATGCGGATGGGGAGCCATTTCCGCGCTCGTTCGCTAGTTAGCGTTCGACCCAATTTGGATCACACTAACTGGATATTTTGGGAGTTTACGCAAAGTTATGAACAGTTCAGTGTGTATTGAAGCTTCAAGTTTAGTTTAGGATTACGGCGTTTTAATTGTTCGGCTTTATCACATTGGCGATTGACGAGTGAGTTTTTTTATTATTCAGAAAGAAAATGTGATAATAGCTGCGCCGCGGGGTTTCACCCGCGTAGAATTCGGTTCACAGTTGCTTCCTTTGGGAACTATTCATTTTTTGTGTTAATCCTGCGTATCGTATTCTAAATATCATCAATAAGTCCAAGGTCGAATATCAATGTATTTTGGGATCACCTTAAAGCTATATTGAACCTAACACGAAAATAATTTTCGGATGACGGAGTCCTGAGGTAAGAAACAAAGAAAATCAATAGAATTGAGAACCTATTCTTCTTTTTTTACGTCGATTAAAATATAATCGTAATGTCCATTTTCTTTTCATTTTTGTCTTTTAAAGTACCTACCGTCGTGGTGCGAGTCGCGAGAAAATTCAAGTGCCACCAAATATCTAGCGGTAGGTGGTTCAAGTCTTTTAAATCAATCAAACAATCAAAATCTCTTTATTCAGTTTTGGTATCACAGAATGCAGACGCACTTATGAACGTCAAATTATCACTATAGAGTCATAGTGATAATTTGACGTTCATAAGTGCGTCTGTACCACCGTATCGGAAAAGAACCACTGCTCAGAAGATACGGCAAGAAACTGTTAGAGATATTTTTAATTTTTTTGGTTTTCTACAAAGTTGTCTTTCTTATGTACCAGTTGGCTACTTTGCAGAAGTTAACGTAACGAGATACAAATATTTTAGTAGGTACCTAAATCAAAGCTAGTTATGTCAGGCCTAGCGCACTCCGCACTGTAGGTACGAAACTACAAGTACATAGCCGGGCACAAATTACTAAGGTAGATGATCATATCACGGAGGATTTTAAAATAACAACACGGTTTTATCATTTCCCTAAACAACATCTAGTGATCTGAACAAATACCAGAACTGGTTCCGTGAGATGTCAAAAATACCACGAAATCACGGTATAATCATGTATTAGAAGGACCACTTCTCCGTTATCCGACTCGTTCTTACCTCTAGAGTGTATATAGAAAGCGATCGAGAGCGCGAGTGGAGCAAAAGGGATGACGAAGCGAGAGTTTTGGCGGGAGCCCATTTATTAAAACTGTACGTGGTATCCCTAGGGATTTTTTGAAATCCCTGGTATCTTCATGTACCTGCGACAGTTACTTGTTCAAATCACTAGATGTTGTTTCGGGAAATGATAAAATCGTGTTTTGTATTTTAATCCAATCCATCCTCCGTGATTTGGTCAAATCACTTAAGGAATTGACCAAATCTCAGTTTTTATCTTATCCCTGCGACATATACATAATTACATATAGGTACATGCTTGGGTATACATCTACATAATTACGTACCTAGGTCAAAAGTTACCGCTCGGATACACTCTCTACCTACAGACGTTATGTTTCACCATATAATTACATCCATATTTACCCCGCATACAACCGACTGAGCCATTTGAGTTTAGTTGATGCTAAAATGTAACAAAACTTGCGGAAATAGGGGAAACAAGTAGTTGGTTTATTTTAAATAAGTATGACGTCAATTTCAATGTCAATTTTTTTTACTGGTTATAGGCTTGCGTTTAACCACTATCTCACCTGATGGTAAGCGATGATGTGGTCTAAGATGTAACACGCTTACCTAGAAGATACCTGTTCACCCTCGTAGTATATAACTATATATACACAACTGTACGGAGGACGTGGGTAAGTTACTATATGTATAATAGATAATAGGTAACACACATACACACGTATAACCCGATCGAAATCCATTTATTTTAAAGAGTAGTTTTTTTATTGATTAGCTACGCCCAACGGTTTCACCTGCGGTTTCCCGGGCTAAAAAGTCTGTGATAATCCAGTATAGGTATAAGCTACGAGATTCAAACTGAAAGTTTTTAGAACTGGCCACATGTAAACAAATTAAATAAAAAAAAAATATTTTGAAAATGGAACTCTTTGCCCATATTATTGAGTATGAATTTCATTTAATTGTCATTTGTTTTACGATTTGGCGGCAAATTGAAAATTGTCTGTGTCACGTCAGCATGAATTTAACGCGAGAAAATTTTCGTGCTATGATTTTTTATGACTTTCGATTACATTTAAGTCAACAAAACCGTTATGATAGACTACGATTGGCCTTTCACGATGAAGCCCCATCTCGTGCCACTGTTTACAACTGGTTGAATGAGTTTAAGCGTGGTTGCACTAATCTCACCGATGATCTGCGTGAGAGACGGCCTTCTACAGCGACCGACGACCGAAGATATTATCTGTGCTGTGCGTCGTATAATAAAGACTGACAAAAGAGTGACCTATCAGCAGATTCAGACTTAGGCATCGGTATGAGTCAAGCGCCCAAATTCTCCATGAACATTTAGCGGTCAGGAAGCTTTGCGCCCGGTGAATACATAATTTTGACCGAGGCCCAAAAACTTCGTCGTGTTGATTGGTGCCGTGAAATGCTTGAAAGATTTAACGGAGGTGACTCAAATGCTGTGTTCGACATACTTACGGGTGACGAAAGCTGGATTTACTGTTATAATCCCGAAACCAAAAGACAGTCTGCTCAGTGGGTGTTTCCTTCCGAGGAGTTGCCAACTAAAGTGAAGAGAGGTCGAAGCGTGGAAAAAAAGATGGTAGCGTCGTTCTTCGGAAGGACAGGTCATTTCGCGACAATTGCTTTAGAGGATCGAAAAACAGTTTCTGCGGAGTGGTACAGTGCCACTTGTCTTGAAAAAGTCCGGGAGAAACGACCTCGTAGTAGAATCCTCCTTCACCACGACAACGCCTCGTCGCACACCGCCAGGCGAACGATCGACTATTTGGCGACGTCAAACTTGGAATTACTGGGTCATCCGCCATATAGTCCCGAACTCGCACCTAGTGATTTTTATTTATTCCCAAAAATAAAAGAAAAACTTAAAGGAAAACGTTTTATGGTCACTGAGGAAGCTGTGGCAGCGTTTCAAAAGGCCGTCGAAGAGACCCCTAAGGACGAGTGGGCAAAGTGCTTTTCTCAATGGTTCCATCGGATGCAGCGATGTATTGACGTGAACGGACACTGTTTTGAAAAGATATAATAATAGTAATAACTAGCTAGTTTAATCAGTTTTTGATTTTCTAAGAACTTTCAGTTTGACCCTCGTATCTCCATTCTGACTTTCACTCAAATCCGTTGAACAGTTACAGCGTGAAGAAATAGCAAACGAACGAACACACATACAAACTCTTCACTTATAATATTACTATTATTAATTATTATTATTGATAAACAAACGGCTAGAACTCAAAGGTTAATATTACCAACCAGGATTCCCGTTAAATTTTGCCATTTTTAATTATAAAATTTCACAAAAGTTTTTTAAATATATTTTCTATGAGTAAACAATAAATATCTTATAAGAATAGATAATTTTATTTATTTAGTATCATGCATTACAGTATTTGATCAAGATGAAATTATTCGGTCATGCAAATTATTACTCGCGTCAATTCAAGAGACGTTGTCATATTGATATCCATTCAATTCCCGAATTTCTCATCAAAGTAAAAGCTAAAAGATAACTTTCTCTTTTGACAAGTAATCTATATTTTGGAGAAATTCAATTAAACAGAAATTGATTTATATTTGAACTTCACCTTTGATCGAATACGAAACGCGATATCGAGATGTTCAAGAAAATATTAATTACTCGAATATTCAGAAGTTGTGAACATGAATAAATGGCGGCTGAATGGAGGTTTATTATTACTGGGGGTTAATCAAGTGTCTTTCTGAAATGTACAGGAAACGCGGGAAAATTTATACGAGCATCTGACGTTTCCATTTGTCAACGTTTTATTTAATGTACAAAATGTCGAAGAAATTCTATACCTACAGGAAATAACTTGAGCAGACGTTTTTTAACTGACTTCAAAAAAGGAGAATAATCTTGTTCGATTGTATTTTTAATTTTTTTAAATATTTTTTTTATGTTTGTTACCTCAGAACTCCGTCATTTATGAACCGATTTGGAAAATTCTTTATGGGTTGGTTTCAGCATAGCTACGAAGTGGTTCCATATAAATTTCATCGATATTTGACCGTGAACTTCAAAGATACATTGAAGACGGTTTTTGTTTTTTTCTAAAAATTATTTCTTGAACGATCCTGCTTATTTATGCTACACAGTATTTTGGTATCCAACATAAATAGAAATCAGTACGTTGTTATTGTTTATCGTGCTTCTTTAATAGTGCAGCTTTACCCCAAAATCCTCCTAACTTCCAATATCAATCGGTCAGACAAGCTGAACTGCAGGCTGCAGTATTATTATTCAAAACCATGAGTTCTGAATAACAACCCACTCGGACTTCGGTATCAGCTGGTCGAGGAAGTTTCCGGAGTTACTTCGAGCGAACTTGGAGTTGGTAAGATCAGCAAATAAATCAAGACGGTTTTAGGATTTCATATCATGCCAACAATTATTGATCTACGGAGCCAGTTCTCAAAATTATCATTTTCTTGCATTTTTTCTTTCACTAAACTAAAATAACACAGAACACAATAAAATATTCATTTATATTTTATTTTGTCGTGTGTTACATGCTGGTATACACCTTCCACTCAAATTACTTACTTGACATTATGATTCACTTGTAAACCCAGTTTATGAATAAATGAGTAGGTATTTGAGTATTTGTATTTGACAACAATGTTCTCGTAGCAGTATCGTAATGAGAATCGTCAGAAGGAACGTAAGATACATTTTAAAATAACAATTCATGTCGATCAGTGATTTAAGCACTTACGCATGATAATAAATAGGTACATACGTACTACTAACAGTTTAATAGCTGATATCTATTACAAACATTTTACGTGAGGTCATCATCAAATTCAAAATTAAATATTAAATTTTAAATGATGTGTTCCCGTTTATATTACAAGCGGGGAACCAAAAACACATTTGTTTACACAGCTAAAATTTGAAACGCAACATAAATATCTTAATAATAATAATAATTAATAATAATAATCTTCTAATGATGCACTTAGAGACAGTCCCCGATAAGTGTTGCCCATTACATATCTAAACTAAATGCTCTAAGAGGCCTCTACGTGTTGGACTCATGTCCCCGCGCAAGCCTTCCAAAGGACCGGGTGTATACCCCGTGAGAAAGAGCGACATAATAATTAATGCTTTATTGTACACCATTGATAATTGTATTGATTCCGCTGAATAAGATTTTTCAGATTTTTCAGATATGAGATGAATTTCCACAACGTCACGCCTGATTCCATTAGACAGCAAAAACTAATAAAAACAATGAATTTACAAGACTAATACATTTTGGTTGCCTATATATATAATGTCAATTGTATAAAATTAAATATAGTGCGATTTGTGAATACTGACAATAAAACTTATTTTTTATTTTCTTTCTTTCTTTCTTTATGAATTGAAATGTCTTGATTATATTTGGTCAACCGTACTCCGGTCAAGGAATTCTAAAAAGATCTTAGATAAGCCCTTTTTGTGATATCGGTACAAGGCGACAAACATTGTCAAATGCCAAGAAATTGGCGGCACTCCCGAGCACCTTGTGGAAAGAATAACAACCATTCGATGCACTCGATTGATTCAAAGTGCTACTGTGTATGAACCTATCAGCTTTATGTTCTGTACAAATACCTACATCATTTCATTTATTTTTCCCCAACGATCACATCATCTAAAGAACCAAGATCATGGTCCCCAGCCGCCAGATACGAAACAAAATTATATTTGCACTCTTTTTTCTATACACAAAGACTTGTCCCTTAGCGGGAATCGAACCCGAAACCGTATTGATCGTGTTTGAAATATTTAAATCATAATTAATTTGTTGAAAAAAAATTAACATAACAGTACGAAACCAAAGCGTTACAAACACAGTCATAAAATATAAATGATTCAACCTGCTCAACCACTACACCACAGAGGCTGACTTCATTTATTTATTGATGTATTATAACTTAATTACTAGGTAATAACTACGTTATATTTAAATTTGAATTACATTGATACATGAATGATAAAATAGTAATAATTTAGAAAGAGCGAGTGTGGCTCAGTGGGTGCTCGTGCGACTTTCGATCCGACGCACCCGAGTTCGAATCCCGCTGACCCCGCACCACTGACTTTCTTAAGCTATGTGCGGATTTAACACTCGCTCTAAAACGGTGAAGGAAAACATCGGGAGGAAACCGGCATGTCTAAGAATTACCTAATCACAAAAAAATCAAGAACACGTGACATCCACCAAATCGCACTAAGCCCGCGTGGTGGATTATGGCTCATGCTCTCTCTATGAGAGAAGACCCGTGTCCCAGCAGTGGGAACATGATACGCTAATGATGATGATGATGATGATGAATAATTTAGAAAATGAACATTAAATTTATACCTGCGTGAATTTCGATATGAATATAAATAACTTAAACCTACAAAAAGAAAAGTAGTTTAAATATACATTATAATTGCTATTTGTTGTTGTTCTGTTGTATTGTATAGTCAAAAAACAAAGTCAAAGTCAAATATCATAATAAATAGGCAAAATGCACTTTAAAAGAGATTCCATCATCATCTAACAATTTACGGTCATATCAAATAATATATCCCAGACAACAAACGGTCGGCATAGTCTCTATGGAGATACGTCCGCCCCTCCTTCCCAATTACCTCGCAGCCGATCCATTATCGACGGCCTCCGTTCCAATCTACTAGAAATGGTAACGCGGAATAATGCAAAATGGAAACGACCCTAAAATATATGAATAATTAAATAAAATGGAACCAAAATTTAAAAACCCTCGACACAATAAAACATGTATGTCTAAGAACCACCGCTAGAAAACTTGCTTTCAATTAAAAAAAACGCATCCAAATCGGTTCACCTGTTTAAGAGCTACGGTGCCACAGACAGATACATAGACAGACACACATAGCGGTAAACTTATAACACCCCTCCTTATTGCGTCGGGGGTTAAAAAGTAAAGAAACTGTGTACGATCCAATATAGCTCGTACAGCAATTTTCCAATACCGCGTAGGTAAACAATAATTATTACTAACAAATCAACAGTCGTCACTTAACAACCGTCACGCGCTAATTTGTCGATATACTGTAATGATCCTACCTACCTACCTACTTTCTTCTATCCTATAGCTATCCTGGTCTCGGCCAGCAAATTGTACCCTCCCTACCTACCTACCTACTTTTTATATATATTACTCTAACTACTCCTATCTTGAGTTACTACTGAACCAAATTATAACATTCCTAACTAGCCTAGCCTAATCCTAGCCAATAGATAACAACCACTTAATACTACCTCTGCCTCATACCTACTTAATAAAATTTCACTAATAATATAAACTCTAACATTTATACCCTCATTATCCTACTCCAGAATTATTATGATTTGATTTATGTTTGGCCAATGTGATCATATAGTAATTAGAATCCTTTATACGTTGTGATACCGAAATAATCCATGATCTTTTAAGGTAATTAAAACAATTCATAACTAGCCCTAATAACTAAATTTAAAAACCTGTATTATTATAAATATGAGTATCTCTCCTAGGTATTGTTACACTCTCAGTCATTCTAATTTGTATTTAAAGGGATAATTTTTGAATAAACAATATTAGTTAAGCAAAAGGAAAATCTATTAAACATGGATATATATTTCTAATGAAAAGTTTAAGAGATTATTTAGAAATTGACATTCTACATTTGAGAAATAAATGAATTTAATTTAATATAGAATAGTCTCGACAAAGGTTACAGCACCATCCATCCGCTGTTAACAGTGAATCTCGTCCCTGACTGGATAATTCTCCTTCGAGACTGTTCTCGGAGGTCCATGTACCTCAATCATTGGGAATTCATAAATGTTATTAATGTACTGTCTAGTCTGTCAGTTAAAATAGTTCTACAAAAGGACAAGAGGACATTTTCTTTTAGCAAAAGTATGTCAGTCAGTTCGTTCCTAACCACACATCCATACAAGTTACTTTACTAGGTATTTAACAAATAAAACTTTCGCTACTCAGAGACAGAGTGCAGACATGGTACTCCGCTCCAAGTATCATCCTTCATGTTCATCCATCATCTAGTTCATTTCGAGACTTCCTCAAACTAGTTTTAGTTTTAAGAGAGTCTCTATTTAGGGCTATACAAATGCCCATCAACTTTGTTAGAATTGAACTAATGCCTAAGAATTATAATAACTATGAATATTCCTAAACTAGGTAAACTTCCTGTTCATATAAAATCTACTCCTGATAGTAATTTATCAGAGTAAAAGGTAAGTTCGTACTTTTAATCAAGTCTCCATAGGTAATTACCAAAGTAATATTACACCGCTGAGATAAGTATTCCATTTAGTCAGAATAATCCAACTCTACAAACATAGATATTAACAGTACCTAATTTGTACCAGCCATGATAATAAGTAAAATATTATTTCAATTCAATGGTGTAGGATTTAGTTATCCAAAATAATGATTCAATCACTTATCAGTCCTGTTTCTCAGGAAGAATCTGAATTAGACATTCAAGTTAAATGTAATAGTAGATTTAGACAGTGACTAATAAAATAGTATCTGCCACTTTAATAAGTGAAACAGAACCATACAACCAACTTGGCAAGTATGTCTAAAAGTACCATATGTGCTTAGTTTCTCTTGTTTAAGAAATTCGATGCTTATGGTAGACCTGGTCAGTGACTACAATAATAGTGTCTCTAATCCGTCTGGTATAGAGTTCACACTATAGGCTGCTTTTTGCTCACCTAGTTTAACCGAAATGTACCACTTGCACTTTTCTTTGAAGAGTCAAAATCTGAATTATTTATAATTTTATCTTTTCAGCTTTCAACCTTTAAAACATTGATCTGAGTCAATAAAAGAATCACTATCTGTCAATAGTTTTATTTTAAAGTGAATATTCACCCAAATTGGAAAAGGATTATTGTTAATTAGCAATAGTTTTATCCATATTTCCTATTTCCCTCGGCAATCCTGAAAAGTCCTATTAACCTATGTTTCCTAAGTGTTCCTATCCATCTAAAAGTCTCCTAAAATGTAGTTACTTACCATTCCTGAAAAGTCCCTATTTGCTTACTTTCCCTAAAACGTTTCCTATCCACCTAACTTCCCTAAAACCCTACTTTCTACCCTAAATATATTCCTAATCTATCTAAAAGTCCTAGCTAATAACAAATCTAGGGATAAATCCCACATTTACATTTAAACGTGTAAGTTTTCACGGTGTAATGAAAACCCCCCTATAGAAGACGCTTTCCGTAGCCACAGAAATTGTCACCTGACTATTCTAACGACGGGATTGAGAAGGTATCTCGACTAATCCTATCACCTGTGTGTTTAGTTTCCTTACCCAAGACCGAAGTCGGATGGGCTTGGAAACAGGACAGAGACATAAAAGGAAATAAATAAATATATAAATAAAGACCAAATCCAATGACTCTGTTCATAGTAAGGCAAGTGTGTTACCACATGGATTCACTTCGACGAGCCCCTTGCCCTCAGATAAACAGAATGCATTAGAAATGAGAGACTGGTTAGTCGAAAAGCATCAATCGACTGCTTGCTCGTCTCAGGCAAGCCCCTTCCGTTAGGAAGTTGAACCAAGGAGAAACCATTTAACACCGCAAGGCGGTACCCCTTTGGCCATGACACTTTGTCACGTGTGTTCTGTGATCAAACAACTAAGCTCTTAAACCACAAGCCGCGTTTTCCCTAATAATAAAAAAAAACCCACTAAAGAAAACTTCTGTACACTGCCATCGCTATAACACTAAGAATCCATTATCCGAACCTCAGAACCCACAAAGGACTGCATCACAATCCCCTATAGACTCCAAAACTCAAACAATAAATCCTTTAAACAACACTAAAAATTGTAAATTAAACTCACTGAAATTAAATTAATTAACTATGGCAAACTCAGAAATCTTCCCTAGTAAATCCACCAACTAATATCGGGAGCCCAGCCACTCAAACACAGAGAGCGCCAAAATGTAAAAGTAAAAGAACAAGTCCTTGAACAAGTCTTTTAACAAGTGCCCCAGTGAACCCTTGCTTCCCTTTATATAGCTTTTTGAGTCGCCACATCAGCGAAATCCTAGTACATCCTGCCACATCCTTTTCTCGTACACTAAAATCTTCTGTAACTCCTACGTGTTTAAATCGATAATCCTGCATTCTACATTAATAACTGGTACATTGAGCGACATTTCCATTTTTACCAATCAAGATTAACTATCATCTCTCATGTATTTAAGTCATTATTCCTCCATCCTTACGTTAGCGTTTTAGGCCCTTTTAGAATTTATTAATTTCCGCGCATGCGTACTAACTACTGCGCATGCGTAGTAACCATCAACTGCGCTTCATCGCCCCGCCCACTTTAATTTGTTTAAATGTTTATTCTGAATATTGTTCAACAGTAGTGTGCAAACTTGCTCACTTTTTCCAATTAGCTATACTAAAATAACTTTATATTTGTCCTGCTGAAAACCTTTCTCTGTTGATATAAGTATCTCAAATTATTGTTCGAATAATACTAAGCTAAGGTTATAATTCTGTACTATGTAGATTAATTTTAATGATATTCCTTTATTTTATGAAATTTAATTCTCATTATTCTTACGCATACTCTATTAACTATATTCCTATGCCTTTATTTATTTAATTACATTAATTAATGCTACTCCTCATCTGTTAAAGATTCTGAAACGTTTATTACATAACCAAACAAGATAATCATTTATTTATTTGTGAAATGGACAATCGGGTTAAATGAACCTGACTTGTCACAATACCTAACTTAACTTAGTGCGGCTCAGAGACCAACTTAGGCGTAGACTTTTAAGTTAAACAATACAACATCTTAACAAAGCAGTTGGTGTTTTTTTTTTTTTTTTTATTTATTTTTATAAATTTTACAACTTTTCATATATATCTAACACCTTATAAGCCTTAAACAGGTTTGTCTTGGGTGTCGCATTCCTCTTCTATTTCTTGTGGTTTGGTGTGTCCTTTTATTATAACTACCTACAACAACCACAATCGGGTCACCGTCAACGACGAAAGGCCCCAACAAACTGATTAAGAAATAATTTATTGTTGAATTTTTTTTTTTTCATACGGGCGAATGCCTTTATTACTCAAAACAAACTACACTCTACTTACTAAAACTAAACTAACTACATACAAGGAGAAGCAATTGGACAACCCATAGACCATTAAAGGCCTATAGGTAGCTCAAATGCTCCAACCCACTACCAGTTGGCAGCGTACCCAAGATGCTGGCAGTTGTTGAATTCATTGCTTATGTTAAACATTTTTATTATAGGATTTTAGGGTTTTTGAATTGGGATTGTGTGGCCAAATCTGAGATTATGAGGAATAGAGTAAAATGGTTTAGGGAGACATTAGCTCATTTTACGAGAAGACAAAAATGGAATTTTTACTTTTTTTTAAATACTTGAGCGGGAAATCAAACCGATTGATTTTAAAAAAATATGACAACCTATTTTATTACATCAACGGATTCTGTTGTTCATAAGGATCAATATTTGAAATGAATGAATGTATTTAGAGAATCATTATTAGCCCATCACGTTCCCACTGCTGGGACATGGGCCTTCCCTCATAGAGAGAATGATATTTTAAAATTGTAGTCCAGTATGGACTAGAATAATGTAGTGCGTGAGTTAGAGCTATTGGCCACACACTTTTTTGCATTGAGTTATAAGTACAGCGCTTATAACTCAATGTTTGTTTTGCCGCAACATTAGCTGTGTGTAGACAGTAGACACGCTATTTACAGATTTATTTATTATATTTATTTATTTTTTAATTAAATAAATAAATAAAATGAAATAAGTTAAATAATTCTGAGCGCTACCGTGCTTCGATGGGCAAGTCTTACGATATCAGCCATCTGCCAATTCGGAACCCTGGAGGTCTACTCTACGAAACGAGGTAATACTTGAAAGTGTAGACTTTTTGGTTACAAGTTACTTTGCCACGCTTCAGATGCAGGTTTAGGTCCTGAGTTTTGGCCCGAAGGCATAGTATTCCAGCGCTACAGGGAGGCGAAGCCAAAGTCAATTCCCTAATCGTAGCTGTCGTGTTTATAAATTGATTAATATATGCTAGTCTGTAAGGTATATATTTTATGGGCCTCTGGTACTTTTAATTTGTAAACTGTATTATTGCCTGAAATAAATGTATTTATTATTTAATTTGAAGAACTCCTGTAAAGGAAAAGATAGTCGCAGGCGAGTCCAAGCTTGAACCGATGCCTCTGAGAGGACGAAATCATGCAATGGTATTTCAAAAGTGAAAGTGGTCGTCAGACCTCCTTCACACAGTAGTCTGGCTGTCGTGTGGCAGTTACCGCACCTGATGAGTCTTAAACAGACGAAACAGTTATACACTCCCAAAATCAACATGTGCATGGGCGTTGAATCTTTTGGCATTTGAATATCTATTTGCCTATAGTTCGAATTACTAATTCGAGTTGTTTTCATCCAGTTGTTTCGTTGTCATCCTTCATAATTTGAATTTATTATTATTCATTACAAGATTGCCAATTCCAGGAGAACTAATTCCTTTATAGCATCTCGACATCTCCAAAGCTGTTTTTATATCATTATACTGTAATCACAATCATCAGAAACGACGGGAAAATTAGCAAAAATGTTCTTAATTAATTATGGAAATGACTGTAACCGTCTGAAATTACTGAAGCTGTCCTAATTATTTCAGAAAATGTTCACCGTATTGTGATTGAAAAAAGGTATCTCATTTTCCTACTATAATTCTTTGAAATATTTTGCTATTTCATTTTGCGATATTTTAGAGCAAACCTGCGAATTTCTGGCACCCACTTGAAATAATAACTGTACAATAAAGATTTTTCCCATATACATTTCATCCATATTAGACCTTGGACTTCGAAGATATATTTGGTTGATATAACGTATACTTGTTATGGAACTTAGTAATGAGGCGAGCAAGTCACTCGCCTATGGTATATGAGTATGATGGTAAGCGCAACGTTAATAAAACATTAATAAGAAATTATTTAAAAATTAAAACATAAGGACCATCGACACGAAGAAGAAGAAGAAGCGCAACGTTTGCCCATAACAGTTGCAGTTCCACTTAAAACTATAAATACCTTAAAAGGACTGCGTAGCACTACATTGCGCTCATCACTCAGAAACATCAGATATTATGTAAGTATAAGTATGCTGCGCTGAGGTCACGTCACGCCCGCTGTGTGCAGACGCCTTTAGACTAATATTTTCATAGCATTTTAGGAGCAGAACTGGTGGTAGGTTTCTCGTATGCAAGAGGCCGTCTGGGTGGGTACCACCACTTTGCCAGTTATTCTGCCGCCAAGCAATAGTGCGCGAGCATTACTGTGTTCCGGTTTGAAGGGCATTGTAGCCAGCGAAATTACTGGGCATTATGTGACTTAACAGTATAATTGTCTCAGGGTGACGAGGGCAGTGCAGCGCCGCGAAGGATTTTGCAAAACAAAGTTTTGGGTTGTGCTGTTATTATTATGAGCTGGCCGTATTGCTTACCATCAGGCAAACGACCAGCTCGTCTCATCATTCAGTTACATAAAACAATAAAACATTTTTTCATGGCATTTCAGGAGCATTCTTATCTTCTCAATAATTTAGTTTCTAAGTAACTTCTGCAATAAATCTTTTCAAATATCACGAACATATTTATTAGAAAAATAACTCCATATGTATTCAAAATGGGAAAATCCAATACAGCGAGTATTTTCTAATTCTAAAGTTGTTTATCTAAAATTGGAATCCTAACTGAAAGTCGGCGGTCCACAAGCCAATATGTACAATTTAATTGCAAGTTTTCAAGAATTCAAGATATCTGGAGTTTTTGTACCATGAATTGTGAAAATTCGAAAATTTTCGTAAAAAATATAAATAGTAATTTCGTTTTAGCACAATTTTCGATTGCCTTAAAATATTTAAAATCATGCAATTTAAGTTCAATGATTTCATTGAATTAAATTGAGTTACTTATATGCGCCATTTTTATTTAAACCTAGCAATATCGTTCTTAAAAAAAATTATATTTGTGAGGAGGTACAGGAGGTTTAAGTTGGCGTTCTACTGAGGGAAGTAATTTACAGGATTCGCAGCAATCAGTAAAGCAATGCCATCGACGTCTTGAGCCGTCTTACTTGTTGCTGTAATATTTACGAATCTACATTCAGCCCCCCGATCCATATGTCCCTCAAGCACCAATCGTATATCGTGTTGAGTTCAGTTTAGAGTATATCTAAATTATTATACCAATTAATAACATGAAACTAAAACTAAAAACCTTAAAAAATATAATACTAAAATATATTATTAAAAGGAGTCCCTTCAGGCAAGGTTCGGAAGTTACTGGCAGCGTTCCCCCTTTGAATAGCTAGTCTAGCTGACTAATTCTTTGTCCGAGGTAGCTGCCAGCTCTTCGGTCTCCTGTGATGTCCACTAACCTTTTTGCTATTTCTTTAAAAAACTTTATAGCGCTAGGACCCCACGGACCAAGGGTCTCGACACCGAATGGGACAAAAACATATTAGGGTAATAGTAAAAAAAAATATTAGTTTATTTCGTTTAGGGTATAGATTCACTGCGACAATATTTTATGATGCCATTTATTGTCCCATTAAGTTTATCTCAACTTGTAGTTATCATATTTTGGTATAAATGAATAAGATTAATTCGATTTCTTGCCTGATACGATAATAATTAGTCGGTATCTCATTAGTCGCAGTGAAGCTATACCTTAATATGAGCTCAACACGATATACTATTGGCGCTTGAGGGACATATGGGTACGGGGGCAGGTTTGTAAAAGCCAATAAGTCAAGTTATTAGCTTTGAGCAAATTTTGACTAGTTTATACTTTTGACTAAATAATGCAAATTTTTGGAAAATAGTTTCGTGAGGAATTAATTATGTCATTGTTTTTTATGATTTCTGTATCGATGAGTACTATTGATTTTTAGAAGCATATTTTAAGCCCCCGACGCAAAAAGGAGGGGTGTCATATGGTTCGTTTGACCACTATGTGTGTGTCTGTGCGTCTGTCCGTGGCACTGTAGCTCTTAAACGAGTGAGCCGATTTGAATGCGGTTTTTTATTTGCAGGTTTTCTAGCGGTGGCTCTTAGCCATGTTTTATCAAAATCGGGTCAGCCGTTTTTTACTATTTATAGGTTTTGTGTGGCTGGGTTATTTTAATTTTTTTTTTTTACTGAAATTCGCTTTAATTTATGTTTAAGTCCTACTTATATATCTAACACTGACAATTTTTTAAATGTGTCAGGACTGGCGAAGCAAAACCATGCCAAATTCATATTGCCAATGTAGTTATATCGTCCCGTTGTTCCGCTGCTGTTTGTTTCCGGCTTTGAAAGAAAATGAAAGAAGAAAGAAAATGAGTTTTTATTGTCAACTTAATATAACTAATAAAACTTAATATAATTACAATATTTAAATACGATTATAGTTTGGCAATAAGGGGTAGGCTCAGCATCGTTCTGTGTAAACTCTAGTGAGTTTACACAGGGCTGGTTTTCAGCGTACCCCTTTGCTCGACCTCAGATGTTTGCCGAGAAGTAAACAAATTGTATCGGCGGAGATAAACATTAATTAATTTAAAAAAATTAAATAACATAAACAGCGAAAAATTAATAATAATATGCATTACACAATATCAATATTATAAAAGAAGGTCTTAGCCCAGATTTTAACGTAAAGCTTTATGTGTCCGATGAGAACTGCAGAGCTCTTTTAAATGAAAATTCATTCTGTTCATTTAAAAGAGCTCTGCAGTGTAAACATTTTATATGTTATTAAATCGGATGTTGTCACTTCTTCGATTTTTCTCGATTTTTTTTTCTCATTAGTTCGACTGTTAAATTAATGAGATTTTTTTACTTCATTTGTTCGACCGTCGCACTTTTTTTTTATGTAACTGAATGACGAGACGAGCTGGTCGTTTACCTGATGGTAAGCAATACGCCAGCCCATAACAATAACAGCACCACCCAGAACTTTGTTTTGCAAAATCCTGCGCGGCGCTGCACTGCGCTCGTCACCCTGAGACAATTAGCTGTTGAGTCTCATAATGCCCATTAATTTCGCTGGCTAAATTATTTTAATCTAGAAACAAAACAAATTAAAATACAAGTATACGTTTTATCAAACATAAAAAACCGACTTCAATGTATCTTCGAAGTCCAAGGTCAAATATCGATGAAATTTATATGGGACCACTTCGTAGCCATACAGAACCCATCGCAAAAATAATTTTCCGAATTGGTTCATGAATGACGGATTTCTGAGGTAACAAACATAAAAAAAATACAATCGAACAGACAACCTTCTCCTTTTTTAAAGTCAGTTAAAAATTGAAAAAATTCTCACTAGTTAGACGATCGGACAAATGAATCGAACTAGTGAGAACATACTTATTAAATCGAAAGAATCAAAGAATGCACAATGTGAGCCGGCCAATCCAACGAAATTGGGATGCGCTCTCGCATGTTTGCTTAAATCTTATGTAGTCCTAAGCTCAGACAAAACTTTAAGGACCCGCATCGGCTTAGCAAATATTTGTATGATCTGCCAATATTTGTCCGCTCCAGGGTATGTTTGTGAAATTTTAGGTCCGTTTCTCTTATTTTTTATTAAAATCACATGATATACTATGTGTATCATATATGTATAAACCCGAAAGGGGCTTATTCTGCACGTCGAATAACGTTTGTTCAACGAGTTTTGAAATTTTTGATATTTTCATTCATGAAACTATAAAAAAAATTCGCCAACAGTATAAAACACAACATGACAACCCTGCAATAATACTACAGCTGTTTTAAATGATAACTATGACCCTAGCAGCTGAACACGCAATAATAGCAAACACTGATTCAAGTTAGGGTTGCCGCAAATTTCTTACATAAAATACGCTATGTATATAAATTTATATATGCGAATTTTTGAAATACGCTATATCCATACCTTACTTCCTTCATTAATAAACGACATTTGCGAAATTTGTATTCTCTATGACGCGTCGTATATATGAATATATGAATGCGTCAAAGTGATGTCGTTTATTAATGAAGGATTCGACGTGATTTCGAAGCAAGGAATCGACGTGATTTCGCCAAGTTGTCACAGTGAATTGGGGCCTTGATGTTAAGCGATGATTTAGCTGAAGATTTCACCGCGTTCTTTCAGTATTGTAAACTTGCACTTAACCGCCAATAGCGAAGCCTGACATTCCGTTTAAGTGCATATATCAACGTATTCTGCTAGTGACTGTCCAAAAGATGCCGCGAGAACGCTCCGAATTCGCAAGCGAGTTCGCCGCGTAAACGCGCGTAGTGTGAAAAGGCTTTAAGAGCTCTCAAGCATTTTTGTTAAAAATAAAGTAGGTAAGTTAATATTTAAACCAATTATATAAGCATAATAAATCAAGAGCAGAGGCAGAGAGCAATTAGCAGCTGCCAATCGCAGTCACGGAGCGAGTTCAAAAAGAAAACCTCCGGTACGGACCGTATCCTTTTCAAATATATCGGTATATTTGGTTATACCGGTGAAACATTTTAGACCCAATCGGATTGTGTAACAGTATTGTAATAATTGGTTAGATTTTCGTGCCTATTAAATAAATATTTGTTGACGACTTTACGGATCACCTACGTTGTACGTTGTCATTTTGTCAAATAATTGCCTAATTGGCGTTATTTATAAGGAATAGGCAATTTTCTGGTTGAATGAGACACAATCTCTGTGATCTGTTTCTAGCTCGACTTGAGTTTCGGCAGTGGGAAGAAAATAGCTCGATAATGAATGAATTTAAAAAGTAAATAAGGATTATATTTTTAGGTTATGCAAGCCCCTGCTTGCCGGACGTAGATTCGTTTGGATGGAATAAAACGAATTCTAGGGAAAAATAAAGATAGGTAAGTAACATCTTACACATACAAAGGTACCGGAGAATAGCTTGAGAATTGGGCATTATAAAGATTACGGTTAGGTATAGGCGTTAGACATATACCTACTCATATATTGTTAATTATATTTTATACATATATTGTTACTCGTGGTAAGTCACTCATATGCGGATAGCCATCTGGGTAGATACCACCGCTTTTCCAGTTAATCTGCCGCCAAGCAGTAGTGCGCAAACATTACTGTGTTCCGGTTTGAAGGGCTGTGTAGCCAGCAAAATTACTGGGCATATGAGACTTAATATCTGATGTCTCGGATGTATGTAGTACTTTTTACAGTATTAAAGGTTCTGGGTGGCACGGCAATTGTTATGGGCAGGTGTGGCGCTTACCATCAGCCAAACTACTTGCTTGTCTCATTACTCAGTTTCATAAAAAAAAAATACGGCTAAGCAAAAATGTATACTGCAGCTAAAGGTACCTACTAATATTAATTTATATCCAGGCATTTTTTTTACCTATAATTAGGAAGCACACATAAAACGGATTTTGGTTGGTAAAACAATGAATATATTTATATATATAGCTTGGGAAGTACTTTTTTTTGTTAGTAATCCAAACAGCGTCTTAGCTAATTTATATATATACAATATTTCTTGTTTATAAGGTCAAAATATGATTACACAACTAATATACTTAATACAAGATATTTAGTTTTCTTCGATACAAGCATGATTACATAATATAATAGTATGTTTACATATCCAATTCATCATCAGATTTTTAGCGAGTGTGGCTCAGCGGGAACTCGTGCGCCTTTCAATCCGACGCACCTGAGTTCGAATCCCGAGTCGGCCCTGCACCAATGACTTATAGTTAAATGCAGATTTTGTACGCTCGCTCTAAAACGGTGAAGGAAAACATCGTGATGAAACCCGCTTACGCGCTTTGGAGTGGTAGGCTCTGACCGTGGTTGTAATAACACCCACCGAACAAAGCCAAGCCATCAAGCGACCTAATCGTGTTTCGGGATGATATTCGGTGAACCATCGGGGAGACGGGTCTGAGCAGCGGCTCAACTGCCGTCTCTCTCTAGATCTATGTGCTCCGTTTTAGGTCACATCATCGCTTCACATCAGGCGAGATAGTGGCCAAACATAGATCTATTAAGTGTAAAAAAAAAAATCCTTCGTTATAAATTAAGTATACAGAATAGATATATTTATTATGATTTTAAACATAGTTGTATACAAAAGTTGAGACATATCTCTATAATAATGTATGTATAAATGTATAAAATGTAATTGTTAATGTAATATATATATTTAACAATTATGTATTTAACTTATTATTATTATTGCGCGGCTCCGAGTGTGGATGTGTACAGTTTCACAAGCTTATTTTTAAATTAAGAAACTTCTCTGAAGCCAATAATAATTAGAAATGCAATTCAACTGCGCACTCTACTTAGCAATTTAGAACGCAATACGCTCTCACCCAGTTAATTCTAATTTGTATAGTTGCTAATCCACAAACTAAATTAAGGCCAAACTTAGCCACTTAACCTGCTCTGAAGTTAGACGTGTTTCAACTAAATTACCTGCTATGTTGTCGCTGCAATTCGGAAATTACAGCGTGGATGTGTTGAGTCTCGTGGGGATCTTGGGGTTTGTTCATACGCACCACTTTTGAACTACATTGCTGCCACAAAACTACATCTCCAGAAAAAAATATTAATGGAATTAAATACATCTAAAGATTTCTATTATTTTATCTAAGAACTTCTTATTTGCAGTGGCGAGCAACGGGAGCGGTCGGTTGCGCAATGCGGTACTGGTATATAATGGTATGCATTTTATTCTGCGAACGCCACCGCTCACGCTGATTACCTCGTTCACCGCTGCTATCGAGAATGCGCCGTTAGTTCATATAAAATACGATTGATTTCCATGCTGAAAGAACCGTGGGCGTCGACTCTGAGAAGAAAACATCAAAAATCAGGCGAAAATAACATTTTTTTTACTAATTGCTTGCGTTTCACCACTATCTCACCTAATGTTAAGCGTTGATGTGGTCTAAGATGTAACACGCGTGCCTAGAAGATATCTGCTTACTTTCGATTTAAAGAGTAAATTAATTAATTAATTATATATTTAAAGGCTGCAGTTGTCAAGAAACACAGACGTTGGCAATGCGTTCCGCTCTATGGTTGTTCGTAAGATGAACGTGGAAGCAAAACTTTTGTTCAAAACATTTACATGAATCATATTTTAGTAGTGCGTTTGTTGCAACACCTGTCGCGGTTTATAATCAGTGGTTGTAATATAAACCACAACCACCGCTGACATAGATGTCTGATTTGGTTAGCAGCCTGTTTCGATAACTACTGGCTGTTGTGGTCATGTCACAGCTACAACGCAAACAACCAGTCGCAGTACTATGTATTTACAGGCAACATCCCGGCCACATAGTTGTGGTTCGTCTATCAGGTCTATATGTACTGGTGACTGAGCAGTTATCGTAACTTGTATAGCACTATTACTTGGGATGCTTCCCTCCGGGTGTTAAAGGTAACAATAGGAATAGTTATAGGTAATCAACAAAATGTATTATTTTTAGCACTAACAGGCATAGAACGTGTCCTTAGAAGGGTGACTAGGCACTGTCATAGGACTAGTATCTAGATACCGTTAGTGCTCTTTTTCATTGAATTTCTTTCACTACGGTTACTAATGCTTTCAGTCGATCCTTTTCAGAACTTAATGGGTCGTCAAGGTCTAAGTGGCCTAGGGCAAAATATTTTGAAAAAAGAGACCTACTATAAAATATTGCAATAAAAAGAATTTAAAGTAAGTGTTTTTTTCTCTTGTATTGGTTGCATTTTATAGAGTACCTATCGGTCTATCGAAGTTTTTGGAGCGGAGCGAAATATAGCGGGAAAAGATACATTAGAATGACAATCTTTCGACTGAAAACAAAAGCGCATCCACGATTCTCGTATTTGGTAAAAAGAAATCGCTTCGGTCCGTACAGCTTAGGTCGACATCTCATAACTTCGCTCCGCTCTGCTCGCTGCATCCTAACCACAGGCTCATCTCATAGTACCAAACTGTTAAATAGACACCAAAGACATGTTGCCGCTTTGATTACCAACTTCTTGATATCAAGTCCCTCTAACTTTGCGAAGTTAAATGGATCGCATTATGCGAAACCGGGAACTTGCTAATACTTGAGCATCACCAGTATCCTTAGACCTGTCGCGTTACCGTGTCTCCTTTTAATAAATGTTTATTTACTTGTTCAGCCAGGGGTCTAGGTATTCTGGTCAGGTTGATACTGGCTGAATAAGTAAGTACTATCTGCGGGGTTTATGCATTACCTACGTTTGTTCGGTTCATTGTTGTGATTCAGTTCAATTTGCCGTCTGTAGCGCCTTGTACCTGATCACTCATGTTATTTATGAGAGGGTTGAATAGCATAATTCCATAGAGTGTTTAATAATGAAATTGGAGAAACTGCAGGAAAGCGGATTATGAAGAACAAAGAGAGCTTTTAAAATTGCTTTAAATTTTTTGAGCTTTTGTGGATTCGGGAACTACAAAGAGTTTATAAAATTTGCTTTTAAAAGCGTACTCTAAAATGTTGAATAGTGGGCTACAAAAAGCGTTTCATGTATTTTCCTAGGTGCATCGGATTCAATTCACTCGTATCGAGTTTCATCGAGTACAACAAGTGGACGCTGAGATTGATACGGGTGTAGACGTTATTGAATGTAGACCCAGGCTGATCGCTGCGTTACTTGGCCACTGACGGCTTCTTGTTTAGTGATGTCCAACAAAAACGAATTTCGATACGATAAGAAATCTTGTGTTCAAACAGGACTTTTTTAATGTATCGATATTAATATATTTAACGCCAAACAATCACCTACATAGATCCTAGCCAACTTCGTGTATCTAGAAAACCAGGAACTCCGACGACTAACTAGGGTCCGATCACGGAACATAATACTTTTTTCTTGCCCATAAAGGATTATGCCCAAAACTAGGCTGAAGATGAGTCATCACTTTTCATGTACAAAAATACCTGAATTATGAATACCTGCATCTTTTTTAGCCCTATGGGAATGGCACTTTCATGCGACTCATAGATAAATTATTAGAAAATTGACATAGTGTCAATGTCAATGAAGTCTATTGTTTTTTTTTATATGACTTATAGGCAAACAAGCTGACGGCCCACCTGGATGGTAAGCGGTTACCGTCGCCTATGGACACCTGCAACATTCGGGGTATTACTGGTGCGTTGCCTACCTTTAAGGACCCTTTCCACCCTTCTTTTAAAGTAGCCCATGTTATAGCTCCGCGGGAAAACCTCGGGCGGTAGCCCATTCCATATCTTGCAGGTGTGCGGCAAGAAAGATCTGGAGAATCGGACAGTATGCGATTTCCATAGATCTATGGTATGTGGATGGGCTTTCGCACGATGTCGGGCAGTGCGGTGATAAAACCGTGATGGAGGAATGAGATCAAATAGTTCCTCAGAACATTCCACATTATAGATTTTATAAAAGGAGTCAAGTAGCTGAAGCTGGTACTTTGGTGCACCGTTCCAGAGATGGGAGCAGTACTCCATATTGGGCCGAACCTGCGCTTTGTAAAGCGTTAGACGCTGGCCCGATGTGAAGTACCGCTTCGCTCTGCAAAGTTCATCCAATTTCTTAGAAGCGAGACCAGCTTTACTCTCCAAATGACCCCTGAACTGGAGTTCAACATAGACAGAGAAATGCATAATGTGTCTATATATGTATATGTATATATAAGTGTGTTAAGCGACGATATGACCCAAGATGGAGTACATAGATCTATCGAAAAATGGCAGTTGAGTGATGCTCAGCTCAGACCCGAGTCTCTAATGGTTCCTCGAAAGTCATCCCGTAACACAATTTTTTCACTTGGAGATGTCACTTTGTTCGGTGTAAAAGCGGTTTCCTGGCTGATAAAACTCTGGGTGTATTTAAGACAAAAGTGAACAGGTTTCTTCTGGGCGAGCATCGTTGACCGCATCTTCACTTAACAACAGGTTAGATAGCGGTCAAATGCAAATCTATATATTTTTTTTTATTATAGGTGTTTGATGAAAATCAAGCCTGTTTATTACTATACAGCTACTTAATGGATAGTGTTGCAGATAAAGATCAAATGTTGAAAAGTAAATTTAAAAAAAAACATAGAGCAATCTTAGACAACTCTATGGTCCTCAAGATAAATCGATCTTTCATAATTAAAGGGAAAGTTTAAAACATAATATCTTAAGAAAACGTGTACTTCACAAAAGCACACTTGGAAGACCTCAGAAAATAACAGCATCGATAATCCACTTGCATTTCCCCCCATCCCAGCTGTAGGTAACGATTTTCCTTTGCCTGCACTCCAATATTCAACGAGCCACTCATATATACGGAAAGATAGCCACTCAACAATACATTTTATGTTTACTCTGCGAGATAAACTTTTCTAAAGGGAAAATATCGTCTGGATGCTTTGCTTGAGTCATAAGTCTTTTGTTTTTTTTGCATTAGTATTTCACATAACTATGTAATAGACACACGGAAAATAATAATAGAGAGCAGCTATTATTCCTAGAAACGCGAATGACCCGGCTGAAATACTTCAGCCTTCAAACACGGCTCACCACGCTGGGACTAAGGAATATAACGCGGTTAAAATTGGCTGGAACAGTAAGTTGACCTGCTCCCACAGTAGTGGTATGACTGGCGCTTACTGTAGTATGGCAAATAATCAACCCATTACGTTCCTACTGCTGGGAATCGGGTCTTCCCTCAAAGAGAGTATGGTCCATAATCCACCACGCGAGCCCGTGCGGGTTGGCTTCACACATCCTTGAACTTAGTGACTCTTAGATATGTAGGTTTCCTCACGATGTTTTCCTTCACGGCTTAGAATGAATGCTAAATCCACACACAGCTTAAGAAAGATATTGATGCAGGGTCTGCGGGGTCCAAACTCTGGTACGTGAGATCGAAATCCGCATGAGTTCCCGCTGAATCACACTCGCTCTACTGCAAATGCAAGGATTTTATATTATCTAAAAACTATAGAATCATATTCAGTATCCTCTAAATAGCCGATACAAGATGATTTTTAAAAAATATCTTCAATGTACCGAATTGGCGCAGTTCCATTTTTATAATAATATACAAAACACGCTATATTATTTCGCAGGTGATGGGGGCCCGGTAGTATATGTGCATTCAAGTGTTTTTACACTCTTTAATAAGAATGACCTGTTCACAGTGAACCTTATAAGTACTATTATGAGCCATTCACAGTATCAGAGACTACAAATAATTCTATGGTGCCTGTGGGTATAAATTGTAGCATCCTTCGCTTAGCCGTACTAACAGATTCGTAACAGGTCAGCAACGCCCACCGCGGTCGCCACTTAGATGATTGACAGTTTTTGTGGAGGGTCCCGGTTTTTGTCCTAAGACAACAGTCGTTAGGCTATGTCGGAGGCATTCAGGCGGTTTATAAATTTCAACGCCAGGGTTACCCACACAAGTGTTCTCTCTTATCATAATGTGTCAGAGATGTTCACAATAACTTTCATATCCCTTTGAAAAAGTGTGTCATCACAGAGACAAAAAATAATACGCAGAAGTTCTACTTAACTTCTTCGCGCACCTACTTTTGTTTGTCATTAAAAGTTTTGGGGACTGTGCCTTCATGTTCGCGTGTTCGACAGTCCGATGCGCGTATGAAAGGAGCTGCCGGTTCTCAAGCAATTGTTTCAAGATCGTTAGGCCTGCTTCATACATTCGCCCGAGTCATTGAACAAGATGTACATGTACATGGCGAGTTATGTCGCAATAGAAATTTCCTGCAATGCACTAGTGTGTGTTCGCACTATCTCGTGTGGAGTAGATTTTAGTATCACACGTGTGCTTTTGATTACCTTTTTTATGTAATTGTATGACGAGACGAGCTGGTCGTTTCCCTGATGGTAAGCAGTACGCCAGCCCATAACAATAACAGCGACACCCAGAACTTTGTTTTGCAATATCCTGCGCGGCGCTGCACTGCGCTCGTCACCCTGAGACAATTAGCTGTTGAGTCTCATAATGCCCAGTAATTTCGCTGGCAACAATACCTACGGCAAACCTAAGCCTAAAATCTCTCTATACCTTCCTGAATTTCGTTAAAGATTTGATGCGTACTCGTAATTGCATACTCAAAAGATTTGGAACCACTGAGTCAACGTCGACACATCGGTGCACTCAGTGTGTTTTATAAAATCTATAATGGGGAATGTTCTGAGGAACTATTTGATCTCATTCCTCCATCACGGTTTTATTACCGCACTGCCCGACATCGTGCGAAAGCCCATCTACATACCATAGATCTATGGAAATCGCATACTGTCCGATTCTCCAGATCTTTCTTGCCGCACACCTGCAAAATATGGAATGGGCTACCGCCCGAGGTTTTTCCGCAGAGCTATAACATGGGGTACTTTAAAAGAAGGGTGAAAAGGGTCCTTAAAGGTAGGCAACGCACCAGTAATGCCCCGAGTGTTGCAGGTGTCCATAGGCGACGGTAACCGCTTACCATCCAGGCGGGCCGTCTGCTTGTTTGACTACCTAGTCATATAAAAAAAAAAAAAAACTCAATAACTTGTATTATTACCTACATACAAAATAAAGTATTATATGCATAATCGGCATAATACCTGATGTCAAATTCTAGCTGCTACATTCTAAATACTGTAGTTACAGTAAGATGAGAGAGGCTTTCTACCCTGCAAAAGTATTTTAGTAAAAAGATGAAAGAAGCTTTCTCAAGGTATCTTTTATTACATGACACGAATTGTAAAGAATTACAAGCACTTGCAGCGTCAGCATTTTCCAAAAAAAGATTTTTCATGCATATACTTATAAGGATCCCCTTCACGAAGACGTGACAAATAAGCTTGAAGAAATACAATTCGTCCGACGGGTCCACTCCGACCCTTGTCAAAGGCTGGAGACAGGTGTTGAGCAACTTTCTACACGATTTCTTCGCTCAAACGGATTTTTATGTATTGAAGTAAAAAAAATTATGTTACTTGGACGACGGTTGAAAAAAAGCTCGCATATTATGACAGTTACTCGCATTAACTGTAAACACAGCTAGTTTTAAGGGATTTTTGATACCCCAAAAATAATTATAAAAAATCTTCAGTCTAAAATTTTTCAAGATTACAAGATACTTTTTCAATTTTTACAATTATTGCATGACTTCGCCCAGATGAGTTCAACTAAGTCGTGAAAGCAACCTACATATTATGTTTTTAAACGGGCAAATAGTACTTTCATTACTACACTTTACTTGCTAAACCTTAATACAATAATAACGTAAGACAAGACGCACGGATACTCGGCATCCGTACATGGTTGACATTCCTCCTGCCCGAACAAAGCGTTTTGCATCGACCTTTTTAATGGGAACAGCTAAAGAATGGAACACATTACTAGCGTCTTTGTTTCTCGAGTGAATTGGTACCTAGGCAAGCATGATCCATCGTCGACCGCGTCGTCACTTTCCATCAGGTGAGACTGCGGTCAAATGCTTGCCTATAAGTAATAAAAAACAAAAAAAAATACATAAATTTTCTATGTACTATAACGGAGTGCCTGGGGCTGCCTGGAGTGCCACGGCATTCAGTTGATATTTGGGATCGAACCTACGGCCGATCCTACGGGAAGCGGGGACTCGTGTAAATGAGACTCTTAATGTCAACATACATGGTTGTTTATTATCTATATCTTATTATACAACATTACATGACGTGCTTAGCTAATTACTACTATTACCACTATACGGCTTATTACTACTGCGCGGCCGGGTCGCCTCTTGCGGCGCGACGCGACTACGGTACGGGACGGTAACCCACGGCGGGTTCGGGATCGCGACGATCTCGCGCTGTACGGGCGGCGGTGAAGGTGGGCTATCCTCGACCGGCAACTGCGGTCGGTTATAGCGACCCTCGGGTTAGTAATCTAGATACCTAGCAGGCCCGCGACCTTTCGGTTTAGCCAATCGGCGCGGGAACCAGCGGCGGGACGGTACTAGCTACTCGGGAGAACACCTATCACGATCAGGTCCAAACCATGAGACCGCGGAGGTGCACTCGGCAGAACGAAGAACGAGTAGGAACTCGGATGAGCCTACCCACCCGCTCAATCGTCCAAACTATCAGCCAGGGTTGCGCGACCAGGGAGAACCATGAGGCCGCACGAACCCTTTGCCCTAACCAGGCGCCTGCGACCCGGAGGAAACCAGGCCGCCGAACACCCGGGGTTGGGGGGCAGTGACACAACGCGAGAGCGCTCGGTTTGCTATCCAGATTCAATGCACGACCAGGGAGAACCATGAGGCCGCGCAAGAGAACCTTTCAGCTTCGGAGCTGGCCCGCGAGTGTGTCTGTTACTGGACGCTCGCCGCCTTATATACAGTCGCGCGGCGCGCGTGGTGTGCGTGCGTGTCTTGATGCGCGCGGCGGACTGCAGCGGGGAGCTGCGGGGGGAAACGGTACGCCTGTGTGCATTAGTCGCTCCGTGGCGGGCGCCGCTGCCGGTCGTATGCGCAGCTGCGGCTGGCGGTGCTCGTCACAGTACAAAAATGTTGTTCTGCAGCTTGAAACCCGCAACCTTCGCGGTATATGATATATCAGCTGATTTGTTCAACTACTTAACCACAGAGGATGTCAATGAAACGAAACAGTAGATATACTGAGACAACTGGTCGCAACAAAGCTGCATAGTCTTGAGCATTGGCGTAAGGCAGCATGTCTGTCAATCTTTTATAGGATACATTTCGGTGAATGTGCACAAGAGCTTCACAACCTGATTCCAGCCTCCCCCTTCCATCCACGTTTATAGTGCGTACTGCTAAGAAATGGCCAGGCCATCTTCTCTATTTCCTGATAACTATAATCTGGGTATCTTCAAGGCCAGAGTAAATGGGTATCTTCTAGATCTACGTGCTCCATCTTCGGCCACATCGTCGCTTAACATCAAGCGAGATGGTGATCAAACCTAGATCTATCTTTTGTAAAAAATAAATTAACTAAAATAAAATCAACGGAAACGAGGTCAACAGACCGTCTGGTCAGGATAACTGTTGAATTTATTACTTTTATAATCTATACTCTCAGCAACACTATAATAATGATTGCATCACTAACCTAGATTACCTGAGGTTAATTTGTCTACGCCATGATCTTTATCTCTCTCTTTGCACAAAATATACTTACTTTACTGTCTCTGATTATTATCAAGTTTAATAATTAAATATATATAATAACTTAAATAGAGTTTCATTGCACAAAGGGACCACCCACTGCAACGACAAAGACGATAGCCGCTCCTTTCTCAAGAATAACAACCAACTTTAATAAACAGTTAATAATCTCTTTAGTTTCGTTGAATCTCTTTAACCAATTGACATTCTACCACGTCATAGAAATACTTTTTTACTCCACAAATTATTCCATAAATTAATTTCAGTTTCAGTCAAGAATTAATTTTTAATTTCACCTTTTAGCCTCAATTTGAAATAACTGAATCATTTTAGTGCACCTGGCGCTTTTAATTTGTGGCTGTCTTTTTATTAGACACTGAGGTCGTCCTCGGATTTATTAATGCAAGAGGGAGCCAAACAATTAAAACTCTAGCCTAGATTTGGGATGATTCAATTAAAATAAACCACAAAAATCTATCTGTCTTTCCAACTCGTTTTAATTTATGAAAACAATACTTCAAAGTTACGAACCTTTTCAAAAATTGTTTATAATAATTGTTTTAAGTGTAATTCTATTTTACTGTGACTACTATTTTATGGCGTTATTCTATTTTAAGTGGGCTCTATCTCGCCTTATATGTTCAGTGACTAAGTGTTGGAAACTGGCGCACATATGGCTGGAGGAAGACGGCAGTTGAGTGACTCCGCAAATACTTCTCTCTAATGGTTCACGGAACATCTATCTGAAACCCGACGAAGTCTTATTATTATTCTTACGGAATCTTAAAATTCTTTATCTTAAAATAATACCTCATTTCACAGCTATTTACTCAGTACTGTCTGATGCCTGGGTGCGGAGTGGCTGACAACGAAATGCCAGAGAGGCTGCTCAGACCCGTCTCCCCGATGCATCAAACAGAAGAGCGAATTTGGCTTCTCATGTTAACGTATGGTTTGCATATCAAAACAAACATGTTAAGTAACCCCAAACGCAATAATTAAAAAACTTCCAGTAATAACTACCACAAAGCCTTCAATGCAAACACCGTTAGTTCCATCTACTTCGTAAATACAAACAAACACGGCGACAAATAAAGCCCGCATGGAAAACGTTTGCAACGGTCATTCGCAAAAGGAAATAGAAAGCTAACCGGATTGACTCGCGCTGCGTGTTTGGCCTACTTGTGGCCTGGCACAGAATAAACGCGTCGATTTAAAACAGATGTGAAAATTCTTGAAACGTTTTTCCTGAACACTTGGCACGTATACGACTACGACTGCAAACATTTACGTTCAGGTGGTGTTTTCAGCAAATTAAATAAAAAACAGGAAGGACGCGCCACGGCAAGTGATAACTGAATGAAATAAAAAGTGAAATTGTGATAACTGAGAAGCTGAAGCATTTTTAAGTCAGATTACTTTTTAGTGTATACAACTCTAGTTTTATAATATATGATTGAGGAGGCCCTTCTATCTTGTCGTTGAAATATTTAGATTTTAAGATTTTTTGACAAGCAATTGTTTATATCTTTCGTAAAAAATTTTTTTTATATATAAAAAGTATCCTATGTTACTTCTAATACCTCCAAAAATATGTGTACAAAGTTTCATGATGATCGGTTAAGTAGTTTTCGCGTGAAAGCGTAAAAAACAACACAAACAAACAAACTTACATTCATATTTATAATAGTAGTAGGGCCGCCATGCCTGAGGCAACACCAACAGCATTCTACGCGTTGTACCTGGCAGATTTGACTGCCTCTGCCCTATTATTAAATTTACGTAGCTCGGCTACACATAAAATTAAATGTGACGTAATTTTAGATTTTTATTTGACATGTTTTAATTTATTTTTATTTGATTGTATTAATTTTGATGCTAAGTCTGAAAAATATTTGAATTTGGTTTTATTAATCCAATCAATTTTAATTTTGTTGTAGGTTAGTTTAGTTTTTATCATTCTATATGTTTGTACATAATTGTTAATTGGTTCTGTAAATAAAAGTAAAGTATCCAATCAGCTGAAGTATTTCATATTTTGTATCACTGACCAATTACCTACTGTTTAACAGTAATTTGTTCATTAGCCAGTCGCCGCTCGCTGTTCAATCGCGCGATGAGTAGGTTTTTAGGTACCGTAGCCAAACGACTGGATGTTTTTGCAACTAAATATGGCAGCCATGGAACGGTTTTCTATATATAAGTTTGTAAGATTTAACGGCCATGTGACGTCTTATTAGGTTTTGGTATACTTGTATTTAAGTTTGTAAAGAGATTTAAAGATTTCGAAGAAGTATACGTTTTATCAAACAAAAAACCGACTTCAATGTATCTTCGAAGTCCAAGGTCAAATAGCGATGGAATTTATATGGGACCACTTCATAGCTATACTGAACCCAACGCAAAAATAATTTTCCAAATCGTTTCATGAATGATGGTGTTCTAAGGTAACTAACATAAAAAAATAAAAAAAATCGAATAGAGAACCTCTTTTTTGAAGTCGGTTAAAAAGAAATCTACGGATAGTACGACGACTAATCTGTACAAAACAATCTTCAAAGCTTTTGCATAGTGATCGCACTTTAAACATTTAAAAATAGGCCGTTATTATTTTAAAAAAGAATTACTACATAAAGCTGCCTCGCACATCGCTTGAATATTCTATGACGCCAATCCTCAGATAACTATGCAAAACCTTTACTTTTTTACCTATTTTTAACCCTTTCACACTCCCCGCTTCTGATCGCTGACGGGGTTTTAATTTAATGAACGGAGCACATTTTATTCATAGGTATTTTATACCTTGTTTGCTTGCCTTACTTTTTTACTTTTTTGCAATAATTTTGGTGGAAAATATCTTCATTAATTCTAGACTACTACGCAGTATTTTTTAACAGTAGAGTAGTAATTTAAAAACAAAGCTTACAGTTGCATAAAAAGACAGTCTGGTGAAGCTAAATAAACCTTGTTATTTTATTTAATTTTGAATTCCGCAAAGCCTCATACACAGGTGCAAAATACCGGCCGGAAGTTGAGCCGGTACTCCGACCGGTATTTTGCAGCTGCGTGCTTTGTAATCATGCGATATCGTATAATAAATACCGCAATCACGCACAGCAAAAATTTTTGCAGTATTCGCGTAAGAAAACGGGTAAATGGTCACTAATTAACTCTCATTCACAATACTTCCAAACTAGGCTCATTTCCATTCATCGCATCGTAGTTAACATCAGGCGAGATATTCGGCCAAATATAGACCTGTTTAAAATTGTTATTATTATTATATTCAGCCCATATCGTCCCACTGCAGGGCAAAGGCTACTTTCGTCTATTTCTCGGGGTCTTGAGATAGAATAGGCCAATCTAATAGGAATGAATCCAGCTCGTCTCGCCATCTCAGTCTTGGTCTGCCGCGTTGTCTGCGTCCATTGTTGGAAACCCATTCGGTTGTTCTTTTGATACAAAGTTCGACAGACATGCGGCTGACGTGCCCAACCCAATCCCATTTCAACCCATTTTAAAATTATGCGATATAAAAAATATAAATATTTTTTTAGTATTTTGAACACTCCATTGGTTTATTTTTCCAATGTGTAGACCGCACAAAGAACGGCACGCAATATGTAATTATTTTTTTTACTAAGTGATGAGATGACCAAGTCGTTCGCCTGATGGCAAGCGCCACTACTGCCCGTAACAATTGCAGTGCCACCCAGAACATTTATACCATAAAAAGCACTGCGTAACACTGGATTGCGCTCATCACCCCGAGACATCAGATATTAGGTCTCATATGCCCAGTAATTTCGCTGGCTACAATGCCCTTCAAACCGGAACACATTAATGCTTGCGCACTACTGCTTGGCGGCAGAATAACTGGCAAAGCTGTGGTGTGTGGTACCTACCCAGACGGCCTCGCGCATATGAGAGACCTACCACGAGTGAATAGGTACTTACCTACGTTTCTACACTGTCATTTGTTTCACATAGTATTAGCAATTGCAAGAAAATTGTAACTGTCTGCCACAAAAATATGTTCACATTTTGGAACCATGTTGAAATAATAATTTCAATAACGTCGTATTCGAGATAAGCGAATATCAAACTAGTGATCATGACAAGGTACTACAGTGTGAATACATATTATTGCTAATTGTATCTACTAGAGCTAATCTTGGGTTAATGACACAAGTTGCAGACTTCAATTAGGATATTCAGGTGTATCTACTGCATTAAGCAACAAGAACTTTGCACCGGAGATTGGAGAAGTTTGCTCAATTTGTCCATGTCTTTACTTACTTCAATAGTATTCTGGGACTAATTTCGACAACCGAGAAAAGACATGATGTACGCTCTTTACATTAAAAAATAACCGGCCAAGTGCGAGTCGGATTCGCGCACGAAGGGTTTCGTACCATTATCTATAAAAATGGCAAAAAAAATCACGTTTCTTGTATGGAAGCCTCCTTAAATATTTATTTTATTCTGTTTTTTAGTGTTTGTTCTTATAGCGGCAACAAAAATAAATCTGTAAAAATTTCAACTGTCTAACTATCGCGGCTCATGAGATACAGCCTGGTGACAGACGGACAGACATACAGACAGACGGACAGCGAAGTCTTAGTAATAGCCGTAATAATACCGTTTTTCCCCTTTGGGTACGGAACCCTAAAAACATACATTTTTATCTACCAACGCTTTTGTTGTTGGCGTGTGCCATAAGTGCGTCTGTGATGCCAACACAGAAGAGAGAGATTTTGACTTTTGAAAGAAATGAAAGAAAGAAACGTTGATTTGCAACCACTAATTGACTATGACATAAAAAAAATCAGAAAACTGACTGATGGTTTCACTTAAGTGGTACTAGTTTAATATTGGAGTAGGTATACATTGTTATAAGACAAAAGACAATCAAAACCTCATCATCAGCCCATCACGTTCCCACTGCTGGGACACGGGCCTTCTCTCATAGAGAGTATAATACATAGAGGCCATAATCCGCCACGCTGTTCCAGTGCCGGTTGGTGGACGTCATATGTCCTTGAATTTTGTGGACATGCCGGTTTCCTCACGATGATTCCCTCACCACTTTTAGAATTTTAGAACCGCACATAACTTAAGAAAGTCAGTGGTGCGGGGCTAGCGGACTTCGACCTCGGGTGCGTCGGATCGAAAGTCGCACGTGCTCCCACTGAGCTGCACTCGCTCTGTACTGAGCAACACTCGCTCTTTACATCACATGTTCAATTACAAACCTAATCGAACTCAATGTTTAATACCGCTACGCGGTCAAAAAAGTTCGTGGACCTATAATTTATTTTTATTATTTTTGTCAAGAAAGAGGATCAATTTGACAACGCCAACTCAAACAGAAAATATAATTTATAAACTGGCTAAAGTGGAAAATGAGCCGGCGCGGCGCCTTCATTTCCTTCATCGTACGTGACGGAAGCTCCGAGTGTATAGGCACGCATCGATGCCAGCGATCTCATCCAATTCCCGATTATTGAATATATCTTTATGATTGAATTCTCATAGATACAGTAAATTTATCTATGATATCATCATATGATAGCATATATATCTACTACAACAAAACACGATCGAAATTAGGACTGTTTCGGTTAGTTTGCTATCAGACGTTTAGTTTGTGCTAATGAAGTGGTTTGACAAGGCAAGCCTTTGTTTGATCATGCGTGCCTGATGGAATATATTGTTAGTTAAAATGTACTTGGATGTAGGGTTTCCATTAGCTGTATATTCCATTAGCTATAATTATTTTATCTACACTCATATCGTAAAATCCTGGTTATGAACAAAGTAATTTAATATAAATATTTAATATAACGGCTAGGACTCACTTAGTATGTCGAATGAGTCAACCTAGGTTTACCTAGACCTAGGGGCAAGTTAGCCGCGATCTCGCAGCATTGGACATGCTCGAAACCTAGGTCGACTAATGCGACAAACTACGTGTGTCCAAAGGGATATCGAGCCAGGAAATAAAACTTATGTTAGATCTCCGGAACGCTTCAGGCATTTATTAAATTTCACATACACACTACCTTGTAACCGCGGAGAATTTTACCACCGCGGGCTAACTCGACTCCTAACGCCATCTAGTAAATTCTAATGTAATAAAAAACTTATGATGTACAAGATCGACGCTAGATGGAGAACAGTTACAAATTTATTTAATATGTTGAGTTTGCTTTAAATTAATATTAACTTATGTAATTTAGATAATAACAGTTTGGACATACCGCCCACCAAGGACCAATAGTCCTTTAAATACATAAAAAAAACAACATTTTAGATTTATATTTGACTCTACTGAGAAATATTACCTACTTTACTAACAAAAATCTTCAGTGGACTGTAAACACAATATTATAATTATAACACTTGGCATAAAACTAACCTTATGGTTCATACAAAAAACTAACAAACAAAATGCGGTAAGTAACATTTCTTCTCTACATAACAATAACAAAAAATACACGTTTCGGATGAAAGAAAAAGCAACATTAACACTATTCTTCATATTACAATAGGAAAAATTACAAATTTTAATCGTCACTATTGACTGGTAAGGGACACAGCTTGGAAGTTGGTCGCTGAATCAGCGAATTTTTATAACGCAACGTCACAACTCGCGTTATTTTATCCTTACCCGGATGTACATCGACTACCAAACCGTAAAGCCATTTGGCTGGAGGTAAATTGTCCTCTCTAACCAACACAACATCACCTATCCTCAGTTCTGGTGACTTGGTCTTCCATTTATATCTTTGGAAAAAATTTGTTAAATATTCTTGAGACCAACGTCTCCAGAACTGTTGCACCATTCTTTGAGTAAGTTGCCAACGACGTAAGCTACCAGGTTGCAACTGCTCATAACTGTGATCAGGGGCCATCAGCAAAGGTTCTCCTACTAAGAAGTGACCTGGTGTCAGCGGTACAAGGTCATCAGGATCGGTACTGATCTGAGATAGCGGTCGCGAATTAAGGCAGGCCTCAACTTGCGATAAGACGGTAGCTAGTTCTTCGTAAGTCAGTGTTGAATCACCGAGAACACGTCTTAAGTGATGTTTTGTGCTCTTTATCCCTGCCTCCCACAATCTACCGAAATTTGGAGCATGGGGAGGGATGAAGTGCCATTCCGTCCCATTGTTAGCTAACGAAGACGCCACTTCACTGGAAAGTAAAGACCGCTCGCTCGCAAACAATGTTTTAAGCTCCCGCGACGCACCGATGAAATTGGTTCCGTTATCGCTCCACAGGTGTAGACAGCGACCTCTTCTAGAGACAAAGCGTTTAAACGCAGACAGGAAACCTTCGGAGGTGAGATCAGAGACAGCCTCGATGTGTACAGCTCACGTAGCCATACAAATGAAAAGACAAATGTAGCCCTTGTATGATCTCTGGCCTCGACCTTTGGACACTCTTACATTTATGGGTCCGGCATAATCCACACCCGAATGTAGAAATGGTTTGTTGGGGGTCACCCGACATGACGGCAACTGACCAATTAACTGAGTGCTTGTCTTAGCTGCGTTCCTAATGCAAGGTACGCAGTGATGAATATGGGAACGTACTAAATTCTTTAATTTAGTAACCCAATATTTTGAGCGAATGTAATTACATGTGAGCTGCTGACCACCATGCAATGTTTTCTCATGAGCATCTGCTACTATAAGTTTTGCTAGATGCGAATCTCCACATACAATGATGGGGTGTTTGCTGCAATCAGGTAAGTCCGAATTTTCTATTCTTCCACCAACCCTTACTATCCCATTTTTATCGATAAACGGATTAAACATTGATATGCTACTTTTCTTACTAACCGTTTTATGTTTCAGGAGGCTGGTGATATCTTCGTGCCACGAGTGTTGCTGATGCTGTCGAAGACAACAGGTAAGTGCGTCTTGGATTTCAGAAGCAGCAAGGTAAGGTAAGGGTTTTATTTTATTTGCAGTAGAATCCCTTAGTCGTAGAAACCTCCTACAATATGCTACAACTCTAATTAGCTTTCTCAGGGACGAGAATTTGGACCACACGTCTATTTCCGGACTGCTCTCTACGGTCAAAGTATGTACCTTTAGCAATTTGGCTTCCAAATCCGTCTTTTTGCAGATTGCACGTGGTTTTCCATACTCTACATCGTTGCTTCGTAGCCAGGCAGGCCCGTACTTCCATAACTCATTGTCGATTAAGTCAGAAGCTGGGACTCCTCGCGAGGCGCAGTCGGCGGGATTTTCCTTTGACTGAACATACGACCACTGAGATGCATCCAATAGACTTAAGATATCGGAAGTCCGGTTGGCTACGAACGTTTTCCACCGGCTTGGATGGTCACTCAACCAAGCCAAGACGACAGTGGAGTCGGTCCACGCATGCAAATCCGTTTTGGCTATATTTAAGGCTTCAGCAACTTCCAGCAGCAGCTTTGCAACTAGAACAGCTCCGCATAATTCCAGTCGCGGTATGGAAACCTGCTTGATTGGGGCGACCTTCGTTTTTGCAGTTACCAGGTGACTGTTTATAGTACCATCGGTGGCAATGCATCGAATATACACCACTGCAGCGTAGGCTGCGTTGGATGTATCCCCAAACCCATGTAACTCTACTTGCGTGTCATCGTTAGTCCTGTGAACCCATCGAGGGATATGGAAATTCACGAGCTTAGACAACTCCTCTCGATAAAGCTCCCAGTCACGTAAAAGTTCTTCCGGCAATCTGTCGTCCCAGTCAAGTCCAGTAATTCAAAATTTTTGGATAAAAATCTTAGCCGTTATGATGCAGGGGGCTATAAAACCGAGCGGGTCATACAAACGACATATCTCAGCAATAATACCTCTTTTTGTTACAGGCATAGGAGAATCAGACGACAAATTGACACTATATTCGAATTCATCTGTCCGGCAATTCCAGGTAAGACCCACCACTTTAGTGATATCATCTTCTTTAAATTCCCTATTTATTCCTGCATTCTCCTTTCCCTTTTCCAGCAATCCTACCCTGTTAGTAGCCCACTTCTGCAATGTAAATCCACCTTTCTTTAGTAATGCATTCATCTCTTCATACATTTTAACTGTTTCTGTTTCAGATTGACAACCGGTCAGGAGGTCATCCATGTAGAAATCCGTCTGGACTCTACTTGCCGCTAGCAGGTAATTATGACCTTCATCAATTGCAACTTGTTGCAATGCCTTTACTGCTAGGTAAGGAGCACAAGACGTCCCGAACGTCACCGTCCGCAGTCGATAATCGTGAATTTTATCGTTGGCGTCCTCTCTCCAAACTATTCTTTGATAGTCCGCATGTTTATGCGAGACTCTAACTTGCCTATACATTTTAATAATGTTGGCAGTGAGACATATTGGATGCAAACGCCAGCGCATGATTGTGTGTCGTAATTCCGGCTGTAATGTTGGGCCAACCATCAAAGTTGAATTCAATGACACTCCATTAGCACTTTTATCTGAAGCATTGAAAACCACTCTGGTTCGCGTGGTAGTTTTGTCCAACCTAACCACCGCGTGGTGTGGTAACCATACCTTTCCGTTTGCCTGCTTCAAATCGTTGACGATTTCCTCCATGTGATCTAGAGTCAGATATTCATTTAACACCTGGGAGTAATCCCTCTTCTGATCTGGGTTCTTTGCTAATCTTTTCTCCAGACTGAAGAGTCTTTTTACAGCAATAGCTCTAGTATCTCCATTGTGGTGACGTACCACATGTATGTAGTTAGGTATAGGTAGATAGGATTAATTTGTAAATGTTTGTAATAAATTGTATTATGTTAATGTCTATTATTTATCCCGATTAATAGTAAGACAGTTAGGTAGGTTACATAGCAAATAAGAATTATAATATTAGTTAAGATTTTCATAGAACACTTAAAACTAGGTAAGCGAATAGGCACCTTAGTTCTGTAGCAATAAGGTCTATATGCCGTGGCACATGTCTAGTCGTGACGGTAAGGATCCGAGATACTTCGGTAACTACTGTCACAGATTAGGTAGGAGTTAGTGTGCGGCCAGTGAGAACGGCCATTTTGTAGAACACATTTCTGTACGGTAAGGGAACGACATAGGTCGGTAAATTGCTAAGATTTTGTATATAAGTAGGTTAAATCTGAAATAAACACGCTGCGTAGAACTGTGACTTTCATTTGTAACCGAGACCTCCAACTAGTAACTGCTCTGTAACCCTCACCGCTGTACCGCTGTAACCTGTAACCACTGTGACCTGGTAACCGACTAGTATCTTAAACTCGGGGTGCCTTGACGCGTAACCTGTCGGGCACTCCATATTGGTGACCAGCCGAAGAAAAGGAAACACGCAAGGAAATCAAGCATCATGTCTGATAGCGAATCGACGTCGGAAAAGAAGAGCGCAATAGCTTCTGTCTCCCTGCAAGCGCGCATTCCACCGTTTTGGAGAGAAAATCCACGGCTTTGGTTTGCGCAATTTGAAGCGGTAATTTCTACCCAGAAAATCGGTGACGAACAGAAATATAATCTCGTTATTCCTGTATTAGACCGATCAGACATCGAGCAAATAAGCGATATCATACTGAAACCACCCGCTTCGGGCAAATACGAAGTGCTCAAGGAGAGGCTCATATCCGTCTACCAGGAGTCAGAACACCGTCAACTTCAAAAATTACTCAGCGGTTTAGAGCTCGGAGACCAAAAGCCCACACAGCTGCTCAGAAAAATGAGGGATCTCGGCGGCAGCACAATTCCAGACGACGCGCTTAAAGTCATGTGGATGAGCCAAATACCCACACAGATTCGCGCCGTGCTATCAGTTAACACCGATTCGTCGTTGAATGGCTTAGCCGCGATGGCCGATAAGATGATGGAGCACACGGAACAACCCTCGATCGCTGCTGTCAGCACCGCTTCTTCATGCTTTAGCACCAGTTGCAACGGAAACGCGCAGTTCGAGCTCATAAATAAACAACTAGAAAAATTATCGCTCGAGATTGCAGAGCTGCGCGCGAATAGAGCGGATGGATATCGCCGTCCCTCTCGCTCACGCGAGCGCTGGCGTTCTCGCTCAAGAACGCCGACTGATGGGAAACGCAGGAAACCAGGAGACCCGGACTGGCAATGTAGATTCCATTTCCGATTTGGCGATAAAGCTAGACGATGCGAATCGCCGTGCGCAAAGAGGAAGCAGGAAAACTAAACCAGACATCGACTGTGGCGGGTGTCGATGTGCCTACAAAAAGCCACCGCCTATGCGTCATAGACATAAACACAAGAGAACGATTTTTAGTTGATACCGGCGCAGACATATCTGTATTAGCGGCGAAAAAAAGATGCAACAGCCACTCAGCTTCCACGAATTACCAACTATATGCAGCAAACAATACACCGATACGAACCTACGGAGAACGAACACTAGAACTCAACCTAGGTCTACGTCGAAGCTTTAAATGGACGTTCGTGGTCGCCGATGTCAAAACATCTATACTCGGAGCCGATTTTCTAAGAAAATATAAATTACTAGTCGATTTACACAACCGGAAATTAATAGATGAAGTAACAGACATCAACGTGAATGTTTTCAAAGTAAAGAACAACGATCCTGCGGTCTTCATGATTAACCGCAACCATAGTTATCATGACATCTTGACGAAGTATCCTGATGTGCTCCGACCTCTGTCCACGAAGTTACCGGTGAAACATAGCGTCACTCATCGCATCGAAACAACAGGACCGCCATTATTCGCGCGACCTAGACCATTACCGCCCGACAAGTACAAGGCGGCGAAACTGGAGTTTGAAAAGATGATAGAGATGGGGATCTGTCAACCTGCAAACAGCCCCTGGGCCAGCCCGTTACACGTGGTTACAAAAAAAGATGGCTCGCTACGTGTGTGCGGCGATTATCGAAGACTCAACGCGGTAACCGTTCCCGATCGCTACCCGATACCACGCATACAAGATTTCACATATCAGTTGCACGGGAAGACTACATTTTCGAAATTAGACATAAAAACTGCTTATTTTTGGATTCCGATGGATAAAGAAGACGCAATCAAGACTTCAATCACCACGCCATTTGGCATGTTCTCATTCAACTGCATGCCTTTTGGTTTGAGAAATAGCGCACAGACATTCCAACGATTCATGCATGAAGTGCTTCGAGGGCTCGATGAGATAGCATATTGTTTCGTCGACGACGTCCTGATCCATTCTCAAAATGCAGAAATTCATAGAAGACACTTAGAACAAGTACTAGAACGCTTGAACAATCACGGCATCGGACTGAACATAGAGAAATGCGAATTCGGCAAGAACAAGATCGAGTTTCTTGGGTATGAAGTTTCGTCCGAGGGAATTAAGCCTACACAAGACCGGACCCAAGCTATTAGCAACTATCCAAAACCAAAGACGGTGCAAGAGCTGAGAAGATTCCTTGGCATGGTTAACTTCTATCGCGACTGTTTACCAAACCAGGCCGAGCACCAGCACGAGTTGAATAAATATTTACACAACTGTAAAAAGAACGACAAAACACCGATAGTATGGACAACGGAGGCAGAAAAAGCTTTCGATAAATGCCGACAAAGCATCCTCGAAGCCACCACTTTGACGCATGCCGTTCCGAACGCTCCCCTTTGTCTGATGACGGACGCTTCAGATCGCAGCATTGGCGCTGTACTACAACAAAAGATTGAAAATGTATGGAAACCGCTTGCTTTCTTTTCAAAAACAATGAGCGAGACGCAAAGAAGATACAGTGTGTACGATCGCGAACTGCTAGCTATGTACACAGCTGTCAAGCATCTACGCCGACTAATCGAAGGAAATAATGTGACCATCTACACAGACCATAAGCCATTGTCGTACGCGCTTACTAAGCCACCTAATTGTAGCGATACGCCAAGACGAGAGAGGCAACTTCACTACATAAGTCAGTTTTGTTCGAGTATTAAGTACATCGATGGACCTCGAAATCAAGCCGCGGACGCGATGTCAAGGATAGAGGAGATACAATCATCACCGATAATCGACTACGAAAAGTTATCCGAAGAGCAAAATACAGACGAGGAATTGAAAAAGTTAAGAGCAAATCCGAACTTAAAATTTGCTGATGTAAATTTGCCAGGCGCAACGAAGGCAATTACATGCGAAACTTCAACAAAGAATCTACGACCATACTTACCTCCAGCTTATCGTTACGTAGCATTCAAAGCGCAACACGATATGAGTCACCCCGGAATACGAACTACGAGGAGAATCATGACAACAAAGTTCTTCTGGCCAGCGATGAACAGAGACGTCGGAAAGTGGGCAAAATCATGCGTGGGTTGTCAGCGCGCAAAAGTTCATCGACATGTCAACAGTCCACTAGGCGAGTTTCCAGAATCGGGAAGATTTGAACACATACACGTAGACATTGTGGGACCGCTACCGCCATCAAGAGGGTACAGATACCTGGTGAGTATCATTGACCGATGTACCAAGTGGCCAGAAGCAATACCAGTGGAGAATATCACTGCCGAAACCGTGACCAGAGCTGTATACGAAGGGTAGATAGCACGATTTGGAACTCCTATCCGATTGACTACTGATCGAGGAACACAACTACTTTCCTCTCTATTCACTACATTAATGAAGAAGCTCGGTATCACCCACACGAAGACCACAGCATTTCATCCGCAAGCAAACGGGCAAGTAGAACGATGGCACCGCACCTTGAAAGCCGCTCTGATGGCAAGAGACGCGAATACTAAATGGAGCGAAGAGCTGTACACAGTACTACTCGGTCTGCGAACGGCCATGCGAGAAGACACCAACTACAGTCCAGCCCTGATGACATATGGGGCAACACTAAGGCTCCCGTCTGATTTCTTCGTACCTACAAAGTCGAAAATCGAAGACGCTGAATTTGTCCGCCGGCTGATGGAAACATGGGCAACACTAACGCCTGTGAAAAGAAAAATAGCAACGAACAAACAACCATTTGTCTTCAAAGATCTAGCATCGTGCAGCCACGTATTTGTTCGAAACGACACCGTGCGAAGTCCATTAAAACCACCATACGATGGACCGTACGAAGTACTAAAGCGCAGTGATAAGTACTTTAAACTGCAGCTACCACTACGCACAACAAACGTCTCAATAGATAGACTGAAGCCGGCGCATCTATGCAACGACGGCGAACCTACACAGACGACGAACACAACGCACACTACGAGCGCAGCAGCTATTCCGGTTTTGACGACGACGGCGCCGACTGACGTCACACCGGCGCCTACTCCACCGCAGCAGTCAGTGCAGCCGTATACCACAAGGTCCGGGCGCACCGTCAAACCTATCGTACGCTTCGCTTGAAGGGGGGTTATGTGGTGACGTACCACATGTATGTAGTTAGGTATAGGTAGATAGGATTAATTTGTAAATGTTTGTAATAAATTGTATTATGTTAATGTCTATTATTTATCCCGATTAATAGTAAGACAGTTAGGTAGGTTACATAGCAAATAAGAATTATAATATTAGTTAAGATTTTCATAGAACACTTAAAACTAGGTAAGCGAATAGGCACCTTAGTTCTGTAGCAATAAGGTCTATATGCCGTGGCACATGTCTAGTCGTGACGGTAAGGATCCGAGATACTTCGGTAACTACTGTCACAGATTAGGTAGGAGTTAGTGTGCGGCCAGTGAGAACGGCCATTTTGTAGAACACATTTCTGTACGGTAAGGGAACGACATAGGTCGGTAATTTGCTAAGATTTTGTATATAAGTAGGTTAAATCTGAAATAAAACACGCTGCGTAGAACTGTGACTTTCATTTGTAACCGAGACCTCCAACTAGTAACTGCTCTGTAACCCTCACCGTTGTACCGCTGTAACCTGTAACCACTGTGACCTGGTAACCGACTAGTATCTTAAACTCGGGGTGCCTTGACGCGTAACCTGTCGGGCACTCCATACCATATTCAAGTTCGGTGTTTGCACGGAAAGGTAATTCCACTACATAACGACCAGTATCATCTCTGCACGTCGTCGCTTTGAAATGGTCTTCACAAGCTTGCTCTTCAGGAGTTAAAATCTTTCCTTTTTTAGAACCAGGTTCGGATTCCAGCTCCCAAAATTTCATTAACAGCTCGTTTTCTTCTAGCTTGACATGCAGGTTCAGAACCACATTATGACAAGTTTGGTCCTTGTCACCATAGCCGCCCACCTGACCCGACAATATCCATCCAAGGTAGGTATCCTGCGCAATAGTACAACTGGTGGGGCTACGAATAAGACCCTCTTTCAGGATAGCACAATAAACCTCGGAACCCAATAAAATATCAATTTTATTAGGTGAGTTGTATTGGGGATCAGCGAGATGTATGCGACCAAGTTCCGTCCAATTAGGCAGAACGAATTTCTTTTCTGGCAATATTGAAGTTACGGTATTAAGCACGTGAGCTTTTACCTGCAATTTAAAGGTAGGATCACAGAGTGACTGAATATTGACCATAACCACACACTTGGAGGTTAAGCCACTCTGACCATCACCTAAACCTGAAATGCAGCTTTTAGCTGCAATCTTCCTCAGTCGTAATAATTGTACGGCTGCCTCCGATATGAAAGAAGCTTGCGATCCTTGATCCAACAAAGCTCTTAATATCTGGGTAGAACCATTATTAGACTCGGCTTTAATCAGAGCCGTAGCCAGCAATATCTGGTTTTTACCAGTCACAAAATGGTTCGCGATATGTGTGGCCTCCTTCGTCTCCGAAGACGATGGTTCCGGTTCATCCTGTTCATTTCCTGGCGATTCTTGTTTGGGTTTACCATGGAGAAGAGTGTGATGCTTGCCTCTGCAAAGACGGCACTTGGTTGATACCCTACACATTTTACCAAAGTGATTATTGCCTAAGCAATTATAGCAAAGTCCGAGTGACTTTACTATATCCTGACGATTAGCTACGTCTTCTTTAGTAAACTTACTGCAGGAATACAATCGATGGTTTTCATTGCAATGAGGACAAGTGACATTGGAATTAGAAGTTGTGTGCAAGACCTTGGGGTTTCTGGTGTTGTAGTTAGATTTAGGTTTGTTTTTTACAGGTTCTACAAATTCTAGCGCGCGGAATCGAGATTCTAAGAATTCTTTTAACTGACGAAACGACGGTAAGTCTTCGCATGAATTATTTACGTGTAATTCCCATTGCTTTCGAGTTTCAGGGTCCAACTTCAAGGTGATGATATAGATGACAATAATGTCCCAGGATTCTACTTTGATACCTAAGTTTGACAATTCGTGCATACAATCGGAGGTTGTATCTAACAACTCTTTTAACGCTTGAGCGGATTCACAACTCATTACACGCTGACCAAACAAACGTTTTAGAATACAGTTTGACATGAGCCGTTTGTTGTCATACCTATTCTGTAACATGTCCCAACACTTTTTATAATTACCCAGAGTAATCGGAATATGTTTGATCAATTGCTCTGCTTCGCCTCTCAGTTGTGTTTTTAAATAGTGTAAGCGTTGAACGTCATCAAGAGCAGAATTATTATGAACTAATGAGCTAAACAAATCTTTAAATGACGACCAGTCTGAATATTTACCACTAAACAAAGGGATCGAAATCTTAGGTAATCTAACTACAGATTCTTTGTTGACCTCAGTCGCATCCGACGAATTCTTGCTTCCGTCCGACGGTTTCATAGTCTTCAACGTCGCGTTCAATTCTCCTTTATAAATTAGGTAAGTCTCGTAACCAACATTAAAAGTATCATTCTTGATGTAAGTGCTCTCATTAAGGACTTCACTGCTGTATGCTTCTACTATCGCTTCATGTTTATTGCAAAACTTTTTGATCAATTCTTCCAGTCCGTCTAATCTCGCACTAATGTAAGTTTCGGTAACTTTTTCCTTAGGGGATTTTCTAAAGTTGCTTCTGCCCTTCTCTATTTGGTATTTCAGGTCTTCTATAACTCTCAAGTCTTTTTCCATTGTGTAGTTAAGTTACTTCAACTTAGGTAAAAAGTTCCAAAAAATTCCAAATTTTTCTAAGTCCAAATCGATGCAAATTTTTCTAAGTCCAAAATGATGCGAAATTTTCTAAGTGTTTGACGACTTCGTCTTCGCTATGAAATCGGGCATAGGTTCCCCGTGTTGTCGTTTTTCTTCAAACTATTCTAAGTCCTAGACAACACTTCGAAATTTTTACAAGTCCATGCACTACTCGAATTTTTCTAAGTTCTTGACCACTAACTTTTATAACACGTAAATTGTACTCACAGTTTATCCTTGCACTTTACCAATGTTCAATTCACTTCCGATACTCGTTCTTGATTCCAAACTTCCTTGCTCCGTCAAAAGTCGCAGGCGCCCGCAATCCTCGGTACCAGCAACTCAGCTTCCCAAACATATATATATCAACCACAGGAACTGCCAAGTGTATAGCTTTCGCTTTAAAATACGCTCCGGCTCGTAGGGCCCTTTGTCCAAAGGGATATCGAGCCAGGAAATAAAACTTATGTTAGATCTCCGGAACGCTTCAGGCATTTATTAAATTTCACATACACACTACCTTGTAACCGCGGAGAATTTTACCACCGCGGGCTAACTCGACTCCTAACGCCATCTAGTAAATTCTAATGTAATAAAAAACTTATGATGTACAAGATCGACGCTAGATGGAGAACAGTTACAAATTTATTTAATATGTTGAGTTTGCTTTAAATTAATATTAACTTATGTAATTTAGATAATAACAGTTTGGACAACGTGAGTCCTAGCCGTTTTATTAAATATTTGCAATGCAAACTTTCATACTAAAATAATTCAATGTGTCGTTATATTAAATAGCAGATTAAATTAGCCGTTAAAAATATAGCATAACCTGCTATACGTATATCTGTAATGCGGTCTACTATCTGCGCTACTATTTAATTTTATTCTTGCGCTAGCTCGACTACAGTCATATATTATGGATAGAAGGATTCTTATCGCACATTCATGTCACAACGGACCTACATTCCATAGATCATCAAGAGATGTCGTTGTTTCGCAGTAACACTTATCTATCAAGCTTTACTCTATTGTAATAAGGTCGAAAATCTAATGTATGTTTACCGACAATATTTTTAAGCAGTTTCGACCTGCTGTCAGCTATAATATAAAGCAGATCGAAATAGTGCAGAAAGAATCTTTGTTAGCTGTCTGCTGTTGCTATAATCTCATGCGATATTTGTTATGCTATATTATGTTATAACGAGTTTTTGATTTACCTATAGCCGTTGTGACCAAATGTATGGGAAAATTAATGCTTAATATATTTTTTTTATTATTATCAGCAGCCTGTAGTCATTCTGCTAACATGGACAGATGTCCATAAAGAGATCCTTATAAACACCAATGAGTCCGATCTTCGGCGCTTCTCATCAAGTTTCTGCAAATTTCAAGCGGTAGAGTTTTATTTCGCATATTGAATCTTAGTATGTTTATTTGCTACATAGTTCTCTTCTCTTAACTCCGTGTTTTAAGGAACAATAGGCAGATCTCTGCATGTAGGTACTCCATGGGTACATCCCTACAATTTCGTCCAAGTGTTGCCAAAGCTCTCTGTTCCTCGGCTATGGCTACACACAATATTATTAATGCCAGATTGCGATCGGCCTCTCTCATCCCTCAAAGCCTGCGTTAACTAGTTCCCGGATTGTGTATCAAGCCTCCGAAATTAAATGTCGACCCGTGATACACACAGTGGCAGTTGTTGTGACACAGTTCAGAATGGAAACCAGCGGTAGATCAGAATCGATTTAATAGTTCTAGTGATTATACCTCCTACAACAAACTTACATACAATTTTTTTTCATCTAACTGAATGACGAGACGAGCTGGTCGTTTGCATGATGGTAAGCAATACACCAGCCCATAACAATAACAGCACCGCCCAGAACATTGTTTCGTAAAATCCTGCGCGGCGCTGCACTGCGCTCGTCACCCTGAGACAATTAGCTGTTGAGTCTCATAATGCCCAGTAATTTCGCTGGCTACAATGCCCTTCAAACCGGAAGACAGCAATGCTTGAGCACTACTGCTTGGAAGCTGTATAACTGGCAAAGCGATGGTACCCACCCAGACGTCCTCTCGCATACGAGAAACTTACCACCAGTTACTATATTTAACCCTACATAATATTAGTGTAGATAGAGATCATCTATATGATCTTGCAGAGGCATAAGGCAACATAACACATAATAATAAAATGAATAGTAAGTGAACAAAACGCAATGCAAATTTAACAACATTCGATTTCTTTATTTTCACACAATAATAATAATAATACTATACCTACCTTTAATACCGTTAATATAGTACTATACCTTTAAGTACTATACTTAGGGTATAGTATAAGAAGGTATAGTGCGAAAAGGATTTGTATGAACAGTAAATTCTGATCTGAAAGTAAAAAAATTGAATGTTGTTAATTAATTGCGTTTTTGACTTTTTGGAAGTGAAAAGTGATACAGTTCGATTTTGTTTTATTTTCCAAACAAGTGCTATTTCGAGTGATCATGTGTAATATCTGTGGAATATTAACCATTATGTGTTCGTAAACGTGCATGAGTATAGGCAAATGAAACAAACATTGAGATAGAGAACAAAGATAGAGGAAACATTGCTTTTTATGTTCTCCCAAAAAGTCCATGGAAAGCTTGAATAAAGTTCCACCACTTTATTGAAGCCCTATGTGAGGGTCCGGCTTGTTGCTGTTGACCCTCATTCTCAACAAAAGTATAATAAATGGAATATTAAACTATCAAATAAAGACTACATAAGACATGGCGGTATGGTCCTAGAAACTTTAGTCTGGCCTAGAGGGCGAAATTAAAAAAAAATTGCGTTGAGTTTTGTTCACTTATTCTAAATTTTATTCTTTTTTGTAAAGTTCCTTTATGCGTCTTGATGATCATATAGACTACGCCTTAGTATGTAGGTATAGTACGACAAGGATTTGTATGAACACAGCCAATATTTTAATCCGACAGTAAAGGGATTGCTATAGCAACGATATTTTTTAAAAGAAAAAATAGAGAGTTTGCAAACTGAAACGCCGTGTTAGTTTGTTTCTCTCGTTTTCGCACAAACGTTGAAAAAGTTAAATCCCTAGATACAGACTAATTGGCCCACCGCAACTCATGAAACTTTTAACAACCAATTCGAAATTATTATTAGTACCTAACAAAGAACAAACTTAATAAAATAGATTCAAAAGCCACGGGACTCGAGAGATATGAAAAAGAAAATTGTTTTTAAGGCTTGAACGATTATGGCATTCAGCCAGTGATTACATAAAATAATATTAGATAAATGTACAGTTAACATAACGCGCGCAAACTTTTCAGACTGTACTGAAGTCTCACACACCTTTAGAAATATTTTCTTCTTCTTCCATCCTTGGTCCCGTTATTTGGGGTCGGGCCTCCTCACTTTTCTGCGCCAAGTTAATCTGCCTTAGGTAGTCGGTTGCTTGAGGTCCCTTTTTATATTTGACCACCAGGTCGATGGCGGGCGACCTCTACCTCTCCTGTATTCCGTTATGTTCAGCGCAATTTGTACCACATGATCCTCGTTTCGTCTTTTAACGTGTCCATACCATCTAAGGCGGTTTTCGGTGATTTTATCCACAATTGGTACAACTTTAAAGCTACCTCGTTTAAACTCATTACGTACTCTATACAATCTATAGAAAGAAATCTAAACTCTAAAAATATATAGAATAGTTTTACAAACAATTAGATAGATAATTGATTAAGTATTTTATAAAGTGGCATAATAAAATAAATGCATAATTTCCTAAACTGACATAGATTTGATTCTCAAAATATTTACATCAAAGATAAGACCTCTGCAATTTCCCACCAAAACGCGATAAACAGGCTGGGTGGAAATATCGCGTGTCGTCGTGCGAAAAAAAATGTATAATCCCGCCAAAATTGTGATCGAAAAAGCAATTCAATAACTTGCGTAATAAACGCGCTTCGCCTGGCTGTATGCGATGATATGGCGCCTGCCAAACTGTATGAATATAAAACCTTTGTCAAAGAGTTGGAGATTTTTAAAATAGAGTGAATTAAAAAATAGACAAAACAAAAGACGATTTTTTTTTACTTTTTGTGTTGTTGTTTGAGTTAGGCACATTGTGGAACACAAGAACATTGCACGAATGTACTGATACGGTTAGTGATAAAAACTATATAGGGTACCTCATAAAAAGATTATTTAGATACCTAACAATAACGTAAAGCTAAAGCTACATCGTACATTTCTTTTCATATATTTTTTTTAATTTGCCCGTTACTAGGACCATACTGCCATGTCTTACGTAGTTTTTATTTGATAGATTAATATTCCATTTAATGTCCTTTTGTTGAGAATGAGGGTCAACAGCAACAAGCCTGACCTTCTTCTAGTGCTTCAATAAAGTGGTGGAACTTTATTTAAGCTTTCCATGGACTTTTTGGGAGAACATTATAAGCAACGTTTTTTTTCTATTTTGTTTCATTTGCCTACACTCCTGCATGTTAACGAACAGATAATGTTTAATATTCCACCGATGTTACACATGATCACTCGAAATAACACTTGTTTGGAAAATAAAACAAAATCGAACTATATTACTTTTCACTTCCCGCCAAAAAGTATTTTTACTCTGCATAATATAGATGCATAATAGACAACATGAACTTTGTATTTGACTTCGCACAGTTTGTGCATTATGCCATTGTCAAGTGTTATTAATTACAAAAAAAAATGTGTATGTCAATTATGACATGTATGTGTGTATTATTGAGAGCAAAGATAAGATATTGAGAGTATAGCGCGTCTGGAAAGTGATGAAATTTTACAGGTAGCTTTTAACTTGCTATGGACTTCATTGGAGAACATGAAAGCAATGTTACACTTTTTTAGTTAATTCACACACACTCACGCATACACTCGTGCACAAAATAAAATAGATTAAACGTATAATGGTTAATATTCTACCACAAAGGGGACATTTTAAACCGACTTAAAAAAAGGAGGAGGTTCTCAACTCAATTGTATTTTTTTTATGTTTGTTACCTCAGAACTGCCTCACTTATAAACCGATTTGGAATTTTTGCGTTGGGTTCAGTATAGCTACAAAGTGGTCCCATATAATTTCATCGATATTCGGCCTTGGACTTTGAAGATACATCAATATTGAAGTCGGTTTTTATGTTATAAAATATATTATTCTAAAGTTGCTACAAATTATTGTAATTTACTTTGTTGTTTGTTACAACTTGATGATTAAAAATTAATATAAGTCTTATCATGGGTGTCCAGTATTTATCTTATTGTCTATTCTTCCTATAACCAAACACCCATAAAGCCTAACTACCGATGTATGAATAATAACCCTTATATAATAGACGGCGTCTGAATGTTTATGGACCTATAAAATGGCGGTCCTTAATGGTCCGCACGTACAAGTCTCTAGAACTTTTATGGATTTACTATGCAACAAAGTACCAATGTTATTTCCAATAGTTTGTTCTATCTAGCAACGTACCTGCGTACGTGTGAATCACTTTACTCTGACGTAGATACTACAATGATTCAACAGCTATTGTACCTAATAAATGAAGGTGCAACACGTAAATCGAAGGCTTTAATGTAAAAAGGGTTAAACTGTTTTTTTACAAAATGATTTATGGTTATTGTTTAGAGGGAGTGGGGCTCAGTGGGAGCACTTGCGACTTTTGATCCGACGCACCCGAGTGCGAATCCCGCTGGCCCCGCACCACTGACTTTCTTAAGTTATGTGCGGATTTAACACTCGCTCTAAAAACGCTGAAGGAAAACATCGTGAGGAAACCGGCATCTACTGGTGGTAGGTTTCTCGTATGCGAGAGGCCGTCTGGGTGGGTACCACCGCTTTGCCAGTTATTCAGCCGCCAAGCAGTAGTGCGCGAGCATTACTGTGTTCCGGCTTGAAGGGCATTGTAGCCAGCGAAATTACTGGGCATTATGAGACTCAACAGCTAATTGTCTCAGAGTGACGAGCGCAGTACAGCGCCGCGCAAGTTTTTGCAAAACAAAGTTCTGGGTGGTGCTGTTATTGTTATGGGCTAGCGTATTGCTTACCATCAGGCAAACGACCAGCTCGTCTCGTCATTAAGTTACATAAAAAAAAAATGTCCAAGAATTTATCACAAAAATTCAAGGACATGTGACATCCGCCAACTCGCACTGGGCCAGCGTGGCGGGTTATGGCCCATACAAACATTAGAAACGTTAGGAAGAGAACTAACTCTCACAAACACAGGAAATCCTACCGTGAGAGCTAGGTTGACACAGATCCAACAATCAGTACATTTCTCCAATTTTGCATGTTGCATGTTAGACTTAATATAATATTATTTAACTGGCACTTCTGATTATTTATAATGATTAAATTAATGTACCATAGATTAAGTGTGTATCTATTTATTATCTATATTCAAATGAACTAAATAAATTATTATTAATTATGTTGATAGGTAGTGCTATATTGTTCGATTTATACCGTGATTTAAGTCCTTTTCTATAAATTTTACGTATAAAATAAAAATAATAAAGATGCCCAACGATCACATACCTACACAGATCCTGGCCCCTAGCTAGGTTTCCCTTTATCTAGGGAACCTAGAACTACGAGGACCACGTTCCAACAACACCCAGACACGAAACGAATCTTTACGCTTATTTTTTTCTATGCACAATCATTTGTCCCATCGCAGGAATCGAACCCTTAGTGGTATATGAAATTTTTAGGCCAACCTGCCCAAACAATACACCACAGAGGCTGAATGATATAGTCTGTGGTTTATTTCGTAGCTTAACTTTTTACCCTGGATCGGCTAAGCCGTCACTTTATACGCAAACTGTCATTTATGTACTTACCTACCTATTATACATGACTATGGTCTGCCAATCCTTCAGCTGTGATTCAAGCTAATCTTGTCATCTTTGTTTGGGTTATATTTTTCTAATTCATTGTTTTATATTTGTACTCATTATTTGCCATAAAAACTACTGATATTTTTTTCAAATCTCTTCAACATTCAGCTCTCCATAGTTCGTATTTTTGTTCATATGGCTCGTATATTCAAAACAAACTATGTTTTATTCAAAGTGGCATCAATACATTTATTTACACAATCGAATTGTAGATTTACATTTCGAATGAGAGCATTCATAGACATTCGATACTGAAATCAGCCGACACGCTTGATGCATTCGAATCGGGTCTACTATATCGTTTACACACCTATACATACCTAGTAGTTTTTATGGCAGGATTTCTCTCGATTAGAGAATAGTTAGGTATTAACTTTTTACGCTCCCATTACTGGGACACAAGGCTTCTCTGTTAAGGAGACTATGTGCCTTTGCACTATGTTCTCTTTTTGTCATAATTTCAAGTAAGGTATCATTTTTTCTTGAATTAATTGATGAGATGAGCACGTCGTTCATCTGTTGTTAAGCGACAAGTCTGCCAATAACAATTGCAGTGCCACCCAGAACTTTTAATACATACACAGTAATGCTTGCGCGCTACTGCTTGGAGGCAGAATAACTGGCAAAGCGGTGGTACCTAACCAGACGTTTGCATACGACAGACCTACCACGAATTTTTACTGTTGTCTTAATGTACTGCGACTATGTTTTGGAACAAATAAATAAATAGTATTATTGCTATAGTTATATAAAAAACTGCTATATTAGTTTCGCTATGAGTCTTTGAAAATTGCGCACCCTCTCGCAATCGTGCCTACGTTTTCTTTAAAATTACTTGAATTATACGATCAAACATTTCAAAGTGTGTATCGTACTACATAGGATCGGATTATATCAAAACTTTGTCAATTAAAAGAAACCCTTGTGAATACACATGAGGATTGAATTTTAAAGTATGCCTTTGTTCCCAGACATTCCGTGAACTTTTAATTCTGTTGGGGCTTACCTATTATGTTTTTTGAGTTTTTATAAAGTTTATTTAATTTCGAGATTGCATATTTGTACTAGTTATATATATATATATATATATATAATCATCCGAGCCGATTTCGGCTACGGCGACAATTTCTGCTAAATAATTAATTAATTGAGCTTTGGTGATATGCTCTTATATGGCTAATGTAGCCAATTTTGGCAGTGAATGTGCGTGAGCATTGCGCACACGTTAGGACGCCATTCACGTAGTTATAATGAATGTTAGCGGGTGGTCTGCTCTTGTCTCTCTTCTCTCTCTTCTTGGTCTTGTACTAGTTATTGGTATATGGTATATATATATATATATATATATATATGTTTATGTGGGCTATTATTATCATATCGTGCTTTTATATTTATATCTAACCTATACCAAACTGTAACAAATTAGAATTATCCCCGACACAGCACCATCTGGTAATTTGCACCAGACGCTAGAAGCTGATCAAATGAATCCTTAGAGCCTTAGACCTTTCCTGAAAACCGTTTAGCTACACTATTAAATTAATGTAACGAACAAAATATATTACTGTATATGTATCTATTAGCACAAATGAACATCCAAATATAATTATGACCAACTTCGAAGTTACAGTCAAAGTTTTGATATTTAGTAGGTAATTATTGTGCACGAATACATCGTATACATTGTTATACAAGGAGATATACTTATGTAGCTAGGTAGATTTGTATTTACTTAATGTGTAAGGTATAGGTAAGTATCTATGTAAGTACCTTCTAAGTTTTATAATATATCTACATATCACATAATGACACACGTATAACATTTTATTTATCCAAAATGTGTAACGGAGCTCACAGAAAATAAATTCAAATTACGCGTTAAGACTGTTCTAATGAGAAAATCATAATATACTGTTCGTAATTACATAGAAGACAAATATGCTTGGAACATTCTACTTTTGCAAAGCAGCCAACTGGTACATAAGAAAAATAACATTGTAGAAAAGCAAAAAAAAATGTAACAAAATCTCTGAAAAAAAAATGGCCCTCAGTTTCATGCCGTATCTTCTGAGTAGTGGTTCTTTTTTCGTTGAGTAGTGATGCGGTGGTAGAGTCTTGTGATAATTTGACGGTGCGTCTGTGATGCCAAACATAAATAAAGTGATTTCGAGTTTGAGTTTGAGTTTACCAAAAATAAACCGACTTTAATGTATCTTCGAAGTCCAAGGTCAAATATCGATAAAATTAATATGGGACCACTTCGTAGATATACAGAACTGAAAGCAAAAATATTTTTTTGAAATCGGTGAACAGTTGCCGGAGAAATTGGTGAACATACATAAAAATAATATACAGTGCAACATAGTACCTCCTCCTTTCCTTTCCTCCTGTTTTCGTAGTCGGTAAAAATACGAACAACAGTAATCAACTCACATTTCATTTACCGAGGCGATTGAACTGAGCGCATTCACAAAGAACGAACATAAACCTGCTATTTTCATTCTTTTACCCAGTATAACGAAACGTAGAAACAGCCTCATGACTTGTTGTTTTATAAAACCAGCGAAAGGTTTGCAAAGAAATTGAAGCACGCGCCAGGAAATTCTTTTTCTACTGTACCTGCCTGCAGTTTTCAATTTACCGAGTTACGTGCAAGTGCTAGCTAAAAAAATGGCTTTTGAGTAAGGTTTAAGGAACATACGAAACGGGCTGCTGGAAAATAACAAAGAATGCGGTTGTAATGCCGGTTTTCTGGTGTTTTTTTTTATCACTATTATAATTACATAGCTAAATTCGATGTTTTTCCTTTATCGTTATTGAGTACGTACTTATAGCCTTTATAGTAACCAATAGGTATTCGACTCCGGTGATCTACACTAATATTTGACTGTACGTAAAGAATTTTGTTCAACTTAATATTAGCGATGGCTGACACACACATTACTTACTTACTAAGATGGCGCAAGCGACCCAAAGTGAGTCTTGGCCTCCGACAATAAGAGTCTCCACCTGGATCTGTCTTGCGCCACCTCCTTCCATTCCTTGATGTGGAGATCGCACAAGTCCCTTTCGACCTCATCCTTCCAGCGATACCTAGGATGGCCGACTGGTCGAGTCGACCAGTCAGCCGTCCCAAGTATGCTCACTTAACATCTCGATTTTCCCCCATTCTTTCAAGGACACACACATTGTTTGTTTTACTTTCTGAAACTTAATTTAGTTTAATTTACTTTCTGAAACAATCATGCTGCAAAAGAAGATATTTGATTAAAAATATTAATCTACATTTTCTCGCTCGGCAACTACCGTTAGGGCAACGGAGCATAAATTCATCAGCCAATCGCGCCGCACCGTCTCTCTGACAAAAACAGTAATTGATGACTTGTCAATTTCGCTAAAGGTAATTAATGGCGATTTTTAAATGGCTTTTGTTTATACTGTATTTAGAAATTTCATGTTGATAATTAGTATTTAAACAATTAATCAGCAGCAGCATTATTTTCGGTGATCAATAAATAAATATAATCTTACATAAGTATTCAAAAGTAGCTATAATATTATCGTAGCACAAATCCTCTCCATCCAAAGGTTGTCTGGAGAGATCGCTTACTTAACTTAGCAATAAGATCGCCCATTGTCCTATTGGATGCATGCATGGAACATTCCGCTTCTATCAAGTAGACAACTGGCACATAAGAAACATAATTGTCAAAAACAAACATAAAATATTGTAACAAAAGTTCTAAAAAAATGCCCCCCAGTTTCTTGCCGTATCTTCTAAGTAGTGGTTCTTTTTCCGATACGTTGGTAGAGTCATTGTAATAATTGATGTTCATAAGTGTGTCTGTGATGCGAAAACTGAATAAAGAACTTTTGAACTTTGCACTTCGCTTTATTAATTTTTAAGTTCTCTTTTTATTTATTTTTGTTATGTTATTAGTGTACAATATAGTTTTATCAATCAATTAAAAAAAACATTAGTTTGTGTCATATTGTATGTTCCTGTGTTATGATGTTTCTATGAACCTACCACCACTTGATAATCATGTAAATACATAGTGAAGTTTAATTTAATTTACTTAAAAAATAATTTCAATTGTAGAATTTCAATGGCAATTTATAATGTAAACGAACTGTGACTTCAATTTCAATTACAAAAGCTAGGTACAGATAGAAATGCCTGCGATAAGCTATGACTTGATTGTTCTACTGGCGATATTACAATGTAAGACTCTGCTTAAGTCAAAGTGTATGTCCTGTCCTCGCCTCAATTGCTTGGAGCGAGTACCTAGTCTAACGAACAAAGACTACAATACTAATTGAGAACGAGTACCAGGCCTCCTCACACACGAAACATTAGCGTTTTTGACTTAATCTCCGCTTTTGCCGTATGTTAAAGTAGTGCTGTGCTAACTGTGAGCAGTTCATTTATTTACTGGCCAATTAAAATTGATGTCACTCAGAAAGCTGCTAGGTTGAAATGGGACTGGGCTGGGCACGTCACCGCATGTCTAGCAAACTTTGGGCCAAAAGAACAACCGAATGGGTTCCCAATAATGGACAGACAACGTGGCAGACCAAGACGGATATGGCTAAACGAGCTGAGCACATACCTGCCCAGACAGCGAGAAATGGAAGGAAGGTAGGGAGGCCTTTGCCCTGCAGTGAGACGACATGGGCTGAATATAATAATATAATACATTACAACCGCTTGTTTCTTATTCTGTCCCCGCAGTGGTAAGTCCTGTTTTAAGGAATAATAGGCAGGTTAGCTCTCCATGTACGTATTCCATGGATACATGCTTAGATTTAGATCTAGCAATTACGGAAGGCAATGCCCGTTTGGTGAGGCAGGCTTCTCGCTGCTTGGTGTTCTCTTTCATTACGATGATTTATCCAGGCCAGTCGGCCCACCCACTGGTCCCAATCGTATATTGTGTGAAGCTCAGATTAAGGTGTAGATCAACTGCGAAAATTTCTTGTGATGCCATATTGTCCCATGAAAGTTGTAACCTCACCTTGTAGTTATTATTTATGTGAGCGAGTGTAGCTCAAGGAGCGAGTGTGGCACACGAGTTCGAATCCCGCTGGCCCCGCACCACTAGCTTTCTTAAGTTATGTGCGGATTTAACACTCGCTCTAAAAACGGTGAAGAAAAACATCGTAAGGAAACCGGCATGTTCAAGAATGTATCACAATAATTTAAGGACATGTGACATTCATTAACCCGCATTGGGCCAGCGTGGTGGATTAAGGCTTTCTGTATGAAGGAAGGCCTGAGTCCCAGCGGTGGGAACGTAAACAGCTGATGATGATGATGATGAATGGCGCTTGAGAGATCAGTGGGTACGTGGGCTAATAACTATCTGATCAGATTAATTAAAGCTATGGCTTTCTTCAGTGACATACAAAGATCGCGATATAAACATTGATCAATCATCAGAAATTCGCTTTTACTCAGCCACCAGTAAGATCGAAATAGATGTATCACAAAGCTGCTTGAGTAACATTAAGGATGACTTTGAAAAGCACGGGCTCGGCGGACGGAGCTATTTTGTAAGGGTTCACTACGCTACCTGCGAAACACGTTTCATGGATGTACGTATAACGTATTATACGGCTCCCAATTTATATTACTACTAATACACGTATGCATTTTTTGTTTCTTTTTAAACTTCAGTCATCGTATGACCAAATGTTAATAGTCTTTTATATTAGTAAGTACCTAAAAAAAGTTTCTAAACTTGATTTTGTCGTTTCAGCATCATTCACTCAACGTCGAATCAAGAACGGCTTCGTAGTTCAAACCGATAAAAAATATATGGTAAAAAGCTAAACGTGTGCTAATGCATACCATAATCTACTTACCCCTGTTCTAACTGCATCTAAATCGATTCAGTCATCACGATGTAATTGAGTACCAAGCGATCAAAGACTTTCGATGTATTTACTTCACTTTAACTTTTACTCTTTACTTACTTTTGATGTATTATATATAATACTTATATATAATACATCAAAAGTAATATATACCTATATATATATATATATATTTATATATTACTAGTATTTGATTATCGGGGTAGGGTATCGCTCAAAACCAGCGTCTGGTGTCAATTAATGACACAAGACATTTATGCTGAGCCAAACCCCCACTTGGCACCACTATTTCATCTTTGTTTTTGTTTTTTCCTTGTTTTTATTTTTCTTTACTATGTTTGTTCTATAATTGTGTGGTTGTCAAATAAATGTATTTCTTTTTCTCTTTCTTTATATAGCGTTCGATCTTTCGAAACAATCACTATGGATGTGACGTTTTCGATGTTGCGACCATCGATGTAGTGATCTTCGTATTCATGAACCGGACCCAATTCTTTCAGGTATATCTGCTAAAGGCTCCTTCGTCATATGTCCATTACAAAGGCTGGACATGCGGCGGCGCCATCGTCAGCTCTCAGTTTGTCGTTACTTCGGCGGCGTGCTTGGAAGACGTTCAGCAAATGTACGTCATATCAGGGTATGTTTCACTTATCACTACAGAATTGTATAAGAACTCATGGAAAAAAGACAAAACAAAAAAATAATTAAATAATAATGCACAGGAAAAGAAAAAGAAAATAGAGGGACGATCTGGATGCATACCAAGAAGGTTGGTGCGAGGTGGCGCAGGATAAAGACGGCTGGAAAGACTTGGGGGAGACCTTTGCCCAGCAGTGGGATAGCATAGGTTATTAAAAAAAGCACAAGCCAAATAAAATGGCTTCGACTAATCGTTTTAAAGAAGAATTATCTTGCAAAGTAAAATAGCTCCAACAGAGTTCTGAAAATGATTGCATCCCGCTTTGATTATCCTATCCAGAGATACTGGAAAGGTCATTGTCACGGGCAGAACCAATTAATTCATGTGTTGTAGTTTTTTCACTCTACTAACATAGGTTTAAGAAAAATTGTTACTAACACAACTATGGATTTATCCGTAATAATTATATTTTATTTATTTATAGCTTAGAACATAAAAATATAAGTTACTTGCGAAATCCCGTGGTTTCACCCGCAGATGAAAAGTGCCATTATGTGTTATTTCAGGACTTATACAATAACGAAATAATAACTATCCAACCACCAACCATCTTCTCAAATAAATAAATTAAAAAAAAAAAAAATAACAAATAATAACAATTTTATTGACTTTCCTTTATTATTTACTATACCAAATTTCATTAAAATGTGTTCGGTTGTGGAGGCCTGAGAACGGAACAAACACACACACAAACTTTCGCCTTTGTAATATTTCTAGCTGCGCCCCGCGGTTTCCCGGGATAAAAAGTAGTCATATTTCAGTGTATAAGTCTCCATTCCTAATTTCATGCTGTAACGGCAAATCCATTCAGCCGTTACAGTGTGAAGAAGGAACAAACACACAGACACATATACAAACTTTCGCATTTATAGTATTAGTACGTAAGTAATAGTTAATAATCTTTGGTATTAGCACAGAATACTAAAGGGTATTAGTGTGATTCAAGGAAGAATTTTTTATTACAGATACAGACGTTATGTCCCGTCAACAGAACTTGAAAATGACGAGTGCACTAAGAAAATGAAGAAAAAAGTGATATTAATATGCTTGCCAAAGGGTAAATGAAACTACTCATATTATGCTTTTGTAATTTGATAGAAAGAAGGAAAGAAAGAAAATACATTTATTCATGATATCATACAACATACTGAAATAAGGAAAAAACAAAGACAATAAATACAACACAGTGAAATGTGGCGCGATGTCAGAAAAAGGTTCCGACTCAGTATACGCTATCAACACTGATTTTCCTGTCTTTGATATCACAAACAATTAGACAGACGGAATTTACAGCGTTCAATTATTTCCTAATCGCTCTTTAACAGTAAATAGTCCAAAATCTGGCGCGATTCCCGCTGCTGCATTGTAGCCTCGCGAGTATAGTTTGGAGAGTTCATTTGTTTGTTCATTTGTTTCAGATAAAGTAAGTCATATATGCATAGTTTCATACCAAAATGTGTTGTGTTTGGTGTCATTTTTTGACGACTTGATCACAAAAAATTGAAATTTCTCAACAAGGTTTACAAACTCTTAATTAGAATGAGTAAATTAACACATACAATTTCATTTTACAATATAATCTGTGCACTCGTCAACATGCTAAATTGCAACCACTTAGAATAATTCAATACACTGATTACAATGTATTGTACATATATTAAACTTTCGTAAAAAAATCTCGTAATGACAGTGAAAACCGTATCAAAATCCGTTGCGTGGTTTAGCAGAAGAAAGCAAAGAAACAGAAATGAGGACGCGGATAGCGGCTTTGTTTAGATGCGGGCGATTCTCGTCATTTATATACCTATCTATATATCTTTTACAGACTACAATTTCGACCACAAAAAGACCGAAAGCTGGGCACGCATCGACATCGCAGTTGTTAAAGTAGATTCACCGTTTGACTTCAACGACCATGCGTACATCTTATACTGTTCGTACATACCGAAGCCGATAGAAATCAACTTTGAAGTCAAATTGCAGGCCCCTGGACGAGACGTGATAGCTTTGGGATGGGGACACGCTGAAAGTTATAGAAAAGTCAGTAATATTATAAGTAAATAATTAAGTACTTTTTCCAGTCTAGTCCATTTTTATGGAGGTTATAAGTGCCGAGCTGGTTCGCCTGATAGTATGCACCATGCCCTTGCCCATAACAGTTGCAGCGCCATCTAAAACTTCGCTTGATCTGCAAGATTTTGCAAAGAACGCGCTCGTCATCAAATGGCTCCTAAGCCTCATTTATACACAATGCCCAGTTTTCTGAGATATTACGTTTTCGGAGACAAAACTGTTTATTACATGGATTCAGGATTGTGAATTAATGATGTTGACGAGTTTGAGCAGTTGCTCAACTGCCGTTTTTCTCTACCTTCGATCACATCGTCACTTACCGGCGACATAGTGGCCCAAAATAGGTAGATTTGTGAATATAAAAAATAGAGAAAAACGAACTATCGAGCTTGGGATGAATCAGCATCACTTACTTTATGGTACGTTTTGTCTTTCTTATGTAAAAGAAAATAAAACGGCACAGATGGGCATCATCGTTGATCCCCATCATTATCATCGTCAATCTTTATCACGGCCTCTCCCATAGCTCACCATTGAGCCCGATCTTCGGCTTTGGACATCTCCAATAACTGAAGCATTGCCGACGTACCTAGTTTCTTAATTCCAACGCTGCAAGGAGATAAGGGAAAGTAGTATCATTTATTTTTACTTATTTCTTTAGGACAAAGACGAAACTAATTACAACCAAGACACCTTACACTACGCACCAACCAGGATACTAGAAAAAGAGATCTGCTTACAATACTACGAGAACACTGAAAACATTTTGCCAGTCATAGCAAATTACATGATTTGCACGTTAGAATCTGGCAACATTGATGACAAAGGCGATATTATAATTAAAAGCCCGAGGAATTTAAATGGATGCATCTCAAAAATGGAAAGTCTATTCGGAGTGGCAGGTAGGACGGTAAGAATTATTTATTACTGTCTTTATTATTGTCTGTCTTGCAGACTTGCAGACAGACAGTCAAATTATCGACTGCACATTGGCTCCATTTGGTTGAACTCTTTGGGTGCAGAACACAAAAGTGTAGTGCAGACAAATGTGTTTAACTAACGACTCGCCACGGCTTCCCATACGTACAAATATCACATAGATCACACTTTCCAAGTTCCCATTTCACATAGATAGATCCTGGCCCTTAACTAGGATTCCCTGTATGTAGAGAACCAGGAATTACGAGTTTCAACAATACCCAGACACGAAACAAATACCTGCGCTTTTTTTCTGTGCGCTAACATTTGTACCGTCGTGTGAATCGAACTCGCAGCCTTGGTGGTGTAAGAGATTTGAACCAACCTGCCCAATCACTAAACTACAGAGGCTGTCAGCTAAAACCTTATCGTCCACAGTGTGCAGAAGACTACAGTGAAATCATCGCCCTTAGAACCGGAAAAGGAGACATTGCAGAAGTAGCAAGACCACAAAAAGTCATTGAAGAAACCAGGGATGAAGCAATGGCTCTCGGAAGATCCTTTAAACAAATTGCTTCAAGGACACCAGGGATTTGTCAAGTAAGTTTTATACACACATCTGAATGAACACGAGTCAATCGTTCACCGGATGGTAAGCGCCTACCATAACAGTTCCATCATCGTCTAGATCATTGTTTTGCAAAAGCTTGCGCGGACTCATCATACTGAGATATGGCTAGGTTACCGAAATTTAGGAAAATTTGCATATACTTCTTCTTTTCTAGAGCGAGTGTGGCTCAGAAGGAGCACGTGCGACTTTCGTTAAATCGAAATGCCCCTGAGTTCGAATCCCGCTGGCCCCACACCACTGACTTTCTTAAGTTATATGCGGATTTACCACTCGCTCTATAAAAGGTGAAGAAAAACATTGCGAGGAAACCGACATGTTCAAGAATTAATTACACAAATTCAGGGACATGTGACATCCACCCGCGATGATCCAGTGTGGCGGATTATAGCCCATACGCTCTCTTTGAGAGGAGGCCCGTGTCCGAGCAGGGAACGTGGTGGGCTGATGATGATGACTACTTGGAAGTTCAATATCTGACTATGGTGTGTAGTGCCTTCCAAGGCAATACAGTTGTAAACGAGGCCTACAGCTAACTGCTAACTGGTGGTAGGTTTCTCGGATGCGAGAGGCCGTCTGGGTGGGTACCACCGCTTTGCCAGTTATTCAGCCGCCAAGCAGTAGTGCGCAAGCATTACTGCGTTCCGGTTTAAAGGGCATTGTAGCCAGCGAAATTACTGGGCATTGTGAGACTCAATAGCTAATTGTCTCAGGGTGACGAGCGCAGTGCAGCGCCGCGCAGGATTTTCCAAAACAAAGTTCAGAGTGGTGCTGTTATCGTTATGGGCTGGCGTATTGCTTACGGGCAAACGACCAGCTCGTCTTGTCATTCTATAACATAAAAAAGTTATAATAAGAAAATAAGCATCCATCAGCTCTATCTGTCAACTAACTCCAATATCACAAAATACTTTCAGAATGACCACGGCGGCCCCCTAGTGACCTGGATGGGTGCCCACGAGGTCCTCATAGGCGTAGCGACCCTATACAAATTGGATGATCATGGGAACTGTAGGGGACCCTTTCTTTTTACTAGCACTCAGTGCAATAGTGCCTTTCTGAACTGCGTTTTGACAATGGATAACAGTACTGAAACGTGAGTTGGTTTACTTAATGTATTTTAAGCTGCTAGACGCTTTATTCTCATGACGTAAAAATCATGTTAAAAATCATAAAACCCTATGAAAAATATTTGTTTTTTTACGCTTAATAGATCTATGTTTAACCACTATCTCGCCTGATGTGAAGCGATGATGTGGCCTAAGATGGAGCTCATAGATCTAGAGAGAGACGGCAGTTGAGCGGCTGCTCAGACCCGTCTCCCCGATACTCTAGATTCAAGTTTGGTACCTTTATACCTAAAGATATTAATAGTATTTGGTTTATAGTTACTCCTTCGGGAACTATTCGTTTTCCAGGATAAAGTATCCTATGTATTAATCAAGCGTATAAGCTATCTCCATTCCAAATTTCATCCTAATACGTTTACGAACGTTTTTAGAGTACGGACGTACGAACGAAGAGGAAACAAACACACTGACATACAAACTTTCGCAATTATAATACTATGTAGATGCGCCTTGCGCTTTTCCAGGAAAAGTAGCTTATGTGTTAATCCAGGGTATAAGCTATCTCCATTTCGAATTTCACTCATATCTGATGAGCCGTTACAGCGAAGAAGAAAGTAAAGAAGTAATACTCGCTGACGTACACACTAACACTTTTACATACAAACTTTCACATTTATAATATATATTGTACAAGGAAAATCTTTGTCTTTAATCGCTGATCGTTTTTCTTCATATTTCAGTCGTCGACAATGTCAAAAAGCAGAGGAAAAAGGAGTTAAACTGATTCAACGACGTGTATCGTGGTTCAGCCATCGTGAGAGGTATATAAACATTAGTTATCGCTATGACAAAAAAAATCAGTCTGTGTATTAATTTATTATATTATTTATTAAAACTAATTGTACATATTTTTTTAATTATTAAATTAATCTCATAATTACTATAACTAATTAAATTAACTTATTCATTGTATGATTAAAAAATACGTCGGTGAATTATATCATTATATTATTTATCATAACTAATTGTACATAGATTAATTAAATTATTAAATTAATACCTATAATTATATAACCAATTAAATTAATTAATTGATTACATGATTAAATGTGTTGTATTGTAATTATTTTAATTGTAATTTAATGTACAAGGCTCGTAAGGTCTAAGCTGAGTTAGTCCCAATTCGGTACAACATTTGTAAACAAAAACATTCATTTTGAATAATTTTGAAACGAAACAAAATCAATATAATTATAGCCCCTAGGTTAAAACAATATTTTGTTTTTTTACAGCCCCGCTGAGAATGAAAAAATTCACGAGAGACATCAAGTACCTATCAACGCGTTTGGCTAACGTTCTACAACGCTCTTGATTATCATCATCATCACCCCATTACGTTCCCACTGCTGGGACACAGGCAGTGCGGGTTGGTGGATGTCATATGTCTTTAAATTTATATACCGGCCTTTTCTATTCGTTAAAGTATACCGGTTTCCTTTTAAAATACAATTTCAATTAAGTTATGTTATATCAAATAGTTTATATGAAACTTTTGTTTTTTATTACTCAGCAAATAATAACACAAACATAGATAAATTTAATGTTAAAATTAATTGAAAATTAATTGTAATTAGAATATAAATATTTTCTAACATATGACGTGTAAATATATATTATTTATTAATATTGAATCCTCACGATGTTTTCCTTCACAGTTTTAGAAAAAATATTGAATCTAGGCATGATTTAACTTTGGTTTAGCGGGATTCGAACTGCGGTGCGTCGCAAAAATTGCACGAGTTCTCGCTGAGCCGCATTCGCTTCATATAATTAGTACAAGAATACCGTTCAATTGAAAAAGGCTTCTGTAGGTAGTTTTGTGAGCCATTAACGGTCATCCTAACGTAATTAATTAATTAACTTATTAATTAGTTACCTAATTAATTATTTAATTAAAAAAATCTAATAAAAAAGCTTTAGTTAAACTATAGCAGCACCGAACAATTGCTTCACATAAATATATAACTGACACACAAAAACAAACATCCACACCAACATACACCCTCACCACCAACAGGCACCTTCTCCAACACACTACATAAACTTACTCACTCACAATTTACTCTTGAACTGATTGATTAACCTTAAAGAAGAACATTAGGAAGGGAACTAGCTCTCACAAACACAGGGAATCCTACCGTGAGAGCTAGGGTCACACAGATCCAACAATACGTACTTTATCCAATTCTGCATGTTGCATGTTAGATTTAATATAATGTTGTTTAACTGGCACTTCTAATTATCTATAATGATCAAATTAATGTAACATAGATTAAGTGTTATCTTGAACCTATTTTCAAATGAAATAAAATTTATTTATTTATTTATTATTTTAAATGAAAATAAAAATAATGTAAATTTTAAAATAAAAAGTTTCGTTAAAATAAAAATCTAGCCAATAATTATTACTTCTTTATTTCAGGTAGATTAAAAAACAATAGTTACATAAGTGACTAAAGTAATTCTAAGACCTATATATCTATACCTATTATATATACCTTACAGACTAGCATAAATATAATAAAACAATAAAACTATTTTTATAAAGCTACTACCCAGTTATTCTGCCGCCAAGCAGTAGTGCGCAAGCATTACCTACTGTGTTCCGGTTTTGAAGTACATTGTAGACAGTGAAATTACTGAGCATTATGAGACTTAACAGGTAATTGTCTCAAGGTGATTGCGCAGCATTTTGCAGTTTTGGGTAGTGCTGTTACTGTTCTGGGCAGGCGTATTGCTTACCATCAGGCGAACTACGAGTTCGCCTTGTCGTGCAGTTACATAAAAAAAACCCAACAGGGAATTGTTTGTTAACACCTTAGGCGCCATGTGTATCTTTTTGTCACACAGCGTCTGGAACACTGTGTATTCAAAAGTATACACATCTTTCTACTTAGTAAACGCGCCGTGTATCCTTTAGGAACACGTTTTCTATACATCTATTACACAAAAATGAAAGCCCTAGCCTGTCGCAATTTGTATTTTTTTTTAAACGGTCACGTAGAGTCTGGCACTGAGGATGTTAATATTTTTTATTAGCTAGACTTTTATTTTTAATTTAAGTATTTTTAAAACAAAAATTATAGACGTTATGGCTTTATTACTCTCACCATCTTTATCAAATCAAAGATTGCTAAGTCATTAATTATTTTTTTACTGCGATTGGTGTCAAAGAACTCGACGACGCAGGTTCTACCAAAGCTTTTTAATGTTCAGTGGCGTACATTTTTGTAGCCTGTAGGTGGCTGAACATTCTCGATTTTTAAATTAACTCTACACACGACGTAAATTTATATTAATTTAGCTTATCTGTACCTACCTATTTTCTATAGATATACTGTCTATTAGTTCAAGCTTAAACTTTATTATTTAATCGGTTGGCATCGTGAACACAAATTGTTTACGATAACGCGCATGTCGCGCGATTCAATGGGTTATGCATTATTTAACTTTTAGAGAAAAACACAAACAGACTTCTAGACTGTGTCTATATTTTTGTTTCTGTTGAATTTTCAAAAAGTGCTGAATTAATTTCGATTAAATTTATATGGGACCACCTCTGAAGTATGAACTACCAAACAAAAAAGAATTATCAAAATCGGACTACTCTGTAAAAAGTTATGTGTGGTCTTACATAAAAAATAGATATATAGGTATGCGTTGACTTCAGAACCTCCTCCGTTTTTACGTCGGTTAAAAAGAATAAGATATATATATATATATATATATATATATATATATATATATATATATATGTATATATATATATATATATATATATATATATATATATATATATAGTTTAATAACATATAGCTATTTTAAACGTATCTAGGTTGAAAGGCCCTCAAAGGCACCTGCGGTCTCTCGAAAATCATTTCATTTTCAGCAGGTCTGAAAACAAAAATTAAATATACATTATGAATCGAACACTGGAATGCGTATACTTACCTACATAGTGCTTATACGCAGGCATATTTATAATTAACATCGGGGAGACGAGTCTGAGCAGCCGCTCAACTGCCGTCTCTCTCTAGATCTATGTCCTCCCTCTTAGGCCACATCATCGCTTCACATCAGGCAAGATAGTGGCCAAACATAGATCTATTAAGCAAAATATATATATGTTAACTGCACCCCGAGGTCTCACCTGGGTTGTAAATTTTACCCTACGTCTATTCCAGGATATAAAGGAGAACTTTCTAAAAAACATTCACGAAAATCTGTTTAGTAGTTTTTACCTGTTTATGTAACAAACGTCCATACAGACAAAGATTGTCTGGAAAACATCGCATATTGACGGTAAGACCGCCCAATATACATTATTTTTTTAAGTTCTTCTATATATTTATTTCTATGTTTTTTGGTGTACAATAAAGTGCTATCATTCAATCAATCCATACATCCATTCAAACTCACAAACATTTGCTTCTTTAAACTTAGTAGAATTATAGTTTGTTACACACACACACCTAGATAATACATAAATTGGTGACGCCACACGACGTGGATGTCCATTGACGACGGAGACCGGTTTTGTCGGGTATTTAGTAAATAAATGATGAAGGCATCAGCTATATTCTTAATATCGTAAATATAAAACAAAGAAAGGAGAAAAATAAAGAAAAAAGATGGAAGAAGGAAGACTAAAGAAGAAAGAAGAAAGAAAAAAGAAGAAAGATGAAAGAATAACGAAGAAAGACGAAAGAAGTACTAAGAAAGAAGAACGAAGAACGAAGAACGAAGAACGAAGAAAGAAGAAAGAAGAAAGAAGAAAGAAGAAAGAAGAAAGAAGAAAGAAGAAAGAAGAAAGAAGAAAGAAGAAAGAAGAAAGAAGAAAGAAGAACGAAGAACGAAGAACGAAGAAAGACGAAAGAAGAAAGAAGAAAGAAGAAAGAAGAAAGAAGAAAGAAGAAAGAACAAACAAAGAACAAAGAAGAAAGAACAAAGAAGAAAGAAGAAAGAAGAAAGAAGAAAGAAGAAAGAAGAAAGAAGAAAGAAGAAAGAAGAAAGAAGAAAGAAGAAAATAACAAGGTTGGGGGTACTAAAACTTTGATGGTCATAAAAGGACACAACTCAAAGCGCCATTATAGTGATTTTTGTTTGTGCCTCTTTTCGTTTCGACTATAGTATAAAATTTTAATATTTACCCATCGGGGTGCCCCACCCACGATATTGATCGTCTGATCACTTTATAATCTTCTGGGTGATCACATCTGCGTCTCCTGTAATAGCACGAATACAGTATTAACATAGTCGCAGTAGAAGTAAGAATAAAAATAAATAAAAACGAGAAATATACCTATCTAATTGAGTTAAGTTTTCTAATAAACGAATAAGTCCTTCATGGGCAATTGTGTACGTTTTTACAATAAGATTCCAAAATGTATAATGGAGCTCACAGAAAGTAGATTCAAATTGAGTGTGAAAAATATTCTAATGAAAAAAGCATACTATGCAGTTAGTAATTACATAGAAGACAAAGATACATGGAACATTCCGCTTCTGCCAAGTAGCCAACTGGCACATAAGAAAAATAATATTGTCAAAAATAAACATAAAATATTGTAACAAAAGTTCTAAAAAATATGCCCCTCAGTTTCTTGCCGTATTTTCTAAGTAGTGGTTCTTTTTCCGATACGGTGGTAGAGTCATTGTAATAATTGACGTTCATAAGTGCGTCTGTGACGACAAAATTGAATAAAGAACTTTTGATTGATTGATTGATTGGATTAACTTGGTCAAAAATGTCAAAATAAAAATGAAACTATCCTTCACGGTCATGACCTTTGTAACAGAGAAATATCGAATTCTTTTAATAAATAAATTTTAGCGCTGTAGCTCGCCTAGCCGTTCGTAACAGATATGCTAGGTTAAGCAACGTTCGTAGCGGTCACAACTTGGATGGGTGACCGTTTGTGTGGTATAATTATATCTGAGTGCTACCGTGCTTCGGATGGCACGTTAAGCCGTCACTTCCGGTTTTTTCTTAGGCCAACAATCGTTAGGCTTGTCGGAGAGGGAGAGGATAAATAAAAAGTAAACCTTGTTTCTTAAGTTAATAGGTGTATAGAGGTCAAGGTGTAATATTTTGTGACAGTATGTAGGAGTGGGGGTAGTGGAGAGGTAGGCATAGGTTTTCAATGTAGAAGCATCTCCAAATGGAAACTGTCCCCGGGCCAATAACACTTGGCTCAGTCGGAAGATCTTCCTTATTAAAATTTAATAAGGAAGATCTTCCGACTGAGCCAAGTGTTATTGGCCTTTAATAAGGAAGATCTTCCGACTGAGCCAAGTGTTATTGGCCCGGGGACAGCTGTCCGACAGAACCTAATTGGAACTTGTATAGGTCTTATCTGTCGTGCGAATTTCGTTTGTGCGATGTAGGATTTGTATAGAAATCTGCGAATTTGTATGGGCGCTTATGCTACTTTGTGTCAGCGCCATCTATGAGCATATCGTTGATATATGTGGCAGGACAACAGTACATACCCTTCAGTATCATTTTGATTCGGAGGATGGAGGATACAGTCCAGAAAGGCACTGTTGCACTGGGTACTTGTGAAGAGATAAGGTCCCTCGCATTTCTGGTTGGAGTCCAGTTTGAACATGGTCGCTACTCCAATTACGACCTCATGGGCCCCCACCCAGGTTACCAGGGGCCCTCCGTGGTCATTCTGAAATATGGAGTATTGAACTATAATAATAATAATAATGATGCACTTAGAGACAGTCCCCGATAAGTGTTGCCCATTACATATCTAAACTAAATGTTCTAAGAAGCCTCTACATGTTGGACACATGTCCCCGCGCAAGCCTTCCAAAAGAACGGGTGTATAACCCGTGAGAAAGAGCGACATAATAATAAATAATAATAATAGTTTATTTATTTAAAAGGTATACAGATAAGTTTTAAATCTATAGGCTCCCAAAGTAGTTAGAAAATGTGTTTGGGGTGCCTTTATATTTAAATTGTGTATTCCATTAGAACGACACAAAATATATTGTAAAAAGAAGCAAAACTGGAAGACTGAAGGCATCGTTTTAGCTAGTAAATTTATTTTTTTTATTCTTAATAATTTTTGGAACTTTGAGTCGCTCAGCGACTATGCCAGTCCCGTATGGTCTAACAATTAATAAACTAAACTAATTAATTATTCTATATAAGCTAGTAAAAATAAACGAGTAATTTACCAAAAAATGCAAATGTCAAAAAATATTCAAAAACTGTAATACGTTTAAAAGTACGACGAAGTAGATACAAAGTAGAGTAAGGGGTTTCTACATTATCTCAGAGAAAGAATTATTCTCCACGATTGTCCTACGAAAAGATTTTGAAGATTGATTTCTTAAATGACATCGCAGGCTTACTTGACAAATCCCCGGTGCTTTCTCTCCTTTTTCTTCTTCTTCAAGTCCTTCTACTCCTTCTCCTCCTTCGCCTCCTTCTCCTTCTCCTCCTTCTCCCCCTCCTTCTCCTCCTCCTCCTTCTCCTCCTTTCACTACTGCTCCATCTACCTGAGCTTGCCTTTGATCGTAAGTTGCTGGTTCCTCTTCGGCGTCTTGTCTTCTTGCAATTCTAACTGAGGGATCTAGTATGATTATTCTGCCTTTTTCTGCGCCTTCAAAGTCAATGATTTCACTACTGTCCTCACACTGGAAAGTGAAAGTAGAGGGCTAAATTCCGCTCAATTTGATTGACGTTGAATGAGAGTTGACCCAATCGAAAGTAATTTGTGAATCGAACAAAAATTGGCATTCTGTTCGTGATAATCACCGTCCAGTCTCGATATGGTCTCAGTATACCGTAACCGGAATACCTTTTAGACTTTGCTTAACTGTCGGCGACATTACAGTCATCAAGATTACATTCGAGCGGTCCCGAGCGCAGCTATTGTTATGATGTTTATACATATTATAGACTATACTACCTACTATTATAAAATCGTACTTCCTACTTAATATTATAAACGCGAAAGTTTGTAAGAATGTATGAAAATGTTATAAGAAAATTATTAATAAGCAAATAAATTATTAATAATTTAAAAACTGAATAAAACTAAACTAAAATATATTAAATACTATGTACATGCCGGGTATCGGTTGAGCCAACTGAATGGCCTACAGATAATTCAACCGATACCCGTCGTCCGGCAACGTGCCCAAAATGCTGGCGGCGTTGCCTCGCTGAATTGCGAGGCTGATTCTTTGGCCAAAATACACGCGAGCATTTTGGTCACCTGTGGATTCCACCAGCCGCCCCGCCAAATCCTTATAAATTTCTAGTGCTCCTGGTCCCCACGGGCCCAACGTCTCTACCCCAAACGGCAAAAACAGGTAACCCCTATCGAGACCTGAATATTTGCGCCATTTGAGGGATTCTGCCGCTGTAGCGGCGCCACCCACCCGTAGAGACGTCTCCGGAAGATGGGACGGCGCCAACGTGTCTACACAAGTAGCATCCCAAACCAGGGACCGTCCCATCCTCCAGGGAATGAGCGTCATAACGTCAGGCCTTTTGCCATTGTCCCGCACTAGGCCGTTCGGCTCCAGGATTGCAGTATGAGATATATGTATGCGATATGCGATTGATGTACCTTTGTTACTCTTTCACGCAAAAACTACTGAATGGATTTTGATGACATTTGGTATGGAGATAGCTTATACCCTGGATTAATTCATAGGCTACTTTTATCCCGGGAAACCGCGGGTGAAACCGCAGGGCGCAGCTAGTGTTATTATAAGTAAGTAATAGATGAGGAATGCGACACCCAAGACAAACCTGTTTAAGGTTTATAATGTGTTAGTAATATAAGAAAAGTTGTAAAATTCATATGAATAAAATAAAAAAACATTAGCATTCGCATTTCGAGCGACGTTTGACGTCATTTGTCAAGTTAGCAGAATACGATTTGTGACATTTACGAGATTGACACTAGATCGGTACTGCAATTGGAACAGACATTGGTGTGAGACCTCAATGGGAACAGATTTATTTAGCAGAATTAGACTTTTGCTTATATCGGACTAGGGCCAGAATATGTTGTTGTTGCTTATGTTTTATATATTCGGGCCAGTTCACCACTATTAATAATTATGAAAGAGTTTACTGGCCCCAGTCCTTTAGATCTGCTATTGGGACCAGCTTTGCCGGTATACAGAGCTCGTCGAAACAACAGTTGACAATTACATGAAATATCGACTCTAGAATACAATTCTAGGTCGAGCTGTTCAAAAACTCTCCTTGCTCTCGTATGTTAGTTAAAGTTGTTTTTATATAACTAGGTGGCGAGACGAACAGGTCATTCACCTGATAGTAAGCATCACGCCTGCCGTTAACAATTACAGCGTCACCCAGAACCTTGTTTGGCAAAATCCTGCGCAGCACAGCACTGCGCTCAACACTCGAGCTCTTGAGTCTCATAATGCCTAGTCATTACGCTTGAAATGGGTATTATTTAAAAGGAACACAGTAAATATATTGGTATAAAAAAATTGCTTACTTACCGGTACACCTGGCATACCACGAAGTTTTGCCTCCTTAGTGATGCAACCCTCAGCGACGGGTTCGCTTCTCACCAAAAGATTGCCTTTATCATCGATGTTGCCTGCTTCTAAAGTGCATATCATATACTTCTCAATGATAGGCGGTATTGCACTGTTGCCGTCGAAATATGTCATACATTGATGTTTTTCCATTATTTTGGTGGGTGCGTAGTGTAAAACTGCTTGGTTGTAGCTAGCTTCATCTTTGATCTAAAGAAAGAAAGAAGAAAGATTTGACAATTTATTCGAGACAGACACGCAACATTACATAGAACCATAATACTATAGTATAGGTACATAACTATACCTATACCTATTATATTATATAACAAGCACCTAAGTTATCTACGTGACAAGGAGCCCGCTTTTTCTCCCGTACTGTGGAATATAAGGCATATTGCCACTGCTGCATGCGATGTAAGCGGCGCTTGTAGACAACCCACCCACTTGTTGTATCATGCACTTGCTGTTTAGATGCGCGAAAGTTTTTACCTACCTACATTTTTATTCTCTTTTTAGAAGTACAGTAATGTTGTTCTAATTACCTAATTTAACTAAACATAGTTGTAATTTGTGCATAAGCTACGCTTAACGGCATTTTATACAGTTATATATATGTTGTGTTTTATCTGTAAGTGAATAATTTACATGACTGATAAGTTAATTTTAATTTAAAATATTAATTTGATATAATTTTCATTGTAGTAAAATCTTTCTTTATGAATTATTTCTAACTGACATTTATATTATAAGTGACATCTATATTAATGACAGTCGTACTAATTATGTACCTACCTATTTTTGAAATTATTGTTTGACACTACTATATCTTATCTTTGATTTGACGTGTATTTTTAGTACGAATAAATGATTATCTGATTATTAATATTTGCTTGGAGTCGTTGTAATATCTAATTATGAAACTTGACATTAATTAATTGTGGTATGAAATTTTAATTTAATAATTTTATTTTCATTTGTCTTTTAATATTAAATTTGAATATGTTAGCACACCATTGTTATTCCGCTCTTTCTCACGGGTTATATACCCGGTCCTTTGGAAGGCTTGCGCGGGGACATGAGTCCAACACGTAGAGGCCTTTTAGAGCATTTAATTTAGATATGTAATGGGCAACACTTATCGGGGACTGTCTCTAAGTGCATCATTAGAAGATACAATCAAAGACAGCCCCCGATAAGTGCGAGGACTATTATTGAAGATATGAAAATTACTTATGATTGGGCTATTGAGGTGAATTTTTACTGGAGAGCCTGTCTATGATATGAGACCTCGGCACCTGCCAGTTCCGCCTCATAAGAAAATATTTTGGCAGGTGGTGACTATTGTATTATTCCTATTATTATTAGTATTATTGTCCTGTTGGTAAAGGGCTATTTAAGAACCCCCTTTAAAAAATGTGCAGCAAGAGCGGTTCCGCACTGCATCCGATCCGAATCCGAAAAATGCTGTCCAAAGTAACCGCACAGTGCTTTTTTTATGTGACTGAATGACGAGACGAGCTGGTCGTTTGCCTAATAGTAAGCAATACGCCAGACCACAACAATATTATCACCACCCTGGGTGGTGGCAGGATTTTGCAAAACAAAGTTCAGAACTCCTGCGCGGTGCTGCACTGCGCTCGTCACCCTGAGACAATTAGCTGTTGAGTCTTATAATGCCCAGTAATTACGCTGGCTACAATGCCCTTCAAACCGGAACACAGTAATGCTTGCGCACTACTGCTTGGCGGCTGAATAACTGGCTAAGCGATGGTATCCACCCAGGCGGTCTCTCGCATACGAAAAACCTGCCACCAGTGAAAGACAGGTTACGCACTAGATCCGAGTCCCGTCATCCGATTTCTCTATTAATCATGGATGACGGATTTTGTTCGGACTCGGATCAGATGCAGTGCTGAAACGCTCTTACGATAAGACGAAGAATAATTTATATGACTATATCATCATCAGCCTGTAGTCGTCCACTGCTGGACATAGGCAGAGGTCTATATATATATATATGGCGTTCATAGGGGAAGAGCCCCTATGAACGCCATTGAGCCCGGTCTTCAGCTCTTCTCATCCAGTTTCTTCCGGCCACCTTTCGCAGGTCGTCACTCCATCTGGCCGATGGGCGTCCTACACTACGCTTGCCGATTCACGGTCTCCACTCGAGGGCACGTCTACTCCAACGGTTGTCCGTCCTTCGAGAGATGTGACCAGCCCATTGCCACTTCAGCTTGCTAATTCTATGGGCTATGTTGGTTACTTTGGTTCTCTGTCGCATTACCTCATTGCGGATCGTATTTTTCAGTGAAACTCCGAGCATAGCCCGCTCCATAGCTCGCTGAGCGACTTTGAACTTGTGGATCAGTCTCACTGTGAGTGTCCACGTCTCGGCTCCGTAGGTTATTTCTGGTAGGACACACGCATTAAAGACTTTATGATATGACTTACACTTCTCCATATTTCCGCATGGCCCCATCCCAAAGCCATGGCGTCTAGCCCAGGGCTTTGATACCTCGGTTCGAAGTTAATATCTATTACTTCTGGTATATAAGAACATTGTGTTTCGTAAGACTTGTCCGTAAAATCAAAGGGCGACTCCACTTTGACCAGTGCTATGTCGATGTTGGACCAGAGCTCTGTTTTGTTGTAGTCGAATTTATAACCTGCAATGGGAGTTTGTAAAATATAGTTAACCTACAACACAATACAATACAATAACACTTTATTGCATACAATACAAAAAAAGTGACAGATTAAAAAAATCTAAAAATCACGATTTTATGCATGTAGAATGCATTGTCATCGAGTTGTGAGTTGCCTTGAAAGTTTCAGCCGGATAGCTAAGCGGAAAGTGCTCGGAATTTGATTTGCAAGATTCCACCCGGAACGACAGACAAACAAGAAAGTGACTTAATAAAAACGTGGTAATAACGATGACAAAATACATTAATTTTAGGTACAATGCGCAGCCTTATCGCTTACAGCGATTTCTTCCAGACAACCTTTGGATAGATAAAACAAGTATGAGAAACAATCTAGTTGATTTTTCCGCGTTAATCATGGAACTCCATAATATTTGAAGAGTTGTTGTTTAGCAATATCCAGGTAGGTAACATATCGATAAGAAAATTAAAAAATTAGGTATGTACTCACTCTTTGGAATGCAGGTTAACACGACCTTTTTTTTCTTGTTCTTAGTACAATCGTCTTGTTCAATTTGATTATCAGCAACGAATTTTTTATACCTATAATAAATAATTATAGGAAAAATTATAACTAAGTACGGCAATTCGCTCACTACATTCACACTACATCACTACAGATTCAAAGTCAAAATCAAATATCATTTATAAAATAGGACATAAACACATGATACAAATAAAATTAAAAATATGTTAAAAAATGTCTTAGTAATAAGCAAAGCCAAGGCTGTGATTTCTCCAAAAAAAATTGTGTCATTATGCTGAACATAGCCAACGTTCCCACAACTAGGCAAGCATATTTGCCTTCTCTCACAGGGAGAGTATGAGCCATAATAATCTACCTCACAGTGTGGCTTTGCGGATATCACGCACCACGAATTTCATGATTCTAGGACGTGCGGGTTTCCTCGCGATGTTTTCCTTCATTGTTTTAGAGCAAGTGACAAAAGTCGCACATGCATAGCACATAATAACTACAGACAATAATTTTAAAATCCATGGATTCAAGTCTAAATAGGTAGTCAATCCCAGTTAGTTTTTCAGAAATAATCAATGTACAGAATTGATAGTTTTAGGGTGACGAGCGCAATGTAGTGCTTCATAGGATTTTACATAACAATGTCCTGCAGGCCTACCATAAACGCCTTATACCTAGCAGGAAAGTCTAAGCATTTTATTGTACTGTCCTGCAAATTCGTACCATGACGTATGGCGTATGACGTACGTATGACGTAGCAGGCCAGCCAGCTATCGGCTGGTGCTTGCTTTTATAGTTGGTGCTGCGAGTGTTATGGGCAGGAGTGACGCACGTGTCCTGATTCTATTACATTGGTACAAAACGACGGCATATTAGAGACGTAGTAGGTAGGTGACATACCCAGGAATGACATACACATGGTGAAGATCCTCAACGCAGGCCGCAGCAGTCAGCACATAGGAAGGGCTGACGATGGCGCCTCCGCATGTCCAACCAGTGTAGAGCCTAGGCGATGAGGCAGCTTTTAGCAGGTACACCTGGAAGTGTGCCATAGAGAGACAGAAGGAGAGAGAGGGAGCGAGACTGCATTAATAATTTTATTATAGCACTTGCCAGCCAGATCTCCAGACTTTTCGTAGCTTTTTTCGAGTCATTAATTATAATTAAATTAATTCAGTAGTTAGGTACGTACCTACCCACTAAGTCCTTATCCATAAAATAATAAAACAAAAATTGAAAAAAAATGCCCCTGAGTTTCTTGCCGTATCTTCTGAGTAGTGGTTCTTTTTCCGATAGGTACGGTGGTAGTCATTGTAATTATTGACGTTCATAAGTGCGTCTGTGATGCCAAAACTGAATAAAGAACTTTGAACTTGAATAATTCTACGGAAAAACTATAGGATTTCGATAGGTAATTAATGAAACACCTACTACCGAGACATCTCTCTACTTTTATCTCATCTCCAAATGGTAGTCCCTACTAGGTAGGTACTTAATACTTTTTAAACTGACTTTAAGAAAGGATGAAGGTATAAGGTAATTTGTACATTTTTACCACGTATTTTTTATCTGATTGAACTTCGAAGCCGTCCTTGATTCGACGTTCAGAGAATGATGCTGAAATGAAAATTGCGAAACAACAAAATAAGAATGGAGGCGTGTGCGACGCATGCCAGCTCTATCTATCTGAAGTTCTGTTGTGTTTGTTTATCCTGAACTGTCCCACTGCTGGGCAGAGGCCTTCCCTCGTCTTTTGCACTGCTCTCGATGTTGAACTGTACCTACATTGCCAGTCTCTGACAAAAGCGTCAAGTTCGTCACGCAAAAGTAAGTAGGTAGGTAGGTACTTTCGGAAGTAGGACAAACTGGTACCTAATAGGGCATTAATAACAAGTTTTAGAAAAAAAAACCGACTTCAATGCATCTTCGAAGAAGAAGAAAATTATGCGGGACCACTTCGTAGCTATACTGAACCCAACGCAAAAAGAACTTTCCAAATCGGTTCATAAATGACGGAGTTCTGAGGTAACAAACATAAAAAAAATTCAATCGAACAGAGAACCGTCTCCTTTTTTGAAGTCTGTTGAAGAGGTGAGCCTGGACGACTTTTTTATATACCACTGAGTCACGAGACGAGCACGTCGTTCGCCAGATGGTAAGCAGAACTTCTGCCCATAGCAGTTGCCACCAGATGCAGCACCACCCAGAACTTTGTTTTGCAAAATCACATCACACAAATCACTGCACTACGCTCGTCACTCGATACGATTGGCGCTTGAGGGATTGGCATTTGGGTAGGGAGGCAGATTCCAAAAAAACAAAAATTTTGATTTACACCTAATCACTAAAATAGTACAAAACCGGCTGTTTATTCATTTTGTACCTACTTCTATACTACTATATGGATTTCGATGCGGTTTTCACCATAATTTGGTTAATTTCTTGATGTCATATTCGCATCCGTGCGTAACCGGGGCGAGTCGCTAGTAATATAAATGGCTTACATTGAATTATCGTCAAAAAAACAATCAATTGGGTGGTGTATATCACAGACATTTGGAATTCTAGCTCTCTGAGGCTAAATATTGCAAAGTAATTAATTATCGTAAAATTTGAATTAAAGTCACAGTTCCTTGGCAACGTTAATTGCCGAGGCACAACCATGATGGCAGAAATAATAGTATTTTTAGGCAAATGCCTTTCGTTCCTAATTAAATCTTCAAAAAACCTGCTGTAATAGTTATGTACCTACATCAATAATATTTTTTTACGATGGCGGTTGTACCAAGAACAATAGGTACTTTTCTTATCTAAGACCTTAAATTTAAAAAAAAAGTATGTATATACTATCGAATTGAGAACCTCCTTTTTTTAGCCGGTTAATAATTCATTTTCATCATCATCAGCCCATTACGTTTCCACTGCTGGGACACGGGTTTGCTCTCATAGAGTACAGGCCACAATCTACCACGCTCGCCCAGTGCGAGTTGGTGGATGTCACATGTCCTTGACTTTTAAGCTATTGCATAGCTTCTATCGCGGGCCTTAGCGTGGAGACCGAATCCAGAAATTCCGTAACGAAAATAACCTAACACCCCCCACTCCGAATGCTATGCAATAGCTTTACCGCGGCAGTCTCCGAGTGCCACACGTCTATTTTTTTGTGATTAATTCTTGGACATGCTGGTTTCCTTACGACGTTTTCCTTCACCGTTTTTAAAACGAGTGTTAAATCTGCACATAACTTAAGAAAGTCAGTGATGCGAGGCCAGCGGGATTTGAACTCGGGTGCGTCGGATCGAAAGTCACGCGTGCTCCCACTGAGCCACACACGCTCGAATATTTCATTTTGCATAATTCATTTTATAACAAAAAAGCGTTTGCAATTCTGATGTTTCTTCGAAGTTCAAGGTCGAATATCGATGAAATTTATATGGGACCACCTTGTCGCTATACTGAACCAAACGCAAAAGAATTTTCCAAATCAGTTTATAAATGTCGAAGGTCTGAGGTAACATACATAAAAATACAATGAAACAACCAGTAAATCTATTTAATGACATGTATTTACAATTTCAAATATGTAACTATATCACTTAACATAATATTTAAAATAGTTATTTATCGGTTATATTTACTTTTTTATTATACAAAAAGCTATGGAACAAAACCTATGATATCAACGCCTTTACAAAATTTACATAGATATTTAAAATTACTCTAAACCGTTACTTATAAAAATTATGGAATCTTTTTTAGATTTTTTTATTTTATATATTTATTTCAAAGTGGAAATTAAACATAAGGTAGAATAGTGTAGGTATGTGAAAAATATAAACAACGGTTAATGATATTCTTAAAAAATATAATTTTTACTTACATTTCTAAATTAAATCTATTTAATAAAAAATCTATTAATTTTGGGGCGAGATCATGGCACTTGCCCACACAGTATCTTATTATACGGTTTTATACAAAATATTTTACTATACGGATTTTCATTCGGTTTTCACTGCACTGTCAATTAAAGAATTACGAGAAGCGGTTTCGGTCAAACTATAGACCCGTTGTCACCGTAGGCCTTGTCCCTGCTATGGGGACAACAGGACGTCATTAAATTTTAGTACCATTGTCCCCTTTACGGAGATACTGCCACTAGGTTAGGTTATGTTAGAACAGTGACCACACAGCGCGAGCCGACCGAGCGAAGCGAGCGTGCCGCGGTAGCGGCCGTCGCAGCGCCAGAAAGTAGTTTTTCGCATATAATGTTTAATTAACTATATCAACGGAAACAGAGTAAGGGGACATTGGGACGTATTTTTAAATATTTTATTAAAGTACCACTGTCCCCGCTTAACGGGGGCATGGCTTTCGGGGACAACGGACCTACACCAAAATACTGGGACTAATTTTCTTTCGAAATTTGGTTGTAATTAGTAAGCAAGTGCCATATCATAAGAACGTCATTATGCGAAGAGGTATTAAAAAAACCTCTTCGCACATTTAAGGCAAAACAAAACCATGAATATACAAAACCTTGAAGATCGATTGAATAAACACCGTGGTATTATATCCCCAATTTGGTAAACATACCCTTTTATACATGTTTGCTTACGTTAAGGGGTGTATATGTACCTTATTACATTAATTTTACCACTGTATATCCGAAAACTCAAGATTTGATTCAACATATATACTCTTATTTTTTTCCTTAATTCTGCAATTTCTACAGGCAAGAGTGGAGATTACCTGGAAGAACGGCCTGGGCCCTAATTCACTGACAACTTGGCGATTCCTTGCTTCGAAATCACTTCGATTCCTTAATTAGGACCCTGTTTTTTTTCTTTACTAATTTATGATAAAATAAAATAACTAAATTCAGCAGTAAACACTTTCGTCTTCCACTTAAAACATCGTTCCATAAATGTTTAGAAATAATTAAATCTAAACTTATCCATAATAAAAGTAATTAATATAATGGTTACATATACACCCTTATATTATCATAACTTTATTAGAGACTAGAAATAGTGATGTCCAATTATAGAAAAATGATTTAAAAAGAAAATACAGTTTAATATATGAAAGAAAAACAGTCACTGTTAAACATTCCTGTTGAAACAACACTATTTCTAGAAACACTCGAATCACACTAACGCCCGGTTTTTTAACCTCTCGTCAAGGAACAGTTAGTTGACGATCTGTCAAATCTCTGAAAAGCCATTCCTTGAGCGTACTATAAACGATACGAAATGACCGCGGACGAACGGTATATACCGTCCAACCTCTTTAGCATAGGAGGAAAAAATTCTATCCCGTTTTTATCCACTTTTGTTGATTGAAAGGGGACAAAACAGGGGATACAAATATTTTACAGGCAACCTTCAATTACTGTCAAAAATATGTAAATTTTGACAAATATTTGATAGTAATTGAAACATTGTTTTCAGTCAAGTAGGTATTTTAAGTATTTTTAATCAAATGACAGCATTAGCTTCTCATTAAACATGAACAAAGCGAGGAATTAATTAAATTGACGTCGAAGCAGAATAAACAAACTAACAAGTGGCGCCCTCAATATTTTCAACTCTTTTTGGGCGTACTAAAGTCATAAATGGCCGCTTTTAACCATCGGCATCTCGAGTGCGAAATCCTTACGATAACGCGTTCGGCGCGAATTCGATAGATAGGTTAATTAGAGATTTGACACATTATCCGCTTGTTATTCTTCGACAAAAGTTTGAGAAGGGGGGGGGGGGGGGGGGTAAGTCATACATGTAAGTTTTTTCTCACACAATATTTTATCAATAAACCCAATATTGTATAATGCCCTATTTACACTAACCTATAAATTCAAATTATTAGTACGAAATCTGTACCATTGCCATAAGGGATATAAGTATGAATGGTGTTTGTGGAAAACCTAAACCTTTCTCAATAGTTGTTAGAAACTCATCACGGTACTCGAACTATTAATTATTCTGTGGTTAAGCAGTAAAAAGCGAATAAATAAATGAGTTACTTTGGTTTGTAGTATTTTAGAGAATGGAAGATTCGTTTTCACCCGCAAGATATGTCGGTATGTCGGATAGTTGTAAGTGTAAACCTGCAGGGTGATCACGTAAGTATGTTGCGAACACCGCATGTTGCGGACTAACGTGCAATAGAAATTTATTTCAATCGATAAAATGCGATCATGTAACTTTTTAAGCGACTTCAAAAAGGAGGAGGTTTACAATTCGACGGTATGTTTTTTTTTTTTTTATTTTTTTTTTGTGTGTTTGTTACGCGGTTACTCCGCTACTACAAGTAGTACTTACTATATACATAGTATTTATCTACTACCTATTAGACTTGGCTGGCACCGACTTCAAATATATGAGTGGGTAGCGCTTATGATAATTATATTAATTTATTTTTTACTTTTGAGTGCCATTTGTGGTTTTGAAGTCGGTTTAGTTTTTTTTGAAAAATAATTTATTATGTCTCGATTTCAATGTGCTCCTATCGATTACCCGACAAATTTACAAAGCGAGATTGTGCTATGAATCGTTCTGTATACGCCCAATTTATTCAATTTTACTGTTATACGGCTCTTGTCTATGGTTTATATATCGATATAAACTTTGTCAAAACTTATTTTACTTCAATTGAGCTTTCGTTGACGTTTGATTACAACAAACGGTTACGTGATCGCAAAACCATCATCGAAACTAATTTCTTATTGAAATTAATTGAAATAAAAGATACATGATCGCCCTGCTGTACTTGCTACGCAGTTCACAAGTTAATCCGTCAGACATTTCTTGCAGAATTTTTTTAAGCAAGTTTGCATAATGTTTTAGAGCAAGTTTAATGAAAATTAGCGTGACTTCGACACATGAAAGATTTCCGAATTTCACTCAAATGCGTTGAGCCGTTACAGCGTGAAGTAACAAACACACTAACAACACCACCGTACCTTAGTTTCTTCGAGTCCTCTCCATCCAAAGGTTGTCTGGAAGAGATCGCTATAAGCGATAAGACCACCCATAGTAACACTTTTGCTTTAAGTATTGTTTTGTCCCCACCGGCCAGGTGGAGCGACGACCTGCGAAAGGCGGCTGGAAGAAACTGGATGAGAAGAGCCGAAGACCGGGCTCAGTGGCGTTCATTGTCCAGCAGTGGACGAATACAGGCTGTTCATGATGATGATTGTTTTGTCATTATTTCTTGTTGTTATGTAACAATAAAGCGTTATCTATCTATCTAAAATACAAACTTTCGCATTTATTCAATATTCGTGTGATGTGATTGGCGAAGATCCGACTCATTGGCGTGCTATTAACAAACGATTATCAGAAGCCAAAGTGGATTTCAAAGGGATTAAAAAATAGCTGTAAAAAAAGATCACTGCGTTATAAGTTCTACAGACACAGATCAAAACATAATAAAAGAAATTATTTGTCTTATTCCAAAATTCTTCGACGTTGTTTGCATAAAGCACGAAAAATATTTAACGATAAATATTTACGCAACTCCAAAAAAATATGTCGCGCTACTTCGAAACTTATTAAGGACGAAAATAATGATTTGACTAACCATGAATACATTTCAGAAATTAAAGTAATTGACGCATTAATTACGAATCCTACTGACATCGCCAATGAATTTAATAATAATATGATTGACTTGACTAATTCTAAAATTAACAATGACTTTAAAATACGAATAAAAAAGACGTGTGGCACTCGGAGACTGCCACGGTAAAGCTATTGTATAGCATTCGGAGTGGCGGGTGTTAGGTTATTTTCGTTACGGAATTTCTGGTTTCGGTCTCCACGCTCAAGGCCCGCGATAGAAGCTATGCAATAGCTTAAAAACGTATCTCTTCAAGTATGTTTTTGACACCATGCACCCCCGAAGAAATAATCAACGTAATCCAATCTCTTGCCAACACAAGTTCAGAGGGTTTCGATGAGATTTCTACCAAAGTAGTAAAGCACTGTAGATTCATTTTGGCACCCATTCTCGCGTTCTTAATTAACTTATCCTTTGAAACGGGATCTTTTCCTGATAGTCTTAAACTATCAGTTGTAAAACCTTTATATAAGAAAGGAGAAAGGTTAGTTGTTAACAATTATGGGCCGATAGCGTTGACACCGATTTTCTCAAAAGTATTTGAAAAGACCTTCTCTAAAAGAATAATCTCTTTTGCTGAAAAATTCAGTATAGTCAAACAGGAGCAATTTGGATTTCAGAGGAATAAATCAACAGTTCTTGCGATCTATAATCTGATTCACGAAGTTATCAAAAACATTGACAGGAAGATATTGTGTAGTGTTATTTTTTTTTAAATGACGCGCGCTTTTGACTTCGTGTCACACAAAATTTTATTAGATAAATTAGAGAATCTTGGAATTCGGTAATTGGTTGACCTCATATCTAAGAAACAGAAAACAGTATGTTGAAATAAATAGTTTAAACCATAAGGCGGTAGTAACAAAATACAAATCTGACTATAGAGTAATTGAATGTGGAGTACCCCAAGGTAGTGTTCTCGGGCCTTTACTTTTCTTGCTCTATATAAATGATCTCCCAGATATAATTAAACATAAATGTACATTATTTGCTGACGACATTTCAATAATTATTTCATGTAACGATAGTGTTGGTAACTATGAAAATGAATTTAACAATACAATTAATGAAGTGACAAATTGGTTAAATACTAATAATTTAAATGTAAATTTGACAAAAACTAATTATATTCAATTTCAAAACTATGGAAATAAACAACTTAGTCTTAACATCAATTACAAAAATACTACACTCGAGAGCAATGAATCCGGGTCACTTAAAGAATGTTAAAAATCTCGGAAACTAAAAATGATAGGTTAATGCAATAAATTGTATTTAATAGACAATGTAATACTCCTTAAATGAAAGTAAAAAAAATATGAGTCACCATACATTTTATTAACACAAAATTACATAAAGAAAAAAACTGCTGATCTCTCCTTAAAACAAAAATAGGAAACATGAAATTTTTGAACTTTATTACGATTTTCTTGAATTTTAATACTTCGTATTGCCTCCTCGTGCTTCCATTACTGCGTTTACGCGGTTTGGCATGCTGTACACCAAGTTCCTTATACGATTTTGGGGAATATTCTCCCATTCCTCTGTGAGAGCAATTTTGAGCTCACGAAGCGTGATTGGGGGAGGGTTTCGGTGTTTTACGCATCTGCCTAGCTCGTCCCAAGCATGCTCGATCGGGTTGATATCCGGGCTGCGCGCTGGCCACTCCATACGAGTAATGTTCATCTCTTGAAGGTAGTCATTCACAATCCTACCTGTATGAGGTCGGGCATTGTCATGCATAAATATAGCATCCTCACCTAAATTGACCATAAATGGACCAACGTGATCATTGAGGATTTCTTCCACATATCTTACGCTAGTTAAAGAGCCGTTTTCTATGATCACCAGCTCTGTGCGACTTTCAGAAGAAATTCCGGCCCACACAAGTACAGACCCACCACCGTAGGCTACTTTTTCTTCGATGCATGCTTGCTTGAATCTTTCCCCTGGTCTTCGATACACTCTGTGTCTTCCATCGTGCTTGTAGAGCATAAATTTTGATTCGTCGGAGAACATAACTAGAAGAAAAAGTAGCCTACGGTGGTGGGTCTGTACTTGTGTGAGCCGGAATTTCTTCTGAAAGTCGCACAGAGCTGGTGATCATAGAAAACGGCTCTTTAACTAGCGTAAGATATGTGGAAGAAATCCTCAATGATCACGTTGGTCCATTTATGGTCAATTTAGGTGAGGATGCTATATTTATGCATGACAATGCCCGACCTCATACAGGTAGGATTGTGAATGACTACCTTCAAGAGATGAACATTACTCGTATGGAGTGGCCAGCGCGCAGCCCGGATATCAACCCGATCGAGCATGCTTGGGACGAGCTAGGCAGATGCGTAAAACAACGAAACCCTCCCCCAATCACGCTTCGTGAGCTCAAAATTGCTCTCACAGAGGAATGGGAGAATATTCCCCAAAATCGTATAAGGAACTTGGTGTACAGCATGCCAAACCGCGTAAACGCAGTAATGGAAGCACGAGGAGGCAATACGAAGTATTAAAATTCAAGAAAATCGTAATAAAGTTCAAAAATTTCATGTTTCCTATTTTTGTTTTAAGGAGAGATCAGCAGTTTTTTTCTTTATGTAATTTTGTGTTAATAAAATGTATGGTGACTCATATTTTTTTTACTTTCATTTAAGGAGTATTACATTGTCTATTAAATACAATTTATTGCATTAACCTATCATTTTTAGTTTCCGAGATTTTTAACATTCTTTAAGTGACCCGGATTCATTGCTCTCGAGTGTACTATTAAAGAAGTACATGAAACCAAATTTTTGGGTATATTCTTAGATAGAAACTTAAATTGGAAATGTCACGTAAAATATCTTTGTGGTAATCTGAATCGGTATGTACATGTCCTCACCCGTTTAAGACAAACCTCAGCCCTTAGTACGGTGCTAACGGCGTATCACGGTTATGTATCCTCAGTTCTTAAATATGGCTTACTAGTATGGGGCAATTCGACCGATATTAACAAGGTGTTCGTGCAATATGTGGTGTACCCCCTTTTGAGTCGTGTAAACCTTTGTTTAGGAAGCTAAATATACTGCCACTTCCGTGCATATATATTTTTGAGCTCGCTACCTTCACAAAAACAAATCCTCAATTTTTCAAAAAGGCTTCTGACATTTACGCCCGAAATATGCGGGATCCGGACAGACTGGTCCATGATACAATTCCTAGAACTTCACTCTATCAAAAACAATGCCATCTTATGAGTATAAAAGCTTTTAATGCACTCCCAAAGAATATTAAAGAGATCAATATTAAATCGTTTAAAAGGGAATTATTCTGTTGGTTACACAATCAAAACTATTACTCTATAGGTGAGTTCTTAAATAGAGTGTACTAATAGAGTGAGCTATCAAATCAACCGTATTTCATATTTTTATAAAATTGACATTTAGATTATGATGATTATTTTGACTCATTGACTTATAAATAGGTAATTAAATTGTTGATTGCATGTTATATTATAATCTAGAATAAATAATAAAATTAATAATGTTGCACACCCAAATAGGGTAGATTGTATAGGAACTAATTTATATTTATGTAACACCCATCAAACCTACAATCTGGTAACAATAAATATTTCATTTCATTTCATATGGGAGAGGCCTATGTCCAGCAGTGGACTGGTGTGGGCTGATGATGATGATGATGATGATGATGATGAAGATTGGCGAATTAACAACATAACAGCCACCCGCGATACTATTATTATAATATATTTTATTTTGGCAATAAATAATTGTGATTTGTTTTTGTATTGAATTATTAGATTCATGTAAATAAGGCATTTAGCAACAGCGATTAGAGAGCTACTTATATAACTAGAAACGTCTTAACTAACATGGTTTCCTATATCAGTCATTATGGAAAAAATATACATATTTTTATTTACTATATCATAGTCAACAATTATTTTAAGGTAGTGTTAATAAAATAAAACGTTTTGGAATAACATTTCAAATATCACGTAATCATAATGGAAATATTAAGGTAACGGACGAGAATGTCAAACTGGGCGGTCAGAGAAATGAGCCAAAACTGGAACGAGGATGTATAAATGTCAAAATTGCGTTTAAAATGATAACGATCAACGTGTAACTCGAAATCAGCCCTGGGCCCTAATTCACTATGACCACTTAGCGATTCCTTGCTTCGAAATCACGTCGATACCTTCATTTTAATAAACGAAATCTGCGAAATTTGTATTCTCTATGACGCGTCATAAAGAATCATATATATATATATATATATATATATGTATATGAATGCGTTATAGAGATATAAGCAAGGAATCGCCAAGTTGTCATAGTGAATTAGGGCCCTGATCGCTTTCGATTTCAAGTTTGGAAGGCGTTAGCATCTTTCAAGCTGCAAATATCGATCATTTTTAGCGATCGTGATTGTGATAGGGATTGGTTCGCGAGCTTTGGGTAGAAAAGTTCGACAGTAGGGGATCGGACAGTAATCGAGAAAAAATCTAAAATGTAGTTAGAACGAATGTTCGTCGAACCAGAAAGATCATTCAATCAATATTTTTGTGAAATAATAATGATTTATATTTTTAAATCAATAAATAATTCTGACATTTTTAATCTGTTGTTCATCTCAAACGAAACAACAATCACAGCGCATGACGTCATTTGTAGGCAAATGCCGTGTGTCAAGCTTGTGTTTATTTTACGTTTTTGATTTTCATAAAATGTATTTTTGCTAATTTTTTCGTTCCATTACTACAATATAGTCCCCAAACTTCACAAAACGTATTAGAATCTCTTTGCAAGTTTTATTTCGAAGACTTTCTCGTTTTCTACCTACATATGACATCACAAGTTTTGAGGTGACCTTTTGCGCGGGTATATTTGAAACATAATATTTAAACATAGTTTTAGGTACTTTTAGATCGTTATTTAATTAAAATAGTTTTTTCATGGTTATATATATTTATTGTAGTTAATTTAAAACACTTTCTGAAAAGTTGTCCGATCCCCTATTCTAGACCGATCACAAGACATGTTTGAAAGCGATTGGGATCGGTATTCGAGTTAAATGATTTCCCTGCAGTTTATGAATGCATTAAGTGTCAGTACCTGAATAATTTCTAACTAGTATAAAACAAAGTAGCTATCCGCGTCCTCATTTCTGTTTCTCCGCTAACTTCAGAACCACTGAACGGATTTTGATACGGTTTTCACTGTCATTTAGATTGTTTTACGAAAGATTAACATGTACATTCTATTTATAATTATGTATAGTTGAGAAAATTTTATGTTTTATAATTAAGTCTTCAAAAAATTACAGCATAAAAATAAATTTTCCAAACGTGAAATTGCTTGGGCATTTTGTACCATTCCGGTTTTGGCTCAAAATCTTGGTCACCCATAAACACTTACATTAATCATACCATCCAGAAAAATGCTTATCCATAACTTGCGTTTTACAAAAATATAATCCTCAATGTGAAGGCAATAAAGTCCACAATCGCATGAAACGCTTGTCGCTTGAAATCTTTCTGTATTTCTACTTAGTTTGTACTGATGTTCTATTTTAAACTGATTTTTTATTAATATTAATGAATGAATTATTATTGCTTTGGTAACTTAACGATATTACGTTCAGGCACTTATTAGGAAAATTAGGTCTGGATCATTTCATTGTAAAATTTTAAATTAAATTTTCAAGATTTTTAAAGAAAATGAGTTGAAATCTTTTCACAAATTTTTTTATCGCTCGCACTGATTTAATCTGACTCTAGCATGACAATTGAAATTGAACTTTAAGATCAGAAACATAAAGTTGAATGTAGTTCCGAGAACAGTTTTAATATAATGTGGAACATCGAAACCTATTGCAAGACGATTTAAATATAAATCTTCAAGCTCGAAACGAACAGTATCTATACAGAGGACAGTTTTACACTTGAAAATGGACCTTATTGCCCGAGATTCACATTCAAAAATGAATCTTATCGTCCAACACATAAAGTCGAGAGTGCACTACCGATGGCTGGTCCGTCGGCAATTGGTAGCGATGGATCGGAAACACTCTTCGCACACTCGAACAGGCTTGAGCTGGCCGTAGCGAGGGAGCGGGATGGAGTTAGAGCTGCAAGACGCGCAGAATACTTTTCCTAGAAAATACAAAACATACAATTTAAATACAATGTAATTCATCTCATCTATTAGGAAAACGATGATTCGTTCTTTAAATTTCTTCAAATTGCGAGCAAAGTTTGTATTTTCTTCAAGCTTTCATAGAGGGCATAAGTTTTGAATTCGGAACGAACACTCGCCGGCTCTATCAGGCACCGTACAGTGGTCTATTTTAAAAATTATATATATCGGCGCAAAGACGCTAACAAACTTCAAAAACTGTTAAAAATAACAAAGTAATAACTATTAGTTTACTACTAATAGCTTTAATTGCATAACTACTGTTTAGAATCATCAATTCATTGTTGAATGATGAAATTCACTACTTTAATGTTAACTTCTTATTTAACTGATTGAGTTAACTTTTACACCTTAAATCATCATTTTGTAACATTGATTTATTGAACTAAGAAACTCGCAAGCAAGTTTGAATAGATTTTGCAAACAATGTTTGTGCGAGCCTTAGGTTTGCTATAAATACGACCGCCCGGCCGATCGCAGCTCAGTCTGGCATATATATATATATATTGGCTGACCGACGGATATAGAAAAATGTAACCCCAAAAATAGTAAATAATCACTAAATAAAAAAAATATTATTATTGAAGAAGTGTCTTGAGGTTCGGAGTAAGAACGTAATTCGGCTATATCGATATAAAAATATGTCGAATAATGACGAGAAGTAGGCTGCGGTTTGCGAACGTATGAAGTGGGCTTCGAACTTGCGCCGACTTCACTCCTTTGGTGGTGCATCTGTCCGCGTCTAGATGCCGCTAGGCCTGAACAATTATCACCAAATATAGTACCTCCAAAAAGAAATATCACCAAATAAAAAAAAATATTACCACCAAAAAAGAAATGTCACCAAATAAAAATAAAAATACACTTTCATGTCACTACCCGTACACGTCCTGGTCACTTTGATTTGCCGATACAATTTTCGGATAGAAGTGTATGGGGATCTCAAAGATTACTGTGATGGTCATTATATTTTATCCCTCTAAAAAAGCTGTACGAGTATATACTGACCACAGTTCCTGCAGTGGTGGCGGCGACGGAAGGCGGTGAAGTGCGCGGCGCAGCGCATGCAGGCCGGTGCCGCGATGTCCGGCACCCACTCCGGCGCAGGCTCCACGGGCGGCGCGCGGCGCTCCTCCCTGCACATTCATAATAGGGGATCGGACAGTAATCGAGAAAAAATCTAAAATGTAGTTAGAACGAATGTTCGTCGAACCAGAAAGATCAGTCAATCAATATTTTTGTGAAATAATAATGATTTATATTTTTAAATCAATAAATAATTCTGACATTTTTAATCTGTTCTTCATCTCAAACGAAACAACAATCACAGCGCATGACGTCATTTGTAGGCAAATGCCGTGTGTCAAGCTTGTGTTTATTTTACGTTTTTGCTTTTCATAAAATGTATTTTTGCTAATTTTTTCGTTCCATTACTACAATATAGTCCCCAAACTTCACAAAACGTATTAGAATCTCTTTTCAAGTTTTATTTCGAAGAGTTTGTCGTTTGCCTACATATGACATCACAAGTTTTGAGGTGACCTTTTGCGCGGGTATATTTGAAACATAATATTTAAACATAGTTTTAGGTACTTTAAGAGCGTTATTTAATTAAAATAGTATTTTTCATGGCTATATACATTCATTGTAGTTAATTTAAAACACTTTCTGAAAAGTTGTCCGATCCCCTATTATATTTGACAGCTTCTGTGTAGTGGTTGGACAGGTAGGCTCAAATCTCATACACCACTGGGGTTGCAGGTTCGATTCCCGCGACGGGACAAATGATAAAAGCTCAAAAAAAGACCAAATATTTGAAATTAAACTTAAAAACCTATATATATATATATACATATATATATATATATATATGTATATGAATGCGTTATAGAGATATAAGCAAGGAATCGCCAAGTTGTCATAGTGAATTAGGGCCCTGATCGCTTTCGATTTCAAGTTTGGAAGGCGTTAGCATCTTTCAAGCTGCAAATATCGATCATTTTTAGCGATCGTGATTGTGATAGGGATTGGTTCGCGAGCTTTGGGTAGAAAAGTTCGACAGTAGGGGATCGGACAGTAATCGAGAAAAAATCTAAAATGTAGTTAGAACGAATGTTCGTCGAACCAGAAAGATCATTCAATCAATATTTTTGTGAAATAATAATGATTTATATTTTTAAATCAATAAATAATTCTGACATTTTTAATCTGTTGTTCATCTCAAACGAAACAACAATCACAGCGCATGACGTCATTTGTAGGCAAATGCCGTGTGTCAAGCTTGTGTTTATTTTACGTTTTTGATTTTCATAAAATGTATTTTTGCTAATTTTTTCGTTCCATTACTACAATATAGTCCCCAAACTTCACAAAACGTATTAGAATCTCTTTGCAAGTTTTATTTCGAAGACTTTCTCGTTTTCTACCTACATATGACATCACAAGTTTTGAGGTGACCTTTTGCGCGGGTATATTTGAAACATAATATTTAAACATAGTTTTAGGTACTTTTAGATCGTTATTTAATTAAAATAGTTTTTTCATGGTTATATATATTTATTGTAGTTAATTTAAAACACTTTCTGAAAAGTTGTCCGATCCCCTATTCTAGACCGATCACAAGACATGTTTGAAAGCGATTGGGATCGGTATTCGAGTTAAATGATTTCCCTGCAGTTTATGAATGCATTAAGTGTCAGTACCTGAATAATTTCTAACTAGTATAAAACAAAGTAGCTATCCGCGTCCTCATTTCTGTTTCTCCGCTAACTTCAGAACCACTGAACGGATTTTGATACGGTTTTCACTGTCATTTAGATTGTTTTACGAAAGATTAACATGTACATTCTATTTATAATTATGTATAGTTGAGAAAATTTTATGTTTTATAATTAAGTCTTCAAAAAATTACAGCATAAAAATAAATTTTCCAAACGTGAAATTGCTTGGGCATTTTGTACCATTCCGGTTTTGGCTCAAAATCTTGGTCACCCATAAACACTTACATTAATCATACCATCCAGAAAAATGCTTATCCATAACTTGCGTTTTACAAAAATATAATCCTCAATGTGAAGGCAATAAAGTCCACAATCGCATGAAACGCTTGTCGCTTGAAATCTTTCTGTATTTCTACTTAGTTTGTACTGATGTTCTATTTTAAACTGATTTTTTATTAATATTAATGAATGAATTATTATTGCTTTGGTAACTTAACGATATTACGTTCAGGCACTTATTAGGAAAATTAGGTCTGGATCATTTCATTGTAAAATTTTAAATTAAATTTTCAAGATTTTTAAAGAAAATGAGTTGAAATCTTTTCACAAATTTTTTTATCGCTCGCACTGATTTAATCTGACTCTAGCATGACAATTGAAATTGAACTTTAAGATCAGAAACATAAAGTTGAATGTAGTTCCGAGAACAGTTTTAATATAATGTGGAACATCGAAACCTATTGCAAGACGATTTAAATATAAATCTTCAAGCTCGAAACGAACAGTATCTATACAGAGGACAGTTTTACACTTGAAAATGGACCTTATTGCCCGAGATTCACATTCAAAAATGAATCTTATCGTCCAACACATAAAGTCGAGAGTGCACTACCGATGGCTGGTCCGTCGGCAATTGGTAGCGATGGATCGGAAACACTCTTCGCACACTCGAACAGGCTTGAGCTGGCCGTAGCGAGGGAGCGGGATGGAGTTAGAGCTGCAAGACGCGCAGAATACTTTTCCTAGAAAATACAAAACATACAATTTAAATACAATGTAATTCATCTCATCTATTAGGAAAACGATGATTCGTTCTTTAAATTTCTTCAAATTGCGAGCAAAGTTTGTATTTTCTTCAAGCTTTCATAGAGGGCATAAGTTTTGAATTCGGAACGAACACTCGCCGGCTCTATCAGGCACCGTACAGTGGTCTATTTTAAAAATTATATATATCGGCGCAAAGACGCTAACAAACTTCAAAAACTGTTAAAAATAACAAAGTAATAACTATTAGTTTACTACTAATAGCTTTAATTGCATAACTACTGTTTAGAATCATCAATTCATTGTTGAATGATGAAATTCACTACTTTAATGTTAACTTCTTATTTAACTGATTGAGTTAACTTTTACACCTTAAATCATCATTTTGTAACATTGATTTATTGAACTAAGAAACTCGCAAGCAAGTTTGAATAGATTTTGCAAACAATGTTTGTGCGAGCCTTAGGTTTGCTATAAATACGACCGCCCGGCCGATCGCAGCTCAGTCTGGCATATATATATATATATTGGCTGACCGACGGATATAGAAAAATGTAACCCCAAAAATAGTAAATAATCACTAAATAAAAAAAATATTATTATTGAAGAAGTGTCTTGAGGTTCGGAGTAAGAACGTAATTCGGCTATATCGATATAAAAATATGTCGAATAATGACGAGAAGTAGGCTGCGGTTTGCGAACGTATGAAGTGGGCTTCGAACTTGCGCCGACTTCACTCCTTTGGTGGTGCATCTGTCCGCGTCTAGATGCCGCTAGGCCTGAACAATTATCACCAAATATAGTACCTCCAAAAAGAAATATCACCAAATAAAAAAAAATATTACCACCAAAAAAGAAATGTCACCAAATAAAAATAAAAATACACTTTCATGTCACTACCCGTACACGTCCTGGTCACTTTGATTTGCCGATACAATTTTCGGATAGAAGTGTATGGGGATCTCAAAGATTACTGTGATGGTCATTATATTTTATCCCTCTAAAAAAGCTGTACGAGTATATACTGACCACAGTTCCTGCAGTGGTGGCGGCGACGGAAGGCGGTGAAGTGCGCGGCGCAGCGCATGCAGGCCGGTGCCGCGATGTCCGGCACCCACTCCGGCGCAGGCTCCACGGGCGGCGCGCGGCGCTCCTCCCTGCACATTCATAATAGGGGATCGGACAGTAATCGAGAAAAAATCTAAAATGTAGTTAGAACGAATGTTCGTCGAACCAGAAAGATCAGTCAATCAATATTTTTGTGAAATAATAATGATTTATATTTTTAAATCAATAAATAATTCTGACATTTTTAATCTGTTCTTCATCTCAAACGAAACAACAATCACAGCGCATGACGTCATTTGTAGGCAAATGCCGTGTGTCAAGCTTGTGTTTATTTTACGTTTTTGCTTTTCATAAAATGTATTTTTGCTAATTTTTTCGTTCCATTACTACAATATAGTCCCCAAACTTCACAAAACGTATTAGAATCTCTTTTCAAGTTTTATTTCGAAGAGTTTGTCGTTTGCCTACATATGACATCACAAGTTTTGAGGTGACCTTTTGCGCGGGTATATTTGAAACATAATATTTAAACATAGTTTTAGGTACTTTAAGAGCGTTATTTAATTAAAATAGTATTTTTCATGGCTATATACATTCATTGTAGTTAATTTAAAACACTTTCTGAAAAGTTGTCCGATCCCCTATTATATTTGACAGCTTCTGTGTAGTGGTTGGACAGGTAGGCTCAAATCTCATACACCACTGGGGTTGCAGGTTCGATTCCCGCGACGGGACAAATGATAAAAGCTCAAAAAAAGACCAAATATTTGAAATTAAACTTAAAAACCTATTAGTAAAAGTTATTATAGTTTACACGAATTTTTCAAGGATAAATTTTGACGAAAAAAGTAATAATATATCGGTCCGCTTCTACTCATATTGCTATGCCCTAAATCAGATACATATGTGACATATACATACATACATACACATGTATACATGTGTGGACATATGTGTATTATAATATTTAAGATCCCTGTAACATGTATGATGCAATAAATGATTAATATTATGGTTATTATTTGTTCCTTGTTTGAATATGAATATGAATGTTTGCGACAGAAAAAGCGTTAGCATTTCTTTCGTTTCTGGGTTTTGTGGGATCGTGGTCGTCGAAGTTCCTGGTTCTTTAGATACAGGGAATCCTAGTTACGGGCCAGGATCTATGTATGTGATCGTTGGGCGAATTTATTTATTTTTTATTTTATTTAATATGGCATTAGATAGACAATATAGAAAACTGCCATTGTAGCCATTGTAGGCATTTGTAGCCGGTGAAATTACTGGGTGAGTCTTAATATGTGATGTCTCGGGGTGATGAGCGCAATGCAGTGCTACGCAGTACTGTTTGTGGTATAACCACAGAATACTAAGGGACAGAAGCATCACTCCGCAAAGAAATTTATACAAATAGCGATTCTTGCTATGACACAATAAAATTCAATTCAGCTCGCGTAGCGCTGCATACCTACCAATCATATTAACCTTCAGAGTGCCTCTTTCTATCGGATGGCTCTAATCTCTTCTGACGCGGCACGTGTAACGACGCGCGACCCGCCGTCGGTGTCCGTCTATGTACTTGTAGCTTCGTACCTACAGTGCGGAGTGTGCTAGGCCTGGTATAACAAGTTCTGCGTGGCACTACAATTGTTATGGACTGGTGTGGCGCTAACCATCGGGCGAACGTTTGTTTGTTTTCAAAATTGGTTTATAAATGACAGAGTCCTGAGGTAACAAACAAAAAAACAAGAACGAATTGAGAACCTCTTCCTTTCTATGTTGGTTAAAAACGGTGTTATTGTACTCTTGAATTGTATTAATTTAATGAGATAATGTGTGTTTAATTGTATTAATATTTAATTTTTGAATTGTACTAATGTTTGCACGCCTAGATTGGCAAAATACGGCACAGTTTCTGAATCTAATTGTATTTAACAGCTCCTTGGTACCTGTATTTTATGCAAATAAATGAATCTTGAATCTTACTGACCTGTTCAATGTCAAATCCCCTGTAGACACCGAAGCTTGCAGATTGCCAGTAGTATCGACAGACTTCCTCCTAACCTCGCTCCCGGGTTCGCTTGCCGTCGCCTGTTCGTTCAGTGTGGTAGCGTTGACGGTGTTCCTTCTGATGAGGCGGGAACCGTTCTCTGAAGGCGTGGTGTCAGAGTTACTGTCCGCGTAGACTTCTTCGGCTGAATAGACGCTGTCGAATGAACTACCTGGAGTTTGGAAAATAATAATAATAAATAAAAAACTCACAAATAGGTAGGTATAACTTATTTATTTCATGTTAATTAAGGTGGAGAAAATGTTAACATTATATCATCGCTTGTCTTATGATCGACTATCGTAAAACTTTTTTAGAGCGATTGTGGCTCAGCGGTAACTCATGCGCCTTTCGATCAGACGCACCTGGGTTCGAATCCCGACTCGGCCCTGCACCAATGACTTATAGTTAAGTGTAGATTTTGCACGCTCGCTCTAAAACGGTGAAGGAAAACATCGTGATGAAACCCGCTTACGCGCTTTGGAGTGGTAGGCTCTGGCCGTGGTTATAATACCACCCACCGAACAAAGCCATGCCGTCAAGCGACCTAGTCGTGTTTCGGGATGATGTTCGGTGAACCATCGGGGAGACGGGTCTGAGCAGCTGCTCAACTGCCGTCCTCTCTAGATCTATGTGCTCCATCTTAGGCCACATCATCGCTTCACATCAGGCGAGATAGTGGCCAAACATAGATCTATTAAGCGTAAAAAAAAAAAAACTTTCGTTTAAGCAGGGGGCAGTTCCGGCGCGTCTGGTGTTTATTATATTATTATATTCAGCCTAAATCGTCCCACTGCAGGGTAAAGACCTCCCTACTTTCCTTCCATTTCTCGCGGTCTTGAGATAGAATGGCTCAATCTAACAGGAATGTATCCAGCTCGTCTCGCCTGTTCTGGTCTTGTGTTTGGTTCACGAAAAAAACTGATTTAAGGATGTTCCTCAAGTCAGCTGCGAAGTTGATTTGATTTCGAAAGTCACGGAATCACCTAGGTGTTAAAAGTCCCGGGAACGAGAAAAGCCTCAAAGTCTCAAGGTCGTCAAAAGTCTCAACATCCTCAAAAACCTCAAGAAATCTCGGCAGGAACGTTGGGACTTTCAATTCTTAAAGGCAGACTCACCATTCAATATAACCTGGTCCTCAGTAGCCTCATATTCAATGGTAGGTCCCTTCTCCTTATCAGGGGGCGGTTCCGGAGATTCCGGCGCGTCTGGTGTTTGGTTCATAAGGAAGACTGATTTGAGGATGTTCCTCAAGTCAGCTGCGAAGTTGGTTTGTAGCTGGTCGGCGACGCCGGCGATACAGACAAACAGTCGGTGGATCAGGTCTTCGCTTGACCTGGAAGTTACATTCAGAATAGAATTGGATAGAATCATTTATTAACCCCCGACGCAATAAGGATGTTATAAGTTTGATCACTATGTGTGTCTGTCTGTGGCACCGTAGCTCTTAAACGGGTGAACCCATTTGGATCCGGTTTTTTATTTGAAAGCAGGTTTTCTGGCGATGGTTCTTAGACATGGTTTATCAAAATCGGTTCAACCGGTTTTTTACATTTTATAGGATTTTTGTGTCGGAGGTTTGTTGGCAAGTCCAAATACTATAATTTCATAATAAGTTATAATAGGGGATCGGACAACTTTTCAGAAAGTGTTTTTAATTAACTACAATGAATATATATAGCCATGAAAAATACTATTTTAATTAAATAACGCTCCAAAAGTATCTAAAACTATGTTTAAATATTATGTTTCAAATATTGCCGCGCAAAAGGTCACCTTAAAACTTGTGATATCATATGTAGGTAGAAAACGACAGTCTTCAAAATAAAAATTGTAAATAAATTCTAATACGTTTTGTGAAGTTTGGGGACTATATTGTAGTAATGGAACTAAAAAAAAATAGCAAAAATACATTTTATGAAAAGCAAAAACGTAAAATGAACACAAGCTTGACTCACGGCATTTGCCTACAAATGACGTCACGCGCTGTGACTGTTGTTTCGTTTGAGATGAAGAACAGATTAAAAATGTCAGAATTATTTATTGATTTAAAAATATAAATCATTATTATTTCACAAAAATATTGATTGAATGATCTTTCTGGTTCGACGAACATTTGTTCTAACTACATTTTAGATTTTTTCTCGTTTACTGTCCGATCCCCTATTGGCGGAGTAATCGCGTGGCAAACATAAAAAACACAGTCTAATTGAAAACCTCCTTTTTTGAAGTCGTTTAAAAAGGGCACTTACTTAAACTTCCCCCTCGCCTGTTGTCTCGCCGCCAACTCTTGTGCCTGTAACGCGAGCGCTATTTGTTCGTCGTCTGCACATTCTGAAGTGCCGCATGAGGTGCCGCTGTAATTTATACACGTTTATTTTGAGACCATAGACAAAATTGGTGCATTTTTTATAGTTTGGTTTCGTGACACACAGTAAAAATAGTTGTAACAGACAGTGAAAAAAGTATTTAAATATTTGAAACCATAAATATTTTCAGTTCAACTTCCAACAACAAGTTGTTGATTCGCATAACTAGTTGCAGATTTGACATGCTAAATTTAGATTTATAGGTGTCACCCGAAATAGGAAATTTGGGTCCAACCCGATCTGGTTCACTCTTATGTTTAAAGTTTGAATACTTCGAGCTACTTTCTGCCCTATATGTTAGCTATTTATATAGGGGTGTCTTGACGGAAACGTGCGAGCTAGATTATGCCTTATCGCTGGGTGCGAGAGTAGCTTTTTATTGCGGTGTCTTGCCGGAGTGAATCTTCTGTACTTTTTCTGTAATTATTTATTCTGCGCTCTGAGTAAAATACAGAAATTGCCTTTGAAACCTACAGTTAGATCTTCGAAAATAAAAACAAATAGGACAATTAATAATCTGAACTCACCTCTCATCAACAAAATGGTCCAAATTCAACCTCAATGGATTGCTCTGACTCGATGATCTGCTGTCCAATATCACTATCCCCGGTGACCACATTTTACTTTTTTTCCTCTTGCTCTTAGCTGTAGTCTTTCTTCTACTCTCTTTCTTCCTAGAACTGCTCTGAGAACTATTTGGCATATTGTCAGTATTGTCCAAAGCCATCTTCTCTTGTCTATGCCGCCTTAGCTCGGATATAACGTCGTCTATGGTCTTAAATTCTTCGTTTTCGGGCAATGTCATACCCCAGTCCGCTAGCACTCTCCTAGCTTCACTATTATCAATGGTGCTTCTAGTGCTAGCGGCTTCGCTGGAACCCTCGTCGCTATTCAAAACTATACTAGATGAAGCGGCCTCGTTTTTCTGAGCATTTTCTTCGACGTAATTAATATTTACAGTGTCAAATGTGCTCTCTATGGTCGCTTTGGACGCTTTATCGTCCTCGCGGTCGCCGTCTGGACTTTTTAAAACCCTGTTTTGTTGCATAAAGTGACTGTCTTTTAATTCCTTATGGTCGGTATCAGGAGATCTGTCTAAGCTTGTATTTTCTGTGCTGACACCGGAATCGGCGGGCGATTCGTGGTCGCTCTCATATCCTAGCATAAACTTGACCTTGTCGTCTTCTTCCCTTTCCAATGTCTCGTCAAAATTCTTAGCGGAATGGAAACTCGTATTGTCATCATCATTCTGTTCTATAAAACTCTCTCTGTATTCCTCGTTCGTGAGCAAAAGCGAGCTTAAATTAGCATTGGCGATTGATAACGTTATATTAGTGTTAGCAATTTCCGAATCTATATTCTCCGGAATGATCATAGGCAGTTCAGAGTTCAGTATCGCGTTGTTCATATCGGTCGATTCGTCGTCCTGATTGAAAACTGCGGAGTTATTATGCGATAGAGAAGACAACACGACAGGTTCGTGACTGATTGCGTTCGGTATGAGATACCCGTGGCTTGTAGACGGCATGCACGTTAACTGTTCGTTACCGAACGGGTACGCTTCGGAGTCGTCTGTCGAGATTAACGTAGGGACGTCGCTCGTCGAATACGAGTGCATCTGATCGATGATATCGACATCACTGGCAGCTATCGACGATAACCTATCGGCTATTTCCGTGACTTGTTCGTTCAATGACGTCACTAAATCGTGGTCCGGTAACTGTCGATTGCCGTCGTTCGACGTTGACGCCGAAACTGCGTTTATGACGAGAGGATCGAACATCATAAGTCCATTTGTCGATAGATTCCTTAGCGACGATAAATCGTTGCCTTCAGTTTTGGACGTCTTTCGGCTTCTGTCTTGGAATGTGTCCGTGCTTGTATTGTCGGAATCTCTCGAGAACCTGTCGGATTTCTCTGAGCACTTGTCCAGTTTGCTGTCTTTGTCTTCAGTTTCGTGGTCGGTCTCTTCGGCAGTTTCCGTGAGTCGTCGGAAGCCGTCGATGATCGGGGTCATGACCTCGATATTGTCGGGGAGATAGTCGCCGTCTGTTATAGTGGGCTCACTCGAACTGGAAGGAGTAAAAAAAAAAGATTTGTAATATTTTACTGTCCCCTCTACAATAACCGGGATCGACGGCTTAACGTGTCCTCCGAAGTACGGTAGCGCTCAGATTTAAATACAACATAAGCGGTCACCCATCCAAGTTGTGACCGCTGCGAACGTTGCTTAACCTAGCAGATCTGTTACGAACTGCTAGACGAGCTACGCTACGAGCGCTACAATTTTATGAGACTTAAGAACAGTTGACTCTGGGTGACGAGCGCAATGCTGTGCTAGGGTTGTGCAAAACAAAGTGGCGCTGCAACTGTTATGGGCTGTAACAGGCAAGTTGCTTACCATCAGGCGAACGATCTGCTTGCCTCGTCACTCAATAACATTAAAAAATGGTGGTAGGTTTCTCGTATGCTAGAGGCCGTCTGGGTGGGTACCACCGATTTGCCAGTTATTCAGCCGCCAAGCAGTAGTGCGCGAGCATTACTGTGTTCCGGTTTGAAGGGCATTGTAGCCAGCGAAATTACTGGGCATTGTGAGACTCAAACGTTAATTGTTTCAGGGTGACAAGCGCAGTGCAGCGCCGCGCAGGATTAAACGCGCGCAAAACAAAGTTCTGGGTGGTGCTGTTTATAGGCTGGCTTATTGCTTACCACCAGGCAAACGACCAGCTCGTCTCGTCATTCAGTTACATTAAAAAAATGATTAATGAAGCCACGTTACCTAGGCTGCGTGTATAGATCCCGACAGTTCGCGTGGTCGGCGTAGAACCGCGAAACAAACTCGCCGATATCTGGATACGGGCACGACGGGTCCTCTATCACTTCTGAAGCTGAAACAAGATATTTAGTAAGTATTTACTATAGGTATATATGTCGCAGGGATATGATAATAACAGAGATTTGGTCAATTTCCTAAGATTTGACCAAATCACGGAGGATGTTAAAATAACAACACGATTTTATCATTTCCCTAAACAACATCTAGTGATTTGAACAAATAAAGACCTGTCGCAGGGATACCAGGGATTTCACGGATTTACTGGGGATACGAAGTACAGTTTTAACAAATGGGCTCTCGCCAGAACTCTCGTTTAGTCATCCCTTCGCTCGCATTGCGCACTCGTTTTGCTCAGGAATTCCTCGTAAGAGAGCGAGTCGGACCACGGAGAAGTAGTGCTTTCAATACATGATTATACCGTGGTATCCCGAGGGATTTCGCGAATTCCTTGGTATCCTCACTTCCCTGCGAACTGACATGTTATTTTTGTCATTTCACGGAACCAGTTCTGGTATTTATTCAAATCACTAGACGTTGTTTAGGGAAATTATAATCATGTTGTTATTTTAACATCCTCCGTGATTTCATCAAATCACTTAGGGAATTGACCAAATTTCTGTTTTTATCATATCCCTGCGACATGTACAGGTGTGGTAAAATTTTTAGTAGTTTTGTTCTTAGGAAACATCGTATGAATTTTAGAGAAATTTTAGAAGAAAAACTGGATTTTTGAAACAAGGTACAATTGTTTATGCGGGTGAAATAGCTAGTCTATACTAATATTATATATTGTCAATGTTGTTGTTCTTAGGGGGTAATCTCTGGAATTACTGATCTAATTCTGAAAAATCTTTCACTGATAGAAAGCTACATTGTCGCCGAGTAACAAGGCAATTTTTTGTTTATATGATTTATAGACAAAGAAGCAGACGGCCTGCCTCGATGGTAAGCGGCTACCGTTGCCTATGGACACTTGCAACACAAGGGGCATTACTGGTGCGTTTCCTACCTTTAAGGACCCTTTCCACCCTTCTTTTAAAGTAGCCTATGTTATAGCTCCGCGGGAAAACCTCGGGCGGTAGCCCATTCCATATCTTGCAGGTGTGCGGAAAGAAAGATCTGGAGAATCGGACAGTATGCGATTTCCATAGATCTATGATATGTGGATGGGCTTTCGCACGATGTCGATATAACGACGATAAAACCGTGATGGAGAAATGAGATAGAATAGTTCCTCAGAACATTCCCCATTATAGATTTTATAGAACACGCTGAGTGCGTCGATGTCTCGACGTTGACTCTGTGGTTCCAAATCCTTTGTGAGCTCGTTTGTGATTTTATTGTATCGACGCGTAAAACCGCGGGCGTTTGCTAGAACAAAATAAAATAAAGAAGGTATTCTTACACAGCAAGTTACCTGAGGGTAACTCCACCGAGGCGAAGTTAGCGACGTCTCCATTGGTGGCCAGGAGCCTCTCCAGCGCCACGAGTTCGCGCCGGTCCAGCGTCCACAGCAGCGAGCGGATCTTGTGCAGCAGCGTGCGGAACGGACGGAACATGTCCGACATTTCCTCTGGAAAACGGAAATTTGCTACTGTCACAAGCGATGATACCGCCATATTTGCATTCGATGCAACTTCTATATGATAGGCTTTCCCTTTCTTACATTTTTGTAGAACTGAATGACGAGACGAGCTGGTCGTTTGCCTGATGGTAAGCAATACGCCAGCCCATAACAATAACAGCACCACCCAGAATTTTGTTTTGCAAAATCCTGCGCGGCACTGCACTGCGCTCGTTTAGACAGATTCAGACAATTAGCTGTTGAGTCTCATAATGCCCAGTAATTTCGCTGGCTACAATGCCCTTCAAACCGGAACACAGTAGTGCTTGCGCACTACTGGTTGGCGGCTGAATAACTGGCAAAGCGGTACATGGTAATTAGGTGATTTACTTTCCTTGTCCCTCACCTATTCATTATATCCCGGCCACGCATCTCGTCACCGCAGTGGTAGAAACATCTTAACCGCGGCCAGACATAAATCTGGGAGTTAGACAAGTTTTCCATAGTGCAATTACATTGAATACTACAACCGTAAAGTGTAAGTGCAATTAGAGACTAAAATCAAAACGTAAGTCAAGATCAGGTGATCGTAGATCAAACGTGCATCAAGTCAAATCTATAAATTCGAAGATGAAATGACAGAAATGTTTAATCATTAAATTTAGATGGTTTCCTCAAAGCATGCTGTATAAACTTAAACGTCTTCATTTATTTTGACTACTTTTTAACCCCCGACGCAAAAAGGAGGGGTATTATAAGTTTGACCACTGTGTGTCTGTCTGTGTATCTTGTCTGTGGCACCGTAGCTCTTATACGGGTGAACCGATTTGGATGCGGTTTTTTTTTATGATAGCAGGTTTTCAGGTTTTTATGCGGTGATTCTTAGACATGTTTTATTAAAATCGGTGGCCGTTTTTTACTTTTTATAGGCTTTTTGTGTCGGCTTTTTAAATTTTATACTGAAATTCACTTTTTATCTCTTATAGTTCTATATTTGGCCTCTATCTCGTCTGATGTTGAGCGACGATGTGGCTTTAGATGGAGCACATAGATCTAGACTCTAGATTCTAGAGTACGACGGGAGGGACTTCTCAGCCTTATTAAAACAGCTTACCAGGCGGCTTGTCTATGCTCAAGGGACCACTCGAATAGATCAGAAGTCCACTGACAATGGCAAGGCGAGGGACGGCGAACATAAGAGCTGGATCGTACGCGTCCACCTGGAAAATAAATTAGATTGTATTAAAAAACGTGTTAAGGACTAATCAGGAGTATACTGGGAGTGTTGAGGTATCGACCTTATATCATATACCTTAGGGTTCAAATTACCTGCTCTTGAGTTAGGAGGTTCTGTTTGAGGGCTCGCCTCAGACTCTCAGAGAACAGAACACAGATTAGTTGTTGCGCTTCGAATTCGTGCGGAGTCTTCACGTTGACCATGGCACTCACGTAACACAGTTCGAATTCGGCGAACAGTCTGCAAGAATAAAATATTCTCTAAAACATATTACTTAAAAAGTAGATAATGTTGGGAGGAGTGCTGATGAAAAACTACTATAATTCCGACGCATATTTTTTCTTTATACAATACTCTAATATTGAACGACATTGTGATAAAAATGAGTTATTGACTTTCGATATCCTACTGACTGCGCCATGTTTTTCCGTTGCCCCTATTATTTAATCATTTACAGATCAATCTTACTTGCAGTAGGCGGAATAAAGCAGTTAATAATATTATGATGGTGATTAAATACACATTATTGATTTCCACTGCGAATATTTACCTGTCAAAAATCTTCAGGCTTTCATGCAGCATATCATCAGCGGTGATCTGCTGTGACAGCGCCAACCCACGGGGCCTGAGGCAGCGTTCTCTAAGCAGGAACCTCACGGTTTCCAAGCTGCGAGTGAGGGCCTTGGCTAGGGGACGCATGGCCGCTGATTCTTCCTCGCGATTCATGATGGATGAGCCTGCTGCTAGGCACTGGAATGAAATAAAATAATGAATAATAACGGTAAAGCATTAAAGATACTTCTAGCAGTCAATTAGTCAGAAAAGATGAGTAATGGTCCGACGAAAAATTTTAAGAAGTTGTTCGAAGGATCATGTGTAAAAAATATGTATTTTCAGTACTTAACCTTCGTGAAGTTATTGTTGACTAAAATTTTGGACGGAATTAACCAAAGAACCGAATTAACCTTTCCTTTTGTTTAGTCACTCTGCATTTTGAAACACATCCAGGTTGTGTTTTGCAGAAAATAAAGACGATGGATGGCAGGGTGACCCTGCCTTCCAGCTTCTTCAGCTTCGCTAGTAATAATCACTTAATATTTGAACGTACCTCAGCGCCAAACCACAGTTGTCCAGCCAGATTGTCCTGAAGCACATCCTCAGGAAACTTGACCCTGAAGCCGCGCGCGACCCTTTCGTCTCCGAGAAGCTGATCCATAATCTGGCTGGTGATGTTGAGCACTCGGTCCTATGGATAAGTGTAACAGTTGTATAAAATGTTGGATCATGTGGACCCCTTGATTTTCTTCTGAAGATAGTGTAACTTTTACAGAGGTGTCTTAGGGTGGACGAGCGAAGTAGTTCAGCGCAGGACTGGCTGCGATTGGTATGGAACGGCGCGTTTTACATTAGCCAAATGAGATGCCCGTTTCAAAAGATGGTTTTCACACTTAAATCCTTTTTTAATTGAACCTGATTCCACTGGGGAGAGGTCTCTTGGATTATATACTACTAGCAACCGCCGCGACTTCGTTCGCGTCGCTTGTAGCTTTTATCAAGTTTAGTAGTTTAGTATTTCCAAAGACATACTTACAATCTTACCTCTTTATAATATTATAATAGTATATACATATAGTATAGATTTAGAAATTAGACCGTCCATATGGCTATTATAAGATATTTTGTTATTATATATTCAACCCATACTTTCCCTCGTCTCGTCGCGGCATTTCTAGTTGAAATATAGTATTTAGATCTCGCTCGAGTTTGTGGAATATGGACGTAGTATGAACGTACCATAAGGATTCCATGTCAAGGACCAATAGTACCTTGTCGCGATACGGAAAAATCGAGAGAAGAACCAATTTTCATTAAATGGGTCCACAACCTACAAAGATTTGATCGGTTGTTTACACGGCCTATTTCTCAAACTGTGTTGATGAATATAATATCGACGAAATCGATGCCTACGAGATGATTCATCACATGCATGGACCCAAATCGATGTGTGATAGATGTGACATTCATTATCGATAAATGCAGCTAGCTCTTTTATCGATAACCGTAATTTCAGTTGATATCTGTTGAAATGTTCTTATCTGTTTTATAGCAATATCCAAAATATCTACGCACGAGGTTTGAATCGCCTCAAACTCTTTCACTGCATGCTCCAAAACTAGGATCGCACATCGACAAGAGTTACGTAAAAATTATAATTAAAAAATCTAAAACAAGTTTCGTAACAAGTTGTTACGAAACAAGAACAGAGAACAAGAGAACAGAGAGGTGGAGGAGCTGTTTGCTGAACCCAACATCATGGGTGAGGTCAAGGCACACAGATTTCGATGGCTCGGCCACGTCGTGCGCATGGACAATGATCGGACTTCTAAGATGGCGTTCCTGGGTCAACCCACGGGTCGTCGCCCGGTTAGACGGCCTCGATACCGCTGGCTAGGCGAGGTCGAGAAGGATCTACGCGAACTGCAGCTGTTCGACTGGGAAGAGACCGCGCAACGCGGAGACCAGTGGCGCCTATTGTTGTCTGAGGCCAAGACCCACTTTGGGGTCACCGCGCCATCTTAGTAGTATTGCATTCCTCAATGTAGGAATGTATAATATTAGTCAAGACTAAGGTCCCGGTCAGGCAATTTAGCGGAGAGGAAAACTGCTTTCATAAGAATTTGTTCATCTTTTATCAAATTAATAAGAAAAGAATAAAAACGTTGAACGGGGATAATTTGATCCTTGTTATATTGTAAGTATTTACAGATGCTATAAACAAGAGCACACAATGATAACAACAATGTATATATGTAATATGAAATGGCCACAGAATAAATTCTAGTAACTATGCACAGCTAGTAAATACAGCTTTAATCAAATTAATTGCATATAATAAAATAAGTCAATCACACAGCAACATACTAACGATTAGAACACACGTGTTACAAATATCTATTAGCACGTGTTTGTGGAATTATTTTGTTTGAACATCGAAAACTGACTCTAGCACAGAATAATTAATAGTTGACTCTAAAATAAGCGATTTGCTTGCGACATAGTCACATGTACCACGTACACGTTATCAATTATGAGCTTTATTGCCCAATAATAAGGTTGATTGAGTGATTGAAAAACCGATGCGACTAAACGAGTCATTCAAGGTAAGTGAGTCATTTGTAGTTAGGTATTTGTTTACGTTCGTATACATAATGATACTCCAATTCGTAGTTGGTGAAATAAGTTCGAATTCGTTTGAACAAAGGAAGGAGAATTTGTATTTACGAGAATTTTCTGAAACTGATTGTCATCGTCCTCATGAGTTGATGAAATTTTAGGAACTTCGTGCACTAGAAATCCAAGACCAAGACTGTTTTATTTTTACGCTTAATAAATCTATGTTTGGCCACTATCTCGCCTGATGTGAAGCGATGATGTGGCCTAAGATGGAGCACATAGATCTAGAGAGAGACGGCAGTTGAGCGGCTGCTCAGACCCGTCTCCCCTATGGTTCACTGAACATCATCCCGAAACACGAATAGGTAGCTTGACGGCATGGCTTTGTTCGGTGGGTGGTATTACAACCACGGCCAGAGCCTACCACTCCAAAGCGCTTAAGCGGGTTTCATCACGATGTTTTCCTTCACCGTTTTAGAGCGAGCGTGCAAAATCTGCACTTAACTATAAGTCAGTGGTGCAGGGCCGAGTCGGGATTCGAACCCAGGTGCGTCTGATCGAAAAGCGCATGAGTTCCCGCTGAGCCACACCCGCTCAAATATCCAATACTTTTGACACCGGCTTTTTACCAGCTTAGAGTAGGCCAGCACTTATATTTGAAACGTATTTCTAGTACTTAATATATATACTAGCACACTACGAAGCTAAAGTGACTGACTGGACTATATTCAGTTATTTAACCAACAGAAAGTTTGATCAAGTACCTACATTGGTATTTGTTAGCCGAAAGCCACCGTCCAAAAATTTTAGCTCTATTCCTCTCCTTTCATGGTTGTCTGGAAGAGATAACTTTATAAGACTGCCTACTGTATCACTTAGTTTTAGATTGTAATTTACCGTTGTTCGTTTACTGTACTGTGGTGTTAAAATAAAGTGTCTAATTTAATCTAATCTACCTATTATATTTGATATTGACGCACAGTTGATGGAATGTATACCTACGTAACACGTATACCTAACACGGACAGTATGTTCTATTCTATGCCATAGATCATACGATCAATGTCCATAGACTCGTAGGATCCCGTAATCTTGGACTACTACAAGTGCACGAAGACCTTAAGTACCCTGATGTATTTGTCTATCTGAAAATAGAATCCGTAATGAGTCTCATCAGCGTTATCTAACATGACAGATGTTTGTTGGCTGAGCTGTTATCAGCATTAAATAAACTCTCATTTTAATAACCGTGTGCTGTATGAGGCATGGTTTGAGGCTTCGAGGGGTTACATTTTAATGTGCGAATAAACCTTTACAAGAAAGGGACAGCAATTAAATTTCTGCAATGAGTGAGCACAGGTGTGGTAGGTAACTAGAGCGAGAAAGAGACAAAGATAGATAAAGGTATGTGGATAACATTTTAGTGAAGGTACCACGGAAACTTCAACGTGACAATGGCGTCGAGCGATACTCGAGACTGACGTGATAACCAATGATATTGATAGAAACGATTAGTACCTATTAAAGCCACGTTCTTTCAGATTCTCATCGCACCAGGTTGTGATTTTTGTCAAAATGCGATCGTAAATTCTTATCCTGATTTGACAGCAGAGGATACATTCTCATCAGACAAGTCAGTAGAAAATAAGTTCAAACAGGGATTTGAACGTACAAAATACACAGGCGTTCTTGTCAGCCTTCCTCATTTATAATGCGAAACGCCAACGAGTAGAACTCCTTGCCGGAGTCAGTCTTTGCCGATAGTTACAATCTTGGAGTATTCTAGGTACTTTCTTAGCAAGCGTGCTACATCGCCGACCGCATCGTCACTTACCATCAGGGCAAGGAATCGCCAAATTGTCATAGTGAATGACAATTTGGCGATTCCTTGCTTCGAGGAAACGTTGAGTCCTTCATTGATAAACGACATCTGCGAAATTTGTATTCTCTATGACGCGTATCATATATATGAATATCATAGAGATGTCGTTTATTAATGAAGGAATCGACGTGATTTCGAAGCAAGGAATCGCCAAGTTGTCATAGTGAATTGGGGCCCTGCTGGCCGATTCAGAACCCCACGACAACATACCGAATCGATTCGATAGATAACGATCTCGTGTCGTCTTTTCGAGCTATTCAGAACATCCGCCCCGAGGATTCGACACGGTTTCGGTTACGATATCGAAATCGATACGACAACGTGTTGCATTTACGGAGTTCGTTTTGTGTGCAATACTCGCAGAAAATTGTATTATTATCTAGATGATATAAAAATGTTTTCAAGTTATCAAAATTTATTATAACAACGTTTATCACGAATTAAAATATAATCAACAATTATAAGTGCCAGATATTGGTAGAAATATAAAAAACAAGAGCTTCGTAAACACCCACCTGCTGATATCCACTTGGCATTAATGTTTAATCTATGCTTTAGACATTGACAAACCGCCAAATTTAAATGTCTATCGCAAATTGTTTTCTTTATCATGTTTTGAAATTATTAAAAGAAGATCGAGCGAGAAGACGAGCCTCATCAAGATTCGTTAGAAATGTTAAGTAAATACTAAAACTACAATCACATAGTATCACAGAGTACTTTATAATAATTATATAGGTACAGTGATTTTATTCGGTAGATTTATGCATCTTATTAAGTAATCTTATAAGTAGTAGGTAAATAGTTCTAAAACAATCAAAGCGAACTTAACCTGTAAATAAATACTAGACTTAGTAGGTACTTTATTGCATAGAATTAGTTTAATTTGAATCTTACTGTGAGTTTTATTTTATTTGTAGTAGAAAATGTAGTTTATTTAACAACACACGGAATATACTCGGTATTGACGGTCAAATCTAATGCTTTCGAGTGATATGTTGCACTCGATAAGTTGTCGTGGAAATTAATCGGACTTTCGAAAACTTTTCTTCGATATCTGCATTGTGAATAACGTTCTCGGTCGATAAATACGCGTTTATCGTACGGTTACGATTGGTTATCGACTACGACAATTTGAACGTCGATTCGACTATTGTGAATTTAAAATATTTTGAATCGTACGATATCAAACCGAATCGATCGACAAATGAGTTGTCGTGAGGTTCTGAATCGGCCAGCTGGTTAGATAACGGTCAAATGCAAGACAAACGATAATAAAAAAATTACATCCTCAAGTAAAGGCTTCTCAAGAAAATACTTAACTACTGCACCTCGTGCGGGTGAAAACGGTGACGCTTACCGCGGCCCGCAGGGCGAAACTACATGTATTTTAACGATCTACAAAGTTACCTTTTGAATACCCTTTCACAGGGCACGGCCGCACGCGAAACCAAGTTCAAAACCAGCCAAAACTATTTTACTAACCACCTACCAACTGACATACAACTACAGGCATGTAATTTAAACAGTATTTTCACGCGATTTCGTTACAGTCACGAACTTTTAACTCGTATTAGTTTTCGTAACTGAGTCATTAGTGGCAAGCGAGCGATGACCGTACGTGTAACCGAGGCTAGTTTTAATAGGAAATTATATGCTTACATGGATAGTACAAAATGAAGTCATCCACAAATCAGGAATTGGTGATAGGCAGTATACATTTTTTTTTAACTTAGCGGAGCGGAATAGCAAGCAGAAGTGGCAGTGAGTTGGACATATTTGCCGCAGAACCGATAACTGCTGAGGTAGACGTGTTCTAGAGTGGACACCGATCGGCAAACGTAGTGTTGGACCGTCCGGTACTACTCTACAGCTAGATGAAACGATGATATACGTAGGGTAGCTGGTAGTAAAGAAAGAAAGCCGAAGATCGGGTTCCGTGGCGTGCTTTGGCCAAAGGCAAGCCATAGGCCTCTCCCAAATCCCAAATCCTTTGGGAGAGGTCTATGTACCGCAGTAGGCTGATATAGGCTGTCAACGACGATAATGATGATGACCGCAGTATTTAGTGTTGGTCACACACATCGGAGGTCAAAATCCACTTAGGAGTCATTGATTTCTACTATAAATCAAGCAAATCACTCGTAATGAACAGCCTCTGTAAGTCAAGTCGACACATATCTCATACACCATGGAGATAGCGGTTTCATCCTGACATTTCACGCATGGACATTTCCTGCGACGTTTGTGCACAGAAGAAAATCCCAAGTATTTATTCGTGTCTGGGTATTGTAGGATCATGGTCCACGAACACGTAGTTCCTGGATCCCTATATAAGGTTGGCGTTATTGAGTCATCTTTGTATCAGGCTTAGCCAGCAAGAGAGGTAAAACATACTTTTTGTTCGGATACCAAGAGATGCTTGATTGATAACAACACTGCTCCGAGAAGCTCATTTCTCGTACCTCATAGGACATTTCAGTTGTATTTTCAGAACGAATCTTAACTACTACTAAAGTAGCTGCTATAATAGACTAAGTACCTACGTTAAAACTATCTACTATCTTAGCTTTCAACCTACAATTTAGAGTTCAGTCGAACAACTGATAACATTCGTTGTCTTATTTACCCAGTTCTCGTCTCGACATCAACCGCTCCGTACCGGTTCCAGTACTTGCTAGAAAGTTTCTATATTTGTCTAGCAATATGGATCATAATTTTCATAGCGAGACGTTCATAAAAAGAGCAGAGCCATTTGTTAGATCATAAAAAACTACATGCGATTCGTTGTACCTACATAATATATAAATAGTGTATAACAAAGTTGCTTATCCGTTCTATCGCGTTTGTTTTTCGCTTAGTACCTACCTAGACTAGTGCTAGGTTTTGATAAGGGTTTCAACTTCATTTAAATAATATATGAAAGAAGATTTGTGTGTTTAATAGATACATTTATATTTGACTAGCTGCGCCCTGCGGTTTTCCGGGATAAAAAGTAGCCTATGTGTTAATCCAGGGTATAAGCTATCTCTATACCGAATTTCATCAAAATCGATTCAGTAGAAAGAGTAACAAAGGTACATCCATACATCCATACATTATAGTAGGAAGTAGGATGTGTAATATAATATTTTAAGCGGGTTGCTTAATATCTATCATCATCATAATATATATCATGTAATATCTATAATCATCTATCTATTAATAGCAAAACTTACCCGAATGTTACTAACTTGTAACTTATTTGTGACATCTGCTGCATCCAGCTGGTTTCCATCTCTCCGACAAAAATAACGGTAAAGGTACCCAACTAAGTACTTGATCCACATATTTTATCTGAAAACTTCAGTACTGATCTACGAATCTATAGGTTTAGCATTGTCAGTGAAGAAACCTCGCTATCAATTGAAGAAACTAACCAAGGCTGTCGAATTTCCTGCAATCGTAACCCCCAGTGCACCATATGGCATTGTGACGTCACGACCAGCCTCCGTCACGGTATACGTAAGTGTGCGTGTATATGTGGCTCGCGCGTGACTCATTTATCAACAGTACTACTAATATTTAATCTATGACAGTACGCAAGTCCCACCCGAGAGAGGCCGAGGTGTGTTCTGTGTTCGTACGCGTGTCGAGGTGTGTCGTCACACCGAAACGAGCAGCCTGAAGTCCTATTCAATATTATTATTTCTTCTGTGGTTCTGTGTACCCAAGCTGTACAGCTTAGGTACACAACCTGTAACTTCATCATCATTGTACGTCTATTGCTGGACATATGGTATTCCCAAGTTCTTCTTATATTCCTTATTTTTTTTTTATTATTTATAGCCTTGCGTTTGACCGCTATCTCACCTGTTGTTAAGTGACGATGCGGTCGAAGATGTAGCACGCTCGCCTAGAAGAAACCTGTTCTCTTGTCTTAAAGACACCCAGATTATAGCTATCCGGAAACACAGATGCCGGCAGAGGGTTCCACTCCTTGGCTGTTCGCATTATGAAGGTCGAAGCAAAGCGCTTGGTGCGAGCAGGAGGGATGTCAACCATATATTGATGACGGCTTGCCGTACGCCTGGTCGTCCGGTGATAGAATGGAGATGGCGGAATAAGTTCATGTAATTCCGTCGCACACTTTATACTCAATACTTTATTGCAAACATATGTACACAAAAGTTTCTTATTGTAGTGGTGAGATTACATATGACCCTGCTAGGGTATAGCAAATTATACATTATAATGGGAGCGGACCGATTTATTCTACGTCTTTGTCAGTTACTTATCATTTTATCATTTCATTCTTATTTTCATTAAAAAAGTCATTTAAATTATAATAACATTTTTCTATCAGAAATTGTTTTAATTTTTTATTAAATTTTATATAATTTTCTTCTTCTTTTATTTCGTCAGGTAGATTATTATAAATCTTTACTGACATTAAATTCCGACCGGAACTATGTATGTTCAGTCTTGATATGGGTAATACTACTCTCCGAAATGTATCCGGTAAAAGACCGATTTTTTCACTGTCAGAACATTTACATCGTGGATTATAAATACATGTACAAAGGCGAGCTTAACCCTAAAAAGAGTTTTCTTCCAGCAAACCCTTGAGGGAAGAGAACTGTCACTCGTATGTCAATCTTCTTCAAATATCCATAAATAACTTGATGACTTGACTCAAGAACTTGATTTCCACTAACCTATACGGTTGGGTCCTGAATTTCTGAACTGGTGATCCATTCCATTGACGGATGCAATAAAAATTTTGTGCGATATTTAGGTATGTCCATAAAATTTCTGTTTATATAATTGGACTACATTCATTTCTACAAGCTACTTGCACATCAAGTATTGTTACGTTTAATCATTTACACTCCTGCTAGGAAAAATCAGACAAACTAGCAGAGCTCTCCGTTTACTCCATGTTTGTAGGCATACCTATCGGTCCTCCATTCACCGACAATTTATTGGTTGCGACAACAGTTTTCCCTTTAGCCTTCCTTGTGGCCACTTCTGCAAAGCACCAGGAACAGGAGCCTTACTCTGAAAACGTAATTACGATCTTCGTTCTGTCGGATGAAAGAGACAGCGTTATGCAACAGGCATAAGAGTGTCTCTTTTAGTCCGCACCAACGAACGAACGAAAGCAACTCGAAGTAGGCCCTCAGGAACGAACAACGACGATAACGAACAGGAAATTTAAAAAAGCTTAATTATTCATAATTTGTTAATAACGAATGACCTCACATTGAGTTTAACGCGATTTGCGTCTTATTAGCACGGTTTACAATGTTAAATATTATATAATATTCGATTAATATACACTCATTACATTTCGATTAACATAGATCTATTAGGCGTAAATAATAATAATAAGAAGAATAATTCAATGGTAATATCAAGTAATATGGCATCAAAACATTTTAGTTTTGAAGTGGAAACTCGGACTCCATAAAGTGCATCAAAATATATTTATTATTTTTATTTATTAATTTTGGGATAGTCAACAGAAACACAGTATCTATTACTTAACTTAATCACCATCATTATCAGCCCATCACGTTCCCACTGCTGGGACACGGGTCTTCCCTCATAGAGAGAGAATGGGCCATAATCCACCACGCCACCACTTAACTAAATACTAATCTTTAAGTATAATTTAAAGTATTACCTACCAGAATACTTCATAGTATATAATACCACTATTATCACTTGTTATATTATGCAAGTATTCTGTGGTATTACCCAAAATACCACACATACTATCCACTAATTTTGAGTGGAAGAAAAAATATACTTGAAAACATGCAGTATACATCAAATATTATGAAAACTTTTGACTTTACTTAAAAAAACTATTTTTTTCTAAGTACTTAGTTGTCATTGTATCAGTTCTTAAAATTTTCGAAATAATATAGCTTTTCTTTACATTTTTTAAATAATGTAGAAGACTTAAGTTACTATGCGGTGTGAGATGCGTCCATTGAAATGCAAGGCGAGCCTACGTAGTTGGAAACTTGTTTTATATCTCCATTTAACGCGGCTTCCGAAATAAATACAAAAACCAACCGTTTAAAATAATAACCAGACCGTGAAGTTAGGTTTACTATGAAAACGATAAAGGTCTTTAATAACTTTTTGTCGATTTCAAATCATCTGTTGTGAGTAGGTACAATACTTTAGAAAACGAATTAAATAGCGTTGAGCAGTTTTTATGAAAACTAAAAAAATTAAAATGATATGATGATAGGGAAAATGATGAAATATTATTTTAGTAATTTTTATGGTCACAAACTATATGAACTATTCAACTATATTTTTATGGTAACATCCACACAAACTTTTGCTTTTTGTAAATACTAGTAGGAAGTAGAATAAGATGAAAACACTGATCAGAGAGGCTTCATTCGCAAACTTTTCATTGTCATCTTTCGCCAAGCAGTAGTGTGCATATTTATTGTGGCTATACATCGGTATTTTCCATCTGCGAGGGATGATTCAAGCAACAGACACTATAACTATTAGGTATACCTATTTACAAAGATAAATATAACCTATCGTAGTACGGTCGAATGGTCACAAGTGTTATTAATAATAACTGGATTAGCGAGATCGAAGAGGTGGAAAGGCTATCGTTATGTGCCAAGTCATCGCCTCTCTCTTGTTTACATTATTTTATTTACCTAGTTATACCTACATCTGCATCATACACAAATGCCGGGAAAGACCAGCTGGTCTTGTTGCCAAACTTGCCAACAAAGCCGCGTCCTACGAACCAACCTACTAGTATAGGTAGTACGTACTAGTGTTATGTGTATGCGTATTTTCCGTATGTATATGTATGTGTTCTGTTGGGGCGGTTTCAGACCAGCGATTTATACGCGCGTATAAGCCGGTTTTGGAAGCGCATGTACACGCCCGACTCGTACGAGCGTTGATGCTCCTATAAGCTCGTATAAGCGTTTAGAATCACTTCGCAGTTCTTGGTAAAGTGTATCAAACTTACCGGTTGGCAGTCTTGTTGCAACTATCGGTGATACCCAGCATCTTTTTCGTCTTCTCAGTCGACGGCGGCGTATATAAACGCAGATAGCAATGTTTCTCCGTCAGAATCCATGTTGATACTGATTCACTACTAACGATTTGAGCGAACGCGCCGGAATAAGCCCGTGACGAGTGTCCGGTTTTTGAAGCGCGAAATGTAACGCGTGTAAGCGCGTATGCCGAAGCGACCGTATGCGCGCAGAAAAAAACGCTAGTCTGTAACCGCTCTTACTCTTTTCTCCATCATCAAGTCCTACTTAAAAACGTTATCGCCCTGGGTACTTCTACTACTAATTATTCTGTGCCATGGGGCACATTCCTTTGCAACATTGCTCTAGTTATATCAGGCTTTCAGGCTATATCCTAATTGCCCGTTTTCCTAGTAGGTAAACAAGGGACTGCATGAGCACTGATCGGGGGCGCTGCTGTGGCATTTGGTTATGTTTCGAGAAAATCTTACTTTCTGATTAGTTCGTATTGTCGCCGTGTTCATTCATATCCATGTGGCACTATACTTATGTGTTGACAGCATTAAAATCAAATATTGTGTCGATTTGAGACACCTCTGCTTTACATGGCGCCATCAGAAGATTGCGTTTAGGTATACGTAATAGGTATTGCACAATTTTATTTATCGTCTAGAGGTCTAGAGGCCGTCAGCCGATGGCGGAAGTAAAAATGACAATATGGTCATAGAAACTCAATGATAAATTGCAAAGCTTTTTTTTGAGAATTTATCATTATCTAGATTCTGTGCTAGAACCTAGATATCCCAGGCCTGGATCCCAAGGATCCAATCTCACAGGATCCCGGATCCCAGGCACGGGGGCCACTTGGCCACCACATTTGTTGTCTTTGGGCAGACTATATTCTTAGACAGCCTACTCTAAATTATTATTTGAAAAGACAACTGACTTGTTCGCTATAAAACGTTTTATTCAAGAGAACGATAGAGTAGGTAGGTCGTAGTGTTTTTGAGCCAGTTGGGTATGGATTTTGTATGGACCCGCTGCTGTTAAAACCTTTGCTTCTCGACCTCTTTTATTAATAACACAGAAGACTTGGTGATAATAAGATCAAGTTCAAAGTTCTAAAGTTCTAAATTCATACATACCTATGATTATATTAAAACATGGTCTGTTCCGGTCTGATACCAAAAACATGATCCCACACCATTTATATTTTTTAAATAATATTCCGGTGATTTCTATTTTTTTTCCATTATCTGGGATCAATCTGATCCTATGTAGAGATACCAAATGTGATCTATCAGTGGGATCACGTCAGAATTTGAACGTGAAAAGTCAGAACTTGAACCAATACACCAATATCTCACCAGTATATTTTGTGGTTCTAGAGTTTTAAGAGTACAAAAGGTCAGATGTGTTGTTTCTATTATTATTTAGGTGCGCAAGGATTTGTAAATATATAAATATGTATGCAACCATGAATATTCGTTTTTAAAAATAAAACGGCCGTGAAGCTTGACCTGTGGAAATCATGGACTATTTATATTTTATACCTACCAAATAATGTATTTTACAAAATGAATCCTATACCTACTAATATTATAAATGCGAATGTCTGTGTGTGTGTTTGTTAACACATAACTGCAGACGATAGGGGAGAGCTTTGTCTAGCAGTAGAAAACAATATTTTTTTTAAAAAAGCTCCATCACGATTAAACAGATTTTGATGAAAATTGGTATGCAGGTGTACTTTAGGCACAGATTAGATAATTGAAATAGAATACTTAGGAAAAACTAACAGTTCCATAGAAAACAACAGCTATAAACCGAATTACGCAGTCGGAGTGGCGGGATCTGCTAGTTAAATTATTTGATTCACAAGAAACAAGAAAATAACATGAAAGAACGTGATTGTGGATCTACTAAGCACATAAACAAACGTACAACTCACTAAATAATAAATATACACACAACAAAAATAGGTAACCTATACCAAAAGAAGTATATCCAATTAGGAGCATAACGCGAAATATCAAGCTACACAATACAAATCGAATAACAGATCTCATTGAATTTAGAACGAGTCAGTTACGCAGCAAAAACAAAGCCCGGTATCATTTTCCAGTATCGATATTTAGCAAATAGTGATACAAATACTTTTGGACCGATATATTGTAATGTAAGTAACGATGCTTATTGTCTTGATACCAAACAACAAGAGTGAACAGGTTTCTTCTAGGCGAGCATGCTACATCTTCGACCGCATCGTCACTTAACAACAGGTGAGATAGCGGTCAAACGCAAGCCTATAAATAAAAAAAAAACAAATAAAAATACACTTATACACGAAACCGGAATAAGCCAGGCAAGCGAAGTTGGAGTACCTAATACAAATACTACAGTACTAATATAAATAATAAATATAATGATATAAGTTACAAAAATTCAAGGAAATGTGATATCCTCCAACCCGCACTGGACCAGCGTGGTGGATTATGGCTCATATCCTCTATGAGAGAAAGCCCGTGTCGCAGCTGTGGGAACGCAAAGGGCTGATACCGACCAATTTAAAAAATTGCTTTTCAATTTTAAACAAAGTTTGATCAAGTACTTTTTACTCGATATTTGATCTTCAATACCAGATACTAATTAGTTCCAGACCAGACGAGTACAAGGAATCGATACTCGAATAAACACTAGAATGTCTGGTTAGATCAACGTAACGCAAGCCTATAAAATGCTGTTACATGTCTAGGTATTCAGGTCGTTTGCTTAATTAACTTGCCGATGCTAAAACGTATACTTATTTTTCGTGTAACAGGTTTTTTAAGATTATTCGTATTTTGACAACATCTTTGGTGTAATGAGATTTGGTATAATGCGACAGGAATATTGATGAACAAATTGATAATTTTGAATAAAAAATATATACCAATATTTTCCAGTGCTCCCTGGTAGATTGGCACAGTATAACCTATCTAAGAACCATGTGAGGTTAATTTCAAAGCTACTACAGAAAATCACATCGAAATGGGATCAGCCATTTCAATGAAATGTCCATAAACATACAAACAAACTACCTCAAACGCCAGCCGTTTCCGATGAGAACCTTTTCCGTTTCGTCGTGGGTAAAAGCGGAAGTAATCGTTTCCAGTAAGCAATATCATTGATCACGACAAGTTTCGACGTCTCCGCGACGTTGGAATTGGCACCGTCAATAAACGTCATCAGATTCTTGTCACTATATTTTTGATCTCCTGAAGTCCTGACCACCAAAAAACTTGTTTTGCAAAAACCTACAAGGCACTGCACTGCCCTCTTCTATATAAAACGGCTCCATGGTTAAATGGTTGGACAGGTCAGCTGTGTTTTCCGCTATATATGTTAAATATATCATGCCTACAAAACTCGTGTTAGTTTTTATTACGCTCAGGCTATCCCGGTTAAGGGTCAGGAGTTAGTGTGTATCGTTAGGCGATAGGCGCAAAATAAACTTTTAGATCTTATAGAGGGTACTGCTATATTGCTATTTACGATCTGCTCCTTGTTTCAATTCTATATTTTAAGGGATTTACATCTCGATATCGGGTTATCGAACTAAATCATATCTCGACATTCTATGCAGACGAATTCGTGGGCGGTCCTGAATCAATAAATGGAGTAAACGTGTTTATATGTCAACTGAAGCAGGAAAAAATAAAACCGACACGTGACGCAAGGTGGTGGCTTAGTTGGCAAGAACAGGCAAGGTCGCAGTAACGAGTCCTTTGACGAAATCGATTAATTCCTTCAGTATACAACAAAAGTAGTAAGGATTCCTTCGCAACGTACGGTAAATTGACGTTAAAATGGCAATGTCAATTTTATGGATCCAGTAATCACCTAGTCACGGTAGCGCTATTTTATGATCACTCAGCACCATACGTCATAAATTGGCATAAAAAAGAACCGCTTGTCACCAAATTATGGCCATGACAGTTTGCCAAGGTAAATATTTGGTAAGACTGCGTGTTTTAATCTTATACAAAGCAAAGGTCTGATGAGAACAGACTTGGGCAGATTCAAGGTAAAAACGAGCGTTGAAACTTTGTAAAGTTGGAACTAAAGCTTTTGAAGTTTGCCTAAAGTGATCTTCTGGGATTATGACTTCTCGGAAGTTGGAAGGATTGTGCTATAATTAGTAATGGAACTGATGTTGTAGAGTTAGCTTGCTAAGATTTGTAACTGGGGCACTTTTTCTCTGCAGATTTTGGTAGAATGTTTCTTATAATAAGTGGTGTATATTTCACACTGACGGCGACGTAGAAAAAGTCATGATTGCACAATATATAGGTAGGTACAGATAGACTCGTAAATTGATTGCAACTTTGAATGTTGTCGTCATGGAAGATAATGAAATCGACTGCGTTTATAACATGTGATGAATAGTGATGATCGCTGCAAATGTTACAACGCAAAATTCAGCTTTTCTATGTGCGCTGAAGGGAAAGGGTACGAGAAAACCAGTCAATTGTGTGATTTCATTACTCCCAGACAAACTTGTAAGCACTGGGCACAATAAGACACTTGACATCTCTTCAAGCAACGTTTTCTCAAAACTGTTTACGCTTGCTTTACCATTAAACCTAATTTCAGAGAATGCGCAAAAGAAGATCAAGGGCATATTTTGAAACTTTAGGAATGAGTTTTCTTACCATTTAACCAATAATGTAGAGAGAGTCCGCCTTTTCCTTGATACACAACTCACCCTTGTGGGCCAGGGCTAGTACTATTATTCTGTGTCCGGGGCAGAGGAAGAAAACGAGGTTGTAATTGGCAAGAGTATTTAAGTGAGGGGGCTCGGCCCATTATACACAATCAAGTGGTCTTTTCTTTTTCATAGGGGAAATGGAGCAGATTGGGCCCAACAATTGTTATTCATACTATGAAGAATTTTCTTAATGACGGCACATTTTACTTTTGTTAAAAAACCGAAAAAAGAGATATATTTAATAATAAGTTTCCTAAGGTCAGAACTTTCTAACTTTAACAGAAAAGGTTGCCTGTTGGTTAACCACCACTGATTTCCTAAAATTTTGCGCTACCCTATATACTGTATAAAGTACCTGTGCCTGTCTCAGCTGGTTGACGAGCGTGGAACACCTGTCCGGGTCCTTCCGACCGTCGAAGGAGTCCAGCTCAGCAGCGACCATGTTGAGAGCATCGTCCGCGAAGAAGAACTGGGCTAGAAGTGAACGGTCGTCCCTCTGGAACAAATAGAAATCATTTGTTATCGTACGTGAGTATGGGTACATTTCAAGAATTTTGGAAATCCTTTTGACATTTTTATACCTGCGACTTTGCAAGGTTGTTTCTGCACATCTAAACCAATCCGAAAATAATATAAAAAAACAAGAGGCAGGTTTTATGGCACATTATTAAATTATACCTAAGTTAAAGAATGAGCTCAATTCCGTGCTTTGGGAGAGATGACAAACAGAGATTAGTAGGAACAGACATTCGATTCCCGGTAGGAACGAAAAACATAGATTTGCCATCATCCAGAATCGACTCGTTACTTAGTTACTTTGTTCGTCCAAAACCATCTCAAAAACTTAACCCTTACAAAATACTTAAATAGTAGTCAATTGACTAAACTTTAGGCACTTTACAGACGTTGGCTGTATTGTATTCTTAGGTATTAAAACTGTAGTTCAAAAGGTCAAAATAGGCATCAGACGAACCTTGAGCAGGACGCGTGAAACTTGGCGCAGTGCAGATACAAGTTCACGGTCTCTCTGTCTAGTGGACATGCATGAAGTAAATGGATTTACTTCTGTTGTTCTATAAACTAATAAATTATTATACTTTTGGCAAGTAGTCAACTGGGACTTCTTTCTTGGATATTATTGTTTTATAACCTACAAATTATTCTAAAGTCCTTGAATAAAGTTACCTCCTAGTTTCTACTAACTTACTTCGATTGGATTTGAAATTTTAAAGCTACTACCGACAAACTGCATCGATAACGGTTTAGCCATTTCGATGGACCGATGTTAATAATTATGATGATGATGAACAACAAAAAACAGCCTTACCATATTTTGATATTTCGGAAAGAGAAACATCTGACCCAGCAAATTGTTCCGTCTGTTTATCAGGCCATTGCTATCTCTAGTATTGTATATATTTTTAACGGGATATTTGCCGTGTTTATTAATTTGATTTGAGTTTTCGATATTTCAGTGTTTGTGACGATGATAGTTTAAAAACATTCCTATCTCGTTTTCTATTCTTCCATTAATTACGCCTTTAAGAAAACCATCAATGGATGACGCAAAGCGTATGTTTAATGTCACTATAAACAAATATAGGGAAGCCTCAAACCAAAGTCCATGTTTATGTTACGGACATGACTCGGAATACCTTAACAAAAACACTCGTCTTACGGGAACGTTAGATCATAAACATAATACTCATTAAGGAATGAGGTGTCATCATCAAATGTTCTCTCTCACTATTGGGACTAAGCTATTTCTAAGAAAGATAATGCGATAGAGACCTTGCTAGCCATGTAGTCGAAGAAAGTCTTGCTCTTGAGTATTGCAACTAATTTTTGTAAAGATCAGGTATGACGCAAATATCACGTAGTACACATTAGTTTGTACTGCATTACATAGTTTGAACATTTACATAAGTATATAATAATATGTATGAACGGACCATTCACGCTTAGACGAAGGACGACCTCTAAACATCGTATGACATCGCTGAATATAAATAACCAAAAATACAAAGAGGTTCTTTTGTATACTAAGTTTGACCATCGTTAAGGTGAAACTAAGCTAGCCTTCATCTTCTTTCTATGTTGACTTTTAGTCTGTCTCTGTCTCACACTCATCGATATCTTAGTCGCCTGTTACGAAATACACCAAAAAAATGCGTCCGACTTATATCCTGGCTCAGGCGTAGCAGTGCGGAGTAGTCTCGGGTCATAAAGGTACAAGAGAAACAATAATAACCCTTATCACATTACTCATAAGGTAGATAGATTATTTAAACTACTGATAACGACACAAAGGAAACCTAAATCTCATTAAGAATAGACGATAAGATAAAACAGGCTCGAACAAATTATTTAATTCAATAGTTGACTGTTTTACGATATAACCACAGATATCTAATATATAAAATTCTCGTGTCACAGTTTTCGTTGCCATACTCCTCCGAAACGGCTTGACCGATTTTGATGAAATTTTTTGTGCTTATCCGGTATCTATGAGAATCGGCCAACATCTATTTTTCATCCCCCTAAATGTTAGGGGTAGTCCATCCCTAATTTTTTTTTAATTTATATGGCAAAACAACGTTTGCCGGGTCAGCTAGTAATATATATAACAATGTAAGCGCACCTACACAAAGGGGATAAAATTAAGTACAATAAGTAATATAAAGGATAAAAGTCATTTTCAAGAGATTTTCTGGTAAAATACAGCTGCAGGGTCATGGGCAGGGCTATCCCAGAAAATTATGGTCCATGCCATCTTGTAGAAAAGGACTTCAGCTATTGTGCCTAGCCTAGCAGACGACTGTGTATCATAATTAATGTTAGTGTTTCCAGTGTAAACAGAGCACTGTAAACCCGCGAAACAACGTGTAAATACTCTATTCTCATTAATAGATTGTATTAATTCTATTACAAAGTCTATAGTAAAGGCGTTAAAGAACCTGGTATTTGAATCGGAATCCTCATCCTGAGTTCTGAGTAGTAAAGTTCAAGCATTTAAAATTCCACGCGAATTAAAACAATGTGTGTTGATTCTATGTTGCAAACGGTTATGGCTGGTTGTTTATAGAGAATTTATTATAAACGTACGACGGCCATCCATAATTCATACCGTGGAGGAACGGAATTCCCCGCTACCATTACAGTGTAAGTACTCACTCTACATTTGTACAATAATATTATATTAACTGTGCGAAAGAAATCACTTTTTTCATTAAGAGATGCCATATATAAGCAATATAATTGAAAAGAAATAACTCAACACAAACTGCAAATCACCAACTCATGTGCAGTGCTTCCAAAATTTGCATAAACCCGAGTTGTACCACAGAATACTAAGGGACAGAAGCATCACTCCGCAAAGAAATTTAAACAAATAGCGACTCTTGCTATGACGCAAACAAATTCAATTCAGCTCGCGTAGCGCTGCATACCTACCAGTCATATTAACCTACAGAGCGCCTCTTTCTATCGCATAGCTCTTACCTCTTCTGACGCGCCACGTGTAACGACGCGCGACCCCCCGTCGGTGTCCGGCTATGTATTTGTAGCTTCGTACCTACAGTGCGGAGTGCGCTAGGCCTGGTTGTACTCGACTCGTTTTGGAAACACTTATACTTAGCAGTGGACAAACAAGTATACCAGAATGATAGTGAAGACACAAAAGCAAACTTGCGTGAGTTTGAGATAACTAAATGAGATACCAAACACCGCCCTAGCAAAAAGGGTGATGATGAGGACGCAACCATAACATAACATACAGTGGTCTACTTTATCCACAGAAATCTAAATAATAAGATTTCTGTGACCTTATCTCATACTACATCTCGCTCGATTATCACATATCGTCTTCAAACGATTGCGTGAACCATTCTGATTTTGCCGCGATACTTCTGTAGCCATTTTTATCAACATCAGGTGAGTACACGGCATGTTTAGCAAGCGTATTATCGTGTCCCACATCATGTTTCATCAGATTACGGCGGGTGTGCCACAGGGTAGCGTTCTAGGTCAAGAGTCAACATTATTGGAGGCCTGCCAAACATGGTACAAAAAGCTGAAAGCATAAACTTTTGTCGAAGAATTCTGACTAAAGCTTTTTACTTAACCTGATGGATAAAATGTTAACTTAACAGTTCCACAGTAGGAAAAACCCAGAGCAATTATGAAGGGACGTTTCAATACATATAATAATTATTGGCGCGAATTATTCATAAACCTTTGATGTATAAATTGGTTAGCCGCTGGGTGCTAGTTTGCCAGTTTGGCATTACAATGTATTACAGCTTGTATATTGAGGAAAATTCTGCGACCTGTTTTGGTACAGGTAAAACACCAGAATATGCATGGTATAGACAAGTACCTAAATGGAGCCTTTTCAGAAAATGTATTTTAAAAAATGCAAATCTGAATTATTCTCTATAACAACCATTAGTTCTTACAAAACTGCCACAATGTGTTAAATTACACTATTATAACTTATAGAGCTCTTATTTTTTACGATGATTGGGTCACTGATTCGTCGCTTAAATAAGTGAATATTAAGGAAGTGATAAGGTTAAGTACCAAATTCATAAATTCTTAGGTTCTCCGTGCACATTCTTAAACTTATTAGAGTTGCGTGATATAAAATCATGATATTCGTATGCCGGTCGTTCCACAAACGCTAAAGCTATAATAATAAGTTATTTAAAGAACGCCATCCTTATGTTATTACTACTTTGTTTGCTTGTGTGTGTCCTTCACGTCACACGGCACGGGAATCGCTAAAAATCTAATTCTAAGCTGACGTTGTCGCAGGTATTAAATCGTGAAGAAATAAACTTGTCTTTCGACATTATTATCGAGGACCTTTTTCACAATGAAGTTTGGAGGTCAGGAGGCCAGTCCCATTGTTCAGAGAGACATGCGAAATCAAAAATCCTCACGCAAAGTGGCAATCAAAGTCGGTAATCTAATTTAGAATCATTCTAATGACTTAATTTCTCTGCTGTAAGTAATTGTGAAGAGCGAGTGTGGCTCAGTGGGAGCATGTGCGACTTTCGATCCGACGCACCCGAGCTCGAATCCCATTGGCCCCGCACCACTGACTTTCTTAAGTTATGTGCGGATTTAACACTAACTCTAAAAACGGTGAAGGAAAACATCGTGAGGACACCGGCGTGTCCAAGAATTAATCACATAAAAATTCAAGGACATGTGACATCCACCAACCCGCACTGGGCCAGCGTGGTGGATTATAGCCTCTCTCTTATAAGGGAAGGCCCGAGTCCCAGCAGTGGGAACGTAATGGGCTGATGATGATGATGAAGTAATTGTTTCTCAAAACATGAGTAAAAGTTAAAGAACCGTTCACCTCGACATTGGCATTAGTGGTGGTAGTATTTGAAACTGATTATAACGAGCTCAAACTTGGCTTGGCATGACTCATGCTTATGAGTACGATAAATGAAGCATCTGTGTATGGTCTGTTTATTCGTTTAGTAGTAATAAATTTTAATTGATTTCGATGCATCATTTGGAGAATTTCTTGAGGTAGGTCTAATTATGTAATTCATATTCGCACCCGCGTGCGAGGGCAAGCGATAATATTGTTATAAATATTGTAATAGGCATACGTTCATGTATCAAGAGACCAAAACAAACAGATCGATCTTCTCGAGTCTAGACTAGATAAGATGAAATGCTAATATGTTCCTAGAATACACAATGTTATTCGATAATAAATATGTAGCAATAGTTGTTCAAGAGAATACACTTGCGTAGGTCCCAGCACAATTTTAACATAACATAATACATAGGCATTAGGCATACCTTATTATAAGTCAGAAGAAGAGACGTAAGAATTGAATTTTCCTTTAGTTTTCTATAAGAAGCAAATACGCAAAACGGACCGGTGCACGAAAGGTTCAGTACCATTATCTATAAAAACGGCAAATATTACGTTTGTTGTATGACATCCCCCTTAAATATTTATTTTATTCTGTTTTTTTAAGTATCTAATATTATAACGGCAACAGAAATACATCATCTTATAAAATTTCCACTGTCTAACTATCACGCTTCATGAGATACAGCCTGGTGACCAACGGACGGACGGACAGACAGACAGACAGACGGACAGACAGGGGAGTCTTAGTAATAGTGTCCCGTTTTATCTTTTGGGTACGGAACCCTAAAAAGACAGTAGTAAGTATTTAGATTAAACAAGTTGTAAGCTAATCATAATGATTATTAAAAATAATGATATTGTCATTATAATAGATACCTACATACATATGTCGATTGTTAATCTAGTTTTAATCATTGATAACATGAAATAAAGGAACACTAGATTATAAAAACAAATGTTCGTTAGGAAAGGAAAGTATAGAAGACGACAACACATGGTGGGTAATCAATTTAACTTCAAGTTGTGTCCGATTGAGTGATCATCTGGACATTCAAAACGTGGAAACTCCTAATGCGCTTTTAACAGCACTTGACCTTGGCCCGAATAGGTACTTCGAATAGGATGAGATCTTAATAAAGCATTTGACTCCGTGGTAATTCCCCGAAAAATCCAATGTCAAGTATAGGGATCAAAAATGCAATTGATAGATTCATACGTGGGTGAGTTCGTTAATTGAATTATGCTATGGAATGGCCAAATTGGCTAAATTAGAATAAAGTAAAAAAACTGAACTAGCATAGTAACCGTGTCATTGTTTGTTTTTGATAATTTGATGTTTTGGCCCTGCAAGAGCAATGGTCAATTAGTTAAGAAGAACTGAAGATGTTGCGGCAGGGTTATTTTGCTTTATAAACGGTCTACCATTTTACAAACTTTTATTTTAATTGCAATGTTTGTTATTTATTTGAGTCAAATCTTGCAAGTTAAATTAGAACCACTGCCTCGTATCCTACGGAGTTGAAATTTAGAATACTTGTCAAAGTCCGATGACAATGCAATTTTATGGTGACAGTCAGCTGATCTGATGATGGAGACGGAAGGTGGGCAATAGAACTTCTTGATGGATAATCGTAAACTACTAAAGTTTGGGCTCATTTTAATCTGCTTGCGGTTTCGATTACGAATTTGTCAGCTTGTCTTGAAAAAATATTTTTCAACAATAACTTCATGTTTTCTTGCGCATTCCGCCTCCGCGGTTGCTATTGTCATTACATATCACAAAAAGCGAGAGTCCCTCAGGGTAGTTAGCTACCACCTACCACAGCGTACCGACTTAATTATACTCGTACATTATAGGTAGGTTGGATGGAAAGATCCATTATTCTCTTTATTGGAACATATACACTCGAGAGCAATGAATCCGGGTCACTTAAAGAATCCTAAAAATCTCGGAAACTAAAAATGCTAGGTTAATGCAATAAATTGTATTTAATAGACAATGTAATACTCCTTAAATGAAGGTATTAAAACTTCTTAGTTATTGTAAAGTTATATCATAAAAAAATCAAATTTGAAAAAGGGCCACTTTCGAAGATGGAACTACGAAATTACAGCATTTGGTTTTGCTTTTGTTTGTAATCTGTCATTTATGTGGGTACATAAACCATGTTGATAGTGCTCTATATTCATTATTCAAGCTGAAATTATGTCGCTTACGTCTGAAGAATGCACCAGAATACTTACAATGCTGGAAACCGGCCGGAGTCAGCGCGATACAGCCAGGACTGTCGGTGTGTCGCTGTCAACAGTACAAAGAGTTCTCCGACGTTACGAAGAAACTGGTTCTAACCTACGCAGACCAGGAACGGGCAGAACCAGGTGTACCACAGCACGAGAAGACCGATACTTGGTGAACACCATGCTTCGAAATCGCTTTCTCACAGGAACTGAACTCACCCATCAGTTTCGACGCCTCGGAGGAAGTAACCCAAGTGCATGGACAGTAAGACGTCGGCTTGCTGAATCTAACTTAAAACCCCTTAGACCTGCAAACGGCCCTAAACTGGAGCGTGGGCATCGTATTTCGAGACTAAGATATGCCCAGAGCCACGTAAATTGGAGTATTGAAGATTGGTCAAAAGTTATGTTCTCCGACGAATCAAAATTTATGCTCTACAAGCACGATGGAAGACACAGAGTGTATCGAAGACCAGGGGAAAGATTCAAGCAAGCATGCATCGAAGAAAAAGTAGCCTACGGTGGTGGGTCTGTACTTGTGTGGGCCGGAATTTCTTCTGAAAGTCGCACAGAGCTGGTGATCATAGAAAACGGCTCTTTAACTAGCGTAATATATGTGGAAGAAATCCTCAATGATCACGTTGGTCCATTTATGGTCAATTTAGGTGAGGATGCTATATTTATGCATGACAATGCCCGACCTCATACAGGTAGGATTGTGAATGACTACCTTCAAGAGATGAACATTACTCGTATGGAGTGGCCAGCGCGCAGCCCGGATATCAACCCGATCGAGCATGCTTGGGACGAGCTAGGCAGATGCGTAAAACAACGAAACCCTCCCCCAATCACGCTTCGTGAGCTCAAAATTGCTCTCACAGAGGAATGGGAGAATATTCCCCAAAATCGTATAAGGAACTTGGTGTACAGCATGCCAAACCGCGTAAACGCAGTAATGGAAGCACGAGGAGGCAATACGAAGTATTAAAATTCAAGAAAATCGTAATAAAGTTCAAAAATTTCATGTTTCCTATTTTTGTTTTAAGGAGAGATCAGCAGTTTTTTTCTTTATGTAATTTTGTGTTAATAAAATGTATGGTGACTCATATTTTTTTTACTTTCATTTAAGGAGTATTACATTGTCTATTAAATACAATTTATTGCATTAACCTATCATTTTTAGTTTCCGAGATTTTTAACATTCTTTAAGTGACCCGGATTCATTGCTCTCGAGTGTAGGTTCAGTTTCATTGACGTTGAGGAAAATATTGTTATAGATACCTATATCAGGTAAATAAATATAGAATGGACGGCTAGTGACAGAGTACATTTCTCCTTGATACACAGTTCACCAATTCAGGCCAGGGGCAGAGGAAGAAATCGCAGTAGATGAGAAAGATAGAAAGAAAGTAGTAGTGCTGCACCTTTTGCAGGAGCAAATTCGAGGATAAGGAAACCACGCCAATGTTTCGTGAGCAAGAGGGCCCGGCATGCGCAGTCAAGTGTCAGTTTTACAGTCTTTGCCAGCCACCTAACCTACTTTCATCTGATCCTCAGTCTAATTTGGAATCTAACAGTACCAAACAGCACGCTTATTCGTCACCAGCTATCAGTTTCTGACTCACGCAAAACGTACAATAGATTGAATCAATTCACCAACCACGATTGTACGTATCACTAACATAAACAAAGACTGTTTGGATTTGGATACATAATACAAACTAGGTAGGTTAGGTACATGAACTTTGGTTTGCTATGTTTTTGCCCTCAAATTATTCACATCTATTTATGTGTGTTCTCTTACGTAATTTAATAACTATCGGTTTCAAAGTCGTCGTCGGTATTTCAACGATTTCCTTTTAAAAACAGTTCAACCTATTTCAAGTACCTACTAGGAACTTCTAATGGCAACAAATAAAGTGAGACGCATTCGTAATGAAAACAAACGTCTGGCGCCTCTGGCACTGGCAACTAAAACTATTATGTCTATTGCCTACATGTCTGTATTTTTGTTACAATTTACGGTCACGGTCTCTGACTGTCACCGGGTACCGCTCCATTCATACAATGGAGGTTTTATTTAACCTTTCGCTCGACGCGGAACTAAGTCAAAACTAAATCAAAAGCACCACGTTTAAATAATACTGAACATTGTTCCCTCCTACTATAGAGTTCTAAATCACATATCAAGATTTCCGTTACAACTAAATCCTTTGTACTATTTATGGTGATTAAAACCGAAAGGCTGTATTTTATGCTTCTAATCCAAGGACGTCTTAAACCGAATCTCCGACCATGGAACAACTAGACAGTGAAGGATTGGAATAAAGGCAGACATACAAACAAAAGTGAAAGCGAGATCTAAACCTGATTGGCAATAAGGCTTTCGAGCACTTCAATTGAGGCAAATGAAGATCATTTGCCTCAGTTCTAGTGCTCGAAATCAACAGGCCTAACATTCTATTCACGCTTTTGACGTTAATAGGTTAGGCAATAGGTTTCTATTTGGTTCATTTCTATTCGATTATCCCTACCTTTCTCGATCCTTCTGAATTACAATATAAAGTCAAAGGCAACGCATCGGTAGCGCCTGTGGTATTGCAAATTTCAATAAGCAGCACTACGAATAAGTAGAAGAGGCATAACCGCTTCCCATCACCAGGCCATATGTTTTTGCCGCTCACTCCATAAGAAAAAACAATGAGGTCGGATTTTAGTGCCGATGCCGAAATTTTTTGATACCGACATTAGGCGGCACACTTTAAGTCGAGACAATGGCAATGGATAGGTCATACGGTCAAGCAGTTATATGTTACAGTAGCTCCTCCTACTGAGGCCTCGAATTCTCGATGCAGTAACCGTTGGTTGAGAATGAAGCCTTCCGGTCGTTAGGTTGTCATTTATCCGATTCGCAAACATGCCAAGTGACAAAGATTGTGAAAGAAATTGGGTGAATTGAGCTCCTTGTTTTCGTGGCGATTGGAAGATGACTTCATTGCGTGTGAGGATAAAATCACAGTGGATTCAGAAACGATTGTTTGCTTAAAATGAATGAAGAAGAATGAAGATAAACTGTTTCTGGACAATGTTGTGGTACGGAACTTCTCATGGAAACGACCAACGACGAATACAAAAATACGAAGCATTTTTAATTAATACTTTAGCACAAAACAGTTTGTACATGAAGGTCTTAATGCTAAATAGCATTTATTTTCTACCAGTCGTCTAGGACGTGCAAGAAAAGATGGTAGCGGTGCAGTCAAGAACGTGATGGGAAAATCTAAATATTCTCAATTATTACCTAAATATCGAGATCCTATATTGTTTTCAGATTGACCACATATGTAGTAGTCATTTAGCTTAATTATCTCTTCATACTGTTTATATATTTATTATTTCTTTTTGTAATTATGTTTTCTTTTCTTTCTTTATTTGGTTAGTGTATGATTGTTTGATGTGGTCGTCAAATAAATGTTTTTTCTTTCTTTCTTTCAGATTAGTAATTAATAATCATGGGGAAAAAACGCAATAGAGAACATTCCATGCGTTCCCTCATAAAGTTATTTCACGCTACATGTCCATACAAACGTCAACGGAACGTAATGTGATTCCTAGGCTATTATAGGCGATAGCTTCTTACAATAAATAACATTACCTAGAGTAGACTCAGTCTTGGATAATGATACGAACAGGTCAATTCGTCTGAAAGTATATTAAAAAAAACATTCAGAATGTTGTATTCTTCTTAAAACATCACATTCGAATCCTCATTCCTTTTAATTTCAAATAATTTGATAAATAGCAGCAATTATATGAAAAATATAAAAGTTTGCTTCAGTGATGGCTAAATGTAAAAGCGGCGTCTACGGGTCAACATTTATGAACTTGTGTCTTATTTATTCCAATCACACAATATTTAGTGCTCATAAGTCATGACTTAAAAGCAAGCAAGCTTTAAGCAGATCTTAGGCTTCTAGGCTTAGAATGTCTGGTGCAATCGGCGTAAGACTGACTGTAAAGCATGACTGAAAATGTGCCATTGTCCGGTATGGACATTGCCCTGAAGCTTATAGGTACAGGTTTGTGTAAATTTATATAGAAGAAATGCAGATTTTAAAGTAACAAATGCCACAGCCTTGTGCACACAATGGAAGCCATTTCAGTGTTGCTATTTAAAATTAATGCAAATATACTGAAATTTGCATTTTAGTAACATTATTGCGAAACTATCGTGTCGAGTGGCGACGTGAAAAGCTGTCGAGAACACGCCAATTGAATGTGACATGCAGTCTGCTATTATGGAAATGAAATAGTCTACACGCTCGCATTACATTGTGATAGGTTTATACTTGGTCTTGACAAAGACGAGGAAAAGAAGGTGAAGGGCTAAGGCATAATAGATAGGTCAAGCAGCAGACCTGACCGGGAAAGGTCGAAAGTTAAAAGATATTTATCAAATAGGCACAAAAAATGCACTTTTAAACGTCATACACATAATACAAATCAATTAAAATATGTTAAAAAATTTAACTTAAAATATCATGAGTTTGAAATCCTACGACCAGATGCAGTTTTATGAGGATGTAACCAGTTTGAGAATGTATGGAAAATTTAAATTACTCTGGCACTCAACTTCTGTGCTCATGTGGCTCAATGGTGTGTGAGAGAGGCTGTCATAACTCATCCTACTATAATATCTTATATATAAAATTCTCGTGTCACAATGTTAGTTACCTTACTCCTCCGAAACGGCTTTACTGATTTTTACCAAATTTTAGTCTGAGAATCGGCTACTATCTATTTTTCATACCCCTAAGTGATAAGGGTTGTTCACCCTTAACATTTTTTTTTATTTATATGGCAAAACAACGTTTGCCGGGTCAGCTAGTATATAATATAACATTATAGACGCGGACCTATATACTTTGTAAGAATGTATGGATGTATGTTTGTGACTCTCTCTTTCACACAAAAACTACCGAACCGATTTTGATGAAATTTGTTATGTAGGTACTTTAGGACTTGGAATAGCACATAGGCTACTTTTTATCACGGGAAACCGCGGGGCGCAGCTAGTAAGTCATAATCCCATGTCTGTCGGCAAGATGGCCGTTATAGATCGCGTTTATTGAGTAATGAGCAAAAATTATGCACTATAGACATTGCTACTACTACGTACTTCTTCGTAGTTCTATAATAAACCTATATTAATGGGTTATTGAGGTATACATGGAAAAAGCCTTTATAATTTCAAGTGTGGTTTTATTCTCTTTTTCTCTCTCTATCCTCTTAATTGCTCCGTGCTCTCGTAATTTTTAACCGACTTCAAAAAGGAGGAGGTTTACAATTCGACGGTATGTTTTTTTTTTTTTGTTTTTTTTTTGTGTGTTTGTTACGCGATTACTCCGCCAATTATGCATTGATTTCGATGATTCTTTTTTTGATTGGTAGGTAATACTTCAAAGGTGGTCCCATATAAATTTTATCGAAATTCATTGAGTAGTTTTTGAAAAAAATAGCAAAAACAAAAAAATATAAGTTTAATCTTCAAGTCGGTTCTTGTTTTTTTCGTAACCAACTTTCTAAAGGTGGAGGTTTGTATTCGACTGCTTCACCTGCTTCACCCAGGGTTGACTTCCGGTGAGGGAACTCCTCAACGGTGAATAGTACAGACACAACATTTCGTAAATGGATTTAACCATAATAGCCTGTTCTAAATTCCATCATGACATGGCAGATACACCCAGGATTGACTTCCGGCGAGGGAACTCCTCAACAGAGAATAGGACAGACATGAAATTTTTTTGCACATGCATTTAATTGTGATAGCCCGTTTTAAACTTCGTCATGATGTGGCTTCTAGATCATAAAAGCTTGTCTTTAAAAACTTTTTGAATTAATTTAATTAAAACTTGTTTTTCACTAAAAAGGTTAAAATAAAATATTTTTCAAAAAAAACTAAACCGACTTCAAAACCACAAATGGCACTCAAAAGTAAAAAATAAATTAATATAATTATCATAAGCGCTACCCACTCATATATTTGAAGTCGGTGCCAGCCAAGTCTAAAAGGTAGTAGATAAATACTACCTACAAGTAGTACTTACTATATACATAGTATATAGTAAGTAACTAGTATACATAGTATATAGCAAGTACTATATACATAGTACAAAAATATGAAAAAAATGTATTGCCTATATTGATATAAATAAATATTGAAGTCTTCCTAAAACTTAATAAATTAAATTAAAAATTTAAGAAACTTTTTCACCAGTGTGTCACCCACCTCACCACACAATGACCACAACATTAGTCTTCTATCGGGCGTTCAAAGTAAAAATGTAAAAACTTATCTTATCGAGCGGAACTATGGTCAAGCGTGACGTCATGCAGTGGACTGATAAGTGATAAGGGTAAGGTTACAAAGAAACCAATATCTAATTAAAATAAATAACAGCAATTTATATGTCAAAGTAATGGGCGGTAATGGTAAGCAGATGACTAGTCTTTTTTTATGTTTTTTTTTTTTTTTTTTTTTCATATGTCGGCAAACAAGCAGACGGCCCGCCTGATGGTAAGCGGTTACCGTCGCCTATGGACATCTGCAGCACCAGAGGCATTGCTGATGCGTTGCCGACCCTTATGTAATTGAGTGTCAAGCAGGTCGTTCTCCTGATGGTCAACGGCAACACGCCTGTTCATAAAAGTTGCAGCACCACCCAGAACTTGGTTTTGCAAAAACCTGCGCGGGACTGCACTGCGCTCGTCACCTTGAGACAATGCTTAAGTCTCATAATTCTCAGTAATATCGCTCGCTACAAGACCCTTCAAACTGGAACACAGTATAATGCTTGCGCACTACTGCTTGGCGGCTGAATAACTGGCAAAGCGGTGGTGCGGTGGTGGAAGGTTGTCTGTAAGAGATTGCTTTATGCGATAAGACCGCCAATTGTATTAACCTAGTTAAGACTTATATTTTTTTTCATGTAATTATGTTTGTAGTATGCAATAAAGATTGTCTTATCGCATTTGTAATTGTATTGTATTGTATTGTACCTACCCAGACGGCCTCTCGCATACGAGAAACCTAACACCCAGTCTGATAGAAGCCGTCACCATCACCATCGCCTATGGACATAGGTGCAAGACCATATGTATTACTGATTGCTGATCCAGGCAGGCGACCGGACGACCACTTTAATTCCAATAAAACAATGCCAAGAGAAATCTGTTACGTGTTTAAGACAAGTTTACTTTTATTGAATGGCCATGCCTTTGCGATTCGCGAACATTTGGCAAAGACGACCGAGTTTCGCCAGCGATTGGGAAAGCGGTGAAAAAAAGTGAAAGTGTGCGAGCGGGACGGACTGCTGACACTTTGTAAGGATAAAGAGAGGTGGGTGATGTGACGTCACGTTTTGATAAGTGGATTAAAAGCTGCCAATACAAAAACATGAACTAACTTGTTTTCCTCGGCGTTGCCTGTGTGATATTATATCTAGATTCTAAGACCTGGAACTTGTGCTATGGCTCCCAGTCACGCAGCTGATAGCGGCAGTGAGAACTCACTGCCGCCGCACCCAATCGGACTTTTTGTTATTATTTCTTTAGTAAACATGAAGTACCTAAGTAACTGCAAAGTTTTTGATTAAAAACCGGCTTGAATGTTATGTTATTGGGTATATATTACCTATATACTATATCTCAGAGAAATGCCTGTCATACTCATGATAATATTATTTTTTTTTTTTTAGAGAGCGAGTTTGACTCAGCGGAAGAACGTGCGACTTTCGATCCGACGTACCTGAGTTTGAATCCCGCGGCCTCGCACCACTGAGTTTCTTAAGTTATGTGCCGATTTAACACTCGCTCTAAAAGAGGTGAAGGAAAATATCTTGAGGAGCCCGACATGTCCAAGAATTAATCACAAAAATTCAAGGACATGTGACATCCACCAACCCGCACTGGGCCAGTGTGGTGGATAAAGGCCTATTCTCTCTCTATGAGAGAAGGCCTGTAACCCAGCAGTGGGAACGTGATGGGCTGATGATGATGATGATGATTTTATTTTTATAATGACATAATAATGTCGAATTTTACATATTTATTATTCTGAGACTGTGATGTCTTAATGCGTGGTGAAGGCTATTAAGTACTTAATATTTATATTTTTATCAAGCACTTATATAAAAAACATTTGAATAAAAAATGCTATTATTGTCTATACCTACTACTTTATGAATGAGTCACTTGATTAAGTGTAATTTAAGATGAATCGGTTTGCTCCTACTAGTTTTGCTACACCCCATAAATAAATTATTCCAATTTCATTAGGTATTCAAATACCTACCTTTCATGTACCTTAACACTATTTTATTATTGTAATAAATGATTGAGTATTGAGTAATCTTGTTGGTAACAGAAAACTTTTACTACTAGAGGTATAGGCGTCAAGATCTTATTTTGCACACCCAATTGATTTATTGGAGCGAGTGTGGCTCAGTGGGAGCACGTGCGACTTTCGATCAGACGCACCTGAGTTCGAACCCCGCTGGCCCCGCACCACTGACTTTCTTAAGTTATGTGCGGAATTAGCACTCGCTCTAAAAACGGTGAAAGAAAACATCGTGAGGAAACCGGCATGTTCAAGAATTAATCACAAAAATTCAAGGACATGTGACATCCACCAACCCGCAATGGGCCAGCGTGGTGGTTTATGGCCCATATTCTCTCTACGAGGGAAGGCCCGAGTCCCAGCAGTGGGAACGTAATGGGCTGATGATGATGATAAATTGATTTATTCACTATTTTTAGAAAATATCCAGTAGGTAAGTATATTATTATTTTATTATATAATGTAGTTGAATCACTGAACAACTCTCACACAGTTACCTAGGTAGGTAACTACAGATAATTTTAAAATAATACCTAGTAACGAGGATTATTGAATGATATGATGAGGGGAAGAGGTCACACAACTTGCTCTGTTGTGGTGATAAGGAATTATTATAATGGCATGATGATTGTAGTGTTTTATCAAAATAAGAGATAGGTTTCTCAATACATAACAGACAGACTAGCTATCACTTCATATAGGTTCACTAGTTTGAAATATAGGCCATAATGCCTATTCCTTGTTTCCAACTAACAAAATAAACTTTAACTGCGTTCTATAAAACTTTTTTTATAGAATTATCATATAAGCACATATGTTCCACCTTAGTCTGCAGGTGTGTTATAGTGAGACGTAATCCATTTTATCATTAAAAAAAAGTTGATTACTCAGATCCAACGAGCTATGGTGGGCATACCCACAAGTGACATTGAATTTTTTGTGATACTTGGTCATGCGGTTTCTCAATGTTTTACTTAGCCATTTTAAAGCAAGTATTAAATGCGCATATACCTAGTACCACAGATACATAAATAGTTACTACGTAACATGTACTTAGTATCTTTTCTGTGACATAACACTAAGTCATTGGTCAAGTCCAGGGCAAAGCGGGATTCAAACTCTAGTGCATCACATTGAAAGTAGCAGCTGTAAGTTAATGCTGAACCACACTCGTTCATAATGAATCATAATTAACTTAATTGGGCAATTACATCATCATGTATAATCATCTTGTTAGACTTAATAAACGCAAATATAGGAATAAAATAATGATATCAGTAGTCGTAGATTTATTTCTTGAAAACCGTATGGGTATGACTCTTTGCTAAATTTAAGGTGCTCCTGCACTCAATTAGGCACAAAATTCTAAAAAAGTTATTAAAATAAATTTATTAAAAATGTGAAGTTAGTTTCCATAGAATACTTTTTCATTTATACGGTCACCACACCAGTCTCATTCAAAATCAGAACAAGGTTTGCCAAAGATCATGACTTATAGTTAAGTGCAGATTTTGCACGCTCGCTCTAAAACGGTGAAGGAAAACAACGTGATGGAACCCGCTTACGCGCTTTGGAGTGGTAGGCTCTGGCCGTGGTTGTAATACCACCCACCGAACAAAGCCATGCCGTCAAACGACCTAGTCGTGTTTCGGGATGATGTTCGGTGAACCATCGGGGAGACGGGTCTGAGCAGCCGCTCAACTGCCGTCTTTCTCTAGATCTATGTGTTTCATCTTAGGCCACATCATCGCTTCACATCAGGCGAGATAGTGGCCAAACATGGATCTATTAAACATAAAAAAAAAAAAAAGATCAATTATTGACATCTATCTACAAAATATAACCTTTCTTGTTCCAAAAGTTGAATTTTTTCAGTCAAGTAAGCTTGAAAGTTCAAGTGCACTCAATGACTTTGAGCTTTGGCTTTAACTGAGTGGTTGAAAAAGTTTTAATAAATTCCAATGTATAACTAAAGTTCATGATATACCTATAGGACCTTACTTTTTTCAGACTTGTTGCTCAATAAGTCCGACACCAATACTTGCTTTTCATTGCCAAGTTAAAAACTCTCTATCGTGAGATTGAATTCTCAATGCCAAGCAGTGTATTTTAGTCGGAAATAATATTATTCAGTGCACTGTGCTATCTTCGGTTTCTCAGTATGATGGCCCAGAGTGCAGTTTCAGGTACTAGTGATAATGGAATCTTGTTAAGATGGACTTCATGATGCTAATTAATTGCCCCAAATTTTTTATTTATTTATTTATAAAGACATATAACATCTTGACAGGACACCCTAATATGATGCAAAAATACACTAAAATTATTTTCAATAGTCCTTACTGTTATTTCTATGAATTTCGGCAAGCTACAATGATAAATTTCAATGAGTTCAGACATTACACTAATTAATCGTAAGGCGTGTGACAAGGGGTTGAATTAAAGTAAGTATAATGTATTTTATCTATATGAATGGTAGGTGGATGTTATTGGTAGGGACTTTACAGGTTTAAATGTTTACAAAATGTTGTTTCCAAACCACTATGTGTAATTTGCATTCTGTTCGTAAAACGATAAAGCAGGTAGGCGACACCTAAAAGGAAAATGCCAAACCAGTCAAACAGGTCAGTGATAAGTAAGCCGCAAAAGTATTTTCGATCACAACATGGTAAATTCTGTAAGAAATTGTTAAAATAATGACTATTTCATTTAATGATAAAAATAATAACACCCAATGATAAGTGAAGAAAATAACAATTCATTTAAAGTTTTCATTTCACCATCTATGATGTTATGTGTTTATCAACAAATTATCATAAACAAAAAGTTTCCATAGAATACTCTTATATTCTTTATTGTACACTGTAATAATATTTACATCGGTGATTATAAACTATATGTACAAAGGCGAGCTTAACCCTAAAAAAAGTTTTCTTTCAGCAAACTCTTGAGGAAAGAGAACTGTCACATTAGCAAATAGGTTTCCGTGTACGGTTACGGTTTGACTAAGACAAAATCACCAACTATAATCATAAATATCTAAAATAAATATTCTGATTAGGTACCATAACTTACAATATTTTTTATAACCAATGATAATTTGAGATACTTCAAGTGAATCGCCTTCTTCTCTGGTGTCAGAGATTTTAGACTGACCGAAGGCCTCCAACATGGCTTAATGAATTGAAGGCTTAACATGCCCTCCAAAGCATGGTAACAATCAGATGTAAATACCACAAAAACGGTCACCTATCAAAGTGGTGTCAGCAGGTAAAAAATACTTGTATACATATACATAACGTATATGATACATACTACACCTGGTTATTATGTACTACTTTTTGTGATTTTTTACATTTACGAACTCCGAACTTGTGAACCCACGTTATTGTTACCCATTCGCAATCTTTTCGACATCTAGAACAACCATTGTGACAATAGAACGAAACACCAAAACATTGTTGAAACAGGTGACCATTGATTTGCATAAATCCACAAGGCCTCGAATTTATACAAACAACCAGTGACGTAACACAATAATCGTACCTCAGAGAATACGCTCTCTAGAGTAACAACCAGTTTAAACGCAATTATAGTGCACCCGTAACAATACTTGTACTGAATCATCTGCTACGACAAAGAATGGCAACATACCACACTAAAACATAATGCCACGCCTCGAAAATACTATTAAAGCGTTCAAATGTCTTAAATTCGATTTGGTGCTAATTATTTGCAGTCCTAGGTCGCTGGAGGATAAATATGCGAGGAAAATAAAGTTGACGTACCTTTGGTTTGTAGAACCACTTTCTGAGAGACTCCATCGGACCAGTTTTATATAACAGCCTCATGTGAACAGATCACTGCACGGACACACACATCATAAATATTATAATAGCACCAAATCACAATGCAGTAACAAACGAAATAATAATTTCCGCACAATATTTACGTCAAAAAACACAAACGGCAGACATGATTTCTCGGCCCGCGTTCCATTCACCACACGAGAATGAATGAATTGAAATGAATGAACTTCTAGCTCAATGTCGCCAGAATCTCTATCACAAATTCCACAACATGAGTATTAAGACTGTGGTCACACTTCGGTGACTTAGACAAACTGCAAAAATGTTTGTAGTTTGACCATGATGAAATTGTTCTACATGAAAAGAAGAGCTTCCGCAAAAATTCTAGTTAAAAAAGTAGAACATAGCAGTGAAATTAGCAAGGCTGGGAAATGGGATACGTAGTACCTCTTACTAGTCTGTGATTAGGTCACCCACCCACAAATTTTATGTTGAAATATTTCATTAGTATTCATATCCGGTATTATGTAAAAGCACAGAATACTTAATAGTACCAGGGTAATAGTCACTTAGATGCTTCTTCGTTTCACCGCGGTCGATGGTCTAATGGCGTCAAAATTATAACGGTTCCTGTTGCTGCTGCCTAACATTGTAGCAAATCAGTTTATTATGGCCACACTTTGATGGAATCAATGAACGAACGTCATTATTCGTTCAGATTAGGAATGTACTGCACATAACTAATTTAATATTATGGTATCGATAGTCTATAGAAACCCGTTCAGTCGTCATTGCGTAGTTAGGTAAAACTAGCATTATAAATAACTGGAACAGCTGGTAAAAATATAACAAATTCAAGATATTTTTATCAATAGTTAAAAGTTGCATAAACATGTATACTTAATTCATTATGGAATTTTGGACCATAGAACTAAGATGTCCTTGTTGTACGAAGTCTATCGTAATTCTATGTTTTGGACTGACTATAATTAATTAGTAAAGCCTATAGGTAAATATAAACACATATGTATAACACGATTGGTATTAACTTGATATCGATAATAAGTATCGATGTTTTAGATAGGTTCAGATGGGGTACCCCACTACATATTGTTTTGCTGTTCATTCTTTACCTAGAATGAACAAAACCACAGACTTCAAAGGAAATGTATACCATGTAATTTATATCTGTGGCACAGGCATAGACGAGGCATATCTCTTACTAGCTTTGGACTTTTTGGCGGGAAGTGAAAAGTGATACAGTTCGATTTTGTTTTATTTTCTAAACAAGTGTTATTTCGAGTGATCATGTGTAATATCGGTGGAATATTAACCATTATGTGTTCGGTAACGTGCACGAGTGTAGGCAAATGAAACAAAATACGGAAAACATTGCTTTTTATGTTCTCACAAAAAGTCCATGGAAAGCTTGAATAAAGTTCCACCACTTTATTGAAGCACTAGGAGAAGGTCCGGCTTGTTGCTGTTGACCCTCATTCTCAACAAAAGTATAATAAAATGGAATATTAAACTATTAAATAAAAACTACGTAAGACATGGCGGTATGGTCCTAAAGACTTTAGCCTGCCCAAAGGGGCAAAATTAAAAAAAAAATCTTACTAGCTTTTTTTTAAATTCACCCTTTTGGCCAGACTAAGTCTCTAGGACCATATCGCCTCGTCTTACGTAGTTTTTATTTTTTAGTTTTTATATTCCTAGTTTTGAAAAGTGGTAAATAATGGATGAATATGGCAGATCAACAGTTCAAAATATCAAAATTCTTAAAATCAACAGGTGTGGGTTGGACAGGTAGGCTCAAATCTAATAGGTACACCACTGAGGTTGCGGGTTCGATTCCCGCGACGCCGACGGGACAAATGTTTGTGCATAGAAAAATAAAGCATTTGTTTCGTGTCTGGGTGTCGTGGGACCATGGTCCTCATAGGATCTATGTATGAGATTGTTGGGCGTTTTTATTCATTTATAATGTGCATAAGTAGGTTGGACATGCCAGTTTCCTGACGACGTTTTCCAACGAGTATTAAATCCGCACATAACTGAAGAAACTCAGTGCACAGTGGTAAGAGGCTAGCGGGATTCGAACTCGAATTCGTCCGATTGAAAGTCGCACGTGCTCCCACTGATACGTACTCGCTCTCTAGTGGAACAGGAGATAGGTAAAGTACAAACAATGTAGGTAGGTATTACCTATTTACACAAGAAACTTATAGGTTACACGATTACGTTACAAAGAATTATCAAAAAATAATATCATCCAAAGAAAAGATCGCATTTCGATTCCTTTGTCAAAACACAACAATATTGATTTCAATCTGATTACGTTGTTCTCAATAGATCGAATGGCCTGTTTCATCTTTTTGGGGGCTTTGGAAACTTTCTGATGAACTACCGTAGGTAGGAAGATGTAGGTACACCAACCTAAGTATAAGTAGACACGTAGGTGGTATGTATTTCAATGAAACGAATAGAAGCGAGCCTAAAATATATGGATCGTAATATAAGCATGACGTCACACAGAAAGACAAGGGCCATTGTAGAGGAAAATAGGGTTTCACCTTGTGTGGTTTGAACAGCTGTAATGCAACCTTAATAAACGATAAATAATTATTTTTTTAACAAAAAACCGACTTTAATGCTGATGTATCTTCGAAGATGTATGTGGTTCTTTCGATTTTTTTATTCACCAACCCGCACTGGGCCAGCGTGGTGGATTACGGCCCATACTCTCTCTACGAGGGAAGGCCCGAGTCCCAGCAGTGGGAACTTAATGGGCTGATGATGATGATCTTCGAAGTCCAAGGTCGTACATCGATGAAATTTATATGCACCTTGAAGCTATACTTTAATCCCCTAACTGGGGAGAAAAAAAAGCTATACTAAACCCAACCCAATAAATTTCCAAATCAGTTTATAAATGACGGAGTAATCGCGTAACAAACATAATAATATTATAAAAAAGAACGTTTAGTCGAAATGAGATCTTCTTTTTAACCGACTTCAAAAAGGTCTCTGTTCGATTTTTTTTTTTTGTTACGTCAGAACTCCGTCATTTATGAACCGATTTGGAAAATTCTTTTTGCGTTGGGTTCAGTATAGCTACGAAGTGGTCCCATATAAATTTCATCGATATGTGTGACGTTGGACTTCGAAGATACATTGAAGTAGGTTTTTGTTTTTTTCTAAAATATTTATTATTTGAAGTCGTTTAAAAGGGGGTTAATTGTACCTACCTATCAAATATTTTTGATGTTAATACAAAGTATTTTTTTTTATTATTATTTTTTATTTATTACCATAACTGTACACATATATAACATAGTTTTCTTCGATCTTCAGTAAGCCTAAATAATAAGGTACTATTATTTAGATTTCTGTGCTTTTTAGACTGTGCATTGTCACTATCACTACATAGTATAAAACAAAGTCGCTTTCTCTGTCCCTATATCCCTATGTATGCTTAAATCTTTAAAACTACGCAACGAATTTTGATGCTTTTTTTTTTAATAGATAGAGTGATTGAAGAGAAAGGTGTATATGTATAATAACCGTGCAAAGCCGGGGCGGGTCGCTAGTGTATATTATTTTATAAGGTATAGCCGTAAACAAAGCAATGACCTATACCTACCTACACACAGGAGAAGTATGTACCTACTTACCTAAACTCCATCAATTACATTTCACCAAAAACAACTCATTTTAGGTCGTCAAAAATTAAAAATAACAAATTCTTTCTCGCCTTATTCCCCAATCAATTTATATTGAAATTTGAATCATTTCTTCATCCGTTTTGCACTGCCCTATCTCCTAAAGGACTTTTATTAGGGTTGGTTGTTATTTCTTGTAAAATTACTTACCCTCGTTTTAAGCAGTTGGCGGAATGAATGAAATTAGATAGGCCACTGTTTTCTTTGGAATATTTGCACTAGATATCTTTACCTTCCAAGTTCCAAGTACAAGTAGGGCACGTGTGTAGGTACCTACTATGCGAATAGGTAGTATTGTATTTTTTGAGAAATTAAACTTTAAAGTCTGATTGTACATATTTTTCAAAAATTCAGATACGACTTTTTAATTTTTTCAAAAAATCAACCGAAGTTTCCTAAGAACAAAAGTTTCTCACTTCAAGGGAAAAGGTCCCTAAATTTTATAACTACCCTACCCTTCTAGGTTAAGATACTACCGATAGCTATTTATACCCCATCTTCCCACATAAATACAGCTAGTTAGCCCCTCGCTCTAGTTATTGCTTCACTACTAATTAAACACCAACAATATAGCCAATTATACGCCATGGTGTGATTACCTAATAATTATAAAGCATGCTTATCAAGACGGTGATACCTATATTTCGTTTGGTTTACTAGAAGTGGCTTGGTAAGACGTGGTCAAATTGTGCAGGAAATATCAAAAATCCATGATCAAAGGTGGACGTGAGCGATGTAGTAGAGCATATCCATGAGTACATTTTTATCTGGGCTAACTCTTTACTCCATCTGGGCTAGACAGGACCAGCATTAGGACAAACCGTGAAATGTGGAAGAATGAAAGGTCTTTGCCCTGCAGTGGGGAAAGTCCTAATGTGTTAATCCAGCGTATAAGAAAGATATCTCCATTACAAATTTAATCCAAATCCGTTTCGACGATCCCCAACTTTCGCATTTATATTATTATTGTGATTATTGTTATTTGGACATAACGCTATCACGACATCGAACTTCGACAGAGCGCTGATACTGGAGTGAATCGGCACCATTTACCATCTTCAAGCTGACCTGAGGTGGTAGGTCTCTCGTATGGAAGAGGACGTCTGGGTTTCCATTCCATTTTTCAAATATTTTTTTAGGGACTAGCTAAATATATTTTTTATAAATTTAAGTTGATAATCAATATATTTTAACGATAGGCATGTAAACGGAACCCACAGAGCGCAAGTCCTAAGTACTTCTTTTTTATTATAATAATATGCCGATTCCAGTATTCTATATATCAGTGTTTCTTGTTCATGGGTAAGATAGGCATCATATAAGTAGGTAATTATTATTTAAGCTTGTAATTATTTATCTGATCTACATTTTACCAGATTACTAGATAATTGAAGGAATGGACAAGAACTTAGCTGCCTATACTAAAATACCTATATACCTACTCTATAACAATATATATAGAAAGAAAGAAAGAAAAGAAAGAAAATACATTTATTCCGGACATCACACAACATTACACTGAATATATACATACTAAAATAAATACAAAACAAAAAACAATAAAAACAATACAGTGAAATGTTGCGCGATGTCAGGAAAAGGTTCCGACTCAGCAAACGCTAAGGTATCTTAATTAGGTACCTTAGCACTGATTTTCAGTCGGAACCCTTCCCATGACATCACGAACAATCAGACGAAGATAAAAAACAAACATTAAAACAATAAGAAACAAACATTAAAATTCTATAAAAAACAAACATAAAACACAATAAAAATATATATATATATATATATATATATATCATCATCAGCCCATCACGTTCCCACTGCTGGGACACGGGCCTTCTCTCATAGAGAGAGGATGGGCCATAATCCACCACGCTGGCCCAGTGCGGGTTGGTGGTATATATATATATACAGTTACGCAAACCTCGTTCGAAACGTGTTCGTATATAATTTTTTTTTACTTTTTGGAAGATCTCTACGCGCGTGGTAAGTCTCTCATATTATGTGGGAGGCCGTCTCAGTAGCTACCATCGCTTTGGATCATACTCAGTTCCGTAAAAGGTAGGGTTCCCAACGCAATATTAGAAAGTAAGAAACAAAAACGAAAGGAAGAGGACCATATTATGATGGAGGGGCAGAGGAGGGCGGGGAAATAAATATTATCAGCTAATCATACTGACATAAAAGAGGCTTGGAATATTAAGCTTTTGATAAATTTTTCACCATTACATGTAACATTTTCCACACAGAAGCAGCTTTAGAAGCAAAACAAAATAATGATTCATTCTTTGCTTCAGACAACTATGACGTATGAACATACAAATGTATATATCATGAACAAATGCTAAATAAATAACTTAATTTTAAACATACCTTACATACAAAATATAAAAAACACTACTTCACACGGCTTATTTAAAAACTAGCTGTTGCCCGCGACTTCGTTCGCGTGGACGAACGCAACGCTGATGTAGAGACTTTTTTGTAGATTGTGTACAACACATGTTATTTGAAAAACACACTGTACAGGGAGCAAACACGTAAAGACTTTGGGATCACGTCGCCCGTGAGAAGGTTTCGTACAGCTGTCTCTGTGAGAAATATCCTGTCCTCAGATCAACGGCCGTGGCCTAGAGAGTCTGGGCTTGCGACTTATTGATCGTCATTGCAAAGCTGACGCTCACACAAAACTGCACGCGTTTGAATGTGAACGGAAAGTGGTTCGAGATGAGAGAGATGAATATTAATATATGAAAACTGACTCACCAGCGCCACGGGCTATCAGTATACCTCAGTGAGGTTCAGTGCCTCAGTGAGGTTCGTCTCTAGCGACAGTATCTTCAGCCGAGTTCCGTTACACAACTAACCTCCCCGAAGTTAACAACTTCGGCGGGGTCTAATTTCAAAAAAGCATAATTTTGTATTCCAAATTTTTAATCTAATAGAGTGCGCTGGATGTCCGGATGGACTCAAAGAGTTCAAAAACTCTACGGGGTACGGTAGTGAATTGCCACCATCCTCACCGTCGTCTTATACATCAACGTCCTGTTCAATGTCCCTCAAAACATTATAGGCTGGACTTCCACAGTTGCACTGGGCCCACAAAACAACAAAATTAAAGCGAACAAATGGCGCATACGTCGTGAGCATCACTTACGACTGCTTTTGCTAGTTTCGTCCCAATTTTGGTCGTCATTCAGAAGGCGCCTTGCTTTGCAGGCTACGTGGAAAGTTGTGGAAAGTGTTTAATACCATCGTTGTTCTGAGGAACAGTTCACTGTTGTGAGAAACGCAAATGAGGTAGCGCCGCGGACAGACAGTGTGTATCAGCAACCGTAAATAGTAGCATTCATTGTTACTGGCATGGACGGTGTACATACATACTGCCAAAATCAGGTTCCTGATAGACACCCGATCCCTCACTAAGTCGTCGTTTGTTAACTGGATCAGTTTGTTTGTCGTTGAAGTCGTTGTTTGGCACTTCATCATACATTTAAGTTTTAGCAAAATCATCCTCTTGACAAAACCTAAAAAAATTGTGGTCTGATGAGGGTTTTCAAGAGGTTAGCTGAAGGATTCCGGGTCGAAAAAAAAAATTCGATCACTTTGGAGGTAAACGACCATGTTTGAGTAAAGGACGGTGGCGTAACTTTACTCGTGATAGGTGTCTCGTATGCGGAAGGCCGTCTGGGTAGGTACCACCGTTTTGCCAGTTATTCTGCCTCCAAGCCGTAGTGCGCAAGCATTACTGTGTTTCCGTTTAAAGGGGATTGTAGCCAGCGTAATTACTGGGCATATGAGACTCAATATCAGCTGATGTCAAGACAATGACTCAGATCTGGGTGGCACTGCTATTGCTATGGGCAGACGTAGCCCGTACCATCAGGCGAACGACTTGCTAGTCTCATCACTCAGTACCATAAAAAAGCAGGTAACGTCAAACTAAACAAATTTAAAATAGATGTTTTATTTATATTCACCGTGTGTGGTGTACTACATAAAAAAATCGTTTGCATGTTTTAGCGACCCCTAGCGCCATCTAGTTTCAATTGCATAAATAATTTTTCAAAAGTTGAAATAATTATGGTTCTTTTCATGTAAAGTTTGCGAGTTGTTTTCTAAGAGTTACTAAAAACGCTGAAATTATATTTCTATCATGATATTTTTAATTTAAATATAACTTTACTTGTTTGCATTTAATTTATATTCATAGTGTAAACAGCGTTTTAAATTCATACTAATTTTACATTTTGTCTATCTTCCTCGCTTAAAGAAGTTAAATATCAAAAAATATTGTACCCATATTCGTTAATTTTTAATTATATAAACTAATTCTGAGTTTCAAGATTTTAGGATAATCTACTAACTTTTTTCCATACTAACTTGGCCCCAATTTAACCCCCCCATAAGTAGATTTTTTAAAATGTCGATAGCCTATATTAAAATCAGAATTTAATTAAACATTTTCGTGGAAACGCCATTAAAATCCCGTCATTGGTTTTTAAGTTATAGAAGTCCAAACAAACAAACAAACAAAAATTTTAAAAACTGTTTTAATATGTTTATTTTACTCATTTTATATCGCCCTGGCTGTTTTTTTTTCGAATATCTTCCAAGTACAGATTTTTTGGGTTCTACGATTTTATTATATGTATAGACATAGATTAGGATTAGGAAAGGATTAGGAAGTTTGTTATGTGGCCTAGGACTCTACAAAGCATTTTTTAGAATACCATCATGTCAACCCATGTACAAACCAGTTTAAGCTGAGCCTTGTGCACAAAGGCTCCGGTATGTTCCGTGGTTCAACTTATAGTGGACATGTATATTTTTTCCTAAATTGCGTCATAACTTCAATATTACTGGACCGATTTTGATGAAACAAAGCCTATGTGTAGCGCCGGACTCCACAGAACACATTACAAAAAACTGCATTCAAATTAGTGCCCTAGTTTCTGAGTTTATCCCGGACAGACAGACAGACAGACAGACAGACAAAAATTTTAAAAATTGTATTTTTGGGTTCTGTTGCTACCATATACTCCTAAAAAAATAGATTTTCAAATATATCTTAAATGTACAGTAACCGCTTCGTTACAGTTTTATTATAAGTATAGATTTCGCTCCCTCCCTGGAATCTACTGTATACTACACCTACTGTAGTAGGTATACAGTAAAGCGAGTGTGGCTTAATGGGAAAACGTGCTACTTTCGATCCGACGCACCCGAGTTCGAATCCCGCTGGCCTCGCACCACTGACTTTCTTAAGTTATGTGCGGATTTAACACTAGCTCTAAAACGGCGAAGGAAAACATCGTGAGGAAACCGGCATGTCCAAGAAATAATCACAAAAATTCGAGTACATGTGACATCCATCAATCCGCACTGGGTCAGCGTGGTGGATTATGGCCAATACTCTCTCAATGACAGAAGGCCCGTGTACCAGCAGTGGGAACGTGAGGGCTGATGATGATGATGATGACCTACTGTTCAGAAGTCCTAAATTCTTCTCTCTTTCTTTCTCGTGTGGGTGTGTGCCATCTCTGGTGTCGGAGCTTATAGTCCGCCCGAATACCTCCGACTTGGCCTTACTCCTTAGGACTACAGCTGTCCTAAGACAACAACCGTGAACGAGGGTGCCCCCGAAACACTGTAGCTCAGATGCAAATACCACACAAACGGTCACCCATACAAGTGATGACCACGGCGAATGTTGCATAACCTAACAGATATGTTACGAACGGCTAGGCGAGCTACGCTACGTGCACTATAGCTTCAAAAATAAATTAATTTTCCTATTAATTTACCTACGTTCGTTACACTAATTGCATATTGTAAGGCTTTCCACTAGAAGAACTAGAAATATTCCATGCTCATTTCTCTCTCAGTACTCTAATTAAATGCATATGGGGTATATTATTTCAACTAGCATCCGCCCGCCACTTCGTTCGCGTTGACATAATAAAATATAGCCAGCATTTTCAAAATCGGATCAGCCCCCCTATTTATATGTCTCTCAAGCGCCAATCGTATATCGTGTTGAGCTCAGATTAAGGTGTAGATTCACTGCGACAATTTCTTATGTTGGCATATATTGTTCCATTAAGCTTATCTCAAGTTCTCAACTCGTAGTCATCGTATTTTGGTATAAATTAATGAGATTAATTCGATTTCTTGCTTGAATCGACAATAATTATACCGTATTCTATTAGTCGCAGTGAAGCTATACCTTAATTCGATCTCAACACGATATACGATTGGCGCTTGAGGGACATATGGGTAGGGGGGCTGTAGCTGTGTCAGTGACGCAAACCGCATTAAAATCCGTTGCGTGTTGAGATCTCAAATTCAAATTCAAACTCAATCATTTATTGCATACATATGTCACAGATCAAATACATAAAATTAATTGGTACATATGACCCTGGCAGGGTATAGCAATGAAAGTGGTGAAGCCGACCGATTTATTAGTTAGTACAATAAATATTAATTCATTTATTAATTACAATTAATTCATTGATAATAATTTAGTAATGTAACAATAGCCAATCACTGAATAATAATTTAATCATGTCATAATAATAATTAATTATTTAATAATAGTGCAAACTTAATAATGACATAACAATAATCAATCGCTTAATAATAATTTAATCATGTCATAATAATAATCAGTAAATTAAATAATAATGCAAATTTAATAATATCATAAAAATAAATAATCAATCACATAATAATAATTTAATCATGTCATAATAATAATCTAAACGTACAGACGGCGGGAAGCGACTTTGTTTTATACTATGTAGAGAAAGTGTGATTTACACTTACGTACCTACGTACGCACTGTAAGTATATTTATTTTTATTGCAACAATATAGGTAAGTTTAAGTAAAAAATGAACTAATACACGAGTAAAATGGTTATTATCGATGAATAGGTAAGCCTAAACAAGAATATCCTTTTTATATGATGAACTTTTTACACTTTATTAAATCCATAAACATGCCAGAATCTTCCGAACGTGTGTATCCAAAATCACCTGTTCAGCACCCCATACAGATAGGCACGTATAACATGAGGACCGATTTTTCTTGAGTTATACCGGTATGCCCCAGGACTCGTTTTGTCCACCAAATAATTAGGAAACCGCTGGAAGAGGATAGGAAGAGGCATCTTTAAACTAAAGAGTACAATTTATTCTTATATTCTTTATTGTACACGCTGTCAATACATTCACATATTATATACATAATAAATACATTATAATAAATTTAATATATCTATAAAATATAGGAATCATCATGCATGATGATGATGATGATGATGATGATGATGATGATACGGGTATGAAATAACTGTTTCCTCAAGCCATTTTTAACTAACCTTAAAAATAGGCAGAGGCGCAAATCTACGCACAATAAGAACATTATTGCAATATATTTTTATGTATTACTATCACTATTCTCACCGACCAATCCCTTTACTAAGTTGCCTTAGTCTGTCACCCTAACTGTCTTCTTCAATGTCAGATAGAGACATTAAATTCTTGATACGGGTCTGAGCAGTTGCTAAACTGGCGTCTTTTTATCGATATTTGATGCTTCATCTTTGAATTCTTCAGCGTGGCTTAAGAAGTCATAATACGTGATTATGCTCACCAAATTCGACATACAACTCCGTATTTGCGGAAGCTACGAGGTTAATATTTCGAAAATATGATGTTTTGTAATTTTTTCGTGGATTGCGCAAAACTAAAAACACGACCTGAAAAAAAGCTCGATAAGAAAAATATCTGAAAAATCTCTGTATAGCACACGTTTTGTTATAGATCTCAGGAACGAAAAAAAAAATATACAAACAAATATACATATATCAAGTGGCCAAACATAGATAGATTTATGTACGATAAAAAAGTTAGATTGGCGTTATAGCGGTTATGCAATCCTTACTACACTAGATACACCTCCTACTCACATTTTATTTTATAGTAAAGATCATGTTTCGTCAAAGAACACGTATTCCGAAGCAATATTGTATCCACACGTTTTATTAATCTCTAGCTTTGCGCCCCGCGACTCCGCCTGCGATTTTCCGTTTTGGTAAAGATTTTAATTTCCTCTGCTTATAAAAAGCTCTAAAATAGTTACACTCGCAAAATTACATATATTATTAGTATTGAATCATTTATTTCAGAAAATTATCCATATGAAGACAATATAATTTATTCTATCAGTATAATGAGTTTAATTAAAATTTTAGCGTTATCTAATTTATTAACCGACTTCTAAAAGGAGAAGGTTCTCTGTTCGATTGTATTTTGTATGTTTGTTTGAACCGATTTGAATAATTCTTTTTGCGTTGGGTTCAGTATAGCTACGAAGTGGTCCCATATAAATTTCATCGATATTTGAACTTAGACTTCGAAGATACATTAAAGTCGGCTTTCGTTTTTTTCTAAAAATTAGGTAATTATCTAAACTTATCTAATAAACCACTACCAGTGGGCATCTCCATATGAAGAATGTCAGTTTTAAATAAATTACATAGGTATACCTACTATATCGGTTCAGTTACTGTCCTGATTGTTTTAATGAAATTAAATTAAAATTTATTTATTTCTTATTAGTACAAATTACAATTTGTTGCTACTCTAGCCACCAAACGAGGTGTTTTTTTATGTAACTAACTGACGAGATGAGCTGGTCGTTTGCCTGATGGTAAGCAAAACGCCAACCCATAACAATAGCAGTAGCACCCAGAACTTTGTTTTGAAAAATCCTGCGCGGCGCTGCACTGCGCCGCACTGTTGAGTGTCATAAATCTCATAATGTCCAGTAATTTCGCTGGCTACAATGCCCTTCAAACCGGAACACAGTAATGCTTACGCACGACTGCTTGGCGGCTGAATAACTGGCAAAGCGGTGGTACCTACCCACCCAGACGGCCTCTCGTATACGAGAAACCTACCACCAGTAAAATATACTATAGATTCAGGTGTTGACACACCTGTATCTGTGCAGTTAGCTTCTTACATAGTAGTTCTTTCGTACATAGGTAAATTAAATTTAGTTGATTAACAACAATTTTATTCGATACGAATATGATAGTACAAAGTGACAGACAAATATATGGATTGGATATTGAAGCCCAGTAACGTTTTTATGAGGTTTAGGCTTTAGTCGTTTGTTTTGAATAGCATAGGTACATATAACGTAAAAACTAAAAATTCTCCCAGTTGTTTAGTTTTTTAGGGTTCCGTACCCAAAGGGTAAAACGGGAACCCTATTACTAAGACTCCACTGTCCGTCCGTCTGTCTGTCCGTCTGTCACCAGGCTGTATCTCATGAACCGTGATAGTTAGACAGTTGAAATTTTCACATATGATGTATTTCTGTTGCTGCTATAACAAAAAATATTAAAAAACAGAATAAAATGAATATTCAAGGGGGCTCCCATACAACAAACGTGATTTTTTTGCCGTTTTTATAGATAATGGTACGGAACCCTTCGTGCGCGAGTTCGACTCGCACTTAGCTAGTTATTTTATGTATTCAGTGACGAGACGAGCAGTTTGTTCTCCTGATGGTAAGCACCACGCCTACTGCCAAAACAGTTGCAATACAGTAGCTGGCTACAATAGATACAATGTCCCCATGATGTTTAACTTCATAGTTTTCGAGCGAGAAAAATGCATTAGTCGCTGCGGGATTAGTACTCCGATGCGTCGCATTAAAAGTGGCACGAGTTACCACTGAGCCACAACCGCTTCTAATTTATGACTCTTTTTGTTTGTTTAATATAATTTTATTAAAATAAATATGTATGCGCAACGATCACATACATAGATCCAGACCCCTAACTATGGTTCCCTGTACCTATTTACGACGGAACCAGGAACTTGGAGGACCTTGGTCCCACAATACCCAAAGTTCCCAGATACGAAACAAATGCTTGCGCTTTTTTTCCTGTACGTGTTTCCAGTGGTGTATTTATAATATTTTTAACCGACTTCACAAAAAAGAGTAGATTCTCTATTCGATTGTATTATTTTTTGTTTATTTTTTTATGTTTTTTTACCTCAGAACTCCGTTATTTATGAAACGATTTAGAAAATTATTTTTGCGTTGGGTTCAGTATAGCCACAGAATACCAAAAGGTAGTAATCGGTAGTATAGCTACAAAGTGGTCTCATATAAATTTCATCGATATTTGACCTTGGACTTCGAAGATACGTTGAAGTCGGTTCTTTTTTTGATAAAATGTATACTTGTTCCCAAATAAGATTAAGAAAAACTAAGATGTATTTATTTGTAAAAACACTATAATTGAGTTATCAATTTTCACTTCCTGCCAAAAGGTCTATGTAGCGTAGAATAAAAGGGCTGCAAAATTCCCTCGCACTGTGAAAGGTCTTATTACAGGAGTCATTCGTTCCCGCTACAGTGGTACCACAAAAATTCAGTTTATCTACGACTTAAGATCTGATTTATTAACGACCTTTGCATCAATGTTTTAAAACTAAAACTTTTTTTCAATAAGTCTGTAAAATAAATTAAGTATTTTTTTTTCACCAATTCATCATTTTAGTTGAACTGGAAGTAAAACTTTTTGGCGGGAAGTGAAAAGTGATACAGTTCGATTTTGTTTTATTTTCCAAACAAGTGTTATTTCGAATGATCATGTGTAATATCGGTGGAATATTAACCATTCTCTCTCTATGAGAGAATACCCGTGTCCCAGCAGTGGGAACGTGATGGGCTGATGATGATGTTGATGAACCATTATGGGTTCGTAAACGTGCACGAGTGTAGGCAAATGAAACAAAATAGGGAGAACATTGTTTTTTATGTTCTCCCAAAAAGTCCATGGAAAGCTTGAATAAAGTTCCACCACTTTATTGAAGCCCTATGAGAGGGTCCGGCTTGTGGCTGATGAGGGTTCATACGACGATACACAAAAGAAATTGTTGTAATTTTTACAAACTATCAAATAAAAACTAAGTAAAACAAGGCGGTTTGGTCCTAGAGACTTTAGTATGTCCAAACGGGCGAATTAAAAAAATGAACTCGAAGTAAGTACGTCATTAACTACTTAAACTAAATGGCTTCGATTTTTTTATTTTCTTTTGATTTGAGGGTAGTGTGAAATTCAAATTTATTTCTGAATTTAAACGTTGATAAGTAATTAAATAAATGTGCAAATTTTACAATGTATTGCACTTAATTAAAATTACAATATTGTTTGAACATCTATCGACGAAACGTCTTTTATAGAAAAATAATTAGCAGTTAGGTGCTACGTATTCTTCGCCTACGCGAAGCTAAATTTGCGACCATTCTCGATCGCGTCTCCCGGTATATAAAGCGCTGCGCTCCTGTTCCTTCCACAGTCAAGCAGAATTCCTCCAGGAGAAAACAGTATTTCCATTTCAAATTCATATTTGAATTAAGAACAGTTTTAAAAGTTTGCACAGTTGCTAGTGTTGGTTACGGATTCAATTGTTTTGATTTGTTGCGTTTTCGGGTAAGTCAAAATTGCAAGTTTTTTTTTTTAGTTTTTAGTTGCAGTTTTGAGTTTCAGTATTTTTAATGGTTAGAACTAGTCCCATCGCTGGGCAAACCCCTCTTTCTTACTACCGCTCTATACTTCTATAGTGTATTTATTTTGATTAAAAAAATGTGCATAATGATAGGTACATATTTATAATGAAATTGAAACTCATTGATGACGCAGAAATGTATTAGTATAAATCTAATCATGTGATGAAAAATGAAAATGAAATAACTCTTTATTGAACCACACACAGATGAAAAACAACTAACAATAAAAGCTTATGAGCATAGTGTTACCATTGACGGTCTTACCGCCAAAAGCGATCTCTTCCAGACATCATAATTGCTATTGAACAAGTACTTATCAAACGTTTGGCCTTATTGTAGGTCAGCTCAGATTTTCTTGATTGCTATAACAACCTAGTTGAATTTTGTTAAACATCATTTTATATATTTTCTCTTTCATATATTTTAAACATAAATAGCCTTTTTATAACCCAAAAATTACAATATTATGACATGAATTTTAACTATATCTATACACAATACATACTATATATAAATATATAATTTTTTTTCTCAATTTTATTTGGGCACCCAAATTTGAGTGTAGGCCTCCTCCATACGTTTTGCGATCCTCCATCGTATAAGTTCATAATGGAAAAATATGAAGCTAAATATTAAATAGCATATTTATTAGTTCAGTTTCGCCGACTCTACTCGTACTAACAGAAAACAAACTTTTCTCCTTTATAATAGTTAGCGTAGAGCTATTTATGCAACTAGGTAGGTATACGGCAGTATTAAGTGGTAGTCACAGAAATCTATATAATAAGGCATTTTTTTATCTGTGCTGTCCCACTGCTGGGAAAAGGTCTCCCCCAGGTCTCTCCAGCCGTCCCTATCCTGCGCCAGCTCGCACCAGCCTAATTGGTATGCATCCAGATCGTCCCTCGATCTCCTTTTGGGCCGGCCTGGGCGCAGTCTTCAATCTTCAGGCACCCATTTCGTTGTGACTTTTGCCCTCCGATCTGGATGTATACGGCTTAAGGGACCTGCCCAATCCCATTTGCGCCTGACATCCTTCCTGCCCACGTCATTTATGCCCGTTTTTGAGCGCAGCGTAGTATTTCAAATTCTGTCTGTTCTTTTAAACCACAAAAACCTAAATAAAAAGGTTATTATTTAGATTTCTGTGGTGGTATTCAATATGATTTACTATATTGGGGCTGTATTACCTATTAACCTTTTTACTTGGCCTTTTTGAATTCAATCGGAATAAAAACACTCCAGCTCGTAATATTCTGTCCATCTAATAACGGGGCTAAAGTTACACATTTACGCCCTAAGCTATAGACTTCTTGTTTTTACGCTATGCCTCAGAAGCAACAGTTATGAAACAAAATCTTGACCGAGTACGCATGTTACAAAGCGTAATTAAACTTTTCAATTTACCTTTGCCCCCTAGAGACTAAAGTTCAAATTAAACCTGCAACTTGGTAAATAGTCAGCGAAATTACTGAGCAAATTATAATTATTTATACAGGAAATTAATAAAAAAAGGGATATAAATTAGATAGATTTTTATGCGTCCCGGTACAGCGAGACGGCGGCGTCGCGGCAGACCGCGCGGGAGATGGCGGGACGAACTCGATTCCTTTAGCGACTATTTGTCTACAATAGCGTAAGATTGCGAAGCCTGGAAGTCAGGGGGGCTCCCCCCATGCCCAAAACTGAAACAATATAGGCTAACAGTAATAGTAACTATATATTTATTGGCGCTTGAGAGACCAGCGGGTACGCCGGCAGATTGGATTTAGGATTATTATTAATTCAAATCAAATCAAAATCTCTTTTTTCATTTTGGCATCACCGACGCACAACCACCCCCGACGAACCCACGAACGTCAAATTATCACCATGACTCTACCACCGCATCGAATCATAGAAAAAGAACCACTACTCGGAAGATACGACCACAAACCGAGGGGCATTTTTTTTCAGAGATTTTGTTACGATTAGAGATGTTCTTAAATTTAGTTCATCCCTAATACTATAGATAAAAGTTTATTGCACTTAAAAAAAGACAAGTATACGTTTTATCAAACAAAAAACCGACTTCAATGTATCTTCGAAGTCCAAGGTCAAATATCGATGAAATTATTATATGGGATCAATTCGTAGCTATACTGAACCCAACGCAAAAATAATTTTCCAAATCGGTTCATGACTGACAGAGTTCCGAGGTAACAAATATAAAAAAATACAATCGAATAGAAAACCTTCTCCATTTTTGGAGTCGGTTAAAAACATAATAAAAGTTGGTAATACATAATTTCTGCGGGGGTCTTAGGCGGTCTTATCACTAAGCAGCGATCTCTTCCAGACAACCATAATTAATCCATAACTAAAACTGAACATAGTATTTAACAATTATTATTGACTGTCTGACTGTCTGTCTGCATTTGACAGAATCATAATGATTTTATAGATTAGTTACAAAAGTCCATGGACAAGAGATTAGTAAGTTTTGATAGTTGATATTGAGGGACTGGCACAAACTTAACAAGATTATTGCAAAGTTCGTCCAGGATCAATAAAGCCAAATAATCTTGATGCTCACTTAAGTAATTACTTAAGTAACTTACTTGGTAGATTTAGTTGGTTCACTCTAGCAACACCTAGTTTAATTTGCTTTACCTTATGGTACCTATAGGCATCGAGTTATCTAGTTAAAATAATTATTAAACCCATTTATTTCCAACAACCTTAAATAACAATTTTACTAAGAATATAGAAAGTTTTATATAAATTAAATGCAGATTATTTAAATATTAATTTGTGTTATTTGATGCTGGAACCCCAGACTGGGTATGGACCTCCTTCAGTTTACTCCAACTCTCTCTGTCCCTTGCTTTTATTTGCCATTCTTTTCCTGCTGTGGCATTATTTCGTTATTCCATCTGTTCTTTGGACGTCCTCTGCTCCTTTTACCAATTGGTCATATCGTTGATTCTAATCTAGAAACTTTCTGTTTTTGACTTATATGATACAAATGATCTAAGTCTAAAAAATAAATTTCGCTTGAAATTTTCTAAGCCCTTTTCGCGAGTCACAAAATAATTCGTTTAAGTACCTATAGAGTAAATTCAAGAAGACGGCTTTGTACACAAAACAAACCTTTTCAATTGAGTTGTGTCGGGTGCGGACCTAAATAATGCTTCAAAATGTTCTGTAAATATGCCTAAAATAAGGGGACCTCCTTAATTTTCAAGTTCACAGTCTTTAGTAAGACAATGCAATGACAAGAGTTTACAGAAAGTTAGATAAAATATCCTAAGCATTTATTGTCATAATAACTGTTTAAGAAGTTTGTTTTATTTTATTTGTTTTGTATATAAATAACGTCCAACGATCACATATATAAGATCTTGGCCCCTTACTAGGATTCGTAACAATAATAACCGTCTTCAAAAGAAACAGGCCTAATACAGAGCCGCTGAGGTGCGCACCGACTAGCGGAGCAGCCACCAGCGGCCTGCCAGTTCCCCGGGGCTAGAAGCCCCCGCGCGCTTACGCCTGTGTAGAGGGGACCACCCCGAGACCCACCCCTACCTCCACCAGCCCTGGGGGGTGGAAGATCACCATGTCATGTCATAATAACCGTAAAAATAAAAAAAACTTTACTGGCATTTAGAATTTTTAAGTCGAAAGAATAACATCGATATTTCCCCATCAGGCATCGAACCTACGTCTTCGGAATAACACCAAAAATGTTATAGTTTTCGGGTTTTTATCTCGGTTTTTATATCGGGTTTTACATAGATTCTGGCCCCTAACTAGGATTCCCTAATATCTAGGGAACCAGGAACTACGAGAAACATGGTCCCACAACACCCAGACACGAAACAAATGCTTGCGCTTTTTTTCTTCTGTGCACAAACATTTGTCCCGTCCGAAATCAAACCCGCAACCTCAGTGGTCTATGAGATTTGAGCCAACCTGCCACCACTACACTACAAAGGCTGACAATGAGCTGATGTCGTAAAATGTAAAATTATACTTTAAGGAATAATTAATGCATGGTACGTTCCACAAAGCAGTTTTTCTTTAGAAATCCAGAGCTTATGTCACAAAGCTAGAAAATAGTTAAGACTTCTCAAAACAGCTAAGATGCGACTATTCAGAATACATGGGATTATCTTAGAAACTACTAACTATTCTGTTGTTCACAGGGACCATTAAATTAGTTACCATTGACATGTAAAATGAGATTATAATACAATATCACGCGTTAAGTGCTTGCTTTATCCAATTGTTAGGAAGGGTTGTTGCTATTGTGAATGTAGCCCATATTGTCACGATATATATTGTCAGGTTTATGATAACTATTTCTACACTGCAGAGATAAGAATACATCATTTATATGAGAAAAACAAAATTAACAGTTTACTAGGCTAACAATATTTTTTTTATACATTATTGGCTTGCGTTTATCCACTATCTCACCTGATGGTAAGCGACGATGCGGTCGACGATGTAGCACGCTTGCCAAGATAGTACCTGTTCACTCGAGATTTGAAGATTCCTAGATTATAAGTATCGGGAAAGATTGACTCCGGCAGGGAGTTCCACTCGTTAGCGGTGCGCATAATGAAAGTGGAAGCGAAGCGCTTAATGCGCGCAGGAGGAATGTCCACCATATAACGTGCGCGAGTTATATGGTGGCGCGTTGCCATTCGTCTCGTAGTCCGATGATGAAACGGGGACGGGGGAATTAATTAGTGCAATTCCGACGCACACTCGCCGAAATGTATCCGATAAAAGACCAATAGCATGGCTGTTTTGCGTCGATGTTCAAGACTGTGGAGTCTGGACTCAAAGGCTGTAGGCTTACTTAAGTTTTTTTTTACGTTTAATAGATTTTGGCCACTATCTCGCCAGATGTGAAGCGATGATGTGGCTTAAGATGGAGCACATAGATCTAGAGAGAGACGGCAGTTGAGCGGCTGCTCAGACCCGTCTCCTCGATGGTTCACCGAACATCATCCCGAAACACGACTAAGTCGCTTGACAGAATGGCTTTGTTCGGTGGGTGGTATTACAACCACGGCCAGAGTCTACCATTCTAAAGCGCGTAAGCGAGTTTCATCACGATGTTTTCCTTCACCGTTTTTTAAGGCGAGCGTGCAAAATCTCCACTTAACTATAAGTCATATAAGTATTTTGAAGAATGAAATAAGTTTTTTTATTGAAAAATATATTTTTCAGGGCAAGTTTCTAATTCGTAATCGGTACCGCGAGCAAATTAAAATGAGCCCAAACACTAGTAGTTTACGATTATCCGTCAAGGAGTTCCATTGCCCACCTTCCGTCTCCATCAGATCAGCTTGCTGTCACCATAATATTTCATTGTCATCGGACTTTGACAAGTATGCAAAATTTCAACTTCGTAGGACAAGAGGTAGTGGTTCTGATTCAGCTTGCAAGATTCCACCCGAACAAACATAGTTACCTACATACATACAGACATACATTGCAAGTTAAATAAAAGCTTGTAACATAATTCTGAGGCTTCATCATCATCATCATCAGCCCATTACGTTCCCACAGCTGGGACTCGGGCCTTCCCTCGTAGGGAGAGTATGGGCCATAATCCACCACGCTGGCCCAGTGCGGGTTGGTGGATGTCACATGTCCTTGAATTTTTTTGATTAATTCTTGAACATGCCGGTTTCCTCACGATGTTTACCTTCACCGTTTTTAGAGCGAGTGTTAATTCTGCACATAACTTAAGAAAGTCAGTGGTGCGGGGCCAGCGGGGTTCGAACTCGGGTGCGTCTTAAAATCTATCTATCTAGAAATCTGAGGCCTATTATAAATAAAATGAGGGTAATTTATAAAATAGTGTTTGTCCGTACCAGTCGGCTGCCTTGTAGGCAACTACGCTCACAGAATAAGCGCAACTGGAAGTGGCATGCAGTTATTGTTATGATTTAAAGCAGGTCTGAGTTTGATTACAATTCTATTTTGTGTGTCTACGTGAAATGATAAAATAGGTTTCCTTTTGTGACTATATGTATTTTGTAGTTATATGTACCTAGTTATTAATATTATTTTCTAGCGTTTTTGGAATATTTTATTTATATTTGTTAAAATCTCTAAATAACTCTTCGTGCAAACAATTTTAAAAGGAGTTAATTATCTTAAGTAGTTAGTCCCAATTTGGTACAACTGTCATTCTGAAACAAAACAAAATTAATACAAGTATATATTTTATCAAACAAAAAAAAACGACTTCAATGTATCTTCGAAGTATAAGGTCAAATATCGATGAAATTTATATGACCACTTCGAAGCTTACTGAACCAAACGCAAAAAGAATTTTTCAAATCGGTTCATGAATGACGGAGTTCTGAGGTAACAAACAAAATAAAAATAAAATAAATAATTAAATAATAATGATACAATGATACAATGATACAATGATTTATTAGTCTGCGAATCTAGGTATATACATATGTAATTGTTATTAACGGATAGTTTCTCTAGTTCCGCCATACTGGCATACAGACATGGTCACAAGTTAATTAGTACAATAATAAAAGAACAATGACATTGACTAAATTATGAATAATAATAATAAAAGGATTTATAATTGCGATGTCAATCAAAAAATAATAATACAAATGTCAAAATGAAAATGAATTATAACAAATTAAAATTGTCAATTATCAGTATACCAATTACACATTATATATTAGTCAAATTCTGTTTTGTCATCTATAAATTCCTGAATGGTGTAATAAGCTTTTTTTATTAGAAATATAGATAGGGTATTTTTAAAAATATTAATGTCATTTATTGAGCGGATGGCTGACGGAATCTTGTTAAATATTATCGGTGCCATACAGAACACACTCATTCTTAGCAGTTGGGTTCTGCATGGCCGATGCCGCAAATTACCGTCCCGACGGCTACCCGCGGCACACGTTTCGAAGAGCTCAGGATTGGATTTTATAAATACGGCAATTTCATTTATATAGAGGGATGGTAAAGTTAAGACCTTTAATCTTTTGAAATGTGCTTTACATGAGTCGGTTATTTGTAACCCACACATGGATCTAATGCACCGTTTCTGGGCTTTGAATACTTTTAAGCGGTCTGTTGAGTTGCCCCAGAACATAACTCCATATCGCAATATCGATGCAACATGCCCATGATAGGCTGTTATTAGTGCAGATTCATTAACTACTTTTCTTAACTTATAAAGTGCGTACGAATATTGATTTAGTTTTTTGCAGACGATTTCTATGTGGGATTTCCAGGTCAACTTATCATCTATCGTTAGTCCTAAAAAACGAGTTGAATCAGTTTCAGTCACCTTATTACCTAAATAATATACGTCAAGTTTGGATGTTTTGCTAGGTCGCTGTTTAAATTGCATTAGGAAAGTTTTGTCAATATTTATTATTAGATTATTAATTTTCAACCAATCAATCAAAGATGTCAATGTAATGTTAATGTCAATTTTTGAATTACTAAGCTCGTCATTTCAATAATGATAAAATAAAAAAAAAACAATCGAATAGAGAACCTTCTCCTTTTTTGAAGTAGGTTAAAATCATAGCAGTTTGATATATAATCATATAATCATCATGATCAGAGTGAACATCATACACGACATCGACACATCCGTATTCTGCTTATAAAGTAAATAAAAGACTATTCTACGTAAGTGGCACTGAATATCGTAACAGTATCATAAACGCAATCTACCCAGTGCATGAATACCCTAGGAAAAATGCAACCATAAAAGTGAATTTTACGACAAAACCCATGCATGGATAAGTAATTTATTCAGCTCAATTTCCCACGCCATAGATCGTTTCATTTTTCTATTTTTCTTGGGAGAGGTACTCTTTCACCTGATGAAGTTTAAAAGGTTTTTTATCGTGGAAAGTACCTTGAATAGGGGATCGGACAACTTTTCAGAAAGTGTTTTAAATTAGCTACAATGAATATATATACCCATGAAAATACTATTTTAATTAAATAACGCTCTAAAAGTACCTAAAACTGTGTTTAAATATTACCGCGCAAAAAGTCACCACAAAACTTGTGATGTCATATGAAGGTAGAAAACGACAAACTCTTTAAAATAAAACTTACAAAGAGATTTAAATACGTTTTGTGAAGTTTGGGGACTATATTGTAGTAATGGAACGAAAAAATTAGGAAAAATACATTTTATGAAAAGCAAAAACGTAAAATAAACACAAGCTTGACTCACATCATTTGCCTTCAAATGACGTCATCCGCTGTGATTGTTGTTTCGCTTGAGATGAAGAACAGATTAAAAATGTCACAATTATTAGATTTTATTTATTGATTTAGTGAGACATGTTATATCTCCGAAACTGTTCACTAACACCTTAGGAGATATGTTTAAGACGCTGGACTAGAAAGGTAAAGGCATATTTTTTTTTTTCACCCTTAATAGATCTATGTTTGGCTACTATCTCGCCTGATATGAAGCGATGCTGTGGCCTAAGATGGAGCACATAGATCTAGAGAGAGGCATAAATATAAACGGCGAAAACGCACACTTACGATTTGCCGACGACATAGTCCTTATGGCGGAATCGGTGCAGGACCTTGAAAATTTGCTAAACAGTCTGGCTGATGCTTCACGACGTATTGGGCTCGGGATGAATCTAGATAAGACTAAAACTATGTACAGCAATCTTATTACTCTACTCTCTATTAGTCAATGATTTGAGAGGTTCAAGAGGTGTACCCTCTTGAAGTTGTCGAAGAATATGTCTACCTTGGACAAACAATACAGTTGGGTAGAAACAACTTCGATAGAAGGATTCAGGTAGGCTGGGCAGCGTTCGGTAAACTACGTCAAGTTTTCACGTCGTCCATACCACAGCGCCTTAAGACAAAAGTCTTTAATGCGTGCGTCCTACCAGTAATGACCTACGGAGCCGAGACGTGGACACTCACAGTGAGACTGATCCATAAGTTCAAAGTCGCTCAGTGTACTATGGAGAGGGCTATGCTCGGAGTTTCTCTGAAAGATAAGATCCGCAATGAGGTAATCCGACAGAGAACCAAAGTAACCGACATAGCACATCGAATCAGCAAGCTGAAGTGGCAATGGGCTGGTCACGTCTCTCGAAGAACGGACAACCGTTGGAGTAGACGTCATTGATATATCAATGGTAGACGTGTCCTTGAGTGGAGACCGCGAATCGGCAAGCGTAGTGTAGGACGCCCACCGGCCAGGTGGAGCGACAACCTGCGAAAGGCGGCCGGAAGGAACTGGATGAGCAGAGCCGAAGACCGGGCTCAGTGGCGTTCATTGAGCCCGGTCTTTCTTTTCCCGGTCGTTCTCTTCTCGAGGCCTATGTCCAGCAGTGGACGAATACAGGCTGATGATGATGATTTATTGATTTAAATCATTATTATTTCACAAAAATATTGATTAAATGATCTTTCTGGTTTGACAAACATTCGTTCTAACTACATTTTAGATTTTTTCTCGATTACTGTCCGATCCCCTGTTGAAAGTTTCGTTGATCGGCTTCGTTATAATTTTTCGATAATTAATTGGTAAATAAATAGTTGATTTTCAAATTAAATAAATAATAGTTATGATTACAATGCCTCCGAGAATTAGAAAAAAAAGGAGAAGGTTCTCTATTCCATTGTATTTTTTTATTATTATTGTTCTTTTTATTTATTTATTTATTCAACAAAATCCGCAGCTCTTTGTAACAAACATTTAACGCTTATGATAAAACTTACAGCCAATAACGGATTAATAAACGGATTAACGATGTATCCTGCATTTAAAACGACTATCACTAAATGTATACTTATATAAAATAAACTAATATTTATAACAACTTAAACATAATACAACATGTATAAATAACAATATTACCTTTAATTAATATTATAATTCTAGTGTGTTGTGTGAAGTCTCACCTACGTACTTTGTGTTTGTGTTTGTGTGTGAGTGTGTTTGAGTTTGGTTTAATCCTCGCGATACCTCATCGCGCTCATCAAGGACCAGAATAACCTCCCGTTTGAAACCGACTTTGTTGGTGTGGAAAATATCAAGGTCACTAAATACTTTGTTATAGGTCCTATGCAATCGACTAACAAGTGAATTTTGAGCATAATTAGTAGAAGAGTGGGAGACAGCAAAAAGACTTGTATGCCTTGTTCGCTTTATCGGCACACAAAATCGTAAGATTTTTGACACTAACTCAGGACAATCAATGTAACCGTTGCACAAACCATGTAGGAGTAACATGTCAGCTAAACAACGTCGATTTTCTAGAGTAGTAAGGTGATGGTGATGAATCGAATCCTGATAATCGTAAACAACATGGCCACGATGACTTCGATAATCCAAGTGCTTTATGAACTTGCTCTGAATGCTCTCGAGGCTGTGAATATATATTAGATACTGCGGATTCCACACCGGGCTGCAATACTCCAAGATGCTTCGCACATACGAGTAGTACAGAACCTTTAGACAACCAATGTCAGAGAATGGACGGCTAATCCTTAATATGAAGCCCAGACTTTTGTAAGCCTTATTGACTACTGAATCCACATGCTCAGAGAATGAAAGCTTTGTATCCATAATTACCCCTAGGTCCTTAACAGAGTCCACCATGCCTATCTTAATACTATTGATTTGGTATTCAAACTTAATAGGAAGTTTTTTCCGTGTAAACGTAGCAAAAGAGCATTTACTAATATTAATACCTAAACGATTACTAGCATAATATATGGCCAATCTGTCTAGATCTGCTTGTAGGTTCAAACAATCCGATTGATTCTGTACTTTCATGTAGATTTTTGTATCATCAGCGTACATGAGAAACCGTGCATGTTCTAAACAGTGACTAATGTCAAATAAATATGAAGCGTATAGAAGTGGACCCAAAATAGAACCCTAAATTTTTTTTGTTTGTTACCTCAGAACTCCGTCATTTATGAACCGATTTGGAAAATTCTTTTTGAGTTGGGTTCAATATATGTACCTACGAAGTGGTCCCATATAAATGTCTTCGATATTTGACCTTGGACTTCGAAGATACATTGAAGTCGGTTTTTGTTTTTTTTCTAAAAATTAATTATTGTAAGATAGATTTCCTTATCGCCTTTATAACCGCTACATCGTAGGCGTAGCCTACGCCGCGTAGGCTTACGTAAAATGTAAAATGTATTGACGAATGGAGCATTGACTCTCTTTTTAAGAAAAAATATTTGTTTGACACCCATATGCAGATTTTGGTAGGTCATTCGTGGTAGGAATCTCGTATGCGGGAGGCCGTCTGGGTAGGTACCACCGCTTTGCCAGTTATTCTACCGCGAAACAGTAGTGCGCAAGCATTACTGTTCCGGTTTGAAGGGCCATCGTAGCCAGCGAAATTACTGGGCATATCTAATGTCTTGGGTTGGGGTGATGAACGCAATGCTACGCAGTGCTTTTTATGATATTAAAAGTTCTGGGTGTCGCTGCAATCGCTATGGGCAGGCGCAGCGCTCACCACCAGGCGAACGTCATGCTCGTCTATTCTATAAGTTTCTTAAAAAGGTATTTTTCTTAACAATATTTTTTTGCGTTTTCTGGTATAGTTCTTTCGAGATGTTTGATCTGCACTTCGTTAAAGATTTCTATATTTATGGTAAAAATCTACGTTCCAGCTCTAACCATGGTCACCAACACCACCCTGCTCCTCATCTTCGTGACCTTCGCTTCCGTCACCGCTCAGACCTTCCAATACTCCCGAGGCTGGACGAATGGCAAGCGGGACGGGCACAGGAGATCTGAAGACCCTCGGGAGGTGGCCAGCAACTTGGAAAAGATCCTCAGTCCATGTCAGATGAGCAAACTCAGATATGTGCTGGAGGGAAAACCAATTAACGAGAGGGTAAGGTTTATCAAATTATTAACTAGCTGCGCCCCGCGGTTTCACCCGCGGTGTCCCGAGATACAAATATCAGTTTCATCATCATCATCATCAGCCCATCACGTTCCCACTGCTGGGAGTTGGGCCTTCCCTTCTAGAGAGACAGAGATTATGTTATCCACCACGCTGGCCCAGTGCGGGTTGGTGTATGTCAACATATCCTTGAATGTTTGTGATAAATTTTTGGACATACCAGTTTCCTCACGATGTTTTCCTTCACCGTTCTTAGAACAAGTGTTAAAATCTGCACATAACTTAAGAGAGTCAGTGGTGCGGGGCCAGCGAGATTCGAACTCGGGTGTGTCGGATCGAAAGTCGCACGTGCTCCCATTGAGCCACACTCACTCTTTGCTTTGTTAGTTAATCGTGGTTGGTTAGTGTGAATCCAAGGTAAGTACGAGTATAAGCTATCTCCATTCCAAATTTAATCCAAATCTGTTTAGTCGTTGCGCCGTGAAGAGGTTATTAACGAACATACAAAGGGTTTTACATGATTTAATTTTCTTTATAAAAATTTAGACTTACAATACAGTACAATAACACTTTATTGCACACCAAATAACATAGACACAATTGTGAAAAATAAATTAAAAATCACAAAATGCGTCGTAGGTTTGACGTACAATGGGCGGTCTTATCGCTTAGAGCGATTTCTTCCAGACAACTTTATATACGTCTTGTATTACTTATGTATGTGCCTAGGTAATGTCAATTATCTGTGATTCCTTTTTTTGAAGTGCAGTATGGATTTTATTAGATTTGTCCCGTCGGCGTCGTGGGAATCGAACACGTTATTTCAGTGATGTATGAGATTTGAGCCGACCTGCTCAACCATTACACCTCAGAGGCTGCAATAAAGTGTTTTCTATCTATCTATCTAAGTAGTTAAATGTATTTTTTCTTTTCCAGCTTTTCGCGCCCTGCGACTACAATGACGACGAAACCGAGAGTCCCAAGAGATACAAGTCCGATAGAAACCCGGAACCCGTGTTTGAAGTCTTCCAATAATACCTACAATAAACTTTCCTATTTATTCCTCTAAATAACATGCTAAGATTAACATGATAACATGATATTTCGTGCTAAAATTATGATATTCCGGTCCAAGATTCTGTTATCGTGCCAAATTACAATATTTCGTACTAATGGTACTATGTTTCGTACTAATTTACAATATTTCGTACTAAAATTACAATTTGTATGCCTATAAATGTGTTATAAGATTGTGTTATTTGATGAGGTTTTAAAGGCGATGGTTCGCGAAATCAGACATGGTATAGACAACTAGCTTGTAGCAAAAATAATTGTTAAAACCTAAACGTAATGCATATTTTGGCTGGATAATGTGCATTACTCACGAACATGGACGGTTACGTTTTTCGCTTGCTATAGGAACTTTGTAGAGAAAAAAAAGTACGAGTCCATTGAATAGGTTTTTAATTAATGAAACTTGTGCCATTTGTAATTAGTCATAGTTATTTATTGTGATGTTATTAAAATATTTATTAATACTAGGACTTAGATAATTTACAAAAATGTTGACAACATTAATGTATTTCCCTACTTGAAAATAAAGTACCTATTCATATTCCATGTCCTGCTTTTATTAAAAAAAATACCTACTATTAATTATCCTTACCTTGTAAAATCTACCTAATTACTATAATTTTGATGCTCTCTTACGTACTTGAGTAGGTAATCCGGGAATCCAGCGGCTTGCGCTTTTATATATTATTCCAAATCTACGAAAAATCTCTAAGAAAGTTATACCTGTCTAGGTTTATCATAACAATAAATCAAACAATGACGAAAGATGAATTAAATATTATATAAAATCCTCGGCCGCAAGTTATGACCTAACCTATAACTAAGTATACTAATATATTAGCCTAAAAATGGCATTTATTAAGGCATAACTTGAAGTGGTGGGAATATTGTTCTTCGTCTGTAAAATTTGTTACAAACCTCTTTCGCACAGCCGAGGGCCGATGCAAAAGACATGCGAAGTCAAATAGCTTCAAAAGAGGAAAAATTACTTGCTGACATTTGACTATAGCGCCATCTGACAGTTTCTTCTTACACTAACAATTACATTTTATTTAAGCGCCATCTTGAGGGTAGTAGCAACACCACGTGAATGTTGGTTGACTGGCTTCTTAGAAGTAGACATAGTTCTGCTACTCAACTCTAGATAGCGTTAAAAATAACAACAGAAACATTCCCTTTTCATTCTTAAATTCTATTTATTATTAATTCTAAAGGCTTCGTATGTTTTGTGCACTAACAGGTCGGTATCGCGTTTCGAATAGACAGGTATCGCGTGATCGAATTAGGAACGTCAGTAATTGCAGCCTGTATCCCAAGCGGCTAAACCAACGACAAGTAAATCCAATATAAAATGCTCTCAGTTTTGATGCGGGTCATCCAGTTGCACCTAGACTAGAGTTGTAGCGAGTTTAAAAAGGTGCAGATCTAAAAAGAATACATCGATTATAGATATATTTATACCTACCTAATTATTAATTAGAGTAAGACCATTTTCAGAAGCAGGTATTGTGTAAGGAAATCGCTATCGCCACCAACCAATACCTACTAAAAAAACTTAATGATTTAGGTATTTGGTATTCGGCCGAATGCCAAATAACAAAAAAATAATGGCCGAATATGCCGAATACCGATTAGTAAGTAAGTTAGTACTTCGAACTTTACTTACCTAGGTACCTATACACCTACTTACCTAACTTTGTTAGGATGGATGGAAAAACTACACAGAATTTGATTAAAATTTGGTTCCTATCTAAAGTCATGGAAAAGAACATATACCTAGCTAGGATAATTTTCAAACCGGAAATCGCGGAAGGAACCGCGAGGATCAACTAGTCTCAAATATACCTATAGGTAGGTATGCCTATATATGCTTTACCAGTTATTCTGCCAGCAAGCAGTAGTGCGCAAGCGTGACTATTCCGTTTTGAAGGGCATTGTAGCTAGCGAAATTACTTATAATATGTCTCGGAGTGATGAGCGCAATGCAGTGCTACGCACGCAGTGCTTTTTTAGTATTAAAAGTTCTGAGTGCCACTGCAATTGTTATGGGCAGGCGTGGCGCTTACCTTCAGGTGAACGACTTGCACGTCTCATCAGTTCCATAAAAAAACCTACATATGAAAAAGAAATTAATTATTAAAATTATTTGGTAGGTACCTACCATTTAAATTTAAATCATCCCTACAAATAAGTTTCTACAAAGTTTTACAAGGGTTGGTAGAAAGTCATAATATACGCGCCAATACAACAAAACATGATGAAATTGGTGCGGGGTAGTCTCGAGCCACGGCAGTCGGCGTCGCTTAGCGTAACTTCGCCGAGTCTCAATTTTCTGCGCTAGTGATGTAACTGTGTCGATAACCAACAATATTAAAAATACTCTATTTCCCGTAGTCGGGTAAATAAATGTTTCTTGGTTTGTCTCGTATGTATTCTTATACCATTCACCCGATTGCAAAATACTTTTTTATAGTTTTTTATTTTAAACTTTTTACAGTTGTGCGCGCGCCCTTGATTTTTTTATAAAAAGAGGCATTGCAATGGAAGCTGGACACAGCTAGTTTAAAATAAATCTTTATTGTTACGCCACAAGAGTTAAACGTACGAAAAACGTACTTTAATTCTAAATTGTAATCATGATCGGTCATTTTAGGCAAACTGTGGATGGAGAGGATTAAAAGAATGTACCTACTCACTTAGTAGGTACCTATTTAAAATTAAACCTACTAACTGCATAGCTAAAGCATAAGTGGTCAATATTTATACAGCGGGCATAAGATAAAAAAAAACAGTTTTTGTAAAACCGACCTCATGGCATATCTACTATATATTAAAATTCTTATATTTTTATTATTTTAATTAGGTAATAATATACATAATATATCTTTATAATTGATAAATGTATTAATACCTCTATTAAAATCTGTTACCTAATAATTATTAACTGGCAATTATTTATCTCTAAAATATTGTATAGATTTACTGTAAATAAATTAATATAAAAACTTATTTTCTAAGCTTGTGTATTCTCATATCAAATAAATTAATGGCGTGGCGCTTAACATCAGGTGAACGACTTGCTCGTCTCGTAACTCAATTCCATAAAAAAAAATTCGCTGTGATGTTTACTAGAGGTTGATAAACTTTACCATCGATGTCGACAACTTACCAAAATACAGCACTACCGATTGTAAGAATGAGATGCCATAGACTTAAATCCGTTTTCTGCCATCGCACAATCTGAACCAAACATCCAACCAATCACGCGTAAGGAGGGCGGCGCGCGACAACCAAAGGCCAGCGCTGATTGGCCAAAAATATTAAACGGGTTGCCCATCATAAAAAAAAATATCCGCCGCGTAAACCTTACAATTGAGTGCCACTTTTTGTTCGTGTTAAATTGATGAAAAAAGACTCGGAAAAATTGGTACAGAGATGAAATAAAAAATGATTTATTATTTGCGTCGCTTAACTTTTTAACTTATTGGACATTAATGACTTTTGATTTTGCATTCTATTTTTGAATTTCACTCATCTGAACGTTTTTCTTTTTTTATTCATAGAGTGTTGCCAGTTTTTACGTGGACGTCTAATTTGGTCAATTTGCTGGGATGGATTTTAAATTGGATTTTATTGTAGGACGGTTGATATAAGTTTGAAGTTAATATATGATTGCTATTTTAATTTTGTATGGTTGCTGGTACCTGGCTTCCGATGAGTTTTCGATGCCGTAATTTTGAATTTTATTGTCGGAGTTTTACAAAGGTTTATTAAAGGAAAATATTGTTTTATAACTTCTGAATATGCGTTAAATTGACTCGTCGTAAAGTGACTGAAACATATTAATTTTAGATGTCGAATTGTTGTTCCTAAAGTGAAAAGTTATGAGTAAAAAGCTTATAACTTTTGAGTTAATAAATGGGTTCTGAGTCATATGAGAAGGCAGAGTAGGTACCTGGCCCCCTACCCATATGTCCCTCAAGCGCCAATCGTATATCGTGTTGAGTTCAGTTTACGGTATAGATTCACTGCGACAATATTTTATGATGCCATTTATTGTCCCATTAAGTTTATCTCAACTTTAGTTATCATATTTTGGTATAAATGAATGAGATTAATTCGATTTATTGCCTGAATCGATAATAATTAGTCGGTATCTCATTAGTGGCAGTGAAGCTATACCTTAATTTGAGCTCAACACGATATACGATTGGCGCTTGAGGGACATATGGGTACGGGGGCTGTACCTACCTATTATATGTTTTACTAATTCCTTTCTAAATATAATAGGTACCTACTGCTGAAATATTAAGAGTTATAAGCTTTCATTTTTAGCTCAGTTTTATACCATGCATTTTTATATTTAGTTATCTATCTACTTAGGTAGGTAGGTACAATAACTCCCGTCTGCTTGGTACCTAAATAGATTTTTTTTATGGAACTGATTATTGAAGAAGAAAAAGAATGAATTTTTTTTATTACTTAGGTTGAAAAAGAAGGGCCTTTTCTAATAACCACTTTTTTAAATCATACCTACTTACTTAAACTTGTTAACACTTAAAACCTTTAATTCTAGTGGCAAGTGGTTGGAGACTTTAATAGCTTTTATGAATGAAGTTTTTATGGTACATTATATAATATTTATTTATTAGGATTAATAAGTATCTAATGGTTTAATAGAATTATATACCTATTTATGAAATATTGTACACCACCGTCTACTTCTTTTCTTCCGATACTGTCCATCCAAAGGTTGTCTGAAAGAGATCGCTCTAAGCGATAAGACCGCCCATTGTACAATCAATCAATCAATCAATCAAAAGTTCTTTATTCAATTTTGTCGTCACAGACGCACTTATGAACGTCAATTATAACAATGACTCTACCACCGTATCGGAAAAAGAACCACTACTCAGAAGATACGGCAAGAAACTGAGGGGCATATTTACTACCCTAGTTATAAGGGTAATATTTGTTTTATGTTATTGTACAATAAGGAGCTAGCGAGCTATTAAATCTAAATTTGTAGGTAAAGTTATGTATATCAAAAATGTATGCCATACAACCAAAGCATTGAACAAAAAGAAATTTCTACGTTGTATTAACTATAGATGTAACCGTGGTTTTATGTCGTATGAAGATTTGCTTAAAAATATAACTTAACAGACTTATTATTATTATTATTAAACTCTTTATTTCAGGCAATATTAAAGTACAACAAAGTAAAATTAACAGAGGCCCATAGAATATATACCTTACAGACTAACATACATACAAAAATATAAAATTACATTAAATAAACCACACACTACTTCACAGGGTTCAAAAATTTCGCTCCTTCCATGTATCTCCGGTATACTACTCCTACAGGCCAGAAGTCAGAATTCAGGAACAGTCCCTTATGCACCGCTGGAACTTGGAGCCTATAGGACTTAAATTCAGTGGTCCTAGTCGACTCCAGCCTCGACAGTCGCATTGCTATCTGTCCCTGGATCCGTCCATGAAGCGTTTCTTTGATGTACTTTAACACTTCATCCCCTGACTTAAAGTCGAGGTGGTTGCAACTTGGTACTATGCTCTTATATGATATCTGTCACAATCGTTACGACTGCCCTGAGTTGGTGCATAGGCTTTGCTACAAAGTTCCATTAAGAACCCATTCACGCACCGTGCACAAAACATTTGCCACCGCAGCCTGTCGCACCAACGCAGGTCAGCGATCACCATTGTATCGCTTGACTAAATCTTATAACGATCATTTTAATAGTATCGATATATTTCATGAACGCACTAGCTGCTTTCGGAAGCTAGTGTTGAAGGTTTTGTGCGAGAGTGGTAATTAGTTTAATATGTAAATAACAGTACAAATCATAACCACACTCGTTCTGTTCACATTATATTATCAAAGTAACCTGTGGTCAACGATGTTGGTACACTAATTATGTAATCATTTATTATACCTATGTAATCATATCTGTTGTGTACTGTTTGAGATCCATAAAAAAAATTAACACAGTGATGGTGAACAATATCAGCTGATTCCACATGCTTTTGTATGGCGGGTCGTGCGTAGGTGGTTGAAATCGTAAGCAAGGGCTTACTGGGTCAATGTCAGACAAAACTCGGTCATACTGAGCTGCATCGCCTGGAAAGGAAATTAAGTTATTAATGATTTTGCATTTTAAATTTGGTATAAAATTTTGCCAAAATATTATATTTTACATAAGACATAAGACATTTATTTTTTCGCAAACAAATTATATAAGGTTTAAGTAATATATAATAATTAATTTTTAGAACTAAACAAAAACCGACTTCAATATATCTTCGAAGTCCAAGGTCAAATATCGATGAAATTTATATGGGACCACTTCGTAGCTATACTGAACCCAACGCAAAAATAATTTTCCAAATCGGTTCATAAATGACCGAGAACTGAGGTAACAAACATAAAAATATACAATCGAACAGAGAACCTTCTCCTCTATTGTAGTCGGTTAAAATAGTTAAAAACAGGTAGGTAAGTTAAACATAAAAATAATTACCTACATAAATTAAATAATAATAAATTAATTTGTTGCAAAACGGCCTCAACTCAGCGTTGTGCTGGTCGTACGATCAGCGCTGGTCTACCGTTGGTTTTGGCCAAAGGATAAGCATTGCCATTCAACGTGGCAATGCTGCCAGCATTTCGGGAACGTTGCCCACTGGTAGTGGTTTATTAGATTAGTTTAGATAGATAACGCTATAAATTTAATTTAATTTCTGTTTGTTTAGGTGTATAATATATTCATTCATTTATTTAATAATAAATTCATTTATTTTAGGCAATAATACAGTTAACAAATTAAAAGTACCAGAAGCCCATAAAATAAGTATATGCACTACAGACTAGCATATATACCTACAATTTATAAACACTACAGCTACGATTAGGGAATTAACTTTAGCTTCGCCTCCCTGTAGCGCCGGAATACTATGCCTTCGGGCCAAAACTGTCTCCTAATACTTCGCTGGAAGCCGGAGCACGAAGGACTTGAAACTCGTCGTCGTCGTTGATTCCAACCTCGACTCCGGCTCTTCGGCTCCTGGATCCGTCCGCCGCACCTCTCTTTGATATACTGAACGACATCGTCTCCCGACGTGCTCTGGTCAAATCGGGAGTGGCCGTCCTGGGTATAATGTATTAATTTAATATATTTTATGTTATTGGCCAAAATATAAATGTATAACTTCTACTAAGTACTAAGAATTTTGTTATAAAGGGGTCAGTATTTATTAGTAAAAGCGCCAGTATTCTGGTAACCGTGCCGCACGGTGGCGATCTACATGGCGTGTTTGTCTTATAGGTTTGTTACATTTATTTGTATTATTCATAAAGCCTGTTTAATCATAAAATTAATTGAGTATGTTGTTATATTAAACCACTGTAATTGGAAAACCCGTTAAAAACAACTAAGTACCTACTTAAACAAAATATACATTTTTTAATTGATAAATGGGCATACGTTTGACGACATCTCGCCTGATGGAAAGCCAGATGCGGCCTTAGATGGAGCACGCTTGCCCATGAGAGGCCCATTCACTCTAGCTAGTTGTAGAACAAAGACGCTGGTAGAGCGTTCCACTCCTTAGCAGTCCGCATGATGAAGGAATCTGCGAAACACTTAGCATGGTTAGGTGGGATAAAGACGTATGGGTGAAACGACCCTCCGCCTGGAAGTCCTTAGGTGGAAAGGAGAAGAAGGGAATCAGTTCGTGTAATTCCTGGGCACACTCCCCGAAGTGCAGTCGATAAAAAAGCGACAGACACCCAACTTTGCGACATACCTAAATATGTACTAATATTTATTTATCTTTAGTAAAACTTAATATAGTATAGAGAAAACTATGCATACTTCGGACTATGTTTGTTATATGGCATGAATAATAATTTACTCGTGGTAGGTCTCTCGTATGCGGGAGGCTGTCTGGTTAGGTACCATCACTTTGCCAGTTATTCTACCTCCAGCCAGTAATGTGCAAGCATTACTATGTTTCGGTTTGAGGGCATTGTAGCCAGCGAAATTGCAGGGCATATGAGACTTAATATCTGATGTCTCGGGGCGATGAGCGCAATGCAGTGCAACACAGTTCTTTTTTTACGTTCTGGGTCGCACTGCAATTGTTATGAGCAGGCGTAAAGCTTACCATCAGGTGACCGACTTGTCTCACTAATCAGTTCCATAAAAAAGCGATTAAAATACATAAGTCAAACAAAAAAAAAATTGCCACTAATGATGGCGATGGCGTCGGAACGAACTTCGGAGATCAAAAATTTTGCATTTGCTGCTAAACTAGCAACTCTGGTTGCCAATTGCCAAATTTTTTCTACATATTTAAGTTTATTCAAAATAGGAAGCAGTATGTATGATGCATCCTAGTAAAAAAAAAGTGAGTCAAAGAATCTATTCAAGCAGCCTGTGGGGTACTTAGTCTGAAAGGACCAAATTGAATGTACCGCGGGCCATTCGAAAGTAAACAAAAATCGACTATGGTCAAAGGACCGGTGATACTAACCCAACTCTTTGGAGTGGTAGGCTCTGGCCGTGGTTGTAACCCCACCCACCGAATAAAGCCATTTCGTTAAGCAACCTAGTCGTGTTTCGGGATGATGTTCGGTGAACCATCGGGGAGACGTATCTGAGCAGCCGCTCAACTGCCGTCTCTCTCTAGATCTATGTGCTCCATCTTAGGCCACATCATCGCATCACATCAGGTGAGATAGTGGTCATAGAACTATTAAGCGTAAAAAAAAACTATGGAATTATCCGATTTTTTAATTTTTATTCTGGGCTTCGAATCCAGAACACAACATTTCGGAAACTCCAACTACTCCCCACAAAGGTAGGTATCTAATCAGCGCAGGCGGTCGCGGTCGGTCCGCATATTGCAGATGGAAGCGCAGCGTTACTTCACAATTTATTTGTGCTGATAGCGTGGCCGTCGCCTTGAACCGGCTCAGGGCTGGCGAAGCAGACGACACGTTAGGAACGGTGTGCAGTGGAAGAAAAGATACAAAAATTAAATGAAATCATTTATTTTTCATATTTTTATCATTTATTTTATGTTGGTACATGGGTAATTAGGTACATTAAAGACGTTATTTTAAATACGATTGGATCCAAAACACATAGACAATTATTAGTTAAATGCAAATATTTAATAAATAAAATAACAGTTACACAAAATTTATAAGTCAAATTCATTTGGGAATTACATTATTATTATTAGGTATATTTAAATTACAATGTCAAAAATATATTTATACTCAATTGAAATTAATTTACATAAAATGGATATTTTATGTAAATTAATTTGATATTAATTTACATAAATTAATATCAAATTAATAGATTGAAATTAATTTACATAAAATTGCAATAATAGGTCAATAATATATATATATAATAAATGTTATTCTAAAACAATCATGCTTTGGTCAGAGAGCAGAGAGGATAGGCAACAGAGCGAGGGCTCAGGTGACTTTCGATCCGACGCACCCGTGTTCGAATCCCGGTGGCACCACTGACTTTCTTCAGTTATATGCGGATTTAACTTGCTCTAAAAACGGCGAAGGAAAACATCGTGAGGAACCGTGAGGCAAAGAATTAATCACAAAAATTCAAGGACATGTGACATCCACTGGACCGGCGTGGTGGATTAAGGCCCATACTCTCTACGAGAGAAGGCCCGTGTCCCAGCAGTGGGCACGTGACGGATGATGATGATGATATCGCAACGATCTGCCGGCGAACCCACTGCCACTGGTACCTCGAGCGTCAATTGTATATCGTGTTGAGCTCAAATAAAGGTGAAGATTCACTGCGACAATGCCTTGTGGTGCCATCTTGACTCATTAAAGTTTATCTCAATTTAGTTGATATCGTATTTTGCTGTAAATGAATGACATTAGTTCGATTTTTTGCCTAATCCGATAATAATTAGATCGTATCTCATTAGTCATAGTGAAGCTTTACCTTAATCTGAACCACAAAATATCTAGTCTATATTGTGTGTCTGAACTCAACACGATATACGATTGGCGCTTGAGGCATATATGGGTGTTCTCATTTAAGGGACTGAATAGAAAAGCGGAATTAAAATATACGCATGAAATAAATGGAGACAAAATTAAAAATGTAGGAAACCCCCGACACATTTTGATAAAACAACCATCGGTAGAAAATCTGCTTTCAAATAAATAAAAACCGTATCCAAATTGGTTCACCCGTTTAAGAGCTATGGTGCCACAGACAGACACACAATGTTCAAACTATAACACCTTTTTGCGTCGGGGGTTAAATAGGCAATTTGTATTAAATTTATATCGATATATCAGTTTAAATGGACGGTAATTTCGGGACAGCCTTACAAAAGCTTCATTTCTTACCTCGCTTCGCTTTCTCAGTATACTTGCAAGTTTACACCTCTCACTCGGTCGTATAGCAATCGGCGCGACCGTGGGCCGGCCGATACCGATGCGATATCGTGACGACTTTATTCCGAAACGACTCGCCGATTTATTGTCGGCACGCTGATACTGCGAATTGAGTGCGTACAGAGAGTCATGCGACGTTGGAAAGGTTTTCATAGGTCATCCTCACGATGTTTTCCTTCACCGTTTTTAGAGCGAGTGTTAAATCCGTACATAAGAAAGTAAGAAAGTAAAACAACTACAACTTAAGAAAGTCAGTGATGCGGGGCCAGTGGCATTCAAATTCGGCGGCGGATCGAAAGTCGCACGTGTTCCCACTGAGCCACACTGGCTCTATCTCTATAATAATAATTTCATAGGTCTAATTCTTTTGTTTGAAACTATAACAGTTCTTGCATAGGTACCCACTGTGCCCCGAAGGTATAGACAAAAAAAAAATTTGACTGCAAAAATCAGTTAAAATTGGTTACGGTACGGTACGGCCACACACGCTCTAATTCTGAACACATATCATACTTATACTACATACTAACTAATTCAAACTACTTATCTAATACTTAGAACCTATTTATAATACTTACTTAAGTAAACACAGTCAGTATCAATAATTTATAGGTAATATATTACCTACAGTATATTACCTACTTATAGGTATTTTTTTTACCATGTTTGAAAATTTGCTTCACCCAAATACATTGGTATATTTTTTACATGGTTCTAAAATTATAGGAGAAGTTCAAGTTATTTATTCAGTTTTCGCATTACAGACGCACTTATAAACGTCGATTATTTATAACAATGACATAATGAAATTTTGCAAGTTGATTCAGCACTACTTCCTCTTATCTTTATCTATTTATGATGTGATGATGAAGACGGAAGGTGGACAATGGAACTCCTTGATGGATAATCGTAAACTATTGGTGTTTGGGCTCATTATAATTTAACCGCGGTTCCGATTACAAATTTGTTTTGATAAATATATTACTTAACAAAAGTCTTGTTTATCTTTAAATTTACTTTTTAATTTTAATGTAGGTTAGTTAAGTCTTATATACCTGTAGGGTAGGATTAGCGTTTTAGGATTGGAAAATAGGGCTCACGTGTAAGTCCTGGGCGAAGTCCTTCGATATGACTGTTTAGGTCACAATTCACTTTCGAGCACCACATTTGCTTACTTTTTATTTATTTAGATGATGCACTCGCGGCCGCGGTATATTTTTGGAAATGATTAGCGTCGTTCCTTTTGCGTGAGAGATGAGCGAGAAGCGGGAGTTTTTGAGGAACTGATTTTGAAAGGAAGAATGAGTGCATATTTAGATATAGATAATAAGTAATGTAGAACTAATTAAGAGGTGCGTACAATCACTGTGCTTAAATTTTTGACAATACCACAGAATACTAAGGGACAGAAGCATTACTCCGCAAAGAAATTAAAACAAATAGCGACTCTTGCTATGACGCAATAAAATTCAATTCAGCTCGCGTAGCGCTGCATACCTACCAGTCATATTAACCTACAGAGCGCCTCTCTTTCTATCGCATAGCTCTTATCTCTTCTGACGCGGTACGTGTAATAACGCGTGACCCGCCGTCGGTGTCCGGCTATGTACTTGTAGCTTCGTAGTACTTACAGTGCGGAGTGCGCTAGACCTGACAATACTATGTTTCTTACGTGCCAGTTGGCTTGGTGCCGACTGTACCTACTCGTATCTGTCTGCGAGTATTGATACATAATACCTAGTATAATGGTGCTAGTATCTATGGTTAGAGTATTGGTCGGGATCGCATTCATTAGTATCGCGTCGTTTATCGCGCTTTCATTTAAATGCCTTCGTCGTGTAAGTGACGACTGATTGTACGGCTGAACGAAATTACGAAGACTATGTTAAGTTAAAACTGGTTAAAACAATTTGGACGAGTGTTTTATAATTAATTTATTAATTAAGAGATTAGATACGATACTATGAAATGTAACTTTTTTTGGAAATTAATATATTATTATTATTAGATACAGGTGATTACCATCCTCACAAAATTGCATTTCTAATATTGGTATGATTGTTGGACTAAATTAAGTAAGTAACTCGAAAGTACTTACTAAATTTCATCAAAACCCGTTTAGTAGATTTTGCGTGCTTGAGTAACAAACATCCATCCATCCTCACAAAATTTTGCATTTACAATATAAGTAAGAAGTAGGATGTTAGTAGAATAGGATGAATTTCAATTTATACCTAAATAATACCTAATTACTGGGCATAATAAAACTTAATATCTGATGTCACGGAGCGCAATGCAGTGTCTATGAGCGCAATGCAGTGCTACGCAGTAGGTACTTTTATGGTTTTAAAATATTGGTTGGCACTGCTATTGTTAGACGCAGGCGGCACTTACCATCAGGTGAACGACCTGCTCGTCTCTTTAAATGAATAAAAAACACTCCTCGCACTTACTTCCTCCTTGTCCGTGGTTCCATAATAAAGTTTGAACAGAACATAATATTAAATAGCTTTTAACATTCTTGTTGGTATCTTAACGTCTGCGGCGGACATTTATATTTAGCCCAATACGTGTCCGATGTTTACCTTTCTGCCTCTTTATCGCGGTGCTTTTTGACTTTATGGGCTTTAGAGATCCTTAGTAAAAACAGGCCTAGCGCACTCTGCACTGTAGGTACGAAGCTACAAGTACATAGCCGGACACCGACGGCGGGTCCCGCGCCGTTACACGTGCCGCGTCACAAGAGATAAGAGCTATGCGATAGAAAGAGAGGCGCTCTGTAGGTGGTAGTACTGGATGGTAGACTGGTAATGACTGGTGCGCTACGCGAGCTGAATTGAATTTTATTGCCTCATAGCAAGAGTCGCTATTTGTTTAAATTTCTTTGCGGAGTGATGCTTCTGTCCAATCTGTCCCTTAGTATTCTGCGGTAAATACATAAAAACCCGCACCTCCACGCAATGTCATTGCCAGCGATGTTAAAACGCGGGAAGAACGCTGCTACAGTTTTTTAATTTAATTTTAAATTTCCTAGTAGTGTCGTCGCCGCCACAAGTTTGCCCTGCTTTAAGTCTAAATCTAAAACGCTGGCCTGTCAACCAGACGTTCTACAGTTACGAAGAGTTCCTAATGTTTAAGGGTTAATACATACTAAAATTGTATTTACTTTTATTTTACAATTTATACATGTGACATCTAATTATTTACTTTTTAATTAATTGATAATCTAAATATTGACATGTAAATAGGCCTAAAAATTAAAATTATGATTATGATTATGATTAAACGACTTAAAAATGGGAGGCGATTCTCATTTTTTTTACCTACACCTCCGTCATTGATAAACTAATTTGGAAAATTTTTATTGCGTTAGGTTCAGTACCTATAGCATCAACATGGCCCCATATAAATTTCATCGATATTTGTCCTTGGACTGAAGAAACATTAGAATTAACCTTAAAATTCCTACGGAACCAGCAGTTACAAAATAAAAGGGTATATCTCAGTGGAATGCCACAAAGTGATTTGTGGAGTTTCGCCTCACATATTGAACGTTTTTAAAACCTTTTAAGTTCGAACCGAGGACTGATAAAATTGTTATAAACTTGTAATTAATTGGCCATATTAAATAGACACATATTTCTTTGGGGAAATATTGATAAAGAAATCTTTATTGCCGTTTGAGTGTGGCGGATATTTGGTAGAGAAAAAGTAGGTATTCGATATGTATACATAATATATTAATTATCTAATAACAGCATTTTTTTATATACTACTAGCAGGTAATTTGCCTGATGGTAATCAATAAGTTAAGTACGTCGGGTTGCAATGGATGAGGCTGGCACAGGACCGGAAAGAGTGACTTTTTTTACGCTTAATAGATCCTTGTTTGGCCACTATCTCGCCTGATGTGAAGCGATGATGTGGCCTAAGATGAAGCACATAGATCTAGAGAGAGACGGCAGTTGAGCGGCTGCTCAGACCCGTCTCTCCGATGGTTCACCGAACATCATCCCGAAACACGACTAGGTCGTTTGACGGCATGGCTTTGTTCGGTGGGTGGTATTACAACCACGGCCAGAGCCTATCACTCAAACAACCACGGCCAGAGCCTACCACTCAATGTGTCGCGTGAACGAGAGGATGCCTATACCCAGCAGTAGGTGGATACGGGCTGATTAGTAATAATCAATACGTCTGCCTTGCCACCGAGGATTTTGCATCACAATGTTCTGGGTGAAGCTGCAACTCACTTATGGGCAGGCGTGTTGCTTACCATCAGGCGAACAACCTGCGCGTCTCGTCACTCAATAGCAAAATACTTACCGGTTTTCTAGGGCTTAAGTTAACTCGTGGTCGGTCTCTCGTATGCGAGAGGCCGTCTGGATAAGAACACGCTTTGCCAGTTATCTTCAGAACCCCCTGAGGATTGAAAAACATTTTTTGGACTTCATTTTTTGGACCAATTTGTGTATGCCACAAAAAATGCCCCTCAGTTTCTTGCCGTATCTTCTGAGTAGTGGTTCTTTTTCCGATACGGTGGTAGAGTCATTGCGATAATTTGACGTTCATAACGCATTTACGCATTCTTAACACATACATACCTCGCAAGCACACAGATAAATAATATATTTTATTAATTGTTTAATATGTATTCCTTATTATAGACTTATTAGATATATTAGATCCTTAAACGGAAGAGACTGAACCTCACGACACAGGTCTCCGTAGTGTGGGTGTTCAGGGTTCTCTAACGATACCACCAGACCAGTGCTGGTTTTTAATTGATATTATTTTGTAATAGGTGTAAGTATCATAATGCTTACAATTTATGTTAAGTTTCAATAAACGTTATTATTTATTATTATTTATAGGTAAGTGCGTCTGTGATGCCAAAAATGAATAAAATGATTTTGACTTTGACTTTATGTGTAAATGTGTATTGCTCCACTATGTTACCAGTTTCTCAAATATAAAGAAACCTAGTTAAGAGTCATGGTCTGTGATCGGTGGGCATTATTTTCCTCTGCTCCCGGGAAAATTTATTTATTAATCTATTCATGCCAACTTATACCTCCACTAAAGACGACTACACTGAACCAAACCGACCTCTCTAATATCAAAACAATAACTTCAAATAACCGTCCGTACACGTACAACCAGTCATATAAAATTAGGGTTCCGCATAAACCGCGGGGAAGCCCCTAGCGTAAGCACGTACGGAACCGAAGGAATTGATGAAAATCACTGCAGTGCTATCAAAATTTCATAAGGATGTGCAGGTGAATATCAATGACCGATGTGGTAAATGGCAGAGGGTAGGACGTAGGTCTCAGGGTTTATGGATTCCTGGCATAAAGTATTTTCCTTTGTATACCTACTCGCCTTAAATATTTAAATCTCTTAACACTTCCGGGAAGACGTATTTAGACAGTGCAAGTATAGGAGTTGTACTTAGAAATGTGCCATAATGGTATAGGTCTTCGTTTTTTTTATGTTACTGAATGACGAGACGAGCTGGTCGTTTCCTGATGCTAAGCAATACGCCAGCCCATAACAATAACAGTACCACCCAGAACTTTGTTTTGCAAAATCCTGCGCGCGCTGCACTGCGCTCGTCACCCTGAGACAATTAGCACTTGAGTCTCATAATGCCCAGTAATTTCGCTGGCTACAATGTCCTTCAAACTGGAACACAGTAATACTCGCGCGCTACTGCTTGGCGGCTGAATAACTGGCAAAGCGGTGGTACCCACCCAGACGGCCTCTCGCATACGATAAACCTACCACCAGTCGATCATATATACCCATATAAATATTATAAATATGTATATATGATATATGGGTATATGTGATCGAAGGTATAGGTATACAGCAAGAAACTTGCAGTCTAAATTGACCTTTTTTATGTACTTAACTTAATGACGAGACGAGCTGGTCGTTTGCCTAATGGTAAGCAATACCACCCCATAACAATAACAGCACCACCCAGAACTTTGTTTTGCAAAATCCTGCACGGCGTTGTACTGCGCTCGAAACCCTGAGACAATTAGCTGTTGAGTCTCATAATGCCCAGTAATTTCGCTGGCTGCAATGCCCTTCAAGCCGGAACACAGTAATGCTGGCGCATTACTGCTTGGCGGCTGAATAACTGACAAGGCGGTGGTACCCACCCAGACGGCTTCTCGCATACGAGAAACCTACCACCAGTGCGGGGCCAGCGGGATTCGAACTCGGGTGCGTCGGATCGATAGTCGCACGTGCTCCCATTGAGCCACACTCGCTCTCAATAAACATTCATAACTCCATTCAAAGTCAACAAACAAAAAGCTAATACGGACGCTCAGGTAAGAAACGGTTACCGCAACATCGTAAATGTCCCGGACAAATTACATAAGAACAACACGGTGGGGTGAACACGCGGAATAACAATTGTGGGACAGTTTGCAGGCGCGGCACGTCCTTATTTTTAGGGGGTTGTGTCGATTGTGAGGTGAGAGGTATCTTGATACTTGAGCCTTTGTCTTTATATGGATTCAAATCAAATCAAATCAAAATCTCTTTATTCAGTTTTGGCATGACAGACGCACTTTTGAATTCTTATATTCTTTATTGTACACTGTAACAACATTTGCATCGTGGATTATAAACTACGTGTACGCAGGCGAGCTTAACCCTAAAAAAAGCTTTCTTCCATCAAATCCTTAAGGAAAAAGAACTGTCACTTGAGCAAATAGGTTTAAGTGTACGGTTACGGTTTGAATAAAAAAATCAGCAACTATAAAGCATGTCACATGATCACCATGACTCTACCACCCACCGCATCGGAAAAAGAACCACTACTCAGAAGATACGGCATGAAACTGAGAGGCATTTTTTAGAGATATTGTTACAATTGTTAAATATAAAAAAAAACAATAAAAAAAGAAAGAAAATATATTTTTTCAGAACATCAGACAAAACAAAAACAATAATAATATGTACCTACGAATATATAATATAATCTAGCAAATAAATTATTCTTATTCTTATTCTTAATAAATAGGTAAAATATAATGAAATGTTGCGCGATGTCAGGAAAAGGTCAAACCAAGTATCAAAACCTTTACAGCGTTACAAACAGAAGGATGGAAGTTCTCATAAAAATTATATCGGAGTATGCCTCGTATCATCATATAGCGATAGCATATAGATAGCATTTGGTATATTCACTAGGATAGTGGTTTACTGGTACTTACAAACATTAGGAATATTGTATAAAGAAAGTTAATAATAGCTTTCCTTCTCTAAAGATAATATGATTTACTCGTATTTATTTATTTATACTTTAGCACAAAACAGTTTGTACATGGAGGACTTAATGCTAGATAGCATTTTCTACCAGTCATCCAGGACGTGCAAGAAACAATGGTAGCGGTGCAGTAAAGTGCTAAATGGAAAATTAAAAAAAAAAGTTTGCCTAAATAAAAGTTACATACCAATGGTATGTATACATATCACTACATAGTATAAAACAAAGTCGCTTTCTCTGTCCCTATATCCCTATGTATGCTTAAATCTTCAAAACTACGCAACGGATTTTGATGCGGTTTTTTTTAATAGATAGAGTGATTGAAGAGGAAGGTTTAATATGTATAATAACCGTGCGAAGCCGGGGCGGGACGCTAGTAGACTATAATTAAAACTAAACCATACCAAGATCTAAGAAAAGTAAAGATAATCCGGAAACAAAACTATTATATTTATTGATCTCCAAGGAGTAGGTACTTAAGTATGTAGGTAAGTATCTACCATGGGTACTCTTCTTTTGTGGACCTTTCTTTGATTTTGTACAAGTCGCTTCACTATAATTGAATTTATGGTTTTTCGCGTAGAAACAATAACCTATGCAAAAATAATATATGTATTTTATGTTTGATCCCGAAAAATTATTCTGACGTTTGGTGAACATGCAAAATAAAAAAAAAAATGCCCACCCAACGATCACAAACATAGATCCTAGCACTTAACTAGGATTCGCTGTATCTAGCGAAGCAGTAACTGCGAGGACCATGGTCCCACAACACCCGGACACGAAACATATGCTTGCACTTTTTTTTCTGTGCAGAAACATTTGTCCCGCCGCGGGAATCGAACATGCAACCTCAATAGTGTATGTAATTTGGGCCAACCTGCCCAACCACTACACCACAGGCTGTCAAATGATTTAACAAAATAATTTAAGTCTTGTCATAACTCTATACATGTTCACTTTTACCCACCACTCTTGGGTAATCGATAACTCAATAATCAAATTACCCAGAATGGCGGGTAAGCGGGGTAAGCGCCCACTAGATAAATTTGAACGGCACGCGCCGAAATTACACATTAATTGGGTTTGGATCATCTGATGCTGTTAGCGAGATGAATGGGCTGTGTTACTGGACCACTCCGTTATCATCGCTTCGAGTTTTGTGTTTAGACGGATGTGAAACGATTTTACTTGGATTTTAGTTTGGGTAGGGAAATAATGACGTAATTAGAGTGTATATAAATTAGTACCTTAATACTTAGTACCTTTGACGTTTTAAGTTTTTGTCATGCAGCTAAGCAAATTTCCAAAAAGTTGTCAAAATTCTTGGTTGAATTTACTCTGATATATAAAAAAGATTCTATACAATGGACAGTCATTAAAGTTTTAAGAGATTTTACGGATTGTCAGGGTTGGGTTTTTACTTTTAAAGAACCATTCGCATACAAGTTCGTCTTTATAAAATCTTTAAACAGTATAAAACAAAGTAGGTAATATCCATGTCTGTTTATTTTCTTATAACATATGCAACTTAATATCTGATGTCTCGGGGTGATGAGTGCAATGAAGTGTTACGCAGTGCTTTATATGTTATTAAAAGTTCTGGGTGGCACTGCCATTGTTATGGGCAGGCGTGGCGCTTATCATCCGGCGAACGACTTGAACGTCTCATCACTCAGTTCCATTAAAAAATAAAACATCAAAATCAAGTAACAGAGTTTGATGCGGATTACTATTCGCCATCATTTAGTTTTCGAGATAATTTTAGTAGGTATATATAATATATAATATAAAGCATTAATATTTCCCGCGTAAGCTGGGTCTCTAATTTCCTAGTAAATAAAACTAGACTCGCTCCAACCGGAGTAGTAGCACTACACTGCTAAATTTAATACTGCTATTAATAGAAACCGCTACGGCTAATCACTTAGCACTGGTATTGCGTTACTGCTAATTGTATTACTATAACTGCTGAATTACTATAACTGCTAATTTAATTAAATATCTATCGCTGAGTAGTTTAGTAAATAACTACCTACAGTAAATAAAGTGGGATGAATTGAACATATATATTTAGAGACGTAGGAATTTAGAACAATAGGTTAGAATCAAGGTGCATTATGGGCCAGCGTGGTGAATTATGACCCATAAATTCTCCCTCTGAAAGAAAGCTCGTGTCCCAGCAGTCAGAGTTGACCAAAAGACTCTGAGGCCAACTACATATGTTTTATTAAAATTGGTTTAGCCGTTTTTGGGATTCCGTACCCAAAGGGTAAAACCCTATTACTAAGACCGCTGTCCGTCTGTCTGTCTGTCTGTCCGTTTGTCACCAGGCTGTATCTCATGAACCGTGATAGTTAGACAGTTGCAATTTTCACAGATGATGTATTTCTGTTGCCGCTATAACAACAAATACTAAAAAACAGAATAAAAAATATTGAAGTGGGGCTCCCATACAACAGACATGATTTTTTTACCGTTTTTATAGATAATGGTACGGAATTCTTCGTCCGTGAGGCCGACTCGCACTTAGCCGGTTTTTTTTATAGGTTTTGTATGTCAGCGGTTTTATAAATTTTAGTTTTTATAGAATAGAAAGATTCTCGATATACTTTGCGAGAATTGTCTAAGCATAGGTACATATGTAATATACCTAATATAAAACGAGTGCTGAGTTGGAACCTTTTCCTGACATCGCGCAACATTTCACTGTGTTGTATTTATTGTTTCTTGTTTTGCCTCTAATTAAGTATGTTAAGTGTAATGTTGTGTCATGTCTGGAATAAATGTATTTTGATTTCTTTCTTTCTTTCTATATATTTTTTAAGCTATTGCATAGCTTCTATCGCGGGCCTTGAGCGTGGAGACCGAATCCAGAAATTCCGTAACGAAAATAACCTAACACCCCCACTCCGAATGCTATGCAATAGCTTTACCGCAGCAGTCTCCGAGTGCCACACGTCTTTTTTTATTACCTAGGTAATTTACTATTTTAATTTTCTGGCAGTAGGAGTAAAATCGGACAACTGTCGCCGTAGCCGCAAAGTGTTCATGTCCTATAAATGGCGCGCCTGACCAAGCCTGAATCGTTTAGTTAGTTCCGAACTGCAAGATGGAGTTTAGATTTAGTTTAGATAGCTTGATTGGCCTGCCTATTTATAAATCCCAGTTATCGAATGTTACCTATTCACTGAGGTAGAGTTACGATATCGATTAAAACGATATCGATTGAAATCGGTTTACCGCTGCTGGTTTACTAGGTTTCCTATAAAGATCAACTAAAAGAGCGAGTGTGGCTCAATGGGAGCATGCGACTTTCAATCTGACGCACCTGAGTTTGAATCCCGCTGGCTACACACCACTGACTTTCTTAAGTTATGTGCGAATTTAACACTCGCTCTAAGATGCTGAAGGAAAACATCGTGAGGGAACCGGCATGTCCAAGAATTTATCACAAAAAATCTAGGAACTGTGACATCCACCAACCCGCACTTGGCCAGCGTGGTGGATTATAGCTCATACTCTCTCTACGAGGGAAGGCCCGAGTCCCAGCAGTGAGAACGTAATAGGCTGATGATGTCTTCCTTAGCCTTTATTACCAAAAACCACCAACTACACACTCCTTATAATTTTTATGAAACTGAGTGATGAGACGAGCAAGCCTGATGGTAGTGGCGCTTACTATCAGGCGAACGACTTGCTCGTCCCATAAAAAAAGTGTTGCTCAACGAATACGGAGTGGTAGGCTCTGGCCTTGGTTGTAATACCACCCACCGAACAAAGCCATGCCGTCAAGCGACCTAGTCGTGTTTCGGGATGATGTTCAGTGAACCATCGGGGAGACGGGTCTGAGCAGCCGCTCAACTACCGTCTTTTTCTAGATCTATGTGCTCCATCTTAGGCCACATCATCGCTTCACATCAGGCGAGATTGTGGCCAAACATAGATCTAATAAGCGTTAAAAATCCTGCCATAATGCCTATATAGTGAAGTGTAGTTGGCTATAGCTATTTAATTCGAACGGCTAAGCTACAGTTTCACCTGTCACCAGTGCTAACCACTCGCTCTGTTTAATCGCTCATTATGTCAATTATGATATCAGTTTTAATAAACAACTTATTGACGTACCCACTAGTACTTAATCTGTGTTGAGCTATCGGAATATAATGAACGACATGACAGATCATTACGGGTTTAATTAGCATGGACAAATTAAAATTGTATTACTCTATCAGAGCTTCTCGATGACGTGGAATCAAATTGTTGGTGTTTATTTGGCTTGATCAGCCAAGCAATTTTACTGGTGGTAGTAGGTTTCTCGTATGTGAGGCTATCTGAGTGGGCAGCCGCAAGCAGTAGTGCGCAAGCATTACTGTGTTCCGGTTTGAAGGGCATTGTAGCCAACGAAATTACCGGGCATGAGACTTAATAGCTGATGTCTCAGGGTGATGAGCGCAATGTAGTGCTACGCAGCGCTTTTATGGTATTAAAAGTTTTGGGTGGCACTGCAATTGTTATGGACAGGCGTGGGGCTTACAATCAGGCGACTTGCTCGTCTCATCCCATCGTACCATAAGAAACACAAATATACAAAGGCCGATTTGTCTATTATAGTATACTAGCGACCCGCCCCGGCTTTGCACGGTTATTATACATATAAACCTTCCTCTTCAATCACTCTATCTATTAAAAAAAACCGCATCAAAATCCGTTGCGTAGTTTTAAAGATTTAAGCATACATAGGGATATAGGGACAGAGAAAGCGACTTTGTTTTATACTATGTAGTTATAGTGATTGGGAGACCTCGCTTCGCTCAGTCACAAATAGGCGGCCTTATCGCTAATCGCGATGTCCTCCAGATAGAATACGCGTGTTATAAAAATATGAACAGTACGCGTTTAGTAATTGAGTTAATCCCTGAGGGGTGAGTTTATCGCAGGACTTATGTTTGACGAATTAAAAAGGGGAGGGGGATGAGCGATGGTCGAGATGAGCAGGTCTCATTCAAGGAAGTGTTATTAAATTGTTGTTATTTTATTATTTGTTTTGTACAACCAAATGGTCAAGATGTAACGCATGCATTGAGAGCGAGTGTGGCTAAGCGGGAGCACGTGCGACTTTCAATCCGACGCACTTGAGCTCGAATCCCGCTCTCCGCACCACTGAATTTCTTAAGTTATGTGCGGATTTAACTCGATCTAAAAACGGTGAAGGAAAACATAGTGAGGTAACCGGTATATCCGAGAATTATCACAAAAATTCAAGGACGTGTGACTTCCACCAATCTGCACTGGACCAGCGCAGCATGGTGGATTATGGCTCATACTCTCTCTATGAGAGAAGGTCCGTGTCCCAGCAGTGGGAAGGAAATGAGCTGATGACAATGTTGATTGTAGATGCAGATTCTGAAGAAGTCTCTCCAGTGTAGATGTGTGACGTCGCCTAGCAGATCTGTTACGAAAGGATATGCGAGCGGTTTTTTAACCCCAACGCAAAAAGGGGTTATAAGTTTGACCACTATGTCTGTCTGTTTGTGCCATTATAGCTCTTAAACGGATGAACTAATTTGGATGTGGTTTTGTTATTTGAGAGCAGGTTTTCTAGCTGTTGTTTTTAGACATGTTGTATCAAAATCGGTTCAGCCTTTTTTACTTTTTATAGGTTTAATGTGTTGAGGGTTTTTAAATTTTAGTTTACTGAAATTCGCTTGTTATATAGATTAGGTGGGTACCTACTTAGGTACAATAGTTATTATTAAAAAGTGGTTGTTTCCAATGAAAGCCGTGTTTATCAACATCCTTGTCGCACAATACATACTTACTAATGTAAATAATTACTTATAGATTACGTCATAAAATTGCCAGTAACCGTTAGACAGTAAAGTGTCAGTAAAACAAAACCATAGTTAACGATAATGCAGTGCCACCCCTCTCGCAAACAATTAACTTATTGCACGCACACTTATTGCAACACTCGGGATGCATAGAGTAGCGAGGTGCAGAGGTGACATTTTGTTTAACTTTCAAGTAATGATACCTACCCAATATTAAATGTTTAATAATCACAAAAAAATAGGAACTAAAAATAAAAAAGTTAACAAACATTTTTTTTCTAAAGATTAATTATTTTGATCGCGTTGCTATGGCAACACTAGCGTTGCTATGTCGACACTAGCGTTACTATAGCAACACTAGCGTTGCTATGGAAATACTAGCATTGCAATGGCAACATCTAAGATATTTTCGGAAACCGTAAAATAATGCGTTACGTAAAACTTGATTTAATGTATACCAAGTTTGACACAGATGACAGTCAAAGTCGTAGAAATACCTCGGTAGGATGGTATTTTGTCAAAGTTAGGCTACCTGCTGCCATATTCTACATAGAGTAATATAATAGGTGACAAATGTTGGTGAAAAAATCGGACTGACTATCGGATCTACAAAAAGTCTGACATCGGCGGAGGCACTAACAGAATTGTGCGTTGATGGCTGCCGCCATGTTACTAAAAAATCGTCTGTTACAATTTACTCTTTGACAAACACTATTCGATCCTGCCCTATTCAGTTTTAACGCGCTTTTGAGGGTCAAATAACTGCCCACTTCATCGTGATCCCCGCGTGTCCTATAATTGTTTGACGCTACAAAAGTGGCAGAGCTCTTCGTAAGCCGGTGCGGTGGTGAAATTTATTTGTTTATGATTCGATTATAATCGATCTTGTTGCGTGATAGGAATCTTAATAATAATGGAAATAGTTAAGTAATTGCAATGTAAGAAAATCAATAGACCGAGTGTGGCTCAGTGGGAGCTCGTGCCATTTTCGATCCGACGCACCCGAGTTCAAATCCCGCTGGTCCCACTGCTTTCTTAAGTTATGTGCGAAATCGCTCTAAACTCTAAAACGGTGAAGGAAAACATCGTGAGGAAACCGGCATGGCCAATAACAAACATTCAAGGACATGTGACATCCACCAACCCGCAAGTGGTGGATTATTGCCCATACTCTTTCTATGAGAGAAGGCCCGTGTCTCTGCAGTGGGAACGTGAAGGGCTGGGATGATGATGATGTTGAAGAAAATCAATACTCTGCGAAGTTACTTTGCTATAGATAGGTAAGTACCTATATTACACTGGCAAGCGGGTGGGCGGTAGCCTAGTCACATTTCTTTTTTCAATTGTGCAAAATAACAAGGTGGCAAGGTCACCAAGGCCGCCGAGAAGGCCACCAAGGGCAAGAAGTAGCTAGCGCTGTTAACAGCACAATTTTTTATTCAGCTGCGATACTTCATACACCGAAAGGTGTTCAGAAGGAAAGAAGGGCTACAAACTCATTCCTTTTCTATATTTTTTACAAGGCTTAGAATGTAACATTATTTTAATTTATGTAAGGTTATACATATTATCTGAAATATTTTGTTATGACTTCCAAGTGTAAATTCATAGAATAAAGGTAGCCTCCAGTAAAAACTGCAATCAGAACAGTTGCTTGAGGAAAGTAATGCCACAGTTGACGGTACCTTAACTTTACTGTAGCTGTACTTTATTAGAGCCTTAAACACTGATATTTTAGTGTAAACGGCAAGGCGGCAGGTTTATAGGCAGGCGTGGCGCAATCAGGGGAAAAACCTGCTAAAACACGCGTACAACTTAAACCAATAAAGAAATTGCCATAATAAATGTACCTACCAGAATAACAACACTTACCATGAATTATTAAACAACTTGAAGTGACTTTAATCGTGAAACAACTAAATTGTTTAACAATAGCCATAGCTAATAAAACAATCTGTTGTATAAACAAACAGAATGGTATGCTCGTCTGTCAGTTCGTAACTTGACATGTCATTTAAAAAAGAGAGTTAGGGTTGCTAGTTGCTACATTGTTTTTTAATGACATATTGACATTTGACAATTTGAATTTAGAATGTTTTTTTATGCAACTAAGCAATAAGCCGAGGAAATCATTCGCCTGATAGTAAGTGCCACGCTTGCCTCAATAATTGCAGTTTTTAACGACAGCGAGTGATTTGAATTTAGAATCTATTTTTTATGCACCAGCAATGAGCCGAAGAAGTCGTTCACCTGATAGTAAGTGCCACGCTTGCCCTTAAAAATTGCAGTGCCACCCAGAATGTTCAATACTCACCATGCAAAGTCGATGCTGCGTATGTGATATAACTGTTTGTATAAAATAATCTAAAAAAAATCATAGTTTGCATACTTGTGTGATAGGTACGGGTAGGTATTAAATTAATTTATTTGAGCTGAAAAACTAATATTAATAAAGTAATAAGTAAATCTTTTGATAACCCAAAAAATATCTATTCATTGATATTTTTTAAGTAGGTAGATATTTATTTACGTATTGTAAATTTTGGCTTTATTGCCAAAATAAACGTTAGAACTTGTTTGAAAATAAATACACAACGTTTAGTGTAATTTTAAGTGCTTAACACTTTTTAAGTAACTAAATTACACACAGACAATTAAACCAATTTATTTACTTTGTAACAATAATTATAACAATTTATTTACAATTTATTTATTTTGTGTGTTTTACATTAACTTTTATATTATTGTAATATTTTTTTAGCAAAGTGACAACCCTAAACGAGTAAGAGCGAGCGCACACCGTGTCCCGGACAATAAAAGCGGCGGTGCGTCTGATCGAATTATCCCATAATATAATACGCGAATAATATGCACCACACTGTCGAGGGGTAACCAGCTGGTATTGTTGTCGGGGGCCTGGTTTGTTTTATTTATTTATAGTTATGGATTTATGTTAAGTTTTCCGTCGTTTGGTCTTACTTCGGTACTATCTGTCGTATTGGTAAAAATTCTAGAAGTAAAATGTTTCTCCATAATTGATATAAAACGGCTAAGCCTCACTGTACACGTCAAAAATTACTCCGACCAGGTTTCGGACATTTTAGAAGTCCTTCTTCTGGGCGTTATGAGATCAAGCCGCGGCGTAGGTCGCGAGCGCTCGCACATAACTCTTCTTCTCTCTCAGCTCTTTTTTTTCTTTTTTTAGGTTTGTGTTTAACCACTATCTCACCTGATGGTAAGCGATGATGTGGTTTAGGATTTATCACGCTTGCCTAGAAGATACCTATTCACTCTCGAAGACTCCCAGGTTGCAGGAAACACAGACGTTGGCAATGCATGCAAAACTTTTGCAATGTAACTTTTGTCTGTGCTTGTTAATTTATTTGTGAGGATTGGAAACATTATTTAATTAGCGGCTCCAAAAAAGCAAATGTGACATGCTACAACATCCGCCCGATCCGTTTTTCATTGTGCAGTGTTGTTATCTAATTTACAACGTAAATAGAACGTCATAAACATGGAACTCGGTTAAAGATTCTTGTAACTATTTTTCCGATGTCACAATAACTAAATCATTATTCACTACAAACCTACAACTAACGCAAATGACACGGCCCATTTATTTTTATTCCTGCAAGCCGAGCGTGAGAAGTTCCCAATGTAATGCAGACGTCAAATGTATCCTATCGAAGCCCCCCGAACAAGATGCTATCCATTCTCTCCGAACAAGTGCAAAATTCACTTCTGCACACGCGTTACTGATTATGGGAATCACGCTTCACTTTCGATCCAAAACGTCTTTAGCATCGGCTACGTGTTCAGTCAAATTTCGATTCAATTTTGATAGATCGAAAGTTGGTTTATGATTGTGAGTTAGATCCATAACAGCAATTACGTGGACCAAAACATCAATGTAATATAAATCGTCTACAAGCCGTTCCATTTTGATTTCTATTTCTATATTGCTAGAAACGGTTTTGGCTGGAGCTGAGGGATCAGTATCAAGTGTGAGTTAACACTGGTAATCCCAAGGGTCACAGCCCCAAAGCTTTGTGGGGTCCAGATGGAGACTTTACGAGGTTCACTTGTTAGCTTTGGGGATTAAAAAAACCGTGTTATTGTTTTGTGAGGAGCGAGGGGGATTTTTATTTTACGAGTTAATAAAACGCGGAGTGAGATTGGTGCGTGAATCGAAGGGAATTGTGATCTAATGGTGAATAGTTGTTATTTTATTTGGTGTCATTGTCGGGGCGTGGACCTTTTGTTGTTTAATGGCACTTGACTTTTTGTCACAAGTGCTGTTTGTTTGCAGAATCGGGTCACTGTGACTTTGACCTTTCAATCTTCGTTATGTAAAAAGTGGAGTTTGGGATAACAGATACCCCATTCCGTAGTAGTTCTTGGATGTCCGTCTACCGGATGAAAAGTTACAAAAAATATGGATAGTAACAAAATAATTATAAATTAAATAATAGCGAGTTATAGACTCGCATAATTAAAACATTTACATTTTCCCCAATTTTTTAAGATTTTAAAACTTCATGATATACATTGAAATTGGTTCAGCCGTTTGATGTTTCATCATTTATCGCCAGCCGCGTTGTATTTTCCATCAGGTAAGACTACGGTCAAATACTTGCCTATACGTTATTTTAAAAGTTATTTTCTCTTCCAATCTGCGTACCCGTGAAGAAATTTGGGCGATGGGATGAAGAAGGACTTAAGAGATTTGTTATCTAATCAAAATCAAGATAATTTACGTTACATCAATTACAAACTAACTGACAATAGCGTGGGAGCGTATCAAATTCCTGTGACGATTTCCAAACATTATGATTTCTCTCCTGAGAATACAGGGCTTATCTCATCCAGTTTCCGTAGACACTTCCAACCCTTAACAACTATGCATACTAGAAGGATATTTCCAAGGGGTGGTTGTTGCTGACGGTTCTACATTAAATAGTCATTTTGTGAGGAGAGTTTATAGTTTCGCACGAATATCTGATGTTTTGATACAAGGATTAAACATGTGAGAGATCTGATGTGGTGATGAGGACAGTAGAAAGTACTAGACCCTGGGGTCAACAGGATTACAAAGGGGTTCTTTTGGAATTTGTAATCACAGTATTATTATCAATTTTGTGACAGTGCTGATTCTTATTGACATAATGGGGTATTTGCAAGCCTAGCGCACTCCGCACTGTAGGTACGAAGCTACAAGTACATAGCTGGACACCGACGGCGGGTCGCGCGTCGTTACACGTGCCGCGTCAGAAGAGATAATAGCTAGGCGATAGAAAGAGAGGCGCTGTGTAGGTTAATATGACTGTTAGGTATGCAGCACTACGCGAGCTGAATTGAATTTTTGAAATGAATTTGTCGCTATTTGTTTAAATTTCTTTGCGGAGTGATGCTTTTAACCCTTAATAGTCTGTGGTATTTCGTTAATTTTATCATCAATTCAGTATTTTAGAAATAGTATTTATTTATTTAGAATAATAATGTTATCAGAACTAGATTATCTAGAAGTAGATAAAATTGTAGCTGTTGTAGGGCTATTTTTTCATGATCGGAGTCTGCAAAAACTTTAATCGTGTAATTTTCTGGAATATTTGATCATCATCAGCCCATTACGTTCCCACTGCTAGGACACGGGCCTTCTCTCATAGAGAGAGTATGGGCCATAATCCACCACGCTGAATGTGTTCAGCGTGGTGGATTATGGCCCATAATCCTTGAATATTTGTAAATAATTTTTATTTATGCCGGTTTCACCACAATGTTTTAATAAAATAAATTATTATAGCTTTTTGTTTTTGTTTGCGACTACTTATAAAAATCTAGTGAACTTTGAAGTGTAATCTTGTTGCACTATCCTATATTTACAGAAGGCAACGCTTCCACGAATAACGAATGGTTACCATAAAAGAAAAACATTTAAAATCCCGACAATAAAAACACGATTACAGTTTGTCAATCTCATTATTTTAATAGAAACAAATTAGAGCCAAGACAATCCTTAAGTTTCTAAAGTTTTTTGATAGATCGCGTGATGGTACTCCGAAAAAAGTTTCCAAATTATCCGTAAGGGCGACTCGTCCGCGGGAATCGCTGTTTTTTTTAATCGGTGTCATGCGATGTCAAATTCTGTGGATGTGTAGTAAGGATAAGGAGTATTGGTCATTGTAAATTGGTGCAGAAATCATTACTGGGGGCGTACTCTGAGTTACTTTCGGTCGTTGGTTCGTGCAGACTAAAAGAGACACTATTATGCCGTAATGCATAGCACTGTCCCTTTCATCATATCAAGATGGTGATTACGAATTAGAGTAAGGCTTCTGGTTGTTTTTCTGTTGCGAAACAGACATGTGCTAACATGCTGAACTAGTATATTTACTGTAGATAGCAAAACTACTACTGACTGGCTGACTTTAGTAGTATCTATCTCTGGGTAAACACTAAATTAGAAAATCACAGCTTCTGGTGTTAAAACAATCTGAAAACAGTAACGCCTGAACGTTGACAGGAAACAGCTCATTTTCCAAACAGGAACTTATTTACTGTCAAGTCTTTTATTTTTATAATGAGTAATTATTTCTTTCAATTCTGTAAGAATTTTTAAAAACTTTTTGTGAAAAAAAGCAAAGTGAACAAAAAAGTCAGTAAAATAACAAATGCCAATTCTATCTAATCTTACTGCTCCCTTATTAACATGACAAAAATGACACAAGCATTTTGTGAACAATTTAAACGACACGGCAATACGTAGTCACGAAATGAAGCCCTTGTATCTTATTTAATAGGCCTTATTTTATCTTTAAAATAAGGCCCATTCTTATAGGCCTTGTTTTAGATTAAACACACTGTTTAAGAAGCCTTAAAAACTAGGGAAGGTCGTTATTATGCTTACTTTAGTCACGCTATGTAGAGCTAATGAATACGAGTGATATCTCTACTTTTGATTTGATGTTTCTGAGTTCGAATCTCAGCTAGACTTCGACTTCGATCAAATGCTTACTTACTATTAAATTACTAGCTGTGTTCCACAGTATTTTTTTTTATCTTACTGAAATACGAGATGAGCTGGTCGTTTGCCTGTACATAAGCAATACGCCAGCCCATAACAATAATAGCAGCACCCAGAACTTTGTTTTGCAAAATCTTGCGCGGCGCTCGTTACCCTGAGACAATTAGCTGTTGAGTCTCATAATGCCCAGTAATTTTGCTGGCTACAATGCCCTTCAAACCGAAACATAGTAATGCTTGCGCACTACTGTTTTTCGGCTGAATAACTGGCAAAGCGGTGGTACCCACCCAGACGGCCTCTCGCATACGAGAAACCTACCACCAGTACCCATGTAGATATTTTTTTTGGATATAAAGTGTCTAGTGTGATATAAAGTTCTATATCCTATTTAGGATCTACAGTACTTACTGCTTATAAAATGTCGTTCAGTAGTTTTTGTGTAATTAAGTAATAAACTTCCATACATCCAATGTCATCCATACCATACATCCATCCATTCATCCATTAATGACTGGAACAATGGTCTGAGAGCTTTATTTTTATGTAACTGAGTAGTGAGATGAGCAAGACGTACATCTGATGGTAAGCGCCACGCTTTACCATAACAAAAGCGGTGCCACCAGAACTTTTAATACCATAAAAAGTACTATGTAGCATTGCATTTTTTATTTATTTATTTAAATCTATTTCAGGCAACATTAAAATAAGTTACAGATGTTATTTACTTATTCTACAGCACATAAAAATATATATAGTACCTTAAAACTAACATACATACAATTTATAATAAACTATTTATTATGTTTAGGTTGTTGGCAATAAAAGTCATGTTCTAATATTTTTTATACTATTAAGTATTCTGTGGTACTTTACAAATGACCCTGTATGCGACTCCAGATCTACCTTCATCACCGACGACAGCCTTGAATATTATATGGCAAGACTCCGAGGGTCACTTCCTGTCATCCGTCAAACTCCAATTTAACTTTAAATTTAGTCTTTATTACATTTTTTTTCCTTTTAGGGGGAGAATAAAAGCAATGTCGAGTAAGGGTGGTGAGACGCGGCGATTTTTAACACTGAAATGTTGACTGTTTAAATATTTACGGGATTTCGATCTGTTTTGGAGGTCTAGGTTAGGCGTTTTTATGGTCACCTGTTGTAGTGTCCGTTTTTTTTGGTTTTACAATACAATGCAATACAATAACACTTTATTGCACACGTACATATACAAAATTATAAAAAATAAAATATACACAAAATACATCGTAGTTTTGACGTACAATGGGCGGTCTTATCGCTTAGAGCGATTTCTTCCAGACAACCTTTTGATGGATAGAACAGGTATAAGATCTAATGCGGTTTGGTGGTTTTACAATACAATACAATATATTTATAGGTATATCTTATACATTTTGTATATTATATTATTATGTTTATAATTGGTACATATTATTATATACTAGCAACCCGCCCCGGCTTCGCACGTTTATCATACATATAAACCTTCCTCTTCAATCACTCTATCAATTAAAAAAAACCGCATCAAAATCCGTTGCGTAGTTTTAAAGATTTAAGCATACATAGGGATATAGGGACAGAGAAAGCGACTTTGTTTTATACTATGTAGTGATTTAATATAGATCGATGCGACGCGAGACCAAAATGCTGGGACTTCTTTGGCTCAACGTATCAGTATTGCAAACCAACGGGGCAATACTGTCAGCATCTTGGGTACGCTGCCAATTCGTAGTGGGTTGGAGCATTTGACCTATCTATAGGCCGTCCAATAACTTCTCCTTGTAAGTAGTTAGTTTAGTTTTAGTAAGTAGAATGTAGAGTTGTTTTCAGTAATAAAGGCATTCGCCCGTTAAAAAAAATATATTTAATATAGATGTATAGGTATGTATGTTTGTAGTTTATGTTATTATAATTTGTACTCTTTGTTCATTCATTTGTTTATTATGTCATTATGTTGACACCTCCGTCTCTTATAGTTTCTTTAAGTCATCTCCATCCAAAGGTTGTCTGGAAGAGATCGCTTTGAGCGATAAGACCGCCCATTGTACCTAACACTTTAGCTTTTCAGTTGGTTATTTTTATTATTATGTTTTCTGGTGGTGAAACAATAAAGAGTTATCTAATCTAATCTAATCTTATCTAATCTAAAATAAATAATACTTTATTGAACACCAAAACAGGAAACATAAGTTTACAGTTACAAAATATGTATCATTGTTCTATCACTATTATTTTATAAAAGTGATATAATAGTGGTAAAACAATGATCTGCAATTTCTAACACGCATCTTAACGTCTTGAACGATTTGATAAAATTATTTTTAAATTATATTTTTTTAGTTTCAATAATCGAATAATATAATAATCGAATAAGATAATCGAATTTAACCGACTTCAAAAAAGGAGAAGGTTCTCTATTCAATTGCATTTTTTTATGTTTATTACCTCAGAGCTCCGTCATTTATGAACAGATTTGGAAAATTATTTTTGCTTTGGGTTCAGTATAGCTACGAAGTGGTCCCATATAAATTTCATCCATATTTGACCTTGGGCTTCGAAGATACATTGAAGTCGATTTTTGTTTTTTTCAAAATAATATGTAATTTATGGACCTGAGTGATGGGCCGAGTGTGTCGTTCGCCTGATGGTAAGCACCACACCTCCCCATAACAATTGCAGTGCGACCCAGAACTTTTAATACCATGAAAAGCACTGCGTAGCACTGCATTGCGCTCATCACCCCGACACATCAGATATTAAGTCTCATATGCCCAGTAGTTTCGCTGGCTACAATGCCCTTCAAACCGGAACACAGTAATGATTTCGCACTACTTATAAGTATTTTGTTTAATGTAACCTACATTCATCTATATGTTTTTTCCAGGGCTTAAGGACCTACACACAAAATATCAACAAAAGTGTAACACGCACACACATACACACAAATACACACATACTTTCGCATTGATAATATTAGTGGGTTTGACCACAACTTTAGAAGGCCTTTTAAACCTACCTGAAACATAATTATGCAACACCAGTTGACAGTTGCCACCGTTCATTACGATCAATTAAGGTCACTAAGTCAATTTTACCGGGCGTCTGGTAGCAAAACCAAAATTGATTGTATCCATTTGTCGCTGAAACCCGCACAAGCGCGCTGCGGGAGGCTAATGAGTCCATGAAGCTAGGTTCAGGATTTGTGAAGTACCTACTCGGAGAAGGTAAGTAATAGATAATAGATAGATATAACGAAAGATAATACTAAGGGACAGAAGCATCACTCCACAAAGAAATTTAAACAAATAGCGACTCTTGCTATGACGCAATAAAATTCAATTCAGCTCGCGTAGTGCTGCATACCTACTAGTTATAATGACCTACAGAAGCGCCTCTCTTTCTATCGCATAGCTCTTATCTCTTCTGACGCGGCACGTGTAACGACGCGCGACCCGCCGTCGGTGTCCGGCTTTGTACTTGTAGCTTCGTACCTACAGTGCGGAGTGCGCTAGGCCAGGTAATAAGTAGGTTCTTTCAAAGTCCTGCTAATATTATCCTAATATCTTACTAATATTATAAATGCAATAGTTTGTGCGGATGGATGGATGGATAAATAGATGGATGGGTGTTTGTGTGTTACTCAGTCACAGAAAATCCACTAAACGGATTTTGATAAAAGTTGGTATGTAGGTTCTTTAGGTCCTGGAAAAGGATACAGACTACTTTTTATTCTGGAATATCGCGGGTGAAACCGCGGGGAGCAGGTACTACTAAATAAAACTAGAAAAAAAAAACTCGGGCAAGATTCGCACGTGCGTCTTCAGAATACCGACCCGACGCCTTAGCCACTGGGCTACCAAGTCGTCTACTTGAGTAATTAATAATTAATTAATTAATAATTAGTAATTAATTAATTAATTAATTATTAATTAGTAATTAATTCTAATCAACCAATTTACGATATAGACAATACGATATTACGATACTACGATATTTATTTACGATATTTACGATTTACGACAAATACTTAATAGAAAAAACTAGGTAGGTTTTGTAGTAAAATATATTTTTCAAGGCAAGCTTTTAACAAATTCATAATCGGATCTGCGAGCAGATTACAATGAGCCCAGACACTAGTAGTTTACGATTATCCGTCAAGAAGTTCCATTGCTCACCTTCCGTCGCCATCATCAGATCAGTTGGCTGTCACCATAATATTGCATTCTCATCGGACTTTGACAAGTATGTAGGTATGCAAAATTAAGATTGTATAATTGATGATTGTTTTTTTTTTTATGTAACTGAATGACGAGACAAGCTGGTCGTTTGCCTGATGGTAAGCAATACGCCAGCCCATAACAATAACAGCACTACCCAGAACTTTGTTTTGCAAAATCCTGCGCGGCGCTGTACTGCACTCGTCACCCTGAGACAATTACCTGTTGAGTCTCATAATGCCCAGTAATTTCGCTAGCTAGAAGACAGAAGTGGTTCTGATTCAAACTGCAAGATTCGACCCAAGCAAACAAACATTGCAAGTTAAATAAAAGCTTGTACCGGTGTAGCCCTCTCCGCATTCTCCCAGCTCCACGTCCCACTCAAATTGCAGCCGAGCCTGGATTATATTTGATGCGGCGCTAATCAGTCTCACTTGTGCGCTAATTGCTTTCCACGCCGAGTGTGCAGCAATAAACAATGATAATATCTAGTGTCTATACCTACAATATAGGAATAGTTACAGATAACTCATAGGTACGTATTTTGTCACCTTAGAAGTATTTTTTTGTGGGGGGAAAATGCCGCTTCACTGCCCTTTTCTTGTGTGAAAACCTCCCCGTGAGCAGTCCTCTGCCGTGGTGGGGCGAGATGGGATCGCGCTAGCATTCACCATCTCGCCCCGGCATTAGGCCCGGGTGTGAACCGGCACCTTAGAAGTCTAGGTTATTCTTTATTGCACATCTTAAAGTAATCTATAAAAAATGTAATACTGTTCGTTGGTAAGCGCATCATTTGAGACGCATGGACCGATATGGCATTTTTTATTCATTCAAGCATCAAGATTCTTGCCAGAGTCAATCTAGGAATCTTCAAGTCTCGAGTGAACAGGCAAGCGGGCTAGATCATCGACCGCATCGTCGCTTACCATCAGGTGACATAGTGGCCAAACGAAAGCCAATTACAAATATATAAATAAAAGTTTAAAAACAATTGTTTGGAACATAGTAAGTTTACCAGCACGTACGTAACTTTGAGGAGTAAAAATAAAGATTGTTTGAATCAGAAATAATGATGTCTCATGAACTCATGATTCACGATGCCTTAGAACTTCTTGAGAAAACTTAAAAACCAAGACCAACAATTATATTTATTTTCAAACGCAGCACGTTTGCAAAATGATATAATTTATAGCTAAACATCGATTTATAGAAGACACGTCTCACACGTCCTTTTTAGGTTAGGATACTTTACCTTTTATTGCCTTTATCGGCTTTTTGTATAACATTAACGACTGTTTCATCTTAGCGGGTTATTAAATCAATAATTTAACAAAACCGTCAATGTATATCAAAGTGATCGAAAACCACAAGATCGCTTCTTCATAGTGAAGGATAATTAGGGCGCTTCCAAACGATCAGTTTATTTTTTCCGCGGTTCAAACAAAGGGTCCATTCTGCTCCTAATGACAGCACAGAAGTCACGTACATAATGCATCGCCACTCATCGGATATTAAAGTTGTATTATACTATAAAATTAATGTGTAATTATCCTAAATCGTTCGTTTTAAGCGACGGAAACACTCGATTTAGGAAGTTTTAGAAATCGATTTCGTTTAAAAATTGTTCTCGTAATTGTTTTTCGTTTTGAAAGTTTGGTCATTCAAGTTTTTAAGGTCAAATGGGTGCGCTTGACAAAATAATGGGTACCTATGTTTTTTTGGGTTAGAACTTCTGTCGCTAAATGTCCCGTCATTTGTTTTCGATTAGTTCACCCTTTCTTCGATTTGAACATAGGAACGTGGTTTGAGGTTGATTTTAGTTTGATTGCTTTCTTGATGACTTTTGAATATGACAAGTATGTAGTGCGCATAGCGATAAGGCTGCCTATTGTTCTACCACTATTATTATTTATGTAAACTTTTCTTTCCTGTTTTGGTGTTCAATAAAGTATTATTGTATTGTATTGTATTGTATTGTAATAGAGTGACAGTTTACGTATGGCCATAAAAAAAAACCAATCATTTTTATCCTAATGCTTTTATATATAGCTTATAGCTTTTTGACAGCCTCTGTGGTGTAGTGGTTGGGCAGGTTGGCCCAAATCTCATAAATCACTGAGGTTGCGGGTTCGATCCCCGCGACGGGACAAATGTTTGTGCACAGAATAAAAAGCGCAAGTATTTGTTTCGTGTCTGGGTGTTGTGGGACCATGGTCCTCATAGTTCCTGGTTTTCTAGGTACAGGGAATCCTAGTTGGCAGCCAGGATCTATGTATGTGATCGTTGGGCTTTATTTATGTATTTATTGCATTTTTTTCGTTCACCTGATGGCAAGCAACACGCCTGTCCATGACAATTGCAGCACCATCCTGATCTTTTTACAATCCTGCGTAGCACTGCACTGCGCTCGTCACCCTGAGAAGATAAATGAGTCTCATAATGCCCAGTAATTTCGCTGGCTACAATGCCCTTCAAAGCGGAACAGTAGAATAGAATAGAAAACACTTTATTGCACTTAAGAAGGAATTACATTTTGAACATACTTTCTTATGATAAGTACAATAGGCGGTCTTATCGCTAAACAGCGATCTCTTCCAGACAACCGTATGCTATAAAGAGACAATATTATTAGACGATAGTGTGCAGCAATAAGACAGTAATGTATCGTTGGGCATCGCCCGGTGCGCCATCACCACCCATCACATCCATGTTCTTGCAAATACTGTTCGCACTAAAAAAATGAAAAAATGTATAACGGAGCTCACAGAAAGTAGATTCAAATTGAGTGTGAAAAATATTCCAATGAAAAAAGCATACTATGCAGTTAGTAATTACATAGAAGACAAAAATGCATGGAACATTCCGCTTCTGTCAAGTAGCCAACTGGCACATACGAAAAATAATATTGTCAAAAACAAACATAAAATATTGTAACAAAAGTTCTAAAAAATATGCCCCTCAGTTTCTTGCCGTATCTTCTGAGTAGTGGTTCTTTTTCCGATACGGTGGTAGAGTCATTGTAATAATTGACGTTCATAAGTGCGTCTGTGACGACAAAATTGAATAAAGAACTTTTGATTGATTGATTGATTGCACTACCCTTTTTTTAAGATTTCCTGATTTTGTACTCAAAATACACAATATTAGTGTAAAAGTATCCTCCGACCTATTCCAAGACCTAATACATAAAAAAATTTAATCAAAATCCGTTCAGTGGTTTTTGCGTAAATAATATTCAGCGAAATAACATTAGATATTTTCATTGCGTTTCAGATTTTACTCGTGGTAGGTTTCTCGTATGCGGGAGGCCGTCTCAGTAGGTACCACAGCTTTGCTAGTTATTCTGCCAAGCAGTGGTGCGCAAGCATTACTGTGTTCCGGTTTGAAAGGCATTGTTGCCAGCGAGCTTACTGGGCATATGGGACTTTATTTTTTAATAGTTTTGCACAAAATAGTACAAGGAATGACTTAATGCTATTTAGCATTCTCTACCAGTCTTCTAAGTCGTGAAAGAAATATAGTGGGTGTGCAGCTACATTTTGAGCAAAAGTACGTTGAGAGATCACTACATAGTATAAAACAAAGTCGCTTTCTTTGTCCCTATATCCCTATGTATGCTTAAATCTTTAAAACTACGCAACGGATTTTGATGCGGTTTTTTTTTTAAATAGATAGACTGATTGAAGAGGAAGGTTTATATGTATAATAACCGTGCGAATGAGCTTTTGGGGCGGGTCGCTAGTATTAAATAAATTACAAAATATCTGAATATCTTTATTATCTGATGTCTTGAGGTGATGAGAGCAATCCAGTGATACGCAATGCTTTTAATGATATTAAAAGTTCTGGGTGGCACTGAAATTGTTATGGGCAGGCGTGGCGCTTACTATCAGGCAAACGACTTGCTCGTATCATCACTCAGTACAGAAATTAGTTCTTGATCCTTTTTCTACCTTATCATATTTATAAAGGCATTATAAACCATCGGTTGCCAATTTTTTTTAGCTACGGGACCCTAAATTATCTACCTAATTTTGGCGGATCCCCATTTTTAATGACTTAAAAAAAGGAAGAGGTTCTCAATTCGACTGGATGTTTTTTTTGTATGTTTGTTACGTGATTACTCCGCCAATTATGAATTGATTTTGATGATTCTTTTTTTGTTTTGTAGGTCATACTTCAGAGGTGGTCCCATATAAATTTTATCGAAATAGATTCAGCACTTTTGCTCAGGTATATCGATAAAAATGCCAGCCAGCGTCGGCAATTCTTGGAACCCCAGTGACCCGTTCACGGAGCACTAGGGTTCCGCGGAACACCTATTAGGAACCGCTGTTATAAACAACTTAGTCTAAGCATGGTTTTTGATCACCCATAGAGTTTACCTATTTAGTGCTTAAAATTAGGACAAGGTTTTATTGAAACAAAGTAATTAAATATTCATATTTTATTTTATTATATCATTCACTTGAATGTAGGTCAGCATAATGTAGAGATATAATACATTAAAACTATAATCACAATGTATAATGTCTAATTTCTAGCGAAGTTACTGGGCAACTCGGATATTATACATATAATCAGGATGGCAGAATGCCAATACAACTATAAATAAAATAAAATAAAATAAAATGTGTTCATTAAAAAAATATTTTAATCAAAGAAATGGTACGATTTTCTGTAGATATAGTGCGTAATATCAGGTGAACGATGTTGGGGGCAATTCTCATTATGCGACACAATTTTTATGTTAGACATTTCTCAATTGACCGACTTGATGACTGAAACTGATGTGATGATTATAATAATATTATAATGTTTCCATTTATTAGGAATAGACATCAGACTTTAATGCGATACAATATCGATAATAGACTAATGTCTGTCATACAAATTATGTTCCCCAGATTGTCTTGGTACTAGAATTTTGAATAAGTTTTTTGTTGAAAATTATTTTTTTAAAACAAGCTTTTAGCATATTCGTAATCGGAAGATTTAAATGAGCTCAAACACTAGTATTTTACGATTATTCGTGAAGGAGTTATAGCCCCACCTTCCATCTCTATCATCAGATCAGCTGACTGTCACCATAATATTACATTGTCATGGGATTTTGACAAGTATGCAAAATTTCGACTCCGTAGGATAAGAGGAAGTGGTTCTAATTCAACCTGCAATATTCCACCTTAACAAACGTAGTTACATACATACATACATTTCAAGTTCAATAAAAGCTTGTAATATTAGGTACATTCAGTAACTTTGAAAAAGTATTTCAACACATTTTGAGTTTGAGTTCAAGTATTAAAACTAAAACAATACAAATCGTGTGATATTTTTGTCTAATACGTACAATTATTGTGCTGAATTGAGCTATGTTACACAATTTCAAATTACAACTAGATAAGATATCAGTGAATATCGAATCACGGAGAAATTGAGCTACACTAATTTGACATATTATTTCTTATATTATTTTGTGACTGCAGAATTACAACCAGTAAATTCATTTAGCTACTTAATTGTATTATTTATATTTGAAATGTGCTTATTAATTGGAATGTATTTTGGAATGTTATAATAAAGAATATATTCGGAAAATTTCTTGTGTACATTTAAATTATGAATTATAAAAATTTTCGAGCATTAGTGATATCAAACTCATTAAGATAATAATCTTATTTATATAAATTATTATTTTACATAGAACTCAGCTATATAATAATGTCCCGTCCATCTATAAGCAGTATTATTATTTATATTAATCGAGGTCTAAGAGATATAATTATTAAATTTATTTACTACAATTGTTTATCATTTAAAAATTACTATACAATTTGAGTAAGAAAAAGTTAAAATTACTATATTTACATTCTCATAATTTTACATAAATAATTGTAATTTAAATTTATATTAAGTATGATTTTTATTGTTATTAATTATTAATCTATTATAAGCTAAACAATAAGTACTATATTTATAATACTGTTGTTGTTTGTTGAATTACGAATACATATTTACAATTTGTCTATTTCTACAGCATAAACTTACGAAATCAAAAAAGTAATTTATGCACATTTATATATCACTCAATTAACAATCGGTTCGGTAAAGCCAAAATATTAATCTATAATTATATAATTGTATAGAAAAATGTTGATCGGAACACCTTATCACATCACATCACACTAAGTATATAATATTACAAATGCGAAAGTTTGAATGTTAGTGTGTTTGTTACTTCACGCTATGACGGCTCAACGGGTTTGAGTGACATTCGAAATGGCTTATGCCTTGGATTAACATATAAGCTACTTTTATCTCGGGAAACCACGGGTGAAACCGCGGGGAGTAGCTAGTTTCCTATACACAGGGTCATTCGATGGGCCATCATTACTGCCTCTATTGTATTCATGGCCAATTGATGCTATATTTATTTTAACACGTTTATATTAAATCACTTTCTTGTTTGTCTGTCTGTCTGTCAATCTGGGCAGAGTCTTGCAACTCCGCTTTCGAGCACTTCCCGATTAGTTATCCGGTTGAAACTTTCAGGGTAGCTCACAACTCCATGCCAATGCATTCTAAATAAATAAAAACGTGTTTTTTTTTTTAAATCTTTTAATTGATTATATTCGCCTGTAGTCGGCAATTGTTTAAGAGCTTTTACAATTTACAATAAATGTTATTACCATTTAATATTTACAATCGTGTCTACACGTTTACAATATAAAATTCCTAATTATTAAGTCGCTATCAATCTTAAGCCTATCCTCAACATATAGGCGAAGCGACAGGCGGCGGTGGATGTGGCTGCTGCGTGCTCGCTTGAGCGTTCATGAAACTCGCTTGATTCCCTGCCCAAGGCTGTAGGTTTTGAAGCGCACTAAGCGCTGTATTTGACGGTGGTGGCGCAGCAGCGTTGCCAGGGTTTTGGTAGTGAAGCGCGGATAATTGGCCGGGTGGAGGTTCGGGCATGTAGCCCTTGGAGAGCGCTTCGGCTTGAAGCGACAGCATGAGGCGGTTGGCCGCTTGTCGCTCCGCTTCTCGCTCCTCCGCTGTCTGTCGTCTGTAACAAGAAATAGAATTCCGTTACTGATATTCGTTTATAAGAAATAAATATACCTACCTTCATTATTTTTAAATGTATAAGCATAGTAATTTTTATGGATAAGTACAGTCAATTTTTCACTGTTCCTATAGCAAAACAGGTATCAGCTGAAAATCAGCGCCGAGTTGTTTAAAACTCTCAGCATTTTACGCTGAGCTGAGCCCATTCGGCGCAGGATTTATTTTTTATTTTTTGTTTGTAATTTTTGTGTGCCGTATAAATGGTTTTTCTTTCTTTCTTTTCTTTACCTAAATATATAACGTCCTACGATCACATACATAGATCCTGGCCCTTTACTAGGATTCCCTGTATCGAGGGAACCACGAACTATGAGGACCATGGTCCCATAACACCCAGGCACCAATCAAATGCTCGCGCTATTTTTTTCTGTGCACAAATATTTGCACACGGGAATTGAAACCGCAACCTCAGTGGTGTATGAGATTTGAGCCAACCTGCCCAACCACTACACCACTGAGGCTGTCAGATGGCAAAAATGAATCTCGTCAAAATTTGAATCGTCTGTTTTTTTTAAATAATGTTAATAATGTCGTCCGTTAATAATCTTCTCAATATCAAATTTTTAAAGCAGTTTAAAGGAATAAGAATTAAGACGAGTAAAGGCTCCGTTTGTTTGCTAATGGTTAAAGCACTTTCAGGTTAGAGACAAAATGTCATTATTCTACTACTATTATAAACGCGAAAGTTTGTAAGAATTGATGTATGGATGTATGGATGTACCTTTGTTACTCTTTCACGCAAAAAGTACTAAATGGATTTTGATTAAATTTGGTATGATATATATATGGTAGCTTATACCCTGGATTAACACATAGGCTACTTTTTATCCCGGGAAACCGCGGGTGAAACCGCAGGGCGCAGGTAGTTTGATATAAGATATAATGTTTGTTCGTTCGACGTTTGATGTTGCTTGTGTCTTCGTAATACCGCTGCGATGCCACCAACCAATAATTAAAAAACAACAGAACGAAGAAAAATGAAACTGCTCGGACAGGGGCGGACCTGCATTTCCGAATACCGTACCGATGACTTGACCACTAGGCTACTGAGCCGTACGCTCGAACCTTTCTTTACTTAGCACGTCTTTCTTGCTTGGCCACCACTGAAATCACAATCAGTATTAGTCTGTCTTCAAAAAAAAAACATACATAGATACATACATAGATACAAGATATATTACATTATAAAATAAGATAAATGAAAACACCGGCATATAACATAAACAAAATAAATAAAATAAGTATTTTTGTTGAAAAATATTATTTTCAAGACAAGGTTTTAACAAATTCGTAATCGGAACCGCAAGCAGATTAAAATTAGCCTAAACACTAGTAGTTTACGATTATCCGTCAAGAAGTTCTATTGCCAACCTTCCGTCTCTATCATCGGGTCAGCTGGCTGTCACCATAATATTGCATTGTCATCGGACTTTGACAAGTATGCAAAATTTCAACTCCGTACGATAAGTGTTTCTAATTCAGCTTGCAAGACCCGGAAAAACATACATATACATTGCAAGTTAAATAAAAGCTTGTAAAGAAACTGACAATCAGTTGTTTTAAAGGTTGATTAAGCAGTAATAGTAACAGTTCGGACAATATCCATTAACAGCGACATAATTAGCCTACAAAGCTCCACCGCCTCCATAACGTAAGTGCCAGAGGACACTCGACAAATGTAACATAATTTTAACACCTCTCGAATATGACGCTAATGAGCACGTGTCAAAATCAATGACAAATGTTGGTTATGTTCCGGTTAAAGTAGGGGTGGTAGACATCTGGTTTTATCCGGTCAAAACACGTTTTGATTTTCAGCATAAGCATGAGTCAGCCTTTGTGGTAAAGTGGTTGGGCAGGTTGGCTCAAATCATGCACCACTAAGGTTGCGGGTTCGATTCCCGTGTCGGGACAAATGTTTGTTTGAAAAAAGTGCAAGCATTTGTTTCGTATCTCAAAAGTTTAAAAGTTCTTTATTTAATTTTTGGCATTACAGACGCACTTATGATCGTCAATTATTACAATGACTATACCGCCGTATCGAAAAAAGAACCACTACTCAGAAGATACGGCAAGAAACTGAGGGGAATCTGGGTGTTAATGGACCATGCTCCTCGTAGTTCCTGTTTTCTTAAATACAGGGAGGGAATCCTAGTTAGGGGACAGGATCTAAATATGAGATCATTGAACGAAAACAGAAATTGTGTTCCGTTCCGGTTAAGGTAGAAATTGTGAGGTGCGACCATCGTCGGGCTGATGATCAAAAAGATTTTTGGTCATGCGAGTAGGTATAGAGTCCATTTTTGAATTAATTTCGCTGACAGCTGATGCTATCGTCATCATACTATACTAGATTTTTAATAGACAAAAAAGGACGATTCCTTTGTATTTTTTTATATTTGTTACCTCAGAACTCCATCATTCATAAACTGATTTAGAAAATTTTTCAAAGATACATCACAATTGAAGTCGGTTTTTTTTATATAGAATGATTAATTAAATAACTATTTGGTATATCCATTTTGTGTCCGCAAAATTTTCCAAATAAATTTATAAATGACTGAAAACTGAGGTAACAAACAAAAAAAACAATCTAATTAAAACCTTCTGTAGGCCATTCAGTTGACTCCACCGATACCCGTATTTATTTACATAGTATTTAATATCTTTTAGTTTAGTTTTCTGAAGTTGAGTTTTAAAATTATCTACCCTTATATTGTACCAATATGGATATTAGGTCTTATTTTTTTTTCAATCTTACCTTTTATTTCAGATTTTACGACTTTACGGTCTTAATTATAAATAAATATTGTCAGTTTGTCATCGTTGTCAAACCTTCTCCTTTTTCAAGTCTGTCAAAAAGGTGGGTATAATAAACAATACATTGGCTCTCGCCAGCCCTAGGTTTAATTACTATAATTTGACCTGAAACGTAGTGCTTTCGGCTTGTGTTTACTAATTCAACGCAGCCTGTTAGCCGCCACCGGTCGCCTGTTTACATTGTATGTGAATAACTTATAGATTGTACAAAATTAATTATCGATTTTAAATAATTAGGAACAAGAAAATGATATTACACGGGCAGGGATCGAACCGACGCCGACGCCTTAACCACTGGGCCACCGAGTCAACTGCTCGAGCAACCAAATATCTTCTATCCTTCTACTATCGTTTTACAGGGACTAAAAAAAATTATTTTTAACTGATGGAGAAGGTTCTCTGTTTGGTTGTATTTTTTTTTTTGTTACCTCAGAACTCCTTCATTTATGAACCGATTTGGAAAATGTTTGCGTTGGGTTCAGTATAGCTACGAAGTGGTCCCATATAAATTTCATCGTTTTTGACCTTGGACTTCGAAGATACATTGAAGTCGGTTTTTGTTTTTTTCTAAAAAATAATTATATTAGTATATTGTGTGCGCATTGCACCAGCTATTTTGAAGAGATAGAATTTTGGTCGTACGAACAAAATTTTATCATATTTATCACATATTATGAATAATCGATATTTTAAAAGTTCAATGGTAACTGCTACATTAACCCACCCCTGTACCTATCTACCTACATTATTGATCTCATCATTAGCCCACTACGTTCCCACTGATGGGACACGGGCCTTCTCTAATAGAGAAAGTATGGGCCGTAATCCACCACGATGGCCCAGTGCGGGTTGGTGGACTCCCATATCCTTGAATTTTTGTGGTCATTGATCTGAATGTAACTAACTTGGCCTTGGGGTCTAAGCAATCGCACTAATATAATAAATGCGAGAGTTTGTATGTATGTGTTTGTTCCTCTTCACGCCGCAACGGCTTAACGGCTTAACGGATAAAATTTGGAATGGATAGTTTATACCCTGGATTACCACATAGGCTACTTTTTCTCCCGGGAAATCGCGGGTGAAACCGTGGCACGCAGCAAGTAGTTAATACTTTGCAATCCAAAGTTACTAGAGCGAATGTGGCTCTATGGAAACACGTGCGACTTTTGTTCCGACGCACCTGAGTTCCAATCCTGCACCACTGACTTTCTTAAGTTATGTGCGAATTTAACACTCGCTTTAAAAAACGATGGAAAAAATCGTGAGGAAACCGGCATGTCCAAGAATGGATCACAAACACCAGCGACATCCACCAGCCCGCACGGGGCCAGCGTGGTGGATTATGGCCCACACTCTCTGTATGAGCGAAAGCCCGAGTCCCAGCAGTGGGAACGTGATGGGCTGATGATGACGATGAATTCAAAGTTTACAGATGCTTGGTGTTCTCAACCAGGTTAAAGACTGTTTGTCTCACCGCCAGAATGCAAATCATTTAAGCTCGGCTTAAAACATTTAAAACAATTCTAATAATTTAATCTACCCTCATTCCAAGAACGTAAATAATGCATTAGATTTAGATCCCTATAGGGGGTTGACGACAATTAACGAGATCAAGACAATAACGACGTGCAAATTAGTAACCAATTACAGCTTTACTTATGGTTTAGAAATAACTAATCAATCAAAAGTTCCGGTTCGAAGGGCATTAATAATAACGCCCAACGATCACATACAGAGATCCTGACCCCTAACTAGGATGCCCTGTATCTAAGGAACCAGGAACTACGAGGACCATGGTCCCACAACACCCAGACACGAAACAAATGCTTGCGCTTTTTTTTTCTGTGCACAAACATTTGTCCCGTCGCGAGAATCGAACCCGCAACCTCAGTGGTGTATGAGATTTGAGCCAACATACCCAACCATTACACCACAGAGGCTGTCATTGTAGGCAGCAAAATTACTGGGCATTATGAGACTCAACAGCTAATTGTCTCAGGGTGACGAGCGCAGTGCTGCACCGCGCAGGATTTTGCAAAACAAAGCTCTGGGTGGTGTTATTGTTATGGGCTGGCGTATTGCTCACCATCAGGCAAACGACTAGCTCGTCTCGTCATTCAGTTACATAAAAAAACGGTGATCGAGATAGTGGTCTTATGTAACACTATAAATAGTAAAAAAAAATTTGTTGTGCTGTTGATGCTAGTGATAACATTTTTAAAAGAGATTATATTATTATGAACAACATATTGTTCAAATTTGATATCATCCCCTCAACATATTACAACCACAAAACTTATCCATGAACGGAGCTTAATTTTAATACCCGATAAGTTAAGTACTAGGTCTCACTTAAGCCACAGATTAAATACTACTTACTACGTAACTTAAGCCTTTAACTTTGTGCATATTCATGAGCTTGCCCAAATATAATCGTCGGTAAGCGACAGTATCACGATGGGCTAAAATTACTGAAGCTACCTCTACTAATATTGTTGAGTAGTGATGGGACGCGAGAAGTATCGATGGTTTCCAAAATAATGTTCGATATTTTTAACAGACTTCAAAAAAAGGTGGAGGTTATCTGTTCAATTGTATATTTTTTATGTTTGTTACCTCGGAAGACCGTCATTTATGAACTGATTTAGAAAATTCTTCTTGCGTTGGGTTCAGTATAGCTACGAAGTGGTCCCATATAAATTTCATCTATATTTGACTTTGGACTTCGAAGATACATTGAAGTCGTTTTTTTTATAAAGATACTTGTTTCAACAAGTTTTATGGAAGTTACCACACCATAACAGCTAAATAATTTCATCGTGTTTTCATTAAATCCTATCGTTTCAAACACTATCTAATATTGTGGTTTTATTTAATTTGAATTATTACAATCACAAAAAACCTAAAAGACCTATTAAATGAATTTTAAACAACGAAGACGCACCAAATACTTTTTGCAAGTCTTCGTAAGGTACTATTAGATATTCTGTGGTAAAAGTAAGGACGATAATTTGATGCTAAGTAAAAAACGTTAGTAATGTGAGATGTATTTACCAGTTGTTAATTTCACTACCTTGATATGATAAGTACTACACTTAAGGCCTTAAGTCGTGCTAAATATTAATGAGCTTGACCAAATATATCGTAAACTGGCCAACATGATAATCTACAGACAAAAATTATCATATGATATAGTGTTGGGACAACTTGATACAAGAATATCGATAATCTGTCAAATCAATACTGAAGACCGATACACATCGAGATTATAATCTTGCAAAAGACAAGCAAAATGCTGAAAAAAGGTGATTACAGACAGTTTTTACATAGTTTCCTAAAGGTTATATGCTATATTTAATTCTTTACCTATTATACATTTATTTATATACTATGCAAGTTATTGTTTCTCGTATATTTGGCGTTTAAATGAAATATTTCTATTTTATTGTTTTCATAATAGTTAAAAAATACTGCATGATTAAGTCAACTGAGTGTGCCAACACTATTGCCAACCTCTTATCGACAACCTAAGCGATATCATTGCGACATAACACAACCCTTAAAAGCCTCAATAACTTACCCTCTGCGTCAAACGATAATGACTTTTATACCCTTATCTTAAACATTATACGAAATGAACTTATAAGTTTGTAAGCGTAATTTTGTGTCAAACGATAATGAGTTTTAAGCCCTTATCTTAAAGATTATGCGACATGAACTTAAAAGTTTGTTTATGAGCATGCAAATTAATGTTAAATGGACCACTCGAGTGCATGGGTATCTTAATAAGTTAATACAGGGAGCTGAAAGGTACCAAGATATTATGCTTTTATATTATAAGTAAGCGAGTCCAATTAAATTAAAATGCTTACTTTTTATTACCCGATTTTGAAAATAAATATATATTTAATTATCACCTAAACATCGATATCTGCATGCAATTTGGTATAAAATGAATGTAAAATATTGATTTAATATTAATATACGATTATTGGCGAGGATTGTTACACATTTATATATTTTTAACCGACTACAAAAAGGAGAAGATTCTCTATTCGATTGTATCTTTTTTTTTTAATATGTTTGTTACCTCAGAACTCCGTCATTCATGAACCGATTTGGAAAATTCTTTTTGCGTTGGGTTCAATATACCTACGAAATGGTCCCATATAAATTTCATCGATATTTGAACTTGGACTTCGAAGATAAATTTAAGTCGGTTTTTTTGTTTGATAAAACGTATACTTGTTTATATAATTATTTACCCGTTTATGTTTTTTTTATTATTATTTATTAAGTTTAAGGAAGACTATAGACTATTGACATCAATAAAGGCACTTAATTATATAATACTAAAGCTATATTCTAATTAAAAATGCAGCTTTGAAACACATATACTTTTATATTGCACATACGATAGCGAATGCTTCATTAAAAGATCCGAAAGAGGCTAGAATAACATTGTAGCATTGTAGGTACCTGAAAAATGAGCTATTATTTGGAAAAATGGTCGATTATTATAAACAAGAGTTTAAGAAAGTCTTGCTTCAACAAATTAATATTTCAACAGCCAAGCATCGTTAAGTTAAAGTGTATTCACCCCTTTTAAGTAAAGACTGAGGCCACTAAGAGTTAAGTTTTAGGGGCGTACTTAGCTAAACAAGAAGGTGGAGATATAGAGTAGCAAGAAGAGCTTTGAGAGAGCGAGGAGTGTGGCTCTGTGAGGGCACTTGACTTTTGATCCGACGCACCCAAATTCGAATCCCGCTGGCCTCCCACCACTGACTTTACTTTATTTGTGGATTTAACACTCGCAACTAAAAATGGTAAAGGAGAACATTGTGCGGAAACCGGCATGTCCGAGTAATATTCTCAAAAACTCAAGGACGTGTGACATCCACCAACCCGCACTGGGTCGGCATGATGGATTATGGCCCTTTCTCTACGAGAGAAGTGCCGTGTCCCAGCAGTGGGAACGTGAAGGATGGTGATGATGAGGAAGAGCTTTCGCGTGATAACCATCATGGGCCATCATGGAAGACCGGCTATAGTCGAGTATCTTTGTAAGAGTCTAAGTTGTAAATAAGTAAGAGTATAGTTGGCGTATGACAGAAAATTTAACTTGGACCCCGTGCCACCAGGGTTGCTTGGAGACCGTGGGATGCGGACACTGGACACGATTCTTGCTGCTATTGTATCGCCAGTGTGGTTAGCCCTTCCAAAAGAAAGTATTTCATAAAAAGACATTAAGTATATTTAATTATTTGTTCAAAACAGCGAGTGTGATTAGCCGTTCCAAATGAAAATATTTCATAAAAAGACAATAGGTATCAGTGGTTTTAATTATTTGTTCAAAACAGCGAGTGTGATTAGCCGTTCCAAAAGAAAATATTTCATAAAAAGACAACAGGTATCAGTGGTTTTAATTATTTGTTCAAAACAGCGAGTGTGATTACCCTTTCCTTAAGAAAATATTTCATAAAAAGACATTAAGTAGAAGTGGCTTGAATTATTTGTTAAAAATAGCGAGTGTGATTAGCCCTTCCAAAGAAAATATATCACAAAAAGACTTCAGTGTCTTTAATTCTTTGTTCAAAACAGCGAGTGCATATTATACAATGACGGCAGCCAACGACGAGTTGGGCAACCCGTCTCGATTAGCGGTGCGGTCGCTGCGGTGTCATCCTGATTAAGGGACCATTCAAGGTAAAGCGATTATACCTTCTCCGAGGTGGTTAGCCTTAGCTTTTAAATCGCCAGCTTATCGCTCTGCAGCAAGGTTTGTTCAAGGTTTCTCTAACGGTTGTTGCCATAAGGATTCCCGTTCAAAAACTCCTTCTGTATAAAAGAGGAACATACTGCATTGCGCTTATCAACCCAAGACATCAGATATTAAGTCTCATATGCCTAGTCATTCCGCATGCCCTTCAAACCAGAAGACAGTCATGCTTGCGCACTACTGCTTGGTGGCAGAATACCTGGAAAAGAGGTGGTAACAACCCAGACGGCCTTCCGCATACGAGAGTCCTACCAGGTTTAGGTTATAGTTTAAAGTCCAGGATATTTCTTAGTATTATGGATATCATTGATTGGAAACCCGGGCCCTTCAGTCACGGAGTTTACTTCAAGAACATTCCTGAATTTGCCATATGCTAAAGAAGGTATTTAGAATAGAATACCTACTACTCCTTACAGGTGACTTGCAACCAACCTTTATTTTGTCTTCGCTTTTTCTTTACTGGTGGTAGGTTTCTCGTATGCGACTGGTAGGCCGTCTGGGTGGGTACCACCGCTTTGCCAGTTATTCAGCCGCCAAGCAGTAGTGCGCAAGAATTACTGTGTTCCGGTTTGAAGGACATTGTAGCCAGCGAAATTACTAGGCATTATGAGACTCAACAGCTTATTGTTTCAGGGTGACGAGCGCAGTGCAGCGCCGCGCAGGATTTTGCAAAACAAAGTTCTGGGTGGTGCCATTATTGTTATGGGCTGGCGTATTGCTTACCATCAGGCAAACGACCAGCTCGTCTCGACATTCGGTATATAAAAAAAAACCTCACCCTCTCCTACATAGAAACAACGAACATATGCTTATACGCGTTTTCTTCGCAACATAATATTTGGCAAATCGAGCCAACCAGTTGGCCAACCAGTCGCTCATACATTATGCAGATGCTGGGCCAACAGCTGCGGCCGAGTTTGCGTTTATCGTCGTTTCGAGCGCTTGACTCAGGGATCAAGTGCGGGAGCCGTTATAGCGTCTTTATAAACCGTATTTTGTATGAAGTTTGTAAAAGACTGTTAGAATAAAGTCTTATAAAGAGCATTCTGTCTAAAGTTTGAACAAAATGGCTAAACAAAGCTCTGAATAGCTCTGAACGTATATCCTAACTAGTATAATGGAGACTGTAGCTCCAATGGTGAGACATTTCATTCCTGAAGGGACTTTGGAAGTGCGTATATGGATTGAAGTCTAGTTAACCATCAGGGAGACGAGTCTGAGCAATCACTCGACTGCCGCCTTCCTATTTAATCGTTTTTTGGCCACATCGTAACTTAATATCAGGCGAGATTGTGGTTAAATCTATAGGCATTAAAACATGCGGGATGGATTTTTATTTTTTGGAAAAATAAAGAAGTAAAAAAATTGTTTCTTTTTGTAATTAATATAAACATTAGCTGAAATTGTATACCTAAATAGCTAGTAGATTTTCTTATAGGTTTTAAGAAACTTATAGTCTGTACAAAAAATGTTGTAATCATTTATCCTAATAAACATTTTATTTTATTTATTTAAATTCACACAATCACACGTTTTTACTTTTCATGGTTTATGCTGAGAATGCGTTCTTGCTTATAAACATACAAAAAGAGTATTCCGATGATCAGAGCTTGTGTAAATACTTCTCTATCAGTAAGTTGAATGTATAGTAGGTGATTAGGTATACCTACATATAGAACCTAGTCATAGTACCTATATTATATAAATTTACTTCCCGAAAATCCTTCATTAATTAAATTAGCTTATACACAGCGAAGAAACTTTCATAATTCACGTTTCATTAGAACCGACACAGACATATAAAGTAAATTCGAATTCAAAGTTTAGACTGAAATATGACCACCCCCTTTAGCGTACTCAGCCTTAAACAACCAATTAGAAAATACCCCTGCCTCTGCCTGTTTAAATGAAGGTTGTTAAGACAAAGGGTTGTTGGAGGGTTCTTGTTACGCTGGCCGGGTGTGTGAGGATAATGAATGATGGAACAAAGCGTTAAGTCTATTATAACGTTGGAAGAACTTTATTAGAACGGTTAACGTACGAGTAGGGATGGGCCTGTGACGTTTGACATATGGTTTTGTCGATAAAATAAACTAAAACCTTTAGAATTTAGTCAGCGCTCTATATACTAAATGTACTTGGAAGTCAATTTTATTACGACGTTTTTATTTAGACTCTTTCTTGTTTGTCTGTCTGTCTGTCTGTCCTTCCAGGTGGAATCTTGCAACTCAAATTTCGAGCACTTCCCGATTAGCTATCCGGATGAAACTTTCAGGGTAGCTCACAACTTGATGACAATTAATTACGATTATTTTTTTATTCTGTGACTTTCTTTTTTCATCATCACAAAGTGTGTGATGCTATGCAATATGATGATAAATTGTATAATGCTTTGTCCAGTTCTAATATAGTCAATTGATCTTGAGATTTTAATTTTACCTATACTGGTGGTAAGTTTATCGTATGCGAGAGGCCGTCTGGGTAGGTACCACCGCTTTGCCAGTTATTCAGCCGCCAAGCAGTAGTGCGCAAGCATTACTGTGTTCCGGCTTGAAGGGCATTGTAGCCAGCGAAATTATTAGGCATTATGAGACTCAACAGCTAGTTGTCTTAGGGTGGCGAGCGCAGTGCAGCGCCGCGCAGGATTTTGCAAAACAAAGTTCTGGGTGGTGCTGTTATTGTTATGGGCTGGCGTATTGCTTACCATCAGGCAAACGACCAGCTCGTCTCGTCACTCAGTTACATAAAAAAAAAACCTTTCCTAACAGGTTATAATATGGTTTTAATATACAGTTTATATTATAATGGTAGCGTCTTCGCCTCTTTTTATTCAAGTGATGCAAGCCGCTTATTTTTTGATCATTAAAGCGTCGTCTAATGCAAAATATAGGTAAATACTGTATTGTACTGGAGGAAGACATACAAATGAGTAAACGACTCAACCGCATAACCCAAAGAACTTAACCGACAAAGTACAATTTAGTGGCTAAATTCTCTAATTGTAAAATTCTATCGACAAACCTCCAACACTAGCTCATCGCCGCTCATTCCCGAGCTAAGCCGAGTCTTCATAATTAGATAAAGTGAAGTACAATTAAACTTTCCTTAAATAAGCCAAACGCGGGAGGCAATTAGTAATTTTGGCCTTATTATTTTATAAGTTGCTCAGGGATGGGAATTACTGGAAGCAACATTTTTTAATTAATGGGTTTTATTTAAATATTTATTAATTGATAATATAAACCAAATACTAAAATCATCAATATTGTAGAGAGCGATCAAATCTTGCAAAAAAATTCGGTTAAAAAAGAGAAGGTCTCTATTCGATTGTATTTTTTTTAATGTTTGTTACCTCAGAACTCCGTCATTCATGAACCGATTTGGAAAATTCTTTTTGCGTTGGGTTCAGTAGGTAACATTTTTTTAATAATTTTTTTTTTTGAAGATGAAGACTTCTCAACTCAGAGAACCTTCGAAGAAAAGCTTTTTAACCTCTTTTCGCAATAATAAAAACGCAAATAAATTTGTCGCTACCTACTGAATTGTGACCTTTTTTCGATTTGGCACGAATCCTACAGGCTTATTAATTTATCGATTAGTTTTAAAGAATCACTTCCAGTCACCATTTTATATCTTCGACTGGTATCTGCAAGTGGCGCAAAGCGGTTGATTGAAGTTCTGCCGGCAATTTGAACCTGCTTTATTAATTACTTATCCGACCAAATGTATCTTTTCTTTTTTCCTAATTACATTTAGGAATCAGCTTTGTCGTCAGGGAAAATGAAGGTACCCTACCTATTTACCGTTTATTTTTCATTATTACATTTGAAATAAGAGCTGTCGGCATTTTTCTTTTGTTTCATAAACAATTATTTTCTTATTTTCCGATGCAAAATTGAGCTCATATACTACATATTCCTGCTCATATACTTTATATACTGCATACCTACTACTTGATGACAATCCTATTTAAACTTTACGAAATAAAAAAAGACGTGTGGCACTCGGAGACTGCCGCGGTAAAGCTATTGCATAGCATTCGGAGTGGGGGGTGTTAGGTTATTTTCGTTACGGAATTTCTGGATTCGGTCTCCACGCTCAAGGCCCGCGATAGAAGCTATGCAATAGCTTAAAAGTATAAATACATGAAATTCAGTGGCTTGTGCAGTGGCTCGATGGCCCTGATGGTAAAGCCGTTGGAACGGTACTCCAAAGCGATGGGTTCGAACCCTACTCAAGTCAATTCTCTTCCTTACAAATATACAAATAAAATAGATTTTCGCCAAGCATTCGCTTGTAGAGTCATTTAAAAGTTTTTGATACCTATATATTCGTGATGTCATGAACAGGGTTCCGACTGAAAATCAGTGCTAAGGTACTCAAAAATAAATTAGCGTATGCTGAGCCGGAACCTTTCCTGACATCGCGCAACATTTCACTGTGTGTCACATATTGTTTTTGTTTTATCTTAATTTTAGTATGTTCAGTGTAATGTTGTGTGATGTCCTGAATAAATGTATTTTCTTTTTTCTTCTTTCTATATATTTTATAGATATACGTTTTATTCAGCATTTATTAGAGCTTAATGTAAACATATTTTAATTAATTGGAAGAAGACAATGGCTCCTGAAACACAGTTTCGTTTAAACTGTTCGGGAGCCCATGGAGTCAGTACTAGTTAACTTTGTACAATACTTTATGTCCATAAATGATTTATGATTGATTGATTGAGTTAGATTTAGTTAGCACTACTAATCAGAATAAAATGTAATCTACGTTACCTTACCAAACATTGTTTGATGTCAACAGTTTTAAGAAACTTTCAGCGTTAGCCAATAAACGACAGCTAGTCAAATAAAAAGTCCTCACAACTTCCCAAACTTTTAGATCCATACAAGCAAACGTACTTAAACATAAAAAGTTTACTGCCAGGCAGTTATCAGAGCAGTCAAATAAATCCGAGGTACGTTTTAAAACTTCAAGACGTTGCAACTCGTAAAAACGGTGTGCATAATAGATGAACACTGAGTCCGTTATGGCGCTCTAAACTCTCAAAAGTTTGGGGTGAAGTGTCATTTTTAATAAAACGATACAGTGTATTCAAAGGTATGAAAACGGAGAGAATAAGAAGCTCATTACAGAGTACGCTACGAATCTTCTTAGAAAAGCTTCGCAAAACATTCCATGAATCTACTTTAACTAAAGGAGGTCGAGTATTTTTCGTCGAAGTTTGGCCTAATCATAATCCGCCATTTTGTCAAGCTTAAATAGAATAGCTTGACAAAATGGCGGATCATGATTAGGCCAAATTAGTGGTAGTAAACTCTCTATACCGTTGATCACGGGGTACAGTTAGAATCATCACTTATTCAACGATCATTTATTATAGAGAAAGAAAAACGATGTGCAATAAAAATTAACGACAAGGAAACACGCATTTCTACCCCTCTTGCCGTATCAATCAGCAAACGGATTTGTTCCCTAATTCCTGAGGAGACAGCCTACAAGCAACAATTATCCAAAAGACATCCGTGTCATGGAGAAGAAAAACAAAGCATTTGCCACTTTATTTCTACTTGCATAAGAGTCTTCATCGTTTGAGACGCTATTAAGTCTTGCGAAATTAAATCGCGACTAAACGATCAACGCAAAAACGACTCTATACGCTCTACATAAGACAACATTCTCAGAATTTTCGTATTTCTTTATAAATACAAGGCAAGGAAAAGAATTACAGGAAGAAAATGAAGCAGGGTGAGTAAATAAGTTATAAGGGAGCTTAAGACGCCATGTTGGTAACATTATGTATAAATCGTGCTTCCGATTCGATTTGTCCGATCGAGGGACGATTTCTAAGAATTGCAATTGCCCTTAGAACGTGTAAATAGGAGAATGGCCAGGTAATAGGTTCCGTGGAATGAGGAGTAAAACCGGCAGATTGTTAGTCATTGGCGCTAACATTCTTTGAACACAACGGGCATTTTCTTTTGTTTCGTTTGTATTAGCGCTTTCTTGTTGAAAATTTAAGCAAACATTGTATTAAGGTGTGATATAATGTTGCTTTGTAAAAGAACTTAAGATTTTTTTGTATGAGTATTACTTAAATTTCAACTCTTGGTTAGTGGCCGTTGTGGACGGGAACACAATAGGGGATCGGACAACTTTTCAGAAAGTATTTTAAATTAACTACAATTAATATATATAGCCATAAAAAATACTATTTTAATTAAATAACGCTCTAAAAGTACCTAAAACTTTGTTTAAATATTATGTTTCAAATATTGCCGCGCAAAAGGTCACCTCCAAACTTGTGACGTCATATGTAGGTGGAAGACGACACACTCTTCGAAATAAAACTTGCAAAGAGATTTAAATACGTTTTGTGAAGTTTGGGGAAGATATTGTAGTAATGGAACGAAAAAGCAAAACTACATTTTATGAAAGGCAAAAACGTAAAATGAACACAAGCTTGACTCACGGCATTTACCTACAAATGACGTCATGCGCTGTGATTGTTGTTTCAGTTGAGATGAAGAACAGATTAAAAATGTCAGAATTATTTATTGATTTAAAAATATAAATCATTATCATTTCACAAATATATTGATTGAATGATCTTTCTGGTTCGACGAACATTCGTTCTAACTACATTTTAGATTTTTTCTCGATTACTGTCCGATCCCCTACTAAGCCATTGCATTAAACGAAGGAGTTTGTTCGGTGTTGGGATGTTCATTCCAATTCATTTGTTTTGTATCCAAGCAGAATGGTAATGTGAACAACACGTTAAAACTATATAGGTACAAATAACATAATCATCATCATCGGCCCATTACGTTCCCACTGCTGGGACTTGGGCCTTCCCTCGTAGAGAGAGTATGGACCTTAATCAACCACGCTGGCCCATTGCGGGATGTCATATGTCCTTGAATTTTTGTTATAAATTCTTGGACATGCCGGTTTCCTCACGATGTTTTCCTTCACCATTTTTAGAGCAAGTATTAAATCCGCACATAACTTAAGAAAGTCAGTGGTGCGGGGCCGTGGGATTCGAACTCGGGTGCGTCGGATCGAAAGTAGCACGTGCTCCCACTTAGCCACACTCGCTCAAATAACATAATAATTTAGGGATACCAAAAAGTATACAGGGTGGAATTGAATCCGATATATTAGTAAACTGTACTACTTCGTAATATTGCCACCAAAGACGAGATCTGAGAATAAAATTTGCCCAAGCTTGAAGCGCGGATAACATATAGGTAGAAAAAATGATGTTATAAATCGACTTCCATATAGGCAACGATACATCTTGTAATATCGTTATTGATCAAAATTCAATAATATTAAGAATATTTCTGGAATAAATGATAAATTCTTGACTAAAATTAATTAAACTTTGATTATATGAGGTATATATGGGATAATGGGACTGTGTCAACTCACTACAATATCAGATCATCGTCATCGACCGCCTCTGTGGCGTAGTGTTTAGGTAGATTGGCTCAAATCTCATACACCATCGAGGTTGCGGGTTCGATTGCCGCTATAGGACAAATTTGTGCACAGAACAAGTATACGTTTTATGAAACAAAAAAACCAATCAATCTTCATTCGTCAATCAATCTTTGAAGTCCAAGGTCAAATATCGATGAAATTTATATGGGACTGGCATTTCGTAGCTATACTGAACCTAACGCAAAAGAATTTTCAAATCGGTTCATGAAAGACGGAGTTCTGAGGTAACAAACATAAAAAAATAAATAAAAAATAAAAACAATCGAATAGAGAACCTTCTCCTTTTTGAAGTCGGTTAAAAAGCGTAAGCATTTGTTTAATGTCTGGGTGTTGTGGGAACATGGTCCTCGTAGTTCTCGGTTCCCTAGATACAGGGAATCCTAGTTAGGGGCCAGGATATGTGATCGTTAGGCATATTAGTTTATTTATCATCGAATCTGGCCACGGCAAACAAATATCATTTTATATGAATAGGATTTTTCAGTGCCTAATATCTTTCTTTTCATTATGGCAGGTGGTCTTCACGTTGCGCCGACAGTAGCACCTGTATAAAAACAGTTGTAAAACATGTCTAAGCACCAACACAACCCAAACAAACCTAAAACTTCCCTGAGGCATTAAAAATAATCAACCAAATCTACATTCAGAGCAACACGCACATAAAATAACCTAAAACCGACGTAAAAGTCACAAAAATAGGCAATAAAGTACGTACTGTAACAATACATGTAAAAAGTAAGGATGCCCCTCCACCACACTTAATAATTGATGGGCTAAACTGCCGAGTTGTGTTCCTCATACAATATTAACCCCTACCCCTAGACGCCCCGTGTTGCCGCCTGCTCGACGCTATATACATATGTAAGGAGTATCTATGCATGTGTATATTGTGATTGTTATTTTGTGATTGAAACGACTCGGCTGGTGACAATTTTCATCATTTACTTTTACAAAACTGTACTTCCCACACCACTCGCTTCACTCGCACTTTCATTCCTCGCACTTGTAAGATTTGGAACGACCTACCTTCGTCAGTTTCCCTTGAACATGGAGTCTTTTAATAGGGGCATTAATAGAGTCCTTAAGGGTCGGCACCGCATCAGAAATGCCTATGGTGCTGCAGATGTCCATAATAGGCGACGGTAACCGCTTACCATCAGGGCAGTGTGCTTGTTTGCCGACTTATTAAATAAATCAAAAAAACCTATTACGACGTATCTAGACGAGCAAGTCGTTTGGCTTATGGTAAGTGCCACGTCTGCTCATAACAATTTCAGTGCCACCCAGAACTTTTAATACCATAAATGCACTTCGTAGCACTGGATTGCGCTCCTGATTCTGATCAAACTATACTTTCAGGTTTTGTGTTACTTCATTAACACGTTGTATACATAAAAATATATATAAAGCACTGGCAGGTGATCAAATACCACTCTCCATCAATAAAGCGTCCAGTAGCTCAATGATTTTATTTGGAATCCTTTCCTTAAGGCGATAAGGCCGACCTCATTTGTCATAGATAAACCACCACTTCATTTAATTTATGTTCTTACTATCTATATTGTACTCTAGACAGATTTAAGAGTATTAAGAGAGAGAAAGAGAGAGATAGAGTGAGGGAGTAAGTTAATGTGTTTTGGAATAAAAAAAGACATTCAAGCTTTTGAAGCTCTTGCGATGTTTTTTTTCCAACGATTACATACAATACAATACAATACAATTCTTTATTGAAACACACAGATAATTAAAAAACAAAAACAAATTAAAAATACTAATAACTAATCTAATCTAATAAACCACTACCTCTGGGCAACGTTCCCAAAATGCTGGCAGCATTGCCACGTTGAATGGCAATGCTTATCCTTTGGCCAAAATATAGGCCAGCATTTCGGTCACTACAATACAATAATACTTTATTGATCACCAAAAATAGGAAACAGAAGTTTACAGTTTCAAATAATAGTGGTAGAACAATGGGCGGCCTTATGGATGGACAGGAATAAAATGGTAAAAATTTGCGGTCAGTTGGTGTATGAAGTAATTAATATAAAAGATATAATGTAGTAAATACAAAACATACATATTGAGTATTATGCAAGTATTAAGTATACAATTTTAAGGTAAAAAAAACTACGTTACAGAATGTCATTAAACCTTTTAGAAATATTGATTTAATCCAAGCAAAATAAATCGATGACACACTTTTTATCAAAACCTGCTTAGTCAAAGAGCCAAGCTTATCAGTCCATAAGTTAAACCTGACTCAGTATTAAAATATTTTTAAAACCTTCGATAAATCTTGTTGTTCTCTTTTTAAATGATTTTTTTTAGGCGCTGCGCAAACGTGGACACTTTTGTGTCCGGGTACAAGCTATCAATGAATATTTGATGTTTATATAACCATCAGCGTTATGAAATCAGCGCTCCCTGCGTACACGTAGACACTTTTTGTGTCCAGTTTTTTCCACTCGACTCTTACTCGTCGCTTATCAAAAAGTGTTCGGTGTACTAACTGGAAACTAAAAGTCGTCAGTTGAAGGCACAATCAACATTAACAAATTTCCTTATAATTGTACTGCAATCGGTGTCCTGCCGGACAGAGCTATAACAGTTTCCTGTGAGGTGTGCTGTTCGGTAACAAAGTATCCTATTGCAGCAACCTGACACACCAACTAAGGTTTCCTGTAATGGTGTGCCGTGTCGGTAACAAAAAGTGTCCAAATGCAAATCAAAACTTTCTTATAAACCAAAACGAGTAACAAACATAAGATGAAATTGTAAACAAGTCGCCTTACTGATTACATTATTTTTAAGCTATTGCATAGCTTCTATCGCGGGCCTTGAGCGTGGAGACCGAATCCAGAAATTCCGTAACGAAAATAACCTAACACCCCCCACTCCGAATGCTATGCAATAGCTTTACCGCGGCAGTCTCCGAGTGCCACACGTCTTTTTTCTTTAACATTTTTGGTTAATAACAATTAAAAAAGAACACAATAAACACCTCGCGATTGTCTATGCCGTCGCTACCATTAGGGTGAGAATTAATCAAATCCCGTCACCAACGTCGGCTTTCATTAAAAGATAACCCTACTTAAAAGTCCCACTTAACTTGCCCTTTCTATAGTAATTCTTTTTATTGTGACTTGCTTTGTCGAGAAAATTTACTCATTTTAGACCCTAAATCCTATAAACCTCATCAACTCACCGGATCGATTGAACTTTCAAAACTGGTATTATTTTGTTTCAGGTATTTGCAGCACTTTATTTTGTATATATTTTATTGCGAACTGAAAACTTTAGCCATCTCTCCAAAAATATATATATTTTTATATAGGTAACTGAATGTCGAGACAAGCTGGTCGTTTGCCTGATGGTAAGCAATACGCCAGAACTTCATCCTGCGCGGCGCTGCACTGCGCTCGTTATCCTGAGACAATTAGCTGTTGAGTCTCATTATGCCCAGTAATTTCGCTGGTTACAATGCCCTTCAAACCGGAACACAGTAATGCTTGCGCACTGCTGCTTTGCGGCTGAATAACTGGCAAAGCGGCGGTACCCACCCAGACGGCCTCTCGCATACGAGAAACCTACCACCGGTATAAACCGGTATTATTTGTACGCGCAATAGGGCAAATACATTATGTGCAAAAACCTAATACCTACCTACGTAAGACCTTGCCTGCAGTCCTGTGCACAATACCATGTTTAAAAAAAACTACCGGTTTGCCAAATTTCATAAAGAACCGAACAATCGTTCGAAATATAATGTATTTTCATAACAAACATAACATATCATCGCTTTTTTTTTATGTAACTGAATGACGAGACGAGCTGGTCGTTTGCCTGATGGTAAGCAATACGCCAGCCCATAACAATAACAGCACCAACCAGAACTATGTTTTGCAGAATCCTGCGCGGCGCTGCACTGCGCTCGTCACCCTGAGACAATTAGCTGTTGAGTCTCATAATGCCCAGTTATTTCGCTGGCTACAATGCCCTTCATGCCCTTTTTCGGTCAAAAATACCAGTGAAAATATAACATAATAATTAATAAAATTGTTGATGATTTTACTGTTACATTCAATCAAAACAGTACATTAAATACAGAATTTAGAGGCTATATAAAAATGTTTCAGAAGATAGATCAAAATCTACCAGTTTAAAGAAGTCAGACTTAATAAGAACAACAAAACAAAAGCCTTAAGTAAGGAGTTGAAGATAAGACGCCATTAACACAGCTGGTTAATACGAGGAGACGGCTGATAAATTGACCGAAAATATATTGTTTTTTCAACAGATTAAAGAGAAATGTTTCTTTTTTGTTATTATGTCGACTAGACGGTCTAGTCGACATAAGTATCAAAAAAGAACATTCTTAGGTCGACGTGTTTTAAGCGCAGAAAGCGAATCTGTAAACATAAATTATGACTTATGTCGCATGCACGAGTTCAAGTAAGAAGTTTGCAAGAAGTACCGTAAGAAGTTTTGTATTTCTTGTAAGTATATTGTGACTCAGAGGGAGAACGTGCGACTTTCTATCCGACGTACCCGAGTTCGAATCCCGCTGGTCCCGCACCACTTTCTTAAGTTATGTGCGGATTTAACACAAGCTCTAAAAACGGTGAAGGAATACATCGTGAGGAAACCGGCATATCCAAGAATTTATTACAAAAATTCAAGGACATGTGACATCCACCAACCCGCTCTGGGCCAGCTTGGTGGATTACGACCTAAACTCTCTCTATGAGAGAAGGCCCGTGTCTCAGCAGTGGGAACGTGAAGGGCTGATGATGATGATGATGATATTGTGTAACACCCATCCGCTAGATGGAGCGTCAGCGTTTTACGTCACAAGATGGCCGGCAACGATAGTATTAGCTACTTACGCGTTTGTTTACATCGATTTAATTCATAAAATTAATTTTTAACAATGACAAGTGCGCTTAAAGTGCATAGCTGTTAATGTGTAGGCGTATCTTCAAAGAGTTCTTTAGCAGACCAGGGCCCTAATTCACTACGACAACTTGGCGATTCCTTGCTTCGAGGAAACGACGATTTCTTCATTAATAAACGACATCTGCGAAATCCGTATTCTCTGTGACGCGTAATATATAAGTATGAATATATGAATGTGTCATATAAATATCGTTTATTAATGAAGGAATCGACGTGATTTCGAAGCAAAGAATCGCCAAGTTGTCATAGTGAATGGGCCCCCAGCAAACATCAGACGCATAAGCTATTTAAAGTTATACTCCTAATTGCGGGTATGATCACAAAAAAACGAAAGTAATCAAATACACAGCATAGGCATAAAAATTTCCAAAATCAAAACAATTCGAATTAACCCGTTAAATAAACTCACACAGACAGTAGATCCTAACACGAGTTCTTTTTTTAAATAAAATCAGTGGCATGGCGCCTCGCGTATCGAGCACTGGTTATCTCTACCGAACACAAACAGCGCTTGTCCATTAGAAGGTAATCGGTTGTGCCACCAACACACGGTATTCGAAAACGTATTGTCCCGCCACTAGTCGTTCCCGCAGTTTTGAATTTGGAATTTTGTTTTGTGCCAGTTTACTTGTCTGGTATTTTATCTATGGCAAATTATTCTGTGTCTATGGTATTTAGTTATACTTTTTATTTCCATAGACGGCCAGTACTTACATGGACGTTTTTTTTCGTGTAGTAGGTATTGTTTATGCTTTTGGTTAAAAGCTTTAATAGCTATACATAAAATAGAAGTAATTGATATAAGTGATTAATTAGAACATATATTGCGTCACGTTATAATGTAAAAATTGAGGTTATAGAAAACAAAATTTAAATACCTGAAATGAATAATTACGCCATAAATTAACAAAACACTCGTGTAAATGTGTATCTATTAAATAGTTATGTAAATAAGGTACTTATTTAGTATTCATTTATGGTCATAGTTAAAAGCGTTTTACGAAACACGTGTTCTTGTCTAATTAATTGAATTTCTGATTACTGGTGATATATTTTCGGATTTATGGCTTTTTTAAATGGATATGGTTGTTTTCGAGACCAATATATAATTAAGTGGACCCATAGAATTACCAAATTATACAAGTTATTTTAAAGTGCCTTAAGAAATCCCATTAAAACATTTTCGGCTTCATACATTTTGTTACTTTCTGACATACATACATCTATTTATTTTAACATAAGTTGAAGTGTGAGAAAGCATGTTTTAGCATTTTGGTTTTATTAACCGTTTATGAATAGTGCTTTACAATTAGTGTTGCCAGGTGTCCCGATTTGTGTGGGACGTCCCTATTTTTAGGGGTCTGGTGACATGTCCCGATTCACTTTTGTTCGGAACGCTAAACGTCCCGATTTTTCACTAACCTCTTTAGTCTATACTTTATTCGATAATTTTGATAAAAGAAGACACAACTTAATGATTACGATTAGTCGAAATGGTTTGACTGTTGTTATATTGTAGGGGTTTATTTGTTCTACCATTAAAAAAAAATAAGTATCCGATAACAACATATAAGTACGATAATTCACAAAAACCAGTTTTCTTTTGTAGCCGTTGTATTTAGGTGTCCCGATTTGAAAACCAAAATCCCGATTATTTTAACCTTCAGTTCTGACAAATTCTTGACAGAACGTAAATGTTTTATTTTATACTAGCGACCCGCCCCGGCTTCGCACGGTTATTATACATATAAACCTTCCTCTTCAATCACTCTATCTATCAAAAAAAAAACGCATCAAAATCCGTTGCGTAGTTTTAAAGATTTAAGCATACATAGGGATATAGGGACAGAGAAAGCGACTTTGTTTTATACTATGTAGTGATGATGATATCTGCAACTCTATGTTACTTTTTAGCGAAAATGTTGTAATATAGGCACTTCACTCATTGCATTTTATTCTTAACTGCCCTCACGTACACTGTAATGTTTAAGACCTTTTAAAATATCAAAGCATGTAACATCTCAATATCTTCATTTCAAGAGATTTAATTTTACGACTTAGATATCCATATTTTTAGAACCCAAAATGCTTTGCTTTTTATAATCCAACACTAATTTACTTCAACCTATTTGTTATGAACAAGAGACCTCTTTTATCTGGTCGAATTATCATGATGCACCATTTATGATAGAGCCATCACTATAAAGAAAGTGTGAGTAAGAAAGGATCTTTTCTGACTGGATGACATTTAAATCTAGAGTGGTTTTAGTCCAGTTAAATATGCCTTCTTAAAAGTCAGCAAAGCTGTAAGAGATCTTGAAATCTGGTCCACAAAACTAACCAGTCGTACCATATTATAGAGCTCCGTCTTCTTAGAAAATCTTTAGAATCGAGGGTCATGTTGTCTGGTCATTTCAATAACGCTGGTTTATCTAAGTGCCACAAGCAAGGTATGTTGACGCCAGTACTTAAGTAATAACATGTACTTTAGGTGCTAGCAAGAAATTGCCTATAAAAGTCCAGTACCCAACATCTTGTCAAGTGGTTGGAGAAAGACGTATACTGACCAAATGTTCGAAAGAGTTCCAAACGGCTTCACGCAGAACAAGATCATATTTGACAAGGGGGTTTTTAAGCCAAATACGAAACTAAATAAAAGAAAAATTGTCTAAGTAAAATCTTATTAGCGAAAATATAATCCTTTAAAACGATTCCGTTTAGCATTTCGTTAGTTTTCGTCTATTCTTCATATTTTCAGATTTGGCTATAGACAAAACTTTTTTGTTATAATTTTTTTTTTGAAGTTTTGTATTTACTACAATAAATCTTTTATTTTAATTACTTTGTACACCAACTGACCGCAATTTTTCATTTTATACCTGTCCATCCAAAGGTTGCTTGTAAGAAATAGCAAACAGCGAGGCCGCCCCATTGTTCTACCACTATTATATTCAACTGTAAACTTGTCTCTTGTTTTGGTGTTTAATAAAGTATTATTGTCTTGTATTGCATAAAACGGTTTCGTAGTGAATTTTTATTCTGTGGGGGTCTCGAACGCGAACGTTCGCAGTAGATGTTTGAATTTAAACACGGTCCTGAACGAATGTTTGTCTAGACTTTAGAGCATTCGTTTACAGGAAAAGCTCTGTATAAGAGTACGTCGTAAGGTGACAGTTTTAGTTAATGCCAACACCTCTATAAAGATAAGATTTAATATATTCTTAAGGGGATTTAAGTAGGTATACCTACCTATTACTCTATAAGCAGGTATAGCTGTTGAATGCATGAGTTGATCAATTTATGTATTATTATACCTAATGGTTTTTTACTTGTGTAGGTTTGTTGTATACGATTTTGTTGCTTTCATTTCTTTAATATTGTGATATAGTTTCGACACATTATAGTCATTTAGTTTGAACTGAGATATTATTAAATATAATTATTAAACGCACATTTATTTACAGTTTTAAGCCTAGTTTTTTGCAAAATTTCTATAAACATAAAAATACAAAAGTATTATTTACAACCTAAACCTAGAGTGCCGCCGGCAGCGGGGCAGGGCCCAAACCTACAGGTTGGTTAGGGCTGCGGAGTGAGGAACCTCCTGACAATACGCGCCGTGTCAAGAAGTATTTATTACCATATTATTAGCCCACTGCTGGGCAAAGGCGTCCCTTGCCTCTTTTCACATCCCCATCTAGAGCTAACTGGGATCAGTCCTTATGATACGAGTCGAGCTCATCACGCTATCGTCGCCTAGGTCAGCTACGGCGTCTTTTTACGTCCTGTAGGACCTAGACTGTTGCTCCCTTCACCCATAAGTCATTTAGCATACGGCAGACATGGCCGGCCAGAGATCAAATAGCTTACTAAAAATATATCTCACCTCCATTTAGTTCTCCGATTCTGGAACCATGTCTTCACCTGCGCGTCTGTCATCTTCAGCGTCTTCGCCAAACTCGCTCTCTCAGCTGAAGCCAGGTACTTCTGTTTGTGGAACCGCTTCTCCAGCTCAGCTATCTGAAGCCTTGTGAAGGAGGTCCGAGGCTTCTTCCGTTTTGGAGGTGTTCTGTTTTGGTACGGGTGCCCAATCCGCCTCGTGATAGGGAAGGAGGCTGTGGAAGATACGGGATTATTAAGTGTTATTCTATGAAAAAATATTGACGCTCATCAGGTCTACTTTCATTCATAAATCTATACCCACATCTTACGTAAATCAGTGCTCGAAGCGAAGGATTATAACAATTTGATAAAATAGGATGGAACTTAAAAAGCTCCAAAATAATTCCAATTTTTATAAAAATTCCAAATAACAGAGCTTCCTGTAGATAAGTGCACCATCCAACATTAGAAATTGTTAAATTGTAAATACCTATATTTAAGTGACGTCTCAGTACAGAATAGGTATACCTACTAATAATTGATTAAGCTACTCACGCGCCTAAGCCTGGTGTTATTTTCAAGTTCTATAAGTTTATCCGCCCCCTGAAATCCCACGCACATATTTTCTCAAGCAAACAACAAAATACAATTCAGCTTATCATAATGGAAACCTCTATCAAGGTTCTATAATTTGCCATTAAGTTCGAAATAATTACACTAATAACATCTTAATCGTATAGTAGCTTATTTAAATATTACCTTTGTAATTGAAATCACGATTTAAAGGTCCGTACCTACTGTATTCACGTGTAATAAAGGTACAGTTTAGGAACGGGCAGTAGATAATTATAACGCGGCGCTCACGTGTAAAGTTTGGAACGCGCGTAATACACACATTCCGTCGCGCGCTCCGATGGGTACGTGTAATTTTTTTATTGGTTGGTTGGGCATGCGTTTGACGACATCTCGCCTGATGGAAAGCCTAAGATGGAGCAGGCTTGCCCATGAGATGCCTTTTCACTCTACACTTAAAGAGACACAAGTTGCTGCGCTGGTAGAGTGTTCCACTCCTTAACAGTCCGCATGATGAAGGATTCTGTGAAATGCTTAGTACGGATAGGTGGGATATTAACGACGTACGGGTGGAAAGGCAACCTGGGTCTCTTTAAGACAAGAGTGAATAGGCACCTCATAGGCAAACGTGCTCCACCTTAGACCGCAACTACGCTTACCATCAGGTGACTTGTTGGTGGTTGTTGTCAAATGTGAGCCCATTTAATCATAAAAAAAGACTCTCCCCGCCTGGAAGTCTTTAGGTGGAAAGGAGAAGAAGGGATCAGTTCTTGCAATTCTTGGGCACGCTCCCAGAAGTGCAGCCGATAAAAAAGCGACAGACACCGAACTTTACGTCTTTTTGTTTAGAAAAACGTTAAAAACGTTAAACAAAATATCCTCTTCACACACTCCGTACTTTGAGCTTTATAAATTACTAGCTGCGCCTCGTGGCTTCACCCACGGAGAAATCACGGGATTCCCAGGATAAAAAGTAGCCTATGTGTTAATCCAGCTTATATGCTATCTCCATCCCGAATATCACTCAAATCCATTGAGCAGTTATATTAATATTATTATTACGTTGCGTTGTAGCCAGCGAAATTACTGGGCATTATGAAACTCAACAGCTAATTGTCTCAGGGTGACGAGCGCAGTGCAGTGCCGCACAGGATTTTGCAAAACATACTTCTGGGTGGTGCTGTTATTGTTATGGGCTGGCGTATTGCTTACCATCAGGCAAACGACCAGCTCGTCTCGTCATTCAGTTACATAAAAAAAAAATTAAACTCTTTATTTCAGGCAATATTAAGGAAATAAGTAACATTGACAGAGGCCCATAGAATATATACCTTACAGACTAACATACATACAAAAATATAACATTACATTTAAAAACCATACACACTACTTCACAGGGTTCAAAAATTTCAAAAATGTAATAGCGTGAAGAAGCATCAAACACACATACAAACTTTCGCATTTATAATATAAGTACCTAAAAGCAAATCTATTACATATAGGTATGCAATTTTTCCGCCACTTTGGTCAGTTCTTTAATCACTAAAAGTTATGAAACGGATGAGGAAGTAACTAAAATTGTCATTATGTACCTATTTGTAGTTATGCCCATGTAGGTAAATACTTGGTACTACTTTTTTATAGGTTTAGTTAGATGAAATACATGTCGCAATGCCACAGCCACGTTTGGGGTTTAGCTATTTCTTTTATGTTTTGATATGGTATAAATACGTGGAAGATGAAAACTTTATGTAAAGCAGGGCTTTTATTCCGTACCCAAAGGGTAAAACGGGCCGTCTGTCTATCTGTCTGTCTGTGCAAGCTGTATCTCATAAACCGTGATAATTAGACAGTTGAAATTTTCACAGATGATGTAGCTATTGCCGCTATATCAACAAATACTAAAAAACAGAATAAAATAAATATTTAAGGGGGCTCCCATATAACAGACGTATTTTTTTGCCATTGTTATAGATAATTGTACGGAACCCTTCGTGCGCAAGTCCGACTCGCACTTGACCGGTTATTCAATACAATTTTGTAGGTGCCTCACATGCGGTTAACTACTTTATGCGGTGACACTGTGATAAAATCGATACAAGCAGTCTTTGCGTGCAGTACCCACCTTTTATCAGGCGAAGAAATTGTTAGAAAACTGTTTTTTTAATATGATTTCGATTAAAACAAAATAATAATTTACTATTTATTTCATCTTTCCATCAGGTGAGATAGAGGTCAACGGCTTGCTTATAATTGAATTTGAAACTAAAAGACATCAACGATTAAATAAAATAAAATAAATAAATTTTCATTTATTTCAGGCAATAATAAAAAAACACAAAGTAATCATATCAGAGGTCCATATTACAAACAACAACGTCGATTACAAGAACGTCTATGATTACACAAATAAGTTAATCAAAGATTAAATCTCTAATAAATGTGGAATTATAGACGCATTGGCGGGAAATCAACATAAAAGACCGTATCAACTAAACCACATTTCTGATTCTTTTACAAAAGGAAGCCAATCATTTCAAAGTAGCACGTACACGTTTTCAAAATTACATCCAAGATGGCGGCCGTAATAACGTTTTTAAAATTCGAAACTCAATAAATTACCTACATTCGTTTATACGGTGCTCTGTGATTGGCCGAGAGCGTGGCATGGTTCATGGTACCTAAGTAATGGTTAGTGATGTCCATAATAGATCGATTTGCATTAAATGATCCGTGAGATGAGAATCGTTAACCATATTGTGCTGATGTTAAATCGATATTCGACGTAATGACGGTCATTTCAGGCATTTACTTCGGTAATTGTAAATACGTCAAATCTCTGGGCAATTTGGCTTTTCAATCGTTTGAAAGTCTAATCACACTTCTATTATAATATGCACTCTATTTTTGATATAGGTAGGTAATGACTTTTTCATTACTTTTTTGTTATAATAAATATAGTAATCATTTTTTTTATTTTTGTTGTGCCCTGTGTTGTCATTATTATGCGAACAAAAGGATTTAGTAGATATATTTCAGTAGCGAATAATAAACTATGTTATCACAGAACAATCAAGATGTAAATATCGTGATGACAAATTGTTTGTCTAAAATTATCATTATGACTAAAGCCTTTTTTTAAACAAAAAATTACGTATCTAATCATAAAATATAAATTACATGTAAGTAGAATATGCGACGTTAAGTAATCGCCTAAAGTCCAATGGGAACAGTTCCTATAACCCCATTCGGAATTTGAATATTTTATTCCTTTTTCAAATATGGAATCGTATTAAACGGTGCGCTGCTATTGGTCGCCGAGCCGTAATGGCGGCTTCACGTGACCGCAAATTACTGAGCAATTGCAGGGGTATACGTAACTTGGCCGTTGTTTGAGAATTGTTAGCGACTTGCCCGCAATGGCAGGTTAAAGAGAAGACTCGTTTTATTTTCGATGCAGGAATGGTTTTCGTGCTGTTTCATTTCTATTGCCAATTTTCTAACTAAACGCAAAATGTTTGGCGGTATTTTTCTTTATGGTTTAGATACAGATATTTTAAAGGTTATAAATAAGTTTGATAATCTGTACTGTACGCTTATTAAAATATAACGGTAGATACTAGTCACGAGTAAATAGAGGCATTATAAATAACCATTATTTACCTAAGTACTTGATTCTTGATTGATTTGAAATTATTTGAGTCGATCACAATTTAAACAGAGAGTATTTTTTCAGAGGTTAATTAAAAATAATTACTTTGTAAAAAAAACTAAGGACATTATTTTAACTGAAAACTTAATAAATAATTAATAAAACTTATTAAGAAAACTTAATAAAACTTAATAATTTTAACTTAACACACTACATAACGTAATACTTAACTAACTTATTTTGTTATGCTTTGAAAACAGAGAGAAATAAATATATAAGATTATTAAAAAAAAAAATTTACTTGTCATAAAAAAATTAATTTTGATATTTAAGAAAATCTTATTACAATCTTATAAGTACTAGTACGTATACTACTAGGTACGTATTGTTAAACTTTTGACACAACTCTATGCAAAAACAAGTCTCACAAAAACTAAAACAGAAGGTACGTTACCCAACGTCAAACAGCATCAGCGATCAGGGTGGAAAAGGGTGCGGTAACAAGGTTCTCGTAATCAGGTTACCGCCGTATGATTCATGTGTTCGGAGTGTTCCGAATGCGTAGGCATGGTTTACGTCGACCTTTCTGTGTGTTGTTCTTTGGTAAATAGACGCGGGAAATGAAATACAAGTTTTTAATAGGGGTTTTAAGCAAGTGTGACTCAGTGGAAGCATGTGCAACTTTCGATCTGATGCACCCGAGTTCAAATCCCGCTGGCCCCGCACCATTGACTTTCTGAAATTATGTGCGGATTTAACACTCGCTCTAAAAACGGTGAAGGAAAACATCGTGAGGAAACAGGCATGTCCAAGAATTAATCACAAAAATTCAAGGACATGTGACATACACCAACACGCACTGGGCCAGCATGGTGTATTATGGCCCATGCTCTCTCTATGACAAAAGGCCCTTGTCCCAGCAGTGGGAACGTGATGAGCTGATGATGATGAATAGGGGTTTCGAATAGTGTTTGATTGGGACATAGGCAATAATGAAGTTTGTGAAACCTGTACATTTAAATTTGTTTTAGACTAGCTTCACAAACGTCAAGGTACTCGAAAAGGAAAATTACAACCAAAAGCTCTTGACCATTACAGAAGGCTGCCTTTTTGGAATGTTACGCAAAGATCTGAGTACGATTTTCCAAGGTTCCTCGAGGGCAAGATTCCAGGGAAGAAAAGCCCGGAAAATCCACGACGTGAATGGTTGGATGGCATCAGTGTAGACTGGACTAAGCAGAAGATTCGCAAGAAATATTGCCTGATGACCTCTAAACTTCAATATGAAGATGACACCTGATGATGATATCTGAGGAAATTAGTCTTATTTTATAGAATAGGAAAAAGAGTTGAAACAAATTCATTCTATCAGCATTTTTCAAAAAGCAATAGAAATATCATTAATAAATTAAATAAAAACGTTTATCAGTCTCTTTTTAATTAGGTTGAATCCGGCATAATTAATTTAACATTTAAAATCATTGTCCCTAATCTTAAAGCAAAAAAGTAATTTTGTGAAAGATAAACCCAAAGAAAAATTGACAAACAAATTAGCTAACTTTAAAAGGTTTAACCGTTACTAGGGGGCCATATTATATCGCAAATGAAAACCGGCACGTTAAACCTCTGGTGTAAAGTTAATTTTTTGGTATAGTTTACTACAATCAGCGATAGCAAAAATGCAAAATCGTGGCCACTATCCTCAACAAATCGATAGACAACTTCAATAAAAACAGAAGCGATGTATCCGAAAGTTTTTAAATAGTTAAATTTACATTTTACAATAGAACCAGCCTTCACAGTAAAATTTTGTATCCCCTTTAAGTGAAATCCGGCGCTAGTCACGTTTCCTCTTGCCAAGTCGGTTATCTTTTGCGTCAGTCTATGCCTTTATGATATTATCCTTCAGGGTATTGCGCCCTTCAACCCTTTGGTTAGGGGTGGCCACTCAAAGTGAATTTAATTGTTATTTTTATGAGTTTGCAATAAGCTGTTAGACGATAAAAATATGATTCCTTTACACTTGTTGCTTGTAGCGTTTTATTTGTAAGAAAATATGGGTTACATATAAGTTATTGAGGACAATATACTTATAGGAAAGACAAACAAGTAATAGTTGAAGTTTACCAAATAATTAGCTCTTGGTGAAAAGACCACTTTAGATCAATTAGGCAGATCCCTTCCCGAGCCTAAAACAATGCAAAACGGACACTGCCGTGTACATCTCTTTTCTCTTACGTCATCTGTTTTTTGCTTCTCTTAAATAATTTGATATTACAACAATTATTGCTACATGGTACTACAATGTATACACGGTTTGTACAATAAAGGCAGCAAACGCAATACCTCACGAGCCCCGAAGCAACAAAGGAACTAAAAGGGAACATAAAGGCAATCCTTTGTCCGAACGAGTGCACTTGAAAATGCAACCAAACCAGGGGCGTAACTACAGGCTTGGCTGCGTCAAGCCAGGGGCCTTGCTTTAATGGGGCCCCTGATCGAGAGTACGAAGAAATAAACTGTAAAAAGTCTAAGAAATAAGAGTCAAACAAGCTGTCAGACCTAATGGTAAATAAATGCCCTCGTCCATTGACACTAGCTGACCTAGTAGAGCATTGCATACATTTTCGGTATTTTAGCACTTCTTTTGAAGTAAGTACTCCATGTTGTTCAGTGAAAAGACTTCAGCTAGATAGCTATCTGGTAGCATTTTAACTTGGTGACACGAGTACCTACTTGGACATTTTTAATTTCGTAGAGATGAGCCCTATTCTTAAACGGTGAATAAGAGTGAAATAATGTTTAACACAATGACGATTTAACTAATCACGGTGCAACTTACGTCACAGAAGAGGTTATAAAGTCAATAAGGTAATAAAAAGGGGGGTAAAAGTTTGGTGTATTCGAAAGGATACAAGGGGCCCCGCACTTAGTTACGCACGAAACTAACCCCGTATCCCGATTGCATCGTGCTTTCAGCCGTTGAATTTTACATCAGGTCGCCCGATTCCGTTGTGTACCGCAGTGCCTACCCGTAACTAGTGGGAATTGGTATTGCTTGTTGCGTGCAAAATGTATGAGATTTTGTCCGTTTATTTTTTCACCTCGCACCACTGTCCGGGTGTAATTGGAAAATGTTCGCTGTTGCTGTATTGATTTTTACGTTGTGTTGGATGGGATCTACTGGATTTACTGTCTGGCTGCAGTCAGTTTGCTTTTTTACAGGTTTGTTTATTAGCGCTTAGCTAGCTATAGGGACAAACTTTGACATGTCTGTTGTTTGATGAAATATGTACAATGTAATTACCTATTTATTTTATGTCACTTTGAACGAAAATAAAGAAGGTTTAATATTTTTGCATTACAAGAAAATACGACGAAATATTTGATTAAAATCTGAAAACTTAATAGCAAATTTTTCAAGAGAAAGTTTAATTTAGGGTGACGAATAAACGGCTGATAAAATATAATTTTTAAAGATCTTCCCATTAATGACACCAAAAAATAAAATATGAAATACACGGCCTCAGTTGTACATCGGTAGATACTTTTTGGCCTACCATATAAAGATTACTCATGTCAGATTAACTCATTCTTCTCTCCCCTGTGTTTTAAATTTAATACAAGAATCTGATTAAAAATTCATACATAAACACACAGTGGTGCCGTACTCAATAGGCGCGGACGAATTGTGACTATCTGAATGATGGAGCAGGCTCGTCTCCCCTGAGAGTTGATCCAATTAGACGTCACGCATTTGACGATATGTCTTGTTGTTTATTCTTGTACGTCACCTTCTAGCAAGACTTGGTGCCATGAAATTGGAACTTTTGATCACACTTACATAAATGTTTATAGGTACTTATAAGTCTTGTGGTTAACAGATAATCAAATATAATTTACGTTTTAGGAAGCAAATTGTTGGCGCAAGATTTTTTTTACTATTTGCTGCCGCACATTCATCTCCAAGTAGTATAAAAATGTTTTTGAATAATTTACCTACTTATTCGCTGTATTCATTGATTCATTTAATTATTTTTTTCTGCAATATAATAATTTAGGATAAGCAACTTAGAATTAATATAATTATAACTCCATTTTATTATAGGTACTTACTTAATATTGTTATTATCTTGTAGTAATGAATCAATTTAATTGTAAGTATTATTTAACGGGAATAAAACTAATAAGTTTTTATAATTCAAAATTAGTAGTCACATTTAAACGCCAAGGATATTCTATACCCGATTGAATAAAAAAATATAGGCTGAAAAGTGTAACATAAAACAAGTAGAATCACAATTCACACTAAAAGTACAGAAGCTGTGAAGGTGTAGACAAATGCGACTATCTGAGTGATGAAGTGCTTCATAGCAATCCCCCGCGACTTCGCCCAATTAGATGTCAGACATTCGTCTTGTTGTCCTTACTTTTTCACCTTCGCACCACTGGGCGGGGCGTTGTGAGAGTTTCACAATGTGCAGGTGAAATGGGATATAAGTAGAGATGTGGTTGAAATGAATAATAATAATAAAATAATAAAACATTTGTTTATTTTCTCTCACAATAGGTACTTTAGGGATTTTAGACAAAATTTTATACTAATACCTAACATTGTACGCTCCTACAAGTAGGGCGTTGTCACTTTTGAATCGTTTTGCTCACGAGTTCCAACAAGTCGACATTTTCAATAACAGTATAAGGACTATTGTTACGAATTTGTATTTGTTTCTCAATAATTACCTAATATAGTTAGCGTTAGACTTTGGTGTTAGACTGTAAGCTTACTATTATAAACTTAATAAATAAATAAATAAATAAATTGTGAGAGAGTTGCGGGAGGGCACTGGTGCTAGGTTCTTTGCACCAGTGCCCTCCCACGGTTCGATATTACGCCGTAATTTCACTATGGTTCCACTAACTACAATTATTACAGCTTTTTGTTTCAAGAAAATGACAAATCGGCTGATGTTATGATAATACTCAAAGAACAATATATCTTAGTACGTAATAATGCAGTGCATGAAAGTGGGTGTAGGTGATGTGTAGGTGTCGATAGGCATAGTAAGCATATATGTGTGTAGGGATAAGCGTGGTATATATGTGTGTTTGGGGATGTGTTACTGGTGGTTGTGCTACTGTGGTTTACTGGTGGTAGGTTCCTCGTATGCGAGAGGCCGTCTGGGTGGGTACCACTGCTTTGCCAGTTATTCAACCGCCAAGCAGTACTGCGCAAGCATTACTGTGTTCCGGCTTGAAGGGCATTGTAGCCAGCGAAATTACTGGGCATTATGAGACTCAACAGTTAATTGTCTCAGGGTGACGAGCGGAGTGCAGCGCCGCGCAGGATTTCGCAAATCAAAGTTCTGGGTGGTGCTGTTATTGTTATGGGCTGGCGTATTGCTTACCATCAGGCAAACGAGCAGCTCGTCTTGTCAATCAGTTACATAAAAATAAAAAATAAATGTTTGTGGTGTATAGTGTACCTATAGAAGCAGTATAAACTGAAATTTAAGATACCGCGTTCTTTTATGAACCTGGGGATTATAAATGACTTGCTACTACTAGGTTATAGGTATATATTAAATATAAATATGTGAATAGTAAAACACAGATTTTTAAATTCGAATGACTTACAATATTAATAAGAGTATTTATCGCTCTAAAACGGTGAAGGAAAACATCGTGATGAAACCCGCTTACGCGCTTTGGAGTGGTAGTCTCTGGCCGTGGTTGTAATACCACCCACCGAACAAAGCCATACCGTCAAGCGACCTAGTCGTGTTTCGGGATGAAGTTCAGTGAACCATCGGGGAGACGGGTCTGAGCAGCCGCTTAACTGCCGTCTCTCTAGATCTATGTGCTTCATCTTAGGCCACATCATCGCTTCACATCAGGCGAGATAGTGGCCAAACATGGATCTATAGAGTGTAAAAAAAAAAAACTTTTTTTTTTCCTTAATATGGTTTCATAAACATTATGGTCCCCATTTATATTACAATCTAGCCAATTTATTAGGCTAATGAGTAATTTGCATTTAACTTAAACTGATAGGTAGGCTAAAACTAAGAATGTGTCCATTAACACTTTTCTTATTGTCTCTATTAAGGTGAAGACACACTATTCTTGTGTTCTTTATAGGTAGCACTTGTACTACATATTATCACTAATTCACTAATCACTAGACACTACACTAACTCAAACGGTTTTGTTCTTTTGAGTCTTCTCACTATATCCGTGTGGTCGAGGAGCTGGATTGCCTCGACGTTCACATGATGATGACGCCTATGTTCGTGAGCTTCGGCGTATTTTTAATGACTTTATCGACGAACTCTACTTAGCCTAGAGTATTTATCTGACAGTCATTAGCGTTGAGTCTAAAACACTGAACTAAATACTGACACTAGAAAACTGAAACTAAATGTAATTTTTGTAAATCTTATAATGAAAAAGCCTACCTATAACAAAGAAAACAAATTGAGTGAGGCCAGCGTGAATTGTTTGTCTTTTCAACCCCCGACGCAAAAAGGAGGGGTGTTAAAAGTCTGACCGCTATGTATGTGTCCTGTCTGTGTGTCTGTCTGTGGTACGAACTGAATTGGATGCGGTTTTTTATTTGAAAGCAGGTTTTTTAGCGGTGGTTCTTAGACATGTTTATTGTGTTTATTGCCAAATGTTTCAATAATAAATGATTTTGATTTGATTTGATTTTGATTGTGTCGGAGGTATTAAAATTTTAATTTTTTATATAAATAAAAAGCGAGATGAGCAGGTTGTTCACTTGATGGTAAGCAACACTCGCATAACATTGGTACCGCTACCTAGTACCTTATTTACAAAATCCTGCGCAGCTCTTAAGCCTCATAATGCCCAGTATTTCGCTTGAAACAGTGCCCTTCAAACCGGAACACAGTAGTTTGCACACTACTGCTTGGCGGTGGTACTTTCCAAGGCGGCTACCACCACAGAATAAATAATAGCACTACTACCACATTTGTATCGTCTTGTTACTCAAGCTCAAAAACTTCTGAGCATTGATGCCGTTTTAATGACAGTTTCAAATAAAGTTTCGCTCTATGTAAACCACAAAACAATAATAATTAATGCATGCTTAAGCGGCATAAAATTGTACTCGGTGACACGCATGCAAGCGCCCATCTCACGCACGAGCAAACCAAGCCATTTATGGCTTGGTTGGAGTATGCATCTCTTGGCGAGGGATACATTTTTCTTCCGTTTGGGATCGAAATCATGGTGGGGGGCAAACGCGCGGCTTCTGTTCAGGAAGCTCATAGTCTAGTTCTCATAGTTCATAGTCCAAACGACTCATAGAAACAACAATACACCAAAGAGCTGGCGCTTACCTCGGCTAACGAATTATTCTGGCCATTCAACGAGGTAACGTCGCCAGCTTTTTGTGCACCTTACCCGCAGACGGTGACCTAAATTATGTTTTTATCTTAAAAATACTTAACTGGTGGTAGGTTTCTCGTATGCGAGAGGCCGTCTGGGTGGGTACCACCGCTTTGCCAGTTATTCAGCCGCCAAGCGGTAGTGCGCAAGCATTACTATGTTCCGGCTTGAAGGGCATTGTAGCCAGCGAAATTACTGGGCATTATGAGACTCAACAGCTAATTGTCTCAGAGCGACGAGCACAGTACAGCGCCGCGCAGGATTTTGCAAAACAAAGTTCTGGATGGTGCTGTTATTGTTATGGGCTGGCGTATTGCTTACCATCAGGCAAACGACCAGCTCGTCTCGTCATTCAGTTACATAAAAAAAAATAGTTTTTAATTTTATTGTATGGTAATTTAGTTTTTAACACTGTATGTATTTGTAAATAACTATACAATTATACGTAATGATAAGTTAGTGGCTTGGTTGTACCATGGACTACTAATTCACTTCAAGTAAGACTGCGTACTATGATATTTTTTTTTTTTTACGCCTAATAGATCTATTTTTGGCTACTGTCTCGCCTGATGTGAAGCGATGATGTGGCCAAAGATGGAGCACATAGATCTAGAGAGAGATGGTAGTTGAGCGGCTGTTCAGACCCGTCTCCCCGATGGTTCACCGAACATCATCCCGAAACACGACTAGGTCGCTCATATTACCTCTATATTAAGATTTTGTTTTGTTCAATGTAAAACGTTGTCAAATTGAAAATGATGATTTATTTGATCGTGATGTTGTAATGTTGATCAATGGATCAATTTTTTTTTTTATTATGCATTTAAATTACCTGGCGCTATAATGTAATACCCACAATTAAGATCTTTTATGTAACTGACATTTTATGCAAATAAATGAATTCTTCTAATTTTAATTCTACGTGTTGAATATTGAGTCCTTGGAGTCGTCGGTCGGTCATCGTATTTTCGAAAATCTGTCAAAGCGCCAACAGCGTTCATGATACTTAAAACTGGAGTTGAAGTTCTAAAGAGTTCAACTACAGGCATATGTAGTAATCTGTGCGACAGTGCCTGAAACTGTTCCAGATCTTCACGAGTGGTGACCAATTGACTTATTTGACATCACGAAATCAGTGTTGCAATTCGGGGTAATGCTGCCAATCATCTTGACTGCACTACGTACCAACAACCAACTGTATAGCAAGCTGGAAAATATTATAAAGAGCTACAGCTTATTGTCAACATCAATAATATGTACACGTTTTAGTACCATGTCATAATAATTAGTTTGTCATTTGATTTTTTCAAATACCTTGTTACTGAAATCATTATAGCGGCCTGGTACTTAAATGTTGGTTTACTAATGTATGGGCAAAAAACTTTTCCCAAAATATCGCATCGCAAATTTTCATTTGCCAAAATAAAACATTAAATTTGTAACAACAACCTACATAATATTCAGCGGGATTACACTATATATTTTCATTGCGTTTCAGTTTTGAGATGAATTTCCGCAACGTCACGCCTGATTCCATTGCATACATTAAATTTGTCAAATCAACTTATCGCAATTTTTCAGTTAGTGAACTCTTCGTTGGCAAGTTATATAAATATATAATAATATAAAATAAAATAAAAAGATTTTTATTTCCAGTTAATTCAGTTGACATAATGAAAAGAAAAAAAACGTAATTCACTATATTACACTGGAACCCCTCTCAGGTGAAGGCCTCCTCCAAAGGTCTCCACTTTTCTCTGTCTTGGGCTATTTTTTTCCATTGTGGGCCAGCGATTTTTTAATATCGTCTTCCCATCTAGTGAACGGTTGTTGTTGGCAAGTTATTGTTGGCTTATTCTTCTTCTGGTGCATCGCCGGCCGCTGCCGCGGCAGCCTCGCTTCGCTCTCTCGGCTCGTGCGTAATGGTGCACCAGTAACCTCACACTCCTCGCTCCCCTCGCCGTCGGCGTCGTACCTATGTATGACTTTGACTTGAACTAGTCATGCGTGGTTATATATTTACAAACATATTATGTTGAACATAATAATAATAATAATAATTAATGCTTTATTGTACACCAAACAAGAAATAAACAAGGTACACGAAATATTCTTACAGACTATAGTACAACGGGCGGACTTATCGCTAAAAGCGATCTCTTCCAGTCAACCTTTGGATGGAAAGAACTAAAGGAGTGAGAGAGGTCGGCGGTGTAAATAAAAAGTAAAAAAAGACGACTAAATGACACATAAAATATATATATAAATAAATAACATATAAATATATAAATTAATATAAAGATGTAGACACATATGTATATACTACATACAATCAAGGAAAGTACTAATAATTTAATTATCAGCAGCACTGAAAGTATACTAAATATAATATACTAAAGGTAGTAATTTTTGACTAGGTTCTTAAAACTTACAAGTGACTGTGCTCATTTGACACGAACATTTGACGTAATAAAATTTGTCAAATGATAATTTGACCAAGTGAATAAAATACGAAATATAAATTTGCTTAAGATTTATTTGGAAAATGAAACAAGGGCGATAAGTTTTTCGGAAAGTGAAAATTGATTAAAAATATTTTGCGCAAAGGGCAGTACATTAATATTAAATGGACTCAAACATTAACTATTGATGTTCACTCTTAAAAGCGCGCAGGCAATGCTAGTCCCGATATTAAGCGCATTTGCATTTGCTTCGAAAAACCACCGTCCATCTAAATTATGTTTGTCCTTTCTGTTCAAAGGTTGTCTGGAAGAGATCGCTTTGAGCGATAAGACCGCCTATTGTTATGCTGATTACTGTGAAATGTACTTGTTTTTCATGTACCTATTTTTAAGGTTTTTTAACAATAAAGTGTTTATCTATCTATCTAAGCGAATACGATCAAATTGAAAAAGCTTGTTCGTGAGATATGGTGTACAAAAAAACAGTAACAACAGTAAGTAATCTCCAAACGATAATCCTTTTCTAAAAGATAACTGGTCAACCTTAAATCGTAGTGTAGATAAAGTGCGTTAGTTTATCTTCTGCAAGTTTTTCTGCATCTGCACTACATTGTAGAATTCTAAAGATAGTGTATTAACATATTGGAGGTAGCGGCGCCTCTGTGTGATCTTTTGTTTCTTTTTGTTTTAATTAATAAAGATAATTCTTTTAAAATATTTACAATTGGTGTTCTTTTAATTAAAATATCGCTATACTGAGATATTTTGCGCATTCTTTTGTTACTTTTTTAGGGTTCCGTACCCAAAGGGTAAAATGGGACCCTATTATTAAGACTCCGCTGTCCGTCCGTATGTCTGTCTGTCCATCTGTCACCAGGCTGTATTTCATGAACCTTGATAGTTAGATAGGTGAAATTTTCACAGCTGATGTATTTGTGTTGCCGCTATAACAACAAATACTAAAAACAGAATAAAAAAGTAATTAAATGGGGCTCCCATACAACAGACATGATTTTTTTGCCGTTTTTATAGATAATGGTACGAAATCCTTCGTGCGCGAGTCCGACTCGCACTTGGCCGGTTTTTTTATACATACTAACAATGTGGATTTTTGTGAGGTGTAAGAGTTGTGTAAAAAGCACTGCGTTGTACTGCATTGCGTTCATTTCCTCGACACTTCAGATGTTAAGTCTCATATGCCCAGTAATTTCTCTGGCTATAATGCCCTTCAAACCGGAACACAGAAATGCGCACTACTACTTGGCGGCCAAATAACTGGCGGTGGTATCTATCTAGATGGCCTCCTGCATACGAAAGACCTACCACTAGTACTCGCGAGCTATACTATAACAAATTGACATGTAAGAAATAAAAAAAGAAAGAAAATACATTCATTCAGGACATCACACAACATTACACTGAACATACTAAAACAAAGAGAAAAAAAAAAACAATAAATACTGTTAACTCTTTTTAGGGTTAAGCTCGCCTTTGTACATATATTTTATAAATCATCGATGTAAAAATTTTAGTGTACAATAAAGAATATAAGAATAAGAATAAGAAATACAACACAGTGAAATGTTGCGTGATGTCAGGAAAAGGTTCAGACTCAGTGTAAATGATGATGATTTTGAAGAGTAGATTTGTTCTTTTGCAGATTTATTTCCTTTTTTGATAAATAAAATACAATTTCGTCTTGCCAATATGGCGATTGTAATAATAGAAGAAATGACAGATGAATGAAAATTAAAACTACATATATCGCATCCCGACAACACACTGCTATGCGCTAACCAGCAGGCGCGTAAACACTCAGCATACGCTAAGGTATTGTAAGGTAGGTATATAAATACTATACATAATGATATACATTTATGTTGATGCATTTTTATCGCCAATCCATAACGCGGCTATAGTAGAGCTGTAGTAGAGCTATACTAGGGCTATAAAAGGCGCCATATCTCAAAAGTGTAAATATATGGCGCAACGTCGGACAGGGCCACGCGTAAAAGTATTATATTGATGTTTATGCCCTGTTTTGGGAAGATTAGGAGATTGGAGAAGTTACTTTTAGTGGGATGAACGTATATATATACTTCAGCTGGTGTTTAGTGTAGGGAATTAGGTAAATATATAGATATATTAGCTGTGGTCTTCGGTTTCACCCGCGGTTTCCCAGGATAAATTGTAGCCTGTGTTAATCAATCATCATCATCATCATGATGATGATCATCGTGATGGGCTGATGATGTTAATCAATAATAATCAATAATCAAGGCTACATCATAAATGCATAAAAAAAATAGAATTACATCATTGTAAGTTTGTTACTAAGCAAAGTTACATAATATTTTTTTAATATAATTTAATGTCAAATGAATTAATTAATTTGTGTCAATGTTAAAGATATTCGAATAAAATGCTATGTGAATACAAAAAATCAAAATAAAATATAAGGATGTCATAATTTCACGTTTAAGAATTCGTCATAGCTATAGAACGATTGCTCAACAAGCCACCGCTTCAGTGGTCCACCAATCCAGGGCATAAGCTAGCTCCATTCTGAATGTCACTCAATTCCGTTCAGCCATTGCGGTGTGAAGTGGGAACAGACACACCTACTAACATACAAATTTTCGCATTTTTAATATTAGTCGGATTTAATAAACAGGTTTGCATTGTATTGCATAAATATTTAATTAAATGAACATTGCAAATGATTGCCAAGAACTATACTAACAAAACCGGCCAACTGCGAGTCGGACTTGCGCACGAAGGGTTCCATACCATTATCTATAAAAACGGCAAATAATCATGTTTGTTGTATGGAAGCCCCCTTAAATATTTATTTTATTCTATTTTTTAGTATTTGTTGTTATAGCGACAATAGAAATACATCATCTGAAAATTTGAACTGTCTAACTATCACGGTTTCATGAGATACAGCTTGGTGATAGACGGACAGCGGAGTCTTAGTGATAGGGTCCCGTATTACCCTTTGGGTACGGAACCCTAAAAACTATAACAAACTGGTATTTTTGACGATAGCAGTAGAACAGCGGCGTGAAGAGGGAACAAACATACTTACACACTACCATACAAACTTTTACAATCATAATATGAGTGTGATGTGGTTTGCATTGTGTTGTGTAAATGTTTAATAAATGATCATTGCAAATGATCGCCCAAAAATAAACTAACAACAAGATTTTTATTTATATATATTTTTCAAGACAAGATTTTAACAAATTAGTAATCAGAACCGCATTCAGATTAAAATGAGGCCAAACACTAGTAGTTTACGATTATCCGTCAAGAAGTTCCATTGCCCACCTTCCGTCTCATCAACATATCACCTGGCTATCACCATAATATTGCATTGTCATCGGATTTTGACAAGTATGCAAAATTTCAACTCCGTAGAATAAGAGGAAGTGGTTCCGATTCAACATGCAAGATTTAACCCAAACAAACATACATTGCAAGTTAAATATAAGCCTGTAAAAACTATTGCAAACTGGTATATTTGACGATACCAGCTAAACGCTATTTCCTGTAATAATCTTAAGGTATCCTTAATTAATTATCTACCAATATAATAAACCGAAACGCGGCCGTTTTCACCGTTAGAACAATCCGTTAAATGTTGCACATAAAATAATAATACTAATTAAGATAAGTAGTCGTTAAGAGGTAATCAAGCTGTAATTAGAGTAATAAATGAAAGATTACTCATTTCCTTATTATTTTAACGGGTACTGCAGTCGGTGAAATCACTGGGAATATGAGATTTGAATGGTTTGAAGGGCATTGTAGCCAGCGAAATTACTACATGGGCATGTGATTTAGAGCGAGTGTAGCTCAGGGGGAGAACGACGTGCGACTTTCGATCCGACGTACCCGAGTTCAAATCCCGCTGGCCTCGCACCACTGACTTTCTTAAGTTATGTGCGGATTTAACACTCGTTCTGAAAACGGTGAAGGAAAAACATCGTGAGGAAACCGGCATGTCCAAGAATTTATCACAAAAATTCAAGGACATGTGACATCCACCAACCCGCACTGGGCCAGCGTGGTGGATTATGGCCCTTACTCTCTCTATGAGAGAAGGCCCGTGTCCCAGCAGTGGGAACGTGATGGGCTGCTGATGATGATGATGTGAATAGGCATACAAATAAAGATGTTTCTCGCCCCAGACTTCTGGCCTGTAGGAATAGTAAAACATAGGCAAAAACAACCGATTTCGAAAAGGAGGAGGTTCTCAATTCGATTGTTTTATAAACCGATTTGGAAAATTATACTTTTGTATTGGGTTCAGTATAGCCATATCCAAATTTGGACTTTAAAGATAAATCATAATTGAAGTCGGTTTTTTTTTGTTATAAAATGATATTGAAATCCCATTCTATCATAAATTAGGTCTAACTGTGACCTCTCCACTGAGTAAAACGGCAAACCAATTACGTATATGGCTGTTATAGCCAAACCCGATCGTAAAACAGCAAGGGGAGATAGGGGCGTAACTTCACACGTGCAAAATATGACGTAACCCTGGAAGGTATCATCGCATATTGGTTCACGTCAAATTTTCATAACGGCGCGATGTGTGGGTCGGTGGTGCCAGGTCAGATTACCCCAATGTTGGGGTATTTTTAAGACTGCAAAAAGAAAAGTCTAAATTTAAATTTTAAATACGTAACTCTGCATCGATATTCATCATAAAAGCCGTTAAAAGGTACTTAAAAAATTAATAATACCTACTTTAAATTAATTATCAAATATCATAATTTTAATTTTTCACCAAAGACTACCGAAATTTAAGAGAGATGATATAGCTATTCTTTCAAATAATATTTTAGTGCATTCAAGATTCCACCATTTTACATAAATTATTATTTTGTTTGTAAAATTTTTGATTTGGTTTTTCTCTGTCTAAGACTATATGTAAATTATAACCATAAATATCTATTACTGCTAAATATAACCATGATGTGTAAACAAGTTTTGGAATATAGTCTTGTTCGAAACAATTTATGAATTATTAACGTGATTTCTTAACTGACTGTAATCTGTTTTGTGTGCCTAAATAAATATAATAGAACACCGGTCGAGTTTTGACTAATATCCGTGATTAATATATAAATATAAAAAATATATATAAATTAAAAAAGTCTTTATATTCAATAAAAAATAAAAACTGCAGTGCTACTGTAAATTAAATCTATTCTGTTATTCATTAAAAAGTGACTAAAAATCTTCAACACGTACGAAACTTTGTTTACATCCGGGAGATTTTCGTCTAAGTTCAAGGAGTTCTGTCATACTTCACTAGCAACACCATCGCACCTCCCCGCGGGAAATGCGGGTAAAGCCTTTCGTGGGGAGGCTGGGGTAATATCAGGCGTGTACTTTAGTGTATCGATGATTTTGTGGCGCGTCTGAAGGGATACGTAAAATGTGAGTAAAAATGGTTGCTGTTGACGTATGGTGTTATAGAGGCTACAAATTGGTACCTATAGAAAGGTTGGAAAGTGTATTTTTATTGTAATTTTAAGATGGGATGCGAGGAAGAAAATGGGGAGAGCTCTGGGCAGTGCGACAAAAAGTTAAGATAAAAAAACCGGTCAAGTGCGGGTAACACTTTACCCATTCAAGGTTGCTTTATGGAATTGAGTATTAGGGCGAGCAAGTCGTTTACCTGATGGTAAGCGCCACGCTTGCTCATAACAAGTAAATTGGAAATTATACAAGAATTTACTTTGCTTGGCTTAGTTATAGACAAACACATAAACTGGGAATCACACATTCAAAAACTGCGAACGAAACTATCTTCATTTACGTACGCACTCCGCGAAATAAAAAGGTCAACTGACCTACATACTGCACTCATCACGTATTATGCGTACGCGTATGCATGGCTGAGTTATGGTGTTATCTTGTGGGGGAACAGCACCACCGCGCGCTCTTCACCTTACAGAAAAAACTAATAAGAATACTAGTAAATATAGAACAAACAGTCAGTTGCAAACCATACTTTCAAAAACATAACATTCTTACCTTACCGTGTATCTATATTCTAGAAATATGTAAATTCGTTAGAAAACATCCATATTTATTTTCGAAACGAGAAGATATGCCTACAAATCGCTCAATACGCAACAAAAACAGGTTAATGCTACCTACTTCCCGTCTCAAGATGCACTCATCAGGACCTTTTGTTATGTGCATAAAAATATATAATAAGCTCCCGCCCCAAATTAAAAATGAAATAAATGATATACATTTTTTAAAACAAATAAAACAATTATTAATTAAAAAAACTTATTATACAATAAACGAATATTTAGATGACAAATTTATAAAATAATATATTATGACTAATAATAAAATAATAAATGACGAAAGTGATAAATTTATTAACAAATTGACATGTTTTTAACAATTCCATAATACTATTTTCTATTTTTTTTGTCTTCCTCTCTCCTACTTGCTGTGCCCAACAGGGTCTGTAATGAACTTTTATAATTTATTATGAACACCATTTTAATATTACAGATGCAATAAAGAATAAAGAATAAAGAATAACAATTGCAGTGCCACCCAGAATACATAATGTCATAAAATACTGCGTTGCACTGCATTGCGCTCATCACCCCGAGACATAAAGAAAAATGAAAATTGTATGTAATTCATTTTTTGTAAAATTATAAAAACATAAATTCATTAGCGCAAGCGTGGAGAAAACCTTAAGATTTGATATATAAAGAAAAATTAAATTACTCGGGCAGCGTCATTCGCTGCCCAAGTTATTTAATTTTTCTTTACGCCTGCCTTACCTGCGTCTTCAGCATTACTGATCCAACGCTTTAGCAACTAGACCACCGAGACGTTTTCTCGAGCAATAAAATTCAGGATAAATTACATTGAGCTATTATACGTAGTAATATTACTATTTAATTAATATAAATAAATAATAATAAACAAATTGCCAAGCGCTGATGCATTCTATATCAAATATTTTGTATTATAGATACCTATCCACCTACATACTTTTTAAGAAGTTTATCTACATATATCCAATATTATTAAATACTTCATAGTGCCTAGTTGCCGTTACTATAAATAAATAAATATAAATACGCTCAACGATCACCTACATAGATCATGGCCTCTAACTAGAATTCCCTGTGTCTAGGTCTACACCCAGACACGAAACAAATGCTTGTGTTTTTTTCTTTGCTCAAACATTTGTCCCGTCGCGGGAATCGAACCCGTAACCTTAGTGGTGTATGAGATTTGAGCCAACCTGCCCAACCACTATACCACAGAGACTGTCAACTATAAATCGCACCCGTGCCACTCCGGGGTGGGTTATTTTTAATATATAAGTTTGTATAACTTTATTTTTTTTAATTCGCTTGTTTGGTCAGGCTAAGGTCTCTAGGACCATACCGCCTAGTCTTACGTAGTTTTTATTTGATAGTTTGATAACATTACAATGATTTCTTTCGAATTGTGGTGAAAATCAATGTCACTCCTAGTGCTTCAATAAAGTGGTGGAACTTTATTCAAGCTTTCCATGGACTTTTTGTGGGAGAACATAAAAAGCAATGTTTTCTCTATTTTGTTTCATTTGCCTACACTCGTTCACGTTTATGAACACATAATGGTTAATATTCCACCGACATTACACATGATTACTGAAAATAACACTTGTTTGGAAAATAAAACTAAATCGAACTGTATCATTTTTCACTTCCCGCCAAAAGTCCTAAGTTTGTTTTACCTTTACGCCTACACAGGTGGCATTAAAACGCTTTAAATGCCGTAAGTTCATTATTTTATTGACACAAATGGACCTGTACTATGATAAAATAAAATAAGGCATTGTAAAGTTGTAATTATGATCAACTTTGAACACAGTAAAAAATGCAGTAGGATAACTTCATTAATATATCAAAAATACATAGGTATGGAAAATATTTTTATTGGTTTTTATTGGTCCTCAGTTTAGGATATTTAGTTTTCTTTGGTTTAGGTCTATTTTTACTACGTTTTTGTTGAGTCACTTTCTTGTTTGTCTGTCTGTCTGTTTGTTTGTCGTTCCGGGTGGATTCTTGCAATTCAAATGTCGAGCACTTTTTGATTAGCTATCCGGGTGAAACTTTCAGGATAACTCGAGTCGACTCTGTAGGATAAGAGGAAGTGCTTTTGATTCAGTTTGCAATATTTGACCCGAACAAACATACAAACATTGCAAGTTAAATAAAAGCTTGTAAAATAACTTGCAGTAAAAAGTGAATCAATACAGATCAACCCTTCGAGAAGAGCCTACTGGAGCGTTTGTGTGGTGTGGAGTTGCCGTTCTAATCCACTGGAAATTTAATTTTGTATTAGATATATTGTAACTATGTTTATGTATCATTAAGCTTCCTCTGTAACTTTCTTTTTTGGAAATAAATATCTTATCTTATCTCTAGACAGTGTTTGTTTATAAATGACTTCATAGGTAGCACTGAAACTCGGACGTAAAAAATGTAATGAAGAAAAAGAAAGAAATAAAAACCATTTATTCGGCACACGATACCCGTTTTGCTGTAGTAACAGTGAAAAATTGACTGTACTTACCCATTAAAATATCTATACCTATACATTTAAAATAATAATATCCTACAAATAATGACATTACACTACATATAATAAACAATAGATAATGTAAAATGTTGTATCTACCTTACACTTACAGGTACGAGCTACAGCGTTTTCTTTCAAAATCTGCAAAATTTTACACTTGTCTAAATGCAATTTCCGTATTTAGAAAAACCCACAAGTGTGTTCTAGTTATTCATTTAGAATTTAAGTTCGGTCACTTGTCTCAAGTTGTGCTACTGTTTACATTTGTATTGTATTATTTAAAGCAACTATTAATTATATCATTAAGTGATCCGTCGGCGAAGATCAAACAGGCATAATGAAGAGATTTGACCACTAGTAGTTTTGTTTTGTAAAACAACGGACGCTGTTTTATAAGATAATTGTTTTAATAAACTGTGCATTTTTACTGCCTGTTTTAAAAGCTCTTAGAACATTTCAAGTAAACATCTAAAACAAAAATGAGTTATTGTTTGTTTACAATATAAGACTAATTTGCTAAACCAACTTTTAACCGATGATAAAATAACTAAAGGTTAGGAATTCTCAACTCTGCGATATTAAAATAAAAATTATAGATATTAAAAAAGAAATGAACTGAGTCACAGCGCTACTGAGCCACGCCTTTAATAATTACACCCGGAAATTTCGATCAAAAAGCACTACGTAGCACTGCAGTGCCCTCGTCACCCCGAGACTCATGAGTTATTAAGTCTCATATGCTAAGTAATTTCGCTGGCTACAATGCCCTTCAAATCAGAACCCAATACCTAATGTTTGCGCACTGCTGCTCGGCAGAATAATTGGCAAAGCTGTGGTAACCTACCCAGACGTCCTTCCGCATACGAGAGACCTACCGCGAGTAAAAATTGTTCAACATTAAAATATATCATCATCATCAGCCCATCACGTTCCCACTGCTGGGACACGGGCCTTCTCCCATAGAGAGAGTATGTGTCATAATCCACCACGCTGGCCCGGTGCGGGTTGGTTAATGTCACATGTCCTTAAATTTTTGTGATTAATTCTTGGACATGCCGGATTCCTCACGATGTTTTCCTTCACTGTTTTTAGAGCGAGTATTAAATCCGCACATAACTTAAGCAAGTCAGTGGTGTGGGGTCAGTGGGATTTGAACTCGGGTGCGTCGGATCGAAAGTCGCACATGCTACCACTGAGCCACACTCGCTCTTTTAAAATATATAAGTACCTACTTATTTCAAAAAAGTTCAAACTTACGGTGACTTAAGCAATCCTTGCGAAAACTTCAAAACAAAAAGTCATCTTTATCAAATTGTCCTTCCCTAAATTAACTGAACCAAATGACTCATTGTCTAGGCAAGACGCTCACTGACCCAATTTCTTGTAAGCATTCATTAGTCAAAATAATGTAATCACTGAAATAATTCTAATTGCCGTCGGCGCGGTAAATTAAAGGAATTACAAAGGATTATGCAGCGATTACTCTACAGCCGACAAAACCAAAAGCGCAAACCTCTACGGTAGGATTGAAAGCTTGATCAAAAGGGCTGTTATGTTTTGGAAATGAATATTCTATCCCGTAGTACTACCTAAATAACAATAGATTTTTTTATTTATACTTTAGCACAAATCAGTTTATACATGGAGGACTTAATGCTCTCTCTATGAGAGAAGACCGGGTCCCAGCAGTGGGAACGTGATGGACTGATGATGATGATAATGATGACTTAATGCTAGATAGCATTTTCTACCAGTCATCTGGATGTGCATGAAAAAATGGTAGCGGTGCAGTAAAGTGCGTGATGGGAAAATTAAAAACATTCTTAATTATTGCCTAAATAAATGTTACATATCTGTACATAGTACGTAAAAATGTAAGCTATTATTAAAAAAACCGCATAAATTTAATATATACCTAAAAAAGCCTAATTATAAAATATAGATAGTAAATAGTACGTACGCTGGAAGTACGTATCTTTAGTGTACCACTAGTGAATCGCGCGCCGGCCGCGCGCTCGTTCCTCTGCTTGAGTATAATCTTATTTTTTCTAATTTCTAAGCACAAGAGAAGTTAAAATAACTCTTTTTAGAGCCAGATTGGTGAGCAAAAGTCACAAAGGAATGGGTGCCTGAATATGAAAGACGGCGCACAGGCCGGCCCAAAAGGAGATGGAGGGACGATCAGGATGCATACCAAGATGGCTGGTGCGAGGTGGCGCAGGATAAAGACGACTGGAAAGACTTGGGGGAGATCTTTGCCCAGCAATGGGACAGCATAGGTTAAGAATAAAAAAAGAGCCAGTCAAAGATTCTACTCGAGCAGCTTGTTGGTTCAGTATGCGAACCTACAACGCTCTTAGGGTGCAATATGCCAATACTTTATTTATTTTGTTACTTTAGGAAAACTTACAGCCAATAGTACATGCATATGATAATAAATTATGTTTAAGATAACTGACTGTCAGAGCACTGTTGGGATTGCCATGGCGTCGTAGCGCGTCTGGAATGTTTGATGTATCGTATCGTATCTTCTGAATCGTTCGTGTAATTTTTTTACACTAGTAACATAGACTTAAGATAAATTGTTACTAACATAACTATGGATTTACCCGAAATATTTATTTATATAATGCTCTTAGAAATCTAGATGATATTTATTATCTGTATCTGTATATTTGATAAAATTTCGAAATTATAAAGACAAGAAAATGTGCGTTATTTTCCCGTTTTAAAAAAAAGAATGAATTATAACAGCACATAATAAAAAACTAATTATTTATAGGTTTAATTATTTTTTTTCTTTATTTTATTTATGAGGGGCTTTGTCAATCTTTGACAATGTCACCCCCGTAATACACATCATCTTTATTTATTTCAAACAGAACAGGTACAGTAACTTAATCAGTGTCCTGGCCTCATCCGATGAAGGATAAGCCAAAACACTATTACATATTTCAATATTGCCATCGACCAACAAGGAACTCTGACGTAATGCCTCATTCCGGACCATTCCAGCAACACATGTAGAACATCTTCAACCACACCACAGTCTAAACAGTTTGGTGAATCCGACATCCCCATTAAAAATTTAAACTTGTTTGAGGGAATGTGTCCTGAACGAAGTCTTAGTTTATAGGTACAATGCAAAGTCTTATTTACAAAATACAGTAAAAATGAATGCCGACGGATTTTGGAGAGCGCTAGCGGCGCGGCGGCGCGGCGGTGGCTCAAGTGGCAAAGTAGCTCGAGAGTCGAGAAGCATGTTTGATTGTTAGATTTTGTCACGGTTTAATCTCATTACTCCCAGGTGCAGGTCCGTTGTCCCCGTAAGCCGTGTCCCCGTTAAACTAGGACAGTGGTACTTTATTAAAATATTTAAAAATACGTCCCGATGTCCCCTTACTCTATTTCCATTGATATAGTAAAGTAATCTTATATGGGAAAATTACTTTCTGTCGCTCCGCCGGCCGGCTGCTGCCGCGGCACGCTCGCGCTGTGTGTTCACAGTTCTAACTGAACCTAACCTAGTGGCTATATCTCCGTAAAAAGGACAATGGTACGAAAATTTAATGACGTCCTGTTGTCCCCGGAGCGGGGACAACGGGCCTACACTAACTCCTAGAAGAAGGACTTCTAAATATCTAAAACCTGGTCGGAGTAATTTCAAAGTTTAACCATAAGTATTAGCCGTTTTATATTAATTATGTCCGAGTCTTTCAAACAATAAAATAAAGGTTTAAAATTCAAAAGTTATTTAATAAATATATCACTTTTAAACGTCGTATAAGCGTATTACAAATCAATTAAAAAACGTTAAAAGCTGTAATGTAAGAAATCTTGGCTTTGAAAAAAAGGTAAGCATGTCTATCCATTTCTTTCCCATACTTATTAAGATAGATAAGATTTAAAACTTTATTTGATAATTGCATATTTTATTTATAACGAAAAATATACCTATTTTCTCTTTCTTTGTATAAGCAGTTTTAAGGAATAAGTTCTGGGTGGCACTTTAATTCAATTGTAATGGGCAAGCGTGGCGCTTACCATCAAGCATACTACACGCTCATATCATTGCTTAGGTGCATAAAAAAATGTTTGCTCTAATATTTATTTAAACCAGTTTTTTGTAATATATTTCTGATTTAATTGAGCCATAACGCGCGTTGATGTCTTTTGTATGAGATACATTATAATTTATCACATTACAATATTCATACAAAATATAATAATAATTATTATTATTGTTATATAATAATAATAATTATTATTGTTATTATTGTTATATAATAATAATAATAATTATTGTTATTATTGTTATATAATAATAATAATTATTGTTATATAATAATAATTATTGTTATACAATAATAATTATTATTATTATTGTTATATAATAATTATTATTTAAAAGTGAAACGCAAGTTGTTGTTAGAATAATGTAATATGTATGGGGGTTGATAGTAAATGTAAAATAAATTCAAATTAAAATATATAAGTAATCCCCCCGCTTTTTATTATTATTCAACTAATCCTACCCTACTAACTACTAATAAGTATTATAAACCCTACTAATATCATAAATGCGAAATTTGTGGGGATGGATGTATAGATGAAAGAATGGATAGATGGATGGAAGAATGCATAGATGGATGTTTGTTTCTCAATCACGCAAAAACTACTGAACGGAATTTAATAAAATTTAGCTTGTAGGTTCTTTAATTCCTGGAAAAGGACATAGATTACTTTTAATTCAGGGAAACTGTGAGATGAAGCTGGTATTAAATATAATCTGATCAAACGGCGTGTGTATTATTGGTGGGTTCCCAACGAGTCACACCCAATCGAGTCACAGTGTTACTGGATGGGATTTTTCCCATCGTGTTACACTGTTACTAGTTGCAACCTATTTCTACTTCTATTGAAATATATGTAGTGTGTAGTTGTTTTCATTTAACTTTAAAATTTTGTGACTTTAATTTGTTATTATTTATAGAAAGTGTAGAGGCTGGACGTTATTATTTTTGTACTTTTTATTGTGTCATTTTAGAATTTTGTTAAAACATTGACATTTTAATAATTGTAATTTTATTCGAGTTTTTAATGATGTTATGAAATATAATGTGATAAATTGTAATGAAATTTTGTGGCGTTGATATATTGACATTTCAAATAATTCGATTTTTAATAAATACTATATTATAAAAAGTATAAACTAAATAAAAATCCTTAATAAAATAACTAAACCAACTAAAAACTCAACATTTGCACGCTGATAAAGCAATAAATATATTCACTACTAGCTGACCCGGCAAACGTTGTTTTGCCATATAAATTAAAAAAAAATGTTAAGGGTGAACAACCCTTATCACTTAGGGGTATGAAAAATAGATAGTAGCCGATTCTCAGACCTACTGAATATGCATATAAAATTTGGTAAAAATCAGTAAAGCCGTTTCGGAGGAGTAAGGTAACTAACATTGTGACACGAGAATTTTATATATAAAACTAGCTGACCCGGCAAACGTTGTTTTGCCTGAAAATTAAAAAAAAAATTTAGGGGTGGACTACCCCTAACATTTAGGGGGATGAAAAATAGATGATGGCCGATTCTCATAGATACCGGATAAGCACAAAAAATTTCATCAAAATCGGTTAAGCCGTTTCGGAGGAGTATGGCAACGAAAACTGTGACACGAGAATTTTATATATTAGAAGATATAGGTACTTATATATATTCGGCGTTTAAACTGAAGCGACTTTTGAACATAGAGAACCAACTATTACTTACGTATTTTGAACGAGCGTTTCTTTAATTCCTAAATTTATATGATATCGAAAATTCATTTTGTTTTTTTTTTATTATTGTTAACCTTTTATTTTTACTTTTCTCCGACTCTGTACGCGCGCGTCAACTATGTACGTGTGTACTTAGGTACTTATAAGTGGAAACTTTTAGTTAGCCATAAGAATTTAGTTAAATTCACATCAGGCGAGATAGTGGCCAAACATAGATCTATTAAATGTAAAAAAAAATACCAATGTTTTGTAACTAGCTGTTAGTTTCCCGAATAAAATAAAATAAAATAAAACGCGTGAAGCGACTAAAACATTTAAGACCTATGTGTATTTGGAATTTAAATTCGGAATTTGTGAAGTAGCATCACTGCTACTTCACGCGTTTTATTTTATTAGTAATATATATATATATATATATATATAGTAATATATATATATATATATATATATATATATATATATATATATATATATATATATATATATATATATATATATATTAATAATATATAATAGTAATAGTGCTAACTTGTGAAGCAATCATTGAAACCATAATTCGAAGGACTTCGTTTTTGCAATGGCTATTGTATTCTGAATAGTTAAAATGTTTTATACGTAGCTATTAATGAAGATACGGATTCGTTATGCAACATTGCGTACCCATTGTTCTCTCATTTCATTGTGTATAGGAGACATGTGTTTTAGAGCGAGTGTGGCTCAGCGGGAACTCGTGCGCCTTTCGATCCAACACACCTGGGTTCGAATTCCGACTCGGCCCTGCACCAGTGACTTATAGTTAAGTGCAGATTCTGCACGCTCGCTTAAAACGGTGAAGGAAAACATCGTGATGAAACCCGCTTACGCGCTTTGGAGTGGTAGGCCCTGGCCATGGTTGTAATACCACCCACCGAACAAAGACATGTCGTCAAACGACCTAGTCGTGTTTCGGGGTGATGTTCGGTGAACCATCAGAGAGACGGATCTAAGCAGCCGCGCAACTGCCGTCTCTCTCTAGATCTATGTGCTCCATCTTAGGCCACATCACCGCTTCACATCAGGCGAGATAGTGGCCAAACATAGATGTACTAAGCGTAAAAAAATAACCGTTTCGTCATTGGTTTTACTGCCTTTTAAACAAGTATACATTTTATAAAAAAAAAACCGACTTCAATGTATCTTAGAAGTCCAAGGTCAAATATCGATGTAATTTATATGGGACCACTTCGTAGCTATACTGAACCCGACGCAAAAATAAATTTGCAAATCAGTTCATAAATGACGGAGTTCTGAGGTAACAAACATTAAAAAAACACAATCGAATAGAGATCCTCCTGCTTTTTTGAAGTCGGTTAATAATTTTAATTTTATTTTATTTTCTTTTTATTATTATAATTTATTATTTATTGATGGAAAATTTAAGATTTACTAACATAATTTTAATTTTAATTTGATTTTACTAACAAAACTGGATTGAATTTTATCTGAATGAATAAATGAATTGATTGATTGATTGAATTGAAAAGGACGATTCGTTTGACTCGGTGGTTCAAATGTTCACGTGGTTTACTCCAAACCTGCACCAATTTCGATGATTCTTTCACAACCATAATTCTCACAATATGTTTGTTTAATACGGGAGCCATGTGAATGTTTGATTTTGATAGAACTTCAACAAGTGCCATTCACATTAACGCCGAAATAAATCTAGGGTAAGCACTACTTTGTTGTAGCATTAATATTTAACCAGTCATAGGCATTAAATTCAATTTAATATAATTATTAATGTAATTATAACGTGTTGTCATGGTGTTAATGGCCTAGTTGGTAAATCGTTGGTATGGTATTCCGAAGAGGTGAGCTCAAACCCCGAACAAGCAAATGTTATTTGATATTTTCTGATAAGTGATTTAAAAAACGTAAAATTAGCTTAGGCTTGGTTGATATTCAAAATAGAATGGAATGTAACATGTATTTAAATAATTAAATATAACTACTAAAATAATATGGTTAATAAATAATAAATAAATAAATTAAAAAAAAGTTAAATCTCTTTATTTTATTTTCTCTCAAAGATCACAACCATAGATCCTGACTCTTAACTAGAATTCCCTGTATCTAGGGAACCAGGAAGTATGAAGACCATGGTCCAACAATACCCAGTTATTAGTTTAGGGTTTGAGAAAAGACCGAATATTACTTAACTTCCTCGGCAAACCGCTGACCAAGGGATATGAAACAATTTATTTAAACACGCCATTAATGGAGAAATCAAAAGCATAAAAACAAACTTTAATAGAACCATAAGATAGTAATAGAAGGGAAAATAGCAACGTTTGCGGTCGCAGTAATGACACCGGAAATGGTCTCGGTCGACACCGGATACTCGTTTGAGACACTTTTTTAAACTAATAGACCATGAAGGTCCTTATCCCGAATAGACGATACGAGAAATATGGAGTTTGTGGAAACCAGAGAAATGGAGAAAAGGATAGAATGGCGGAGGGGGCGTGGCAGACGCGCCGCGACCATACGATTGAACAATCGTATTTTTGTCAACGACGTATACATACTTATATCATAAAGACGTACGTCATAAATGTCATAATTCATTCATCCATTTGTATTGCCCTACAATAAAGTATATTTTTAACATTTACGGATAGCGTTTATTACTATTTAAACAAGCATAATAAAAATGAAGAAATAGATGCATTCTTTGATATAAATGTTTCGTTTAATTGAGGGCGATTGGCGACACTGATTTTCCTACAAAAAATTGTTGACCACCATTCTAACCTATATTCTCTAATGAAAACCATTTTTAGCTACTTCTGACGTATGAGAGACTTAATTTTCAAAATCAAAATCTATCGAAATCTATTTGTTCACGTTACGCATCATAGGCGCACTTAATAACGTCAATTTATCACATTGACTCTACCACCGCATCGGAAAAAGAACCACTACTCAAACTTTTTAAACATAAACCTATGATTTCGCTGCATTATTGCTATTACTCTATGCACGACAAAATTACATATTTATTGTTATTTGAATTGTTGTTGTAGTTTTAATAAGAATTTACGCAATGAAAACATTACGTACAATAAAATGAAACATGAAGAGAGCGTAATCCGTCGTCCGCCGGTTAGTAAAGTGAGGTAACCGCAAATCCGCGGAAACTGAGTCCCATTCAGCTGACACGCTCTAAATGCATCGATTATGAAACTTATCTATAAAAAGTTCATTAACTACATTTCTAGTTTGCTTTTGTACTTATGTATGAATTATATTACCAACGAAGTAGGAACAAATTGGAGACAGTTATCTCAAGTCGAAAATAGCAGAAAATTTTGCTATTTTCAAATTCTTCCATGGAATAATAGATGGCATATAGAAACGGATCCATCAAAGGTCTAGACATCAACGTGGAGGCATCCAATGTCGATATTACATAAATATGCCACCAAGCAGTAGTGTGCAAGCATTACTAAAAGCATCACATAAATATTTTAATATAATTTAAATTGTTATGGGCAAGCGTGGCGCTTACCATCAGGCGAACGACTTGCTCGTCTCACCCAGTTCCATAAAAAAATAATTAAAAACCACTATTTGGTGATCCCGTTGTGTACATAATTCCCAGAAAAAAAAAGGGATTCCAAAGATCGCCTTATTTATGATCTAAACAAAAACACAGTTTTGTTACTAAACTACCATAACGCACTCCCAAAAACCATTCCAGCCTTATCTCATGTATTTGCAAAACATTTTTCCTCAAAAAAACAAGAATAGGGTGGCAATGTCCTTCCGGACGGCAATTTAAGCCGTTGCGTGACTGAACCGATGACACATCTACGAAACTATTTCTTTTTACCTTTTTTTTGTTTTTTTTTGTGGTGAGGCGAGATCCGAGGCGCCTCGCCTGGTCCACTGTAATTTGTCGTGCCGTCGGACCCTCAAGGAGGTTACTTATTGGATTGTTACTCGCATTGACAGAAAATTGGTTTGTGAACAATTTTGAGACATTTATCGGATGTCACGTAAGCTCTGGCTCATGTCATTATTTTCTGACTCTAATTGTTTTGTTTTTGGGTTCTTCAGATATATAGACTTGATTCAGTACATTCAAACATAACAAAAGGTTATTTTTGAAATGGGTAAGGTCTTGTGTGTCCCAAATATGATATATTTATTGTTTTTTTTTTTAAACGGGCCTTTATTACTGAAAACAAACTACACTCTACTTACTAAAACTAAACTAACTACTTACAAGGAGAAGCAATTGGACAACCCATAGACCATTAAAGGCCTATTAATTATTGTTGCATCAACATTAATGTCATCATTGGATTTTGTAGTAATTTTTGGGATATAAAATATAATAATTCCTCTGATAATCTTAAAGAAAAACGTTCATAATCATAGACGTAAACATGTCCATACATCACTTAAAATCTATTCTTCATCTATTATTTCTCTGATGACTAACAATATAACAACAGTAACTTTATCCAAGCTACTGTTGTTATTTTACTAGTCACAGGTCACAAAATCGAGTCCAAAGATTTTTTTTAATCCAAGACATCAAAAACTATCAAAATTAGCATTTAAACTGCCAGTCGCCACGCGTCGCACCCCTGCAGTTTTCAAGTTTTTTTTCGACCACCGACTGCGCAAGGAAGCGCGGCTGTTCAGCCTGTAATTGAGATAATAGTTCTCCGGAGTGGCGACCGGATTGTATCGGAAATAGTTAAGTGGTCAAAAAACGAGACAATTGACCGTCGGTGACGCCAGGTTTTGCTTCTGCGTAAGTTACAGGTAAGCGTGAACTTGTGAGCAGCTTGTTTTAATTTCTCCATCAAAACTTGTTCTGATTGGTTCATATCTATTGAACCAACAGCAAATTCAACTAGATGCTAGTAAAATTTTGCGTTGCAAGCTAAACTCACAAAAGGAGTAAGAAGTACGATAAGATTTTTTTGCAGTACCTATGCTCAATTATCAGTCAGTGAACTATACGGAATTTATTAGCACAGAACCAACCTATAACAAACAAAGTTGAATCTAATATAATTCAAAATTAACTTAATGGACGCAAGCTTCAAACTTCTGTATCCACTAACAAAATTAATATATGGAATTACTTACCATTCAATCTATCCTTCACAACTTGATGAGCGAAAGCCGCTGCCGCTGCCTGCCGCATCGGGTCCAAAGCGACCCCCCAAGCTCCCAATGCTCCTAGAGCCCTGTGAGCAGGTACTCTCACCACTCCCGGAGAACCAGTAAACCCGTAACCAGCCCCTAGTCCCAAACCAGGCCTCATCAACAACCCAGAATTAGCATACAGTCCAGGGTTATGCGAAAAATTCAACGGCAAAGAGTTATCTTTCCCGTCATCTTTAGCACTCTCCGATTCAGTGTCCTGATCACTCCTATCGTCACTCTCTCCGGAATTTCTACGCTTGTCTATATCTTCAAACTGTTTCCCTAAGAGACGGGATATGCTGAAAGGTAGGTTCACCCTCTGTTGCGTGTCTGTCATATGCTCGTTGGGGGAATCATGATATCTGTCATGATAGCTGTGTTCAGAATCCCTGTCTTCGGATGCGATGCTTCTGTCGCAGTGGCCTGATAATCTACTGTCTGAATCCACGTTGATCTCTTCCTGATCATCATCAGAATGCACGGACGACATTTTTGTTGATCTAATTTTGTTACTTAAGTAAACACTTAGCACTTGTAATTTTTATTTTGTACCGTAGAGTCCAATTGTCATTTTTGATTACCACTCGATTTTGGATACGACGACGGTATCAAATTCAAAATAGGAATGCTGCATCGAGTACGCGGAACTTATAAATTTGAAATTCGTCCGCTTGGCGCGCTACGCTCGACCGCGCGCGACCGAATCGTTACACAAAATATCGTACAAAACGAGCCAATCAGCTGTATCCCCACCACTTTACGAATGTCAAACGCGATAGTTTGACCGCACAAACGCCTTCACTAAGCCCGTTGAGTGGAACAGTTTCCAACAAAAGCTTAATACGATTTCCAAACATAAAAACTCGTTTGGACTCACTAACTTAAAGAGAACGATTCGTTCCGTCCCTTTCAGTGCACTTCTCGCTTCAATTAAGACCCCCTACAATACTATTAACGTGGAGACTTCGACTCTATGACCCGTTAAATAGGTCTAAACTACCTCGGCTTGTAAAGGCATTTGGCACATTTTTACCAGCGATGTAACAAGGTAAACATATTCAAGAACTGTTGATAAAAAGAGATAGATGCACAATCCTAGACGCCTTTTGCTAAAGTTAGAAGAAGATAGCTATATTTCTATCAGAAGGCGTGGCCTTTGGTATTGTAACGCGTCGTTTAAATCCAGTTATGGCCTGACAAATGGTGTACATATTAAGGGGGGCAATGTTAGGAAACTATTTTTGAATCTTTTAAGACAGTTAAATTATTTACGTTCAGCGGTCGGCCAGGCTCTTCCATAGTAGACAATGCACTTTATAATAAAATAGATCCCAAGTTTCGTGTTATGGCCGAAGATAAGTGAAGATAATGTATTGCTGAAGATAGCTAGTTTATGGGATTGGCTCTGACGTTTCGAGTAGTAAAGGGTGTTAGATTATGGTTTTGTATGATAAGGTAGTGGGAATGGAGATTGGTTTGCATTTCAGTTCCGATTCCATTGAATTTTGATAGGGTATGAAATATTGAAATATTTTACTTGTAGCGCTTTGTCATTTGGTGTGCGTTTGATTTGACGTTCATTAGTTATGGCTGGGTACAGTTTGATCGTTTTGGGAGGCGGTGACGATTTATGGTTTTCATTATAATTTGATATCGATTTTGGACTTGGGTTCGACTATGAATTTAATGTGTGAACATTGTTTTGACTGAGTTTTCAACTGAAATATGATTAACTTGTCATAAGTAAGGTAACTATATGAAATTTTAATATCTATCTTCAAATAAACGTATTGTTTCCAGTACTTTTTGCAGTTGTAAATATTGGGTGTGCCTCAAGGCAGTGTTACGGGGCCGCTGCTGTACCTTTTCTATAATATGAGGAATGACGCTACGAACGTCTAATATTTATAGGATAATGGAGAATTTTCAAGTCTAAGTCATAAAACTCACATTATTTTTACAAATTAGAAAATGTAAGAGAGAGACGGCCATGAAGTTGTTCTACGTGACAAGGCTGTCAGGTGAAAAAGACAAAATCGTACCTATACCAGCTTGAAAAAATCGTACAAAGTGAGAATTATTGAGGAAAAAATCGTACGTTTGTAAAAATGCTTATTTCAACAAAAACTACCGAATCTCTACAGCCTAGTGACGAGACGAGCAGAGCGTTCGTCTGAAGTTAAGCAACATGCAAACAGAATGTTCCCTTTCATTCCCTTTTACCTTGGGTCGGTAAAGTACGATTTTAATTTATTTATTTATTATTATTAATAACTAGAACGACTATACAGCTAGTTACACTAATTAATCATTTAAAATACAATACAGATATGAAAAAACAAATAATTATTATTTTTTACTATAAATGTTTTTAATAATAGGTAGGTAGGTACTTTAATTTTATGCATTCGATTAAACGCCTAGGCTGGCTTTAACTAGGTTGGCAGTACTGTCAAATCCGCAATACAAATGACCTGCCAAGTGCGAGTCAGAATCGCGCACGAAGGGGAGCCCCCTTAAATAGATATTTATTTTATTCTATTTTTTGAATTTGTTGTTATAGCGGCAACAGAAATACATCATCTGTGAAAATTTCAACTGTCTGACTATCACGGTTCATGAGATACAGCCTGGTGACAGACAGACAGACAGACGCACAGCGGAGTCTTAGTTATAGCAAAGAAAACTAAATAGGTAATAAGGTCCTGTTTTACCCTTTAGGTAAGGAACCCTAAAAACCAACGAATCAAGAAATAACAAACTTTAATATAATCTCAAATGAAACACTTTTTTAATAAAAATTGAGTTCTACGTGTTCGAATTTGAATGGAAAATTTAAAAAAAATGCACATGGCGTGTGCTTTGGTGTGTGCACAGTTGTTTTAATATTGTAGTGCAATACTGTAAAGTTATTAAAATACTCCTATTGTCTTAACGATGCAAAAAGTCGTACGTTTTGCGTACGATCGTGATGATTAGGTCGTACAAACACAAAACCATCAAAAAATCGTACAAATACGATTCAAATCGTACAATAGGGGATCGGACAACTTTTCAGAAGGTGTTTTAAATTAACTATAATGAATATTTATAGGAGCGAGTGTGGCTCAGTGGGAGCACGTGCGACTTTCGATCCGACGCACCCGAGTTCGAACCTCGCTGGCCCCGCACCACTGACTTTCTTAAGTTATGTGCGGAATTAACACTCGCTCTAAAAAACGGTGAAGGAAAACATCGTGAGGAAACGGGCATGTTCAAGAATTAATCACAAAAATTCAAGGACACGTGACATCCACCAACCCGCACTGGGCCAGAGTGGTGGATTATGGCCCATACTCTCTCTACGAGGGAAGGTCCGAGTCCCAGCAGTGGGAACGTAATGGGCTGATGATGATGATGATGATGAATATATATAGCTATGAAAAATACTAATTTCATTAAAATAATAATAATAAAAACTTTATTGCGAACATTTGCTCTTAGTGTTAGTAATTATTCCTAAAAGCTATGTTAGTCCTTAAAATAAATTTTGGATAATATTAATACGCGAGCCCGGCGGTTTTGACCACTGGGTCGATAGATGTAAGTGTACCCAGTGCTCAACAAATGGATTATCCATTTTTCCTGATAATACTCTCAGAATACTGTTGGGGTTTCCACGCAACCTGCTCATCATTGATACGGCTCTTTTTCTAATTATGGCGAAGAAAATATCAACACGAGCCTCCGCAAACTAATTAAATAACGCTCTAAAAGTACCTAAAACTATGTTTAAATATTATGTTTCGAATATTGCCGCGCAAAAGGTAACCTTAAAACTTGTGACTCCAAATGACGTCATGCGCTATGATTGTTGTTTCGTTTGAGATGAAGAACAGATTAAAAATGTCAGAATTATTAGATTTTATTTGTTGATTTAAAAATATAAATCATTATTATATCACAAAAATATTGATTGGATGATCTTTCTGGTTCGACGAACATTCGTTCTAACTACAATTTAGATTTTTTCTTGATTACTGTCCGATCCCCTATTGTTACCTATTTAACAATTGTTGAACATGGTTTTGAATTGTTGAAGTTACAAAGTCACAATGATTTAGAGATCTTGTGATGCACTCCGAAGGCTACAGAAGCTTTTGTATATCTGCACAATTTATAAGTTTATGTCGCCTCAAGTTTTTTTTAACTGACTTTACTGAACAACTTTTGTAGGAAAAAGAAATGAAATAATATTTATCTATCTGTATTAAAATATTGCGTGGAAACATAATGCAAAAATACGTAAGTATTCCTCGCTCGTACCTATTTCACTGGCTTATAAAAATAAAAATAAAAATAAATAATTAAAATAATTAAAATAATTAAAATAATTAAAATAATTAAAATAATTAAAATAATTAAAAAAATTAAAATAATTAAAATAATTAAAATAATTAGAATAATTAAAATAATTAAAATAATTAAAATAATTAAAATAATTAAAATAATTAAAATAATTAAAATAATTAAAATAATTAAAATAATTAAAATAATTAAAATAATTAAAATAATTAAAATAATTAAAATAATTAAAATAATTAAAATAATTAAAATAATTAAAATAATTAAAATAATTAAAATAATTAAAATAATTAAAATAATTAAAATAATTAAAATAATTAAAATAATTAAAATAATTAAAATAATTAAAATAATTAAAATAATTAAAATAATTAAAATAATTAAAATAATTAAAATAATTAAAATAATTAAAATAATTAAAATAATTAAAATAATTAAAATAATTAAAATAATTAAAATAATTAAAATAATTAAAATAATTAAAATAATAAAAATAAATAATTAAAATAATAAAAATAAATAATTGGGCATTATGAGACTTACGAACCTGAAGTTTCGGGGTGACGAGCGCATGCAATAGCAGTGGTACGCAGTACCTGCATGGTAGGTATTAAAAGTTCTGGGTGGCACGGGAATAGTTACGGGCAAGCGTGGCGCTTATCATCAAGCGAGCGAATTGCTCGTCTTTGCAATCGATTTTTTCATCGATGAACAGTTGCATAAAAATATCCCATATAGGTAATTCGGACTAGAACAAGAGTTTAACACCTTTGAAAATGACTGACACAAGCACATAACGTATGAACCTACTACCTACCTACCTACTTACAAGCAATTCGGAAATTTTCTTCATAGATAGGTTATACCTGATACCTATACCTGATGTAGAGTACTTTCTTCGTGCATAATTTCATGTTGCTGGGTCTACGGGAATTAACTTATAACTGAGACACGTGTCTTGAAGGCCTTAATTATAAGATTACAGAACTTTAAATAACTATCAGTATAATAAACACATCATTCATTATTATTATTTTCATTTACACCGCCCACCTCTCTCACCCTAACTACATCCAAAGGTTGACTGGAAGAGATCGCTTTTAGCGATAAGTCCACCCATTGTGCTTTAGTATGTAAGTTGTTTTCATTAGTCTATTATTATTTTTGTTTTATGAACAATAAAGCATTTTACATTGTAGTTTTGTTTTTTTTAATAAGAAAAAGTATATTCTTTTCTTATTTAAAACAAAAACTAACTGTGTTCGGACATTATTTTAAATCTTTATATCTTATCATGCCATCTAGTGGCGAGTAGTAATCCACACTAATACTTTTAAATCTCACCTTTCCTTTTTTCAATGTCTCTATCATTGGTCTCTATTGTTTCGTAGTGACATCTAGTATCGCGTAGCTAAAGCTAGAAAGCACAATAGATGGCGCTGTAACATGTTCAATCAACTCGAAGATCATAATGTTCAAGTCATAGATACATATATTATAGTACATACTGTACATAATTATTAATATCGATGGTTCAAGTCCTGTACTAATAATTTTATTATTCGAAATGTTGACTGGAAGAGGTCGCTGTTAGCGATAAGCCCGCCCGTTGTACTGTAGTTTGTTAGCCAATAGGGGATCGGACAACTTTTCAGAAAGTGTTTTCAATTAACTATTAATATTATATATATATTAATGAATATATATAGCCATGAAAAATAGTATTTTAATTAATTAACGCTCTAAAAGTACCTAAAACTATGTTTATATATTATGTTTCAAATATTGCCGCGCAAAAGGTCACCTCAAAATTTGTGACGTCATATGTAGGTAGAAAACGACAAACCTTTCGAAATAAAACTTGCAAAGAGATTCTAGGACGTTTTGTGAAGTTTAGGGACTATATTGTAGTAATGGAACGAAAAAAATATCAAAAATACATTTTATGAAAACCAAAAATGTAAAATAAACACAAGCTTGAATCACGGCATTTGCCTACAAATGACTTCATGCGCTGTGATTGTTGTTTCGTTTGCGATGAAGAACAGATTAAAAATGTCAGAAATATTTATTGATTTAAAAAAAATAAAAATCATTATTATTCCACAAAATATTGATTGAATGATCTTTCTGGTTCGACGAACATTCGTTCTAACTACTTACATTTTAGATATTTTCTCGATTACTGTCCGATCCCCTATTCCTGTTATTTTTTGTAATGGTTTAACTAAATTGTACAATGAAGCATTTTTGTATTTGTATTCTGTGGATTATGAATACATAATTTTTTTTAATGTTTACAATGGTGTAACAATGAGCGGTCTTATCGCTTAAAGCGATCTCTTCCAGACAACCTTTGGATGGAGAGGATTAAGCGAAACAAACGAACGGTGGTGTTTCTATCACCACTGGTGATATAAATTATAATTAAAAAAATATAATTATATAAATTATTATAATTTCTATCATAATAGACATACCTTTAGGAAATAATACCTACTAACTATTTCTACCAATAGGTAGGTAAGTAACAATTTATACTACCTATGTACAATGAACGTATATATATATATATATATATATATATATATAGGTATGTCTTTAATTATAAATGTATGCACTTAATATCTACGTATCTAGTTGTACAAACATCTATCAAGATATTAAAGCACAGGAAACGACTAAATATAAAATGGCAATTTAACTACGATGCAGTCAGCCATGAAAATCAATTATTTCCACACACTGCAAATGCATAAATCAAGGTTAGGTCCTTTTATAATTTAATTAGGTTTATAAAACAACGAAATGAAATGTATAGGCAAAGAAAATTCAATTTGTATATTAGTTATTTTTGGACTTGTTTTCGGTAAGTGATATTTTTTTTTACGCTTAATAGATCTATGTTTGGCTACTATCTCGCCTGATGTGAAGCGATGATGTGGCCTAAGATGAAGCACATAGATCTAGAGAGAGGCGGCAGTTGAGCGGCTGCTCAGACCCGTCTCCCCGATGGTTCACTGAACATCATACCGAAACACGACTAGGTCGCTTGACGGCATGGCTTTGTTCGGTGGGTGGTATTACAACCACGGCCAGAGCCTACCACTCCAAAGGCGTAAGAGTGTATGATTATTTACGATAGTCACGATGTAATTTGGTTTAATAACCGGCTACACTCACGGCATCTAAATGGCATCTAAACCCGTGAGTGTAGCAAATTATGAATAAAGAGCTGCGTCCCGCGTTTCCACCCGCAGTTTCCCAGGATAAAAAGTAGCCTATGTGATATTCCAAGTCCTAAAGTACCTACCTATATACTAAATTTCATCAAAATCTGTTCGGTAGTCTTTGCGTGAAAGAGTAACAAACATCCATACATACAAACTTTCGCGTTTATAATATTAGTAAGGATACTCACGTTAGTTTTAATAATTAAATAGAGGTGTTAAAATCAGCAGAATATCTATACAAACTACATTTATTTAATTAATTGTTATATTTGATGCCTATTTTCTTTATCTTCTAAATAACTAAAAAAGTAGCACTTAGGTACCATTCAGGGTAGGTACATCATCTACAGCTTTTCACAACCCCCTGCTGGATATAGGCGTCTCTCATATCATCCTATTCGCCTAAGCTCTTCTCCATTCTTGTCCAGCTATTATGCCTCAAGCGCCAATCGTATATCGTGTTGAGCTCAAATTAAGGTATAGCTTCACTGCGACTAATGAAATGCGGTCCAATTATGGTCGATTCAGACAAAAAACCGAAATAATATAATTAATTTATACCAAAATACGATAACTACAAGATATATGGCATCATAAGACGTTGTCGCAGTGAATCTACATCGTAATCTGAGCTCAATACGATATACGATTGTCGCTTGAGGGACATATAGGTACGGGGGCAGGTTCGATCCGTGATTTTTGATATACCTATCGCCATCGGATGCCCAACGCTAAGCTTGCCTTGCCTTTGCATTGGTAAAGTCAGCATTAATAGTATTTAGCAGTATATATCTTAGCACCATATTGCTGTATTTATTTCAATAACAAAGTTTTTTAACCTGTTTAATCCCGCTGCTGGGCAAAGGTCTCCCCCATCTCCCCCCATGGATCCCTCTCCATTGCGATCTCAGGCCAGTCACTCCGGAAAGCGTCCAAATCGTCCCGCCAACGTTTTCTGGGCGTTCTTAGGCGTCGACGCTCGTCTTCAGGCACCCATTGTGTAACTAGTTTGGCCCACCTTTCCGAATGCATTCGACAGATGTGGCCCGCCCATTCCCACTTCAGCCTGGTACTTTTATCGCCTACGTCAGCGATGCTGTTTTCGAACTCAGTTCGGTGTTACGAACTCGGGCCATTCTTTTCACGCCGAGTACACTGCGTTCCATCGCTCTCTGGCAAACCTAACAAAGTAGGTATTAGAGAAGCTAAATATATCAAACTAGTGGTTAAGATAAGATACGAAAATGTATTGATGTTGACTATAACGAGTGGAATGTTACAGAAACACAAGCAATAGAGGTAGCCACAACTTTGCCTTCAAAAGTTAATAACATATTGAAGAACACTAATATCACCGATGTGAAGCAACACTTGAATCAATCGAGAAGAATCCTTGTTGGCACTGAGGCGACGACAAATAGACCTTACATGGTAAGACTAAAGGAAAATCAAAGAGAATCAGGGAGAGAGTTGTTAGCAGTCGCGCAACTGCCATCTTCCGCTAGATCTATGTGTTGCATCTTCGGCCACACATCAGGCGAGATAGTGGCTAGATTTATAAATTTACTGATGTATCACTTTCAAACTCGAGGTAGGCACTATTAATTATTTTGTGATCAAGGTTGAAAGACTCATATCATAGACTTGTGGTGACCAACCATTATCTTGAGCCTATTACTTTCCCAGTGCTGGGACTCGAGCTTTCCCTCGTAGAGTATGGGCCATAATCCACCACGCTGACCCAGTGAGGTTTGGTGGATGTCACATGTCCTTGAATTTTTGTGATAAATTCTTGCACATGCCGGTTTCCTCACGATGTTTTCCTTCACCGTTTTAAGAGCGAGTGTTAAATCTGCACTTAGCTTTATGTCAGTGGTGCGGGGCCAGCATCTAAAGATCGAAAGTCGCACGTGCTCCCACTGACCCACACTCGTTCCTCGTGACCAATGATATTGATGAAAACGATATTCTAGTTTTTTTGCCACATTATGCAGTTACCGACGCACAAAACGTAGAGCCTTCACCTTGCGATGTATGTATCTCGAGCAACCTTTATAAAGTAGCAACTCCATATGAACTTAAATTGAACTGCTGGTAGGGATATGTCTTCCTGTGATAGATAGATATGTCTGATGTCGGGGCTTTATTTTATTGCTTATGTCCTTAATGTATGGTCACAGGTCTACCTCAAGTTACCGGTGAACAACCCGAAGTATCAGGATTATCGTCGGTGGCTTTGCGGCGGTGTTATCATTGCTGATGACTACATCCTCACTTCGGCGGCTTGCATCGAAGACGCTAAGCATTTCTACGTGGTCTCTGGTACTTATAAGTAAGGCATATGATATGTTACTTTTGGATAAACAGTGTTTTGATGGGATTCCAAAAAAATCTAAACGTAGTTCAGTTTTCCATACCTACCCACGCGAGGAAAGCTCTAACTACCTTAGTGTCTACAACAGTCCCAACCGTACGCAGTGTACCTACCTACAATTAAACTTGTAATTTGTTGGGTTCTTATCGTGTCTTTCTAACTATAGGGATGTCGAGACGTTGACAGATTATGACCTTATGAGGGATTAGGGATAGTCTCAGAAATTGATATTTTGTGCTTGTAGGCATGATGAACGTGACGATCGCTATAACAATATGTGCATCAAAAATGGAGCGAAGAAAGCTGTATGGAAATGTATTCCGAGAAGTGAGTAACTTTATATCACTAACCCTATCATCATTATCATCGTCAATAGCCTATTCAGTTCCAGCTGCTACGATTCAGGCCTTCTTTGATATACATTGAAGGCCAAAATAATATAACACGCTGGCCCAGTGCGGTTTTTACGGCGTCATTTATACGTCAGCTAAACTTTCTCAAATATGCAGGTTTCGTCACGATATCTCCTCCACCGTATTTAGTTAAACTATTGGTACCGGGCCGAGCTGGGATTACAACTTAATTGCATAAAGAAATTTAACATATTTGTGACTTAAAGATAGGTACTAACATATATTTCTCCCACAAAAGATTATGTTTTCGACGGCCACGAGAACGACAACATTCGTTGGATGAATAACGACATAGCCGTAGTTAAAACTGAAGACGAGTTTGATTTCACTCGAAGAATAAGGGGATGTGACTTCATACCAAAACCGATCTGCTATAATAACCAGAGTCAGAAGCTTGAGGAGCCAGATACCACTGCTAGTATTGCTGGTTGGGGGACTACAAATAAGTATAATGATGTAAGTATAATGTATGTCAAGCATCATCATCATCAATCAATTAATAATTTACATTTTGAAGTTTGGAGATCAGAACGCTGAAAGAATCTGTTGAATAAAGGTAATCTTTATAAAACACGTTACCAAGGAAATTCTTTAAAAAAATGCCCTAAAGTAATCTTTGAAATTATGTTTTTCTAAGTAATTTGATTAAAAGGTTACTAATATCTTAAATCTTTCAGTCATTTGGTTCGAAAAATAGTGGTTACCTGGAAAGTTTTTCGGGAGTTTTGAAAATTGGTAATTTTATAGGTTTTAATGTGCTCTTTCCGAATTTTGACTTTGCAATTTTGTCTTGAACTGAAAAAGTACTAAACCTTAAGGTCTACAGCAGTAGCATCATTTGGTTTCAGCCGTTTAGTTTCAATGCTTTATCAGAATAATTTAAAAATATTATATATTTTTACAGCCAGAAGGTGGTGCTCAAAATCTTCTAGAGGCACATGTAAAGATTATTGGAAAAACTCGCTGCAAGAGACGATGGGGCAAGAGGTATCACAACATCATCGATAACTACATGATCTGTACCAAAGACTTGATGCCAGATATGAGTGAAATTTGTCAGGTTTGAATTCTATACTTTTGTTTTTCAAAAGGTGTGTGATAGTATAAACTACGCATTTTTGTCTTAGATTTCAAAAAATTGGTCTGTTTTTTTGTTGTTATTATTTGGACATATCAGTATTACTAAAAGTATGTGTTTTGATCGTATCCATAACGTTTTTCTTAAGCATAGACACCGTTAACGTTCAGTGTCCCACAAGGTTCTAACTTTGGTGCGTTGCTACTTTTACACTTACTACTACTTACTTACTTCTACTAATTCGATGATTATTTATAAAATTACCTAGGTAGGTGTATAGTGTTTTCAAAATACTTTTCAGGAAAAGTACGTAGACTGCACCGATATCATGTATTCAGGGGAGTCGGGTGAGGAGTCGAGAAGGGTTCTAAGTCCAAACGAATTGGTTCTGCATTCCGCTTACCATAATGAATCTGCAAGAAGACAACATCCTGGAAGTGGAGGATTTTGTGAGGTACTTACAGAATCTCAATATTTTAAATAAATAGGAATATGAATCGAAAACCAGCCAAGTGCGAGTTGGACTCGCGCACGAAGGGTTCCGTACCGTTATCTATAATTTATTTAATTATTTATTTTTAATGTGTGTAACTAAATATTCTGTGAATATTTCAAGCGTCTACCTCTTGCCGTTATCAATTTCGAGCAAAAAAAACACGTTTGTTGTATGGGAGCTCCTTAAATAATTATTTTATTCTGTTTTTTAGTATTTGTTGTTATAGGGCAACAGTAATAATTCATTTGTGAACATTTCAACTACCTAACTATCACGGTTTATGAGATACAGCCTGGTGATTGACGGACAGACAGACAGATAGACGGACGGACAGCGGAGTCTTAGTAATAGGATCCCGTTTTACCCTTTAGGTACGGAACCCTAAACATGACACCTAAAGACAAATAGTGATGATTATCATGCAACTGAGCAATGAGACGAGCAATGAGTTCGTCTGATAATACGCACCGCGCATAATGCTCATAACAATCGCAGTGCTACTCAGAACTTTAAAACTGCAAAGCAGGTACTGCGTAGCACTGCATTGCATCACCTCGAAACATCAGATATTAACTTGCGCACTATTGATTGGCGTTAGAATAACTGGCAAAGCATACGATAGACCAACAACAACTTAACTAAAGCTATTAATACTCAAGATTTATTTGTACTGAGAAACCAAGCAACATACAGACTGAACAACATATAGGAGTATTTTGATTTCTAACTGCTCACTTTTTGTTACCTACCTACTTTTACATATAATCATATGTAATCAAGAACTTTAACCATTAGAACGACCATGGAGGTCCCCTTGTCTACGGGTCGGGATCCAACTCCATCGTGATCGGGATCATCTCCGCTTGCCTCGTCAAGGAACGGACCAACCAATGCTACGGACCATTTCTCTACACCAGTGTCTATAAAAACAAGAATCTTATCAGCTGCGCTATTTATAAAGATATTGCGTAAGAATACTATTATAATGAGATATTGATATGACTTAAATATAATTCATTGTTAATAATCTGGTATTGAATGTAACCTGCTATACCTACCATCTCGACGAAAACCAGTTCGAGCACCGGTGTAAATTGAAAAACAGCGCTGCGTTCTCATCTACGATGTGAACCCAGCACATGCTGAATTTACTCCATTTGCACTCTGACTGTAGGTACATTGCTTATATTGTATAGTTTTAATTAGATACTAAGAACTCGAAGAAGCTGTGTATCTTTTGTTTGTAGTTGCAATAAAGAATTTCTTATCTTATCTTATATACAAAAAGAAAAAGCTAAACCTTAATTATTTTTTTACGCCTAGTAGTTCCATGTTTGGCCACTATTTCGCCTGATGTGAAGCGATGATGTGGCCTAAGATGGAGCACATAGATCTAGAGAGACACGGCAGTTGAGCGGCTGCTCAGACCCGTCTCCCCGATGGTTCACCGAACATCATCCCGAAACACGACTAGGTCGCTTGGCGGCTTTGTTCGGTGGGGTATAATATCTATTAAACTTTTTTTCCCTTACAGAACTAACTGCGATAAGCTGTTTAGATCACAAATAACGCATACGGAGGTGGATATGAGCTGGATAGACCATCCCGATGGGTAAGAAATAAAATTAACTTTAAAAAAATATGTCACCAACTACTGTAGCAATCTTGATAAAGTTACTCCTAATCAAATATTATGTTATAAGAACAGATAAATTAGCTTTACGAATATGACACTGGTTATAAAAAGCATACCTACATCTTTGTCCTACATACCAAATTGCAAAATAATCCGTCCAGTCCTTATTGCGTGATTCGAGTAGTCCATCCATCCTAAAAAACTTTCGCGTTTATAATTATCATTTTTTTATTTCAGCCCAGCCAAGAACGAAATAAAAATGAGGAGAAAACAAGAAGAAGAAAAAATTGCTAACAACACTAACTCTACAGGATCACCAAACTTGTCACTAGCTTTAGATAAGGCTGAGCAATACACAGGGGTCGTAGTAAGGGTATTTAACGATACGGCAAAATCCAAAACTGACAGCAGTGTGACGTCAAATAATACAACAGAATTAAAAAATGTTACGGAGACGTAAGAGCCTTGAAATAAATGACATGTAGAGAATAATTATTTTTTATTAAATACCACTATTTTATGATAAACAACACAGAAGCCTAACTATGAGCTTCTCCGTTCCTTTAGATATGTTTAGACAAATAAATATGCAAGATTTTCCATATAAATTATAGTAAAACTGTAACTAATAGGGTCGGTAAGTTTTTGACAGAGAGTTTAGAAGATAAGACCCATACATGAGACTGGAATACCACTAAGTAAATGTATCTTGGTGAAGTCTTCAGTGTGACAGCATAGGTTTAGCACGAAATCACTATTACCTGTGGTATTACGTGCGAATGTAGGTACTAAGTATACGACTTAATGCTTCATAAATAAAAATACCCATTTATAATTTGCAATTTGAAGGCGCTTTTTGTGACGATGACTCGACACGATAGCTGGGAATGGTATGGTGCAGACTGATTGTACTCGTAAAAGACGCAACACAAACCGAAGAGGCATGTAAACAGTCCTATACATGTTAAACTGTTTGAAAATTTTAAATTAAAAAATAAAATAAATTTAAGTTACATTACCAAAACAGTTTCGATTAGCCTTCTGAATCTATGACAGACTAGTTACTGCCCCTACCTTCGCGAGCGTGAGATTTGGTTATAGTGCTATCCCTTGAGAACCATGTGTTCAATTAGGATAAAAATTATGCTATATCTATAGTAAAGTAAAGGAAAAGATAAAATCCTAAACTTTCAGGACTAAAATAAGGCAACACTGCAAAAAAGTCATGAATCCATATTAATGAAACGATCAAAAATGCGCAGCGCATCAATAAACTTTTGTATGGATAAGCGGATGTAGCTTTTCGCTCACGTGTTATGATAATTCGTTTCTTCAAGAACCATGAAATTGACTTTGAAATGATTGATGACGACATTAAAACCGTAATGAAAATTAAAGTTCACGTTCTTGTTATTAAATATTTTGGAACATGAAGCCTGATCACTGTATATTTGTATTAATTTTATATTTTCTAGGTAAGTAAGATAGAAAATGATAATGAAAAGAAATAGATTTTACACAGAATATTTACATAGACCAAACTTAATTAATTTTAGATGTCAGAGCCATAGAAGTAGCCACAGAACTGCCAAAACAAGTTGAAAAGATACTCAATGAAACAAGAAGAATTATAATGGGTGAGGAAGTAACAGATGCCAGACCTTACATGGTAAGAACAGAAAGTACTACTAGGGTATGCTCAACACAATTTTCTGTCCAACCTTCTTCTTTCTTATCAATAAAAGAGTCAACGAACTTAATAAGTTAGATTCTAGTAACAGAAAATTCGACAGGTATATCTCAAAATGCCGCGTACCAACAAAAAGGCGCCCAACTATCGAACATGGCTTTGTGGAGGGATGATCATCCACGAAGAGTTTATTCTGACATCAGCAGCTTGTATTGAAGACGCAGAACACTTCTACGTTGTTTCTGGCACTTACAAGTATGAACGTTTTGTACATATACATAAAATTAAATAATACTGAATAATCAAAATTAATTCTTAGTGAGAATTTCCTTAACGAGACGAATCCTGTAAATAAGTGAGTACTGACATGATATCTCTATGTGGTGCTTCAGATATGCAGATGATGACGATAGATACAACAACCCATGTATCAAAAACGGAGCAAAGAAAGCCATTTGGAAATGCGTCCCCAAAAGTGAGTACATTTTGACTAACGTACCGTATACGAAGGGTATTGCTCGATAGGAATTAACAGGATGACGATATTGCACGCCTTTCAATTGATATTATTTATCTGTGTTACGTCATTGTCTCTATTTTCGATCTCTCTTTGTTTATGCTCTTGTAAGTACATCTTCTAACTCTCTCTCATCTTTCGCAGCTACCGTTGTCTACTGCTTTACTAAATTACCATGTATAACTTCTAAAATATCAAATACTTTTCCATTGTCATAGATTACGTCTTTGACGGTCACGAGAACGACAACATCAGATGGATGAACAATGACATAGCCGTTGTGAAGGTTGAAGACGGTTTCGATTTTACCAGGAGGATCAGAGGTTGCGACTTCATCCCTAGACCGATCTGTTACAACAACCAGTCGCAAACCTTGGAAAATCCTGGCACGGTAGTCTCTATTGCTGGGTGGGGTTCCACTGCAAGATACAATGATGTAAGGGGTTTGTGAGAAGTTTCTTAATTTAATTACTATGTTCTGTGATAAGGTTAGATATAGTTTTTATAGCGAGTGTTGCCGAGCGGTAACTTGTATGCCTTACGATCCAACGCCTGCGTTTGAATCCCGACTCGGCTCTGCAAATGTGTACGAATTTTTTTCTACCTATATACGGATTTTTCACGGTCAAGGAAATCGTGAAGAAGCTCGAATATACGATTGAAGTGGCTCTAAACAACCTAGACGTGTTTCGGGATGATGTATGGTAAATATTAGATTACAAACTTACCGACAAAAGAACCCACGATATTTGAACCGTGGGTTTCGCTATAAGATTCGCGATAAGATTACATGAAGACCAAAAATACTATCGTAAAGAACGAATTTATTACAGTGGGTAAACAGAAGAAAAGAGAATCAGCAGAATCTTCTCGAAGCAAATGTCGAGATCATCTCCAAGACGAGATGCAAGCGCCGCTGGGGCGCCCGGTACCACAACATTATCGAAAATTACATGATCTGCACGAAGGACATCGGGCAGACCATGTCGGAAATTTGTAATGTATGATTAATCATCTGCATCTAAATCACCTTATTCTCAATCATCAACACTTATAAAAGGTTAAACAGGACTACTAGAAGGTTGTCTGGCAGAGATCGCTATAAGCGACAAGACCGCCGCCCATTGTAACACTTTAGCTTGAAGTATTGTTTGTAATTATTTCATGTTGTTGTGTAACAATAAAGCGTTATCTAATCTAATCTTAAGCAAGCAGTCTGACAGATGAATCACACACAGGCAATTTTTCTTCCCCTTAGATCAACCTGTATATAGGTACCTTCTCTGACTGCAATTTATTTAACTGTCGATATTTATTGCAAAACGATTACGATGTTCATTTTTCTGATTGCTTTACTTGTTATGTTCATCAGCTAATATTGCTGTTCTAAATAAGTGGGTCGGAATAACTTCATGTCATTCGGGTTCTTACGGTAAAATAACAATACTCCCAATTAACACATCATTAAAATTTGCAGGAAAAATACGTCGACTGCCAAGATATAAATTACTCGGACGACGAAGACATGCGACGCGACGCCAACATTCAACACGTGGAGAAGATTCCCACCAATCTGGTGATGCACTCGGCGTTCCATAATGACAGCTTACACGACCATTTTGAAGACACGGGAATGACTACCATGGCTGGGATGGGGATTACACCAGAACGGAGGGGGTACGGAGGAGGAGTCGTCGATGGAGGATTCTGCGAGGTAAACAGAAGAAATATAAGGTTTTTGAAAATGTTTGGCACTTGATGGTCAATGCAGTGGCCTTGTTAAGTTTTGGTTATCACTGCAAGTTGTTGATGTTTGTAATAGGCGTAGTTACGATAAGGTGCATGACCTGCACTTTTATGTTATAAAGATAAAAATATGCAGGAGGAAATATGCAAAATCAGAAAAGCAATTCTCAGCAGAAGAGACTATGACAAAGATCTTACGAAGTAAAAATATGCAGATATTTTTGTATTAGGAAGAATTATCACGGCGCTACTCACCAATCAATTCGCCAGAAATCTACCGCTGAATTTTAAACGGGGCAAAATATTATATCCTAATGTTAATATTTTCTTAAATGATGTTACCGAATTTTGATAGTTTGTCACATTTTTTCCCCACAGAATGACCATGGCGGTCCCCTCGTCTACGGCACGGGAGTCAACTCCATCGTCATTGGCGTGATCTCAGCCTGCCTCGTCAAGGAAAGGACTAACAAATGCTACGGACCCTTCCTCTACACCAGCGTCTATAAGAACCGACAGTTCATCTCCTGCGCTATCTATAAAGATGTTGAGTATGTCGTTTTTAGGATCATTTGCAGTTAAATTTCAGGACAGGATGTTTGCACGGGCTCAATTCACGTCGGAATAATGTTGAGTCGCCGAGACCTATCAACTAGGCAGCCCTGAGCCCGAGCGACATCATTATCATCATCATCATCATCGTTAGCCTACATCAGTCCACTGATGGACATAGGTCTCTCCTATGGCTCCATATGTATTGTAGCCGAGCGGCATATTTCGTTTCATTTTCTGCAACTACTATGGGCAGGCGTGTTGGACACTACATACAAAAAAGTATATAAAGATATTATAATAGATGGATTTTATTATGTAAGGTAACTGTACTATTTCTATTGTAAGTTAATAGAACCCGTTCTTCTTTACAGACCTAAATGTAGAAGACAGTTTAGATCGGGGGTAACACACGTCGAGAAGGTTTTGTCTTGGAAGAATCATCCAGACGGGTAAGATCAAATAAAATACTTACCTGAAATGTACTACTTGTAAATTAAGCATAAATGTTTAAAAAAAATGACACAAAACATGTGTCATTTTTTCTAAACTGATACTGAAATAGTATTAAGCACTTGTGTCCTTGTTTACAGACCCGCAAAAAACGAATTGAGTGAAGAAAAGCCAACAGAACCAGCTCCAGTAATCCAGGCTCGAGCACATGACCCTCCAGTAGACGCAAGTGGTGACAAAGTCTTCGCTGGAAGTGGTTTCATACTTCGGGATACCAACGGCACAGCTCCTAATGGAACTACGGCTATTGTTTAGGTCATTAAGAATAATAAAGCGATAAAAACGGATGATGGAAGTTTGATTTTATAAGACTTGTTGGATTAGCTAAACAAATAAAGGGCATGTTCTATCAAGCATGTTCTATTACTAATGAAGATAAATTAAGAAAAAGATGATTATGCTTTTATCATACATGGTGTTTTATTGCAATTCAACATGTATGAACAATATTTTAAATATTGAAAATAGCCAGGAAACATAATAACATAATTTATAGCTGAAAATAATACTGGGACAAAACTAAATAACTAAACTACTAAATTACAAAATTTAGTATGGTTATTTATTTGTGATTTTTGTCGTTATGTGTGACGTTATTAAATGGACGTTGGGATATAAGTGTTAGTACGTTTCGTTTAATTAAATAATATAATATGATCCATCCATTGTTGGTGATAATAATACTGGGACAAAACTAAATAACCAAACTACTAAATTACAAAATTTAGTATGGTTATTTATTTGTGATTTTTGTCGTTATGTGTGACGTTATTAAATGGACGTTGGGATATAAGTGTTAGTACGTTTCGTTTAATTAAATAATATAATATGATCCATCCATTGTTGGTGATAGGGGAATGAAATGATTAAAATAGTTAATATCAGATCAAGGTACTTATTGTTAAAATTGAAAGACATAAAATTAATAACGAATTAATTGTAGAAAATATTAATTTAAAATTGCAAGCTTCCGGCCATCATAATAAAAGTCATTCAACGGAATCGAAAATTGTGATTGATCGTGAAATGAACTAACTTTGTTATTAAATTCTAAACAAATAACTTTACATAGCGATCCTTTTGGGATCGCTCCTTGAAGATGACGGAATTGTTGAAGATTGCGGCGTTTTTCTTAATTATTGGTAAGATCCCTTTGTAGTTTTTGATAGCATACTTCAGATAATGGAAGGTAATTTAAACTAAAAGCTACTTATACACATTTTGATTCTGCCGGATCAGGGTTCAGACAATTAGCTCCTTCTTTTAAAGACTTATTGATAACTTAGAGATCGCAGCCGACATAATATATATCTTTGAAAGAATGGAAATACGATAATTTGAAACTCTATATATATTCTAAGCTTTAAGCTTAAACAAAGCTCACGCTTGGGATATCTTGACTTCTATTTGCATTGGACATTTTATTTTTTATTATCACGTTTTTATTTTACCACTTTACCACGTCTTTATTAAGTCATTTTCTTGTTTGTCTGTCTGTCGTTACGGGTGGAATGTTGCAACTCAAATTTCGAGCACTTCTCGATTAGCTATCCGGCTGAAACTTTCGGGGTAGCTCACAACTCGATGACATTCTAAATCCATTTATTAGCATGCAATGCCGACCTAACCTCAAAAGGTGCACAACGCGGTTTTTAGATATTTTTTATTTATTTTATTTTTAGCTTTATTTTACGAATGTAGTAAGAATTCTCAGCATTATGGTCTCAAATAAATATAACAAACATCTTTCTCTAGGAACTTGTCTATCGAATCCAACTACTGAGCCCAGTCAAACCACCGACAAGCCTAAGGATGAATCAACCCCAGCACCAGAACCGATTGTCAAAGCCAATCAGAGCGAAGCCGAGAATACGACAATCCCTGACGATGCAGAAAATGAAATACAGGACGAAGGGTGGGAGTATGAGAACGTAACCGTAGTGGATACTAGGAGAATCCTGTACAGTAAGACGGTGGCTTCAGGGAAAAGGCCTTACATGGTAAATTATCTATAGTAATAGTAATTTACACACGTACACTATCACTATCGTCTATTCTTTTAGCATTTGTCCAATCCATCCAAAGGTTGTCTGTAAGAGATTGCATTACGCGATAAGACCGCCAATTGTATTACCCTAGTTAAGATTTCTATTTTGTTCATGTAATTATGTTTGTGGTATGCAATAAAGTGTTATTGTATTGTATTGTATTGTACACTTAGGCTAATTCTATACTTTAACTGATTTTGTTTTTATTACAATTCTTAAATTCAAACGTCTATTCAAAATTTTGCAGGTATACCTCTCACTGACGAAAGAATCGGCCAAAGCTCACAAGTACCGCGGCTGGTTGTGTGGAGGTGTAATTGTAGATCCTAGCTACGTCCTGACTTCAGCTGCCTGCGTAGAAGACGCGGACCGTTTCTACATCGTCTCCGGGACCACGAAGTTTGTCGACAGCTTCGATTACAAGAAAGATGACTGCGTATGCAAGCACAGGAGGAAGGTGGTCTGGAAGTGTATTCCGAAAAGTAGGTTGCCTTGAAACTAAAATTGGATTGCCTTTAATGATTTCTTTGTTTCTTTGTTGTCCACGCACGTCCACCTGTTTAGGAAAACGTACAAGTCCGGAAACTTTTTAAATATTTCATTCTTTCTAATTCCGGTGGTTTCTTCTAGATTACAAGTTCGACTTCCAAGACAGCATCAAATGGTCGTCCAACGACATTGCCATCGTGAAAGTCGATAAGCCGTTCAAGCTAGGAGTCACAGAAAAGGGCTGCCAGTTTGCCGCCGATCTCATCTGCTATAACAACATCAGCAGGGAGTTGGAGAAACCGGGAACTAAGGGGTTCATTGCAGGATGGGGCAGCGGCAGCAACTTTAGGGAGGTAAGTTGGGGGGTTGGGCAACCAGAATATAGCATGCAAGTCATTTTACAACGGCCAAACACACTTACAAGAGAGATATTAATTTACATGGTTCCATGTTCCATGCCCAAAAGATCCGAATGGAGCTCTATTGTTGTCCGTGACAAATGACATTTAACTTTATTTAGCCGAACCTTTTTTTTTTTTTTTACCTGGGGAAATCCTCATGGATACCTCTCCGCTGCGGGGGCAGCAGAGAGGTTATGTCGGACTCTTACCGACTAAAACCCCACGGTGAGCAGTCTTCTGCCATGGTGGGGCGAGATGGGGTCGCGCTAGCATTCACCATCTCGCCCCGGCAGCAGGCCCGGTAAACCGGGCCACTACGCCTATGGAGGGGTGACCCTGCTCAACAAGGCCACCCCCCAGACGAGTGGAGCCGTGCAGGCCGGCAGAGAGTCCCCCGACTCTCTACCAGTGGCCCCACTACGGAGGGTGGAGGAGGCGGTCGAACCGCCTCCTCCTCGCCCCCCTTCGTCTGCGTCGGAGCGGGTCAGACAGGACGTCGTCCTCTCTGGCCCGCTCCGCTGTCTCCTTCTGCGCCATCACCGCCTCGCAGAAGGAGACCACCGCCTGCCACGATCTCTCGCTGCCGAGCATGGCGTTCACCACGCTCGGCAGCGAGAGATCCCTCCCTATCACCGAGCTTATTAGAATACAACGCTGGAAAATTTTACGGATCTACAATCGGGAGGTCTCATCTAAATCTTTGGTCATTTCAGGGTGTGTACCGTCGTCAAAAGGGAGAAGAAGGTCACAAACCTGAGAACGCCAAATGCCTTCAAGAAGCTAAAGTCTGCATCATGGATAATGAGGCTTGCGCCAAGAAATGGGCACAGAGGTTTAGAACAATCATCACTCAGTACATGATCTGCACTAAGGACGTGATGAAAAGGCTAAGCGATATTTGTAACGTAAGAATGCATAATTATTTAAAATATAGATATTAATCGTTTTTAAGTCAATTACCAGGTTTTCCTAGTTTTTGGGTATCTATATACAATCTTAGTAACCAGAATCCAGGTATGAGATCGTTGTACGACTATCAATTAGCTTGAATGTCCGACTCGATATTCTGTCTTGCAGAAAAAGTACGCCAACTGTACAGACGTGGAAACCCGTCGGCACCTAGACGTAGAAGAATCTGATGCTCCGTCGACGAGCTTCAACGTCGATTTGGGCAGGCATTTGAGAGATCCCGACGATTACACTGCAAGGAGATCTTCGCTGCAAGGTGGATTTTGTGAGGTAAGATAAAAGGGCTTTATACACAAGATTAGTCCATCATCATCATTATCAGCCTATTACAATCTACTACAAGCCAGGACATAGACAAGACTGTTGACCAGTAATAGAATGCTTTGCAATAAACTTACTTTTAGTACCATAAAACTAAAGTGAAGTCTCCGGCAATCGTTCAAATGCCTACGTCAAATGCTTTGGCAAATTTGAAAAAAGGGCCTGCATTTAAGCACAAATGTCCCGACTCAGAAATGACATAAGTATCTCTCCCAATGCTTAACTCTGTGTCGTTATTTTAGAACGATCACGGTGGACCTCTCATAGTGAAGTACCAAGGCAAAGAGCGTGTCATAGGGGTAATTTCAGCGTGCAAGATTGATCCGAAGACTCATAGCTGCCACGGGCCGTTCCTCTACACGTCTGTCTTCATGAACCGACAGTTCATATCTTGCGCTATTCGTAAGGACGTAGAGTAAGTCTTATTCACATACTACAAAATATATATGAATTTTGCACAACACTTCTTTGTTACAATTAAAATTCACACAACTGTATAATCAAGCTCGTTTTGTTTATTTTTGTTTTAAGCGTGAGGACCTGTAATTGACTTTTTAATATACATATACCGATCATGTAATTATGACGTAGTTTAGGGCCTCGGTCTTACTCTCAATAAATAAATATATGAAAAAGTAAGAAAAATATGTGTGTAAAAAATAATTGATGATCAAGTTGGTTAAGGCGTCGATACGGTGTTCTGAAGATGCGGATCCGAAACTCGCTCGAGCACATCGTTTTTCTTTCTAAATATTTAAAATCTTAGATTTTTGCCAAGCTTGCACTAAAGTGATCAATGTTTATTTTTCATTGCTTTAGTTTCTACATACCGACATATTGATATCGTCGAAGATTTTTTACCTCAACGTATTGTATGTCGCTATGTAACTGCATAGGAAGATGTTTAAGAAAAGTTGATACACAGACTTTTCAAACACACATATCTACTATAATTTACATTATAAAAATGGCTAAGACTCACGGGTAAAACGTCGAAATTACTTACTCGCGACTAAACATACCTACTTCGACTGAAGTAACTAGAGAAGGACTTCTAAAACGTCCGAAACCTGGTCAGAGTAATTTCGACGTGAGTCTTAGCCGCTTTATAATCACTTACGAATAACACTCACGATACTTTTCAAAATACATAATTAATAACATCTGCATGTTACTTTCAGAGACAACTGTCGCCGCGTATTCCGTACTGGAATAACTCATGAAGAATACACAGTCGACTGGAAAGATTATGCGTAAGATTCTAATTAAAAAATATACGAAACTAACGTGCTATTCATGAGAGACAAGATTTTTAATGAAAATTAATTTTTCAGAGAGGATGACGACGATAAGTAAGTGATTATGACAAAGTTGTTATTAATTTTTTAATAGGGGATCAGACAGTAATCTAAAATATAAATCGAGAAAAAAACTAAAATGTAGTTGGAATGCATGTTCGTCGGATCAGAAAGATCATTCAATCAATATTTTTGTGAAAAAAATAATGATTTATATTTTTAAATCATTAAATAAATTTGTCATTTTTAATCTGTTTTTCATCTCAAACGAAACAACAATCACAGCGCATGACGTCATTTGAAGGCAAAGCAAAGTCAAGCTTGTGTTTATTTTACGTTTTTGCTTTTCATAAAATGTATTTTTACTAATTTTTCCATTCCATTACTACAATATAGTCCACAAACTTCACAAAACGTATTAGAATCTCTTTGCAAGTTTTATTTCGAAGAGTTTGTCATTTTCTACCTACATATGACGTCACATAATTTGAGGTGATCTTTTGCGCGGCAATATTTGAAAAATAATATTTAAACATAGTTTTAGGTACTTTTAGAGCGTTATTTAATTAAAATAGTATTTTTCATGGCTATATATATTCATTGTAGTTAATTTAAAACTCTTTCTGAAAAATTGTCCGATCCCCTATTGTCGCGAATTGAATTAAGCCGTAATGATTGGCCATCCTCAATAACACCTCGACGTTAATTTAGGCATATATGCGTAATCGCGTAGATATAATAAAATAACACCCTTATCTGCAATTTAGACGACTTGATAAATGCATGACTAGACGATACTTTACAACTAGTTGCTATTATATCATTGCGTTTACGAACAAGTCAGACTATCTCGTTAAAATGATATTAGAATATGAACTTGAATAGTTTTAATTGAATATGCATTAAATATGGGTATCTAATGTTTTATATTTTTGCAGAGCTGAAGGGAAAGATAAAGCTGAAAGGTTTGATGTTATAATGTTATTGATATACTCATAAGCCTCTTTACTCTTATTATATTTATACTAGCTGCGCCCTGCGGTTCCACCCGCAGTTTCCCCAGGATATAAAGTAGCCTATGTGCTATTCCTAAAGTCCTATAGTACCTAAAAGTTAAAGTACCTACATACCAAATTTCATCAAAATCGGTTCGGTAGTTTTTGCGTGAAAGAGTAACTGACAGAATGCCTATCGATGAGTGGACTGTATTAAATCTGGATTGAGGCTTGAGACAGGTGGAGTCAATGAAACGGCAGATTGGGCTGGTGGACGTCTGTATTGCTTGAGTGTCGGAGAGAAAAGAGACATAATTGGAGTTCTTACTTGCTAACGTTGGCACTATATCGCTAGTGATGCTAAACAAAACTATTACCGTACAAACTTTTAGTCGATATTAGTGTTGGGATTCCAACAGTAACAAAGATCCATCCAAACATACAACCTTTCGCGTTTATAATATTAGTAAGGATGAAGCATTAACGAATGCCAAGCGAAAAAGCAAACACGGTTTTTCGGAAAGAAAAATATGACCACCGGTTGGGACTTTCTCAAATTTGAATTAAATTTAATTTTACTTTCCGAAAACCTTGTTTAAGCCTTTTTATGTCAAAACAAAATATAATAGTATTTTTTTTAGATTATTTGATTATCAGCGTATTCCTTAATTTATGTTTTCAATTAATATTCTTATGTTTTTAGCGCTGAATCTTCCTCTGAAAGGTAAGAACCGTAGTATTTGTTAGTATCTACCATAATTAAAAACAAACGAAATTTTAAATAATTTATTTCAGATTTTACCTACACACTTATATTTTTTAATTTTTAATATTTTCAGTGAAGAAAAAGCTATTCTAAGAGAAAAGTAAGTATTAAACTGATGAGGTACTTAATAGTGTATGTGTAAGTCGCTGAGGCATAAAATATTAAACTAAATTTTAGGAAAGAAAAGAAAGAAAAAGAACCAGCGACAGACGTCAAAGAAACCTCAAGCAGTTCCAGCAACGAAGCCGCAGAGGACAAGAAAGAAGTAGAGAAAAAAGAAGAAGAAACAACGGAAAAAAACAAAAAAGACAAGAAGAAGAAAGATAAAGTTAAGAAAGATAAGAAAAAGAGTAAGGAAACTAAAAAGGTAAAGGAAGATAAGACAGAAGCAGATAAAGCAGATAGGAGGGGTAATAAGGAAGTTTTCTATGAATCTAGCAGAGACGAAAATGTAAATGATCCTGAAGAATAGAAATACAATACATTGTATATTGAGAAAGTTTGTTTTATTTTACTTTACAAGCTTTTTCCCGGACTTCGTCGATGGTATTTTTTCCAAGACCATCTAGAAAGACCTCCGCAATATATGAGAGTGTTTACTACGAAAAGGTCAAGCTAAACCTTCGTAGTCACCCAACCGATATTAATGTAACATACCCTACATGTAATCTAAATTGGAGGCTAATGCTACCAAACTCTGAAAACCGAAGATAACAAACATACAGACAAACCAACAGACAAAAATCCTAAAAACTTTCGTGTTCAGTTCCCCCTAAATAGTCGACCCCAGTTGGGTTTTCAAAAATATCTTCAATGTACAGAAATGACTCAGTTCCATTTTATAAAATAGTATAGAGTACAGTATAGAAGATTAACGCCAAAATAATTATACCAATTGAAAATCTGTCATGCGCACATTTGACATGGATTGAGTTAAAGCAATATAATCCTTATGTAGACCTAATCCGTGTACTTTAAGAAACAGGTGCATGGCAACACTATTTCTCTAGATAGCATAACTACGCTATGTAATTGTAAATAATCAGTTAGCTACATAATATAATAATATATTAATAGTTAGTGAAAGTCGGTCAAGCCGTTCTGGCTTGATCAAAATATATTAACCTTTTGATAGGTAAAAATGAATGAGGCTGGTAATTAGTTGTTACACTCAAAAATACAATTTATTAATAAGTTATTAAGGTCGATTATGGAACGAAATTCCAACCAGCTAACCTGAACTCTCGATACTCAAGTCCAATTTCAGAGTGCAGAACAGGTCACGGTCCTGCTTGCAGTTGTCTCCAGTCTTTTGATACATGTCGATTTCACACATGTAGTGTCCGCAATCGGTGTCTTTCAGTTGAAACTGTTCAGTTTCTACAACTAAATTGTGGATTCCAAATGTACCCTGTAAAAATTTGTCGTTAGGGAAGATTTTTTTAAGGGTTGGTCTGTACAAAAAAAGCACTAGGCATTATGAGCCTACCAGTATTTATGAACAACACTAATCACAACACTTAGGTGATGGTAAAAATCGCATTGAAATCGTACCATTTCGGACCTTATAAGAAGAGAAACTGTTTTAGTAAGACCAGCAGGCCTCCGTGAGCTCCTAATGTGATTTAAAATAAGCCCTAAACTGAATAGAAGGCTAAATTCGTTGACCATTTTCTTCCGGTGACAACCTAAAATTCACCGCAAAGCCAGACTTGGTTCATTCAATTCGCACCGTGACCCCGTAATTTTGTACAAACTGCCTCGCTAAGTTATCAAAAATTCCCAGTCGTCAGTAGAAGTTCATTTTTCTTAACCTTTTAACTATCGTAAAAGTGAAATATTGCGATAAATACACAGAACTCGCTCTATTTAGGTTAAATATTGAAAATGAAAAATTAATTATGAAGAAATGCAATGGAATCAGGCGTGACGTTGCGGAAATTCATCTCAAAACTGAAACGCAATGAAAATATGTAGGTTGTTGTTAGAATAATATATGTATGGGGCTGATTGCAAATGTAAAATGAATTAAAATTAAACTATATATATAAGTAATCCCTCCGCTTTTAATATATAATAATATGTATATTTAATAATATATATATGGTAATGAGCTTAATATTGTATATAAAAAAGTAAATATTAAATAATATTAAATAAAGATAGCCCTAACAACAACCCTCCTAATACGACACGTGTTTCGCCGTCTGCACGTGGCATCATCAAGTGTCGACTCGCCGAACGCTGAAACGAGAGTGAGCTCCCATCGGCGCTCCGTCGCTTTAAATACCCTCTCGCTCGTCGTCCCTACCACGTGATGAATGATCGAAGATGCGTAATAACGGAGACGACACGAGAGTTTGGTCATTCAGTAGTGTATAAGTGTGGTACTAATTGTTCCAGTACACACGACCTTGTTGTATAGTGCTGTCTTTTTCCAACTTTAAAATATATGTGGAGTCAGAGACTACTTTCGTACAAGGGCTTAATGAGCTCACGGTACGAGGCAGTTTATCTAAAGTCAACTGCATCGCTATTGACTTGTCAAAAGGTCACGGTAGGCTTGCAGGCCTGGCTCACTCCTCGCTGTGTGCGAGAGTAGCTATTTATATTGGTGTGTCTTGGGGACGTGCGAGTTAGAATGCGCCTTATCGCAGAGTTGCAAGAGTAGGTTTTATTAGTGTCTTGACAGAGTGAACCTTCTGTACGTAGCACTGTTATCTATTCTGTGGTAAGACATACTCACAGCATTTATAGGACAACTGGTAGGTATCCCTAGATACTGCAAGTAGCCCTTGTAATCGCTGGATTCGTCAGCTAGTTCTTTGCAAAGGTCGCAGATGTCGTGCGTGAACACAACCTCTAGTTTACCCGATGCTTCCTTTAGCAGAGTCATTTCTATCTGCAAATGAAGATATATTAAAAGTCAAAACATATTTATTAAATAAGCAGAGAAAATGCACTTATAAACGTCATGTAGGTTCACATAGAAATCAAAATAAGCAAGTTAAAATTTGTAATTAAAATATCATGACTGAAAAACAATGGTAAGCAAGTCTAACCATTTCTTTCCCATACTCGAATTGAAGTCCGGGCCCAGAAAAGAAATGCGAAAACTGAGTCTACCAGTGCTTCGGAAATAGAAGATAACACCAAGAAACTCTGCAAGGATCTCCTTTTAAAATCTTTTTAAAAGTCTAAAAATATAAACCTAAACAATGAGGTATAAATTGTGGGTAACATAACACAATGTCAAACTAAAATTGCGACTGAGATGTATTGTAAAATAGGTAGGTATGTTGGTAAGGTGGTACTTACTATATTGTTACGTCACGCTGTAATTTCTTTCACCGTTTTTAGAGCGAGTTTTAAATGCATACCTAACTTGAGAAAATCATCAACTAGCGATCCTATTTATAGTGCGGTTCAGCGTGTGACTCAGCCGCAACTCTTACGACTTTTGTTCCAACGCACCGGAGTTGGAATTCCGCTGGCCCCGATGACTTTAAGTTATGTGCGGATTTAACACTCCCCCTAAAAACGGTGAAGGAAAACATCACGCGCATGTCCAAAACCCGGGTTTTGGTTCTTGGACATGCCCACTGAGCCAGCGTGGAGGATCATGACCCATCATACTCTCTGTGAGAGAAGGCCCGTGACCTAACAGTAACGTTATGGGCTGATGATGATGGTGCGACAAGGCTATTGATGGACACGGCCACGTTTGGAACTAATAGATTCCACCAATTTCATTCGTCTTAAGTCTTGACGTCACTGCGACGTTGAAAGCGCCGACAGTCGTCTTTTATACTCATGCAGATATTTTTATGGCTTCTAATTCCTGTTTATGCAGATTCTTGAGTCACATTTTATAAAGTCAAAGTCAAAAGAATTTATTAAACAGGCACAAAATTAATTAAAAGTTGAAAAAATAATATAGCTATAATAAAAGACGGAATCAAGGAAACTTTGAATTCTATTTTGACCCATAGATACTAGAGTTTTTAATAAAAATATTCCGTCCCGCGTACTCAGCACGCCAACAACGCACCTACACTGCGAGCTATGCAGATCCTTAACGCATTCACACAAGAGTTTCAACAAGTCTACATAATAAATGATAGTCTAATAATATTGTTATCAATTTAAAAAGCTTTCTTAGTTATAGGTAATAGTAAGTATTCTCTGTATAGTTAGTGTTTAAGATAGTGTAAGATAGTAGTGGTTCTTTTTCCGATACGGTGGTAGAGTCATTGTAATAATTGACGTTCATAAGTGCGTCTGTGACGACAAAATTGAATAAAGAACTTTTGATTGATTGATTGATTGGTTAGCGTTTTGTTAATAAATAAATGCAAGTACCTAGTTTTTTCCAGTCGAACCGCAGTCCCCAGAGTGGAGCCCCATGCGTTCGACAAATTCTTTATTTCATGGAACTAAGTGATGAGACGAGCAAGTCGTTCGCCTGATGGTAAGCGCCACGCCTGCCTATAACAATTGCAGTGCCACCCAGAACTTTTAATACCAAAAAAGCAATGCGTAGCACTGCATTGCGCTCATCACCCCGAGACATCAGATATTAAGTCTCGTATGCCTAGTAATTTCGCTGGCTACAATTCCCTTCAAACACAGTAATGCTTGCGCACTACTGCTTGGCGGCAGAATAACTGGCAAAGCAGTGGTACCTACCCAGACGGCCTCCCCGATACGAGACACCTATCACGAGTACTTAAATGGAAAATATGGTCGGTATATATACCTCTGAAACGGTGTAGCAAATTCTGGCTTTCTCTATTCACGAAAGTTACGTCACCGTCCTTTATTCAAAAATAGTCGTTCACCTCCAAAATGATCGATACACATACGAGAGATCTACCACAAGTGTTTACATTCATTTCTGGATTTTCCACACTCACCCTAAAAAACTAAAAACGACGACGTTGGGTGACGAGTGCAGTGCAGTGGATTTGCATAACAATGTTCTGGGAAGTGCTGCAACTGTCATGGGTTGTATTACCATCAGGTGAATTTACCTTGGGGTGCGTTTTATGTTATAAATAACTTACCATGATGCTTTCCAAATCCTTGAGGAACTCGACTTCCCCATACATCTGAGCCGTGGTCTCATTGTATCGATCGCACATTATACGTGACGTGTCGATAAAGTCGTCACCCCCGACCACGTAGACTGGCGACTCGAAGTTGAGTATGAATTTTTGCTCCTTGGGAAAAAAGAGTATCTATGTCATGTTTTAATACTTTAACATAACTTTTTTTAAGTATTTAGGTACGTTTGTTTAGTGAAAAAGGGAAATCAGTTTTTGTAAGAAAAAACTACATATATTCCCTGGGCTTGGGTATGGCTCTCCCAACATCTCCAAAAGCGGGCTAACTCTTGTCAACATCCCGAGACGAGCTTGTCTTGTCAACTTCCCGAGACGGGCAATGTCTTGTCTACATCCTGAGACGGGCATTATCTTGTCAACATCCCGCCGAGAGGGTAATGTTTAATCAACATCCCGAGACGGGATTATCTTGTCAACATCTGGAGACGGGCAATGTTTTGTCAACATCCCGAGACGGGCAATGTTTTGTCAACATCCCGAGACGGGCAATGTCTTGTCAACATCCCGAGACGGGCATTGTCTTGTCAACATTCCGAGACGGGCATTATCTTTTCAAAATCCCGAGACGGGCAATGTTTTGTCAACATCCCAAGACGGGCAATGTTTTGTCAACATCCCGAGACGGGCAATGTCTTGTCAACATCCCGACACGGGCAATGCAACATCCCGAGACGGGCATTATCTTTTCAAAATCCCGAGGCGGGCATATCTTGTCAATATCCCGAGACGGGCATTATCTTGTCAACATGCCGAGACGGGCATTATCTTGTCAACATGTACCGAGACGGGCAATGTTTTATGAACATCCCGAGACGGCATTGTCTTGTCTATAACCCAACCTCCCAAAACAGGAAACCATAAATATAACAGAAAATAATTATATAGGTAAGTGTAAATATAATTTACCGGAGCATCTGGTACTTGACAATCACACAGACCTAGCAAACTTAACAGAAATATCACAAACATTTTGCTGTAACAAATGAGGCTTCTATACAAGAAATTTAATTTATAAACGAGAATATAATGTATTCGTGTCGAAAATCTGATATCGTGCTTGTAGGAAATGTTAGTTCTTTTCGATATTATCTATACTATTGTTGTGTACACGTAATGTTTTGATTTATGGGTGTTTTAACCTGTCAGTATAGCACAGTGATAGCTGTGACAATACAAGGGCAAGGAATATAGTTTAAATACTATTATTTTTCCTTATGAACATAATTAAGTTTTTGTTAGATTTAGGTTTTGATTTATTAAATTAGCAGCTAATTTTATTGGTGCATGCGTCCACAAACCTATACTAAGTGGCATGTTGATATCGTGTATCATGTATTGTAGATTTGTGGATGTGTGCATCTCAAACCTCAAACCTCAAACATTGTCTGCTTTTTATGTATTTATTGTTAAGTTTTCTGATTGCACATGATTTTGAGTTGCAATCCAGTTGTTTATTATTGTTTTATATGGTATTGTACCGATTGTAATTTGTTTTAGATTAGTTTAGATTAGATTAGATTAGATAACGCTTTATTTTTACACAACAACATGAAATAAATAACAAACAATACTTAAAGATAAAGTGTTACAATGGGCGGTCTTATCGCTTATAGCGATCTCTTCCAGACAACCTTTGGATGGAGAGGACCCAAAGAAACTGTAAGGGACGGTGGTGTTGTGTAATAAATAAATAAAAAATTCACAGGTCACACATAATTATTTCCCTAGTTTTAATTAAGGCCTACGCAGACGACGAACATTCTGCTGCGTACTTTTTGTCCGCGAAAATAGAATACTTTGAATTTATTGCGCCAACGCAGGCAGATAAACTAAAGTCATTAAAACAAACCGAAAAACTTGTCTGCGCAGGTTTTTAGACCTAGCGCTAATTAAAACTTGTTTTACTCGTTATCTTGAAGTAGAGTGTAAAGCTTTGGGTACCTAATTTTACATTAGTTTAAAAATAAAACATCGATTCGCTAAAAAAATAGAATTTAATTTACCCTCAACCTCTAATCGACAAAAATTAAGTACAATCACAACATTAAGTTTTACTTCAACCAACTAGATATAAGTAGTGTCTTTATATAGTAACTATCATAAATAACGTAAATCATAAACTTAGAGAAAACAAAAGAAAAACGAAGCAAAGTGTTTAAAAATTTATTTAAAAAAAAGTTACAAAACAAAAACCTCGATCATGTTTGCCCCAACGTTAAATATTACAAAAGTAAATAGCATGCTATAACAAGTTACACATAATATAATCAAATAGTGCTTTAAAATTGCAAGTAAGATAACAATTAACAAACAAGCATACATATATAACATTGTCTGCGAGTGAACTGGGAATAATAAAAAAAAATGCTTAAATTTAAATACAACAAAGCTGTTATTATGCTGCCTTTCTAACTAAAATTTCAAAAAATATGCGCTTGTGTAAATGTAACCACGACGAGCAAAACACGTTTTGATATCTCAACCACGTAATATCCCGACTCGCGTCAAAAATACAGCACAATTTAAAGACTTAGTAAATATAACTCGCGCCAAATTTCATGGCCGTTGACCGATACACCACGTGACCTGCGCAGTATACAATTTTGTATCAATTTTTGCTACTGCGCAGGTCACGTGATGCGCCTGTCAGCGGCCGTAGTTTAGAGGTAGATTTACTTAAAAGTTTGTTTAATGCCATCTAACGGACATTTTTAGCAACAAAACTCTGATCACTTTTTAATCACGAGTAAATTTTTAACATAAAAGAAAAAAGCTATAGTTGTTTATAATCTGGTATCCATAGGACATTTTGGTGTCCATAGAACGCGTGATTGGTAGATATATGACGCCTATGGCGTACCCCGTAGTGAAAACAGCATTTCTAAACGCTCTTTTAGATGCGAGTTCAATTTTCGATATCTTGAAAACGTAGTTCGTTGTAGTAGCATCATTTACACCCCCAAACAAAGTACATCTTTTACACGCTAAGAGACCAATGCAAACGACTTTACGATCGCGATACCTAAATAGAATATTAATATTTAAAATATATTATCTTAATATGTCTATATATTACTTTTCAAGTCTTAAATTATGCATAACCTAATACTGAAAAAGTAACCGACATCAAGTTAAAAAAAAACGTTTACACCAACTTTCTCGGATATGTTAACAATTGTAATGAAATATTGACTTTAATTTATAAGCTGCGGCCACATTATCACGATGTATTTGTGCGAATTCGGGCAAACACGAATGCCTTGTTGAATTAATGGTTAGACGCTAATGAGGCCAAGAACTTCACCAATGACCGAACACGAAGTTTTTATCGTGACAGCGTGACACGAATGTTCGTACGATAGTGTGGTCGCAGCATTACGAATTCAAAAACCTACATTTTACAAAAAAAAAAAATATTACTAATTTTGTTTAGATCATCAAAGTTGGCACAAACATACCCATAACAAGATAGGAAAAACGGAACCCCAAAATTCGCAATTGAATAAAAATAAATTAATATTCTTAAGACTAATCAAATCCTTCCAAACTAATTTCTAACAAAGTTTGGGATTCCGTTCTTGCAATAAGCACCTTAGTAATTACAATAGTAAAATACAGTTTTAGTGTGTTTCGTTACTATACTATATACTAAAAATATAGCTTCTTTCGTTACATACATTTATTAATGGAAGAATGCATAAGGAAATTCGCATTGAAAACGAGGAATAAACATTACTCGATACAAGATTCCGAAGAGGGCGGCACATTTAGAAAAAAGAAAGTAAAGAATTAGTTATAGCGCCATCTATATTCGAAATATGGAATTAAATCACAAAATATCGAATTTAAAGGTGTGCATGTGGCTATGACCACAGAGAAGAATTACTTTGGAGTACTGCGAGCTAAATTTTGTCTTTACGCTGGGTGCGACAGTAGCTATTCATATTGGGATGTCTCGACGGAAACGTGCAAGCTACATTGTTCCTTATCGCTGGATACGAGAGTAGCTTTTAATTGTGGTGTGACGGAGCGAAACTTCTGTACGTAGAACTATTATCTATTCTGTGCCGTAACAGTAATTGATTGAATGGTATTTGTAGAGTTGCCATAAAAATATAGCACTAAAATAAAGCCAAACGTCAACAAAAGTGGAAAAATGCAAAGATGTCAATAAATTGCTACAATCTAATAAATTAACTTTCTTTTTTCTGAATCGCCAATATTACCCTCTTCATATTGAGATGTTAATAATTACATACTAACTTTAGACTAGAGAACAACTAAAACTTTCATAGAGACATTCGTTAAGTTTTTCATAAATATAGTTCACTCTCAAAAACTATGCTGTGTTGACATTAGTCGAGCGGATGTGCGAGTTGGCTTTCCACTATTATTATATACAAATTTATGATATATAAATATAAAAACAGTAATGAAATATATTATATTCATGAAACGGGTAATATATTTACTTTAAGTGTTACACTCATAACTTTTGTAAAAATATAACTCTTATGGCCTTGGCTCTATTATATATATAATTCGTTGAATTTGAACAGCTACTCGTTCAAGTAACTCGTATGATGTCAACACAACTGAGCGCCGGCCCGTAACAAAACAAGAACAAAAACCCATGGAGCGAACATTCGTTCGAACATATCGCAAACTAAAATCGAACCTCTTCGCTCGGTTCGGTCAAAAATGTGCGTGTTTTGTAAATTACACTATTATAAAGATATATTATTATGTAACCATATTATATAAATTATTAGGCCGTAAAACATAAATAAAATGAATTATTAGGGGCCGAATTCGTACTTTCAACAAGTGCTTGACATTTCAACTTTTATTGAAAAACCTAGCTTAACTTGTAATTCAAACTTGGAGCCCCATCGTAGCATCTTTTTGTGGACAAACACCACCAAATGTTCGCTAGAAACTGTCATACAAAAATTTTGAAATGTACTTTTGATCCAGTTTATGGTCGAGCAATGCGACAAATGCAAACGACCTAAAAAATATAGACATTACATGTTGGCAGTATAAACAAACTTAATTTTAACTAGTAATAAACATCACACTCACACTGTAGCTTGTCCATTTATAGAATCAACCAATAGAACCGCTTAACATGAGACTAATGCTCAATATGAGTGAGAATTTAAGCCAACTCAAAAAGTACGAAAACATTGAATAATCTTGTGCGAGTTTGTCTGTAACTATTCATATAGTTGGGTCTAGACGTATTCTAGACGTTTCTATTGACTCATCCATACAGAATATTTGAATGGACAAGCAGTTTTCCCTTCGAGCCGGCGCAAAGGAAAACCTACCTTAAAGCTAATCAAACAAGTGTCGGAATGCGACAGGCGACCCGTCAGACCGCGTGCAACCAAGCAACTTTATGCGTGTTTAGATAATATAATATTCGTTTTAGTATCGTAGTTTATTCTGCATCGGTCGCTTCGGATCTGTTGAATCAATGTACCTGAAATTTTAGGTTACTTTTACTATTTTTTCGTGCAAAAGTTTGTCGTAATAAAATTATCTTATTAATGAACGTTAACGAGTTGGAAGTTTGATTTAATTTTATTGAAGTATGTCGCAAAGGTGAGTTTATTCTTCAATATAAAGGTAGGTTCGAATTCGCAGTTCGTCGCTCTGTCCAATTAGAAAAACTGACCAAACTAGGAGAAATGTTAGTAGTAGATGAGTATCCATAAGTTGTCTATTATCTAAATTCTAAACCGCTGACCGTGTCTGTCATATATGGCTTTGCTCTCATCCGCACAATGCGCTTACTTCGCTTCCATCGGCTCTCTTTACTCCTATCTGCTCACGTTGCTACACTTTGCTCCTCTGCTCGTTTCGCTCATGTCACACTAACCCACGTGGCTTACCTCCGCGGCCTGCGGCGGGCGCCGGCTTCACGCACAGTAGGCTCGGCTTTTCGTCCGCCTCCTCCGTCGCGCCAGCGCTGCCTCCCACAGACAACGCTTCCGCTCGCTTCGCTCATATCACACTATTCTAGTCGTGACTTACCTCCGCAGCTTGCGGCGGCGGCTGCGCGCGCGGCGGCGCCGGCTCGACACACAGAAGGCGCGGCTTGTCGTCCGCGTCCTCCGCCGCGCCGCCCGCGCTCCCCGCGCCCCCGCTGCCGCCCACGGACATCTGCGCGAGCGCAGTCAACACGCTGTCCATGCTGATCGCGGCGGCTGTGTCGCCTTCGCCCTGTATGACATAAACATGACATTAACCCTGTCATCTCTCTACATCTATGAGCTCCATCTACAGCTACATCGTCGTTTAACATCAAGCGAGATAGTGAGAGCTAGCTAAACATAGATCTTTTCATCCGCAAAGGCCTCCTCTAAAGATTTCCAAATCTCCCAGTCTCTAGCTTAGAAAAACTTAGATGTATGAGCGATAAAAAACAACCTCCAAGTTTCGGATGAAAAATTATAACTATACGAGTCTTAAGATTCGCCGCGGTTACCACTTAGATGGTTGACATTGTTGTATTTACATCTGAGCGCTACGGTGCCTTGGACGTTAAGCAGTTGGTTCAGATTGTTGTCTTAGGCTGTGTGCGAGATAGCACGCGAAGTGAGTCTGTGGACGTGACTATGGAAACACTGTTTTACGAGAATAATTATGTTTTATTCACCACTAGTTTTAATGATAAATACTATTAATTAATGATGATAATGCTGCTAAATAAACTATTGCTAATGAATGCCCCGGTTGCTGATCGGAAGTGCACTGACGCGGGCCGCGACCGCCGCGGGCCGCGTGCAGTAAGTATTGCTGCCTCAGCATGTGTTCGATTGCATCGAACATGCTCCCGAGGGCAAAAAAGATGAGAAAGATAAAATGAGGATGCTACAAAGATAATAGTTAGGTGATACAAGATGATAAACAATAGTATGCTTATGCTAAATGATAGGTTAGTTATAATTTTGAATGAAATTGAATAACAAGATGATAAAACATTTGTTTCTTATTAGCTAAGACGAATCAAACTATAGACTCGTCGACGCGAAATATAGAGCGTTTATTCGCGACGGGTGAGGTCGACCTATCTTGCTTCTTTAAACGCAAACTTGACCACCGCTTCCCTACTGTAGGCTCACGCGCACTGACACTCACACTTGCTCCTTGTTCGGACAAGGAGATATCACCCGCACTCACACTAGAGCTTTGCTCTTGTACCGATCGCTTTACACTGATATCACTCACACATACACTGCTGCTAGGGCCTCTCTCGGCCAGCTCGAGCGGGGGCTCGGGCGAGCTCCGCACCCACCTGCCTCTCCGCCACAGGAACCACAGGAACACTGCGATTGCTGCTGCTAACAATCCGTACGATAGTACATAGTTGTGAATATCGTGGACCGTTACGACATCTGTTTGTTGAGCCGTTTCCTTTAATGATTTTATCTGGTCTCCGAGGATGCTTAAAGAGATATTGATCTGAGAATTTTCTTCATCTAAATCTGAGTAACCTGGAATAGGCAGAGCTGTATTGACCAATTGATGTAACGGATTGATCTTGCTTTGTAAAATATTAGTTACGTTATCCAATCTATTTATATGTCGATTTATAATTTTATGCTGGCTTTCAATTGTCTTTTCTGTTCGCTTTAATATGTTAAATTCTGCCTCTACAATAGACGTCTGGTTCTTCCAAAGCTGAGTCAAGTGATTTTGATTCTGATGCACAAGTTCAATGTCACGCTCGTATTTTTCTGCGAATCTCTGGTCGAGTACTCCGAATAGAGAGTTAGCCACGGAGCCGACCGCGTTGATAAGCCCACGACGCATTCTCGACCGAGCATCATGTTGCTGATTCAACAACAGCTGATTATAATATTGCAGTTCATTGTAGTCGTGACGTATTTGTAATAAGATAGTCTGACAATGGCTTGATTCCGTAATTTTTGTGCATATTTGTTCTAAATAATTAGAATAATCTTTTGCTGCTGTATTTCCTTGCCAATAAGGAGACATGTCATAATAGGCTACGACTTTCCAATTGTCGCGAATGAGATGCATTTTCCCCACAGAGTCGAAATATAAAGTCTGATTGTTACTAAGCTGCTTCTGCTCATACGCTGCTTCCGAAGACGATAAGACACTCATAAAAAATATAAGTGACAATGCTACATTGGCCATTTTAGGAAGAATTTTTGTGCTACTCTGTGTTCTGATTTTTGCTTCTGCTTTATTTTCTTTTGCTTCGCTGCTTTTTTGCTTTGCTGATTCGCCGTTATGCTGATCTTGCTGCCTTTCGTTTGCTTCTTCGATAGGTAATCGTGATAATCTTATTGCCGGTCTCTTCATATAGCCATTTTTAGTTTTTAAAGTGACCACTCTTACGTAGCTGTCTTTTCCGGGGTGGACTTCGACTACTCGGCCTACTGGCCACTTCCCTGCTGGAAAATTGTCGTCGTGAATTGTGACTAAATCTCCAACTTTCAGATTATCTTGTGGTTTTAACCATTTGCTCCGAACAGATAGCTGGCTAAGATATTCTGTCTTCCACCGTTTCCAAATGTCTTGGAATATCTTGTTCGCTAGAAACCACCTTGTTCTAGCATCTTGAGCTGTTTCAAGGAGAGTCGTATCAGCTCGCTGGTTAAGAAAATGCGCTGGAGTTAGGAAATCAAGGTCCTCAACATTTTCGGATAGTGGGCAAAGTGGCCTTGAATTAAGAGCAGCTTCAATTTGTGCCAGGATGGTGCTGTACTCTTCGAAAGTTAAGGCCTGCTCTCCAATAACCCTTTTCAAATGCTGCTTTAAACTTCGAATTGATCTTTCCCAGATTCCTCCAGCACTTGGCCAAGATGGACAGTTCCAATGCCATTCTATGCTCATCTCTGCTATTTCTTTGTAAAAACTTTCACCAAAAGTTTGTTCCAGCTGCTGGTATTCTTCTTGTAAAATCCTATTACAACCTACAAAGTTGGTAGCGTTATCCGAATAGATGTGTTTCGGGGTTCCTCGACGCGCCGCCATGCGACGCAGAGCTGCTATGAAGGAGGAACTGCTTAGATCGGAGACTAATTCTAAGTGCACCGCTTTTGTCACCATGCATATAAACAAGGCGATATATCCCTTCGATGTTTTGATCCCTCGTCCTTTATTGGCTTTCACAGGAACGAATCCTGTCAAATCAATTCCTGTGTGGTAAAATGGTGGGGCCGGGTTTGTTCGATAGCTTGGTAGATCACCCATTATTTGCTGTAATTTTCTAGGTTCTCGTTTTTTGCATATCACGCAATTACGTAACTGTTTTTTAGTCGCTCGATTCCCTTTAACGATCCAGTACTTTTGTCGCAAAAGAGACAAAGTCAATCTGGCTCCACCGTGAAAAGAGAGCTCGTGAGCTTGATCTATGAGGAGCTCTGTTAACCGTCCGCTGTATGGGATAATCATGGGGTGTTTCATATCCTCGCTGATGTTAGCATTTTTGATTCGCCCTCCCACTCTTAAAATGTCCTCTTGATCCAAAAATGGATTCAAGCATGCTAATTTGCTGTTACTCGATAGACTTTGTTGTCTTTTTAAATGATCGATATCAGCTGAGAACTCGGTATATTGTACATGTTTTATTATTAATGACTTGGCTTTCCTCAGGTCTTGTAATGTGAGATACTTCGGTTTTTGTTTCAATGAAGGAGTGATTGCACGTAATATCCAAGCTAGTATTCGTGTTATTTTAGTAAATGAACTGAATCGGTTTAATAAATCATTAATAATGTTTGAAGTCTGGATGGTATTTTGAATGACGTACGCTTGTTTTTTGATCTCTAGATTGGTTTCATAGGTTAGCTGCTGTTTGGGTTTGAACCCCGGGTTTGATAACCACTCTGGACCGTGCCACCACAACGAGTTCTCTTTCAATTGCGATGACGACTGCCCTCTACTAGCCGCGTCAGCTGGATTCTCCTTTGTTTTAACGTAATGCCATGACTCAGGTGGCATTGAAGTATTAATTTTCTTGACACGGTTAGCTACAAAAGGCTTCCAACGGTCTGGACTGCCCTGTATCCAGCTGATTGCAACCATCGAGTCGCTCCATCCAAATATCTTTGTTTCAATGCTGTCGATGGTGTTAGTAACTTTTGTCATGAGTTTAGCTAATAATTCAGCTGCACATAATTCCAACCTCGGCAGTGACACCTCTTTTTTATTGGGTACTAACCGGGTTTTGGCTGCTACGAGCACTACCGATGCTTGAGTTTCCGTAACTACTCGTGCGTATATAACACAGGCGTATGCTTTTGTGGATGCGTCACAGAACCCATGCAATTCAATGACGTTGTTCAGCTCGCTATGAAGCCACCGCGATATTTTAAAATGGTTGATGCTCTCTAAATCTGCTTTTAATTTGATCCAATCATCTTTAATTTTGTCTGGCACTAGGTCGCCCCATTGCAAATCTAATTCTAGCCATACTTTCTGAAACAGCAGTTTCATTTTTGTTGTAAGAGGGGATAACATCCCAAGGGGATCAAAAGTTTTAGATATTTCAGAAAGTAGCATCCGCTTCGTCAGCTTCGATGTGTCCGGGTTGAGCTTGTCATATTGAAAGGAAAATTCATCTTTGACTGGATCCCATCTCAAGCCTAATGTTTTCGATGTATTATTATTATCGGTTTTGAATGCAAACGATGCTTGCTCGCTTTGCTGATTCTTATTTATATTCTTTAATAGTTTCTCATCGTTTGCTGACCACTTTCTTAACACGAATCCGGCACTGTTTAATACATGGTTTAACTCTGATATTTTGCGTTGTCCTTCAGTAATCATATGGGCTCCGGACACAAGGTCATCCATGTAAAACTCTTCTTTCAAGCTTTTTGCTGCGTTTGGAAAATTATGCTGTTCATCTGCGGCTAGTTTATGGAGTGTGAAAATTGCCAAAAATGGAGCTATGGTCATTCCGTACGAAATAGTGGTTAATTGATAAGCTTTAATAGGCTGCTCTGGCTTTTCTCTCCACAGTATCTGCTGTAGCCTTTGATCTTCTTCGCTGATAAGTATTTGCCTATACATCTTCTCGATGTCAGCCGTGTAAGCATAACGATACTGTCTCCACTTCAGTAACAGGGCTTGCAGATCCTTTTGCAAGTTAGGCCCTTTATGCATCAGGTCATTAAGACTGTGGCCTGATGATGTTTTGGCGGACGCGTTAAAAACTACGCGTAATTTGGTTGTGCTGGATTCGGCTCTCTGCACCGCATGATGAGGCAAAAAACATTCTTTACCCTTGCTTGGTGACGCTACCTTCATATGACCTAACTGCTCATATTCGCTCATGAACTTCTTATATTGCTCCGCTAAATGTTCTTGCCTGCTCAACTTACGTTCTAGATTTCTAAATTGTGCTGATGCTATCTCTTTCGACGACCCCAATTTCTCGAGTGCTTGCTGCTCTATGGGTAGTCGAACTTCGTAACGTCCGTTCTCTAATCGCTTTGTTGTAGAAAGATAAAAATCCACGCACTCCTGATCTTTTGCTGACATGTCATTTTGCTCCTGAATATCTTCGATTTTCCAAAACTGATGGATATCTTCAATGTTATTTAAGATAACATTGCATTGAAAAGTGCTGACACTGCCTCCACACAGTAACCATCCGAGCTGAGTCTGCTGAGCTAAGGGTTGTTTCAAATCCTGGCCTCGAATGATCCCGTCTAACATAATCATCGAGTAGATATCCGCTCCCAATAATAAATCAACGGCGCGACTTTTGTTATATTCTGGATCTGCTAAGTTGATGTGTGCTATATGTGACCAAGTAGGTTTATCAAATGAACGATTCGGTAGATTTTTTATAAGGTTATTCATAATCAAAACATTGGCATTAAATGTAAAGTCTGTGTAAATAGATTGACAAGTTATTTTTAACATTCCCTTGCAGTTATTTTCTTTTTCTCCTACGCCAAATATTACGCCTTTACATTGCTGACGTTTCAGACCCAGTTGTTGCGCTGCTCGCTCGCTAATTAAAGATATTTGCGAACCTTGGTCGATCAAGGCTCGCATAGTATGTTGAGTACCATCTGCTGCGGTTACCTTCACCATCGCGGTCGCTAACAATATTTCGGACGCATCTCGCTGCGACACGTGAGAGTGGTTGTTGTTGTTGCTAGGCATCTCCTTTTCATTTTTATAGAAAGGCGTTTTTTCATAACTAGGGCCTGGGGTGAAGCTAGGTTTTTGCTTAGCAAAACAATCATGCAATGCGGTATGATGATTTCCAGAACACGTGTGACACCTTTTCATTGAATGGCATTTATTTCCATTATGATCGAAAATGCAGTTTATGCAATAACGCAATCGATTCACAGTTTTAAGTTTCTTTTCATTCGATAGGTCAATAAACTGCTTGCAATTGGAGAGGGCATGGTCAGCGGAACACAGTGGACATTTATTTGCTGATATATGCATTGACGTTAGTGAAGGTTTTAGCTGGTTATTAGAATAATAATTGCGTTTTGAATTATAATTATTATTAGGTGATTGAAATTGGAATGCTTTTCTGTTCATTGGCGATGATGGTAGATTATGCTGCTGCTGAGGATGCTGAAATCTCTGTCCCATGTCTTGTCTTCGTCGCGATGCTTCGAGTGACGTAAACTTATTTTCCAGGAAGTTTAAAAATTCCTGTAGCACAGGCAGCTCTCTCGAATTTTTTAATGACTCTATGTACTCTGAATAAGTCTCACTATCTAACTTTTGAGACAAGATATGCACCAGAAGAGGGTCCCACGTGCTGATGTCAACGCCAAGATTTTTGATGGCGTGAAGGCTCTCTAACGTGACGTCATGTAGCTTTTTAATCGATGAAAATGATTGCTGCTGGACATTGGGAAGGTTTAGAAAGACGTTAGCATACGATGTAAATATGAGTTTTTTATTGTCGAATCTGTGATTTAAAATCTCCCAACAGACAATATAATTATCCGAGCTGATGGGCAGATGCTGGATTAAACGGTCGGCTTCTCCACTAACTTTCGCTTTTAAAAATTGCATTTTTTGTGCATTTGATAAAGAGGGATTTTTATGAATTGTTTCGCTGAATAGGTCCTTAAAAGAGACCCATTGATGGTAGTTTCCCGAAAATATAGGAATGTCCATTTGTGGGGTGGACTTGTCGCGGTACGATGTTGAACAGATTCTAGAGTTGATGGCCTTTCTTATGTTGTTAAATATTTTTTCGTGCTTGGTGAAGTGAAATTCATAAGCTTCATCTTCTTCTTCTAGCTCGCCGACTATCTCCCAATGTAGGTTGTCGATTGCTGTCCAACGACTTTGAAGAATTCGAAGGGCGTCCTCGAATTCCCATTTTTCTACGATGCTGACAATTTCTGTATTTTCCACCGCTCTCATAAATGCCTTAAAATTCACAGACTGCTTACGTAACATGTCATCTAGCTTGCTATTCGATCCTTTCGATTCCAAGATCGGGGCTCTGGTCCGTTCTTGTGACTCACTGGTAGAGCCACTCGCTGCTGCTTCCTGACGTGCCTGCTGCGGTACCTCTAGTTGCTTAGATGGTCCTTGTCGCTGCTCATCTTGTTGAAATTGCTCTTCGTAACACTGATTTATTAGCCGCTTGGTCGTTAAATAAATGTCTTGGGTACGCTCAAATTCCGAATTAACAAAATATTGATGGTTTGACTTTTCGTAGGGAATTATTTTTTCATGGTTGATTTGATAGTCTCTCCAGTACGACTCTAACATATCTAACCGCTGCTTACAATAATCAATGGTCTTACGCTCTGCACTATCCTTTTTAAAATTTACCAAAAGCTTTCTTATCTTCTCTCCAATCTCAGTTTGAATAAAATATAAAGTCTCCATTTTGCTGCTTGATAGATAACTTTTAAAAAATAAATGGAAAGATCTTACTCAATCTCTCGGCTTTTTGCTCACTCGACGTCGGTCGCTCCCGACGCCAACCCCTGGCTGTAGGTATGCTCTGCTTTGCTGCTTGCTGCTGCGTGGCTGCTGGACACACGTAGGGCGCTCTCCCCGCGATGTGGCTGTGCTGACGTAAGCTGCGCGCTCACGTTTCGAGTGCCAAGTATTACACTTAAGCACGATGCTGCTGCTAAATGCTAAGTCACTTTCCACAAGGACACACAAACACTGCAATCCAATTCACTGATACCGAAACTCCACCGAAAGTTCAAAAAACTCGACACGTGGCGTCCCGGTTGTAATTATCCGGTTCGAAAATGTGCGAGATAGCACGCGAAGTGAGTCTGTGGACGTGACTATGGAAACACTGTTTTACGAGAATAATTATGTTTTATTCACCACTAGTTTTAATGATAAATACTATTAATTAATGATGATAATGCTGCTAAATAAACTATTGCTAATGAATGCCCCGGTTGCTGATCGGAAGTGCACTGACGCGGGCCGCGACCGCCGCGGGCCGCGTGCAGTAAGTATTGCTGCCTCAGCATGTGTTCGATTGCATCGAACAGGCTGTCGGGCGGTCTTTAATTCCGACACCAAGGTTGTGGCCACACGAGAAAGAAAGACGAAAGAAATAGATTATTTAGTCTGACAAGTTAAAATATTTTCCAACATAATAGGGGATCGGGCAACTTTTCAGAAAGTGTTTTATATTAACTACATTTAATATATATAGCCGTGAAAAATACTATTTTAATTAAATAACGCTCTAAAAGTACCTAAAACAATGTTTAAATATTATGTTTAAAATATTGCCGCGCAAAAGGTCACCCTAAAACTCGTGACGTCATACGTAGGTAAAAAACGACAAACTCTTCGAAATAAAACTTCCAAAGAAATTTAAATACGTTTTGTGAAGTTTGGGGAAGATATTGTAGTAATGGAATGAAAAACTTAGCAAAAATACATTTTATGAAAGCAAAAACGTAAAATAAACACAAGCTTGACTCACGGCATTTGCCTACAAATGACGTCATGCGCTGTGATTGTTGTTTCGTTTAAGATGAAGAACAGATTAAAAATGTCAGAATTATTAGATTTTATTTATTGATTTAAAAATATTAATCATTATTATTTCACAAAAATATTGTTTGAACGATCTCTCTGGTTGGACGAATATTCGTTCTAACTACATTTTAGATATTTTCTCGATTGCTGTCCGAACCCCTATTGTCTTACCTTCTGAGGGCTCGGCTTGAAGAAGTGTAAATAGCAGAATCCGCGGAATCCCTGCAAAAGATTAAAGATTTTTATTATGAAAAAGGATGATAGTCCGAGAATTGGACTAAACGATATTAAATCAAAAAGTAATTAAACCCGTGGGGATTAGACTATCCAGGAATTGGACGTAACTGACAGACTAGACTAAAAGGTAAACTGGACCTACCGAACCGAACAAGGATTCCTACGTTTTATTAATAACTATTTACTATATGAGAAGGCCCGTGTCCCAGCAGTGGGAACGTGATGGGCTGATGATGATGATGATATAATATATATTATCGCTATTGTAACTATATCAGGTTGACTGGAAGAGATCGCTCTTAGCGATAAGTCCACCCATTGTACTTTAGTTTGTAATTTATTTTCATGTACGTTCTGATTCTTTTTGTTTGGTGTGCAATAAAGCATTTTTACCCTTGACGCAAAAAGGAGGGGTGTTATAAGTTTGACCACTATGTGTGTCTGTGGCAGCGTAGTTCTTAAACGGGTGAACCGATTTGGATGCGGTTTATATTAGAAAGCACGTTTTCTAGCGGTAGTTCTTAGACATTTAGACATGTTTTATCAAAATCGGTTCAGATATAATGAAATAAATGAAATAATATTTATTTGTAGGAAACACGGTCATAATAAAGTTTACAAAAGTTTTTAGAGTTCTGCGTGTCTCACCATTTCTGGCATACAAATTTTCATAATATTACATTATTTAAATTGATTGAAATAAAATGTCCCATGCATATAATTAGTACAAAAAATGTCAAAGATTAATTTAAAAAAAATACATAACCAATAAACATCAAATTAAATCAAATCAGCCGTCTTTTTACTTTTTATAGGGGTTGTGTCGGTGTTTTTAAAATTTAGATATATAATTTATAAATTTACCGATGTATTGTTTTGTATATCATTATGCTCTAAGAAACGTACCTTCCACACCATTACTTGGGGTTTGACGCCACGCTCGGTCAACGCCTGTTTCAGATCGCGCACTCGGGTGTTAGGACTGATGTTCGAAATCTGCAAAAGTACAAATTAGATTAGACAAATCTTTTATTGAAATACTTAGATAAGTTTCATTTTTCTGCAAAATGTACCTGTGCTGATTTGTACCAGTGTAGGCGGAATTGATGAGAACTGTCAGTCAGTGAGGAATCCTTTTTTTTATATAAAACGATCACATACATGGATCCTGACCCCTAACTAGGATTCCCTGTATCTAAGGAACCAGGAACTATGAGGAATATGGTCCCACAACACCCATACACAAAAAATGCTTGTCACTTTTTTTTTCTGTGCACAAACATTTGTCCCGTCGCGGGAATCGAACCCGCAACCTTAGTGATGTATAAGATTTGAATCAACCTGCCCAACCACTACACCACAGAGGCTGTCCTTTATAACTGGAGTGGTGTATAGGCTCTGGACACGGTGTAATTGCCACCCCCCGAACAAAGCCATGACATGGACGCTCACACATGAGACTGTACACAAAATCAGGGTTGCACAGAGAGCCATTGAACGAGCCATGCTCGGTCAAACTACAAGATCGAGTCCCTAACGTTGAAATCAGACGAAGAACGAAAGTTCAGGACGTCGGAAAAACTGTTATGGGACTCAAATGGAATTGGGCGGGACACCTGGCCAGGCGGAGTGACGGCAGGCGGAGTGACGGCAGGCCGAGTGACGGCAGGCAGAGTGACGGCAGGCGGAGTGACGGCAGGCCGAGTAAGGTAGTGACACTGAATGGTGGCCAAGACAGGGCAAGCCTAGCGTTGCGCGTCCGGAAGCAAAATGGGTCGACGCGAAGGTCGAACCTAGACACGAATAGCGCAGAATCGAGGCAAATGGCATCACATGACGTATATATTTCATTAACGGAACTATCAAAAATGAATAGCGCAAATATACAGTTCTAGTAAAATCTAAATATTAAAGAAATAATTAACAACCTTAAAATGGAACAACCTGTACCTATACCTCTGTATTCTGTGCCTATACTTAATGTTTCGTCCTTGTCACTCCTGAAAGTGACAAGGACGGAAATAAAGTCATCAAGATTACATTGGAGCGGTCCCGAGCGCAGCTATTGTTATGATTTTTATACATATTATAGTCAATACTACCTACTATTTTAAAATGTTACTATTTTAGAAGTAAGTAATAGAAGAGGAATGCGACACCCAAGACCAAAACCTGTTTAAGGTTTATAAGGTGTTTAAAATGGTAAAAATTGTAAAATTTATACAAATGAATAAAAAAAAATGAGAGAGGCCTGTACCTAGCAGTGGGATGTTAAGGGCTGTGGATGATGATGAACAAAGCCATGCCGTCAAACTTTGTCGTGTTTCCGAAAGATTTTACTGGGCATTATAAGACTTAAAAGCTATTTATTGTCTCAGGGTGACGAGCACAGTGCAGTGCCGCGGAGAATTTCGCAAAACAATGTTATGTTTACCATTAGGTAAACGACTTCACATCGTTACTCAATTACATGAAAAAGGCGTCATTGACTGGTTGTTACCTTGACAGAGAATTCAATCTCCGGCTTAGGGCGCTTGTTACGTTTCGGCTTGACGTCGCCCTCCTTTCCTTCCTTGGCTTCCTTGCTGGCGGACTTGTGACTGTTCCGGCGGCGCGGCTGGCGGCGCGGCTTACCAGGCTTACCCTCCTCGCCTTCGGTTGTGTTGCCCTGTGAGAGAAATAATTAATTTTTAGAAAAAAACAAAAACCGACTTCAATGTATCTTCCAAGTCCAAGGTCACATATCGATGAAATTTATATGGGACCACTTCGTAGCTATACTGAACCCGACGCAAAAAGAATTTTTCAAATCGGTTCATAAATGATGGAATTCTGAGGTAACAAACATAAAAAAAACATACAATCGAACAGAGAACCTCCTCCTTTTTGAAGTCGATTAAAAACTAAGTAAAACAAGGCGGTATGGTCCTAGAGACTTTAGCCTGCCCAAAAGAATTAAAAAAAGCATCGTCAGTCGAATGTTTTTTTTATGCAACTTATGACGAGACGAGCAGGTCGTTCGCCTGATGATAATCAATACGCCTGCCCATAACAGTTATCGTGTACAGTGTTTGTATGGAATTATATGTACGCGAAGGAAGCTCAGCGACGTAAATTAGGCAGATGTCTCAGAGACACTTTTCTGCACCAGAGGAGTTGAATTGGTGTATAAAAGAGATAGTGATAGTATATATATATATTTATCCTGGCCGGTTTCGGCCTCGGCGATCAGACTTCGCTTCAACGCTAAATTAATAGATAGAGCCGGGATGCTTACTTTTTAAGAAAACATCCCGGACATCATATTTTTTTTAAGATGTGATATTATTACTAAACTGGTGATAGGGCTTCGTTACTCAGATTAACCTGACCCGCTTTGCGCTACCCCTCTTGTGTCATCATCGCGCATCATTTGTATCCGTCTCATTTAGAATATAAGTGTGACAGAGACGGCAGTAGTACCTCTCCCTCGCTCTGGCTCTTGTGCGAGCGCGTGCGGCGGCGCGTGCGGCGCGGGCGCTGCGTGCTGCGCTCCTCCACGTCAGTGTCTACCTCCTTCAGAACGCACGCTCGCCCGGCGCTGGAATCATTAACAAAAGATTTAATATATATAGCAAGTAGGCACAAAATATGCACCTTAACGGATCAAACCGAGCTCACAGAAAGTAATTTAATTTAATTACATACGAATTTGATGGTAGTTACTTGTATTTTTGTTCATCATGTTTGTTGCAATGTATTCTCTCTGCTCTCTAAACAAGTTAGCTTATAAAAAGTAAATCCGTGATTAGATGTAAGACTTAGCAATTACTGTTATTATACTAATTAAGATCTGTGGATTTTGTCAATAAATAAATAAATGAATGAAATAAACAAATTCAAATTGCGTGTGAATATTCTAATGGAAAATGCATACAATACCGTTATTAATTACATACAATTAATTTTTAGAAAAAAACAAAAACCGACTTCAATGTATCTTCGAAGTCCAAGGTCACATATCGATGAAATTTATATGGGACCACTTCGTAGCTATACTGAACCCGACGCAAAAAGAATTTTTCAAATCGGTTCATAAATGACGGAGTTCTGAGGTAACAAACATAAAAAAAAATACAATCGAACAGACAACCTCCTCCTTTTTTGAAGTCGGTTAAAAAGACAAAAATGCATGAAACATTCCGCTTCTGCCAAGTAGCACATAAGAAACATAATATTGTAACAAATGTTGCTCCTCAGTTTTTAGCCGTATCTTCTGGGAAGTGGTTCTTTTTCCGATACGGTGATAGTCATTGTAATAATTGACTTTCATAAGTGCGTCTGTGATGCAGGTTTGCTGGTTGTGACTGAAGAAGAAAAGCCGAAGATCAGTGTCAGTGGCTATTGGAGAGGCCTTTGTCCAGCGGTGGACTGATGTAGGCTGACGATGATAATGAAGTGGTACCAACCCAGATGACTTGTGGCCTACATCATCAGCCCACCACACGTTCCCACTGTTGGGACACGGAACTTCTCTCATAGAAAGAGTATGGGCCATAATCCACCATGCTGGTCCAGTGCGGGTTGGTGATATCGGTCGGGTATATATAATTAGCATATAATAGTGTATCCTATTTAGATTTTATTATTTTTTTCCAAAACCTGTTATATATTTTCATTTCTGTACCTAACAAATTCTTACATGTTAATTTTAAACTATAAATCAGGTATAAATAGTAAAAACTAAGTTCTTAATATTCTACTATTGTAAAAACACAGGCTGGTCTTGGGAAGACGCTGTCTTTTGTAACACAGTTTTAATAACTAAAACAAAAGGCAGAGTTACAACAACCACATGTAACACATACTTTTGCAATAAAGAAATTTGTATCTGTATTTGGTCATGGTACTTACAGCATCTCGATCTCCCGCAGCTGTCCCAGGATGGGCATGAGCGCGAGACGGCGCGCAGATAACAGATGCCACAGGATGCCGACGGGACGCTGGCTCATACGCTGCGTTTCTATCACCTGGGACATACACAAAGTTGGAGTGGTAGGCTCTGGCCGTGGTTGTAATACCACCCACCGAACAAAGCCATACCGTCAAGCGACCTAGTCGTGTTTCGGGATGATGTTCGGTGAACCATCGGGGAGACGGGTCTGAGCAGCCGCTCGACTGTCGTCTCTCTCTAGATCTATGTGCTCCATCTTAGGCCACATCGTCGCTTCACATCAGGCGAGATAGTGGCCAAACATAGATCAATTAAGTGTAAAAAAAAAAAAAAAAAAAACAGTCATCAGCCTATTGCGCTCTCGCAGGACGCAGTAGGCGTAGTGCTTTGACCACAGAACTATAAGCACATCGCACATGACAAAAAACATGTCGAATCGTCACACAAAATGGAGTAAGATCCGCCCACTTATTAGTACTTGCAATGACAACTAATGTAATAATAGTAAAAGTAAATTACACACTTAGACGTTGTTGATTTTTAACCACAATATATAAAAACACCAAATATTCACAATTTTTTTTAATGTAACTGAATGATAAGACGAGCTGGTCGTTTGCCTGATGGTAAGCAATAAGCCAGCCCGTAACAATAACAGCACCACCCCAGAACTTTGTTTTGCAAAATCCTGCGCAGCGCTGCACTGCGCTCGTCACCCTGAGACAGATTATTTATAACAGATTATTATTAAAATAATAAATTCATTATATTATTAATAATTAATTATGTTATTATTATTATAGACTGATTATTTAAATAATCACCAGAGATAAAACCTACGAGCCGAAACATGAAACGTAAAGCGGGTCTTTCACTGTCCCAGTTACACAAAATGGCGGACCCGGCCGAAAGGCGGAGCTACGTGACGTCATCACAAAAAGGAACCAGTAAACGAAGTAACTTTTGCTATCTTTTTCTTTTATAACTGTGTAACCAGGCCATTAGTACTTACCTGGGTAGGCGTGACAATGATGTCGATGGGGACGTCATGAGGCCCGAACAGTTCAGCGGGAAGAGTATCGAACACCTAAAACAAACACTTGTTTCATTAGAACTCTCATTTAGAAGCTTGTACAATAGACCACTGACCACCATCGAATGAAAAAGACAGTGCTATGCAACAGGCGAACGAACGAAAGGAAGGAAGGAGGCAAGACCCCCCGGTTTGTGATCAAGTAAAAAGGTAATCTTATATTTCTGGCCTGTTTTCATTGGCTTTACACACGCACCATTTTCTGAACTTCGCGGAATGGCTATTACTATTCAAACCTTACTAAGACAGAGAAATAGAGGATATTAATCCGAACAAAATATGTAGAATTATAAAGTACCCTAAGTTGTCGCGTTTCCGAGATATTGGAGGTCAAGAGTTCCATAAACAAGTAATCATATTCCAATGGCAGTGGAAAAAGCTGGTACTTCTTGTTTTTATGTTATATGTAATCAGATGAATAGAACATTTTTTAGGATGTCGAACACCATGGCCAGCGGTTGGATCATTTTAGTGAACATGTGGCTGTGATTTTATGAATTTTCAAAATGGCGGACCATAGACAGACCAAACTCCATAGTAAAATGTTACATGCCCTTTAACATAAATATTTCTAAACAAGTATCTAGACGCAAAGAGGAAAATACAAAAATATAGTAGGGACAAATTTCGGGATTATAGGTAGAATTTTCTAAGATATAATAACGAAAAAGGTTTGTGTTTCTACAATCATTCTTTGAGTAAGAAAAATAAAATACCTGGCAGTCGTGAACAGTGGTGACCACAATAGTGTTCGGCTTGATTGCTTTCATGTGCATCATTAAACCAAACTCCAAATCGCCGTAACCTGTAAATACCACATTAACAAAAAATAAGCATAAATTAAAAAGGGGTTTTAAAACTACTCCACTTCAACTTCACAATGGTAAAGTATGTAGTTGTAAAAAAAAATCATTTCTGAAAGCAACTTACCCCTGCCTTTTCCAATACGGTATCCCTCCTTAGAGACAGCGACAGATCCCATGACGACCAAGTCCAGAGAAACGGTATCTTCAATGCCTGAAGAAAATAGCCTTGTTGAAACATAAGACAAACCCAGTGTACAGGGCAAAGCAGAGGGTGGGTTTTCGCCATTAGTTTAACAAGAACGTCTTATTTTCAGTAATTTTCCAAGAGTGACTTAATTTGGTCAGTCCTTTATAATGAGTGTCTTATTCAGGGTAGTCATTTATCAAATCCAGGAACGTTTTGTTCTGGTCTGTCATTTTACAAAGAGTGTCTTGTGTCAATCATTTACCAAGAGTGTCTAGTTCTGGTTAGTTATTTACCAAGAGTATCTTGTTTTAGTCAGTTATTTACCAAGAATGGCTTGTTTCAGTCTCTTATTTACCAAGAGTGTCTAGTTCTGGTTAGTTATATACTAAGAGTATCTTGTTTTAGTCAGTTATTTACCAAGAATGGCTTGTTTCAGTCTCTTATTTACCAAGAGTACCTTGTCCTGGTCAGTCATTTACCAAGAGTACCTTGTTCTGGTCAGTCATTTACCAAGAGTACCTTGTTTTAGTCAGTCATTTACCAAGAGTAACTTGTTCTGGTCAGTCATTTACCAAGAGTACCTTGTTCTGTTCAGTCATTAATGAAGAGTGGCTTGATCTACTTAATCATTTATTTAGTGTCTTGTCCTGGTCATCAACACTTACCAATAGGTTTGCCATAAGTATCCATGCCGTTTCTCGAGACGGCCTTCCTGATGGCCGCGGGGCCGGTCTCGCCCTCAGGCAGCTCCAGAAGGTTGAGGAAACCGGACTGAAGGCGCGGGACCGGCACGTAGAGAGTCTTGTTCTGCTCGAGGCATAGCACTCTGCGAATGAAAAAGAAATGTTTTATATAAACGGCGAAGTAATGTTTCTACGAGACGAGATGAGGACGCCATCTGCCCCTTCCCTTTATAGCAGGTTATTGTATTTCATAAGGTTGATCCTTTGTTTGCGATTTTTTTTTTTGAAAAGTAATCAAGGCTATTGATATTTACTTGTAACTTGTAACTAAGACATGAGCCTCAGTAATGCCTTCAGTGCCATGAAACATACATAGTATATCTTTAACGATTTTTGCTTCACTACACTATGTTTCAGAGATGAGGTATGACTACAGCTGCGGTATTCTTTAACTACGAAAAAGAGTTTCTTATAAAAGAGGCCTGCCTCTGATTACCTTCGCCAAGAGATAATTTCACGTCTTGAAGATTATTACTGTCGGAGAATACAAACTTCAGCAAAGTTCTATTCGTTACACTATAAAAATGGTACGGAAATAGTAAAAATAAAATTTTAATAATTGAATTTTGTTTTCTTTATTATTAACTCACGTAATTTTACGTTTATCAAAAAACCAACATTATCCATGCGCTCTACATAACTGAACGATGACCGATAGCAGGGATCCACTAATCGGTCAAATTAAATAAAAAGTATCAACGAGTCCTTGTAAATTTCCAATCTGGCCGAAAGTAAGCAAAGATAAGCAATCATTAAAAAAAAATAAGCATAGATTGAGCGCGTTAAGACCCTTGAAGCTCGATAGCTTACAACCGCGTCGTTTCTTCTATAGCTATCATTAAACAAAACCGGCCAAGTGCGAGTCGGACTCGCGCACAAAGGGTTACAATTATCTATAAAAACGGCAAAAAAGTCATGTCTGTTGTATGGGAGCCCCCTTAAATGTTTATTTTATTGTTTTTAGTATTTGTTGTTATAGCGGCAACAGAAATACATCATCTGTGAATTCAAATTCAATTGTCTAACTATCACGGTTCATGAGATACAGCCTGGTGACAGACGCACGGACAGCGGAGTCTAAGTAATAGGGTCCCGTTTTACCCTTTGGGTACGGACCCCTAAAAACTACGAACGTTTGCTTAGAACTGTGCTTAGCATTCGTTTTACATTTTAGTAATTTTTATTGTGGCTTATGGTAAGAACCGCGCTTGTCCACACTTTTTTAAATTCGTACGGAACTATGAACGAGCGCAGTGTGGTGCCGCGCATACGTATGAGATATTAATTTATCAGCCTTAACCGCCAATATTTTTAGGTTTAAGATATTTATTTCTCATAAAGAATATACATTCACTTACATGAGAAAAACAGTTTCTTAGGCTAACAGTACAGGCTTACTTAACTATTTTTAAAAACATAACAAGTAGTACTAAGGCTCATTTAAGTATATATATATTTACTAGCTGACCCGGCAAACGTTGTTTCGCTATATAAATTTAAACAAATGTTAAGGGTGAACAACCCTTATCACTTAGGGGTATGAAAAATAGATAGTAGCCGATTCTCAGACCTACTGAATATGCATATAAAATTTGGTAAAAATCAGTAAAGCCGTTTCGGAGAAGTAAGGTAACTAACAGTGTGACACGAGAATTTATATATATATGATTATATACAATATTGCACATGTAATGTCAGTATAGGAAATTTACTCTGGGATGAAATAAAATTCGTAAGAATTTTGGTTACAATATTGCAAGGTGACATAGTAGTACTTTTTAACAGACTTCGAAAGGAGTTTTTTTTGCATTTTTTTTTTGTTTGTAACTTCATAATTCCGTCATTTATGAACCGATTTGGAAAATTATTTTTGCGTCGGGTTCAGTATACCTACGAAGTGTCCCATATGAATTTCATCGATATTTGACCTTGGACTTCGAAGACACATTGAAGTCGGTTTGTCAAAACATAATTCGATCTTTGTAGGCGTACAAATGTTGAACAGTTTTGGTATAAGAGTAACATATTTTTTTCAGATTTTGCACGCTCGCTCTTAAACGGTGAAGGAAAACATCGTGATGAAACCCGCTTACGCGCTTTGGAGTGGTAGGCTCTGGCCGTGGTTGTAATTCCACCCACCGAACAAAGCCATGCCGTCAAGCGACCTAATCGTGTTTCGGGATGATGATCGGTGAACCATCGAGGAGACGGGTCTGAGCAGCCGCTCAACTGCCGTCTCTCTCTAGATCTATGTGCTCTATCTTAGGCCACATCATCGCTTCACATCAGGCGAGATAGTGGCCAAACATAGATCTATTAGGCGTAAAAAATAAATAAAAAAACAATATTTATTTGATATTAAATGCCAGCCTCCTGTAAATAGTTCTCTCACTGTGTCAAATTATAAATGAATTATATAATATATAGTAATAATATAGTAAATTATATTGTCTAAATAGGGAAAATACTAACTAGCATCGTAACACAGGTCTATCCTAGTACGAATGCTGGTGATTATCTTATATTTATTTTATGTGTCAGAATTATGTACGAGCTATTTTTATACAATACTACAATTAAAATATTATATTGTATTGCATTTTTTTTTGCTTAAATAAATTGAATTGAAAATAAAAAATTGAATATAATGTACACTTCTTTGATATCAATATCAAAGGCCGGCTACTAGAAACTTGTTAGTCTTGTCGTCATCGCGTTGCAGTTCATTATCAAAGTAAGCATAGATAATATTCTTATCATCGACATAATTACTTTATAGCACAACACAACAATATTTATTCAAGTACGAATAAAGGTTATCGCCTAGTTTTTTTTAGGCTTTCGCGATTGAACTTAACAAATATACGAAATACAATCCGCCCAAGGTAACGGGTATGTAACGGGGTCATGTCAGTGTATATTTGAGTGCATGCTCTAGATAAGCGGATATAAAAGAATCTAGACTTTTGTACTACTAACGTATTCTGCGACTGTCTGTGAAACGGCTATTTATATACATTATTTCGATGTTTTTCTTAATTGGTTTAATGGCGCCTACGCTTACAATGAAATTGCACAATATCTTGATGTTGCAATTTTATTGAATCACATGTTGCCTCCAAATAATACACTCCCCAAACTGATGGAGCGATGCGTAACATTGCACAAGTTCATTGATCATCTATGGTCCGTCAATAGCACGCAACGGCATTGGACAGCATCAAAACATTGTGCAAAATTATGTCATTACAGAGTTGCATTTATTTTTGTTTAAAAATATATCGTGATTGATTATTCAATCAAAAATATTATGTTGCCTCTACAACCAGATGTAGCGAGTTAGTATTTCTACCAAATGTTTATTTTTTGTAGACTAGGTATTATTCTTTTGGCGCTAACTGTACATTAGAATAATTGTAAAGTCCCAGATAGTTTACTAGACAGTAGGGATTTTGGACTTTGAAATGATTTGGTAATTTACAATTCATTTACTGTTAAAAAATAAACAAATGTTCAAACTTTTTATGAGATTATTTTGTTTTAAAATCAGGTCAGTTTTTTAGAGACGATTGAACAAACATGATCACAGAATTAATATTAGATGTTTGTATCAGTAATGCTATAAATACATGTCACGGGAGTGTGATCTGAGAGACGGTACACCTAAGGCGGAGTTTTTATTGTGAACAGAGTCTTGTGAACTGTCTTAGCTAATATTTAGAAACTGAAAACTTCAAATATCTTAGGGTTATAGTATCTTTAATATCATCACTGAATGCATGGAAAAATATCTATTTACGTGTACTCAAAGTTCATGTCCTTTTTAGAACTTCTTCTGAAGAATATGCATATGAATATACATCAAATAACTTTTAACTTTATAGGTACGCCGAGACGTTTGAACTCAGGATCTCTTCCTGCAATAAGTATCATTAAGAAATGTATCATCTATAACAGGTGCATGGATATAGTCATTTTCTTCAATGGTTTATTTTCCTCAGATAACAGGTATCGTAATCCATCTCGCTATTGGACTAATGTTTTGCTTTTCCTACGTCGATCACCATCCAGCCACGCATACTAATCCAATAATGCATGGAATCCTAATAAGGAGTCAGGATATACATATGTATGTGATCGTTCGGCGTATTTATTATTATTTTATTTTATTATACTCCACCTGTCGTCACTTCGCCAGATCATGTGTAATATTTGATAGCGCTATCCTATTTGCTGGTAAAGCAACGGGTCCAATCATCACCGACGTATTACCGATTACAGACATAATCTCAGAGAGAGATAGATAGATAGTGGAAGATCGTGCCATAATCTACAATGCTGGCCGACTACGGGTAAATAGGTCATGGCTCTAGTTTAAAGTTGAAGTTAAAATATTTGTGATCATTATTTTAATTCGACTGAAGGAAACGCAAACAAAAGGCGTGATTATTTTTATGCACGCCTGCACGCGGCTGAAAGTTATAAAACACTCAATATGGAATGCGTTGCCCAAGAAATCGGTCATGGTTTACGTAATATACCGGTAATCAACGTACCACGTTATTTCTGAGCAACTAGTGTTGGAAAATATAACTGAATGTCCGTCCTACTAATATTTTGAATGTAAGTTTTGTTTGATGATCAATCACGACGAAACTTTTTTATTTATCGTGAAAAGACGGTAACTCCGAGAAAACGGAAAAAGTGGGCAGAACCGTTTGAAACATTTATTGAAATATACTGTTTTGAGGTCACTGAACCGAAATCACAAAATATTTGCTTGTTTTTACTTTCTTTTTTATACGTGAACACTATATTTTTACACAGTATTCGAGGTTTGAAATGAGTACAGGTTAGTTCCTCTCGCATTGTAAACACACCGTTTTCATTTATAAAATGCATTTCATCTATGAATTGTGCGTAAAGTGCGTGAGGGATTAAAACTAGCATGTTTCATCGATTAAGAAATTCCCAAGAACGCATGCGGTGTCGCGCGGCCGTCGCTAGTTTCATAGATATTATTAGAACTCCTGTTGATACATTTATTTTATTTTGCGTTCAGTTTTAAATAGCTGAAGCGTGTCTGTCTACCTGTTTTCGTGATAGCTGTCACTAAATCTCGGTCTTGAGGCAGATTGATATAAATACTAGGCTTTCGCCCTGCACTCAACAAATGCAGTTTTCCACTAGCATTGTTCAATTCAAAGAACAATCTTCAATAGATTTTATAGCATATACATATATTTTTGTTAGAAAATGATTGTCTTTTAATTGCAAATTGTACAATTAAATATTTTGTGGAGATACTAAAATCGTGTTTGTCCTGTTTGTATATCTTAATAAGAAAATATATCTATTTACTACACATTTGTTGAGTAGATATGTTATTATTTTGTGTAACCTACATATAATTATGTTAAAAAATCTAACAGGTCTATTGTGACCCACTTATTAATAATAGGTAAATAATAATAAAGCCTTTTTAGTAAATCGCTTACAATTCTAGTTGTTAGTAAGGTTACTCGTCTTGAGGAGATGAGCTATGAACCCCTTCTTGGGTGAAGGTCTCCATCTTGTTTCACAATTCTCTTTCTTTCCCTACTCACTTATAAAGTCATATTATTATTTACGTCAAACAACTTGTCGTGTTTCGGGATGATGTTCGGTGAACCATCAGGGAGACTGGTCTGAGCATACGCTCAACTGCCGTCCTTCTTTAGAACAATATTATGTGTTACATCTTTAGTTTCATCGAGCGAGATAATTAAAAAATTGTCACACATGATTAAAACATAAAACCAATATGTTTTATATCTGATTTTACATCGTTTTATTGTAACAAAACCTTTACAATCTGACAAGAAATCCCTAATTTTAGTGCTTTTCACGACACTTCGATAGGGTTGCCTATGCTTCAATACAAATTTAATGATCGTGCTCAGATTAATTCCAGTAAAATCTAAGAAATCTAGGCGCAGTCAAAAATAGTTTGATCTGGAAAATGTCGCCCAGCATGTGAGCTGCACCCGATAGAACTTGGCATTGAGAGATATTGGGTCGGCCACTTGGACTGAGATAAATATTTATGTGCCTAACATTGACTTGTATAAAGCAGCGGATCCATTGCTGCGCACAGACGCTACGTACGCTAGCAGCGTGGGTACACTTGTTAGCCTGCGTGTGTTTTGTGTTTACCTTTCCACTGCAGCACCCACGGCGACGGATATTGCACCACGCCCACGGCGGGGCTCGCCGTGAGCACAGTTCTAGTTCAAACGCTTTGTCAAACGGTCACATCGTATTTCTTGTACGTAATAATAATAAAATTAATAATTAATGTTTAGAAAAAATCAAAAACCGACTTCGTAGCTATACTGAACCCAACGCAAAAAGAATTTTCCAAATCGGTTCACAACGGAGTTCTGAGGTAACAAACATAAAAAAAATATAAAGAATAATAATAATAAAAAAATACAATCGAACAGAGAACCTTCTCCTTTTTGAAGTCGGTTAAAAAGGAAAAGAAAACGCTGCCGCCGTGTGCGACATGTATAGCGTGCGCCGCGTTGAGCTGCGTGGGCGACGCTTCCGAGCAAGCCAAGATTGTTGGTGACGTCATCAAGCCACGCATCGCATGCATATCGTGGCCTTAGGTCGCAGTGGATTGATCCGCCTACCTTTTCATGCGAAGCTAAGTACACGTGTGTAACGTGTCCGTGCGCAGCAATGGATCCGCGGCTTTAACTAGACAACTATGTTTTGTCTAACTTAATTACAATTAGATATTTTAGTAAGTTTAATCTGACGGACTACGTATTAGAGTAGTATTATTTATTATGTGGTATTAGCATTGGATTGAATTGTCTTGCGAAATTGTTATTTTTTCTGGAAGTCTATATTATGTAACCGCATTCACAAGTTTAAGACAAGAGTAACAAAATCAAAATAAACTAAAAAACTATGAACGAGTCTGAATTCAAAACATTTTAAATCACATAAATAATTACAAGGCAAAGAGATACTCCAAGAAATATGGTGACAAACGTGATCTTTAATTACACAATACTCTTCTATGATTGTTTGGTATTAAAAGCTCGAACGTCCCTGAACTTTCCACCTACGAATAATAGATGCTTCAGCGAATGTAGGTACATTCTCAGCAAAGTAAAAGTGCGAAATTCAGTTCAACGACCGCCAACGGAGCGGGAGACAAAAATATCTTCAGTAAGCCCGTAACTATCTAACTATATCTAGTACCATTGCTAGACAATACTGTGTGCTTGTCAGTATGTTTATTGGCAGAGGCTTGCCGACGGCTTCGCTTGGATGAAACTGGGGAGGTTTGCCATTTGCCTGTTATTCTGCCGCCAAGCAGTAGTGCGCAAGCAATACTGTGTTCTGATTTGCAGCCAGTAAAATTACTGGGAATATGAGATATCTGATGTCTCGGGGTAATGAGCGCAATGCAGTGCTTTGTAGAACTTTTTATGGTATTGAATATTGTTCTCATATATGTCACTGTGGTAGAGCGAGTGTGGCTCAGTGGGAGCACGTGCGACTTTCGATCCAACGCAACCGAGTTCGAATCCCGCTGGCCCCGCACCACTGACTTTCTTAAGTTATGTGCGGATTTAACAGTCGCTCTAAAAACGGTGAAGGAAAACATCGTGAGGAAACCGGCATGTCCAAGAATTAATCACAAATATTCAAGGACTTGTGACATCCACCAACCCGCACTGGGCCAGCGTGGTGTATAATGGCCCATACTCCCTCTATGAGGGAAGGCCCGAGTCCCAGCAGTGGGAAGGTAATGGTTTGATGATTAAGTCACTGTATTGTCTTTTTTAAGAACAAATTTCTTTAAGCGTAAGTTCTGGGTGTGGCACTCCAATTTTTATGGGTAGGCATGGCGATTACCATCAGACGAACAACTTGTTCGTTTCATCACTAAAAAAAAAATTCCGTGGCAGAGACGTGAATTTTAGTGGCAGGAGTGTCCGTGTCACGTGCGACCACTGAATAGTCGTTCGCGTCATTTTTTTTTCTATAAACATCTCCGGTCCGGTCATCAGTAATGACTATACCAGTTTGATGACGAAGCGTCCCTTTTTATCTCAGACTGCGTTATTCGCTTAATATAAGATGAGAGACCGAGATAGACAGAGAGATACAGATAGAGCAAAAGAGAGAGTAAGAGAGAGAGAGAGAGATAGAGAGAAAGAGGGGTAAGACGTGGAATTGAGATACTAATGTCAGTTCGTATATTTATGTAAGATATGGATTAAGATTTTAAATAATTAAGAAGAAGAAAAATAATATTACTTGGGCAGGGATCGAACCTGCGTCGTCGGAATACCGTTCCGACGCCTTAACCAGAAGTTTTAGCTTTCTACATAAGACTATCTGCACCCCGCGGTTTCACCAGCGGTTTACCGGGGTATTATGTTCATTTCCAGGAGTAGAGCGCCTGCTCAGGCCCGTCTACCTGATGTTTCACCAACCCAACATCAACCCAAATATCAACCTAAATTAATTAATTTTTAGAAAAAAAAACAAAAACCGACTTCAATGTATCTTCGAAGTCCAAGGTCAAATATCGATGAAATTTATATGGGACCACTTCGTAGCTATACTGAACCAACCATGAAGAATTTTCGAAATCGGTTTAAAAATGACGCAGCTCTGAGGTAACAAACATAAAAAAAAAAATACACAAAAATACACACCTTACGGGCTCCTGCGGCTTATCAGGGTTAACCTTCACCGTGCTGGCATTCTTGAAGACGTCCAGCTCAGCCAGCTTGGCGGCTGCCTCCGGAGCGCCCTTGAAGTTGGGGATCCGGTTGTACACCGGCCGAGGGAACATGGCCAAGCCATTGGACTCCAAGTGGCGCCATATCTTGAGGCGGAAGGACTGTTTGGTCACTTCCTCCGGTACTGGCTTCTTGGCTGGTGAAGATAAAAAATATATATAAATGTTTTTCGGGATGAAAAATAGCATGTACTTTCCCAGGACCTCAGGTAACTACATACCAAATTTCATCAAAATCGGTTCGGTAGTTTCTGCGTGAAAGAGTAACAAACAAACATCCATACATTCTTACAATTTTTTGCGTTTATAATATTAGTAGGGTAAGTAGGATAACGCCCAACGGAGATGACGGGACGACCTTCGACTCTTGAGAAATTGGTGTTTTTTAGCTCACTAGCTTTTTCCCGCGACTTCGTTCGCCTAGACGACAGAGGAAGCCATAGTCATCTTTTTCCCACGACCATTTTAGCAAGACCTTCCAAAAATATGAGAGCGGGTACTTTGAAAAGGTCAAGCTGTAGTTCGTAGTCACCCAACCGATTTTGATGTAGGTATGTGATTGTAGGGACGACCTTCGACACTTGAGAAATTGGTGTTTTTTAGCTCACTAGCTTTTTCCCGCGACTTCGTTCGCCTAGACGACAGAGGAAGCCATAGTCATCTTTTTCCCACGACCATTTTAGCAAGACCTTCCAAAAATATGAGAGCGGGTACTTTGAAAAGGTCAAGCTGTAGTTCGTAGTCACCCAACCGATTTTGATGTAGGTATGTGATTGTAGGGACGACCTTCGACACTTGAGAAATTGGTGTTTTTTAGCTCACTAGCTTTTTCCCGCGACTTCGTTCGCCTAGACGACAGAGGAAGCCATAGTCATCTTTTCTCCACGACTATTTTAGCAAGACCTTCCAAAAATATGAGAGCGCGTACTTCGAAAAGGTCAAGCTGTAGTTCGTAGTCACCCAACCGATTTTGATGTAGGTATGTGATTGTTTACGTAGAGCGAGTGTGGCCCAGTGGTAGCACGTGCGACTTTCGATCCGACGCACCCATGTTCCCCCGCACCACTGACATTCTTAAGTTATATGCGGATTTAACACTCACTCTAAAAACGGTGAAGTAAAATATCGTGAGGAAACCGGCATGTCCAAGAATTAATCACAAAAATTTAAGGACATGTGACATCCACCAACCCGCACTGGGCCAGCGTGGTGGATTATATCCCAAACTCTCTCTATGAGAGAAGGCCCGTATCCCAGCAATGGGAACGTAATGGGCTGATGATAATGATGTGATTGTTTAGGACCTAAACACACGCTGATTTAGATAGTGTGATGTTATTTAATAATTATGTTTTAGAAAAAAACAAAAACCGACTTCAATGTATCTTCGAAGTCCAAGGTCAAATATCGATGAAATTTATATGGGACCACTTCGTAGCTATACTGAACCCAACGCAAAAACAATTTTGCAAATCGGTTCTTAAATGACGGAGTTCTGTGGTAACAAACTTAAAAAAAATGATAAAAAAATATACAATTGAATAGAGAAATTTCTCCATTTTTAAGTCGGTTAAAAATGCGTTTTAAAAGGCTTTTGTTATGAATCATTATTGTGTAATTCACTTTAATAAATGAATAAGTCTACTAATCAGAAAATCATATCTTTCAAAGATTTCATTAAAATAAGTGCTTCCTTAAAACTTATCTAAGAGATAAATAACTTGATTACCAATAGATTAAGACTTATGGCTATACTTAAACACTCGGTTAACTTATTCGTAGCGTAAATTATCTCTTCTTTGACGTTGCGAGATAATTAATATGATTTAGCTACTATTTTTATGTAACAGAATGACGAGGCGAGCTGGCCGTTTGCCTGATGGTAAGCAATACGCCAGCCCATAACAATAACAGCACCACCCAGAACTTCGTTTTGTAAAAATCCTGCGTGGCGCTGCACTGCTCTCGTCACCCTGAGACAATTAGCTGTTGAGTCTCTTAATGCCCGGTAATTTCGCTGGCTACAATGCCCTTTAAGCTGAAACACAGTAATGTTTGCGTACTACTGCTAGGCGGCTGAATAACTGGCAAAGTGGTGGTAACCACCCAGACGGCCTCTACTAGCTGCGCTGCGCGGTTTCAACCGCGCGTCATAGTTTCTTGTTAGCATCAGTTTATAGTTGTGCCCCTGGGGACTGTTCGTTTTTCCGGGTTGAAAAGTAGCCTATGTCCTATTCCAGGGCTTATAGTATCCACTTACAACATTTCATCAAAATCCGTTCAGTAGTGATGGAGTTAAGTGGAAAGAAACACACACACAAGCACACACAGATTTTCGCATTTATAATAGCTGCGCCCCGCGATTTCCCGGGATAAAAAGTAGCCTTTTGTCCTTTTCCAGGACATAAAGAACCTACATACCAAATGTAACCAAAATCTGTTCAGTAGTTTTTGACTGAGTAACAAACATACATCCATCCATCAACAAACATCCATCCATCCTCACAAACTTCGGCATTTATAATATCAGTAGGATAGGATTAACTTAATACAATGATAATCTAACAAGTGAAATAATACACCAAATGAACCAAACGCTATTTAAATGAATCATCGTCATCACACAATAATACCAAACTGTCTGTGCTTTCCGACAATAAGAAATGTAGCATTATGTTTTGTAAGCAACACAAATACATCCATTAAATACATAGTAACAGGCCGATTTCAAAGCTATTGATAGATACAATCTGTTGTATAAATGACACTTGTTATTTTTGTGTCTGAATAATAAGTAAATGATGATACTAAACAAGATTTTTGTCGAAAAATATATTTTTCAAGACAAGCTTTTAACAAATTCGTAATCGGAACCGTGAGCAGATTAAAATGAGCGCAAACACTAGTAGTTTGTTTGACTATCAGTCAAGAAGTTTCATTGCCTACCTTCTGTCTCCACCATGAGATCAGCAGGCTGTCACCATAATATTGCATTGTCATCGGATTTTGACAAGTATGCAAAATTTCAACTTCGTAGGATAACAGGAAGTGGTTATGATTCAACTTACAAGATTTGACCCAAACATAACAAGTTAAATGAAAGCTTGTAAAAAGTCAAATCAATTGTATAATAAATGTTTTAGAGTTTGAACTCCATAGAAAACGACCAACAAACTTCAAACTCTAAATACACTGGAAAATTTTATCTATAGAAATTAAAAGAGTGGTAATCAATTTCTTGCAAGAACATAAGCTATTTATCAGCAGTTGGTGAAGCAGACCTTTTTACGCACACTATTAAGTTGATTTACACAATGTATCTGTGATCAAGGCGATGCCTACACATTGAACTATACAAAGTGTAGTAGCATTCCACCTGTTCATACATACATTACATCTTATCAAGTGTTGCTTGCTGTTGAAATAAAATAAATAATTTTGATATGTCATTATAATCACACTGTATATGTAACATATATTTTTTTAATCTGGTTTAATTTAGGGACTTTTGAGTCGTTCAATGACTATGTCAATCCCATATTGAACTCTATATATGTATATATACATAGGTACTGTTTTTAACCAGCCTGTATGTGGACTGATAGATCCTCCTAGCCACATCCGAAGTTGGTGCAGATAGGATGCTCTGGAATAGACCCACATCGGACTGTATACATAATATATATATCTGTCAATATTGTGTTCTTACGCAATCCAGTGGCTGCATTAATCTCATGTTCCAATCCGATAGTAGTACTAACAAATATTTACTTAACAATGTCCTAAAAACCAAGATAAAATGATGTGTCAAGCTTCAAGTTTGTACACATTATATTTCAAAAGTTTTTGTGATGCTATTAAGTTGAGCCAGTGCTAACTTTTGCTTTTAATATTAAGAGAAGGTACATTTATTATTACAACATAGCTGCAGATCATTTTTAACCTATTCATTTGGAGTGACCACACTAAAACCATTTTTAATATGTATTGACCCCTGACATTTAAAAAGGACTATTCTAGAGTGCCACTAACTTATGATCCAATGACCAAAACTGGAAGTTAGGAAAACCAGAACAAACTGGGAGAATTTCATAGACAACAGCGACACTGTTACTGAGTCAGATAAGCTTGTGGCACTATGAATGCTAACACCAGATATCTAAACAACTGACTTCTGCTACCTATGATTTATTTGTCGAAGGGTCATTTTAAACATGTATGTAAAAGCATTCAAAGCTTAGTGGCATACCAGTATGTCATTTATTGTTCTTATTGTTGTATCAACAGCTATCAACAAGTTAATCTTGACCTTTTGAATGACTAACATTGACAATATGCTGCCATTAAAGAATTGGAAAAATGTGGGTAGACATCTTATTAAGTCATAGCAGGTGGCTTCGAGATATTCCTTTGGTTTAAATAAATAGTTAAACATCTCCTACTAAACACTTACTTGGTACTTATGAAGACTTACATAATATCTTGGCAATACTAGTCATAAACAAAGATGACTTGCAAATCCTCTGTCTATGAATTCAAAACTTAAAAACAACTGAGGGTATATAGACAGTGAATAGAGCTTGAATTTAACTTGCCAATAATAAGTGGCAAACCGGCTTGCATTGATTTTTCTTTCATTGTTATTAGGTACTAGCTGCCTTTCATTACAAGTTAAAAAGAGTATGCGGACCGGAATTCAAATAGGTACATAATCTAATCGCCAATACAACAGTGTTAGTATGTTTTAGCATAGTCTACAAAGTATCTGTAACATATTTTCCTCTAGTCAAGACCTTCAAAGTGATGATCCAATGCAAATAGAAAATCTAACACGACCTCACAAGTTCAATGCAGGTGGGTAACAAAAACAGTTTTGTGGTAGAGAAAATGCGAAATAGTTGTTTCGGGAAACTTTCATCAATTCTTTATCGTAGTAAAGTGTGTCGTACGGAGCGCACTAGCAGTCTAATAAATCAAATGCACTTTTACAAAAGAGGTGGGCAGCAGCATGTGAGTCACGATATTCACACTCCAATTATCCTACCCACCAGTATCAATAATTACGAACCGAGGTAACCACCCAAAACGCAGCAAACGATGCACGAAACAAGTAAACGCAAGTGAAATTAATACAGCGGAGCAATTCTAAATATTTCTACAACATCGCACTCTAGACAACATGATTTTTTTCGGAACCCCAATGTGGGTACTCAGAAAAACATGTGCCTGGATCACAGAAACGCAATTAGATACGTATTTCAGTGACTTTCTAGTAAAATAATATCTAGAATAGTAAAGAAACACAGGATTAATGATTGTTATTGCAATATTTTCTTTGACAACAATGTGAAACTTACCGTTTTCTGCAGCCGCCGGCGCGTCGTCTCCGTTCTGCATTTTTATTGTTTACCGCAATCGGGAGGTATTTTTAACAGGAATGACGATGATTTAAACGAAAATCATCAAAGTTATTTGGAAAATAAAATCCTTCTTTGCCGGACGGAACGGAACCGTCACACACAAAAATAGAACGCGAATAAAAAATAAATAATGCCAACCTGACAGTGAAAACTAGAGTTGGAAATAAATTCATAGCTACTGACTAATCGACTATTAATTAGTCTAATTATCTAAGGATAAATATTTTTCCCGCCAATCATTATCCCTAAGATTGATTGGTAAAAAACAAAACTGTTGACATGATGACTGACATGACTTTAGCCATTAGCTTTATTAGGGAAGCGCGCACGTGGAACATCGGTTATTGGTATTTCCGCGAAAGCGAACGCAATCGATACAGGTAAAATACGCGTCAAACTTAATGGCAGCTGACAGACGCACCACGTGACCTGCGCAGTAACAAAATTGCATACAAAATTGTATCTGCGCAGATCACGTGATGCGCTAGTCAGCCGCCATCAAGTTTGGCGCGAGGTATAGTGATTGGTTGATTCAAAGAACTACGGTGATTATGGTCCCACAATAACCAGTTAGTATTAAATGTTTGCGCTTTTTTGTGCACAAACAATTGTGCCGTAACAGGAATCGAACGTCTACGGTATACGATATTTGAGCTGATTGGCTCAACCACTACACCATACAGGTTGTTTTATGGTAAAAAGCAAACTTATAAAACCACGACGTCATCCACAAATGACTATTTGTGGATGACGTCGTGGTTTTATATGTTTGTACCCATCCTGGTTGTGACAACAGCGAACTCTGCGTAACCACATACAATATTTAGCCGTTTGTAAAGCCTAGTTCGCATTATGCTAGTATTTTAGTCTAGTAGCGAGAAATTTAGTAGCTAAACGTGTCTGAACACCAAAAATGTAGTCAAGTAGTTTAGTAAGGAATTAAGTCGAGCCGATCCATTTTATTCTATTTTTATCGGGCGAGTAGCACCTCCCACCACGAGTCCGTGCTCACTGGCGCACCGGCTAAACAAGTCCGAACCTGTTGAATTAGTCGAGTTCATTAGTTAACGCAAAAATGTCGTTTCACTGAAGTGAAGAAACAACTTTAAAATTTGTTTCCAAACTAAAATTAGTAGCTCCTAGTTTATCCCTTCTATCGATCCATTTTCGTATCCATAGCTTCTTTTTATTAATCACACAGATTTCCTCATCTACCTTTTCTAAAATCACCGTTAAGATTAACTTAATCAGTTTATTTACTTTATTGCGCTATAGGCTGTTCATCTTACAAAACACCACTCACTTGTATACTGTACTCGAACGAAGTGCGAACGATTTTGGTGAAGAAGCGAGTATTTTAGCTACTAAATTACTCGCTACTAGACTAAAATACTAGCATAATGCAAACTAGGCTTAACAGATCAAGTTGATTTGTTACCAACGCAACGGCTAGGCTTTGGGTTACCTACAAAGCCTAGGCGCTACGCTACGAAAGTAATAAAAATGGATTCTATACAATTCTCCCAAAGCCCAGCCACGACGTTTTATTTCGGATTTGAAACACGCAGGAAGAATTTTATTTTTACTGTTTTTGTAAGATATTAAAACAAAGACGCATTACTTTTCATTTAGTTATTTCCCTCCACAAGTCCTGTATAGAAGATACCTATAATACTTTAGTCGATTTCACGTTACCCATCTCTTATCCATAATATTGAACTATCTGCAAAACCACCAACATTATAAAACTGAAATTATTGACAGCTATTATATACATTAAATGTTTGGATGTGTATCCGAACACAAAATAATGGCGGGAAATTTAAATGTAACTGGCACTCATGCATGAGCAAAAAGCCAAAAGAAACAATAAAGGCCAAGTACAAGAGAAGCCTGAAGAGGAGATTCTAATCCTGGGCTGAAGAGCAAGCTATTCATATTAGACACTAATGTCTCACCAGTACTTACCATCACATCATAAGAATAAAAAATAGTACTTGACCACATCACATATAGCTAGAGTAAGATGGAATACTGGGTTATTTAAGTACTTTAGATCCTTATTAAGTCTGAAGTAAAACAATTTATGAAACGCAAAATAAATCTTTATTCAATATTTTAGCCAATAAATATAAATTAAACTTATAATTAATAATACATTTCGTATAAAACTTGTCAACAATCGTGATCATGCATGACAATGCGATACTTATGAAGAACTGTAATTGTACGGTATACATGTTTGTCAGTGCCGGAGTCTGATTATTCAATACACATTACAGCATTAATGTTATTTTATAGTAGTTTAATACTAACATAATACTATTTTTCATTACTTTTAAAGCAATATTTTTCCCTGATTATACATAACAAGAACCTTATGAAATGTAAGAATCTGTTTTATTCATATGGACAGGGTCAAACATCTAATAAAATCAGCATATAATATCGCGATCCAATCTAATTATTTATAGGTAAAGATTAAAACTAAACCCTGAGCCAACTCGCACAAATTATACATTTTCGGAATGTGTTCATCAAGATTTTTCAATTGATACCAAATACGATTTAATTTAAAATTTATTTTCTTAAGGTGGGATTATTGGTTATGAAATCCGCCATATTGGATTTAGTGTGACGTCACTTACCCTACGACACTCGGAGTATTATGCATGACGTTTCTTTTGACACATAGTGTGTTAAATATATATAGTGGTTAAACTATATGCCCATCCTTTTGGCTTCGCGCAGTCGGGTCAAAGAGCCCTACCGCTAGTGGTGTATATTTTATCTGATAGTCTGGGACATGTGTAGAGGCTTACCCTACGACACTCGGAGTATTATGCATGACGTTTCTTTTGACACATAGTGTGTTAAATATATATAGTGTTAAAACTCTATGCCCATCCTTTTGGCTTCGCGCAGTCGGGTCAAAGAGCCCTACCGCTAGTGGTGTACATTTTATCTGATAGTCTGGGACATGTGTAGAGGAGTAAGCATGAGTTCAAAAGCTGCATCCTTTAGATTGGCACCGCGGAGGTTGGCTTCATGTAAGTCGCTACCAGACAGATCGCAGGACTGTAACAAAATATAATCATAGGATCTTATTTTGTTGGTATAAGAAAAAGCAATTTATTCATATTTTCTTTCTTATCTATTTGTGGTAAACAAGCAAGCCAAGTGAATTATTTTATTGTCAAAACACTATATTACTACTGAGTAATATGCTTGCTCGCAGAAACTCATAGTCATAGTATAAGTATTGCATAAGTGTGTCTCGGGGTGACAAGCACAATGCATGTGCTTGTCACCCCGAGACATCACATATTAAGCTTCGTTATGCAAACTCTTAAAAAAATCTGATTAATAAAAATAAAAGTTTCATATTGCCCAGTAATTTAATGCCCTTCATACTGAAACAGAGTAATGCTTGCTTGTTTGCTTTACTGCACGCGGCAAAATATCTAGCAACTGTTAGGACACTGCTGAATGAATTTCTATACAGTTTAAGGTTACATATCTCAATAACTAACCTCCAGGTCAGCGCCGGCTAACACGGCCGCTCTGAGATCGCAGTTCTGCAAGTTGGCGTTCTTTAGCGTCGCCACTCGAAGGTTAACAGCGGCCATGTTGCTTCCTTCTAGGTTTGCGCCTGAAAGTGAGTAAAAATATGATTAGATAAATAGACCTTATATGAGATTTTTATTTTACTTTGTTGAATGGCTACTAATGAGAAGGATATGCTTGCTTTTAAAGCATTTCTCTACATTTATTTTCGATCTGTACTTGTTCTTTATTACTGCAACTGCAGGAAAGCCTGTTTCGCACAAGTAAGATGTCGCAAATCGGAGCAGAAACCCAATGCTGCAGTGTTGATGGCTCGATATTTGTGAGAATCTATGTGGATCCATGAATGAAGCCAATCCATGTGGATCGCCTCTCGACGCTCTTGATAATGCCGCCGATGATAATGCCGCGACCAGGGCCAGGGCGTCGCCATCGTCGTAGACCTTAAAGGTACTACTTTAGTCCGCATCATCTATGACGCACTGTAAGTGTATAAGTGGTGAAAAATATATGTATTATTATTACAAAAGGTATTGGGTTCAATACCTTTTAAATTGACCCCTTCTAAAAGAGCCCTGGAACCAGCAGGATCTTCCATATTGCATCCTTTTAAATTGGCACCTGCAATTTTTTTAATAAGAGCCATTATCAAAAAAGTAAAACAGATCATACTCACTTACAAACTCAAATAAATAAACATTATATTATTTTTCAAACAATGTATATGATTTAGAGTACCAATGTATTTTAAGTTTGGTTTTTTATTTTTTTATTAATTTAAATATGTTTTGAATGTGATGTTTGAATGAAGAGTTCATCTAATTTAGTTTCTTCAAGTTAATTACCTTCCATATGCGCACAAAGCGCTTTAACTCCCAGTAATTGTGCACCCTCAAGGTTAGCGTGTGACAAGTCTGCCCTTTCCAAGCAACAGTGCGATAGATTCGCGCCGCTTAGATTGCATCGAGAGAGGCAGGCATACTGGAATCGATAACACAAACTTAGTTAATAGAGAATTATCACAGAAATAATCACAACATCGTTGGAGCCACCTGCTTTCATGTTTCTTGTATTTACTGTATTTTTGTTAATTCATTCTTATTTCATCGCAAGATCGAAAATGCATAGTAAGTTTTTTTAATAGCATTTAATATTGTTGGAGTGGTTATAAGTTTTCATGGCAAAGGCCTCCCTCATCCTTTTCAATTCCTGCCTGTCCAGTGCCTGTCTCGTCCAGTGTTTTTCCGCCTTCTCAACAATTTCATCATCCCATCGTTTGTGCTGTCTGCACCTCTTTTGTTACAAAACATTTTTACTTTATGTTATAAATCCATACCTTAAAATTAATATACCGCAAGTCCAACCTATTTAAGTCGGCACCTGCAAGATTGACTCCTTGGAACCGTAGCTCTGAAGTTATAGGTGTCTTAATAATGGAATGTACTACATCCATCCGGCTCAGCGGATGGTTCGTGCCGGAGTTGATACGGGAGTCTTCTATGAGCTTATTCAGGATCGGTATCATTGAGTCTATTCCTGGAATTTAAACATAAGTGTGAAGACACTCCAATAAGAAGCTACTCTAGCAATCTAGCAATAAAGATAACTCACAGTACTACACAGTAGTACACAGTTTGAAATTTAAACAAAGCAAACCACGCCTGACATTCAAAGGATCATCATTTTTAACCGACTTCAAAAAGGAGGAGGTTTACAATTCGACGGTATGTTTTTTTTTTTTATTTTTTTATTTTTTTTTTGTGTGTTTGTTACGCGATTACTCCGCCAATTATGCATTGATTTCGATGATTCTTTTTTTGATTGGTAGGTAATACTTCAAAGGTGGTCCCATATAAATTTTATCGAAATTCATTCAGTAGTTTTTGAAAAAAATAGCAAAAACTAAAAATATAAGTTTAATCTTCAAGTCGGTTCTTGTTTTTTTCGTAACCAACTTTCTAAAGGTGGAGGTTTGTATTCGACTGCTTCACCTGCTTCAACCAGGGTTGACTTCCGGTGAGGGAACTCCTCAACGGTAAATAGTACAGACACAACATTCAACGTAAATGGATTTAACCATAATAGCCTGTTCTAAATTCCATCATGACATGGCAGATACACCCAGGATTGACTTCCGGTGAGGGAACTTCTCAACAGAGATATAGGACAGACATGAAATTTTTTTGTACATGCATTTAATTGTGATAGCCCGTTTTTAACTTCGTCATGATGTGGCTTCTAGATCATAAAAGCTTGTCTTTAAAAACTTTTTGAATTAATTTAATTAAAACTTGTTTTTCACTAAAAAGGGTAAAATAAATTATTTTTCAAAAAAAACTAAACCGACTTCAAAACCACAAATGGCACTCAAAAGTAAAAAATAAATTAATATAATTATCATAAGCGCTACCCACTCATATATTTGAAGTCGGTGCCAGCCAAGTCTAAAAGGTAGTAGATAGATACTACCTACAAGTAGTACTTACTATATACATATTTATCTGCTACCTATTAGACTTGGCTGGCACCGACTTCAAATATATGAGTGGGTAGCGCTTATGATAATTATATTAATTTATTTTTTACTTTTGAGTGCCATTTGTGGTTTTGAAGTCGGTTTAGTTTTTTTTGAAAAATAATTTATCTCAGTACAATATATAATAAATATATATGTATGCACAATATTTGAACGGTCTTACCTTTATTTACATACAGAATAGAGAATATAATTTACCATAGAACACAGCTTCCTCCAGCACGCCTCTAGGGTTGACATGAGCATCTAGAATCACTGATCCGTGCCTCAAATAATTCAGAATCGGCTCAAAGTACTCTGGACTCCTGTCTATCAAATATGCGCCTGTTACATCCGTAGCACTAGGGTTCATTAAGTACATATTCTTGTCCTCAGCGAACATTCTCGCGAGCATAGACAAAGGTTCTTTAGCTAGGAGCGTCGAGCGAGATGTGGTAAAGTGTTTCCCGCCGACATTTAGCGTCAACCAGTCCGAAACAGAGTTATTCTGAGGCTCTTTAACGTTTAATTTTTCATCCAAATTCTTGGCTATATCACAGCTATTATCACCTTTTACACCATTAAAACTCAAGTAGATCTTCTCATCATCTCTCAATACTCGGATGTCGAGTATTTCACAGCCGTTTTCGAAAAATATAGTAATGTTTTCATCGTCTAGTTCGAAGTGCTTCTTGATTGCACTTTTGAAGGTTTCAATCGAGTCTTCCACCGCCAAAACTTTCCCATTTGCTTCATCTTGGCTTCTAAATACAAATGCACGTTTCATAATAGGACTTGTGAGTGTTGAATTGATATTTCTTTGATGTTCGATTGCGTTGTTAAAGGAAAATACCAAAGCAAAACTAATCTCGGATTCTCGATATGGGAGACTATATTGTACGACCATAATAATGTACGGCCAAAATTGCACAGCCGATATTGTACAGCCAATATTCCATGTACATCGGATTTCAAATACTCGGCTGGTTTTTCCTGGACGGCAAATATTGCCCGTACAAACTCGGTCCGTGTCGATATTGCACGGCCATTATTGCACAGCCAATAATTCATGTAATGGCTTCCAAATGTCAGGGTGTGCAATCCAGTCTGTACATTATTGGATGCGAAATACAGCTCGTGACGATTGTGGTACACCCAGTATTGTACAGGCAATAATCCGAAGCCATCCATAGATAAAATTAGCATTTCTATAGCTGTCAACACGATGCCTCGTTTGTTTCAAGCGAGTCTTTGAAACACAGATTATTAAGGCTTTTTGGCGGGAAGTGAAAAGTGATACAGATCGATTTTGTTTTATTTTCCAAACAAGTGTTATTGCGAGTGATCATATGTAATATCGAATATCTACCATAATGTGTTTCGTACACTTGCACGATTGTAAGCAAATGAAACAAAATAGGGGAAAACATTGCTTTTTATATTCTCCCAAAAACTCCATGGAAGGATTGAATAAAGTTCCACCACTTTATTGAAGCACTAAGAGAGCGTTCGGCTTGTTACTGATGATCCTCATAACAACGATACACGAAAGAAATCATTGTAATTTTTACAAACTATCAAATAAAACTACGTAAAACAAGGCGGTATGGTCTTAGAGACTTTAATCTGCCCAAACGGGTGAATTAAAAAAAAGACAGATTATTAATTTATCGTTATTTACTCAAGTGCAGCCAATCGAACGTGTTTGGCCCAGACCACCGTACCCGATTAAAAGTTGTTCATATTATTTGGACTACGCAAGTACGACCATGTCTCCGATTCCGCACTAAGCTCAAGTGGCGTGATCATCAACAATTTTTTTCATACTTTAAATTCTCGTGCATTTGGGTCGTCACGTCGTCGTCAGCTGAATTCCTGCACATCACAGAAGTGATGAATAATCGTAAGAATACGATTATTTTTTTACAGTAGTAGCCATAATCATAAAATGTTCTTAGGTATGTGGCATTTGAATTGCCCCATTGCTTTTGGCTTGAATATATATTCTCATATATGGAATAATCTACTTTACCTACTTTTTGGTTTCATGAATATTCTCATAGATATGGAAATAGATATGGGGCTTTCTCATTTTTCACTAAGACAATATAATTTATGAACCTTTTTTTATTAAATTCAAACTTTTGTATTCTTTTTAATTTTGAATAGCTGGCATATTAAATTATAGTACTTAAATGAATTTTCATTCATGTGCCCTACTTCCCCCTACAACCTACCACACGCAAGATTTACACCCAGTTGCAGAAAAGAACTTAAAATTTAAAGACAACTATGTCATTTTGTCAAACTTACAACTAATGTTGGATTAATTAGTATTCGCAGCATAAATATGCTGCTAAATGTATATTAGCATTAATCAAATTAATTTTAGTTGCAAAATTCGATTAATGCTATAATTCATCGCTTAGCACCTTCGAGTAGACAGCCAAATATTTATACTGCTGAATATTTTATCTGAGCTTAGTACACTACTCCCCATCGCTTGGCACTCCACATGAATGCAAACTGCGGCGGCTGTCTACTAATACTGTTGCGATTGCGAATTGACAGTGTTCCGACCCCGTGCGTCTCGTCGGCGCGATTTCTAAGGCAGATTTTTAAACCAATTTTGCTTGATGTTCTTTATAATGTAATTAACCAACTTCAAAAAAGGAGGAGGTTTTCTATTCAATTTTATTTTTGTATATTTTTTATGTTTGTTACTTCCGTCATTTATGAACCGATTTGGAAAATTATTTTTGCGTTGGCTTCAGTATAGCTACGAAGTGATTCCATATAAATTTTATCGATATTCGACCTTCGAAGATACATTGAAGTCAGTTTTCATAAAATGTGCCTATACCTACTTGTTTATTTGTATGATGTTGTAATTAGGACTTTCATTTGAAAGTCTTAATTACAACATCATACAAAGAATTCTGGTTGCTGGTTTAATTCTGGTATTTACCAGAGATGTATAATACCGTTTTGGTCTCCACAAATACCAGGATCCCGAGATCCCGGTATTGAAAAAAAAAGTACCCAAGACATAATTTTTTTTATGATTCAAATATAACTGAAACCTGATCAACTACAAGAAAAGCTAAACATTATATCGACAGTGTATGAACAGTCATCACTGCTTTCGAGAAATGAATATGCTATCACGAGTACATCTGGGACTTATAGATGATGATGGTGAACCTGAAAAAGATTTAATAATGCTTCTAAGTTATGAAGACATATACACGTGCATACATATGAAAGAACATCAATCGCTATGCAGCTTAGAAAACCTATTTACGACACAAAGGTCGCTGGTCACCGAAACTATAAACAATAGGAACTTAACAGCGTGCCGGCTGAGAGTATCAGATTGCAATAACAACTGTTATCGGTAATTATAACATTGTGGCGCGTCGGTGGCTAAGCGTTTCTGCCTGCCCCGCCTGAATTTGCCAGCACAAAAATATTAAATAAATATTATGCAATTGCACAAAAATAACTAGGTACTCTTTAACAAGGAATACAAATAAAACGTATCTATAGGCACCTACATAATCTAGGTATATGTCCTTATAAATTTTAACAATAGGTTCTGTATTTGAATACAGAACAGTATTTGAATAAGGGTTAACCCTTATGTAAATCGATATGTTTGACCGTGATTTTCTGAAAACACACTAAAGCAATTTTCATGATTTTTAGAGCCACGTTCAAAGAGGAAAATCACCGCGTAGTGATCTTGGAAACTTTCATAAGCGTAGACAATTTTATAATTATTATTCATTATAATCTAATAAGGTACGCAAGTAGTGGGGCGAGCGCGAGGATTCAAAACCATTAAGTACTCTTAGGTACGTACTATCATTCAAAAAAATAATAGGGGTTACATACTTACGTAGGAAAAATAACGCGAGTGGAGGGAGCGCAAAAATGTTTCACTCACGTAGCTCAGACGCTGCCACATACAAGTAATATATCTATCCTATACATAAAACTGCATGCCATCATAATTATCCTTACTAAGTACAAACAAACTCTTTTGTAATCTGTTTCTGTAACTATTTTAATGTAACTATCTCTGGTTCAAGTGATGGACACAATTTTTTTATTACTAGTTTCAGAACATTGGTACCCAAACAATGAGACCTGTTTTGGCATATCAGTACCGGTACCGGTACCGGGGAGTACTGGTATGCCTGGTACGTCTGACTGAATGTCTATGATAGGTGATGATTTTTAACAAGCGGAGGATAATCATCGATAAGCGAGCGGAGCGTGTAAAAGCAAAATGCCTACTTTAATTCTGAAAAAATAGGATAAATTATTTAATGTTACGAGAGCGGAGTGAGCGCGAGAATTTTGCACTTATGTCGATTAGGAACCGCTATGTATACACATAGCACCCTCTCATAATACTTTCTTTTTGTAAAATGATACGAGACACGAAAAAGGGTAAAAAAATAAAAAAACGCGGGAATGTTTTTATACCAGTAGCTGAGAAACCGAACAAAAAAAATAGCGAACTTCCTACCTGGAAAATGTCACTCCATATGAACTCCATAGCTACATTATTTATTATTTTTTATCACTTCGCAAAATTATAAGAGATACGAAGAATAGAGAGGTAAATCGCGAAAAACGCTTACATATTTACTACGCAGCTTAGATAAAAACAATATAGGTACCTACCTACGCAATGTTAGTTTAGCAAATTTTGATAAAATACATAAACACGGCAAAAACAAACACAGAAAATTACACTTACACAATTAAATGTACTACGTAGTTTAGAAACAGTTCTTATCGGTAGGTACGCTATGTGAGTTTTTTCGTTTTTATTAAAATTGTATTTTATTGTAAACTTGCGTCGCCCCGCGGTTTCTCAGGATAAAAAGCCTAGGTACCTATCCTATGTGTTAATCTAAGGTTTAGGTCAAAGCTATCTCCATTCCAAATTTCACACAACGGTGAAAAAGTAACAAACTTTCATACTCACATTTACTCGGTTTTATACTTTATACTTTGGACTTTTAATCTCAACTATAAAATCCTGCTTTTATATGAAAAAGTGTATTATAATTTAAATCGTTTAAAAAAAACGTACGAATTGGCACTTAAGTCCCAATACCTATCTGTTAATTATTTTGTTCCCAAACTCAGTCCTCACTTTTTTAATGGTGTGTGAAAGAAAACATATTGCAGCCTAACTTTGCTTGCGAATTTAGTAACTTATTTTATATACTTACATACTAGCTTGTACCCGCAATACCTTTCGCGTAGATTTCGGTTTAAATATATTCGTTTCATAAAGAAGTGTTCGTTTTTCCGACATAAACAGCCTTTTTGGTGTATTGGTTGGGCAGGTTGGTTCAAATCTCATTCACCACTAAGGTTGCGGGGTCGATTCCCGCGACGGGACAAATGGTTTTGCAAAGAAAAAAAAGCTCAACCATTTGTTTCGTGTCTGGGTGTTGTGGGACCATAGATAATCATAGTTCCTGGTTCCCAAGATACAGGGAATCCTAATAAAATCTTTGTATGTGATTGTTGGGCTTATTTGTTTATTTATAAAAAGTAGCCTATGACCCGGGACCTAAGTACAGTACCAAAGAACATATCAAATTTCATCAAAATCCATTCACTCGTTACGGAGCTATGTACCTAGATACTTGTTACTAGCAATAATTATTTTGTACTTATTACTTACTAGTAATTATTATTACAATTTGTAAATTATTCTGTGCTATGTACTCAGCCTGCCTGTCTCACCCCGCAAAGTACCTATACAAACCTACCAATACAAACTATGCCAACGCTGATATTGGAGAAAATGTCAGGCGCTAGCAAAAAGTGCCTATATTAACTTAAACATTGGTCTTTAAAATGAGTAAGAAAATAAATCCTAGTACCTACTGTACATAACATTTGGATGTTTGAATAGTGACAGTATTTATTTATTATTTATTTGTTCAAAAAAAGAATAAGAATTGACAACCTATCATTCTTTACACTTCCTAACGAAATATCGATAGGTAAGATATTCGAATACCTGCGCCAAAGAAAAAATACTACCCATTACCCTACGCTATGTCTTAGTGTAAGTAGATAGTTACTGATATTTTTGTATTGAATCGGTATTTATAAATTATTTTTTTTATTATTTTATAAGTCTTAGTGTTCCGTTGCTGAGCTCCCAACACGGTATTTTCCACGCAGAAATTATGCCATGGGTAACACCAACCAGTGTGATTTTTAGTAGACCCCTCAATACATAACCTAGAGAACCTACTAATGCACGCTCAGTATTAAACCTACAAGTAGATAGGTATACCTATTAAGCTTTAAACGACTTTTTTATTTATTAAAGAATTTTAATGATAAATGTAATAAATTATAATAATTCATATACATAATGTACCTAATACCTATTTTTGTTATAATTTTAAATGTTATTATACTTAGTTTAATATTCAAATATTAGCATGTCTGCTTGCACACTGTATATTGTGCCTGTGGCTAAGGTTAAGAACTTAATCTATGTATTCTCGCAAATAAATAATTTGATTTGATTAGAAAAATCTCATAGAGCGAGTAACCTACACACAGATTAATATATAGTTACTATGTAACTGATAAATCACAATCAGTAATCAGTCCCTATGAGATCTTTCATGCCTACTGTTATAATAGCCTACTTTTTCATGTCGCCGATCGCTGCGTGAGAGAATAAAGCTAATGATTTACTAGATTGTGCCTAAACGTTTATACGTGAAGTTGTTATTGTGGCCTTGCAGCAAACGCAATGGCGCACCGCGCCGGCCGGCGTGGCGCCGGCGTGGCGGCCAGGGCACCGATACTATTAATTATTCTGTGCCCAGCCCTCCTACCCACATGTCCCTTAAGCGCCAATCGTATATCGTGTTGAGCTCAAATTAAGGTGTAGATTCACTGCGACAATGTCTTATGATGCCATATATTGTCTCATTAAGTTTATCTCAACTCATAGTCATCGTATTTTGGTATAAATTAATGAGATTAATTCGATTTCTTGCCTAAATCGACCATAATTAGACCGTATCTCATTAGTCGCAGTGACGCTATACCTAAATTCGAGCTCAACACGATATACGATTGGCGCTTGAGAGTCATATGGATACGGGGGTTGGTCTGCCTAATTTGATAAACATATCATTACAAAATATTTAGGTAAATAGAAGAGCACTTTTTATTATTATTGCATCTATTTTTATCTTAAAATTTTAAATAAGAAGTTATAAGTGTTTTATTTTTATACTAGCTTTCTCCCGCAACTTTGCCCTCGTGAATGACAAAGGAAGCCCATATTCGTATTTTTACCAAGACCTCCACAGTATAAGAGAGCGCGTACTACGAAGAAGTCAAGCTGCATCTTCGTAGTAACCTAACCGATTTTGATGTAGCATACCTTATAATCTAAGTTGAAACTAATGCTACCAAACCCTAAAACCGCATTAGATTTCGTTCAGCAGTTTCTGATAAAATATCAGATTGAGATAAAATTCAAAACACCGTGGCTTCGTGTTCAGTAGGTACCTACTCTCTAAATGATTGATCTCATTTGATTTTTCAAAAATATTATTAATGTACAGAATAGGCTGTTAGAGTGAAGTAGCACTGAAAAAATCGCAGCAAATTCAAAAAATATTAGTATCGCAACCCGGCAGTTAATAGGTTACTTGAAATGACCTAATTTGATACTTTGATATTCATCACCATCATCAAAAGCCATAATAAGACAATATATATAAATGATATAGAATATAAATTTCCTAGGTCTAGATATAGATCTAGGCATAGGTATGTATTTTTTCTGCCGCCAAGCAGTAATGTAACTGGCACGGGTACTGCAGTAAGCGCCATAACAACTTTTTCATGATTAAATTTATCATTTTCTCGATAACTTCTGTTATTTCCTTTTGATTTGCTAGAACAGAACAATTCAATATTAAATTATAATGCACATGCGATGATTGTTGAAGAAACCGCCAGTTTTTTTTTTAAATAGACCAAGTACGAAGATTTGCCAGTAGGAGCAAACACAACCTCGTGCTACCGACCTCGAAACTAAAAATCCATAGCTCAGGCCCAAACGTCATGGCAATAAAAAATTACAACAAAATTCCAGACAACATAAAAGTTGAAAACATCGAATCAATTTTCTTAAAAAAATTAAAACAATACCTAATTAACAAATGCTACTACAACTTACACGAATGTTTAATGACAAGTAAATAGATATTTTAAATCAGTATACTAATAAAATTTATTCTTTTTATGACTATAAAATACCAATGTTTATTTAATAGATTGGTCTGCTCACTCCTATTACTCCTATTGCAATACCCTGTCAGGGTCATATATGTTAACTAACCTATTCATAAGACCTCTTCAAATGTACATACATATATGATTGCAATAAACAATTGAGTATTGAGTATTGATTATTTTTCCTAATTTATAATAATAAACTATTAATGTTATTCTGATATCATAAAATAAGACAATATTAATAATAAAAGGGGATAAGAGTTGAGAGCCACAAAATATGTATTAAAGTATCAAAATATTATCTATATCTCATAATAATATATCAAATATTATATTTGGGCAATACTATATATGCCGCCATCTTGTAAACATTAGGGTAACCACACCCCAATTCCGGTTTTCCCTAATCTTTGGAAAAAAACATTGGGACTTAACTCAAGTAAATGCTTTTTGTCGATTAAGAATTAATAAATCAATAAATTCAATAACAATGGTTTATTTTAAATTATTTATTTGATTATAAGTCGTTTCAGTTGTTTTTTTTTACATAATGTACATACAAAAAGATCGTATAGTAGTGAATTATATTGGAGTGAAACTAAGTCGATAAAAATAAAATAAATCAGTGCACTAAAACGTGAGAAACAATTTATTATTAACAAATGTTTCATACCTTGAGATCCTTAATTTACTCCATTATGGAGCATAATGCCCGGAGGTGGAAACACTTTAGTGTGACCATGTAAAAAGTTAGAAAAAAATCGAGTGTCTACCTTCGTTAGACAGACTCTATAGTCTGTGCAAAAAGAGCACTGGCATAACCAAACGAGGCTTCGACTTTGACATAACAATGGATTCGAAATATTGGCTGTACAATACTGGCCGTACAAAATCTGTCCGTGACAATAAATGCCGTACCGTATTGCACAGCCTGATAATTCGTGTACATTGAAAAGAACTACTTCCGGCTGCGGATTATTGCCTGTGCAATATCGGCTGTACAAAATCAGCTCGGACTGTTATTTCGCATCCACTATTGTACGGCCTGGATTGCACGCCCCAACATTTGGAAGCCACGTACATGAATTATTGGGTGTGTAATACAGGCCGTACATTATTTAGCCTCCAAATATTGGCTGTACATTAACCGGACCCCTCGATATCAGCTCCAATTAGTGTTGATCGATACTCGATCCATGCACATCGACGATTCGATGCATCGAAAATATCGATATATACCGAATTAATCTGATGCAGGCGTATCAGTTACTTCATAATTAGTTAGTTAAGCGTAACGATACATCAATATATTTCATACGATGCATCGAATAAACACATGCACTATACTCACACATTATTCAATTTCCATTTTACTTTATTACGTGGGCGTAATCTGATTCTTCTCTTCTCTTTTCTGAATTTTGAAATTACCCCATCGGCAGCAGCAGCATCGTGATTGCGAATTTCTTAGTATAAAGCGTCACTGCGTCATGCATTGAAGCCACTCTTGCAGTGGTAGAAACTTTTTATTATAATAAAAAATTGTTTTCTGATGTTTTGTCCCAGTTAAACTTTCTTTATAAAACATTATTTTAAGATATTAGCTCCAATAAAGCCTTGGATTGAGTCTCATTATTCTAATATCCTATCCTTTATTTAACTGATATAATAAGTACGTCAATGTTCACAGTAAATAATTTAAGTTATTTTGTTGAAAAATGCATTTTCCAAAACAAGCTCTTAACAAATTCGTAATCGGAACCGTGAGCAGATTAATATGAGGCCAAACCCTAGTAGTTTACGATTATCCACCAAGAAGTTCCATTGCCACCTTCCATCTCTATCATCAGCTGGCTGTCACCATATTATTGCATTGACATCGGACTTTGACAAGTATGCAAAATTTAAACATCGTAGGACATGAGGAAGTGGTTCTGATTTAGTTTGCAAGATTCCACCCGAACAACATAGTTACACACATACATACATTGCAAGTTAAATAAAAGCTTGTAAAAATCTGTATCAGTGTTAATAGTGCACATCGATGGCTAGTTGGTTTGGTTTTATTTCGATGAATCATATCGACAAAAATATCGATGAATGTCTTGCATGGACATCCCTATTTTAACATCAATTGTCATAGACGTCAAAGTGACATCAAAGTTACTGTCAAAGTCAACCATAATGTCAATGTCAAAAATAGCAAAAACAATCGTAAAACAAATTTCGTTCGGATACACCAATGACTCGGATAAAGTTTTGGCTGTCTACTCGAAGACCAATGACGAAAGAAGACTTAAAAATATTTAGGGGTACACTAATGATACTCGCTTGCGCTTGAACTCGTAACCGAAGAGAATCCAGTAATAGTACTACGTAATACATTATTAGACTTAGGCTAAATGGGCCCATAATATGTATTTAGGTAAATCTCAAAGGGGGAAGGTAGGACATTTTCTTAAGTAGAAAAATGTGGTATTTGCTGAATGCAAAGAATATAAATGGCATTTCATTCCAATGTTTCATTATTGGGCAGTCCAGGTCCATCCTCCAAGCGAACAAATGTAGAAGTTGCCTCGCACCCGGCGCATCAGGGACGCAACTTGTTTTCGCAGTATCACTGCGAAACCATCTAAGTATCTATGCATTCGCAAACATCCCCGACGCGCTACAGTGGCGCAGCAAGCAACCACATCATAATAGTTTAGGTAGGTAGGTACTACCTCTGGAGACAGTGCGATCAAGATCCTGTCGATTTGCAAATCCGACGTCGCAAATGGAGCTGGATCGGTCACACCTTGGGTAGAAACGTGGATCACATCCCCAGACAACCTCCCATTGGAATCCTCAGGGCCGGCGCAAGCGTGGCCGACCTAAACAGACCATGCGGCTTTCTGTCATCGAGGAAGCAAAGACCATTGGACTGACCTGGAGTGAAGTGAAGCGCACGGCTCACGACAGAGACGAACGGCGAAATATTGTGTCTGCCCTCTGCCCCGACGTGGGGATTTAGGATATACGTAGTATTATAGTAGTAGTAGTTAGGTACTAACGTAGCATACGTAATGCTGTTAATTATGACGACTTGCCTGAAAAGTACAGTACAGTTTCACTCACAAAGGCGCTTCAGAGCAAATTATCGATAGGTAGGTATGCTTTGTACGCGTTAGCTTATTATGTCTATTAGTCCGTGCTTATGTTACAAAATGTCTAAATATGGATCGTAAAGACTAGCAGTTGGTGTAGGCACGTGTAGGTAAAGTAAGTACTTATTAGTATAACCATGGACTAATGGTATAACGAAAGCAAATCCTATCCTACTAACCTACTACCTATTTCTATGTATCTTCTTCTATCTATCTATCTATCTATGTATCTTTTCTATCTACAATATAGAATAGAATAGAAAAACTCTTTATTGTATACCAATTTAAAGAAATAAACAATAACACAGTCCTTAACTATGGTAGTTTAATGGGCGGTCTTATCGCTTGAAGCGATCTCTTTCAGACAATCTTTGGATGAACAGTATCGGAAGAAGAAGTAGACGGCGGTGTACAACAAAATGTATTAATAACAACTAAATACCTACATAATTATACATACATGCTAATAATTATTTACATTCTAATACACACAAAAACAAAAATATTATTATTAAAATAGACTAATATATACTTATTAAAATATTATTCTACTAGGTACATTCAAACTTTTTATATTGAATGCATTAACGCATGCTAGGCGAAAATCGCAAGATTTTAAATAATTAAATAATAAAATAAAAAAAATAAAAATAAAATAAAATAATTAAATAAATAATTATTGTTTTTTTTTTTGATCAATGGAAGCATTGACGACAGATGACGTAGAATCGTCCCCGTAAGACGATATAAGAAGGATAGAAGAAATTTGGTTGCTCGAGCAGTAGGCTTGGTGGGTTAAGGCGTCGGGACGGTATTCCGAAGACGCAGGTTCGATCCCTGCCCGAGCAATATCATTTTTCTTCTTCCTAATTATTTAAAATCTTAGGTACATTCAATATAATACTTATTTACATAAAAATAATAATAGCAGTGTTATTGGTAGGAGGATAGATAATGAGCCTTGACCATTTGTTTAAATATTGCCAAGACTAGGCACGTCTGATGTCAAGTGGAAGAGCATTCCATAGACGGACAGCTTGCACTGTGAAAGATTTATTATAGAACTGGGAAGTGTGGGAAGGGTTTTTAAGCTGCAAAGTTTCGGAGGAGTGCAAGGATCGGGAGTGGAAGGTAAGAAGGAACTCAAAGCGTTCTTTGAGGTAGGAAGGGGTGGAAGGAACAAATAGGATATTATAGAGCAGGGAGAGTATATGAGCATTTCGACTAAGACGAATAGGTAACAACTTTAGCTTTAAACGAAATTCGGAAACATGGTCAAATTTTCGTAAGCCAAATATGAACCTAATACAAAAGTTTTGTAAGCGTTCAAGCTTGTTTAGCTGTTCTTCGGTTAAGTCTAGATATGAGGCGTCAGCGTAATCGAGAATAGGGAGGAGAAGAGATTGTGCGAGCGCAATTTTAGTGGTAATTGGCAAGAAATTTCTTAGTCTTCGAAGTGACGAAGCAGAAGCGAACAGTTTTCGACTAGTTTCTGCCATTTGTGGTACCCATGACATCTGTCTGTCATTAAGTACATCTAGGTTCTTGACTGTTTCACTAATATATCTTCGTACGCTTAGTGTTAAATTATAAAACCAGTCAAGTGCGAGTCGGCCTTGCGCACGAAGAGTTCCGTACCATTATATATAAAAACGGCAAAAATATCATGTCTGATGTACCTATGGGAGTCCGACTAAAATATTTTTTTATTCTGTTTTTTTAATATTTGTTGTTTTAGCGGCAACAGAAATACATCATCAGTGAAAATTACAACTGTCTAACTATCACGGTTTATGAGATACAGCCTTGTGACAGACGGACAGACAGACGGACGGACAGCGGAGTCTTAGTAATAGGGTCCCGTTTTACCTTTTGGGTACGGAACCCTAAAAACGGTTTATAGTTGTTCCAAATTGTTCGTTTTTCAGGGATGGAAACTGGCTATTCTATATTACCTTCCTAGGTAGGTACATATCAAATGTCATCATCAAAAATAATTATGGTGTTAAATGCCCTCATTTGAATTGAGCACCTTCTCCTTCTTTGAAGTCGGTTGAAAAAGAAATAATATCAGCACAAAATCCTTTACTATGGTAGTACAATGGGCGGTCTTATCGCTCTTCCAGACAACCTTCAGATAGACAGAATCGAAAAAAGGAGTAGATACGCAAGTATAATGTAGATTACAATAATAATAGGTAAGTATATACCTACATAAACATAACTACATTCAATACATACCAATTATAGTATAGTAATAACTTATTTTATCTCAATAAACGAATACCTATATATGATATATATATATATATATATATATATATATATCTCATATATATACCTATACATAGTACTACAATACTAAGCAGCGGCGTGTTAGGGAAAGGTTAGGTAATAAATGCCCTTACATTCAATGAACATTCAAGTGGCGGCACCTTCGTGAGTGAACGGGTGTGTGTGGCCAACCCTGGTGTCGGAGTTTTTAGACCGCCCGAAGGCCTCCGACATAGCTTACAGATAACAACCGGGACCGACGGTTTAACGTGCCCTCCGAAGCACGGTAGCCCCCAGATGTAAATTCCAAAACGGTCACCCATCCAAGTTTTGACCTAGAACCTAGAAGATCTGTCAAGACCGGCTGAGCTAGCTACGCCACGAGTGCTACACATAAATCAGATTCTGCGATCACCCCTAACTAGAATTCCCTGTATCTAGGGAACCAGGAACTATGAGACATATATATATATGAACCATAGTCCCACAACACCCAGACACAAAATAAATGCTTGCGCTTTTTTTGTCATAAACATTTGTCCGGCGCGGGTCTCGAACCCGCAACCTCAGTGGTGTGTGAGATTTGAGCCAACCTGTCCAACCACTACACCACAGAGACTGTCAATATAGACACATCATTCTGAGTAAGTATGTACTTACCTTGCAATAACTTATAATTAGATCGATAAACAGCTTGTAAAGCATCGGTGATCGTGCATTGAATCGCAGATGGCCATCGTAAAACCGCCTCTGATCTTCGGACAGAAGCCGAGGTATATAGGTTGACAATGACGTAGGACTTCACATTATGTCAGCTTTAACCATTGACGCTAGAAAAGTATTATTTTACAGGACTCGTAACATTAAAAAAAGAACTGACGAGTCATCACACTCCTAAAAAATAAAATGGTGGAGTAATGTAATATCCGCCAATAATAGTGCTTGCAATGACAACTGACGAAATCGATTCCAATAATACTTGTGCATTTATAATATTAGTAAGATTTCATCATCATCATCATCATCAGCCCATCACGTTCCCACTGCTGGGACACGGGCCTTCTCTCATAGAGAGAGAATAGGCCATAATCCACCACGCTGGCCCAGTGCGGGTTGGTGAATGTCACATGTCCTTGACTTTTTGTGAAAAATTCTTGGATATGCCGCTTTCCTCACGATGTTTTCCTTCACCGTTTTAGAGCGAGTGTTAAATCCGCACATAGCTTAAGAAAGTTAGTAAGATTTAAATGAAATAAATAAGTTTCTCCTGAGTCATAATTTCCAAAAGATTATTTCATTTAAATCTCATCCAATACAATTCGGGGTAAAAAGTATCCTATATGTTAAACTAGCGATCATATAAATAAGCTACATCGTCAGGCCATTACGTTCCCACTACTGGGATTCAGGGCCTTTCTTCGTAGAGAGAGTATGGGCCTTAGTTTCCACCACGCTGGCTCAGTGCGGGTTGGTGGATGTCACATGTCCTTGAATTTTTGTGATCAATTCTTGGATAGATATATTGTGTTTTGCTCACGATGCGATGTTTCACCGTTTTAGAGCGAGTGTTAAATCCGCACATAACTTAAGAAAGTCAGTGGCGGGGTCAGCGGGATTCGTACTTGGGTGCGTCGGCTCGAAAGTCCCACTGTACCACACTCGCTCCAATCTCCATTCCAAATTTAATCCAAATCAGTTCAGCCGTTGCGGCATGAAGAGGTTGGTAACCTCACACATACGTACTTAACTATAATTAGTATGTTATATATCAAATAAAAATAAACTTTTAATACATTTGCTAAAATAAAAATACTCTACCTGTAGGTATACTTTAAAAGAACAGTATTACTTTCATTTGGCCATCTTCCGAGATATTAATTTGACGAACGAACGGTGCGAAAGCGGCGGAAATGAAACAGCGACATCAGGTAAAAATTACGGTATAAATTCTATCTAAGTAGGTATAGGTGGTAAAGGCAAGGCAAGCTCCTGGCTGTCGCACCTCCGCGCGTGGCAAGTGCCAACTCCACCACGCACCCTCTCCGCTTTCAACGCTTTCCTGGCCGCCAACCCTGTGAGTAATCTGTTTACGGGCGAATGGAAGGAAACATTGCCAGTATGTTTGAAGTTCTACGAGAATGATGAATGAGATAGTGTGTCTAATATAAGCTATGTTATTTTTTTTTTTATTTTGACATTGAAAGATAATGACTTATATATGTACTATGCCTATTTAATTTATAATTTGACATATTTTAATGCCTTTAGTAACAAATGTACCTTAATGTTGTAGGTGGCCATAGGCGATGGTAACCGCTTGCTATCCAGGCGGGGGTGGTCTGCTTATTTGTTTATTCAGTTAGGTACCTATAGGTTTAATAAAAAAGGAGAGTTAGATGGTAGAGTAGGTTTGTCGAAGGAGAAAAAAGTGCGAAACCGTATAACAATTCCTCTAGAATGCTATTAATGCTTAGTATGACTTTAGAACTTTAGCTTTGTTTATGAAAATAGATTCATGAATACACTTACTTAAATAGTAATGTATCTGCGAATGTACTAGGTACCTAGGTATCCACAACGGCACTCTCCAACATTTCCAACTCCGTAACTTTCGAAAGAAAATCTTCGAAGTTTCTCGAAAACATTTTTAATCTTGAGCTAGACCTCAAGCATATACAGTCACTTAATTCAGCCTAAACACACTTTGTGTCTTCAAAAAAAACTTAGCCATATCCCAAACAGCTGTTGCAAATAAGTATCAGACAAAATTATTTTTCCAAGAAAAGTTAGCTCTAAGTGACTAAGCGAAAGTTCTCATGAAATTTCTTGGATAACTATATAAAAAGGGCATTGGCTTGGCAAATGCTTGTGATGTTCTCAATTTCTTTCGCTGTAAATTTTATAAATAAAAGCTGACACGCTATGACTCAGTTATTGAGTCACGCGTTCAATTTATTATCTAATAGGTGGGGAAAACGTCTTTTAATATTTTGATTGCCAAGACTTATTGGTGCGAACAATTGAGAGAATTTGACTGGGTAATTGTGCTAAGTATGTATACCTACCTAGGTAGGTGGTATGTATACCTACCTAGGTAGGTACCTAGGTAGGTATACAGTTTACACTGTATTATTTTTATTATTTAATTCTTTATTGCACTATTACAAGTAATGTACAAAAGGAGAACTTAATGCTAAAGCATTTTCTACCAGTTATCCAGTGATGGTAAAAGAGCCCTACAAAGCGTGCATCAAAAATGAAAAAGAAAAAAAAAACTAACAGTAAAACAAAATAAATATCATAATACATATTATCGTAAAATATATAACAGTAAAACACACTACATTTATAATCCAAAACTAAAATACATAGAAATGAATACTTATATAAATAAATACTTATTATTGATAAAAGGATACTCTATACTTACATAGATACAACATAACATTAAATAAACAATAGAACATGAAGATCAATGTAACGGCTTACTCACTTTTTTAAGGTAGAATCCTCGAACCAAACGTTTGAATATTTCCTTTGAGGGAGCTTTCCTTAAAACGGGTGGGAGTTGGTTCCACAGACGTACTGCTACAACTCGAAAGGAGTCATCCACAAAAGAAGTACTGTGAACGGGTGTAGAAAGCAATAGAGCGTCAGCGGAGCGGAGCTGTATGTATGTCTTTCGGGTTTCAGACAATTGCTTCATAATATTATTTACTAACCGGCTACACTCACGAGAATCAGTCGAGACACTCGACCGTACTCCGTGAGGATGACCGTTCGAACACCGGTCGAGTGTCTCGACTTATTCTCGTGAGTGTAGCCGGTTAGTAAATAATAATATAATTGCTTCATAGTTCAAACTTTAAATAGAAAGCGACTGAAGAGTTACAGGACAAGATTCTCCCTGGTTAGGTCTTCAAGTAGGCAAGTTCAGGTACTTTATGAACCAGCAAAAGAAAATATAATAAAAGCTATATAATGATTATACAATATTCAATACACGCACAAAGGGTTGTATAAATCCTGTTGAGGCAAATTCAATCGTGAACGTAAAGCAGGAAGCTTTGAGGCCTCCCAGGCATTCAATAGAGCGAGGCTTGATACCTTATAAAAGGGCATGTTTTATAGAAAATATTGGTTTATGGATCCACGAAGTACCTGCTTACATATCGGATGTAGCTCTACCTGCCCGAGCCTGAATCTCTGCAAAGAATAATAATTTTACGCCCTATTGGTACGTGGCTCGAGGTAAATCTTTTCGACTTTAGGCATGTGAATATGCCTACATGTTGCATTACAGGGAAATGTATACATAGAAAATAATCTATAAAATTCTTCAGTAGATTAAGAATGTACTGGACCTAAGTCAAGATATTGTATTGTGAAATACAATCACTCCAACTATTATGAAATTTCACGAAAAATTTTACTAAAAATATGTATAAACCCACCTTGTTCATCTTGACACAGTTACCGAACGTTTACACCTAAATCTTAATCACAACACCGGTCGAAGCATCAGCGAAACTGAATCAGTTCTTACGCTTACACTTCATGGAAGTCAGGTTAATTGGGTGTATACGTGCCTATAAATACTAATACCTATAGTTATATGGTTCCGTGGTATCTGCAGACGGCCGATGACACAACGGGAAGCTCTTCGTGGTTATATTTATAAAATCAGTGTCCACTTCGAAGTACGGACGTCTGTTAATCCACACGTCGCAGGCGCAAAAATAATGTCAATTTAAACGAAGTATTTCGACGCCGGCGCTTCGTACGTTCGCGTCAAAGACGCGTCAATAAACAGTTTGTGTATTAAAAAAGCGATTAAAAATGGCCAGTCTTGATGTGCCGCCCAGTTACCCGCCGCCTCCGCCGCCGAACCGGCCCGTGAGGCCCAAGATCACGCTGCAGATTCCTGGCACTCCAGCGCCGATGACGCCAAGAACCGCCTCGGTCTACTGGACCCCTGGGAGGTACCCTAAGGCCCCAGGGACTCCCGGGTCGCGCATATCGGATCATCACTACGTCAGTCCTTTCGGTCACATGTACCATAGTAAGGCGTCAGAGTTTATGTTCAAGCAGTTCGAAGGCTTCAAGGACTTTACGATGAACACTGCTAAGAGTGGACTCAGTGCTGGCGAAAAGTCTGCGTTTTGGTTCTACAACAAGTTACGTGTGTTATCGAAGAGGTGGTTCACGCATTTCTTTTTGACATTCAGTCTGGCGTTATACAGTGTTATTGGTGCAGCAGTTTTCATGACTTTAGAGAGTGAGTATTTGCATGTCTGTTTTACCTTTCTCATATTCAAAATTAACCGATGGCGGGATTTTTTTTTATAAATTTTATAGGTACCTACTACTGGTAAACTAGTTTCCTAACAAATCCAAGTAATTATTCCAAATTCCAATATTTGCATTAAAAAATGGTAAAATAATTATATTACCCGTAGGTCTTAAATGTTCTGCAATAAATGTTGCAGCTGTAAAAGAATTCGTTATTATTAAAAGACAATTAAAATTTGGCTCCCATAAAAATACTATTCGGTTATCTTCAGAAAAATCGGACCGAAGTTCTTTTCATAAACCTTGACAACTTTGTTATTATAAAAGCTTTTATTTTTATTAGAGTTTGAAAAATTGTCGTTTCTCTTGTACTCGTCATTTTATTTTCTCCTTACCGACTAGTAAACAAAACAGGCCGGTGCAAATTTAATAATACATAACAATAAGGTGCTCACTACGCATTTTTTGCCTTATTCTCCATTTTCGCGAGCACAGAAACCATTTCAGTTCGTAATGAATTCAAATACACGAAAACACAAGGTTTTGTGGCCAAAGGTGGAAAGGTCATGCTCAGCAGACTCGTATCGTGCAATGCAATAAAGGGAGGATTTTATAAAAAAAAATTGGATTCGTAATAAGTGACAGAGTCAGAAAAAGTTAATCATTAATGGGATACATTTTTTTTGGAGCTTTTTCGCCAAGTCGTGTATGTCGCTCTAGGTTACATATTCCGTGAAACTTTTATCTTGGAAGTAATAGATCATTTTGTCATGTCACTTAAATCGTTGTTAGTTTATGTTAAGTCAGAAAAAAGCTAACAGTTAGTTATCTATTAATTTAATCGAGCTAAATGCATTTGCTCTATTAATATAACTTATTTTAATTAATTCTTAAATTATTATTGTAATTAATTTATGTATGTAGTAAATGTAATATTTATGTAATTAATTTTAAACTGATTATATCTATTATTTCTACATATTATTATTATTGTTAAACCACTCCATTTAACTTACCTATGTACAAGAGTCAGAACAAAACTGAGAAGAAGCTGACTGCCAAGATACAGTGTGTCAACGCCAACTTTGGTGGATAAAGTCGCAACAAATTGTAATTGTACTATTATGAGGTAAATATTTTTTAATTTAATTTAAATGATTTTTGGTTCTATGGAGTTTAAAGTTAAAATTACCACATGATATTACCTACCTACATTTGTGACGATTGTAGTTGTTTTTTCCTGTTCATGCTGTCCTCAATAACCCATTGATAAGTCTTTGTCGATTTTCATAACTGCCACTGTTTTTGATCCTGTTCTATTACCAGTCCTTGCCAAATATAGAAGGCGAATGCAGACTAAAACGTTTATTTTTCTCTCTTTAAATCAAAGGCACCTAAATTGGAACTCGGAGACAAAAGTAAAGTTACTTATTAGTTTTATTAGGCTAGGTTGTAATGTTAATGGGATGTCTTTCTGAGACAGATCATTACATTAAAAAAACTGAGTCAAAAATATTTTTTCGTTCTGAGGTTCCTTTATGCCTTACCGTACCTTAATACACCCCAGGTTAGCAGTATATAATAAATTAATAATTCATGTTCTGAAGCGAGCCCTTGCTGATAACCGCTCACGTCTCGCCCAGAATACAAAAACGTTTTTACTTTTTAAACATTTATTTAATCTCTGTGGTCACGTAGAGAGACGAGTAAATAAATATTTCTTTGGAAAAAACGTTTCATTTTGTGACAAGTCCTTTGTATTGATTCAGCTTGAGTACTATATCTGTGTGGATTTGAAATAGACATTATTAAAATAATGACAGCCTCTGCAGTGTAGTGGTTGAGCAGTTCGACTCATATTTATTCTACGTTGCGGGTTTGATTCCCGCTTCGGGATAAATATTTGTGCATAGAAAAGCAAGCATTGATTTCGTGTCTCGGTATTGTAGGACCATGGCGTTCATAATTTCTGGTTCCCACAATACATTCACGGCGTTCATGCAGCCGTGTACATGTACCTAATGTATTCATTCTTATGAGGCAAATACTCAGCAGTGGGATGAAAAAGGCTATTTTGGACTATGATGATGATGATGATGATGATGATGATGATAATTTTTAATCCTTAATGAATTGATTCATCGCCGCGCTATCAAAACTGCGGGTAGATAATGAATGCGAATTCCAAGTTTTTGGTCTCTATGAGAGCCCGTGTCCCAGCAGTGGGAACGCAATGGGTTGTTCATTTATTCATATGTAGGGGTATATTCGCATAAATAAACGAATAAACATAGCTGATACTTATTAAGTTTTGTTCACGTGTATATTAATTACGTCATAAAAATATCTAATGCAAGGAGCCAGAATTGAACCGATCCCAAGCATGACGCAAGCGGAACTAATGGAACGATTTAAATGGTAATTCAATTCTTTGATCTGAAAAGATAAACAGAAATGTAGTTATCCTCTAACCTATTTTTCTGTCCGAGAGAGATAACACAAGTATTGTATGTGTTTGGTTTCACGTGGAAATATCGTAAAATGAAAAATGCAATAAAAAATGCAGAGCAAAACCGTTTTGCCAGTTATTCTGTCGCCAAGCAGTGTGCAAACTCTACTGTGTTTCGTTTTGAAGCCATTGTAGCCAGTGAAGTTATAGCCAGTGAAGGGCATATGAGACTTACAACGTGTCGTGGTGCCGAGTGCAATGCAGTACTTTGGATGGTATTAAAAGTTGTGGGTAGCACTGTATATTTGTTATAGGCAAGCATGGTACTTACCATCAAACAAAAGACTTGTTCGTTTTATAGCTCAGTCTACTCCATGGGTATATTACTTGAACAATTCCTTTTTATATAGCTCGTTCCGTATTATAGACAATTATAGCAATTAAAGATACTAAGCCCTAGATTCCATCATAAAGGTATAAAAAGAGAGGCAATAACTTCGTTAAGAGGTAGGTATTTGAACCATTATTTGGGTTATTCCCAAAGTACTCCAAGAAATTTTCTCAAACTACTCCACGAAAAAAATATCAATAATACATTTTATAATTTAAGTTTCATTCTTCTCCATGAGAATATAAAAATGTTCTCAAAGTACTCCACACTAGGTAGGTACTAGTTTCAAAAGGGTTGTTTAGGTAATAAGTTGTAGTATAATGAGTTCATAAACCGTATATTCGTTCTCAAACTACTCCAACCATTTCTGTTTAATGATTATTAATAAAAAAAAAACTGTTTTATGCTGCATCTGCATCCTATATATACTCCAAAAGATAGTTGTCGTACAGTCAGGTGCAAAACTGTTTATAAAAATATATTTAACCACGAGGAAAAGTTGGAATAAAATACAGTAACTGGTTTGTAATTGTTTATATTTATTAATATAAATTACATTTTATACATATATTAGATTAAATATAATTTTGAATAAATCAACCACAATATTTTGAAAAATAATTGTGTATCTGAATAAAAAGTTAAATTAACACGATAGTTAAAAAAAAACATATGAGAACTTACCTAAAATAATAAAATACATCAAACGTGAATAATAAAAACAATAAGTCTCTTTCTAGCCCTAATTTTAAAATAATATTCTATAAATGTACCAATCAAAATAAAATCAAAGCCAGTTTCAGGTCCCTGTTTGTAGAGTGTCGGCTTCTGTTTACAGCAGGAGTGTGTTCTATGATATTGCCTGTTTGAAGTGGAAATTTGCATCCTTTGGTTATGGCATTGGGAAATGTCTTGCTCAGAGCACTTATTTATTTATTTAACTTCGTATGTATGTTGCTCTTTATTGGGTAGAAAAATAAACTCAACTGGACATGTTAGAGTTTGACTCTCATTGCTACCCACGTCCACGTGTATCGAATAGAGCTGATGAAACAGCATGGGACAACTCCAAAAGATTCCGTCCATGAAACAGATTTGACTTCGTTTTAAAATTCTTCTGCCATCCGGGACTTCGATACTTGGTCCAGTGGCCCCAATGTCGTCAGAATGGTCCTTATACATACATTTTTATTTTTTTATAGCACTCTGTTTGTGCCGTGAATTCAACTTAACCTTGATGTATATAATGACCATAATCCGCTTATTACAAAAAAGGCAAGTGAATTGCACCTTACTTAAACATAGATAAACAATACTCTACTCTCCTCTCTCTCTAAACACGTGCTTATAAATACTGTGACTGACTGTACCTTTTCAACATCTCATGGAGTAGAATGAAACTGAAAATGAAATGTTAATTTTATAATATCTAGATGGAGTAGTTAGGTATTTGATGCTGCAAAATCACTGGAGTATTTTGAGAATAAACACGTGGAGTAAAATGAAACTTAAAAAAATAAAAAAATATATATTAATATTTGTTTGGAGTAATTTGAGAATTAATGTATGGGATTCTTATATTCTTGGAACAAAAGAATGGAGTACTTTGGGAATAACCCCATTATTTCGTCAAGTTACGTTACTTCTCAGAAGTTGTGTTTATAGTCATTATGTTTTTATTTGTGCCACTCATGAGTTAATGCGTGCTCCAAGGCTGTATGTCTAAGTGAAAAAGCGGATATAATTTGGAGTATTTTCCATGTACCCTGTACAACAAAAACATCAGATTTTTTGCATCAAACACGCGATGTGAGGCAACCAGCACTTCCAAGAACCACTAAACTTGAGGACATGTTTTATTCACTCGCACGGGGTCCACATGCATGGTATTTCGACTCATGCTCTCTTTAGAGGCGTTTCCCAGCAGTGGGAACATAATTATGCTGATGATGTTGATAATTACTTGAAAGTTTGTTATAAACTCAGCTAACAAGTCTTCAGCATCTTTTCTCTATACTTAGGACAGTGGGAATCTCGTTAATCATAAGTTAATTCAGCCTAACTTTTTCTTTAAACCTCACAATAATAACGCATAGAAATGGACATCAAGAAGTTATCTTGTAAAAGCCACTTCGGCAAATTGTTAATAGCTATATAAAAGGCAGTTTAAAAGGGTTTTATTTAAATAATTCTTGAGCTGTTAATTTAATTTTTAACTGTTAATGGGCGTTAATGGACCCTTTGCGCCTAAACCCTTGCCATTTCTAATGAAGCATGTGTTTGTTTTTGCAAATGGGGAGACTGTCTGCTAAGTCACCAGACATTACTGTATAAGTGTAGAAAGCTAAGTACCAATTTGGTGTAATAAAGGGCAATGTATCCAGTATAATTGCTGGGCTTATGAACTCTCATATGCTTAGCAATTACGCTGGATGTAATCTGATTTCTCACGTTTAATAGCGCAATGCCAAGCCAAGGTATATTTTGCAAATAATTCAAAGTCAAAGTATAGTCACAGGACAGACAAGCGTGGCGATAACCATAAGAATTCTAATTACCATTAGAAGGGCTATTCTTGTAACTCAAAAAATATACACTTTTGCATATCTAGATATAATAATCACCACCTTGTTCTACTCCTCTGGTTGGTTATGAAGAACAAACAAAATTGTATATATCGGTGTATGTTTAATCTTCACGGTTTCATCAAAACATTTCCAGGAATCTCCAAGAGCTAAATCTTAGTAAGACCTCTAGCTGATAGGATTTAGCTCTATGCTAGTTGAGTCTAGCATACATGTAGTAAGACAAAGTACACGTGTAGTAATTCCACAGAGTACTTCGCACTTTTGTAAACCTATAGGAGATCATGTTAAGGCCTCGTTTGCATAAGTCGAGGAAAAGCTTGAGAGGAGTTGGGAATGTATAGTAAGCGTATTTATTTGATATCGTATCGATATCGTATTTATTTGATATCCACAAAATTATAAAACAAAGTGAAGAAAAAATAAAGTTAAAATTTATGCATAGGTATATTTAACTACTCAAATAAATAGAATAAACCAATATTAGAGAAGTATTGGCGTTACCTCGGCATTAAAAACGACGTCATCCACATTCATGTAGGAAAATACGGTAAGTTTTCTCAATATAATTTAGTAATTTATTCCTCGTAAAGTTTAGTTATTTGCAATGTGTGATCCTAATCTTAATCGACGAGCGAGTGTGGCTCAGTGGGAGCACGTGCGACTTTCGATCCGACGCACCCGAGTTCGAACCTCGCTGGCCCCGCACCACTGACTTTCTTAAGTTATGTGCGGAATTAACACTCGCTCTAAAAACGGTGAAGGAAAACATCGTGAGGAAACCGGCATGTTCAAGAATTAATCAAAAAAAAATAATTCAAAGACATGTGACATCCACCAACCCGCACTGGGCCAGCGTGGTGGATTATGGCCCACACTCTCTCTACGAGGGAAGGTCCGAGTCCCAGCAGTGGGAACGTAATGGGCTGATGATGAATCTTAATCGTTAATAGATAGATATATACATAGAAAATTCTTTATTGTACAAACAAATTCGTAGGTACATAGGCGGACTTAATGCTAGTGAGCATTATCTTCCAGTTAACCTCGGTGTACTGTGAAGATTTTATAAGGTAGTGCAAACAAAATATAAAGTAATATTGAAAAAATAAAAAGGCCATACAAAAATAATAACAAGATATATGCATACAAATCAGTAACAATATATATAAAAAATATATAATAATCATAATCATAATAATTTATTTGCATAAAAATTAAATAAGGTATGGTACAGGTGTTAACAGTTCAAAAAAAGATCTCTTATTCTGCCTTTGCAGGCGTGCAAATGTTTCCAGGCATATAAAATCAATTTTATCAAAGTATTAAATAGAATAAAAATATCATTACAAATAATATTAAAAATTAATAAAACAATTGTAATCCTTGGTGGTTAAAATCCGTGGTTGTAATACCACCCACCGAACAAAGCCATGCCGTCAAGCGACCTAGTCGTGTTTCAGGATGATGTTCGGTGAACCATCGGGGAGACGCGGGTCTGAGCAGCCGCTCAACTGCCGTCTCTCTCTAGATCTATGTGCTCCATCTTAGGCCACATCATCGCTTCACATCAGGCGAGATAGTGGCAAACATAGATCTATAAAGGGTAAAAAAAAATAAAAAAAAAATAAATTCAGCGTCATTAAATAAATCAAATCCATATACAATCGTTAAAAAATTAAAATATAATTGTAGTGTCAATTATTATTACAATATATTAAAATTACAATGTCAATTATTATTAATTCTAAAATCTATGCTATAAAAGCAGCGTTCAAGAGGCCATTCATTCAAATTTATTTTAAATGGATTAAATTGTAGATTTTTTTATGTCAACGGTAGTTTATTGTATATTTTGATAGCCATACAATAAACAGTTTTGCTATATATATTATTTAAGTCCCCGTGAGGCAGGTAAAATCTATTTTTATGTCTTGTATGCACCTCTAGAAATATATTATGAATTCAAATGCGAGTTTGTTTGTTTATGTGTCATAATTCCACCAATTAATAAAACAAAATCGCAGAATATATATAATAGTACCTTCTACGTAGTAATTTAAGAGTAGGTAGATGCTAAGTGCTACTTGCCCCAACGGACGGGCAATCTAGACTAGGTATATATGTATCATCTTATTTTTTGTAAAAAAATTTCTATGGTTTAACCGAGATTTTACGGTCTAAGTAGACTAGCGAATAAACGGGTTGTTCCTGATTTCCCCACTTTCGCTGGCTATATTGCCCTTTAAACTGGAACACAGTAGTGCTTGCGCACTGCATGCGGACAGAATAACTAGCAAAGCTGTGGTACCTACCCCGACGGCCCCAGTGGGGGACCACCGGTAAAATTCTTTCGCGTGTCCGCCTGGGGCTGAAAACTGGGGCATATCCAGAACAACCCGCTCTCTCTAGATCTATGTGCTCCATCTTAGGCCACATCATCGCTTCACCTATCGCGAGATAGTGGCCAAACATAGATCTATAAAGCTAAAAAAAAAACCCGAATGAACCCACAGAATTGACCGCCTCTTTTTTGAGAATATAAAAGGAGTAAAATTTTAAATTCAAACTTCTCTAGTAAGTTTAGTCATCAGAGTATTTAGAACATCAATTTATCAAAATGACTACCACCGGTAACCATATCAATACACTGGCTGATGCAGCCCGCAATTGCCCACTCTACTCTCTCTATTAAATTAAACCAATGTAAACTACCTACAGCAGTTTGTCAGCGTGGCATAACTTTAGGTACTTACTACATAAACTATTCAGTCTATGTCCCGTCAATCTTCGTCACAAATACCTCGGAAATAGAAATGTTATTTTCAGAATATTTTTACTAGAGTTTGTTTCTGGCATTGCTTTCCGTTATATTATTGCACCGAAAATGTGTTTAGAACTAATTCAGTCGTTCGTAATGTGAAATGTGTAACGCTGTGACTCATCTGGAATGAAAATTAATTTATGAATATCATCATCAGCGTGTCATAGGTGTATTTTCTTACGGTATAGTCATAGAATTAATTCTAATTCTAATTAATTCTAATTCTATCTATCTATCCTAATTCTAATTCTATCGCTTTATCCATTCTGTGGTACTGTGTTAGCAAATCAATACTATTATAGGCATTATATTTTTTACACTATTAATAATGTTATATACTTTATTGAGCTTTATATTATACTAGCGACCCGCCCCGGCTTCGCACGGTTATTATACATAATAAACCTTCCTCTTCAATCACTCTATCTATTAAAAAAAACCGCATCAAAATCCGTTGTGTAGTTTTAAAGATTTAAGCATACATAGGGATATAGGGACAGAGAAAGCGACTTTGTTTTATACCATGTAGTGATTGAGTATTTTATAGCGCTGTAACTGTATGTCCAACTATTTATTTATTTTCGTAGTTTAACATAACAAGTTCGTGCGTCACTAAGGGCCTACGCTGAAAACCAGCGTTGTGGATTCTTCACAACATTATGCTGAGCACAGACTTTTTTTGACTGCACTGTACACGGCAGCTACTCGTTTCTCCATACACATGCTGTAACTGTTAACTTTACTTGTTTTATTCTGCCCCCCTGCACTTGTGTATGTGCGTTATTTGTTGTGTGCAGTTTTGTCAAAAATAAATTGTTTCTTTCTTTCATTCTTTCTTTCTATAATTCTTGCGTTATAATTATATTAGTTAGCGCTATAATTCTATGCATAGTGATTTTCAATAATAATATACAAAAATAATAAATAACAAACAAAATAGTTTAGGAAGCACCGTATAATGCTGCCGAGTTGAGTTTGATTGATTGATTGATTGATAACACTTTATTGTACACCAATAATGTAACAAAACAAATAAAATAGAACTTAAAAATTTGAATAGTTGCGATAAGACCGCCCATTGGGGCGGTTTGGTACGTGTATAAGTACTAAATTCTGGGAGTGATTATAAATCTGCTCGCTAAAATGATGCGATAAAAATTTAAGGGACACGATCACACGTCTTTATAGAAATAGTCCGTTATAACCTGTTATTGCTTTGTTAACTGGCGAAAGATCTATGTTAATTTTGTTTATGTTCCACGCACTAATGATAATTCCCCGGATTTCGATGACAAATAACGTGCTTCAAATTTCTGGAATATCCACAAGTTCACAGTCACCGATTAAAAATAAAGTTTGAAAGTCAGAACTTGATTTATGATTTAATGACAGTAAATGTAAATACAGCGAATTATTAGTGTTTGGACTTATAAAAAGTTTTTGAAACTGAGCAATGAGACGAACAAGTCATCCGCCTGATGTCAAATGCCACGCTTTTAACATCATGCGAAAAGTACTGCGAATCATTGCATTGCGCTCGTCACCCCGAGGCATCAGATGTGCCTAGTAACTTCGCTAGCTAACTTTCAAACCGGAACACAGTTTTGCTTGCGTACTATTGCTTGGCGGCAGAATAACTGGCAAAGTGGTGGTACCTAGTACTACCTACCCAGTATACCCAGGGTATATTACATACTAGGTGCGCCCTGCGGTTTCTCAAAATAAAAAGTTGCTTATGTTCCTACTAATCCAGAGAATAAGCTATCTCTATTCCGAATTTCACTTAAATTCGTTGAGCCGTTACAGAAAGAAAGAAAGAAAGAAAGAAAAACCATTTATTACAGCGTGATGAGGGAATAAACACACAAACACACATACAAACTTTCGCATTTATAATATTAGTATAGTTAGGTATACACTTGAGAGTTACTGAAGACATTTATAATTCATAATGTTGAACGAATAAAAAAAGGCGAACGCGTCGTCACCAAATTCAGAAGTGAAGCACTCAAAGTATGCCGGTCCGTTCGTACACAAGCCTCACGCACACATCATGCTATACCGATCGGCCGTCACATCGGCCCTCCATTCATCCAAACAAACTTACGCTACCCACCATTGCTATGCTTCAGTTATTGTTGAGCGAGATTATGTCCGCCTTTTTTATTCGTTCATGTATTTTTAAACCTAACATCATGGGCGAGATCAAGGCATCGATCGACTTCGATGATATGATAGATCCACAGACATGGATAATGATCGGGCTGCAAAGATAGCGTACTTTTTTTTTTTTTTTTTGGACTTTGTCGCTGTGCGACCATATCGTCCGGTAAGGAAAATGGTAATAAATTAATTCTTTTTCAGTCCTAGATCTACTAATTTATACAAATGTTGAGCTATATCTGACAATGGACAAGCTAAGATCGAATTGCAGAATCCGACATCAAAAATTATTTTGTATTGGCCAAAACAAAATCTTCTATAGTTTTCGTTCCGCACACATTCCATCAAAATATGTTGTTCGTCTTCTATAACTCCACACTCATTACAATTCGGAGATGACACTTTTCATTAAAAATCCAAACTTATTTGATGGGATGTGTGCAGAGCGCAACCTGAGAGCTGTCACTAACATTTTTCGATTCATCACATTGTTGTCTATCCATGGAAATTTTGAAATCTGTAGTTGTATAGTGCGATACAAAATACCTTTTTCCCTTGATCTTTCGTCGAAATATTCTTGCCATAGAATTCTACACTGCTCTTTAACTAATTTAACACGATCCGAAAATAGGGGAACAACTTCCAACGGAATTCCGTCTACTGTAGCCTGCTTAGCTAAAAGATCCACAGCTTCGTTTTCTTTTAATTGGATATGAGATGGGATCCATTGCAAAGATATTTCCCTACTTTGAGATTGTAAGCGTAAGATTGACTCCAGAATATGATAGGCAATCGGTGCGCCTCGCGTTGTTTGAGAGGTACAACGAGCCAAGTGTTGCAGGAGCTTTTGGAATCTGTCAAAATAACAAATATCTCAAAATTTACTGATTCGATGTAGGATAATGCTTCCAAGATCGCTATCAACTCAATATGCATAATCGATATATCGGAATCAATCCTCAGCTTAACGAAACATCCCTGTAAAGGATCCAGAAATGCTGCGCCTCCACTTCCGCCATCCTTAGACCCATCGGTAGAGATTTTGTACCAAATTTCATATTGTTGTTCTATATAGTTAGTACATATGTTGTTGAGAGCGTGACAACTATACATTCTTTTAGCGCGATCAACCAATGGAATAGAATCAAACACCACTTGCGACAGATTAATATTGCTTACCCATGTCTCCAATGAGAACATCTCGAGCTGATTACTACTTTTAATAGGTATTGAACCGAAATCTGATTGTATTGCGACAAGTAGAGGTTGTTTTTTATTCGCCCAATACCGAGACCGAGAAGAATTACAAAGTTCTTGTAAGATGTTAGAAGTCTTATTATTAGAAAATGATTTAGACCTCAACCGAAATTTTGCAGCAAGAAATCTTCTACGACAACAGAGAGGTGGGAGATGTAGATCATTTTCCATTACATGGATTGGTGTACTGCGTATATAACCACCTATTACACGCAAAGCTTGATTCTGAATCCTGTCCAGTTTCAGCAAGTTGGTTTTACAGCTGTTATCATATAAAAAGGAACCGTAGTCCATACGACTACGAATCACAGCTATGTATAAACGTCTAAGATGTTTTTGATGAATACCCCAACCTGAACCCGACAGCACTTTTAACATATTAAGCATTTTTTAAAACTCTTTGAGCTGTCTCATTGATATGCTTACCCCACCTTAAAGCGCTATCTAGCCAAAGACCTAAGTATTTAAAATTATTCACTAATGGTATGGAGTCATTATTATTCCTGAGTTCAGCAATATTTCTAAATCCACCTTTTCTAAACACCCAAAACTTGCTTTTTCACATACTTAACCCTAAATTATTAACCACTGAGTTAAATTTTTGACAAGCAGCTTCTACTTCTCTGATAGCAAAATCCAAACTGTTTTTTGATACATATAAGACAAAATCGTCGGCATATTGTGAAATTTCAACATTTTTTATATCTTTACAAACTTGTAGGGTCGCTATGTTAAAAAGAAAAGGAGATAGCGGGTCACCCTGCGCTAGGCCTCGACCAGTAGTTCTTGCATAATCTCTCCCATCTACAGAAATTTTAAGTCGTCTTTGACATAAATAGGACCAAAGGTATAAACAAATCTTTGAACCTACACCTAACCGATCTAATGTGTTTGTTAGATAAGTCACATCCACATTGTTATAAGCGCTGTCTATATCTGCTGTTGTATGAACAGTGGACGGACAATATATTGATATTATGTTCTCAATATAACGACAATTATTAATTTTAACGTGTAGAAGTTCAATACCGGAATTAAGGCTGCGTGTAGGGTGCGCTATTGCTTTAACAGATTTATGCGTCATAATAGCTATTCCCCTGTATCCATCTATTCTATCTAACCTATAGGTGTTATGCATACTAATGTTAAAGTAACTCTCAGGTTCAAGCCAAGTTTCACTTAACACAGTTATATGATTTTTTTCTTGACTAAGATATGACTCGAGAGATATATATTTAGGCCTAAGACTCTGACAATTCCATTGTATTATGTTAACAGAAATATTGATTTTGTTGTTATCCATATTCATGAATGACAACGTTCATGAACGTTGACATTAACGAACTCGCTGACATACCACAACCAATCTTAGATATAATCCACTCTGTGAAAGATGACACCATCAGTTTAATTTTATTTTCCAACGATTCCCTGCTACTAAAAATGTCCTTTAATTTGATTATTACTAAAGTCTTTTGAACGGCCTGCCTTAGCGGCGGTCTCACTATCGTCACGAGAATAGGTATCCGGACACTCGTCTTTATTCCATTCCTCAGTTTCCATGGGCGGCGGAGGGGGGGTATGGTGACGTGACGGCCGTGGTTTTCTCAGCTATTTACGATTTTGAGCAACTTTATAAGAACCATTATCATCTGCAGAAGATTTAAACAAATCTGACATTAACTTTTCACCTCCTATCGGTTCACTAGTATTCGAAGTAGACAGGGCTGGCATGGATATCTGGGGCATAAGCACTGGAAAATTCCCTGGACCTGGTACTGAGTTGGAGTCTTTTTCAGGAATGAGAGAAGGTGGAACGTACAGACTTAGTGCTTTCCTATAAGTGCAGTTGAACTCGGCCATCAATTCTCTTAATTTTCTCTCTTTTTTATAAACTGGGCACACCTTTTGTAACGCCATATGATCTTCAGTGCAATTAACGCAATGGAATGTGGTAGTCTTACAATTTTCATGTCCTTTCGAGCACTTCGGGCAAACTACTTTCTTCGACGGGCACATTTTTAAAGTGTGACCGAATTTCCAGCATCTGGAACATTGGGTAACAGGGAACACGAACGGTTCCACTTTGATTCTCAGACCAAGAATAAAGACAAGAGTCGGAAGCATAGAACCTTTAAATCCAAGGCGTACAGATTCTGATTTTATCCAACCAGTACTAGAAGATTCTACGCTATCTCTTTTATTGAGCCTCTTAACATGTAATATTTCAATGTCACATGATAGGTTTTTCATAATATCTTCATCCGCAAGGTCCAACTCAACATTTTTAATTACGCCATAAGAAGCCCGACTTCTGATGTCCTTTGACACCTCCATCCTAAATCCACCAGTGCCTGGCAATTGATAAATACATCTGCAAATACATCTTCATCAAATGTTATCAACATTTTGTACGGGTTAATGTATTTAGCACGGCTAACACCTTTTAACTTATTTTCTTTTAGTACGCGAGCAAAGGCAAACTGCTTAGGAAGCACAGTGGCGAATGTCACACTAACTTGTACTTTATCGATTATGTCAGACTGACTAGGCCTCCGACTAATCTTTCGTCCTCTAGAAACTGTATTCCAACAATCATCCGGCGAAATTCCTTCACGGGCCCGTTTTCCGGCTGACCTGTTCATCTCATCGACGTCCATGTTATTTGTTAAGTGACTACATTCCATAATATTTTCTGCTACTATTTCGCTTGAACTCCTATTTATGCATTCACTCGTCAAACCAATCTCCACTGAATCGTCTATGTAATACGGTTCACTTTCCATAACGCAGAAACGGGCGGCCGGCTATGCCGGACCGGTCCGCGCTTATCACAAGTTATTGTTCTCCGCGGCGAAAGGGTACGCGACCTATTGCTACGAAGTGCAACTACTCACTTGATAGCGTACTTGGTCGACTTACAGGTCTTCGCCCGGTCGGACGGCCTCGATATCGCTGGCTAGGTGAGGTCGAGAAGGATCTTCGCTAACTGCAGCTGCTCGACTGGAAAGAGACCGCTCAACGCCTAAATCAGAGGCGCCTTTTGTTGTTCGAGGCCTAATTACCTAAATAAAAGAAAGAAGAAAGAAAGAAAAACATTTATTCGACAACCACAAAGAAATAAATGAAAAAGACGCACCTAAGATAAAGTACAAAAACAGAGAGAAAGAATACTTATAATAATACGGTACTTCAAGGGTGGCAGGAGCGGCGGCAGAAGCAGCAGAGAGCCTCAAGCGGAGGAAATATGCATCACTCGGTGAGGGATACATATTTCTTCCGTTTGGGGTTGAAACTATGGGGCCTTGGGGGGCGAACGCGCGGCTTCTGTTCAAAGAGCTGGCCAGACGCCTCATAGAAACAACTGATGACCAAAGAGCTGGCGCTTACCTCGGCCAACGGAGTAGTCTGGCCATTCAACGAGGTAACGTTGCCAGCTTTTTGGGCACCCTGCCCGCAGACGGTGACCTAAATTCTGTGTTTTATATTTAATTTCATTTTTTAATTTTGTTGTAGGTTAGTTTAGTTTTTATCATTCTATATGTTTGTACATAATTGTTAATTGGTTCTGTAAATAAAAGTAAAGTTGATAATTATTCTTATAATAAAACAAGACAATACGAAATACATGAATAGATGAAGCTTGTGGTGCCAAAAGGGACTATAGCTCAGCACAAATGTTCGATAAATGACATCAGACGGTGGTTTTCAATAACCCCTAAAGGTGAACGGATATTGTTGGCTTCAAAAGAACATTACAAATATTATACATCATCATCATCATCATCATCAGCCTATACGAGTCCACTGCTGGACATAGGCCTCTCCCAATGCACGCCACTGAGCCCGATCCTCGGCTCTTCGTATGTAATTACTGCCAGCCACTTTACGCAGGTCGTCACTCCATCTAGCCGGAGGGCGTCCTACAACTACGTTTACCTTAACGTGGTCTCCACTCTAGAACTCGTTTACTTCATCGGTTATCGGTTCTTCGACATATGTGACCGGCCCATTGTCAATATTATACATAAAAATATATAGGTATATACAATTACGCAATAATTTATACACACATCTCTATCAATAACTAATAAGTAGTAAGTTATACTTTCTTTAGACATGATATGATATAATACCTTATTTGAATGATAAAAGAAACATTTCAAACCACACATGGTTGTTACATTCAAAACTCAATAAATTAAACAAATCCCGTCCACATCAAAACTCAAACTTTTACATCCTTCCTAAAAATTTCAACCGCAGTGGCTACATCGTTAACGGTTGACGACTAACCAAAGGTTAGGTATATGTAAATAAACGTCGGAACACAGTTTTTAATACGATGCCGGAATGACAGAAACGTTTTATGCACGGCTGTATACGTTTTATTGGGTCGAGTTTTTACAGTCGCCATTTCCGTCAGGTTAAATCTGAAAATCTGAAACGTCCGTGGTTATATTCATTTATGTTATGTCATCAAAGAAATGTATGCTGTTATTCAAGTTAATGGGATTAGCTAGTTAATATACCTCTAAGCTTGAGTCAGCTATTTTAAAAGAGATTTTAAAATAATTAAATAAAGAGACATCCTCGCAGAGTTTCTTGGTGCTATCTTCTCTAGCAGTGGTAGAGTCAGTTTTCGCATATATTTTCTAAGCCCGGACTCCAATCTGAGTATGAGAAAGAAATGGGTAGACATGCATACCTTTTTTTCAAAGTCAAGATATCTTAAGTTACAGTTTGACGTATTTTAATTGAACCTCAGCTCATTGAGCTTCAGTTTTTGTTAATGTTGACTAATTTCGTACTTAATAAAAGTTTTTAATAGATCATGGTCACTTACCTCGGAATTCGGAAGTTTGTCTGTAAGTGTGTTTGTGTGTTTGAATGTTAGTGTGTTTGTGCCCTTTTCACGCCGCAACGGCTGAACGTATTTGAGTGAAATTCAGAATGGAGATAGCTTATACCTTGGATATTATCATATTATACAAGTTGTAAATAAATGAATAAACGGAATAGAGGGCCCGGGTAAAGTCACAGGAACAGAAAATGACAGTGTCTATTCCAATGGTAGTGCAAGACTTTCCCTAGACCTACTAGCTGAAGCCCCCGTTTGTGCATGTTTCCAATGTTGTTTATGGTTTGAATGAAGACAGTTTTGATAATAATGGATCTGAGTTACGCTGAACTTGGTTAAAATATTTAATTCTATGAGCTCTGGTGAGAGAACTTTGTCGCTTGAAATTAGATGGAGATCCCACTACATAGTTTTATGTTATTTTTCACGGCCACTAGATATAAAATTAAATCAATTACTCATAATCTCGCAACCGTGCCCTTCAAATAATCAACTAATAATAATATTGTCACAGAACACACGCGACGAGTAATTTTAAACGACGGCATAAATGTGAACCACTGAGAAGATACCTAGTCTAAGGGAGCGTCATATCTGACAACACTTCAGTGAAAAAACACTGATGGGCCACTGACATGTAGGCGTGGAGTCACTCAATCATGCGGCAATATTCGATCCTGAGACTTTTTATAGAACTGAGTGATGAGACGATCAAATCTTTCGCACAATGGTAAGCGCCACGCCCGCTCCTAACAATTGCAGTGCCACCCAGAACATTAAATACACAAAAAAAAGTGTTTCTACTGCGCAGCATTGCATTGCGCTCATCACCCCGAGACAACATGCCCAGTAATTACGCTGGCTACAATGCCCTACAAACCAGAATACAGTATTGCTTGCGCACTACTGCTTCGCTGCGGAATAACTGGCCAGCGGACAAACCTAGAGGACCTCTCCCATACGAGAGACCTACCACAGAGTATCTGAAGATATTTCACTTATACCACAGAATACTAAGGGACAGAAGCATCACTCCGCAAAGAAATTTAAACAAATAGCGACTCTTGCTATGACACAATAAAATTCAATTCAGCTCGCGTAGCACTGCATACCTACCAGTCATATTAACCTACAGAGCGCCTCTCTTTCTATCTCATAGCTCTTATCTCTTCTGATGCGGTACGTGTAACGACGCGCGACCCGCCGTCGGTGTCCGGCTATGTACTTGTAGCTTCGTACCTACAGTGCGGAGTGCGCTAGGCCTGCTTATACTCATACTCGTATACCTATTTATACTGACGTCTATAAATTGTATGGAATCCACCTAACATTATCATTATCACTCAGCGCATCATACATCATTTTGGTTCAGTGCGTGGGCGGTAATAAAATACCCGGTTTCAAAATAACTTACCAACTGACCGACGTTTTTTAAACCGACTTCAAACTCAAACTTCAACTTCAAAAGGCGGGGTTCTCAATTCGACTGTATATTTTTTTTATGTTTGTTACGTGATTACTCCGCCAATTATGAATTATATTGGTGTTTTTTTTTGTTCGGTAGGTCATACTTCAGAGGTGGTCCTATATAAATTCTAACAAAATTAATACAGCACTTTTTAAAAAATTCAACAGAACCAAAAAATATAAGTTAAGTCTTGAAGTCTGTTCTTGGTTTTTGCTAAAAATTAATTATTAGAGCGAGTCACACGTGCTCCCTGCGACTTTCAAACCGACGCACCCGAGTTCGAATCCCGCTCGCCCCGCACCACTGACTTCCTTAAATTTTGTGCGGATTTAGCACTCGCTCTAAAAGCGGTGAAGGAAAACATCGTGAGGAAACCGGCATGTTCAAAAATGAATTACAAAAAATCAAGGACATGTGACATCCACCAACCCGCACTGAGTCAGCGTGGTAGATTATGGCCCATACTCTCTCTAAGAGAGATTATGGTGACAGCCAGCAGATCTGATGATGGAGACGGAAGGTACACAATAGAACTCCTTGACGGATAATCGTAAACTACTAGTGTATCGGCTCATATTAATCTACTCGCGGTTCCGATAGTGAATTTCTTAAAAGCTTGCCTTAAAAAAAAATAAAGAAAATATATATCTTGTATTAAGTAATTGTGGTCTAATTCTAAATGTAGTTCATGACCATCAGTAAAATGTTCATACCTTGTTCTTTAGTAATTGGAAAATTCATAACCGCGTATAATGCAAATTAATTATAATTCTGTTGTGATTTTATTCACCATCAATACTTACATTTCTTTGTCATTATCTATTAAACAATCTTTCGCATCCCACAGCTTATGTAAGCCTATCTGTTTCATATCATGCCTTCACTTCAGCACTGGGTTCGATGCCCAACGCTATAACCATGTACAAAGACTATTACGTGCTATTACCTATCTTTTGTAGATATACGCTTACCTTGCCTTGACCCTGAGCCTTCTTCTAGTTACTATAATCTATTTTACAAGTGAAAAAAACTCCTTCAAAAATGTTTTGAAAAAGGAAATTGTTAACGTCATAAAACTATTTTCAGTCTGTCAAACGGAAAACAATCAAACCAACAAACACCATGAAAACGCAATAGAAAATCACAATTTACAAAATATCATGCCAACAAACCACTCGAATCAAACTCATTAGAAACCTAATCAAAAACCAGCCTTTAAACTTTTCTGAAAGAATATTCTTCATCGAGGTTTCATCAAAATGCCGAGTAAGTTTTTATATTTATTCCTGCTATATATGCCTGTATGCTTTTAACGCATACGTATTACAAGAGCAGCATTGATGGGCCAGTTCAAAAATGTCCGGGCGGGCGCGGGCGTGCGTCTCTACAGCGTAATTCGAAACTACGTAGGGCTCCCGATGGCGAAATTATGACAAAACTAGCTGCACCCTGCGGTTTCCCGGGATTAAATATCCAGTTATAATTTTTTTTTATGTAATTGAATGACGAGACGAGCTGGTCGTTTGCCTGATGGTAAGCAATACGTCAGCCCATAACAATAACAGCACCACCCAACCGAACTTTGTTTTGCAAAATCCTGCGCGGCGTTGCACCGCGCTCGTCACCCTGAGACAATTAGCTGTTGAGTCTCACAATACCCAGTAATTACGCTGGCTACAATGCCCTTTAAACCGGAACACAGTAATGCTTGCGCACTACTATTTGGCGGCTGAATAACTGGCAAAGCGGTGGTACCCACCCAGACGGCCTCTCGCATACGAGAAACCTACCACCAGTCGTTATTCTGATGTATAAGCTATATTATTGAAAAGTTTCATCAAAATCCATTATGTAAATTTTACGTGAAAGAGTAACAAACTTATATCCATACATTCATACAAACTTTCGCGTTTATACTATTAGTAGGAAGAATAAAAAGTGTTGTTTGAGGATCGATCGGTTCCCGTTGAGTCACATCTCCTTGTGTAACACTGCAACACATCGGGAAATTAATTCCTCTGGAGTAAGTGTGACACAGCGCTACGTTTATAACGTTACGTTTTTTCCCGTTCATTCACACTCGGTTCAATTTTTCTCTAGGTACCTAGACAAATTAAATATTCCAGCTCGTTCCAACATATACCCTTCACATTTGACAAGAATCATGCCAAAGTTTAAAAACACATGTGCATTGAATTACAGCGACTTACCTCTAACCTGACCTGGATGTGTAATGGCCAGTTGATATCGCGAATGAACAATTTCTTTTTTTATTATAATAATATGCTGGCCCACTGCTGGGCAAAGGTATCCCCCAGGTCTCTCCAGTTGTCCTTATCCTGCACTACTTCGCAGTCGCTTCGCCTTCTTGGTATGCGTCCAGATCGTCTCTCCAACTCTTTTTTTTAAATTATTTATAGGCTTGCGTTTGACCGCTATCTCACCTGTTGTTAAGTGACGATGCGAAGATGTAACACGCTCGCCTAGAAACCTGTTCACTCTTATGTCTCTTGTCTTTTGTGATCTCCTTTTGGGCCTCGACCTTGAACAATGATTACATTATAAATAATTCCAAATGCAGTAGCATCACACAGCATCATCATTTTTGTGGATGCAAATCATGCCGGATCTTACTCCGGACGCTTAAAACGAACTGAGGAGTCAAGACTACGAACCGGATCAGGAGTCAAGACTAAGAAGCCTACAGTTAAACTGCTGATGACTTCATCACCTGTTTTCCATTCCAGAATACAAGTACTACGACGCCTGCTCAGGCCGAAAGCCTGACAGGATCTACACCATCAAAGAGTTGTTCTCCTTCTGCTTTATGTACCTCTTTTACATCGCCTCGAGGACCATTCCTCTGTTATGCTACCTGTGCCTTGGGATCACATTTGTCTGCTGCCAGAGTACTATATGTTTCATATTTTGCTCATAGGATTCCTTTGTGAAATAACAAGGGCGACAACCATTGACATACCATAGCGTCTCACTGAGATCGCTGTAGGCTTGTCTATAGCTGTGCTTGTTTCAGAACAATGTGACTACTAAGGCCGCTCTGTTAAGAACTTTGTAGTTAAAAAGTGATTTAAGTCCATTTTTTGATACCTGTACCTTGTTGGAAGTCTGAGTTAGTTGTGCGTGATATAATATGTACTACCTATCAACCTATACAAAAGAGATTCATAAACGATCGTAAGCAGAACTACATAATTGCGTAACTAAAAATACAAGCTTTATCACAACGTGATAAGTCCATAATTACACTGACACGGTTGATTGTAGGCTCCCGAGTCCCAACGTTTCCAGTCAGGTTTCATAGAATCGGAACCGGGCCCGGATCAACCCAGACGGCAATTCCGGTTCTATGGGAAATGCCCGAATCAGATGCGGATAGTTCAATTCTGAAATTGTGATTTTTATTTCTATTAAGTAACGTTATTTTTAAATAGTTTGCCGAACGTGATGTAATATATATAAAACTTTAATACCACTCTATTTTGTTATGAATTTCCACCGAAATTTAGAATGGCACACAATGTTATGTTAGAGTAAACGTTTGATGACATAAATGTGTCTACGTAGAAAATATTTTCTCAAAGAAATTATTGGGATATATTATAGTCCCGGAGATTTTAAAGCGTACGAGAGAAAAACTCGCATGAATGTAGACTTGGTAGTCTGGTTTATGCTAAATTTTGTCTGCGTTCTCACTGTGGGCCTTGACGCAGAGAGTACACGGGTCAGAATTCACTGCTGTTTCCTTGTAGTCATACTATTTTGGAACCCCGACGCAAAAAGGAAGGGTGTTATAAATTTGACCACTATTTGTCTGTGGCTCTTAAACGGGTGAGCCGATTTGGATGCGGTTTTTTTTATCTGGAAGCAGGTTTTTGTATAATAATAATCATAAATATATAAATAATTTGTAATTTAATTTTATGTCATACCAATATAACCACGAGGATATAGTCATCCTCTTGGTCATACTCACATTTCTCGCCACCCGCGCTTAGTGCGATGCGCGCGACGCGCTTGGTTGGAGGGTTACTGAGTCTCGTTAGTTTTATTTCTTACATCATCTGGTTCCAAGAACTGGATTTGTAAAGGGATATAGAAAAGCCACCAAGTATTTGCCTTTACACAGATCTTCTCTCAACGAGAGAGAGAGAGAGAGTAGATCATAATCCACCGTGGAGGTTTGTGCGAGTTTTTAAGTATTCTAAATATTTAGAGATCAATTCACACTTCACATCACACTAATATTATAAATGCGAAAGGTGTGTTAGTATGTTTGTTACTTCTTCACGCTGTAACTGTTTAACGGATTTAAATTAAATTCGGAATGAAGTTAGCTTGTATCCAGGATTAACACATAGGCTACTTTTTATCCTAGCCAACAGTGAGTATAACCCCGGGGCGCAGCTAGTTTTACATAAAACTTAAAAAGATCTTGTGGTATCATAATCATAACGTAACCACCCACTATGTTTTTCCTGGATTCTGCCAACAGCAATAATGATTACAGCAGGCTATTACCATTGTTATTCATATTAATTATTATTCTATCAACCTCAGATATCCGGTTAAAATGGGCTATGTGCCAGATCGTACTTCCCAAGTCACATTTTTACATATACCAGGAAAATTATGAACTAGACTAAATCTACAAATAAGGAAAATTATATTATTATTTGATTTCAAAAGGTATTATTACTGTAAGTACGCACTACGTATTTAGAGTCAATTTCAATTTTGCGTATTACGTATTTACAATTCCATACTTGTAGATCCGCGCAAAAAATACGAGTACCTACGAGTAAATAAATCCACCTTTTTTACTTTTATCCTATTACTCCCGCGGTAGCTTATTTGTTAATTCAGATATTTCAAATTCAAATTCGTTTAGTAGTTGCGGCGTGAAGAGGTACCAAACACACTAACACATACAAACTTTCGCTTTTATAATATGTATTTGTATCATTTTGGTTTAAAATCTAACACTCAATCGGTCCATGTATTGCGTTATGCCTTCCCCTGCACGGTTGTATGGAAGAGATCGATTTAATCAGTAAGTAAAGAAACGCGAACCAACTCAGTATCAGCACGGATAAAAACTTCGCGTTTTGCTAGCCTACATTTGCCTTCAATATTCCCCCTCACGTTTATCCTTTGTACACTATAAATAACATGGTTTATAAGGAAATGGGCTTTTCTTAACTTATCGATCACGCTACGGAAGCGAGAAAAATGCCTTTACTTTTGTAAGCAGACATGATTGATGATGCCGCCCTTGAAACCTTGAACTTGGGGAAGGGGAATGGAAGTACTTAGGACGGGGAAAGTGTCGTTGACCTTTATTGTATTCGGAAATGCTATGCAGGTATTGTAGGTGTTATAGTAAAGATAAAACTTTTTAGAAAATTTCGTTATGTCTTCTCATCGCCCATCCCACAATCCCCTGAAGACAAAAGTCTTCAACCAGTAGGTCCTACCCGTAATGACATACGGTGCCGAAACGTGGACACTGAAACTGGTTCATAAGCTCAAAGTCGCTCAGCGAGTAATGGAACGAGCTATGCTCGGGGTTTCGCTGAAGGATCGAATCCGCAATGAGGTAATCCGACAGAGAACCAAAGCAACTGACGTAGCAACGAATAAGTAAGCTGAAATGGCAATAGGATGGTCACATATGTCGAAGAATCGATAACCGATGGGGTAAACTAGTTCTAAGAGTGGAGACCACGTTTAAGTGGTTCACCAGTAAGCGTAGTGTAGGACGCCTTCCGGTCAGATGGAGCGAGGACCTCCGAAAAGTAGCTACTACATGTGGAGAGCCGAAGATCAGGCTCAATGGCGTGCATTGGGAGAGGCCTATGTCCAGCAGTGGACTCGAACGGGCTGTTGATGATGATGATGATGATAGTAAAGGGGAAATGTTATTTAATCACCCTACTTCTAAAGTCAAATGTATTCTACAAACAGGTATGGCAGTAGTATCTGGGGTGCCATTTTTGAACTGTTGAAAAACATTTTCATACTCTGATATCAATAACGAGTTCTTCCTCCCACTCGTATTCAAAATCACCGGCGTTTTGACTATTTTTACACTGAATATTTTTGAACAGTATTTTACCTTAGTAAACAATTTCCACTTGTATAATCGTTCTTAGGAAACAACTGTTAACCAAATTCCACGCGGATGGAGACGCGGATGTTGACTAGTTGCATACATTTTTTTAACCAACAAAAAATTATTGCTGAAATATTTTTAAAGGATAAATATGATAGAGATTTTCCATTTCAAACTTTTATCATGTGATTAAAATAGCACACTCATAGTCGAGCTGACTAATGATCATCATCATCATCATCATCATCAGCCTATCATCGCCCACTGCTGAGCATAGGGGCCTCCCTTTGGTGCTGCCATTCTACCCTATCTCTCGCCACTCTCATCCAAACATTCCCTGCTGTTCTTCTGATATAATTCTTCCACAGCAATATTGGACGGCCGGCACTACTCCAACGTAGTCTAGGCCACCATTTGGTTACAGCCTTGCGCCATCTGCCATCGTCACTTCTAGCCATGTCCCGCCCAGCTCCACTTAAGTTCCGTCTCTCCTTTTCCGACTGTCTTTGACTAATGATACTTAATAACATGGATTCCAACTTATTAAATAAAAAACTAGGTTGTCTGGAAGAGATCGCTTTGATAAGACCGCCCATTGTAACACATTCGTTTTTATTTTTGTTATTTTAGATCTATGAGCTCCATCTTCGCCCGTATCGTCGCGTAACACACTTCCGTCCACAAAGTAAACAACACTATGTAATAATTTTAAATATGAAAAACTAAAACGAAATCTGACTGAATAAAGATGAGTAAGTTGGACTGACACAGTTGCATGACTGACAGTAGAAGGAATTTCTAATGATGAGCTCACGGTGAATCCTCTAGGAATATTTTCATCTCACTGGAAGTTTGGCAATAGAGTTATTCCGTACTTTGGCGCTCGAGAAAATAATTTGAACTACGCCATCAGTATTTGTAGAAGTCTAAGTACCTACTAATTGTCTGCTGACCCATGTTTTTTAAATCTTTGTTTAGCCACTATACCTACCTCTATTGATGTTCAATTACTTATACATAGGTACTTAGGTATATTTCCAATATTTTTTTCATAGGTAGGCATTGTTTATATAGTTTTAACTACTTTATGTATTTACTGTGTTCCGTTTTGAAGGGCATTGTAGCCAGTGAAATTACTGGGCTTGTGAGGCTTAATATCTGATGTCTCGGGGTGATAAGCGCAATACAGTGCTACGTAGTGCTTTTTATGGTATTAAAAGATCAGGTAGATAGAAGTAAATACTATTTCTTTGCATACTATTATGATACGCAACGTCGCAACTGGCAAGAAGCTTGTTTCATCTAGATGGGCCTTTATAGAATAGAAATACTCTTTATTTTATACCACATAAATAAAATCAATAAATTAACCTTTATTGCCTACTTTTATGCAATTATATAAATTTTTTGTATTTGTTTTGTTGTCATTCTACAATTCAGCTATTTATTACAAGCGAAATTACTAGGCATATGAGACTTATAAGAGCTAATTGTCTAAGGGTGAGGGTAGTGCAGTGCCGCGCAGAATTTTGCACAGAATGGTTCTGGGTGGTGCTGTTAATGTTATGGGCAGGCGTATTGCTTACCATCAGGCGAACGAAGTGCTCAGCTCGTCATTCAGTTATATTAATAAAAAATACCCGGGACAGTAAAGTTTTCATTGAACAATCCTTCGATATTAATTAATACGAAACCAAGAGAGTCTCACGTCCGTCATCGCATACTGTAACACCAACATTTTCTTGGATGCCTCTCAAAATATATTCATCACCAAATTCCAAGGGCTGTCAGAACCACAGTCGTGGGCCGATGCTGACGATGACATATATATAATGTATAGTACTATACTGTGAATCACAAAGGTCTTAACTCAAACTAAATAATAAGAAAAGTCGCCGGCGCCGTTCGTAACTGGTTTTTTAATTTAATAAATTTCTTTAGAAAGGTTAGAAAGGTTGCGCTTTCTTTTGTGAACTAACATTTGTCCCGTTGAAGGAATCGAACTTGCGACCTCAGTGGTGTATGACATTTGAGCTAAGACCTGCCCAACCATTATACCACAGAGTGTGTATTGTAACATATGACGCGGATTAGAATATGAAATAAAGATTGGAGGACTATATTGATTTAATTTCCAAAGTTGTTGCACTTCTATTGCAGAGAGAAGTACTATGCCTCTCAATTAAAAAAAAAGGAATCATAAAGCTATCCTAGATAGTTACAACGATATTATAGCCCAAAGTGTTTTTCGTTACGCAAAGATCATCTTATAACCTTGGTCTGATGTGCTTTTGTGGACCAAGTCGTTAAAATCGTTGAACTGATCCCGCCATTTCGGGTGTATCCCACTATTTCCATGGAAATACAAAATAGAAAAAGTGGGACTAGCGTTTTTTTTCAAATTATATCCCATTATTTCTATTGCGGCAAAAAACGCAGTTGTGTTATTTGAGAAAAAAAAATCCACTTTGATATTTATGACGGCCTAATAAATAAAATTCTAAAGAGATATTGAGAATTTAATCAAGGATAATTTTTAACCGTTGACCAAAAATACTGATTGTGCACCAAATTAACCATTCACCAAAAATACTGATTGTGCACCAAATTTGGTCTGTTTTTAGCACTCAAACGTATAAGGGGCAGCCCTTGGCCCTTGGGCCACCCCAACGGTATAAGGGGCAGCCCTCGATAGGTTAGGGTGCGGTGGGGGTGGCCTTTGGGCCACCCCAACGCCGCGAACATGTGATATTCATAAAATAGGTGCTCATTATGAAATATTTTAATGAACATATTTTGGTGCACAATCAGTATATTTGGCGGAAAAACGGGAATAAATTGAGGTACAGTTAAATACGATCCTTTAATCAATAAAATAAAATAAAAATACGACTAAACATAACAAATAAATAGTTTCTAAGTGCACGCCGAATAAGAAGTGATGCAGTGTTTTTTTGCCGCCGCCGCGAGCAATGGAAATAGTGGGATAATCAGTACCAGTAATTCTTTCAATAGAAATACCTAATGGAAATAGTGGGATACACCCGCCATTTCCTGATGTAGGGATGTATTCCCGCTGACCCCTTAGCCTTGTCCCCATTAATGTCAGAATCCATATTTTGTGATGTGACGCACTACAGCACTGTCACTAGCCCAACACTAGCCCATGCAAAGCGAAGATAAGAAAATGTTAAAAACTTAACGTAGTATCTATACTTTCTAGTGTCTATAGGTCTCTAGCTCTCTACCCACATAAGCAGACTAATAATTAAAAAGAAAGATACAATTTATTGTGAAAAACTGCACATAACAAAAAGTACATAATGAGTACGAAAATCAAATTAAAAAGAGCGAAAAGAAAAATTTTGGTAAAGCCTGGATTATGAAAATCAAAACAAAATGCTGCACTGTCCATGTCAACGTGACGCGCAATAACATAAATCTGACCAATCAGCTTTGCATGAAATTACCTTTACCTCTTCATTATTTTTTATCTCCTGGTACTTTGTTCATAAAATAGGTTAAATATCGATTAGGTTTTAATTTTGATTCAAGCTAGCGTAGTGGGTCCACGGGTCGGACCCCGATTTGAGTAGTTATAAAGTCATCAATTAAGCGGCCTTGAATTAGATTTCATCCTACTAACCTTAACTAACCCTAGGTAATTAATAGTGTAACAAGAATCAAAGACCACTGACTATACGAAGTAAAAGATAAGTGTGTTTTGCATGTTTTTTTCGCTGTATCGTGGTCTTGACTTTGTCATACCAGTATGACAAAGATATACATGTCCTCATGGTCATTTTAGAAGTATGAGATAAATCTAGCATGTTTTTTTCGATATTTCCTCGTGGTCATGCTATTTTGTCATGTATACCAGTATGCCGAGGATATACATATCCTATTGGTCATTTTGGATGTATGAGATAGATGTTTGAAGCATGTTTTTTTGACACCAATAAATTACCTACGTGAAATATACTGGAAAATAAGCCGGTAGAGTTTTATTTCGATCGTAAAGGTGGGTTTAATAGTCTGAGGTTAGTATTTTTAGATTGTGGGTAGTATTTGGGGAGATGCGGTTGCAGTACAAACAATTTGAGTAGTCAATTTTTTTATGCTTTTCGCTTGATTGTAGGCGCCACACTTGCTCATAACAATAATTGCCGTGATAGCACTACTGCGTAGCACTGTACTGCGCAGGTTGCGCTTTGCACCCCGAGACATCCTATATAACCCCGTAATTTTGCCAGCTACGATGTCCTTCAAACCGGAGCACAGTATTGTTTGCGCACTACTGCTTTGCGGTAGAATAACTGACAAAGCGGCGGTACTAAACCTACTCAGCATTATGAGACTAAAGAGCTACGTTTTATGACAGGGTGACGAGCGCAGTGCAGAGCCGATGAGGATTTTGCATAACAATATTCTGACTCTAGCTGCAACTGTTACAGGCAGGCGTGTTACCATTGTGTGAACGACATGCTCGTCTTGTGACTTAATTAAGGTAAAAAGAGCTCTTCCTTTATCTGAAAAACGTTTAAAAACAAATATAACCCGACACTCTCGACTGAAACAGTCGATTTTGTGTATTTGTGTTTGAATTCAAAACCGGCAGCTCGACCGTTTGTGTAAATATTTGCTTAAACACATCATAACGCGCCCGGACCGACAAACGGACGGGAAACACTTTATATTATTTGCGAGTTTTATGAAAATCGGTCAAGCGCGAGGAGACCCCTCGCACCTTGGGTTCCGTAGAGTTTTAACCTAAGACTAAAAAAAGGAACGAAGTAATTTAACAGAGAACCAAAGTCACCGACATAGCTCACAGACATCTCATGGGATTATCTGCTGAAATAGCAGTACGCCGGCCATATTAGTCGTAGAACCGGTAACCGTTGGGGTAGACGCGTTCTAGAGTGGAGACCACGAATTGGCAAACGTAGTGTAGGACGCCCTCATGCTAGGTAGAGCGACGATCTTCGCAGGGTGGCTGGTAGCAGCTGGATGAGAGTAGCCAGGGATCGTGCTTAATGGCGTGCAGTTGGAGAGGCCTATGTCCAGCAGTGGACTGCGACAGGCTGATGATGAAGACATCCGCTTTTCATTTTCATGAAAAGCGGATGTATTAAGATAAAATGAAATTTTCTGTGTGGTATGGACAGGTTCAGGGCTTACCAACAGGCGTTAGTAATAGTCCGTGTCGTTACCTCGCATTTATAGAAGTTGGAGCATAATAGACAACAAGTTGTCTTAGAGATAGAGATCAGTGCTCGCGTTAGGTACCTACGAAAAACTAAGTGGTAGGCTGGCCTAGCCATCTTAGTATAATTACCTTTAAGCCAGGCCGCATCTATGGTGTAGAGGTTGTGCAGGTTGTGCGGGTTCGATTACCGCGACAGGACAAATGTTTGTGCACAGAAAAGAACGGATGTGATCGTTGGGCATTAAATGTCTATCTTTAGTTATTTTTTTAATTATTTTGAGTGGAATGGCAACCTGCGTTACATCACTGAGTTCATCAAGAGACTCATTGGTGATGACGCGCTATTCGAGTCAAGACTACACAGTCTTGAACATCGACGCAGAATTGCCAGGCTATCAGTTTTTTATCGGATACATTTCGGAGAGTGTGCGTCGGAATTGCACCAACTAATTCCCCCAACCCCATTTTATCATCGGACTACAAGACGTACGGCAATACGCCACCGTTTCATGGTGGACATTCCTCCCGCGCGTACTAAGCGCTTCGCTTCCACTTTTATTATGCGTACTGCTAACGAGTGGAACTCCCTGCCAGAGTCAGTCTTTCCCGATAGCTATAATCTGGGTATTTTCAAGTCTCGAGTGAACGGGTACTATCTTGGTAAGCGTGCTAGATCGTCGACCGCATCGTCGCTTACCATCAGGTGACATAGTGGTCAAACGCAAGCCAATTAACAAATAAAAAAAAAACATAGTTGGTAGGTATTTATCGCAAATCCAATTACAGACCTATACATTTAAACAAGATTTTTGTTAAAAATATATGTTTTCCAAGACAAGCTTTTAACAAATTCGTAATTGGAACCGATAGCAGATTAAAATGAGCCCAAACACTAATAGTTTACGATTATCCGTCAAGGGCATCCATTGCCCACCTTCCGTCTCAATCATTATATCATCTGACCATAATATTGCATTGTCATCGAACTTTGACAAGTGTGCAAAATTTCAAATCCGTAGGCTAAGAGAAATTGGTTCTGATTTAACTTACAAGATTTGACCCAAATAAACATGGCAAGTTAATAAAAAGTTTGTAAATACAGTGATTCAGTTGTAAATGATTTCCGATCAGCGCCAGGTGTCTGTGATCTAGTGAAGAACGTAAAACGCACTCAGTAATTTGCTTCATGTTTAAGCTATAAAAATTCGCCAAGGATAGTTCGCAGTCGAGATATTTCAGTTCTATAAGGCGAAGATCACACAGCCAGCGCTGAAAAGCGACACGAAACTCTACTTATTATGTTTGTAAAGTAAATAAATAACAGTTTTTAAACTTTCGCGAATTGTATTCATGTTTTATGATAATATCGGGTCTCTTCGCGCACTATTTTTAAAATTAAAATAACATTTCGGAGTCTTCTCGTGACCACGGTCAATGCAACTTGAAAGAAATAGTGCGCGAAGAGACCCGATATTATCATAAAACATAAATAAATAACGCCCAATGATCGCATTTATAGATCCTAGCTTCTAACTAGAATTTCCTGTATTTAGAGAACCAGCAACTATTATGAGGACTATAGAATTGTTTTTAAATGTAATTGTATTTATATTACAATAATCCCATTATGTAAGCAATATATGACTATATACTATAGAATAATCAATTAAATTAAAAATTAAAAAACCCCGACAAATTTTAAAACATATCTAAGAACCACCGCTAGAAAACCTGCTTTCAAATAAATAAAAACCGCATCCAAATCGGTTCACCCGTATAAGAGCTACGGTGCCACAGACAGACACACATAGTCATCAAACTTATAACATCCCTCCTTAGTGCGTCGGGGGTTAAAAAGTAACGAAAGCTAGTGTCCGCACTAAGCGCTTCGCTGACTCTTTCATTGTACGTACTGCTAAGGAGTGGAATTCTTTACCGGAATACTTATTTCCTTCCAATTACAGCCTGGGTCTCTTTAAGACAAGAGTGAATAGGCACCTCATGGGCAAACGTGCTCCACCTTAGACCGCAACTACGCTTACCATCAGGTGAGTTGTTGTCAAATGTGAGCCCATTTAATCATAAAAAACACAATTACATCAAACCATCCCGGGCCCTTGTTATCCAACTCTAAAGGCCCGGTCTCATCAACGGAAACATTACGGGCTGATGATGATGATGATTGTATTTTGTAACAAAGTTCATGCTTGAGACAGCAAGATATGAAAGGGTCTCCGAGAAAATTTCCTCCGCGTGCGTTTTTCTCTTGTGTTAACGTGCGTGTCAACAGAAAAAAAATATGTTAGCAGATACTCGAGTTTAATATAAAACGGCTAAGATCCACGGTAAGCGTCGAAATTACTCCGACCAGGTTTCGAAAATTTTAGATGTCCTTCTTCTGGGAGGAATAACACTCACCAAACGTTTCAAAATCTAGATTCTCGTGTGTATCCAAGCTTTATACAATTGAGACAGGTGTTACGTATGCTCGGTATGAAATCGGTTGCTCGGCGTGAAATTTTAATAACTGTGCTTTACGAGGTATAGTCAGATTGTATGTTTTGCTGGTAGAGTTATAGGTATGCAGGTGTGCAAGATATATCTTTGTTATGGTTTGCAAGACTCCAGCTAATACTCCAGCTTATACTCCAGCTAATAATAATAATAATAAAGGAGGAATTATGAGGAATTATTATTATTTTATGAGTCGGAACTGGCAGGTGCTGAGGTCTCATATCATAGACCGGCTCTCATCCATTAAAAATTCACCTCAATAGCCCAATCATAAGTAATTTTCATATCTTCAATAATAGTCCTCGCACTTATTGGGGACTGTCTTTGATTGTATCTTCTAATGATGCACTTAGAGACAGTCCCCGATAAGTGTTGCCCATTACATATCTAAATTAAATGCTCTAAGAGGCCTCTACGTGTTGGACTCATGTCCCCGCGCAAGCCTTCCAAAGGACCGGGTGTATAACCCGTGAGAAAGAGCGACATAATAATAACTAATATTATAAATAGAATAGTTTGTGAGGATATCTATCCTCATGAATGGATGGATGGATGGATGTATGTTACCCAATCATGCAAAAACTACTGAACGGGTTTTAACGAAATTTGGTATTTAGGCACTTAAGGTCCTGGAAAAGAACATAGGATACTTTTCATTACGTGTCAATGCGTTTTATCCCAGAAAACCTGTGTTGTCAAAATCTGTATTCTAGACCTCTTTATTTCTTTGGGTTTTTTTATCCAAGACTACATGCATTTTTGTGTAATTTTGCATGTAAATTGCATGCATACAGATGTTAAATGTGTTGGCACTTCATTTATGTTATTCATGTTTAGTTGGGTAGTAAAACTAACTAATTGTGAAATATAATTTAACAAACCTTGCTCACTTTATTTTGCACATTGTGTTTATTATACAAACTGTAACAGACAGAAGCTGCCTTCATGAAAACTTGGCTCCTGTTCTCAGATAAATCATCACAATTAACGTTTAAGCGTCCAAAAATACTGCAGCATAAACAGAAATACTCCGAGTTAAGAATCCGAAGCAGTTCGCAGGTATTTAGGCGCATTCTCGTTGAAAGGTTGGCTAAATTTAGCCTAGGAAATAGTGCAGAGCAGACAGTTTAGTTAGCTCGGAACATAAACATTGGAAGTTTTATTTGTGGATTGTTGTGGATTTATATCGCGATGCATCGTTTTGTTGACATTACTGTGCGCACATTCCGTTGTACTAGAGTTGCACACGTATCGATAGTTTATTCCATAGATTAACGGGAGTTAGTCTATCGAATAAATATCGAATAATTTTCATTGTCATTTTCCCCCTCTAATATTTTTCTTTCAATGTAAGTTGAACTGTGACAAAACATGTACGTATAGGTACTGCCAAAATTGGGTACATTAGCGACATAAGAGCATATCACCAAAGCTCAACTAATTAATTATATGCAGAAGTTGAAGAACGCCGTAGCCAAAATCGGCTTGGATGATTATGATTATAGTACATATAGGTACACATATCGTTTTTTTATAACTTAAACGTAAAAAAATATATTAACTTTGCTACTACATACGATTGTTAATATATTTTAGAAATAACCCATTTAAAACTATCGATCAAAATTATTAAAATTATTAATAGGTCCTATTGAAATTATTACTTTTCATTTTATTTCAATATTAATGTCATCGATAAAATTATAAATAGCTACATAAAAACAGTTATTAAAAACATACGACTATCAATAATTTTATTAGCTTATAAAGTGAAGTATCGACACTTTTACAACACTATTTCACATTTACATTTACGATTGGAATTGCTGAGGAATAATGCTGTTATGTGTGTATTTCTCGAGTTAACAAATTGTTCACGATCTATTTAAGATAAAAAATTAAAAGCAGAGATTAAAAGATACTTAAATTGATTTCAGGCAGATAATACAAAAATGTATGAAAATGTATCAAGAAAAAGTTAGCAACTTTTTTATATATATTAAAAGCCCAACGATCACATATACAGATCCTGGCCCCTAACTAAGATTCCCTTTTTCTAGGGAACCAGGAACTATGAGGACCATGGTCCCACAACACCCAGACATGAAACAAATTATTGCGTTTTTTTTTTCAGTGCACAACTATTGTCCCGTCGCGGGGATCGAACCCGCAACCTCAGTGATGTATGAGATTTGAGCCAACCAGCCCAACCACTACACCACAGAGGCTGTAATTTTTTTTTCTTTCTTCGCAGCATATTCTGTTTTCTCGATAAAAATGTTTTATATTAATTTTATCACAAAGTTATAAAAATATATAAATACAGTTTTATGTGTTTTTAAAACTCTAAATGATTTCCTTATACCTAATTATGCTTTTACGGTTAGGGTATTTGCCATAGGGATCCCTAATAAAACTCACCCGGCATTAGAGGGCTATCTACCGGAGCGAGCAAATATTTTAATACGAGAACAATAGATTTTGCGAGCCGGAGCGAGCAAATATAAGAACAATCGATTTATGTTATTAATTGAAAGATTTTGAGCTCGGTCGCTTCGAACCGTGGCTATTTTTGTTAGACTTTAAATAATCACACAAACTAAATAAATAAATAAATTTCAGGTCACGATGAGGCTCATCGTGACCTGAAATTTATTGAGCGATAAAATAACAAGTTGTCTGAACGACCTGGTTTCAGTACAATTCAAAGACGCAAGGAAGGGAAGACCATCTAGGTATAGCGGCTGAAAAATCCACAGATGATAATGATGATGAATAAAAATGTACGGAATTATTACGATTTTTCGATAGACGTTTATTTGATTCGAGCCTGGAAAATTATGTATCGAATCTAATGGAATCAGGCGTGACGTTGTGGAAATTTATCTCAAAACAAACGCAATGAAAATAACGTAGTGTAATTCCGCTAAATATTATGTACTTAGGTTGTTGTTAGATTAATATAATATGTATGGGGGCAGATAATACAGCAAATATAAAATGAATTAAAATACTATCACTGCGTTATTTCATTGCGTTTCAATTACGTATCGCTTGGGGTTAAGGTTATCCTCTGTATCCTTACGCTATACATGCGCTATGCGTTTCATGCCGAATATTGTCAAATGCTTGTGCAATAGTAAATACGACCGTGAAAATTGTCATCATCATCATCATCATCAGCTCATCACGTTCCCACTGCTGGGACACGGGCCTTCTCTCATAGAGAGAGAATGGGACATAATCCACCACGCAGTGCGGGTTGGTGAATGTCACATGTCCTTGACTTTTTGTGAAAAATTCTTGGACATGCCGGTTTCCTCACGATGTTTTCCTTCACCGTTTTAGAGCGAGTGTTAAATCCGCACATAGCTTAAGAAAGTCAGTGGTGCGGGGTCAGCGGGATTCGAACTCGGGTGCGTCGGATCGAAAGTCGCACGAGCTCCCACTGAGCCACACTCGCTCTTGTCGTGTAAATTGTAATCAAACGTTTTAATCAGTTTTTAGGCCCATTTCTTTCAACCTATTCCATAAAATGTTTACTCTGCATCCAAATAATTGCCTCGCATTTCCACTCAGCATTGACTGATCGAAATCTCGATGTGTGTATACATTTTTAACGTAGGTACTCACCCGCCATTAGGAAGCCCCTACGCTTGAGAAATTGCTACTGTGTTACTCATTCTACGAGCAGTATATTGTCTAAATACTTAAGCATGAAGTGCGCGCGTTGACGGCTCGCATTAGGGTGATTTAGTGAGAAGTTTTTAATCCAGTAGGCGTAGTGGTGAACTCGCAACTTAATAACTGATGTCTCGGAGTGATGAGCGCAGTGCTTTTTATGGTATTAAAAGTTCTGGGTGGCACTGCAATTGCTGTGGGCAGGCGTGGCGATGGCGCTTTAGCCAGCGTTATACAATGTGATAAGCAGCGCAGTTGGTGATAAGCGCCACGACTGCTAGAAGAGCACAACTGGATCAATGTAAGCCGTTCAGTAAAATATCGCAGGCAATCGCTAAAGTATTCGAAAAGTTTTCCTGGAATTCCATCGTTTGAATTTCAACGACTCAGCAAGCAGCTTTCGCCAACTTCTCGAGTGATTTTACAAGTTGTTCCCGTGGCTTGGATATGCTCAGTTATTGAGATTCTAATTCTTTGAGACCTTCCATCGCCTGCATTTTTGAGTTTGCATCAAGCAGGTAGTGGATTACGCTCATTCCCAGTTGTCTTGTAATGTAGACCGACCTACTGGGATTATTTTCCAAACCAGTTTGATGATACGACTATACTTGACACCGGGATTCATTAGTACCTGAGATGCCGGGATCTATGACATATGACTAGTGGTTCCATTATTTTGCACCTCCAGGACGTCTGGTGGTATGAAACTAAACTAGATCATGGGTCGCTTTACACTGACATCATTAAGAGTTCTGAGATGTTCTTCATAACACGTACGAATACTACCAAAGTTTCCAGCTCACAGGATTTTAGGCAGCTGAAGTGGCAGTGGACCACACTAGACGTGTGCTTGAGTGGACGCCATGTATTGGGAAACGTGTGCCTAGTACGCCCTCAGGCTAGGTAGAGCAAATATTTTCGCAGGGTGGCTGGCAGCAGCTGGATGAGAGTAGCCAGGGATTGTGCTCAAAAGCGTGCAGTTTGAGAGGCTGATGTCCAGTGGACTGCGATAGGCTGATGATGATGATGAACATACCTAGTTTAATACAAATACTAGGCTTATGTTAGCGCGATAATAAGAGCTAGTGTGGCTCAGTAGGAGCACATGCGACTTTCGATCCGACGCACCCAAGTTTGAAACTCGCTGGCCTCGCACTACAAACTTTCTTATGTTATGTGCGAATTTATCATTCGCTCTAAAAACGAAAACAGAAAACGCCGTAAGGAAACCAGCACGTCCATGAAATCACAAAAATATAAGGACATGTGACATCCACCAACCCGCACTGGGCCAGCGTGGTGGAATATGGCCCATACTTTCTCTATGAGAAAAGGCCCGTGTCGCAGCAGTGGGGACGTGATGGGTTCTTGATGATGATGACTATAAGTAGGTATATTATCATCATCATCATCAGCTCATAACGTTCCCACTGTTGGGACACGGGCCTTCTCCCATGGAGAATTACATAGGTACATTTATAATTCATGTTATCCTTTAGTCAACAAATAAACACTTCATAACAATAACACAGTAATAACTATAAATCACTAATAACATAATCATATTCCTCTAAGGAGGTAGTATAAACTACCGAATGTCACTGGCAACTTGCCAGCTACGAGTTGCCGTTACAAATTACAATAGATACGTGATCTTGAGTGTTGTATGCCACTTACCATTTTATATTAAGTGGTGTCGAATTAACGTAAATCTAATGTAATAGATTTTATTTCATACTAGCAGCGCCCCGCGGTTCCACCCGCAGTTTCCCGGGATAGAAAGTAGCCTATGTGCTATTCCAAGTCCTAAAGTATCTACATCAAATTTCTTCAAAATCTGTTTTGGTAGTTTCTGCGTGAAAGAGTAACAAACATCCATACATACAAACTTTCGCGTTTATAATATTAGTAAGGATTTTTGTTATGTTAAGTTTTTTATGCGCCTAACTAGCTGCGCCCTGCGGTTTCACCCGCGCGCGGGTGAAACGCCGCGGTTTCCCGGGATAAAAAGTAGCCTATGTGTTAAGCCAGGGTATAAGCTATCTCCATACTAAATTTCATCCCAATCCGTTTAGCCGTTGCAGCGTGAAAGAGTAACAGACATACATCCACACATTGGTACATTCTTATAGTAGGATTACATTACCATTTGCGTGTACTGTGACGAGAGATCTAGCCTTCTGTATTTTGAAGTCTAGCTATAGAGCCTGCGGGCCGATTCAGAACCTTATAATAACTCGTTGTCGATCGTTTCGGTTTCATATCTTACGATGCAAAATATTGCACACAAAACAAAATCCGTAATTGCAACATGTAATCAATACCGATATTGTAACCAAAACCGTAATTTCGGGGCGGAATAGCTCGAAAAGGAACATACAAAACGAGATCGATAATAGCCAAATCGACTCGGTATTCGTTATAGCAAGCCTAGCGCACTCCGCACTGTAGGTACGAAGCTACAAGTACATAGCCGGACACCGACGGCGGGTCGCGCGTCGTTACGCGTGTCACGTCAGAAGAGATAAGAGCTATGCGATAGAAAGAGAGGCGCTCTGTAGGTTAATATGTCTGGTAGGTATGCAGCGCTACGCGAGCTGAATTGAATTTTATTGCGTCATAGCAAGAGTCGCTATTTGTTTAAATTTATTTGCGGAGTGATGCTTCTGTCCCTTAGTGTTCTGTGGTTATAGCAAAGAAAACTAAACATTACTACGGTTATAGTGAGGTTCTGAATGGGGGGGCTGTTCTAGCGTCAGGCGGTATGTGGAAGTTGCACGGTGGGGAAGGGTTATTGACGGAAAACATGACAAATATATTCTGTGCTTTAATAGATTATTACCTATAGTCTTACCGACTGAGATACATATATCCTACAATAGCAATCCGAGATACGTAACTTCCGAATAAGCGCTGGCTCCGTTTTATCTTTCCATTGTTAAATCTCAGTTATCAGTGTAACCTTCGTCTTGGGTCTGAATGGGGTATCTTGAGACGGTCGACAATAGCCGACGGGTAGTAGATGCTGGTATTCATCAGAATAAGATCAAATTCAGAGAATACTTTAGCTAGATTCTGATGTACTCGTAGTTTTGTAACTAGCTATCTGTTTAAAGTGGCGAGAGCACGCGTGTTTTCATTACGTGGGCTGCAAAGCCGCTGGCTTAATGGAGTGGGGTGTATAGTGTATACTTACGTACGTAGTTATATGCATAGAGCACTCAGCGTACCTGACGACGCGGGACGGTTAGAGTCAACTCTAACATTTTGAATATGTACATGTTACTATAAAAGCTACTAATTGAGAACTATGGTAAATCTTCCAGTAAACCTAAGACCTAAGATTTACCAACTCTTTATGTAGAAGTCCGAAATGTTCTGCGATCATCGTTAATTTCTAACTCTTACCAGCATTCACTCGGTATATTTTAGGTTTTACCTGAGAGCCACGGTGAATGTTAAAAAAATTGTTAAGTATCGACGTGTCGGCACCTAGTACTCACGGGCATCTACTAATCTAAGGCAAAGTCATATATGCAAGTCATATATGGTGCGATGACGAGCGAAGCGAAGAGAAGCGTTAGGTTACTTGTGACCACCACAACGCGCGAGCCAAGTGAGTGAAGCGAGCGTGCCGCGGCAGCAGCCGGCGAAGCGCCAGAAGAAGATAGTTCGACCTAGTTTTAACTGATATTCTTTATTCATCTTAGATTAGTAGTAAATTCTAGTTGTAACAAAAATTATTAATTGTTTTATTCCCAAAACCAACATTTACCAACCGTCATTGGTAAAACTTAGCATGTTCCAAGTGCTAATGGTAAAAGCCCGAAAAATGGTCTCTTTTTTTATAAAATCTTTACATTTACCCATGTTGGTAAATCCTAAGGTTTACTAGTAAAACCTAAGATTTACCAATATAAGGACTTTTACAGCAACATATATATATAATGACGTCACCGTCATGATAAACTATATTATGCTATATTTAGCGAATAACAATAAAGTTTCAGACGTTTCAAAACTAATTTCTGCGTGTTTAATAATGGCGATAGATGGATGAGAGGAAAATTACCTATCAATGGATAAAGGTGATTGATTGATTAAATGAATCTTTATTTGTTCACTAGAAAATATAAATAGCGGTTTAATAGATTATGGTAGTACTTAAGTAATAGTAAGTATTCTTTGATGGTAGCTATAGTTCATTTTTATTTCCTTAAATCATGCAAAGAAATTAAATATATAAAAAAGACATGTGGCACTCGGAGACTGCCGCGGTAAAGCTATTGCATAGCATTCGGAGTGGGGGGTGTTAGGTTATTTTCGTTACGGAATTTCTGGATTCGGTCTCCACGCTCAAGGCCCGCGATAGAAGCTATGCAATAGCTTAATAAAATATTTTTTTTACATGAATCTTATTGCTTAGTAATTTTTTTAATTCCCACCTACTACATACATGTATAGATCCTGGCTCCGAAATAATAAAAAATGTGACATTTATTGAGTGAATTGTTATTGAATGATTTGTTATTGTCATTATTATTATTATTTTATGAATTATTAATCAAATTATTTATTGAATTAATTATTTAGTATTATTGAATTGACTAAATGACATTATTTTACATGAACTTATAAAGAGAATTACTAACATGGCCCGTAAGTTGATAATAACAAAATGGATTGTAAATATCTGAAAATTAATAAATAAATTGAATTTAATTTAATAAGATTTTTACCCTGTATCTAGGGTGCCACGATCAACGAGCATACAATTGGCAGTCTTATCGCTTAGAGCGATTTCTTTCATCTAGGTTATTATTATAATTAAATGCCCAGTACAATGAGGTAAAAGTGAAATAACAAAGCTTGTAAGCTTGTTAAGTAACTTTTAATAATTCCTGTGGATGATGGGATGAGTGTTCCCTGGTTCCGCTAACGGGAGGGGAATATTACTTTTTCATTATTTGGATGTGGTGAGGTAGCTTGTTATCGTCTTTTTTTTATGGACCTGGATAATGAGACGAGCAAGTCGTTAGCCCGATGGTAAGGGCCACGCTCGCCCATAACAATTGTAGTGCCACCCAGAACTTTATCAACGAAATTTACTACTATCAAAATATTTAAAGAATTTAGTTTCGAATTCCAAACTAAAATAACTTAAAGTTAAGTAAAACTTAAGTTCTTTCTAACCAAAGGTTGACTGGAAGAGATCGCTTTTAGCGATAAGTCCGCCCGTTGTACTATAGTCTGTAAGAATATTTCGTGTATCTTGTTAATTTCTTGTTTGGTGTACAATAAAGCATTAATTATTATTATTATTAGATATATTTACAACAAAAAACTTTTAATACCATAAAAAGTACTGCGTAGCACTGCATTGCGCTCATCACCCCGAGACATCAGATATTAAGTCTCATATGCCCAGTAATTTCACTGGCTACAAAAATCATATAAGAAGAAAGTTATCATAAAAAGCATTGCGTAGCACTGAACCGCGCTCATTACCCTCATGCAGATATAATTAGTCTCATATGCCCAGTAATTTCGGTGGTTACAATGCCCTTCAAACCAGAACACAATAATGTTTGCGCACTACTGCTTGCCAGCAGAATAATTGGCAAGGCTGCGGTACCTACCCAGACGGCCTCCCACATACGAGAGACCAACCACGAGTTAAATATAAAACGGCTACACTCACGTTATGATTGTATTGATAACTCCAACCAGGTATTCGGTAGGTCTGCGCCGCGAATCCAAAGCGTAGAAGGAAGTCCCGGAAGAACATCCTACTTATCCGCGAAACCTGGTCGAAGTTATATACAATAATAACGTGAGTGTAGCCGTTATATATATATGTCGCAGCCAACTAGCTTAACTAGCCGTTCAATCAACAGCCTAGCCTCTTTACTAAACAGCGCCGTTCAACTAGCTTCCTGAATGATATTAGTATATTTTCGTAGCTGGGACATTATTTCATCACATGTGCGATTTTACAAAGCTGTCCCTTCTAATTATCTTCACCGGGAAATGTCACACAATGTTAATATAAAAAAATAGGTCAGTGTGTCGGTTTATTTGTATTGCAGCGCATTCTTTGGTCGTGCTTGACTTTATTTATAGTATAATCAGCCCATTACGTTCCCACTGCTGGAACTCAGGCGTTAGTCAGTAGATTATGGGCCATAATCGACCACGCTGGCCCAGTGCGGGTTGGTGGATGTGACGTGTCATCGAATTTTTTGATAAATTCTTGGGCATGCCGGTTTCCTCGCGATGTTTTCTTTCAACGTTTTTAGAGCGCGTACATTTTGCGATGGGTTTAGTATAGCTTGAAAGTGGTCCCATATAAATTTCATTGTCATTCGACCTTGGACTTCAAAGATACATTAGAATTGAAGTGAAAATGAGTTGTTATTTTACAACATACCATCAGTTTCTAACTTGTATAACTTGTAAGTTTTTTTATATATCATCAATTTTTATCGGGGTCCACGTGGGTGAAACAGCGGGGCGTCGCTAGTTTTAATTAAAATTCGTCATTCTTGTTTCAGGGGGCCATGAAGCGAAATTTGACAAAAATCTCACAGAAGTTAGAAGAGAACTGGCAGACAAAATGATGGATATTGTTGTCAAGAACAACATCACATTTCAGGTAAAACTATCTTGTTTATTGTGCCGCCAAGCAGTAGTGCGTAAGCATTACCGTGTTCCGGTTTGAAGAGCATTGTAGCCAGCGAAATTACTGGGCATTGAGACTTAAGAGCTGAGGGTGACGACCGCAGTGCAGTGCCGCGCAATAATTTGCATAATAAAGTTCTGGGTGGTGTTACAACTGTTATGGGCAGGCATATTGCTTACCATCAGGCGAACGATCTGTGTCTCATCATACAGTTACATAAAAAAACCTAAATAATTTTAATAAGTAGGTAGGTATTGGTTCTATTTGCAAATTTGATTTTTTATTTTTTTTGTACTTGTCACTATTTTTACTGTGTACCGGTTAAAAGCAGCCAGCGAAATTACTGGGCATATATCTGATGTCTCGGGGTGATGAGTGCAATGCAGTCATACGCAGTGATTTTTATTGTATTAAAAGTTCTGGGTGGCACTGCAATTGTTATGGGCAGACGTGGCGCTTACTATCAGGCGAACAACAAGTTCGTCTACTACTCTCTCAGTTCAATAAAAAACAAGAAAATAAGTTTGTAGAAAGTAATCTCTGAAACTTCTGATCCGATTCTGAAAATTCTCTGATAGAAAGCTACTCTAGCCCCGAGTGACAAAAGCTATATTTTATTGTCAACGCGAACAAAGTCGTGGGCGATTGCAATAGCAATAGCAATCGTTCGCCTGATGGTTCGTTTTACATTGGTAATAAATGTAAAACGAACCTATGTAAAACGAACCATCAGGCGAACGACTTGCCAGTCTCATTACTTCTCTATTGACAGCCTCTGTGGTGTAGTAGTTGTGCAGGTTGGCTCAAATCTCACACACCACTGAGGTTCCGGGTTTGATGTTTGTGACAGAAAAAAAGCGCAAGTTTTTGTTTGGTGTCTGGGTGTTGTAAAACCATGGACGTCATAGTTTCTGCTTCCATAAATACAGGGAATCCTAGTTAGGGGCCAGGATTTATGTATGTGATCGTTGGGCGTATTTATAAAAAAAACTGTCCTACTGTTTTCAGGATCCCAGTCTAGACTTCCTGACTTACATCGGGGATGAGCTGATGGAGTACGAGTCCAGCTTTACGGAGTGCATGAAGCATCTCAATGACAACAACACGCATAAGAAAACCTGGTCCTTCTGGAACTCAATGTTCTACGCGGGCACTATTTATACAACTATAGGTTGGTATATTTAATGCTTCAGTTTTTTAAAACGGGAAAATATCAGTAAATGTACGAGCTCGTAGCCGACTGCAGACAGCAGCAGCAGACGACGTGTCGCTGCGACACTACTGGTTTCTATGTATTTCTATGAAATACCTTCCGCAGCTAGCGACACGTCGCCCGACTACACGTTGCACCATCGCAGACGACGTGTCGCCCGACCGCAGATCAGTAGTGCCACCGACAAGAGAAATCTGCCAGACTGTTAACTGGAATACGGCGCTGCCTGCCTTTTGCTGCAGCCATCTGCAGTTTGGGTTCATCATAACTGGAGCGACATGTCGCTGCGACACGTCGTCTGCTGCTGATGTCTGCAGTCGGCTACCATCTCGTACTTTAAGTAAAGAGCTAACTGGCCTATTATTCTTGACTAGCTCAGCCCCGCGCCGCAGTGCCACCCGCATGGAAATTTTCCATTGGCTCATACATAATCCGTATTCCTTTCAAATCTATATGACTTATATATTTTAAAGGCGTCAACATCATTCAAACTGCGTTATAGATCTTTTTTAGCGATCGTGATTAAGATAGGGATTGGGACACGGGCTTTAAATAGAAATGTTTTGTCTGACATGTCAGACAAATACCGGTCAAAAGATATTATTGAAAGCGGTCGGGATCGGTGTTCGAGTTAGAGATTCCCCTGCTGCTCCAGATTGTAAATTAAAGCAAAGAAAGAGAATCTGCATTTAAGTTTAATTAGTGCACTTTACCGGCAGCTCCGTAGAGTGCAGAGCAAGGTAGGTCTCTAATGGTCGGATAACGAGAACAGCAAGCATTCGCTAATGGACCTTTTATAATCTCCCAGATTTATTCACTGAGCTTTACTGCTTAAATTAAATTACTCTTTAATTAAGTAAATCACACTAATATGTTGTATCGTAATCAAATCAAAGTAGTAGTTTCTTCCTAGTTGTATTTCTCAGCGTTTGCATTTCCACCTTGTTAGTTGAATTGCTAAAAGAACGACAAGCGCGATGAAAAGCGCAAGCAGGCTTCCTGGGGAACCTAGGGACAGCAAACTCGAACTAAAACAAAATCGACTACCGTGTCGTTAACTAAGCGCCCATCCCTACGCGCGTTCGATTATATGTGACGCGAGCGCATCCCTACGTATCCATCACTGAGAGTGAACACCACATTAAAAGAAGCGCGCGCTCCTAAATCAAAAACTCGAAAAAAATTAGTTATTGTGGATATTATTTGTGTAAATTGTGTAATCTAGACTTCAGTCGCAGTTGGGGACCTGAATAGTGGTAAGTCTGCTTTGTATTGTCTGTATTTTAGTAATTCGACGTACATTGTATTTTTGCAAACGCTTTGGAATCAACAGATTTCATCCCCTATGGTGCAAGAACCACCCTTCTTGCAACATTTGTTTGGTGCCGAAAAACCCGAGAAATACTTTTTAAAAGTAATCGTAAAGAAATACGCGAGAAAACATTAATAACTTTCGTAATTTGCACAAATGGCGGCCTCATTGGTGCCATATTAAATCGCTTCAAATCACGTTATTTATTGAATATTTCTCCAAAGTATATGAACAACACGTTAGGATTTATTATCTAGCATTTATTAGCATATATATTTTTAGTCCAAATCATAATATGATGAAGAAAGTAACAAACATTCCAATCCGTTCGCCGTCGTAAATACCTGCATCATAATGTCGCCGGCGGTAATTACTTAGGCTGATTCTATCCGTTGTTTACTACTTTATCTGGACATCAGGATCGCGCTGCTTTATTACGTTCGTAAGTTCATTCAAATATCTATTCAGTAATTTGTACAATTTCCATTCAGAGTTGTTGTTTCGTGTGGGATAGTGCATGCAATTGCAAATATAGTTAGTTATGTTCAGTGCATTGTAAGTACTATTGCGTACATTTTATTCGTTACAACAATTAAAGTTAGGTAAATAATAAGTTGTTATTGTTACCAAGCTCAACGTATACGTAGGTACAAATTAATCTATTCGTGTTCGGTGTTTGTTTTACAAACAAATATATCGTTTTAGTAATCTGTAAGTTGCAATTGTAATAAGTACGTAACTTATTAGTTATTACGATCTTATAAATTGTAATAAATACGTAATTTAAGGGTTCCGTAAGCAAATTAGGTGGTGCTTTTGTGTTCCATCGAAAATATTATTTACATAAATAATATTTTGGTATTAAATATCGTTTAAAAATGGCTTATGTTCCTAAACGTGGTCTTATGAAAAAGACTAAATCTAAGTCAATAGAATCTCGAAGTCTAACAAATAGTGACTTGCCCGTCTTACGACGTAAACGGACTTTAGCTCTTAATCGGTTGCGGAAAACGTTGGAAGTTGCTCAAATAGCTAAATCGGATTCATCCCACCTAGATGAATTTATTGTTTATTATTCCGCGGTGCAGAAACTTGCAGTTAATTTCGAAGAGTCGCACGGGGATATAGTGAGCCTTATTGATGAAGAATATGTCGAAGAAGAGGATGTTATTCGTTGTGAGTTTGATAGTTTATATTTTCAAATACTCGCGATTTATCGTGCACTTGTTCCGCCGTTGCCTGTTTCTGTGGAATCGCCTCAAATACAGCATCCGTTAACGTCAACGTCAGCGATTAGACTTCCGAAAATAGATTTACCGAAATTTTCAGGTAATATCAAAGAGTGGCCATTGTTTTACGACGCGTTTAATTCACTCATTCATATGAATGAATCGCTTTCGGACTCGGATCGGATGCAGTATCTCCGAGCGAGTTTATTCGGTGACGCGTTAGGACTTATTCGTACCTTCCCTATACAAGGGTCGTACTATGACGAAGCGTACAAGACACTAGTGAACCGTTATCGTGATAAACGCGAACTCGCTTTTACGTGTTGGCGGGAAATGCAAAACATTAATTTAAAGGTGAACTCACCTACCGAATTTAGACGCGTGTTGGACCTTTTTAACGAAAACTTAGTTATTCTAAAAGGTCTTAACTTACCGACGGACCAATGGGACTTCATCCTATGCTATCATTTATTATCGAAGTTAGATTCGAAGACGCGCTGTGCTTTCGAACAAGCGCACCCGTCATCGGAACTACCCAGCTACAGCGCCCTAAAAGACTTTCTCGAAATGCAATGTGATGCACTCGTGCGTAACACCCATTTTTTGGGTCATCGTGATTCTAATCAAGCGTCTTGTTCTAGTAACAAGAATCAGTTCATCAAGTCTAGTGCCAACAACAAGAAAATTACTTCTTCGTTGTTATCGAACTCGGACAAGACAACAACTCAACCGGAAGTAAAGAAATCGTCTTCTGCTTCGACCGCCGTGACGGGATTCACTTATAAGTGTCCTTTCTGTTCGGAACCTCATTCGATTTCGCATTGTAAATCTTTCGCGGCCAAGTCAGTTCACGAAAGACAAGAGTTCGCTAAAAAGAATCGGTGGTGTTTTAATTGTTTGAAACCTTCGCATATCATTCGCGATTGTAAATCGGTTTTCACTTGCCAGATATGCCGCCACAAACACCACACACTTCTACACGAATCGAATAATCAGAACTCTGCTGAACAGACGCTTCCGGTCGTAGAACCCGTTCGTGTTTTAACTAACATGGGTGATAGTTCGGTTGTTCTTCTATCAACTGCCGTTATAAATATTCGTGACTCGTCGGGCAACTATCAGTCATTTCGTGCTGTAATCGACACTGGTAGTCAAGCTCATTTCATTTCAGAACGTGCAGTAACTCGTTTAGGACTTGACAAACGTGTGACTTCGCGCCAAGTTCGTGGTGTAGGTCAATCGTCAGCTTCCGTTTCTGGAGCTGTTCAACTTCAAATAGGAATTAACGGTCAAGTAGCTTTCAACATTGACGCCTTGACAATACCGAACATTTGCGGAAATATGCCAAGCGTGAGGCTCAACAAATCTTCTTGGCTTCATCTTCGTGGTCTCAATCTGGCTGACCCAGATTGTGATAAACCTGGTCCGATCGATATTCTCCTCGGTGCTGAGATCTTCGCCTCTCTGATTCTACCTGGAAGTGTTAGTGGAGGACCGAAGCAACCGTCAGCGTTAAATTCTGTGTTTGGCTGGCTTCTTCTAGGAAGTGTTGGCGACAAACAAGCAGAAGATGACATCACCTCGTTCTTCGTTTCGGATGATCAGCTTTTTCAGGAAGTCAAAAGGTTTTGGGAGTTAGACAACCTTCCGTCCGTCAACAAGTTGACTGCGGACGATCAACGTTGCGAACAAATTTATTGTGAGACAACGACTCGTGATCAAACCGGACGTTACAGCGTAGCCTTGCCTTTCAAGGAAAACAAGGAACCGTCATTTCCAGGTTCGCGAGATTTGGCCCTTCGGCGTTTTCATTCGTTAGAGCGTAAACTTTCCTCTGACCCGGTGCTATACGAGCAGTATTCGGCTTTCATGGCTGAGTATCTTCAGTGTGGTCATATGAGCGTAGTGCCTTCACAGGATTTGTCTCGCGGAAAATATTACATACCACATCATTGCGTTCTTCGTCCCGAGAGCCCAAGCTCTAAATTGCGTGTAGTCTTCGATGCATCAAATCGTGATCCTCTTGCAAACGTATCGTTGAACGAAACCTTGCTTATCGGTCCAAAGTTACAAGCTAACATACTGGAAATTCTCCTGAGATTCCGAGTACATGCAGTGGTGTTCTCTGCAGATGTGTGCAAAATGTATCGACAAATTTTAGTAAACGAAAACCATCGCGACTTTCAAAGAATCTTCTGGAGATTTAATTCTTCTCAACCGCTTCTAGAATATCGTCTGAATACTGTGACATACGGGGTTTCCACATCTCCGTTTCTCGCGTGTCGTACCGTCAAAAAACTCGCTGACGATGAGGGTAGTAACCTCCCTCTCGCCAAAGCTGTTTTAAAATCAGACGTGTACATTGATGATATTGTTACTGGCTGTTCTGATTTTAATCGAGCTTTACAAACTAAAGCAGAAGTAATAGAACTTCTTAAACGCGGTCAGATGGAGCTACGTAAATGGGCGAGTAATTATCCGACGTTACTTGCTGATCTTCCGCCTGAGCACTGTCTCACGGACACCGTGTCCATGGACGTTGAGAAATCCAGTACTCTCAAGATTTTGGGTTTAAAGTGGGAAACTGGCTCCGACCATTTCTTATTCGAAGTAAAACCTCAAGATCGGGTCTGTAGCAAGCGAAATATTCTGAGCGAACTTGCCAGGACGTATGATCCTCTCGGATTTTTATCTCCTTTGACTTTCTTTGCGAAGTTCTTAATTCAGAAGTTGTGGGTCCTCGCAGTGTCTTGGGATGAAGCTCCTCCTGAGGACATCAAAAGACAATGGAGTCGCTACACGGAAGAGCTTCCCCTCATTCAGAATCTTAGAATTCCGCGTCATCTATCTGTTCCAGAAATACAGTCTTGCAAAATTCATGGGTTCGCAGACAGTTCTGAACGTGGCTACGGAGGTGTAGTGTACCTACGCGTACTTGATATTCGCGGCAATGTCAAGATCTTTTTTGTGATCTCAAAAGCCAGGGTTGCTCCTATTAAAGTAGTCTCCTTACCTAGACTTGAACTTTGCGCAGCCGTTCTATTGGCAGACTTACTTAAATTCGTTGTTGAGGTTTACCAACCTCTTCTCCCCATTTCAGCCATTTTCGCGTGGTCTGACTCGACCGTCACGCTCTCATGGATCAAGTCGGCTGCCTCTCGCTGGAAGACGTTCATAGCAAATCGTGTCAGCCATATTCAAGATGCGGTTCCTGGCGCTCGTTGGCGTCATGTGCCCTCGGCTGATAATCCAGCAGACATTTGTTCACGTGGTCAGACACCCACGGAACTCGTCAACAATTCCTTATGGTGGGCGGGGCCTAGTTGGCTTTCTCGAGACGCTCAGTCTTGGCCTTGCTCAGGTTCTGACATTTCAGAGCATGAACTTCGTGCCGAAGAAAAGGTACAAGTTCTCATTGCAAATGAAGATAACTTACACCCAATCGACTTCTTATTTACTCGATATTCGTCAATTCGTAAGATTCAGCGAATTATTGGTTTATGGTTTCGTTATATCCATAATCTGCGTTGTAAACAAAACCGCTGTTCTGATCTTCCTTTAAATCGCGCAGAACTTTACAACGCGTTGTTAAGGATCGTCAAACGTACTCAGTCTCTTCATTTCCATGAAGACATCAAACGGTTGAAAGAAGGCAAGCTTCTTTCAAAACAAATGCGAAAGTTAAATCCTTTCATCGACAGCCTTGGGGTTCTCAGGGTGGGCGGTCGATTGTCGTGATCCGGCTTAGAGTTTGATCATAAGCATCCCGTCTTGCTCCCTCGACAGGCTCAGTTAACGTATATGATCATCGACGCAGTCCATCGTGAAAATTGCCATCCTGGTATCAATACGTTACATTATTTAATAAGTCAACAATTCTGGATTTTATCCACTAAGCGTGCCATTCGACATCGAGTTTCGAAATGTTTAAAATGCTTCAAAACAAAACCTACTTCGCTCGAACCGTTTATGAGTGATTTGCCTGCTGTCCGAGTAAACCAAGTAAAACCGTTTAGTATTAGCGGTGTCGACTACGCAGGTCCGTTCCGCATCAAATCAGGCAAGCATCGTGGTGCTAAAATCAGCAAAGCTTATCTTTGCCTATTCGTTTGCTTTACGACTAAAGCACTTCACTTAGAAGTCACTGCTGATTTAACTTCAGATGCGTTTATCGCCGCGTTGCGTCGTTTCGTCGGACGTCGTGGTCGTGTTTCTACAATTTATTGTGACCGAGGAACCAACTTTGTAGGAGCTACCCGCGAACTATCCTCGTTCATGCAAGATGCTTCTCGTACTGAACACATTGAGTTTAAATTCAACCCGCCTGCAAGCCCTCACTTTGGAGGCGTTTGGGAAATCCAAGTGAAAGCAGTCAAATCACTTCTCTATCGTGTCATTGGCAATCAATCGTTGACGTTAGATGAACTATTTACGTTATTCGTTCAAATCGAATCCGTGTTGAATTCGAGACCACTTTACCCGTTGAGTTCCGATCCGAATGACTTTGCGGTGCTTACACCCGGTCATTTCTTAACTCTAGAGCCATTAACGTCGGTTCCGGATGAGGATTTAACATCAATCAACATAGCTCGTTTAGGGCGATGGCAACTTATTCAACCTTTTCAGCAAGATTTTTGGAAGCGTTGGAAAAATGAATATCTCCATTCACTCACTCAACGTGCCAAGTGGACTTAACACTCGCAGCCGCTAGAAATCGGTTCTGTGGTCCTAATCAAGTCTGAAACTCCTCCATTACATTGGCCTATAGCTCGTGTAGAACAGCTACATGATAGTCCAGATGGAGTAATACGCATCGTCAGCCTACGTCTACCGAACGGTTCGTTTCTCACACGGCCATTGACAAAGGTCTGTCCTTTGCCTAACCAAACGGATTAGTCGTTACGTCATTTTCTTCATTAGTTAAGTTAGATTTAATGCGTTAAGTTCATGTTATCGTTGTTCATATACTTGGATCTTACCTTATGCATCGTTTAGTGTATCGTTTAATAAGTATGTTTAGGCACATCTCTAATAAGCCTTCAGCATAATCCTCGTGTGCCCTAAGCATATCGTTATTTGCCTTCAGCGTGTCTGTTCAAACAGACATTCTCATATTGTGAAAATACCACTACCGTGTATTTTGGTGGGCGGTAATGTATCGTAATCAAATCAAAGTAGTAGTTTCTTCCTAGTTGTATTTCTCAGCGTTTGCATTTCCACCTTGTTAGTTGAATTGCTAAAAGAACGACAAGCGCGATGAAAAGCGCAAGCAGGCTTCCTGGGGAACCTAGGGACAGCAAACTCGAACTAAAACAAAATCGACTACCGTGTCGTTAACTAAGCGCCCATCCCTACGCGCGTTCGATTATATGTGACGCGAGCGCATCCCTACGTATCCATCACTGAGAGTGAACACCACATTAAAAGAAGCGCGCGCTCCTAAATCAAAAACTCGAAAAAAATTAGTTATTGTGGATATTATTTGTGTAAATTGTGTAATCTAGACTTCAGTCGCAGTTGGGGACCTGAATAGTGGTAAGTCTGCTTTGTATTGTCTGTATTTTAGTAATTCGACGTACATTGTATTTTTGCAAACGCTTTGGAATCAACAGATTTCATCCCCTATGGTGCAAGAACCACCCTTCTTGCAACATATGTAAAATGCCAAAGTTTGTATGTAATTGTGTTTTTTTTTTGTCGAGACGGTGGAAATCTCTTGGACTAAGTGGTTGTTACTTCTTCACGCTGTTGAATTTCAGAATGGAGATCTTATACCCTGGATTAACACATAGGCCACTTTTTTATCTCGAGAAACCGCGGGGTAAACCGCGGGGCGCAATTTGTTCAATCATAATGGTCGTCCTCTACGACGCACTCAACTTGTGTGAATAATTTGACCTAGTTTACCTTTTTTAGTTTAGCTTCTAAAAGGAGAGAAAAGCAACTTCTTTATTAAAAACAGGGATAATGTGTTTGACACGGGTATGTTTTCCTTTGTGGCCTAAGGCGGTTGGTTTCGTTTCATTATTTCGACTTATATCGTTCAAATGATATGTTATTTTATGTATTTGTTTTTAGCTTTCATAAAATAAGTAAGGTAATTCAGTGTACTCATGTCTTCTATACAAATATATATCATACAGTACAAGCTGCGCTAAAATATCTCCATTCAGAATTTCACTGAAATCCGTTTAACCGGTTGCGATGTGAAGAGAGAACAAACACACTGACCTACACACCAACATACAAGTAAACTTTCGCATATATAGAAAAAAATAAAAATAAATATTTTTTTTTATATTACTGACTGACGAGACGAGCTGGTCGTTTGTCCGATGGTAAGCAATACGCCAGCCCATAACAATAACAGCACCACCCAGAACTTTGTTTTGCAAAATCCTGCGCGGCGCTGCACTGCGCTCGTCGCCCTAAGACAATTAGCTGTTGAGTCTCATAATGCCCAGTAATTTCACTGGCTACAATGCCCTAATAATATAATATATGGAATATAAATATATAATATTGATATAAAATGTCTATGACTCACGGTTAAACGTCGAAATTACTCCGACCTGGTTTTAGGTTTGAAAGCAGGTCGGTCGCCCTGTTTTTACCAGAAGCATTTCACCATTGTAGAAACCGGCTTTCTGGCTTGTTGTTAGCACGTGTATGTGATGGTTTCTTTATGAATAAAAAAGTAGCAAAGCGTGCCGACACAGCTAGCCAAATATAAAACATCGAAAAAGCCACCTCAAACTAATTCTTGAATTTAAAAACGCCTACCAAAATCGCGAAAGCAATTCCCCGTACCTAACTTGCAGCTTTAAAACCAGCAGGCGTTGACACCGTGTTTCTATTTACAAACGAAATAACTGTGAACATAACAGTAAAATTCTTGAAGAGAGGGTACGGAATCTTTCTTTTTGTTCCGCTTCGACTGCATACGTTGTTAACACGTTCAAAGCTTTAAAAACTGATGTTTATTTGTTTTCCTTTGGGTAAAGTGAGACGCAAAAAAGAATCAATATAGGTATAGAGGTACAATGCATTGCAGTGTATATTTATAACTTAGAAAATGGGTTTGATAGAAAGAAAATACTTTACTGCGTTAAGAAAAGAGCATGATATAGTTCTAATTATATAAATTATCATTTATCATTTAATTATGTAGTTCTGTTGATGGTCCAAATAAAATAAATAAATTTCAATAAAAAGGAATTACACGAGGAACATACTTTCTAATGATAAGTACAATAGTCGCTCTTATCGCTATGCAATGTCTTCCAGATAGCCAGATAGGCTAAAGAGAGACAATATTTTAAAGACGATAGTGTGCAGAATGAAGGACGTACATAATCCTAGTGGAAGTCTGTGTCTCCATAACTTTTGAACAGATTTTGATGAAATTTAAACTTTAGATCCTGGATTGGAACAAAGGATAATTTTCATTCCGGAAAAACGAATAGTTCCCGAAGGAACAACCATAAACCAAAGAGGTACTATGCGTGTGAAACCGCGCGGCGCAGCTAGTCTAATAATATGGAAACTCTCATGTGGAAACTTTCATAAGCTATCAACCTGTCCATACCTACATTATACTAAGTTTAGCTGCAGTTTTCCTAAATGAATAAATATATAAATATAACTAATATGCAAAGCACATAATATATGTTAATAATGAATGTACCTTAAGCAACTAGCTAGTTATCTTATGAATAAACCTAGATAGTTAAATAAGTACCTACTTTTTAATGTCGTGCATTTGCAGGAGGTTAAGTGTAGTATTTTAAGTTATCTGTAGTTATTACATTTGCTATTAACGTCTATGTTATTTAAATTGGATTCATTATTTGATAAGAATCTACTTAAATATTTTAATTCACTTTAGAAAAGAAATTAAATATAAATCTAATATGATTTATATAAATTAGCATACTGTATTTGCAAAAGTACCTATTTCTATCATTTACGAAAAACGTGTTAGAACTAAAACGTGTTTTAGCTACCTTTTTATAAAAAATACTAGCTTTTACCCCCGGCTTTGCCCGCGTGGTTCTAGTGAAAAATATTGTTTTTGATTCTTGATTACGGTATCTCACGGGAACCGCTTAGATTTCGGGACAAAAAAGCCATTTCAGTCTCCGCGTCGTAGACTATATCTGTGCAAAAAATCACGTCGATCTGTTAATCCGTTGATGTGTGAAAGATGGACAAACAAACACTCTTTCGCATTTGTAATAAGTGTAGAGATTTTTAAGTTCAAAAGAGTTTTCAACAGAATACCTACCTTTATCAGATCCACTTTGGATTCCCAGACATGACAGTAAAAATAAAAGAGTTCAAAGAAGGTTGTACCTTACAAAATAGGCAGACGCTAGACAATTAGATTTAGCTTAGAAGTAAATACTATAAAACCTTTTAACTGGCTTATCGCGCCATTTTACTCGCGGAACATTAGCGGTTTTTATCTACTACGCAGTTGCCGTAGGCATGAATGCAACACTACTGTGGAAGCATGTCATATTTCTTCTATTCATTTTACTAGGTTGTTAGTCTCTAGTATGCGAGAAGCGTTCTTTCACAGCATTGCCAGTTATTCTATCGCCAAGTAGTAGTGCGCAAGTATTAATGTGTTCTGGTTTGTTGGGCACTATAGCCAACGAAATTTACTGGGCATTACGACACTTTTGAGCTTTTGCCTCAGGATGACAAGCGCAGTGCAGTGCCGTGAATTTTGCATGCGTTCGAGGTGGTGCTGCAACTGGTATGGGCTGGCGTTGCGTACCATCAGGTAAACGGCGTACTCGTCTTGTCACTTAATAACATAAATAATCTGATCAATTACAAAATGCGTACCATCACCATCGTCACTACGCATTCTGTTCTGCCCCCGACTGACTTGCAGTGGTGAGTTGGACACCTCACGTGGAGATATACTCGTATATTAGGTATCCACTGGATTAGTGCTCCATGCTGAGAAGTAAATCCTTTAATCTAATGCAAGACAAAAATTCTTTCTATTTCTCAAGAGGTTAACCAGAACGTTTGAAGATAAATACTTTGAAACTGCGTCGTCGTTTCAAAAGGATTTCCTGAAGTACATTTGTATTTTAAGCACGGATTTAAAGCTAAACCTCACGTAAGTAAAGATAAAGAGAAATGAGGGAGTCTACATAAATCAAAAGAGGCCTATGAGAGAAATCTCATATAATTATGTACTTACTGGCTTTCTTGAAAATAGCTTTTTAGCGATTTGAGAGCGAGGGACACTTTTGCTTTATTATTATTCTATTATTATTATAAGCCATTCATGTCCCACTGCAGGGCAAAGGCCTCTCTTCCCTCCTTCCAATCTTCGTGGTTTAGGGCTCTAACAGGCCAATCATTACAGTAGGAATCAAGTTCGTCCCGCCATCGCTTTCGCTGGCGGGACGCTTCGAAATAACTCATTATTGAAACACACAGATAATTAATAATAATAACAACTTAATAGAAGTAACAATTGACGGTCTCATCGCCAAAAGCGATCTCTTCCAGACAACCGTGCAGGGAGAGGAATAGCGCAAAAATAATGGACGGTGGTTTTCAATTTCTTTATACACTTACATAAACCAATTACATAGAATACACACTAATATAATTAATTTTTAGAAAAAAACAAAAACCGACTTCAATGTATCTTTGAAGTCCAAGGTCACATATCGATGAAATTTATATGGGACCACTTCGTAACTCTACTGAACCCGACGCAAAAATAATTTTTCAAATCGGTTCATAAATGACGGAGTTCTGAGGTAACAAACATAAAAAAAAAAACAATCAAACAGAGAACCTCCTCCTTTTTTGAAGTCGGTTAAAAATAGTAAATAATCTTAATACATACAAAACAATTAAAAATAATAAACATACATAAACATTAAAATAAATAGATATTCAAGTTCAAGTTCAAAAGTTCTTTATTCAGTTCACAGACGCACTTATGAACTTCAATTATTACAATGACTCTACCACCGTATCGGAAAAAACTACTCAGAGGATGCGGCAAGAAACTGAGGGACATTTTTTTTAGAACTTTTGTTACAATATTCTATGTTTGTTTTTGACAATATTATGTTTCTTATGTGCTAGTTGGCGGAATGTTCCATGCATTTTTGTCCAAAATTAAATGCATAACAATAACAGGATAACTACCTAAGTGTCAAGTGATCACACTAATCATACTATTTTTATAACTACGAATGTTTGTATGTATGTCAGTGTGGTAGTCTGTTTGTGTGTTTGTTACCGGTTCACGCCGCATTGGCAAAAAAATCAGGTTATAATTATAAGCACCTTTATTCCAGTATCAAGATAAATATTAAAAACATTTTTTTTTTCGTTTAAAGAAATTTTGAACTATTAGGGGTAATTTCAAATTAAAGTTCATTCAAATTGGTTTGTTAAGGGTTTCATGATATTGTTTGCTTTGATCAAATTTCAGGCACCATGTTTTAATTTTAATTAACAAACAAACAACGTCGTCATTATTCAGAAACTGAAGCCGTCATGTTTCGCGCAATAATTACTCAATTGATTAATTCAGGTATTGCAAGAAAATTATGAGAAAGACGAGATAGTACAATGTATTAATTAAAAATTATTTCCAAATATAATTATTATTATAACCGAAAATACTTCGTACGCAATATCAAACTAATTTATTTTTACGTTAAATGGCTTCTGTCTCTCAGTAATTATGTCAATGTATCGCTCAATATGTATTTCTACTTTAGGTACTTACTAGATAAATAAAACTATTTAAAAAAAAAACATTAAATGTATATTATCACGATAGGTATTGTTTCGTAAATTAATGATGTGTGAGTGACGTATGAATGGAACACTAATCGACAGCTGATGAGATTCCGTTAGATACGCTTCGACCTGACTCAAGAGCCCAATTAGCCGAGACCTGTCTGTTAGAAGAATCTCTGTTAACTTCCCGAAGAGTAAACTGTTGTAAGGTATCAATTGAAACTGGACGTAATTATTATTTTCGGTGCAGATTGCAAACCCGCGGACCGGGCTGAATGTAGGTGTAGTTGTTTTAATTTTGGCTCGACGCCCGGAGCTCTTGGCGCTTCGCAGCTCACTGTTCACGCGTTCCATACGTCCGATATTATACGGAAATTCTTTTATTTCATAACCAAAAGTCAGACCGAATGTGAAGAAAGATTCTCTTAATAAAAGTGCTCCAAAATCAGCTTAAGAAATCAAAGAAGATGGATCGCACATCTTTGTCATTCCACGTTTGTTTACGGAGACTAGGGGACGGCCAAAATAGATTCTTTTATTAGAAATTCGCTTTGACCCCGATACAAAAAGCGTTTGTTATTGGGCGCCTCGACGAAAGGTAAGTTTATGTTTTATCAATACTCATCATCGTTGGCTCAATTTATTTATGTCATAACTATTGGCAGGGGATTTGTTACGCACTGCCAAATAAAACGCTTTGTTCGGCCGACGAGTTCAATTGCCTCAGTTATCTCGCGATCGTTTTATTAAAACAACGTTTTTTTTTTCAGCGCGAGTGGTATTTATATTCGGTGGTTATGAGTGAGGAAGAAATAAAAGAAGATATTGTTCTCTCCCTAAAAATCCCTAAAATAAGAGCGGATAGCGAAGCACAGACCTCGAGTCAATTGGTGATTAAAACCCCAGATATTATAGAACCAGATACGATGGAGTCTGAACAAGATAAACAAAGTATGTCTATCAGGAAAAGAAGGAATTTGTCCAAAAACAGAGGACAAGCAGCAAGACAAAGAGAAAAGACACCAGAACCCAATAGGACTCCTATACCTCACGAAGATACCCCAACATCAGAAGATGAAGAATACACGCCACGTGATTTAAGAGAAGAAGAAGCGGATAACACTTATGAGGAAATGAAAAGAATGGTACAAGAAAAGGCCAAAACCAAAGATCCTGTCTATGATCTGGACATAGATGAAGTTCTTGAAGCTAGAGCAATGGCACATAATGATAGGCGACGTAGAAGCATTTCACCTTTTGCAGTACAAGATAAAGAACAAGAAGAGGCATCTAAACTTGAAAGGAAAGGAAGCTTCATAGATCCAACTAATAAACTTCTTAGCACGAACTATACTTTGAGTCCGAAAGACGACTCACGCCGCGATTCATTAGTATTAGAAGCACCAAAAGAATCAAAAATGTCTTTGTCGCCACCAAGCACAGCAACTTCATCTCCCAAAGAAAAAGAATTTCCGTATCCAATACCTTCGACACCCAAAAAACAAGAGCAAATGATCTACTCTGACGAGAAGAAGCCGGAAACTATACCTAGGAAACCAAAAACTCCTATTAAAAATGAGACCGTTTTTACTTTTGATGATAAAGATACTAAAGTAACCACAAAAACCACTCTTAAAACTCCTGAAACACCAGGAGTTCCAGGTGAACTGGTTACTAAGGTAATACAAGTAGAAAGGTCACCAAGTAGGAAACTGCTTGCACAAGATAAAAAGCCTGTTGTTGAAGTACGAGAAAGGATAGTTAGAACTCCGAGTAGAAAATTAGCAGCAGATACAAAACCAACTGTTGTCAAGCAAATAAAAACGAAAGAAGAACTACAGCCGCAAAGTAGAGTTCCACCAGTGAAGCCAGCACGAAGCAAATCAGCTACGAGATTTGGGGTCAGTTTTTTTATAAAAGTATTATTCATCATAGTAGTTGCTTTGTTAATAGCACTGTATTTTCTTCAACAGAATGAATGATTCCATTTGAAGATAGTGTAAATAGTTTCAATAATAAATTAAATTTAGAAGAGATTACTAATGTATCATAACATTTACAGAATAAGACTAGTGAGAGTGAGATGAGTGAAGACCAAGGTAACAAACGTAATGACAATGCAGCAACGAAACGAAAAGTAGTGCCCACCCCACGACGATTTCAGAAAAATAGATCTCCGAGAACTAATCGTTCCCAATCTGTGAACAGAGCAGAAACCGTGAAGGTAATAGACAGAGTAGATAAAACTGGAACAGGTATGAGTCAGACCAGCTGCGAAATTATTGAACTTATGCAAAAAGCCAGAGCTAGAAGTCTGTCCATACCGAAAGATGACCCCAGGCTTCCTTCAGCATACCGTAACCCGCCGGCAAGCAAAGGAAAAGGTAGAGAGTTGAAAACGCCGAACAAGACTCCTAATACCCTTAGGCAGACAAGGGGAATATCGTGTCCCAAAACTATACAAATAATTTCCGAAAAAGAAATATTATCTGGATTAACGAAACACAAAACTGATTTGCAACAAGCGAACAGTAGACAAAGCTCTGGATATATTGACGCAAGTCAGTCTGAATATACATCCAGCTGCTACTCCTCGTCACCAAGCGAAAACGAATATGAATTTGATTTATCCGAACGAACCGCAGAGCTGACGCGAAAGTTGAATATCTTAAGTCAAGAAGTAGATCAACGTGAAACCATTAACAACATAATTTTGGCACCTGTTAATACAGAGATAAATAAAAACGAAGTTGAAAAACCCGTGCTAAGAAAGAGATCTGTAGCTGGTGCTAAGGCCGTAGCTAGGAAAGCAAGCAAGGGAGTTATAGAAGAAAAAGTCAAAACAAAAGTTGAAGATAAAAAGAAACCAGTCACGAGATCGCGTTGGAGATTAATAGCTAATTGGCATCAGTTCAAGCAAGAGCAAAATGTACAATGTGAGCGAATTAAATTGCTTAGGAATAGATGTTTTTGTGACTTGTTGTTGTTGATAATAATGTGCGGATTGGGCGGAATGTTGTTCAAGACTTTGGAAGGGTCGTTTGAGAATGCTTATAAATGCGGAAGTAGAGGCATGAAGAGAGATTTTATCGAGAGTTTATGGAGAGGCAGCCATTATCTAAGAGAGGAGGATTGGAAATCAATGGCCAGGACCAAATTGTTTGAGTTTGAAAATCAGCTGCACAGTGCTCATGAAGCAGGGGTGACGTCTTACAGCGGTCAGAGATCTTGGAATTTTATGAACTCGTTCGTCTACTGCATGACGTTAGTTACAACTATTGGTAAGATTTCAATATTGAATAAAACTTCTGAGCAAAACTTGGAACTGTTATCAGTTAAATTGTATATTAAAAGCTGCTAAAATGTTAAAAGTACATCGTAATTATATCTACCACTTATTTTGCATTAAAGCATGATATTGTTTTATAGTTACTGCGCATGCTTAAGGTCCTGAATTTACCTATTTATCCAGACTGTGATATATTTTAGTTAGTAGCGTGAACTATTTTCCCTGATCCTGAAAAGTATTTCATTTCTCAATATCCATTGCATAAATCATTAGTCAGTCATTTTAGCATATAATTTTTTGTCTTTCTTTGAACAGAGACAGAGAGATCCGGAGTTGAGCCGGAGTAGTGACGCTTGATAACTGAGAAAGCATATTCAGTACCTATCAGTCCAGTAGTTTCCAAGATTGTCTTCCAATAACTAAGCATTAAGATCAAAATGTCGTCATTTAAACCATTTTCTTTTTCTCAAAATTCCAGGATACGGTCACATAGCACCAAAGACAACTTACGGTCGGGTGGCGACCATCGTGTATGCCATCATCGGGATCCCCCTGTTCCTGATAGTCCTGGCTGACTTCGGTAAACTCTTCACGAGGGTCATTAAGTTCTTCTGGGCCTTCATCAGGAGGTTCTATTATACCAGGAGCTGCAGGAAGGTCAGGCGGACTGTTCATGTGGAGGTAAATAATCTTTAATAATATATCAATTTCTTACACAACCAATGGCTAGTTTTGTACGTAACACGTACGTGGGATACTATTTATTAGTAGGAGTATTAGAATAGAATATAATAACTCTTTGTTATAACAACATAATCAAAGTAAGACAAAATCTCTTTAATCATTTTGGCATCACAAACGCACTTATGAACGTCAAATTATCACAATGACTACCACCGTATCGGAAAAAGAACCACTACTCAAAAGATACGGTAAACAGAAATACAGAAATAATTAAAAACTAATATAACAACTAACTTAATAATAGCGACACGATGGGCGGTCTTATCGCTCAAAGCAATCTGTTTCAGACAACCCACAAGTAGAGGAATGTAGATAATAATATATACGGACGGTGTTACTAAGATAATTTTGTAGGTAGGTAACATAACGTATCTATCCACTCTTATCTAATTAACATTATAGTAAATATAATATATAACCAAAGTCATTTCATAAAATACATAGCATTATAATAAAATATATAAATTATATGCTCCATCTTTTCTTTAAAATTTGCAAAACTTTAACGTTATATTGACCTTACTTTATCCAAACATTTACCTACAGTAATCGTAAAAATTATATTTAGACAATCAAAATCAATATACATAATAGTTACCCCTAGCTAAATAATGTAAGATGTATTTTCTTTCTAACAGCATAAAAGTTTGTATGTAGGTACTTATTGGTACTTTTAGCCTCTTCCGCAAGAGTCCGCCTTAGGAACTGAAAGACCTTTACCAGATATTTAAGCACCTACAGTATTGTAATATCTTAATATCTGATGTCTCGGGGTGATGAGCACAATGCAGTGCTGTTGTAGCGCCCGTAGCGTAGCTCACCTAGTCGTTCGTAACAGGTCTTCTAGGTTAAGCAACGTTTGCAGCGGTCACAACTTGGATGGGTGACCGTTTTTGAAATATTTATATAGAATAGAATAGAATATCGTTTATTGCGTAAAACTGTGTACATAAGATCTTATTTGGTTACAAAAAACTTTCAACAGTATACCCATTTCGGGTGTACAATAATAGTAACAGCTAATTTAAATAGCTTGTTTTGGTATAACATAATTATTTTATATTACTACTAATTAGTCTAGAAATATAAATAACTTATAGTAACAAATTATTATGTAAGCTAAACAATTGAATTATTTATCGAAATATTCATTTACATTATAAAAACCTTTACTAATTAACCAACACTTTAAATTATATTTGAGCGCTACCGTGCTTCGGAGGGCACGTTAAGCCGTCGGTCCCGGTTGTTGTTAGGACAACAGTCGGCAGGCTATGTCGGGGGCCTTCGGGCGGTCTAAAATCTCCGACGCCAGGGTTGGCCACACACCCACACGAGAGAAGAAGAAGATCACCCCGAGACATCAGATATTAAAGTCTCATATGCCCAGTAATTTCGCTGGCAATGCCCTTAAAAACGGAACACAGTAATGCTTGCGCACTATTTAGCGGCAAAATAACTGGCAAAGCTGTGGTACCTACCCAGGCGGCCTCCCGCATACGAGAGACCTACCACGAGTACATATTTAGCTTAAAATTCAAAACAGCGATACATTCCCTCGCGAGGCCTGCGGTTGTAATGATGTGGCGAACCTCAGTGTGTATGAAACATGAAGCGTTTTAGCTTCCGAGCGGTTTTTGGGATATAATCTTTCATTTTGCTGTTGGAGAGCTCTAATTAAAATTAGGAGTGCTTTTATTTTTGCATGAGGAGGGTAGGGCAAAATTATATTTTAAGTATTGTGAAGATTTGGAACAAATCCACTACATTACATTACGCATTCGTCAAATATTTTTTCTTGTTTTCATACCCACATCAATACTAATATCATCATCAGCCCATTACGTTCCCATTGCTGGGACACGGGCCTCCTCTCGAAGAGAGAGTAGTGGCCATGATTAGCCACGCTAGCCCAGTGTGGGTTGGTGGATGGCACATGTTCTTGAACTTTTGTGGATGAATTCTTGGATATCCTCACGATGTTTTCCTTAGGGCGAGTATTATGATCCGCACATACCTAACTTACGAAAGTCGGTGGCGGCAGGGCCAGCAGGTTTCGAACTCAGGTGCGTTGGATCAAAAGTCGCACGTTCTCCCAATGAGCCGCACTCGCTCTTACTAATATAATAAATGCAAAAGTTACTCTGTCTGTTTGTCCCATCTTGATGAAAATTTGGCACAGAGATAAATCCTGTATCCCGGCCTGTAGCCCGGAGAAGGGACATAGGATTATTTTCATACTTATTTAACATGCATTTTCCAAGGACTCCTACGCGCGTTAAGTGAAGTCGCATGCAGCAGGTAGATCGTAATTTTTTACTGGTGTCGAAACAGTATTATGTTTTACTAATCACTAATAATCATGATTACACTAAATTTGTTACTCCGTGCATCCTCACTGCCTACTATTTCTACTAATATTATAAATGCAAAAGTTTGTGATGGATGTTTGTTACTCAATCACGCAAAAAAAAATGAAATTTGGTATGTACTTGAGGTCCTGGAAAATTATCCGGGAAAACCACGCTTAAAACTAGAACTAAGAGACAAGAATTAAGAGAGTAGGCTCCGCTCCATCACAAAATTAACGTTAATTAACGTTAACCTTAGAATTAAGATACACTTCATTATTTTCATTAATTTACAGACAGCCCATTACCTAGCGACGAGCCGTGTTCATAAATTCGTTTCTAACGTAAGTCCGAAGCGAACTACGAGTATCTATATGAGTAATACGAGCAACGCTTACAATTTGGCGCCTCTGAGTGTCTGTCTACATCATGTGTGGAACGAAGCGAGGAGATTTCAGAAAGTGTTAAAATTTTAGAACCACTAGGCCACCGAGCCAACTGCTCGAGCAACCTTTTTTCTTTCTTATATTGTTTTACGGGGACGAATACAAGAATTGTCGTATTGCATTTGTTTTTCAATTAAGATTTAGAAAAAAGTCCTCGCTCCGCTCCACATAGCTTCGGTAGTGTCACAAACCTATCTAGCCCATGGGACTAACGAAAAACAAGACAAACTGACAGAAATAATAGAATTGTAAAGACCATGACAGCACCAACGGTGTCAGTGGGCCAGATAAATCTGTGAGACTATAGACAGACAGCCTCATGCCATGACATCACTGCGCTCGTTTCGATGGACAACGAAATATTAAGCTTAGCTTAGCTGAACGCGTACTTTAGCTTAGCTTGCGGTGGTCGTCACGCTTTATGTTCTCAATTCACAATGCTCAAATTACACTGGAAAAGAAAACAAAGCAATGTTCGTCTTTTTACACAGAAATGAGTAATGTGCCCCCGGCTATATATTATTATCTTACATTTCCAGACCTTTTGTGGAAATGTAAGATATTCGTCCGATATCAGTCCGAATAATTATTTTAACAAATATAAAGAACGTAATTTTGATTTTCAGGAGGTAATGAAGGGCCTGAATATCGTCTACGATGTGGTAAGACGCCCATCACAGATCTTCTCGGAGGAAGACGAAGAAGTCAATGAGGCTCCTGTAGTAGAAAGAAAACCAAGCGACGTCCCCCCTCCTCTACCACCGAAACCATCTCATTTGAGAGACCCTGAGAACGACACAGAACCTGAAACTCCAGCACCCTCAGTCTTCGAAATAGACGACGAGTTCAACCTACCTATATCACTAGCTATTTTCATTCTAGTCGTGTACATAGTCATAGGAGCGTTAGGCTTCAATATATGGGAAAAGTGGAACTTCTTCGAATCTTTCTACTTCGTTTTTATATCCATGTCTACTATTGGTTTAGGTGATTTTGTCCCAGATCATCCTATGTTCATGATGGCTTCGATTCTGTACTTAATCTTTGGCCTTGCGCTAACATCTATGTGTATAAACGTTGTGCAAGTAAAGCTATCTGATACGTTTAAAAAGGCAAGTGCTAAACTTGGTGCTACCATTGGTTTGAAAGTGGCAGAAGAAGATGGCAGCTTAGTACCAAACACACCGCCAGCAGTGGAGATAGCGCCGGTCCACAAGCCCAAATTTGAAATTGATGACAAAAGTAGAGAATTAAACGACAATGACTCAAAGAACAGATAATTCTTTAATTAAAAGTATTATGTAGTAGGAATGTTAGGGATTTGAAAATCTTATACATAAATGTTGTCAACTGGGACTTGTCTATATATAAGTACATACAATGAGTTTAAGGTAGTTATGTAGCTATGTTTCATATCTCAATAGTAATGTTTATCTAATTGCATAAGAGGTGTGCCAAATTAGGGCAATAATGCGGTTTGTTGAGAAGAAATTTTTAAAGAAACGGTAGGTACATTTAATAATAATTATGAGAATTTTCTATTAAAATTTTCTATTGACATATTATTATTAAATAGTATCAAAGCTAAAATTGAATAATGCACGCCGCATAGAATTAAATAATTATAGAATGGAATTATTTTATCTTATCCATTGAAACATTTAGTTCATGTGATGATAAACTAATACTTAAAAACTTGCGCAGTGCTAATTCAGTCATATATTTAGTAAGTAAATCACTTATTAATTTTATAAGAATTTAAATATTTCACGTCTTATTCATAAGTGAAATTATATAAGTCAATATTTCACATCTGTTCCAAAAGTGCAATAATTATCTAAGTCAATATTAAACACCTCTTTCAACAGTGCAATAATTTATGTAAGTCAATATTAAACATCTCAAAAGTGCAATTATCTAAGTCATATATGGTGCCAAATATTTTTGAATCTTTTTTAAGGGTTATTTTATTTTAGTGAATTAAAAATATGGTAATCTGTGGTGCTATTTATAACATAAGCTATTAAATAAGCTTATTATAAGTGATATTGTTACTAATTGTACCTCCATTTTATACTTTATTATTGTGAGTGTTTGTTGCTATGTGTGTAAATAAAGATTTTTATAGTTTATTTTGTTGGACTAATTTCATAGCTATGCGTATATTATAAATGCGAAAGTTTGTGAGGATAGATGAATGGATGTTTGTTACTCGATCACGCAAACATTACCGAAACTACGAATGAATGGGTTTTGATAAAACTCTTGGTGCCTATATACCTGAGGTCTAGGAATAGGACATAGGATTCTTTTAATCCCGAAAAAACGAACAGTTCTTTAGGGAATAGCTAAAAGCCGGGGACGAATATTTTTAAGTCTCATGTCCAGTAATTTCGCTGGCTACATATTTGTATAAATGTAGACACTAGAAATTACTTCCACATGACATATTATAAAATAACTTAATAACAGTATTCATACGTAGTAATTTAATAATCTTATTACGTCACCTTTTCATAAGATAAATCATTTTATACCAATTAGTATACATTAGTATACATTAAGTATACGTAAACTCTACTTAACTTTAAATTCATTTAGACACATATGCCTAAATGAATTTAAAGATTACAGCAAACATTTAAGTGCAAGCTAACCATCACATCAAGTTGCCATACTGGCTTTCAGGCAATTTTTATCAGGTGAAAATAAAATAATAATGAAATAAAATAATTTATATACATTTATCAATTTCCAAAGTAATGCTAATCCTATATCACTCATACTCGTATCCAGAAGGAAAATACATTATAATAATAACGGCCTCACGTAGCGAGTCTTCTTTCTAATAACACGAGAGAAATGTTGAAATAAGATTTGCTTTAATATTGTGTACATCTCTAAAAAAAAAAAACACAAGAATAGGAACAAGATAGGAATTATTTTCAATTTATACTAGCCGAGACTCCGTCCGTGTAGAATTAGGTTAATAAAAACATTTTTTCCTTATGGAACTGTTCTTTTTAACCGATTTCAAAGGAGGAGGTACTCAATTCGACTGTATGTTTTTTATATTTGTTGCGCGACTACTCCGCCAATTATGATTTGATTTTGATAATTATTTTTTTGTTAAGGAGGCCATAGTCCCATATAAATTTTAAAGAAATTGATTCAGCTTTTTTAAAAAAACAACAAAGTCAAAAATATGTAAGTTTAGTCTTGAAGTCGGTTTTTGATTTTTTCTAAATAATAATTATTCCGGGATGAAAAATATTCTATGTCCTATATTTGAGGACTAGACCTAAAGTACTAAAATCGGTTCGGCCGTTATTGTGCTAACTGATGACAAATATCGCATGTTTTTGGGATGGCGTCAATAAAGCGGAAGATAATGCTCATGCTCAACTGTGAAACATCTGTTTTACACTAGTAACTCTATGTTAGCTTGTTTGGTATAAAATGAGTAGGTTTTATATAAACTTTATTAAACGGCGTCAAATAAGATCTAACTACAACTAATTACGCGTGTGGCAAATTGGTTCTAGGCCCTCTTTCCCAAACATTATCATACACATGGCTATACAAAACTTCAAGCATACGCTTTAGCCGTGTCTTTGCTTCATACATTTTGTACTTTACATATTCACTTATAAAATCATTTTCGTAATACCTTTTCATAGCTTTAACCATTTTTGTTTCCAAGTCTTGCAACTCATTCAGAGTGTCATTACACCATTCAAGATTCGTCATCAACTTATTCCTATTAATATGTTTTGATTTCGAATAATATTCGACTGCAGACAAAGCAGTCATATCAATAGGTAAACCATTTACCATACCTTTTGATAGGAAGAGGTACTGCTTCAATAAATTGTATAAATGAGCGCCTTCGAAAGAACAGGAAAAATCATCGATATTTTCGAATGCTAACCTCGTACATTTTAGACTATTACTAAGTTCAGCATCTTTGTTATGAGTAGTAACCTTCTTAAATGTAGATCCAGAAACTAGCTCAAACAAATCTGTCCTAGTTTGAACAACTACACCTGCTTTGAATCTTTTAATAATGAGTAAATTTATAATAAGACTGGGCATCGCAGCTGGCAGCAACTCACAAGGAGGATCCATGTGGCTGTATCTTGACCAACCTGTCAGAATGATACCTTTGAAATTGAAAATTTTACTTTCGCCAGCAAACTTGTACTCAAGAATGAAATTCATCCAACTAAAATGATTTAAGATTCTATCTTTCAACTTAGGAATGGTAGCTGTCATTCCATCAGCACCTTTAAACGCTGACGCTGTCCATATATTGCTAAACTTCTTATGGTAGTGAAGCATACTGACGTAGGAAACACTCAAATTTGGTTTGTAGTCCCAATAAACTGGTTCCAAGTTATTGAAGCAGTCGATTTTACTCCATTTATCAGGTTTTATTGTTCTCAGCATATCATCCCAGATTAGCACATTCACGTCTGGACTTAAATCTGCAACAGTGTTCGAAATGTGCCTCACGTAGTCTATAAAAAGGTCTCTGGAAAAAAGTAAGTAAGTACGTTAAATATGGAAGTGTACTATGGAGATTATACAATGACAAGATAAACTAATATAGAGCAGTCAATTGCTGGCGCAAGAATCGAAAACTATGTATCCAACACAAAGAAATCGGCATAACTAGAATCAAGATTTATACATTGTAAAACTACGTATAATAGTTAAATTGTATTTTTACAAAATGAATAAAAAAAACCTTTATTATATAGAGACAAGATATAGTAGTCAATTGCTAGCCATGGAACACATGAAGTACATTTCATTTTTTGACAACACTTGAATGTTTCTTGCAGAAGCTAATTAAATTAGCATAACTTGAAATAAGATGTAGCCTATGATCGAACGGAAAGCATTGCTGCTCCAACGAACAAATCTCTCGCAAGGTCTTAAGAAAGAAGATCTAGTGCAGATATAAAAGATACTACAATCAAGTTCCAATCGGTCCAAATTTATTACTAGCCGCGATAAAGTTACAAATTCACTTACATATTGTTAGATCTTTTGGCCATGCACTGCACGCAATGGTTCATGTGATACACTTCGTCACACCCCACATGGATATATTTCAACGGTGAAATGCTATTATGGAAGTTTATCACCTGAAATAACACCAGATTACAGCTTAACCTCAACCAAAGGAGGATTATTACCGAAAATTAAGGCGCATCTAATAAAGTTTTGAATTTCGCTTATGACCCATTAAACTCGGGGAAGCCATATTTAACAGGTAAGCGGTGTGAGTATGGTTTATTGCTAGTTTAAAAACCATGAATATTTTAACATAGGGTTATTGTTAATAACTCGCAAAGAGTCTACTGAGGTAATTCCGATTTAATAGTTAAAAACCTTGAGAATTGGATTCGAAGAATTCCATAAAATAGTTATATTATTTGGACACAATTTTAATAGAAAAATAGTTAATTTAGAAAGTGGTTCAAATAGGACCACTTAATTTTGTTTTAAATATATTTTAGCCGGTTTAATGCTTGCTCATTAGTATAAGGTTTTTTTTTATTTTTACCCTTAACAAATCTATATTTGGCCACTATCTCGCCTGATTTGAAGCGATGATGTGGCCTAAGATGGAGCACATAGATCTAGAGAGAGACGGCAGTTGAGCGGCTGCTCAGACCCGTCTCCCCGATGGTTCACCGAACATCATCCCGAAACACGACTAGGTCGCTTGACGGTATGGCTTTGTTCGGTGGGTGGTATTACAACCACGGCCAGAGCCTACCACTCCAAAGCGCGTAAGCGGGTTTCATCACGATGTTTTCCTTCACCGTTTTAGAGCGAGCGTGCAAAATCTGCACTTAACTATAAGTCATTGGTGCAGGGCCGAGTCGGGATTCGAACCCAGTTGCGTCTGATCGAAAGGCGCATGAGTTCCCGCTGAGCCACACTCGCTCTTTAAAGAATTCAGTGCCTGGATGAAGTATTCCAGCATACGACTATACCTATCATTGCTATGCCAATGCCAGCAAAGCTAAGCGCGCGTGACACACATATCGGCCAGATTTATTCATATGCTTACATACTTGACGCTAAGATTATGTAGTATGCGATTATACAATTTACCTGTTCCAACATATGCTTCACCATGGCTCTGCTCTCTATTTTGCTGGGGCATATGGAGTCAGGGTACACAGGAACCTCTCTCAAGTGTCTGAACTCTCGCAACTTCAGTGCATGCTCCATATGTCCAAACGTCTGGACTAGAGGAATGATCTCAAAGCCCGAGTGCACTGCTAGCATCAGGAAGCTTTTCAGCTGGAAAATAAAATAATATGTTTGTAGTACAGTTAGAAGTTCCAATGTAAGCAGCTTTTTTATTAATCGAAACATATTGTAACCACACTCTATTATATATTCAAAGCCTTAGGACTTAAACTAAAGCACAAATAGTTATTATTACCATTTTTTTCATTGACTTTCTTCAAGGTGAATTTACTTTTCAAGATGAAGAAGGTTTTCTTTAGGACCAGCAGGTTTTTTGGAATCAGGATAGAGATATTGAACACGGAAAAGACGGATCATTGCTCTAGAATTTTTAACTCACTGTAAAGGATACATTTGGTACACTATTGATAAGGTTTAATTCACCTTATTGTACCTATGTACCATTACTACTTATGAACATTTTTATTTCAAGTCTGCAAAGATAATCCCTGTAATACGATACGAACCTGGGACCGATTATAGCAGTTCCTAGAACTCAAATTCACCAGTTTCCCTTGATATGGAAACATATCCTCGTACTCCATCAGCAGTCCATTTACACCATGGTCTTTCATCATCGGCAACAAGGACTTAAGATACTCCAGCTTCGGTGGAGACCCTTTCAAGTCGATATGGACAATGACATACGGCAAGGTCACAGAGGTCATCAAACCTGGTGAGCCCTTTTTAAAAAACCAAACCTCTATGAGAACGTAGAATAAGAAAAGGTATACTGTAAAGACGAGGATGCTGAAGGCGAAAAATTTGATCTTTATTGTCGGAATCGCGCAATACATTTTCAACGTTTTCCACTCCACTTTAGATTCTTTTCAACTCCCTTTCGATCTCCATCGACTTTATTTTTACATTTAAACGCAGTGAATGGCAGTGTATTAAGCTGGCAGTTGACAAGAAGTAATTGATTTCCGTTTTTTTTCTCAAATTTCGGTTAAAACCTTTTTCACCGGATAAATAGATAATAACTTCGAGTAGCCAAATATTTTTACAGGATATTTTATCTGAGGATAATAATGAATATACCTATTATTATTTTAGCATATTTTTCGATGTTAGACTGAATCCACTTTATGTATTGATTTGATTTGAATTGAATAGTTACTTATGAAATACAATTTTTTTGTATATATTTACGCATTTTGTTTTTTATCAGTTTTCTTCGTTTGTGTCGAATTTCTTGGGTAATTTTTACTAAACAGCACTTAGAAGTAGATGAAAACGAATGTTATTTAATTGTATAAACAACGTCACAATTTTAGAACCAAGAACTCACACAAGAATCCACGTGTGCTATAAGTTCGACTTATAAACTTTTCCGGCAAATTATATTATTCAGATATTGTTAATTTCACAATTTTTTTTGGACCTATAGATACGCGTGTATGAAATCTTTAATTTCTTTAACACTTAGGTTTGTTGTAAGTTCCACCCAAAATAACAAAAATACTGTTTTCTTATGTGAAGTGAAATACAAGGAGTCGTTGTAAGAACCCAGGTCGTTTGAATACTGAAGTAGTCCGAGCCAGACTTAGCACTAATACGGATTCCCTTGAGCTGCATTATCTTGTACTTACCGACCTGCTTCTTGTAGGTCGAATTGCGTAATTTATTCAACATAGTTTGACGTAAATATCAGATATAACATGTCATTTGCCTAACAAGCTAGTGAAATAGCTGTGCTTTCACTAGGGAAAATCAGTGTCACTATAAACCTTTAAATTGAATACCTTAACTTAACTTTAAGCTTAAATTGCTATCTCTTCTTCTTAGCTGAGAATTGAACGAATTGTCCCTTTGCAGTGAACCAAAACCAGTATGCTAGGAAAGGTAACTAAAAGTACGGTTAACTCCTTCAAACAACTTACCCTTTTCGAAACCTATACCTACTCATGATTGTTCAGTCTTTGGGTATATACGACGACTGACAAACGTCAAAATTGGCTTATTAAAACAGCGAGGTTATAGCGTTCATAGAAATGGAAAAATAGCGTTTATTTCAACTGATTTCATATTGTTTACAAAATTGCTAAGTTAGTGGCAATGCCATCCAAGCCTACATGCCATACAGCATTTATTTGCACAACAAACTTATCAATCAAAAAAACACGTAAACTTTCGTTTAAGTAAAAAGAGGTGGACACCTCATCGCCAAATTCAAAAGTTAAGCACTCAAGTTATGCTGGTCCGCTCTTTCGTACACAAGCCTCACGCACACATTTACATTATCCTATGACGATCGGCCATCACATCGGCTTGACATCGGCTCTCCGTCCACTCAAACAAACATAATGCCTCCGCCACTAATATGCTTCAGTTATTGCTTAGCAAGAATCCGTCCGCCTTTTTTATTCGTTCATGGACGTAAACCTGTTTTTGAGCAGCCAAGGCGGCTAGCTACTGAAAAAGTACATAGGAGACTTATCATCCCGAACAATTTTTGATACGACCGCGGGACGCCGGTAGTTTCAAATTAAAGTAAACAAATATAGGGTAAGTCCGGGGGAGTTGGCCATACTTTTATCATCGGTCTCGCAAAATAAAACTATGATTGTTTCCATAATTATTTTTACTCGTAAATTAAGTTTTAACATTTATCTTTAAGATAACTAATCAATATTAACAATATTCTAAAGAGATTAGACTTAAAATTATATTTGAAAAAAACACGTTGGGCCATCTCTCCCGAGGTATCTGGGTGTGATGGCCATAGGACTACGGGAAAGATGGCCAGTACTTAATTGTGGCATTTTCTTCCTCTTTGGCCTAATTTCTTCATTCTTAATAATTTATTTTTGTTATTGCCACATTTAGAACACCTATTGTCAAATTCTGTACAATTTTCGCGAACCCGAAGTTTGCACTCTATGCACTGAAGCCAGTCTTCAAAGCTGCTATTAGAGAATCTTCAGTCCAGTTTCCTCGCAAAGCTTTCTTTTTTGTAGGTACTAGTATTAGGCATTAAGTAAATGTAAAAATAATCGAGTACTACGCACACAGCACCATTAAGCCCTAAACAGGCAACTAGACAAAGCCTGTACCATAGGTACTAGAAAACAAATAGAACACATACATATATAAATACATAGATTTATTCATAGTAACACCAAGACTCAAAACAATGCAATGTTGGGGTAAAACCCGCAACCTTTGGATAAGCAGCCGCATATGTAACCACTGTGCAAGACAGGCAGTCAATTCATTACATATTATTACATGGCCATCATACACCGACTAGGTGTGGCCATCCCTCCTAATATTTCGGGTGAGATGGCCACAGCTAAAATAATAATAAGAGTAAGCAAAGCATTCCAAATTTTAGATTACTTATTACAAAGCAATACTCGTGACCTGATCAATGAAAGCTTAAAAAATCATCGAAACATTGGTACGCGTCAACCTTTTATAAAATTTGACCAGTGGCCAAAACAACTAAAGCAGATTTAACATACTTTTGATTATTTTTCACCGGTTTTATGCGTCACACGTGATTCTACGCACGGCTTGGAGGGAACTGAACGACAAGTAGGTCCATCTAGCGAGAATTCTTTGAAATATTTGCGTCGGTCATCTCTCCCTTATGGCCAACTCCTCGGGACTTACCCTATACAATATTCTCAAACCACTCAATTCCACTTCAATCATTTTTATAAACAAAACAAAACAAATCCGTCTGTAAACACAACTCGTATCTCATCAATTAAAATACCTCTCAATAGCTGAATCCTTAAAGTGACGAACGATGTCGCGATCAATGCAATGAAAGCCTTTCAATATTCAATAGTGGTGATCAATCATATTGCTATGGAGAGGGTGGCGGAGGGATTTAAACAAAAAGACGTTTACCAACAATGTAGTAATCTACGAGTGTTCTCGAGACCTTTTTATTATGTAAAGCGGATGTAGCTCAACGGACACTCGTGCGAATTAAGATTCTACAAATAGAAGTTCAAATTCCGCTTGACCACTAATGATGACTAGTGCATCAATTTAATAAAAAAATACGTTCTTAAGTTACAGAATAATTAATAAAACAAGCTTTAATATAGTAATGTGAGTTATTAACATCGTGGTGAAAATCCTGAGAAAACTCGCAACTTCAGTGCATGGAACACGCACTGAAGTTGCGAGTGTCCAAGAGTCTGGACCAGAGGAATTATCTCAAAGCCCGAGTTCATTGCTAGCATCAGAAAGCTTTTTAGAAGTGGAAAAAGTTGAAAATGTATTGCGTGATTCTAACAATGAGAGTGAGATCAAAGAAGATCACATTTTTCGCATTCGGCTTCTCGTCTTCGCAGTAACCTTTTTCTACATTTTCATAGAGGCGTAGATTTTGAAAAATAACCCACAAACACCAGCAGCGTTGATGGCTACCGTGACCTTGCCGTATGTCATTGTTCATATCGACTTGAAAGGGTTTCCTCCAAAGCTGGAGTATCCCAAGTCCAACCATAGATAATCAAAGGCGATTTCAGAGCGAGTGGGGCTCAGCGAGAACTCGTGCGCCTTTCGATCCAACGCACCTGGGTTCGCATCCCGACTCGGCCCTGCACCAATGACTTATAGTTAAGTGCAGATTTTGCACGCTCGCTCTAAAAACGGTGAAGGAAAACATCGTGATGAAACCCGCTTACGCGCTTTGGAGTGGTAGACTCTGGCCGTGGTTGTAATACCACCCACCGAACAAAGCCATGCCGTCAAGCGACCCAGTCGTGTTTCGGGATGATGTTCGGTGAACCATCGGGGAGACGGGTCTGAGCAGCCACTCAACTGCCGCCTCTCTCTAGATCTATGTGCTCCATCTTAGGCCACATCATCGCTTCACATCAGGCGAGATAGTGGCCAAACATAGATCTATAAGGCGTAAAAAAAAAAGGCCCTCAGACCAAATATCCGTCAATGTCATGTGGATAGATAATGGCAGAATTAAGCTAGCAGCATTGACTACTTGATTTTTCTAAACGGAGATTAGCTGCCGCCAGAAATTCAGAGAACAGCGGAAGAACATGAAATTGGTCTTACTGAACATAAAATAACTAACCGAGCTTGAGGTGACTCACTCCTTTACTTCACTCCTTTAGCAGCTAAAAAGAAATTCATTAACTACATGAAACTTTTTGGTTAACAATTTGTTCCGAAAATGGTTAAATTCCGTGGCATAAAACTTTTTTCTGTGGTCCACGCGAACGAAGTCGCGGGCAAAAGCTAGCACATTATAAAAACGTCTCTCACACCACGCACTTCACTACGTCACTGTTTGATATTGCGGCCGTCCTGAACATATTGTTATATTCTGGGTAGTAAAAAGGCTATTTTATTTTATTTTATTATGCGTGAAATCATGAAATATCGAAAGTGCAAGATAGGTATGCGGCAAGACGGCATAAAACGCTATTTTATGGCCAGGTATCCTCTTGATGAAGATCGGCAAGTAATAATATAACCTAAATTATCTGGCTTATATTAATAATTTTGTTTTAAGACTAAAAGAATACCCAATAATTAAATTAATAATAACCGTATGTTTAGAAAAATAGTGTGGGGAAACCATGAAATCGATATACTAAGTTTTTCTTTTCAGATTTAGATGTAAGAACTGGGTATAGATGACTGGAATAGCGAATGTACCTAGCAAATTGTCTAATTAACAAAAAAAAAGAAAAGAGCTCCACGAATTATATGTATTATAGTATGTTTGCAGAGAGTAACAAAATTATAGTTTATATCAAAGTTATGTTGTTCGTAAATGTAGAAAGTGACGTTAGTGATTATTTCATATCAGATATCAGAATTTAATATTATCAAAACTTTGACACCACTATAAATTGAAGCAATCAGCAAGTTGGTGGTATCAAATCAAATATCGCTTTAAGGTCAACCTTCACACTCTTTCCAAATTGTCAATTTTCAACCATATGTTGAAGGGACAAGTGCTAGAGCAGTTGTAATTTAAAGTTGCCAGAGGTTGGGCCGGTTTTCCGCCTGTCTGAACCCATACTGATTTGGGTATATTAATTACTTGCTCTCAACCCCGCCGCTCAAATGATTATACTGTTTTCCTGGTTGATTTCACATCAACTTTACAAGATACATTCTAGTGTTAATCCGTGAAAGAAATTATCTACGTGTGAAATTTCCATAAAATATTTTGCTGCCCGGAGTATTTAATTGTTCTTGATGGGAAGAAGGTTCAAAGCCTTGAACACAGAAAACAAGTGGCTAGCCTGTCAATTTTTTACAGGCTACATTTCGGGGAGTGTGCTCAAGACCTGCATCAGTTGATTCCTTCATCGCCATTCCATCATAGGACCACCAGGCGAGGAGAGTCACTCCACCCTTATGCTGTGCAGATACCACCAGTTCGCACAAAGCGCTTCACTGACTCTTTCATTATGCGTATACTGCTAAGGAGTGGATTATTCTCTACCAGAATGCTTATCTCCTTCCAATTACAACCTAAATCTCTTTAAGACAAGAGTGAATAAGCACTTACCATCAGGTGAGTTGTTGTCAAACGTAAGCCCATTTCATCATAAAAAAATTGTTATATAGATATAATTATATTACATTACTAGCTGCGCCCCACGGATGCACGCGCGGTTCCGCGGAATAAAAAGTAGTTTATTTATAAGCTATCTCCATTCTGAATTTCACTCAAATCCGTTGAACCATAACAGTGTTAAGAAGTAACAAACACACTAACACACAAACTTTCATATTTATAATATTTGTTATGTTAGTCCGGAGTCGTTTCAGTACTGACAAATAATCAGATTGAAAATGTTACTCTATCCGATGTTTCGAATGTTTGTTTGTAACATAAAATTAGGTTAAGTGTTTATCAGTGCTTTGTTCGAAAGTGGGCTAATTGGTACTTCAACAACATTGTACCTTATATTTAGAATTTCAGTGGTCATTTGAGCGTTTATCATAGTGAAAACATACTGAAATTTTGTGTTAGTGCTAATGTCGCGCAATGATCACATATATCTTAGACTCTAACTAGAATTTCTTTCACACAGATTGTTTGCGATATTGTTGTTTCCTATATTCGGAATTCATGATATTATTTGGCATTTGACCAGTGCCGTTCTGAAAGAGAGACACTCGTAGACTATGCTTAGTACTGGGAAGGTGTTTACTGTACACATGCAGTACAATGACTATGAAAACGGCTCAGCGCTGCGTGCCAGCAGAGGAAGAAACTTAAGAGATTGTCTCAGGGTGAGCTGTGTGCAGTGCGCACAAGATTTTGCAATCAAAGTTCTGGGTGGTGCTGTAATTGTTATAGGCAGGTTTGTTGCTTACCATCAGGTGAACGACCTATTTTATAGAGCTCGGCCGGTAACGGAAAAAATAAATACGGTTTTTTTTTTATCTGATTGATGAGACAGGTGCAGGTATTTTGCCTGATGGTAAGCGCTACGCCTGCTGATAACAATTACAGTGCCACCCAGAACCTTCAATATATAAAACATACAAATATATACATAGATATATATAAATACAAATACTCTGTAGGGTTGCATTGCGACTGAATTGAGAGCAGAGGTTTGTCACTCAGTTCCATTAAAAACATTCCTTTCGCCAGTCATTTAAGACCAATGTAAAACGGACTAACATGGCAATCTAATAAATCCACCAACTGCACAACCCAACGCCACAAAACAATTACAGTCCAATTGTGTTGGCGTACTGTATACAACAGGGTAATTGTTGGAAATCAGAAACTGCAGTGTCGTCCAGGCGGCTACGTCTTTGATTAAATCAAGTCGTAGTATAGGGATCTTGAAATAATTCTTGAACCTGGAAACCACTGGGTGTGTTTTTAGTTTTGTGGTGTCTAGGTTTACAATTTAAAAAGTTGCAAGTAATAATGGCGCAGATGCCGATTTCAAATATTGATAACTAGCAGACCCGACAGGCGTTGTCCTGTTCATGCATTTTTAAGCTATTGCATAGCTTCTATCGCGGGCCTTGAGCGTGGAGACCGAATCCAGAAATTCCGTAACGAAAATAACCTAACACCCCCCACTCCGAATGCTATGCAATAGCTTTACCGCGGCAGTCTCCGAGTGCCACACATCTTTTTTTTAATTTTTTTTTTAACTCAAATCCTGTACCCAATCAAATACCGTCGAGGTTGCGGGTTGGATTTCCGCTACGCGACAAATGTTTGTGCTACTTTGGCTGTACGAATTTAAAATTTTCGCCCATTGCATTGCCTTGATATTGTCAATACCCTATGATCATCTTTTGTCACGAACAAACAAATAGTTACCTCACTTGCCCGGGCAAAAAAGCGCGTGCTATTTGGTCCCAACTCTCGACGGCGGCGCTCTGGCATGCTGTCACAAAGAATTGATTTAGCTACAAAAGTCTCCAGAGACGCAAAAAAACTTTGACCGTTTTGTATAGGTACAAACATTTTGAACAAAGATTTAACCAATCGACTCCTCATTATGGCATATAACGCGATGCAATAGCAGTGAGAATTATTTAAACGACCCATGATCGCAGACGGCTTAAGTTAAAATTTATATTATTATACCGTGATTACAGCAGGTCAACTGGGCCCTAATTCACTATGACAACTTGGTGATTCCTTGCTTCGAGGTCACGTCGATTCCTTCATTGATAAACGACATCTGCGGAATTAGTATTCTCTATGACGCGTCATAGAGAATCATATATATGAATCATTGAGGAATGACACTATAGAGTCCTTGACAGCGTAACACTTTTGGAAAGCAATAGTTTTTTGACAGTAATTTTGGAGTGTTTACCATACCTATGAAAAATTCTCCCATTCGCTTGAATAAAAATGTAACGTGTTCTGCGTTGCATTGCAGCCACTATAACTTCAGAAGTTCGTGGTTGGTCTGTAAAAGGTAGGACATCTGTACTATTCTGTACCCCAGAGTGAAAGAATAGGGAAATAGGGAATATGCATATGTTGTCGAAAAATCTAGAAATTACTTTTTATGATAGACTCCTGTAAACAGATCAAAAGGTGAAGGTCTCTTTTAGGTGGCCGAGTAATACGTTCTAGCGTGGCCACAGAATAATAGTACAGATTTCGTACCTTTTACAGACCAACTAACTACGACTTTCTGAAGCTATACTGGCGGCGATACAACGCAGAGCTCGAATGACATTGCGGTAACTACATTTCCTTACAGCATGCTTCTTATGCAATCATTAATATTTTGTTGTTAACCAGGTTTTATCTAGGATTAAACCAGTCAGGTAAATATAATAATCAAATAAAATATATGACACATTTATACAATATACATTCATTATTTCCATACAGGTAAAATTTAGAATAGAAGAACTAGTATTTTGACATAATTTACAAGACTGCAGCACAACTGATACTTAGGATATAAGTAGATAGATAAACAAAATGTTAAAAAAAACACTTGAAGTATTCTAAATAGCATAGTGTCTCAGTTGAATGTCATACTGTCGGAGTAGATCACAGACGTACTTATGAAAGTCAATTATTACATTGACCATACCACCGTATCCGATAGCACTAACTATCATAACTGTCAATTCACTACACTAACCCGAAACGGTTTGTCCTTTTGTGTCCTGAACAGCCTTGACGTTCACATGATGATGAAGTCTACGTTCATGAACTCGTTCTCACTATGTGGCGTTAATTAGGATTAGAAATCCGAGATTCGTTGCTTACATTTTTATTGTAGGATTGTGATCCATCAATGGAATTGGATGATTGGCCATAGTAATCGACAGCAAGGACCTGTAAGATAAATTTATTACACAAAATAAGAACTTATTTACAACATATGTTCTTACATAAGAGGCGAATGCCTTTACTATTAAAACAATTCTACTCTCGTCTTACTAAACTTTAACTTTTTAATTTCAAATTAAATACATACTATAATCATTAACTACTTTTATTACCTATATCTTAATTAAATGGTTTAAGAATGCACAATTTTAATACATTTAACATTTTACACAAATATGCAATTTGTTACTCGACGTAATGGGAACTGAAATGTTTATACGATGGCCACACTGACACACGAAACTGCTCAATGTTGTTTTAACAAAATAACACCGAAAACTGAATATATCAAGCCAAATTCAGGTTCTAATAGTCGAACCCGATGTATAGTTACATCCACATAAATTATAGTTACCGAAAAACATCAATAAACACAAGAAAAACACATACGTTTGAAAACTTAATCTTTCAGTACAATTTTCACTTCACTATGAATGGAACACCCGAATATATTTTCACATTCAATTCTAAATTGTTTCTAGTACACATTCACAAAGATTCACTTAAAAATAATAAAAAATACCACAATACAAATTAAAAAACCACAAGCCGACCCTGCCGGACCACTATTTTGACTTAACATGTCATGACCAATGTTAAGAAAATGGGTTACGCGATAGAGACAATATGATAATAGTTGTACCTCGTTCTTTATAAGAGCCTGTTGTATAGCGCTATCCTTTTTTAGGTCGGAAAACTTCGTAATTATCCCTCTATAGTGTAAGACCTCAATGATATGAATATATGAATGCGTCATAGAGATGTCATTTAATAATGAAGGAATCGACGTGATTTTGAAGCAAGTAATCGCCAAGTTGTCATAGTGAATTGGGTGCCTGAACGGTGAATAACATTATAAAAACTTTTTGACGTAGTCTAAGTCGGTGATTTCGACTCAGCAACCCAACCCAAAGTGACTATCACCACCTATCACTGTACGCCTCAAAACAAACGAAGACCGTGCAAACAACATGTTGTGCCACCACCGGCGGCACCGTAACGAAATTGAATTTGTGATATGTATCCCGTTGAAATTCTCAACTGCATTCCCCTGACAGCGCTGAATTTGTAGCGAAATATTAAAATTTTGCTGGCATATGTTTGGAACATTTACATTGTATTTGTTCTTTATGCCGAGATCGTATTTACATATTGGACGATTTAGATGAAATTGAAATAAAATATATTGTATTTTGTAAGGCTTCCAACTCTTTGTTTAGGCACCCTATACCTACGTAATATTGTGTCCCTAGTCGCTACATTTATTTATAAAATTGTTATTTAATTTAATTGTAAACTACATCAAAAATGCTTTTTTTATGACGAGACGAGTTGGTCTTTTGCCTGATGGTAAGCAATACGCCAGCCCATAACAATAACAGCAATCCGGAACACAGTAATGTAATAAATTACGCTATGAAGTTCTACAATAAATGAGCTTGCATGCTGTATAAAAACTATGACATCTTCGTCTGAGATAAGCGATATGCACAATTCGATATCGCATTCGCGGCGAACACGCCGCGTACTCGCTGTGACCACACCGCGCACTCGCGGTGAACTCGGCGCGAACTCGCAGCGTTCTCGCGGCGTTTTTAGACAGTCTCTAGCAGAAGTTCTCGCTAGCGGTGGTTAAGTGGTTAAGTGCGAGTGTACAATTTTGAAGGAACGCGGTGAACTCGTCGCGCACTCGCGGCGTGTTCACCGCAATTTTGAAGTGTGCACGCCGCGAGTTAGAAGTCTAAAAACGCTCGCAAATCGCCAGTGTGGTAAGACTAGTTAGCTAGTTACTAAGTAATGCCTAAAGTACACAAGCTACTGAAGATAACATAAGTCGAGAGCGTAAACAATATGACCACATCTCATAAAATTAATGCTATGCTGAGTGCATATTGCGAGTGTACTCAATTTGAGCGGGATGAGTGTTATCAGGCGTCTTTGGCAGTTAAGGCAAAGATTCAGACCGAGAGGGTTTTCTATACAGAACTAGTGACTCGCCACGTCTATGGCTTCTCACGGTGGTATTTATAAATAAATCTTTGTTGTTCAAATTTCATCTTACAAATTTAATGTAGCTTTAAACCTTAAACTTTCATACATGTACTTAAATAATTTTTAAAAATAGAGTGCACCATAACTTAGAGCCAAATAATTACACTCAAAATAGACAATGGGTTTCACAACACAAATTACATTCAGAGAACATTACCTACTAAACCGTTCGTATCCGTTCAGTAGTTTTTACGTGATTGAGTAACAAGCATCCATCTATCATCACAATTTTTTGCATTTATAATAGTAGAATGTTATTTGTTCTTTGTAGATATTATTAATATCCGTCTTGTATGAGTCTGTCCTCGCTTTAAGACGTCATCGTCGTCTGGTAACTAAGATTAAGCCACCGAGTCCTTGATTAAGGTCGCAAGCTTCTAGATCAACTTTATGATGGACTAGCTTTTCCCACGCGACTTGGAACGTTTTCGAGAGTACAAAACGATGACAACATGAACCAGAATGCGACGAGACAAATTATTAATAGAAAGGAAAAAAAGAAAGGAAGCAACAACCAAGTGCGAGTCGGAATCGTGCACGAAGGGTTCAGTACTATTATCTATAAAAGCGGCAAAAAATAACGTTTGTTGTATGGGAGCCCCCTAAACTATTTATTTTATTCTGTTTTATTTGGCTCTGGTTCATGCAGTTTCATGACAACCCGTTGTATCACCGGGTATGGTGGGTATTTAGCGTTGTCGTACTTATGTTGCTATTTTGGTAAATCATTAACAGCCCAGACGTTGACAATTTCGCTCCTAAACAAGGTACTCGGCGCGGCCATCAACTCTGCTTATTACCCTGGCAATAACTGGGATTAGCCCCCTCGTAAACTGTTGTGAGAAACTCAATTTTTAATGTCCCGAGACGAAATTGGATCCGAGACGGATTTTATGGAAATTTTAGTACCTGTGAGACGTAAATTTTAATAAGAAAAATTCGACTTTTGCAGATCGTTTCTCATTAGGAACTAGACTTTACTGTAGTGTCAATTCACACATAATATACTATAAGACTCGCTATAAAAACGTGAGGAAAACGGCATGTCCAAAAATGTATCACAAAAAATTCAAGGACATGTGACATCCACCAAACCCGCATTGGGCCAGCGTGGTGGGTTATGGCCCATATTCCCATCTCCAATTATCTTCCCTCTATGAGAGAAGGCTTGTGTCCCCAAGGAATGTGATGGGATGATGATGATGACACAATGTGCGACTAGGCCTTCATTCTCTTAACAATTGCTAAAATACCATCCTACTGAGATACTTCTAAGATTCGACTGTCACTGGTGTCAAAGTTGGTATTCTGTAAAATCAAGTTAATCAAATTTGTTTAAATCAAGTTGTCCGCAATATTACCTCTAACGTCATGAATTTTTCCGTTTTTTACACACTTTTTACTTGTGTTTGTGTAAAGCAGAAATCCTGTCCGAAAGCAAAAGATTTGATCTCGGGAGATGAAGATAGCACCTAAAACCATGTCGCGTATTTTAAAAGATGACTTAGGACTTGCAGCCTATAAGAGTATATAATATTCATTACAAATATTTAATAAAACGGCTAGGACTCACGTAGTTTGTCGAATCGACACCGCCAGTGGTCGCCGCGATCTCGCAGCGTAAACTCGCCCTTGATGAAAAGCATCAGACATCCTCGAAACCTAGGTCGACTAATTCGACAAACTACGTGAGTCCTAGCCGTTTTATTAAATATTTATAAAGAATAGGATGGTGAAATCGAAACAATTACTGAAGCGGTACGCAAAGGGAGGTCAGAGAAAATTTTTTTTTACGGATGAGAATTTTTTTGCAATTGAGCAACATTTTAACAAACAAAATGACCGTATATATGCTCAAAGTTCTAAGAAAGCTTCCCAATTAGTCGACAGAGTGCGACGTGGACACTATCCGACTTCAGTGACGGTTTGGTGGGGTATTTATTAGCTATAAGGAGTGACTGAGCCATACTTTTGTGAAAAAGGTATCAAAACATCGGCACAAGTGTATCAAGATACCATTCTTGAGAAGGTAGTGAAGCCCTTAACAACACCATGTTCAATAACCAAGGTCCTTCCAGCAAGACTCGGCGCCGGGTCATAAAGCTCGGTCATCAAAGCTGAAGACTGGCCTTCGTCTAGTCACGATCTTAATCCGCTGGATTATGATTTATGATCAGTTTTAGAGACGGCTGGCTCTAAACGCCATGATAATTTGGAGTCCCTAAAACAATCCGTACGATTGGCAGTGAAGAATTTTCCCATGGAAAGAGTGAGCTCTATTGATAACTGGCCTCAACGTTTACTGTATTGCAGCCAATGGAGACCACTTCGAATAAGCTTATATATTTTAAATTGTTTTATATTTATGTATTAAAGTAACACACTGTAAAAGTAATAAATGTTATTTGCAATAGATTTTTTTTTCCTTATTTCAGTATTTATGGCAAGACTAGGTATTAATAAATAATAATTATAACATATATATAAAACAAATTAAAAATACTAATAACTAATCTAATCTAATAAACCACTACCAGTGGGCAACGTTCCCAAAATGCTGGCAGCATTGCCACGTTGAATGACAATGCTTATCTTTTGGCCAAAATATAGGCCAGCATTTCGGTCACGCGTTGAAGTCACACATATATATTATACTAGTATTTCGCCGCGTGCGCGAGCTGCTAAAGCAGCTCGCGTGGGGGGGTGGCTGCTGTTTTTTTTTAAAAGCTTCCTATCGATTACGGTTCTAAAGTTTTGTTTACCCTTTTTGTTTTGAAATCAAACTTTTGTATGGCGGCCATCTTGATAAAAAGCTGGATTTCAAGTGATTGTGTGGCGTGCGCGAGCTGCTAAAGCAGCTCGCGTGGGGGGGGTTTTGCTTTTATTTATAAAAGCTCCCTATCGATTACGGTTCTAAAGTTATTTAAGTTCAGTTGTTCTGAAAAAAAGACTTTTGTATGGCGGCCATCTTGAAAAATGGCGAAATCCAAGTGATTTTGTGGCGTGGGGGGGTGTTGCTTTTTTTTTATAGACGCTTCCTATCGACTACGGTTCAAAAGTTTTGTTTGGCTTATTTTTCCGGAAAAAAAACTTTTGTATGGCAGCCATCTTGAAAAATGGCGGAATCCAAAATTTTTTTTCATAATTGTAATCTTCGACCCAGAAAACCCCGCGATGCAAAATTTCAGTCGGATCGGAGCAACTTTCAAAATGGCCGCCATTTTTTTTTCTTTTTTTTTAATTTTTTCAACTTCTCCAAATTTCCCCCATCGTCTTCTATGACATTTGGTCGAGCACTCTATATCTATCTCTTACCGTTTAAAAGTTATTTGCATTTTTATTTTGTATGGCGGCCATGTTTTTTTGTATGGCGGCCATCTTTTTTTTCAAATTTTCAAAAATGGCCCAGGTTTTGGGGCATATTTAGTTCAAGCGGTACCCCCATCCGATTTATAGTTTCCGAGATCCCTTGAGCAGTTCCATCTCGGAGACACCTTTCCATGGATTTCGGATTTTTCTGGTTGGTTTCAAAACATCCTCTATCCAACGGTACCAAACACTACCCCCCACCATAACGGCAAGTGGGAGATCAATTCTGTCAATATGTCAGTCAGTCAGTCAGTGAGTGGTCTTCCAGTTTTATATTATATTAACTAGTATTTCGCCGCGTGCGCGAGCTGCTAAAGCAGCTCGCGTGGGGGGGTGGCTGCTGTTTTTTTTTTAAAGCTTTCTATCGATTACGGTTCTAAAGTTTTGTTTACCCTTTTTGTTTTGAAATCAAACTTTTGTATGGCGGCCATCTTGAAAAAAAGCTGGATTTCAAGTGATTGTGTGGCGTGCGCGAGCTGCTAAAGCAGCTCGCGTGGGGGGGTGTTTTGCTTTTTTATAAAAGCTCCCTATCGATTACGGTTCTAAAGTTATTTAAGTTCAGTTGTTCTGAAAAAAAGACTTTTGTATGGCGGCCATCTTGAAAAATGGCGGAATCCAAGTGAATTTGTGGCGTGCGCGAGCTGCTAAAGCAGCTCGCGTGGGGGGGTGTTGCTTTTTTTTTATAGACGCTTCCTATCGACTACGGTTCAAAAGTTTTGTTTGGCTTATTTTTCCGGAAAAAAAACTTTTGTATGGCAGCCATCTTGAAAAATGGCGGAATCCAAATTTTTTTTTCATAATCGTAATCTACGACCCAGAAAACCCCCCGATGCAAAATTTCAGTCGGATCGGAGCAACTTTCAAAATGGCCGCCATTTTTTTTTCTTTTTTTTTAATTTTTTCAACTTTTCCAAATTTCCCCCATCGCCCTCTATGACATTTGGTCGAGCACTCTATATCTATCTCTTACCGTTTAAAAGTTATTTGCATTTTGATTTTGTATGGCGGCCATGTTTTTTTGTATGGCGGCCATCTTTTTTTTCAAATTTTCAAAAATGGCCCAGGTTTTGGGGCATATTTAGTTCAAGCGGTACCCCCATCCGATTTATAGTTTCCGAGATCCCTTGAGCAGTTCCATCTCGGAGACACCTTTCCATGGATTTCGGATTTTTCTGGTTGGTTTCAAAACACCCTCTATACAACGGTACCAAACACTACCCCCCACCATATCGGCAAGTACCACTTCTATTTCTGTCAATTGTCAGTGAGTGGTCTTTCAGTTTTATATAATATAACTAGTATTTCGCCGCGTGCGCGAGCTGCTAAAGCAGCTCGCGTGGTGGTGGTGTTATTTTTTTTTTATAGAAACTTCCTATCGATTACGGTTCTAAAGTTATTTAAACTTTATTGTTCTGAAAAAATAAAACGTTTGTATGTCGGCCATCTTGGAAAATGGCGCAATCAAAGTGATTTTGTGGCGTGCGCGAGCTGCTAAAGCAGCTCGCGTGGGGGGGTGTTGCTTTTTTTTTTATAGAAGCTCCCTATCGATTACGGTTTTAAAGTAATTCTCTTTGTTCGAAAAAAAATCGTTTGTATGGCGGCCATCTTGAAAAATGGCGGAATCCAAGTGATTTTGTGGCGTGCGCGAGCTGCTAAAGCAGCTCGCGTGGGGGGGTGTTGCTTTTTTTTTATAGACGCTTCCTATCGACTACGATTCAAAAGTTTTGTTTGGCTTATTTTTCCGGAAAAAAAACTTTTGTATGGCAGCCATCTTGAAAAATGGCGAAATCCAAAATTTTTTTTCATAATCGTAATCTTCGACCCAGAAAACCCCCCGATGCAAAATTTCAGTCGGATCGGAGCAACTTTCAAAATGGCCGCCATTTTTTTTTCTTTTTTTTTAATTTTTCCAACTTTTCCAAATTTCCCCCATCGTCCTCTATGACATTTGGTCGAGCACTCTATATCTATCTCTTACCGTTTAAAAGTTATTTGCATTTTTATTTTGTATGGCGGCCATGTTTTTTTGTATGGCGGCCATCTTTTTTTTCAAATTTTCAAAAATGGCCCAGGTTTTAGGGCATATTTAGTTCAAGCGGTACCCCCATCCGATTTATAGTTTCCGAGATCCCTTGAGCAGTTCCATCTCGGAGACACCTTTCCATGGATTTCGGATTTTTCTGGTTGGTTTCAGAACATCCTCTGTCCAACAGTACCAAACACTCCCCCCCACCATATCGGCAAGTACCACTTCTATTTCTGTCAATTGTCAGTCAGTGACCTTTCAGTTTTATATAATATAACTAGTATTTCGCCGCGTGCGCGAGCTGCTAAAGCAGCTCGCGTGGGGGGGTGATTGCTCTTTTTTTAAAAGCTCCCTATCGATTACGCTTCTAAAGTTTTATAAGCCTTTTTGTTATGAAAGCAAACTTTTGTATGGCGGCCATCTTGAAAAAAAACTGGATTTCAAGTGATTGTGTGGCGTGCGCGAGCTGCTAAAGCAGCTCGCGTGGGGGGGTTTGCGTTTTTTTATAAAAGCTCTCCATCGATTACGGTTCTAAAGTTATTTAAGTTCAGTTGTTCTGAAAAAACGACTTTTGTATGGCGGCCATCTTGAAAAATGGCGGAATCCAAGTGATTTTGTGGCGTGCGCGAGCTGCTAAAGCAGCTCGCGTGGGGGGGTGTTGCTTTTTTTTTATAGACGCTTTCTATCGACTACAGTTCAAAAGTTTTGTTTGGCATATTTTTCCGGAAAAAAAACTTTTGTATGACAGCCATCTTGAAAAATGGCGGAATCCAAAATTTTTTTTCATAATCGTAATCTACGACACAGAAAACCCCCGGATGCAAAATTTCAGTCGGATCGGAGCAACTTTCAAAATGGCCGCCATTTTTTTTTCTTTTTTTTTAATTTTTCCAACTTTACCAAATTTCCCCCATCGCCCTCTATGACATTTGGTCGAGCACCCTATACCTATCTCTAACCATTCAAAAGTTATTTACATTTTTATTTTGTATGGCGGCCATGTTTTTTTGTATGGCGGCCATCTTTTTTTTCAAATTTTCAAAAATGGCCCAGGTTTTGGGGCATATTTAGTTCAAGCGGTACCCCCATCCGATTTATAGTTTCCGAGATCCCCTGAGCAGTTCCATCTCGGAGACACCTTTCCATGGATTTCGGATTTTTCTGGTTGGTTTCAAAACATCCTCTATCCAACGGTACCAAACACTCCCCCCCACCATATCGGCAAGTACCACTTCTATTTCTGTCAATTGTCAGTCAGTGACCTTTCAGTTTTATATAATATAACTAGTATTTCGCCGCGTGCGCGAGCTGCTAAAGCAGCTCGCGTGGGGGGGTGGCTGCTGTTTTTTTTTAAAAGCTTCCTATCGATTACGGTTCTAAAGTTTTGTTTACCCTTTTTGTTCTGAAAACAAACTTTTGTATGGCGGCCATATTGAAAAATGGCGGAATCCAAAATTTTTTTTCATAATAATAATCTTTGACCCAGAAAACCCCCCGATGCAAAATTTCAGTCGGATCGGAGCAACTTTCAAAATGGCCGCCATTTTTTTTTCTTTTTTTTTAATTTTTCCAACTTTCCCAAATTTCCCCCATCGCCCTCTATGACATTTGGTCGAGCACCCTATACCTATCTCTAACCGTTCAAAAGTTATTAACATTTTTATTTTGTATGGCGGCCATGTTTTTTTGTATGGCGGCCATCTTTTTTTTCAAATTTTCAAAATTGGCCCAAGGTTTGGGGCATATTTAGTTCAAGCGGTACCCCCATCCGATTTATAGTTTCCGAGATCCCTTGAGCAGTTCCATCGAGGAAACCATTTTCTGGTGATTTCGGATTTTTCTGGTTGGTTTCAAAACACCCTCTATACAACCGTACCAAACACTCCCTCCCACCATATCGGCAAGTACCACTTCTATTTCTGTCAATTGTCAGTCAGTGACCTTTCAGTTTTATATAATATAACTAGTATTTCGCCGCGTGCGCGAGCTGCTAAAGCAGCTCGCGTGGGGGGGTGGCTGCTGTTTTTTTTTAAAGCTTCCTATCGATTACGGTTCTAAAGTTTTGTTTACCCTTTTTGTTCTGAAAACAAACTTTTGTATGGCGGCCATCATGAAAAAAAGCTGGATTTCAAGTGATTGTGTGGCGTGCGCGAGCTGCTAAAGCAGCTCGCGTGGGGGGGTGTTTTGCTTTTCAATAAAAGCTCCCCATCGATTACGGTTCTAAAGTTATTTAAGTTCAGTTGTTCTGAAAATATTACTATTGTATGGCGGCCATCTTGACAACTGGCAGAATCCAAGTGATTTTGTGGCGTGCGCGAGCTGCTTAAGCAGCTCGCGTGGGGGGGTGTTGCTTTTTTTTTATAGACGCTTCCTATCGACTACGGTTCAAAAGTTTTGTTTGGCTTATTTTTCCGGAAAAAAAACTTTTGTATGGCAGCCATCTTGAAAAATGGCGGAATCCAAAATTTTTTTTAAAAATCGTAATGTACGACCTAGAAAACCCCCCGATGCAAAATTTCAGTCGGATCGGAGCAACTTTCAAAATGGCCGCCATTTTTTTTTCTTTTTTTTTAATTTTTCCAACTTTTCCAGATTTCCCCCATCGCCCTCTATGACATTTGGTCGAGCACCCTATACCTATCTCTAACCATTCAAAAGATATTTTCATTTTTATTTTGTATGGCGGCCATGTTTTTTTGTATGGCGGCCATCTTTTTTTTCAAATTTTCAAAAATGGCCCAAGGTTTGGGGCATATTTAGTTCAAGCGGTACCCCCATCCGATTTATAGTTTCCGAGATCCCCTGAGCAGTTCCATCTCGGAGACACCTTTCCATGGATTTCGGATTTTTCTGGTTGGTTTCAAAACATCCTCTATCCAACGGTACCAAACACTACCCCCCACCATAACGGCAAGTGGGAGATCAATTCTGTCAATATGTCAGTCAGTCAGTCAGTCAGTCAGTGATGGTCTTCCAGTTTTATATTATATTAATTAGAGAATTGACGAGACACTTGCCAGATTTTCTCATAAATATTAATTGATATGGGGTATTTACCTCAGTAGGGATGTTTGATACTAGGCTAGTACGAGAACGACTGAATGGACTTTTTTAAGAATTGTGTCAAACTGGGATTTCACAAGTTTCAAATCAAACTGGGTTTGTAATGAATTAAGATAAACGTCAAATGTCCTTAATACGTCATCTGCTGATATCGCTGGGCGTTGCATCTTCTTCACGTATATCCTATTTTTAACATAACGACCGCAAAAACAAATCCTTATCTACGAAGATCTACGAGGACCATGGCCCCATAACACCCAGACACAGAACAAATACTTCCACTCACTGGTATTGTTACATATTAGAGCTTACCGAAAATCTCTCGACTCGAGAATGTTTTGCGCCAACTTTCGTCAAATGTTACGTACATAAAAATATAGGAGTACATGCCTAGCCAAGCTTGCTAGCTAAATATGTTTCAACTTTTGTCCTCAAATAATATCTAACGTTCGTGCAAAACGATTGGTAACTTTTAGTAACTTCGTATCACGAATTGAATTTATGGGTTTTCTTCGTTTCTCCGTATAATAAAATCTTTATCTATTATTGTGAGGCTCAAAGCTCACCGGGCGGTAATAATAAAGAATACCAATTTCAATGTTTTATCATGCACTACTGGGCATATGAGATTTAATATCTAATGTCTCGGGATGATGAGCGTAATGCAGTGCTACGCAGTGCTTTTTTAGGTATTAAAAGTTTTGGGTGGCACTGCAATTGTTATGGGAAGGCGTGGTGAGTACCATCAGGCGAACGACTAGCTTGACTTTCTCAGTCGCATAAAAAAAAGAAGTACTAGTTGTTTCACAAGTAGCATATGTCCTTTTCCAGAACCTACAACGAAAGCGAAATTTTGTGAGGATGGATGGATGGAGGTTTGAGGTATGATGAACGCATGTTGATGAATGAAATTTGGTACATACCAAATTCTATTATATTCATCATACCTCAAACATCCATTCATCCATTCTCACAAACTTTGGCATTTATAATATTACTAGTAGAATATTATTGTTAACCGACTTCAAAAAAGGAGGAGGTTCTCTGTTCGATTGTATTTTTTTTTTATGTTTGTTACCTCAGAACTCCGTCATTTATGAACCGATTTGAAAAATTCTTTTTGCGTCGGGTTCAGTATAGCTACCAAGTGGTCCCATATAAATTTCATCGATATGTGACCTTGAACTTTGAAGATACATTGAAGTCGGTTTTTGTTTTTTTCTGAAAATGATACAACTACGAATACTGAAGTTCTTTGGTCACATCTCCAGAAACGAAGGTTCGATGGAGAGACTTGTGTAGTAAGTAGGTGGTAGGAAAAAAAGAACGCGGCCGATCACCCACGTGGGACAGACCTATTAAGACTGCAACTCAAACCACCATAGTCCAGTGTACTCGCAATGCTACTAACCGCCAGAAATGGAGAAGCATTGCGATAGCAGTAACCCTCGCTAAGGAAAACCATGACGCTGAAGAACCAACGAATACACCATCTTTTATACCACGACCACTCTTACAAGAGTGCCCGACTTAGGAAGAAGAAGTCGGATATTAGTAGGATGTGGATTTCGAGCGAGTGTGGCTCAGCGGGAACTCATGCGCCTTTCGATCAGACGCACCTGGGTTCGAATCCCGACTCGGCCCTGCACCAATGACTTATAGTTAAGTGCAGATTTTGCACGCTCGCTCTAAAACGGTGAAGGAAAACATCGTGATGAAACCCGCTTACGCGCTTTGGAGTGGTAGGCTCTGGCCGTGGTTGTAATACCACCCACCGAACAAAGCCATGCCGTCAAGCGACCTAGTCGTGTTTCGGGATGATGTTCGGTGAACCATCGGGGAGACGGGTCTGAGCAGCCGCTCAACTGCCGTCTCTCTCTAGATCTATGTGCTCCATCTTAGGCCACATCATCGCTTAACATCAGGCGAGATAGTGGCCAAACATAGATCTATTAAGTGTAAAAAAAAAAAAACACACAGAGGAAGGACGTCAGTCAGACAGCGCATACAGTGTAGCGGCCGGGGCCCAAACTATATCTGTGTTTTTCGCTTTAGATGGAGTAGTGTATTTAATAGGGCTTATTCCCAAACCCCAAAAATGATTCCTATCCAGCTCCAAAGTTTATATCAAAATGTTTTAGGTACTTAGTTTAATTCTCACACGGGTCCAAGGATTTTAAGCGAAGTAGAGTCAACTAAAACACAACTTATAAATTTTACCGTTTTATTTACGACAAGGCGCAAATTTACACCAAAATACAATAAATTAATTAATTACTAAATTAAATAATTAATTAATTATTATTTGTTTGTGTGTGTTTAAAATCAGATATTTCAATTTGTTTCAAACATTTGATATCTCTCTAAATCAAAAATTAGCTTTATCTCTTTACATATACGGCCAATCAGCTATTTTTTTGTAAAGAAAAGTATGAATGAGACGGAATTATTAAATTTATTATTAATTAAATATTTTATTAAATTTGAGTATGAATATTTTACCAATCACTGAAAATAACTGTTAATATAAAAAATAACTTCGTTTGAAAAGACACTCCTCAATTGAGTTCATTGTTCAAAATAAATTGTGAACGTTCATTTTGCTGACCGTACTTCAAACAAATATTTGGAGGTCATTGGGAAAGAAAAGTATAATTTCATTTTTATTTAAAATGATCTTGGAGCTCGATGGGCAACAATGTACGAAGGTTTATTTTCTTGAGAACAATGGTTTGGGCCCAGCTGGGAATAAACCTTTGATAGGCAGGGCTTAGAGTATGATGTATGTTTTATTGTTTCATTCATTTGACATAAGTTATTTTTCCGAGTCGTGTGGATTTCGTTCCTAGCCCAAACTCTGTCATTCTCGTTTTGACAAAATAAAACGTGGTCTTGCGTGGCAAATTCCAGTTTTGCACTTCAACAAATATTTTCAACTGATTTCCGTACAAACAGACTCAAACTGTCAAAGTTTCCAAGAAAGTACCTGATGCGATTTTTGTACGGTTTCTTGTATATTGGTAAACACTATTGTGGTATCCAGTTTAACTTGTGATCTGAGTCTTAGGGTGTAGTGCAGTGCCAGAGTTCCACACAAGACAATGCAACTGTGTGCCTTTACAGCTAAAACAATTGAATTCAACTCATTGAGGTTCCGAGTTCGATTCCCGCGACGGGACTATGTTTGTGCATCGAAAAAAAAGCTCAAGCTTTTGTTAATGTCTGGGTGTTGTGGGACTATGGTCCTCGTATTTTCATGGTTTCCTGGGTACAGGGAATCCTAGTTAAGGGCCAGGATCTATGTATGTGATCGTTGGGTGTATTTATTTATTATTTTATTAATTCTAGTATGAAGCTTTTCGTGAGTTTGATTTATTATAAATATGTAATGCGTAGGTACCACCGTATTGCCAGTTATTCAGCCGCCAAGCAGTAGTGCGCAAGCATTACTGTGTTTCGGTTTGAAGGGCATTGTAGCCAGCGAAATTACTGGGCAGATTAGACTTGATATTTGATGTCTCGGGGTGATAAGCGCAATAAATGCAGTGCTACGCAGCCTCTTAGCGTGTCGTTAACTAAATACTGTTTAAACAATTAATTATGCTGTTTTTTTTATTAATAAACTGCCTTTATTCTTAATCTTTAATGAAGCCTAATGAATGAATGGCGTATTTCATAAGTACTGGTAGAGTCAGTTTACGCATTTCTTTTTTGCGGCTGGACCTTAATTTGAGTAGACAAAAGAAATGGGTAAATATACCTTTTTTGTCAAAGTCATGTTAACTTAAGTTACAATGTTCACATAGAGTAATTTAAAATGAATAAATAAACAAATAAAACAAAAAAATATATCGCTGTCTCTGTGTAATCTTACTAATATTATAAATACGAAAGTAACTCTGTGTGTCTGTCGGTACACAGGTAGTCTAGAGCCTCAGTAAGGACATAGGCTACTTTTTAAAGCGTAACTCTGTCTGTCTGTCTGTCTGTCTGTCTGTCTGTCTGTCGCGCTTTCACGCCAAAACTACTGAACCGATTTAAATGAAATTTGCCACACAGGTAGTCTAGAGCCTGAGAAAGGACATAGGTGATATTTAATGCGACAAAAGGGTTGTAAGGGGTTGAAAAGGGGTTGAAGTATGCAAAGTAAACTAACAGAGCCGTAGTTATATCCGTTTATTGCCTAATTGTAATGCAGTTATTAAAATTAGGCAATAAACGGATATAGCTATATACAGCAAACTAAGTTTTCCATTCAATATGAGGACCCCACTGCAACTTATAATATATGCCTATACATAGGAATAAAATGCTACCCAAATACACTATTCCACGCGGACGAAGTCGCGGGCACAGCTAGTAAAATATAAGCACATAAGAGGTAGTCCCAGTTCGTACAACGGTACAACTGACATTCTGAAACAAAACAATAACCTTCACACGTCTAATTCTCATGCAGAGAACTTAATTCTTAAAAAAAACTTATTTCTTTGCGGAGTGCTGCTTCTGTTCCTCTTGTATTCTGTGGTACAACTGACATTTCGAAACAAAACAATAACCTTCACACATCTAATTCTCATGCAGAGAAATTAATTCTTAAAAAAAAGTTATTTCTTTGCGGAGTGCTGCTTCTGTTCCTTTTGTATTCTGTGGTACAACTGACATTTTGAAACGAAACAATAACCTTCACACGTCTAATTCTCATGCAGAGAACTTAATTCTTAAAAAAAACTTATTTCTTTGCGGAGTGCTGCTTCTGTTCCTTTTGTATTCTGTGGTACAACTGACATTTTGAAACAAAACAATAACCTTCACACGTCTAATTGTCATGCAGAGAACTTAATGTTAAAAACTCCTGCACACAGTACCTACCACTTTTTACGATTCATCTTTTTCAGTAGAAGCCGTTTATATGATGATCTATGTTTTCTTGCTCTAAAAACTCTTTTGTTCTATGCGCGGTGTGAGAACTCGCATTGTCGTGATGGAGGATGATGCGGCGGTTGCAGTTCTCTTTACGGAGTTCAGAAACGACCTGTGGCAAACAAATGCTAGCATACCATTCTGCATTAACCGTTCTTTGTCCCTCAAGAGGAATAGTCGTAACATGGCCGGTTTTGGAGACAAACGTGGCCAGCATTTTTTTGCAACACTCCGTGAACGAACAATTTTTGTTGGCTTTAACTCATTTTCGAACACCCAAACTCGTGACTGGTTTTTTGTTTCGGGTTCGTATTCGTATATCCAGGATTCGCCACCTGATACGATGTTGTATACAGCATTTGAGGATCCTGCGTGGAATCTTTCGAGAGTTCTGACGCACCAAGTAACGCGAGCCGCTTTTTGCTCTTCACAGAGCGAATGCGGTATCCATCGGGAAAACAACTTTTTTACACCTAATTGTTCATGCAAGATTATTTGTATTTGACTCATGCCAATGTCTAAATTTGCCTGAATATCGCGGTATATCACATGTCGATCTTCCTCAATCAGCTTACGCACAGCATCAACGTTTTCTTGGGTGACTGCAGTTTTTGGACGACCTTGACGGGGATCATCACTGAGCTTGACACGTCAACGTTGAAATTCAGCAAACCAACGATAAATTATAGTTTTGGATGGGGCTTCATCACCAAATGCAGAAATCATCCGGTCAACACACTATTTTTGTGTTAAACCACTTCGAAAGTCATAATAAATCATCGCTCTTGAATTTTCTCGAGTCAATTCCATTTTCTCAACGACTAAACAAGTTTGACAAAACCTTGTGACAAGACCGAGAATCTTTTTTTAAATAAATAAATGGTATTCGATTTTTAAAACCAAGGAGTTTTCAATTAAAAAGATTTTGATATGACAGGAACAGTGGAAATATTCTATTCCCGATACTTTTAGTGCAGCCTTCGTATTTGCTAAGTTTTTTTGTTTCTTTTATATATAACTATATTATATAAGTATTTTAGGTATTCAAGTACGTATTTATGTAGTAAAAATTGTTTTTATTTTTGATTTCTTGTTTGTTTTGTTAAACGCCACCGTCCAATATGTCATTCCTCTCCATCTACAGTTGTCTGGAAGAGATCGCTTTAAGCGATAAGACCGCCCATTGTGACACTTATGTATTGTTAAGTTTGTTTGATATGTTACTTTTCTGTATTGTGGTGTAACCAATAAAGAGTTATTCATTCATTCAATAAAATCAAATCCCAGTTTACCGCAACTCTTAATATTTTGACATTCTACTTCAAGTACAGTCAACAAGAATAACTCCACAACATATACCTTCCTCCAAATATTCCTACAAATTTTCTTCCTACAAAATTCCTACAAATATTTGTGTCTGCTAACTAATAAAATAACACCTTGTTGTTTGCTCCTAAACCATATTATCTATTCCGCTGCCTGAACTTCAAACTCGGCTACTAAAGCAGGTATAACTTCACACTCCAATAGGAACTTCAAAGTTTGTTGTTATTCAAACACCTCAACAAATATTTATTAAGACAACAGACTGTACTTTACCATGAGATTGAGCACATGCGCCAAAAAGGTGGGACATTGTTCGTGTATTTCAGCTTGGTGGATGACTGTTGGATAATCGCTTAATAGTATAAAATAATTATTTGAAAAACAAAATCAAAATGGATTTTATTTAACTTTCGTGAGTTTGACACATAATTTAAAAACTATTTGACCCGGTTTTAGTATAAAATAAGTTTTATGTTAAAAAATATATTTTTCCAGACAAGCTTTTAAAAAATTCGTAATCGGAACCGCAAGCAGATTAAAATGAGCCCAAACTCTAGTAGTTTATCGTTACGATTATCCGTCAAGGAGTTCCATTTCCCACCTCCCGTTTCCATTATCAGATCAGCAGGCTGTCACTATAATATTGCATTGTCATCGGACTTTGACGAGTATACAAAATTTCAACTCCGTAGGATAAGAGGAAATGGGTCTAATACAGCTTGCATGATTCCACCCGGAAAAACATACATACATTGCAAGTTAAATAAAAGCTTGTAAAAATCGTTGTAATTTCTGTTTCCACGCAATGGATTTTGATGCTGTTGATTGACATACAATACATTACAATTAAGATTTTGGATGGTAGAGAAAATTCAATGTTTTGTTATCAAGTCGTTAAAAAATGAGACCACATTAGTAAATTGCATCCGTGCGAAGCCGGGCCGGGGCGCTAGTGTCCAAATAAGTAATGTCAAATATATTAACTTCAAAATTGGTGGTAGGTACTTGGACATACCACATTTTAACGCTATTTTCCTTTCTAGGCAATGCCAGTAGTAATTAGGACAATAACTTTTATGCGTTTCAATAAGGACCCTGTTAAGCGGCTGCTCAGATTCGCCTTCCTGATGGTTCACCGAACATAATCCCTAAACAAAACTTGGTCACTTGATGGCACTATTTATCAAATTCAATGGTGGCACTACCCTCACATGTTGTGTTCACATGTATTTCACTGCTATCTGCACTTAAAACTTGGTCGTTAAACATATCATTCTGCTCCACATTCCTACTCAGAACTTCATCTAAAACACAATCATAACTATCAAGTCCTACCACGAGGAAATGTAAGCGAGCCAGGTTTGCATTGAGATAGTAGTGCTAGACTATAGTGCAGGTAAAGAAAGAAAGAAATAAAGAATACAAAGACAATACATTCAACACAGTGAAAAGTTGCTTGATGTCAGAAAGAGGTTCCGACTCAGTATACGGTAAGGTAAATAAAAAAATTAATTATAAAGCTGTATGACAGTTCAGCCTAGGGTCATCCAGTCTTTCCCTGCTCTGTCTGTGATATCATCAGCCCACCGTCGTTTTGGTCTGCCTACCTCTCTTTTACCTGCTGGTTCCTTCCATCGTGTGGTTTGTATAGTCCACCGGCTGTCTGTGTATGTGTTATGTGATGTGCTATGTGACCGGCCCATTGCCATTTGAGTTTGAGAGCTTGTATGAGGGCATCAGTTACCATGGTTTTTTTGTCTTATTACTTTACTTTTTACCTTATGTATTTTTCTTATTTTCAATGTGCTCCTCTCCATAGCCCTTTATGTTGTTTGTATCCTTTGTTTAGCTTTCGTTGTGAAAACTCACGTTTGGCAACCATAAAGTAAACAAGGCAAAAGACAGGTATCAAATAGAATTTTTTTCATGTTCATTGAGTAATCTCCTTTTAATCAGGCAGCCTCAGACAGCCTCTGTGGTGTAGTGGTTGGGCTGGTTGACTCAAATTTCATACCCCACTGAGGTTGCGGGTTCGATTCCCGCGACGGGACAAATGTTTGTGCACAGAATAAAAAGCGCAAGTATTTGTTTCGTGTCTGGGTGTTGTGGGACCATGGTCCTCATAGTTCCTGGTTCCCTAGATACAGGGGATCCTAGTTAGGGGTCTATGTATGTGATCGTTGGGCGTTATTTATTTATTATTCATTAATGTTTCTTCAAGTGACCAAAATTTCTTCCAAGTTATATTCGTCCTCCGATCTATTTGACGAGCAGGGAAAGACTGGATGGCCCTAGGCAGAGACAGAGAGGCATGGAAGAAAATGGAAGAAGCCTTCATCCAAAGAGAGCTCCATATCCCAAATGAAAATAATATAACTAACCATACTAACAACTAGACAGTAAGTAAATCAACTAACATTACCTACCAACAACATCTATGTAAATAGGGATTTGGAAAATAAAGGCTTTTATATTTTTATTTATTTATTTATGACAGTTCTGACTTCCTGAACTAGCAAGTTAACTCGCTAAGTGTAAACGGAGCATAATTATAATAGTCTAACAGATTACTACTTTGAAGTCGGTTCCCAAAGGAAGTGCAAGTTTACATTTAGGAGCGTTTCGCACTAGAGATTTTCAAGCGTCATGCGAGCGAAGTGATTTGTGAACGTGTTCGCTGCGTATAAGTTGCGACAACGCGTTTGATTTGAAACCGTGACGTGGAGACCGCGTTCTTTTAATATCAGTTTCGATACTTAATATGGCAGTCGCAAAACAATGGTCATCTTTTGAACTAGTTCCTAACAACTTTATTAGATCTACCTTCACAAAATAAAAATAATGTTTATCCTGTTTGTTATTGATAATGTGTGATTAGTGTTGTGGCGTACCTACTACGCCACACTTACTACGCTTGTCGGAAACCACTTTCCTAATGAGTTGGACCACCACTTTTGATTTAATAAAATAACTTTCGTTTATAACTTGGGCCAGCTCCTTAGTCAACTGGTTTCCGTCAAACGCACGCACACAGCTACGTTGTCCGTGTGCGCGGCAGAGGCTCGCGGCCGGCTCGCATGACGCGGCAGACAGAGACGGGCATCGCTGTGATTCACTCGCGCTTTCTTATTGTTATTCTTTCGTAGTGCCTATCTTACTTGTTTATTTCTTTACTATCATTTCTGTCTCTGTTCTATTTATATTAAATCATCTTTCTTATTTAATAACAAGTCTTCATTTCGTTCGGCCTAACTTTCATTCTACTACTACCTATCTCATCGCTTCACGACCCACATCAACCTTCTGATCTGTCAGTGCTTCTGGATTGTACCTACGGGATCTGGACTACTAGGACCCGTCTACATTTGTGATCTTCAAGTGCTCAACGGACATCGCGCGCCGTCCTTGGAATAACCTCCACGGAACGTTCGAGTCATCGGGAACAGAAGACTGCAAGTTAGGGTGTGGTACAAGTGACAAGCGGTGAGCGATATATATAATTTTTTTTTTCTCCACTATTTCATCTGAAAATAACGAAGATTTCATGGATGCTCAGCTGAATGCTCCTGAAGTGCTTAGAGTAGGCGTCAGAGTTCCGCCATTTTGGCCTGAAGAGCCAGCCCTATGGTTTGCTCAGGTGGAGAGCCAGTTCATTTTATCAAAAATTACTACAGACGAGACAAAATTTTGCTACCTTGTTGCTCAGTTGGACCATCAGTATGCTGCAGAAGTAAAGGACGTCATTACTAACCCTCCTGCAACTGATAAATACCTAAAACTAAAATCTGAGCTTATAAAGCGACTATCAGCATCGCAGGAGAAGCGTGTTAAGCAATTGCTGATGCATGAGGAGCTTGGCGATAGGAAGCCGTCGCAGTTCCTTCGCCACCTTCAGAGCCTCGCTGGTCCATCAGTGCCCAACGATTTTTTGACTACCATCTGGTCAAGCCGACTGCCTTCCAACATCCAGACTGTTATTGCATCGCAGGTAGAGCTTCCTCTGGACAAGCTAGCTGATTTAGCAGATAAAGTGCACGAGATAGTCCCTTCAACTCCTCAGGTGGCGAGCACATCCAGAGTTGCTGCTAGTTATCACGCACCATCAGCGCCATACGACGATTTGGCCAGGCAAGTCTGTGAACTGACGAGGCAGGTAGCGAAGCTAACGGAGCAGGTAGCCAACGGAGGACGTTCACGCTCTCAAAACCGGAACAGACGGGACAGCCGTTCTCGCTCACGCTCACGTCCTAGGCAACCACCCCCAAACCACCCTCACTGTTTCTACCACTTCACCTATGGAGCCAAGGCGCAGAAGTGCAAGCAGCCGTGCAATTTCGCTTCGGAAAACTTCCAGGGCGGTCGCAAGTAGCGGCCAACGACTGCCCTTCGTCAACAGGCCGTCTATTCGTCACAGATCGCGTTTCGAAAATGCAGTTTCTAGTAGACACTGGTTCCGACCTGTGTGTTTTCCCGCGATCAGCTGTCAAGACGCCCTGCTTCAAGACCAAGTTTGATCTGACAGCCGCAAACAACTCGGTTATTCACACCTACGGTCTCACTCAACTGCAGCTGGATCTTGGTCTTCGTCGTGCTTTTACCTGGAGTTTCACGATAGCTGATGTTTCCAGGCCTATCATCGGAATTGACTTTCTCAGCTACTACAGTTTGCTAGTGGACTGCAAAAACCAACGTCTGATTGATGGAATCACCTCACTTTCGGTGAACGCTGTTTACACCGGTTCTCCTGACGACATCGCATCAATTAAAGCTGTCACAGGTGAATCGGATTTTCACGAACTGTTGCGCGAGTTCCCAGAGATAACCAGACCTGCAGGTGTTCCTTCAACTCCGAAGCATAACACCCTCCATCACATTAGAACAACTCCAGGCCCTCCAGTTTCTAGCAAGCCACGACGTCTCGACCCAGTCCGTTTGCAAGCAGCCAAGAAAGAGTTTGAAGACATGCTGGCAAGCGGTATAGCTAGGCGTTCGGAAAGTCCCTGGTCGTCTGCACTGCACCTGGTAAAGAAGAAGGACGACGGTTGGAGACCCTGTGGCGACTACCGCGCTCTCAACGCCAGGACTATTCCAGACAGGTACCCCATCCGTCACATCCAGGATTTTTCCCACCAGCTCTCAGGATGTTCTGTCTACTCGACGGTTGACCTTGTCAAGGCTTATAACCAGATTAGAGTAAACCCAGACGACGTGCCCAAAAATGCCTTAACTACACCGTTTGGTTTATTCGAATTTGAGTACATGACTTTCGGACTACGAAATGCTGCTCAAACATTTCAAAGGTTTATAGATGAAGTTCTCCTGGGCCTTGATTTTTGCTATGGGTACATTGACGACATCCTGATCTTCTCTTCTACGATAGAAGAGCACAAGAGGCATCTGCGTCAGCTATTTGAACGTCTCAAGCAGTATGGAGTGCTGATCAACACTTCGAAGTGCGTACTGGGCAAGTCGGAAGTCGATTTCTTGGGATACCACGTTTCAGCTGCTGGTACTCGACCATTGACGACAAAGGTGCAAGCCATTCAAGGTTACGCTGTTCCCAAGACCGTCAAAGAACTCCGACGCTTCTTAGGAATGATGAATTTCTACCGTCGCTTCATTCCCAACGCAGCTCAACTTCAAGCACCGCTCAACGCAATCTTGTCAGGACCCAAGATTAAAGGTACTCACCCTGTCAACATGACTCCTGACCTCATGCGCGTTTTCGAAGACTGCAAAACCTCGCTGTCGCAGGCTACATTGCTTGCACATCCAGATGCTTCAGCTGAATTGGCAATAGTCACCGACGCATCTGACACAGCCATCGGTGCTGTGCTTCAACAGCGTAAAGGTACAGACTGGCAACCACTAGCCTTCTACTCACACAAGCTCTCCAGTACCCAGACCAAGTACAGCCCCTACGACCGAGAACTACTTGCGGTTTACGAAGCCATCAAATACTTCAGGCATATGGTGGAAGCCAGAACTTTTACGGTATACACCGATCACAAGCCTCTGACGTTCGCTTTTTCAATGACCAAAGACAAGTGTTCGCCAAGACAATATCGTCACTTGGACTTCATTGCCCAATTTACCACCGACCTACGCTACCTTCCTGGGAAGAAAAACATCGTCGCGGATGCTTTGTCTCGTGTGGAGGAGATCACTGCAGCTATCGATTACCAAGCTCTTGCACGATATCAGGATTCAGACCCAGACTTGCAAGACTTGCTACTCAAAGGTTCCAGCTTGAAACTCAAGAAGATGGAATCAATCGACAGCGATACACCAGTCTACTGCGACACTTCAGTGGGACAACCTCGTCCATACATCACTCCACAACTTCGTAGACAGGTCTTCGACATGCTGCATGGACTACATCACCCTGGAAGTTCAGCTACAGTGCGGCTGGTTACGCAAAGATTTGTGTGGCCAGGGATTCGTAGTGATTGTAGAGAGTGGGCTAGGCAATGCTTGCAATGCCAACAATCTAAAATTTCCCGACACACCAAATCTCCCCTTTCCTCTTTCCTCACCCCTTCCTCGAGGTTCCAACACATTCACCTCGACCTCGTAGGACCATTACCCTTGTCTTATGATTACAGGTACTGCCTCACCGTCATCGACAGATTCACGCGATGGCCTGAGGCAATTCCACTCAAAGACATAACTGCTGAAACCTGCGCTGCTGCCCTGGTATCTGGTTGGATCTCCAGATTCGGATGTCCGGCCCGGGTGACTACTGACCGCGGGCGCCAATTTGAGAGCCACCTCTTCAAATCCCTCGCTGCTCTGTGTGGTGCGCGTCACTTTCGCACTACTGCATATCACCCCGCAGCGAATGGCATCATCGAGCGTCTCCACCGGCAACTCAAGGCAGCCATCATGTGCCACACTACTTCGCAGTGGACCGAAGCCCTTCCTCTGGTGCTCCTTGGCATGCGCTGCGCGTGGAAGGACGACCTACAGACTTCAGCAGCGGAGTTGGTCTACGGTGAGCCCCTGAACTTACCTGGTCAGTTCCTGTCACCGAGAGATGACTTCAACTCTGATGACATCACGCAGTACGCAACTCGTCTCCGAGCTCACATCCAAAAGCTGACTCCTAGACCGACAACCTGGCACACCTCAACGCCATTTTACTTCCCACGTGACCTGCAACACACAACTCACGTATTCCTGCGTCAGGATCACGTGCGCGGCTCACTTGAACCACCGTACGCCGGCCCCTACTTGGTCATCAAGAGGCAGCCAAAGTTCTTCACCCTTGACGTAAAAGGCAAGAAAGTCAACGTCACTGTCGACAGGCTCAAACCGGCGTATATGGCTAGAGAATCTCACACACGATTAGACACTACAGTTCAGAAAGAGACTCGTCCAACACCCGCTGCAGAACCAGCTGCGCAGTCACCTCCGGTAGAACAAAGGACCCGAAGCGGCAGAAGAGTTCGCTTTCCAGATTTTTATCAACCGTAGTCACGGTCTGGCCGGGGGGAATATGTGGCGTACCTACTACGCCACACTTACTACGCTTGTCGGAAACCACTTTCCTAATGAGTTGGACCACCACTTTTGATTTAATAAAATAACTTTCGTTTATAACTTGGGCCAGCTCCTTAGTCAACTGGTTTCCGTCAAACGCACGCACACAGCTACGTTGTCCGTGTGCGCGGCAGAGGCTCGCGGCCGGCTCGCATGACGCGGCAGACAGAGACGGGCATCGCTGTGATTCACTCGCGCTTTCTTATTGTTATTCTTTCGTAGTGCCTATCTTACTTGTTTATTTCTTTACTATCATTTCTGTCTCTGTTCTATTTATATTAAATCATCTTTCTTATTTAATAACAAGTCTTCATTTCGTTCGGCCTAACTTTCATTCTACTACTACCTATCTCATCGCTTCACGACCCACAGTGTTAATGTAATACTTGCTGATAAGGATTCAAAAGATAAACAGAGATTCAATTACAACATGTATTTATTTTCCATCTTTTTTAACATGTCTCCTCAACCACCTCCATAGATTATAATCTCTCTCTCTCAATCACTCGTACCATAGATGTCACTGGTGTTGCCACTTCCCGGCTCTCAAAATATACTACCAGTATCGTCACAGGTACGAGTATTTTACCATATTCAATATAATTTTATTGTGACTCATTTTACAAAACAATACACCATAACATTAATAATTCTTAACATGCCTTTACTTCTATACTTTCTACCTATTGTCAATATATGTGTTAGCCTAATTGTAATTCACTTGGTCTCGGATGCTGCCGTTCCGCCACTCGTATAAGCATTTTACTTATAAGTTATTCAGTGTTTCTCAATATAAGTGAATTGTATTCTGATTTTGAGAAATAAATATGTCTTAAACCATAAACCATAATATTAGGTAGATAGATAGATAACGCTTTATTGTTACACAACAACAAGAAATAATTACAAAATGTTACAATGGGCGGTCTTATCGCTTATAGCGATCTCTTCCAGACAACCTTTGGATGGAGAGGACTCAAAGAAACTGTAAGGGACGGTGGTGTTGTGTATAAAAAACTAACCAGTAGGTATAAAATAATAATATCATATACAGACTACATAATCATAATAATATATAATTAAATATAAGTATAATATAGGTACCAAAAAAATTACATAACATAATAATTCACTTGACTATAAATATATATATACTATATATTGTACACTTATAATATACTAATACTTATAATATTGTACACTTGCACTCTCTCGCCGCTAGCGAAGCTAGATAAATTCGCCGCGCTGCGCTGCTGGTTAAATATTTGCAAAAGTTGCCAGTGTGTTGCTGTTCGCTCTGGGAACTGTCTTGCAACTTATCTATCTACTTACAAGAGATTGGTAGTAAAGTATTATCTTTGTATTATGATATAAGGGGTATGAAAGGAAGGCTCCTTCGGACGCCTGGTGTATTCCGGACAGTAGATACTGAATCAGATGACGTAGATTCGTCACCGTAAGACAAGATGAAAAGAATGAAGAATGTTTGTTACTGGAGCAGTGGGCTCGATGGCCATGTTGGTTAAGACGCCACAACGGTATCTGAAAGATACGGGTTTGAGCAGCGTTTTAAAATCTTAATAATATGCATTTTGAAATAAACCCTCTTGTCGCTATCTTAGATAGGCCTTTAATGCAGGCTCAAAACGCTATTTTTAAACGAATCCCATCTCACCAAACCGTTTACCGTTGACGTCCATCTTAAAGGATATAATTAAGCTAAGTACCGTATTTAAACAGTTACATTGATTGCCTAGCCCAACCCCAACATGAATGCGCAATTCAAAACGGCAACATTTGCGAGTCCCGTTGAAACTTCGATAACTTCGATACAAGCGACGAAGGCTTGGTGTTGCTATTAAAATAGCTCAAAATTTAGTCTTAAAAATTCTCTTTTCTGTTTCTAAAAAGTCTAAAGTTCTAGGTACAAAAATAAAATTGTGTTACTTGAATTTGCTTCAAATAAATGCGTGTTAATAAAAATAATAGTAAAATCAGTGTGTTTATATGAAATGGTTAATTGAGAATGCGATATTTACCTCTAGTGCTTAGTTTTTTGTGCCTCTAGTGACAAATTATGCGCGAAAATAATTTATTAGATAAGTAAATTCTGGTCTGGATAAGTAAATTCAGGTCTGCCTATCTCTTTTAAAATGGTTCGTTATTGTTCTGTGTATGGATGCAAAGAAACCACTTACACAAATAAGAATCAAAGATTTTTTGGTTTTTCGCGTCTCCCAGCCAAGCGATAGTGGGTGTGAAAGAGAAACACTTAGGTTGCTTACGTATAGCGTTGTCCTTGTCGCGCTCGATTCGTATTAGCTCATCCCTACAATACTTACGCACACACACTAAACGTGTGCGGACAGGCCGGTGCGCCAGTAGTAATACTAGACAGTTAGCTCGGCGAATTTGTATGGAGTGTCGGGGGTCTGCCTATAGCATACTTTTGTAACACTATTTCAACACCTGTCTGTATATTAATACAGACATATTATTTATGTCATACAAATATTAATGTGTATGAACATAAATAAATGAATATGAATTAATAAATAGATGTTAACCTCATTCTGAGGTAAATTTTCCAACCTGGCAACATTTTGAATGTCCATTGCAAACCACAAAGCGCCGGACAGGCCTAAAAAGCAATATGCTCTGTACCCTGAATTTATTGGGTGGTCGGCCTTTGGAGAACAAATTGCAATGAATTTAGAATCAGCTCTGATGAACTTATGCGGTTACGTTTTGGGAGAATAGGCGTTAGGTACAAAATGCTATTCCAAATATAAATAACTAACCTTTAGTAGCGGCGTACAATAACGGTCAAAGATATACGTTTCTCTTTAAGAATACACGATTTAACAAATTTTAAATTATATTGAACAAACTAGACAGTATGTTACAATAAAACATTAAGTTAGTATATTAAAAAGATAGTTATTTTCAGGGAAACATGAATAATGGATCTCCCGAGGTTTTCCCTCGGCGCTATAACATAGGGTACTTTAGAAGAAGGGTGAAAAGGGTCCTTACGTAAGTAATAGTTAATTTTCTTTGCTTAAAGGTAGGCAACGCACCCGAGTGTAGCAAGTGTCCATAGGCGACAGTAACCGCTTACCACCCAGGTGGACCGTCTGATTGTTTGTCTGTTTGTTATATATAAAAACTATTTGACGAATTGTTTGGGTAAAACTGTAAGTGACAAAACACATTTGTTTGTGAGCCGTTGACGTTATTTATTATTAATTTTCATACATTTGGGGTAATGTGGTTAAAATAATGTCGTTGCTCATCATCATCATCATCTGCCTATTATGTTCCTACTATTGGGATACGGGCCTTCTCTCATAGAGAGAGTATGGACCTTGATCCACCACGCTGTTGGCCCAGTGCGGGTTAGTGGATGTCACATGTCCTTGAATTATTGTGATTAATTCTTTAACTTGCCGGTTTCATTACGATGTTTACCTTCACAGTTTTGAAAGCGAGCGTTAAATCCGCACATAACTTAAGGCGTGTGTGGTAGTGTGTGGCCAGCGGGATTCGAACTCCGGTGCCTTGGATCGTAAGTCGCACAAGTTCCAGCTGAGCCACACTCGCTCCATGTGGTTGCTCGAAGTTAACTATTTTACAATAATAATTATATATACGTTATATGTAAATTGCTGCTTTATTTGAGAGAGAAGAGAAGAGGTCGTGACAGTTTCTCGTCTTCTGAGAATACAAAATTCAATTAACTATATAAGGAGGTTGAAAATTTCACGGAATGGCGAAGAACCTACATATTTCTAAAACCAAATTATAATTTGTTTTGGTTTAATTGAGCCGGTAGTTATTATAAAAATTTCAACTACAATGATAAGAGCGCAAAAACAAATGCAATTCATGTATAAACCAGGTACATAATTAACAAAAGAGTTCTAGGTATTTAGTTGACAAAAAACTACCTTTAGAACAAGGATTTAATATGTTTGTATTGTATTGTATTTCTGATATTTTTCTTTTGGTTTGTAGGTACTCGCATTACACCTAAACTGCTCTACCGATTTTGGTAAAATACAAAATTATAGATCAAGCCTTGGATTTTAGGAAAATGTTTATGTCATAAAAATTCCTAAAAATCTCCCTCAATTTCCATGCGGATGAAGGTGCGGATATCAACGAGTTTCAAGATAAATTACTTTCACGTATATAAGCTCTTTACGCAAGGAAGGAAATTAATTAAACGGAAACTTTAAAATTTAATGCTGTAACACGTTGAAGATTGTTTTAACAATTTAAATATTCGCGTGCGAAGAGTTAAGCACTTTAAACTCAGTTCCGCTCGAGTCAAGCACGGTGCAATCTTACAATTGTTAAGTAGTATGGACTCTTATAGAGTTGTTATACCCACACGATCGACATAGGTCAGTGGTATTGATCAACATAGATTATCCGCTCAATGGCCCGGGCAAAAAAAAAGTGCAATCTATTTAACCGACAAGCAGTAGTGCGCAAGCGTTACTGTGTTCCGGTTTGAAGGGAATTGTAGCCAGTGAAATTACTGGGCATAACATGAGATTTAATATCTGATGTCTCGGGGTGATGAGCGCAATGCAGTGCTACGCATTGTTTTTTTGGTATTAAAAGTTCTGGGTGGCACTGCAATTGTTATAAGCAGGCGTGGCGCTTGCCATCGGACTTGGTCGTCTCATAAATCAGTTCAATAAAAAAAAATTGGTCAATCCTCCCGGGCGGCGGCACCGGCGCTCTGGCATTCTGTCACACTCTTGATTTACTTCTCCAGTGAAGCACAAAAAAACTGACCGTTTTGTACCCATAGGTATAGATAAAAATAAGGGTAGAAACATATAGAACAACGATTGGTTAGACTCCTCATTATGGTCTTTAACGCGATGCAATAGCAGTGAGAATCGATTAAACGACCAATGGTCTCCCATGCAAGTAGAATGGGGTTTAAGGTAAATTTTCGTTTATGTAACCGTGATTGCACCAGGTCAACGGTTCAACGTCGATTTTTGTGTGCTTTTTCATCAAAGGTTGTGCGAGCATTATATCGATTGATCGATGAAAAACGCTTTGGTTGTTTTTTTACAAGTTTATATTTTACAAAATATAGCGAGTGCAGCCGAGCAGTAATTTAAGCGCTTACGATCACATGCACAAGTTTGAGTCCCAACATGGTCGTGCACCAACAGTCCTTTTTGTCACTATACTGTTAGTATAAACCGCTCGCTAATTAACATCCTTGTAAATACCATGTTTGCTTACAAAATGCATTTGCAAAGGAAATTCTGAATGTTAAATTTTAACATGATTAAGCAATGAGGCTTGTTTACCATTTTAGAGTGGCTGTTTGTAGTTTCTCATTTATTTTGTTGTATTTTTAGAGCACTATTTTCGTTAATCTTTCTTTGGGCATGTATCCCGACGTGGGAGCGTGTTCATAAAACGGTTGGTGGTTTAGGCCAGAATCGAGAGTACCTGAGCGCGTGGAAGATCGCCAATGAGATGGCAGAGACAGACCAGGTCAGGAAGGCCATTGAACAACCCTTGCACAAATGCACGAGCAAGGCAGCCGTCAGAGAAAAATAGCGTGTCACAACATCAAATAAGGACTCCAATTGATGACGACAACCACTCTGACAAAAGTGAAACGACTAAGAAGAAGTTTTAGGTTTATTAAAAGGAGATGGACAGAGCAACTTGCTTATCATCTTCAGTCTATATCAGTCCACTCCCTCGGTCGGGAGGCCTCTCCCAAAGCACGCCACTGCGCCTAATCTTTGGCTTTGATTCTTCAGTCATTACTAAGAAAACATAGATGCATGGAACATTCCGCTTCTGCTAAGTAGCCAACTGGCACATAAGAAACATACCTAATACTGTTTACAACAAACATATTGGAACAAAATTCTAAAATAATGCGCCTTAGTTTCTTGCCGTCTCTTCTGGGTAATGGTTCTTTTTCCGAAAGAGTCATTGTTCACAAGTGCGTCTGTGATGCAAAATTTATAGCACAAATATCTATTAAAAATAGTTATAATATATAGTTTGTTATAGCATCGTATTGGGATGTACTGTCAAGGTATTATAAATGTGTCTTAATAAATAAATAAAAAGAGAATAAAGAGTTTGTAATTCTAGGTGGCACTGCAATTGTTATGGGCAGGAGTAGCGCTTACCATCAGGCGAACAACCTGCTCGTCTCATCACTCAGATCCATAAAAAAAATTGAACATTTTTATGTAACTATTTGACGAGACGAGCTGGTTGTTTGCCTAATGGTAAGCAATACGCCAGCCCACAACAATAAAACAGCACCACCCAGAACTTTGTTTTGGAAAATCCTGTGCGGCGCTGCACTGCGCTCGTCACCCTGAGACAATTAATACTAATATAAATAAGTCTCATAATGCCCATTATTTCGCTGGCTACAATGCCCTTCAAACCGGAACACAGTAATGCTTGTGCACTACTGCTTGGCGGCTGAACTTTGAACTTTGTCACTACGTAGTAATATTTAGTTTTCTTTGCTATAACACTGATATAAGTTATACGTTCTTACCTTACGCGTCCATAATTACTGTTTTTATAATAGTTATATGAATACTGACTATCTGGGGAACATAATTTGAATCATTCAAGGTGAGCTAAAGGATCAAACGCGAAAAAGAAAGCCATATATTTTAGGCATAATATCGACATAATAAAACTGCTGTCCGTCTAGGGTCAAAGTTTTGGAACAAAAAGTCACATTAATCTTAGACGTCAGACTTTCAAAGGAGTAATTTTTCATTGTTATTTTGTAAGATTTCTTTATTTCGTGTAAGGATTTATTCACAAGCCAACATTTCCATAGCATAGCATTGACTTCGATTTATCTACACATACATAAATAATGAGATTTAAGTGTTGCGAGTTCGCAATATTTCGGCGCCGTTAGTAGTCATTTTTTTATTTTTTTTTATTACCTGATAGGCTAGCATTTGACCGCAGTCTCCCCTGATGGAAAAAGATGATGTGGTCGACGATGAATCATGCTTGTCAAGAAGATACCGATTCACTCGGGACTTGAAGACACCTAAACTATAAGAATCGGGAAACAGAGACGCTGGTAAGGTGTTCCATTCCTTAGCTGTTCGCATTATGAAAGTCATGATCATTGTTTGTTATTTTGAAGATCATATTAACTTATTTTAGAAATTAAACACTCACATAGGTCTCACATAGGTCACATCTACCAACCTACACTGGGCCAGCGTGGTGGATAATTCCCATACTCTCTCTATGAGAGAAGGCCCATATCCCAGCAGTGGGATCGTGATGGACACAGTTAACTTAAAACACGACATTTGGAATTTATATTAATTAATTGACTCGAGCACAGTGCGTTTGGTGGACTGACTTGACCGAAATAGAAAATCATAAGAGCATGACAATACTAAATAATTACGGTGAATTAAATTGTACCTTTATTACAATCGAACTTTTGCAGATCAAGAAGCTTGACCTCTTACAGTGGCGCGGACAAAACCCAGGTAATTGACAATTATTTTCAGCCATTTGAGCGTGAGCAGAAATCTTATGACGAATAAAAAAAATATATAAAGACAATTCTTCTATTCGTCCGTAAGTTTTGCAGCAGAAGAACCCTACAGAAAGATGCCATATGAAATTACGCTGTCGATGTGGAAGTATCCAAAGTAACTAACTGTAACTAATATTGTGCTGTGGAAGTATGCATAGCAAGCCGTAGCTATATCTGTCAACTGCCTAATTTTACGAATTGCATATCCAGTAGAACAAGTCTCCTAAATAGAGTATTAATTAGGACTACATTGGAACTTTGACTACAAGCCTCTTGTCTGTGTAAGTTGAGGTAGTGGTTTGAGGTAGAGCATCTCGCAACCCATCGTAATCAGGGTGCTGAAGTGTCTTTATCTGAAAGGCTGTTTGAAAGTCTTTTTTATGAAGGTATAACTAAAAGAGAGACGATCAGTTTATTCACTTGATAGTAAGCAACACGCCATCTCTACAACTGTGGTATTTCTAAGTACAGTCTCACAGAATGTCCAAATGATGTAGATGTGGCTTGCTGTGCGTTTTGGTCACCACTGTAAGCACAGCAAGTATCTGAATAAATAAATAAATAATAATAAATAATTATAAATAAAACAGTTGTTTTTTGATTTCATCCCAGTAAGTCATTGAACCATTTCGCACCTACCTCAAAAATCAGATATAGTAAAACCTTTAGTAGATACAAATAGGCCCGTATGAAAATCGAAGGGCCTTTACCTATCGCTCTATCGGGCTGTGAAATATCGAAGGCTATAACCGCGAGTGGCTAAGAGCTACTTAAGGCGCCGCCAGATGAGGTATCGTCTTTTATAGATGACCTGTCGTCTTGGAATCGTGACAAATTGCCTCGAGTCTTTATTAGTTGCACGTTACTGGAGATTCAAGTATCCAGTTAGTTTGATGATTTGCGTGCAAGCCGTGCCCAGTGGTTTTGGGAGAAAGAGGCGTCAAAATAGGTGTTACATAATCTTTTTTCTTTTTTTTTTACGCTTAATAGGTCCATGTTTGGCCACTATCTCACCTGATGTAAAGCGATGATGTGGCCTAAGATGAAGCACATAGATCTAGAGAGAGACGGCAGTTGAGCGGCTGCTGCAGACCCGTCTCTCCGATGGTTCACCGAACATCATCATCATTGTATGTATGTATGTATATTAATTAGGTATATAAGTTTATTTATATAGTCATATATATATTTAAGTAATTAGATTATATATTGTATATCATATGTAAGCCCTTAGTATGTCTATTATATTTTCTATCACCACCGTCTGTGTATGTTTCGTTATTCCTCTCCATCCAAAGGTTGTCTGGAAGAGATCGCTTTAAGCGATAAGACCGCCCATTGTTACACCACTGTAAACATTTGAATTGTACTTTATTTTTAAGGTGAATAATAAAGTGTTTATCTATCTATCTACCTATCTATCATCCCGAAACACGACTAGGTCGTTTGACGGCATGGCTTTGTTCGGAGGGTGGTATTACAACCACGGCCAGAGCCTACCACTCCAAAGCGCGTAAGCGGGTTTCATCATGATGTTTTCCTTCACCGTTTTAACCCAGATTTTATTTACCCAGACGGCCCGCATACGACGGACCTACCACGAGTGCTTTCACACACAACAACTTATGGCTGCAAAACTCTACGCATTACACACATCTGTGCTATGTGCCTTACTAAGCACACATAGCATAGTCCAGCGGTTCTTAATAGGTGTTCCGCGGAACCCTAGGGTTCCGTGAACGGGTCACTGGGGTTCCGAGAATTGCCGACGATGGCCGGCATTTTTATCGATATACTGACCCGCGCAAAAGTACTGAATCAATTTCGATAAAATTTATATGGGACCACATCTGAAGTAGTGACCTACCAAAACAAAAGAATCATCAAAATCAATTCATAATTGACAGAGTAATCGCGTAACAAACAAAAAAAAACATCGAATTGAAAACCTCTTTCGGTTAAAAATATGAGTTGGGGTTCCACCGTAAAATTAGGTAGATAATTTAGGGTTCCATAGCTAAAAAAAATTGGGAACCGCTGGATAGTCTGATTAATCATTTAGTAAACTCTAACGTTGCCAAGTTACGCCCAACATTTTGTTTGCCGTCTAATGAATTGTTAAGGCAAAGCATCCCTCTTAATGTAGCCGCTAATAAGGGTACTATTTATTTATTTACAGCTCTATTTAGAAAAGGTTCGGAGTCTAGTAAGCTGTCCGGTCATTGGACAGACGTGGCTGGATTGCGAATTCATTGTTTTGTTAATGTTCGTCATTAGCCCGTTCACATTATGACTAAGAGAGAAAGAGACAGGGAGAAAGAGAGATTGAGTTTATTTTTTATGGAACTGAGTATTGAGACGAGCATATCGTTTGCCTGATGGTAAGCGCCACGCCTACCCATATCAACTGAAGTGCAGCCCAGAACTTTGAATACCGTAAAAAGTACTGCGTAGCACTGCATTGCGCTCATCACCAGGGTGATAAATATAAACTCTTCTTCTTAATTCTTAATATCTGATGTCTCACGAGACATCTTCATCATATTAAGTCTCATATGCTCAGTAATTTCGCTGGCTACAATGCCCTTGATTTTATTACAGAGACCACTTCTCCCCAAACGACTTCTTCGTTCTGACGTGGGTAAAAAATATCAAAATCCATTTTATTGAATTTGCGTAAATAAATGACTAATTCATTCATCCATACAATACATAGGTACTCATAAAGTTTCGTATTTATAATATTTCTTACCACCGCTTTAGCAGTTATTCAGCCGCCAAGCAGTAGTACGCGAGCATTACTGTGTTCCGGTTTGAAGGGTATTGTTGCCAGCGAAATTACTGAGCACTATGTAATGAGACTCAACAGCTAATTGTCTCAGGGTGACGAGCGCAGTGCAGCGCCGCGCAGGATTTTTCAAGTTCTTGATGGTGCTGTTATTGTTATGGGCTGGCATATTGTTTACCATCAGGCAAACGACCAGCTCGTCTCGTCAATAAATTTAACAAAAAAAAATATATATAATTTATTAGGACTTGGAGTTAACGCTTTCAAAATACCCCCAAAACCATTTGAAAGGTACGAATTAAAAACACCATTAATCATAAGTAATTTAACAGGAATGACTGTCCGTTCTGCTGAACGGATAGAAACTGACAAGTCACTGGCGTCAATACCGAATCCTGAATTTAACCTGCGGCAGTGGCGTTTGAACCTATGTTGGCAGCTTTACATTGATTAAGTTACTGGACTGTATTACTGGGATTCACCGAAGTTAGACAGTGTGATTCAAAATTCAATATTATTTTATTTGCATAAACATAGATTAAAAATACAATGTGTTTTAAATAATATTATAGATCGCTTTGTTATAACCGTCACTCGCCATTCAAGTGTGCAAGTTTATATCACAATAAATAGTATAGGATATAAATAATATAAAATATAAATATAAAATTCAAAACTTAATTTTAATTTCCAGTTTATTTATATTTATTATTGAAATAATTAAAACGGTCAGTAGACATTAATGATTATTATATTATTCTTTGCATTTAGTGTAACAAAAAATATTAGTTATTAAAAAATTTGTATAATATTATTATGTTAAAAATATATAATTATTTATACATAAAATTTAAATGAAATAAAATGTCAGTATATACACATATTATTATTAGATGATGGTCTGTAGTAACTGGAGTTTAACTTAAACTGCTAAGTAGAGTAAAACTAAGAATATGTCCATTAACACATTTCTTAGTGTCTCTATTAAGGCGAAGACACTGTAAAAAATAATTGTAAGTAGCGACATAGTCTTGGAAAATTTCGGATAAAATAAAATTATCTTTAACTTATTGTTATCTGACGTCACCTCGAAGTTAATAGGGGCGCCTTCACCTAAATATCATCAAGATTCATATACACTCTTGGTGTTATTATAGGTATAGGTACTACTGTGACTCATGTTGCACTATTCAGTGCTGTCTTGCCTATAAACTGACGTCAGCAACTTACGCAGTGTGAACCAGCCTTATAGGAAGATAAAATATAATCAACCAAAAGTAACGGCAAGAAAATAATATACCGAAATAGTCGTGGAATATTTCGGATAAAATAATGTTTTATTTAACTTATTGGGGCCCAGTGCTGGAAAAAGGTCTCCCTCAGTTCGGTGTACTTATCTCTATTATTAGGAAGCTCTGGCCATTTATATTGGAAAGCATAATCGTCTTTTAGAGCCACCCACGAATTCAAAGTAAATTGTAGGCTTGTATTCTTATCTATAACAAAGATACGGGTATAGCCTAAAAATTGGCCTAATTTTCTTCAAAATAATTATTGTGTACCTACTGTGAATATTGTTCACGACTTGGTGGCAGAACTACATTACCTCCAGTTAGTACTAAAATTATGATAAGAATTTGAACTAAATCATTATCATCATCAGCCCATTACGTTCCCACTGCTGGGACTCGGGCCTTCCCTCGTAGAGAGTACGGACCATATTCCACCACGCTGTCCTAGTGCGGGTTGGTGGATGTCACATGTCCTTGAATTTTTGTGATAAATTCTTGGACATACCAGTTTGCTCACGATGTTTTCCTTCACCGTTTTTAGAGCGAGTGTTAAATCCGCACATAACTTAAGAAAGTCAGTGCTACGAGGCCAAAGGGATTCGAACTCTGGTGCGTCGCATCAAAAGTCGCACGTCTTCCCACTAAGCCACACTCGCTCTTGAACTAAATACATAGGTACATAATAATGCTTCCGCCTGTATGTGTAGGTAGAAAAATATTGATAAAGCTTCATAAAATCCATTTCTCTACGTATTTTTGTGGTGGATGCGAGCTTATACGAGGGTCAAACTAAATGTTTTTAGAACTGGCACCTTGTAAACAAAAAAAAATTTTGAAAATGGAACTCTGCCAATATTATTGAGTATGATTTTCATTCAAATGTCATTTGTTTTACGATTTGGCGGCAAATTGAAAATTGTCTGTGTCACGTCAGCATGAATTGAACTCGAGAAAATTTTCGTGTTCTGATTTTTTATGACTTTCGATTACATTTAAGTCAACAGTATCGGCACGTAGACGTCGGAAGTAAGACCCAGGGCGGTGTGGACTCACTGCGGAAGCCACGTCACTCACGCCCGCCACGCCCTAAGTCGCACGCCATTAGTAATGCAGCAGACATTAGTAGCGGCAGTGATGATTCACCCACCACCGAACTTACGAACATCGCCGAGCGGGCGCGGACTCCACCGACGCCGCCCGCCGCGTCTGCAGAGCCGCGCACGCGCCGCCAGTTACGTGCGAGCGCTCGCGACCTACGCCGCGGCTTGATCTCATAACTCCCAGAAGAAGGACTTCTAAAATGTCCGAAACCTGGTCGGAGTAATTTTCGACATTTACAGTGAGTCTTAGCCGTTTTATATCAATTATAGTTAAGTGTAGATATTGCACGCTCGCTCTAAAACGGTTAAGGAAAACATTGTGGAAAACATCGCTTTGGAGTGGTAGGCTCTGGCCGTGGTTGTAATACCACCCACCGAACAAAGCCATGCCGTCAATTGACCCAGTCGTGTTTCGGGTTGATGTTCGGTGAACCATCGGGGAGACGGGTCTGAGCAGCCGCTCAACTACCGTCTCTCTCTAGATCTATGCGCTCCATCTTAGGCCACATCATCGCTTCATCAGGCAAGATAGTGGCCAAACATAAATCCCAAATACACTGAGTAGTTAGGAGGTAGGGAAAACATTAACGTGACACTATTAAACGTAAAAAAAGTGAAAATTATTATATTCAATACGATATTGTAAATGGTCTTTATGAATAGTGCTCCGAACATTTTTTTGTGGATATGAGTGATGAACGAGCAAGTCGTTCGCCAGATAGTAAGCGCCACGCCTGCCCATAACAATTGCAATGCCTCTCAGAACTTTTAATACCATAAAAAGCACAGCGTAGGACTACATTGCGCTCATCACCCCGAGACATCAGATATTAAGTCTTGAGTTAGACGATTTAACTGCAGGTTTACTTAGAAAGATAGAATAATAATTATTTTTTAGAAAAAACAAAAACCGACCGACAATGTATCTTTGAAGTCCAAGGCCAAATATCGATGAAATTTATATGGGACCACTTCGTAGCTATATTGAACCGATCGCAAAAAGAATTTTCCTAATCGGTTCATAAATGACGGAGTTCTGAGGTAACAAACATAAAAAAATGATAAAATAAATAATAAAAATAAAAATACAATTGAACAGAGAACCTTCACTTTTTTGAAGTCGGTTAATAAAACATTTATTTGACTTATGAAACCTTCAACCTATAACTATTTATAAACTACACAAAAGGAAAGCCTGGGGCGAGGTTCGTTTCGGTGACGTCATATCCGCTGAGGCCCTTTACTCCGAGCGCCTGCCCACTGAAAACCCCACTAATGTTCCACTATTGTTAAAATTATAAGTATGTGTACGCAAGTATTTACTCGTGGTAGGTCTCTCGTATGCGGGAGGCCGTCTGAGTACGTACCACAGCTTTGCTAAGTATTCTGCCGCCAAGCAGTATTGCGCAAGTTACTGTGTTCCGGTTTGAAGGGCATTATAGCCAGCGAAGTTACTGGGCATATGAGACTTAATATCTGATGTCTCAGTGCTCTTTATGGCATTAAACGTTCTGGGTGACACTGCAATTGTTGTGAGTAGGCATGGCGCTCCCCATCAAGGCGAACGACTTACTCGTCTTACCATTCAGTTAAATAAACAGATTTAGAAAGTAATCAGATAGCATCGCAGCCAGTCCAACCGAAGGTAAATAAAATCTTTTAACCTGATGGACCATTTAAAAAGAAAACTTTCTCAAGCTTTATCATCAGTGATCGGAGTAGAATCATAGATAGGTAGAATAATTTAGAGTCTATGATCTCAAACCTATGGACATGCTTAAATGGATATGCCTCCGGGATTCTGGCATTTTAAAATTGTCATGAGATTTTTCCAGGATTTCAAAATTATTACGTGAAGGCGTAAGGTGAGGAACGTATCAATATGAGAAGTTATATTTTTCTTAGAACTTTCAGCGCTCTAGACGTCTCTAGAGCTGGTTGGTTGGTTGGTGTTTTTATCGCAGCAGCATTCTAAAGTAAAATAACAGTTGTGTTCAAAGACTTTAAGTAAAACCGAAACAAAGTATAAACGGGATCAAATTGGTAATAGATGCTTAATAATATAGGTACTTATAACTCGGCAAACAGGGTCTTTTGTCCACCTTATCTTATTCTGTTTGCACAAAAAAAACTAACATTTTTTTCATTCGACATTTAAATAAAAATCAATTTAAAACTTTTAAAGTAACAATTGCTTCCTTTAAATTTCAAATGCAGTAGTTACTAAATCACTACTATATATATATATATATATATATATATATATATATATATATATATATATATATACCGGAACTTTCCGGAAAAAAAGCCATGTCTATATTGTCATGGTTATGACATGATGATGTATGTCCGAAAAACCATTTTATCTACTCCGATTACTGTTTGTCATGGTTTGAAATGGTTTAGACAATGAATTAGAAAACCCCAAGTCCTTGCCTCTGGGCTTTCACGAACATTACGAAGTTACGAAGTTTTATGCTTAAATCAATGATGCCGAGTTTGAAGGCGGCTAATGTTTTCAGCTTGTTTGAAACCACAGACTACATACATGGAGAGTACATCTTTTGTAACCTATTCGATCCCACTGCTGAGCCAAACATTATTTGTGTTTAATAATACCGCGCAATAATCTCAAAATAGATAAAATAGCATAGGTAAAAAGTTCTATGGGGTACGAGTATGTAGAACTATTAGGTACTCTGTGCTATGAGGACACTAGATGGAAGCGCGGCTGTAATGCTCGTAAAGAATGGGTGATCAGACAACTTTTCAGTAAGTGCTTAAAATTAGCCATAATGTATATAGCCATGAAAATAAATATTTTAATTAAAGAAAGTCCTAAAAGTACCTAAAACTATGATTAAATGTAATGTTTTAATTATTGTCTCGCAAAAGGTCACCTCAGAATGCATGACGTCTAATAAAGGCAAACGAATCGAAAAGCTCTACGAAAGCAACTTGCAAAGTGATTTATACGTTATTGTGAAGTTTAAGGACTTTAGAGTAATAGAATGAAAAACATATCTTTTTGATTTATATAAAAAGCAGAAATATAAAATAAACATAAGCTTCGCACACGGTAGGTATTTACTTTGAAATGACGTCAAGCACTGTAATTGGTGTTTCGTTTGAGATAAAGAACACATAAAAATGACAGAGTTATTAGATTTTATTTATGGCTTTAAAAATAAAAATCATTATTTTTTTACAAAAATGTTGATTGACTGAATTCAGATTCAACAAACATTCGTTCTAACTACATTTTAGATTTTTTTCGATTACTGTCCGATCCTCTATTATGTATTCCAGTAGTGGTGCATTACTTTAGAATACGGTGAAGGCGGTGCTTTAATATCATGTCAATTAATGTCAAGCAGGTGATTCGGGATGAAGTTCGGTAAACCATCAGGGAAACGGACTAGAGTAGCTCTACTACCGTCTTCTTAGATCTATATGCTCCACCATCGATCTGATGTGTCCGAAGGTATGCATGTGAAGGAAGATAGTGCCCACACGTAAATCTGCAATAATAATAAAAAATATGTAAGGTATAAATCGCTAATGTTCCGTGACATTCATGTTCGCAGTAACACTTTTAAATTTAAAGTTGTTGTTACTAACTAAGACGGTAAACAGGTCACTGTTTTGAAATTTTATGTAAGTTGATGAAGAAGTTTGTTACTAGGGTAGGATGTAAAAACAAAGTTTTTGGTCAAAGTTTTACACGGCTCAAGTCTGATACTTAATCTTGGTCTTCTGAGAGATCTTATCCTTACAAAAACATGGTAATCCTATAAAAATATGGAAAGCAAAATAAAAAGTAAGAAAAACTGACAGCAATATTTTGAATTAAATATTATTAATTTTTACTTGACATCGAGATTGAGATTGTTTAAAGCCATTAAGACCTGACTGAGAGCCATCGAGACTAATAGAGGAATGGAAGAATATTCCGCAGCATCGCCTGAAAAACCTAGTAGAAAGTATGCCAAATCGCGTAACAGCAGTATTGCGAGCTCGCGGAGGCAACACAAAGTACTATAAAATGTGTGAAAACGGCACATCTATAAACAATCTACATTTACGAAAATACTGGAAAAACTACCCATTTTTATTTATTTCACATTTATTAAAAATAAAAAGGTTGAACTATTTTTGTTTTATTTTCATTTAAGCACATTAAAATATTCTTTAATTTAGTTTTTATTTCATAAAGCTAGGTCAGATACTTTTGAAGATATTGAAGATTTTCAAACCGATCCTTTTTTATTGCGGTCCAGTGTATATGTATAATGAGCTTAAGAAAGGAACGCTAGCTGCGTAGGTACCGCAAAGTTTATATTTCACTAAGCAGCCTTCACATATCGCATTAGCTAATTTTCATTTCAATTCGCTCCATTTCCTTCCCGCTAAAGTTTTAACACAAATGCAGTTCCGTTTCTGTCGGACGTAGAATCAGATACCACCAGTGTTTAGTAGAAATCTATACACGTATGTTCTGATATCATCAAACACGTGTGCTAGAAAGATAGGGATACGATACCTATTCATGTATTTAGTCAAAGTCAAAATCAAAATTAAAATCATATATTGAATAGGCACAAAAATGCAATTTTAAACGTCAACACATAAAACAAATCAAACTTTAAATATTTAAAAAAATTGTAACTTTATGTAACACTAGCTGTTGCCCGCGACTTCGTTCGCGTGGGCTATTGTTACTTCGTTCACTTTGACCAATGACGATTTATTAACCACACTTTAACTATAATTTAAAACTGATCTTTTAAAACTTTTTCCAGAACTCGCCATGGCACTTCAGAGGTACATACCGACCATTTACTCGTAGGTAGGTCTCTCGTATGCGAGAGGCCGTCTGGTCGGTATCATCGCTAACACCGCTTTGGTAATTATTTTTCTCCCAAACAGTAGAGTGCTGTGTTCCAGCACAGTTAGTATTCTTTGCTAAAAGTGCCAGTGAGCTGTCCAATAAATAATCATAGCAGCTTGATACCATAGAGAATAATAAAAGGGATTTTGTAGGAGTATAAAACTGTTACCATGCGATGCTGAAGCGCGTACATAGTACTTCTTTCTTTTTCGTGTACGCGTGTGGCCTGGTGTCGGAGTTTACGCCCGAAGGCCTCCGACATCACTTCCATCGAGTGAGACTGCGGTAAAATGCTTGCCTATCTGGTAATACAAAAAAGACATGGACTTACAAATTACAAATTTCTTTATTGCAAAAATATGTGTTACATGTGGTTGTTGTAACTCTGCCTTTTGTTTTAGTTATTAAAACTGTGTTACAAAAGACAGCGTCTTCCCAAGATCAGCCTGTGTTTTTACAATAGTAGAATATTAAGAACTTAGTTTTTACTATTTATACCTGATTTATAATTTAAAATTAACATGTAAGAATTTGTGAGGTACAGAAATGAAAATATATAACAGGTTTTGGAAAATATAATAAAATCTAATTAGGGTACACTATTATATGCTAATTGAATACAGCCGTATAAAACCCATGCATGAATTCATAAATTATGTGGTGTGTGTGAGAATGGTATGTGTGGGAGAATATGTAACTGTGTGTGAGAGAGTGTGTGGAAATGTATGAGAGGCTGTGATGGTGAGCGTGTGAAACTTACGACTGTTGTTCTAAGACAACAACGGGAGTGACGGCTTAACGTGCCTGCCGAATCACTGTGCTCAGATATAAATACCACACAAACGGTCAGCCATCCTAGTAGTGACAGCAGCGACCGTTGCTTAACCTAACCTAACAGATATATTACGAACGGCTCGGCGAGCTACGCTACGAACGCTGCGTACGTACAGAATAATCCTCCTTTATTTATTCGTTCAAGCGAACGAATAAAAAAAGGCGGACGCCGGTTCGCCAAATTCAAAGCACTCAAGCTATGCTGGTCCGCTCGTTCGTACACAAACCACACGCATACATTCAGGTACATCATGCTATGCCGATCGGTCTTCACATCGGCTTGACATCGGCCCTCCGCCTCCGTCCACTCAAACTTAACGCCATCGTCATTGCTAAGCTTTAGTACTTAGCGAGATTTTGTGCGCCTTTTGTTATTCGTTCAAGCCTTTATGACAGCTTTTCTAACAAAACAGCGTTAACAAACTTATGAAGCGTATTCTAAATTCCTTCCCACATCAGCTTATTTCGCTCGGCCACGTATCCACGCTTTGCATGCTAAGAACGCACACCATTCACGTACAGTCAGCAAAATAAGTTGGTAGATAATAATAATAATAAAATAATAAAACATTTATTTATTTTCTCTCACAAAGGGATTTTCTTATAGGTACCTAGGGATTTAAGACTAAAGCTAAGACATACTACCTAACTTTGTGAGAGACTGGTCCTGAGGTAGGTTCTAAAGATAATACAGATTGGATTGATTAATACAGATTGGATTTTTGAGACGGAACAGTAAGGGCAGACGAAAACGTTCCTAGGAGACTATCCATACCTTTTTGAGATATTCTGAACTACATTCACAGATTTTGGAAAAAAAATTACAGTCCCATATACCAAAAATGTTTTTTTTATGCCAATCGATCCTGTTTCTTGTAGGGATCAAGACTCGATTTGGCCATTTAAGATATGAGTACTAGAAATTACAGAAATCTCTAAAAACTCTCTCCATACATTTTGTACGGAAAAACGATTAATCAACTCGAAATAGTCTTTGTTGTCCATCGATCCTATTTTTAACCGACTTCAAAAAAGGAGGAGTTTCTGTGTTCAATTGTATTTTTTTTTTATGTTTGTTACCTCAGAATTCCGTCATTTATGAACCGATTTGGAACATTTTTTTTTCGTTGGGTTTAGTATAGCTACGAAGTGGTCCCATATAAATTTCATCGATATGTGACCTTGAACTTCAAAGATACATTGAAGTCGGTTTTTGTTTCTTTCTAAAAATTCATTATTAACTGTGATCAAAAGACTCATTGAGGCCAACTGAAGTTTGAGTACAGAAACTATGGTTACCGACCGCGTTAATACGCAAGGACCACCCTGTATACATTTTGTTACCATGTCACAATCACTTGTTTGGTATATTATTATGCTTCTCTAAAGCACATTATTGAAATCCTACTTAATATTATGAATAAATTAAATGTAGCCTTTCTTTTTCAAGACTTGCCTACATACCAAATTTCAGTAGTTTTTTCGTGATTGAGTACAAACATCCATCCATCCATCCTCACAAACATTCGCATTTATAATATTAGAAGGAAGAAAATTTTTTAAGATGCTGACTGTATTCATGGTTCATACAAACAATTATGCTTCCATACCACGGACAGTATCAAGATCTGAGATTTCTCAGTCGGATACGGAATTCCGCCTATTGTGGTGCTATGATTCTATATTGTTTCTCGAGGGAATTCGTACTCTGAAGGTATGCAATAGTTTGCCTAACATTCGGGCGGTTACAGTCCGTTTTGGTGATAGTACAATCTATTCATATTAATGTTTACATGTTATGTACCAGACAGGTGTTCGAAATGTCTTATAGACTAGATATGTCGCAGGGATATAATAAAAACAGAGATTTGATTAATTCCCTAAGTGATTTGACCAAATCACCGAGGATATTAAAATAACATCACAATTTTATCATTTCCCTAAACAACATCTAGTAATTTGACAAATACCTGTCGCAGGGAAATGAGGATACCAGGGATTTCACGAAATCCCCAGGGATAGTCGAAGATAGTTGAAGTGGTCCTTTCAGAAACCTATCGGCTTCTGAAGTATCTACTGATACGTCACAACATGACACGTGTTAATATTGTGAATTCGGGTAAGCGTATGCAAATATCTTAAAACCATTGATGAATATTTGGGAACCTTTTCCATTAGTGAATTAAAAGAAAACAGATTTCTCTTTACCAGAAATCATCGTAAACCTTTTGCAATCAACTTTTTACGCATTTTGTTTTTTCGGAAAAACGGAGGCCGTCTGGGTAGGTACCACCGCTTTGCCAGTTATTCTACCGCCAAGCAGTACTGCGCAAGCATTACTGTGTTCCGGTTTCAAGGGAATTTTAGCCAGCGAAGTTGCTGGGCATGTGAGACTTAATATCTGATTTGTCAGGGTGATGACCGCAATGCAGTGCCACGCAGTGCTTTTTATGGTATTTAAAGTTCTGAGTAGCACTGCAATTGTTATGGCCAGGCGTGGCGCTAACAATCAACGACTTGCTTGGGCTCATCACTAAATTCCATAAAAAAACTGTTCCATCAGTAGCCAGACCACAGTTATAGTATATATATACATAATGAATAATTCAAACTTCAAGACACGACGGGCGCTGCAGCGGAGCTCAGAAGCAATTTATTTGAAAAATACCCCCGCCCAGGTGAGAGCAATGTATCTCTGTAGAGGGTACTCAGTGTAAAAACTTTACCTTTTACGAAGTTTTATATAAAAAGATAGAAGTTTTATTTAAAGACACTGAACTGACTCGATAAGCAAGAAGAGCTTACACGGTATCCTAGCTTAGCAGCTTGCTTAAGTTTCCTTGAGTAATTTCTAATATGATTGTTTATTCATACGTGGAAAAAACCGACTAGTGAGAATTGATCGTAAGACAACCTACCACATAATGAGTTTTATTTGTTCATGAATGCTTATTACTTAATAGATTTAGTAAAATTATCGTTTTAATCACGGTTTTACTCTACTCAGCAGTTTCAGTTAAACTCAAATTAGGTACTTATAAGTCTTATTAGGCTAGATAGTAATTAATGAGGTTACTAAGAAACAAAATAAAGCGAAATAAATTATGTTTTCAAACCTTTTTCTTCATAGAGAGATGGCGAAGAGAGAAGAGAAAGCGAGAGAGAGAGAGAGACAAAATTCAAACAAACCGGTTAAGATAACAAAAGAAAAAATTCAACACAGCTTGCTCACCACCTTGGTAGCGTTTCGCTGATTCCTTTATCATGCGAACTGCTAAGGAGTGGAACGCTCTGCCAGCGTCTTTGTTTCCAAACAGCTACAACTTGTGTTTCTTTAAGCCTAGAGTGAAAAGGCATCTCATGGGCAAGCGTGTTCCATCTTAGGCCGCATCTTCGCTTTCCATCAGGCGAGATGTCGACGTATGCCCATTTAGCAATAATAAAAGCTCAATTGGGCAGAGCACTTCCCGCGCTGAGGGAAGATTGAGGTGTGAGTTCAAGTTCCAGCCGGTGATGTGGTTGTAATTTGTCTTTCCGAAAAATCTTGTATGAGTTTTTCGCTTGGCAATCGTTATGTAATGGTTCATATAAAATATAATGAGAGACAAAATGCGAATACTAGATAAGAAATCCACATTAAAGAATAGTGCCGAGTGCTTTAAAGTGGAAGCTAGTAACTTCTCCTATTTTTGAAGTCAATGTTTGTTATCTTTCTGGAAGTAATTTTTTGAAAAGCACTTTTGTGCTCGACGTTCCTTATCTCTACCGTGTTCAGTTCCCCAGCGGGACCTGAGACAATTTTTCACCTTGTCTGATACTGGAATGCGCACCGCTGAAAAATACAAAATCTGCATTTCCAGTTTCAATCTTATGCCATAACTACAAGTCAACATATTTCAGAAAAACGCAACTTCCGCTTACAGATGTGTGTTTCGTATAAGAGATAAACAAAATAACTTTCTGCAGCTATATAGTATATCTGCCCCATGAAGATGCACCACTAATTAGACTATGAAAAGAAGTCATACGAACACTCTGTCATAAATTTTAACTTTCATATTTATGCAAAACTGCCACTGCAGTGGATGCAGTAGAATTCATCTTTTATCTGTCTATTTAAATAAAAATTAAACGCTGTTGTTCATCGGTAAGCGCATCACTTGAGAACGGCTGGACCGATTTGTCAATTGCTTTTCTAAAAAGGTCGTAATAGTCCGAATTAGGTGTTCATGGAAAGAGACATATGAAAAGTTGCCCAGGAAATTGGGAAATTCGAGAAAAATGGAACGTGTTTTTTTATCGTGGAATTTTGTATTAATAGCACAACATTTGTATGGTCAGCTAGTAATTTAGTGAAAAATGCGATTTACGATAATTGTTTATGATGCATGCAGTAGTTTTACAAAACTCTACAAATATTATCTACTATATATAGAATAGAAACATGCTCTATATTGGCCGTCTTATGTTTGAAACATCTCTTACAGACAACCTTTGAAATAAATAGACAGTGGTGTACAGCTCGTAAAATAATCAAAAACCGAACTAATACAAATAATTCTACCTACATCCTATACATCTGGCACAAATAAATAAAACAAAAATACGTCCAACGATCACATACAAAGATCTTGGCCCGTAACAAGGATTCCCTGTATTTAGGGAGTCAAGAACTACGAGGATCATGGTTCCACAACACCCAGATACGAAACAAATGCTTCCGCTTTTTTTCTGTGCACAAATATGTCGTCGCGGGAATCGAACCCGCAACCTAAGTGGTGTATGATTTCGAACCACTGCACCACAGAGGCTTACTTTTTTATTCAGACTTTAGCGAGTATAATTACTTTGTTCAGATTCGAGACAGATATTTTACTAATTGTAAACAAATAAGTTTCGCTCAATCCCTGTTTCATTTAAACTTCCAACCTAATAAAACCACACCCACCGTTGATTAAAAACAACAGCTGCTCTAAAAGTGATTAGCATGCAAATACCCCTTAACCGTCCCTCTAAAGTAAGTGTTAACTGCGAACCTTGGCTTTTTGTTCCTAACTGAAAACTGAACAAAAACAACGTCTGTTTTCAATAGACAATTTTCTACGGACCAGCAGGGGAATCGCCTATGTCAAACACTGATCCCGATCGCTTTCAAACATGTCTTGCAATCGGTATTTGTCTGTGGAATTATCGAACTTTTCAATAATCAATACTCAATCATTTATTGCATCATAAATATATAGGTACATGTCATTTTACAAGCATACTAGACGTTATAACATATTTATGACCCTCATAGGGTGTAGAAATTAGAAGTAGGAGCGAACCGATTCACCTTAAAGGATATTTAAATTTGTGAGTCATTAATAAAGTAATTTAGACAATAATAGCATTTCTTTGTCAAATAGTCTTTTAACCGTCTTATAAAAATAATGTCCTTTACTTTCTGTTAATGTTCCTTTTCTACTTAAAGTCAGCGTCCCAATCCCTATCCCAATCGCAATCGCTATAAATGATCGATATTGCAGTTTGAAAGACGCTAACGCCTGCTAAATTTGAAATTGAAAGCGATCGTGATCGGTGTTCGAGTTACACGATTCCCCTGTAGGGTTTAATTTAAGCAAATATGTGACGTTATAGCCGATGTAGTGCGGTAGATAAGTAAATATGAATTTAAGATGCTAACTCCTTCCAAATTTGAAATTGAAAGCAATCTGGATCGGTGTTCGAGTTACACAATTCCCCTGTAGGGTTTAATTTAACCAAATATGTGACGTTATGGCCGATGTAGTGCGGCAGATAAGTAACTTAGAATTTTGATATAATGCACCAAAACTTGAGTCAAAATTTGACACTAATGTCTGATAAATAAATATATAGAATTATAAACTCTTCACCTTCCACGACTTTTCGAAAGAACACAAACAATTTAAAACTTTTATCTTCCTTTTGTAAAGGATAAGAATGAGTATGAGTATAAAGATACGAATGAGAATGAGGGTGAAGATGATGATGAGGATAAGTACATATAAGGATGAGTATGAGGATGAGTATGAGGATGAATATGAGGATGAGTATAAAGATACGAATGAGAATGAGGGTGAAGATGACGATGAGGATAAGTACATATAAGGATGAGTATGAGGATGAGTATGAGGATGAATATGAGGATGAGTATAAAGATACGAATGAGAATGAGGGTGAAGATGACGATGAGGATAAGTACATATAAGGATGAGTATGAGGATGAGTATGAGGATGAATATGAGGATGAGTATAAAGATACGAATGAGAATGAGGGTGAAGATGACGATGAGGATAAGTACATATAAGGATGAGTATGAGGATGAGTATGAGGATGAATATGAGGATGAATATGAGGATGAGTATAAAGATGAGAACGAGTATAACAAATAGGATGAGTATAAGGATAATTATGACGGTGAGGATTAGGATATTTATGGGAATGAGTACGAGAATGAGCATGAGCATGAACTCGAGGATGAAGATGCATCAGGCGCAACAGAACTACAGCCTACATTCCGTTTAATAATTACCCCGTTTGGTAAACCGTGAAATATGCTTATACCTACAAAGTTGTCTATATAATTTTCTTATTTATACCAAAACCATAAACCGAAATGAATAAGGTTCCGTATCAGCAACGTTAAAACCAGAACTCAGATAGGACCAAAGGCGGAATCGATTTCAGTAGAATGTCCAACAATGTCGCCATCTCTGGCCATAAAAAAGTTATGGCGAAAACGGCAGTAAAACTTTACAAAATGTTGCATTTCAAAGGAAAGCTACTTTGATATTACAGGAGCAATGTTATATGTACCTATAGCTAATGTTATATGTTATCGAGCAAGTGTGGCTCAGCGGAAATTCGTGCGACAGACGATCCGACGCACCGGAGTTCAAATCCCGCTGGCCCTGCACCAATGACCTTCTTAAGTGGAAGGAAAATATCGGGAAGAAACCGGCATTCAAGAATTAATCACAAACATTCAAGAACAAGTGTATCATTCACCGATCCGCACTGGGCCAGCTGGCGGATTATGGCCCATACTCTCTTTATGATAGAAAGCCCGTGTCACAGCAGCAAAGTAAACATTCATTTTCCAAAATTACACAATACACATTTCGTTTTTATATATATTTCATTCATATTCATATTCATTTATTTGCCACTAGATGCACCCCGCGATATTCCGCCGCTATTTCCCGGGATCAAGAGTAGCTCAAAGTAGGTACTTTGGGTCCTGAGAATTGCGTCAAAATACGGTAAGCAACCCTAGCGTGACTGAGTAAATAACGTCCATCCAACCATCTATCCATCTTCACATAAAAAAATCGTCATTGTATGGTACCAAGTAATGTTTTTAAAAACTAGGTCTTTTCCGCAGCACGCGTGGGATTCGTTTATATCGTGATCACTCGGGAACATCTTAATTTGGGATGATATTATTTTTCCCTCTCCGAGCTTATTGGCTATCTCTGTGCAAAAAATTTCATAAAGATCGCATCAGCCGTTTAGTTGTGAAAAGATACCTAAGAAACAGAACTATTTTTGCATTTATAATGTTAAGTAAATATGAAGGTGTGCCCGCACTTCGTTCGCAATGAATTAAGGTAATCACTTTTGTTTCAAGGAAAATTCTTTTGCAAGGATGAAAGTATCCTATTCCAGGATAAAAAGTATCTATATACCTTTTATCAAACTACGTTCAGTCACAAAGTAGTTGAACCAACAAACACACACATCCTCACCCTACCTTTCGCATTTATGATTTTAGTAAAAATAATAAGGTTCATGTTTGAGACAATTTTGATAAACGAGAAGCATAGCTAACAGTTAACCAGGCTAAGTTTAGGTTAATACAGTTTGAGTTATGCCAAAACAACGGTAGAATTTCCATTTCTTCGTTCCCTACTTCCAGTTGTTCATTTGACGCCGCATGAATTCCAAAGGTTCTCTACAATTCGTTTTTAAGTCTCTCGTGCACAGTTACTTCGCCGGTTCCATGCGAATTTCATGGAACCGGAGCACAGTAATGTTGCTATATTACTGCTTATCGTCAGAATATCAGGAGGAAAGTCGCTCGAAGAAAATTCCGGTTTTAGTGTGTCACTGTGCTACTTTTTGGGTCGAGTTATGTATCGATGTTGTTTACAGTAACGTCGTGTGTCGTGAATGAAACCATGGTCAAATGCCACTTAAGTGGCGTTTGTTGAAGTTTAAGATGGGCGGCGGGAAAGACAGTTCCAGTGACAATTTTACTTCTAAATATGTAATCAATGTCAGTGTAAGTTTGTATTGTAAGCCCAGTAAAGTTTTGTCTGTGACCAGTAAGTGAATTTATTCTTTTGAATATTATAAACACTACCCTGCACCCAATCATTCATTTAAAAAATGTAAATTTCCGTCTGGGCCTGCCGTGTTGTCGTCTGATATTGTTTGGGACCCACTCAGTGATGAGTTTCGCCCACAGCTCGTTCGACGAGTGGCAGACGTGCTCAGCACACTGAAAAAAAAACTCATAAAAAAGAAAAACGAACCATGTCGCGTATTTACAATCTACCGTCGTAAATGAAAAACGATCGAGATATGCCACTTGAGTGGCGTCTGTTTAAGTTTATGATGGGAGCGCAATAAAGGCTTTCACCATTAGCACTGAAAGCCTCGTAAATTACCGGCTTTATCTCCGAGTTTACGACGCGACGTTTTTTGTGGAGGTATGATGCTGATTTATGTGTTGGATCCGGAATCAGTCTGCTTTTGGACGTTTACGACGGGTTCATGTTTAGGAAGTTGTAGAAGTGTCTCTGTTATTAATGGTGCCCAACTGGAGCCTGTCCAGCTCCTTAGATACTCAATGGTAGCTTGTTGGAGACCAGCCGGCCTATCCACTGGTCGTTCAAGCGCCAATCGCATACCTATCGTGTTGAACTCAAATTAAGTTTCCTAACTGCGAGTAATGAGATTATTATTATTAGCTGTTTTTTTATTAAAGCCCATTTATTCCTTAGAATAATTTACAAAAATAAAACTTATAATATAATTAATTGAAAATTGAATTAGAAATTTAAACATTGAAAATTGAAATATTTTATTTTATACATTTTTTATATTTGATTTCTAGCAGTATAAAACCCAAGATCTTCGTATTTTTTTATAGGTCGTTTGCGTTTCATGCAGCGAACCCGTCTGCCTAACCGTAACCGTAACCCTAACCTTAGTGTAGATTTGAGGATAACACTGTGTGAATCGCTTATTCTTTCAAAGCTCAACTATGCAGATGTGGTTTATGGACCATGTCTTTTATCAAGAACTAAATGCTTGCTTCAGAGAGTACAAAATGCATGTGCACGTTTCTGCTTTACTGTGCCTGCTCGTGCACATATTACTCCCTTCCTTAATGAAGCTAACCTCATTTGCTACATTGCTCTTTGGTGTCATTAAGGAGGGAAGGCCAGAATATTTGTTTCACAAATTAACTTGGGCTCATGAGAGACACAGGTATGGCACACGAGCATCATATTTGTTAGTCACACCTCCTCACAGGACTGTAGCTTTTCGAGGCTGTTTTAAATTTGCAGCGAGTAAGTGCTGGAACGATTTACCACCGCCGTTGCGAGCTCTGAAAGTAATTTGTACATTTAGGAGACAAACTGCATCTAATGAGATGCCAAAAAGTGTGAATCAACATTAACATAACACAAAATATTGCACCTCACCGGGTGCAGTTTCATTGTTGTCACTTATGTATTGTGTACACATAGTACATAATATGTAAATAATTACCTATTTAAGAATGCAAATAAATGTTACCTATAAATATATATATTAATTTTATAAGATCTTAGCTAGATTAAGTATTGGGTAGTTTAGTTTTAGTATAGTAAATAGATGTAGTTACCTATCTCTCGATTATGCTCACAGTCCTGGTGGTCTCTTTTTATTTTTATTTTCTTTTTGATATTGGTCCATATTTTCTAAAACATTATAGTGCGTTTGGATTTGCTTACGCTGTCTCGACCGATTCGTCAGTATAGGTATCTGGTTAATTACTGTCTGCTTGCTTTGCTGCACGTTTCGAACGAGGTTTGCGTAACTGTATATATATATATATATATATTTTTTTTGTCGTGTTTTATATTTGTTTTTTATTGAATTTTAATGTTTGTTTCTTATTGTTTTATTGTATTTATCTTCGTCTGATTGTTCGTGATGTCATGGGAAGGGTTCCGACTGAAAATCAGTGCTAAGGTACCTACTTAAGATACCTTAGCGTTTGCTGGGTCGGAACATTTTCCTGACATCGCGCAGCATTTCACTGTATTGTTTTTATTGTTTTTTGTTTTGTCTTTATTTTAGTATGTATATATTCAGTGTAATGTTGTGTGATGTCCGGAATAAATGTATTTTCTTTCTTTCTTTTCTTTCTAACCGCTTACGAACCTGAAAGAATCCTCATGGAAAAAGGATTGAATTGAGGCAAAATGCGCTCTATTTTCCAATACCTTTCATCCACCTAAAGAATCTTTTTAAGCGAACGTTTACTGAATTACTGTTTTAATCTATTTTCCTCATGTTTCCTATGAAAAGAAGAAAATCAAAAACTGTCTTAGTAGTATGTAAAATAAAGAGTGTATTTATTTATCTATTAATATTTCTTTATTTTTATTTATCGGTATATCTAGTTGTATTAATTTCCGATGGAACAATATGAGAAGTCCAGAACATACAGATATTTTCTAGAAATCTATAACCAGCCGTCCGCATAATCGCATATGGACAGGAAATCAAAACATTGCTGTAAATATAATTTACGATGAATATCATTACCCTAAACGTGTGAGTAATACAAGCAAAATGCTATTTCCATCAACTTTTGACATGTTCCGGCCATCTGGATGCATTTGGCACCATATCAAAGTTCGATCATTCGTGTAATGGAATGCATGGCCTGTTTGGACTGTTTAATGTGTTTTATCAATTTTGTGTAAGGAGTTGTCCTGAACTTACTGTAGCGTCTTAGATACCTTCTTGAAAAATCCCTGTAATTTTACTCGTCTAGAATAGGTGATACCCGCGACTCCATCCACATACACGTAGAATTTGGTTTATAGATAGATAAATAGATGGATAAACGTTTTATTGCAAGCATTAAATTGAAGATTATATAAAAACAATTCATCCACCACCAACCCGCACTGGGCCAGCGTAGTGGATTAAGTCCCATACTCTCTCTATGAGAGAAGGCTCGTGTCCCAGCAGTGGGAACGTAAAGAGCTGATGTGGATGATGATGCTAAAAACAATTAAAGAAAGTGTTACAATGGGCGGCCTTATCGCTAAAAGGGATATATATGGTGGCTTATAGTAGTTCCCTAAGGAAGCGTGCGTTTTCAAAAAGCTTTTTATCTCTTAAGAACACGAATATAAATCCGGAATAGATGGGTGGGACTTGAATCGGGGAGACGGGTCTGAGCAGCCGCTCAACTGCCGTCTCTCTTTAGATCTATGTGCTCCATCTTAGGCCATATCATTGCTTCACATCAGGCGAGATAGTGGCCAAACATAGATCTATGAAGTGTAAAAAAAAGAATTCTCCAAATGCTGTTGACGTTTTGCCAAGAACGCAGTTAGATTGCAGTTAGTACATTTCAGTTAGCCCTGTAGTGTTTTTGTTGAGCGGCATTGTTAGCAAGGATAAAGAACAAAGGAGAGTCGATTGAAAAGGCAAATATTTATTGTTTGAATACGCGTATATATGTACATAGTGAGCAATATAAAGTAAAACATTTGCATCGAGCTAGTTTCCGGCAGGTTCTTGTAAAATTAGAATAGTGAGGCTGTGTCTGATTACATAATTTAATTTTAATATTACGATTTTTGATAACGTTTTTAATAGTATTTTTTATTTAAAACTACAAGTAGGAATGAAATAAAAATTTCATAGTTTTTTTTGTCTAGATCTAATCTATCACGTGCATGTGCGACTTTCGATCCGACGCACCCATGTTCGAATTCCGCTGGCACCGCACCACTGAAATTGTTAAGTTATGTGCGGATTTAACACTAGCTCTAAAAACGGTGAAAGAAAACTTCGTGAGGAAAACCGGCATGTCCAAGAATTAATCACAAAAAATCAAGGATAAGTGACATCCACCAACCTGCACTGGGCCAGCGTGGTGGATTATGGCCCAAACTCTCTCTATAAGAGAAGGCCCGTATACCAACAGTGGGAACGTAATGGGTTGATGATGATGATGATCACGTACCTAAATTGATCATTAAGTCTATCAAGTTGATGGATTGATGCGGTTTTTCCCGTAATTTTGAGATATTATTGAGAAAGGTACAGGCAAGGCGAATTATTAAAATAACATGAGATCTTTGCAAAATTTCCTAAAAGGGGAAGCAGCATATTGGGTCATATATTTTGAGCATACGACACTACGACACTCGTCCCAACATGAACATAAAACCTGAAAAAAATCATGATACATTATTTACTTAACATTGGCTTCATGCGAGAAACAAGAATCCAACAAACAAATAAAAATAATCTCCTGCCGCCATGGTGACGTGTACAAATCACCGGCTCTACAATCCCGAAAGCTACTAGAAAATCTCGTTAGAATTCACATTACATACTTTCCCTCTTGCTTCTACTTAATTTGCTTGTCATTCAAACGTAAACAACATACACAATACCTACATGTAGAGAGCGTATTTAGAGCAAGTTATATACATGCTTACAGCGAGTGTGCAAGGCCTACCAGCAGGCTTACCACTATCTCTTAAACCAGTATTATTTTAAGCTTACTTCCGTTTTCCGTACCACGAAGTCCTAAAAAAAAGTTTACTTTGATATTGTATTGTTGAGAAGTTTTGATGACGTCATCGTAAATAATTAATTCAATCAGGTGTTTTTTTGACAGCTGACACTTCGCAGGAACAAAAACATTATTGTTTTATGAAGCTCATGGTACGAATCAGAGTATATGATTGTAAGCTTTAAATAAATTGTTCCTGTAGCATGATTGTCTTGTAAAAGTTGGTGGTAAGCCCCCTGTATCTTGTGCACCTTGCGATTCAACGCAACAGGATTCTGTTATCTATTGAAGCGTAGTTCAATAGATAACAGAATCCTCCTCCATTACTAGTCAACGTATGCAAAATTGCCAATATTGTATTGACAGTAGCTTAAATTAAAACGAAGAAAAAAATCTACACGTGTAGGGATCAGAGAGAGAGATTGCGTCTTCAAAATACCGTCTATACGCCTTCACCACTATGCCGCCGCACCGTCTGCTCGAACCACGAATAGTAAAAACGTATCTAATCTTTGTATCTATTTTTTTGAAGAAAACTTTTATGTGAAAATCGCTAAATCTGGCTGTCCCCATAATATTGCATTGTCATCGGACAAGTATGCAAAACTTTAACTCCGTAGGATAATAGGAAGTGGTTATGATTCAACTTGCGAGATTTGACCCAAACAAACAAGCATTGCAAGTTGAATAAAAACTCGTAAAAATATATTTGTTACCTGAGAATTCTGTGAGTTATTAACCGATTTAGAAAATTATTTTTGCCTTGGGTTCAATCAATATAGCCACAATCTGATCCCATATCTTTTTTCTTATATATAACATTCTCGTGTCACAATGTTAGTTACCTTACTCCTCCGAAACGGCTTTACTGATTTTTACTTAATTTTATATGCATATTTAGTAGGTCTGAGAATCGGCTACTATATATTTTTCATACCCCTTAGTTATAAGGGTTGTTCACCCTCAACATTTTTTTTTTAATTTATATGGCAAAACAACGTTTGCCGGGTCAGCTAGTATTTATATATAATTTCATCGATATTCGACCTTGGACTTCGAAGATAAATCAGAATTGGAGTCGGTTTTTTCTGTTACAAAATGAATTATGTATGTATTGTAGGCTTCTAGAAAACCTAGGTACATTTGCTGAAATATCTATTCAAATATAACAGACCGGTGTTTTTTGCTTAGAATATTATTATAGTGAAATTTGGAATAGGTACCTACTTATTTGTGTTTATATTGTAAAAAGACTAGATAAGGTATAAGAAGTCCTACAAGTATTTTTTTATTACCTGATAGGCTAGCATTTGACCGCAGTCTCACCTGATGGAAAGTGACGACGCGGTCGATTATAGATCATGCTTTCCTAGAAGATACCGATTCACTCGGGACTTGAAGACACCTAAATTATAGGAATCGGGAAACAGAGACAGAAAGTATCTGAAAGAGAGAGAGAAAATATCTGAATAACTTTTATCGATTGCTAGCTGCGACCCGCGGTTTCCAATAAAAAGTAACCTACCTACCTAAAACCTGTACCTACCTTTGTACCTTTTCCAGGACCTAAAGTACCTAAAGAGAAAGTGAAGAAGTTCTACTTGGAAGGTTGCTGATGTTTCTTTGGTTATTTTGTTGCTATGATATGTTGTATTATGTATAAATATTTTTTTTTTTTTTTTTTGAGTCATTATTTATATATGTTTATAATATAATATGTATTTATGTGTACCTAATATATATGTATGTTTATATGTAGGCATTTAGAATGTTGCTATTGTATTGTAGTTTATTTTATTGACATTTTATGTTGCTATTATTATTGTAGACCTTACATCCCCGTCTTTAACATTTCGATAATTCCTCTCCATCCAAAGGTTGCCTGGAAGAGATCGCTTTTAGCGATAAGGCCGCCCATTGTAACACTTTCTTTAATTGTTTTTGTGTAATGTCTTTAATTTAATGTTTGCAATAAAGCGTTTATCTATCTATATATCTACCTACGTACCAAATTTCATCGAAATCCGTTCAGTATTTTTTGCATGATTGAGATCCATCCATCCTCACAAACTTTCTAAGCGGTATTTTAGACCTTGAACTTGTACTTTCTATCTCTGAAAATACTGACCGGACGAAACCACAAAGAAGAGCTAGTAAACGAATATAAATAAACGCACTTGTATGTAGGTTTGTGCTTCAGGTCCTGGATTACATAGAATTTTTCTTTTAACCGACTTTTATAAAAGGAGAAGGTTCTCTATTCGATTGTTTTTTTATTTATTATTATTTTTTTTACGTTTGTTACCTTGTGGTTGTAATACCACCCACAGAACAAAGCCATGCCGTCAAGCGACCTAGTCGTGTTTCGGGATGATGTTCGGTGAACCATCGGGGAGACGGGTCTGAGCAGCCGCTCAACTGCCGTCTCTCTCTAGATCTATGTGCTCCATCTTAGGCCACATCATCACTTCACATCAGGCGAGATAGTGGCAAAATATGGATTTATTAAGCATAAAAAAAAAATAGAACTTCGTCCGTCATGAACCGGTTTGGAAAATTATTTTTGTGTTAGGTTCAGTATAGCTACAAAGTGGTCGCATATAAATTTCATCAATATTTGACCTTGGACTTCGAAGATACATTGAAGTCGGTTTTGATAAAACGTATACTGTCTTGTTTTATTTGTCATAGAACCCACAGCACTTTAAAAAAATACTAACATTGCATATTAAGCTACTCATACTGCCAATTACAGCCCCCTACCCATATGTCCCTCAAGCGCCAATCGTATATCGTGTTGAGTTCAGTTTAGGGTATAGATTCACTGCGACAATATTTTATGATGCCATTTATTGTCCCATTAAGTTTATCTCAACTTGTAGTTATTGTATTTTGGTATAAATTAATGAGATTAGTTCGATTTCTTGCTTGAATCGACAATAATTAGACCGTGTCTCATTACTCGCTGTGAAGCTACACCTTAATTTGAGCTCAACATGATATACGATTGGCGCTTGAGGGACATATGGGTAGGGGGGCAGGTTCATGCTTTTTAAACATAAAGCCGCTAGTGATCACAAATTAATACATAATAAGTATATGTATAGTTGTATACGCATTTGGAGGAACATATTTAGTTACTATTTATGCTTTGTGTGTGGTGGATGTGTGTAGGTGTGTAGTGTTTGTGTGTGAAGAAAAGTGAATGACGCTGTGTGTGAAGGTGAGCTTTGCATGTTTTAGTAGGTATTTATGTGTAATACACTACCGGTCAAAAGTTTGAGACCACTTCAAAAAAATTAAGAAAACAAATAAAAGTCAAGATATTTAAAACTTAATAAAAAACCGGTTTTATTCTTATGTTACACATATGGTTTAAAATCAAAATATAATTCAAGTTTTGACGAATACAATGATCTATAGAAAACACACACAAGATTAATTATACAGATTTTTCATCAAAATATCCCCCTTTGCATTTGATGACTCTTTGTACCAATCTTGGCATCCGAGCAATTAATTTATTAATTGTTTCTTGCGAGATATTTCTCCAGCTTTCTTCTAAAGCATTCCACATGCCCTGCTGTGAAGAAGGACATTGTTCTCGAACCTTTCTGTCTAGCTCTTCCCACAACAGCTCTATGGGGTTGAGATCGGGGCTTTGGGGTGGCCACACCATGTTTCCCAACACCTATTCAGCTTGTTTCTCTTGCAAATAGCCCCTACATAATTTTGAACTGTGCTTTGGATCATTATCCTGCTGGAAAATAAATCCTTGCCCGATTAAATTCAGTCCGGAGGGAATTGCATTTTTCTCTAAAATATCTTTATATTGCTCCTTTTTTATGATTCCTTTAATAAGAACCAGATTTTCCATCCCATAGCCTGAGAAACAACCCCAGACCATAACTGATCCACCACCATGCTTGACAGTCGGGACTACACACTGTGGCATCATTTTTTCTTCGGCGGAACGTCGAACAAAAACCCTTCTTTTTGAACCGAATATTTCAAATTTAGATTCGTCACTCCAAAGTACTTTTTTGAAGTCTTCTTCGGTCCAGTCTCGATGGGCTAGGGCCCATTGCATCCGCTTTTTTTTATTCTGTGGTTTTAGTAGAGGTTTTCGAACAGCAACGCGACCAAACAACTTGGCGTCTCGCAATCGTCTTTTCACTGTAGACACTGACACAGGTTTTTCCCGAGATTTGTTGACTTCAACGCGAATTTCTGGGGCTGTTAGGCGTCTATTTCGCTTGCTGGTTACTACGATAAATTTGTCTTCACTAGAAGTCGTAGCTCTTGGCCTCCCGGAGCGCGGACGATCTTGATTACTGCCAGTTTGTTTGTACCGCACAATAATACGATGAACACAAGTCTTTGATAACTTGAGTTGAGATGAAATTTCACGTTCAGATTTGCCTTCATTATGAAGAGTAACGATGGCAGATCGCGTTTCAATACTAATTTCGCTACCTCTTCCCATTTTAAAGACGTCTTGACTGTAGAATTCACGAAATCAGACTAACTGCGGATATCCGTCGATAAACATAAGAATACCGGGTAATAATAAAAATGAATAATATTTTAGGAATTTAGGACAATTGCATTGTTATTTAATGTAATATAATAGAAGTGCCAGGTGCGGTAATGACGTCATACATTTTTTACAATTCGTTATCGGACAAGCTCTTCCTCGGAACTTACTGAAGTTTGGAAACAATGCTTGTTTATTGCCCTTTCCTATTAGCTTTTTGGAAATCTTTATAAGCCATAGAATATGCAGATGTGCAAATCACTATTTACCATTATATGTTTTGCAAAATATTTACTAACAACAAAGGTTTTGATTAGTGGTCTCAAACTTTTGAGCGGCAGGTATGTATTATGCATTATATTAAATATAAGATGTATTATTATTATTAATATTTTCCGTATATTACGTTTTTTTATTTGCGCTTACGTTTGACAACAACTCACCTGATGGTAAGCGTAGTTGTGGTCTAAGGTGGAGCACGTTTGCCCATGAGGTGCTTATTCACTCTTGTTTTAAAGAGACCTAAATTGTAATTGGAAGGAAATAAGAATTCAGGTAGAGAACTCCACTCCTCAGCAGTACGTATAATGAAAGAGTCAGCGAAGCATTTTGTGCGGACTGGTGGTAAGTGCACAACGTAAGGGTGGAGTGACTCTCCTCGCCTGATTGTCCTAAGTTAATGTAGGTATATAAGAGATTCTAGTAATTCCTAAGTATGAAATATAGATTAACCCTGCTAATGTCACTGTGGCCGAAATATTTTTATTCCGGAAAAAGAAAATAACCTTAGGAAAAATCTATAAACCGAATTAACCGCGGAGGGAGTCCCAGGTATCAGAGTACCAACATAAAATAAAAGTCTTGGCAGCTACCTGCCCACTTTTATTTCACTTTGCATCAAAGTTAAATGCCTATTAAATTAAGTTAGCTAACTTTGAAAATGACCAAAGTTGTTAATGGTCTAAAATCCTTTCGGTGTAGCTCTTGCGGGTTTCTTAGGGATCTTTTTCGGATTTTTTTAGAAATACTAGTGAAGTACAATTAAAATACTTTGCGGATATTTTATTCTACGGGCAAATTGTTTTTTTTTTTATGTAACTGAGGGACTAGACGAGCTGGTCGTTTGCCTGATGGTAAGCAATACGCCAGCCCATAAAAATAACAGCAACACCAAGAACTATGTTTTGCCAAATCCTGCACTGAGCTCGTCACCCTGAGACAATTAACTGTTGAGTCTCATAATGGCCAGTAATTTCGCTGAATTTGATGGTACTGATTGATTACGAATCACTCGTTGGTTCGTTAAATATTCATTATTGAACGGAGTGAAGACTAGTCCACAATTCATACTCGTCCGTCTCTTTACTCTTGGTAGGTCACTCTTATGCGGAGCCCGTCTGGGTAGGTACCACAGCTTTGCCAGCCATCAAGCATCTGCCATCAAGCAGTATTGCGCAAGCATTACAGTGTCCCAGTTTGAAGGACATTAATTGTAGCCAGCGAAATTACTGGGCATATGAGACTTAATATCTGATATCTCGGGGTGATGAGCGCATTGCAGTGATACGCAGTGCTTTTTATGGTATCAAAAGTTCTGGGTGGCTCTGAAATTGTTAAAAGCAGGCGTGGCGCTTACCATCAGGCAAACGACTTGCTTGTCTCATCACTTAGATTCATAAAAAAAGTCATACTCGTAAAACAAAGAGAATTAAAGAAAAAAATCGCGACTTGGTCAAGCGACCTACTCATGTGTTCTGGATGATACCTGGCTCATGTTATTAGATATGTAAGTGACTAGGTGTGTCTAGCGTTTGCCCCGCGGTTTCCCGGGATAGTTACCTACACATTGTATTAATCCAGGGTATAAGCTACCTCCATCCCGAACTTCACGCAAATCCGTTGACCCGTTACAGTGTGAAGAAGTAACACACAGTAACTCTTTTACTCAGAAACTTTCGCATTTTTAATATTAGGGGATCAGGTAGGTTTATCATTTATTACAGAGTGAAGAAGTAACAGACACACTTACACACTTACACACACACTAAAGCACGAACTTTTACTTTTATAATATTAGTGTGATGTGATGATAAAAATTTTCGATTTTGCCATGTTGGAAACTATAGTAGCCTATATCTTTTTCTAGGACCTACATAACAAATATCATTTAAATCTGTTCAGTAGTTTTTGCGCGATTTGAGTAACAAACTTCCAACATTGTACTGGGTACCGCTTGTGAGGCCTGGCTTGACTGGCTTAGTGAAACCTGTGCCTACACACGCGTAGAATTTAAGTGTTTCTGTAGAGCGTGGCGTAGCAATCGGGTCATGCCTACGGCGTAGGGCTACGTGCTACGCCAATATAAGTAATGTCTACGCCGTAGCCATTCCATTTTCGTAAAAATATTCTTTTTTCTTCTCTCGTGTGTGTAATATAAAATTTATTAAAAAAAATATGACCTTAAGCAAAAACTAGTTAAGGAACAAATTATCGAAAATCCGATAAGAATTTACCAGCACAATTAAATCACACAAAAACCCATAGAACAAGCAGATCGTTCGCCCAAACCGATGTTGCCGCCGTGAAAGTTATGCGTCGAATGAATCACAGATCATAGCCGGCACGGTTTAAATAGGTTTGCTGCGTGAGTTAGCTGCTAAAAGTGAAGCCTTACTCTTAAAAATATATATTTTATTATACCCATTTTGCTGCGCGGAGCTGTACCTATTTTGCCAAGTGCGACGGGCCTGACATCTCATCATTGCTTGGCGGTTCAATATATGGCAAAGGTGTGGTGCTTCACAAAGCGGCCCGTTTGCCTCGACGATCTTTACACCTCAAAGCTAATATGTTAATAATTCAACAATTCTCTTAATAAAATCGTCAGATTTTCATCGTAAAGTCTAATCTCGCAAGCGATGAAATATTAACGCTTCTGAAAGGTGGTATTTGAATGAGACAGATCAAGCCATTGCCTTATTCATGAGCTCCCTAATTAATTCCCATGACGGGAATCTTTGTCAGGAAATTGTTCGACAATTTTGCTTAAATGGATATAGGTAGGTATAATGTTGAATTTAACCTAAGACACTTCAGGTTTGAGGTTAAAAGACGTCATTTATAAAGACAGAAACAAGCTTTGTCGTTTGATAAAGTGAGTGGCGAATTGATACGTCGGGCGGCAGTAGATCTAATGCATTGGAGTTCATAAACCAGGTAAAAAAAAAACGAATGATTTTCATTCGTTTTACTAAAACAAGCAGTATTTGTTTTTTATGCATTGTGACAAAACGGAAGCGTCCAAAAATAAAGAATGTTGTGAGAAGTAAGCTTCTGACTTTTTCTGAAATATTTTCCAATATACAGCATTAAAACTAGTCGAAACAAGTCGAAACAAGTCGAAACAAGTCGAAACAAGTTGAAACAAGTCGAAACAAACAAGTCGAAACAAGTCGAAACAAGTCGAAACAAGTCAAAACAAGTCGAAACAAGTCGAAACAAGTCGAAACAAGATGAAACAGTTGAAACAAGTTGAAACATATTTTTAGTAGTGTAAATTTGAAAACTCTTCGTTGAAAAGTTTTACTTTAGATTAAGTTACTGATAAATACATATATGCTAGATAGACAGAATAGAAGAGAAGCTTTGGTTTTTATTGTGATCAACTCAGCAGTACAATGCGTTACAAACCAGGGCCCCAATTCACTATGACAACTTGGAGAAATCACGTCGATTCCTTGCTTCGAAATCACATTGCTTCCTTCATTAATAAACGACATATCTATGACGCATTCATATATATGACGCGTCATAGAGACTACAAATTTCGCAGATGTCGTTTATTAATGAAGGAATCGACGTTTCCTTGAAGCAAGGAATCACTAAGTTGTCATTGTTACCGCCATGTTTGCATTGATGCAACTTCAATATGATAGGCTTTCCCTTTCTTACATGGTAATTAGGTGATTTGCTTTCCTTGTCCTTCACATATCTATATCCTGCCACGCATCTGTCACGTAGTAGCAAAAATATCTTATCCGCGACCAGTCATATAAATCTGGAAGTTAGACAAATCTTCCAAAGTGCAATTACACTGATTACCGCAACCGTGAAGTGCAAGTGAGCCACCGTCTGCACTGCCGCGAGTGCGTAACGTGAGTACCTATCGCGATCTCTGCCTGGAGGCAAAATTCAGGACTTCAGGCTCAGGACTTCAATCAACGGACTTCCCGCGAGAGCGACACAGAGGAGAAGAAGGTGCGTGGTTTCCAATTTCTATACCTAAGCAGATCTGCCGAAATACCATGTAGGTAACTAGTGTACCTAACGATTTTCAAATACAGTCCACTAAAATAAATATATATTTAATTGACGCCATAAGCCTTAGGGCACATACGCACATATTGACTTTAATCTAAACCCCGCAATGAAAGCACCTATCGTAATTCCTATAAATTTTCATTGCGTTTCAGATTTAAGGTGAATTTCTACATCGCCTGTTGGCTGATTCAGAACTTCAGATAACTCGTTGTCGGCCGAGTCAGTTTGATACCTTACGATCCAAAATATTGCACAAAAAACATACACATGTAATCGATACCGATATTATAACCAAAACCGTATCGAATTTTCAGGGCGGAATAACGCAAAAGTTCAAAGATCAAAGTTATTTATTCATTTATGGCATCAAGGACGCACTTATGAACGGTAATTATTACAATGACTCTACTACACAGCTCAAAAAGGAACCTCGATCGATATCAAGTCGAATCGATTCGGTATTCGTGATCGTGAGGTTCTGAATCGGGGAGCTGATTCCATTACATTTATTGGTAGCTATCACTTTTATGAACATAATTACTCAATGCGGAGGTTCTGTGGAATAACAATTGACAGTGACATTTGGTAATGTAGCAACGCTACAAATGTGGCATAATATAAAGTTCACTTGTGGTAGGTCTCTCGAATGCGGGAGGCCGTCTGGATAGGTGCCACACCTTTGCCAGTTATTCTGCCGATAAGCAGTAGTGCGCAAGCATTCTGTGTTCTGGTTTAAAGGGCATTGTAGCCAGCAAAATTACTGGGCACATGAGACTTAATGTCTGATGTCTCGGGGTGATGAGCGCAATGCAGTGCTATATACGCAGTACTTCTATGGTATTAAAAGTTTTGGATGGCACTGCAATTGTTATGGGCAGGCGTGGCACTAGGCGAACGACTGGCTCGTTTCATTACTCAATTCCATAAAAAAGGTGGTATTTAAATAAAAACTAAGTTAAATCACACGTAAATGCACAGCAACCGTGCGAGAACAAATACTACGGTGCAAACATTGCGGCCCGGGGCACATATTGACTTACAACTTCAGCCGACGCCCGTCAACCGATTCTGCACGTATTTGCTATTCTATATTTGCCGGAAAATTAAGTGATGGAAACAATACTCAGGTCATGTGTGATCGTAGGTGTTTAGAAGATAGATGTAAAAACATAAATGTGCAAAAACACAAAATACGTGTTACCACAAACGCTATTATACTTTCTCTGTATCGTCCTGGGTAAAAGAGAATGAAAGCAAAACCATGAATTTCTACGCGAGGTATATGAGAGTCACTAGCTTGTACACGCGACTCCGCACGCGTAGAATTCAGTAAAGTTTATAGTTTTTCTGTCTGTGTTGAGTTTATCACTATTAAGCATTACGTTTGGCTCTACATGTCTAATATTGGGCAAAGATAACTTTAAACATTTCGTCTTTTTCGCGTTTAATAACAAGTTGTTGGCAGCGAACCAATTTGAAAGAATAGCTAATACATTATTCACTACCCTTCCTATCTACCTTAAAGATTATCGATGTATCATCCGCAACAAGTACAATGTCTGCAAGGTACCATAAAAGGTAAGTCATTTACGTACACTAAGAACAAGAATGGCCCTAAAATTGAATCCTGTGGTATATTTTGACTTGATCCAGATGAAGTGACGCCATTTATTTCAACTTTTCTTATTTCAGGACGTAAAGTACACACAAATACACAAACACACACACGGATGAGCACACACCCTCTCACACATACTTGCACGTTCAAATAATGCTAGCTACGCCTCGCATTTTCCAACCGCAATTTTGCAAGATAATTTTCATATGTGTTAATCCAGGGTATAAGCTATCTTCATTCCAAATTTCACTCAAATCCATTGAGCCGTTACAGCGAAAAAAAAAGTAAACACACTTCCATAAAAACTTTCGCATTAATAATACACTCGAGAGCAATGAATCCGGGTCACTTAAAGAATGTTAAAAATCTCGGAAACTAAGAATGATAGGTTAATGCAATAAATTGTATTTAATAGACAATGTAATACTCCTTAAATGAAAGTAAAAAAAATATGAGTCACCATACATTTTATTAACACAAAATTACATAAAGAAAAAAACTGCTGATCTCTCCTTAAAACAAAAATAGGAAACATGAAATTTTTGAACTTTATTACGATTTTCTTGAATTTTAATACTTCGTATTGCCTCCTCGTGCTTCCATTACTGCGTTTATATACGCGGTTTGGCATGCTGTACACCAAGTTCCTTATACGATTTTGGGGAATATTCTCCCATTCCTCTGTGAGAGCAATTTTGAGCTCACGAAGCGTGATTGGGGGAGGGTTTCGTTGTTTTACGCATCTGCCTAGCTCGTCCCAAGCATGCTCGATCGGGTTGATATCCGGGCTGCGCGCTGGCCACTCCATACGAGTAATGTTCATCTCTTGAAGGTAGTCATTCACAATCCTACCTGTATGAGGTCGGGCATTGTCATGCATAAATATAGCATCCTCACCTAAATTGACCATAAATGGACCAACGTGATCATTGAGGATTTCTTCCACATATCTTACGCTAGTTAAAGAGCCGTTTTCTATGATCACCAGCTCTGTGCGACTTTCAGAAGAAATTCCGGCCCACACAAGTACAGACCCACCACCGTAGGCTACTTTTTCTTCGATGCATGCTTGCTTGAATCTTTCCCCTGGTCTTCGATACACTCTGTGTCTTCCATCGTGCTTGTAGAGCATAAATTTTGATTCGTCGGAGAACATAACTTTTGACCAATCTTCAATACTCCAATTTACGTGGCTCTGGGCATATCTTAGTCTCGAAATACGATGCCCACGCTCCAGTTTAGGGCCGTTTGCAGGTCTAAGGGGTTTTAAGTTAGATTCAGCAAGCCGACGTCTTACTGTCCATGCACTTGGGTTACTTCCTCCGAGGCGTCGAAACTGATTGGTGAGTTCAGTTCCTGTGAGAAAGCGATTTCGAAGCATGGTGTTCACCAAGTATCGGTCTTCTCGTGCTGTGGTACACCTGGTTCTGCCCGTTCCTGGTCTGCGTAGGTTAGAACCAGTTTCTTCGTAACGTCGGAGAACTCTTTGTACTGTTGACAGCGACACACCGACAGTCCTGGCTGTATCGCGCTGACTCCGGCCGGTTTCCAGCATTGTAAGTATTCTGGTGCATTCTTCAGGCGTAAGCGACATAATTTCAGCTTGAATAATGAATATAGAGCACTATCAACATGGTTTATGTACCCACATAAATGACAGATTACAAACAAAAGCAAAACCAAATGCTGTAATTTCGTAGTTCCATCTTCGAAAGTGGCCCTTTTTCAAATTTGATTTTTTTATGATATAACTTTACAATAACTAAGAAGTTTTAATACCTTCATTTAAGGAGTATTACATTGTCTATTAAATACAATTTATTGCATTAACCTAGCATTTTTAGTTTCCGAGATTTTTAGGATTCTTTAAGTGACCCGGATTCATTGCTCTCGAGTGTATTAAAGTGATTAAGGTAGGATTAGCCTTCCCTCATAGAAAAAGTATGGGTCGTAATCCACCCCACTCAACAACACATCTTGACGGTTGTTAATAATTAAGGTGATAATTGACCTGAGTATTCTCGTGTAACTAGGCGTGTAATCAAGTAATACCCTACAGAGCGAGATTAGTCGATAAGCTTAAGAAAAAATTGTCAACAGAATTATGATAAAAATAAACAGATACAAAAAAAATGAAGTTATAAGATAAATTAAAAGTGCATAGATGATGTGCGCCGAGAAAAAAAATCGAAGTGACGAAAACGGCACGGACATCTGTTCTGTGGACAGACAGCAGACGGGGGTTTTAGCCAGTAGGTGGCCTAAGCCAAGTCTGGCACTACCCGGATTCCCCGTATTCCCGGATTCTCCAGGTGTCCATGAGATTCCTTCGCCTGGGCAAAAAACCACGCGCTGTGAGATTTTTCCCCGATTAAGGTGACGTAACATTATGGTTTAAGACATTTATTTTCTCAAAAACAGAATACAATTCACTTATATTGAAAAACACTAAATAAACTTAAAATTAAAATTTTCATATGAGGGTGGAACGACAGCATCCGACACCAAGTGGATAACAAATACACTTACACATAGATTGACAGTAGGTAGCAGGTATAGAACTAAGGCAAGTATTACAATAACATATCTTATTATATAATCAGTAACAAACATGATAAACATTATTTTTATTTTGTGAAGGTAGATTTAATAAAGTTGTTAGAAACTAGTTCAATGGATGGCCATTGTTTTGCGACTGCCATATTAAGTATCGAAACTTACTTGCTATCATAATAGGTCTTGATAGCAATTATGTATACTTGATGTTAGATTAGGATTACTTCATAAGATTTAATTTGTATTGTTTTAGTTTTTTACATTACAAGCATTCTAACATTCAAACTTGTCACACACATTATACCTATATATCTGTTTTAGAGTTTAATAATCTATGCACCTACACTACCTGTTATACTCTGGTAATTGATTCGCTCTCTCTGTCTCTCACACCGCGTTCTCACGATCATTACGCGTTTCTTTAAATTAAAAGATTTTTATTTAAATAAAACCAAATTAGTAAGAAAAATACTTGGTGCCGAAACCAGGGACCTTAAGAGGTTTCGGTGGCCTATTGGCTTGCTACAGTCATTATAAATTAATAAAGTCATTTTGTGATGTGACGTTGATCTCGGGGGATAGAACCCTTGTTTATTGTTTCATAAAATGTTTAATTTGCGAAAATCTCAGTGGGACTTTAATTATTTATGAATAGTCTATACATAGTATTATAGTTTGACAGGTCATATCTCACACACTTTACAGGTCTCTCATATGCAGGGGGCCCTTTGGTTAAGTTCCACCACTGTGCCGGTTATTCAGCCACCGAGCAGTAGTGCGCAAGCAAACCTGTGTTCTAATAATAATTTGAAGGGCATTGTAGCCAGCGAAATTGCTATGAATCTGAGACTTACTATTTGATGTCTCGGGGTGACAAGCGCAATGCAGGGTCTTGCAGTACTTTTCATGATATTAAAATGTCTGTGTGGCACTGTTGTTAAAGGCAAGCGTGGCGCTTAACATTAGGCGGACTTACTCGTCTTGTTGTTCAGTTCCATAAAAAAGCACACCACGGAGGTTGAAGGTTCGATTCCAGCCACGGGATAAATGTTTGTATCACAAAAAATGCAAGCATTTGTTTTATGTCTGGGTGTAAGACGAAATCAGTCGGTATAATAATAAAATCCAGCAACTTTTTATGACTTTCTTGACTTTTCTTGTCTTATTGAAGGCTAAAAATCCTGTGCCCTTTTCCAGGACTTTGTAGATACGTACCAAACTTCATCAAAATCTGTTCATGACTCAGATAAAGTACGAGTATCCAGTTCGTGATTACGAGATGACAAAAATTTATCTGTGTTGACAAACACGTAGTTCTGATTTGAAACGAGGACAAACAAATACACGTCAATTCGCATTTATAATAATAACAAGCTGCGCTCCGCGGTTTTACCCGCGTTTTCCCAGAATAAAATCCTACGTAACAAAAGTTCTAAAAAAAATGGCCCTCAGTGTCTTGCCGTATCTTCTGAGTAGTGGTTCTTTTTCCGATACGGTGGTAGAGTCATTGTAATAATTGACGTTCATTAGTGCGTTTGAGACGACAAAATTGAATAAAGAACTTTTGAACTTGAACATGAACTATGCAGGATAAATAGTCTATTTCTTTTTCCAGGACCTAATGTCATCAAAATCCGTTCAGTAGTTTTTGCATGATTGAGTAACAAACATCTATCCGTCCATCCATTCATCCATCTGTCCATCATCACAAGATTTCTCATTTATAATATTAGTAAGATAATTCTATTAAGAATGTGAAAAATAACCCTTAGCTCAAAAAGAAAAGCGACGAAGGCCATTTTGTTCATTTTAATGGGAACGAATCCTTATCATTTATCATCTTGGACCTTGAGAGCCCTTGTGTCTTACAAACGGACTTTGCGGTGACTTTAACTGTCAAATAGCTTTGAGAGGTCAAGCTGAGATGCTTATAACTCTAAAGTAGGTAAAGCCAGTCTTAAAAGAAAAAATAAGGCGGACGATGCGTCGGCAAATTCAAAAGTGAAGCACAACACACATTTACATCATGCTATGCCGATCGGCCGTCACATTGGCTTGATATCGGCCCTCCGTCTACTCAAACAAACATAACGCCACCTTCATTAGCTACCATGCTTCTACAGCTTAATGTCATATGGCATTTTGCTGTGGGGGTCTGCCGCGGATATAGAAGCTATTTTTATTTTACAAAAGCGGGCGGTTCGCGCTATTTATGAGTTGGGTCCTCGCGAATCAATAAGTCTTTAAACAAATTAATGTATTAACTATACCTTCTCTGTATATTTATGAAAATATAATGTATGTTCGTAAAAATCTGCACAAATTCAAGGTGAATAGTGACCACCACAACATAAACACTAGAAAAAAGGATAGAATGCAGTACCTAGGTTTAGACTGAGTAAAACGAATAAGTTCTTCATGGGCAATTGTGTACGTTTTTACAATAAAATTCCAAAATGTATAACGGAGCTCACAGAAAGTAGATTCAAATTGAGTGTGAAAAATATTCTAATGAAAAAAGTATACTATACAGTTAGTAATTACATAGAAGTCAAAGATGCATGGAACATTCCGCTTCTGCCAAGTAGCCAACTGGCACATAAGAAAAATAAAATTGTCAAAAACAAACATAAAATATTGTAACAAAAGTTCTAAAAAATATGCCCCTCAGTTCTTGCCGTATCTTCTGAGTAATGGTTCTTTTTCCGATACGGTGGTAGAGTCATTGTAATAATTGACGTTCATAAGTGCGTCTGTGACGACAAAATTGAAATAAAGAATTTCTGAATTGAATTGAATTGAATTCAGTTGTTGCTTAGTGAGTTTCCGTCCGCCTTTTTAGTCATTCAAGCAGCCAGTATCATTTTTTACACTCCACCGCTGAATTGGATTTGCACTGAATAGAATACTCAGATAAAGTATCCAGCCTGGATTGGTGACGCTCACTCATTCCCATTACAAAAAGTCTGTCATTTTCGGTGGGGGACGAGGAAATGCACACAATTAAATGATCACTACTAACGCATTTATCAATCACGTCGCTACGCACGCACACAACTAAAGAAGCAAACACTAGCTTAAATTTTACGCACACAATCATATTCACACACAGAGACGTTATATCGGTACACGATATTTAAACGTCAATCACGTAAACAACTTCATGCTTGATACTATCGATATTGTGTTATCGATAATCTCTGCTAAAGCATGGAAGACACATAAAAATAAAATAAAACAGAATTATTAAATGACATATTCTGTTGCTCAAGTGAATAATAACTATCAAAGTTAGTTCGAAAGTTTTTTATTATTTTTTAGCATCACAAACGCACTTATGAACTTTAATTATTACAATGACTAAACAAACTAAACAAACATAAAATATACTATATTTTCTGTTTGTTTTTGACAATGTTATGTTTTTTTATGTGCCAGTTAGCTACTTGGCAGAAGCGGAATGTTCGATGCATCTTTGTCTTTTATGTAATTACTAACGATAATGATAGTCTATGTAATTACTATAGGCGATGATTTCAAATTAAACTTGCAATAACGTGAAATACGTTGCAAGAACTATTGCTGTATATGTATATGCTTCTTTAGAGAAGCATTCTAGCGAGGCACAATACTTCTTGCAATACTTTCTTCCATTATTCTTACCCTATACGGAAGAACAGGCAAACTTTATCGCAGATGTCGCCACAAGCGTATACAGTAAACAAACAAATGTCAAAATTGTATTTTGCAAAACAGTTATGAAAAACAATTGTTGACTGATATTTTTGGTAAAAAATGGTATAATATAGTCATTTCAAAATCAGTGAATCAACTATAATACTGAAGTGCAAGCTTAAATATCAGGACACAAAGTAACTAGAAAGGTTGGTATTTGAAAGTTTTGAGCATGTCCAAAGCTTAATGTCATTGACATATTTTGAACTGTAATAGAAGTCAAAGTCAAATATCATTTAAACAGGTACGAAAATGCACTTTTAAACGTCATAAACAAATGATACAAATAAAATTAAAAGTATGTTAAAAATTGTAACTTAAGTTAACATGACTTTGAAAAAAAATATGTTTACCTATTTTTTTCCTATACTGAAATTGAAGTTCGGGCGCAGAAAGAAATGCGAAAACTGACTCAAGAACTGCGAGAACAAGTTAACACACACGAATATAATAATCAATTATGGCCAGAAATATGCGTTGATAAAGCTGGTACTTAACCTAACTTAAACCAATGACTTGTGTAATACATCATTTCATATACATACATACATCATTTCCACAAGCTTGAATCCAGGCAGCTCGACTACCTGGTTCTTTTGGGAATCTGCCAAATAAAAGTGTAATACAACAATTGTATTTTTATCGACATATTTTTAAACATATTGATTTTATCGATATCTAAATTGGTTCTGTCCCTGCACTAATTTCACTCCGGTTTTTTGACTGTGTTGCTAACGTTCAAATAATATAAGTGCCTATTTTCGATTAGGTCATTCTCATTAGTTACTCATTATAGTAGATTTTTCCCGCGACTTCGCCTGTGTCCAGACAATATAGTCGTCTTTTTTCAAAGACCATTTTCGCAAGACCTCCCATATGAGAGCGCCAACCACCCACCCAACCGGTTTTGATGTATACAAGTGCAGCAAAATTTTTAAAATACCAAAAATGCTGTTTATATTTTCTCCACTATAAGGACAAAACTTTCTCAATGCAAGAGAAAAGGTAACATACCCTGGAGGTCCCAAATTTTTGCCACACCTGTATACCCTATAATCATAGCTGGAACTTATAATACTAAACGCTGAAAACCAAATTAAAATCCATTCTGCAGTTTTCGAGTCAACAATTATTCAAAATAATAACATGTAGGTATATAAAATTGTAATGTAAAACAATATTTATTATTAGTTTCAGTTTTATTTGACTTTCTTATAACGTGCAGGAAAACAGAGCTTTTGCCGCCTAGATACATGAAAATAAGCTAAAAAATTTATCCGAAATATAACTTTTTCGATTTAGTTGCAACACTATGTGAGTTTATGTGACTAACAATAATTTTCAAATTTTCGCTATTTTAGTTCATTATTTGATATAAAAACACATACAGATGAAAAATTACGTTATCCTTGGTGTAGTTTGATGTCCTTGAAATTTTTTTGCACCAATATATGCTGCAACTTGGCATTTTTTTAAGAGCTCTTTCGCCCGCAACGACAGTTGGTGAATGGCGCGTGATGCGCGTCAACTAGTTTTATATAACGTCGTGGATTTTTTGTCCTTGACGTTTGGCAAAATTGGCGAGAGGGGTAGGCCTGTCGTGTCGACTCAGTTTGGCTGTCTACTCGAAGATAGAATATGAATTTGAGTTTTATTGTTTTATTTTGCAAATCCTATAAATTAAAAAAAGTCACCATTTGAAATTTTTTAACATCCATTTTATATTTTATTTCGAAACAATATTCAAAAACAGGAAACAAGTATTTTTTCTTATTAACAGATTCTAATGATAAATCTACTAAAATTAATTTTAGATTGTCGTTGGATTCTATGTTACAAGTTGCTACAAGGTGGTTCCGTATAAACCTTGGACTTTGAAGATACATCAGAATTAAAGTCAACTTTTTTTGTTTTAAAATGCATAGGTTTTTTTTTTAATTTATTTGAAGAGCTTTGTCGCTGTGCGACCACACTGCCGTGTAAAAACAAAATATTATCATCACCTAATCCGATAATTTATATAGTACTAGGGCTTCATCTTCTTCATAAACCCTGACCTTTCTTCATGGGCAACCTCATGTAAACTGTATGCTAATGTCTAGTTCAAATAGACATCAGAAGACCAGGATACTTCCATCATTAATGTTTGCTTTGGAACTTCAATAGAGCTAATTCTGTAATGCTATCGTGATGCATTTGCCAAATGATAATTAATTTTATATATGCTACTAGCCGCGTCCCGTGAGTTCACCAGCTAGGGCAATATTCTGGCATAAAAGTGTCCTAAGTTATTTTAGGATCTTCGTCCTCTACGTCCATTCTTGTCCTATGTTATTTTAGAATACAATATTAAACTCAACACCATAAAAAATAGCGCAGGTTATTTTATTTATAGTATATTTTTATTTATAACTCATTCTACATTGACCATCTAAATATGTTCATTGCGTTTGAGATTTGAGATGAATTTCCAGCAGCGTCACGCTTGATTCCATTAGATTATTTTAGGATGTTTTTTAAAACTAATATTGGATTAATTAGCATTCGCATCATTAATAAGTTGCAAAACTTATATTAGCAATAATCACATTAATAGTAGTTGCGAAATTCGATGAATGCTAAAATTCATCGCATAGCACGCGTGCACCTTTATCCGCAATAATGCGAACTGCCATGGTCTGTTATTGCTAATGCTGTTCCGATTGCGAATCAACGGCGTCGTCTGCGCGATTTTTAAATCAATTTATTGTTTTTTTATGACGTTGTAACTCATTAAACTTTTTAAGACTAAATATCTATGACTATATGAGAATAGTTCAATTAATTTTTTTTATAACTTAATACACGATATGTAATAATAAAATTTCATACAAACGATTTCAACTACAAAATTTCATTCTGCAATTAGCATCGCAATAGCACATAGCATGCTAACGAATAATATTTCGCATGCTAATGAAATTAATGAAAAATAGCAATAATATAGGTATTATTAGGATGTATCACCGACGCCTTTATAGATATGTAAATAGTATGTTATTTGGTGACGGTGTGAGTTTCAGTGGTATTCAGTGGAATTGTCTCAGAAAACCCGATCAATTTATACAATCTCCGAATTGTAATTAATGTATTCAATTAAAATGTATTAGGAAACCAATCAATATCTATGTAGAGCTTGTAGTGTTGATGTTATTAGCCACTTGGGCTGTGAATAGCGCTATTGTGTAAGGCTTAAGCTAGGGACCCCTATTCTGGGAGAGAGCTATTGCTAAACTTGAAGTTTTGAATCCAAATTTCTGATGGGCATATGAGATGTCTCGGGGTATATATCTAGTGTATAGACGGTACCTTAGCGGTCAAAGGTTTAATAAAGAAGCCAGTGAGGGAGTGATGAAACAAAATAATAAATTAATTAAAAGTCAGCCGCGCAACAAACATGAATGTCAAAATATTTAAACAAGAATATGACAGATTAAATAAAAATTAGGAACCACGTTTTTATGCACCTTTTGAGGTTAGGTCGTAATTAATGTATTTAGAATTCATTATCATCGAGTTGTGAGCTACCCTGAAAGTTTCAGCCGGATAGCTAATCGAGAAGTGCTTGAAATTTGAGTTATAAGATTCCATCCCGAACGACACAGACAACAAACACACAGACAAACATGAAAGTGACTTAATAAAAACGTCATAATTTTTTTTGTGGCAAACTAGGGTATGATTTTGTTGCATTGAGGAGAGACCTCAATGTTTTGTTGTATTTCAAAATGACGGTTGTACCGAATTGGGAATTATGCCAAACTCTTTGCAAAATTCATCAGGCTGTCACATGCCATTGCTTCTAAATCAAGGAATAAAAATCTAATAAAATAAAACATAAAAATAAAAATCTAATCTAATCAAATAAAATATCATAATATCAATCTAATCTAATAAAATCGGAAAAACGACGTAATTTTGGCGGGAAACTCTCGCCATATATCTCGCAAGGGAAAATGCCGCGTTGAAAAAATTTTAATACCTTCTCTCCTCAAATCCTTTCGGGGCTACGCAGACGGACGACTTTATTCCAACTTTTTTTTTACTGGTTAAAGGCTTGCGTTTGACCATCATCTCACCTGTTGGTAAGAGATGATGTGGTCTAAGATGTAACATGCTCGCCTAGATGATACCTCTTCGATCTCGATTTGAAGAGTCCCAGGTTTTAGTTGTCAGGAAACACAGACATTGGCAATGCGTTCCACTCTTTGGCTGTTCGTAACTGTGATAGAACGCGTACGTTTAATAGACGCTTGTTACACAGCACGGTTCTTATCATCATACATACTAGTAATACAATTGTAAGTCTTATGTCTACGTTCAATAAAGGTTAAATTCGCTACTTTCCAGTATCTAATGAAGTGTCAGATAAAATTTAATACGATTTTGAGCAAATTATATTTTGTTAAGCGTTTTAGTCAAATTATGTGAAATATACATAATTGAACAGCTTCTCTGGTGTAGTGGTTGGGCAGGTTACCTGAAATCACGTACACCATTGAGCTTGCGGGTTCGATTCCGTCGCGACGGGACAAATGTTTGTGCACAGAGAAAAAAATAAGCGGAAGCATTTGTATCGTGTCTGGGTGTTGTGAGACCGTGGTCCTCGTAGTTCCTGGTTGCCTATATACAGGGAATCCTAGTTAGGGGCCACGAATAATGTTTGAGATCGATGGGTGAGAAAAATCATCACAACTTTAGGTTCTAGTAAATTATATTTTATTCACTGTTCGTCTGCATCGTCCTTTCGTCTGAAACTTCGTAAAATTTCGAACTTTATATACAGAATCGCTGACAAAGGGGGTCGCGATATTGAAACGGTTGAAAAACTGAATAACGTAATATTCTTTGTAGAATTTTAAAATATAACCACCGAAATTACTGGGCATATGAGACTTCATATCTGATGTCTCGGGGTGATGAGCGATATGCAGTGCCACGCAGTGCTTTTTATGGCATTAAAAGTTCTGAATGGCACTGCAATTGTTATGGACAGGCGTTAAGGGTTATGGTGTAGGAAAAGGACATGATCTGGTTAGGAGCTGGGCGAAAGAAGGAGCGGGACAGTGAAGGGATGGGACGGAGACGGGATTGGGATAGGAGCGGAGCGGGTACAGGAACGGGATTAGAGTGGGATGGAAAATTGTCGGGAACAGGTTAGATTACTTCACTACCAGTACTAAGTCGGAGGCAACAGCTAGTATTATATCTAACTATATTATGCCAAACAGATATGATACGTATGATATGATTAACAGATACATACATATATTGTATTCATATGTTTGTAATACAATTTCAATTAAACCAACAAGACCCAGTTTCCAGAATATAGTCCCAGATCCCCGAGTACACTGGATTAGCGAACAATACGTTATATTGTCGCAGATAATGCATTATTGATCACTAACAGCCAGCCAATAGTTTGTGCAGTAGGGCATGAAAAATATGATAATACATAGTTGCAGAACGTCTTGTTAGGACATATGTTGACATATGTCATTTTATTATTTATGTCAGCCATTTCAATTCCTGGTCTATCTAAAGATTGAAAATTTGACCGTTGATAATTATTTTAGAAATCACGTTTCAAGTACTATATCATCGACATCAGTATAGTTTATGTTATATCATCTCTATTTAATATCTATTTATGTCTACTTTATTTTGCCTAGGTTAATTTGCAAGAAAAAAAAAACTATTATATAAAAACACTTACAGAAAGCTAAATACCTAATTTAAATACTACACTAATAAAAAATTGACGTACAATGGGCGGTCTTGTCACTAAGAGCGATTTCTTCCTTACCTGCAAGATATTTGCGTAGTTGCACCACCACCCAGAACTTTGTTTTGCAAAATCTTGTGCAGCGCAGCACTGCGTAAACCTGAGAATTGTCTCAGGTTTGAAGTATTGACTTCTAAGTCTGATAGTGCATATTAAATTTGAAACAGACATTTATTAACGTCAATTATTTAAGAACTTTATTTTACTGTAAGTGCCCTGTAACTGGCAACATTTTCATTAAGCCTTCATGTCGGGGATCGGTTCAAAACGATGATTTCAATATGTCCGCATCACAAACTGAATTACCTTCGGGGAAATCGTTGAGATAATTTCATAGCGGGCTGGTCTGATTCAATAATTCAATGACGTAGTATTGAAGATATTTTTTATTAGTAATTCTTACGATCCGCCCTATTTTCGACGGATGTAAATATAAATGCAGGGTTATAAACTCTAACTCTCCTAAAGAAATTTCCTAAAAAATAGATATAACTGCATCAAAATCCATCAAGTCGGTCAAGTAGAGTACAAAACGAAATTAAATAAACATTTATTTCAGACAAAATCCATAGTTTTTTAGACACGCACCTAAATCACTATGGTTAGTTCAAAACTGTAATTAAAATTAAATTGTATGCAGCAGTGAAGCGGTACTTGCAAGGTCAAAATCAGCTTTGGTAGAACTTGTTGCTAAGCCAGCAGGCTATTACACATACACACATAACGAGTAAGTAGAAAACGTGTGAAATAAACTGCGCAATGTACAGCCTCGGCACTGAAATTGAAAGGTAGCCTCCGGTAAAAGCCATTGACATGACGTGTGTTTCGGCAGTACAAGTCATGAGATATACAATGCAATACTACAATAATACAATACAACTTACAAATTAAAGTACAATGGGCGGACTTTCGCTAAAAGCGATCTCTTCCAGGCGACCTTTGATGGATGCATTGGACGGAGTTAAGTAACGGAATGAGAAAGGCCGGCGGTGTAAATAAAATAATAATAAATTATGTGTTTTATCCTAAATTCAAATACAAGTGTATAAATAATATTATAATCTAAGTATATCTACCTAAAATACACAATACAATACACATAATATAAATATAATGAATTATATATTTTAAAGATGTTGTTTTATTGATGAGTATTGTCTTTGTCAGTTGCTTTTTCACTGGTGGAACGTGGGCATTGTAATATAACTCTAGTCTAGGAAGATATTTCAAATACTATTTTACTTCCATTTTTCCTACATTTTTTCTTTCAATCCACTTCTACTTCGACTTCCACTTCACTTAAGTCTACCTCCAATTCTACTTACACGTCTACCCACGCCTATTCCAACTCCCATCTTTTTTACGCTTGATTGATTTGGGCCTTGGCCATGGCCACTATCTCGCCTTGTGTGAAGCAATGATGTGAGTTAAGATGGAGCACATAGATCTAGAGAGAGACGTCAGTTGAGCGGCTGCTCAGACCCGTCTCCCCGATGGTTCACCGAACATCATCCCGAAACACGACTAGGTCGCTTGACGACATGGCTTTGTTCCCATTTCTATGTCTTTCTCCACGTCTACTTACATGTCTACTTCTACTCACCTCTCTCTCTCTCCGATCGATCCTTCCTGACTGATGAAGATCGTGATCACCATGTCTCATCCAGATGTGTGTTGCACGTCTCCATCCGTTCCTGTCCATTTGGACTAAAGTCTCAAGCTTGAATATCTTCCTCTTCTTTAGCTGGTCTGACCATTGCGTTAGGGATTCACTCACCTTATGCCTATGTCCATTTCCATTTTTGTCTACATTTTTTTACATCATTCTGGGTCTGCGTTTGACCATAATCTCACCTGATGGGAAGTGACAATGTGATCGAAGACGCGTGGTACGCTTACCCAGTAAATACTTATTCATTCTTGATATCAACACACCCAGATTGTATTTATTTGGAAACACAGACGACGGCAAAGTATTCCACTCCCTTGACGTTCGCTCTTAAAAGGATGACCCAAAACATTTAGGCGGAACTTCTGCTATGTAGAGATGCCGTTGTGCCAATGGTATTTAACTTTTACTTCTATTTCTCTTTTTCGACTTTTTCTTTTCCTATTCCTATATAAATCAGGCTTAAAATGTCCAGTTATTTCACACTGTCTAAAGCGTTTATAAATTACCCCACGTCCCATGGCGTTGTCGTATTGCCAGTAACGCGATTACCCCGCCAGCCGGGTGACGCGAGGCCGATGTTTGATGTTAATTAGTCGATTGCCTAACACTCCCCAGCGGGGCTGATTGGTCCACGACTGCCTACATAGGTACCTTTGGGCTTTTAATTCTTGATGAAGGCCAATGTAAATAAATGGTAATAAGGTAATGAAATCACGAGACAGACAAATATTTGGACTTTATTTACAGCCTGTGATGTAGTGTTAGGGAAAAGCAAAATGTCTTTTGATTAATATTAATAATAATAATTCATTATTTCGAACTTAAGAAAACAGTGGCTACATTAGTGGCTAAAGTAATTCTAAGACCCATATTATATACCTTACAGACTAACATACATTCCATAATATTAAAACTAATTTTATTAAGCTACTACACAACAGGGAATTGTTTTCTTCTAGGTTCCCTATACCTGTAGACTATACTCCTACAGGCTAGAAGTCCGGGGCGAGAAACATCTTGGTGTGTTCAGCTGGAACCTGGAGCGCGTAGGACTTGAAGTCAGTAGCCCTAGTCATTATAATATTTGGCCTGAGTATTGAGGGACTTGTATCCTAGTAGTTCGTCGTTCTCTGCATGGATACGAGAAATCCTAGTTATGGAGGCTAAGATATATTACTATGTATATTGTTAAATTGGATATTTTTTATGTAAAAAAATACCCTAAAGCTTTCAGAGCTTTATGATTATCCTAATCATTTAACCCATCAATTTCTGTTCTACATGCGCGCGTCGTTGCCATTTAGCAAGACATCGTCTAGGTAAAGAAAACACAAAATTCAAAAATTATATTTTAAGTAACAATAACCATTATTTATTATTGCAAAATAAATATCCAAAAAAAAGTAATGGAATAAAAAATATTAGATTTAATGATAGGAGTTATGAACTGAAAGCTTTCTGATGTTTTACAATGATCCTGTATTTACCAGTAAAGTGATGTGTAATTCGAACACATCATTTCCTCAGTAAATACAAGATACATCTCGTTTGTACAAGCAAACCTAGCTGTCCGAGAATGGGACATCACCGACCATTATCATTGGTAGAATAGAGTACGTTGCAGAAGTGACGTAATTATTTTTTGTTATGCACACCTCAGCAACGAGATAAGACATCCATAACAATAGCAGTGCCATGTAGAACTTTGAACGCCATGCACAATACTGTGTAGCACTGCATTGCGTTTGTCACCCCGAGACATCAGACAATTCTTCTGAGCACAGTTTATTTATATCTCAATTTATTTATAAAAAAATAACTATTTATAAATAAATAATTTATTTTAGAAAATTATGCATACTTCAAGTTAAGAATATGAAAATTGAAATAAATTAAATTAAACGAAATTAAACTCAATAAGAGCATAATGACAATACAACAAATAAATAACACAAATATATGCATGATTTATGAATTTAAATATTTTTAAATTGTGGCGCTAAATCATTAGTTTTTGATATCTTGCGTCTCTGTTTCCCGATTCTTATAATCTAGGTGTTTTTAAGCTCGAGTGAATCGGTATCTTCTAGGCAAGCATGATTCATCGTCGACCGCGTCATCTTTCACTTTCCATCAGTTGAGACTGCGGTCAAATGCTTGCCTATCAAATAATTAAAAAAAAATGATAACACTGGACCAAAGAAAATTAACTATACTGGACCTTGCTTACGTTCTGTCTCACTCAACTCTAATATGCTTAGTAATAAATTAAAAATTTGGTTGCTTGGAAAAACATTACATTTCAAGAGAGCTCTATCACATCTAGAGCTCTACAGTTCCACATAGTGATGTATCATCAATCTTGTCCCATGTGATTAAAGCAAAGAGATGAATTACGCCGCATGTTGGGGAACTACGTTATACGACTTCTCAAAACGTGCGGAACGAATTCTGCTGTATGTTGTTGTAAGAAAGTTTATGATGAAACATGTTGTAAAGACTTCATCATGATCAGGGCCCTAATTCACTATGAAAACTTGGCGATTCCTTGCTTCGAAATCACGTCGTTTCCTTCATTAATAAATGACTTCTGCGAAATGCGTCACAGACATGCCGTTTATTAATGAAAGAATCGGCGTGATTTCGAAGCAAGGTATCGCCAAGTTGTCATAGTGAATTGGGGCCCTTTTTGTTGCTATACACTGCTGGACATGGGTCTCTGCAACTGGATGCCACTGAGCGATCCCCGGCTACTCCCATTCAGCTGCTACCAGCCACCCTGCGAAGATCGTCGACCTAGCCTGAGGGCGTCGTAAACGCATACCAAACCGCAGTATCGAATCACGTCTCAAGGCCACGTTTTGAGAAAAGTGTCGCCAGGGGCGACTTACAAAACTTCCAGAAAACATTAAATGGTTTTTTAATGGAATTGAATGATGAGACGAGCAAGTCGTCATGCTGATGGTAAGCGCCACGCCTGCTCATAGCAATTGCAGTGTCACCCAGAATTTTTAATACCAAAAAACACTGCGTGGCACTGCATTCCGCTCATCACCCCGAGACATTTGATATCAAGTCTCATATGCCCATTAATTTGCTAATGCTAATGCTTGAACACTACTGCTGGGCCGTTTTCACCGTTTTCGCCGTTTTCAAAGCTGTTTTATTGTAAAATCTAATGAATAGTTTAACACGTTGGCATCGCGAGAACAAATACTTTTCTATAACGTGAATTTTGGCGGCGATTTCAAGTGCAATGGGTTAATAGCCAATAGGTTGTCAAATTGCTTCACCTGCTGTCAGTAAAGTTAGTTTTTACAAGCTTTTATTTAACTTGCAATTTATGTGTTTGTCCGGGTGGAATCTTGCAAGCTGAATTAGAACCACTTCCTCTTCTCCTACGGAGTTGATATTTTACATACTTGTCAAAGTCCGATGACAATGCAATATTATGGTCAGCCAGCTGATCTGATGATGAAAACAGAAGGTGGACAATGGAACTCCTTGACGGATAATCGTAAACTACTAGTGTTTGGGCTCATTTTAATCTGCGTGCGGTTCCGATTACGAATTTGTTGAAAGCTTGTCCTTAAAAAAATATTTTTTAACAATAACTTATTAATACTAAATATTAAAAATTATTTATATCATAATAGTACAATTACAATTTGTTGCGACTCTAGACAACAAACTAAGTGTTGACACACCTGTATCTTGGCAGTTAGCTTCTTCCCAGTTTTGTATTAAGTGAAGTAACAAAGGGAGCGAGTGTGGCTCAGTGAGAACACGTGCGACTTTCGATCCGACGCATCCGAGTTCGAATCCCGCTGGCCCCGCACCACTGATTTTCTTAAGTTATGTGCGGATTTAACACTCGCTCTGAAAACGGTGAAGGAAAACATCGTGAGGAAACCGGCATATCCCAGAATTTATAACAAAAATTTAAGGATATGTGACATCCACCAACCCGCACTGGGCCAGCGTGGTGGATTATGGCCCATACTCTCTCTACGAGGGAAGGCCCGGGTCCCAGCAGTGGGACCGTAATGGGCTGATGATGATGATGAAGTAATAATAATAATATGTAGAAATAATAACAATATCAGCTATAAATAATTAAATAATTTTAGATATTTAAATAATTGTCAATAAACTTGTAGTCTCACTGAATGTTATGCTCGATAGTTCAACGCTGACTTTATAGATGGCGCTAGTATTGTATACGATTTAGAACTTGCTTTAAATTAAATACAACAATATCACAAAGGATCAATAAAATTAAGTTATATTAATAACGCTTAATGCAGTCTAATACTATAAATAAGCGTCATCTATTTTAATAAAGCGTAACCATGAATCTGAAACTCCAAAATATTTAGTTTAATAATTTTTCACTCGTGCACCGTAATTTGACAGCTCTTGCAAATTGCGCAAAGCTCGCGGCATTCAACAGGCATATTACATTTTGCTGTCAAATTATATAACTAATGAAATTCTGGACAATGAACTTTACAGAACAAAGTTTTAGGCACACGTACCTTTAACAAGGGCTTTTAGGTTGCCCTCAGACAACTTATAATTTTACTACGTTTTTATTAAGTCACTCTCTTGTTTGTCTTTTTACCTGTCGTGTCAGGTGGAATCTTGCAACTTAAATTTCGAGCACTTATCCATTAGCTATCCGGCTGAAACTTTCTGGGTATCTCACAATTCGATGACAATGCATTCTAAATTCGTTTATTATAGGCGCATAACAACGTGGTTTTAAGATTAATTATATATATGTTTTTAATTTGTCACTCTTGTTAAAAGATATGATATATGTACACCTCTCTTAAAATATGTAACTATACATAAAAAAAAAACATATAAATAGTTCTGTGATACACTGACTGGTAGACAACGCATAGCATAGCTCAAACTAATGAAGATAGAAAAAAATTGCACTTCATATAATTAATTATAGAAAGAAAGAAAGAAAAAACATTTATTCAAGACATCACACATCATAACACTGAACATACTAAAATAAAGAGAAAACATAATCAATTTTTAGAAAAAATCAAAAACCGACTTCAATGTATTTTTGAAGTCCAAGGTCACATATCGATTACATTTTTATGGGGCCACTTCGTAGCTATACTGAACCCATACGCAAGAATTTTTTAAATCAGTTGATGACGGAGTTCTGAGGTAACAAAGGTAAAAAAAATAAAAAAAAATTAAGAAAAAATAAATACATATAATTACGTATGATAGTGGCTTTAAAATGTAGGCCTTAACTATACGGTCCAAAGCAAACACAATAAGCTTGCACTCTTAATAGTAATTTTCACGGTAATTTTGACGGTATGTTTTTTTTGTATGTTTGTTACGCGATTACTCCGCCAATTAAGAATTGCTTTTGATGATTCTTTTTTTGTTCATACATCAAAGGTGGTTCCATATATAATGTTATCGAAATTGACTCAGCACTTTTTGAAAAAAAAACAATAAAAACCAAAAATATAAGTTACGTCATGAAGTCGGTTCTTAAAATAGCCAATAGGGATTCTTAGTTTCTCTTTTCTTTTTAAAAAAGATTCTGCAATTCTATTGGTTAAAATTACGTTACCACGTACGAACCTTAAAGATCTGTGAGAGATTGCACCTTTTATGGCTGTCCATTAGAGACAATCTTGCCTGGAACTCTAGGCAAACGACTTCCTCGTGTAGTCAATAAATTGTATAACACAAGTTAGAGCATGTATGGAGTACTGCAGCCATGTATGGGACGGTGCAGTTAAATATCAGCTTGCGGCTCTGGACTCGATTGAACGACGCGCCCTTAGACTAATCGGCGATAAGGCCCTCGATGGGAAGAAGGTACAAAGCCTTGAACACAGAAGACAAATGGCTAGCCTGTCGATCTCCTACAGACTACATTTCGGGAAATGTGCTCAAGACCTGCATCAGCTGATTCTTTCATCCCCATTCCATCTTAGGACCACCAGGCGCGGAGAGTCACTTCACCCTTTTCACCCTAATGTTGTGCACATACCACCAGTCCGCACAAAGCGCTTCGCTGACTCTTTCATTATACGTACTGCTAAGGAGTGGAATTCTTTACCAGAATACTTATTTCCTTCCAATTACAACCTGGGTCTCTTTAAGACAAGAGTGAATAGGCACCTCATGGGCAAATGTGCTCCACGTTAGACCGCAACTACGCTTACCATCAGGTGAGTTGTTGTAAAACGTGAGCCCATTTAATCATAAAAAAAAAATAGCAAAACAGTGCTAATGTAGATCGATGAACGTAAAACGAGTTGCAAGAAACTAAGTTAAGCTTAGTTTAGGTTTAGCTTACAAAGTTTTTCGACGTCAACCTTTGTGTAGTAACATCAGAGGTTTTAATCCATAATAATTAGCAGTCGCCAGCAACTTCATTCGCGTCGTACAATAAAACTGCTGTGGCTGAACAACCATTCTGCTGTCCTGCATAAGACTGAATAAGCTTTTGTTATTTGGCTAGTTCAGGCATGTTCGTACATTTATGTCGATCACAGCTAACATGTGTTTTCCTACCTTGCTACATTGTCTCGAGTTTCTCTACCATTAGCCAACAATGGTGTCAGCCGAGAACGTATAGTTGTGTTCATAAGGTTGTGATACTATGCAGACAGAAATTTAGACGGATTTGTAGATAGGTAATAAACAAAAAAGATATTCTGTTTTATATTTTTTGTTCTTAGTTACTTTTTTGTATTTAATTTTGGCGCCAAACGATCACATACAAAGATCCTGGCTCTTAACTAGGATTCCCTAGTATCTAAATAACCAGGAACTTTAAGGACCATGGGCCCACAACATCCAGACACGTAACAAATGCTTGCGTTTTTTGCACAAACATTTGTCCCTTCACGAGAATCGAACCCGCAACCTCTATGGTGGTGGTGTATGAGATTTGAGCCAACCAGCCCAACCACTACACCACAGAGGCTGTTTATCTGTTACTTTTATCAATATGATATTTTGTTTTTACTGTAATGTCTTCAAACCGAGGGTTCCGACTGAAAATCAGTGCTAAGATGCTTTAGAACACCTTAGAGTCAGTATGCTGAATCGGAACCTTTTCCTGACATCACGGAACATTTTAACCGTAATAGTTAGTTTTCTTTGATTTCCCTGTGTTGTATTTATTGTCTTTGTTTAACATTGTCGAGAATGTTGTGTGACGTCATGAATACATGTATTTTCTGTCTCTCTATCTAATGTTTTAATGCGAATCCTACTAACATTAAAAAAATATTGTGAGGATGAATGTTTGGTAGAATCACAAGAACTACTGAACTGATTTTGATGAAATTTTATAATTAGGCTGTGTGCATCCTTAATAAACCATAGGATACTTTACTTTGGAAAGTTGACCATGTAGGTAAGTAATAGTTATAGAAACTATAGTAATAGAAACCGTCGGGTGCAGTTAGTATTTTAATATAGGCTAGTAAAGTGGGTGGTCTTATCGCTGAATGTAATTTCTTCTAGACAAATTCGTGGAGGAGGTGTACCCACACCTCCTCCACGAAAGCAGACGAAATCTAGTCCGGTCCAAGCAATATCTCGCATCACGGTGTGTCGCGAATAAATTAACCTTAAAGTTTTTTATACAAAATTCAACCATAATTAACATGTTCACTGAATAGTAGACATTAATAAAATGGTACTTAGTTTAATTCTGATATTTATTTTTTAATTTATTTCTGAAATTAATTTAATCTGAATTGACCTGCAGGGCGATCACGTAAATCTGATGCAAACGGCGCATGTTGCGAACCTACGTGCAATAGAAATTTAATTAAATCTATAAAATGCGTTCGCGTAAACTTTTATGAGAGCGAGTGTGGCTCAGAGAGCGAGTGCGGCTCAGTGGGAGAACGTGCGACTTTCGATCCAACGTACCCAAGTTCGAATCCCGCTGGCCTCGCACCACTGACTTTCTTAAGTTATGTGCGGATTTTACACTCGTTCTGAAAACGGTGAAGGAAAACATTGTGAGGAAACCGGCATGTCCAAGAATTAATCACAAAAATTCGAGGACATGTGACATCCACCAACCTGCACTGGGCCTTTTTGGCATTTATACTATTCAGTGAACAAGTCAAAAATTTTTGCATTTTGTATGTAAAACGAACCACCTTAAGTCACCCCAGGGTTATCGCCCCTGACAGGTTAAGTTTGTCATTTTTTCTGCATGGTTTTTGTCTACATATATTATTACAGTAGTGGTAGTTGTAAAACGTAAGTGACGTAAAACAACAATGTAACTCGAGCGGGCAAACGGTTAGTGGTACTAAAAGCCTGTATCCTGTATTACTTTGTTATGGGCAATTTGTAAAGGAGCCATGGAAACTTGACCGTTTAATAGTTTAAAAAATAATTATATAATTATTAATTTATATATTATTTATTTATATATATTATATGTGTCATTAAGTCGTCCTTTTTTACTTTTTATTTACACCGCCGACCTCTCTCACTCCTTTAGTTCTTTCCATCCAAAGGTTGACTGGAAGAGATCGCTTTTAGCGATGAGTCCGCCCGTTGTACTATAGTTTGTAAGAATATTTCGTGTACCTTGTTTATTTCTTGTTTGGTGTACAATAAAGCATTAATTATTATTAATTATTATTATTATATTATCCGCCCATTAAGGCCGCCCATTGTTCTACCACTATTATTTGTAACTATAAACTTCTGTTTCCTGTTTTGGTGATCAATAAAGTATTATTGTATTGTATTGTATATTATCATATAATATATGACAATATTATATTTTAATAAATGGCTTGATTTTGCAGTTCTAATCGATGACAAACGTGATCTAGATTCCAAACTAGCTACTCCCCGTAGCTAGTTTGCCGGGATAAAAAGTCTCTCCAAATTCCATTAAAATCTGTTCAGTTGCTTTTGCGGGATTGAGTAACATACAAATATCTATCCATCCATCCATCCATCTTTAAAAAATTTAGCATTTATAGATTAGATTAGATTAGATAACGCTTTATTGTCACACAACAACATGAAATAATTACAAAACAATACTTAAACCTAAAGTGTTACAATGGGCGGTCTTATCGCTTATAGCGATCTCTTCCAGACAACCTTTGGATGGACAGGACTCAAAGAAACTGTGAGGGACGGTGGTGTTGTGTATAAAAAACTAACCAGTATAAAATAATAATATTATATACAGACTACATAATTATAATAATATATAATAATGATAATAATATATAATATTAGTATTTACTTTTTTATAGGCTTGCGTTTGACCGTTATCTCACCTGTTGTTAAGTGACGATGCGGTCGAAGATGTAGCACGCTCTCTTAGAAGAAACCTGAAAAAAAGTATCAAGTAGGATAGGATTAGTAGTTTCGCTCTTGAACTGCTCGCCAATGACCTTTTGATAGTCGATCGTATCCACTCTCAAACTTTTTAACCGAGTTCAAAAGTAACAGGAGGTTCTCATTTCGATTGTTTTTTTTAGTTTGTTACCTCAGACCTCCGTCATTTAAAAACCGATTTGAAAAATTCTTGCGTTCGGATTAGTATAGCTACTAGCTTTTTTATTAGCCTTTCATCCATATTCGACTTTGAACTTCGAAGATACATCAGAATGGAAGCCGACTTTTTTATTATTATTTACTTTTAAATCTCACTGCTGAACAAAGGTTCGATTAAACCCTCACCTCGTTTCTATCCATTGTGATAGAAACGAGTGGCAGAGACCAACGCTATCTGAGCCATTCTCGGCGTTCATGCCCGTCTTCATTCACCTTTACCTTTTACCTTTTCACCAGTTTCTTTGAGTCCTCTCCATCCAAAGGTTGTCTGGAAGAGATCGCTATAAGCGATAGGACCACCCATTGTAACACTTTAGCTTTAAGTATTGTTTTGTAATTTATTACTTGTTGTTGTGTAACAATAAAGCGTTATCCAATCTAATCTAATCTTTATGACTTTACGGGCATGATAATCTAAATATTTTTATTTGGTACTGAGTGATGAGACAAGCATATCGTTTGCCTAATGGTAATCACCACCTGCCCATAACACTTGCAGTGCCACTCACAAATTTTAATGCCATAAAAATCACTGTGTAGCATTGCATTGCACTCATCACCCCGACACATCATATATTAAGTCTCATATGCCGAGTAATTAAATAAAATGAAAATACGACTAAAATTCCGAAGTGTAATTTTTTTTTATGTAGCTGAATGACGAGACGAGCTGGTCGTTTGCCTGATGGTAAGCAATACACCAGCCCATAACAATAACAGCACCACCCAGAACTTTGTTTTGCAAAATCCTGCGCTGCGCTTCACTGCGCTCGTCACCGTGAGACAATCAGCTGTTGAATCTCATAATGCCCAGTAATTTCGCTGGCTACAATGTCCTTCAAACCGGAACACAGTAATGCTTGCGCTCTACTGCTTGGCGGCTGAATAACTGGCAAAACGGTGGTACCCACCCAGACGGCCTCTCGCATACGAGAAACCTATCACCAGTAAAAACAAAAATTATGTAAGATACGAGTATGTGTGCGCTTAAAGCTAGAGGATATCTACGAACAATAAAGTATACCTAAGTAGATAAGGTATCATATTGTGTAACACCAATTACCTACGTCCCCCTCTTGATAAGCCTTTATTACAGCTATGAGAATAGAGTAACCCTTTTAAATTAAGATGGTACAGTCATTATGTCGTATGCCACAAAGTCGGTATTCGCTCCATAAATCCTGTTGGTTATCTCGGTTAATTTCCGTTCCGCCCAGCTTTGGTTAGTTCATCGTTCCAGAACGAACCTCACGTATTTCATACCTACCTCCATTTTGACTGGATGATTACCGGTTTTCATGAATTTCTACAATTGCGGTATGTACTCGTGGTAGGTCTCTCAAATGCGAGAGGCTGTCTGGGTAGTTACCACAGCTTTGCCAATTAGTAGTGCGCATTATGTTCAGGTTTGAAGGCCATTGTGGCCATCTATTATAGCTAGGCATAGACTTAATATCTGATGTCTCGGGGTGATGAGCGCAATGCAGTGCTACGCAGTGCTTATTATGGTATTAATAGTTCTGGGTAGCACTGCAATTATTTTGGGCTGGCGTGGCGCTTACCACCAGGTAAACGACTTGTTCGTCTCTTTACTCAGTTCCATAATATCATTATTATTATATTAACCTATTGTGTCCCACTGCTGGGCAAAGGTCTCCCCCATCTCCCTTCAAACATCTCTGTCCACAGCCACTACCATACATCCGGGTGGGTAGGTTTCGAGATCGTCACGCCACCTTTTCCGAGGCCGGCCACGTCGTCTTCGCCCGTCTTGAGATTCTTGCCCACCTCTCCGGATGCATGCGAACCACGTGCCCCGCCCAGTCCCACTTTAGTTTTGCACTTTTAAAGCCTGCGCCAGAAATGCCTGTCTTCCATAGTAAAAAATAAAAAAATGTTGATGGCCAGAGTGAATAGCTATTTTCAAAATATACATGCTCTCCGTTATTTATACATCGGGTGAGATATTAATGAAACGTGATTCGAAAAACTACGATGCGCTCTAAAACTGCCATATATGTAGGTATAATTTACGTGGGTAGTAAGGCTGTCAGACTCAAGTGAGATTGAGCAGGTCACATAAGTAATACCTATACATCCCGATCGGTGGGCAAAAGTAAAAGATCAGTTAATTTAAAAAAATCGACCAAGTGCGAGTCGGACTAGCGCACGAAGGATTCCGTTAAAAAACACGTTTGTTGTATGGGAGCCCCCTTAAACATTTGTTTTGATTCGGTTTTTTATTTTTTTTTGTTATAGCGGCAATAGAAATACATCATCTGTGAAAATGTCAACTGTCTAACTATCACGGTTCATGAAATACAGCCTGCTGACAGACGGAAAGACAGACAGACGAACAGCGAAGTCTAAGTAATAGGGTCCCGTTTTACCCTTTGGGTACGGAACCCTAAAAAGTATCAGATACCATACTTTCTGGTGCAGAACGCAAACGGCTAGTTATTATTATATAAGATTTAGCTGCACCTCGCGGTTTGCCAAGCTAAATGTGTTAATACAGCGTATAAGCTATCTTCATTCTAAATTTCATCAAAATCCGTTGCGGCGTAAAGAGATAACAAACACATTTACACCTTTTTTATGTAAATGAGTGACGAGACGAGCTGCTCGTTTGCCAGATGGTGAGCAATACGCCAGCCCATAACAATAACAGCACCACCCAGAACTTTGTTATACAAAATCCTGCGCGGCGCTGCACTGCGCTCGTCACCCTGAGACAATTAGCTGTTGAGTCTCATTATGCCTAGTAATAATGTGATAGTGCGACATCGATTATTTTTTACAAGCTTTTATTTTACTTGCAATGTCAAATCTTGCAAGTTAAATCAGAACCACTTCCTTTTATCCTACGTTGTCAAAATTTTGCATAAATGTCAAAGTTCGATGACAATACAATGTTAGGTATGGTGACAGAAACTACTAGTACTAGTGTATGGTCTCATTTTAATCTGCTCGCGATTCTTGAAAAATATATTTTTCAACAAAAACCTTGTTGTGTAAATGATTATGAAATTTAGCACAAACACAACTAACTATAGGTAGGTAGTGTTGCGACGCTACGGTGTAATTTTGCCTCTTTTGGCATGACAATGAAATAACATGGCAACTTCAATTTTCAACGTTATATTCACATGTAAATTAGATTCGAACTATTATCTGACATGAAAAGTTCCTATTACAGCTGACTGTACACACTAGAATTAACCAAAAAATAGCCAAAGGAATACGTGGACTGCTATATACACTTTTAGAAAAACCCTTCTGATTATGCAGAATAGTTTTTATCAAAGAATCCACCTTAGTGTGGGTAGAATTAATGGAAGTAAAAAGAGCTCAACGCGGAGGTCATCTCTTTTTAAATAATACTAGCCAGTTTGCCTTTGTTAGTTTTTCTAACGCCACAGAAGAAATAATAGTACTAAGCTATCACTATGAAGTAGTGTGAAAACATTATTTTTTATTTTTTCTACTATGTATGAATTACGACACGGCAGGCGAACTGGATGGCGGGATGAACTGGACTCCTATTTGATGGGATGGCAAACAATAGCCCAGAAACGTGAGGAGTGGAAGGAAGGTAGGGAGGCCTTTGCCCAGCAGTGGGACAAACCAGGCTGAATAATAATAATAATAATAATGTATGAATTATTCTGTGGTGCCTGTTTAATAGGTGATCGTGCTCAGAAAGTTACTTCATTTCAAAATGTATGTATGTGTCAACTCATCATCATCATCATCAGCCCATCACGTTCCCACTGCTGGGATACGAGCCTTCTCTTATAGAGAGAGTATAGGCCATAATTCACCACACTGGCCCAGTGTGCCAGCCTGGCCAGCGCCTTTCACATGGCCTTGAATTTTTGTGATTAATTCTTGGACATGCCGGTTTCTTCTCGTTCGGTTTCCTCTCGTGTTAAATCCGCAAATAACTTAAGAAAGTCAGTCGTGCGGGGCCAGCGGGATTCGAACTCGGGTGCGTCGGATCGAAAGCCGCACGTGCTCCCTAGGCCACTGGGCCACACTCGCTCTTATGTGTCAATGTCTTGTTAGAAAAAACAGAAACTGAACTGACTATAAAATTACACATTTTTTTTGGCTCTTCACTATTTTTGAATTACCAGAAAATAAATTGCGTTACCTGCTGCCGAACGATAAGGAACACAAAATGATGCCAATGCCAATGCAAAAAACACAAAATGATGTCGAAAAAGATGACAAAAAAGTTGAAATAGTACTCAAATATGAAAAAAAGCTAATTTGGCGTATTTATAAATAAACTAACAAGTATTAGATTATTTATTCGAAATGTTTCATTTTAGGAAACTTCAACTTAAAATAACCTTGTCATTATGAAGTTACCAAACATTCTGGCTGAACTGTTACAGTGTCTTATTTATGTACCTATTAAATACACCCAACATTTCAAAATAAAAACAATTGAGAGACGGAACTTATAACCTTAACGCCTTTTTTAAAGTTGAAGATATAAGAAACTTATCCCCAATATATTTTACTATCAATAAAAGTACTATCAAATAAAGAAATAAGAGTTTCGTCGCTACAAGTTAGGATCAGTGGATCGGTTCCTTTTATTGACCAATAAAACATTAGAAATGTTTATGGTCTTTGAGATTATTATAAGTCACAAAAAACCGGCAAGTGCGTATAGGATTAAGAATGGTTCCGTAGATTTTGTTAAAAAAATTAATTTCTAATATAATTTACTTATTTTTATTATAAACTCTTATTGGGCAATAACCCACCACCCACTTATATAATGGAAAAATAAATTTCAATCGTTTTGGAATGCAATAAATACTTTCACTCCAGCCAAGTTTTGAACTCGCGATCTCTTCCTTCAGCACCAGAAGCGCTCTAGCTAGACGAAACTAGCTCAAATTAGAAATTACAGAGGTGCTAAACAAATGAGTGGCGCTGAAAATAACAATCATTCTTCTTATGTGTATTTTTTATTAGCGAAATAAAAGAGTTTATTTATTTGATTATTCATTAATTTACTTATTTATTTATTATTTATAACAAAAGGTACATACGAGTATAAGCAGCTTTCGATCGAACTCTCGTCCTTTTAGTTTAAATTTCGCTTGGTCACATTGGATCACATTTGAATCACACTGCCTACAAACTGTAAAACATCGTGGATAAACCAACATATCCAAGAACCAAAAAAATTTAAGTTATGTGACATCTTTTTGCTATTTTTTGGTGCGAACGTTGAAAGAGTGGAACACCTTGCCGTCACCTGTGTTTCCACATGAATACAATCTGGGTGTTTTCAAATCATCTTGTTTTACCACTGATCCCTAGAAACACCAGCTAGAGAGCTGGCATGAAATAGGTCCTATGGCAAAAAAAGTTGGGCAATTCCTTTCTGGAATCGGCCGTAGTCTAGGCGTGCTAGGATTTATAGTGCAAGTTATTGGTTTTATTGAGTATTTTGTTTGGAAATGAAGGTCACGCAAAAAGTATGTAGGTACTATTATAATATAGTAACGGCTATACTTTTTTATGGAATTAAAAGACGAGACGAGCAAATTGTTCGCCTGATGGTAAGCAAAGCGCCTGCCCATAAAAGTTGCAGTATACCACTAAGAACTTTGTTTAGCAAAATCCTGCGCGGCACTACACTCGTCTAGGCAGAACGGCACGCTGAAATTTTCATACAAAAAGAGAAAACTTTTTCTACCCCTAAACATTAACCAAAATCGATGGAATTTGGACATGTAAGAGATGTTATCATTAATGAGGTTTTTATTTTTTCGATAATTCCTATAGAATTCAAATAAATGGACCCAAAAAACTCGATATATACTCGAAATTATTTTTTGAAGGTTGGAAGCTGTACTGGAACTTTAAAAATAGACATAAACTCAGAAAGGAAAACCTACAAACCTAGATTATTCTCCATTTAAGAAATTGAGACCAAAATTACAAAATTTGGTTGAGATTTAGTGTGGTACGTTTAGTGTGAAACGTTTTCTCCCGAAACGCAAATTTTAACAAAAATCTGAAGTTGATACGAATTTAGTTAAACTATTATTATTATTTAGTTAATTTATTTAATTTAATTTACGCATTTTCTGCGAGACCGTAAACCATTATTCAAATACCTAGTGCTCGCTGGCCGCGGCTGTGCCATAACCTCTTAAGCGACTGCCCTGGCCGGGATGATGTTCAGTGAACTCAATCAATCAATCAAAATCTCTTTATTCAGTTTCTTTCTTTCTTTCTTTTTTTTTCACAGGCGCACTTATGAACGTCAAATTATCACCATGACTCTACCACCGCATCGGAAAAACACGAACTACTCAGAAGATACGGCAAGAATCTGAGGGGCATTTTTTTAGAGTTTTTTTTTTTTTGGTTTCTCCAATGTTATGTTTCTTATATACCAGTTGGATACTTTGTAGATGTGGATTGTTCCGAGCATCTTTGTCTTCTATATAATTACGAACAGTATAGAATATTTTTTTCATTAGAACAGTCATTACGCGTAATTTGAATTTACTTTATGTGAGTTCCGTTATACATTTAGGAATTTTATTATAAAAAACTTACGCAGTTGTCCATGAAGGACTTATTCGTTTTAGTCAGTCTAAACCTAGGTACAACAATCCTATCCTTATATCTAATGTTTATATTATGATGGTCACTATTTACTTTGAATTTGTGAAAGTTTTACGAACGTTGCATTATATTTTCATAAATATATAAAGAAGGTAAAGGTAATATATTAATTTGCATAAAAAATCCCTAAGCGAGTCGTGTCATTAACTGTGTCAGAGACCCATCTGTCTCCCACCTCCCACGTCACCAAACATCATCCTGGAACACGACTAGGTCGCTTGACGTTTAAGTTCAAATTCAAAAGTTTTAATTTAAATTATTATTACAATGACTCTACCACCGTATCGAAAAAAGAACCACTACCCAGAAGATACGGCAAGAAACTGGAGCATTATTTTTTTAAGCTATCGTTACTTTATGTTTCTTTTTGACAATATTATGTGCCAGTTGGCTACTTGACGTTCCATGCATCTTTGTCTTCTGTGAAATCACTAACGGTATAGTATACCTTTAACCGATTTTAAAAAAAGGGGAGGTTCTCTGTTCGATTTTGTTTTTTTATATTTGTTACCTCAGACCTCCGTCATTTATGAACTGACTAGAAAAAATATTTTTGCGTTGGGTTCAGTATAGCTACGAAGTGGTCCCATATAAATTTCATTGATATTTGACCTTGAACTTCGAAGATACCTACATTGAAGTAGGTTTTTGTTTTTTTCCAAAAATTATTTCATTAGAATGTTTTTCATACGCAATTTGAATTTACTTTCTGTGAGCTCCGTTATACATTTACGATTTTTATTATAAAAACGTACCATGGCATGTTCATGGCAATGTTGGGTATACAATAATCTTTACCAACGAAGCGGCGAGATAAATACTGAGGATATTGAATAAACCATAACTCCTGTAATTTTCAGGAAATGAAGGCAATTTCCTCCAGATCCAGATAAAGTAGTCTAGGAGCGACGCGGACGTTTAACTCTCTAGATGACTCGTAAATGTGAAGAGATGGGCTTTATGTTGTTTTTGTCGGAAGTCGGAATCGAGCGTGAAATGCGGTAGTTAGATAAATTAACTCTATATTATTGTACTACAAAACAGTAAAACCTAAGCAACCTTACCAAGTTACATGAGAATCTCCGCGCATCGTTTTATGTGACTATTTTTACAACACTACCTTTACTTTGATAACCTAATACCTACCTAATCATGTTTTCTTACTATAATTATATAAAGCATTAACAAATGCCAAGCGAAAAACTCAAACAAGGAAGGAAGTTGTCGCACAGGTGTGACCACCGTAGCTCAATTTGGGCAGAACACTTCTCGCGCTGAGGGAAGATTGAGATGCGGGTGGTCCCAGCCGGTGGTCGTATTTTTTCTTTCCAAAAAACCTTGTTTAATCACGTCTTTACTCAGTTTACTCCTATATAAAATACGTAAGTGTTTCTTCTTAAAACTATTGAGCAAGGTTATAAAAAACCAACTAAAATTAATCGTTTGGTTAAGTTCACATCGATATAGGAGGGTATACGCGTAGTGGTTGACTTGTCCGAAAAGATCAGTTGCCACACACATTTTTGGGTTTATCAATTAATCAATCAAATCTTTAAATTTACTGTTTCAAGAAAATTGAGTGTCCCTACTGCACTCGCACTGGCAACCAGCCTGATTATTTATCAAACATACCGGTTACAACTATTTCTAACCGGCATAACTCTAAAATGGATGGAGGCTAGGCCCACCACTAAACAGTATTAAATTTGCAATTTGGTGCTTTCGCGTCCCTGCAACGGTCTTTATTGCCATCTCAGTATAATTAAGTTTTAAGCAAAAACTTAGTTCCTTGTTTTTGTTGTTTGCAAGTTTCCAGATTTTAATGCTGTTTGGAGCTTTTCCTCCTTTTGCTGGGATTCTCTTTACCTTTCTAGAATTGTCACTTCGAATTGCATTTAATATTGAATCTTTCTCGCAAAAGTTTGTCTACTTAGTGCCGACTTTGCAATGATCGAGAACTTACCCCAATTACCAAATTACTATGTTGCTTTACTATAACTGTTACTGTTACTGTTACTGTAAGCTCCATGACTTCCAGGCTTCGCGATCTTGCGCTATTGTAGACCAATAGTCGCTAAAGGCGTCGAGTTCGTCCCGCCATCTCCTGCGCGGTCTGCCGCGACGCCGTCTTGCTGTATCGGGGCGCCACTTGGTGGTGATTTTGGCCCACAGCTCTTCTGGCATGCGACAGACGTGACCAGCCCAGTGCCATTTTAGTTTTGCGGTTTTATTTGCTACGTCGGCAATTTGAGTCTTGGAGCGCAGCTCAGTGTTTCGAACGCAATCCGTTAATTTAACACCTAAAATGCTGCGCTCCATTGCTCCTTGGCAAACCTTGAGCTTGGACTTCTGAATATTTGTCAATGACCATGTCTGGGCACTATAGGTCAATACGGGGAGAATGCACATGTCCATGAGTTTCCGCTTTTTACTATAACTACTAAACTTTTTACTATAACTACTTATTAAATATTGGGTATATTGTAACTAATTTCTATTCTATTCTACGTAAATTTCTTCATCACGATATATTGAACTTTTCTTTTTGTTATGCAACTAATAAAATTACAGCTGTGAGAAGAGCTGAAGATTGGCCTCATTGCCATGCATTGGGAGTGAACTAAATCCAAGAGTACGGCCTGTTGATGATGATGACACATTTCCATCACCCCATTTAGGATATCAATCGTCATCAGCAGCCTATATCAGAGTCACTGCTGGACATAGGCCTCTCCCATAGCACGCTACTGAGCCTGACCAGCAACCCTGAGTATATCGTCGCTACGTTTGCCGACTCGCGGTTTCCACTCTAGAACACGTCTATCCCAGCGGTTATTAGTTCTTCAGCAAATATGATCAGCCTATTGCCATTTCAGCTTGTTAATCCTCTAAGCTATTATCAATATTTTTGTGGTTTACGGTTTTCATGGATCATCTACGGGTCGAAATGAGACTCACAATAAATCTCTAAGTGATATGAAACTAAGTCTTTTATCCTCGTTTGTCTGTAAATTTGCTTGGTGTTTCTTAACTTAAAACTTGATGTAGGTATATTCATGCAGATTACAATATAATTAAAAAAATGATGTTGATAAAGCTGTTGCATTTAACATTTTTATCCATGTAAGATGTTCTAAGCACTTGTACCTACGAAGGCAAGGTACAATTCATGAAACGTATATATGGAATTATTTAATAATAATAATTAATTTATGGTGTCGTTGGGTATCATTTTGGGTTTCGTTGGGAACTAGCCGCGAACCCAAGAAAAGTCGCTAGATTACTTAGGTATATAAATAATATATTGATAGCTGTCAAAGAGTTAATGAGCAGTGGTGGGGCGCGATCCCTATAAAAGCCAGCGCGGGAAGTATTAACGTCACTTCTCTCTTGACTGCGGTTGCGTGCGGAAGCTCAGTCGGATCGAGGTTCGGTGACTCTGTGTGATCTATGAGTGATTAAACTTTTTAATTTGTTCTGTTGGTTTGAGTAAAATGATAATAATTCGGTGCGTGTGAAGATTACTGTTTCAATGAGTTTGTTATTTCAGATTTTGGTTTAATTTTTATTATTTTAATTGATATTTTACATTTAAGCTAAAAATATGAAAAGGTTCCTTAAAACTTTAATTTACCTACAATTTACCTACATTTACCTACATAGTTACTTGTTAGTTCACTCAAAGCATTTCATACTAATCTTGAATAAGTTATAAGAAACACAAGTACAAAACATGAATAGAATACGGAAACATCGATTGGTCCGCCATTCAATATTTCTCCCCGCATTTATTCAATATTTCTTTCAATGAATCTCTCAAGGAAATATTAGCTCCACGTAGATTGGATATAAACTCACAACACCTGTATACAGTCAGCTAAAATAATAGTATATAAACATTATACAAGCAGTACCTAGTGTGCAAACATTACTGTGTTCCGGTTTCAAGTTTCAACCTGCTGTTTCAAGCGGAATTACTGGAAATTATGAGACTTAAAAATTGTCTCAGGATGACGGGCGCAGTGCAGTGCCGCGCAGGATTTGTAAAAGGTAAAAAATAAAGTAGGTGCCTACATTAATTTCATCAAAATCCGTTCTGCCGGTATGGAGCTAAGAACGAACAAACACTCGCACACACACGCACACATACACACACACACACACACCCTCACACCCTCTCACACACACCCTCAGACGCAATTTCGCTTTTTAATATTTAGTAGGATGGTTCCTCCTATCGTAGCTCTCAGTACTCAGTTCTGAATTTGAATTCGAGTCAATTTCCAACTGATATTGGAAGCTGTTATTAGTAATTGCATCTCACAAAGCATGTAAACCTGTATGTTTACAATACGCGTAGTGTTTTAGTGTTTACAAATGGTATGTACTAAGTACTCGTATTATTAATTATTGTATTTTCATTTCCGCCCGCTCAGTGGCGTTCGTTTGGAGAGGACTATGTCCAGCAGTGGACGACTACAGGCTGATGAAGATGACATATTTTTGCGTTTACTGAAATGAAAAAACAATAATTAATAATTCTTAGTTCATACCATTTGTACTGGATGAGACCATCCAGTTTCTTCCAGCCGCCTTTCGCAGGTCGTCGCTCCACCTGGCCGGTGGGCGTCCTACACTACGCTTGCCGATTCGTGGTCTCCACTCAAGGACACGTCTACTCCAACGGTTATCCGAAAAAATATATGATTAAAGTATTTTAATTGTTTTTTTCTACCTCCATTTTAAATTAATTTTTATACATATTTTTTTTACAAAATTATAGGCATCTCTACCAAGTTTACCCTATTACTATTATGTAAAATAAGACATTCAAATATATGAGCTTTGTTTCCCACAATTCTATAAAGGGAATATATTTTTTTAATAACAACCCGTTTCTAAGCATCACTGGCTTTAAAAGAGCGCCATTTTTACCCGTTGACTTTCGCCCAATATAACATCTTTTCTAAAGGTACGGTACGTCACATTCATGTTCCCAGTCCCATGGAGCCCGGCTTTGATACCTACGTGGAAATGGGAACGATTTCGCTCCATTCACACGACACTTATGCGAAGCAGTATTAGTGTAAGCAGAACCTAAGCTCGGAGGTTTAGAATTTTTATTTTGAGGTTATAAACGTCATTAATAAAAAGTCAAAAGTCAAAAACTATTTATTAAATATGCACAGAATATGCACTTTTAAACGTTAAACAAGGCTATGATGTAGAAAAAATATCAAAAAACCACGTTTTTATGCGCCTTAAAGAGAATAAATATATTTAGTTGCAAGATTCCACCCGGAACGACAGCCAAACAAACAAGAAAGTGACTTAAAAAAAAACCGGGTAAAATATGTTAAAATTGTAACGATATCATGACTGAAAAAAAGGTAAGTACGTGTACCCATTTATTAGGCGACGAGAGGGGCAACGTTGGTGTGGGTGGCTAAAGGGTGTCGAGAAGTGTGCTGCAGTTGAGAACGCCATTCAACACTTCCACTCTTGGATTTTAGTTCTTAGCTCTTGCATCTCCACTCCCGGACGGTCAGTTAAGGCAAGCCGAGGGTCAGGGGTCTCATTTAGCCCCAGGGATAATCTCAGGGTAGGCTCAGTGTCGCCACGCGCCGTCGACTCGCCACAAAGTCGCCCCTGGCCTTTATTATTGTTATTATTAAAGCTTATTTAAATCAAAATTACACATAATTTCAAATAAAAATATATAAGATGGTAGAGCTTACAATTGTTCAACTATTCATTGACAGTTAAGTATGTTTCACTAATGCTTAATGTTCCAAAGCAGTCTTACTAAGTCTTTGTCACTGTTTTCCACGGTGCCATTCGCAATTCTAAAGACTCGGGCTCCTGTTAAGTAACGCTATAATCCTAAAACTCACTGCTGAGAGACAACATTAGTGTATACCTACTTAAGATTATGTCACAAGATGTAGTAGAAGCTTTGAAAGAGACGGTACACGTGCACACAACGTCAAATGGTCGAAATCTTAGTAGAACCATAAGCGTCAGAAACATTTATATAACTGATTTAGGAATTATATTTATATATATAAATACTAAAAAGTTTTAAGTAGGTATAAACTTTAACTAAGCCAATAAAATTATGTACATTGAAAATATTTCAAAAAAGCTGTAGATATGATTCATGGATTTAAGATTTTTTGTCTCTTTGTTTGTTTATGTTTGTTACATATAGACTCAAAAAGTACTGAATGAACTTTAATGTGGTTTCTGGGTTTGCACAACTTACATTATAGGTTATATACATGAAAGTTTCTGAAGTGACTACGAAGATACAGCTCGACCTCTTCGTAGTAAGCGCTCTTTATTGGAGTCTATGAGAGAAAATGGTCTTGGTAGGGAAAATGGTCCTGGTAGGTCTATGAGAGAAAATGGCCATGGGCTTCCACTGTCATCGTCACGCGGACAACGTCGCGACAACAATATGCAATAATATAAAAGAAAATGTAATTCCTTAGGTATAGTAAAGATTTAAACATTACGTGTAACATGACAGAGAATAGCGCTCCATTACAGAATGAAAGAAAGGTCATTTACAACATTCGAACTCTGACGACGCTGCTGCAGACTTGATCCTCTCCCGGGGAGCATAGAGATTGGATTTTCTGAATTGAATTTGTGAACGTTTTGCGATTTTAAAAGGAATACATGTTTTACAAGTTTAAAGTAATAAAATATAGCAGCACAGTGGAACTTTGCAAGGCGTTTTCCCCAAGAAAACTTTTCTCGAATTTTTGTACCGCGTGTAAAGCCGTAGGGAGCAGCAACAACAAGTATTAATAAAACCGGCCAAGTGCGAGTCTTTTTAAATATTTATAGAGTTATCTATAAAATATATATACCATTATCTATAAAAACGGCAAAAAAATCACGTTGGTTGTATGGGTGTCCCCTTAAATATTTATTTTATTGTTTTTTAGTATTTGTTGTTATAGCGGCAAAAGAAATACATCATCTGTGAAAATTGCAACTGTCTAACTATCACGGTGCATGAGATACAGCATGGTGACAGGCGGACAGACAGACAGACAGACGGACAGCGGAGTCTTAGTAATAGCAAAGTAATAGTAACTTTGGTTACGGAACCCTAAAAATATAAAAGATTGTGTGGATGAATGGATGGAAAACCGCGAGTAAAACCGCAGGGCGAAGCTATTAAATTTTAATGATGTCATTTAGAAATACGGTATACCGCTCGGAAGCGCTGCATGAAATTTACCGCAGGGCTCAGGAACAGCTAATGAATGTGTAATTATGCTACCGATACCGAATCCCGTCTAAATTAATGTGCGGGTACATTAATATTGACATCGCTCTGGTAATGTTTCAATATTACTACCTAAATAAGGATATATGATTAATTAACCCACGTACCAAGTTTGAATTTCGATCCTGCGTAAGTACCAAGTTGTACCAAAATAGTCAAGTCAAAATAGTTAAAAATAATATTTGGTAAATGTACCATACCACCACATAATTGTAAGGGTGAATTAAAGGACACGTTCACTTTAATTGTTCTTTTATTTTTTATCTTGCTTACACCTAGCCCTAAAGTATTATTCTATTCCTTTTACACGCTGTCTACATTACTTAACTCTTTTATACTGATACTATTTTACATCTTTGCATCTCTTTTCGTGATGTTCCGTTTTAATCTATAATCCTATCACTCTTTCTAACCTATGCGTAACTTATTCACTCCTTCTCTTTCGCACATCTTAAAGTTGCATGAAACGCCATGCTGAAGATATTGTTTACATAACAAACATTTTAAATCAACTACCATGGTAGAGTTTCCAGAAGAAAGTAAGAGGTGGGTTTAATATTCAAGTTCTAAAGTTCTTTATTCAATTGGCATTACAGACGCTCTTATGAACATCAATTATTACACTGACTCTACCTCCGTATCGGAAAAAGAACCACTACTCAGAAGATACGGCAAGAAATATAGCAACGAAAATGCAGTATTTACATGCAACATTAACATAGCAAGCCGTTCCATCTATCAAAGATAACACAAGATAGATTGCAAAGCTAGATTCAATCTCAGTGTGAATTCCATCTGGGTTTTCATTGAGGTAGTTTCCAGTACCTGAGCACTTAAAATAATGAAAACTGAGCTAAAGCAAAGTTCATGTACTGAGAGATAACTTTTGGAAAAGACAAATTCTAGAAAGAGGAATATCTCCCGAATAGACAAACCGGCTCGTAGGACGCCGTTTTTAATACAATTGTTGAGTAACCAATGACGGCGATAGAAAATTTATAATTTCGTCATGTCGTCTTTTTGATCAATAAAACTATTTACCAAATGGACATTTTTATTTTTGTTTTTATCGTCTACCATTTAATTTGTTTCAAAATTTTTCTTTAGTAAATTTTCGTATTGTCTTTTTCAAAATTCGGTTTTACATCGCAAAATAACTTCACGATGAAATTACATCTTTGCTATCACCGACATCGGTTCCTGTAAGATTGTATAAAAACGGCGTGTGCCCATTCACCTATTACGTCGGCAGAAAATGTTCGGTTTGGCCCCTATTACCGATGAGGGGACAGATTGAACTAATTCTTTCCGGTACGTCCCCTTGCTGTTTTCTTAGGGGGACAGATAGGAATAAAAAGTTTGATCTTCGTTTTCTTTTGAGTTTGAAGGTTGTCTGGAAGAGATCGCTATAAACGATAAGACCGCCCATTGTAATACTAGCCTTAAGTATTTTAATTATTTCATATTGTTGTGTGACAATAAAGCGTTATCTAATCTAATCTGTCCCCTTTAACTTTTATTCCTATCATCTGTTCCTCAAATTAAAACATAGTATAACGTCATCTGTTACAATTGTAATAAATGACGAACTCTTATACATGTATACACGTACTAGTGGTAGGTCTCTCGTAGGCGGGAGGCCGTCTGGGTAGGTACCACAGCTGCTAGTTATTCTGCCGCCAAGCAGTATTGCACAAGCATAACTGTGTTCCGGTTTGAAGGGCGTAGCCAGCGAAATTACTGGGCATATGAGACTTAGTATCTGATGTCTCGGAGTGATGAACGCAATGCAGTGCTACGCAGTGCTTTTTATGGCATTAAAAGTTCTGGATGGCACTAATATTGTCATGGGCAAGCGTGACGCTTACCACCAAGCGAAAGACTTGCTCGTCTCATCATTCTGTTCCATAAAAAAAATACTCTTATATACGTGCATAAGTAATTATGACAATATTAGGTAGGTACACCTTTTTTGGAATGGTAGTTTTCGATCAAGGTTGTATTACTCACCGAACTTTAATAAATCGTATAACCTATAAAAAAATCTCTAGTTTTCTCTGTCTGAAATATAGAATTCATAAGTGCTGAAATACTAAGTTTAAAGTGCGCATTCTTCAGTAAGTTATTCTAAGCACGGTTGTACGGGCAGACGGCACTGTTATCCGAATTTTTGTGCTCGATACCGCGCACTGCATTCCGAATCGATGGCGCTATCAGAATAGAATTGCAGATAGAATCTAATGCTATCTATTCTAAAATCTGAATAGCTATGAAAATATGTAATGTAATTCAACGGAATTACACTGCATATTTAAAGTTAAGTTCTGAGATGAATTTCCGCAACATCACGCCTGATTCCATTAGATTGCTATCTATTCTCTTTTTTTATATATTTTTTTATTGCATGAGACGAGTAAAACGTTCGCGTGATGGTAAGTGCCACGCGTGCCAATAACAATTCGTTTTTCAATCTAAAATATGAAACGCTATGAAAATATGCAGTGTAATTCAACGGAATTACACTGCATATTTAAAGTTAAGTTCTGAGATGAATTTCCGCAACTTCACGCCTGATTCCATTAGATTGCTATCTATTATCTTTTTTATTTATTTTTTTATTGTACTGAATGATGAGACTTGTAAGTCGTTCGCGTGATGGTAAGCGCCACGCGTGCCAATAACAATTCATTTATCAATCTAAAATATGGAACGCTATGAAAATATGTAGTGTAATTCAACGGAATTACACTGCATATTTTAAAGTTAAGTTCTGAGATGAATTTCCGCAACATCACGCCTGATTCCATTAGTTTGCTATCTATTCTCTTTTGTATAATTGTACTAAGTGATGAGACGAGCAAGTCGTTCGCCTGATGGTAAGCGCCACACCCGCCTATAACAATTATGTTATCGGTTACAGCTTTTTGACCACTATCTCGCCTGGTCTAAGGCAAGGATGCTACCGAAGATACACACATACACATAGATCTAGCGGTAGATGACAAATAGAAATAGGTAATCATTCTCGTAAGTTTACTACTAAGTATTGTAACTACGGAATCACTGGCGCGTAATCCCTTCCGTATTGTAATAAACCACACACAATATCTCGAACGAAAGTGAGGTTGTCTGGTTGAAAGAACTACAACAGTGGCATTAACAATGCTTAAGAGGGCACGTCGGTCCCGGATGTTGACTTAGGACAACAATCCATGGCCATGTCGTTAGGCCATGTCGGAAGACATGGCCTAACGACGTGGCCTTCAGTGGTCAAAAATCTCCACCAAACCCTGGTGGGTTAGGGCGTAGCAGTGTAGCCATTACCATTAGTAGTTTTACCATTAGTAGCAGTGTACCCTAAGTTTTGAATGTAGATCTACAATTTTTGACGCAATTACAAAAAGACTGATTAATTTATGTTTTATCATCATTATTTTAGTTTCTTATACCTATGTATTTATTTAAATACTTATTATTGTTCAAAAAGCTAAGGTGGGTCACTATTAAATGAAACAAAAACTGTAAATTTAAACATATTGTATTAATATTTATAAGTTTTACAGTTTTTTTAAGGACTCATAACGTAAATTTCTTATATGTATTATTTTTGAAATTACTAAGTTGGGTCACTATTATATTAAACAAAAAAGTGTAGATTTAAACATATTTTATTAATATTTACAGGCTTTACAGTTTTTTTTTAAGAACTCATTATATAAATTTCATAAATATATTTTTTTCAAATAAGTGTAGATTTAAACATAAAACAAAAAAGTGTATATTTAAACATATTTTATTAATATTTACAGGCTCTACAGTTTTTGTAAGGACATATTATATAAATTTCTTACATGTACCCATTATTTTTGAAATTACTAAGTTGGGTCACTATTATATTAAACAAAAAAGTGTAGATTTAAACATATTTTATTAATATTTACAGGCTTTACAGTTTTTTTTTAAGAACTCATAATAATACCAATAACTAAGTTAGGTCACTATTAAGTTAAACAAAACACTGTAGATCTGAAGTTATATTATTGACACTTACAGGTTTTTACAGTTTTTTAAGACTAGTATGCAAGTGATGCAACTGCATAGCTAGTAGCTATACCTCAGTGTTGCCAACTATATTCTAGAGAAAAGTACTTTCCTCGCTGAGGATGCGCTACGGATCCAGATACAGGTCTACTCATACTGTCGAAGCTGGAGTCAACGAGGACGACGAGTTTCAAGTCCTACGTGTTCCGGCTTTTTGCAAAATATAAAGAGATGTTCCTGGTTTCCGAGTTTTGGCCTAAGGGAATAGTGTCCAGCTCTGCAGCTGCATACTAGTGTTAGTATTTTGTAATTTGTATATAGTATATGTTAGGTTGTAAAGTATATATTCTATGGGCCTCTGGTACTTTTAATTTGTTAACATGTCAAACGATATTTATTAAATAGGCACAAAAAATGCACTTTTAAACGTCATAATCGTAATATTGCCTGAAATAAATGAACTTATTATACTAATAATACCTAGGGCTACGTTGGACCGGTTTTTCACGTCCGTATTTTCACGGATCACGGTCGTTGCACAAGAGCTTTCAGAATTTATTCATCGTATAACTTCACACCAGCGCAAAATAGGCCCCAGGTGTTGTAGTTAGGAATAAGTTTCTCTAGTACGTAACTTAGAAAGGAATGGTAACTTAAATCGAAGATTAACGTATCATATGTTTGACTTTTGGGTAATAAAGTCCTTTTATTAACCGACTTCAAAAAGGAGGAGGTTTACAATTCGACGGAATGTTTTTTATTTTGTGTGTTTGTTACGCGTTTACTCCGCCAATTATGCATTGATTTCGATGATTCTTTTTTTGATTGGTAGGTAATACTTCAAAGGTGGTCCCATACAAATGTTATCGAAATTCATTCAGTAGTTTTTGAAAAAAATAGCAAAAACAAAAAATATAAGTTTAATCTTCAAGTCGGTTCTTGTTTTTTTCGTAACCAACTTTCTAAAGGTGGAGGTTTGTATTCGACTGCTTCACCTGCTTCACCCAGGGTTGACTTCCGGTGAGGGAACTCCTCAACGGTGAATAGTACAGACACAACATTTCGTAAATGGATTTAACCATAATAGCCTGTTCTAAATTCCATCATGACATGGCGTATCTGCCAGGATTGACTTCCGGCGAGGGAACTTCTCAACAGAGATATAGGACAGACATGAAATTTTTTTGTACATGCATTTAATTGTGATAGCCCGTTTTAAACTTCGTCATGATGTGGCTTCTAGATCATAAAAGCTTGTCTTTAAAAACTTTTTGAATTAATTTAATTAAAACTTGTTTTTCACTAAAAAGGGTAAAATAAATTATTTTTCAAAAAAAACTAAACCGACTTCAAAACCACAAATGGCACTCAAAAGTAAAAAATAAATTAATATAATTATCATAAGCGCTACCCACTCATATATTTGAAGTCGGTGCCAGCCAAGTCTAAAAGGTAGTAGATAGATACTACCTACAAGTAGTACTTACTATATACATAGTATTTACACAACCTGGCCCCAATTCACAATGACAACTTGGCGAAATCACATCGATTCCTTGCTTCGAAATCACGTCGATTCCTTCATTAATAAACGACATCTCTATGACGCATTCATATATTCATATATATGACGCGTCATAGAGAATACAAATTTCGCAGATGTCGTTTATTAATTAAGGAATCGACGTTTCCTTGAAGCAAGGAATCGCCAAGTTGTCATAGTGAATTAGGGCCCTGAACAACTTAACCTCATTTTTTGGGCAAGTTTAAACATATTCAAGTACTAATAATAGCACCATAGCGTGGCAGAAAGACATTCGCAATCAAAAGTAACCTTTTAACTTAAACTAAAAATAATCGATTTTAAATAATCACGAAGAAGAACAATGAAATTTCGACGGACGGTATTCCGACGGCTCAGGTTCGATCTCTGCCCGAGAAATTTTTCCTAAATATTTAACATCTTAAGATTTTTATTTTTATTTTTAATTTATGAAATAAGAATATCAAAATTAGATAGAGTTTGCGTTATCATTAAAAATGTTGCTAATTATTCTGACATAGACGTGTTCGGTTGATCAATGTTAACATTACAACATATGTCAGAGCGCCTGATCGATGCGACGCGTGACCAAAATGCTGGGACTTATTTGGCTCAACGTATCAGTATTGCAATCCAACGGGGCAATACTGCTAGCATCTTGGGTACGCTGCCAACTGGTAGTGGGTTGGAGCATTTGAGCTATCCATAGTCCTTTAATGGTCTATGGGTTGTTTTATTGCTTCTCCTTGTATGTAGTTAATTTAGTTTTAGTAAGTAGAGTGTAGTTTGTTTTCAGTTATAAAGCATAATTCGTACGTTAAAAAAAATGTGAACATTGACGACAGATGACGTAGAATGGTCTCCGTAAGATATAAGAAGGATAAAAGAAATTTAGTTGCTGGAGCAGTAGGCTCAGTGGCCCAGTGTTTAATGGGACGGTATTCCGAAGACGCAGGCCCGAGCAATTTTTTTCTTCTTCCTGATTATTTAAAATCTTAATACTATCAAAAATTATAATATACTAGCTGACCCGGCAAACGTTGTTTTGCTATATAAATTTAAAAAAAATGTTGAGGGTGAACAACCATTATCACTTAGGGGTATAAAAAATAGATAGTAGCCGATTCTCAGACCTACTGAATATGCATATAAAATTTGGTAAAATCAGTAAAGCCGTTTCGGAGGAGTAAGGTAACTAACATTGTGACACGAGAATTTTATATATATGATGATGATGATAATAATATTGCTATAAAAATAAAAATAATCTATTTTCACATAAAACAACAGCTACCTGCTACCTACTATCCCATACTTAACACGTATCTCATTCATTCGTTGTCACCCTAAATCTCACCGACAACGTATAGGCGTAAACAAGACGCTGTAAGTTCATTGGTCTCTAACTAAGTATACATTCCAATAAACCCGTAATATTGGGCCGTAAAATCAGTCAACAGATCAGTGAAAACACACTGAAGTACGAGCCTAAACCACTGGCCTAAACTTTACACTTAGTTACCGTATTTGGAGCATATTTAGTGCGTTGTGAATGGGTATATATAAATATATATACTCGTATATGATAAACCTACCTAATCCCCTAATATTATAAATGCAAAAGTTTGGGAGTAAGTGTGTTAGTGTGTGTTACTTCTTCACGCTGTAACGGCTTAACGGATTTGAGTGAAATTTGGAATGGAGATATTTTATCCCGAGAAAACGCGGGTGAAACCGCGTGGCGTAGCTAGTGGATTGATAAAAAATAAGCAGAAGCATTTGTTTTGTGTCTGGGTGTTGTGGGACTATGGTCCTGCTTACTTTCTGGTTCCCTAGATACAGTAAATCTTAATTAGGGGCCAGGGGGCCTAATCCAAGATGCTTTCGTTCGTTCGTTCGTGCGGACTAAACGAGACACCCTTATGCCTGTTGCATAGCGCTGTCCCTTTCATCCGACAAACGAAGATCGTAATAACTTTTTCAGAGTACAGGCCCAGGATCTATGTTTGTGATCGTTGGGCGTTTTTATTTATTCAAATATTTATTTATAAGTATCTAAAATTATATAGTTAACAGCACTCCAAGAACATTCACTGAATCATGCGCTTTTATTTGCAATGGCTTCATTGTAATCACAGTTTGTCAAAGTGTAGAAAATCTTGAGTTTTCGACATAAAAAATTAGATTTTAAGACGTTATTAGAACAATTAGGCAGTTTCACCGGCGGTTTTCTAGGATTAAAAGTAGCCTATGTGTTAATGTATAAGCTATCTCCATTCCGAATTTACTCAAATCCGTTAAGGCTTTACAACATAAAGAAGTAATAGATACACTAACACACTAACACTCTAACACAAATGCAAATACAAAAAGCTTTATTGCATACCAGTTGACAAAGATATATATAAGAAAATCACAAAATTCCTTACTATAGTAGTACCAAAGAAAACTAAATATTACGTAGTACAATGGCTAACACACTAACACTCTAATACTAACACACAAACACACTCACTTACAAACTTTCGCATTTATAATAGTAGTGTAAATACTAATAACTTTCGCACTTCTAATATTACTTCAGTTTGGCTCAATGGACAAACCGCTTAAGCGGTTTGGCTTCAATTGAAGCCAATGCGGGGATGTAGGTGGTCGCCATGTAGTTGTGGTAGGGTCACCATGTGGAGTAGGTGGTAATTCCTAGCTCTGGTGATGTTGATGATGTTGGTAAACCAGTGAAAGGCCGGTAGTCTATGTACGTGTGTATTGGTTAAAGGCTACATGATGACTACTCTATGCTATTGCTAATACTTAATGCTATGTCAGCTGTACTTAAGTAGGTCGGGTGTTTACACACTACACCAAAATTCAAATTTAAAACGGCCCTGAGCAATACTTAAATAAGAAAACCCTTTGAAAAGATCGACTCAGCGATCCTCAAACTGTCCATAATTCTCCCCTATGGGGTTGTTTCCCGACGGTTTCAGAAAGACGTGGGTCGGAAAATAATAATAAACGGAAGCGAAATCTCCGCTCCGTACACAGTAACAAAGAGGGTGACGAGCGAATAAATAAATTACTCGAGAAAAAGAAACATGTTGGATCGGAAGACACCGAGACACTTATCATTTTGTAGTACGAGAATAAAATATTAATAATAACTGCCGTCTCTCTCTAGATCTATGTGCTCCATCTTAGGCCACATCATCGCTTCACATCAGGCGAGATAGTGGTCAAAATAGATTAATTAAGCGTAAAAAAAAACTATCCAAATATCTCCATCCAAAGGTTGTCTGGAAGACATCGCTTATTCGCGATAAAGCTCATTGTACTATTAAAAATGTTAAATTCTATTTTTGTTATGTTATATTGGTGTACAATAAAGTGTTATCAATCAATCAATCAGCTATTAAAAGAATCCCGAAGCTATTCGTATGAAACTAGTATCTGAAACTACAAAAAAGAATAAATATTATGCATTTTCAGTTATTTGTTTACTATGAGCCACTCGTTCCAGACGGTCCTTTTTAGGAATAAAAACAAGTGCGTCTTATGATCCGACGCACCCAGGTTCGAATCCCGACTGCTCTAAAAGTAGTAAAGGAAAATAACGCGAGGAAACCCGCTTACACGCTTTGTAGTGGTAGGCTCGTATGCGGGAGGCCGTGTGGGTAGGTACCACATCCTTGCCAGTTATTCTGGGGCCAAGCAGCAGTGCGCAAGCATTACTGTATTCCGGTTTGAAGGGTATTGTAATCCGCAAAATTACTGCAATTGTTATGGGCAGGCGTGGCGCTTACCATCAGGAGAACGTTGAAATTGCTCGTCTTATCACTCAGTTACACAAAAAAATATGTTCCGGTTTGTAATACCACCCTCCGAACAAAGCCAAGCGATCGTCACAGTCGCCGTCGTGTTTATGAATGTTTGGTAAGCCATCAGGCAGACGGATCTGAACAGTCGTTTACCCGCTGTCTTCTATACTATTACACAATTCTAACTTTGAATGTTTCTTACCTAGACTCGAAAACTGCTTAAAGTATTTAAATTTGATTTACAGGGTTTCATATTATAAGTCCTAACTTAGATTATAGGCTGTTACATTAAAATAGGTTGGGTGATTACAAAGATACAACTTGACCTCTTCGTAGTACGCACTCTCATATACTAGAGAGTTCTTGCTAATATGGTCTCGGTAAACAGACGACTATGGTTTCTCAGTCGTCTACGCAGACGAAGTCACAGACTATAGAGATAATGTCGTGGGAAAAAGCCAGTCTTATCTATGTGCTGTAGATTACAGATTATAAATACATTTTAACAGATTAAGAATACATTTTTAATCTGTACTACAAATATACAACTACAAAGGTAAGCTTCATAGCAAAATTACAGGTGTGAATAATTCTGATTCACTGTAAAGTATATGCCTCCTCATAAACGATATCAGCCTACCTTCATAAGCGCCAGTCGTGAACTTGGCATATTGAAATTCCATTCCTGGTATAACCTCCCTAAAGTGACTTGGCACTCTCTACACGAACTATACCTATCTAGGTACCTACCTACAGCTTTAGGTAGGTATAGATCGGTAGTTATCCTTACCAATCTTACTATAATATTATACATGTAAAAGTTTGTGAGGATGCATGGATGAATGAATAGATGGATGTATGGATGTTTGTTACTCAATCACGTTTACACTAAACGGATTTTGATGAAATTTGGTATGTACATACTTTTGGTCCTGGAAAGAACAATAGGCTACATCTTATCTGCAGATTCGAAATACAAAGATGCGCTAATGCATTCAATAGCAAAAAAGTATGGATAATTTTTCCGTTCACCAAAAAGACTAATTGTGCACCAAATTTGGTCTGTTTTTAGCATTCAAATGTATAAGAGGCAGCCCTCGGCAGTTGGACTACCCCAATGGTATAAAGGGCAGCCCTCGGTAGGTTAGGGTGCGGCGGGGGTGGTCCTTGGGCCACTCCAACGCTGCGAACATGTAATATTCATAAAATAGGTGCTCATTATGAAATATTTTAATGAACATATTTTGGTGCACAATTAGTATATTTGGCAGAAAAACGGGAACAAAATTGAGGTACAGTTAAATACGATCCAAAAAGTATTATCTATTGTTGACAAACATTTTGACTGCAAAAAGCCTCAGAATCCGAAAGTCTACATTTAACTGAGTGTGTGTGTACATTTTACGGTCACATCTTATTTTATTTATTTAGGACTGTGAAGGATCTCGATGGCTCTTTGGCTTTCCTGGAACAAGTGTTCAAGACCCTTCGGCCGGAATGTGGTTGTAAAATGTACCTACATAACTTACATAGGAATGGCGTTATTGACTAACCCTTTAACGTCTTTAATTGGTTTTCAAGGAGTGCTCTAGAATCATCAGCCCACCACGTTCCCACTGCTAGGACGGGTCTCATAGAGAGAGAATGGGCCATAATCCACCACGCTGGCCCAGTGCGGGTTGGTGAATAACACATCCTTGAATTTTTGTGATCAATTCGTGGACATGCCGGTTTCCTCACGATGTTTTCCTTCACCGTTTTTGGAGCGAGTGTTAAATCCGCACATAACTTAAGAAAGTCAGTAGTGCGGGGCCAGCGGGATTCGAACTCGGGTGCGTCGGATCGAAAGCCGCACGAGCTCCCACTGAGCCACACTCGCTCTTTAGTCACACTCGCTCTTTGCTCTAGAATGTATGCCTTTAAATAAAATCTGGTTTCTGGTTTAGAATAATATGTTTCTCAAAAGAACATAAAAAGACATAAAAGTTCACTTAAAATAGGTGTTACAATAACATAAAATAAGAAAGGTTTTACGTTTTTATTGCCTTTAAGCATGCAGGTGAACTCAAAGACATCTATTTTTGACCAGGGCAGATAAATAAAAAATATGGACACACAAACAAGTCAAAGAGTAAACATAATACATAATTACACAAGCGTTACGAATTTAGTTTAAAAATACAAAAAATAGTAATAAGGAAAATCGATAGTAATAAATTAAATACGAAAATAATATTTAAAAAAACAGAAGAAATAATAGCCAGTTATTGTAATAAAAAAATAAAGCTTTATTTTGAAAATTTTATCAATATCCATTCAGTAGTAACAGAGTTTCTTCTGGGTAAACTTCTACAGATAGACAGACTGTCAAGTCTGACAGACAGATAACATAATAATATCACGCTTAGATATCGTTAGATAGATAGTTAGATAGATATTTGGATAGATAGATAGTTAGATAGATAGTTAGACAGACAGATAGATAGTTAGATAGATAGTTAGATAGATAGATATAGATTGCTTAAAGCTTTATAGTAAACATCAAATTAAAAAACATAACAAACAATATATCAATACTAGCTGCGCCCCGCGGTTTCACGGGTTAAAGAGTACCAAATATCATCAAAATTTGTTTAGTAGTTTTTGCGTGATTGAGTAGTAAACATCCATTCATTCATCCATCTATCAATCCTTACAAACTTTCGCATTTATTATTTTAGTAGGACCACTAGAAAAAGGTGTTACTATTGTCGGCCTTTTCGCTAACGGCAATCCCTTCCAGATTTTGGTAGGTATTATTAAATGCCAGATATCACTTCGACTTCGATATTATAATAATATGCGACATTCACAATGCGTATTCCGCAAAAACGCACACTCCTCTTCGCTCTGATCTTGTGATGGCCCTTAAAGAAGGCCGCTCATCGAGGTTAATGGATTCGTCAGTAAGTAAGGTATACTGAAAAAATACAAGTAGGTAGATACAACTTTAGGTATTCCGGGTGCTTTCAAGATTTTTTTATTACTTGATAGGCAAGCATTTGCAGTCTCACCAGGGCCTAAATTCACTATGACAACTTGGCGATTCCTTGCTTCGAAATCACGTCGATTCTTTCATTAATAAACGAAATTGGTTGCGAGGATTTTCTAGACCTGCGACCTAGAGCCGTTAGGAGAACCTAACGGCTAAACAAATTTTGACGTTCGGTAGGTATATGTTAATTTCTATCACCTCTGTCCGTCTATATTTCGTTAATACTCTCCATCCAAAGGTTGTCTTGAAGAGATTGCGATAAGACCGCCCACGGTTACACCATTGTAAACATTTAAATTATAGCAGGCCTAGCGCACTTCGCACTGTAGGTACGAAGCTACAAGTACATAGCCGGACACCGGCGGCGGGTCGCGCGTCGTTACACGTGACGCGTCAGAAGAGATAAGAGCTATGCGATACAAAGAGAGGCGCTCTGTAGGTTAATATGACTGGTAGGTTTGCAGCGCTACGCGAGCTGAATTAAATTTTATTGCGTCATGGTAAGAGTCGCTATTTGTTTAAATTTATTTGCGGAGTGATGCTTCTGTCCCTTAGTATTCTGTGCTTGTAGTTAATTTCTATCTTTAAGGTGAATAATAAAGTGTTTATCTATCATCATGAGCCCATCTCGTTTCCTTCTCTCATAGAGAAAATAGTTTTCTATCTATCAGTCTATATATGATGAGGTGTAGTGGTTGGGCAGGTTGACTCAATTTTCATACACCACCGAGGCTGCGGGTTCGATTCCCGCATCGGGAAAAAAAGTTTGTGAACAGAAAAAAAGCGCAAGCGTTTGTTTCGTGTCTGGCTGATATGGGACAATGGTCCTCGTAGGTCCTGGTTTTCTAGATATAAGGAACCCTAGTAAGCGGCCAGGATCTATGTATGTGATCGTTGGGCGTATTAATTTAATTTAATGTCATTAATACAAGATCCTGGATATGCCTGGAATAGGATGTCGTATATTTTTATCCCTTAAAACATTTCGCGTTTTAGAACCTATGCTTATATCTATGAAAGATTTTGTGGACAGCTGCATATATCTTTTTAATCGTCCAATTAGTTATCGCCAGCGAGTGCTTTGAAAACAACAAGCGTTCAACTTTGTACGATAAATTAAGTTAATTGTATTTAATCTGATGACAAAGCTTAGCGCATGCAGTACCAAGTTCCGCTATAAATCAACAGCGGGGCTTGGGTCTACTGCACAAGGGAAGAACGATTTAGATCATTATCATCATTAGCTTAATACGTTCCCACTGCTGGGACACGGGCCTTGTTTTGAAGAGAGTATGGGCCATAATCCACCACTGGTGGTAGGTTTCTCGTAAGCGAGAGGCCGTCTGGGTGGGTACCACCGCTTTGCCAGTTATTCAGCCGCCAAGCAGTAGTGCGCAAGCATTACTGTGTTCCGGCTTGAAGGGCATTGTAGCCAGTGAAATTACTGGGCATTATGAGACTCAACAGCTAATTGTCACAGGGTGACGAGCGCAGTGCAGCGCCGCCTAGGATTTAGCAAAACAGAGTTCTGGGTGGTGCTGTTATTGTTATGGGCTGGCGTATTGCTTACCATCAGGCAAACGACCCGCTAGTCTCGTCATTCAGTTACATAAAGTCAAAGTCAAAGTCAAAGTCAAATATCATTTATTAAATAGGCACAAAAGTGCACTTTTAAAGGTCATAAACACATGATACAAATAAAAAATGTTAAAAATTGTAACTTATGTTAACATGACTTTGAAAAAAAGGTAAGTATGTTTACCCATTTCTTTCCTATACTCAAATTGAAGTCTGAGTGCTGAAAAGAAATGCGAAAACTGACTCTACCAGTGCTTCGGAAATGCGCCCGCTAGAGAAGATAGCACCAAGAAACTCTGCGGGGATGTCTTTTTTCAGCACAATTACGTATAAATTAGAATTAACAGAATGTAAAACAAGAAATGCGAGTGAGATGTCCAATTGTCATAGTATCAGTAACAGAAAAGTGTAAATAAAATATAAGTAGGTATGACAGTAGCAGTAGGAGTGACTAGAACAGACCAGTCCCCGCAAGCAGCACCCGTTCACGAGTATGACTTGTGGACCAGCCATCACCCCCCTCAACCATATTGGAGGGAAGGGAGTGACCCGACACACAGAGCCGCCGCAAGCAAAGACATTTGAGTGAGCATGACTGTAAAACCTAGTCACTTCCAACTCAAATACAATTTTTATAGCTTTATTTGAATGACTAACTACATTAGACATCTCACATAGCATTGTACAATCCAAGAAGAAATGAAATATAAACATCATGCACACACTGATGTGTTAATCTTCACCATCATGGGGCTTAGGGCATACAGGCCATGCATTTTTGTCATTAACATATTCATTTATTGAGTAGTATGCTTTTTTCATAAGGTTTATTTTGATAAATGATTTAAATCTACGCATTGGTAATTTGTCAATGCCCTCAGGTAGTTTATTATAAAAGCGTATACAGTTCCCCATAAACGAACCATTAACTCTCTGCAACCTGAATCTAGGTACATACAATTTATTCTTATGTCTCGTGTTAAAATTATGCAAGTCGCTGTTTTTGTTAAAGGTGCTAAGGTGTTTGCGAGCGTGCATTAAATTTTCATAAATGTATTGGCAAGCCACTGTAAGAATGTTGATCTCTTTAAACCGTTCCCTAAGCGAGTCACGAGCTTTCATGTTGTAAATGGAACGAATTGCTCTTTTTTGTAATACAAATATGGATTGAATTTCTGCGGCTTTACCCCATAGTAAAATTCCGTAAGACATGATACTATGGAAGTAACTGAAATATACTAATCTTGCAGTGGCTTCGTCAGTGAACTGTCTGATTTTACGTACTGCATAGGCTGCTGCATAAAAAATAAAAACGCTGGCCTAGTGCAGGTTACATGTGAAATGACTTTGAATTTGGTGATTTATTTTGTACATGCCGGTATAGCCCCGCGTCCACATGTTGTCACTGATACTATTGCAGTTTTTGGTTCTATGCTTATTTTGAAATCTCTTAGCACACTTTGCATATTGTTTATAATAACCATTTATAAATTAAAACTTTAATCGGTGAACTCTACTTAAAACAAGTATACATTTTATAAAAAAAAAACCGACTTCAATATATTTTTGAAGTCCAAGGTCAAATATCGATGAAATTTATATTGTACCAGTTTGAAGCTATACTGAATCCAACGCAAAAATAATTTTCCAAATCGATTCATAAATAACGGAGTTCTGAGGTAAAAAACACAAAAAAAACATACAATCAAGTAGAGAACCTCCATCTTTTTGAAGTCGGTTACAAATAGTTTTTTTCTCAAGAAACACGCGGGCGAAGCTGAGAGTTAAAGTAAGTAGGTAGTCAAATAAATATGTTTACTCTACTAGCAACAACGTTGTCTTTGGCATTGTTACTAATTTTAATGTAGTGTGTCCTCCGCCTTACCTTCAGCAAAGATAGCGCTGCCAACTGTTAGCGTGTTTTGCTTTCCATAATTATTATTAAATTATATGCTTGATTCATTTGGTACGAAGATAAATAGGATTGTCCGTTAGATTTATTAGGATTTATGATCAAAACAATCGTAAATAGTCTTAAGTATTTAACCCGGGGAGAATAAGGAGGGGTCATTATGACCCTACTCCTTTAGAATTACCCGTAGTTTTCATCTGGAAGTCGCACGTTGCTAAATTTCTCAATAGCTGGAGTAAATTCTACCTCGCCGCTTTTTTTCATTGTTCCATCGCGGAAATCGAACGCGCACTCTCAGTGGTGTATGAGATTTGAGTCAACCTGCCCAACCACTACACCACAGAGGCTATCAGTCCGTGCTATCCAGTGAGTAACGACCGCAAAAATCATAATAAACTGCTGCTCACAATCAACTAATAAAAAAAGCCATGAAGCTTGGCAGTTTGCAATTTTAAAAGCTTTACTATTTTTAGATGACATTTCCAATGTTTTGACGTGGCATCGCCCGGAACAGTTTTTGTTTTGACATGTGGCGAGGTAAAAAATAGCTAGCGATTTTTTTTATCAGTAAATCGGACAAATGCGTGTTGTACGCATCAACGTAGAGTTCTGCAGCTTTTTTGTATGGCATTTCTATCTCTACTTTCAAATTTTTCAAATTATTCTGTTTTGTACTTTTTTGAAACTGCAATATTGATAATGTTGTTTAGTTGTTATGATTTGTAAAAAAATAAAAATAAAAAAAAATATATTTATTCACGTAACTTTAAATAAATGTTCATAGCAGAGATTAAAATGGTGCTGCATAAGAAATAGCAGCAGCTAATCAGAGCAGACGGAGGTTTTAGCCAGCAGGTGGTTTTATTGACCAAGTCTGGCACTACCCGGGCTCTCCATTCCCGGGTGTCCATAAGGATTTCCTCTGTCTGCCAAAACAAAACAAAAATATTGATAATGCTGGTTTGTGCCGTACGGTCATACGAACATAATGAATAGGGGTAAACATATATGCTTATGGGGGTTTTTACTACGATGTAATTCGTCGGGCTTTTACCACCACCAACTACGCGGCTGTACTAGAACCGCAAGGCCTCGTACGCGACGATGGTAAGAGACCCGACGGAATGACACTTATTCCTTGGAAGATGGGACGGCCTTTGGTATGGGACGCAACTTGTGTAGATAGCCCTAGCGCCGTCTTATCTTCCCGTGACCCAAAACAAGGCTGGCGCAGCCGCTGAAGGAGCGGAGAACGAATAGTAGCCTAGATAGTGGCTACATATTTGAACCTTTTGGAGTCGAGACGCTAGGACCGTGGGGACCAGGGGCGCATACAGTTTACAAAGATATATCAAAACTTCTTGTTGAAGCAACGCGTGACCGAAATGCTGGCCTATATTTTGGCCAAAGGATAAGCATTGCCATTCAACGTGGCAATGCTGCCAGCATTTTGGGAACGTTGCCCACTGGTAGTGGTTTATTAGATTAGATTAGTTATTAGTATTTTTAATTTGTTTTGTTTGTGTTTTTTTAATTATCTGTGTGTTTCAATAGACAAGCAATTATAACATACTTAATTAGTCAGTATAATAAAATAATATAAATACTTATGAATAGGGAATATGCATGTGTTGTCGAAAAATCTGGAAATTACTTTTTACCATAGATTACTCCTGTAAACATTTAGTAGTGATATAATTATTATTAGTAATTGCTTAGATTTTTTGTATTTCAACGTTTCTTTTTCTTATTTTTGGAGAAACGGAACGTTATCGCAAAACGCTTAAGTACGTGCAACCACTACCTGACGTCACGCGCCTCGCTGCTTATTGGTCAATTTTTGACATAGAACCAGCAGGTACATTATTGTCATACACATACACGTGCAGCATAGAAGGACCAATGAGGAGATCCTAGGTCCCCACGTTTTGACGTCACACGCAAATGGCGCGTTTATGTTGATTTAAATTGATTCAAACTTTCATTTGGTTATTTTGTTGACAAATGATACCGTAATTTTTTTAAACATTAGTATTCAATAATGAATCGTTTCATGCATTAAAAAATACATGCATATTGCCTATTGACAAGTGTTTTGTTCTTTGACTTTTTAGAACCCCAAATATCTAAAATTGTATTACTTGCGTAACAACGATGACGGTTTTCTTGACGAATGTGAATTATTTCAGTCTAGTTTTTCCACGTATTTCCACGTAATAGGTTTTGACTAGGATTTCTAAAAGTTGCTAGGTATGCGGTTTTTTGATTCTGTCTATGAAAAGACTAGCTAATATACGAATAACCACCGATTATTTTTCAAGTCAGTACAAATCAGGCGTAATCCCGGTTAAGAGAAGGCAGCGAATTCAAAGAGCCCTTCTAATATTATAAATGCGAATGTTTGTAAGAATGGATTGACGGATGTTTGTAATGACATCACGCAAAAACTACTGAACGGATTTTGATGAAATTTGGTATGTAGGTGCTTGATGTCCTGGAAATAGGCTGCTTCTTATCCCGGGAAACCGCGGGGCGCAGCTAGTAAAAAATTAAATAAACTCGCCCAACGATCACATACATTGATCCTGGCCCCTAACTGGGATTCTCTGTACCTAGGGAAACAGGAACATGAGGAAATGGTATCAAAAAAAATTAGGAAGTTCTCAATTCGAATGTATTTTTTTATGTATGTTACCTCAGAACTCCGTCATTTCGAAAATACATTAGAATTGAAGTCGGTTTTTTTTTGTAATAAAATTAATTATTTTAAATAAAATTATCCTAATTATCCTAAGTTTTCTGTTAAATGTGATTTTAAAATAGTTATTAAAAAATCTTATTATGTAATTCACACCTACACTACCTTATATCTACCTTATATCTTATAGCGTTGTAGGTAGTGTAGATACGGTTTTAAGGTGTGTACGTTGCAGTAGTTACGTGGCTACAGATGGGAACTGCTGATTTCACTCCCAAACTATCTACTGATGTATCGACTCATTAGTAATATCAGCAATGTGTATCAAAGATAGTAAAGATTTGAAAGCGTGATTGCGCCGAAGTTATTGTGGTGGCGCCCGCCGGGACCAATCTTCTATGACGTCACACTTAGATTAGGCAAAATATCGTAGTTTGGGTCTCTACGTTCTTTTTCTTTGTTATTAATGTAAATATTGCGAATAGATCTAAATGACAAAGAATTCAACGGATGTCAACGACGAGGCGATGATCGCCATGATCAACAACCTACATCTATACATCTACATTAACTAGTACATATATAGTACTACATCTACATACTAAGATACTTCACGTCACTGAATGACACTTTACTAGGGGTAGGTTCCTCGTACACAAGAGGCCGTCTGGGTGAGTACCACCGCTTTTAACCACCGCAATTATTCAGCCGCCAAGCAGTAGTGCGGAAGCATTACTATGTTCCGGTTTGAAGGGCATTGTAGCCAGCGAAATTACTGGGCATTATGAGACTCAACAGCTAATTGTCTCAGGGTGACGAGCGCAGTGCAGCACCGCGCAGGAATTTGCAAAACAAAGTTCTGGGTGGTGCTATTATTGTTACGGGCTGGCGTATTGCTTACCATCAAACAATAAAACACATAAAGACAAGCGACTGAATCCCACTGTTCCCGCACCACTGACTTTCTTACGTTATGTGCGGATTTAACACTAGCTCAAAAAAGGTGAAGGAAAACATGGTGAGGAAACCGGCATGTCCATACACGGGCCTGCATAATGGCCTATACTCTCTTTACGAGGGAAGGCCTGAGTCCCAGCAGTGGGAAAAAATGGACTGACTAAGGAATCGTAGAAGTACCTACAACTTGATTTAACAGAATTACAATTTTGGCACCAGTGACAGTAGAATTGTAGAAGTATCTTAGTAGGATGGTATTTTGGCAATAGTTAAGGGAATTGATGCCCAGTTTTAAACAATAATATAATATAAGATAAATATTGCTTTCTACAGAAAGGCGTCATAAAACGATATTTATGACGGATTCACTGAACTTTGCTTTCACGTTTTATCGCACATGGCCTGCACTGCACGTTTTTGTGAAGGTGTACATTTCTTATCTATAAGAGAACATCATTATATCATATAGGTATTATGCGTCGTAAGTAATTTACAGAATGATTTATGTCTGGTGTAATAAATATTTGATGAAGTCAAGTCAAAAGACATTTATTAAATACGCACAAAAATGCACTTATAAACGACAAACAGAAATCAATTAAAATACGTTAAAACTGTTACTTAAGACATTTTATGACTTTGAAGAAAAAAGGTATGCATTTCTGCCCATTTCCTTCCAATACTCAAATTAAAGTACGGGCTAAGAAAAGAAATGCGAAAACTGACTCTAACAGTGCGTGCTTCGAAAATACGCCCGTTAGAAAAGATCTCTTTTTTCAACTCTTTTAAAGTGTCTTGAAATGAACAATTAAGTATAAATTTAAATTAACAAAATGAACAAGAAGTGCAAGTGAGATGTCCCATAGTCATAGCAGACCCCCGACACTCCATACAAATTCGCCGAGCTAACTGTCTAGTACTACTACTGAGCGGACAGGCCGATGCGGCTTGTCCGCACACGTTTTGTGTGTGTGCGTAATTATTGTAGGGATGAGCTAATACGAATCGAGCGCGACATGGACAACGCTATACGTAAGCAACCTAAGTATTTCTCTGTCACACCCACTATCGCTTGGCTGAGAGACGCGAAAAACCAAAATTTGTGTAATTGGTTTCTTTGCATCCATACACAGAACAATAACGAACCATTTTAAAAGAGATAGGCAGACCTCCGTCAGTCTGATCAGGTCCTGGTCAGGTCCAACGTCTTCAGCCGTTCTCCGTCTTTTTCTCAATATGTTTCGTCTATATGTCAAAGTCAAATAGTCAGCCGGCCTGCTCTACCTCTGTAAATCAGGTCGTCGTCGTCATCGAAAAAGGTCATGACAACCTCAAATAACATCAATTGATCGCACTGTGCACAGTGTCGCTTTTTTACGTAGTAATATTTAGTTTTCTGTGGTCATGATATCAGGAAGAGAAAAATATAAATAACATATGAATAGGTGTGACAGTAGCAGTTAGTAGTAACCAGACCAGACCAACATTATAATTTTAAATCACAAAAATCCTTGGATACTATAACACCATTTCACGCTAGATTCACGTCTGATTAAAGACCATCACAATGCACCAAATGTCACAGCGTTTTCCACTTTTTTCGTCCCTACGAATGAATTAGCCTTGAGGCTGTGTTATACTCGTAATCTATTAATTTTTAAAAAAAGAGAAGAAAGTATTTTCATAAAATACTCATATTATGATGGATACTCCTTCGAGTGGCTGGATACTTTATCTGAGAGATACTCGTATCTGTTTCTCGGCAACGCATATTTAGGTGCCGCTTCACTCGCGCCTGTATTTTATCTGTTTCTGTCTCTCACCGAAGCATTCAATCGTTCACTCAATCCGCTGAACGTGCGGAATGAACGTAAACGCTATCAATCGGCGATAAATCACTATGTATGTAAATTTAAATTTGGAATTCGTATTGCAATATTGAATGTATTACATTCGTCTGGAATTGCGATGCGAGCTTTTGTTTTGATTGTAAATAGCGACCGTTGAGTTATTTGAAAATAAGCTGAAGCAGACTTGACACGAATAAAAATATTATTTTAGAGTAGATGTGGAAATTCGCAATAGGCCAAACGGAGTAAACATTACAATTGTGTTTTTTAGAATCATCATCAGCCTAATACGTTCTCACTGCTGGAACGCGGCTTAGCCCTCGTAGAGAGAGTATGGACCATAAGCCACCACGCTAGCCCAGTGCGGGTGGGTGGATGTCACATGTCCTTGAATTATTGTGATAAATTCTTGGCCATGCCGGTTTCTTCACGATGTTTTCCTTCACCGTTTATAGAGCGAGTGTTAAATCCGCACATAGCTTAAAGTCAGTAGTCTAGCAGGATTCGAACTCGGGTGCGTCGGACCTAAAGTCACACGTGCTCCCACTGAGCCACACTCGCTCTTAGAATGTACGATGAATGTATGATGAATGTGTGTCTTTTAAAATTAATGGAAATAATTTATTGCATTCATCCTCACAAACTTTCACATTTATAATAATTAACTAACTGCGCCCCGCGTTTTCATCCGCGTTATTCCGGGATAAAAGTAGCCTATATCAAATTTGTTCATTGTTTTCGCGTGATCGAGTAACATCCATCCATTATAAATATTTAATAAAACGGCTAGGGCTCACGTAGTTTGTCGAATTAGTCGACCTAGGTTTCGAGCATATCCGATGCTCAGGGCGTGTTTACGCCGCGAGATCGCGGCGACCACTGCCAGGCGGTGTCGTGGCGAGAAAACTTTCATACTAAAACATCCATCCATCTATCCATCCATCCTCACAAACTATCACTTTAATAATATCAGTAGGATTAGAAATTGAGTTAATTTTTGTAAAAAAAAACACATTGGGCCCACGTTTGTAAAAGTCTAAAGTCATATGATATTAAATAGGCACAGAAAATGCACGTTTAAACGTCATAATTATGCCCATAATACAAATCAATTAAAATACAACGATTAAGACCAAGACCAAATTGCTGGGACTTATTTGGCTCAACGTATCAGTATTGCAATCCAACGGGGCAATACTGCCAGCATCTTGGGAACGCTGCCAATTAGTAGTGGGTTGGAGCATTTGAGCTATCTATAGGCCTTTTATGGTTTATGGGTTGTCCGTATGGGTTGTCCAATTGCTTCTCCTTGTCAGTAGTTAGTTAAGTTTTAGTAAGTAGAGTGTAGTTTGTTTTCAGTAATAAAGGCATTCGCCCGAAAAAAAAAAATCACACACATCACACATCATCACGAATCATCACACACACACACATCACACCTCATCACACACACACACACACACACATCGTCGCTTCACAACAGGCGAGATACTGGCCAAACATAGATCTATTAAGAGCAAAAAAAAAACAATAAAAATTGTAACTTAATATATTATGATTGAAAAAAAGGTAAGCATGTCTACACATTTCTTTGTATCTCCAATTGTATGTAAAAAATTACCATTTCTACTTGAATACTTTTATAAGCACTCATCAATCGTTGTTGTTTATTTTTATTCGAGAGTCTGTAGAATTGCACTTCTGACACTTTTTCTTTGACTTTGACTGATTTATTAAACCAATAAAGCTTACTGTTAATGTATTTTATTGAACTCTTACAAAACTTAAAGTTGGTATAAATCGACTTCGTTATCACTTTGTTTAAGTTTAAGATACTAAGTTTTAATTCTTAGCAAATAGTCTAGCTTTGATTCATTGTTGTAATTCAAGTAACTAAATAAGTTACGCAGTGGTATTTAATTTGCTTCTTTGATATCAGTTGTTTGTAGAGTTTTAGTAACATGCTTTAATATAACTCTTTTTTTTGTACTGAGTGATGAGACGAGAAAGTCGTTTGCCTGACGGTTAGCGCCACGCCTACCCATAACAGTTGTAGTGCCACCCAGAACTTTTAAGTCCATAAAAAGCACTGCGTAGCGCTGGATTGCGCTCATCACTCCGAGACATCAGATATGAAGTCTCATATGCCCAGTAATTTCGCTGGCTACAACGCCCTTCAAACCGGAACACAGTGATGCTTGAGCACTACTGCTAGGCGGCAGAATAACTGGCAAAGCGGTGGTACCTACCCAGACGGTCTCTCGCATACGCCGCCAAGCGGTAGTGCGCAAGCATTACTGTGTTCCGGCTTGAAGGGCATTGTAGCCAGCGAAATTACTGGGCATTATGAGACTCAACAGCTAATTGTCTCAGAGTGACGAGCGCAGTACAGCGCCGCGCAGGATTTTGCAAAGTTCTAGGTAGTGCTGTTATTGTTATGGACTGGCGTATTGCTTACCATCAGGCAAAAGACCAGCTCGTCTCGTCATTCAGTTACATAAAAAAAAAATGTGCGAAGTACAATGAAGGGGAAGCCTTAAATCCCTAAGCTCCTAAAGACCTTTACGTGATAACACAAGCGCAGAAATATTTTCGTCAGCCTTTGTAGTGTAGTGGTTCGGCAGGTAGTCAATCATGTGTCATACACCACTGAGATCGTGGGTTCGATTCCCGCGACAGGCCACTTGTCGTGTCGCGTATCTAGGTGTTGTGGTCCATGGTCGTCATGACCTGGTTCCCTAGATACAGGGAATACAAGTTAGGGGCCAGAATCTATGTATGTGATCGTTGGGCGAAATGTATTTACTTTCCCTTCATTACTGAGCTTTATTATTGAGATTTAGTGTCTAGTAACAAAAATATTTTAAGAATTAATGTTCAGAGAGAAGAAAATCATCCACTTGAACAGGATTCGAACCATGCTTCTACGGAATACCAATCTGAAGCTTGAACCATCGAACCCACTATTCAAGCAACAAAAAATCATGTATGAAGTATGTGTAGGGATAAAATAACCTGTGATTTCAAAGTCAAAACAAGTAAGAAAAAATACTTGACAAATACATTGACCCCCTTTGATTACCAAACGGTTCAAAGTCAAAGCTAAAGGTAGGTAGGTACGACTGTATTAATATACAGTCGCTCTCTGCGACAAAAGCCGTTGATCATTTTCATCACAAATATTCATTCTTGAAATTAATACTTGCGACATTTTACTGTCTTCTGATCTTATTGCACGAAAATAATATCAGTAATATATAGAATACATTTTGCTCAAAGTATTTTGCGATAAAATAAATAAATGAATGATGAAACCCGCTTACGCGCTTTGGAGTGGCTCTGGCCGTGGTTGTAATACCACCCACCGAACAAAGCCATGCCGTCAAGCGACCTAGTCGTGTTTCGGGATGATGTTCGGTGAACCATCGGGGAGACGGGTCTGAGCAGCCGCTCAACTGCCGTCTCACTCTAGATCTATGTGCTCCATCTTAGGCCACAACATCGCTTCACATCAGGCGAGATAGTGGCCAAACATAGATCTATAAGGCGTAAAAAAAAAAAATATATCTCGACATATTCTATGGCCGCAAAAATTAAATGAAGACTTAAAATTGCTATATGGAAAATTGACCTTTTGGGTTCGCACTTAGCGCCATCTAGTTAAAGGTGAAGAATGGCCTTAGCACCGTTAAAAAATGTAATCGACTTATGTCACTGGCTAAGTCAATACACATTCGGTATACCTGTACTATGTTTTACTTAGACTGAACTGCACATTTTTCTTCTCCAAAATAGCGTAACTTTTTTCTTTTACATCAATAGTTTTACTACTCAAGTTTTCCCCAGAAACTCATAAATTCCGTAAAACTCCTATAACTTTTTAACAGGCTTTGCATTTGAATCATTTAATTTGAATAAAAGCTGTAGGAAGCATAAATCTAGTCGAAAAGGAAACGTAAAGGTGAATGCATACTTGAGCATTAGCTTTCTCTATTTAATATAAAATGAATTCAAAATGGCGGTTAGTAAAAGAGGCAAGGCTCCATGTAAAATGTTACATGACCTTTAACTATTTTTACTTTTACAATAACTTCAAATTAATAATAATATTTAGTACAACTTACCTCTTTATAGAAATGTACAAAAAAATCCTATTTTTTGTAGAATGTTGTCTAAACATCAAAACCTAAAAAGTTTACTGTTAACTTCTTAAATAAACTAAACTTTTTCGAAAACTTGTAAATAAAGTGAACGTTTTTAACTGACTTCAATAAAGGAGGATTTGTTACTTTTAGTTTTGTATGTTCGTTATTTCAGAACTCACTCATTTAATAAACTGATTTGGAAAATTCTGCGTTGGATTCAGTATAGCTTCAAGGTGGCCCCATATAAATTTCATTTATATTCGACCTTGGAATAATTGAAGTCGGTTTTTTTTTGTTGTAACATGAATTATTTATGAATGAGAAGTCTTTTGGATTGTAAGCTTTCTCAATAGTATTGCTTAGGGTGCTATCTCTGTGTCTGGTGTCAAAATGGCACGAGACATCTGTGCTGAGCCAAAATCCCATTTGGCACTGTTTTTCTTTATGTATACATCCGTAAAAAAAAAAAATTGTTTTAGCTTTTTACAAGCTTTTATTTATCTTGCAATGTATGTAAGTATGTTTGTCCGGGTGGAATCTTGCAAGCTGAATTAGAACCACTTTCTCTTATCCTACGAAGTTGAAATTTTGTATACTTGTCAAAGTCCGATGACAATGCAATATTATGACAGCTTGCTGATCTGATGATGGAGATGGAAAGTGGGCAATGGAACTTCTTGACAGATAATCATAATTTACAAGTGTTTAGTCTCATTTTAATCTGCTTGCGGTTCCGATTACGAATTTGTAAAAAGCAAGCTTTTTATTGAAAAAAATATTTTTCATCAAAAAACTATTCATTATTAAGTTTGCTCTTTATTGTGTGGTTGTCAAATAAATGTCTTTCTTTCTTCTTTCTTTCTAGATACATATTATACCGGTATACTATCGGTAAATTGATAATCAATTGTTTTAATCACATGGCGCCCCTAGACGCAAGCAATACTTCCATCAAAGTCAGATAAGCATCAATGATTATTGGTATCGCATGATAGAACGAGTTAAAAGATCGACGACAATGATAGATACACTATCAAGACATTTTTATCTATAACATGAACTACATTGTCGGGGGAAATCCTGAAATAGTGAAGAGTAACTGTCTCAGTATTTACTATTTTTTGTCTCTTTCATACTTTCGTTGTGATCGCTCTAGACTTCTCGCTCTAAAAATATAAAGTCGTTTCCGCACCTGCGATTTCTTGTTACCGATAGAATTTATGGAGAATGAGGTTTAACCTCCCAGGGACTCTTTTCTTCTTGTAAACTGTTGTTAACAATTACAGAAGAGAAGGTGTCACCCTGGAAGCAAAGCAAGCTAATGTATGGATAGGATTAGCTCTAACACGCCTGACCGGCAGTCTCTCTATAAAGAGTTTCCATATAAGTAGATAAAATATAAGTATGCAGATAATGACCTTATATAATAACATAGTTTAAGTTTCTGCTTTAATTTAACTTAAATATGATTAATGTACAATGAATGCAATCAATAAATGAATAATGATTTAATAGCGACAAAGTAGAGCCATTGTGGCTTAGTGGGAGCATGTGCGACTCTCGTACCCGATTTCCAATCTCGCTGGCCCCACACCACCGGGTGTATTAAGTTATAATATGCGGATTTAACAATCGCTCTAAAACCGGCATGTCTATGAAATTAATCAAAAAAATTAAGGACATGTGACCTCCATTTACCCGCACTGTGCCAGCGTGATGGATTATGGTCCATACTCTCTCTATGAGAGAAGGCCCGTATTCTAGCAGTGGGAACGCGATCATTATAAACATACGAAGGATGTATGTTTTTAATGTTTGGGTAATAATTCCAAAGGCAATTTTAAGTGACGTAGAATTTTTCATGGTAAAAAGTAGTTAGGACATGTCGGAGGCCTTCGGGAGGTCTAAAAACTCCGACACCAGGGATGGCCACACACGCTCACGAGAAAAGAAGAATTTAGATTGATTATTACTATTTTTAATCTTACTTGGTCTAAGTTAATTTAAATTATTGTGATAAAAATAAAAATTAAAAGCCTGTATGTATGAACTTTTTATACTGTCATCAAAATCAAAAACACTCAACTAGAAGAACCGCATACAAATAACTCAAAATCGACTTTTTGTATGCAAATTTGTAATAAAGTAGTTCTAATATATATATCTTTATTAAAGTTTAAATATATTGTTAGCTGTGACAATAAATAAGCTTGTAAAGCACAGTCACGGCTAATAAAAGCACAAACTATCCATAGTAGGGCAGGCCCTATCTCAAGGGACGACGTATAAATCGCTTCGGACGGAGGTAAGCGAGCGAAACGGCTGTCGGAAAGAATAACAGTACATCAACCTGCCGCGATCGGATCGCGCCTACTTGAAATATTGACGGACGGATTGCGTGAAGCCCTGTCTATTACAGCCTTAGGCTATTAACACTCTGAGATCACGATCTTAACTTTATGTCTTGGTTAGTCTTTTGAAAATTTTACGTGAAATTGAACTCTCAGTATTATTTATTTATTTATTTCTTAGATTCACAGCAGTTTTTAATCACTTATAGTCGCATTAACGATACTTTTGTTATAAGTAGCTGCGCCCCGCAGTTTGTTGCGGTAAAATGTACGCTAAGTCTTTTACAGGACCTAAAGTGCCTACATACCAAACTTCATAAAAATCTGTTCAGTAGTTTTCAACCCCCGACACAAAAAGGGTGTTATAAGTTTGATCACTATGTGTGTCTGTGGAACCGTAGCTCTTAAACGGGTGAACCGATTTGGACGCGGGTTTGTTTATTTGAAAGCAGATTTTCTAGCGGTGGTTTTTAGACATGTTTTAACAAAATAAAAAAATAAAATTTTTTTCTTAACCCAATTTTTTCTTTAATTCCTAAATTTACTATACCTTATATAGAAAATTCATTTGCTTTTTGTAGATTGTTATATTTTTATTTTAATTTTCACTTATTTTTTACGCGCCTGTCAACTATGTACCTACGTGTATATACTTAGTTATATATATATAATTGAAAACTTAATTAGCCATAAGTATTTACTTACATTATCTATCTCGTAACTAGCTGTTAGTTTTTCAAATAAAATAAAATAAATAAAATCGGTTCAGCCGTTTTTTACTTTTTATAGGCTTTTTGGTGCCAGGAGTTTTTTAAATTTTAGTTTACAGAAACTCGCTCCATGTATGATTGATTAAAAAACTTCCATCCATCCGTCCATCCATCCTCACGAACATTCAATCTCGATCATGATCGTTATCGATAGCAGGGTGTCACCCCAGGGTGTAATTTGTCTTCAAGAGGTTAAAGCAAGCTTTTATACAATCGAGTGTCTTGGGAAGTACTAGCTTATAGTGCAAGAAGGATTTGAAGAAACATAGATGACATGTTATGACTTTCAATGTTGAAGTGACGTCAAAACGCGCCATACTTTGGGCACAATTAATTTTAATTTTAGCAGTTTTTTGCTACTCTTAGGCGTTTTAGCTTATTAAGTACCATTTTGACATGTGATATCACACTTATATTATAAAGGCGAAAGTTTGTTAGTGTGTTTGTTTCTTATCCTCACACAACGGCTGTGTGTACATAGAACTTACATAATTTCTTATCAATGTTACTTAACCCCTTATCAGTTAGGTCTTATTTTATGTACTAACACGTTTTCCATGTTATGAGGCTTAATTAAATTGCAAAATTAACATTGATAGACAAGTATTTTACGAATTATGATTCAATATATACGACATTGATAACAAATCTACTACTTATAAATTTCAACATACCAAACATAATGTAATCACTGAACTGATAAGAAACTACACTTATTTTAATATCACATATATAGTTATTCAGCCGCCAAGCAGTAGTGCGCAAACATTACTGTGTTCCGGCTTGAAGGGCGTTGTAGCCAGCGAAATTACTGGGCATTATGAGACTCAACAGCTAATTGTCTCAGGGTGACGAGCGCAGTGCAGCGCCGCGCAGGATTTTGCAAAACAAAGTTTTGGGTGGTGCTATTATTGTTATGGGCTGGCGTATTGCTTGCCATCAGGCAAACGACCAGCTCGTCTCGTCATTCAGTTACATAAAAAAAAAAAGAAAAAAAATGTCACTTATAACTTTGTACATTATAAGACCGTCTCTAACACCACGTATTTCACTTATTGTAACTAATATTACGGCCGTCCTGAACTGACTGAATGGATTCGAGTGAAATTTAGAATGGAGATAGCTTATACCCTGAATTAACATATATGCCGGGAATAGGATTTATCACGGGAAACCGAGGGTGAAACCGCGGAGCACAGCTAGTATATACTGTCTTATTAATGTTTAACATCGGATTCAGATAAAGACTCAGATTCTTTATTGCTTCCATAGGTAGTACAATGTGTAATTTGGTAAACTTACAGTCTTTTAAGGACCCCGTCGGGCACAACGACATTAGAAGAGTGGAGGATGCAATTATTGGCATTTCAAAGTCAATAATTCATTATTAGCAAAAATAAAAATTTCTTATGTTGTTATAAGTGAATAAGTGTGAATAAGTATGTGAATAAGTATGTGAATAAGTATGTGAATAATTATGTGAATAAGTATGTGAATAAGTATGTGAATAAGTATGTGAATAAGTATGTGAATAAGTATGTAAATAAGTATGTGAATAAGTATGTGAATAAGTATGTGAATAAGTATGTGAATAAGTATGTGAATAAGTATGTGAATAAGTATGTGAATAAGTATGTAAATAAGTATTATTAATTTCAATAATACAATAATTATTACAATAAGATTAGGACACCGCGTAACAGGCCTGAAGTTGTTCACACTATTGTCAGATACAATCTACATCTACTCTCCGAACTAGTTTAAACTGTTATAAATAAATAGATATGTCAAAAAATTATAATAAAGTGCCTTTTTTATTACTATTCTGAATTATTATTTGTAACACTAAGAAAAGGTTTATACAGCCCTAATGTCGTGCACAATTAAAGGACACTGTCTAGTACCTACTTGAAATATTGATGAACGGATTGTGTGAAAGGCAGTCTATTCAAGCCTTAAGGCGTCTATGAGACACTTAATCTGGATCACGATCGTGATCCAGAAGGACGGAGTATAAACAATAGCGTGGTGTCACCCCAGGGTGACATTTGGCTCTGAGAGGTTAAAGAACTAGTAGGCTGTGTAATAAACGGTTTTAAATAGCGAAAGATCTGAAACGCAAAGAAAATATGTAGTGCAATTCCGCTGAATATTGTGTGCAAGAACGAGTGTGGCTCAGTGGGAGCTCGTGCGACTTTCGATCCGACGCACCCGAGTTCGAATCCCGCTGACCCCGCACCACTGACTTTCTTAAGCTATGTGCGGATTTAACACTCGCTCTAAAACGGTGAAGGAAAACATCGTGAGGAAATCGGCATGTCCAAGAATTTTTCACAAATAGTCAAGGACATGTGACATTCACCAACTCGCACTGGGCCAGCTCGGTGGATTATGGCCCATTCTCTCTCTATGAGAGAAGGCCCGTGTCCCAGCAGTGGGAACGTGATGGGCTGATGATGATGATGATATTTTATAAAGTGAAGTACATACATACATGAGATTGACTTCTGTACTTTTTTTGTGCTTCAAGTCTTACGCGCTTCAGGTTCCAGCGGAACACGCGAAAATGTTCCTCGCCCCGGACTTCTGGCCTGCAGGGATAGTCTACCGTCGGTACAGGAAACGTAGCCGAAAACCACTCTCTGTTGTATAGTTCCTTAATAAAAATATATGTTAGTCTGTAAGGTATATAAAATGTGGGTCTTAGAATTACTTTAGACACTTATGTAACTACTGTTTTCTTATGTTACCTGAATTAAAGAAGTAATAATAATAATAAATGTCATAATCTATGTTTGGCCACTATCTCGTCTGATGTGAAGCGATGATGTGGCCTAAGATGGAGCACATAGATCTGGAAAGAGACAGCAGTTGAGCGGCTGCTCAGACCCGTCTCCTCGATGGTTCACCGAACATCATCCCGAAACACGATTAGGTCGCTTGACGGCATGGCTTTGTTCGGTGGGTGGTATTACAACCACGCCAGAGCCTACCACTCCAAAGATTAATTATTAAATGTTCTAAGTTTTACCTTGCAGGACAACCCATATCTATAAACTAAAAATAAAAACAACGTTTACCAGGAACTAAAGCACGGATTAAACATTAAAATAGCATTAGCTAGTAAATATTTGAAACTAATGTAGCGTTGTACAAACTGTAGTTAAATAATTACTTAATCGTACACTTTGCGTGTCAACTGTTAGTCTAGGAGCTGACGATGGTTTTAATTACGAACCAATTTATGACAACTCATTTATTTTTGACCGACAGATACGAAAGGAAGGAAAGGAGAAGGTTCTCTATTCGATTGTATTGATTTTTTTATATTTTTTTATGTTTGTAACCTCAGAACTCCGTCATTTATGAACCGATTTGAAAAAATATGTTTGCATTAAGTTCATCGATATTTGACCTTGGACTTCGAAGATACATTGAAGTCGGTTATTGTTTTTTTCTAAAAAATAACTATGGTTATTAAAACTTTGGCATTATATTTTTCAAATTAGAAAGTACACACCTAAAACTTCTGTAGATATTTTATAAATTTATATTGGAAACCCATCAAAATTTATCAAGTAGTTTCAATGTTTCGATGATGCGCCTTGCGTAGTTTGGATTAGGTAAGATAACAGATTTGATTAGATTAGCCTCTTTTTGTAACAAATGTTTCAATAAATAAATGATTTTGATTTTTTTTTGAGTTATTTTGTTACATTGTTACACTGCGATAAATAATTACAATAGAATACTAAAGGTAAAATGTTACAATGGACGGTCTTTTGCTTATAGCGATCTCTTCCGGACAGCCTTTAGATAGAGAGGACTCAAAGAAACTCTGTAAGGGAAGGTGGTGTTGTGTATAACATAAAATAATATCATATACATATTACTTAATAATAATAATAATAAACAAGTAAATATAATTTAGGTATTCTTTAGAAGTACTAAGCGAATACACATGTCTATTTCCGCAGATAAGCAGTGTTTTCCTATTAAAAAAAGGATAGAGAAGATAAAATATTAAACATATCAGAGACTTCACAGTTGGAATAACAAAGGCACATTATTTAGCGCTCTTTTTTTGTTTTAAATGCGATGGTTTCGTAATTGATATTGCCATTGACACCCAAACTATACTACGTATTCGACATACAACATCGAAATAAAGTAATTTTTTATGTTGTCCTGCTGTTAATACGTTTTTTGTTCATAATGAATGTTGTTCTGATTTATTTGTGATAATGCGACGAAATAACTGACTTAATATCGATATTGCATGTGAGTAAAAGCACTTTGTTATGAGAACTATTTTGAGTTTTCGAAGTGTCGTTGCGTTCTTATTTTTAGAAATGGGTGGTTATACTTACTTTTAATCGACTTCAAAAAAGAGGAAGTTGTCGATTGTTTTTTATGTTTGTTACCTCAGAACTCCGTCATTTATAAACCGATTTGGAAATTTATGCATTGAGTTCAGTATAGCTGCAATGTGGTCCTATATAAATTTCATTGATATTCGACATTGGACTTCGAAGATACATCAGAATTTGAATTGAAGTCAGTGTTTTTGTTATTAAATTAATTATTTATTTAACAGACATATTTATGATATTTCGTTGTTTAAAAATCTTTTTGGGAAACGTTTTATTCATTTATATACATCATTTTATACTTATAAAATGATCGAGTGCATTTCTCAGAAAATAAAGAGTTCTTAAACTTTTTATTAAATGATTTTAAACCACATGAATTATTTACATGACTTTGGTTTATGTAGGTATATTATATTATATAACAAAATTATCTTAAAGTAACACCGTCCATATATATTTTTGTCTACATTCCTTCACTTGTGGGTTGTCTGGAAGAGATCGCTTTGAGCGATAAGACCGCCCATTGTGACACTATTATTAAGTTAGTTGTTATTTTAGTTTTTAATTATTTCTGTATTTTGGTGTTACAATAAAGAGCTATTCTATTCTACATAATTGATTAATCTCTTTCACGTATAGGGGTTAATGCGGTTTCAAGTTTTCATCAAATATAAACAAGGTTTTTCAGAAAGGTTTTTCAGAAAAAAAAAAATTTACCACCGGCTGGGAATTGAACCCGCATCACAGTCTTGGCATTCGGTATGCTCTTCGAGTCTGGATACCTTATCTGAGGTTATGCTTCATATAAATATAATAAGAATGTTCATCAATTTCTTTTCTATGTGCGCATATAGACAAATATAAAATGCCCACTTAAGTATGTAGTACTATTAGGTATTTTATGATTTAAGTATAAAAAACTATCTTCCAAAAACGAAACCCATGGCTTACAAAAATGCATGAAAATTAACATAGAAAATAGCAAATCCGTCAAAGAGTAGCTAAATCCACAGGTGCGCAGCGCAGTAGAGAGTAGAGACACAGCGCGCGGGTTCCGGCAGTCGGCCGCTACCCACCGTCGAGTATGGATGTCTCGACGCTCGACCGCGACATACTCCGAGAAACAGTGAAAATAAAAATAAACTTCGCGAAGTGATGTGTTTGTGACTTCCAAATATGATTTAACGTCTTTGCGGAGACAAGAAGGTTGTTCAGTTCTCTAATGGATTACTCTTTGTGAGTTGGATTTGTTAAATATATTGGTGAATAACTTTCCGTCGCTACTGGTGGATTAAACACGTAAGCTTTTAATAATTTAAGTTAAATAATAATATGTTTTTCACTTTATTTAATTCATAAATAATATTTTAAGTCCAAATTAAATATTGCGTCTGCTATTACAGTTGTATTAAAAGAAAATTGATGCTATAATTTCCCAGTGAAGTGAAAAGCTTTTACGAATAAAAATCGTTTTTTTACTTCTCATTAATTATTTAAATTTAAAACTGCCACAAGTATTGTAATCATTATTCATGTTTTTAAATTAAGTAGCTGACATAAATTAACAAGTAAGTAGGCATCCGTTTCATGTATTATTAAATGTCACGTCTTTGACAAGATGTAGGCAAAAAGATTAATCTTATTGTGAATATAAAATAATAAAACATAAGACATACAGATAATGCTTACTATCTTTAGTGTCGAAAATGATAAGCACTTAAATCCTCAGCTATTACATACTTTAGTGATATTGTAATACCTAAATGTATTTTATACTCCCAAATAGGGTGCTAAAAAAGGCTAAGGTTAAATTATACGAGCATTAATGCTAAATTTACTCGTGGTAGGTCTCCCTATGCCTGAGGCCGTCTGGGTAGGTACCACCGCTTTGCCAGTTATTCTGCCGAAAAGCAGTAGTGCGCAAGCATTACTGTGTTCTGGTTTGAAGGGCATTGTAGCGAGCGAAATTACTGGGCATTATGAGACTTAATATCTGATGTCTCGAAGTGATGAGCGCAATGCAGTGCTTTTTATGGTATTAAGTTCTAGGTAGCACTGCAATTGTTATGGCCAGGCTAGGCGCTTACCATCAGGCGAATGACTTGTACGTCTCATCACTCGGTTCCATAAAAAATAGCTTTCTTACTCCAAATGATTTTTACGCAAGTGCTAAAAACATAATTTTTTGTCAAAAACTAGTAGGTACTTATTGTTTTATTCTGTGGTAGTAGAACACAGGTACGCACGTAATAATATTTTATATATTAACATTCTATAGCAATAACGCTCAGCGTTTGATTGAAATTATAGCATCGTCTTGCAGATCCAAAACACAAGGCTAGGCAAAGGCATGCAGTTCATAAAATTTTGGTAGTCATCCAAAACGTCTCTTAGCGTCGGTTATCGTTGATTTTAGGAACTTTCTGTTTTCTCCTCTGGATATTTGACCTTCGGTTTCTTTTGCATCTTTGCCCATCTTTTCCGACGACAGACGGATTTTTACAAGCTTTTATTTAACATGCAATGTATGTATGTAACTATGTTTGTTCGGGTGGAATCTTGCAAGCTGAATCAGAACCACTTCCACTTGTCCTAAGAATGAAATTTTGCATAATTGTCAAAGTCCGATGACAATACAATATTATGGTGACAGTCAGCTGATCTGATGATGAAGACGAAAGATGGGCAATAGAACTCCTTGACGGATAACCGTAAACTACTAGTGTTTGGGCTCATTTTAATTTGCTTGCGGTTCCGATTACGAATTTGTTAAAAGCTTTTCTTTAAAAATATATTTTGCAACAATAAACTTATTAATGTCCAAAATGGAATCCACGTCTAGATTATTCGTGGCCAAAATGGAATCCAATTCCAGTACTTGGTATCGATCCAAAAGGAGACTAGTATTGCTTGTCATTCTCTATGAATAACTCTGGAAGGTTGAACCTTTTGGTTCGCTAGTCATCTTCACCTACAATATTTTCTTTGGCAAAAGTAAAAAGGCAGACAACATTCAAAGGTCATTATAGATATCAATATTGGACGCTGCATTTGCTAATACAAAAAGCTAAATAAACTATTAGTTACGTCTTCAATTATAGTCTTAAACGGACGTCACAAAAGCTAAATTTAGTGTAGAAATGGATATATATATATATATATATATATATATATATATATATATATATATATACATTATATATACATATATATATACATATATATACATATATATATGTATATATATATATATATATATAATAATAATAAAATGAATAACGCTTAACAATCACATACATAGATCCTTGCCCCCAAACTAGGATTCCTTGCATTTAGGCAACCAGGAATTATGAGGACCAAGGTCCCACAACACACAAAGACGAGATAGATAGATAGATAAACACTTTATTTTTCACCTTAAGCATAGAAATTGAGTACAAGTTAAATGTTTACAATGGTGTTACAATGGACGGTATTATCGCTCAAAGCGATCTCTTCCAGACAACCTTTGGATGGAGAGGACGAGACAAATACTTTACCTATTTTTCTGTGCACAAGATTTGTTCTGTATTCGGAATCGAACCCGCATCCTCCGCGGTGTATTATTTGAACCAACCTAAGAAAACATGATTTTAATTTTGTTAAGTTGTTTAATGTTGTAAGTTTGGTCTCTGTATTGTGACAAGCGCAATAGATACAAATACAAATATAATCGGCGGTGGTTGAAACTTTATACCTATATTGAATTTACAAAGATGATTATCAGTTTTCCGCCCTGCAGATAAGGTTAAAGACATTAAAGACATTCTAAAATGTCTCCTAAGACCATTCCGGTGGGTCTGGCAAATGAAATGAGCATCACTGTCAGTGGAATCGTTTTGCATATATTTGCCTAAGAACTAAGCAAATCTAATACATTGACGTACTCATGTCTATGTTAGTAAGTACATTGTATACGTCAGATTTCGTTTTATCTAATATTTTTGAATAAATAACGTAATACTGTATGAATGAATAAATAAATTTCTTTTTACTAGGTAAAATATATATTTTATATATCATATACTTTTAATTAATACTGTGATAGGGATATTATAATTTTTTTCTGTCGAAACCGGAGAACTCTCATGGATACCCGGAAAGTGCGGGCCCGGGTATTGCCAGACCTGGCCTAAGCCACCTACTGGTTAAAACCCCCGTCTGCTCTGTCTGTCCACAGACCAGACGTCGGTGTTCGTCACTTCTTATTTTTTCGAGGGATATTATATTAAGGAATTATAAAAATTTTCTTCAACAATTTTGCTGGCGATGTTGACGTACTGTTCAAACCACTGAGGACAGCCTCTGTGGAGTAGTGGTTCAGCAAGTCAGCTCAAATCACATATATCGCAGTGGTTCGATACCAATGTACGTGCACAGAAAAAAAATCTTGGTTCCGTAGATACAGGGAACCATGTTTAGGGGCCGGTATCATATAATTAATCATTAAAAAAATATAATAATGTATTCTCATCAGCCTCTGTGGTGTATTGGCTGGGCAGGTTAACTCAAATCTCATACATCACCGAGGTCGCAAGTTTGATTCCCGTGACGGAACAAATGTTTTTACACAGAAAAAAAAAGCGCTAGCATTTGTTTCGTTTCTGGGTGTTGTGAGCTCCTAGTTCTTGGTTCCCTAGATACAAACCCTCTTTAGGGGCCGGGATCTATGTAAGTGTTCAATAAAAAAGAAGCATAGATAATGTATTCTCAATACTATTTGACAGGCGATAACACCGTAGTATTTTCAGCACGCAACGAGCCCCTGAAAAAGAGCTCTCGCTAGTTTCTAATAATAATATGTATGTAATGTAGTTCCTAATGAGAAATTCGTGTACCAATTAATTTAATCAGTCTGCCTCTTAAATGCGAACAGCTGCGGTAGACGTACATTTTTTAATGTAAAAAGACGTAAACAATTATTGTCAATTTTTATCTGAGTCTTGAAAAAAGCTGTCGTCATGTAGATGTTTCTACCAGCCAATCTTTTGCTACTAGCCAAGTGAGAGTTGGATCGTAACGTGCGTAACTTGAAATGGGCTAGCTGTTTTTGTCTATTTTTAACCGACTACTAAAAATTAGGAGGTTCTCAATTCGATTGTCTTTTTTGTTACCTCTCTCATTTATAAACTGATTTTGACAATTTTGCGTTGCATTCAATATATCTTCAACATGGTCTCATATAAATTTCGATATTTAACCTTGGACTTTGAAGATAGATCAGAATTAAACCCTTTTTTTTGTAATAAAATAAAATTAAAATTTTAATCACTACATAGTATAAAACAAAGTCGCTTTCTCTGTCCCTATATCCCTATGTATGCTTTAAACTTTAAAACAGCGCAACGGATTTTGATGCGGTTTTTATAATAGATAGAGTGATTGAAGAGGAAGTTTTATATGTATAATAACCGTGCGAAGCCGGGGCGGGTCGCTAGTAATTAATATATTAATCCATAGTTACACCCTGCCAGAGTCAGTCTTTCCCGATAGCTATAATCTGGGAATCTTCAAGTCTCGAGTGAACGGGTACTATCTTGGTAAGCGTGCTAGATCGTCGACCGCATTGTCGCTTACCATCAGGTGACATAGTGGTCAAACGCAAGCCAATTAACAAGTAAAAAAAAAGTTCCAAAGTTTACCAAGATACCAACTTCATTTGATTAAACTTGCGGTCAGTATAGTCAATCATCGGTCAGACTGTATAATTTATTATCCTTGACCTCGTATATATACCTTTTATACTCGTAGCTCTTCTTTTCTCTTTTTCTTCTAATAAATTGTCTATTTCCGATACGAGATCCGTTTTATAGATAGATAAATAGGTAGATAAACAAACTTTAAATGTATTTATTTTATTTATTTATTTATTTATTTCAGGCAGTATTAATGTACAATAAAGTAAAATTAACATAGGCCCATAGAATATATACCTTATAGACTAACATATATACACACATATAACACTATAACTAAGTATTTTATATGCTACTACACAACACATAAGGAATTATTGTTTTTGCCTACTTTCCCTATAACGGCCTATTAAAAATAGGTACATGAAAAACAATTACATTTAACAGTAATCAGCGTAATAACAATAATAATATTAATAATAATCTCTTAGAGACAGTCCCCGATAAGTGTTACCCATTACAATGCTCTAAGAGGCCTCTACGTGTTGGACTCATGTCCCCGCGCAAGCCTGCCAAAGGACAGAGTGAGAAAGAGCAACATAATAATTATGTAAATTGTATGTGTGCGAAGCTGGGGAATTCAATATTCAATTATGAAGTGACCCAGACTTTTTTTTTTTCACGCTTAATAGATCCATGTTTGGCTACTATCTCGCCTGATGTGAAGCGATGATGTGGCCTAAGATGAAGCACATAGATCTAGAGAGAGACGGCAGTTGAGCGGCTGCTCAGACCCGTCTCCCCGATGGTTCACCGAACATCATCCCGAAACACGACTAGGTCGCTTGACGGCATGGCTTTGTTCGGTGGGTGGTATTACAACCACGGCCAGAGCCTACCACTCCAAAGCGCGTAAGCGGGTTTCATCACGATGTTTTAGTTCACCGTTTAAGAGCGAGCGTGCAAAATACGTCATTGGTGCAGGGCCGAGTCGGTATTCGAATCCAGGTGCGTCGGATCGAAAAGCGCACGAGTCCCCGCTGAGCCACTCTCGCTCTTAAGTCTAATCTAGACTAGTATTATATTAGGGTAAACCTGGCACATGTGCCCCACAATTCCAAGAATTGAAATAAAACCCAGAAAGTAATCAAATAATGTTTGTTAAGTAACGAGTCTTAAAATTTGGCTTTATTTGTACGTGAAAATCATAAAATATATTCTTAAATATAATTAAAAATAACTAAGACCTACAATTTAAAAAAATCAAGGAGAAACACATTAGACTGATTTGTCCGTCTAATGTGCCCCAGTACAGAGTCTTAACTAATTTTCTTGTTCTAATTCCGCTGATCTACATATGTAGATGAAAGAATAATATAAGATGAAAAGTGAGCAGGCCATATGGCCTGCTCACTTTTACACTCCTCCGGTATGTCTTCGTAGAGTATGTGATTATGAGATGGTATGTCATTGCTACGGTTACGGAAGAAAATGGGATTGAATGAGACATTCAATCGGAGTCTTAGTAATAGCGGAGTCTTAGCAATAGGGTCCCGTTTTACCCTTTGGGTACGGAACCCTAAAAAAGAATATATAAAATATGTTTTAATAACAAATCTACCTGGTAAATCGGAGGCAATTGACATTGATAAAATTACAAAGTTAAATTAGCATGACAACACAAAAAGTGTGTTGTTTATGCTCACCTTTTCGAGCTAAACTATAGATAACTGTTCAGGTAAACATGTATGTAAATTCTTGTCAAATATGCGGTAATGACGTACCTACCTACGTGTGCAAATAATTGACGTACGATGTAATGTACATACGCTTGCAATGCGTGTCTATACAATTATCAAACAAACACGTCTGCATCGTGATTAAATTTTCCTGGGTTTCTTCTTTCTTTCTTTTTGTTTCGTTTGGCTTTATCATCATCACCATCAGCCCATTACGTTCCCACTGCTGCGACTTGAGCCTTCCCTACCAAAATTATATTTACTGGTGTATTATTAATGTTATGTAGTACGTACATGGTATTACTTTATGTTATACACAACACCACCGTCTCTTACAGTTTCATTAAATCCTCACTATCCAAAGGCTGTCCGGAAGAGATCGCTAAGCGATAAGACCGCCCATTGTAACTAACACTTTCATCATCAGCCCATTACGTTCCACTGCTGCGACTCGAGCCTTCCCTCGTAGAGAGAGTATGGGTCATAATCCACCACGCTGGCCCAGTGCGGGTTGGTGGATGTCACATGTCCTTGAATTATTGTGATACATTCTTGGACATGCCGGTTCCTTCACGCTGTTTTTCTTCACCGTTTTTAGAGCGATTGTTAAATCCGCACTTAACTTAAGGAAGTCAGTGGTCAGTGGCCAGCGAGATTCCAACTCCGGTGCGTTGGATTGTAAGTCGCATGAGTTCCCACTGAGCCGCGCTCGCTCTCGTTTGGCTTGTTTGTCTTGAAACAGTGTGATTTTTGATATTGAATGCTTTAGCTTTGGTCTGTTCTAGTCACTCCTACTGCTACTGTCATACCTACTTATATTTTATTTACACTTTTCTGTTACTGATACTATGACTATGGGACATCTCACTCGCATTTCTTGTTTGACATTCTGTCAATTCTAATTTATACGTAATTGTTCATTGTTATTTTCGAGACATTATAACAGAGCTGAAAAAAAGACATCCCCGCAGAGTTTCTTGGTGCTATCTTCTCTAGCGGGCGTATTTCCGAAGCACTGGTAGAGTCAGTTTTTGCATTTCTTTTCAGCACTCAGACTTCAATTTGAGTATAGAAAGGAAATGGGTAAACATACCTACCTTTTTTCAAAGTCATGTTAACATAAGTTACAATTTTTAACATATTTTATTTGTATCATGTGTTTCTGACCTTTAAAAGTGCACTTTTGTGCCTATTTAATAAATGATATTTGACTTTGACTTTTGACTTTAGCGCATAATAAGTGAAAATCTTAAAACTTGATAGAGCTTGCGTTTTCATTAGAATATGTTGTTAATTGTATTAAGTCTTGTTCGGTTGATCAATGTGAGCATTGACGACACATGACACGTATGATGACACATGACATGATATGTATTACGATATTTATTTTGTTCTACTGTTAGATTTTTTTTTAATTTTTGATGCACGCTTTGTAGGGTTCTTTTACCGTCACTGGATAACTGGTAGAAAATGCTTTAGCATTAAGTTCTCCTTTTGTACATTACTTGTAATAGTGCAATAAAGAATATAATAAATAAATGACGAAGAATCGCCCCCTATGATAATATAAGAAGAATAGAAAAAGTTGGTTGGTGGTAAGTGTTCGAGCAGTTGGCTCGGTGGTTTAGGCGTCAGGACGGTATTCCGAAGACGCAGGTTCGATCGGTTCGGTTAGTGATTAACTAACCGAACCGATCGAACCTGCGTCTTCGGACCTTTAAGAGCTATGGTGCCACAGACAGACACACATAGTGGCCAAACGTTTGACACCCGTTTTTGCGTCGGGGGTTAAAAAAAAGGAATGCGTACCATGTACACTATGTACAGGTAATGTGGCGTGAGCCTCCGCGGACTGTCGCGACCTTCAAGCTCTAATCTGCAATCAATAAGTAACTTTATTGCGAAAGCGCTAAAGAGCATTTTTTCTTATACTTACCCGTATGTGCGTAACACATTTGGCGGAGAGCGCTGGTAGCCGTCATTACTGGGTCATAATTAAATCTGATGGCGCAGCGTGACGAGCGCAAAAAATACAGTACCGTATTATTTTTTGCGGTACTTGGCAATTAAAAGTTTTGAGTAGCTGTGGCAACTTTTCACATTAAAAATATATCTTTTTGTTTTGACAACAAAAAGTTTTATTATGTATATCATATATCATTATACAGTAATCAATTTTATTAAAAATAATCCGACTTTTATTCTGATGTATCTTCGAAGTCCAAGATGGAATTTATATGGGACCACCTTGAAGCTATATTGAACCCAACGGAAAAATAATTTTCCAAAAGACATATATCATCGTATAATAATACAATTTATAACAAAATAATTATTTTTTAGAAAAATAAACCGACTTCAATGTATCTTCGAAGTCCAAGGTCAAATATCAATGAAATTTATATGGGACCAGGTATCGTAGCTATACTGAACCCAACGCAAAAATAATTTTCCGAATCGGTTCATAAATAACGGAGTTCTGAGGTAACAAATATTAAAAAATACAATCTAATAGAGAACCTTTTCCTTTTTTGAAGTCAGTTAAAAACCGACCTCAATTCTGATCGATCTTCGACGTCCAAGATTGAATATCAATTAAATTTATATGGGACTATCTTGAAGCTATACTAAACCCAACACAAATATAATTAATTATATAATTTACCAATTCAGTATTTAAATGACGGAGTTCTGCGGTAGCAAACATTTAAAAAAATCTAATTGAGAACCTCCTCCTTTTTTTGAAGTCGGTCAGAAATGAAAATTATTTTCCACTAATCAAAAATCAAAAATATATATAACTACGTAATTCTCTACCTACATAGTCACATTAACAAGCCTTATCTAGGGTTCTTATCATTTTAAACCCATTTCAAACAATTATAATAATTTAAACAACTTTTTGGAAACGGCAATCAAACAAGCGTTACCAGGATTTGGGTATTTTTGATACATATTTATTTTTAATATCTTAATGGCTCTAACAGCCTTGTTATGAAAATTTTTAAACATTCAAACAGAAGAAGATCATTTGATAAGTACTTCTCTAATAAGAGTTAGCAACTCTTGTTGCATACAGTAATATAAAAGGTCACACAGGTGGTAATTAAATAAATAAATAACGCCTAACGATCACATACATAGATCCTGACCCCTAACTAGGATTCCCTGTAATTAGGGAACCAGGAACTATGAGGACCATGGTCCAACAACACCCAGACACGAAAGAAATGCTTGCATATCGAATGTTTTTTACCGAATAACGAATTATGTAATATCTAAGCTAATTATATATTTGTTTTTATTAAAATTAATTTTATTCATATATAGATTTTAATTTGCACTACGAGAACTAAAAGATAGGACTAAAAATTTAACATGTAGCTTGATTTAAAGACGTTTTAACTTCGGTCTAGAGCCCAACTAATTTCACTTTTAAATAATTTATTTTAACAAAGAAAGCAGTTATAAGGAGAATAAAAACAGTAGTCAAATTGACTGTAATCTCTGCGCCGCTAGCTCCTCGCCTATTAATCATTCAAGTTTAGCTCATCAGTATTCAATTGCCGTTTTTATCGTTCAAGTAAACATTATTTTACGCCATTGTGTAATTTAAATTATGTTGCCTAATGTCTGCATATAAATGTTGCCGTTTTTGCAGGCTTTGTCTCTTGTCACATAAGGAACATAAAGGTCCATTAAAAATCTATTTGGAACGTTATGGCAGTTTTAAACATTGATTAATGTTTAGATTGAGACTGCTGAATGTTAGAATAACCGGCCAAGTGCGAGTCGGACTCGCGTACGAAGTGTTCTGTACCATTATCTATAAAAACGGCAAAAAAATCACGTTTGTTGTATGGGAGCCCCTTAAATATTTATTTTATTTTGTTTTTTAGTATTTGTTGGCATAGTGGCAACAGAAATACATCATCTGTGAAAATTTTAACTGTCTAAATATCACGGTTCATGAGATACAGCCTGGTGACAGACGGACATACAGACAAACGGACAGCGGAGTCTTAGTACTAGGATCCCGTTTTACTTTTTTTTTTGGGTACGGAACCCTAAAAAACAAATGAATATCCAAGTTGACAGTTATTTATTAATTTTAAAGACTCTTAGTTTAAACATATCGATTCAGAAGCTCCTTACTAGCTGCGCTCCGCGGTACCCGCTGTTTCCCGGGAAACACATATGATTGTTCACAAAAAAAACGCATTTATGTATGATTCGTGTCTGGGTGTTGTGGGACCATGGTCCTCGTAGTTCCTGGTTCCCTAGATACAGGGAATTCTAGTTAGAGCCAGGATCGTTGGGCGTATTCACATGTACTGTGTAATTTCGCAACTACGTAATCTTGGAAATTACTAGAGCTATAAATGTCGTCACAAAGGTTTAAAATGATAACAGACGAGAAAAAAACTAGGTGCGCTGACACCTCAGTCTCGGAATCCTAATAATAATGTATACTAGTTGTACCCCGCGGTTCCACCCGCTGTTTCCCGGGATAAAATGTCTCCGTCCTTTTCTAGATCCAACAGTACCTACATAATACCATAAATAGAACTGCGTAGGACTGCATTGTGCTCATCACCCCGAGACATCAGATATTAAGTCTTATATGCTCATATATCACACCTCAGTCTCGGAATCCTAATAATAATGTATACTAGTTGTACTCCGCGGTTCCACCCGCTGTTTCCCGGGATAAAATGTTTACGTCCTTTTCTAGATCCAACAGTACCTACATAATACCATAAATAGAACTGCGTAGGACTGCATTGTGCTCATCACCCCGAGACATCAGATATTAAGTCTTATATGCTCATATATCACACCTCAGTCTCGGAATCCTAATAATAATGTATACTAGTTGTACTCCGCGGTTCCACCCGCTGTTTCCCGGGATAAAATGTTTACGTCCTTTTCTAGATCCTACAGTACCTACATAATACCATAAGTAGAACTGCGTAGGACTGCATTGAGCTCATCACCCCGAGACATCAGATATTAAGTCTCATATGCTCATATATCACACCTCAGTCTCGGAATCCTAATAATAATGTATACTAGTTGTACTCCGCGGTTCCACCCGCTGTTTCCCGGGATAAAATGTCTCCGTCCTTTTCTAGATCCAACAGTACCTACATAATACCATAAATAGAACTGCGTAGGACTGCATTGAGCTCATCACCCCGAGACATCAGATATTAAGTCTCATATGCTCATATATCACACCTCAGTCTCGGAATCCTAATAATAATGTATACTAGTTGTACTCCGCGGTTCCACCCGCTGTTTCCCGGGATAAAATGTTTACGTCCTTTTCTAGATCCTACAGTACCTACATAATACCATAAGTAGAACTGCGTAGGACTGCATTGAGCTCATCACCCCGAGATATCAGATATTAAGTCTCATATGCTCATATATCACACCTCAGTCTCGGAATCCTAATAATAATGTATACTAGTTGTACTCCGCGGTTCCACCCGCTGTTTCCCGGGATAAAATGTCTACGTCCTTTTCTAGATCCTACAGTACCTACATAATACCATAAATAGAACTGCGTAGGACTGCATTGAGCTCATCACCCCGAGACATCAGATATTAAGTCTCATATGCTCATATATCACACCTCAGTCTCGGAATCCTAATAATAATGTATACTAGTTGTACTCCGCGGTTCCACCCGCTGTTTCCCGGGATAAAATGTTTACGTCCTTTTCTAGATCCTACAGTACCTACATAATACCATAAGTAGAACTGCGTAGGACTGCATTGAGCTCATCACCCCGAGATATCAGATATTAAGTCTCATATGCTCATATATCACACCTCAGTCTCGGAATCCTAATAATAATGTATACTAGTTGTACTCCGCGGTTCCACCCGCTGTTTCCCGGGATAAAATGTTTACGTCCTTTTCTAGATCCTACAGTACCTACATAATACCATAAGTAGAACTGCGTAGGACTGCATTGAGCTCATCACCCCGAGATATCAGATATTAAGTCTCATATGCTCATATATCACACCTCAGTCTCGGAATCCTAATAATAATGTATACTAGTTGTACTCCGCGGTTCCACCCGCTGTTTCCCGGGATAAAATGTCTACGTCCTTTTCTAGATCCTACAGTACCTACATAATACCATAAATAGAACTGCGTAGGACTGCATTGAGCTCATCACCCCGAGACATCAGATATTAAGTCTCATATGCCCGCAACAATCCCCTTCAAACCGGGAGACAGTGATGCTTGCGCACTACTGCTTGCTACTACTGCTATTTACCACAAATCCTGTTCCGCTCGCTGTAAGGGTAGCTGTAGTCGCACTGACACACACTGTTGTGACATAAAACATCATCAAAATCCGTTCGGTAGTTCCAAGTCATAGTATCTAGTTGTTACAAGTTCATCCAAGTCAAAATAAACAAGTTAATAATTAAGTTAATTGCTTTTCTCCAATTATTTTAAGGTGTTCATTAACACCTAATTAACTTAATTATTGATAAGCGTCAATCTGTTAAATTTATCTTCAAAACAAAATTATAACACTCCCATAATTAAGATACCCAAACGGGAATAAAATTCCAAATTACTTAAATTCGGGCTTTTCCGTAAATCTATAAATATAAATATATTATTTTGGAACTTCCCCTCGGGAAATTAATCAGTCTCACACCTTGGCCATTTTCCAGGTTTAATATTTGATTGAACTCTGGGTTTCAATATTTATTTAAAAGCTTTTGAACCTTGAATTTATTAAATTTTAAATAACGTCTTCTGATCGTTCACTTCACGCGTTTAAAGAGAAAACTTACCAGAGATTACTTCATACAAATTAAGTATACTTACCTTTGTATACTTACCTATAATTTTACCTCTTTATAATATTAGTATGCGAGATGCCTTCTGGGCGGGTACCACCGCTTTGCCAGTTACTCTGCCGCCAAGCAGTAGTGTACAAGCACTGTATTCCGGTTTGAAGGGTATTGTAGCCAGCGAAATAACTGGGCATTATGAGGCTTAAAAGCTTGTCGTCTAAGGGTGACTAGCGCAATGCAGCACCGCGCAGGTTTTGCAAAACAAAGTTCTGAGTGATGCTGTTACTGTTATGGGCAGGCGTGATGCTTACCATCAGATAAACGACCAGCTCGTCTTGTCGTATAGCTAAATATATAAAAAAAGTAAAGATAAGGGCACTGGTCTACCAAAGCCTTGCAGAGCCGAGAGGAGCGAGGAAAATGTAAACAATAAAACTGCTCAAAATATTTCGCTATAAAAACAAAACACCATCTACCATCCACGAATTGGTTAGAACTGCAAAAATCTATGGCTTTGGTCCACACAGATAAGTTAGAACAAGCAAATTTCAGTAAATTAAAATTAAAAAAACCCCTGCCATAAAAAAACCTTTAAAAAGTAAAATCGGCTGTTCCGATTTTGATAAATCATCGTCTAAAAACCACCGCAGCAGAAATATGCTTTCAAATAAAAAAAATCGCATCCAAATCGGTTCACTCGTTTAAGAGCCACGGTGCCACAGACATACACACAGACAGACGATTTGACATAGTGGTCAAACGTATAACACCCATTCTGTTTGCGTTGGAGGCTAAACACACCTGACGTCGGCTACCTTTCTCAATAATTATATACCTACCTAGATATGGATTATTTGAAATCATCATCATCATCATCATCATCAACAGCCCGTATTAGTCCACTGCTGGACATAGGCCTCTCCCAATGCACGCCACTGAGCCCGATTTTCGGCTCTCCTCACATAATTGCTGCCAGTTACTTTGCGCAGGTCGTCGCTCCATCTAGCCGAAGGGCGTCCTACACTACGTTTGCCCAAACGTGGTCTCCACTCTAGAACCCGTTTACCCCATCGGTTATCGGTTCTTCGACAAATATGGCCGGCCCATTGCCACTTCAGCTTGCTTATTCTTTGAGCTATGTCGGTCACTCTGGTTCTTTGCCGAATCACTTCGTTTCGAATCCGATCCTTTAAAGAAACTCCGAGCTTAGCTCGTTCCATAGCTCGCTGAGCGACTTTGACCTTGTGGACCAGCCTCACCGTTAGTGTCCACGTTTCGTTATTTGAATTAACCAGTCTTAATATTGTTATAAAAAGTAGAAAACAGAAGTCTCTATGTTATGTCGAAGACGACATTCAATTTTGCCCGAGTACGTTATTACTTATTAAATTCTTCTTTGAATTTCATTTCTTTGAAATAAAATTGGGTTTAACCATTTTAGTACTTAGTTATTTCTGCAAGAAATTTAATTTTCTTCGCTTAAACCATCAGCTTATTCCAGATTAGATGTTTTTACGAGTTTAAACAAAATAAGTAATAGAAATAGTTAAACAAAGGTTGGGTTTAATAATGGTTGAATCTTAAGTCGTTATTTAAGTTTGAATAATGATGAACTGGCGACTAATCTGTGATAAAATACGTTTTAGCGAGGAACGAGTTTTTACGCTTATTAAATCTATGTTTAGCCACTATCTTGCCTCATGTAAAGCGATGATGGGGCCTAAGATGGAGTACATAGATCTAGAGAGAGACGGCAGTTGACCGGCTGCTCAGACCCATCTCCCCGATGGTTCACCGAACATCATCCCGAAACACAACTAGGTACCAAGTTGATATTATCACATTAATAAAATGCGAAAGTTTGTATGTGTGTTTGTTCCCTGTTCACGCTGTAACGGCTCAGCAGATTTGAGTGAAATTCGGAATAAAAATAGCTTATACCCTAGAATAGCACATAGGCCTCGGTTTCCCGGGATAAAAAGTAGCTTATGTGTTAATCCAGGATATAAGCTAGCTTTCTTTTTAAATTCCACTCAAATCTGTTGAGCCGTTGCAGCGTGAACAGGGAACAAACATACAAACAAACTTTCGCATTTTATTAATGTGATAATATCAACTTGGTACCTAGTTGTGTTTCGGGATGATGTTCGGTGAACCATCGGGGAGACGGGACCAACACACTTACATGCACACTTTGGCGTTCATAATATTGGTGTCATTTTCACACTTCTTCCCTACATTGCCAGTTCTAAGTTTAGTTTTTTCCTTTAGGACTAGTTAGTGATGAAATTTCTGGGCATTATGAGATTCAATAATTGTCTCGGTGACGAACGCAGTGCAGCGCCGCTCGGGATTTTGCAAAATAAAGTTCTGGGTGTTGCTGTTATTGTTATGAGCTGGCGTATTGCTTACCATCAGGTAGACCAGCTCGTCTCGTCATTCAGATACGAAAACAAACTAGCAGCATATATAATAAGGTAAATAAATAAATAACGCCCAACGATCACATACATAGATCCTGACCCCTAACTAGGTTTCCCTGTATCTAGAGAACCAGGAAATATGAGGACCATAGTCCCACAACACCCAGACACGAAACAAATGATTACGCTTCTTTTTTCTGTGCACAAACATTTGTTTCGTCGCGGGAATCGAATCCGCAACCTCAGTAGTGTATGAGATTTGAGCCAACCTGCCAACCACTACACCACAGAGGCTGTCAAAGGTATATCCTCGCCGCATATAACCTTAGCTTAGTCACTATATGTACTTACTGAAGTAACGCAATTGATGGAAACGCGCACTCCATTACCTTACGTACATACCTACTTGTTCAATTGCCGCATCTTAGCTAACAGATCAATTGCGTCTTCCGCTATTAGAGGCATCCGACTGAACGTGTTGATGAGGCCAAGACCATTGTACCTTGAACGTAGCTATTTACTTCTAAATAATATGGTAGGTACAATAGGTACCATGTTGGTATAATATCAATGTCCTTGTTGATAGATAGGAGCGTATATTCCGAAAAAGGCGTTTACATGGGTTTTCTCAATGCTATTGTGACTTAGATATTAAACGGTGCCTAAAAAAAGTCAAAGAAATAAAAAGCTTAAAAACCATATTTATTATTAAATATACATATATATTAAAAACAAGCGGAGGGATTACATAAATACCTATATACTTTAATTTTAATTCATTTTACATTTGCAATCAACCCCCATACATATTATATATTTCTAACAACAACCTACATAATATTTAGCGAGATTACACTACATATTTTCATTGCGTTTCAGTTTTTCTATCATTTACTAATTAAATACGAATAATTGTATAAATAAATGTTTCATCATCATCAACAGCATGTATGAGTCCACTGCTGGACAAAGGCCTCTCTCAATACACGTCTCTGAGCCTAAACTTTGGCTCTTTTCATGTAGTTGCTGCCAGCAACATTGCGCAGGTCGTCGCTTCATCTGGGCGGAAATGTCCTACACTACGTTTGCCTAAACGTGGTCTCCAGTCCAGAACTCGTTTACCCCATCGGTTATCGGTTCGTCGACAGATGTGACCGGCCGTTGCTGGATGGCTGTTAATGGATTTTTCTTACTCTATATTAATTAAAACTAGGCAATTAGATTTTGAAAAGTTTAGTGAGTGTTATTATTCATAATTGATATAAAACGGCTAAGACTCACTGTAAACGTCGAAACGAACGTCGATTTTCGACGTTTACAGTGAGTCTTCCGCTTCCGTTTTATATCAATTATGAAAACTAGGCAAATTAATTACACTTATTATAAATGCGAAAGTTTGTATGTCAGTGTTTTTGTATGTTAGTGTATTTGTTACTTGTTGACGCTATAACGGTTCAACGGATAGTAAAATGGGAATGGACCCTGGAGCTTATACCCTGGATAGAGATAGACATACTCAGGCCACTTTTTATCCTGGGAAACCGCGGGTGATACCGCGGAGCACAGTTTGTAGTTAATTTTCATTTTCTTCTTTTAATTTTGTGGGTGTGAGGCCAACCCTGATATCGGAGTTTTTAGACTGCCTGAGGTAACAACCGGAACCGACGCGACGGTGACGGCTTAACGTGCCCGTAATGTCAAAGTCAAAGTCAAATATCATTTATTAAATAGGCACAAAAGTGCACTTTTAAAGGTCATAAACACATGATACAAATAAAAAATGTTAAAAGTTGTAACTTATGTTAACATGACTTTGAAAAAAAGGTTATATGTTTACCCATTTCTTTCCTATACTCTACTCATACTATTGAAGTCTGAGTGCTGAAAAAAATGCGTAATAATTTCAAAATCAACAATTTATTTTGAATTCCGTTTCTTTTAGTAAATAAATAAGACCACATTTTTGGTCCCAAATCGTAGAGTCATTACTATTTAACACAAACACCCCATTTATCAGTATACTATGAAGCATACAATACTTTTTCTCTACAAAAACAGTTTTCATTTTCAAGTCCATTATCTTTAATTAATTTGATTTATGAAGTAAATTATGTGAATACGAGTCATTAACTTGTTAACAATGTAATTTTATTAATTTTCTTTGGTAATAGGTACTTCATTTAAACGCGAAACCTACAACATCTAAATAATTTGTTGTCATTAAAATAAATAAGATTTTACATTGTTGAAATTTATATGTTTAATTAAACCATTGTGGTTGCTCGTTTTAACTGTCAAAGACAAAGGCGTTAGTTTTTATTAAATAAAATAATTGAACTCGTTGATTTAATTTTCTTTTTATAAAGTTTTAAAAGATATTTCATTGAAATTGATATATAAGATTTTCGTTGAAAGATAAATTTTTCAAGACAAGCTCTTAACAAATTTGCTAACGGAACTGCGAGCAGATTAAAGTAAGCCCAAACAGTAGTTGTTTACGATTATCCGTCAAGGAGTTCCATTGCCCACCTTCCGTCTCCATCAACAGATCAGCTGGCTGTCACTATAATATTGCATTGTCATCGGACTTTGACAAGTATGCAAAATTTCGACTCCGTAGGATAAGAAGAAGTGGTTCTGATTCAGCTTGAAAGATTTGACCCAAAGAAACCCAATTAAATAAAAGTTTATGAAAATATTTGCCCTTCCAATATCAGTTCTTAAAATTTGTTTAAATGTGTCTCTCAGAGACGAATGCCATACCAGTATTCTATTGATATCTCATTGTTAAAGTAAACTGTATACCTACACCGAAGTTTTTTTGTACGAGCACATACATAGGTCCTGGCCCCTAACGAGGATTAAATGTATCTAGAGGACCAGAAACTACGAACACCATGATGCCACAACACGCAGACACGAAACAAATGCTTGCTTTTTTTTACCGACTTTAAAAGGAGAAGGTTCTCTATTCGATTGAATTTTTTTTGGAAAATTATTTTTGCGTTGGGTTCAGTATAGCTACAAAGTGGTCTCATATAAATTTCATCGATATATGATCTTGGACTTCGAAGATACATTGAAGTCGGTTTTATGTTTGATAAAACGTATACTTGTTCTGTGCACAAACATTTGTCCCGTCGGCATCGAACCCACAACCTCAGGAAAATGTATAAAATTTGAGCCAACCTGCCACCATTACCAAAGAACTAACTGTCATTACACCACAGAGGCTGTCAACTGTGTACCTACACCAAATGTTAACCCTAAAAAAGAACCTATTAACATTTTATTTTATTTTATTTTATTTATTTAGGTAATCCAACAGCGTCACATAACAATACAAACTAGAAACAAATAAACTTAAAGTAAGGCCAAAACATGATTACACAATTCTTTTTAATATAAATGAGCAATAACAGCTATGCTTTCCAGCTTGAAAGAAGTTGAGTTTATCTGCGTGCGAGGGTGTATGTGAAGGTGTGTGTGTGAGGGTGTGTGTAAGTGGTTGTGTGAGAGGGTGTGTTTGTGTGTACATTAACAAAGTTGTATTTTAATTTATATTTTCCATCAGTCGCTAAATAGGTACAACTAATATTTACCAATAATTATTAAATATTCATTAGTTTCCGTGTGAGTTTCATGGAATTATAACTAATTCTCCAAAGATAATTTATAACATTAAATCACACTATGTATCACACTAGTATTAGAAAATTATATGTGAAAGTGTGTGTGTTATTGTGTTAGTGTGTTAGTAGTTAGTGTTTGTTACTTCTTCACGCCGCAACGGCTGATCGGATTTGAGAAAAATTTTGAATGTTCAATAATTCAATGTCAAGGTTTAAAGTCAATATCATTTATTAAATAGGCACCAAAATGCACTTTTAAACGTCATAAACACACGATACAAATAAAGTTAAAACTATATTAAAAATTGTAACTTATGTTAATATGACTTTGAAAAAAAGGTAAGCATGTCTACCCATTTCTTTCCCATACTCAAATTGAAGTCCGGGTGCAGAAAAGACATGCGAAAACTGACTCTATCGGTGCTTCGGAAATACGCCCGCTATAGTAGTATATTTAATTAGACGAAGTCAACTGACGTTTACTGTGTTGTCAGTTTTTGATGAAATAAAAATAGTGTTGTGACAAAGTGAATGATTGAATGAAATTGACTCGATTGTCTAGTGAATAGTTAGTGTGCCGAACTGCCGATATCGGGTACGGGGTTCGAATTTTAGTCGTGCTTTGTACATACCAACGAGTTTTCGACGACTATGTTCCTATAGTATCTACCTATACTGAATACCGAGTGTTTTAAATATTAAGGAAAACATTGCGAGGAAACTTGTAAGACTGTCCTATTTTCAATACATCATGTAGTTGAAACTATAGGTGTATAATATATAACAATTATAGGTAGGTAATGAAAATAAAAATACATCGTTGCTCGGTGTTGGCACTAGTCGCCGCGCCGCGCTTTGTAATAAGCCGTCAAAAAACTGATTGTAGTTACATACTTACTACTAGTAACTTATATAAGAGCACATTTATACAATTTTATTGTAAAATAGAAATAATTTTATTTTATAGTTTGAAATGATTAGCTATTCACACTCATTGTTCATTCATCTGATTGAACGAGAACTGAACGCATCACTATTACTTTAAATATGGCAACATTATTTTACAAAGTGACATTAGCTGCTGTCAGTTGCAAATACGACTATAGAGAAGATAGCACCAGTAAACTCTGCGGGGATGTCTCTTTTTTCATAGATGGAATTGATGGAATGGAGTTAGCTTATACCTACACTGGATTAACACAAAGGCTTTTTTATCCCGGAATACCACGGGTAATACCGCGGTGCGTAGCTATTTTAATTTAAAATAAATACAATTTATCAAGTATATGCTCTTTGATAATAATATCATGGTGCTTATCAAGAGAAATCTGTGATTTCAGAATCTTGAAAACTTTTCAAAATATTAAGCAGTGATCGATGACACTCGCACATGTGTGACGAACACCATAGATATTTTATTTTATCCGTAGAATTACTTATCGCTTTTGGCATATGTAAGATAGTTTATCTATGTTTTAGAGCACTTTTGCGTGATATGATTTTAGATAGATAGATAGATAAACACTTTATTATTCACCTTAAAAATAAAAAAAAAAAACAAAAAATGAAAATACATCCGAATAGAGAACCTCCTCCTTTTTGAAGTCGGTTAAAAATAATTTACAAGTTAAATGTTTACAATGGTGTAACAATGGGCGGTCTTATCGCTTAAAGCGATCTCTTAAAACGATCTCTTTAAACGATCTCTTAAAACGATTAGTGAGTTATTGTGAGGTACTCGAAGCTCGGCTTTTTTAACAGATTTTAAATTCAAAAGTTCTTTATAGTTTTGGCATCACAGACGCACTTATGAACGTCAATTATTCATTGACTCTACCACCGTATCGAAAAAGATCACTACTCAGAAGATACTGGTTTATGTAAGTGTATTGAGATTTTGAAAACCGCCGACCATTATTTTTGCGTTCCTCTCCCTGCACGGTCGTCTGGAAAAGATCGCTGTTAGCGATAATACCACCAATTGTTACACTACAAATAAGCGTTTATTGTTAATTTTTTAATTATCTGTGTGTGTTTCAATAAAGAGTTATTTCATAAGATACGGTAAGAAACTGAGGGCATTTTATTTGAAACTTTCCAAAAAAATTGAGGTGCTTTTCAATTTAACTGTATATTACTTTGGGGAAAACATTTACGATGAGAAATATGTAAGCCAAACGTCGTTTCATTTTTTTTGAAAAATACAACACCATACAATACAATAATACTTTATTGATCACCAAAACAGGAAACAGAAGTATATAGTTACAAATAATAGTGGTAGAACAATGGGCGGCCTTATCGCTATGTGCAATTTCTTACAGGCAACCTTTGGATGGACAGGAATAAAATGGTAAAAATTTGCGGTCAGTTGGTGTATGAAGTAATTACCGAATATAAAAGATATAATTAAAAATGTACAATTTTACAAAAATCTAAAACGCACTTTTTATTTTCTCCAAAATTCAACCGATGTTTCTTAAGAACAAAACTTTGCCCTTCTGTAGATATATATTATTTTTTGCCGAATGATTCTTTTTGCGTTGGGTTCAGTATATTCAAAATTCAAATTTAAAATTATTTATTTCAAGAAACCAGCACCCGTACCCATATCTCCTTAAAGTGACAATCGTATATCGTGTTGAGCTCAGATAAGGGTGTAAAATCACTGCGACAAAGTCTTATGATACCATATATTGTCCCATTAAGTTTATCTCAACTTGTAGTTACCGTATTTTGGTGTAAATTAATGAGATTAATTCGATTTTTTGCCTAAATTGACAATAATTGGACCGCATCTCATTAGTTGCAGTGAAGCTATACCTTAATTTGAGCTCAACACGATATACGATTGGCGCATGAGGGACATATGGGTTGAGGGGCAGGACTCATCACATTCCAAAACAACAAAAAGCATTCAAAAGTCAGATTTTAAATAAAGTTTTCAATATTAATACAAAAAAAAAATTGAAATAAAATGTCAACAACTTAATACAGTAAAGAAAATTTTAATTAGATGTCATTATAGCTTCAAAGTGTTTCCATATAAATTTCATCGATATTGGACTTCAACTTCAAAAGTATATCAGGAAACGCTTTAGAAGTCAGTTTTGTTATAAAATTTTGCTTGTTTTCATATAATTCAAAACGCCGTGATGCCAAGTTTCTGCTGATAACATATTTGAGATCGCAGAATTAAAAATGAACATTGTAAAAATATGTTTTATAAATCCAACCTTGAATTTATTGATAATGATTTACTACGTAGTTATTTATATTCAGGAAGTCTTAATAAATTTTATCGCGAGCACGCTTTAACAAAGGAAGTTTAAAATATTCTAAAAAATAAAAAAAAACCAAGCAACTAATAAAATCTAAATATTTAATAAAACGGCTAGGACTCACGTAGTTTGTCGAATTAGTCGACCTAGGTTATAAATCAAACTCACGAAAACTTTCATACTAATAAAATCTAAGCCTAATATAGAAAGAAAGAAAAAACATTTATTCGACAACCACATATAAATAAATGACATTACATGCATACATGTACATGAATAAGTACATTTTAACAAAAAAACCGACTTCAATGTATTTTCGAACTCCAAGGTCAAATATAACGATTAAATTTATATTTGACCACTTCGTAGCTATACTGAACCCAACGCAAGGAATTTTTCAAATGGGTTCATAAATGACGGAGTCCTGAGGTAACAAACATAAAAAAAAATACCCCTCCTTTTGAAATCGGTTATAAAAACAAATCAATCAATCAATATCTAATGTCTCAGGGCGATGAGCTCAATGCAGCGCTACGCAGTACTTTTTATGGTATTAAAAGTTCTGGGTGGCACTGCAATTGTTATGGGCAGACGTGGCGCTTACCATCAGGAGAACGATCTGCTCGTCTCATCACTCAGATACATAAAAAAAAAACCAAATACGTCTAATTGTTTTAGCAACGAGCAGTGCATTGCAGCGTAGGATTTAGCAAAACGAGTTCTGGGTGGTGCTGCAACTATTATAGACAGGTGTGCTGATTTATCAGTGAACGACCTGGTTGTCGTATTACTCATTAAGAATAAATATTTTTTGTATTTCAAACTCATAAAATTGTACATTATCGAAGTTTCTAGTACCTATCTCTACAATAAAATGAAATGAAAATTAATACTAATATAATTAAAACAAATGAAATGAAAATAACTGAAATGAAAAATTTAATGAAATTAAAATTACTCTTTGTTAAAATACACTAACTATTAATAGAATAACAATAAAAAGCAATTTAGCAATTGGCGTTCTTATCGCTACAAGCGATATCTTCCAGACAACCGTGCGGGAAGATGAATAATGCAAAAATACATGGATGGTGCCTTTTTATATGGTTTTCAATTATCTATCTGTTTTTGATAGAGTTTCCAATATGCCCGCATTTTTTAATATATTTATCGAAACAGATATTTCAATTAACGTGTAGGTATGGTTAGTAATGTCTTAAAACCTAGGTTAAGTTTGTCTAGACATACGGTTCTCAATGATTTTATTGAAACTATTTAATAAGGTAAGTACAAAGTGATACGTATCATATATGGTCTTGTATGTGAGCGAGTGTGGCTCAGTGGGAGCACGTGCGACTTTCGATCCGACGCACCCGAGTTCGAATCCCGCTGGCCCCGCACCACTGACTTTCTTAAGTTATGTGCGGATTTAACCCTCGCTCGAAAACGGTGAAGGAAAACGTCGAGGGAAACCGGCATGTCCTTGAATTTTTGTGAAAAATTCTTGGACATGCCGGTTGTGTGACATCCACCAACCCGCACTGGGCCAGCGTGGTAGCCAGGCCCGTGTCCTAACAGTGGGAACGTGATGGGCTTATGATGATGATGGTCTTGTATTATACATAGCCTTTCTTTGCACACAAATACCGAGTAAGCGTTACCTCATTATCTTCTGTCTCACACACGCTGCGCCACAGAATAAATAATGGTTACACGCCGGCGCCGCTGCACTAAGGAGGCAAAGAGCGTTAATCCGCAGAGATTGCAGCAAAATAAACAATATGTACATTGTATACACATGTACACTTTGATATTACGCTGGCTTATCGGATTAAGCTATGCTAATATTTAATCTTTGCTCTAACACTTGCAATGAATTATATCATGCTATTATATTAAAAATGCGAAAGAAAAGAAGCTATGGAGAAATTTTTAGTTTTTTAATAAAATCTTTTCTAATTAATAAATATTAAAAACAAACATAAAATATTGTAACAAAGTTCTAAAAAATATGCTCCTCAGTTTCTTGCCGTATCTTCTGAGTAGTGGTTCTTTTTCCGATACGGTGGTAGAGTCATTGTGATAATTGACGTTCATAAGTGCGTCTGTGATGCCAAACATGAATATAGAACTTTTGATTGATTAATTGATTGTTATGCCCTGACGAATTTTTCGATGATGATTAATGAATTGATTATTATTATGACATTTTTAAATTATAATTAATTATTAACTATTGTATTGACCAATGAATCGGTCCGCTCCAACACTTACATTTCTATAGCCTGCCCGGGTCATATGTACAAAATAATATTATGTATATGATCTCAATATGTAGGTATTTAAACTGTGACATATGGATGCAATAAATAATTGAATTGAATTGAAAGTGAGAATATATGAAGATAAGATACGCCCTGCAGTTTCACCCGGAGTATCCCGAGATAAAAAGTAGCCTATGTCCTTTTCTATTACCTAAAGAACCTACATACCAAATTTCATCAAAATCTGTTCAGTAGTTTTTGATTGAGTAACAAACATCCATCCATCTATCCATCCTTACAAATTTTCTCGTTTATTAGTAGGATAATATGGATGTTTGTTACAATCACGCAAAAGATTATAAATTTATTTCGTTGAAATTTGGTATGACAATAAAGACGTACGGAAATTCGGCATCCGTTTATGGTTGACATTCCTCCTGCCAGAACAAAGCGTTTCGCTTCAACTTTAATTATGCGAACAGCTAAGGAATGGAACACCTTACCAGCGTCTCTGTTTCCTGATACTTATAATCTAGGTGTCTTCAAATCCAGAGTGAATCGGTATCTTCTAGGCTAGCATGATCCATCGTCGACTGCGTCATTACTTTCCATCAGGTAATAAAAAAAATGTTATTATCTCTTCTGTGATGTAGATCCTTGGATAAACATAGTACCTATTTCAGTCACCTCCGTCATAAGTAAAACGATGGAGCGTGTACTAAATAGAAAACTACTGGCATACCTGGAAGACAATAATCTCCTCAGTGATCGACAGTACGGATTCCGTCGTAATCGGTCAACTGGGGATCTTCTGGTTTATGCCACCCACATCCTAGGTGAGGCTATCGAGAGGCATGGTGAAGCATTAGCCGTGTCTCTTGATATCTCAAAGGCCTTTGATCGGGTCTGGCACGACAGCCTTGTCAACAAGCTTCCCGCTTTTGGACTTCCAGACAGCCTGTGTCTCTGGATCGCGGACTTCCTTAGAGAACGATCGATTCGAGTAGTCGTTGACGGCTGCTCGTCCGATCAATTGGACATAAATGCTGGTGTATCTCAGGGGTCCGTACTCTCCGCAACCCTATTTCTGCTGCACATTAATGACCTGCTCACACCCGGTATCTTTGGGTATGCAGATGACAGCACGGTTTTGGAAAAGTACACATCCAGTCCACGGGCTAATAAAGTGGAAATCCAGACACTGAGAGAGGATATGGTTAAGCGTGTAAACCAGGCGCTTGTAGCTGTCTCCAACTGGGGCGATGCCAATTTAGTGCAATTCAACGCTAAGAAAACGCAAGCCTGCCTGTTTACCGCTAAAAAGAACCAATTCTCTCTCTCTCTCCTACTTTCCGAAATGTACCTATAACGATGTCAGACCACCTGGAGCTTTTAGGTCTTACTCTCACTACTACGCTCAACTTTGGCACTTACTTAGACTCCAAAGCTAAACTGGCAGGTAAGAAACTTGACATCCTTAATAAGGTCAGACGGTATTTCACACCGGGACAGCTGTTGAACCTATATCAAGCTCAAGTCCGTTCGTGTGTGGAGTACTGTTGCCATCTATGGGACGGTTCAGTCAAATACCAGCTAGAAGCATTGGAGGCTGTAGATCGACGTGCAAAGCGGCTAATTGGTGACGAGCGACTGGTCGCTACAAAGCTGCATAGTCTTGAGCATCGGCGTAAGGTAGCTTGTCTTTCAATATTTTATAGGATACATTTCGGTGAATGTGCACAGGAGCTTCACGACCTAATTCCACCCTCCCCCTTCCATCACATAACGAGGAGAAGATCGGCCAAATATCACCCTTATTTAGTGGACATTCCGCCAATTCGTACAAAGCGTTTTGGTTCCACATTTATAGTGCGTACTGCTAAGGAATGGAACTCATTGCCGTCTTCTCTGTTTCCTGATAATTACAATCTGGGTATCTTCAAGGCCAGAGTGAATAGGTATCTTCTAGATCTACGTGCTCCATCTTCGGCCACATCGTCGCTTAACATCAGGCGAGATGGTCAATTGTAGATTTATCATTTATAAAAAAACTAAAAGTTTATATACAAGCGGGATCTATGAGGCAAGGTGCCAAGAACGCTGGCTGCATTCCCGCGCTGAATGGCAAACGCTAATCTTTGAACAAAGAATGAGCCAGCCCAGCATGAGTTTTTAGTTTTTCAACCACAGAATTATAAAACTAAATATAATAAAATAACAATGAAGCTTGAGAGACACAAATGACATCAGAGTTCCGGTATAACATATTGCAAATGACTTACTAATGTATTCAGCCAACAACGACCCAGGTTCAGGGTCTAATCTAAGTACCCTTTGTATGCTAAAGTCTGTTAAATTTGGGCTAAAAATTAATATATTTTATCTATTTTGTATTGTTCCTTAAAATTGACCATTGGTTACGCAAATTGTTGAGCTATCTTGCATGTGGTTACAAGCGCCACCGCATCAATATTGATATTTTTTTTTGTTGTGACTACAAAAAACCCTGTTATAAATAAACTTAACTGCAAACTATATGATACTAAACGTTTGTAATATATATAAGTGGGATCCATGAGGCAAGGTGCCGAGAACGCTGGCTGCATTTCCGCGCTGGATGCATGCATGGCTAACGGTAATCTTTGAGCAAGGAATGAGCCAGCCCTCTTGTCACCTGCGGTGTCGACAAGACGTAGCAAATAATACAAGTATTATATAATACAATTATAACAAGAAGCAATGACTCACTCGCAGAAACTTTAGTATCATCGTGATCATGGTGCTTGTAACAGTGCCGAAATATCGAGAACCCAAAAAAAAAACAAATACATGGTAAATACCCCGTTTCTAAATCAAATTCTAGTGTTAGTGACCATGTTATGACCATGACCAGCGCTGGTCCCACGACCAGCACAACACTGAGTTGAGGCCGGTTTGCAACAATAGGGAATATGCTTGTATTTTTTTTAAATGCATGAATTGATTCATTATTGAATAGTATTAATGAAAAAAAATGTTTAAAAATTTTACGGCATCATTTGTCAATAAAATAACGAATTGAAAATTTGAATCAATTGAAATCAACATAAACGCGCCATTTGCGTGTGACGTCACAACGTGGGGACCTAGGATCTCCTCATTGGTCCATCTATACTAAATGTGTGTGTATGTCAATAATTTACCAATACGGCGGGCTCTATGTCATAAATTGACCAATAAGCAGCAAGGCGCGTGACCTCAGATAGTGGTTGCACGTACTCAATCGTTTTGCGATTACGTTCCGTTTCTTCAAAAATAAGAAAAATAAACATTGAAATACAAATAAACTGCGCAATTAATAATAATAATTATATCACTAATGTTTACAGGAGTAATCTATCGTAAAAAGTAATTTTCAGATTTTTCGACAACACATGCATATTCCCTAACCTATTTTATTTATTTATTCTGTCACACTATTAATGTTTTTTTTTAATATCATATGTTTATAGTTAATTAGTTGTTGCAAATAAACGTTTCTCAATTTTTCTTCTGTTAGTTAAAAAAATACGCTGTTATAAATATGAATAAATATAGTATTATATATATTTTCGTTATTATTACCTACGAATACGTAGGTATTACATTGTATTTGTAAAGTATTTTGCTTTCCCGATTCTTAAACAATTTTCTGCTTGTCAATCAACTTTACATAATCATAGCGACCGCATCACGATCGGTTTTGCATTTGAAATGTTTTTCAGCATTGTTAAGCATTAGCATACAAATTCAATGTCATGTGATATATTAGCAGCGCTATTTAAATAAATAACAATATATTGTTAAAAGTCATGTCGCATGTGACGTAACAGCAATTACGCGCAATAAATAAAAAGAAATAATGCGTTTAATCAAATCGAAGGAAGTATTTTTAACGCTCTTCGATGACTTACTAGGTCGTGGCTTAGGGGCCACGATCTTGTAAGTCATCGAAGAGCGTAGGACTTCTTGTATCTAGGAAACCAGGAATTACAAGGAGTATGGCCCCACAGTACCCAGACACGAAAGAAACTTTTTATTCTTGTGGACAAACATTTGTCTCGTCGAAATCGGACCCGCAACCTCGCAGAGTGTATGAGATTTGAGTCAACCTGCCTAACCACCTACACCACAGAGGCTGTTAAAAGTTGTTGGTCGGGTTCATCATCATCATCCCCATTAGCCCATCAGATGGGCCTTCCCTCAAAGAGAGAGTATGGACTATAATCCACCGCACTGGCCCAGTGCCGGTTGGTGGATGTCACATATCCTTGAATTTTCGTGATAAATTCTTTGACATTACGGTTTGCCTCACGATATTTTCCTTCACCGTTTTTAGAGCAAATGTTACATCCGCACATAATTTATGGAAGTCTGTGGCGTGGGGCCAGCGGGATTCGAACTGGGTTGCGTCGGAACGAAAATCACACGTGCTTCCATTACGTCAAAATCACTGTGTGTCTGAGACTTATCTGGACCAACGATATTGCAGGTTTAGATCTAATTGTGTCTGTATTCTGTCTCTATAATGTAACTCGACACTGATGATGGCGTACAAATCAAATATCATCCATGTTCATCATCCAAGTACATCGACGCAGAGTTGCCTGTCTATCGGTCTTTTATCGGATACATTTCGCAGAGTGTGCGTCGGAATTTCACCAACTAATTCGCCCATCCCCGTTTTATCATCGGACTACAAGATGTACGGCAATACGCCACTGTTTTATGGTGGACATTCCTCCTGCGCGCACAAAGCGCTTTTCTTTCACTGTTATTATGCGCACTGCTAACGAGTGGAACTCCCTGCCAGAGTCAGTCTTTCCCGATAGCTACAATCTACAATCTTCAAGTCTCTAGTAAATAGGTACTATCTTGGTAAGCGTGCTAGATCGTAGACCGCATCGTCGCTTACCATCAGGTGATATAGTGGTCAAACGCAAGCCAATACCCAATTTAAAAAAATGTTTATTTGAACCGCACTACAGTTACTTCACTGACAAAAAACGCTACGTTATTTACAATCTTGTTCGCACTAAAGTTTACTAAATGTAAACCATAAACACTTTTCTTCTCAAACCGTTCACTGCCGTTATACACCAACAGTTACCCTTCACGTATCGAAATTCCCTTTCAGCTCACGTACATAATGGTCTACACAATGAATTAGGCAGCAAGATTTAGTATCAGGTGCCCACCTGCCGGCCCGCCTACGGACGTCGAGGACTGAATAAATATATCATAAATTTTGTATGTAGTCCTCTTTGCAAACATACTTGTGTGTTTTTTTTTAATTGCTCAATTTGTAAGTAACATTTATACAATCTAAGTACCTTTTATTGTACTGAACAAACATAGCAACATAAAAAATAAACCTTTTTTTATGGCACTGAGTGATGAGACGAGCTAGTCGTTCGCCCGATGGTAAGCGCCACGCCGCCCTTAACAATTGCAGTGCCACCCAGAACTTTTAGCAATGCAGTAATGCAATCGTGAATATCGCTGTCAATCTTCTATAATTCTCAGAATGATGTTCGTCCATCAGGGAGACCGGTTCTGAGCAGCCACTCAACTGCCGACTTCCTCTAGATCTAAGTGTTCTATCTTTAGCCATATTATCGCTTAACAACTAGTGAAATAGTGGCCAAACATGGAAGTGGCAAAAAAACGAATGCTCCGCCATCTTTACGCGATCTCAACGCCATATTGTAGCGATAGACTACCAAAATAGGTAGCAATCTACCGTGATCGTCCCCTTTAATCTTATGCCCCTACATCCAGACCATGTCATAGCTAAAGAAAAAGAAAGAAAGAAAAACCATTTATTAAAGCGAGCGAGTATGGCTCGGGGGAACACATGCGGCTTTTGATCGACGCACCGGAGTTCGACTCTTACTGGCCTCGCACCAATGACTTTCTTATGTTATGTGCGGAATGAATACCTCGTTTAACAAACGGTGAAGAAAGACATCGATAGGAAACCGGCATGTTTAAGGTCAAATATCGATGAAATTTATATGGGACCACTTCGTAGCTATACTGAACGCAACGCAATAAGAATTTTCCGGTGTATAAATGACGTAGTTCTGAGGTAACAAACATAAAAAAATTCAATCGAATAGAGAATCTCGTCCTTTTTCTGAAGACGGTTAAAAACAACTGCATCCTGGTATTTGGTAGCAGTTAAACGTGAGCAGAGCACTCTCAACCCATATTATTCAGGGGCAGATGGTTTCCCAACCCGCTCTTCAGTAATTTTCGTCTAAACAGTAGATAGGTATTTAGTGAGAAAATACTATGTTCTGGCTTAAGAAATAGTAATCGATTCTGCGTTTCGTGTTAATTAATTCACCTTATTTTCGTGTTCATTTTGCAACAAGTTGTTTATTGTGTTTTATATACGTTATTTACGTTATTCTGCGATTCTATTTATATTCAAATGCATTGCATGAAGTGGGTAGTGCTTGTGTATAAAACACATGGAAAAAGTTAAGTACCAGCTGGAGCTTTTATTAAATACATGTATTTTTTGGTTTCATGGTTTGTTTTAAGAGATGTACGTATATATTTTCAGTAACTAATACCGAAATAACTATCTACAGAAGTACTCGTAGTTACTTGCAGCATTCACAAACTACTTATAAAACAAATAAAAATAAAAACCGGCTAAGTGCTAGTTGGACGAAATGAGTAATGAGTGGTTGAAAGAAATGAGTAAACATACTTACCCTTTTTTTAAGTCATGTTACCATAAGTTACAATTTTCGATACATTTTTAATTTTATTTGTATCACGTGTTTATGACCTTTAAATGTGCACTTTGTGCCTAAATAGGCACAAAGTGCACATTTAAAGTGCATAAACGATATTTGACATTGACTTTGACTTTGATAATGCGATCAGAATGAGTATGAATGAGTATGAAAGTTATAGGTATTTTATTATTGACATCGCCCGATAGAAAGCGAAGATGTGACCTTAGATGGAGCACGCTTGCCCATGAGATGCCTATTCACTAGACCAGTGGTTCCCAATTTTTTTTAGCTATGGAACCCTAAATAATCAATCAATTATATACATATAAAATACTTTAATAATTAAATGTATTTATAATAGTCATTACTTAAATATATATATCATAATTATTAACAATTAATTTGTAATTATATAGTGCAAGTGTGTATATTCAAATATATAATTATACCTTTCACATACGTATACATTTATATTATTTTATTTCACTATCAAATTTAAAACCAAAATGAACCTTTTCCATACGATAGAATAATTTAGTAATTAATATAGTGATAACACGAATATCTTAGTTATTAGCAAATAGTTGAACTATATGTACCTATGTTTAGTTTATAACAGCATTGATTACAGATAACGGAAACTTAAAAAAAAAAGACGTGTGGCACTCGGAGACTGCCGCGGTAAAGCTATTGCATCGCATTCGGAGTGGGGGGTGTTAGGTTATTTTCGTTACGGAATTTCTGGATTCGGTCTCCACGCTCAAGGCCCGCGATAGAAGCTATGCAATAGCTTAAAAAACAACATAATAACTTTGCTTGTAACTTCTTTATGTCTTACATATACTAGGATACGTCATGCGTAATGAACACAGCGCACATTGCGGGACGAGAAACTCTGCCCTGCCGTCATACAGTTTTACACTAGTTCGGAGGGTAGATGTAGATTGTTTCTGACAATAGTGTGAACAACTTCGGGCATATTTACGCGGTGTCTTAATCTCATTGTAATAGTTAGGTCAACCCACTTATAAAACTACAAGTGAATTAACTTATCATGTATAGGTATTACCTAGCACGTTAAATGCAAAATTAGGACTGCATAGCAGTGAACTGGTGCTGGTGAGATTGTTATTTATAAAACTATTATCATTTTCAATGTAAAATTAATACTTATATAGTTAAGTGTGTTCGAGTTTAAGATGTGCCTGATGTTGTCAAGCACAAACTTTTGATTAACAATAAATTTCATTTCAATTTCATTTCAATTTTGGCGGAACCCCAACTCATATTTTTAACCGACTACAAAAAGGAGGCATACGCCTATTAGGAACCGCTGCACTAGACCATGTTGTAGCTGTTTGGGAACAAAGACGCTGGCAGAGCGTTCCACTCCTTAGCAGCCCGCATGATGAAGGAATCTGCGAAACGCCAAGTACAAAGTATTAGGCATTTTGTAGTACTTAAGTCAACTTTCAGCTATTAAATATATTTTTTCCCTTCCAATAAACTAAATACAAAACTTCCGCGAATACTTTACACTAAAGTCCTGCACCGATATATCCGATAGAGCGAGTGTGGCTTAGCGGGAACTCGTGCGCCTTTCGATCCGACGCACCTGGGTTCGAATCCCGACTCGGCCCTGCACCAATGACTTATAGTTAAGTGCAGATTTTGCGCGCTCGCTCTGAAACGGTGAAGGAAAACATCGTGATGAAACCCGCTTACTCGCTTTGGAGTGGTAGACTCTGGCCGTGGTTGTAATACCACGCACCGAACAAAGTCATGCCGTCAAGCGACCTAGTCGAGTTTCGGGATGATGTTCGGTGAACCATCGGGGAGACGGGTCTGAGTAGCCGCTCAACTGTTGTCTCTCTCTAGATCTATGTGCTCCATCTTAGGCCACATCATCGCTTCACATCAGGCGAGATAGTAGCCAAACATAGATCTATAATGTGTAAAAAAAAAAATATCACTGGGAATGCTCCGAGGGTAAAGTTTCCATAATCTCTTGCTTTACTACTTTTCATTTCGCTGGAAACTTTGATTGAAATGAAAAAGAACTACTCTACACCTGTCTTATGGGAGAATTGTTAAAAGTGTTAATATTACGTTAAAGTTTATACGTTTGAAGCGATAGACTCCGGCCGTTTTTGTGATATCACCAACTGAATAAGCCATTTGACTTAGTCATGATTTGGGATTGATGTTCGGTGAACCGTGGCGCTTACCGTCAGGACGAACAGGACGACATGCTCGTCTCGTTGTTCAGTTCCATAAAAACTCAAATGTTCATGTATCACCAAGTTTAAGTTCATGTAACATCCACCAAACCATATTGGGGCTATGTGATGTATGTACTATGGCCTAAACTCTCTCTTTGAGAGAATATCTCTAGATTCCCAATACTTAGAAACGCCGTAGGCTAAAGATGATGAAAATGATGAAGATATAAAAATAAACTGAACAGATATCTATTGAAAATTAGGCTCCAAGCTCCTTAAAATTACTGGGCCATAATTCAGTATGACAACTTGGCGATTCCTTGCTTCAAGGAAACATCGATTCCTTCATTAATAAACTCTCAAAATTTGTATTCTCTAAGACGCATCATATATATAAATATATGAATGCGTCATAGAGATGTCGATTATTAATAAAGGAATCGACGTGATTTCGAAGCAAGGAATCGACGTGATTTCGCCAAGTTGTCATAGTGAATTGGGGCCCTGGTCGTCATCGAGCGAAAGCTCATATACACTAGTGTGTAGATCTGTGGAAATCTCACACTGTCCGAATAGAGGAAGTTGTTTTGATTCGACTTGCAATATTTGACCCCAACATTGCAAGTTAAATAAAAGCTTGTAAAAATATCTATCGTAAATAGTAGCTTGCTAATTTTTTAACTTTTTAATTACAAATAGCTGTCCTGTGTAGTACTGTAATGTATTATATCAAATTAATTATTCTACAGAGTGCTATTATCTCGTCACTGTCTATATTTTAAAAGTATTTCGTATTTCTGAAAGCATATCAATATTCAATTAGAAGCTGGCTCAACTAATAAAAATACTAAGATATGGACAGCAATAGATTTAATCTACTCAAGAAATAAATCGATCTAGTTTTAGCTTAGGGACTATTAGTTAGACTGTGAATAGCTACAGCGCTGAAACCCTGGAGGGCTGGTTTATTGCCGTGACTGCTCCAAGAATAAGTTAACTGGTAACTTCAGAATTTTGGATGAAAATGAAAAGGTTCGATTCAACTCCTTTTTCGTTGAGATAGGTTTCATCTCCATGTAAACTTAATACTCGTAAAACTTTGTTTCTCAAAAAAAAAAGATTTCACCCATCTGGACTTCGACTCGTTTTCTATGAACATGATTGTGCAGGTTTTCTTGTTGATTGTACTTGATCTTAATTTATGTGGTTATGAAATATTGTATCGAATTGGAACTAGGCTTGTCAAAATATTTAAAATTGAGGCAAATTGGGATTTTGTTTTGTTTCAAACTGATATTGTACCGAGTCGGGATAAACAGCTTGTAAGAGCTTACCCAAATTACGCCATTGTAGGAGACGAGACTGAGAAAGGCATAAGACCACATAAGAATGAGAAAGCGGGCGTGATAGAGAGGACTCTAGTAATATGACAACAAAATAGATGTAAGACTAATCACCAAAAACATCTTGCCAGTCTTTAACTTAAAGCTCGTGCGAAAGACAGTATGGGTCATAATTCACTACGCTGGCCCAGTGTATATACTTACCCACTATATATACTTGGAATGAGACATGCTTTGTTTAATGGTCTGATATTAAATTAAAATTAAACAAACTCCTATCGATTACTTTTATAGATCCTAGGCCCTAACTGATCCCCTGTATCTAGGGAACCAGAAACTACGAACCATGGTCCCACAACATCCTAACACGAAACAAATGCTACCGCTTTTTTGCCTTTGCACAAACATTTGTCCCGTCGCGGGAATCGAACCCACAACCTCAGTGGTGTATGAGATTTGAGCCGACCTGCCTAACCACTACACCACAGAGCCTGTCAAAATTCTCACTCATGTGTTTCACAGGCGAAATTGACGCTTCACTTCCTTCGTATGAAGTGACCTTAAAGTGAAACATTTTGTTACATCGTATTTTGTGGTTTCAGTACTTCACTGGTCCAAATTCAACTTTGAACCTTTTGCTAACACATTTAAGGATGCTTCTTGTGTGTTGTGCACATAGAGAGGGATCGTGTAGTCAGCTTGTTTCGTCGTAAATCTGGTTGAGTTTCATTATTCAATGTTATAGTGGAAGCTCTCTGTGCAATTAACGTCTGAAAAGTAGTATGTTCACTCACAAAGAGTATAAAACCACTACTTTACTTTATTATGTTGCGTTGTGTGTGTTTTGTGAAGCGGTTGCTAAGAGGCAGTCTTCTTTATAAATTCTTGCACTGTATAATAAATTTCTATTATAAAACTATTTTTGAAGATAATAACTTAAGGATTTATCTGCGTTGGACTTATATTAACGTACCGTGATATCACCACCTACCCTCTTTGCAATTATATATTTTTACATTTAAAACTCTTACTTCTTTATGAACACCATTAGTCATAGATACTCTTCATTTTTTTTTATTGGCTTTTGTTTGACCACTGTGTCACTTGATGGTTAGCGACGATGCGGTCGAAGACGTAGCACGCTTGCCAAAGTACCTGTTCACTCGAGGCATGAAGATTCCTAGCTTGTAACTATCGGAAAAGACTGACTCTGGCAAGAAGTTCTACTCGCAACATTTCGCGGCAAGTTTCATGAAGCAACTCAGAGCTATTTTCGGATCGATGTAGAGACTTTTGAGCAAGATATTATGATCTTATGAAACCCAGGTATATAATCCAGGACGTTTCCTGTTACTCAATCGAGTACAAACATCCTCGAGTGTTTTGATTGCATTGTTTTAAAAGCTCCTCCATGATGGAACATGCAAGTGGCTGTAGAAATTAGCATTGATCGGTGAATATTTGTCAGTAATTTGTTGATGCTTGATTACATTCCAAATCAATTATTGATTGATTTAATAATTAAAAAATAATTAACCGGGCTTAAATTTAAAGTACATTCGACTCCCAGGTCCTTATCTAAACCTGCCGGCCTACCCACTGGCCCTTTAAGCGCCAATCGTAAATCGTGTTGATTTCTGATTAAGGTATAGATTCACTGCGACAATGTCTTGTGATGCAACTTGTTCCATGAAAGTTGTATTTTTATTACTTTTTGTGTAAATGAATGAATTCAATTCTGAATCTCAGCCTGTATCGAAATTAACTAGACCGTATCTCACTAGTCACAGTAAAGTCTCAGTAATTTTCTACCTAAATATCATAAATTCTAAAATCGATGGTTCGGAACGGAACTACTCAAAAAAATTTCTTTACGAGCTCCAGCATTCGGTTCTCGGTTTACACCACTCCTTGTTGTTCCTTCTGCAAAGACTAATTACAAACAGAACACTTTATTTTATAGAACTCCACATTTCATAAATAACCACTTGAAAAATAATGATTTCGATATCTTCTTCGGTAGTGTGCATTAACAATGCTTGGCTTCAGAATTCTTTGGTTCTCAAACTTAGATTTATTTTAATTATTGCAATTATTATTATTTTTGAATCTGTTACCTAAAATGTATGCGTTACTGCTATTAAGTACACAGCTAACATGCTAATTCTTACTTATACGTGAAAACTTGTAATTGGCCTAGTTATCCTAAACTGGAGCCGTGGAAGACCGTTGGTGTGGGACGCCACTTGTGCCGATACACTAGCGCCGTCCCACCTCAACGGTAGTTCAAAGGTGGCAGGAGCGACGGCAGAAGCAGCAGAGAGCCTCAAGCGGAGGAAATATGCATCACTCGGCGAGGGATACATATTTCTTCCGTTTGGGGTTTAACTATGAGGCCTTAGGGGGCGAACGCGCGGCTTCTGTTTAAAGAGCTGGCCATACGCCAAATAGAAACAACAGGTGATCAAAGAGCTGGCGCTTACCTCGGCCAACGAATTAGTCTGGCCATTCAACGAGGTAACGTTGCCAGCTTTTTGGGCACCTTGCCCGCGGACGGTGACCTAAATTCTGTGTTTTATATTTAATTTCTTTTTTAATTTTGTTGTAGGTAAGTTTAGTGTTTATCATTCTATATATTTGTACATAATTGTTAATTGGTTCTGTAAATAAATAATATTCCCAAACATAATTTATTTATCATATATATGCATGTATAGGCTGTAAGTTTTTCTAAAAAAAGAGTTCTTTTTTTGAACTCAACACGATATACGATTGGCGTTCAAGGGGCCAGTTAATCTGTCTAATGACGTTGTCCTCTTCTTTCTTACTTTTTGCCCCATTTTTTACTATTTATAGCTCGTCCTTCTCGCAAATATTTTTAATTAAACTTCAAAGTTCTCACACAGAGGTTAGAATGAAGTTTACTTTGCGGCCAGTAATTTCTAGGACAAATTGACATTGTGAGTTATTACGGGAAGCGGTCACAAGCTGGGTGTGCTTAGGGATAATGGAATGTCATATCCTAAGCTTATAGTAATACAAAAGCGTAACACAGATCGAAGTTCCAGCATTGAGAAGAGGTCAAGCTGTATCTTTATAGACACCTAACAGATGTGACATGCCTTATAAACTAAGTTCAGACTTATGCTACCGAACCTTGAAAATAAAATTAAAATCTGTTCAGCAGTTTCCGAGTCTATACATAACAAACATACAAAAGACAAACAAACAGACAAATCTATAAACAGTGGATTCTCTAAATAGTTGATCCCAGTAAGTTTTTTAAAAGTATCTTCAATTTACAGAATTCGCTCAGTGTCATTTTTAGAATAGCAAATAGAATAGTAGGTATAGAAGATAATTATATTTAGAAAAAAACAAAAACTGACTTCAATGTATCTTCGAAGTCCGACGTCACATATCGATGAAATTTATATGGGACAAAAATAATTTTCCAAATCGGTTCATAAATGACGGAGTTCTGAGGTGACAAACATAAAAAAAATACAATAGAACCTCCTCCTTTTTTGAAGTTGGCTAAAAAGAAGGCAAGATGTTTTGAACAAGTAAATATACACGAGTATACCTACATTAAGTATATACCCAAGAAGAGCGATGTGAATATTTCTTCAAAGGCCATTTTTCGCAAAAACTCCAGTGGCCACTTACCTAATACTTTCCCGTACAAAACCCTTAAACAGATTTACTCAAAGTGGGCTAAACTTTACCATTTCCACTTGGAATAAATCCCACTTCATTCTGTAACAATTCTGCTCAAAGAATTTTGAATAGAACTCTGCACAGATCGGCATCTTATTGTTATTCTTGGAATATTTTGCTCATTTCGTTTAGGAGTCGGTTCAATGTTTCATTTTTAATTTATACAAATTAAAATTTCTAAATAGTACAAATAATACTCATTTCTGTTTCTACGCTTAATTCTTCTAAACCACGCAACGGATTTTAAAACGATTTTCACTGTCATGTAAATGTAATGATTTTTTTGCAAAAAATTAAAATGTACAATACATACTAATTGATTTTTAGTATAGTAGAGGAGATTCAATTTTTTATAATAAAAACGTCTTAAAATATATATATTATATATCATTTGCCCTATTAAAATTTAATATTTGTATTATAAAAAAAACGGCCAAGACCAAGTTGGACTCGCGCACGAAGGGTTCCGTACCATTATCTATAAAAACGAGCAAAAAAATCAAGTTTGTTGTATGGGAGCCCCCTTAAGTATTTCTTTTATTCTATTTTTTAGTATTTGTTGTTATAGCGGCAACAGAAATTGAAAATTTCAACTGTCTAACTAACACGGTTCATGAGATGGTGACAGACGGACAGATAGACAGACAGACGGACAGCGGAGTCTTAGTACTAGGGTCCCGTTTTACCCTTTGGGTACGGAACCCTAAAATATATAATATGTCACAAACATTATGATCTAACTAGAACCAATCCGCCGCTTATGTAATCCGAAAACAGTTTTTTATCGGATGACCTCATTTTTATGACTCTAAACTATAGCGAAGAACAGTATGGAAAATGCTCCCAAACTTATCGTTTCAATCACATACACACTCGCGTAAGATACACATTAGAGTGCTACGCGTCTATGGCTGTAGTTTGTCTACGTGACTACGAGAAATATTCTGGTTTCTCTTTCAGTTAAATCTAGACTCGAACTGCTTTTCATTTATAAAAATTACATATTATTGGAGAAGAAGTAAAACAGATGAAAACTCGCATGGTCGCGATCATATTAATAGCCAATCAGAGCGCGGCTTGTTTCAATAAGGTGCCGATAGGGGCGCTATAAGCAACAACAAGCGCGTGAGACGGGGGAGCACTTTTTGCTCGGGACTTAGTGCTGTACGGTGTAGGCTTAGTAGATCTTTCTAGAACTAATTTTAATTGGTAATTTTGCGAAATTGTTATCATTTTGTTTTTGATAATGAAATCAACTCTTAAATGAAACAGGGTAAAGCATTATTAATAAATCATAGTATAATATTTAAACTAACACAATTATTCGTACTTATCCGAACAGACACTAATCACACTAATCTATTTATTTAATCGCTATAATTTCACAAATATCAATTCACTTATAAAGTACACCGTCTTATTTCTCTTCTGGATATCACTGAAGTAACCCGCACTTCTCGCATTCATCCTTTTTATAACAAGTATCTGCGCTCCCCACCATTGTTCAACGGTATTTTACCCGTGGACCAATGACGGCGCAGATACCTGTCATTGGTTGATATTGCAACAGTGGCGCCACCTACTTCAGTAAACTCTAAAATCAGTCAAATCAGTACTCATACAATTAATTAAGATAAATCATAGATGGCGTCGTGCGGCGACAACAATAATTTAATTAAAATTGTGCCTAGGTTTTGTTAAGTTGTTTTCTTTTCACGAATATCTATGAGGGTAGATAAAAATATAATATATTTTCATGTTACTGATTCTTTGAACATGGAACGTCTTACTCGCACTTCTAGTTTGACATTGCGTTATGTTAATTATAATTTATACTTCATTGTTAATTGAACATTTTGAGATATGTAAAAGATTAAAAAAAAAGACATCCCCGCAGAGTCTATTGGTGCTATCTTTTCTAGCGGGTATATTTCCGAAGCACCGTAAGAATCAGTTTTAGCAATTCTTTTCTGAGCCCGGACTTCAATTTGAGTATGGGAAAGAAGTGGGTAGACATGCTTACGCTTTTTTTTTCATAGAATAAAATACATGAGGTATTTTAAATTACAATTTTTAACGTACTTTATTTGAATTGTATGTTGTGTATTTCTGTGCCTATTTAATAAATATCTTCTGACTTTTGCAGATATAACTTTTTAGCCCATACTGCATTATTACTACATAAGTATCTATAAGCACACGCTAACAATATGTTCATTTAAAAGGCAGGTTTTTTTTTATCAGGAAGTGTACTTAAAACAAAAGAGTCCATGTTATTAGTGTTCTAGCTGTCTATTTAACATGTCCATTTAGATACTGCTGCTTGATACGAGCTGCACTTCGCGGTTTCACCCGCGTTTCCTGTGATAAAAAGTTCTATGTTTTTCAGAACCTAAGGAACCTATACATACCAAGTTTCATTAATCCGTTCACTAGTTTTTGCGTGATTGCGTTATAAAAATCTATCCATCCATCCATCTTCACAAACTTTGGCATTAATAATATTAATAGGATTTAGCTGTCTATAAGTAATGTCAAAATGCCCATACTGCTACCATTGCTCTATAACTGATATATGTGCTCCAGTGACCTTATTTCGGACTTAATTTGATAATTTACGTCAAGTTTCTTTACCTATTCCTTTTGTGTGATTGGTATTTTTGTTTTTAATAAATTAAATATGAAATATAAATTAAAATAACAAATTAACTGCTGCATTTATTGCACTAATGTTGCGGGTTCGATTCCCGCGACGGGACCAATGTTTGTGCACAGCAAATACGCAAGTATTTCTTTCGTGTCTGGGTGTTGTGGGACCATGGTCCTCGTTATTTCTGGTTTCCTAGATACAGAGAATCCTAGTTAGGGTCCAGAATATACGGATGTGATTGTTGGGTGTGTTTATTTTATGTAATTTAACAAGTTTTTATTAAGTCACATTGTTTGTCTGTCTATTTGTGTGTCGTTCCGGGCGGAATCTTGCAACTCAAATTTCGAGCAGGTCCCGATAAGCTATCCGGCTGAAACTTTCAGGGTAGTTCACAACTCGATGGCGATGCATAAAACTGCGTCTTTAGATACTTTCTTTTAATGACATTAAACATTTATTTATTCATTCATTCATCTATTATTACGATCTTCAAAGGCACATGATATTTGTTTTTCTCCACTTATCCTCACTCATTGAGGCGTGACGTCATTGAAAGACTAACAACCGTTCATCGATGCATTCATTCTCCCATCCATGCATCCTTCTATCTTTCATCTTTCAGCTATCTAGACTGCGGTTTTAGAAAATAATATTTACTAAAACCTAATTTTAAACCTTTCAAATGTTTACATAAAAAATATCCCAAGATCAGAATATCGTGCGATCCGTCGTCGGCCACTTAGGATGACGCATCGGTTCGCTCCTACACGATAAGCGATAATAAATAGTACACGCCTTCAATGCCAGCAATCGATAGCAGCCAGATAAGATATAGAATAGATTGGGGAAGAGTGGGATAGTGTAGCTCAGCGGGAAAACGTGCGACTTTCGATCCGACGCACCCAAGTTTGAATCCCGCCACGACGTCACATCGCTGACTACTTGTTATGTGCGGATTTAACCACTCGCTCTAAAAACGGTGAAGTAAAACATCGCATCACGGTGAAAACTACATGTCCAAGAATTAATCACAAAAATTCAAGACATCCACCAACAAGCACTGGGACTAGCGTGGTGGATTATAGCCCATACTTTCTCTATGAGAGAAGGCCCGTGTCCCAGCAATGGGACCGTGATAGGCTGATGATGATGATGACTATGATGAATTCATCAAATAGTTTAAAAGTACTGCTACTAATACACGTACTGACGCAGATTAGCATTTTTGTTTTACACTTTGTAGAGAAAAGATAACACTGTAGGCACTTGAGCCTGAGATATTGTATTTTAAATTCACACCATACACTCTCAAAATCCATTGTTCCAAGATGTTATCTCTTCCTTGTTTATCAACCACTCCGTACAACAATTTAAGATAAGAGGATTTCCTCCGATACGGAGAAGCCAAGCGGAGCTTACGTGTCAAAATTCAAGTTTTTATGTCTTACACTTCGGCAATTTCGTGATGTCAAAGAGTAAGCAAGGAAGCAATTTTTTAAATAAATATTGATGAGAAGGTTTAGATAGGTATTTAGAGATTTATTTGTCAGTTATATAATGACTAGCTACGCCCCGCGGTTTACCGAAATAAAAAGAAGCCTATGTGCTAATCCAGGTTATAAGCTATCTTGATTCTGAATTTCACTCAAATCCGTTTCGCTATTACAGTGTGAAGAAGTAACAAACTCACTTACATACAAACTTTCGAATTGATAGGCGGGCTGACGAGCGCAGTGTAGTACGTAATAGTTAGTATTCTTTGGTAGTACCGCGCAAGACAGATATTGCAAAAAAAATCTGGGTGGTACTGCAACTGTTACGAGAGTAGGCAAAATCTTGTAAACTGACCACGCCATAGCAAAAATTTCGATAACAAGGTACCTATTTAAGAGAAGTAAATGTCAAATGAGAGCGAGTGCGGCTCAATGGGGGCATATGCGACTTTTGATCTGACGTACACGAGTTCGAATCCCGCTGGACCCGCACCACTGACTTTCTTCAGTTATGTGCGGATTTAACATTTGCTCTAAAAACGGTGAAGGAAACCGGAATGTCCATAAAATTAATCACAAAAATTCAAGGGCATGTGACATCCAGATGGTTCACCAGTTTAAGAGCTACGGTGCCATAGACAGACACACATAGTGGTCAAACTTATAACACCCTTCCTTTTTGCGTTGGGGGTTAAAAACGGTGAATAAATCATCATGAAGAAACCGGCTCACAAAAATTCAAGGACATAACTGTGACATTTACTAGCCTGCACTGGGCCAGCGTGGTGGATTAAGGTCCATTCTATGTCTATGAGATAAGACCCGTGTCCCAGTAGTGGGAACGTGATGGGCTGATCATGATGATTAAATGTCAAAACGGTAATTTTGACAGGGTCCTAAAATACATACTTCTGCTGATATTCTGTTGATGCTTATGACCAGCCTGACCTTTCCCATATTGTTACCTACATAAATAATAATAGACGCAGAAGCTTGCGTCCCGACACCGTAATGGCCACTTCAAACTCTAGGCTAGTAATATGTGATACTAAGTAACTCTAGGGTTCTCTAGGGTACTCTAGGGTTTTCTAGGGTACTATAGTCTTCTAACGCTATAGTGTTTTAACCTTTCTGTATGTTTTGGAGTTGCGATAGTGACTGTCAGAGTTTTTATAAATTTGTTTATATACAAAATTGCGTATTGCGTTCCGTGAATCGGAAAACGTAGCGTAGGACGCTCTGCGACTAGATGGAGCGACAATATACGTAGGGTTGCTGGTAGCGACTGGAGAAAGAAAGCCGAAGATCGGGCTCAGTGGCGTGCTATGGGAAAGGCCTATGTCCAGCAGTAGACTGATGTGGGCTGATGATGATGATGATGATGACAAAATTGCGTAACATACTGTAATTTAGGTTAAACATGATAGTAGTATGTTAAACATAACGATAATTATATTAATTGTTATATTTTTATCAATTGTTTTTTTTATAGTTTTGAGTGACCAGACGAGCACGTCGTTCTCCTGATGGTAAGCGCCACGACTGCCCATAAGAATTGCAGTGCCGCCCAGAACTTTTAATACCATAAAGCGTAAAGCGCACTGCGTAGCACTGTATTGCGATATTCAGCCTCAGACCTACCACGACTAAAGGTTTAGGGCAGATGCCTCTACTTCTTCTACCTATAAAATAGAAAAAAAATCCTAAACTAAAAGGTTCAAGCGTATTTTTAGTTCACGAATGTGATAAATCAAGAAGTTCGACAAACTGCTAAAATTCATGTGGAATTTTGCTTTTTCCCTTGCTCATTAGTTCGGATTGTCAGGAAGGATCTTTTATCACGTGTTTTCGGACCCTTGAAATTTCTATTGTTGAATCTTCTAAAGTAACGAAAAGCTCTTAAAGTAATGGATGCTATTTTAATATAGTAGGAAGCAAGAAAAACTCTTGGATTTTATTTGTCAAATAACTTATTCCCGTGACTTCGTCCGCGTGAACGACAGAAGAAGCCCATATTCGTATTTTTCCTAAGACCATCTTAGCAAGTCCTTCCCAGTATAAAGATTGACATCTTTATACTGGAAAGGACTATATATATAAGTATAAAGATGTCAATCTTTATACTGGGTAGGACTTGCTAAGAGCTGTATCACCGTAGTCACCCAACTGATTTTCATGTAACATGCTCTGTAATCTAAGTTGGGACTTATGCTATCAAACCCTGAAAACCACATTAAAATCCATTCAGCAGTTTCCGAGCCTATAAATTACAAACATCCAAAAAATTAAACAAACATACGAAAATTCTAAAAACCGTGGATTTGTGTTAAGTAGGTAGTGTAGGTACCCTAAATAGTCTAAATAGCGAAATTACTGGGCATTATGAGATTCAACAGCTCATTGTCTAAGAGTGACGAGCGCAGTGCAACGCCGCGCGGGATTTTGCAAAATAAAGTTTTGGGCGTTTGCCTGATGGTAACATGAGGCAAACGACCAGCTCGTCTCGGCATACAGTTACATAAAAAAAAATAGTCGATCATAAATAAAATTTTGCTATTTCAAAAATATATTTAATGTACATAATTGGCTCAGTTCCATTTTTATAATAAAATATAGATATACTTAGGTAGATAGATAAATTATTGTACTCCTTTTCATCCATACTGTCCATCCAAATATTGGGTGAAAAAGGTCGCGTAAGCGCCGCCCGCCCATTGTACTACTCTTATTATAAAGTCTACCTATTAATTATATTTTATGTTATTGGTACACAATAAAAAGTTTTTTTTATTGTTGTTATTTTATGTTATTGGTATAAATAATGAGTTTTTGTAATGTATTGTAGACGCTTCTTTATTTTCCTTTCAAATAATGTTTATATCTTCGTTTCCTATAAAATATTCGCTGTCTTTTTTTAATTTACATGCAAAAATATTGTTAAATAAAACATAAGATCTTACTGCTGTCATTAGTATTTTTATTAAACAGCATCATAATGAAAAGTCTCTTTAAAGTTGCTTATTCCGAAATTTTATTATTCCACTACAGAAGAAATCTGCAATGTATGGGTATCAGGCTAACTAACATTGTTTTTACAAAAGCGCGTTACTTAATTACTTATGTCATAAGTTTGTTTGGTATAATTTGGAAAATTATATAAACGAAAAATCATTGTTTTTGTACAACCATCATTCACGGCATAAAGTATACAACGCTGTCAAACATTGGTTATTTTCAAAAAACGCGTTGAAGGTCATTATCTCTCCTAATATTCTGTATTATTTTTATTATCACTTCTTTTAAGCTATTGCATAGCTTCTATCGCGGGCCTTGAGCGTGGAGACCGAATCCAGAAATTCCGTAACGAAAATAACCTAACACCCCCCACTCCGAATGCTATGCAATAGCTTTACCGCGGCAGTCTCGGAGTGCCACACGTCTTTTTTTTTTCTCTTCTTTGTGCTGTAGTCATTTCGAAAAAACCACCATCCTTCCAAATTATGTTAGTCATTTCTGTTCAAAAGTTGTCTGAAAGAGATCGCTTTGAGCGATAACACCGCCTATTGTTATGCTGATTACTGTGAAATGTACTTGTTTTTCATGTACCTATGTTTAAGGTTTTTAACAATATAGTTTTTCTTTTTTTATGTAACTGAGTGACGAGACGACCTGGTCGTTTGCCTGATGGTAAGCAATACGCCAGCCCATAACAATAACAGCTCCACCCAGAACTTTGTTTTGCGAAATCCTGCGCGGCGCTGCACTGCGCTTGTCACCCTAAGACAATTAGCTGTTGAGTCTCATAATGCCCAGTAATTTCGCTGGCTACCGGAACACAGTAATGCTTGCGCACTACTGCTTGGCGGCTGAATAACTGTCAAAGCAGTGGTACCTACCCAGACGGCCTCTGGCATACGAGGAACCTACCACCAGCAGTATTTTATTATAGTATTTATCTATCTATCTATACGAAACAAGTGTACGTTTTATCAAACATTTTTTTTTTATTTCTTAGTCTATATTGAACCCAACGCAGAATTTTCCAAATCGGCTCATGAATGACGGAGTTCTGAGGTAACAAACAAAAAAATACAATCGAATACAGAACTTTCTCCTTTTTGAATTCGGTTAAAATGTAACAATACTTTGCCACTGACGATACAAACTCATAAAGGCCAATTTTACGAGATATTTTTATCACATCGTAATTTGCGAATAGCATAACATATGTTACAACATTTGTTATTCGAATAGTATCTATAAAGTTATGGGTTTACGAGCATATTGTTAGTTGTGCGTCAATAAAGTTTGCTAATACATAATTATGGACAGCCTCTTGAAGTGTTATGGACAGTGTAGTGTCTAGTTTAAGTGTCCATAATTAGAATAGAATAGACTAACACTTTAATCATCATCATCATCATCAGTTGTTAATGTGAAATTACTGGGCTTTATGAGACTCAACAGCTACTGAGCTAATTGTCTCAGGGTGACAAGCGCAGTGCAGCGCCGAGCAGGATTTTGCAAAACAAAGTTCTGAATGTTGCTGTTATTGTTATGGCTGGCGTTATGCTTACCATCAGGCAAATAACCAGCTCGTCACGTCATCCAGTTCCATAAAAAAAATGTGAGTCGATGTACAACAGCAGTAGATCATGTTTCGTACCTACGAGTAGGAAGGGTTAAAATGGAAGCATAAATAGCGATCCAGGCTGTCTCGTCTATTTACTAAGTTTAAAACCTCCTGTCTATATTAAATAACTACCTACCACTATTGTACATGTCGGGATATTTACCATGCTTATTATTTTCTTTTCTTCAGTTAGAAATTGAACGCATAGAATATGGTACCTATGTAGATGTGATACTCGCATTATGCGCACCTTGTAGTAGTTTATGATGAAATAATGCCTAACTTTTGCTACGGGCAATGCCTACTGTCTATACTCCAAAGTAGAAAGATTAGTTACTTAATTTTGTATAAATCTGCCCCCCAACCCATATGTCCCTCAAGCGCCAATCGTGTATCGTGTTGAGTTCAAATTAAGGTACAGCTTCACTGCGACTAATGAGATACGGTCTAATTATTGTCGATTCAAGCAAGAAATCGAATTAATCTCATTCATTTAAACCAAAATACGATAACTACAAGTTGAGACAAACTTAATGGGACAATATATGGCATCATAAGATATTGTCGTAGTGAGTCTACACCTTAATCTGATCTCAACACGATATACGATTGGCGCTTGAGGGAGATATGGGTACGGGGGCTGTACCTACCTATTGTTTTAGTTCACTTATAGCTATTAATATAGATAACAAATATACCCTATAGACTAACAAACGGTAGAGACTAGTGTCCCATGACACAGATAATCCTAGTGGGGCCACTAGTGGACCTAAAATAGCTTAATTATTACACCTACCCTATTTGCGCAAAGAAAAATAAAGTGCAAGCACTTGTTTCGTGTCTGGGTGTTGTGGGGCCATGGTCCTCATAATTCCTGGTTCTCTAGACACAGGGAATCCTAGTTACGGGCCACTAACCAAGGGGCCTAGTTTTTATACACAAACATTTGTCACGTCGCGGGAATCGAACCAGCAACCTCATTTATGTATGAGATTTGAGCCACCTGCTCAACCACTACACCACAGAGGCTGACAAATTGTTCTTAATAAAAAACAAACGACCAATAAGTAGCCTTTTGAGAAAACGAAACTTAGTTATCTAAATGAGTATTAACTTTTATATTAAAATACACAAAAATGGCTGAATACACAAACAAAACTAAAGCCAAGAATAAACTGAGAAAAGAAATTACGTGCAATCATTACGCCAATTTTACAGTCGGACAATGAAAAATATCTAGCAAATAAAACGCAGGTATTTTATTTATTTTATTCTGAATTCCATTTATCTATGACAAATTGCCAATAACTTATATTTTCTAGTATAACTGCTGATTATCCTTTGAGCTTTGTTCATACTACGAAGCTAAATCTGACCTCAAAAGATTCAAGTTCTTAAACCCCGATGCAAAAAGGAGGGGTGTTATAAGTTTGACCACTATGTGTGTCTGTCTGTGGCACCGTAGGTCTTAAACGGGTGGACCGATTTGAATGCGTTGATTTTTTTATTTGATAGCAGGTTTTCTAGCGGTGGTTCTTGGCCTATTTTTTACAAGATTCCCTGTAGTTTTAAGTATGTGTGTGTAAGTTTCATAAGTAAACTTTATTTATTAACCATTCTTTTATAAATGTTATTCAAATACAGACGTTACCAGACGTACGGCAAGCCGTCATCAATTTATGGTTGACATCCCTCTTGCTCGCACCAAGCGCTTTCCTTCGACCTTCATAATGCGATCGGCCAAGGAGTGGAACTCTCTGCCGGCATCTGTGTTTCCGGATAGCTATAATCTTCCATTATATGTCTTTAAGTATTATATGTCTTTATATATGTCTTTAAGACAAGAGTGAACAGGTTTCATCTAGGCGAGCGTGCTACATCTTCGATCGCATCGTCACTTAACAACAGGTGAGATAGCGGTCAAACGCAAGCCTATAAGTAGTAAAAAAAAATACGACAAAATAAGGCTAAATAAATTAAAATCACTATTCAGCGATTCAACGCTGCCAGCATTTTGGGCACGTTGCCGGACGACGGGTATCGTATATTGAATTATCTATAGGCCATTCAGTTGGGTCAACCGATACCATATGTACATATTATTAATATCTTTTAGTTTGGTTTCATTCAATTTGTTTCATAAGTTAGTTGGTACAAAAATTATTTCGTAATTGGCCCATTTCACGCTTTGGTCATTACTGTAAGTTTAGTGGGTAAATAAATAAACAGTAATAAATATGCCGCGCCGCAGCGGCCATGAGAACCACATGTGATGTCTCCTACGCAATTTGCCGGCATTGTATTCTTTTGAATGGTCGAATTTTCGAACAATCATAATAATCACAGCAAGAGTATTACGGGAAATAATTCGTACATTTGCTATGAATTATATTACTCGTCGCTAGAACTACTTCCGTCATTATCAAAATGGTTCCTGAAAATAACGACATCGTACTTTCATAATGTTGCCGTGTAAGGGGAGATATAATTCAGAGGAGAGAGAGAGACAGAGATAAAGAAAGATATGGTGAAAGAGTCAACGTAAAGTTTTTTTTTTTATGAAACTTAATAACGAGACGAGCTGGTCGTTTGACTGATGGTAAGCAATACGCCTGCCAATAATAGTTACAGCACCACCCAGAACTTTGTTTTGCAAAATCCTGCGCGGCGCTGTACTGCGCTCGTCACTCTGAGACAATTAACTGTTGAGTCTCATAATGCCCAGTAATTTCGCTGGCTACAATGCCCTTCAAGCCGGAACACAGTAAGTAGTAAAAGTTTCCAGCCTGTCGGTATTTTAAAAGATACATCACAAAAAGTTTGCGATGGAATTACACGAGCTAATACCTCCATCTCCTTTCTACCATCGGACAACAAGACATACGGAAACTCGGCATCCGTTTATGGTTGATGTTTCTCCTGCTAGAATTTGTTATGGCGTTTCGCTTCAACTTTCATAATGCGAACAGCTAAAGAATGGAACACCTTAACCTCTGAGTAATGACACTACTAAGACCTTAACCACGTGTCTGTTTCCCAATTCTTATTATCTTGGTGTCTTCAAGTCCAAAGTGAATCGGTATATTCTAGGCAAGCATGAACCAACGTCAACAACTCACTTTCCATCAGGTGAAACTACGGTCTATCTGGTAATAAAAAAAGAGGGAGGTGGTAGGGATGTAACTATTCTAACGTGGCTTTTGCGGACTTTCAGTTTATAATTCGTCTTTACATCTCTCTATCTTTGGACAGGCTGATTACATTAAAACAGTGTAAATTACAACTTAACCACGTTTAGGCAAACGTAATGTAGGACGCCCTCCGGCGAGATGGAGCGACGACTTGCGGAAGGTAGCTGGCAGCAACTACATGAGAAGAGCTGAAGATCGGGCTCTGTGGCTTGTATTAGGAGAGGCTTATGTCCAGCAGTGGACTTATACAGACTGTTGATGATTAATAATAACTTAACCCCGAACGCGGAGCGTGGTGCAAAACGTGGAGTAACCGCTATCGTCAGCCTATTATCAAAGAAAACTAACTAGTATATAGATAATCTTCCTAGTCAGGACTTCATTCTTATAACATGGGTACGGCCAAATGCGAGCTGGTGAATGTTTACCCTATTTCAATTTATTTTCTTTGAATAATAATGACGACGAAAAAGGCTAACGGCCATTTCGGAGAATAAAGATAAATTACCGTTGAATAAAAATAGTCAAGAACAGAGAGCATTCAGTAAGAGAAAATAATAGAACGTGCGTTAAATTAGATGAAGTTTAAGAAAAGTAAGTTTTCACCTAATATTCAGATAGTGTTCATCATGATTTTATTCCTATAGGTACTAGTTATTGCACTGCTGATAGTCAACTTCATCATCTAAGGCGCTACAACCCTGGGTGGGCCATGGCCTGGTCGAGAATTCGTTTCCAGATAGGTCTGTTCCTGGCTTGCTGCCTCCAGCCTTTGATACCGATCTTCTTCAAGTCTTGCTCTATATCGTCGAGCCACCTTAGCTTAGTTCGACTACGGTTTCGGCGACCATCCGCTTTTCCTTCTAGGAGACGATTAGGTGCCCGGGTCTTCTCCATAGCCTAACTAGCGAAAGCGCCTAAATTTCACCGTCTTGACTACGTTCGGTTAGTCAAAAAAGTTATAAAGTTCATTCACTGCCGATAGTGCATTTAAAAAAACACAAGCACATTAATACCATTTTACGCCAGAAGAAATGACACTGGAGGTAGGCCGACATGCTTCACCAAAAGAAGTCTTTCAGGATGGTCCTCCATTCATGTGTTCCGTGAGCAAACATTCGCTCAGAACTTACGAACCCCACATAAAGACGCGGCTTTATAGAACGGCCATTAGTCTCTTGAGTTTACGACTTCACAGTTTAGATAATAGCTACTTATTCTTTCATAGCGCCATACGTTTTGATTAGTTCCAATTAAGGTTTTTTATTTGGAAGTTGGGGCTAATTTCTGATACTGCACGACTTTAAGTGTCCAAAAGTTCGTTTCGAGTTTGTTAATTCATCATGATATTGTAATGACAGTCTGTAATTACTTCTGATAAAGCACGTTTTCAAAATGATTTATGTTTAGTTAAACAATTGTTTGATCCCTTAAGCGTTTTACGCACTTTTTCATTATAAAAATGCACTTTATGAGTGAAGTCAATATTATTAATTTATTAAACTAAACTAATTTATTAAAATTAATTTATTAAAATTAATTTATTAAAATAAACAAACCGTACGAAGTTATAGCAGTTATACGTACAAAACTACTGACCTATCTGTACTAATTATGCTAATATCCTAATTATGGATATTTTTGATCCAGGTAGGATCTTATTATTTCCAATTATGATTAATACCTATCATTGGTCGCTTTGCCAAATATTCTGCCTCCAAGCAGTAGTGCGCAAGTCTTACTACGTTTTGAAGGGAATTGCAGCCAGCAAAATTACTGGGCATTATGAGATTAAGAGCTAATTGTCTCAGGGTGACGAGCGCAGTGCAGGACCACGCAGAGTTTTGCAGCACCAAGTTTTATGTGGTGCTGCAACTGTTAGCGAACGACTTGCTCATTTCATTATTTAGAAAAATAAAATCTTATCGCAGGTTAGTGAGAGGTGGTCATCATTCTCATCATTCTCCAGTTATGAATAAAGGGAGGGGTCAGAAAAGGTCTTTCGTGTACAGACTTTTATAAAATTGGAGTAGGGTTGACAATTAAAGCCCCCTAGCAATATGCCCTATTTAACAGAAAGGAACTTCTACCCCAAAACCTTCTTTGATGTTTAATAATAATATAAGCTTTGCCTGGCGGCTATTGCTTTTGAAATTATTTTAGTAGGTAATTAAAATAATTGCGGTACGAGTATGTTCAAATAAAATTAGCTAATTGATACTGATCTTAATAACTCAACTTGTTTCTGAAAATATTGGATTATTAACAGTTCAAAAAATCATGAATGTACCAACTTAATTTAGCGAAGGAGTTAAAAGATTTTTTTTATTCTTTGTTTCATTTAAAACAAAACAATGAATTGATACACAATCTAGCAGAAAATAGACTCTGGGACAGTCTGAAACAACTTTAGCATCCAACAAATGCCCCGGACCGGACCGGAGACAAAATAATTTATCCCCTGTTTTATCCACTTTAGACAAATAAAAAGTGGATAAATACATTATAAAATGTTTTGTGCTAAGGGAGGCAGAGATATAAACGCACACGCACGCACAACGTACATATCACATACATACATAGATCCTGGGCCCTAACTAGGATTCCCTGTATCTAGGGAACCAGGAAGCACAAAATATAGACTAGTACAGAAATCAATCAACATATTAAGTGCGCTCGAGCAACGCACACATAGACATCGCTCACGGACACGATATCTCGAACCAGTTGAGACCAGTGCGAGCGCGAGTGCCATCCGCTTGAGACACGCGACTGTGAACTTTTTTGTGCAAAAATGGAGCAACAAAGCAAAAGTTACTATAACTGCTCAGTGGACGGTTGTTTAAATTCAACATTAAACGGTGAATAGTCATTTTTTAGGTTTCCAGTTGTTTCAGAGAGGTAAGTAGGTATTTGCTTGTATTTCGATGGTTCGTTTTCACGAAACACAGAACAGTTAGGTAGGTAAGTAAGCGCCCCGGCCCCGGCCCCGCGCCGCAAGTGGACATGATTTTGTGGCCTTGTCATATTTTAACAATTTATATTAGATATTTATTCTGCAAATTTCAAGAGGAACTACTTGAACTGTGAAATCCTAAAATGTCTCTTAAATGAGGTACAGACTCTTACTTGCTCATTGCTTGCAAGTGTTTTCCACTAGCTTACTGTAAACAATTGTACATAAGAATGCGAATTTATTACACTTTAAAATATAATAATCGTGCATTTCGCCAATGTCGAAATCGTCGCAAGATATTGTCTGTGACAAATTTGTAATATAACGATAACATTAAAATTGAAATATTTAAGTTATTATTGTTTTATATTTCCGTTTTTCCTTCTAAGCGCAGGAAGTATGAGGAACATACTCCCACGACACTCAGACACGAAATAAATGCTAGCGTTTTTGTTTCCTTGTACAAACATTTGTCCCGTCGCGGGAATCGAACCCGCAACCTGAGTTGTGTATGAGATTTGAACCAACCTGCCCAACCACTACACCACAGAGGCTATCTGCATATAAAAATACAAAGCTAATGTTAGGTGAGTGAAGGGCCGGTGGTTAATCAGGTGGTTCTATAGTCTACTAGCTGCACTGCGGTTTTTCCTCCGGTTTCACGGGATAAAAAGTAATACATGAGTTAATCCAGGGTATAAGCCATCTCCATTCTAAATTTCACCGAAATCTGTTGAGCTGTTACAGCGTAAGACAGTAACCAACACACTAACACCCAGACATACAAACTTTTTCATTTATAGTATTTGTGTGAACGCAAACCTGAAGGTACTATTATAACCATTGCATGATAGACGATCGGCAGTTATTTACGTATTTAAATTATTGTAGTCAATAAAAGAGAATAAAACTGAATGATCCACTTTTCCCGCTTTTCCCACTTGTAATAGTACTCAGAGGAAAAAAACTGTCGTCGCAACTATCTGCTTTATTACCCAACTAATTTGCTTTATCTATGTAATTAATTCATTTACTTAGTTGAACACAGATTGCGAGATAAAATATATAAAAGATCGTGTGAAAAGATAAGTACTTACTATGTGACTGACATCATTGATGTAGTTTTTTGTGTCTTGTTTTTATAGGATATTATACCTACCTACCTACCTAGATATAAGTAGTTGATCCCGGATATGTTTTATGTAAAGTTCGCGTAGTTAGCAACCGACAGGGTCACTGAGTACCTGAAGTGGTAATATGCCTTCATACTCAGTATTTTTAAATGACTTAAAAAGAGGAGGGTCTCAATTCGATTGTATGTTTTTTACGCGATTACTCCGTCATTTATAAACTGATTTGGAAAATTATTTTTGCGTTGGGTTTAGTATAGCTTTAAGGTAATCCCATATAAATTTCATCGACATTCGACCTTGGACTTTGTTTGACGATGTCTCAGAATGACCAGCGAAGTGCAGTGCCGCGCAGGATTTTGCAAAACAAAGTTCTGGGTGGTGCTGTAACTATTATGGGCAGACGTCGAGAGAACGTCGAGCCACCACTTGCAGTTGACCGGGCCTACTTTATATACCTACTTTTGGCGAAAAAATTCAAGAACACACAAAGCAGGTGATTCACCTGATGGTTAACCATGTACCGTTGCCGCTGGTGTGTGAAATTCTTTTTTGTTAATGCATTTAAAGAAAAGAAACCTCTACTTGAAACAGTAACATTTTTTTTGGCATTAAAATTAGTATGATATGTTGAGATATTTATTTATTTTATAAATAAACATAGTAACAATATATCTATAACAAAATTAGATTTACAATGGATTAGAACGGCGGCTCCTCACTAGGGTCTAGGTCCGTATCGTGATTATAATTTTGTACACAATAATAAAACATTTTGTTATTTGTGAAGTTATTGAAACTCATACATAAAATGGAGGATGTGAGTTTGATTGCTGCTATATAGTTCTCTCTATAGCTCTTTGAGTGACTTAGAGCTTATGAATCAGGCCAATAGTCAACTACCACGTTTCAGTGCCGTAAGCCATCAATGGCAAGACACACTCAAAGCCAACGGAATTACTGGGCATATGGGGCTTAATAGCTGATGTCTCGGGGTGATGAGCGCAATGCAGTGCTACGCATTGCTTTTTTGCTATTAAAAGTTCTGGGCACTGCAATTGTTATGGGGAAGCGTGGCGCTTACCATCAGGCGAACGACTTGCTCGTCTCATCACTCACTTTCATAAAAAACACACTCGAAGTCACTTAAAGAGCTATGGAGAGGGCTAATGCTTGGGATTTCTTTCGAGATAATAGAATTTAGTCTATTTCGAGAGAATGTGAAAATCCGCAAAAGAACGAAGGTAATCGACATAGCTCATAAAATTTGCAAGTTGAATTGAAAACTCGTAGAACCGACACCGTTGGGGTAAAAAGGTTCTCGAGTGGCGACCACGGACCGGAAGGCGGAGCGTAGGACGGCCACGACATGGTGGACCGACGACCTGGTGAGAGTCACGGGGAAGCGCTGGATCCATACGTACAGCGAGCAACCGCTCGTTGTGCCGATTTATGGGGGAGATTTCAGCAGCGGACGTCTTCCGGCTGATGATGATGTAAAATAATATACCTACAGTGCAATTTCACCCGAGTTGACATTATTTTTGTTGTGTTTTTATTTTGTTTATTTGGTGTTCAATAAAGTTGTATTGTATTGTATTGTAGGATTATATACAATGCTGAAAAGAATCAAATAACCACTTTTGATAATGATTATAATTGAGTTACATTCCCAGACTCAGCTGGATCAGTTTTACGAGCGAAGCGAAGCTCAGTTAAGAGCTTAACACTCGTTGTAAAATAAATATCAATTAACAAATAACTTACATGAAATTGAAGATTAAATTTATAGCAAGCAAAGTAAAACTCTATATCCGCAATATAACGTGCAATACTCGTAAGTTAATAACGAAAACTGCTCCCCTATTCAAATCGCTTCTTTTTTCAGAACAAAAGTCTTGCCTCTCTAAAAAATACAAAATGTTGCCAGAGCAACTTAATTAATGGTTGGCGCAGTCCAGCCAGCGTTTTATTTACGTCAGATATTGGATAACAAAATAATGGCAATTGGGTCAACCGAACCATTTTTCGTTAAAGGGTCGACTTGGGTCAGGTTTGAACCACCTGTAATATTAGAGCAGCTTTGGCCGTATCTGATTTATTTGACAGGCTTATGAGTAAGGACTTCGGACAGTTTTGACGGCGGGCGCTTGACTTTTGCTTTTTATTGGACAAGGCAGATAGAGAGATTTAGCTTAGAACAGAGGAAACTATTTGATATAGGAAAAATTTATCTCAAGAGAATAGTGATGGATCAAAGAAATATGTGTCTTAGATTTGCCTACAAGTATAAATTTTTAAAATGAAATAACTAACTTCAATTTAAATAATAATAACGTTTATTGAAAAATTAATTGGGACCAAAACATAGTCCATTATGGGTCCCCAAACTAGGTTAATCTTTATCTTAGGGACGTCCTTCCGAGTTGCTAAATCTTGCTATAAGAGAAAAAATGACAGAATACCCGTAACAACCCGTTTTCAAGTAAACAAGATTCCCAAAACATTATTAATTACTGTAGTAATTTTGAAACCCATCACATTTCAAAATGTCTAGCTGATGTTGTCCGCGATATGAAGGAGCGCACTGATCGGTGTTAATTTGGGTTAGTTCACATTGCTCCAAGCAATCATTTATCATATATGGATCATCAAATCAAAATACTTTCAAAATCATCATCATCATCTTTTTGTAATTAGATACTTTAAGTCCTGGGTTCAGACATAGGACGAATAGCCATAACCATAGGTGAATCCGTGGGGCGCAGCTAGATATTTGATACTCGCTAATACCCGCATACCGTCCATAGAATAAGTTTTATTGTTGCTCCCCCGGGAACTGATTGTTTTTTCGTGATGAAAGTATCAGTATTCAATAGTTTTTACGTGATTGTATAACAAACATCCATCTATCCATCCGCCCTCACAAACTTTCACATTTATAATATTAATAGGATAAGCTCAAAATCTGTTTTCAACTTGTCTACGTTGTCTGTGGCATGAAGGAAGGCACTAAACGATGTTAATTCCTAGTTCGGGTGGGCTCTCGACATCATTAATGATGTAACATCATCGATTCAAGTATTCAAGGGTGGGCGGCACAGCGCAATTAAAGGAGAAGGTAAATTTTAGTGGTGACTGTGTCACAGTGTTTATACAACAGAATATTTCTTTATTCTGAATTCACTGTTACAAAACTCTTTATTGTTTACAAAAATAAATAATAATAACACTAAATTTATTATATATTATTTAATAAAGTAGTATAATGGGCGGTCTTATCGCTTTAAGCGATCTCTTCCAGCCTTTCCAACCTTTGGATATACAGTATCGAAACAAGAATCCGTAATAAAATAAAAAAATAATCTAAAATCCACGTTTTTACAGATTTAGAATGCATTGTCATCGAGTTGTGAGCTACCATGAAAGTTTAATAGCTAATCGGGATGTGCTCAAAATTTGAGTTGCAAGATTCCACCCCGAACGACAGACAGATAGACAGACAAACAAGAAAGTGACTTAATAAACACGTGGTAACGTGGTAATAAAAAGGAGTAAACGGCGGTGTACAATGCAACTAGAATACAGTAATATGCACTTAGTTACTTGCTTAGCACTCATTATATTTTTTTTTTTCTAGCCTATGGTGTTCCACGGCTGGGCAAAGGCCTCCCCCAATTCCTTCCACCTGTCTCGCTCCTGCGCCACCTAATACCAATTTTCTTCGTGTGTGTCTAGATCCTCTCGCCATCTTTTTCTAGGTCGGCCTCGGCGACGTTGTCTTTTCAGGGATCCATTGTGTGGAAATATTTGCCCAGTGGTCAGGATGCATACGGCTAAAGTAGCCCGCCCAATCCCATTTGAGCCTGGCAGCCTTATTGCATACATCTGTTATGCCCGTTTTGGAGCACATCGTGTTTTTACGCACTCTGTCAGATCTTTTCACGCCCAAGATGCTACGCTCCATCGCTTTTTGGCAGACCCCGAGGCGGGACTTTTGCATTTCGGTTAATGACCAAGTTTGAGCACCGTAGGTTAGGATGGGCAGTACTTATACAAATTTGATGATTATCATCACTAATAGATTCACTGTAAGACTTAAAAGTGCAGATGTGAAAGAAATTAAACGTTCACCATACTTGCGTGAAATATTAAAAACTTGATAACTTATAAAAACAGACTGTAGCATAAACTTTGAGTTATAAACTATCGATTCCTCTCACAAACTGCAATAAGTTCGCTAACTAGAAGTGCCAACCGCATCATGATTCGATGTTCAAATCAAAGCGGTTCAGAGAATTCAGTTTCGGAACTTTTAAGCACTTCGTCCCAACTTAAACGCTGTGCTGTGATGAGCTATCCAAAAAGTTAGTGTAAACTTTTAGTTGTCAGCGCTAGAGCGCAAATACGCAAAGACTTAATGGTTTTATAAGCGCTGATAGATGTAGCGCTCGTAGCGTAGCTCGCCGTTCGTAATAGATCTTCTAGGTTAAGCAATTTTCACAGCGGTCACAACTTAGATGGGTGACCGTTTGTGTGGTATTTACATCTGAGCACTACCGTGCTTCGAAGGGCACGATAAGCCGTCAGTCTCGGTTGTAGTCTTAGGACGACAGTCGTTAGGCTATGTCGGAGTATGCCTTCGGGCGGTCTAATAACTTCGACAACAGGGTCAGCCAGCCAACGAACTTACTGGGCATAAGAGACTTAATATCTGATGTCTCGGGGTGATGAGCGCAACGCAGTCCTACGCAGTTCTTTTTATTATTATTATTACTTCTTTATTTCAGGTAACTTAAGAAAACAATAGGTTACACTAGTGACTAAAGTAATTGATTTTATGGGTTTAAAAATTCTGAGTGGCACTGCAATTTATTGTTATAGGCAGGCGTGGCGCTTACTATCAGGCACACGACCTGCTCGTCTCATCACTCAGTTCCATAAAAAGAAGTTCAGAAAAATTTAAACAAATAACATGACCCACTGAAACTATGCCCTGTGTACCGTATTTAATTCAATGGCTATGCACATGTCTATTCACATGGCTATTTCTGGACCGTTCGATGAGCAGTTATAATCGTTCTGCTATCCTTGGAGCTCGAAATTTCTTGGAAGTTTTACTCTTTAACGAGGTATTGAGTTTCTTTTAGTTGAATTGTCATGTTTGATGTTTAAGGTCATTGTAATTGTTGTACAGTTTGATGTTTTAATAGCTTGTATTTATTACTTCCACCTTTACCTAATTATGAAATTAATCTAATGCGGCTGACAGGATGCCGATTCGTCCGTTTATATCATTGGCAGTGTCATCTAGAGCTGTTGCACTGCTCACCCTAGAGTTCTCCAGTCTCATATTGTCAACCTCTGTGGTGTAGTGGTTGGACCAAATCTTTTTCACCACTGAGGTTGGCAGTTTCGATTCCCGCGACAGGGCAAAATTGTGCACAGACGCAAGCGAATTTTTGTAAACTCAAAACCCCAACACAAAAAAGCCTATAAAAAGTAAAAACAGCTGAACCGCTTTTGATAAAACATATCTTAGAACCACTGACAAAAAACTTGCTTTCAAAAAAAAAAACCGCATCTAAATCGGTTCACCCATTTAAGAGCTAGGTGCGGTGCCACATACATAGTTCCTGGCTCCTAACTAGGATTCCCAGTATCTAGGGAACCAAGAACTACGAAAACCATGCTCCCGCAACACTCAAACATCAAACAAAGGCTTGCGCTTTTTTCTGTGCACAAACATTTGTCCTTCGCGGGAATCGAACTCGCATCCTCAGTGCTGTGATTTGAGCCAACCTGTCCAACCACTACGCCACAGAGAGAGGCCATTAAGGCTATTAATATACACAACACTCACTGCAGACTGACACTGCGACGGCACTTTACCTGACTGCAGTTTTCTCGATTGCGTTAGTACGTATTTGGTACAGTCAGCGACAAAAGTAGCTGAACATTTGTGAATCTTTGTATGACTACACCTTCAATATTTGTCTAATTTCGTAAATATTGCATTTCAAAAGACTGTTAATATCCTATGCGAATAGGAAAATTGCAAAAAATTGCATGTAATTTGTATATGTTCGGTGTTATTGACCATTGAAAGATCAGCAGAAAAGTTCAGTTACTTATGTCGCTGACTGTACCATACCTGTCGTTTTCTCGATAGCGTTAGTACATTCTCTATAAAAGCCACGTTTACCCATTTACCAGGATATTGCATCTGTCAAGTCAACCAGCTCGGAACCGCTGTAAGACATCCGTTAAGGGACGTCCACTTTGTGTGATTGAATAAGTTACGGGAAACGGGGTTTTATTCTGTTACATGGATGTTTATAGTTGTTTTGATCGGTTCTTGTAACGGTCTTAATGATTAATCTGTTTAATTTAAAAGTGGACCTCTAGTCATAAAAACTATTTTAAATTGCGTACTCGAAAGATCTAAATGAAGTCCTATAATAGGGGGCCGAACCATTTTGTATATAATATATATTATGGTCATGAAAAATAATATTTTAATCAGAAGCAATTCAAATATTGCCACGCAAAAGGTCACCTCAGAACGTGTGACGTCATATGAAGGCAAACATAACGACAAGCTCTACGAAAGTAAACTTTCCAAGTGATTTATACATTTTTGTGAAGTTTTAGGCCCTTAGGGTCGTCATGGAATGAAAAACATATCGTTTTTCAGTTCAATTCATGACATACATTTTTATAAAAAGCTAAAATATTAAAATAAACACAAGCTTCGCACATGATATTTACTTTCAAATGACGTCCTGCACTGTGTTGGTGTTTCGTTTGACATAAAGAACATATAAAAATCAGAATGACAGAAATGACGAACATTCGTTCTAACTACATTTTAGTTTATTATTTCGATTACTGCCCAATACCCTATTGCTATCACAATAATTCCCAGTCTAGTTGTCAATATTTGGTTATCCGTTCTGCCTTAAGTGGCTTAGTTGCATTTGTATTCTGAAAGAACAAGGTTTGACTCGTAGTTGGTGGCTTCGAAGAATATAATTTTCAACACACTTGCTCATAAAGTGGCTTTATGGTCACCGCAATTAGGCACAGAATGACACCCATAATCAAACTGTGACTTTTTCATTGCTATAACTCACTAGAGAGTTATAGATTTTTTTTTAAAGTTTATTGGTTGAGGTGCTTTGTTATTAAACAAGTTTTTATTCAAAAAAGATTGTATTTAATAGAACAAATAAATTAATGTTCCTATTGCTTGCTCATTTCATGCAATTTCTTATTTAAATAGATAATTTTAACTCGTACGTGTTTAATAAATAAAACTTTCACTCAAATATAAATTTTGTTTTTTCTGTAATAAAAGAAAACTTTAAATTCCCCATTTTGTACGTGGCAGAATAGGCGCAAACCCTATGCGCGGAAAATAAATCATCTCTTTAGTCTGTGGCTGATCGCAATGCGCGCGCATAGGAAAACTGATTAATTTTTCCCGCCATAGCGAATCATTTTTCAGAACTCGTTTTCACTGTTGAAAATGAGTTTTTATTGTTATTTTATTCACAAGTGTGTTGAAAAACGTCGTATGATACACGTGTGTATTGATGATTACCGTCCTCGGCTCTCTTAAGACCCTCACCTAACGGCTCGGGTCTCAATGGCGCCTCCGCGGTAATCACCAACATTACACACTAGTACCATAAAGTAGTATAGTGCATTCAGCGCAAATCAACTATGAAACTTCAAATTTATATTGATGTTTTAAATCATAAGGTCCAAATTTTGGACATCTTTTGCTTCAGTGACGTGGTAGAACTTTACTCAAACGAAACAGAAGTTGACTAGATTGATATTTGCTGCTCTCAAATACATTGATTGAAATTGTTATCGCAATATAGAACTAGAATAAATACAAATTTTGATGCTATTTGTACAACATCCGCTAAGGGACGTCGGACATTTCTGACGTCCACTTCCTGTGAGCGAATGACATTACTGACGCTGTTTTGGGATGATGTAGCACGTATAGGTCTAAGTTGGTCATAATCTTAGTCTAATATGATAGATATGAATCATTTTTTAAGTGAATGCGGGACTTTTATACGTTATTTATTGCTTAGTAAAATAACTTATAGGGAAAGGAACGATAGCTGTTGTAGGTAACACTACTACGTATTTTAGTTTACCTGTTTTTTTTTGATTATTTGGTATTTAGGAGCAACTTTTTCTGAATCATTTAAAAAGATCAATGACCTACAAAACCCAATTATATACAACGATTTTTTTTATACTTAGAAGATCCATATTATATACCTAGGTTTATTATAAGTTATAGCATAAGTTTGTTAGTAATTTATTTTTAACATAACGATACTAACATAATTATCTTACTAAATAATTATTGATACTGTATAATCTAAAATGAAATGATTACACACATTATTTTTTTCATTCTTAAATAATAAAAATACATATCCAAAATTGATATAAAAAACCTAAACCTACGGTGCCGCCGCGCCGGCATCGTCAGTGGGATAATGGCCTAAACTACCGGTGGTTAGGGCTGCAGAGTGATGTCTCCTGACAACACGTGCCGTGTTAAACTATTAATAATCTTTTCTTCTTAGTCGTATTCTTCATTGCTGAAGGTCGTGTCTCTAAAAGTCCTTTCTTATTATGGTACACTTTGATAGGATTTCTTGGGAAGATAGTGCAGTGGTTTCCCCTTGCCTTCTGCACCGCAGTAATGTTATGTAGATAGTCAGTACGTCCTGCTGCCAACGCCCAACATCCGGCTGAAGTAGAGATGACCAGACCTCCTGTTCTCCCGTCTGCTTGTCGACCTATATCTCCAAAGGGATTGGTTACCACAATCTCGACGATAGGTTACTCGACGAAACGGGGTTCACCACGAGTAGGTGGGAGTGGAGTTGGTGTGGAGAGACTAAGTGGTTGTTCTTGTTATGTAACCATGTATTGTGCATCACACACCCATGAATCTATAAATAATATGATATTAATATAGCAATGTTTTATGTTTTCAGGTAATTAGTGAGCAGTGCAATTTTGCCACAAACATTTTGTAAGTATTTTTATTTACAAAAAAATTTACACGGTCAAAATACACAGACAACAGAGACATGTTTATGTAAGTACTTATATTGCCAAAGCGCATAGTTTGTTAATTAGTGAACTTCATTTGTACTGAATTGATACTTACCCTGAGTTTCAACAAAGCGTTTCTAAGTTCCTCCATTGAATCGAGTATTATCGAGTATTATCGATTCCATATAGACAATATGGAATCGATAAAGTTCGAATACTGCGTGAAACTAAAAGCGAGTCAATTTCGCATATAATAGATAACAAGCATATAAAAATAGATACCTACAATAGACTAGTATAATGTAAACAAAATAACAAGATTTTTGTTCGAAAATATGTTTTTCAAGACAAACTTTTAACAAATTCGTAATCGGAACCGCAAGTTGATTAAAATGAGCCCAAACACCAGTAGTTTACAATTATCCGTCAAGGAGATCCATTGCCCACCTTCCGTCTCCATCATCAGATCAGCTGGTTGTTACTATAATATTGCATTTTCATCGAACTTTAACAAGTATGCAAAATTTCAACTCCGTAGGATAAGAGGAAGTGGTTCTGATTAATTTTGCAAAATTTGACCTAAACAAACAAATATTGTAAATTAAATAAAAAGCTTGTAAAAATTGCAGTTTACTATTCACGAAGGAACGAGTATTCAGTGCTTATAAAAAAACGGGTTAAAATAACATCACTATCATTTAAAAAAAATCGAGGATCACTGCAATATTTATCGAAATAAATATCGCTCAGCGCCACGCTTGCAGTTGTGATTAATATCGATACTAATTTCATTATCGATTCAAGCACTCGATTAACGTTATCGATAACCGTCAGAATAATAAATTAAATAGATTCGCGCCAACCGCCGCCATTAAAAGTTGAGCCGAGTAGAGTGAAGAATGCTTCAACTTTATGAGCACAAACTTTGAGACAGAGATTAATCTTTATGCAAAATATTTGAAAGATACTCATAAATATAAATAGGGAACCAAATTTTCCGGAGTAGTACTATTTTTTTTATAATTTAACCGTGCACTCAGGTGCACCTCAGGCACATAAAGCGAACTTTATTAAAACATGAATTGACAATCAAAATAATTAACAGAAGCATCGCAGCAGACGTGGTTACCTTAATTACAGATCGGATGACATGAAAGCTCGTGACTCGCTTAGGGAACGGTTTAAAGAGATCAACATTCTTACAGTGGCTTGCCAATACATTTATGAAAATTTAATGCACGCTCGCAAACACCTTAGCACCTTTAACAAAAACAGCGACTTGCATAATTTTAACACGAGACATAAGAATAAATTGTATGTACCTAGATTCAGGTTGCAGAGAGTTAATGGTTCGTTTATGGGGAACTGTATACGCTTTTATAATAAACTACCTGAGGGCATTGACAAATTACCAATGCGTAGATTTAAATCATTTATCAAAATAAACCTTATGAAAAAAGCATACTACTCAATAAATGAATATGTTAATGACAAAAATGCATGGCCTGTATGCCCTAAGCCCCATGATGATGAAGATTAACACATCAGTGTGTGCATGATGTTTATATTTCATTTCTTCTTGGATTGTACAATGCTATGTGAGATGTCTAATGTAGTTAGTCATTCAAATAAAGCTATAAAAATTGTATTTGAGTTGGAAGTGACTAGGTTTTACAGTCATGCTCACTCAAATGTCTTTGCTTGCGGCGGCTCTGTGTGTCGGGTCACTCCCTTCCCTCCAATATGGTTGAGGGGGGTGATGGCTGGTCCACAAGTCATACTCGTGAACGGGTGCTGCTTGCGGGGACTGGTCTGTTCTAGTCACTCCTACTGCTACTGTCATACCTACTTATATTTTATTTACACTTTTCTGTTACTGATACTATGACAATGGGACATCTCACTCGCATTTCTTGTTTTACATTCTGCTAATTCTAATTTATACGTAATTGTGCTGAAAAAAGACATCCCCGCAGAGTTTCTTGGTGCTATCTTCTCTAGCGGGCGTATTTCCGAAGCACTGGTAGAGTCAGTTTTCGCATTTCTTTTCAGCACTCAGACTTCAATTTGAGTATAGGAAAGAAATGGGTAAACATACTTACCTTTTTTTCAAAGTCATGTTAACATAAGTTACAATTTTTAACATTTTTTATTTGTATCATGTGTTTATGACCTTTAAAAGTGCACTTTTGTGCCTATTTAATAAATGATATTTGACTTTGACTTTGACTTTGATGGAATGACGAATGTACTAATTTGCATTGAAGCTGAGTATTGTTCTGAAGTAAGTACAATTTGTCTTATTGAGAATGAACTTCTTTAAACCTGAACCTATAGTGAGATAAGATAAAGTTCAGAGTTCGAAAGTTCTTTGTTCAATTTTGGCATAACAGACGTACTTTTTATAAGTACGTCTGTGATGCCAAAATTGAACAAAAAGTCAATTATTACAATGACTCTACCACCGTATCGGACGAAAACCACTACCCAGAAGATACGGCATATGCCACACCCGTATATTGAAATAGATTGATATAGACCTGAATTATAAAGCCCTCCTAAAGTAATGAAACTACCGTAAAGCTCAGTTTTAACCACATGTGGAGGCGAGTCTTTATTATGTTATCATAATTATTGTACTAATGAATTGTAAATTTATGACAATGAAGAAGATTGTCTTGTACCAAATGAGACGAAACAGAGTACTTAGTATCTACAATATAAAACGCCATTATTATCTAATACTTAACGCATGTAGGTATATAGTTATTTAAATCAGTGCAATACATAATTTAATTGAGAGAAGATGTTCGTTTTTCTTTCACACCGCTACAATAAAATATAGACAATTATATAAACAATTATATAACGAAAAGATGACAACAAATTTATAAAACAATTATGATAAATAATAGTTACTACATGCTTGATGAATATTTAAATGACAAATTTAATAAATAATATATTATGACAAATATACAATAAATACTTATAACTATTTGTTAATGCATACCTACATTAACAAATAGTAAAAAAGCCATAGAAATATAAAATTTATGTATTTATTTAATAGGATACAAAACAGTATGCAATCATATACAGACTTAAGTAATGTGTTGTATTATGTATTCCTACATGGTATCATTCTAAATTACATTCCAAAAGTATGTACGCATCATTATTGTTAATTAATAAGGAATACAATCACTAGAGAGACTATGTATAGTTCAACAATTATTTAAATGTATGATTATATCATTAGATTAGATTATTATTATTCATAGGCTTTTTAAATTACCGCTATTATTATAATTATTCTTTATTATTAATTTTGAAAATAATGGATATTGTTTTAGTAGTTTCTGTTCCGACACAAAGGCTGGCCATCGAGATTATTCAGAGACTTTTAAAATTACCACTATTATTATTATTTATTATTAATTTTGATCTTCTCTTCTAGATTGCGTGTCCAACAGGGTCCTTAGTGGACTGTTTACAACTTGACCGGATTGTACCTAACTACAATAAGGAATGCAATAAACGATTGAACTGAATTGAATTAGTTGCGTCGTAGTGGAACGCTACGTGTTGATGTAACTATAACATGCTTAGTACGTTGTTCAAAAGAATCTTAATATATCCGTTTAGTACATAAAATAACTATGCCCAGCTTTGCTAGTCATTCTCCAAGCAGTAGTGCGCAAGCATTATTGTGTTCCGGTTTAAAGGGCATTGTAGTCAGCGAAATTACTGGGCATATATGAGATTTAATAGCTGATGTCTAGAGGTGGTGGTGGTCAATGCAGTCCTACGCAGTGCTTTTTATGGTATTAAAAGTTCTGGGTGGCACTATAATTGTTATAGGCAAGCGTGGCGCTTACCACCAGGCCAACGACATGCTTGTCCCGTCGCTCAGATCCATAAAAAATGCAGATTAAACAAAACTACCTATGACATTATTATTAGGTATACTAGATGGTCTAGGTATAATAATTAAGTCATCATTATATATTGTAAGTTAATCGTGCACGTCACGTCCTGTTCAAAATTGTTCGTTGGTTGGTCATTTCCTATAATTATAATTTATTCTATGCATGTGCCCAAACTATTTTGTGATTACTATTATAAATTTCAAAGCCTAAACATCTTCCTCAATTTATAGAATTGTAAACATTGTTATATAAGCATTTCAACTCACGTCAAAACTAAATTTAGAAACGTGACAGTTATCATGTCATTAAGTGCTTGTAATTAGAACTAGTAATAAATACAATACAAATATATTTTATATCTACCTATTTTTGGTTATCTTTTAGAAGTACAGTAATATTGTTTAATTACCTAATTTAACAAAACATAGATGTAATTCGTGCATAAGCTACGCTTAACGGCACACGATCTTTTATACTTAAGTTATTAAGTTATATGTTGTATTTTCTCTGTAAGTGAATTATTGTTATTCTGAAGAGATAAATAAAGATCTTTAACCGTGCACTTAGTTTTTAAAATATACGTGCAGGAGTCAGAGAGGACTCAGTCGCTGTATTATATTACATACATTGTGTTACCCTTGAATGACGCTTTTGTCTCAACTTTGTCTATGCTAGGGCTCCGAGCCCTTTAACTAAATTATGAAGTTTTGGAACGTTTAATTGAATTGTTTGTTCGAACTTTACGTCGGTCAGTTGTTAGCATTCCCCTTTGGAAGTTTTGTTTGATGAAAGTAGAAGGAAATGGGAGAATGTCAATTATAGAAGTTACCTACCCCTCTAATAGATACAGATAGATAATTAATAATATAATAGATATTGTTTTAGAGAAACCGGTTTAAACTGGTTACAGTTCCGACACAAAGGCTGGCCGTCGAGATAGGAGGCCGAAAACATAAAAAGTAGCTTATGTCCTTTTCCAGGACCTAAAGAACCTACAAACCCAATTTCATCTATCCATCCTCAGAAACTTTCGCATTTATATATATATAGGCAAGCGTGGCGCTTACCACCAGGCCAAAGACATGCTTGTCCCGTCACTATATATATATATATATATATATATATATATATATATATATATACAACGTGTAACATTAATGTGTAGTAATAATTAAACCACGCATATAGAAGCTTATTAATAATTCAAGTCCAAGTGCAAATCACCAGAAACTTTTTAAAATCACAAGATATGATAATTTAAACATTTCTGGTAATCAAGTTCATTTCAACCCTAACAATCAGCTGATAAAGAGCAATGAACTTGTGACAAAGAATATTAGTGCGCCGGGTGTACAGATCTGACAAACAAATTTTATCTTCAGTTAGCAAAGCCAGCTGTCCTACCAACCTTACTTTACAACTAACTTTCAAGCAAACTGCTTTTTACGCGACTCCCAAAAAAAGGAATATAATGTTTTCGGGGTTAATGTATGTGCGTTTTTTTATTACAAAATGCCTCAACAGATTTGGATGTATGGAGTATCCTCGGAATCCTTATTTTTTTATTTTTATTAATGCTTACTTATTAATTACAGCATTAAACATCATCGCTCCAATTAACATTCAGGAATAAGGATCTAATCAGTGTAAACGCCTAATAAGAGCGAGCATGGCTGATGTTCTTAAAAAATACGTGAGGTCACCAACCAGCGTAGGAATAGGATGTAAAAAACATCATGCATAAATTTCAACAGTAGGAATGTAATAAGCTGATAATGATGATTAAGACATTTCCAACATTTCATTTCATTGCATAGTAAAAGAGTGTTCGTAAGTCAGTAATCAATAAAGCGTCTTTACTTAGTCAGTTTTCAGAAATAAACCTGTTTAATCTTTGACAAAACGCGGCAAACACTAAAGCTATCAAACATTCGCCGCCGCTTCATGATTCGCTAGCCTTGTTTCGTATTGCACCAATCATAAAGATGTAATCCTAATAAATAATAGCCGCTGCTCCTCATTGGTCGAGCGGCACAAACAAAGTTACCTTCTAACGCCGCCCCATAAAACTCCACCGAAAAGGACCGTTTTCGTTTCGGAAATTCTTTTTAGGTTATTTCTGAATATGAATTCTAAGACGTCAAGTTGGACAAAAATTTGAAACTAATCAAGGCAAGGCTAAGTCGGGTACGTTCGCGGAGATTTTTTTGTATACCGGTTCCGGAACATGCAAAAAAACTATGGTAAAAAACACTTAAACCTATGTTTTTATTATGGTTTTAATGCATTCAAATCTGTCCAGGCAATAAGAAGTAATGGTGGAATAAATAAATACATACATACGTAAACCCTGAAATACTCCTTTTTGGGCAGTCGTGTAAAAATGTGGAAATACCCTTTTTTACGAGTGGGTTCCGGAACGGAACCGACCGAGTCCGAAGATCCGTTCAGTATGAAATTCCGGTATTTGAGACTCGAAATCAAGCCCTGGTAAAACGTTCGGCGTTTTCAAAGACAGAGCGCCTAGGCCACAAAACAGATAAATACAGAAGTTAATCTCATGTATGTACTTTTCATACATTTCATACCGGACGGCGCAGGAAGTTTTTAGGAGGAAAATTGATTGATTTAAAAATATAACTTTACACGATATCGACATAATTTTTTCGCAGTTACTATTATAACTGAATAAAGTTTTTTTGAAGACAAAACAAATGCGATTAGTTTACATTAACATCTTCCTCATTTGATTATTGAACACAAGGCTAATACAGCTTATACTACAATAAATATCAAATTTTAAATTGTAAAAATATGACAAGGCCACAAACTCATGTTCGCTTGTTCGGCGCAGGGCCGGGGGCTGGGGCGCTTACCTACCTACCTAACTATTTTGTGTTACGTGAAAACGAACCTTCAAAATACAAGCAAATACCTACTTACCTCTCTGAAACAACTGGTAGCTTAAAAAACGACAATTCACCGTTTAATGTTGAATTTAAACAACCGTCCACCAAACAGTTATAATAACCTATTTTTCGTTGCTCCATTTTTGCACAAAAAAGTTCCCTGACGCGTGTCTCAAGCGGATGGCACTCGCATTCCAACTGTGCCCAGATATCGTGTCTGTGAGCGGTGTCTATGTGTGCGTTGCTCGAGCGCACTTTGTATGTATGTAGATTTCTGTACTAATCTGTTTTGTGCCTAGGCACAAAGTAGCTCGGTCAATGACCCGTACTACCGCGACTAGGCCACAGCTTGTTAGGATTGTCCAAAATAATTCAAATAAATAATTTTTAAACTTTGTATGGAAAATATAATAGTGTTTTTTTGGTTGTATATTCTGCCCGATGATTCATGACTAGATACCCATACACACCTTTCAGTATTACTACACATTAATGTTATTCCCTGTATATATCGTCCTCAGGCGGCGTGGGGAGATTGGTGTGTGTTGCTGCAGGTGTGTCTCAATCGAATTGAGAACTTCCTCCTTTTTTAAGTCGGTTAAAAAGAAAACACCTTTTCGCGTACTTTATGCTAAATACAGATTACAATAAATACCTACTCAAAATACCGAACCAAGAATTTCAACATTATGGTTTGAGTCGTCTTCAAGAGTACTTACCCTTAAAGTATGAATTGTTAGACATTGATATTATTATTCCAAAAGTTTCAATAATGCCATTAAATCATTTTTTATTACTTATTCAAATGAATTCATATCTCAAATCCTCGATTATCCCCAAGCGATTCTACTAAATTTTATTACAGAATTCCTTTCATTGATATCTTCATCGCAAACCCTAATCTGTTGAATCAAACTTCTGGTTAAGAAATTAGGATCTTTCGTAATTGTTAAACTTTCCCTGAATTTCAGGTTTATTTTTGTAACTTTGTCGTATCCAGGGACGGTTCAGAGGGCCAAACACTTATTCAGAAATTCTTATACTTACTGCTGCTATAGCATTATATTGACCTCTTATAAAAATTTCCTGTATTAAAGGTACTGTGAGGACCTGAGGACCATGGTCTCACAACAAACAGACAAAATTCACTTGTCTTGTTATAATAAAAACAAATTATACAAATTGCAAATACTTGCTACATTTATTTCTAAAAATACTACACAAAAAATACGAAAACTTACCTACAAGGTGAAGCAGCTGGACAAGTACTGGTACCAATGCAGGCTTTAATGGAATATAATCAAATGCTCTAACTAATTAAATCAAAATGCTCCAACCAACTAAACCAAAATACTCCAACCAACTACAGTTAAGTGCAGATTTTGTACGCTCGCTCTAAAACGGTGAAGGAAAACATCGTGATGAAACCCGCTTACGCGCTTTGGAGTGGTAGACTCTGACCGTGGTTGTAATACCACCCACCGAACAAAGCCATGCCGTCAAGCGACCTAGTCGTGTTTCGGCATGATGTTCGGTGAACCATCGGGGAGACGGTTCTGAGCAGCCGCTCAACTGCCGTCTCTCTCTAGATCTATGTGCTCCATCTTAGGCCACATCATCGCTTCACATCAGGCGAGATAGTGGCCAAACATAGATCTATTAAGTGTAAAAAAAAAACGCTTTACCACGAACTGATATCATCTCATTCACTCAAAGGTAAAAAAAAAATGGTCAGAGTATTGGTCATTATGTCGTTATAGGTTGGAGCAATTTGGCTTGTAGGCCACGTAACAATATAGCCAAATGGCTCCAACCTTTAGCTCATTTAGTTGTCTTTGATTTAAACCCCCTTTATTTATTTTATATTTATTTATAGCCTGTATCAGATTCTCATTTTATTTATTGTTCTTTGTTTTGATTTCATTTGTTGGGATCTGTGTGCTCATTGGCAAAGGCCTCCTCCAACTCTCCAACCTCTTCCAACCTTTCCTTGAACCCCTTTTAAGAAATCTTTACTACGTCCATGAGCTTACTGACCTTCTTAATTTTGGATTCGAATAATATCAATGAATAGAAACTTTGGATAGCCAATTAGATTCAATCTTTATTTCAACGATATCTGAAGATAGTTTTCATGTGACACAAAAACACTTTATCTTTTTCATTATTGTTGTGGTGATAAATTGCCTTTATGTGTCTACTCGCTAATATGTATTGAAGTATTAGTTTGTATTTGTTTTACGTTTAGGTAGGCAATTTAGCATTACAGTTGCCCAATTATTATTCGTCCATGAACGCACTCAAGGTTAGTTTACCGACTCTTTTATTAAGTACTCTCCGTATTTTTAGGGTTCCATACGTCAAAAGGAATAAACGGAACCCTAAAGGTACGAGTTTGTAGCCGACTGCAGACAGCGGCAGCAGACGACGTGTCACGACGTGTTCATAGAAGTAGGCCTGAAAGGCATTGTAGCCAGCAAAATTACTGGGCATATGAAACTTAAAATCTGATGTCTCGGGATGATGAGCGCAATGCAGGGCAACCCAGTGCTTTAATGGTATTAAAAGTTATGGTTGGCACTGCAATTGTTACGAATAGGCATGGCATTCTATCGTACCATCAGGCAAACGACTTGCTCGTCTCATCACTCAGATCCATAAAAAAATCTCAATGAAATGCAAATACCCAAGCTTTAAGTGGCTTTACTCAAATAAGTTTACTTACTTACTTACTCCTATATGCATAATCACGCCTTAATGTGTACACCACAAACATAATAACATATAGGTAGGTACATAGACGACCGACTGATTTTCCGATGTTCCAACCTTCAATTGAATACAGGTCACGGACACAGAAGTCAATTTAGTGACGATCTGCGATCACATGTGTGATGTTTCGGGGAACTAGATCTTTAGTGATTGAATGAATTATTTATGTCTTCTTTGTAGTTCTTTTTACCCGACCACGTTATTTATTTTCTTTAGTTAAATTATTTCCGAATAGCATTTATTTTCTTCGCAAATAGGTACATAGTCAACAATATTGTTTTCGAAAGTATTGTAGATGACTATACCTGTTTCGCAAAGACTGGTGCCTGAAGAGGTCCTTTTCCAGGACCTAAAGTACCTGTACAGTGGCGGTCAAAAGTCCAGTAGCAATCTCGCAAAGCAATAGCATCAAAGCAAATCGCACTAATGACCTTCTTCTATAAAGCGTTTGCAGGCACGCACACACCCATACAACGTATTCTTTCATAATGAGCCAATCAAATAGCGAGATTATCAGTCGTCTACCTGTCGTAAGTTTATCAAGTTAATAACTTTTAATTTCGATGCTTTGAGTAAGCGTTAGTCTGGCTCGGTGGTTAAGCACAGTGTTAAATAGTCATGTATAGTGATTTTGTGACACGTCGGTTCAAATCCCTCGTACTATAAGTCATTTTTACATTTTAGTTTTTAGAATTTTGTTTAGAGTGACATCGATGTGGTGCTGTTTCTTTATTTTAATATTTTAACCAGTTTCTCAAAAGATGAAGGTAGATTTGAAACAATACTGCAATAGAATAGTGAACTTGTCGGTTGGTGAACTTTGTTGCGAGCGGTTGATTGATTGTTACTGGTGTTGTTTCGTTTGATAGTTATTATTACAAATGCAAGCAAATAAACATATCGATAAAAGGACAAATATAGATAAATCAACTCAAATTTCCAATGAAACCAGCTTATGTGTAAGTTGTAATAGATTATGTGATAATATTATTATAGTTGCGTTGTGGTGTAAATTGCTAGTTTAAAAGTGTGTTAAGAAAGTTATCTTTGTTTTAGAGAAATAAGAGAAGTGAGTCGTTAGGTAAAACGACACAACGAGGAAGGCAGTCTGTGGAGAGGAAGGCTGCTGGTTATGAAGCAGTCTCAGCGATATTTTATGGTGGAACAATATGAAACGAATATCTACCAACAAGATGTTTTGCAGAACAAAAATTTGGCATAAAGAGGAGCGATTGCGTTTTGCTCCAGAATATTTGGATTTTAACTGGGAGACTACAATATTTACCGATGAAAAAAATTAAGTCATAGTTAGTAATAATAATAAATAGTTAGTAGGTTATAAGAAAATTTTGTAGTTTATGGTTATAAGGGGCTAAGCTTCAAACCTCTTTTCCTTGAGAAAATGAATATATAGCTTTTATAAACCTTAAATAACCAATAGGTAATAAATAAGATGTAAAGTATATAAAATATGTTTATCATAAGTTTTTAATAAATGTTTCCTTATAAACGACTATATTAATTAATGTTTAACAAAGGCTACCACTAATAGTTTGTTATAATAACAGGGAATTTAAATTGTAGCTTAATTAAACATTGTAACTTAATAATAAATACCAAAAAGTGCTCACGTCACTCAGGATTGAACCCATACCCTTTTTGAGCATTGTATAAGAGTTCACCACTAACGCCACTCCACCATTGCCACATTTGTTGAGAAGACGAATTTAAGCTGCTGCTGTTTGAGTCGGCGCGGCGTAGAAACCGGATAACTCACTAAGAAGAAAGCGAGTATATACTGTTATCTTTTTCTAATGTTTACCACACGAATCTGACGAACTGCACCGCCTCATAGTTATACCGTATGACGTTTTTTTGTGTGCGTAAGGACATTACACACACAGAGGTAATGCGGCTTGCGCGGGATTAGCGACTTAAAGGTGCTACTGGATTTTTGTCCGTTTACTGTACCTGTACCAAATTTCATCAAAATCCGTTCAGTAGTTTCTGCGTGATTGTGTAACAAACATCTATCCAGCCAGGGGCGCAGCTAGTGTTCTCTTTAAAAGAAGGCTCATGTCCCGTCATAGAATAATTAATAGGTCCATTCGACATTGATTTATCAACGCTACTAATACTGCCTATCTTATCCGCGTCCTGTATTTTATACCACATTCTTCACCAAACTGATTAAATCTTGACTATTTCTATGCGTGTTAACACGTATCATGTTATCTTTGTAATGAATTCGGTAACAGAAATCATATTGTAGTTTGTCTATCGGAAAGATAAACAAGGAACGGTAAAGTCTAGTTCACACTCCGGTAAAAAACGCCACTTTAGAGTTGTTCGGTCGAGATTGGTTCTTTCTGTGGATTACCTCCACATATTGTACCTTATGTTGTGACTAGAATTTTGATGCGATTGTATTCAATTTTAATTTTACTAAATACACATCTCAATAATGCCACTATGAATTTTTATTTTTCGTTAAAAATGTATAGTGGCATTCATAAAAATTCATATACCCTAACATTGTTTGTATTACTTGTGTACCACAAATTGTTGTAACTTTTTTGTCAATTTGACAATAAACCTATATATATGGCTGTATGTGCAGTAAGGGCACAGAGAGCCATGAAACGAGCCATGCTTGGCGTCAAACTACAAGATCGAGTATGTACATAATATTGAGACCAGGTGAAGAGCGAAAGCTCGGGAAAAGCGTAATGAGACTGAAAAAGAGCTTGGCGCGATACCTTGCCTTGAGTCCAGTCAAGGCAAGGTATCGCGTCGTCTGTCGCATGCCAGAAGAGCTGTGGGCCAAAATCAACCACCACGTGGCGTTCTAATACAGCGAGAGGGCGTCGCGACAAACCACGTAGGAGATGGCGAGACAAACTCGATGCCTTTAGTGACTACGGTTCTACAATAGCCCAAGATCACAAAGCCCGAAAGTCATGAGGGAGGCCTTTGGCCAACACTGGGACGACATAGGCCAACAGTAACAGTAGCTGGAATAACGTTAAAGGAAAACTGGAAAGGTGACCAAAAACCACGTACATTGACAGAAATATGACATTATTTACCACTGAGTCCATCGTTTATAATCTGAGAAGATCCGGATGACTCAACAGTGGGAACATAATAAATAAATAAATATGCCCAACGATCACATACGTAGATCCTGGCCCTTAACTAGAATTCCTTGTATATAGGGAGTCAACTTCGAGGTCCCACAACACCCAGATACGAAACAAATGCGCTTTTTTTTCTGTGCATAAATAGTTCGTCGTCCCGGGAATCGAGCCCGTATCCTCAGTGGTGTATGAGATTTGAGCCAACCTGCCCACCCACTAGACAGAGGCTGAGACTGCCACAGAGGCTGTAATGTGCTGATAATGCTGATAAAATCCTTAAACCCACTTGACCATCGATTCCTCAACTGTGACGCAAATCAACATTTACTTTCGTATCTCCCTCTGATAAATAAAACACGCAATGTATGCCGAAACACGATTCGGTACGACTCAACGACTGTGCGTGTGAACTACGCGTAGGTTGCCGATAAGAAATACCGACGTCGATAAGTTAATTCGATAATCCGATGAGTTTGGGCAGTGGAGCGTGGGGGCAATTCGGGACATAGCGACATGTTGTAAATAGATAAAGAGATTGATAGGTAGGCGTATATACTTAAGTTTGTTAGATTAGAACACCACAATACAGAGAAGTTAATCAACAACATGACATAAAAAAACATCATTAGATGTAAGCAAGACACATATTACAGCCTACATAATTTTAAGTCGTCTCTTTTTTAAGACAGTTATAATAGAAGTTGAAAAGAGAATTAGTAACAACAGGTTCACTTACAGATTTCTAATTTCTTGAGGTTCAAAGGGTTTGGGTTAGGGCGATGTAATCCCTACGTAGGTAGCATAATAGAATGTTTTGTGTGGGCGAAGATGATAATGGTGTTAGGGAAGATGAATCTATTATTAATTTTCTGTAAAACATTTTGAAAGGGCTGGAAAAGGTTGCTTACGTAGCGAACCATTATTAAGGCTTTGCACGTGTGCGAATATTAATGAACGTACATTAAACCCTTCCTCTTAAAATTCTGTAAAAAAAAAACAAATTTTTTTATGTGACTAAGTGGCGAGACGAGCTTTTCATTCACCTGATGTTAAGCAAAAAGCTTGTCCATAATAGTTGCAGCACCACCTTGTTTTGAAAAATCCTGCGCAGCTCTGCACTGCGCTCATTACCCTGAGACATAAGCTTTCAAGCCTCATGCCTAGTATTGTTATAATAATTAAATAACTTATGTAGGTAGTTTAAATGTATACTATTTAACTGACTTCATAATTATTTTTTAGAAAAGTGGTCCCATATAAATTTCATCGATATGTGACCTTGGACTTCGAAGATACATTGAAGTCGGTTTTTGTTTTAATATGTGACCTTGGACTTCGAAGATACATTGAAGTCGGTTTTTGTTTTAAAACAAAAACCGACTTCAATGTATCTTCGAAGTCCAAGGTCACATATCGATGAAATTTATATGGGACCACTTCGTAGCTATACTGAACCCGACGCTAACAGAATTTTTCAAATCGGTTCATAAATGAAGGAGTACTGAGGTAACAAACATAAAAAAAAAAATAAAAAAATACAATCGAACAGAGAACCTCCTTCTTTTTTGAATTCGGTTAAAAAGGAGGAGGTTCTCAATTCTCTCAATTCAAATGTATTTTTTTTATTTATTAAAGATTTCAGGCAACATTAAAATAAGTTACAGATGTTATTTACTTATTCTACGGCCCATATAAACCTTAGAACTAACATACATGTATACAATTTATATTAAAAATATTTTTACTGTTTGTTACCTCAGAACTCCGTCATTTATTAACTGATTTGGAAAATTATTTACTATGTGGCTCCATATAATTTCATTTCATCGATATTCGACCTTGAACTTTAAAGATACATCAGAATTGAAGTCGGTATTTTTTTTGTTAGAAAATGAATTATTTGAGCTAACTATTGCAGTATTATTTTGCCTTTAATATAACCTCTGTAGGGCGACTACGTAAATCTGTTGCAATGCAATTCGTCACTTGTTGCTCATGTTGGTCAAATAAGCTTGTAGCTCTATAACAGATTTTTTTAAATATCTAAACTACCACGTCGATTCTGATTTCAAATTGAAACTGTATGAAACAAAAAGATACATAATTGCCTTACTGTTTAATATACACAGTTTATTTTAACAACATTGGAATAACGAATAGAATTATTTTCACCAAACCTGGATATCATCAGGTTTGTTAGTGATGCTCTTGGCTCACTTCTTACTTCCTAAACTACGTAATTCCAATTTGGCTTCTTAGTGACCTAAAACATGGTCATTTTTTTAACATAATTAATAGACAAGCATACGGATGGTAAGCGTTTACCGTCGCCTATGGACACCTGAAAGAATCGGGGCATTACTGGTGCGCTGCTTACATTCAAGGACCCTTTTCACCTTCTAAAACAGTATAATTAGCGACGACTTGGATCACACATTACCTATTACGGCTAATGTATAATTCAGAAAGGTAGACACAGTTTATTTGTAGTCAGTTACTCAAGTTCATCGACAAATATATTAGTTGTTGGGCTTCTTGAACTGCGATCAATATAACTATCAATATAACAATATAATTTCGAGGCTTTGGATTCGATTGAAAGACGTGTTAAGAAGCTCATCAGCGACGACACGTTGGTGAAAGCCAGACTCCAAAGTCTGGCTCATCACTATGGAGAGTGTGCTCAGGAACTGCACAATTTGATCCCCCATCACCATTTTAACATCGGACGACAAGACGATCGGCACAACGCCAGCCCTACAAGGTAGAAGTCCCGCCTATCCGTACGAAGCGTTTTGGCTCATCCTTCTTAATACGTACAGCTAAGGAGTATAACGCGTCAAGAGTGAATAGAATAATAGTCTCGGGGTGACGAGCGCAATGCTGTGCTACACAGTACTTCACGTTTTAATCCATTACGGGAATACAACGCCTGTTCGGTTATAGAAACGGGCGTTTCCTCATAACCTAACTAGGTTGCCAAACTGGTTTGGCAACGTGGAATTAAATTTCCTTGTGGCCTAACTGCTGCGTCACAGAGGCAGAATAACACATGTTGATAAAAAAAAGGTACACAAGCATTACTGTGTTCCAGTTTGAAGGGCATTGTAGCCAGCGAAATTACTGGGCATATGAGACTTAATATCTGATGTCTCGGGGTGATGAACGCAATGCAGTCCTACGCAGTACTTTTTATGGTAGCTATTGGGTGGCACTGCAATTGTTATGGACACGTGTGGCGCTTACCATCAGTCAAACGTGCTTGTCCACATCCCTCAGATTCATAAAAAAATACCTTCACTTGCATAACTGTCTCATAGATTTTTTTTTTTTACACTTAATAGATCTATGTTTGGCCACTATCTCGCCTGATGTGAAGCGATGATGTGGCCTGAGATGGAGCACATAGATCTGAAAGTGAACTGAAAGCTACAAAGTTGGACTGCCGTAATCTCGGTTCGGACATCTTCAGACGTAAAGGTATAGTCATCCCTAAGGATTACAAGGATTTGATGTTTTGCTTCTTTTTCGGGGAAATCATGAAATGCTCAGGTAAATGTTAATGTAGGTATGTGTATAGTATATACCTACTCGTATATTATGGATGTTATCTGACTGACCCTATTTTAACCTCGATTATCTGATATGAAGTGGCCCCTGGGACCCAATTAGGGTAAAGTTCTAAACAGTTTTATTTTGTTTCTCTCAAAGGGAATTCATACATCGTTTATTCTAACGTTTATAAAATAGAAATATTAAAAGGACCTGTTTGAGCAAGACCCCCAACCACGACTCAGACGAAGGTACTTTATTAGCTGCATTTAAAAATAAATAATAATAAAGGTAGTGGCTGACTAAAGTGCCGATTTCAATGCACGGTATTAAAGTTTTTAACAGGGGAATCGTTTAACTCGAACGACGTTTCCGATCGCTTTCCATTTCAAACACGTTTCAAACTGCAATATAGATCGTTTTTAGCGATTGTGATTGGAATAGGGACTTTGAGACTAGAAAAGTTTGTCAATTTCACAGACATATAGCGATCACAAAACATGTTCCAAATTCAAAATTTTAAATTCCAAAAATATTTATTTGCTTAAAACATGGTACATTAAATTATATAACACAGGTCTTAAATGTTTTAGTCGTTACACATGTTTCATTGATTTATCAGCGTGCAAATGTTTATAATATTGTATTTATTTAATAAAAAATCTAATTATTTGAAATGTCAATACACCACAAAGTTACATTACAATTTACAACATTCGATTTCATAACACCATTAAAAAGTCAAATATAATAATAAAAAATTATTAAAATGTCAATGTTTGAAAGTCATCAGGATCGGTGTTCGATTTTGATAATTCCCCTGCTGGTGGCGCTGCAAGTGTTATGGGCAAGCGTGGCGCTTACGAACGGTTTGCTCGTATCACTCCTCAGTCACGTCAGATTGTCAGTGGCGCTTCACTGTGTCATTCGTGTTCTATAGATATATCGCCATGATCTCATCATGGCCTTCACATTGAAGTACTTGATAGTAAAATCAAGGTCAATTTGTAAGGAGGAAGTTGCGATATATCCGAATCTACCGGATACGCGCTCATAGATTCGATATGGCACTCGACATTTTTAATACGAGTAGGTACCTACTTGTTACTACTGATTGTCAAATGCATTCATTACTTTTTAGCCGATATTCGTGACTTTGTCTACATAGCAAGGAAGTATACGGGAATTCTAAATTAAATCACTAGGGCCACTTATATTATTAATTATTCTGCGACTAACGCTCAGCAAAAAGTTTGGAGTCCTAAGCAAAGTTAGGCGGTATTTTACATTTGAACAACTGCTTTACTTGTACCATGCACAAGTTAGAGCATGTATGGAGTACTGCAGCCATATATGGGACGGTTCGGCTAAATATCAGCTTGCGGCTCTGGACTTAATTGAGCGACGCACCTTTAGATTAATTGGTGATGTGGATCTTGATGGGAAGAAGGTACAAAGCCTTGAACACAGAAGTCAAGTGGCTAGTCTGTCGATTTTCTACAGACTACATATCAAGGAGTGTGCACAAGACCTGCATCAGCTGATTTCTTCACCCCCATTCCATGTTAGGACCACCAGGCAAGGGGAGTCACTTCACTCTTACGTTGCACATACCACCAGTCCGCACAAAGCGCTTCGCTGACTCTTTCATTATACGTACTGCTAAGGAATGGAATTCTCTACCAGAATACTTATTTCCTTCCAATTACAACCTGGGTCTCTTTAAGACAAAAGTGAATAAGCACCCTATGGGCAAACGTGCTCCACCTTAGACCGCAACTACGCTTACCATCAGGTGAGTTGTTGTCAAACGTGAGTCCATTTCATCATAGAAAAATAAAAAAGACTAGATCCAAAAAAAATATTGTAAAAGCACAGTAGCGACTATATTGTTATATAACAATTTGACACATTTCATTTCCTTTTCCTGACATCGCGCAACATTTCATTGTGTTGTATTTATTGTTTTTGTTTTGTCTATATTTTAGTATGTTCAGTGTAATGTTGCGTGATGTCTTGAATAAATTTTTCTTTTTTCTTTCTTTCTTTCTAAATAAATATCTACATGATTATTATAATCATAATATAATCATGTAGGGATTTATTTCAAATTGTTGTATAACAGTATAAATAAAGTCGTTATTGTACAATATTTTTTTAAAGTTAATCGACCATTGACTATTAGATCACTAGCACGTACAAGGTCAATGCCAATGTAATACACCCAGTACTAACTGCTAAGTATTCTGTCGCTACGTTACATAGTTACTACCACCTAATCTATGCTAGTGATGCCTGTCTTAAGCAAAGACTATAAAATCATGTGACGGTGCATACCGGATCCTCTTACTCACCGAACATTAGCGTGTTTTAGGTTAATATCCCGCTTTTGCTATAAGCTGTATTTATTTGTATTTATTTTTATTTTACAATTTATACATGTGACATCTTATTATTTACTTTTTAATTAATGTGTAGATATTATAATTAATAATCTAAATATTGACATGTAAATTGGCCTTATGAAATAAAATTATTATTATGATTATGATTATAAGCATTCTTAACTGGCCAGTTAGCAATACTTTTTATGGTAAGTAACTAATAAATATTGTGTGTAGTATTGCAATCGTTATAGGCAGGCGTGGCGCTTACTATCAGGTAAATGACTTGCACGTCTCATTCACTTAGTTTCATGAAACAAAACGAATATAGTTGATAATGATTTTATAGTTGCTGATTTTTTATTGAAATCGTAATCGTACCCTGAAACCTATTTGATCAAGTGACAGTTTTCTTTCCTCAAGGGTTTGCTGGAAGAAAACTCTTGTTGGTAAAAAACTGTTAATAAATGTTTTTTCTTTCTTTCTTTTCTCTAGGGTTAAGCTCGCCTTTGTACATGTGTTATATAGTCCACGATGTAAATGTTCTGACAGTGTACAATAAATAATATAACTAATACATATAGGTAGTTCTCCATTGGTTTGATTCTCCATGTGCCTCAGATGACCGGATGTGTGGTTACGACACGTTCGTGACATTGATTCTATTAGTTCCACTATTACGTCACTATGTTGACAAGCATAAAATTAGCGAAGCGTCGATGTTATTTTAAGTTAGTCTCAATTCGGTAAAACCGTCATTTTGAAACAAAACAAAATCTTTTTTTCAGTGCTATTGAGTAATGAGACGAGCAGCTCGTTCGCCTGTTAGTAAGCGCCACGCCTGCCTATAACAATTACAGTGTGACTTTTAATCGTAAATAGAAATGTGTAGTACTGCATTGCACTCATCACCCCGAGACATCAGATATTAAGTCTCATATGCACAGCACAATTTCGCTGGCAACAAAGCGGTGGTACCTCCTCAGACGTCCTCTAGAAAAGATCGCTCTTGGCGATAAGACCGCCCATCGTGATCCTTCAGATTTAAGTTTATTTATTTTCTTCAATTTTTGTTGGTGCCACAATAAAGAGTTACATATCTAATCTATTTTTATTTAATTTAATTTATTCTGAATTAAATATTTTTTTAGTTGATCGTCATTTATTTGTTTATTACCGTATATATAACGCGTTCTCTATAGTTGCAAAATGGCAACAAGATCGCAGAGAAAATCGTAAGGGAGCAAATCGTATACAATTACAAAATTCTTTTAAATATTCTTTTTAAAGTGACAAAAAGATTTATGTCGGTGTTATTTTTCTCAGCCCACAGGCACTTAGGAGATTTAATTTAGCGATAAGTATACCTACCTGTTTATTTAATTTTAGTTTCAACGTAAAAATTTTCTTTCTGTGTGTCAAAAGAGAGTTTATTGAATTTGTATTTTGATTATATTTATTTACACAAGTTTTTTGAAAACGGTTCCAGGCTAGATTTTAATCTCTACATAGTATAAAACAAAGTCGATTCCCGCCGTCTGTACGCTTAGATCTTTTAAACAACGCAACGAATTTTATTGCGGTTTTCAACAATAGACAGAGTGATTCAAGAGAAAGGTTTATATGTATAATACATGCATATAAACCATGCAAAGCCGGGGCGGGTCGCTAGTGATAAAATATAATGATAATGATACGCGGTAACTTAGTTATTTTTATATAGCTATTATTATTATTTTTTTATACGAACAATACCTGTGGATGAGCGTGACAATATTTCAATTCGTTATGGAGATAATTATGGATTTTACCAATTGAACAACAGTAGATAGTGCCAGGCCTAGCGCACTCCGCACTGTAGGTACGAAGCTACAATTACATAGCCGGACACCGACGGTGGGTCGCGCGTCGTTACACGTGCCGCGTCAGAAGAGATAAGAGCTATGTGATAGAAAGAGAGGCGCTCTGTAGGTTAATATGACTGGTAGGTATGCAGCGCTACGGGAGCTGAATTTAATTTTATTGCGTCTTAGCAAGAGTCGCTATTTGTTTAAATTTCTTTGTGGAGTGATGCTTCTGTCCCTTAGTATTGTGGGATAGAAACCATTTTTCTCATTTCAAAATAAGATAGGTAACTCTTTATTGTTTCACCACCAAACATTTAAGAAAATAAATAAACTTAATATTAAAGTGGCATACTAACTAGCTGTGTGCTGTGTGTATGGTAAGTAGCTGTTAATTTTCTGACTAATAAAAATAAAATTTGGACAATTAAATTCAATTACACCATATTAGCAAAACAAGTGTTTGTTATTTATAAGTAACTTTAATAAAAATCAATTACATCCGCAACAAAGTTAACCCTACAAGCGATAATTAAATAATTATTAAATTTAATCATAAAATATAATCAGCCCTTCTATAATATAATCAGCCCTTCATGAGCATATTATTATCTCATATCTATCGAAATAAGCATGCAATGCACCAAAACAAAATTAATTAAGAATTGGGTATAGGTAAATAATTGAATATTCAAATTTATTAATAATTAGTTCGAATGGATGCGGTTTATAATTGAAAACGATATGATTTTACAATATTTATCTGTTGGTAGTCAAGTACTTTTCTGTCAGTCACAATAATAAGTTAAACAAATCAGTACCATGTCTAACTAACTATTGCTATAAACAAGGCGCTTGAAAAAGCAATATGTCAAAAAAGTGACTATGACAACGTATTAAAATATATACTCATTGATGTTCGTTTGTCAACGCCTTTACTTCGCTTCGTGTGGTCGACGCACAAATAAAAATGACAGATAATAAGGAAAATGCGTGACGTTACACGCTTGAGTAATATATAGGTCGATTACTGTCACTGAACTGAACGGAAAATCACTCGCACAAGATTCTGTTGTATTTGGCCCAATTTTCGTATCGGCTCCGTAAGTCCATGACGTTTCCTTTGATGAATACGGAATTCATTTAAATAAACAAAGAATGTAGAAACGGACAAGCGGGTTTTCTTTAATAATATATTCGTTCAACATTTTAGAATGAGTGTGAAAAAATTGTAAATGACCGGGTACCATTGGACATTGTAGCCAGCGAAATTATTGAGCATACATATATATGACACTTAATATCTGATGGCTTAACATCAGGCGAACGACTTGCTCGTCTAAACAAAACTTCTGTGCTGCGAACTCAAAGTTGCTAGTTTGACCCACGCTCAGATTTAGTATCATCTTCATTACGGTCCCACTGCTGGGATATAGACCTTCTCTAATGGTTAGAGTATGGCCATAATGCTGGCCCAGTGTAGGTAAGTGGATATATATAGGTAGGCAATAACGGTCTGAATGATGAACGGTGATGATGAAACAATAGTAAATTCTAAAAACAAATAAGATCAAATTTAAATAAAATTTAAAATTACCCTCTACAATTCAAAAGTTTTATCATGAGTAAGTCAATAGGTGCATGCAAGAAGCCTCATAATTGGGTGCATGTGACAGTAAAAAAAGTCAGTCATATTGTTTCCTAGATAGATTTACACAGATATAATATATCTATACATTATATAGAAATATAGACAGATGTACTAGATAAAAGAAATAAGAGATTCGTAAATCCTTAACACCTAAACTAAAGAAGACCTCCAAAATCCTCGACAAGTAAACCAGTCACTACTTTAATTCACTCCGTCAACAACAATTGAAGAAGAAAATAAAATTTTGATACTCATCGAAAATACGAGATACCAAATAAGAAATACATTTCCATTGAGAATCAACAAGTTACATCACATTTATTTATATTATACTTTGGAAAGGAGATAGCGATGGATTTATTTACCCAAAGCTGCTATATCTACTCAGAATTTTGAATAAATAATTATGTGGGCTTCTCACACATTACTTATACTTACCTGCGTATATAATGTACCTACCTAAACTACATATTACATACAATACATAATATAAATAAATATATATTACATAATTGATAATAAATAACATTCATTCATCACCATGCATACAATATTAATTCTTACATAACTAACATTCACGTCCACACACAACCTTTCACACTAATAGTAAATAAATAGCATACTTACCTGAATACTTACCGTACCGTCCGTCATCCGCGATATCAGCTGGTCGTACGGTCGCATGGAAATGTGCGCGCACCCGGCTCACCTATTGTTTGTCCGCGTGACGTTCTTGAAGTTGAGACCGAGGGAAAACGCAGAGGTTGCTACCGGTGTCGACCAGAAACTGGGTTTTCGTGCTGCGATCTGTCACAAAGAGGAACGCAAAAAAAAAATGATAAGTATAAGTAATGTGGGAGAAGCCCACAATAAAAAAGTAAACTAAATGTTGAGCTAAATCATTTTGTATAATACGTCAAGCTCTATATGGATTTTTCGTTCAAATTTCAAAATGTAAGTTCAAATTATATGTATGTTGTACCAGCTCGAAGCCTTGGAGACCATAGAAAAAAGAGCCAAAAAGCTCATTGGTGACGATGCGCTGGTTAAGACTAAGCTTCAGAGTCTTGAACATCGGCGCAAAGTTGCCAGTTTATCGGTCTTTTACCGGATACATTTCGGAAAGTGTGTGACGGAATTACATGAACTTATTCCGCCATCTCCATTCTATCACCGGACGACCAGACGTACGGCAGGCCGTCATCAATTTATGGTTGACATCCCTCCTGCTCGCACCAAGCGCTTTGCTTCGACCTTCATAATGCGAACGGCCAAGGAGTGGAACTCTCTGCCGGCATCTGTGTTTCCGGATAGCTATAATCTGGGTGTCTTTAAGACAAGAGTGAACAGGTTTCTTCTAGGCGAGCGTGCTACATCTTCGACCGCATCGTCACTTAACAACAGGTGAGATAGCGGTCAAACGCAAGCCTATAAATAGTAAAAAAAAAAAATATTAGTTCTAAGGTATATATTTATATGGGCCGTAGAATAAGTAAATAACATCTGTAACTTATTTTCATGTTGCCTGAAATAAAGATTAAATAAATAAAATTAAATAAAATAAATAAATTTCACTTGAACAAAATACACATTGATAAATTAAGTGACAGAATAATTTTGATCTCATAATAATGAACTCTAAGAATGTCTTCATGAGCGTTACTTTGCGACTATCCATTAACTTAATACATTATGTACATAATAAGAAGACGCTTAATTCTCAGAATTCATAGAAATAAAGAATTGAGTCAAAGAAATCATAAAAGGCTTTTCTGGTATTTATTTTTATTGAAAATTAATTATTAAATAATTAATTATTATTTAATATTTATATAAGTATTTATATAAGTAATGGTTTAATAGTATTATTTATTTATGAATTATTATACACCACCGTCTACTTCTTTCTTCTGATTCTGTCCATCCAAAGGTTGTCTGGAAGAGATCGCTCTAAGCGATAAGACCGCCAATTGTACTACCCTAGTTATAAGGTTTATCTGTCATAATTTTTTTTTATGTTATTGGTATACAATAAAGAGTATTTGTATTTGTATCTGTATTAATTTGTAATGGTTTCAAAATCAAAACGTACTATACGTTTTGATTGCATAAAACAACATAATTAAAACACGCAATTATATAATTATTGTGTGCATGTGTGCGACGGACATCGACATGTGTGTGTCATAGTCACTTCGAAATTATACAAAAACGTAAATAAATCTACCCGTAACTCCTCGACTAACTTATACACATAAATATTCTACGACGCTGTTTGAGCAACGAATATTTGACTTCGATTCTAGTTTGACATGTTCATATTTTATTAAGAGGGCGTGAGCAAGCATCAACTAAAGTTGATCATTTCCATACAAACGAAGTTCGATCCTTCTCTTTTCATATTTAAACAAAATATTATAATCTATACTAATATATAAAGAGTAGAATTAATATTATAAAAAGGAAAGATTTTTTATTTGCTTGTTTGTAACGAATAGGCTCCGAAACTACTGGACTGATTTAACCATTTTTTCACCAATAGAAAACTAAATTATCAGGAAGTAACATAGGCTATAATTTACTTTTAAAAGAAATAGAGATACTGAAGAAAATTGCAAAAATGTAACCCAAAGTTAAAACATTTCACCTATGAAATTCATTATTTGGCATATACTAGCTATTGCCCACGACTTCGTACGCGTAATGTCAAATATATCGATCGGTAGGAACAGACTCAGGGTAGACTACTTTACTACGCGTACGAAGTCGTGGGCAACAGCTAGTATTATATAAAATATGTAAATATATAATAAATACGCCAAACGATCACATACATAGATTCTGGCCCCAACTAGGATTCCCTGTATCTTGGGAACCAGGAACTATGAGGGCCACAACACCCAGACACGAAACAAATGCTTGCGCTTTTTTTTCTGGGCTCAAACATTTGTTCCGTTATTGTTATACAAAGCACCTACCAAACACTTTTAATGGTTTTTTTTTACTATTTTTTTTTTGTAGAACTGAATGACGAAGCGAGCTGGTCGTTTGCCTGATGGTAAGCAATACGCCAGCCCATAACAATAACAGCACCACCCAGAATTTTGTTTTGCAAAATCCTGCGCGGCACTGCACTGCGCTCGTCACCCTGAGACAATTGGCTGTTGAGTCACATAATGCCCAGTAATTTCGTTAGCTACAATGCCCTTCAAACTGGAACACGGTAATGCTTGAGCACTACTGCTTGGCGGCTGAATAACTGCCACTACAGCCTTACTACTTACCGCCTTATTACTTACTAGCCTTTACTGTCCAACTGCTGGGCAAAGGCCTCCCCAATGCATTAATAAACTTCGCAAATTTGGTCTAGAAGTACCCATATTTTTATTCAACTCTTTCTACATAGCAACAACGTACTTAATATGGATGTTACTAGTATACTTAGATGGAGTGACAATCGTACCATTCAAATGTCTTATCAATAAATTAGTCAGTAAGGTCAAGGTCAAAAGATGACCGAATAATACACTATCAATATTATTTACATAATGACATTGACTCACTAGACCGGTTTTTATCACACTTATATTATAAATGCGAAAGTTTTTTTTTTATGACTATGTATTGTACAAAATTAGTGTTGACTCCACAGGCTCCCGAACTAGTCGAAACTGTGTTTCAGGAGACAATGGCTTATTCCTGATTATATATATATATATATATTATTTTTTAACGCTTAACAGATTTATGTTTGGCCACTATCTCGCCTGATGTGAAGCGATGATGTGACCTAAGATGGAGCACATAGATCTAGAGAGAGACGGCAGTTGAGCGGCTGCTCAGACCCGTCTCCCCGATAGTTCACCGAACATCACCGTGGATGGACGTGGGTGGATGGCCAGAGCCTACCATTCCAAAGCGCGTAAGCGGGTTTCATCACGATGTTTTCCTTCACCGTTTTGGAGCGAACGTGCAAAATCTGCACTTAACTATAAGTCATTGATGCAGCCGGGATTTGAACCCAGGTGCATCGGATCGAAAGGCGCACGAGTTACCGCTGAGCCACCCTCGCTGATCTGTTTATATAATTTATGTTTACACTATGTCTTAATAAATGCTGCACATAAATTATTTTTAAAGTAACTATAGAATATATACAATGAATATAAAACAATTACAATTAAGAAATCTTCAAAATTTAAACACATATTTATCATACACAGTTGATGTAAGGGTGTGTTTGTGACGTGTGTAGTGTGTTTGTTACTTCTTCACGTTGTAACGGCTCCACGGATTTGTATCGAACGGTGAAATTCGGAATGGAGATAGCTTATACCCTGGATGGAGCTGCGCCCCACGGTTTCATCCTTGGTTTCCTGGTATAAAAAGCCTATGTCCTTTTCCAGGACCTACGGAACCTACATACCAAATTTCATCAAGATATTTCATCAATTAAAATAGGTAGGTAACCCAGACCCACAACACCCAGACACGAAACAGATGCTTCAACATTTCTCTACACAAACATTTGTTAAAGTACGAATTGTCACCCTGAAGATTTTGCAAAGCCATGTTTTGACAAATCGGTTTAAAGAACATTTATTCTCTTTAAGATATTACAAAAAAAATCACTTATAAAGATAACTTATAAAATTTATAATTAATAGTAGTGAATAATTAAAAAATATTGAAAATGTATAATTAATAATAGTGAATTTATAATAGTGAGTATGCATTAACTAACTAGGAACTTAAGTCTAAGGAAACTCAAAACATAGGATTCTAACAGTGCATTCAATCATTTGTTTTAGACTATTATTTTTACATTTTTCTATTTAAATAAATGATCTTTATCATCATCTTTGACATGTAATAAGATTTGAGATGATCTGCACAACCACTACGCCATAGAGGCTGTTCATAATATCTATCATTAACACGTGTCCCCCAATTAAATTACTAAAAATTGCAAATAATTTCGCAAGGCAATACGAAGGCTCAAATATTGCTCATCGTATTTGTCCATCGATCTAGAAGCGTCACCTCGGGAGGTACCCCCGCGCCTACGGCTTTGACAGTTGACCCGGAATGACGCCCGCCGCTTGACACCGTGTCACCGGAGCGTGCTCAAATAAAAAATATTTATAAGTCTGAACAAGGACGTGTGAAGATTAATTAAATTAGCTCAGTCGTTTATTTTTTGGCCCATGTTTCAATTTCAGTTTTATTTAATTTTTTAGTTTATTGTCCTTTATGCCGTATTATTGCTTTAATATTATAAATAAACACTTTAAGTAGCTACCTAATTAACTGGTATATATTATTGTATATTTAATATAGATAATAGTATATATTATTATAGTTTGTACTCTTTGTACATACATTTGTTTATTATCTCATTTATGTTGACACCCCCGTCTCTTTACTACGTACTCTTTACAGAGTCTTTAAGTCCTCTCCATCCAAAGGTTGTCTGGAAGAGATCGCTTTGAGCGATAAGACCGCCCATTGTAACACTATAGTTTTAAGTTTGTTATTGTACTTTTTGTTATTATGTTTTCTGGTGGTGAAACAATAAAGAGTTATCTAACCTAATCTAATCTAACTTTGCTGACGTTATTTCACAAAATTGATAATAAGTTATGCCTTCCTACCAAACTATATTACATACTACTGCACTAGACAGATAGATGAACGCTTTATTGCAAACTTTACACTACATGGCACTACTACGTTTACAAATGAAATTAATTCTAAAGAAATATTTAAACTTTAACCTTGCTTCAACATTTGAAATGATCTGATTTAAAAAAGTCTTAGAGCACAAGTACACATTGTATAAAAAACCGGGTTCAATGTATTTTCAAACTTCAAGGTAAAACAAAAATCGATGAAACTTATGTGGGACCACTTCGTAGCTATACTGAACCCAACGCAAAAAGAATTTTCCAAATCGGTTTATAAATTATGAAATGCTAAGGTAACAAACATTAAAAATAACGAAAAATAATACACTCGAATTGAGAACCTCCTCTTTTTTGAACTCGGTTAAAAAGAAAATTTAATTATTGGTATTACGGTCTAAGAGCTTCCTGGTATTTAAAAAAATGAGCTTATATATAATCTTTGATCCAAAAAAATCAGGAACATAATTTGAAAATTAAATTTAATGTTGTTTTTGTGTTAAATTGCTAAAATTATATGGTTAATTGTAAATTTAAATAGAATACTATCAAAAAGTATTTATTGCTGAGTGCTTTAAAAATATTAACTGACGTCATAAAAGCCGCTATTAAGATTTTATCAGTCTGATAATAATGCATTTTATATTATTGTAATATCACATTTACAAAACAATAATATAATAAATGTAATCTGTTAAATAATAGTAGGTATACATATGAGAAAGTTTGTGTGTTAATGTGTTTGTTATTTCTTTATACTGTAAGGGCTCAACGGATTTGAGTGAAATTAAGAATAGAGTTATAACCTGGATTAACACAGGCGTGAGTGGGTGTAGCTCAGTGGGAGCACGTGCGGCTTTCGATCCGATGCACCCCAGTTCGAAACCCGCTAGCCAACCACTGGCTTTCTTAAGTTATGTGTGGAATTAACAACCGCTCTAAAAACGGTGAAGGAAAATATCGTGAGGAAACCAGAATGCTAAAGACTTTACCACGAAAATTCAAGGACATGTAACATCTACCTACCCGCACTGGGCCAGCGTGGTAGACTATGGTCTATACTCTCTGTACGAGGAAAGGTGGGAGTCCCAGCAGTGAGAACGTAATGGCATATTTAGTTTTCTTTGGTAATGGGCTGATGAAGAGAGAAGAACACATAGGCTACTTTTTTTTTTACGCTTCATGTTTGGCCACTATCTCGCCTGATGTGAATCGATGAGGTGGCCTGAAATGGAGCACATAGATCTAGAGAGAGACGGCAGTTGAGCGGCTGCTCAGACCCGTCTCACCGATGGTTCACCGAACATCTTCCACATTCACTTCTTATTCCAGGAAACCTCGGGTCTCAGCTAATACAAATCTAGATAGTATGAATAAAATCGTAACGAGGCGAAGGTCCAGTGAGTGAAGTGAAATGAAGGGGCGACCAGCAAGACTTCTGGTAAAGCCTACTTAATACCCCAAAGGCAGCAATTGAACTAAATTTTACGAAAGATCATTAGTGTGCGTAATTTATAGCGCAATTATTTTTTTTTAAGGAAACGGTTTCTGATGTTTAAATAAATAAAACTTTGTGTCTCTGTGTTTGTGTTTAAATCACATCACACTAATATATATTTTTTTCCTATAATTATATGTTTCAGAAGGAACTCCCATTAACATTACAATCTAGCCTAATAAGACTAAAAAGTAATTTTACTTTGACTTTAATTGCTAAGTATGGAATAACTAAGAATGTTTCCATTAACACTTTTCTTACAACACTAATATTTTAGTATGAAAGTTTTCGTGAGTTTGATTCATTATAAATATTTAATAAAACGGCAAGGAAAAGTGAAGTGAAAGTGAAGAACTCGTGCCGACATTAGTACGGTCGTCGTCGGCAACACGACAGCGCGCGAGAGGCGCGTGGCGCTCCCCGCAGGCGCCACCGACGCCACCTCCCCCCTCGCGTCGTGCGGAGCGAGCGGCCGCCCGCGCATCTCGCCTCGTCACCGCCAGTGGTCGCCGCGATCTCGCAGCGTAAACTCGCCCCTGATGAAGAGCATCGGACATGCTCAAAACTTAGGTCGACTAATTCGACAAACTACGTGAGTCCTAGCCGTGTTATTAAATATTAACACTAATATTATAAATGCGAAAGTTTGTATGTGTGTGTGTTTGTGACTTCTTCACGCTGTAACGGCTCAACGGATTTAAGTGAAGTTCGGAATAGCTTATATCCTAGATTAACACATTATAGGTTACATTTATCCCGGGAAACCGCGGGGCGCAGATAGTTTCAGATAGAATTATTATATTCAGTAGGTAAAAGACAAAAGCAGACATAACAATTATTCATCATCATCATCATCATCAGCCCATCACGTTCCCACTGCTGGGACACGGGCCTTCTCTCATAGAGAGAGGGCCATAATCCACCACGCTGGCCCAGTGCGGGTTGATGAATGTCACATGTCCTTGACTTTTTGTGAAAAATTCTTGGACATGCCGGTTTCCTCACGATGTTTTCCTTCACCGTTTTAGAGCGAGTGTTAAATCCGCACATAGCTTAAGAAAGTCAGTGGTGCGGGGTCAGCGGGATTCGAACTCGGGTGCGTCGGAGCGAAAGTCGCACGAGCTCCCACTGAGCCACACTCGCTCTTAATTACCAGAACAATTATTAATATTACTATTTTTGGCAACATTATCTGTTTTATTATAGATAAATGTAATTGCTCTTATATTTTACTGTAATTGTATATAGATAATGACAGGGGTCACTTCTGCGGTACATTAGGTATGTACATTGTTACCATTCCTTTGATATTGCATAATTAGCCTTCTGATAATTTAAGTACATAGATTAGTTTTGAGAGTCGTTATTGTTTATCAAACACCGAATATACAGGGAAACAATAACAGTTGGTAAACTGGAAATACAATGCAGTCTTATCACTGCAGATTTTTGACGTTCATAAGTGCGTCTGTGATGCCAAAACTGATTAAAGAGATTTTGAATATTTTTTACAGGCGAACTTTGAATAAACAGAAATTTAAAGAAAAAAACGATATTGCGGTCAACTAGACATGTAACGGAATTACGCTTTTCGCCTTTTTGTATGGACCTGCACCATCGTCAAGTTGTAAGTTAAGTTTTTGTTTAAGCAATGGATTACTTTCGATCCGACGCACCCGAGTTCGAATCTGGCTGGCTCCGCACCACTGACTTTCTTAAATTATATGCGGAATTAACACTATCTCTAAAAACGGTGAAGGAAAACATCGAGAGGAAACCAGCATGTTCAAGAATTTATCATGAAAATTAAAGGACATGTGAGATCCACTAATAACATTAATTCTTTTTTTGACTATAAAATACCAATGTTTATTTAATGGATCGGTCGGCTCGCGCCTATTACTCCTATTGCCATACCCTGTCAGGGTCATATATATGCTAACTTACCTTTTCATAAGACCTCTTCAAATGTACATACATATATGATTGCAATAAACTATTGAGTATTGGGTATTGATCCACCAACCCGCACTGGGCCAGCTTGGTGTACTATGGCCTATACTATCTCCACGAGGAAGGCCCGAGTCCCAGCAATGGGAACGTAATGAGCTGATGATGATAAGCAATCGTAGTTGCCCCAGGTCAACGGAGCGGCTAACGGCTATATCTATCGTTACCAGCTAAGGCGGGCGGTCATCGATTCGCCGTGATAGAACTTCCCTAATGGTAGTTGTACAACGCTTTTTTTTTGTTGACCAGGGGGAAATCGTCAAGAAGATACTCTGCATTCGAAGGTACATTATTTGAGGTTCCCAGGACTCCGAGGACTCACTTAATCCCCCCGGTAGCAAGCCTCGATGCAAGTCAAAGGGTTCCGGGATCTCCTGAGGCACGCACTGGTGCCCTTCTTGTATTTGCCTTAGCCCTTCTCGATTTACTCGCGTTCCACAACAATGCATGCCACAATGCGCTGTTGCCCTCCCTGGCTTTCCTCACAGACAACTGGAAAGTGGTACAGCCCTAGGGTGACCTGGACGTAGTTCGAATGGTGGGTAGAAAAGATTGAAGTAAAAATTATGAAAAGTTTTTATTTTTTTTTTACGCTTAATAGATCTATGTTTGGCCACTATCTCGCCTGATGTGAAGTGATGATGTGGCCTAAGATGGAGCACATAGATCTAGAGAGAGACGGCAGTTGAGCGGCTGCTCAGACCCGTCTCCCCGATGGTTCACCGAACATCATCCCGAAACACGACTAGGTCGCTTGACGGCATGGCTTTGTTCGGTGGGTGGTATTACAACTACGGCCAGAGCCTACCACTCCAAGGCGCGTAAGCGGGTTTCATCACGATGTTTTCCTTCACCGTTTTAGAGCGAGCGTGCAAAATCTGCACTTAACTATAAGTCATTGGTGCAGGGCCGAGTCGGGATTCGAACCCAGGTGCGTCTGATCGAAAGGTGCATGAGTTCCCGCTGAGCCACACTCGCTCAAAAAGTTTTTTCAAGGTGATTTTCTCACGTTTTATTTGGTTTATCAATAGGTATAAATTATTGATAGATACGGTCATTAAATCAGTTTGACTTTGATGGTATCACTATAGGTAGGTACTAACCTTATTTAGCTTACTAAAGTGGGTCGTTCATAAATGATGGAGTCCTTCTATTTTCTAGTACAGCCTGCATTAATAATAGATACATTTTAGGGTTATTCCCAAAGTAATCCAGGAAATATACTCAAACTACTCCACGAAAAAAAAAAACAAAAAAATATTTTATAATTTAAGTTTAATTCTGCTCCATGAGAATATAAACATTTTCTCAAAGTACTTCATCACCCTACTAGTTTCATAAGGGTTGTATATTAAGGGTTGTTGGTAAGTAGTAGTATAAGTATATATAAGTTCATAAAACGTATATTCGTTCTCAAACTACTCCAACCATTTCTGTTTAGTAATTATTAATTTAAAAAATACAGTTTTTAATGCTGCATCCTACTCCAGAATATAAGATAGCTGACGTACAGTCAGGTGCAAAACTGGTTAAAAAATAATTAATTTTTAGAAAAAAACAAAAACCGATTTCAAAGTATCCGAAGTCCAAGGTCACATATCATAGCTATAGCTACGAAGTGGTCCCATATAAATTTCATCATTTATTGAAAAATAAATTTATTTGAAAAATTCTTTTTGCGCAAAAAAAATTTTTCAGATCGGTTCATAAATGACGGAGTTCTGAGATAACAAACATAAAAATATAAAAAAATACAATCGAACAGAGAACCTCCTCCTTTTTTGAAGTCGGTTAAATATAATTAACTATGACAAAAAGTTGGAATAAAATACGGTGACTGATTCGTATTTTTTATATTAATATAATGTAACATACATTTTAAATCAATCAACCACAATATTTTGAAAAACAATTAAGAATCTGGATAAAAAGTTAAATTATTACGATAGCTAAAAATTAAACCTGAACAACAAAATAATACAGCTAAAACAAACAAAAACTTACTTAAAATAATAAAAATCATCAAACTAGAACAAATTGCGATATGGTACTAAAATGCTTACAAACTATTCATATTTAAAGTAAATTACATTCGTTATGCATAAAACATAAAGTTCGTTATATAATTATTCAGTATAATTTATTTAATTATATATCCGGAGATGTAATAAGTAATAAATTCCTAATTCTAAACTAAAATAATTTAAATGTATATACAAAATACAATAAAATTATTCTAAAAGGCTTATGGTGGAGGGGATAGTGCCCAAAACGCTGGCCGCATTACCACGCTAAATTTTTTGACCCAAATATAAGCCAGCATTCTGGTCACACGTCGCCTCCACCAGGCGTTTTGCCAAGCCCCTATAGATTTCATGGGTTGCCGGCCGCCACGGTCCTAATGTTTCTACCCCAAACGACACAAATCTACTTAAATAAATGTGCGTAAGCACCGACCATTAGTGAAAGGATTCCGTGAATCGCATTGATGAATGAATAATTTGATGTAATTTACGGATGACTCTTACCCTTTGACCTTTCCCCTGAAACCTCCTGAAATGAACTACGCCCACGCCTGGTTATATTGTCCCACAATCACAACTAGGTGGTGAAGTGATTTGGTGTCAATGAACGATAATTACCATCGAAGTAGGTGAAGCACCAAAATCCACACTAACCCTACTTCCTATGAATATATAAATGCGAAAGTTTGTGAGGATAGATAGATGTTTGTTACTCAATCATGCAAAAACTACTGAACGGATTTTGATGAAATGTGTTATGTACCTTAGAACCTGAAAAAGGTTCGTAATAATATTAATCATAATCATTTATTAATTGCAAATATGGGTACAATTGGTCTTGTTGTTAAAATATTTGTAGCAGTGCTCCATATCTAGCCATATTACGGCGTGCAGTTAGACAGAGGAAATAATACAATATAATAAAATTAGTAATATATATTTTGTTATTATTGTTAGACATATTTTTACTTTTTACTTTATTTTTGCTGTAATTTAGATTAATTTTATTAGGTAATTGGCTAAGGCCGCCAAATAAATAAATAAATAAATAAATAAATAAATAAATAAATAAATAAATAAATAAATAAATAAATAAATAAATAAATAAATAAATAAATAAATAAATAAATAAATAAATAAATAAATAAATAAATAAATAAATAAATAAATAAATAAATAAATAAATAAATAAATAAATAAATAAATAAATAAATAAATAAATAAATAAATAAATAAATAAATAAATAAATAAATAAATAAATAAATAAATAAATAAATAAATAAATGAATGAATAAATGAATAAATGAATAAATAAATAAATAAATAAATAAATAAATAAATAAATAAATAAATAAATAAATAAATAAATTAATAAATAAATTAATAAATAAATAAAAAAATATCGTAGTAAACAAAGCTTATTCATTAGTCAATAGTTCAGCAGCAATTTACCATTTGTACAGAAAGACAATTAACACGAAGACGTACAGTACAACCAACATATATAAAATAACAAAAAACGTACAAAATTAAATACAACATATTGTCATACTAGCTGCACCCCACGGTTCCACCTGTGGTATCCCGTAATAAAAAGTTGCCTATATGTTATATATATGCCTATATGGTATAAGCTATCTCCATTCTAAATTTCACTGAAATCTGTTGATCTTTTACAGCGTGTAGAAGTAACATAAACACACACTTTTTTAATGGACACACATACAAACTTTCGCATTAATAATATTAGTGTGATATTTATAATATACATTGGTCTTGTGGTGATAGGTAGTTTGTGATGCCGAAGGGGATTACCGCTCTGTACATAATGTCTAGTGTCATTGACACTCGACGTAGTTTCAGCAAAACCCCGCAGGCGAAGAGATATTTGTGGCTTCATTTTGTGCTTTGCCGTTATTCTATCCCAAATAGAACTATAGAAGCTCTGACAAAGTGCAGTGTTAGAAAATTTTACGGTATAAAGTTCTTAGAATCGTTAAAACGTTTTACGTTTATGTTTGAAGCGTAGAGAGGTTTGAAGTAAGTTTATTCTGTCTAAACTATTCAATAGAATAATTGAAGGGGTTTGATATCGGTCTCTAAGTTCTTTAATATGAAAATGGGTCTCACTAATTCAGCAGGGGAATTGTCTAGACTATTCCCCTGTGAACAACGGTTCCGAAGGCGTTCAAATATATCTCCACAAATGCACTCATATCTCCACTCTCAAAGTCCACGTCCCAATCCCTATTACAATCACGATCGCTAAAAATGATCGATATCGCAGTTTGAAGAATGCTAATACCTTCCAAATTTGAAATTGAAAGCGATTGAGATTGTTTTTTAAGTAAGACGATTCCCCTGCTGCTTCTCAAATACCTCTTGTACTACTTCTACCTTTCAGTATTTTTTTTAATATTTGTTTTTTTTTTACCTCAGAACTCCGTCATTCATATACCGATTTGGAAAATTCTTTTGCGTTGGGTTCAGTATAGATACAAATTAATGTTGAATCAAATGAGACTCATCATTAATCATCATTGCAGTATTAATTGTAGTCAACTGAAGCTAATTGTCCTTATTACCTATTGTCAGACTTAATAACATTCCATTACAATTAAGAAATGTTTGCTATTATTAGCTATATTGATACTATTAATGTTTCAAGCGTCTATTTTTGTGTGTTGCCTATATAATTTTTAACCCCCGACGCAAAAGGGGGGTTGTTATAATTTTGACCACAATGTGTGTCTGTCTGTGGCACCGTAGCTGTTAAAAGGGTGATCATATTGGGATGCGGTTTTCTTTCATTTGAAAGCGGGTTTTCTAACGGTAGTCCTTAGACATGTTTTATCAAAATCGTTCAGCCGTTTTTTTTTACTTTTTATAAATTTTTGTGTCGGGATTTTTTTAATTCGTAGTTAACTGAAAGTCACAGTCTACTTTAAAATTGATCGCAAAATAATCAAAATTTAATTAATATATATTTATTTAGGAAACGAGTAAAACCGCAGGGAGCAGTTGTAATATGTACTCGGTTATAAACACTACTGTTCATACCTGCCCTGATGCTGCAAAGTCGCTTTGTAGTATTGCAGTGCCACCTAGAATAATAGTTGCAATTTTCGGCACTACACTGCTTTCAACACTTTATTCACATTTTTTTTATGTAATTGAATGATGAGACGAGCTGGTCGTTTGCCTGATGGTAAGCAAGCCCATAACAGTAACAGCACCACCAACAACTTTGTTTTGCAAAATTCTGCGCGGCGCTGCACCGCGCTCGTCACCCAGAGACAATTAGCTGCTGAGTCTCACAATGCCCAGTAATTTCGCAGGCTACAATGCCATTCAAACCGGAATACAGTTATGCTTACGCACTACTGCTTGGCGGCTGAATAACTGGCAAGGCAAAGCGGTGGTATCCACAAAGACGGCCTCTCGCATACGAGAAACCTACCGCCAGTAAACATTAACCTACATGATCATAAATTACTTTTACGGTCATTTCAGTTTTAATAATGATGTTTATACAAAAGCATTAGCAATTAGCACATTCATTAAATCATCTAATTAAATAAATAAAACGCTACAACTCATTAAAATAATACTTAGGTATTTTAATATTTCACGTAATAAATATTTTAACAACTGTGAGAGCTAAATGTGTTTATTATGCAATTGACCTTCATAGACATTTAATTTTTAGTTTTTTGTATATTTGTGCCAATCTCCACAGGACCAGCAAGAAACCGTCTATTCCCAGTTGTAAAAAGAAAAAAACCGGGGCCAAAATAAATATTTAATAGTTGAAATTGCTAAGTACTGACATTTTAAGGCGTGTAAGTCCCGTTCAATTTTGTAATCTATATATAGTTGTTGTAGAAGTTATATGGTATATCTTCTTGTAAAGATTATTGTTTTTTTTTTAAACGGGTGATTGCCTTTATCACTGAAAACAAACCTACACTCTACTTACTAAAACTAAACTAACTACTTGGAAGGAGTAGCGATTGGACATTTGGACAACCCGTAGACCATTTAAGGTCTATAGATAGCTCAAATGCTCCAACCCAATACCAGTTGGCAGAATACTTGTAAAGTCTCTTGAGAGTCAAGTTTCTAAACATTTGCTAATGCTCACTCGAATCAAAGCATATGGGCAAATAACGTTGTAATACGGCCTAATTCTGGGTATTCGCCAAGTACAAACAGTCCGAGATACGGTTTGAAAATAGAAATACCTACGTAAATGTGTACTTAGCATCATTTACTCCATCAAATAACTTTAATATTTGATGGAATAATCCTTTGAGGATTGATACAAATCAGTAAACATTCATGCCAAAGTCATATATAGGTTGTAAACATAATATATGATAAACTAGTTGCGCTGCGCGGTTTTACTAGTGTAGAATATATGAGTAGACTTCGTCGGTCGCTGCCGCGGCACGCTCGTTTGGATCGCTCGGCTCGCGCTAACCCTGTACCACCGTCTTCATAATGAAATAATCTTTATTTTCATTTAATTTTAATTCAATAATCAGACCGGTGCAAAATGCTAGTATCGATTTACCTGTTTATACCTGGCTACCCGAGAGTTGTGACCGGAAAAGAATAGACAACCTAACGTTTGCATATTCTATGGGCTTCATACTTTCGATTGGTATAGAATTTGTCTAATAATCAAACCGGTGAAAAGATTAAAAAAGAGATTATTATTATTAATTAATCATATCATGGACTGAAATTTGTTAGACAACCAATATATTTATTAACCAATATATTTAATAATATATTTATTAAATATATTGGTTGAAATAATATATTTATAACCAATATATTAGACAATGCAATATACTTATTGACATATTAAATTAAATATAAAATACGTTTCATCAAATAAACATCTCGGTGAAGGTCTTTCTATATCGGGATCTTAGACCATTAAAAAAAAACGACCAGCTCACATGGATGACAACAGCTGCTTCGTAGCAAATAATTGCCTACCGAAAAACGTTTAAAATTTTTGCTGGTCATTTATCAAGCGCGTCTAGTTTGGGATCCACAACAGTAGTATTAAGGTCGTATCCATCAGCCGCGATGTCACACTATTGTAAAGGATACGGTATGCTGAAGTAGCCACTTTCTGAATGTATATAGTTGTTAATGACCTTTTTGAACGGCTACGACTGCCTGCTTTACAGAGTTAGAGCAGGCCGGCTGACTGATATTGACGTATAGACGTTAGTCTTTTGTAAGATGGTGGATGGTGAATAAAATATAGTTTTTTTTTGTTTCTTTATTGAATCTCGGCCAAACACACTTTTTAAGGTTTGACACACTTTGATATTTTTGTCCCCTACCTACATTCAAATTGAAATATTTGTACATCCACACGCCATTCATCAAGCGAGTCCAGTTGGGCAGTATCCAGGTCGGATCCATCAGGCGGCGTGTCACACTATTGTGATTGATAGCGCGGCGTGACATCGACATTTTGTGTATTTTTAATGGCTCCAGTTCTCTAGTCCGAGTTTTGCGTGACACGGTTGCTGTAATTGTGGAGTAAAGGTAAAAACTTAATCCGAAACGATTATAGAAAACTTATTAAAACTATATGAATTACAGGCGGGCACCACAACGATAAGGCGAAGACCTAAGAATTTACTTGTAATGGTGGTAAGAAAGAAAGAAAAGACATTTATTCAAAACATACACGCGATGATTACATTGAACTACAAGAATATACTATATTTTAACAAATAATACTATAATTAAACATGACATATAAATATAATATATTAGAACAATAAGTTCTAATATATATATATATATATATAAAGGTAGCACACCGCACCATATCAAGCTTCTAACGAATGTTACAGTGCAGGTGAATACTCATTGTTGAGGTCAGTTTTCACTGTTGTGTCTATTTTTTTGATAAACGATTGACCCAAAGAAAACTAAATATTACGTTGTAATTTAAAAACATCTAAAGAAGTTGTCACATACCTCAAATTGGGGTTACCCGAATCACTGACAGCGCTACAAAGTTTTTCTATTTTATTTTTCATTAAAATGAAAGTTCGCCACTTTTGTTTGTTTTAATTCTGAAATTGTTCAAGTTGAAATTGTTTCATGGTTTAGATAGGAATTTATGAAAATGCTTTTACTTTCCAGTCGGATTCAGAATTTAAAACAAACACAAACCATTTTTTGGTAAAAATTAGGTACTAATACATTTCTCTACATACAGGGAATTCTAGTTAGGGGCCAGGATCTATGTTTGTGATCGGTGGGCGTATTTATTTATTAACTTTTATTATTTAGTCTGCGTGATATCGTACCAAGATATCGATATCGTACTGCGTCATATCGTAAGTTTGGAAAAATATTGGGAAGACTAAAACCAACATACTTTACTTCATAGAGCATGAAAACAGCTGCAATGCAGTGCTTGACTTTTTCTTTTTTTTTGCATATTGTTTTTACTTTATTTTATTGTCTTTAAAGATATATTTTTTCTTATACTAACGACAAAGATTACTTAAAATTAAATAATGCTAAATGCACCACCAATTAAAGGTAAACACAGCGTTCAAATATGAAGTAACAGAAAATATGAGCTTTGACAGTCCAAGAAACGGAACCGTGGTCTACGAGGCATTTTCATACATCGTGTTTTGTTCTCTAAGAGAATGCAGCCGCTTTGCTGACGCTCATAACTGCTGTCAGCAGTGGGAACGTAATGGGCTCATGATGATAGTGATTTTATCTTAGAGTGCTTGTCGCAACCCAGCGTAATAAAGCCACAGGTCTAAAAAGTTTTTGTAAAAGGTTTGCATCACAAATTCGGCGCCCAAGCCTGTAGTTTCTATAGCAAAGCTACAATTGCGCCTAGAGCCAATTGGGTTTAATTTCGTTAGCATGAACCACTTGTGTTCCGAATACAGTTCCAATTTACCCTTACTACGTGGTTTTAATTGACTGCTGTAATTTCAGCTGGATGAAATTGTACTCTATTGTTTAAGGATTAGAAAATGAAATGATCTAACAATCATCATCATCATCAGCCCATTACATTCCCACTGCTGGGACTGGGGCCTTCCCTCGTAGAGAGAGTATGGGCCATAATCGACCACGCTGGCCCAGTGCGGGTTGGATGTTACATGTCCTTGAATTTTTGTGATAAATTCTTGGACATGCCGGTTTCCTCACGATGTTTTCCATCACCGTTTTTAGAGCGAGTGTTAAATCCGCACATAACTTAAGAAAGTCAGTGGTGCGGGGCCAGCGGGATTCGAACTCGGGTGCGTCGGATGGAAAGTCGCACGTTCTCCCACTGAGCTACACGCGCTCTCACAATCGCGATCTAACAATGCGTTGCTTCAAGATCACATCAATTCAAACTTTCATTACATTATTCTTGAAATGTAATAAACTTTTATAGCTAACTCCATAACGCAGCATGTCAATTAATATTAATTACCTACGAAAATTAGTGCTTCGTTCATTAAATTAAGTATTTTATGTATACAATGAAATTATATAAATCATGAACCATAATCCACCATGCTGGTCTAATACGCATTGGTGGATGTCACATGTAATTGAAGTTTTGTGTTTTATTCTTGGACGTGCCGGTTTCTTCAAGATGTTTTCCTTCACCGTCTCGAGAGCAAAAGTTAAATCCAGGCCAGCGGGATTCGAATTCCGGTGCGTCGGATCGTAACTAGCATGAGTTCCCGCTGACCCACACTCGCTCTTAATAATATAAATAAAGATAATACAATCTTAAAATGTTATCTGACTTCGAAACTATCGCAAAACATTCAGACCTAATCTGACGTATAGGCCTATCGATTAAAATTCTGTTAACCCGTAAGTACCTGCGAGCTACATTCGACCTAAAGTTCAAATGTTCCATAGCTGGCCGTTCGCAGCCGTCCCCTTTGACGTTGAGCCATTTGTGCTCGTTTGTGGCGAGTGGATTTGCCGAGGTACCTTTGACAACTTATCAACAAGCTAAAGGTTGCTTGACAATTTCTTTAGACTGATAGCAAAGAATACTATTTTACCAGGCCTAGCGCACCTCGCACTGTAGGTACGAAGCTACAAGTACATAGCCGGACATCGACGGCGGGTCGCGCGTCGTTACACGTGTCGCGAAGAGATAAGAGCTATGCGATAGAAAGATAGGCGCTCTGTAGGTTAATATGACTGGTAGGTATGCAGCGCTACGCGAGCTGAATTGAATTTTATTGCGTCATAGAAAGAGTCGCAATTTGTTTAAATTTTTTTGCGGAGTCATGCTTCTGTCCCTTAGTTTTCTGTGCTATTACTTACTTACTGATAGTAAAAATGTATGTAGGTACTCGCATTCACGCTAATTTAAGTGGCAAGCGGAAACTCGTGCTACTTTTGATTTGACGTACCGGAGTTCGGACCCACTTGGCCCCGCAACAACTACTTTCTTAAGTTATATAGATTCATCACTCACTTTGTTCTTTCAAAGTAAGGAAAAATATCTTGAGGTAACCTCTTTATACAATAACCAACACATTCAACGATAGGTGCCATACTCTATCTCTTTATGAGAAACTAGCTGCACCCCGCGGTTTCACCCGCGGTTTCCCGGGATAAAAAGTAGCCTATGCGTTATTCTGATGAATAAGCTATATTATTGTAAAGTTTCATTAAAATCCATCTAGTAGTTTTTGCTTGAAAGAATAACAAACGTACATATATCCATACATCCATACATACATACAAACTTTCGCGTTTATAATATTAGTAAGGATGGGCTGAGTTCCACCATTAGGAAAGCAAAGGCCTTTGAAAGTGGCAACCTGCTTTTACAGATTCGGTCACATTTTCAATTTCAATTAATGTTAAGACAATTTCTGCGCTTTACTAATATTAATTAAACATCTTCACTTTTTGGGGTTTGAGATAACCTTAAAATTTACTGAACACTATTGTTGCTAAATTAAAAAACTAGATTGATTTAAAAGGTTGATCAAAAATGTGAAATTATTTCTATAAAAAAAGAGTTTGGTCTATCAACAAGTTTAAGGTTATTGGCCAATCGACCGTTGGGTGTTTTAGGTACAAGCGCAAGTCAATTATGGATAGGTATTTGAACTGAGTCAGTCAACCTGTAGCTCACTAAATTTTGCCTTGTCATAGAACGAGTGAGTTGCTTTACCAAACTGGAATGATTTCATTGTGTGCCTTATATTTGCTCAAACATACTCACGTACTGTCTTCTATCTCTATCTATTCTATACCATTATAAAAATGGAAAAGAGCCAATTCTGTACATTGAATATATTTTTGCAAAACCAACTGGGATTGACTATTTAGAGGGTACTAAACACGAATCTATGGTTTTTAGATTTTTTCTTTGTTTGTTTGCTTGTGTGTTTGTTTTGGAAACTGCTGAACGGAATTTAATGCGGTTTTTTGGGTATGGTAGCATTAGTCCTATTTCATGGCGCTTGCGAACTTTTGGTCGCAAGTAAACTAAACTCTACAAGCGATCAAGCGCTGCATGTTTTAATAGTTTGGTTAGACGACATTAGCGCTGCACCGCACTTTAGGCACTTTTAGGTCTAACTCACCAGCAATTGAACAAATAGTTTTTATGAATGCGTTTGTCTATCGGTAGAATATATGTCAATGTCTCAAACACTTTGTTATTGAAACCATCACAGCGATATGGTTTTTTTACAACGGACTGGGTCTGCGTTTGACCACAATCTTACCTGATGGGAAGTGACGATGTGATCGAAGATGTAGCATAATAAATTACCCAGTAAATACTTATTCACTTTTGATTTGAACACACCCAGATTGTACTTATGTGGAAATAGACGAAGGCAAGGCATTCCACTCCCTTGACGTTCGCACTAAAAAGGATGACCCAAAACGTTTAGTAAGACCAGGCGGAACTTCTACCGTGTAGTGGTCGTTGTGCCGATCTTCTAGTTGTCCCATGGTGGAATGGTGCTAATTTTGTTCTTCTCTCGTGCGGTGTGTGGCCAACCCTGGTATCGGAGTTTTTAGACCGCCCACAGGCCTCCGACATAGCCTAACGATTGGTGTCCTAATATAACAACTGGGACCAACTGTAGCTGTGTAGCGCTCTGATGTAAATACCACACAAACGGTCACCCATCCAGGTTGTGACCGCTGCGAACGTCGCTTATCCTAGCAGGTCTATTACGTACGGCTAGGCGAGTTACGCTACGAGCGCTATAGTTGTTGATTGTATAACACTTGTGTATAATATATGTATGTATGCATACTGGCACACGTTCGTCAAGTTAGGGTTAATTTTACTGTATTAGACAGTCATCACTACTTTCGCACATTAAATGAGCTGTCACGGTTTCGTACGTTTTTTCTCACTACGAGGTCTAATTGATCCGCCGACAAGGCGAAAGGTTCCCCTGATTCATTAGCGAACGAGCTGGAGTGTTCTCGGTTCCGATTAATTTACCGGCGCAAAAACGCTTTCTGTGTCTGAGTACTTGTGGGTTGAAGATGGAATGTAGGCAAAAACATTTTCTGTGTAACCAAATTTGCGAAAGGACTTTGCCTCTAGATATTTCTTCAAATTCTTTACCGAAGGTACTTAGCTTTTTAGCATGATTAATGAGGTATGAATGACACTTCTATTAAAGGGACCCTAAAAAACCTAATTCTTAATATTACTACGATTCTATAGCGCTTGTAGCATAGCTGGCCTAGCCTTTCGTAACAGATCTTCTAGGTTAAGCAACGTTTGCAGCGGTCACAACTTGGATGGGTGACCGTTTGTGTGGTATTTTCAGAGGGCACGTTGAACCGTCGGTCCCAGTTGTAGTCTTAGGACAACAGTCGTTTGGCCATGTCGGAGGCCGTCGGGCGGTATAATTTTCCCGACACGAGGATAGGCAACACACACACATGAGAAAAGATTTTTTAAAAGGTTACACCTTTATTACTGAAAACAACTCTACACTCTACTAACTAAAACTAAACTAACTACTTACAAGGAGAAGCAATTGGACAACCCATAGACCATTAAAGGCCTATATATAGCTCAAATGCTCCAACCTCCAACCCATTACCAGTTGGCAGCGTACCCAAGATGCTGGCAGTATTACCCGTTTGGTGTGGAGAAAAATACGCACAAAAAAACACATCCAAAAAAAAAAAAAAACACAAAAAAAAGACTTTGGGTCCGTGGGGACCGGGAGCTCTTCGTATTTTCAAAAGTCTTTCAGAGCGCCTGATCGATGCGACGCGTGACCAAAATGCTGGAACATATTTGGCTCAACGTATCAGTATTGCAATCCAAAGGTTATTGACCGGAAGTTGTTAAGTCAAAACACGTGATTCCTCGTGGTCCAGTGAAGTGCCGACAGGTGGAGCCTCTGAGTATTTAGGACTCAAAGGGTACACAACGCGGTGATAGAGTGGTGTTAGAGACAGAATAAGCAATGAGTTCGTCGAGTTCGTTGTCCCATCCTGTCATATTGACACAGAACCGAGGGAAGAAAACAAACAGGCCTCTTCACAAAATGATAAAGGTAGCTTCCGGAATGTATGCAGACTTACCGAAGCTCGGGTCGCCTCCTTCAATGCCATCTAATTAAAATGAAAATCCTAGAGTGTAACATGTCCAGTGGTGTAATAATAAAGATTTATCTAATATCATCGTTAAACAACATCTGGCGGACAGAGTCATTTTGACGACAACGTATGGACGGCGAGTAGATATGGCCACTGAATTCGTAAAACAATTTTATTTGTTAAACTTTAATTAGTTTCTAATTTATTACTATGTATTGTTTATATCATAAGTTTCAATATTTTTATCTAAAAGAATACCTTTATTACCTACCTATGGATCTTTGTGTCTGCAATAAATAATTATTAATTTATGTTATGTACGAGTATTCAATTAACGCAAATGTGACAATTCCGAAATTAGTTCAACTAATGAAAATTGGCGAAACGTCTCTATTTATTAATCGAATAATAATTATTAACTTCGTCGCATCTAGACGTGCGATCATAATGTAATAAAACAGGTGCCACGACGTGGAGGGAAGATGCTTCATTAATGTTATTACATCACTCATTACGCCCACCTGCCGAGTCAGTTCTAAAACCGAACAGGTTTGCTGTTGACTGACGGGGCCAAAATAACATCTATCTTTATAATTTTGGCCTCTCAGGTGAGCTGTCGATTATAGCTGAATTCAAATAAGTCAGTAAGAACATAAAACTAGGAAAATATTAAAAGCTTTCGCTAAGTCGAGTCCAAATGGTCGCTAGGTTGTCGCCCCTTTTCGATTCAAACTCCGGGGCGTCGGATCGAAAGTAGTATGAAGATTAAAAAAACCAGTAAGAAAATTGAACTACGAAATTTTAAAAAGGCTTTCGCTAAGTTGAGTACGAGTTGTCGTTCGGTTGTTGCCCCTTTTCGATTCGAACTCCAGGGCGTCGGATCGAAATTCGCATAAAGATTTAGTAATAACATAGAACTAGGACATGTTTAAAAGACTTTCGCTAAGTCGAGTCCTGGTCGCTCGGTTGTAGCCCCTTTTCGATTCCAACTCCGGGGCATCGGATCTAAAGTCACATTAAAATTTAAAAAAGCCAGTAATAAGATAGAACTAGGACATGTTTAAAAGGCTGTCGCTAATTCAAGTAAGGATATTCGCTCGGTTGTGGCCCCTTTTCGATTCGAGCTCCGGTGCGTCGGTTCGAAAGTCGCATAAAGATTTAAATAATTATTTTTTAGAAAAAAACAAAAACCGACTTCAATGTATCTTCGAAGTCCAAGGTCACATATCGATGAAATTTATAAGGGACCACTTCGTAGCTATACTGAACCCGACGCAAAAAGAATTTTTCAAATCGGTTCATAAATGACGGAGTTCTGAGGTAAAAAAATAAAAAAATAGAGATTAAAAAAAAAATACAATCGAACAGAGAACCTCCTCCTTTTTTTAAGGCGGTTAAAAAGCCAGTAGAACTAGGACAGGTTTAAAAGGCTGTCGCTATGTTGAGTCCGGATGGTCGCCCGGTTGTGGTCACTTTTTGATTCAAACTCTGGTGCGAGTAGTATATATGTTATTGGGCATTCTGCCTCAATTTTGTTTCCGTTAGGACCGCTTATGTTATTGAGCGTTCTGCGTCAATTGAAGTGAAGGAAGGTGAATGCAGTGAACCTGGAGGAGCGGAAATTGAGGCAGAATGCCCAATAACATACTACTGGTGCGTCGAATTGAAAGTCGCATGAGTCGATCAATATTTTATCGCTTCTCTTCACTTGTAATGATAAAGGAAAATCTGCTACCGAATCATTAACTTTATTGAATTGAATCATTACTTTGTTAAGGTCTGATATGATAATTTTGCATGCATAAATGCATGCTTACCAATACCCTAACATTTAAAATATTAAAAAAGTCAAAGAAACCATAGTAATGATTGCACAAGCATATGTTTTGATAGCCAAGTTCGGGCGTCGGGACGGAAGTCCGCAGACGCAGGTTCAAATCCTGAACGAAGAATTTCATTTTGCTTTTTGAATATTCAGAATGTGTGTGTTACTAATATTTAAAATAACACCGGTTCAAAAGCAAATAAATAGAATCAGATTCTGCATATGTAATTAAGCCTTACCAGACCTGGAAATATTTTCATAAAATCAAAAGAAAATACAACCAACAAAAAAGATACTTCTTCTTACAAGGGTGTTGTACGAGCAACCTTTGTATTAGAATAATGTAAATAAATCCCATGAAAAATTCAGTCACGGACAGTATTCCGCAATCACACAGGAAAAACACAGTTAGGGATATAAACCACATTTAAGGGACGTAAAAATAAACAAACAATACAAAATTTGTAAAACACCGGCCCTTTGGCGGAAATGTTCCATTTTCTCTTTCATCTCCGCGGTCGCGGTCAAAAGTATCCTCGTACCTAAGTTCGTAAAGGGTTGACCTCCGTACTGCAGTACAAAACAGAGACCTAACTAACACCTAGGAATACTAAATGTCAAGTTTTATAAACAGTCGGAAAATCAAGAATCCTTTATTCTTGGTAACTTTTTCAGAAGATGTTATAATATTCACGACTGTCTTTAAAAGATGTAGACGTCCCAAGTGTGGGAAAAATTTATAAATTAAAGCAAGGTCCACCAGGTTAATGGTTTTTTGATAGATGGTTAAGGTATTGCTAAAATTATCATTTAGATTTTGTATATGACTTTTACACCGCAAGTCCGAAAAATGCCATCTAGATAGAACAAAATGTGTGGTTGACATATTTGTCATGCAAGATGGCTAGTTGAGTGTTGTGAAATGTATGAAGACACTTCCTTATGGAAGCTTTGACGATACATGTCACAACAAGCATGCCTAACTACAGCGTCCGTGTTTCTCAATCGTGTGTTATTATATATGTGGGTAGGAACAATGTGTCCAATGGTTCCTAACCGCTCGATGCTTGGTTGTTGTGCACAACTACCCATTTTTGTAATAATTTAAAGTATTTTTTTCTGTACGGGGGTGACATGGTCACTAGGTGACAAAACCCCTTCCTAATTAATAAAGATTAAAAAAAAAAAAAAAAAAAAAAAAAGATGGCTAGTTATATTTTGTCTTCGTACTTTGCTACAACATTTTTGCTAAGAGTACAGAGTACGGTTCCCAAATTTCACTCAAATCGTCGTTGCGGTGTGAAGAGGAAACAAACACACTAACAACATACAAAATTTCGCATTTATAATATAAGTAAGACTGAGTGTGCGTTCTTCTCCGACAATTCATAGTATTCTGTGACATTCTGAACTGTCAAAATACCAATATCAGTTGATAGACTATGAATAGACTATACTTTAGAGACCGAGTTCAGTCTCTGTCTTTTTCAATACTGCGAACTAACAAAGGTCAACTCTCAAATGCCCGACGCAGATAGCAATTCACTATAATGGTGCCTGAGATAAAGTATCAAATCTTCTAAGTGCGACTTAGTAATAGTTGTGGTTAGTAATAGTGGAATCTATTCTGTGGTTACTTGAAACCAGGATCTTGAAGTTTCTCGAACTGTTCAATTCTGTAGTGAGATTCTGATCTTTTAGAAAAGGGATGTTCAAGGTTCAGCGTAGAAAGGAGTATTAGGTTGTATAAAATAGTTTTGTGAGAGAGAGATAACAACATGTAATAATAATTGGAATTAAGGTCTCGGAACTTTCTGGTATTTTAAAAATGACCCTTTCTATCTACTTAGAAAAAGTCTAGATAGATATAAACCATGTTTTAAGTGCGATTGTGGATTACCTACCACTTAGAGGTTGGTATCGCAGAGAGCTGTAACTGTACACCCCTCAGACGGTCTGATGGGTTTTATTCAAGTATCAGGGCTGAAGCTTTTGCGTAAAGTATACATTTATTTTAGTTGCCAGTGGTAAATAATCAGGCTCAAAAACCCGGTCGTCTCATCGTTTCGTATAATATTAAATATCAATGTACATATATAGGTAAATAATTATTATTCAATTTCAACTATCAATATATATAAATATAAAATATTGATATTATAAATATTAAATTATTATAATAATAATTTAATATATATTTTAATGATGATATTTTAATTAAATTTTCTATGATTCCACATACTTGAGGCCTTCCCGCGTGTTTTTTTTTGCGTCGACATTGTGGCACCGCGTTATATATTATATTGTTATCTATTTATTATCATCATCATCATCAGCCCATCACGCTCCCACTGCTGGGACACGGGCCTGCTCTCATAGAGAGAGAATGGGCCATAATCCACCACGCTCGCCCAGTGCGGGTTGGTGGATGTCACATGTCCTTGACTTTTCAGGAAATATTCTTGGCCGGTTTCCTCACGATGTTTTCCTTCACCGTTTTTAGAGCGAGTGTTAAATCCGCACATAACTTAAGAAAGTCAGTGGTGCGGGGCCAGCGGGATTCGAACTTGGGTGCGTCGTATCGAAAGTCGCACGTGATCCCAATCAATGTATATTTTAATATTATTACGTCGTTCTTTCTCACGGATTATTTATACACCCGGTTCTTTAGAAGGCTTGCACGGGGATATGGGATCACCGCGTAGAGGCCCAGACTCAGATCATTTAATTTAAATTTGTAGTGGGCAACACTTATCGGGGACTGTCTCTGAGTACATCAATAAGGAGAAACAATCAAAGACAGCCCCGGTAAGTGCGAGCACTAAATGAGGTATGGCTTTTTTTATAAGAACTGATTTTATTTTTTAGGTAACTTCTCATCGCAGCTGCATTTTAATTGGGTAAGTTACATTAATATACATTTTTTGATTGTTAATTTTTGCGAATAAACCTCTTAATAAGAAATGCTATATAATACTATATATAAATTTGTCCCCAAAGAGTGACCTGGAATTTTATAATTCCAAATATATATGTACTTATTATGTTACTTAAATAATATTTAATTTCTTGTGAACATAATCTACGAAGACCTTGTCTTTTTAATCAAACTAAAAAGTTTTAAATATCTATTAAGTGTACAAAGCGTTATCTGTTTTTGTTTAAATTAATCTACACGATTTTAATTTACTACAAAATGTCGAATGATGCGATCAAAACGTGTTTACAGAATTTCCAAAATTGTCGTTCCCGGAAAGCTCTCTAAAAAAATTGCCTTGTACTATGTATGACTACTGCTATGTAGGGGTAATTGCGCACTGGTAGTCCAAGTCCAAGACCGCTGGTCGCACTTTGAACTCAGATGCTTGTAGGTTAAACATAACTCGGACCAAAATAGTGGACTACATTTTGTCTTCTGTTTTCGCATGGTTAACTTAACATGGAGTTGAAACTTTAGCTGGCCTGAAGCAGGTGTATACATTCTCACAAGATTACTTGTTACTATTTCACCGCTAGTATTTTTTTTGCCTAATACTTAGACAGTCTACCACTTTATACTCCCTATTTACATTCAGTAGCAGTAAGTAAGTAGCGCCGTCATTGCCCGAATCCAAGCTCGAAATATAAAAATCGAAATATAAATATCTTTTATAGAGCTGTACATATTGAGTATTTTATAGCGCTGTAACTGTATGTCCAATTATTTATTTATTTTCGCAGTTTACCATAACAAGTTCGTGCGTCACCAAGGGCCTGTGCTGAAAACCAGCGTTGTGGGTTCTTCACAACATTATGCTGAGCACAGACCTTTTTTTGACTGCACTGTACACGGCAGCGATCTCCATACACACGCTGTGACTGTTTGTTTTATTCTGTCCTCCTGCACATGTGTATGTGCGTTGTTTGTTGTGTGCAGTTTTGTCAAAAATAAATTGTTTTTTTCTTTCTTTCTTTCTTTCTTAAATATGAATATGTGAACACTTACTCTGCAGCAGAATTTTTTTGCAAAATATTTACGACAACAGACGGTGTTACACGGGTAACAGCGCCAGGGGCTAAATTTGGGTACATGTCTAGTATGGTCTTTGCTTAGCTGTGCACAATAAAAATACTAGTTAAAATTAACGTCAGGACTATGCGATCAGTCATTTTGGTCTTGACCTATATAGTGCGCGACTGCCCTAAAACTGAAAATACAGACTGAACAGCTAACGTCAATCAATTAGTCCCGGCACTTCCGTCAACTTTACTCGCGAATGGAATGATCAAAGTGAGATCAATATTTGTCAAATGATAACAATTTTGGATTTCCCCTTTGTTGTCATCTCAATTTGAGCTTTGATTGTGATTACTCTGGTTTAAACTTAAATCGGCTGTATTATAGAATATAAATAAGATCTCAGAAGCATTACCGCAATTAAAAAAAAACTTTTACCGCTCTTGAGTTATTCTTTGAGTCTAATAAAGAAAATAATGTTTAATTTTTTTATTGTTGTAATTTATATTTCGAAAAAAAACCAACTACTAAAATGCAAAATGAATAATGACTACAAAAACTTGCGTGACACAAAACGCAAAAAATCTGCTGTCGCACTTCGATTACTGTGTCAAAAATCTTAAATCAAACCTATAATTTGTGAATAACATGAAGAAGTAATAGTCTACGACAAATTTTAATAATAATTTTTAATTAAACTAGACAACAAGTACATTAGATACTCGTATATCTAATGGTTTTAGTTCAATGCCCGTCTCAGTCCAAATTTGCTTTGATTACTAGAACTGCAGTTGCAAAGTTTGGATTTCGCAATAGAGAAAATGAAGATTCTTTGTGGACTAGACTCTTCATATGCAACCCAATCTATTGACGACGTCTTTAAAAATCGGGACAAGTGCAAATCGGACTTGCCCACCGAGGGTTCAGTATAAATTTGTAGGTAAATATTATATAGATCAGGAATCGAGTTTTTTAACCTCAATGATTGATTACGTACTTTAAATAAAGACTAGTAATATTTTTAATGATTTAATTACATATATAGTTTTAAGATTTTATCCTGCTTTTGTAGTATAAAACGATATTACTTGCCAATAATTATTTACGAATAACAATCTTACTTCATAGTTCTAGGACTTCTAGGTCAACGGAAACTACCCTATAAATTACATTAACATAGAAGTTTGTTTTTTTTTAACCTTCAAGGGACTGTAAACTTGAGTATATGGTTTTAATTTCAACTCAATACCTCCACGCGTTTCCGAGATAAAAGGTCTTGACAGACAGACGGACAACGAAGTGATCCTATAATAGGATTCCGTTTTTTACTTTTGAGGTACAGAACCATAAAACATCAAAGTCTTGATTAAAATAAAAGTCACTAGACCTGCTATCGTAACTCCGTTGATTTTCCTTTTATTTGAAAGTTTTATGAATTTTTATTCGTTTTTGCAACCAAATTCAATAGGAACTTTTGAGCAGATTGTAGATCTTTATTAACTTTACCGGTGCAATGGCTTAAAGTTGAGCATTTTTGCAATCAAACGCAATCCTTATCGTAATCTAAATTTGACAGTCTCTGAGGTGTAATGGTTCGGTTAGGTTAGTTCAGAGAGGTCAGCAATTTTTTTTTATGCAACTGAGCATTAAGACGAGCAAATCGTTCGCCTGATGATGAAACGCCTGTTGGCGTGGCGACGCCTGCTCATGCCGTAAAAAGTACGGCGTAGCACTGCACTGCGCTCATCACCCCGAGACATAACATCCGAGATATTAAGTCATATGCCCAGTAATTTCGCTGGCTACAATGACATTCAAACCGGAACACAGTAACTCTTGCACACTTCAGCTTGGCGGCAAAATAACTAGCAAAGCTGTGGTACCTACCCAGACGGTCTCCAGTGAGAGACCTACCACGAGAGACCTACCACGAGAGACCTACCACGATTACTACAAAAATAGTATATACTACCAAAATTGCGGATCCGACTTCCACAACAGGAAGTACTTTTAGTCTAAGAATCGTTTAAATGGCTAAAGTTTAAAGTTTACGAACTAGCACTGAAACTACAAGACCAGTTTAAACTAAATCTCTTATATATTTAGGTACTTTGCTGCACTGGCACAGATCAATAAAAATAGTAACACAGCACTGGTTAGGATTTCGAAATATCACTTAAACTATCACTTAAATTGCTAATGTTCGGTTTCTTCTTTTACATTGATTTAACTGTGCTGCAGTTATTTACCTATTCAAACAACAGCTTCGAAATCAATCAAATTCTAGATTGTTTTTAACCGAGTTCAAAGGGAGAAGGTTCTCTATTCGATTGTTTTTTGTTTTAATGTTTTTACGTCAGTACTCTGTCATTTATGAACCGATTTGGAAAATTCTTTTTGCGTTGGGTTCAGTACAGCTACGAAGTGGTCCCATATATATTTTATCAATATTTGACCTTGGAAGAAGATACATTGAATCTGTTTTTTATTTAATTTATAAAATGTATATTTGTTACAGAAATGTATGACAATATGTGGAGGGAGTTGGCTTGGTACTTAAGCAAAATGTCAGCCGAATCAATAACTAGCAATTAGTTACAATCAATTACTATTAATAACTTCTGATATCAGTTTAAAATATCATAATCATCATTCGAAATCCAACAGCGAGGCAAACACGCGTGGTAAGTCTTTTCGTATGCAGAAGGTAGTTTGTGTAGGTACTACCGCTTCGCCAGTTATTCTGCCGTCAAGCTAGTATGCAAGTATTACTATGTTCTGGTTTGAAGTGCATAGTAGTCGCGAAATTACTGGCAATATGAGACTTAATATTGATGGAGGTCTCATATAGCACATATGCAGCCTACAATGATTTTGTGATAATCTATTGCATACTGGCAGTTAGCTGTTATTACCTGATGTCACGAAGTAAATGAATATATTAAAGGAATACAGAACTAACTCTTTATTACTTGCTCATTGGAGACGTATGTCGTCATCATCAGCCCATCATGTTTCCACTGCTGGGACACGGGCCTTCTCTCATAGAGAGAGACGTATGTTATTAGGTCCCAATAAATATCCGATGTCTCGGGTTAATCGGCGCAAGGAGTGGTACGCAGTACTTTTTGTGGTATTAAAGGTTCTGGGTGGCACTGCCATTGATATAGGCAGGCGTAGATTATCGCTCCGTTCAATTAAAAAATAGCCCATTTACATTTTTAAAGAACAATCTGGTGGAGCATTGCCAAGGGCAGAGAAACTAGTAAAAGCATCTAAACTAGACCCTTAAAATCAAACCTTTTACTCGTAAATTCGAGTCAGGAAAAACCCCTATTTACAAAACATAAAACTGTTGTCCCTCCGAAAAGAATGAGCCATAAAAGACTAAACGGTAGTGATGGGAAAATAATCGTGAACATTTTTTAAGTTGATTTGAATACATTTATCGACATTCAGAAAAAAAAGACAGAAAAAGAAACCAACTTTTTGAAACAACAATCAAGGTATTTTTTCATTTGAATGAGCGTATTCTTACGAACTATTAGTTCAACAGTTCGAACAAAACTAAAAGACACTCCCAAGAGGGGTTTTTTTTTGGTTAGCCCAGTAAAGTGCGTAAAGTAAGTATTTTTTGACTGTTAACAATATGTGACAGTTCCGAATCCGAAAGGAAACAACAGATTCATTAGGAAACGACCTTCAGAGTGAATTAAAACAAGTATACGTTTTATCAAACAAAAAAACTGACTTCAATGTATCTTGGAGGTCCAAGGTCAAATATCGATGAAATTTATATGGACCACTTCGTAGCTATACTGAACCCAACGCAAAAAGAATTTTCCAAATCGGTTCATGAATGACGGATCTCTGAGGTAACAAACATAAAATATAAATACAATCGAATAGATAATTGAAGAGGAGGAGAGAGTCAGGCCTCCGTCGTCAGGTCAGGTCCAGGTCCAGCACCGTCTCCGCCGTTCCCAGCAGTCTTTTTTCCAATAACTTTCGTCTATCTGTCAGAGTCAAAAAGTCAGCCGGCCTGCTCTACGTCTGTAAAGAAGGCCGTCGTTGTCATCCAAAAAAGGTCATAACAGATAATTTACTCCTTTTTTTAAGTCGGTTAAAAATAACTCAGCTGGTCTTCTTCGGGTAAAATAGGAACTTTATAGGGTCAGAACCTTTAGACGCGGTCGCGTTGACGAATTGTTTTTTATTGTCTTATTATTTCTTATATCGTTGTTATTTGTTCTGTCACATCCCTAGATAGAAAGAATATAGCGTGGTCACGAATTCGTTTCGTGTTCAATGTGGTCTGAAATGTTTATTTGAGACTTCTTTATTGTAGAGCCGGTTTATAATAGCTGACTTTCTTATGTAGGTTTTAGCCTCTGGTTTTTCATTTTCTCATAGGAATATTGAATTTAAGGATGAAAAAAAAAATCTAAGGATGAAATCTTGTTATTACGTGGAACTGAGTGATGAGATGAGCATGTTGTTCACCTGATGGTAAGCGCCACGCCTGCCATAACGATGGCAGTGCCACCCAGAACTTTTAATAATGCATAGGACTGCATTGCGCTCATCACCCCGAGTCAAGATATTAAGTCTCATATATGTCTACAGTCTGGCTTCCATGCCCTTCAAACCGGAACACAGTAATGCTTGCGCACTTCTGCTTGGCCGTAGAATAACTGGCAAAGCTAAGGTACCTACCCAGACAGTCTCCCGCATACGAGAGACCTACCACCAGTAAATTATTACATGGTAAATTATAAAACTATTCTGTGGTTATTTTGTAGTTGTGCTATTGTGTGGTTTTTATTTTTTTTTGTGGATGAGTCCAGTCAATTTTTCATTATTCCTATGGCAACACGGGTATCAGCTGAAAATCAGCGCCGAGTTGCGTAAAACTCTAGGCATTTTATGCTGAGCTGAGCCCATTCGGCACATATGTTTATTATTTAACAGCCTCTGTGGTGTAGTGGTTGGGCAGGTTGGCTCAAATCTCATACACCACTGAGGTTGTGGGTTCGATTCCCGCGACGACGGGACAAATGTTTGTGCATAGAAAAAAAAGCGCAAGCATTTGTTTCGTGTCTGGGTGTTGTGGGACCATGGTCCTCATAGTTCCTGGTTCTGTAGATACAGGGAATCCTAGTTAGGGGTCAGGATCGATGCATGAAATCGTTTACAAAATATATTATATTTATTTATTGTATTATTTGTTTGTCGTGTGCCGAATAAATGGTTTTTCTTTCTTTTTTCTTTCTTTGGTTATGATTTGGATTGTTATTGGTAACTGTATCTCATGAACCATGATAATTAGACAGTTAAAATTTTCACAGATGATGTACTCGTATTTCTGTTGCCGTTATAACAACAAATACTAAAAAACATTACTTAACCGTCACGTACCTGGTTCTAACAGCTATACTACGTAAGCGATATACCAATGAGCTTGGAAGATAGATTTATTACTTCATTTTAGACCCCGTCTCTATCCCGTAGTTATTTGAAGTTATTGCCTTTAAGGAAAGCTCTGGATTTAGGGTCTTTCGAGACAATCCAAGGATTTGACAATAGGCTCTTACAATGAACTAACAACGTGTGATAGCAACACGTAACCCGTAGACAATTATAAGTACGCGTCCAGTGGGCCGCAACTCACATCATCATCATTATTATCATCATCATCATCAGCTCATTACGTTCCCACTGCTGGGAAACGGAAATTATTAGGGTATGCTGAGTCGGAGCCTTTTCCTGATATCGCGCAACATTCCACTATGCTGTATTTATTGTTTTCGTTTTGTCTTTATTTTAATATGTTCAGTGTAATGTTGTGTGATGTCCTGAATCATTGTTTTTTTCTTTCTTTCTTTTTTTCTAAATTATGGGCCATAATCCACCACCCTGGTACAGTTAGATAGATAGATAACACTTTAATACACTTAAAAAAAGAAAACAGAATTACAGTTGGTAATACATAATTAATAAGTACAATAGGCGTTCTTATCGCTAAGCAGCGATCTCCCACAGGGTAAGGAAAACGACATTTTAAAGAGGATAGTGTGTAGTAGATAATAAGTAGGACAAATGAAAGGGATGGGTGTCTACAGGAGGGATGTCTACCATGGGTGTCGCATAGCCTTTTGGCTGTCCTATGATGGAATAGACCTATCTTCTTCTTCTTCTTTCTTCTTCTTCTTCTTATATATAAAATTATCGTGTCACAATGATAGTTAAATTACTCCTCCGAAACGGATTTACTGATTTTTACCAAATTTTATATGCATATTCAGTAGGTCTAAGAATCGGCTACTATCTATTTTTCATACCCCTAAGTGATAAGAGTTGTTCACCCTTAACATTTTTTTTAAATATCTATGACAAAACAACGTTTGCCGGGTCAGCTAGTATATCTATATAATAATTAATAGTAGTGCATCAATTTGGGATATCACACCGGAATAGACTCTAGATGCTTCGCTATCTACACACACCTACTTACTGTAACATATATCAATTTAACATCAAAGTTGACCGTCACGTAGAGGCTCTATCGGCAATTCTCATAAGGTCTCGGAACCATGCGCTTCGGCATTTATCTCTCTTTTATAGCTTTCGTCCCCGTTCCGTAGTTATTTTGAGTTATAGCCTTTTGAGAAAATCCTCCATTGTAGGGGTAAACCGGTATACCATTCTAGGATTCGACGGATCTTTTTATCCGTTGGCTTATATATTATGTGTCAGGAATTCTGGCCAAAGAGCGTCGTATTTCGACGATTCAGAGGACGGCTGCAAGCGTCACCGCTGACACCGCGCAGTTGCGTCAATCGTCGCCGACAAAACGTGTCACATAAATATTTTAATATAAATTTAATTATATTAAATTGGAGTAATCTAAGTATATATTTATGTATTATACACGTATGATATATAAGTTTACATAGGTATACTCGCATACTTACTCGCAGCTTATAATATTTAAGTAGCCATTATCTATAAAAGTTCGTACCATTATCTATAAAAACGACAAAAAAATCATGTCTGTTGTATGGGACCCCACTTAATTTTTTTTTTATACTGTCTTAGTATTTGTTGTTATAGCGGCAAAAGAAATGCATCATCTGTGAACATTTCATTTGTTTAAATATCACGGTTCATGAGATACAGCCTGGTGACAGGCAGACAGACAGACGGACGGACAGCGGACTCTTCGTAATAGAGTCCCGTTTTACCCTTTGGGTACGGAACCCTAAAAACAATCGAATTGAGATCCTTCTCCTTTTTTAAAGTTGGCTAAAAACTCACAGTATGCATTTATGCACTGTTATCGTTTCCTTACGATGAGAGTAACGGTGTCGAATATCGCTTCACCATTCGAGTAGACCGTCACGTTTTCGATCGACAATAACCGTCAAGAGAAAGGGAAACGATGCGCTCGCAGATTTACGACTCCTTTTGTCGTTTTGGAGTTATCGTCTCTGGATTCTTTTGAGAAAGCCATTTTTATTATATTTTTATGCGATTTTATTATTTTAGTCGTAAAACTAGTGTGATTTCGTATGAGTTCTTAGAAAATATAAAATTTCACCATATTTTTTATTTTTTTTTATTTTTATGATACTGACTTACCTACTGCCGACGTAGGGGACGATGAAGAAGATATTCGTACCTACTACGTCCCGGTAAGACAAGATACAGGGCTGGAAGGAAATTTGGGGGCTCAGGCAGTGTGGTTTTAAAAGCCTAGATGGTGAAAGCGTCAATAGGTATGGTATTCCAAAGAGAACGAAGATAATCCTTGTCAAAGCATGATTACATAGAATCTAGAAGCAAGAAACGTCGCACAACAATGATTAAAGAGAACAGCTTAATAATAATATTAAAACAAGCGCTGGTTTCTTTCCCAAAGTTTACTTACTTTCATTTTGAACGGCAACATTGTTCTCGAACCCCGCTGACAAAGAAATTAAACAATTCTTCAAAAATAAACTCCATTGGGAAAATTAAAAAACTTGTGCTGAGTTTCTGCTATTTTGAAACAGTGTGCATTTGCTATTTTTCATATTCTTCTATACAAATGTAAGTGCTACAACTGTGAACCGTAATAAAATGGTTTAAGAGTTAAAATAGTTGCAAGTTTTTCTGAAGTTTTACAGTAACCGCAATAGCAGGAAAAACTATATTGGTTTAGTAAAACTTTTGTTAGAGCGAGTTCTTTTCAGCAAACAGCGATCGTTCAAACCAATTGGTTTCCTGTCGACCATTTCTATTATTAATTTACTTTCTGTGTTTGCTCAAGTTTCTTTTTTATGTGGGAATGGTTACTTCCAATGCCCCCGGACCTATAGTGTCTCAGGCTCGTATTTTTTATTTTACGCCTAATACATCTATGTGTGGCCACTATCTCGCGTGATGTGAAGCGATGATGTGGCCTACTAGCACATAGATCTAGAAAGAAAAGGCAGTTAAGCGGCTGCTCAGACCCGTCTCCCCGATGGTTTCTTGTATGCGAGACGCCCGCCGTCTGGGTGGGTATCACCGCTTTGCCAGTTATTGAGCCACCAAGCAGTAGTACGCAAACATAGTGTACTGTATTGTGTGTGTACTGTATTCCGGTTTGAATGGCATAGTAGCCAGTGAAATTACTGGGCATGAGACTTAAGAGCTAATCGTCCCTCTAAACTGAAATAACGCAGCGAAAATTTGGATTCGATTTAATTATTTGCTATCAGCAAAGCAAATAATCAGTCGCTACAAGTACATAATAATCATTGGATTACACCACAGAATACTAAGGGGCAGAAGCATCACTCCGCAAAGAAATTTAAACAAATAGTGACTCTTGCTATGACGCAATAAAATTCAATTCAGCTCGACACAGACATTGTAGTTATGTAGGCGTGATTTATTACCTAGATAGATAGAGGGCCATTAGTTATTCGTGATTAATACATTTAGAAAAAAACCTTATTTATTTTGTCATCATAGTTTTTTCCAGACCACAGAATAACTTACAGTAGTTCAAGGACACGAAATAAAAACTTTTGGCAGTTATTATTTATTCCGTGACAGGAACTGAACTCGAAACAGCGTGGCTGTACGAGAAAGTCATTCTAACCCACCGCCGCACCATAGAGACTGCATCCTATTACAAATATTATAAGCTAGCTGCGCCCCGCGGTTCCATCCGCGGTTTCCCGGGATAAAAAGTAGCCTGTTTTTTTTATTACCTGATAGGCAAGCATTTGACCGCAGTCTCATCTGATGTAAAGTGACGACGCGGTCGACGATGGATCATGCTTGCCTAGATATTCACTCGAAAGTCCTAAAGTACATACCGAACTACTAACCAAGTTAACTAAGCCAAGAAAACCAAGAACCAAGAAGGTAACTAACTATACCAAGTTTCATCAAAATCGGTTCGGATATAGCATGGACTGAGTATATATTTTTGACAAAAATATCGAATTCAATTCCACGGTGTATAGGTTTGAGATACATTCATTATTTTTATTTCGTTATAAAGTTTTTGCGTGGGTGTCAGATAATCATAATTGAACAATATTTTTAATAATTTATTTTGTTTATTTTGTTTATTGGTTCTGTAAATAAAAGTAAAATTTATTTTGTGTTGTTTGTATTAAGTTTTAAATTTGTTTTAGCTTTGTAGTATTGAAAGCAAGTGCAAATAAACTGATACGTCCACACCCGTCCGTAAAGCACCATACATCAGCATCGACGCACTAATGACGTCCAAGACTATAAATACACGCGGCTTTAGTAGCTATATATAATATTGTTTGGAAGAATGCCTGAGATGATCTACTGGCGATTGTTTCTGCGCGTATACATACTAGTATAGACAGAACCAACGCGCTTCTTTTTAGTGAGATAACTATAGCGATTTGTTGAAATAACTTATTTTTTACGAATTATATTATTGAAGTAGGTAATTGCCCATAATATAATGGTGATTACGAGCGAGTGTGGCTCAGTGGGAGAACATGTTTTCGATTTGACGCACCCGAGTTCGAATCCCGCTGGCCCCACACCAGTGACTCTTAAGTTATGTGCGGATTTAAAACTAGCTCTAAAAACGGTGAAGGAAATTATCGTGAGGAAACCGGCTTATCCAGGAATTTATCACAAAATTTCAAGGACATGTGACATCCACCAAACCGCACTGGGCCAGCGTGGTGGATTATGGTTCATACTATCTCTACAAGAGAAGGCCCAGTGGGAACGGAATGAGCTGATGATGTGATGTGTTATTAAAAAAAATGAGTATTAATTATTTCATTTGTAAATTAATGTCAGAAATTTTGTTATTTCGTCAAACTAAATAAGACTTAGGTAATTTTATTTGTCGCTGCCGCCTATTATTCTTTCCCTACACTACTTCCTGCAGATTTTTCCAACGGAAAATATTAAAACCCACCTGGCTAAATACGTGACGTGCACGGTCCCACTGGGTTTTGTGATGATAAATAACTTCCGAAAATGAAACTTGGCTAAAATGATGTCATTATAACGCCAATGTAATGCGCTTCCTGTTTTAAAAATATTTTTATGCACCAGAGTGATGGACGAGCTGGCAACTCTGGCAAGTTTTTTTCTATGGAACTATTTGATGAGAAGAGCACGTTGTTCACCTGTAAGCGCCACGCCTGCTCATAACAATTGCAGTGCCACCCAGAGCTTTTAATGCCATAAGAAGCACTGCGGAGCACTGCATTGTGCACATCACCCCATGTGTGGTCAATGTGGATATAGACTACTTATAATCCTCGGGTGAAACCGCGGGGCGCAGCTATTGTTACATATAGTAGTGTTTGTGTATTTGGAGAAACCACACCAATCTATTTTATTAAATCCCATGTTAGACCAACTGACGGTTTGTTTGTTGCCTTTCTTGATTGGCTACATCGTTTATAGCTCTTTGATATAGCGCAGAAGTCAATTAGACGTAATGCTTGCTATGGCTTGTTTATATCCTCATATCGTTATGAAATGGGGTCGCCCTAATCGACTTTTATAAGTATGTTTTATTTTTATCGGCGATCTTATAATAGGTTACACGAGTTCGATATAAATAACAAAAGAGTATTTTTCACTCGTCGAAAAAAAAAAGTTTTTTGCGAAAATATACTCTATTGCCGTCATAATATATGTTAAGCAGAAAAAAATGTGCACTCTGAAAAAACCTTTCCTGTATATAAATACTAGCTGACACGGCAAACGTTGTTTTGCCATATAAATTAAAAAAAATGTAAAGGGTGAACAACCCTTATCACTTAGGGGTATGAAAAAAAGATAGTAGCCGATTCTCAGACCTACTGAATATGCATATAAAATTTGGTAAAAATCAGTAAAGCCGTTTCGGAGGAGTAAGGTAACTAACATTGTGACACGAGAATTTTATATATAAGAAAGAAAAAGATAGATCTATTCCATCATAAGACAGCCAGAAGGCTATGCGACACCCATACATGGTAGACATCCCTCCTGTACGAATTGCACGACACGGATGTGAACGAACAGCGTCTGTGTTTTCTGACATCTACCACGTGGGAGTCTTCAAATCGAGAGTGGACAGGTACCTTCTAGGCGAGCGTGTTAGATCTTAGACCACATAATCGCTCACCATCAGGGCCCCAATTCACTATCACAACTTGGCGATTCCTTGCTTCGAAATGACGTCGATTCCTTCATTAATAAACGACATCTCTATGACGCATTCATATATATATAATGCGTCATAGAGAATACAAATTTCGCAGAGGAATTGCCAAGTTGTCATAGTGAATTAGGCCCAGGTGAGATATTGGTTAAACGCAAGCTTATAACAAAATTAACAAGTAAAAAAAAATATTTTCTATCATTTTCGATATTTAATTTCGCCTCAACGAGACCGTTTCTTGACGGCCAGTTGTGGCAGCAAAAACTAATTTCCTTTTGCTGCCATATCGGACCGGACCTTTTTGTATGCACGAAAGGCTTTCAATATTTGAATAATGGATAGATTTAAATTTAATCATAATCATCACATAACATAATATTAAATCACAATATATCACATCACTCTAATATTATAAAGCGAAAGTTTGTATGTAAGTGTGTTCGTGTATTTCAAAGTCAAAGTCAAATATCATTTGTGAATTGTATTTAAATTATTACAATTAATTTTACATCAATATCATTTGTTGGAAACTCAATTATGATGTGGTATCAAAATGATACGATTCAATGAATAAATTATAAATTGATTGCATCCCAGAAAGGCACTTATAAACTCAACAAGCGTCGTAATCCCCGATAATAATCCTTTGCTATTCGTGTACAAAAAAACTAACAAGAAAAAAGATATCATCAGGCGAACGATAACGACCAGAGCGTCTCGTCATTCAGTTACATTAAATGAAATGAAAATAAAAACGACTTGGTCGTCTCATCACTCAGTTCCATAAAAAAAGAATAAAAAAATTTTTAGTTCAAAGTTTTTGGTGCTGTCTTATCTAGCGGGTGTATTTCCGAAGTCCGCAGTAGTTCTCTATTTCTTTTCCGTGCCCGGATTTCGGTAGGTACCTATTTATACAAGTAAATGTACCTACACCGTGGTCGGTTGAGAATTAACATACCCTTTTTTAAACTCATACATGTATCCCTAATATTATTTTATTGGCGATAGTGAAACACTATTAGTTAGAGTGTTAGAGCGAGTGTGGCTCAGCGGGGACTCGTGCGCTTTTCGATCCGACGCACCTGGGTTCGAATCCCGACTCGGCCCTGCACCAATGACTTATAGTTGCTCCGCTGTACAGGCTCAACAGAGACCTAGTGCGGGGGACAGAGATCTTTAAGGGTACACTATACTGTTTTGTTTTTAGTATAAGTATAACATATATCTTATATTATTGTACCTAGCTGTAAGTTTCTAAATCAATAAATCAATAAATCAAATGACTTATAGTTAAGTGCAGATTTTGCAGGCTTGCTCTAAAACGGTGAAGGAAAACATCGTGACGAAACTCGCTTACCCGCTTTGGAGTGGTAGGCTCTGGCCGTGGTTGTAATACCACCCACCGAACAAAGCCATGCCGTCAAACGACCTAGTCGTGTTTCGGGATGATGTTCAGTGAACCATCGGGGAGACGGGTCTGAGCAGCCGCTCAACTGCCGCCTCTCTCTAGATCTATGTGCTTCATCTTAGGCCACATCATCGCTTCACATCAGGCGAGATAGTGGCCAAAACATGGATCTATTAAGCGTAAAAAAAAAATTTTAATCTAGGTATGTCTAAATGTTTCAAGGTAGAATATGTATATTACACGGACGGCGCCCCCACTATGAAGACGTTTCGAAATTCATAACAGTTTCGAAGTTTTGTGGATTTTATGGTTGGAATCTCCTATAAAATATACGCGGATAGAGAGGTTTACTTTGATGTTGAGCTCATTCGGTTGTTCCTTGTATCGGGAACACGCTAGTTGTTCGTGACATAGGCTTTTTTTCTTATTTTTCATCATCATTCTTTGAATTCTTAATCCAATACGAGGAATAATATACGGTAGTCTTTTTTCTTTTTTTTTTTTACGCCTTATAGATCTATGTTTGGCCACTATCTTGCCTGATGTGAAGCGATGATGTGGCCTAAGATGGAGCACATAGATCTAGAGAGAGACGGCAGTTGAGCGGCTGCTCAGACCCGTCTCCCCGATGGTTCACCGAACATCAGTCATGAGTCTTTGTTAATTTTAGTTATTTCTTTTTTATTTATTTATTTACGCCCATTTATCATCACTACATAGTATAAAACAAAGTCGCTTTCTCTGTCCCTATATCCCTATGTATGCTTAAATATTTAAAACTATATACGCAACGGATTTTGATGGGTTTTTTTAATAGATATAGTGATTAAAGAGGAAGGTTTATATGTATAATAACCGTGCAAAGCCGGGGCGGGAAGCTAATAATTAATATAATGAGATGACATGCAACAACATAAATATTTCGCTCTTATACATATAACTTATTTATTTAAATTATTTCAAACAAACTTATAACATAGGTAAATAACGTAAACACTAAACATAGGTACAAGTTACGAATTTGTTTATGAAAAGACAGTATCAAATACAGTAGTAATTACATTTGTGTTTGTTGCTGAACATGTTTAGATTAGGTAGGTATAAATATATGGCTGAAAGTGTTGGGATCCGGGGACTTAGTAGTTGTATGCATTTATCAGCTACATATATGCAAGACGTTACAGGTTCGAGCCCCGCCCTGGCTACTGCTGCAACATACGGCAAATGCAAAATATATTTATGTTTCGTGAGTACGCTGCCCAGTATATTTTGAATATTCAGAAAAAAAAAAAACAAATCGCTAAGGCAGGGGTTCAACCTGCGCCTTAGAAATACCGTCCCGACGCCTTACCTCTGGGCCAACGACCCTTTAGCTCGAGCAACTAAATTTGTCTTTTTATTTTTTTTTATATTTAAATATTAAAATTTTCGTCAAGCATGCTAATGTATCGAGCGAGTGTGGCTCAGCGGAAACTCGTCCGACTTACGATCCAACGCACCGAAGATCGAATCCCGCTGGCCCCGCAACTATGACTTTATTAAGTTATATGCGGATTTAACACTCGCTCTCAAAACGGTGAAGGAAAAAATCGTGAAGGAACCGGCATGTCCAAGAATTAATCACTAAAATTTAAGGACATGTGACATCCACCAACCCGGACTGGGCCCCCATGGTAAATTTTGGCCCATACTTCCACAATTGCTGGTTTCTAATTAGGTAATCACTTAAGTTTAAAACATGATGGGAATATGTACTGTATTGAAAGTATCTAAGTCGGATCGGTGGTGCCTGCAGTAGTTATTAAAACTGTGTCACAGACACCAACGCCCCCCGCAAGGATACAGGTCTAAGGTACATCAATACTCTCTATGAGACAAGGCCCATGTCCCAACAGTGGGAATTTAAGGGCTGATGATGATGATGATGCGAATTCAACATCAAATTTAATACAATTTTATTATAATTTCGGCGCTCAAAGTGCTAACAGTTTAAGCAAACATACAACAACCAAGACAATAACCAAATATGCCTAAACTATAATTATAAAGCCAGTTTCCACTATGTCTAAATATTTGAACATAATTTATTAACACTCCACGTATACAATGAAGGCATTTCGAAGTCCGCGATAACAGCTTTGTGGGCTTTATGCCTCGAATACAGGAGAGGTAAACAGAGTTGCCTTTGATGTGGGGTCAGGTTCACTGTTTTTGCTTCATCAGAAACGCGTGAATAGTTCGTCATTTTCGTTAGACGACTAAATATTAGCTTATCAATCTGCTATTTGTGATAAGGATGATATGGTGCAACAAGAATCTGAATGGACAAGAATGGCATGTCGTGACGGCGCTACTTTCAACGTTGAAGTGACAATGATTGGGCATTGTGAGACTTAGAGCTAGTGTCAAGGTGCCGTACGCAGTACAGTTTTTATAGTTCAAGTATGTACTGTTATAGTTTACTGGTGGTAGGTTTCTCGTATGCGAGAGGCTGTCTGGATGGGTACCACCGCTTTGCCAGTTATTCAGCCGCCAAGCATTAGTGCGCGAGCATTACTGTGTTCCGCTTTGAAGGGCATTGTAGCCAGTGAAATTACTGGACATTATGAGACTCAACAGCTAATTGTCTCAGGCTGACGAGCGCAGTGCAGCGCCGCGCACGATTTTGCAAAACATAGTTCTGGGTGGTGCTGTTATTGTTATGGGCTGGCGTATTGCTTACACTCAGGCAAACGTCCACCTCGTCTCGTCTTTCAGTTACATAAAAAAAAAAAACTGTGGTAAAGTGCTGCGCAATTTTTTGCAAGAGTTCTGGGTGGCGTTGTAAGGTAGGCGCGATGCTTACTCTCAGGTGAATGACCTGCTAGTCTCGTCGCTCAAAACGTTCAGTTTTGCAAAGTAGCTAGTAGGTATCGAGATATTCCAAATAGGCAGGTATTTTATTTATTACGTATGTATGTGTATCCGGTGATTTCCCCACACATGTTAAAGGAGTCATACCTTCTCATAAAGTATTTTTAATTTTATGCTACGATGCCTTAGTACGAGATCCGTCCGCAAAATATCTTCACCAACCATTTTTATACGAGACGCAATTCAAAAGACTCCAGCATGACGTCAAATCGAAAACGATATTAGATTATGTTCAATAATTTATTAAACGATATTCCCGCTACAGATTATTATAAAAGTATGGGTTTGAGATAAAAAATCATAGGTATCTTTATTCTTTATGCGATTATTTTGCAGGATGGAACTTCGGCCTTTGTATTCTTCATAAATTGATTGTAAAAACTACGAGCATTTTTTTAAATAATACCTAATTAGGTATAAATCAAAAAGAAACCAAGTTATTACTCATAAATATTATATAGCTAGGTAATGTACCTACAATTCCCTCCCATTGTTAATTTGTCTGTAAGAAATTGCACATAGCGATAAGACCGCCCATTGTTCTACCACTATTATATTATTATGTAACTGTAAACTTTTGTTTCCTGTTTTGGTGTTTAATAGAGTATTATTGTATTGTATTGTATTGTTAAGAGTGTCAGTTTATATTAACCGATATTTAAAAGGCATTTTAATAGTATTTTTTTTAATTTTCAACCATAGACAAACAGGACTGTAGTCGCAAAGCATGCGGCCCTATGTGCGTGTCTATTGCTCTATGTATATTTTACAAAGAAACAAAATAGTATAATATTGATTTATTTATTTCTTCTTACAGGTAATATGATTATGATTAGTGAAGAATTCTTGCAGTTCGGTCTCTTCCTATGTGTTAAACGTCTAGTACACTCTTGAGACGTAGGTAAGTTGTGAGTTGTGTAAACACTTAACAATCATGAGATAAAGTTAAACAAATGATACCTAGGTATATTGTTATATATACATAGATATAAACGGTATAAAATTTGATTGGTATTCGTTGGGAACTCAAAATTATATTATCTGGGTTTAGATGCGACAAATTTGGGATTCCATTTTGAGACTAGTTGGGAGCTGCTCCTTGATTTGCATTAGTTAAGTTGTCTTGTCGGAATGGATGATGGAACTGATGCGTTTTTGTTCAGTTTTTGCTGACAAGTGGCGCCTTCAATTACATCTTCTCTTTTTATATACTCGTAGTTTATATGTAGACAGTTAGGAATTGGATAGCCGTTCTCAAAATAATATTATCTGTGTTTAGATGCGACAAATTTGGGATTCCATTTTAGGACTCGTTGGGAGCTGCCCTTTCATTTGCATTAGTTCCGTTGTCTTGTTGGAATGGATGGTGGAACTGATGCGTTTTTGTTCAGTTTTTGTTGACAAGTGCGCTTTCAATTTTATCTCCTCTTTTTATATAGGTTATATGTAAATAGCTACGAATTGGATAGCCGTCCTACAATCGATAGTTCACACCTCGACAGCTCCATACCTATTGTGTTATATATGTGATCAAACATCGTGTAGTGGAAACGAGGTCAGCTTCGATTGCCCGACGATTAGGGATGTCGAACCTTGCTTATGTACGAATAATTGATACGAAAATTTTGTATACCAACCGACGGCACACTCAGGAACATTAAATATTAATTTTTAGAAGATTAAATGTTAGATTCAGATTGTTTATTGCTTCTAAATCCTTATTAATACGATAAACGCGAAAGTTTGTATGAATGGATGGATCGTTACTCTTTCACGCAAAAACTACCAAACCAATTTTAATGAAATTTAGTATTTAGGTACTTTAAGACTTGGAATAAATAGCATATAGGCTACTTTGTATCCCGGGAAACCGCGGGTGGAACCGCGAGGCGGCTACTATGTACATATAGTACAAGGTGTAATTTGGTAAACGTACAAATTCTTATATGGTCCCAGTCCGGTATAGCAAAATTAGAAAAGAGGAGGACGTAGTTATTGATATTTCAAAGTCAAATCTTTTTATTTTAAAAATAGTATTAGTCAGTTTTTTATAATTAACAAGGGTCTATAATTAGCATCCGCTTTTTTAAATTGATTGTTTTTTTAATAGCTTAATATGTGGTAGGTTGATAGGTAATTTGAACAAAACTTAATACGGAGAGTACCACTAGCATGATAGCACTGCTGTGGCATTAGGGTTACCGTTAAGGAAAATCTCGTTTCATTCTGATTAGTGCCAATTTTGGCCCTATTCTATTGCACTATAAAAATGCGATAGGAACAGACCCTTGAGTTAACCCTAGTCATGGGTGACACTGATATTGCATCTATAATGACAGTTCCACGGATTCGGACAGATGACGTTGTAATTGCGTGGGAGTTCATCCAACGGAATAACATCGTTCTATTTTTTAATTTGAAAATCGAACCACTTATTTTGAAACGAAATGAAATGAAAATCGAGCAGTTATTTTTGACATGGCCCACATTTAGGTTTGTGATTTTTGTTTCGCATTAGCGAAGATAACATAAAGATTCGAATAATATTTATAACATGTCACTACATATTATGAAGTGATGGATTGGAGGCACTGCTTTAACATGGCATACATTTTGGGAAAGACTTGCATCAGCTGATCCCATAATTCCCATTCCAAATCTGGACCATGTTTCGGGGTGATGAGCGCAATGCAGTACTACGCAGTGCTTTTTATGGTATTACAATTTCTGAGTGGCACTGCGATTGTTATGTGCAGGCGTGGCGCTTACTCTACGTCTCGTCACACAGTTCCATAAAAAAGGATAATGAACGCGACATCTATTGAAAATACATATGTGAAATAACTAATCAATATGTGCAATAATTAATAAATATGTGAAATAATTAATAAACATGTGAAATAATTAATAAATATGTGTCATAATTCATATATACGTGAAATATTTTCAATAGATGTCACGCCCATCACCCTAAGACGGTAATGAAAAGGTGTATAAGTATTTCGACCACCGAGGTACCTGCTGTGATAGCGCAGTTGGTTTAGAGCGTTTCCTATCCTCAAAGAGAGGGCGAGAGTTCCAACCTTGTTAGCGGCGAAATATTTTGCATACCTGAAAAGTTTATTAGGATTGTCATTACAAGGCGAAAGCGTTAGTTCCAATTTTCGCAGTTCATTAATAACTTTGTCGCAATAATAATTTACTTTACCGCATTCTTCTTTATATCGTATTGATTTTATAAACAACTTAAGTTATAAAGAGAAGGTCCGTCGTGGTGAAAAGATTCGTCAGCAGTATATAGACCTATTTTTTATTGTACTTAACTTTGAGTGAAGGGCCCTTCGAACAGGGGACGCCGGGTGCTCAAATTATTTTATAAGAGAGAACAGAAAACCCCACTTGAGGAACATCACTTCCATGTATAGGTATACAGGGTGTCCCAAGATGTGATGATAATCTGGAAACAGGGAAAATACATGTTAATGACGGCGAAAAAAAACAGCATTGACTTAAATTATTAGTGATTTTAATTACTGTTACGTATTTTTACCTATCACTAAAATGGTTGTGTTGATGAAAAAAAAGATCTCCGCATAGTTCGTTGGTGCTATCTTCTCTAGCAGGCGTATTTGCACTGGTAGAGTCAGTTTTGGCATTTATTTTCTGGGCCGGAACTTCAATTTGAGTACCTATGAAAGAAATGGGTAGACATGCTTAACTACTTCTTTCAAAAACATAATATTTAAAGCTATCATTTTAAACGTATTTTAATTGATTTGTATTGTACACACAATACAAAACAAATAGCGACTTTTGCTATGACGCAATAAAATTCAATTCAGCTCGCGTAGTGCTGCATACCTACCAGTCATATTAACCTACAGAGCGCCTCTCTTTCTATCGCATAGCTCTTATCTCTTCTGACGCGGCACGTGTAACGACTCGCGACCCGCCGTCGGTGTTCAGCTATAAAAAAAAAAACAAAAATTTATTTATTGACATAGTAAGTGTTACAAATTATGATTGAAGTCTCTAGCCCTCGACGTAGCTTGACGCTGTGTTTCAAGGACTAGCTCCTTCTCCCAATTTAGATATATAAAAATGCCAAAAATGAATACATAGTTAAAATGAACACATAGGTGTTCGGCTATGTACTTAAAGATTCGTACAGTGCGGAGTTCTCTAGGCCTGATCGAAGTCAATAAACTAGGCTGAGTAAATTACTGCATAACCGTGTTTTTAATTCTACTGAGCGTAATGACACGTTTTTCATTGTTTCCGTTTTACTGTCACATTCTGAAATATCACATTTAATATAATAAATGCCAAAGCTTATATGTAAGCCGCCAAGCAGTAGTGCGCAAGCAATACTGTGTTCCGGTTTGAAGGGCATTGTAGCCAGCGAAATTACTGGGCATTATGAGACTCAACAGCTAATTGTCTTAGGGTGACGAGCGCAGTGCAGCGCCGCGCAGGATTTTGCTAAACAAAGTTCTGGGTGGTGCTGTTATTGTTATGGGCTGGCGTATTGCTTACCATCAGGCAAACGACCAGCTCGTCTCGTCACTCAGGTACATAAAAAAAAAGTGTCTTTTTTAAGCTGTAACGGCTCAACGGATTTGAATGAAATTCGTAATGGAGATATCATAAACCTTAGATTAACAGATATAATCTACTTACTACCCCGAGCAACTGCAGGTAAAACCGCGGGGCGCAGCTAGTCCATATATAAATATTTAGATTTCACTTGTTTCCTGATACAGATGCAATATGTCATCCGACTAGACTATTCTAGTCTAAATTTAATGAAAGTGCGCAGATGTGAAAGACACATGTTGTAATGTTTCATTCTACATTGACAGTACGTCTACACTTTCTGACTTGTACAATTTTCAAAGCTAATCTAGTAGGTACCTAATTACGTATATACAATACAATACAATAATGCTTTATTGAATACCAAACACGAGAAAAACAATAGTTAACAAAGTTAATAAACAGTGGGTACAATGGGCGGCCTTATCGCTTTGCGCAATTTCTTACAGGCAACCTTTGGATGGACAGGAATTTTAAAAGTAATATTGCGGTCAGTGTGGTGTACATTATAAAAAAACTCCAGATCCTAGATGATAAATTACTATATAAAATATAATTACTGCATTAGGATTTCGTTTTTTTTTTAATTTTACTGAATGACGAGACGAGCTGGTCGTTTGCCCGATGGTAAGCAATACGCCAGCTCATAACAATAACAGCACCATACAGAACTATGTTTTGCAAAATACTGCGCGGCGCTGTACTGCGCTCGTTACCCTGAGACAATTAGCTGTTGAGTCTCATAATGCCCAGTAATTTCGCTGGCTACAATGCCCTTCAAACCGGAATACAGTAATGCTTGCGCACTACTGTTTGGTGGCTGAATAACTATGAACGATAATGACACTAGCGACCCGCCTTGGCTTCGCACGGATGCAATTTTTTGACGACTTGATTACAAAACATTGTGTTTTCTTTACTATACAAAAACTTAATTAGAATTTGTTGTAGGTGCATTTATCTTTCGAAAAGAACTCTGAATGACAATAAAAACCGAATCAAAATCCGAGGACGTGGATAGCCACTTTATTTTATATTATTTGGAGATTATTATTATATTCGGCCGATGTCCTCCCACTACAGCAGGGCAAAGACCTCTCTTCCTTCTTCATTTCTCGCGGTCTTGGGTTATTATAGGCCAATCTCTCAAGTATTATCAAGTGGACGACCAGCTTATCTCGTCACTCAATTAGACGAAAAAATCTTAATATGAACCATTTCGATGGATGGAATGACATTCAAGTGAATAAAAAAATGTTTGAATAGTGTATGAATATCATCTTAAGGCTTTTTTTCATTAAGTACAATATAGTAAAACCCTAGTATTGTTGGATTTAAGAGTAAAATAAGTAGCGATTCTTCGAAGGCCACTAATAAAATCTTTAATGAAGAAGGCGAGAATTGACGAGATATTTTAAATGGATATTGACCTAAATTGATTCAAGCCACTAACATTGCGCTCCTCGGTGGGTAATAAATAATGGCAGCTCATCTATTAAATGTAAAGCAGATTCTATAGAACAAACCAGTGCCAATACACGGCGACAACACTTTACGACACATTTTTACAGTGTAGTCTCAAAGCAGATAGGTATCTTGAGAATGAGGTTAATTTCACATGGACTAGACCAGTGTTTGACAATCTCACTCGATCTTTGTATTCTCGTGTGGTAGTGTGGCCAACCCTGGAGAGATGTGACGATGCGGTCGAAGACAGATTGTATTTATGAGGAAATACAGATGACGGGATCAGGGTATTCCACTCCTTTGTTGTTTATGAAGGATGTGCCAAAGCGTCTCTTATAGCCAGGTAGGATTTCGGCGTTCGGCGATCGGCGTTGTGCAGATCATCTTGTTGACCGATAGTGGAATGGTTCTTTAGTCGCTGTCAAAGATAGTTCGGTGAACTGTTTCAGAAAAGAGAGGGGCGTTACTATTGTCGAACACCTCACAGCTTTTCTCCTCAAACCCGTTGAGCCCTCTCTGCATTCATTTCATGTCCCTGTCATCCATCCACGCATCCGTGCGTACACACACCTATATGAAGCTTGTGCGTGGGCACCACTTCCGAGCGCGCGAGGCGTGTCAGTGACGTCATTAAACTACGCATCCGTGCGTAGCGCATTCGAGTGTAGGTGCTTCTACCTAAATTTTATCAGATAGCTAAGTATACGTGTCGCGTGTCCGTGCGTAGCAATAGGCTAGCAGCTTTATTATTTGCCCAAATAAAAGGTACCAATACTTAAGTTATGCGATGGTGGGAACTCATGTGACTTCGAAAGTCACAAGAGTTCCCACTGAGCCACCACGATAACGCACCAGAGTTCGTCTGCGCCTGATCATGCAACAGTGACTTTCTTAAGTTATGTGCAAAATGAACACTCTAAAAATGGTGAAGGAAAAACATCGTTAGAAAACCAGTATATCAAAGAATCACAAAATTGGGACATTGTAACATTCACCAACCGGCAATAGGTCAGCATGGTAGATTCTAGTATGGCCTCTATGAAAGAAGGCCCGTGTCCCAACAATGGGAACGTAATGGCTGATGATGAATATAGATACTTAAATTTAATAAGTACACTGAACAATTTGCTCAGTTTTATTCTGTCACGGTGTCATCATACTTTTCTTAAAGCTAACAAAATCAAAGAAGCAAAAGAAACTTTAAATTATTCCAAAGAACTGAAATTCGTTTTCAACTGTTATGTTAACTATAGCCCTCGGAAAACCATTTCTGTTTTTGTATTTACCCGTTTCACAAGAAATCAAATGCAGCGATCGCTAATAATCACGATTCTTGGAAAACTACAAGTGTAAAAAGTTCATAGGTACAAACTCCCTTTACTTTTTAAAATTACGTCTCATTAATGGAAACGCGGCGCGTTGCACTTCGCGGGCTACGTTGTATCAGGCGGTGCGTCACGCGATTCCCCGTTCATGAAAAGGTGGCTTGTGAAATGTGGCGATACTTCAGATACCTCAGATTAATTGTCTCTAATCTACATTAAAATCGACACGAGATGGCATTATGTTCGGTCAGTACCTTCAGTACTGCAGTAAACTGTTGACAAAACATGAAGACGCGTCTTAGGGTGCGTGGGTGCAAAGGAAGTTCGAAGGGTCTTTATGACGAACTTCTTTTGGGCCTGAACAAAACGGTTGTAGTTTTGGACATGCTAGCTGCTTTTACATTGATGAGTTTTCGTTAACCAGAAAGGTAAAAACATAGCCTTTTTATCTATTTTTTGCGTATAGGTAAATCAACTGGTAACAAAGAATTTTTAGTCTCAAAACTCTGCCACCAGGATGTGTGGCCACACATCCACACGAGAGAATAAGAAAGCATTTTCGATGAAATTCGGGAATTTTATATAAATGTTAAATATTACTCAAAGGTGCCCAAGGCTACAACATCTTTATTAGAATAAATTTAATATATATATAATTTAATCCAATAATTGGAAAAACTCATGCTTTAACAATTAATTAATTTTTAGAAAAAAACAAAAACCGACTTCAATGTATCTTCGAAATCCAAGGTCACATATCGATGAAATTTATATGGGACCACTTCGTAGCTATACAGAACCCAACGCAAAAATATTTTTTCAAATCGGTTCATAAATTACGGAGTTCAGAGGTAACAAACATAAAAAAAACAATCGAACAGAGAACCTCCTCCTTTATTGAAGTCGGTTAAAAACCAAGTAGAAAATAATATAAAACTAACGTCATATAACTTCTTTTTCATTATTATTGTATCAAATACTTAACTCTACATAATAAAAAAGAGAGTAAAGAGGCTTCACTTATAATTAGAGCTAATAAGGAAACATTTCACTTTCGGATTAGGGTAAGCTCTTTTGGGAAAGAGAATACGTAAAACTAGGACTTAATTCGTAAAGGAAATTCCACTAAACTGATTGTGACGTGGATAAAATTTTGGAAATACCAGGCCTAGCGCACGCCGCACTGTAGGTACGAAGCTAAAAGTACATAGCCGGACACCGACGGCGGGTCGCGCGTCGTTACACATGCCGCGTCAGAAAAGATAAGAGGTATGCGATAGAAAGAGAGGCGCTATGTAGGTTAATATGACTGGTAGGTATGCAGCGCTACGCGAGCTGAATTGAATTTTATTGCGTCATAGCAAGGGTCGCTATTTGTTTAAATTTCATGGCGGAGAGATGCTTCTGTCCCTTAGTATTCTGTATAAATTCAAAAACTATGTTCTGAGACACAATAATCCCCCTGTAACCACGGTAGCATAGATCAAAATTTATACTTACTCGGGCTTTGCTTACTCGGGCCCTATTCAACTGTGGTTATTCGGAGACCGTGGATCGTATAAACTATCCTAGCGCGTAGTATTGAAGAGTCTATAGCTATTAAATAAAAATTAAATACCAATCACAGAAAAGCAACGTTGTGCGATGGAAACTCGTAACGAATTAAATTAAATTAAATTAAAAAAATGCAATCCAAAAAAATCTGAACGAACAATATGCGAGAATTGCACAATGAGGATCGAACCCGGGAAGGGTCCTTTCCTTGGATTCTTCTTACCTAGAAAGGGAAAGGAAGGTATTGTATATTTCCTTTTTTACCTTCCTATTGACAGTGAATGCTTTAAGATCTAAACCACTGGAGACTACATATTTTACAGCTTGTCTGAATCAAAGCCACTCTATTATAATTCTTAAATAAGTACTTAGAAAAATAAACAGTAGTGAAATATTTTCAACAGATGTCGCGCCTGTCAACCTAAGTATTTCAACCACCAAGGTACCTGCCGTGGTCACGCAGTTGGTTTAGAGCGTTTCCTGACTGAAGGAAAAGATCAAACCTCGACTGCGGCGAAATATTTTGCATATCCAAATTGTTTTTTAAACTATAGCCAAGCGTTATGCGTTATTGTTAAGAAACAAAAATTTTATAAACAAAAGTTGCTTACAATCCATGGTCCATAAGATAGATTAAGATATATTTATTAAGATATAGATAAGATAGATTAAGATATAGATAAGATTAAGACATTCAGATAGATTTAGGAAAACTAGAACATATGCATAATTAAATAGATATATAAACTAAAATAGACAACACCCCTGAAAAACTCTTAATCAGGGAACTAGCTCGCGGGCCCGGCCATGGCGCCGGGACAGAAAAAAAAAAAAAAAAAAAAAAAATCCATGGTCCATAGGACGCGTGACTTGTCAATGGATCTAGTAGTAATGTGCTCAAAACACATATTAATATACTTATATATATTTATACGTTCGTATAAATATATAAAACGGAAATATAACATGATAGCTATCACCGCATGGTGGTGCCAGGCGTCGAAACCATTTGTCAAAGTATAGGTATGAATGTATATACATACTCGTATGTAGAGTTGTGTAAAGCAATATGTGCGGCAGGCTTAGTAGCAGGTCGGGATCGTAAAACTGGATGAATAAGCATAATGATCCTGTGGATGTTTGCAACCTGTATTCGAATTTTTTTCATTCAGTATTTGAGCCTTCGGATATGCCTGATGGTTATGATATAGATACTAATAACACACGGGTTATGGACAACCACAAATCAGACCTAATTATTTGTGATATTGACTTAACAATAGGTAACATTAAAACTGAACTACTTAGATTAGATCCTAGTAAGGGTGCCGGTGTGGATAATGTTCCACCATATTTTTTAACACGTACAGCCCAATCAATTTGCTTTCCTATACACTACATATTTAATCTATGCCTACGCGAAGGTGTCTGCCCCCTTGTTTGGAAAATTGCTCGCATAGTACCTGTGCATAAAGGAGGATTAAAGAGAGATGTAGAAAACTATCGCCCTATTTCAATATTGCCCACTCTGTCGAAACTTCTCGAGAGACTGATACACAACGCCATATATCCCAGCTTACATAATATTATTATTCCTCATCAACATGGTTTTGTTCGACATCGTTCTACTGTTACAAATTTATTAGTCTACACAATTGAATTATTTGAAAACCTTGACAAAAATAAGCAAACTGACAGTGTGTATACTGACTTTCGAAAAGCTTTTGACAGAGTGGATCACAAAATTCTTTTAGACAAAATTGCCTTTAACGGTATTCGAGGTAACTTGTGGCGCTGGTTTAAATCCTATATAACTAACCGCTGTCAAAAGGTTGTAATAAACGGATATGAATCGGACATGGTTTCTATCAGCTCTGGTGTACCACAGGGCTCAATTTTGGGTCCTTTGCTCTTTATCTTGTATATCAACGACATTGATAAATGTTTTAAATATTGTAATTTCCTATTATATGCTGATGACCTAAAGGTCTTCCAAGCTATCAATACCTATCAAGACCATATAAACTTTCAGGGAGATCTTGATCGGTTTACGACGTATTGTAGTGAAAATAAGCTAGCTCTTAGTTTAAGTAAATGCAAATCTATTGTTTTCACTCGTAAGAGAAATACAAGCAACTTTACATATGGACTTTGTAATACTAATCTCGATAAAGTTAATGTTATAAAGGACCTGGGAGTTACCTTAGATAGCAAGTTAACCCTAGACATACATGTTCAAAACATAATAGCCCGCGGTTTTAAAATGTTCAATTTTGTAATACGATCCTCTAGTAACTTCAAAAACGAATTTACGTATCAGTTGTTGTATAAGTCTTTGGTTAGATCACAATTAGAATACGCTGTGTCAATATGGAACCCACATTACAATTGTTATAGTAATGATATTGAACGTGTACAAAAGAAATTTTTGCGCTGTATGCATTATAAATGTTGCCATAGTACTTTACCTTATGAAGAGCTGTTGAAAAAATACAAATTATTAGATTTAAAGTCCAGGAGAAAACAATTAGATGCTATGCTTCTGTATGATCTCTGTCACAATCGATATGACTGTACCGAGTTGGTCGGCAGGCTGAGCTACAATGTACCTTCCAGAACCCATTCACGTTCGACACGTAATCTCAAAGTGTTTGCTACCGCAGCATGTCGTACTAATTCTGGGCAGCGATCTCCACTGTATCGTATGACTAAATCCTATAATGATAACTTCAATTGTATAGATATATTCCATGAACGGGTGGGTTGTTTCAGGAGGACTGTTCTGAATCTGCTGGAAAGTGGGGGTAATTTATGATGTTGTCATGTAATCCATGGCAGCGTCATGATTACTTCTGCAATGTATATATATGTAGTGTGTATATGTATGCGTGTATATGTATGTATGTATGTATGTTTGTATATGTATGTAGACACATACAGATATGTGTATACATACAATACCGTACAATACCGTAAGAAATTGCTTGAAGCGATAAGACCGCCTATTGTGTAACCTCAGATAAGTCTTTACTTTATATATAAAATATGGTGTTTTGATTAGTTAAAGGACGGAGACGGGGCAGCCTCGTGAAGTAACTCATTCTTATATCATGCTGAGAGGGGCTGGATTATTTAGGTGTTAATGTTGTTTACTGCATTGTAGGGATTCCTTGACATTACTCATCTTTTGTTTGTTTGGCATTATACAGAATGTGTTTACTTTGCTATTAATTTACATTAATAATGTTATTTTGTTATCTTAATCCCAACATTTCGTTACATGTATATCTATCTGTGGTCAACGATGTTGGTTTCACTTATATTAAGATTTTATTTTTAAGTCTGTTAATTAAGGTACTAGTGAAACTGTTTGCTGATCCTTAAATAAATTAAAAAAAAAAAAAAAAAAAAATAATGAACTAGGTTTTTTGATGAATATAAAACACATTTATACGACTTCTTGACTTTAATACTGTTTATTATAACTTTTAGTTTTGACATACATACATCGTAGAAATCAACATCAACCCAAGATCATGACGCCCACTAGACCATAGATAATCTAGAGGTGCCTATACATGACAGGTTTATTCGTTTTACTCATGATAAGCCTCAGGCCTCTCCTTCTTCTATATACAATACTGTATAGTTAATAAACAATGTTATATATTATACCTAAACCTATGATAATATAATAGTAATCCTTACTAATATTATAAACGCGAAAGTTTGTATGTATGGATGGATCTTTGTTACTCTTTCACGCAAAAACTACCGAACCGATTTTGATGAAATTTGGTATGTCGGTACTTTAGAACTTGGAATAGCACATAGGCACACTATCGTCTATAAATTTTAATATTGTCTTTTTATAGCATACGATTGTCTGGAAGAGATCGCTGTTTAGCGATAAGACCGCCTATTGTACTTATCATAAGAAAGTATGTTCAAAATGTAATTCCTTCTTAAGTGCAATAAAGTGTTTTCTATTCTATAGGCTATCTTTTATCCCGGAAAACCGCGGGTGGAACCGCGGGGCGCAGCTAGTAAGTGAATAATTATAAATACGCGTAACGATAACATACTTGTCTACATAGATCCGGGCCCCTAACCCCTAACTAGAATTCTCTGTATTTAAATAACCAGGAACTATGAAAACCATGGTCCCACAACTCTCAGACACGAATACTTCTAGCTCAGGTGGCGGCGTGTGATATGTAGCTACGCGGGTATATTTGAGGTGAACACAATTTTCCGTTAGGAGGCTCAGTATGAACGGACTCGCATTTACGCAGTGACTCCGTCTGCGGGGAATAATTTATAACCTAACGCTACGCTAATGCGCTTTGGAGTGGTAGGCTCTGGCAATGGTAGTAATACCACCCACCGAACAAAGCCATGCCGTCAAGCGACCTAGTCGTGTTTCGGGATGATGTTCGGTGAACCATCGGGGAGACGGGTCTGAGCAGCCGCTCAACTGCCGTCCCTCTCTAGATCTATGTGCTTCATCTTAAGCCACATCATCGCTTCACATCAGGCGAGATAGTGGCCAAACATGGATCAATTAAGCGTAAAAAAAAACCTGTTATAACCTATTTAGTTTTCTTTGATATAACTATAAACCGAATTCTTGAATAATTTCCTAAGGAGTTGTTTGTTCTCCCGACTAAAGCGAAAGGGTTTGGTAACCACTAAACCCTTTCGCATTTACTCTTGTGTGTGTGTATGTGTGTGTGTTTTTTTTGGTATTTAGGTACTTCAAGTCCTGGAAAAGTTTACTTTTTAGTAAATGCGAAAGGGATTAGGGAATTAATTTTACTTTTTAGTAAATGCGAAAGGGTTTGGTGGTTACCAAACCCTTTTGCATTTACTCGTGGTCGGTCTCTCGTACGCAGGTGACATACCACGGGCCGTCTGGGTAGGTACCAATGCTTTGACAGTTATTCTGCCGCCAAACAGTAGTGCGCAAGTATTACTGGCATTGTAGCTAGCGAAGTTACTGGACAAATGAGACTTGATATCCGATGTCTCGGAATGATGAGCGCAATTCAGTGCTACGTAGTACTTTTACAGTATTAAAAGGTCTGGGTGGCATTGCAATTATTAGGGGCATGCGTGGCGCTTACCATCAGGGGAACGACTTGCTAGTTTCATTATCCAGTTTCTTAAAATATTAGCAAAGGATTGAGGACAGATGCCCTAAGTTCTGATTCTGTCCAACTGAAGTCAATTCCGCGACGACAAAGTTCAGGGTTCCGACCCTTACAAGAGTTTGGTCCCTTAAGCACAAGTTTAATTCCACAAAGGTAACTAATCGTGACCTCTTTAATCTAATCTGAAATTTCCACCACTGTCAGCCATAATTTACTTTTCACCTGACGTCCTCTAAGATGTTTAATTTATTAAGAGGCCCTTAGGCTAAGTTAATTACTTAATAACCCTTGTAGGCGGGGAGCAACTGGAATAATTAATTACTCAAACGCACTAACTTTTCTGAGAAGATGCTCATGATTGATTGAGCTATCATTACAACGTACAAACGTATAATTTTGTGCATGATGTCGGCGTGTTCCAGTAATCAATGTTCAATTAAAATGTAATGATCAGGCTGTCAATAGTTGCTTGATTAAAGAAATTACATGTTTATCATTGTCGAATGCATTGTGTCATAAATAAAACAATTCATGCAATTTTGTTTTTACTCTAAGGGTCTATCGTAACATATAATTAGTTTAAAAAAAACACAAACCGACTTAAAGACTATGTCTACATTTATGGTTTTTGTTGATTTTTTCAAAAAGCGCTTATTCAATTTCGATAAAATTAAATTATTTGGGACCACCTCTATGACCTACCAAACAAAAGAAGTATTATCAAAAAATAAATATACGCGTTGACTTGAGAGCCTCCTCTGTTTTTTGGTGGATTAAATAACCAGCTTATGTATAAATTATGCATATTTTATCTAATGGATTAAGGCGTGACGTAGCGGATATCCATATCGAATCTAATCGAAACGCAATGAAAGTATTTAATATAATTCTACTGAATATTACGTAGGTTGTTGTTAGAATAATATGATTTGTATGGGGAATAATATAATATGCATATTTTCTTGGAGTAACAATTGCTATCTATTTGTAAAAAAAACAGTTTTAGGAACGAACACTTAATTATCCAACTTTTGATGTCTTGAAATTATTCTCAATAATGGATATAATCCATTCGCTGTGTAATTGTTATAGCCTCCATCTCTGCAAGTAATTATACATTCTGCACTGGATAATCTCTGACAGCCGACTCGACTAGTAATTAAATGTTACAGCACCCTTGGACTACACAGAGCTTCTGAGACGCTTTGACCTATTTGAGCCGCCGACGTAAGTTGACCCGAATGTTAAGGACTGCTTCGGAGATTTGTACTGAAACGGCGTTTGAATTTTCGCCTCATTTTACTTGTTGGACTGGTTTCTCGAAATATGTGGATATTTTAGAACTATCTATACGTCCAACTTTCACTTTCTTTTTATTGAACTGAATAATGAGACGAGCAAGTCGTTCACTTAATGATAAGTGCCACGTCTGCCCAGAACATAAAAGTACTGCGTAGCACTGCATTGCGCTCATCACCTCGAGACATAAAATATTAAGTATTATAATGTCCAGTAATTTAGCTAGCTTAATTGAAACCGGAACACATTATTGCTCAGGTCAGCTAGTTTCATGTGAAAATATTAGTACGCTAGCTGGGCCCCGCGGTTTCACCCGGGGTTTCCCGTAATAAAAAGTATATTTATATCGTTTTCCAGGACCTAAAGTACCCACACACAATATTTCATCAAAATGTGTTTAGTAGTTTTTGCGTGATTGAGCAACAAACATCCATTCAACCATCCATCCATCCATCTTCACAAACTTTCGCATTTATAATATATCGTACTAATCCTACTAGGATTAGTACGATATATTATATATTCGTTCGTCATACTGAAGGTATTTTAGCAGATTCTTTATTCATTTGACCTACTCATGTAAACATTTTAACATTTTCAACATTTTTACAACATTGAATAACATTATAATATTTTCAGTGGTTTTATTTCAACTATGTTATTTCTGATATATTTTATGTATTCACTAAATTGCAATAAAATTACGTTATGTCGTCGCCTAGTGCGATTATATTTATTTATGCCATGTAAAATACCGTTCTGTAGTCATATTTACTACATGTAATACTGTAAAAAATCTGTGTTCTGAGTGTAAAAATAAACTTTCTGATGTTCAATATAAAAATATAAAATGGGTTATTCCTAGCGGCCTTCACTCGTTTGCTCCTTTTATAAAATTTGACCACCATTGAAGACTGTTTCGTGATTTTTCCTTGATTTTTCTAAGTGGATTCTCTTCTTTTTTTTTAATATTGATTAAATTACCTTTAATTTGTTATACTTACATTACATTTTACTGTTAACTTAAGTTTTGTAGAAAGTATTTTTATATTTGATGTGGTTGTGCTCGTCCCCTGGTTCACTCTCCACCTATTTCTGAGACAGACCTTTTCCTGACATCACTCAACATTTCACTGTGTTGTATTTATTGTTTTAACCGACTTTAAAAAAGGAAGAGGTTCTCTGTTCGATTGTATTTTTTTTAAATGTTTTTTACCTCATATATGAACCGATTTGGAAAATTCTTTTTGCGTTGGGTTTAGTATAGCTACGAAGATGTCCCATATACATTTCATCGATATTTGACCTTGGACTTCGAACATACACACTAAACTCATACACACACACACACATATATATACATACTTCATACATTGAAGCCGGTTGTTGTTTATATCTAAAAATTAATTATTATCGTTTTGCCATTACCTTAGTATATTCAGTGTAATGTTGTGTGATGTCTTGAAGAAATGATATTATTTCTTCCTTTCAATAATTTACTATAAATTATTGAAAGGAAGAAATAATTGTGTGAGTTTTTTATTTCTAATATTACCTAATAATTTTAACTGGTTTATGTGGTCATTGTTAATAGCTTCTTAGCTGTATAACCAATTTTATATATATATATATTTAAATACTAAAGACATAACAAAGGCAGTTGGCATTCAAATACTCATTTACTCATAAACTGGCTCAAAAAAAGGGTTTACAAGAGAAGTCATTCTAATTTTATCTAGAGTTCTAATACAAACTTTGAAATTATTCCGCGGTTTTGCGGGATAAAAACATGTATTAATGTAGGGTATAAGCTATCTCCTTTTCACTCAAATCGGTTAAGCCGTTACAGCGTGAGGAAGTAACGAACACACTAACACAAAAGCACACTTACAAACACACCTTCGCAATAACAATAGTGTGATTTTAATATCTCTCACCAACTGCTTTTGACAGTAGTGCCTGCAATTACCGCAGGTACCCGCAGCAGAAAAACCTCACAAGCGTATTTTCACTAAAAACCGGCCAAGTGCGAGTCGGCCTCGCGCGCGAAGGGTTCCGTACCATTATCTATAAAAACGACAAAAAAATCATGTCTGTTGTATGGGAACCCCTTAAATATTTATTTTATTCCGTTTTTTAGTATTTGTTGTTATTGCGGCAACAGAAATAAATAATCTGTGAAAATTTCAACTGTCTAACTATCACGGTTCATGAAATACAGCCTGGTGACAGACGGACAGACAGACAGACGGATGGACAGCGGAGTCTTAGTAAAAGGGTCCTGTGTTACTCTTTGGGTACGGAACCCATAAAAATGCCCCGCGGTACATAAATCGCATCAGAAATCTAGTAGGTGAAAAATGTTAAACTTTCAACACGTTTTATTGATTAAAACAACGTAAAAACTTCTAAATTGATCGCTTAATGTATTTATCCGAAAAATCTATCGTCAATTACATTTCCAAACAATTCCGTATTACTTTCAAAGATAAATAAATACAGGATACTTTGCGTAATGATGATGAAGTTTTTTGCCTACGCCTTTGTGAATCATCTGTTATTCTTATCAGATAGCTGGGAGTCTGATGTAGATCACAAATGGTTTTCGTCGTTCGAAATACATTAAAAACTGTTTCATCTGGTGTAGAGTTACTCTTCATTTCGTTGGGTCTCTACAGTTGGAAGAATTTTTGAGAAATTTTCTGTGGCTTTTAAATAGAGCTCCGTTAGTGAATATGAAATTAGGACATACTGTATGCTAAAAGCTTTTTTAAATACAGGATGATGACATGTTTAATATTTTTTATGTAAAAAGCTAACATTTTCTTCATAGAATGTCCCGTTATAAATATTGCTTACTCGAACATCTTGATTTGTTTAAAACATATTTCTTTTACCACTTTGTTCTTTAAATTTTATTTGATACGGTTGTAAATCGAATGTGACGTGAAGAATATTTATTTAGACTGATTTAAAAGAAAATGTGCCACCGCTTTAATTTTATTAGACGTTCATTATGTACAAAGAAATCTTTTAAAGTTATTGTATATTACTTTGATATGGTAATGACTATTAAAACAATTTTACAAAACTTTATTACATACTAGAAAACGAGTAACGAATATGTATTTTTAACCAACTTAAAAAAAGGGGGAGGTTCTCTATTCGATTGTATGTTTTTATGTGTCTTACCTCAGAACTCCGTCATTTATGAACCGGTTTTAAAAAATATTTTTTCGTTGGGTTCATGATATAAACGAAGTGGTTCTATATAAATTTCATCAATGTTTGACCTTGGACTTCGAAGATACATTGAAATCGGTTTTTTTTTGATAAAATGTATACTTGTTCTAAATCAATATACATTAAAAAAAAAACATAGTTCCTTTTTTATTGACTGAGGTGGCAACATTAGTTAACTGAGGTATCAGCATTCTAAAGGTAGCGCAGGTAGCGTAGCTCGCCTAGCCGTTCGTAATAGATCTTCTAGGTTAAGCAACGTTCGCAGCGGTCACAACTAGGATGGGTGACCGTTTGTGTGGTATTTATATCTGAGTGCTACCTTGCCCTCCAAAGCATGCTAAGTTAAGCGTAAGTAATAGTTAATATTCATTGGTTAAGCCGTCGGTCCCAGTTGTTGTGTTTCAACACACAAAAACGACAAGCAAAAATAAACTTAAATAAATATTAAATATATGTTTGGCGTGCCGAATGGGCCTCAGCATAAAATGCCGAGAGTTTTGCACAACTCAGCGCTGAATTTCAGCGCATACCCTTTTTAGGGTTCCCTACCCAAAGGGTAAAACGGGACCCTATTACTAAGACTCCGCTGTCCGTCCATCTGTATGTATGTCTGTCCGCTGTCACCAGGCTGTATCTCATGAACCGTGATAGTCAGACAGTTGAAATTTTCACAGATGATGTATTTCTGTAGCCGGTATAACAACAAAAAACTAAAAAACAGAATAAAATATATTTAATTGGGGCTCTCATACAACAGTCATGATTTTTTGCCGTTTTTATAGATATGGCACGGAACCCTTCGTGCGCGAGTCCGACTCGCACTTGGCCGGTTTTATTTTATAAAAACAGTGAACATTGGACTAAACTTATCCACCATACAAATATTTATACTTATACATTTATAATTTAACTAGCGACCCGCCCCGGCTTCGCACGGTTATTATACATATAAACCTTCCTCTTCAATCACTCTATCTATTAAAAAACCGCTTCAAAATCCGTTGCGTAGTTTTAAAGATTTAAGCATACATAGGTATATAGGGCCAGAGAAAGCGACTTTGTTTTATACTATGTAGTGATAGTGATCCTACAAATAATGATAATGTACCTACAATGTATTACATCATCTATTCTGTGATGTTACATAATAACTTATGGCATGAGCTTAGCTGGAAACAAAGCAAAGAAGCATACCACACTTGCCGTCATCAAACTATACGTACGCCAAGACGACCAAACACAATAGTCCCTCATCACTATTGTCCCGAAATAGTGATTTCGGGCTTCCCGCTTTTGTAATTTTCACGAAATAAGTGTGACAGATATCGTTACTTTGTTTTATTTTCATGCCAAATTTGCGACAAATTCAGATTCTCTATAGAAACTTTTTTTAATTTAGAATTTATTTCTACCTAGTTTTTTTTAATAGTAATTTGTGAAATGCGTCGCAGGGATTATGCTAATATATCTTCGAAGTCGAGTATCTATATAATTTATATGAGACCACCTTGAAGCTATACTGAACCCAACGCAAAAAGAATTTTCCAAATCAATTTATAAAATATATATATATTTGTGTTTGGTACCTTAAAACTCCGAACTATATACACCTATACATCGAATTGAAAACCTTCTCCTTTTTTAAGGTGTTTAAAAATAATATCATAAAAAATAAAACATAATAAATTAATACGCCCAACCAACCATATGACAAACATAGATCCAGTTAAGGCCCCTAACTAGGGTGCCATGTTTCTACTTGAAAATTTGGGAATCGAACCCGCAACCTTCGTAGTATGAGACATGAGCTGACTCGCCCAATCACAGACTATCAAAGGCGATTATCAGATAAATAGATAGATAAATAAATGCTTTATTGTTGATAGAGAGATTTTTTTTTCGCTTCATAGATCTATGTTTGGCTACTATCTCGCCTGATGTGAAGCGATGATGTGGCCTAAGATGGAGCACATTGATCTAGAGAGAGACGGCAGTTGAGCGGCTGCTCAGACCCGTCTCCCCGATGGTTCACCGAACATCATCCCGAAACACAACTAGGTCGCTTGATGGCATGGCTTTGTTCGGTGGGTGGTATTACAACCACGGCCAGAGCCTACCAATCCAAAGCGCGTAAGCGGGTTTCATCACGATGTTTTCCTTCACCGTTTTAGAGCGAGCGTACAAAATCTGCACATAACTATAAGTCATTGGTGCAGGGCCGAGTCGGGATTCGAACAGGTGCGTCTGATCGAAAGGCGCATGAGTTCCCGCTGAGCCACACTCGCTCTAAATCGAGATAAATGCTTTATTGTTAAAAACTTCAAAAAATAGGTACATGAAAAAACAAGTACATTTCACAGTAATCAGCATAGCAATAGGCGGTCTTATTGCTCAAAACGATCTCTTCCAGATAACCTTTCAGAAAGGATTCGCCACTAGGCGAGGAGAGTCACTTCACTCTTACGTTGTGCACTTACCACCAGTCCACACAAAACGCTTCGCTGACTCTTTATACGTACTGCTGAGAAGTGGAATCCTCTACCAGAATACTTATTTCCTACCCATGACAACCTGGGACTCTTTAAGACAAGAGTGAATAGGCACCTCTTGGGCAAACGTGCTCCACCTTAGACCGCAACTATTCTTACCATCAAATGAGTTGTTGTCAAACGTGAGAAACATAACATTGTAAAAGCCCAAAAAATTGTAACAAAATCTCTAAAAAAAAATGCCCCTCAGTTTCTTGCCGTATCTTCTGAGTAGTGGTTCTTTTTCCGATACGGTGGTAGAGTCATTGTGATAATTTGACGTTCATAAGTGCGTCTGTGATGCCAAAATGATTAAAGAGATTTTGATTTTTTTTTTTATTTTTGAGCCCATTTCATCATAAAACAAGTATACGTTTCATCAAACAAAACCGACATCAATGTATCTTAGAAGTCCAAGGACAAATATCGATGTTATATGGGACCACTTCGTAGCTATACTGAACCTAACGCAAAAAGAATTACCCAAATCGGTTCTTGAATGACGGAATTCTGAGGTAACAAAAAAATGCAATCGAATAGAGATCCTTCTCCTTTTTGAAGTCGGTTAAAAATGATTAACATAATTTGGAAGGACGGTGATTTTCATCAGCCTGTATTTAATGAAAAAATCTGATACTAACCATAGTAGTATATTGTAACATGGATTAACTAATGCTACATGGATCAGGTAATCCATGTTAATATATTACGAGTTACGAGATTGTATACCTTCTTTCTCAGAAACCTCCTATTGTAAGAATTTGAAATAACAACGAAGCCTACCAAAAATTGTCCAACCACATCGTTAATCCGAAAAAAGCGTCGCCATCCATCAGCGGATGTAATAGAAACCTCTCCCCCTCCCCCTTTACCCTCCCCTACCCCGCGGCTGTCAGTCAAGGGGGTTTATTGGTTTGTCGGCTAACTGACGGACACTTCGTTCATTTGTGGAGATTACCTCGCCTCTAACAGATATTAGGTGCGTTGGCCCCTTGTGTGTTAGAAGAAATTAAGTTTGGCGGGAAGTGACGTAGAAAAGCAAGGCCAAGTTTTTCTTCATCTTTGGTGCCTAAACCTAGATATCTAGGTACAATGCTTTGGTATTAAGTAGTTGCTATATCGAAAAATAAATTTAAAATTGTCAAGTACCCGTAACACTACAATGTATGCTACTCTTGTCAACATTAAGCCACAAAGAACCAAGAAGAAAGAACATTACTTCAGAAACAAGTCACTAAATCTTACCGGGGCTTGACAAAAGATGGCGTTATTACAATACAACCGACAGGACTAGCTCTAACACTACCTGCTCTCATAGTGAAAACAGGCTCGGCCTCTGCAGTGGAAACGTAAGGCTACTGATGAAGAATATATATATTAATTATTTAGAAAAAGCTTTAGGAAAACGAAGCCCCGAAAAATTCCTAGAATACAATGTTATTATATGAATTGTTATATATATGTTAGTCTCTAAGGTATATATAATATGGGCCTCTGATAATTTTACTTCGATGTAACTTTATTAAGCGAGTGTGGCTCAGTGGGAGAACGTGCGACTTTCGATCCGACGCACCCAAGTTTGAATCCCGCTGGCCCCGCACCGCTGGGTTTCTTAAGTTATGTGCGGATTTAACACTAGCTCTAAAAACGGTGAAGAAAAACATCGTGAGGAGACTGGCATATCCAAGAATTTATCACAAAAATTCAAGGACATGTGACATCCACCAACCCGAACTGGGTGGTGGATTATGGCCCATCCTCTCTCTATGAGAGAAGGCCCGTGTCCCAGAAGTAGTAACGTGATGGGCTGATGATGATGATGATGATGATGATGATGTACCTTTATTATTGCCTGAAATAAAAACAAATATTGTTATTATTGTCAAAAAATTTACAACAATTTGTGGTATACAAGTAATACAAAAAAGGTAAGCTAAGTGTTTCAGATAGTTGCTAAACTGCGAGTCCCAAATCAAATCAAATCAAATCAAATCAAATCAAAATCTCCTTAATCATTCTGGTATCACAGACGCACTTATGAACGTCAAATTATCACAGTGACTCTACCACCGTATCGGAAAAAGAACCACTACTCAGAAGATACGGCAAGAAACTAAGGGGCATATTTTTTTAGAGATTTTGTTACAATTTTTTGGGGTTTTACAATGTTATGTATCTTATGTACCAGTTTTGCAGAAGTGGAATGTTCCAAGCATCTTTGTCTTCTATGTAATTACGAACAGTGTAGTATGCTTTTCTCATTAGAACATTCTTAACGCGTAATTTGAATTTACTTTCTGTGAGCTCCGTTATACACTTTGGAATTTTATTATAAAAACGTACGCAGTTGCCCAGAAAGGACTTACTAGTTATAGTCTATACCTAGGTACAACAATCCTATCCTTATATCTAGTGTTTATGTTATGATAGTCACTATTTATTTGAATTTAACTACACACTTGGCGAAAGGTTGTGTCTTGGGATTCCGAGATACGATTTGCTAAGTGGAGAATAGATCAGAGATGATACCTTAATGATTATGATTGTAGAATTACGTATTCAAGATAATATCTGCTAAAATAATACTGAGAGCTTTAAAATCTGGAAACCCACGAGTACAGCAGTTAGAGACTGTCTCAGAAGAGATACTTACTAGGCTTAACTTCGAACAACCCTTTTATCGTACGCTTTTAAGACTCCTTTTACTTGTTATTAGAAACTCGCAACGTGCGTCATATGTATGACCTCGGAATTTTGTAAGACAAATTGTATTTCAATTCTCCACATTTTGTTTTTCAATTTGCGTCGTGATCTCAATCCGTGGAAAGCTCCCGGAAGGGCATCCTAATTGCCGAAATATGGTCGGATCGGAGTTATTTCGATGTTCTTTATTGTGTTTTAGGGTTCTGTACCCAAGGGTAAAACGGGACCCTATTACTAATACTCCGCTGTCCGTCCGTCTGTCTGTCTGTCCGTCTGTCACCAGCCTGTATCTCATGAACCGTGATAGTTAGACAGTTGAAATTTTCACAAAAGATATATTTCTGTTGTCGCTATAATAACAAATACTAAAAAACAAAATAAAATAAATATTTTAGTTGGCTTCCATACAGCAAACGTGATTTATTTGCCGTTTTTATAGATAATGGTTAGGAACCCTTCGTCAGAGTCGCACTTGATCGGTTATTAAAAATCATCATTCAATCCTAGTGTACGTTTGATTTGCTAACGGTAATAATAATTAAGTAATCTTGACATTTTATTGAATATTATACTATAAGGAAAATAACTATCACGCTTCATGAGATACAGCTTGATGACAAACGGACAGACAGACAGACAGACAGAGAGACAGAGAGACAGACAGACAGATAGATAGACAGAGAGACAGACAAACAGGCAGACAGATGGACGGACAGCGGAGTCTTATTAATAGGGTCCCGTTTTCCCCTTTGGGTACGGAACCCTAAAAAGCGATGCTGATCGTGATATAACAGCGGGTACTGTGCGGTTATTGGATCAGCGGAATAGTCAAAAGCGGTTTGATTTTTTGGCAAGCGATTGGAAAATACAAAATACGGCAGTTCGGGATACAGCGCACTTGTAGAACCAGAGGAAACGTTACAGTATGCATGAGCTTATGTTCCAATCTCGCCTTTTGCAATTTCGTTGGATCGAGTGAATTGGTTTTGTAAACAAATCGGTTGTGGCAGGAAGCGGTAAAAAGTTTATGATTGCGAACAGACCTTAAAACTACTTTCGAATAAAAAAATGTAATAATAATCTGCGGCATTGTAATAATTTTTTTTAATTATTATCTACTGTAAAATTGGCACATGAAAACGTGTAAAATTTCATTATGTTATTCTTCAGTAACATGTGATATGATATTAAGTATTCTGTGCTCATTGTAGAATTAGTTTTAAGATGTCCCAGATATTTTTCTTTTTGTAAGTATCCTATTTTCAAAAGTACCATATGACTTGGATTAAGATATCTATATAGATAATCCATGCCTGTGCCAAATTTTTTACAAGTTTGATCAGTCGTTACGTCTTTATTGAATATCTAACACACAACCATAATTGTCATAAGTTTTAATCGATATATATTTTTTATTAATTTTGGGACCTTTAGGTAACCTTACGATTCGATTGGACGGGCTAGTTTGGTGGATTCATTTTTCATAAGAAATAGGATAGGGATAGATTAAGCACATAATGTTTTTTTAGAAACTGCATTGTAGTAGCTTGACCTTTGTAGCCTAACCCATCAGCTGAATAATGCTGACCACCCTAAAGCAAGTAAGGTCTATAGATCCTCTCCTATATCTCTAGGAGAAAGCCCAAGTCCCTTCCCTTAATTATTTATTAAATTATATTGTAAATAGCTGCGCCCTGCGGTTCCAACCGCGGTTTCCCGGAATAAATGTAGCCTATGTGTTAATCCAGGATATAAGCTCCATTCCAAATTTCACTTAAATCCGTTAAGCCCGTACAGCGTGAAGAATAACAAACACATAGACATACTAACGCACTTAAATCCAACCAAATTATTCATAATAGGGTCCCGTGCGAGCTCTAAAAGAGCGCTCAGTAAACTTAAACGACTTTTCTCGTTACTGCACAGTAGGGTTGTCCAAACCACATAAACTCATCAACTCGTATAAACTTCCCTCGTCCTAACTGAGTTATATGATAGCAATCAAGTCTCCGACCACCTGATGCCCCTAAAATATTACGCTTGGGTAGACGTACCTGCTAAGTGCTAGAGATGGAAATGGAACTGATCGGGGGAAATCGTTCTCGTTTTCATTCGATTTAATTCGATTAATATACATTTTGGTCTCAGGGGGATGGCTCGTTGAAAATGGACGCAAACCAGTTTTCTTCTGAAAAAACTGTAATATTCGTTGATTTTATTTTTAGAAGCTTTATGATTTTGTTTAAAAGCGTAGTTGGAATCTATAATCGAACTACATAATAAAAAATCAGGAATCTAATAGAATCTCATATCTGTATCTCAAATCTAAAACGCAATGAAAATATTTAATGTAATTCCAGAATTACAAATAAGAATCAGGTTGTATAAATTAATCGATAAAATTACTAATCGATTATAACATTTCTTCTGTTCCTGCTCGAATAACATCGAACTAGTGCTCAGCTGCTCAGACATCACCCCACTCCTGAAATTACTTGTAGCTCTCTTGAAATATATGAATATGAAATATTATGACGTATTTTCTTGTACCCGTATTCAAGAACAACACTTTAGTTTGCTATGCCTTACGTAGTCAAGTGTTTCGCCAAACACGCACACAGTCACCCTCCCATAAACACGCACACCCTCTCTCACACACACGCTCACCCTCACAGCCTCTCATACATTTCCACACACTCTCTGACACACAGTTGCACACTCTCCCACACATACCATTCTCACACACACCACATAAATTATGAATTCATGCATAGGTTTTATACGGCTGTATTCAATTAGCATATAATTATATATTTTCATTTCTGTACCTCACAAATTCTTACATGTTAATTTGAAATTATAAATCAGGTATAAATAGTAAAAACTAAGTTCTACTATTGTAAAAACACAGGCTGGTCTTGGGAAGACGCTGTCTTTTGTAACACAGTTTTAATAACTAAAACAAAAGGCAGAGTTACAACAACCACATGTAACACATATTTTTGCAATAAAGAAATTTGTAATTTGTAATTGACATTTTTTCTTTGATCCTGGCCCCTTACTAGGATTTCCTGTATATAGGGAACTAAGAACTACGAGGACCATGAAATCACAACACCCAAACACGAAACGAAATGCTTGCGCTATATTTTCCTTTTTTTTTTTTTACGCTCAATAGATCTATGTTTTGCCACTATCTGGCCTGATGTGAAGCGATGATGTGGCCTAAGATGGAGCACGTAGATCTAGAGAGAGACGGCAGTTGAGCGGCTGCTCAGACCCGTCTCCCCGATGGTTCACGGAACATCATCCCGAAACACGACTAGGTCGTTTGGCGGCATGGCTTTGTTCGGTGGTGTCCTTTACACAAATATTTGAAAATATTAAATTTATTTATTATGTATTTATGATAGAAAACTGTAATAAGGTAGTGTAACAATAATCTACTCGTGGTAGGTCTCTCGTATGCGGGAGGCCGTCTATGTAGGTACCACAGCTTTGCCAGTTGTGTCGCCAAGCAGTAGTGCGCAAGCATTACTGTGTTCCGGTTTGAAGAGAATTGTAGCTAGCGAAATAACTGGGCATATGAGACTTAATATCTGATATCTCGGGGGTGATGAGCGCAATGCAGTGCTAACGCAGTGCTTTTATTAAAAGTTCTGGGTGGCACTGCAATGGTTATGGGCAGGCGTGCCGCTTACCATCAGGCTAAAGACCTGCTCGTCTCATCACTCTGTTTCATAAATTAAATTATTTTTCAAAAAAAACTAAACCGACTTCAAAACCACAAATAGGCACTCAAAAGTGAAAAATAAATTAATATAATTATCATAAGCGCTGCCCACTCATATATTTGAAGTCGGTGCCAGCCAAGTCTATTAGGTAGCAGATAAATACTATGATTATAGTAACTATTGTACTACTGTATTGTACTGTATTGTATTGTACTACTTGTAGGTAGTATCTATCTACTACCTTTTAGACTTGGCTGGCACCGACTTCAAATATATGAGTGGGCAGCGCTTATGATAATTATATTAATTTATTTTTCACTTTTGAGTGCCTATTTGTGGTTTTGAAGTCGGTTTAGTTTTTTTTGAAAAATAATTTATTTTATTCTTTTTAGTGCAAAACAAGTTTTAATTAAATTAATTTAAAAAGTTTTTAAAGACAAGCATTTATGATCTAGCAGCCACATCATGACGAAGTTTAAAACGGGCTATCATAATTAAATTTATGTACAAAAAAAATTCATGACTCTCCTATTCTCTGTTGAGGAGTTCCCTCGCCGGAAGTCATTCCTGGTTGTATCAGCCATGTCATGGTGGAATTTAGAACAGGCTATTATGGTTAAATCCATTTACAAAATTTTGTGTCTGTACTATTCACCGTTGAGGAGTTCCCTCGCCGGAAGTCAACCCTGGGTGAAGCATGTGAAGCAGTCGAATACAAACCGCCACCTTTAGAAAGTCGGTTACAACAAAAACAAGAACCGACTTGAAGATTAAACTTACATTTTTTTTTGTTTTCGCTATTTTTTTCAAAAAGTGCTGAATGAATTTCGTTAAAATTTATATGGGACCACCTCTGAAGTATGACCTACCAATCAAAAAAAGAATCATCGAAATCCATTCATAATTGGCGGAGTAATCGCGTAACAAACACACAAAAAAAAAATAAAAAAAAAAAAACATACCGTCGAATTGTAAACCTCCTTCTTTTTGAAGTCGGTTAATAACCAATAACATGTCCAATATCATGTAACGACTGGTAAAAAATACTTTAGCTTTTCTCCACTTGTCCTAAGACCTACATTAGTGTGTGCAAAATACCAGCTTATTTCGAAAAAGTTGCCTCCACCCCGCCACAAAGGGATATTCGGGTAAGCGAAGCATTGTTAGCCAACTTCGTACTTTGGTACGGGAGCTTGTTTAAATGTTCCCGCAGAAACCTTGATGCGCACCAGATCGTGTTCAACAGAACTTAACATTTATGTAGTTCGGGAGATACGGGAGAGTTTTGTCACTCCAGCTGTCTACCTGGCACTTAAAAAGACTATTCTTATTCTGGAATAAGAAATGTTGGAATCACTGTACGGGGTACGCCCTGCATTTTAGAGTAGATCACAGCTTAGGAAGACTCTTTTTGAGTTCCAGATGCATAGCATATTTTAAAAAAATGTGTTTATTGTTCCAGATGCAGACGTCTGTTCTCTAAGAAAACTTCGGCAACTCTATGGATACCGGTAATTATAAACAAACATTTATAACCTCATCATCATCATCATCAGCCCATCATGTTCCCACTGCTGGGACACGAGCCTTCTCTCATAGAGAGAGTATGGGCCATAATCCTCCACGCTGGCCCAGTGCGGGTTAGTAGATGTCACATGTCCTTGAATTTTGTGATTAATTTTTGGAGATGCCGGTTTGCTCTCGATGTTTTCCTTCACCGTTTTTAGAGCGAGTGTTAAATTCGCACATAACTTAAGAAGGTCAGTGGTGCGGGGTGAGCGGGATTCAAACTCGGGTGCGTCGGATCTAAAGTTGCACATGCTCTTACTGAGCCATACTCGCTCTTCATTTATAACCTACTTTTCCATTAACCGGTATCATTCCTTTCAAAGAGCACCAAAAATGTTAACTAACTCTTCAAGGAAGTAAATCATACCTCAGCGCCTAGCCTAAACCACAGAATAAATTGAAGTAATACAAAACGTTGTTTTATGGAATTATCAAGAATTTACCTTTGTTAGGAACAAACAAGCTTACGATACAATTTTCCCAAACTTTCCCTTAGTTTAACGCTTTGTCGATTTTACGGAAAGTAACAACTAGCTGACACGGGCTTGACGTATACACAATTCGACAGGTTCTGTGGTGTAGTGGTTAGGCAGGTTGATTCAAATCTCATATACCACCGAGGTTGCAGGATCGATTCCCACGGGACAAATGTGACCGGGAAAAAATCGCAAGTATTTGTAAGTGAACCGTCACAAATTGATGCTTGCGCACTACTGCTTGGCGGCTGAATAACTGGCAAACCTACCCAGACGGCCTCCCGCATACGAGACACCTACCACGAGTAAAAGTTCAAGTAATTAATAAATCAGCTCTGAGATGTCTAAGTTACAGCAATTTGTAAAATGATGATTTTTCATTAAACTTCAAGATACATAAAAAAACTTGTAATAAAACTCAGCTTAATAAAGTATGACGTCAGTTTGTAAGAACGCTGAGCAAAAATAATTTTCTTTCAATTCATTTTCATTCTCTGAAGTGAAGGACGGTTCAGGTGTCGAGAGAAAGTAAAAACAGTCTTCAAATCTATGGGTAGGCTACTCCTTCATCTTTGAATTTACCCGTAATGACGTCACGAACCGGCTGTCTTTCGCACCGTAACGAAATAGTAAGCTCAAAGAAGCTCGTCTGGATGACTCACCAACTTAGTTTTAGTCTATTAATTTTAATAACTGAAATTGTATGATGTACATGTGGCTTGAAAAGTCTATTATTTACTGCTATTAACTTTATTATTCATTATTATTTGCTGCTTCCCGCGATTTCCCGGGATAAAAAGTGGTCTATGTCCTTTTCTAAGACCTACAGCACCTGCATATCAAATTTCAAAATTCGTTCAGTAGTTTTTGCGTGTTTTTTTTACTAGTTACAGGCTTGCGTTTGACCACTATCTCACCTGATCCGATGATGTGGTCTAAGGTGTAACACGCTCGCCTAGAAGGTACCTGTTCACTCTCGATTTGAAGACTCCCAGATTGTAGTTGTCAGTAAATGAATAACAAACATCCATCCTCACAATCTGCCGCATTTATAATATTTTTAGGAGGATTTGTTTTGTTTAACTACTAGCTGCACCCCGCGGTTTCCCAGGATAAAAAGTATTCTATGTCCTTTTCCAGGACGTCAAGTACCTTTATAACAAAATTAAAAGGATGCTATTTATATTTAAGTCACATTGCAGCTAAACAAACATCACCACCCTCAAAATTTCCTAAACTAAACTAATTTCCTTTCCTTACATATAAACTTCACGTCTTTCACCTCGCACCATCACTGCTAGTTCCAGTTGAGTTGTCGTCTTAAGTTTCCCACTTTGCATAATGACTCCATTCGTTTCGGTGTGACAGTAATGCTTCGGAACATTGGCGGTAGAGTACGAATATACTGACAGTATGGTCATTTCGTACAAACACTGTTCATTCACAAGCACGTGCATAATACAACAACGTTCTACGTATAAGTTGTACGGGTTGAATAATCAATAATACTGCGACAAGAATCTGATAAACAAAGATAAACCTTTTAAACTTTATTTTCATTGCTAAAATACAAACATAAGCAGAAGTAAATATAAGCAGTAGCTAGAATTCAATTCAATTCAAATTCAATTCAAAAGTTCTTTATTTCAATTTTGTTATCACAGACGCACTTATGAACGTCAATTATTACTATGACTCTACCATCGTATTGGAAAAAGAACCACTCAGAAGATACGGCAAGAAACTGAGGGGCATATTTTTTAGAACTTTTGTTACAATATTTTATGTTTGTTTTTGACAATATTATTTTTCTTATGTGCCAGTTGGCTACTTGGCAGAAGCGTAATGTTCCATGCATCTTTGTCTTCTATGTAATTACTAACGGTATGGTATGTTTTTTTCATTAGAATATTTTTCACACTCAATTTGAATCTACTTTCTGTGAGCTCCGTTATACGTTATACATTTTGGAATTTTGTTGTTATAACGTACACAATTGCCCATGAAGGACTTATTCGTTTTACTCAGTCTAAACCTAGGTACTGCAATTCTATCCTTATCGTTGAAAACAAAGTTTCGCTTTTAAATTAAATTAATTTAAATTTCGAAATTAAAACGCAATAGATCGAAAAAGGCGCGTGAAGGACGTCGGTCAAAACTAATTTCGACTGCGAATATCAGTCAAAATTGGTTTTGACCGACGTTCCTAGTCGAATTTGGTAAAGTGTGGTCAAAATTAGATTTTACCGGTTATGAGTTTTGACTGCAACATATACAATTTAAAGTTCACGCACACAGTAGTACTAATGACAGTAAATGCATTTTGAGCTTAATTCCCTTACAACTTATAATCTCAGTAACCCCTTACTGAGATTATAAGTAGTCCTGCTCAATTCGTTTGAAAAATTCAACCGATTTCAATTGCTAATACGGAGTTTCGAAATGATTTTCTTTCAGCTAGCACTTTGATATGCAACTTGAGATTCATATTCCGTTCTATTGAATTGAATATCTTTGAGCCGTTACCCTTTGAATGGTTTTGGATGTGGGTGACTGACTGTTGATGAAAATGTATGAGAGGTGCTATGGTTGTAAGAAATGTATTGAATGATTTTGTTTCAAAAGAAAGTGATACATACGATTTTATAAAATTATATTATATATATAAAATTCCGAAGTGTATAACCGAGCTCACTGAAACAAAATTCAAATTGCGAAAGTGTGAAAAATATTCTAATGCAAAAAGCATACTCTATATAAGTAACTACATAGATGACAACATACATACATGAAACATACATACACATGATACATGGTACATGAATGGTTGATACATGATACATGGAATGTTTCGCTTATGCCAAGTACCCAACGGGCACATTAGAAACATAATATTGTCAAAAACAAACATATTGCAATAAACGTTCAAAAAAATCTTCTGTTTCTTGCCGTATCAGCTGAGTAGTGGTTCTTTTCCGATAAGGTGGTAGAGTCATTGTAATGATTGACGTTCATAAGTGCGTTTGTGATGCCAAAATTAAAGAAAGATCTTTTGAACTTTGGCAAGGGTCTCATTCCTCCCGTTGAAGTGTTTCATAAAATGTCCTTACGTGTTTCGGCATTGGTGCAGAAGGCCAGCTCACTCATGGCCATATTTCATCAGTAAATCTTCCGCGAGCGATAAAGCTGATAAAACTGACATTCAATAGAGGAAATGTGTGAATTATATTAGATCTATACCAAATTGTGCAGAGGAGACGTTCATCTTACTTAGCAATAAAGATATGGCGGGGTGAGATCGATAAAGCGAACTACAAATGAATTTTTCGTCATTGGACTGGTTTTATAAAGGAGCTTATTGTCTCAGGGTCTCTCTCTCCCTCTCTCTCTATCTCATGTGGGATAGTGGCCAACCCTAGTGTCAGAGTTTTTAGACTACCGGACCACCTCCGACATGACCTAACGATTGCTGCCATAAGACAACAACCGGGACCGACCCAGCACGATTGTCTCAGGGTGACCAGCGCAGTGCAGAGCCACGCAGGATCTTACAAAACAATATTCTGGGTATATAGTGCTGTAACTGCCATGGACAGGCATGTTGCTTACCATTAGATGATGACATGCTTGTCTTGTTACTCAACTACATTAAAATCGTAAATTCACATTTTTGTAATACAAATCAATTGAAGGGAGAGTAAAAGAAATAACTTCAATATTTTCATGCCGATTTCGAGGATGGTCCCAATGTGAATTCGACCACTGGATTCAATAGCTAAAATAAATTATGGGGACATCTGTCCTAAACCAGGATTTATGTTCAGTATTCTGAACAGAATCCATTGAATTGAAGTATTGGTCATAGATTAAAGCAATTTCTGTTGAGGTAAGATAAGACGAAGGATTTTACTATAGGGTTTTTGGACCCTTGACTTCAGCCGCGCTTTTGTGATGAGATTTCTTTTTCGATAGGTTTTGATTTCGTATTCATTTTTACATTTTATTTTATTGGCCAGTTTAATATCACTTGAAAGGGGATTTGCGGAAAGGGAGTTCACAAATTCCCTACACTTAATGGTGGGGTATTGTGGAACAAAATTCCACAATCCGCTATTGATGAGGCAATTTATTGGGGATTTGTGGAATAACCCTTATACCACAAATAGTTCTTAAGTAAACCGCTACTTTCCAATTCTAAAAATCACATAACCCACAACTTTCAGTTTGTAACTTCTGTTTTCTTTTATAGAAGTCCAAGACCTCGAATATGCAAAATTTTCCGAGTGAACACAACATATAGGAATAATCAGATTTATATAAGTTAAATAAGGTTTTTCGGACAGAAAAATGCTACCACCTGCTGGGACTTCAACCCACATCTCAATCTCTTCCTTCAGCGCGGGAAACGCTCTACCAATTGAGCTATGGTAGTCACCAACTCGAGTGTCGATTTTTTCTTCCGTTATTTACCTAAACCAAATATTAAATTCCGCCGACCGTTTGTTTCGTTATTCCTCTCCATCCAAAGGTTGTCTGAAAGAGATCGCTTTGAGCGATAAGATCGTCCATTGTTACACCATTGTAAACATTTAACTTGTAAATATTTAATAAGCCGGCTAGGACTCACGTAACAGTACGTGCCGGTTTATTAAATATTTATAATGAATCAAATTCACGGAGACTTTCATATTTAACTTGTACTTAATTTATACGTTTAAAGTGAATAATAAAGTGTTTATCTATCTATCTATCTATAAAAATTTCCGAAACCATGCCGCGAATGACAAGACTGACTCCATCCTTATTCAGTTTCCACCAAGTCTCTCTAGACTTCAGAATGTAACTACAAATGCAAATCCCTATATTTACAATGTAAATGAGTGACGTATAACATAGGTAAGGCAGGGCTGCACGGTTATGAATTATGCAGGCCACAACGCGAGGATTTCTGCCGTTACAGATGTCGGGGAATATTAGTTGACAACCCTGGGTTAGTGGAGATGAAGCAGCGGTATTTTATAATGCTTGTTTCAGCATTAATTTATTTTATTTTAACCAAATTTCATAAAAAGAAGGAGGTTCTTAATTCGATTGTTTTTTATGTTTAATACCTCAGACCTCTGTCATTTATATAATGATTTAGAAAATTCTGCATTGCGTTGGGTTCAGTATACCTTTAAGGTTTTAAGGTCGAATATCGCTGAAATGTATAGCGGGATCCCATATATGTTTCACCGATATTCGACCTTGGACTTCGAAGATATTGAAGTCGGTTTTTTTATATAAAATGTCTTTGCCTGTGTTACACACACACAATATCGTCATATATAAACTCCTGGCATTCGACCTTTGTATTACTGAAATTCTTGTTGCTTTTGGAAAATATTTTTACAAAAATAATTTCAGCTGAGCATTGTAAAGGAGCACTTCTAACAAGGCTTACAGGTTACGCAATTTTGGGCTGTTTCTCAAATGACTGCCGCTGACTCCTTTGTATTATTATTTGTGTTAACTTCAATTCAATGTATTTATTGCAATCATATATACATTAAAAGCACAGGTATTAAGGTGAAGGAGATAACAATAACTGGGCACAGCAATATTACGTAAAGAGCGAGTGGACCGAAACATTCCATAACTAGGTTTAATCGTTATAAAACTCGTCTAGGGTGTAATAACACTTGTCAACTAATCGGGTCTTCAGGTTTCTTAGGCAAATATAAAACCTGCACTAAGTACACTACTCGCGAAGGGATCGAAGTTAAGCGAATAGGAGAGTGTAGAAGGGCACTTCAGTTTGCTTCGTGCAACCTCGGCTCGGGCGACTTCCGATCGTTAGATGGATAGAAAAACACTTTATTATTCACCGAACAAAGCCATGCCGTCAAGCGACCTAGTCGTGTTTCGGGATGATGTTCGGTGAACCATCGGGGAGACGGGTCTGAGCAGCCGCTCAACTGCCGTCTCCATCATATCAAATGTGCTCCATCTTAGGCCACATCATCGCTTCGCGAGATAGTGGCCAAACATAGATCTATTAAGTGTAAAAAAAAACCTGAAAAATAGAGATAAAGTACAAGTCAAATGTTTACAATGGTGTAACAATGGGCGGTCTTATCGCTTAAAGCGATCTATCTATTCTCTAGCGATCGTTGTCGGTTCTTGCGTCCGAGTCAAAGGATTCGAAGCGTACCGAAGTTCGAACACGAAGCGTCTTACTACACTACTCGGTTCACTTCAGATAGCAACAGGCAGCTGCCACTTGAACGTTATCTATATCCATGATGCATAGCGTACGGGAGCTGGGCGACTGAGCTCTTCGCGAGGTTGCACGAGTGTACAATCACGTACTTCAGACTTCGGTCAACTTCGACCTGCAGTTCGTCGAAGTAACATTGCGAGTAGTGTAGTGCTAGCTTTATTTTTTTCTTCACATTTTATTTTGTCTTATTTACTGCCATTGTATTTGTTCCCAGGCTGTGAATTTTTAATTTGGGGATTGGAAGAATGAGGTTATATTCATCAGTCGCAAATCTTCTAGGCCGATCTGTCTCCTTTTAGCAAAAAATGGGGTATTTCCGTACGAATTAACTTATTTCAATCATATCGAGATACGAACATCATAAGCTTCTTATTTTTAAAATATGGTTTACAACTTTCGATTGCTTTTTTCCCTACAAGGTTCTTAAACTTCGGTAAATATTTAGTATCATTTACTAGTGGTAGGTTTCTCGTATGCAAGAGGCCGTTTTGGTGGGTACCACCGCTTTGCCAGTTATTCAGCCGCCAAGCAGTAGTGCGCGAGCATTAGTGTGTTCCGGTTTGAAGGGCACTGTAGCCAGCGAAATTACTGGGCATTATGAGACTCAACAGCTAATTGTCTCAGGGTGACGACTGCAGCGCCACGCAGGATTTAGCAAAACAAAGTTCTGGGTGGTGCTGTTATTGTTATGGGCTGGCGTATTGCTCACCATCAGGCAAACGACCAGCGTCTCGTCATTCAGTGATATAAAAAAATAAATAAAAGCATATGTATTGCACTTACCTGGTATTAAAAACGGTCAGGTTTTGATAGATAGGTACTAACTTACTTATATCAACTTTTATTTCAACACCATCCGAATGCCTCCGAAATGGCCTATCAACTGTTGTCCTAATACATCAACCGGATCCAACGGCTTAACGTGCCCTGCGAAGCACGGTAGCGCTCAAATGTAAACACCACACAAATGTTCACCCATCCAATTAATGACCGCAGCGACGTTACTTAAACTGGCAGATCTGTTACGAACATCTAGGCTAGCTACCCCAAGTAATAAAACAAATAGACGCTCCTCATAAATAAAGCAATTTAAATAGTTGACTATAATTAAAGAGTCGAAACTGCTTGATGCCTAAGTAGAATTAATGTCGGTCAATATATAGCTTCCGCTAATGAAGGTAGAACTGAATAAGGCATTATTGAATTTAATGCGAGTGTTTAGGCACAACTTTCTGTGTAATCGGTTGTTTAAGGTTGTTATTGTTCTTGCTGAGCAAGTTGTATTTTGGTAAGTATTGCATTAGTCAGATTCTTTGATTTGAAAACAAAAGCAGATCTACGATACTCATTTGTTTCGGTCAAATTCAACTCGTTAACCTTTTTAACCTCTTGTGGATTTCTGATCGCCTGGTACTTCTTCAGTAAAATACATAGGTATAGGTATAGATTGCAAGAGAGAGCGAGTGTGGCTCGGTGGGAGCACGTGCGACTTTCGATCCGACGCACCCGTTTTCGAATCCCGCTGACCCAGCAACACTGACTTTCTTAAGTTATGTGCAGATTTAACTCTCCCTAAAAACGGTGAAGGAAATAATCGTGAGGAAACCGGCATGTCCAAGAATTGCAGGGCAGGGCCAGCGTGGTGGGTTATGATCCATACTCTCTCTACCAGGGTAAGGCCCAGGTTCTAGCAGTGGGAACGTGGTGATGATGATGAATAATAGGTACCTACATCTTCCGACGAGCGTTTAAGCAATACGCTTCGCTACTTTACAATAACAAAGTTTAATTCAAAAAAAGTTCCAAGTTTCCTTCGTTATCAAACAAAGATTCAACGATAATATTTCCTTTACCAAATAACAATGTATTCTCACAATAAACACAAAGCAAATCGGAAATACAAATCTGTGAAAATATAATATTGAAATATTATTTCGTACCTTCAGATTTGAATTAATAAACGACAATTTGGATTCGGATATTATCGGGAAAAGCTTACCTTTTTGCGGAATTCAATTACATTGGCAATTTATATTCATGCCATGTCGGGTTTTGTGTCAAATATGTAACCTGTAATTCCAGGAGCTTAATTATCAATTGACTCGCCCCGGCTTCGCACGGACGATTCACTAGTGTAGTGTAATTGTTTATAAAACAACGCTCGCACAAAGCTACGCAAATGCACTGCGCTCGCACCCTGAGACAATTAGCTCCAAAGTATTATAAAGTCTTAATGACTTATAGTTAAGTGCAGATTTTGTACGCTCGCTCTAAAACGGTGAAGGAAAACATCGCGATGAAACCCGCTTACGCGCTTTGGAGTGGTAGGCTCTTGCCGTGGTTGTAATACCACCCACCGAACAAAGCCATGCCGTCAAGCGACCTAGTCGTGTTTCGGGATGATGTTCGGTGAACCATAGGGAAGACGGGTCTGAGCAGCCGCTCAACTGCCATCTCTCTCTAGATCTATGTGCTCCATCTTAGGCCACATCATCGCTTCACATCAGGCGAGATAGTGGCCAAACATAGATCTATTAAGTGTAAAAAAAAAAATATAAAGTAAATTCGCTAGCTACAATGCCCTTTAAAGCGGATCACAGCAATGTTTGCGCACTACTGCTTGGCGGCAGAATAACGAAAATATACGAAATAATAAATCGGCACCACATTCAGCATTAATGTGTCGAGCCGTAGGCCTAGTGTGATTTTTTCCTACAAGTTAACTCATTCAACGGCGAGCGCGTAAACGCATAATTTGTATGAAGAAAATACGTAGTTTTTTTTTAAAGACAAATCTACTTTTTTACTCAGTCACTCAGCGAACTATGGAACGAGCTTTGCTCGGAGGTTCTTTAAAGGATCGAATTCGGAACGAAGTGATTCGGCAAAGAACCAGAGTGACCGACATAGCTCAAAGAATAAGCAAGCTGAAGTGGCAATGGGCCGGTCACATTTGTCGAAGAACCGATAACCGATGGGGTAAACGGGTTCTAGCGTTTAGGCAAACGTAGTGTAGGACAACTTCCGGCTAGATGGATCGACGACCTGCGCAAAGTAGCTGGCAGCAATTACATGAGGAGAGCAGAAGATCGGGCTCAGTGGCATGCATTGGGAGAGGCCTATGTCCAGCAGTGGACTAATACGTGCTGTTTATGATGATGACCTTTGACCACCATCTCGCCTGATGTTAAGTGAGGATGTGGCCGAAGATGGATCACGTAGATTTAGAAGATACCTATCCACTCTAGCCTTGAATATACCCAAATTATAGTAATCAGGAAACAGAAAGGACGGCAAAAAGCTCCATTCCTTGGCAGTTCACTATAAATGTGGAACCTAAACACTTTGAACGAGTTGGTGAATGTCTTCTATATAAGGGCCAAATCGTGAAGTTCCTGCGCACATTACCCGAAATGTATACTATAGAAGATTGACAGACATGTTACCTTACGTCGATGCTCAAGACTTTGCATCTTCGTAGCGACCACTTTTTCGTCACACATAAGTCGCAGTGCACGTCGATCTACAACCTCTAATGCTTCCAGCTGGTGCTTGGCCGAAGTTTGGATGATTCATAAAGCCGCCAGTGGGTTTGTACATTTCTTTATACAAAATAGACGTTTACGCGCTCGCCGTCGAACGCTTTAACTTATAGCAAAACTACTACACTTGCCGAGCACGTCGCTGAAAGCCGGAACAGATGTCGCAGTATCATAAGAGATTAGGTGATACCATGACGTGGTCACGACCCGCTTTGAGTAAGCTACGCAAGGGGATACGTTTTTATCTGACAAAGTCTAAGTGTATATTTTATGTTAGTGGCGTCGTTGACCGCCTTGCTGATAAATTTCTAAGATGGCAATTTATTAGAATATTTGAAAGTGTTTTTAATCAAACATATTATACGTAGCAGATGCGCTACTTCGTATTTTTCAGGCGGGTAATTTTGTTTAAGATATTAAGTCGAGGTACTTGGAATTACAAATGTTTATATTATATATTAAATATAAGCAATATAGATATATTTACCTATGTATAATTATATGTAAAAAATAACACAAAGTAAATATTTTAATAAATTATACACTTAATTTGTTAAAACATATTTTGATAATTTAAGAGTATAACAATTTACATTCATCCTATTTATTACTTTAAAATGTTGTTTTTCTTACCCTATGGTAGCTGGAAGAGATCGATGCTTAGCGATAAGACCACCTATTGTACTTATAGGAAATTAGAAGTTTCTTTTTTAAATGAAATTAACTGTTTTCTATCTTCTATCTATCTAGCTACTTTAAAGCAATACGTATTTTCGGCAAGTGGTGTCACAAAAAAATCTACTTAATCCACCGGCGCTTACCGCATGTGATAATGTTAATCTATCAAACGTTATCGCGCAATGCGAACGTTTTTATCGAATTATTAAATGAATAGTGGATATAATTAAGACAATTTGACAGACTCTTTGGTGTAGTGGTTGGGCAGGTTGGCTCAAATCTCATACACCACTGAGGTTGCGGATTCCCGCGACGGGACAAATGTTTGTGCAAAGAAGAAAAAAAAAGGGCAAGCATTTGTTTCGTGTCTGGGTGTCGTGGGACCATGGTCCTCATACTTCCTGGTTCCCTAGATACAGGGAATCCTAGTTAGGGGCCAGGATCTATATATGTGATCGTTGGGTGTATTTATTTTATTATTTATTTATTTATTTTATTTAATTTTCAGTTTTTGAATAACATTGGCAAGCTTGAATAAAGTGGTAGCAATTAGTTTGAAATTTGTTTAGAGTGTTGTGGGAGTTGGAATTCGTGGGAATCACCCATTCTGAGTTTATAAGTTTTTTATTCAATTTTGGCATAATTTTAGGCAACCGACGCATATAATAGTATTAACGTTAGTTATTACAATGAATAGCAAAGGAACGTATCGGAAAATGACAACACACAACTAAAAAAGAAACCGAAGATATTGCAAGAAACTATACGAGGCCGGGAAGAGTTCTTTTGAAGGGTTTCTTATGTTATATGCCAGTTGGCTACTTGGCAGAAGCGGAATGTTCCATGCATCTTTGTTAACCGACAAAGGAGAAGGTTCTCTATTAGATTGCATTTTTTATAGTTCCTTACCTCAGAACTTCGTCATTCATGAACCGATTTAGAAAATTCTTTTTGCGTTGGGTTCAGTATAGCTACGAAGTTGTCCCAGATAAATTCATCGATATTTGACCTTGGACTTCGAAGATACATTGAAGTCGGTTTTTGTGTTTGATAAAAATTAAACTTGTCTTCTATGTAATTACTAACGGTATTGCTTCTCAAATAAAAACCTTTTTCACACTTTTTTATAAAATAAAAAACATACTCCATTTCGTTCCCCATCCTTTTTTATCATAATGATTTATGAGAAAAACACCTTGGCAACACCTCGCTGTAGTCTTTTTTTTACTATTTGTAGGACTGCGTTTGACCGCTATCTCACCTGTTGTTAAGTGACGATGCGGTCGAAGAAGCGGATATGTATCCTCACCTTAACAGTTCCCTTTTCCCTTATTTCGTTCGGAACGGAACTCTAAGCCCCAACATCAAAATCTAATAACCTACCGGGCTTACACACTCACCGATAATGTAATCTATGGCGCCTTATCGCACAATGCGACCTTTTTTATCAAATTATTAAATTAATTCTCGAGAGGGTGTTTATATATCGCCGAAGCGTCCTCGTTTGGAGTTCCACTCCACACTGACAGGATGTGAACAGTAGCGGAGCTCTTATGTTTTCTATAGATAACAATAAAATACTGTACGTGTAGCGTGTTACACTTGAAGATGTAGAAGTATACAAACCTAATTACAATGGATCTGTAGATTTTATAATTGCGCAGTAATTTAATAATTGCTAAGGAGTGGAACGCTCTGCCACCGTCTTTGTTCCCAAACGGCTACAACTTGTGTTTCTTTAAGCCTAGAGTGAATAGGCATCTCATGGGCAAGCGTGTTCCATCTTAGGCCGTATCTTCGCTTTCCATCAGGCGAGATGTTGTCAAACGTATGCCCATTTACCAATAAAAAAAATTTACTGTACCCTTCAGCTATTCATTTGTTCATTCATTAACCGACTTCAAAAAAGGAGGTAGTTCTCTGTTCGGTTGTATTTTTTTTTTTATGTTTCTTACCTCAGAACTCCGTCATTTGTGAACCGATTTGGAAAATTCTTTTTGTGTTAGGTTCAGTATAGCTACGAAGTAGTCCCATATAAATTTCATGGATATGTGACTTTGGACTTCGAAGATACATTGAAGTCGGTTTTTGTTTTTTTCTAAAAATTAATTATTTGTTTTTAACCCTAACGCAAAAAGGAGAGTACCACGTAAGTAATATAATAGTTAATATTCTTTGGTACCACTATGTCTGTCTGTGGCACCGTAGCTCTTAAACGGAACCGATTTGGGTGCGGTTATTTTATTTGAAAGCAGGTTTTCTAGCGGTGAAATATGTTTTAACAAAATCGGTTCGGCCGTTTTTTATTTTTTTGTATTGTATTGACACTAGTTAGCCCATGGCCCAGGTTATTTTGATTTAACCAGAAGGCTAATTCCGCTAAATTTTAATGAGAGTTGACCGAATCAAAACTATATTGTGAATTGAAGGAAAATTGGCATTCTGCATTCATATAATAATATTCGGCCAAAGAGATCAGAAGAAGTAAAGGAGTGATAACATGCGTCTATTACATTTTTGTGTTACACCTACAAATGTAAAGCAAATCGACACTGAAGAACCAAAATACTGTTTGTCTTTTTTGCACATTGGTAAAGAGGATATATTCATTAATGAAAAAGGTAGCAAAAGTGACTTCGTTTCTTGACCACTTTTTTGTGATGACGCCTTTCGGCCGGATCGGCCATTTTGAGTCACGGTGACGGAACCGTTTTGCGGTTCAATTTTCGGCTCGTAGTATTCTTTGTTAATATTTAATGTTTATAATGTATTGTTGTTAAGGTCGACAATGAATGAAGTGTGTAAGATTTCATCAGTTGATATTGCAAGTACTAGAAGGTGGCCGGATGTTACTCCATTTTGTATTATTTTGTGTGGTTATTCGAAGACCCGTGTCCCAGCAGTGGGAACGTGATGGGCTGATGATGATGATGATGATGATGTGTTATTCAACAATTATTTTTTAAATGTTAGATGTCCTCTTAGTTCTTATGCTCAATGACTATGTCTCTCAATTTACTCTGTCACAGATGGCGTTTGATGTTATTTTTAAAGTATTAGTACGATTTGTGACATTTATGAGATCGACACACAATAAATAAATAAAATAAAAAAGACACTAGATCGGAACTAGAATTTGAATAGATTTATTTAATAAAACTAGGCGTCAGAATGGGAGCTTTGTCTCTGTGTACTATTTCTATTGTGCTTCCGACCTCATGTTATTGGATTACTTCGTAAATATTTTTGTATGGCTGCAAAAGTTTGGCTCTTTAGCAAATATTGTTTTTGTTAGAACCGGCCACCGGCTGTAGTTTGTTTACGACGTGTACTAAATAATGCTGAAATATTGGCTATTATTTTGTCCTTTACTTTCAATAAATTGAATGTATTTTAGGCGAAAGCAACTCTCTGTTGTTTAATCATTTTAAACTATTTAGAAATAAAAATATAAAAATATTATAAAAGCTATTGCATAGCTTCTATCGCGGGCCTTTAGCATGGAGACCGAATCCAGAAATTCCGTAACGAAAATAACCTAACACCCCCCACTCCGAATGCTATGCAATAGCTTTACCGCGGCAGTCTCCGAGTGCCACACGTCTTTTTTTAAATATTTTCGATATATCCTACTAATATTTTAAATGCGATATTCTATGTGTTTTTTTGTGAGATTTGCACCAGCCAGTTCATAATTTAAAAAACAATCTTCTCGCTTATCATCGCTTTTTGGGTTACTCTTTTACTCTACAAAAACAGTGCTGAAGTGTACTCAATAAAAAAGCTAGCTGTCAACAAGCCAAATTAAAAGTTGCGCTCTCTCCGACAAAATGTTCCGCCAATCAAACGACACCGGATAAGCATCATTGATATTTTTATTTTAACAAAAGCGGGATAAGTCGAGTGTTATTCAAAAGTCGACAATTAAAACTCACGGGATCCTACCTACTTGACCTCTGCGAAATTTCATTACAACATTTCGAAAATGTTATTACTAGATGGTAGGTCTCGTATGCCGTCTGGGTAGGTACCACCGCGTTGTCAGTTATTCTGCCGCCAAGCTGTAGTGTGCAAGCATTGCTGTGTTTCCGTTTGAAGGGCATTGTATCCAGCGATATTACTGGGCATATATATGAGACTTAATATCCGATGTCTCGGGGTGATAAACGCAATGCAGTCCTACGCAGTTTTCATCGTATTAAAAGTTCTGGGTGGCACTGCAATTGTTTTTTTTTTTTACTCTTGATAGATCTATGTTTGTTATAGGCAGGCGTGGTGCTTATCTTCAGGCAAACGACTTGCCCGTCTCGTTCCATAAAAAACTGTCTTTTCTTTTCATTGTCTATATAAAGGAGGTATACAGATTGTAGTCACAAATAGCTTCGTTATAAACCAAAAGCTGTTACATCAAAGTTTGACGGTCTGTTTGTTTATTCATTGTGTTTTATATGGGGGTCGACAATGTTGGTGGATTCATAGTCAGAACTTCAACATTGTTACAATTGGTCATAACTTTTGAGGTGCAACTGCCATTTGTTTGAGTTTGTTATTTATATCTTTGACGTGTTCCTGAACTTCCTGGTTATATAGTTCAACTTACTTATATGTAACCATATAAACATAGATATTCGTTTTTTTTTCTTTTTCTTTCTGCTCCACTTTTTTGAGACTATTCTACTTTTATACATATAGCTAGTTCTTTTGCCTGCAATCAATGTGTTATAAACAATGTTAGCTTATAACAGGAAGATCATCGTCATCACAAACTCACGCACCGTCACACACCATCACCCACCGTCACACACCATCACCCACCCTCACAAACTATCATTAGCCCTCGCGGTTGTAACTTTAAAACTTGTAATTGGTATTATTTTAAAGCTTAAAAAAATATTTTTGTTTGCAAAATGATTATCGCAAAACACGTTATGCATATAATAGAGTAGCTAACTTATTATGTTTTCTACCGTAATTATTTAAAAAAAATTATGACTGATATCACCCAAACAGCTTCAAAAGAAGACCAGCGCTGGTTAAATGACCAGCAACAACGCCGAGTTACGGCCGGTTTGGGACAAATTCATTTTTTAAACTAAAAAAATCCAGCGCATGGGTCCGCATAAAGAGTAAGAAATCTTATTCTTCAAAAGTATTTTTGATACAACAATCTTATAGGTACTGAGGAATTTCCCTACTCAATAATTTATTACGAGTGTATATCCCCATTTTCTTTGTAAAACAAAGAAAAAGCGTCAGATGATTTTGAGGAAATTATTTTGAGTGTGGGGTGCTTCTTGTTATGATAGCAACACACGACCTTTCAAGGATTGTATCTAGAGAAACGAAAACTTCTATCATAGCGACCATGACCTATTTGAACGTATGAAACAAATCTTTTGGAGATCGAAATATTTGTATAGTTTCGAAAAGGTCACCCCTTTTTGAAGCTCGAGTCACTGCAAGTCTTTCAACTTGGACACAAGTTTAATAGCCAAATAGTCAATAGTCAAAAGATATGTATGAAATATGCACAAAAAACGCATTTTAAACGTCATGTACACGTATCACAAATCATAAAACTTAAAATATCATGACTTTGAAAAAGAAGGTAAGCATGTCTCTCCATTTTCCATACCTAAATTGAATTCAAATTGTAGTTCGGGCCCAGAAAAGAAATGCGAAGACTGACTCCATTGCTTCGGATATACGCCCGTTAGAGAAGATAGCACCAAGAAACTCTGCGGATGTGTCTCTTCTTTTAAATCTTTTAAAATGTCTCAAAATATTACACTAAACCACGAGGTACACATTACGATTAACATAACAACAAAGTTAAACTAGAAGCTGTACTAGAAGTGCGAGTGAGATGTCCCATAGTTCGTTCTCAAAACTCAGAACTTTTCGCAATGCTTTTGCCAATTAGCAAACTCATCACTTAATTGGGTCAAACGGGCAAACTATAACTTACTTTCCCTTTTACTACTCCATTTAGTAAAGTAGACCACTTAAACTTGTTAGCCTCACAATCTGAAATTCAAAATGGTCGGCTTCGTTTCAGCTTTTTCATACTTTGCATACGCATATACTATCGCTGGCCGCAGCTAAACAAAGTTCTCTGAGAAAAACTTGAAAAGTGAATAGAAAATTAGGTAGCTTCTCTTCCATGAATAACTGAATGGATAAAGATCTTTCCTAAACTTATCATAACTTACAACTAGTAACTTTATGTCAAAGGCATAAAGTTAAAATTATTTTGGACATATGAGAGGGACTTATGGTTGTCGTATGAAACGGAACAATGTACGTACGAGACAGTAATTGAGCTATTCACAAACAACTCCATTTGCATTTAGAATTCTTCAGTAAACTCTAGTAAATAAATAAAACTATAGATTAACAGCCTCTGTGGTATGGTGGTTGAGCAGGTCAGCTCATATCTCTTATACCACGAAGGATGTGGGTTTTGCCCCCACTACGGAACAAAGGATTGTGCAAAAAATATAAAATAAAAAAAAACCGCAAGCATTCGTTTTTTATCTATGTGTATAGTAGGTATTGTGAGATGATCTTCATAGATCCTGATGGTTCCATAGACACGGGGAATCCTAGACAGGGGCCAGGTTCTATGTTCTTAACAATTAAAAAAAACGATTGTCTGACTTTGGTATTTTGGTAAGGTACAATAAAATATCGGTACTTTACCAAATTCAGACAATAAAATTTTTAAATAATGAAATTGTCATCGTTGTTTATTCATCGCTTCCAGTGAAATTCGGAATGGAGATAGACCATACCCTGGATTAACACATAGACTACTTTTTATCCCGAGAACCCGCAGATAAAACCACAGGGCGCACCTAGTTGGTATATAGAACATAGACTTTGACAATGCATATTAGACTTACGTACTGTAGTTCTTTTCCATTGCAACAAAGCTCTGCAGGTCTCCTCCCAAAATGGCGAAATGAAGGATTAACGGCCACCCGCTTCTTAACGTCACTATTGAGGTTACTTTTTCGGAAGCCCGGCCTAATTCTACTAATTTTATAAATGCGAAAGTTTGTAAGAATGTACGGATGTGTGGATGTATGTTTGTTACTCTGACACGCAAAAACTACTTAATGGATTTTGATGAAACTTTACAATATTACAGCTTACACATCAGAAAAAACACATAGGCTACTTTTTATCCCGGGAAACCGTAGGTAAAACCGCAGGGCGCAGCTAGTATTCTATAACTTTATAAATACTTGATGTATCGATTTAAAATAAAAAATATCATATAATATCACACTAATTGAAGTTATAAATGCGAGAGTTAGTAAGTAGGTGTGCTTGTTACTTTGGATTTGAGAAAGGAATACCTGGATTAACAATGTAACACATAGGTTACTTTTTTGCCCGGGAATCGGCGGGTGAAACCACGGGGCGCAGCTAGTCTTTAATAATAAGTATGCCCAAAAATTACATACATAGATCCTGGCCCCTAATTAAGATTCCCTGAATCCCTACGGAACTTTAAACCTAATTCTACGCAGACGGAGTCGCAGGTGGCTAGTGTTTTATAAATACATCATCAGCTTTGTCAGTTATTCTGCCGCCAAGCAGTAGTGCGCAAGCATTACTGTGTTCTGGTTGGAACACGAACACCAGTGAAATTATTGGGCATATGAGACTTAATATCTGACGTCTCGGGGTGATGATTCCATTGCTACGCAGTGCTTTTTGTGATATTAAAAGTTCTGTGGCACTGCAATTGTAATGGGCAGGCGTGGCGCTTACCACCAGGCGAACGACATGCTCGTCTCATCAAAAAAAACTATTTTTAACCGACTTCAAAAAGGAGGAGGTTTACAATTCGACGGTATGTTTTTTTTTTTGTGTGTTTGTTACGCGATTACTCCGCCAATTATGCATTGATTTAGATGATTCTTTTTTTGATTGGTAGGTAATACTTCAAAGGTATCATATAAATTTTATCGAAATTCATTCAGTAGTTTTTGAAAAAAATAGCAAACACAAAAAATATAAGTTTAATCTTCAAGTCGGTTCTTGTTTTTTTTTCGTAACCAACTTTCTAAAGGTGGAGGTTTGTATTCGACTGCTTCACCTGCTTCACCCAGGGTTGACTTCCGGTGAGGGAACTCCTCAACGGTGAATAGTACAGACACAACATTTCGTAAATGGATTTAACCATAATAGCCTGTTCTAAATTCCATCATGACATGGCAGATACACCCAGGATAGACTTCCGGCGAGGGAACTCTTCAACAGAGATATAGGACAGACATGAAATTGTTTTGTACATGCATTTAATCGTGATAGCCCGTTTTAAACTTCGTCATAATGTGGCTTCTAGATCATAAAAGCTTGTCTTTAAAAACTTTTTGAATTAATTTAATTAAAACTTGTTTTTCACTAAACAGGGTAAAATAAATTATTTTTCAAAAAAAACTAAACCGACTTCAAAACCACAAATGGCACTCAAAAGTAAAAAATAAATTTATATAATTATCATAAGCGCTACCCACTCATATATTTGAAGTCGGTGCCAGCCAAGTGTAATAGGTGGGTAGCGCTTATGATAATTATATTAATTTATTTTTTACTTTTGAGTGCCATTTGTGGTTTTGAAGTCGGTTTAGTTTTTAAAAAAAAAATAATTTATCATCTAAACAACTAATATTATCCTCTTGCATTCAACCCTTTTATTCCGTTGTCCACCCGTCTCGCCCTACAGCTACTACTACCGGACAAATAAAAAACGAACAAAAAGAATTTTCCGCCATTTTCACTTCACACGAAACGTTTGCCCACACAATGTTTTGCCTAAAAATATTTGAAGGTTTTTCGGCCCTTATCTTGGGCCGTTCCTGCCCTCAGGATCAAAAGGCCCTGACGTTGAGGGGCGCTTTATGATTTATTATAAAACATGTCGAGAAGGACAGACTTGTGACCCTCATCAACACTGTGAATGGATATTTTGTTTGCCGTGCCTCTTTATTTGCTCGCCTCGTATGCTTGATACTGATAGAGAGGTACATTTAAGACCATTTTTGTATATGTTGCAAGTCCCTGGCTATGGTCAGAAACGTGTATTTTTAATTTACTCGTGTAACTCTGATTTTATTTATTTATTTATTAATGCTTACATGTAATGTTCCTGACAGGTGTTAAAGATGTCTTATAGACTAAATACATGTGCCCTGTGAGGGCGCTGCACAAGTTTTGATTGGAGTTAGTTTATTCCTAGTCATTTGGTTATCTAATGGAAGAAATTTTATGAAAAATATACCTATGGTCAGAGGTTGTGACTTTGATTATGCCTATACTATAGATAATGCTTACTAGCATTAAGTTCGCCTATGTACCTACAAATTTGTTTGTGCAATAAAGAATTTTCTATCTATTTATCTGTTCTCGTTACGGGACATATGTTGGTGCACAAGAACTAAAGCACAATGGTTTCGTTTCTAGGTCTTCGTAGTTTCCAATCCCTAGATACAGAGAATCTTGTGTTGGGCGTATATATTGATGTATATATTTACAAACATAAAATGAAGCCGTTTTGCTAGCTAAGAAAATCGATATTTTTGTTTTATCATCATCATCATCATCATCATTATCAGCCCACATCAGTCCACTGCTGGACAGAGGCCTCTCCCATAGCACGCCACTGAGCCCGATCTTCGGCTTTCCTTCTCCAGTCGCTACCAGCAACCCTGCGTATATCGTCGCTCCATCTAGTCGCAGGCCTTCTTCACTACGTTTGCCGATTCGCGGTCTCCACTCTAGAACACGTCTACCCCAACGGTTATCGGTCATGCGGCAAATATGACCAGCCCACTGCCACTTCAGCTTGCTAATCCGCTGAGCTATGTCGATAACTTTAGTTTTTTGGCGAATAATTACGTTCCGGATTTTTGTTTAACAGCATCAATTTCATGTCGAAGACGGCACCACCGTTAAAGTCACCTGACACCGGTTTTAGAACTTCTAATAATTATGGCCAGTAATTGAAAATATTAAGTTACTTTAAAGTAACCAAGTTACTTAACAGTTCATTGAACGAAAATATTCCAACTCAAGTCGACGACGTAAATTATTATTAATATTAAAATTAATAAAGGCAGTTAACACGCCCTTAGAAATATTTAATTACCGTGATTGTGCCGTTATCTTTTGTTCCAAATTCGATATCGCAATTAATCGTTGATAAGCTCGACTCTTTATAAGGCGGCAAAGACTGAAAACTGTACAGATTTTACGGTATTTAACCGGAAGATAAAGAATGTAGAAAACTACTATACATTAAGTACCTACCTTTTTTATGTAACTGAATGACGAGATGAGCTAGTCGTTTGCCTGAAGGTAAGCAATACGCCAGCCCATAACAATTACAGCACCACCCAGAACTTTGTTCATCAAAATCCTGCGCGGCGCTGCGCTGCGCTCGTCACCCTGAGACAATTAGCTGTTGAGTCTCATAATGCCTAGTAATTTCGCTGGCTACAATAATGCCCTTCAAACCGGAACACAGTAATGCTTGCGCACTACTGCTTGGCGGCTGAATAACTGGCAAAGCGGTGGTACCCACCCAAACGGCCTCTCGCATACGAGATACCTACCACCAGTAAAAAATTTTGGATAACGATTTAGCAATCTCCAACAATTTCAATCATTAGCAACGATTTGGTGGGTATCTAAAAATGAAATATCATCACGGTATAGAAATATAATTGTACCTGTTGCTGTCGATTACCATCTAAAAAGGCAGAAACAAAGTAAAAAGAATAATTCGCTACATGTTTATTTTAAGTTATTTGTTCCTTACCGGACAGCATCTAAATTTGTTTGTTAGGGCTCTCGAATCGATTGTGGAAATTAGTCAAAATAACGGGAACAATAAATCATTCATCAATCTGTCTAAAGTTAACCTTTTCGATCCAATATTATTTCAGTGTAATCAGTTCGAACGGTTCAATCTGGCGTTCGTAGGTTTTGTTTTTGGTAATTTATGCCTTTGTTTTTACGTTAGATTGAGTTGTGGGAAATGCCAGAGTGGCTTTGAATAAGTAACGCCAAACAATCACAATGTTTAGGCCTATCAATGTACCCACTTGTTTAGAAGTGAATCACTAGTTCACTGGTTTATCGATTCGTAGATTCGTCACGTACTTTCCCTAATTTTAAGTGTGAAAATTTTGGGGAAACTTCGGAACGGATTTTGCCGGAATTTAGTATATAGATACTTTAGGTCTTGGAAAAGGACCCGGGATACTTTTTATCCCGGGAAACCGCGGGTTGCACCTAGACCATTAATATTTCACGAACAAGGAGCATTATGAGACTCAACAGCTAATTGTCTCAAGGTGACGAGCGCAGTGCAGCGCCACGCAGGATTTTGCAAAACAAAGTTCTGGGTGGTGCTGTTATTGTTATGGGCTGGCGTATTGCTTACCATCAGGCAAACGACCAGCTCGTCTCGTCATTCAGTTACATAAAAAAGGGTGATAGCGGATCGTTAGCCAGGAGGACACGGACGTCAGGAGACCGTACCACCTACAACTATATTGTACTACATCAAACATTTAGCACAAATGATTAATAACAGTTCCAACGCTGAAAGTAGCAGGTAGCGCTAGCAACGTTATCATCGTTATAAATGAGTTCGATGCTTCAACTCTATCTGATCTGTCTGTTTGGAATTAATGGCAACATTAGGGAGTTATTTTGTGTTGCTATTTTAAACTTTTGAGCTGCACAACATGATATTGTAATTCGGCGATCATGTAGCTTTTTCCTTTCTTTATTGCTACCCATACAGAACACAAGAACAAAGTGTCTTCGCCTTAATAGAGACAATAAGGAAAGTGTTAATGGATACATTCTTAATATTAGTTTATCTATCAGTTTAAGTTCAATGTAAATTACTTATTAACCTAATCAATTGGCTAGATTGTAATAAAAATGGGGATCGTAATGACTATGAAACCATACTAAGGAAAAAAAAAATTGCTTTTTCAAATTGATAGTTGATACGCATGAACCAACTCTTGTAATATTTATAAGATACTAGCTACGCTCCACGGTTTTACCCGCAGTTTTTCGGGATAAAATGGTATGATATGGTGGTGTGGTATGATACGGTTTATGGTCTAGCGCCGATTATACGTCAGGCTTCATCGATAGGCTTGTTCAAATCCAAAGTTTATCAATACTATCTCTCACTTCAAAACAGTAATATAAACTGAGCTTCCTGATCTACACTGCACCTGTTCATAGTTTATAAATGTATATGTCTATAATCACAGTTCTCTAGTTTTATTTTGTTATTAGGTATTTATATTTTATTATTGTTATTTTTTTATATATATATATATATATGTTTTCTTGTTATTTTATATACTATATATGCAATCTACAAGTATATATATATATATATATATATATAACAATATATATATATATATATATATATATATATTTTATATATATTGTTACTTATGTACATTTATATCTTGTTATTATTTTTGTATGGCCTTTGTTTACTATTACTTTATATTTTGTTTGCACTACCTTATAAAATCTCCACAGTACACCGAGGTTAACTGGAAGATAATGCTCACTAGCACTAAGTTCGCCTATGTACTTACAAATTGTTGTTTGTGCAATAAAGAATTTTCTATCTATCTATCTATCTAAAAAAAGTAGCCATATCCTTTTCCAGGACATAAAGAACCTACATACGAAATTTTAACAAATTCTATCAATAGTTTTTTGCGTGACTGAGTTACAAACATCCATCCGTCCATCCATCCTCACAAACATTCGCATTTATATAAGTAAGATATGTATATTATATTCGGGTATGTAATGATTATGTACGTACTTTATAGTAATACTTTTAATCAATCTGTGATATCGACAGGTTCTCCTTTTTCTGTGTAAAATGCTATAACCTTAATACTAGTTAGTTGCGCGCCGCGGTTTCATCCACGGTTTTCCTGGTCATAAGTATATTTTTTTTATGTTACTGGATGATAAGGCGAGCAAGTCGTTCACCTGATTGTAAGCGCCACGTGTGCCCATAACAATTGCAGTACCATCCAGAACTTTGAATACCATAAAAAGCACTGCGTAGTTCTACATTGCGCTCATCACCCATAGACATCAGATATTAGGCCTCATATGCCCAGTAATTTCGCGTATCATATATTATATTATGTAAGGACGTAAAGTACCTACATAGGTACCAAATTTCATCAAGTCCATGTCAGTCTACCAAAGTCATAATCTCTTTATTCATTTTTGGCATCACAGACGCACTTATGAACGTCAAATTTTCACAATGACTCTACCACCGTATCGGAAAAAGAAGCACTACTCAGAAGATACGGCAAGAACTTAATTCGTAATTTTATTTCAGAACTGTAGATCGCGCTTGACTTAAACTGCTCATTTCCAGAACAAAACGAATGGCAAAGAATTCCGTTACGGCAAAGAATTCGAAGCAATACTATAGATTAAATATGAAGTACCTACTACGGCAGTACACATTATAAAGGTGGAAATAATCGCTTTCAACGAATTGGAGGAATGTTTGCAATGTTGGGGTAGTGTAGGGCTGCCATAAATAAGTATACTGGGTGGAAAGAGATAGGACATTATAGACAGGAAAACAATTTCAGAGCACCGTCCATATTTACAACAGCATTTACAAGTATCCACATATTTTGACCTACAAACAAGAAATCTCATTAATTACATTATACTAAAAACCATGTTTTTATGGATTTAGAATGCGTTGTCACCGAGTTGTAAGCTATTCTGAAAGTTTCAGCCGGACAGCTAATCGGGAAGTGCTTGAAATGTGAGTTGCAACATTCATCACGACAGACAGACAGCAAACAAGAAAGTGACTTAATTAAAACATGGTAAAAAATTTTTCATTCAATGAGTGACAATCGCCTAAGATATTGTTTTTTCTGAAACGGCGATTAAAGCTCAGTGGCAGCCCTAGAGCATTGAATGATCGCCGACTTGTATATGATGGGAAGGTACAGTCAGCATAATCAGTTACATATTACAGAAAAAGAAAGAAAGAAATATATTATTTTGACAAAACTGCACACAACAAACAACGCACATACACAAGTGCAAGACGACAGAATAGACTCGTGGTAGGTCTCTTGTATGCGAAAGGCCGTCTGGGTTTTGCCATTTATTCTGCCGCCAAACAGTAGTGCGCAAGCATTATACGGTTTGAAGGGCATTGTAGCCAGCGAAATTACTTAACATATGAAACTTGATATCTGATGTCTCGGGCTGATAAGTGCAATGCAGTGCTATGCAGTGCTTTTTATGCTATTTATAAATCTCTGGGTGGCACTGCAATTGTTATGGGTAGGCGTGGCGCTTTATTGACTTATGACATTTTTTTATATATATAAAAAAATGTTGTTGCTGACTCTACATTAAATGTTCTGGCATGAATGGGCATTATTGGCAGAGTGGTTCGAATGTTCGGTATCGGTTGCAGGCATATTTGAAATGTGAGGAACCATATTAAACGTCAAATTCCATGAAGACTTGGGACGCCGTACTTTCGAAACATTGATAGCTCGTTTAATTTTCTTTAAAATTAAATTAAATCTCAGATTATGAAAAGAGCGAGTGTGACTCAGTGGGAGCGACTTTCGATCCAACGCACCCAAATTCGAATCCCGCTGGCTAGTGACTTTTATAAGTTACGTGCGGATTTAACACTAGCTCTAAAAACGGCGAAGGAAAACATCGTGAGAAAACCGGCATGCCTAAGAATTTATCATTAAAATTCAAGTACATGTGACATTCACCAACTCGCACTGGGCCAGCGTGGTGTATTATGGCCTATACTCTCTCTACGAGGGAAGACCCGAGTCCCAGGAGTAGGAACGTAATGGGCTGATGATGATGATGATGATGAAAGATTTATTTTTCTCAACTAAGTCAATGTAAGTGTGGCTCTAACTACACTTACACGAACATTTACTGGTGAAAGAATTCACAAGTAGTAGTGTACATACCCATCGTTATCATTATGATCCCTTCTACCAGAGAATTAATTACCAAGCGGGCATAATGTGGCTTATTTATTTATTTAATGCATCATCATCATCATCATCAGCCCATCACGTTCCCACTGCTGGGACTCGGGCCTTCTCTCATAGAGAGAGAATGGGCCATAATCCACCACGCTGGCCCAGTGCGGGTTGGTGGATGTCACATGTCCTTGATTTTTTGTGATTAATTCTTGGACATGCCGGTTTCCTCACGATGTTTTCCTTCACCGTTTTCAGAACGAGTGTTAAATCCGCACATAACTTAAGAAAGTCAGTGGTGCGGCCAGCGGGATTCGAACTTGAGTACGTCGGATCGAAAGTCGCACATTCTCCCACTGAGCCACACTCGCTCTTTAATTAATTAATTTAATGCATGATAGTTGCTTATGTTTAGGTAATTAATTACTCCACGACTATGTACTAGACATGATATAATCCATTTTCATATGAACTACCTACTTGGTTTTATTTCTGTCAAGTAGGTACTTTATTGCAATTAATTCTTAGTGTCTATACCACTGCTTCATGGTGAATGATGTATACGCCTATAATAAGTGTACATAGCAGCACAATACAACCTTAGTATGCCTTATATATTATTATAGTATGATGAGCACACGTTTACACTAAATAAATAAAATAAAATAGGTACCATAAGGTATTCCGTGTCACTACAATACTAATAATTATAATATGATGATAGCGCTACTACTTTACATTGGTGTGTGCGGTGGTAGATTCATAGTGACATTTCATGAGAGCGTCAGTGATGTCTTCTCTGATTAAAGAGCTCTGAAAGAAGTCAGAAGTCTTCTCATTGCACGAGACCCACCGAATGAATCCTGATAACCAATGGCAGCGCTAAATCTCTGGACTAAGATCCAACCCCAGAAGTCCTGTCTCTAATACATACGTACATGGGTATAGGTAAGTATTACAGGTCCCACGTAGGTTTATATTGAATTGGTAATGTTAATAAGTTTAACCATTGAAATTTATTTATTTCACCGTCTTTAAAAAAGAGGAGGTGATTGTATATATTTTTCTTAATTTTTTTTATTATTTCATTATTTTTTATGTTTGTTACCTCAGAACTCCGTCATTTATGAAACGATTTGGAAAATTATTTTTGCGTTGGGTTCAGCATGCTACGAAGTGGTCCCATATAATTTTCAACGATATGTGACCTTGGACTTCGAAGATACATTGAAGTCGGTTTTTGTTTTTTCTAAAAAATAATTATTATCTATTCTATTTATTTCCAAGCCATTTGCAATTTATCACAAACACAAATCCCACCAAAAAATGTCCGCACATTTTACCAAAACAAAAGGTACAAAACAAATGCCCACAATTTGTTACCCCCAAAATAGAAACAACAACGATGTTTTATCGCCCGCCACATCGCAATACTGTTGCTCGTAAAATTGTAATTAAAGAACTAATAAATGGAGCCTTTCTGACGTTTGTAGCTGCTTAAGGTATGGCGATGTTTAAGAAGCTGTTAATGCAGTTGACTGTACATAACTATTTAGTACCTTGTCACAGTAAAATTTTTGAACATATTACACTGGAAATGACGATTTCAACTGCAGCTACAAAATATTACATCGTTATCAACAGGCCATAACGTTTTGAAGTGTGTTCAAAATTCATCGAGCGAAATATTTTTAAGAAGTACTTCTTTATTGTATACCACATACCCATATAAAATTAATGAAGATATAAGTTTTTTTCTATTTTGATACTGAATTTCCAAGCACAGTGTCCTACATGGCGCTGCACTGCATCACAGTGAGTCACCCAGAGACAACAGCTTTCAAGTAGGTGTCCTAGATTGACGTGGAATCAATTTCTCTGATATCTAGGGATAGGTTGGCCCAATTGCAGACTCCTGTCCAAAATGCAAATCCTCTGAGAGATCTTACCACCATTGAAGCGTCTATCAGCAGCACTTAGCAGATACACCACAAAAGCTTAGCTAAACTAGTGATGGGTTAGATGCCGATACATGGCGACTTGAAAGGATGGATAGTTCATTCAAGCCTAATTATGGCGGCACGGCAATTTAAATCTATGATAGACCAGTATTCGCTATGTGACGCTCGGTTCAGGTACCAAACATTTTATATGAATAGATAATAAATGTGGAATTGTAGATTTACACGCCGGTTTTTTTACTTAGGAAAGTACTATATGAATCATCATCCACAGTCTGTACGACTTCACTGCTGGATTTAAGCCTCTCCCAATGTACGGCACTGAGCCCGATAATCGGCTATTCTCATGTAGTTGCTACCAACCACTTTTAGTAGTAGTAGTTCGTCGCTCCATCTGGCCGGAAGGCGAACTACACTATGTTTGCCTAAAGGTGGTCTCCACTCTAGAACTCGTTTATTCCATCGGTTATCGGTTCTTCGACAATATGACCAGCGCATTGCCACTTCAGCTTACTTATTCGGTGAGCTACGTCAGTTACTTTACCTCTTGGTAGAGCACTTGGTCTTCTAAAATATATTCAGTGTCATTGATGAATAACTAGCTGGTGACCGCGACATCGTCCTTGCGAAATTAGGTTTGTTGTATTTTTTGTCTTACTAGGTGTAATTTTAAAAATCTTTTGTATGACCCCATGGCACATCTCTTGCTTTCTTCAACACTTCGACTGCTACCGTCCAGCCACCTACAAGTACCTCTATCTTCCAACAGCTATGAGCTATTTTGGGATTTGTGCTATGTTATTGTGACAAGGTTCCACGGCATTATTTCTGCCAAGTAACGTATGATGGTTATCGCAATCACTAATGGCCTGATGGCCTTTTACGTAAGTGCCTGATGGGCCATTCGTGACAGGACAAAGCCAAAGTCAAGACTATATAAGCTACAAAAACGCACGATTCCTACGCACAAAAATACTGAATCCTTTTTCCTTAATTAATATTAATAATATTATAAATGCGAAAGATTGTGAGGATGGATGGAAGGATGTTTGTTACTCAATCACACAAAAACTACGAAACGGAATTTGATGAAATTTTATATATCGGTTCTTTAGGTCTCGGAAAATGACATGGGATACTTTTTATCCTGAAAAACCACGGGTGAAAAACCGCGGGGCGCAGCTAGTTAAAAATAAAGCCCTTGAATTATAAACTACGGGCCAGTGTCTCCCAAAGCCACAGGGATTTAAAAGCCACTGAATTGAAGTCCTATAGGCTCCAAGTTTCGGCGGCGCATAAGAAACCGTTCCTGAATTCTGACCTCTGGCCTGTAGGGGTAGTATACCGGAGATACAGGGAAGGATCAAAAGTAGTGTGCGTGGTTTATAAAATGTATTGTTATATTTTTATATGTATGTCAGTCTGTAAGGTATATATTCTATGGGCCTCTCTTAATTTTACTTTGTTGTACTTTAATATTGCCTGAAATAAAGAGTTTAATAATAATTAAAGTAAATTATTGCTTTCAAAACGCCTATAATAATAGATCTATTATACAAATATAATGCTATCCCATTTGTTTCTCTAAATTCACTTTAAATTCTAAACCTGACTTCACCAGTGCTTCTGCATAAGACATCTCTAAATAATCTACTATCAAAGTTTTGAATGGCACCGCGATTGTTACAGGCAATGTAGAGCTTTCCATGGACATATAATTATTCTGTGCCATGGAGAGAAATCTGCTCGTTGGTCGGCCTTGTTTTTCAATAATTATTGCTTCAATTGTTTAGCCGCCGAGTTACTGTATGTAATGTATCTTCGAAGTCCAGTCAAATATCGATGAAATTCATATGGGACCACTTCGTAGCTACACTGTACTCAACGCATCTTGCCGCTATCGTTTTTAATCAACTCAAAAATGAGAAGGTTCTCGATTCGATTGTATTTTATTTTTATGTTTGTTACCTCAGAACTCCGTCGTTCATTTGGAAAATCTTTTTGCGTTGGGTTCAGTATAGCTACGAAGTGGTCCCATATGAATTTCATCGATATTTGACAGTGGACTTCGAAGATACATTAAAATCGTTTTTTTTAAAAACGTATTCTTGTTTCTTCTTATTTTGCTGGCAAAAGTTTTCACATATCGATCGAAGGGTAGATGAAATTCTTTCTGTCTGTGACTAAGTTATAGACCACCCGAAGGCCTATGACAATTGAATCCTATTTTAATTGACTACCATCTGTTACGAACGGCTAAACGAACCATGCCACGAGCGCTGTAGTAATTAATTTTTAAATCAATATATGAAAAATTGTTTCACATGGTGTTACGGGCCCGGTGGGTTTAAGCACTTAACCTACTTGAATCTGGGTTACATTTCCTCTTTGAGTCTATTTATAGAAGCGTATTATGAGAAAATCCGCTAACCATTATGAAATCAATAGCAACATTCAGCTGAATGAATGTATCCATATTTAATGTCGGGTTGCTCGCCTCCTGTTATTTCCGCCTTCTTAAGGGAATTCCGAAAAACACTTTAAGCGAGACATACCTACGTACTAAATATTTCGTTAATTGTATAGATCAGCTATGCTTTTTTTTACCAACGGTCACATACATAGATCCTGACCCCTAACTAGGATTCCCGTATCTAGGGAACCAGGAACTATGAGGACCATAGTCCCACAACACCCAGACACGAAACAAATGCTTGCGCTTTTTTTTCTGTGTACAAAACATTTGTCCCGTCGCGGGAATCGAACCCACAACCTCAGTGGTGTATGAAATTTGAGCCAACATGCCCAACCACTACACCACAGAGGCTGTCAATATTTGATCTTATAGTTTGAAGGTAGTTTCAAGGAGATGGTCTTTTGTACCTATGCCTGACGTTCTAAAACAAACATTGTAGTTCTAGTATTTTGAATACAGGTATAATATATTCTACTAATATTTTAAATGCGAAAGTGTCTCTCTCTCTCTGTGTGTGTCTGTGTGAGGGTGTGTGTGTTTTGCTACTCCATAACTCCATTCTACCACAGAATACCTAATAGTACATACTACTGAACTAGTGGCAAGCACTACTGGAACAATAGGGGATCGGACAGTAATCGAGAAAAAATCTAAAATGTAGCTAGAACGAATGTTTGTCGAACCATAAAGATCAGTCAATCAATATTTTTGTGAAATAATAATGATTTATATTTTTAAATCAATAAATAATTCTGACATTTTTAATCTGTTCTTCATCTCAAACGAAACAACTATCACAGCGCATGACGTCATTTGTAGGCAAATGCCGTGAGTCAAGCTTGTGTTTATTTTAAGTTTTTGCTTTTCATAAATTGTATTTTTGCTAATTTTTTCGTTCCATTACTACAATATAGTCCATAAACTTCACAAAACGTATTAGAATCTCTTTGAAAGTTTTATTTCGAAGAGTTTGTCGCTTTCTACATACATATGACATCACAAGTTTTGAGGTGACCCTTTGCGCGGCAATATTTGAAACATAATATTTAAACATAGTTTTAGGTACTTTAAGAGCGTTATTTAATTAAAATAGTATTTTTCATGGCTTTATATATTCAATGTAGTTAAATTAAAACACTTTCTGAAAAGTTGTCCGATCCCCTATTGAAGATAACAAACCTATCAAGACTATCACCGACTAATTGAACGATTGAACCTTGAACACTGTAAACTAATCCATTTATTTAAAGCGAAATAAAATTGTATAAAATGTACTAGGTATAATATTAATGTAACGATATGTGGTACTAGGTATTGACCCTACTCTGTAATAGAAACTATTATAGCTGTTTCCCGCGGCGTTACTAGCGTCTTGGGAAATCAGACGTCCGCAGTAAACAGAGGGACAATATTTCTGGTCATTCACCTGCCATCAAAAAATCTTTTTTATTACACAAACTGCCTACCTATCTAGATATAGCTAGTATCTATACAAATAGAATATTATGTATATACACAACGTATTCCATAGTACTGTACGCATACTCTGTATCAAGCGCAAGTCCGGTCGTGTATGGAGTACTGTTCTCACATGTGGGACGGCTCCGCCAAATACCAGCTCGAAGCCTTGGAGACCATTAATAGACGAGCCAAAAAGCTCATTGGTGACGATGCGCTGGTTAAGACTAAGCTTCAGAGTCTTGAACATCGGCGCAAATTTGCCAGTTTATCGGTCTTTTACCGGATACATTTCGGAGAGTGTGCGACGGAATTACATGAACTTATTCCGCCATCCCCATTCTATCACCGGACGACCAGACGTACGGCAAGCCGTCATCAATTTATGGTTGACATCCCTCCTGCTTGCGCCAAGCGCTTTGCTTCGACCTTCATAATGCGAACGGCCAAGGAGAGGAACGCTCTGCCGGCATCTGTGTTTCCGGATAGCTATAATCTAGGTGTCTTTAAGACAAGAGTGAACAGGTTTCTTCTAGGCGAGCGTGCTACATATTCGACCGCATCGTCACTTAACAACATGTGAGATAGCGGTCAAACGCAAGCCTATAAATAATAAAAAAAAAGTTGTACAGTTATATGAGACAATAGCAAATTCTAAAAATATTTAAAATCCGTTCTAGATGCGCTCAGCCCAAGGCGGTTTTATAGGCGCTTGGGATGCTAAAGTAACAATGACAAGCGTCAGTACTACGTTATTCCATTATTAAAATGCCATTCACCAGCGAGCACCAATTAAAAAACGTGTATTTTGAAACCGCATAGCTATATATCTAGTTGGGTGTATATAGCTCTATTTGAACTCTTTGTATTATATAGGTAGTTTTGTAGCTACGCGTATAAGATTATTTTGTAATTAAGGTTTGGAAACTATCGTGAATCGAAATATTCACAAAAAATATAAAACGGCTACAATACCTTCACTCACTTATGATTGTATCGGATATCACCGACCAAGTTTCAGTCAATTAAGATGTCCTTCTTCGAGTTTACGCTTTGGATTCGCAGCGCAGATGTCAACACCTAAACCTAATACTGTCCGAATTGTCAAACACCTAATCGGAGTTATCCTTCACCGTGTAGCCGTTTTGTATTTAAAATAAATAAATAAATACGCCCAACATTCACATACATAAATCCTAGGCCCTAACTAGGATTTCCTGTATCTAGGGAACCAGGAACTACGAGGACCATGATCTAACAACTCCCAGACATTAAACATATGATTGCGCTTTTTTTTCTGTGCACAAACATTTGTCCCGGTGCGGGAATCGATCCCGCAACCTCAGTAGTACATGAGATTTAAACTATCCTACCACTACACCACATAGGCTGACGACACAATGAAGATTATTTTATCTTTACACCTGCACTTAGGTAATCATATTTACCCGATACATAACACCCCGCAACACAATATTTTCTCCTTTCATAATGTTTATTATTTCTATAACAATACATCATCACTAAAAGCAAAACCGACCAAACTAACCAGTTAAAATGCTAAGCATCCGCATCAATTTATCATATCTTTCAAACAATGTAATTTTTCATCAGACCGTCTTTAAACAACTGATTCCACGAAAATTATTTAATCCCTACATTCAGCTATTAATTATTCGAAGCTTTTAGGAACAAACGTAATCCCAAAAATTATCGTGCTCGTCTTTTCTCCAACTGTTCGAGCGAATCGGCTAAATCACTGTTTCCTTTTTTCGCAGGTCGCGGAAATGTTCTCCGCCAATCAGCGGCACTAATGAAGCAATCCGCAGACGGGATATTGAAGTAGCAGGCGCTCGAACCACCTTTAGAGCGCAATAAAACAACACATCGATTCATACCAAAGAAACAAACGATATCAAACTGTATTACCAAGACGAAAGAACGAGATTTCTATCAACACCTGCAAAATCCAATGGCTCTGCTCGGAATTGGAAAGTCGATCCAAGCAATATGTCAATTAAAGCCCATTCTCGATTGTAATCAACAACGCCATTCCAAGACCAAAAAGTTGCACGACGAAGTATTTCAAACTTGAATTGACGATTAAGCGTTTTGTTCTGAAAGTGAACATAATATAGATAACAAAACCAATGTATGGTTACGTCAGTAGCACGAGACAGTTGATCGTCACCCAACCCAGGGACTCGTATGGCGACCCCAGGTCCTAACGCCCACCGTTCACTGCCTAGCTTTGTTACTTTACCTTCGTGTCTTCTCACACTGGTGTCTCTTCTGTTGCAACCCGAAGTGGCTCTCGCCACGATCGACCTCAACGACTCCATCCCGGAATTCAACTTCACCAATCCTAACTCGACGGTCAACTGGACCCTTCAGGACATCAACGCGACTAGGCAGTTCACTCACATCAAACATTCTAAATACTCCGTTCCTGTAACTATTTTTCTGGTGATTATCTTCTTGATAGTTATTGTTGGAACAATAATTGGCAATATTCTAGTTTGCGTCGCTGTTCGATTAGTGAGAAAACTGAGAAGACCTAGTAACTATCTTATAGTATCGCTGGCAGTGAGCGATCTTTGCGTGGCGTGTATGGTGATGCCAGTCGCGACGGTTTATGATATAATGGGAACGTGGCCTTTTGGACCTGTGATCTGCGACTTCTGGGTGTCAAGTGACGTGTTATCCTGTACAGCTAGCATTCTGAACCTATGCATGATCTCTGTCGATCGATACTATGCTATAACAAAGCCTTTAGAATACGGTGTGAAGCGGACTCCAAGAAGGATGCTGTTTTGTGTGTTTATTGTGTGGATCAGTGCAGCGTTCATATCGCTACCGCCAGTTCTGATACTCGGCAACGAGAAGACTGAGACGTCGTGTTCCGTGTCGCAGAACCAGGCGTACCAGATATATGCGACCTTCGGATCGTTTTACATACCGTTGACTGTAATGGTCGTGGTGTACTATAAGATATTTAGGGCTGCCAGAAAGATTGTGAAGGATGAGAAGCGAGCGCAGTCGCACTTAGAGACGCATTGCTATTTGGAGATCAATGTAAAGAACGGCGGGGCGGCTGAGGCTAAGCTTCTAGGTAGCCAGCCGCAGACGCAGCCACCGCCACCCAGAGGGTCTACGGCCAGTACTAATACAACAGTAAGTCAATTATAGTTTTTTGTAACTGTTTCAACGTTGTTTTCGTATTTTTGTATGAGGTTTGTGGTCAGGGGTGTACCCTGACCACAAACCTCATTTCTCTGACATTTAATTGAGAACATGATAGTATGAAAATAAATTTTATTCATAACCTTGTATATAATGATAATGTTGTATCTAATACATTTTTAATGCGTCCTACTTATTCAATTGTGATTGCGATAACCCCAGCAACTTACCATGTAGCGGTCTGAGTCATAGAATCAAACAAATAATAACTTTGTATTGTTACAGTGTAGCGTAGAGAAGACAGAAAGCACGATCGGGAGATGCTTCAGCGGCCAACGGAAGTCTAACGAGTCACAGTGCCCGATGCTGCAGCAAAACAGAACTCCCACCAAACCTATACATACCATTAATAAATCACCTACGACATTAGCCCCAACCACAGGGAAACCACAGGTAAAAGAAAGAAGGCGGCAATCCTCAGAGAGCAACCAAAAACTGTCGACGAATCGAATCCGATCGTCTATCTCAAACTTTGCTCAAAAAAGCCACATTGCCAAAGATTTGCTGCACGTCCAATCTCCGCATCAAAAGAAACTAAGGTTTCAACTTGCAAAGGAGCGCAAAGCGTCAACGACGCTCGGGATCATAATGTCGGCATTCGTGATTTGCTGGCTTCCGTTCTTCGTGCTGGCTCTACTCCGGCCGTTCGTCGAGGAGGACGCTATTCCAGACGCGATAAGTGCGCTTTTCCTTTGGCTGGGCTACTTCAATAGTTTACTCAACCCAGTGATATACGCGACGCTCAATAGAGATTTCCGGAAGCCATTCCAAGAGATCCTTTTCTTTAGATGTGGGAATTTGAACCACATGATGCGGGAAGAGTTCTACCACACGCAGTACGGTGACCCTGACCAACATTACTGTGTAAATAATACGACAAAGTTGCATAATTACGACGAAGGTGTAGAAATAGTATCGGCAGTCGATCGTGAAGAGACCAGAGCATCGGAGAGTTTTCTATGATTGTCAATGCCCGAGGTCCCCCAGGACCTAGATACTGTGATCTAAATAAGACTTTTTAATAGTAAAACCAAGGTCTAAACAGTGTTAGAACATTTAAAACATGTATTATAAAAGGCTGTTTCAAACAACTAGTCGTTACTTATTGTGAACTAACTTGACGGTTCGATAATTCCCTCAATTGTAATTTATTATAATAATAATAATAATAATTGTAAATTATTAAATTTAATTTTAAATTATAATGGTGGATGATTAAATAAAATGTTTTAAAGAAAAGAGGTATCAATGTAAAAGCAAGGGTTTTATATAAGCTGTTGTGAATTTAATAAAGTTTAATTTTATTGTAATGTTTATAAACGGTGTACTGTATAATATTGACATAATATGATGTAGTCAGAAGTATTAATCCATGTGATAGTAGGTTTAGACTTCATTTTAAATGTCCTATAAATAATACTGAGATTTTCGTTACGTCACTGATTCTATAACTTTAAGCTTTTCTATAATCAGGTCATTTTGTGCAATATTTCTTTTCAATAATTATGTGCAATATGTTCAAGTGAATTATTTTTATATACTGGTATTTAATTTATGGACTTATGTTATAATAAGTTTATTTATTCTAATGTAGTCAACTCAATAACAGGTTTATTATTAATCAGGTCTTCAAAACTGTGTCTATTTACTGCATCTTTTTTCTTTTTCATCACTTTGCTACAAAAATGTACGTTGTATTTTTTGAAGTAATAAAACACAAATAGGCACTGCCAATAAAGTAATAATGCATAATTATTATTACACAATATCACGCTTAATTTAGTTTATTTATAATTGGTGTGATAATTATTATGAGCTAAATTATTAATTATTTTTGTATAAAAGGCCGATGCAAGATCAGAATATAATTGTAAAGACCAAAGTAACGTATTGTCTTGCATTGCCGCTGGGTTTGGTTATTTATGAATCTTTTATGATTATAATTATATTTTTCATTTCATTTAATTTTTAATTTCATTTCATTACAAAATATTAGATTGATAAAAATATTATGTATTTAAAAATATATACGATTTGTATTTATTATATAGGTTGTTCATTATAGGTAGTGAATTTAGTAGCAATTATTGTTTTAGCCCCAGTTTCAACATGTCTGATTTAATGGCGCCAGATAATAAACACAATTAACTAATAATTAACCGATGACGTCAATATGCCAGAAAAAATAATAGTAAAAGCGATAATGTTATGCCGTGCCACAAATGTAAGTTATTATTGTTAGGCTTTTACTCGTAGTAAAATAAAGGCTTTCTTGCAGAAATAACCATGGAATGGACATGGTCCCCCTTAAAGCTCAGGACCCTAATTCACTTTGACAACTTGGCGATTCCTTGCTTCGAAGTCACGTCGATTCCTTAATTAATAAACGACATCTGCGAATGACATGGCATGACATGACATGTGATTGACGCGTCATTGAAAATTATATATGAATATATGAATGCGCCATTCTACGTTTCCTCGAAGCAAGGAATCGCCAAGTTGTCATAGTGAATTAGGGCCCAGAATGGCTTAGTGGATGCTAGTTACGTTTAAATTTGCAAGTCTGTTAGTTTCTACAAGTGTTTCTTTTTCCACTGGGTCCCAAAATGAACTAATATTATCTTTTATGCTTAAATTTATAATTAAGTTACGACCCGCCTCAGCTTTGCACGGAAGCAAATTACTAAAGTGATGTAATTTTTTGACGACTTGATTACATAACATTGAACTTTCTCTAATATTAACTTTTCGTAAAAAATACCCTAAATGACAGTGAAAACCGTATCAAAATCTGTTGCGTGGTTTTGAAGAAGTAAGCGGTGAAACAAATGAAGACGCGGATAGCGAATTTTTATTTTATACCATTTAGAAATTTTCAAGTTTCTACTAAGATGCATCAATATCAGACATTGTGAAACTGGGGCGAATATGATTAAAGTCAGTGTTGTAAATATTGTTAATACCTATATTAAATAATAATAGAATAATGAATAATAAACATAGATTATAATAATAACAGATAACCGTGTGGGGAAACTACGCTTGGAAAAAATAATTTGACAGATTTGATGTTTTATGAGATAAAATAAAAAATAAATTTCTTTGATGTAGTTTCTTTCCATTGTGAATATGTGGTTGTTTGTATATAAATATTTTAAAACCGCAGTTTCTACTGACTTCTAGATAATATTTTGTAATTAATTATAGATAATAATTATTAAAATTAGTGGAAAAGCCATGTTTTGCCACACACTTGTATACTACATTATGGATATACTACATTATATATGTGATTGTGAAACTTAATTTCTTTTTATGGACGTTCTATTTTTCTTTTTTATAAATTCCATACAAAGCAGACATTCATGGTTCAATTTTATTTTATTTTCAAAAATAAACGTATCTCTTTTATCAGTAGTTACAGAGAAATTTACTTTGGCTCGGTCAAAAACAGTCTGGAACAAATCTCAGCTAAACAATAAGATCAACCAATGTGCTCTTTCTACATCATTTTTTTTTCAAGCCAAAATACCCTTAGTTACTTACCATTATTAAAACAACCTCTGAAGGTCTGAAAGAAAAGTTTACATATAAAAAGAAAAATACCTTTTTTTAAATATTACTTTGGAATTCATTAGCGAATTCATAATCCGCCAAGATTTTTATTTGTACGAAGTAACTAAAAGATTACCCGAATTTTTGTACTCTTAATAATTTCAAGAAGCTTCCAAAGTATAAATAAAATTCTCGACAATTTCATCGTCTTATAAAACATGTTAATGAATGGAAAATATTGTCTTGGACCATGTGAATAAATTATAATAGTGACGATATGAAGTAGGGTATCAAAATAGTTCAAATGTCTTTACGAGTATATATTGTATCACCGCGAAGTTTGTGGATACATTTTAGGATTTCACAAACCTTCGACTAGCTACTACATAACAAACATTACAAAGGCCCTAACCACATACGCTACTTTTGGCATCCGCGAGTGGCTTTCACTGAGTACACGGTAAAGCATACAATCGCTTAGCTCCAAAAAACCGATTTCATCGTCGATCACGGACGCTGAAATAATTGTAGAAATAAAATAAATAAATGAATACACCCAACGATCACATACATATATTCTGGCCCTTTACTAGGATTTATTCTAACTAGGGAACCAGGTACTACAAGGACCATTGTCCCACAACACCCAGACACGAAACAAACTTTTGCGCTTTTTTTTTCTTGCACAAACATTTGTCCCGTTACGGGAATCGAACCCACAACCTCGGTGGTGTATAAGACGAGCCAACCTACTCAACCATTACACCACAGAGGCTGTATGGTGTGGTCATAGCATTAAAGTCTGTGGTTAGAGTCATAGACACATTTTTAGGGCTAACAATGTCATACAACCTATCCCACAATGCATGCATAAGCATAAATAATTATAATGTAATCAATCGACCCCGCCTTTTGTGAAGGTTAAGGCCGAGCGCACTTAGGATACAAATTTGTATCTTAGGTATATTATCGATTGTATTTATTGTATTTACGTCGATTGTATATTATCGTACGTATTGAGCTACGAGTATTCGTTTGTACGAAAAAGCAGAACATTCTTAACAAAATGGGTTAGTGTAGGACGTCGCCATCATACCGATGTACATATATGACAGTCGTACTCAGTCTGCAACCTCCCATAGTAGCTCGAAGTACGAGAATATTCTTGCGTAATCGTACGATTTTACGACTCAATTTCGTAAACGTATCCAAAGTGCGTTCGGTCGACGACAAGACAACATTGTCCAAGCCAGTGACATTTAAATAACCGAACAAAAATACAAGTAATCGTCTGTTTACTTAAGTTATAATAATATATTGTTCTCCAAAAGAACAACTGTAAAAGTGTTTCATAAAATGTGACATAACAATTATCCTAATGGCAAAAACGTCGTTTTTTCTATCTTGGCATCGTTGTATTTTTCTTATGTAGGGTCTAAAGAGAGAAGAAAATAAAAGTTAGATTTCAGTACTGTTTTTTATTTACCCGTATTATTATAACCATTAAAATTAAATAAATATCACAAACTTAGATTCTGGCCCCTAACTAGGATAACCTGTATCTAGGGAACCAGGAGAATAAGGACCATGGCCCCACATCACCCAGACACGAAACAAATGCTTACGCTTATTCAATTTTTCTGTGCACAAACATTTGTTCCGTCGCGGGAATCGAACCCGCAACCTCAATGGTGTATGTGATTTGTGCCTACCTGCAGAGGCTGTAGAATTACGAGGAAACTTTATAGAACTAATAGTTGAAAGTCTCAGAAACAAGCACCAAGCTAAATGTAATCACTTACTTCATTTTGTCTATTCAACAATATAAAGTAAGTGATTAAATTTAGTCGTTGCGAGACTCAAGAAACATCTCAGTTGGAACTATTTGAAAGCCTGTTAGAAATGTAGCAACAAGATCACAGAAGCTGATAAACACTACTCGCGGTAGGTCTCTCATATGTGGGAGGCCGTCTGGGTAGGTACCACAGATTTGCCAATTTCGCAAATTACTGGGCATATATGAGACTTAATTTCTGGTGCCTCGGGGTGATGAGCGCATTGAAGTCCTACGCAGTGCTTTTTATGGTATACCATCAAGCAGACGACAAGCTCGTCTCATCACTTGGTTTCAAAAAATTAAAATTAAAATCAAAACCAAAATGAAACCATGTTTTTATGAAATTATCGGGTCTATTCGCAAGCAAATTTATATCATAATAATATTTTCAGTAACCTCGACGTTTTGATCAAGTTGCATTGATCGTGGTCACGAAGACTGGAGAAGCTGGTATTAGCGTCAGGAACGGCGGGCGTTGTCTCCACCAAATTTGGTCTCGTAAAACTTAGCCACGACACACAATATTAACAGTATCGGCAGATACGATAGATTAATTGCGACCCCAACACCAGTAATCACCGGATTCCACGATACAGATAGCCTGAATCCATCCTCCCAATATAAGTTACGGTACTTATTTATCTCAATTGCTTCTCAATTCTTGGGTAGAACTGTCGATTGATGAAGAGGATTTTTGGGTAATGAAGCTCGATCCAGTGCAGTGGTTTGGTTTTTTTAAGTAACTGAATGACGAGACGAGCTGGTCGTTTGCCTGATGGTAAGCAATACGCCAGCCCATAACAATAACAGCTTTTTCCAGAACTTTGTTTTGCAAAATCCTGCGCGGCGCTGCACTGCACTCGTCACCAATTACAATTGTCACCAATGACAATTAGCTGTTGAGTCTCATAATGCCCAGTAATACAATACAATACAATACAAATATGCTTTATTGTACACCATAGCAAAGAATAACAAGTTACAGAAATTGGCTTAAAACTATCAGTACAATGGTAGGAGTTATCGCTAAAAACGGACGGAGTGAGAGAAGTCGACGGTGCAAATAAATCAAAATAGAAATAGCTAAAAATAATAAATATAATAATAATAATCCTAATTATTATATTATATACCTAAGATCATATAATAAATAAATATATTTTTTTTGTTTTGTAATTTTGCTGGCTACAATGCCCATCAAACCGGAACACTATAATGCTTGCGCACTACTGCTTGGCGGCTGAATAACTGGCAAAGCTGTGGAACCCACCCAGACGGCCTCTCGCATATGAGAAACCTACCATCAGTAAAAGTAGTCCAGAATAATTATTCTAATTACAATAAATTACAATAATATTATTGTAATTACAATAAGTACATATAAATAAATAAATTAATACAGGTTTAAGTAGTTCGGAAGTTAATTAAATGAGGAAAACTGTAAAAAGTTGCGCAGAGATTTAAAACGCTTTTATTAAATCGTGGGACCATTCGTAGTAGTACGGTAATGATGGAACTACTGCGACATTTCTCGCACTAGTGTCACTTAGAGCTGAAACAAGGCCACGTATTCGTTAACGTATTCTTTTGTAGTAAATAGATCTTAAAAGTTCTAAAGTTCTTTATTCAATTTTGGCATCACAGTTGCACTTATGAACGTCATTTATTACAATGACTCTATCACCGAATCGAAAAAAGAACCACTACCCAGAAGAAATGGCAAGAAACTGAGGGGTTCATTGAGGTCTCACAATGGAGGGGTTATATGTTTTTTTTTTACAATATTATGTTTCTTATGTGCCAGTTGACTACTTGGCAGAAGCGGGAAGGTCCATGCATCTTTGAATTCTTGTGTTCCTCTATCAATAGTTTAAGGAAGAAGTTATTGCTACAAATAAACAAATTTTTTCCTCCTTTTTTATATCGAGGTCTTGTGTCCAAACAAAGTTCTGGGTGGTGCTATAACTGTTTTGGGCAGGCGTATTGCTTACGATCAGGTGAACGATCAGCTCGTCTCGCCATAGATACATTAAAAAAATGAAGTGTAAGATTAAAAAAAATAAAAGAGAATTGAACTCAGATAAACCTTTAAAAAACTAGTGTCGGAAGCATATAAAATAATCTAAAGATTAAAAATGGCCGCTTCATTGACTCATCTCTTGGCTCATTACAGAAAATACAAAAATCACATCAGTGTAAAATTCTATGACAGTAATGAGTTCTACCTTGAGATTTTTTACGTAGCGACATGAGTGAAGTTGCCAAGTCAGAAGCGGCCAGTGCTGACACGATATACTAATAATTAAATAATAATAGGGGATCGGACAGTAATCGAGAAAAAACCTAAAATGTAGTTAGAACGAATGTTCGTCGAACCAGAAAGATCATTCAATCAATATTGTTGTGAAATAATAATGACTTATATTTTTAAATCAATAAATAATTCTGACATTTTTAATCTGTACTTCATCGCAAACGAAACAACAATCACAGCGCATGACGTCATTTGTAGGCAAATGCCGTGAATCAAGCTTGTGTTTATTTTACGTTTTTAGTTTTCATAAAATGTATTTTTGCTATTTTTTTCCTTCCATTACTACAATATAGTCCCCAAACTTCACAAAACGTTTTAGAATCTCTTTGCAAGTTTTATTTCGTACAGTTTGTCGTTTTCTACCTTCATATGACGTCACAAATTTTGAGGTGACCTTTTGCGTGACAATCATCATCATCAGCCCATCACGTTACCACTGCTGGGACACGGGCCTTCTCTCATAGAGAGAGAAGGCCTTTTGCGCGACAATATTTGAAACATAATATTTAAACATAGTTTTAGGTACTTTTAGAGCGTTATTTAATTAAAATAGTATTTTTCATGGCTATATATATTAATTGTACTTAATTTAAAACACTTTCTGAAAAGTTGTCCGATCTCCTATTGTATAACTAATGTCATGTTATTATTATATGATTTTATTTTATATTTGAATTTACTTTTTAATTTTGTTGCAGGTTGGTTTAGTCTTTATCACTATATACATATATGTGTGAATAATTGAACATACCTAATGTAAAGTAAACTTTTTGAATATTATAAATAAAAATGTTTTTTTATGGTCCTGAGTGAGGAGGCGAGCAAGCCGTTCGCCTGGTGGGAAGCGCTACGCCTGCCTATAAAAATTGCAGTGACATCCAGAACTTTTAATGGTATAGTGTGCAAGCATTACTGTGTTCCGGTTTGTTAGGCATTGTAGCCCATAAAATTACTGGGCGTATGAGACTTAATATCAGGGCGATGAGCTCAATGCAGTGCTACGCAATTCATTTAATGATTAATATCATTAATAGAATTGCGAAGAAAGAAAGTTCTGAGTGCCACTGCAATTACTATGGGCAGGCGTGGCGCATACCAAAATCAAAATCAAAATTAAAATCTCTTTAATCATTTTGGCATCACAGACGCACTTATGAACGTCAAATTATCGCAATGACTCTACCATCAGGTAAACGATCTGTACCTCTCATCACTTAGTTTAATACAAAAAAAAAACATTTTATTATTTGTGTAGAAAACGCGAACGCTGTTCTTTTAACCCACCGCACAGTCAGCCAACACTACTCCGTGTTACCTAGCAGTTTTTAACCACGTTTTCATCGCTTCTATGATGACAGTCGCCATTAATCTTATTTTCACCGGACGACCTCTACGTTTTTCTCTAGGTCTGCAAACTCAGGGCACCCATGTCTGGGGACTTTTAAAAGATAGCAATGGTCTTCTTATGTGGTGTGGGTGTGTGGCCAACCCTGGTGTCGGAGTTTTTAGACCGCCTGATGGTCTCCGACATGACTTTTGTCCAAAGATAAAAAACCGGGAACGCCGGCTTAACATACCCTTCGAAGCACGGTAGCACTCAGATGTAAATACCATAAAAACGGTCACCCATCCTTTTGGTGACCGCAGTTTTTGACAATATGATAATCACACTACTATTATAAATGCGAAAGTTTGTAAGTGTTTTAGTGTGTGTATGTTTGTTCCCTGCTCACGCCACAACGGCCGAACGGATTTGAGTGAAATCTGGAATGGGGATAGATAATATCCTGGATTAACACTTTTTACCCCGGGAAACCGCGAGTGAAACCACAGGGCGCAGCTGGTAGTACATTATGACATATATCAAATCTGTCTGAAAAAACCGGTCCATGAAATTCTTTCATGGACGAACAAATAAGGTTTTTGTTGAAAAATATATTTTTCATGACAAGCTTTCAACAAATTCGTAATCGGAACCGCGAGCAGATTAAAGTGAGCTATAACACTATTAGTTTACGATTATCCGTCAAGGAGTTCCATTGCCCACCTTCCGTCTCCATCATCAGCTGGCTGCTATAATATTGCATTGTCATCGGACTTTGACAAGTAAACAAAACGTAAATAAGCAAAATTTCAACTCCGTAGGATAGTAGGAAGTGTTTCTGATTCAACTTGCAAGATTGAATCAGAAACACTTCCTACTACCTAACTTAACCCCAACATTGCAAGTTAAATAAAAGCTCGTAAAAACACTAAACGGAAGCAGATGAAGGTTAACCGCCATTATTTGGCTTATCTTGTCGGTTCTGAAAAGATATTATTTAAACCATCTAATTTGTGGTGGAATGTCATTCAATTATTTCATGACAAGGCGTGAAAAATATAGATCGCCCAGAAATTTAAAAGAGCTTGACAAAATACATTTGTCTTTTGAAAAATGAAGTGTTATATTACAATAAGTGTTCAAACTCCAACATCTATCTAGCGCCTGTATTCTGAGGGCCTTTTTTTTTTTTTTCGTGGGGAAATCCTCATGGATACCTCCGGGCACGGGCCCTTCGGTTAAGTCAGACTCCGCCTTTCGGCGACCTACTGACTAAAACCCCACGGTTTTCCGTCTTCTGCCATGGTGGGGTGAGATGGGGTCGCGCTAGCATTCACCATCTCGCCCCGGCAGATGGCCCGGATACCGGGCCTCCGGCTGCAGCATCGCTGCACCCAGTCTTGCCCGACGGGGTGGCCGAGTTGACCCTCCCCGCCGCGCCGCCAGCCTTGCAGGCCGGCCATCCTCCGACCCGAAGGTCCGCTGAGCCTCTCACGAGGCTCGCCCCCCTCCGCGGAAGATCCGCCGGCCTCATCTGCTGTGCTCTATGCTACCTTCATAGAGACACGCAGAGAGGCCCACCGTTCCCAGCTATTTGCCACGACCAACAAAATCCCACAAGGAGAAGTTATTGATCGTGTAGACAGGGTGCACCGGCCCAGTCACTGCCGTTCCCCCCGGACGTATCCATAAGGGACAAGCAGCGACCGAGCACACGTGGAGGTTGCCGGGATTAGCACCCCGTATTCTGAGGGCCTAGGGCATAGGTATAGGATGAAGTGTATCTAGTAATAACAAGTATAAATATTATAAAAAAACCGATTTCAATTGATTTATCTTCGAAGTCCAATGTCAAATATCGATGAAATTTATATTTTTACCTTGACGCTATACTAAACCCAACATTTCAGTCACATTTCACAAGAGAATTAACTAAATCGGTTAATAAATGACGGAGTTTATAAAAGTCATATTTATACCATACTGTACCTTTTTAAAAAAATAATGCAGTTTTTCAAACAAAACTTTTTTTTTGGCTTGCGTTTGACCTCTATCTCACCTGATGGTAAGCGATGACGTGGTCGACGATGTAGCATGCTTGCCAAAATATTACCTGTTCACTTCGGACTTGAAAATTCCGAAATTGTAGCTATCGGGAAAGACTGACCCCGGCAGAGAGTTTCACTCGTTAGCGGTGCGCATAATGAAAGTGGAAGCGAAGCGCTAAGTGCGCGCAGGAGGAATGTCCACCGTATAACAGTGGCGCGTTGTCGTACGTCTAGTAGTCCGATAATAAAACGGTGACGAGGGAATTATTTGGTGCGATTCCGACTCACACTCGCCGAAATATGAACAGGCGAACGACTTGCTCGTCTCATCACTCAGTACAATACAAAAATGTATCCGATGACTATAGACTGGCTACTCTGAGTCGATGTTCAAGACTGTGGAGTCTTGACTCGAAGCGCGTCGTCGAAAATGAGTCTCTTGGCTCGCCTCTCGAGTGACTCGATTATTCATGCTTTCATCTTCCGTACAGCAATCGAAAGGTAGCTACCCTGAAGATCCCAAAAATTTTCCACACTGTATACGACTGTTATGGCCCTAGTATTTCTGTACATTTGTTAGTGTCCCTGCTTGGTATTCAAGATCACGACAGTGACCTTTGTAGTGTCAACCCAGTGTCAGGAATAGCCGGACAGCGGCGGCGGCGTGGCACTGTGGATCAACTCTGTACAAAAATTGGACATAGATGCTCTTAATTAAGTTGATAATATAACTTCTAACTTCAGAGCAGTATATACAAAGTGCACAATCATTTGTTTTAGAATTAATATCCATATTTGGTTAATAAGAGTCTTATATGTTATTATGTTAGTATGTACCTGCTAACAAGCTTTTAATACATTATTATTAACTGTAATTTTATTGATCTAAATGCTATTATTACCGACCATTCAAAATTATCAAAACTACAATATATATCAGCGAAAATAATAAATGTCTTCACAGTATAATTATATTAGGGATTTTCTAAATTATTAGTCTTCTTAGATAAATTTAAAATTGAAACATGAAGTATGTTTAAAAATTTGAAAAATATATTTTGAAATCTGTTAACAAAATTAAATGATGGACGTATTTGAATTATGGAAGATATTTTACAATACGCAAAAAGTACCAAGCTTTATTAATAAATGAAGCAGCTTTTCATAAAGTTGATTTAAGCGGCCAGCGACATTATTTTTCTAACGATTCAGATTTTTGTATGTCCATTGTTGTATGATATCGATCCACTGTGCGGCGACATCAACATAAATAACTCATTTGGTGTCCATCACAACATAATGGCTATAATTAAAGTGTGACGTCTTTGACTGTCCTCTTTGTTTAGTTTTGGGTGTTACCGATTTGGAAATTTATAAATAAAACATTTAACAGTAATTTTACTTAGATTTCTAGTCTTAAGTTTGACGAGATATTCTACCACTGCTTAACTATAGGACGGCTAATTGTGCTATTGGTTTATGTATAGCACGTAACATATACATATAATATTCATAATCGTTATCTCATATGACTCAATATCGACGACCATCCCTCGAATAAAGGGGTATGCTGAAAATCAGCCTTGCGTGAGCTTACGCAGCTCAGTGCTGAGCTTACCCAATAGCAATAATGCTGCTGTTTTTGTATTTTTGTGCTGATAAATATATTGTGTTTTAATCTAAACTCTATGTGTACAGTTTGGCAATAAATCATTTCTTTCTTCTTTCTTCTTTTATAGAAACCAGTATGAAATGATATTACTTTGCCTGTTACGTTTATAGTGTGCGGAAACCTTTTTAAATAGCTTTTATACCACACCCACTCGGAAAGTGTCTTATTACTCGTTCATAAACGGGTTCCAAAGTTCGTAATTTCTCCCTTAAAAATGTGCGGCGGGAAAAGATATATGGAATTTCATTACTGCCCTCCGAAGCAGGGCAGGAATGTTGTATGAAAATCCATTACAGCCCGGCTAGCTTTCTTTTGTTTTTTAGCAGCAAACATAAAAAAAAACACAAACGTCAAACCTCAAAAAGGTCTTGTATGAAATAATTAGAAAAAAGAGGCGGGAAACATACAAGCCTCAAATCTCAAAAAGGTTTTATATCAAATAATTAGAGAAAAGAGGCGGTTTTTTTTTGTTTTCTATTTTTAATGAAATGAGGATGGCAACCTTATTCTGCAATACGAAAAAAAAGCGCGGCAATTTATTTCGTTGCGTTAAATTTTGTTTTAACTAAATTGATAATTTAACAGTACCTAGCTTTTAATTTTCTAAATATTTTTCCAAAATGTCATCTGATAGTGAAAGCGACGATTTTGTAATGATGACGCAACGAAATAAATTGCCGCGCTTTTTTTTTCGTATTATATATTTATACTCTCGAACAGAAATAGATCGTTTTCTCCCCTCGGTGTACAATGTACTATATAACTTCCGACGCAAAAAGGAGATGTTATAAGTTTGACGACTATGTTTTTTTTTAATTTTACTGAGTGATGAGACGAGCAAGTCGTTCGCGTGATGGTAAGCGCCACGCCTGCCCATAACAATTGCTGTGCCGCCCAGAACTTTTAACACCATAAAAAGCACTGCGTAGCATAGGATCTATGGCAACGCAGCTCTTAAACGGGTGAACCCGTGATTTAGATGCAGTTTTTTTATTCATTTGAAAGCAAGTTTTCTAGCAGTGGTCCTGAAACATCATCATCAGCCCATCATGTTCCCACTGCTGGGACACGGGCCTTCTCTCATAGAGAGAGTATGGGCTTTACCTATATAATCCACCACACTGGCACAGTGCGGCTTGGTGGATGTCACATGTCCTTGAATTTTTTGTGATTATTTCTTGAATATGCCGGTTTCCTCTCGATGTTTTCCTTCACCTTTTTTAGATCGAGTGCTAAATCCGCACATAGCTTAAGAAAGTCAGTGGTGCAGGGCTAGCGGGATTCGAACTCGGGCGCGTCGGGTCGAAATCGCACGTTCTCCCACTGAGCCATACTCGCTCTACTGAGCCATACTCGCCTTAGACATGTTTTGTCAAAATCGGTTCAGCCGTTTTTTACTCGTTTTTGTGTCGGGGGTTTTTAATTTTTATTGATTGAAATTCGCTTGTGACTTTCTGTATACTGCTATTTAGTATTGCTGTCACAATAGGAGCTAGAACGATTTGTTAGCTAACTCTGTGCTATTTTTGTTTTTAGAATGCGTGAGACGAGCCAATTTAAATTAGTTGGGTAAATTATTGGAACAGCTTTTTAATGGGAAAAGGAAAGTGATATTTATAAAACATAAATGAAGCTGTTACTAAGCAATTTAATGCCAATGTCTTAGAACTATTTGTTTAAAAGTAACGGGAAGAATTAAGTAGAAGCAGTCGTGAAAGAAAGAAATAGAAAGAAAGAATGAAACAAAGAAAAACAGAAAGAAGAGAAAGAAAATAGACATGGAAAGAATTTGTAACTATAAATTGAGAAAAAATAATACCAATATCTTCGATCCGACGCACCCAAGTTCGAATCCCGCTGGCCCCGCACCACTGACTTTCTTAAGTTATGTGCGGATTTAACACCAACTCTAAAAACGGTGAAGGAAAACATCGTGAGAAAACCGGCATATCCAAGAATTTATCACAAAAATTCAAGAACATGTGAAATCTACCAACCCGCACTTAGCCCGCGTGATGGATTATGGCCCATACACTCTCTAAGAGAGAAAGCCCGTGTCCCAACAGTGGGAACGTGTTGGGCTGATGATGATGATGGTGAATACCAATATTGAGATCTTTATATTTGGAAATTGAAAATTTGAGTTAAATAAATATTTATATAAGTACAGGGTGTGGCAAAATTCTAGAACCTTCAGGAATCTACCCTTTTCTTTGCAGTGAGGATGTTCTGTTGTGAGAAATCATGTATTTTATGGAGCTCAATGATGAGACGAGCATGTCGTTCGCCTGATGGCAAGCGCCATACCTGCCCATAACAATTGCAGTACTACCCAGAATTTTTAATGCCATAAAAAGCACTGCGTAGCTCTGCACTGCGCTCATCATTCCAAGGCATCAGATAAATAGATAGATAGATAACACTTTATTGCACTTAAAAAAAGAAAACAGAATTACAGTTGGTAATACATAATTTCCTATAAGTAGGTACAATAGGCGGTCAGATATTAAATCGTATGCCCAGTAATTTCACTGACTACCTCAAACCTGAACATAGAAATGCTTGCGCACTACTGCTTGGCGGCAGAATAACTGGCAAAGTAAATACCCAGACGGCTTCCCACATCCGAGAGACCTACCATGAGAATTCGCACTCTGCAGCTCTAACTATCAGCAGTGGATACTATTAAAGAAATACCTACCTTTAATGATAGTCCATTAATCACACTACTGTCGAAGCACCAACTATCTTAACGTATTACAGTTCGGGAACTTTCTTAGTCCTACTCACAATTCAAGACCTCAGAGCCTTATTGTTTTAATCACAGTTGTTTGGAGGTTAAACGTATTCACTCTGTTAATGGTTAAGGTACGGTTACAAGCAACGCGACAGAAGACAAATGTTGACGGCATCACGCCGTGTGGCATCACTCGTATGGTGTGACCAGTATATTTGTAAGTGTCTAGACACATTTACACATCTTATACGGATTTTGTGAAACTGTAGACATGAAGCTATATTCATGTGTATACTTATACAAAATCCTGCGCAGCACAGCCCAGAGACTCAGTTTGTAATAAGGATTCTGTGGAAGGAAATAAAGATTCCAGTAGAGAATTCCACTCCTTAGTAGTTTTTAAACTTTCGCGAATTGTATTCATGTTTTATGATAATATCTATAGCAGTTACTCTTTAGCAGTAAGTTTAAATAAAGAGTCAGCGAAGTGCTTTGTGCGGACTGGTGGTATGTGCACAACATAAGGGTGAAGTGACTCTCTTTGCCTGGTGGTCCTAAGATGAAATGGTGATGAAAGGATCAGCTGATGCAGGTCTTGTGCACACTCTCCGGAATGTAGTCTGTAAAAAATCGATAGGCTAGCCATTTGTCGACTGTGTTCAAGGCTTTATACCTTCTTTCTTATTCGGTGGTGAACGTAAACGTACCTTTACTAGCCGAGATTAGTAGAAACTGATTAGCAAGCCTATGAAATACTTAACCTGTTCATAGCTGGCCCATTACACAGTTCTTAGAAAGCGACCTATAACCCCTAATAAAAGTAACGTATAATTTTGTTTGCTTTGCTAAATAGGGTGAATATGTATTTAACGACAGGCAATTGCCGTTTCGAAATAAGGTTACAGTACGGATTATTAAGGTTTATAACGGGTTTTGATTTCGTATTTGTCCTCCTGGATGTATGGATGAATGGATTGATGTATGGATGTTTGTTAAGTACTCAATCACGCAAAAACTACTCAACGGATTTTGATGAAATTTGGAATGTAGTTACTTTAGGTCCTGAAAATGACAGGCTACTTTTATTTCGTGAAACCGCGGATGAAGCTGCGGGGTGCAGCTATTATATAATATTTGAATATGTTCCTGGAGTGACAAGTGGAAATACAGAGAGCCTATAATGAAATGGATAGTTCTTTCCCCAGCTGTAGGATAGGATAGGTATACAGTGTGTTCGGCTACGGACTGGCCTTATTTTAGGAACTTATCGAATTTTATCGACAAAATATACCATTATAACAAATTCCTTCTTCGTATTAATAAAAGTTATTTTTTCTCTATTAATATATAGTATTTAAGTAGACAAAGTTAACTGATTTAACCGATTGGTACAGTCACCGGCATAAGCAGCTGACTATTTATAAATTTTTAATTGACTACCTACAACTTCAATGTATGGCGGTTTACTCTGAATGTTCCACTTAAAAATCGGGTTAATAAATAATAAATGATTTATTTACCAAATTTATAATAATCCACTTTTAAATTAAATTACAATATTGATTTACACATCTTGATTTGATATTCGATTGTCGGTGGGCCCCAAACTAGCCTAGGCCTGTATCTTGGCGACCCTATTAGATTTGACAATACAGAAATTGCTTTTGGATGTGTTTAGCAGTAACATAATATCAAACACATTTTATATTACCGTTAACTAATATTCTGTGTAAATAGCAGAAAATTGCATGTAATGCGTATATTTTCGGTTTGATTATAAATTGGACGATTGCGAAAGTTCAGCTACTTATGTCGCTGACTGTACTTGGGAAAAACGCTATTTTAGCCACAGCAAGTTGCGTCCGCCAGCGTAAGCCATCAGTCAAGTCACCTATCGTTCATAATCAGTTCTTCCACACCATTAGACGCAATCAATCATCAATTCTAACACGCTAAATATATTGATGGCATATCAAGGCACTATCTTTCTTAAACTCACTACATTTAGCGCTAAGTTCTAAACAATATGGTTCAAAGTTGAGCAGCATGTGTAAAGGTAGGTAAAAGCCCGTCACTTAGTGCTAATAGAGTGAAGTTACAAACTTAAACTAGTTACTTAGTTCTAGAAGTGTCAGAAGAGAATTGCTTCAGCCGTAAAGTTGTCGGCAGTAGTTGTGTAGCTGACCACTTGATGTATTAGATAAAATACCAAAGTAATAGCACAGAAGACTTAATAGTACCAAGTAATAGCGCAAATAGATGCTATCTATTTTGTGGTAATAGGTACCCAATAACTAGGTTTTGCCACGCCCTGTACCTATAGGTATCTAATCTAAATATTTTTGGATCTTCAGGTACCTTTTCCTTTGCAGTGAAGAAGTTTTGTTCTTGACATACCTAATACAAAGAAAACTAAATATTACCCTAATAGGTGCATTTTCGAGAAAACTTTAAGTGAAAACGCAGTTTGAAAAACATTTTTTTTTTAATTCTTAATTGGCTTGCGTTCGAGCACTGTCTCCCTTGATGGTAAGCGACGATGTGGTCGATGTAGCACGCTTGCCAAGATAGTACCGGTTCACTCGTGACTTGAAAAGACTAGGTTGTAACTATCGGAAAAGGCTGACCACAGCAGGGAGTTCCACTCGTTAGCGGTGCGCATAATGAAAGTGGAAGCGAAGCGCTTAGTGCGCGCAGGAGGAATGTCCACCATATAACGTGATATACCTAACCGTGTCGCGTTGCCGGGTCTCGTAGTCCGATGATGATAGATTTCTAAGCGAAGCGCTTAGTGCGCGCAGGAGGAATGTCCACCATATAACGTGATATACCTAACGGTGTCGCGTTGCCGGGTCTCGTAGTCCGATGATGATAGATTTCTAAGCGAAGCGCTTAGTGCGCGCAGGAGGAATGTCCACCATATAACGTGATATACCTAACGGTGTCGCGTTGCCGCGTCTCGTAGTCCGATGATGATAGATTTCTATTTAATTTCGCTCAGAAAACACGTCATACATGACTTAAAAATTACGATTTTTTATATATTGATATTTATTTATTTAGAACACCAACAGCATTATGATAAAAAATAGTACTAATATTAAAGGGTAACACTAATACAGCCAATTATAGGTATCCTTATATAAATACAAAAGTAATTTCCTACATACAACTTTGTTGACATATCTAATGATTAATTATAGGTATAGTGAGACAGAAAAGGACAATATACGATAATACGGGTAGGTATAGTGTTTATGTGTGTATGTTTGTGAGTGTAAGGACTGGAATGTGAAGTATGGAAGGGTGTGTGTGTAGGTGTATGTATAGTGTTTTTAATATAATATTAATAAATTAAACATGTATAATCTAATATATAAAATTCTCGTGTCACAGTTTTCGTTGCCATACTCCTCCGAAACGGCTTGACCGATTTTGATGAAATTTTTTGTGCTTATCCGGTATCTATGAGAATCGGCCAACATCTATTTTTCATCCCCCTAAGTGATAAGGGTTGTTCACCCTTAACATTTTTTTAAATTTATATGGCAAAACAACGTTTGCCGGGTCAGCTAGTAATTAATAAATTTATTTATATAGGTATATGTATATATTTGGTCATTGTCAAATTTTGCGCAGGTAAATAAGTCCCTCAACTGTGTTATTTTTTTATTGATAAAAATCATATAAACTCTTACAAATTTTACAATAAGTACAAAATACAATTATAACAAATAATACAATAATTATCTTTATCTATTCAGTATTTAGAAGAATTTCGAAAACTTTCGTTTTATAAGTATTTTTAGACTAATTCTTATAAATTAGCTTTTCATAAAATAAACCGCTTGCAATTTTTTTCTCACTATCTTAAATTGCTAATGGATTGAAAACTCAGGTTTAGAATTTCAAAGTAACTTGAATAAGGCTGGCCCTTAGTGGCATGCTAATTATCATTTTGCACAATAGAAGGGCACGTTCCATTAGGGCTTTTAATCTTAAATTCAACGTTTTCGACACGGCCTATTGTAATTAAATCTTAACATAGTGTTTGACTACTTCAGACCGAAATAAGCGAAGGCCGAATTTGATTTTAGGTATCTATATTTTTATTACTAGCTGCGCCCCGCGGCTACGCCCGTGTGGAGATTGATGTGAAAAAATACGTCATCCATTATTTACTTTAATAGTTTATTCAAACCGAGTTTTTTTGCCAGTTATTCAACCGCCAAGCAGTAGTGCGCAAGCATTACTGTGTTCCGGTTTGAAGGGCATTGTAGCCAGCGAAATTACTGGGCATTATGAGACTCAACAGCTAATTGTCTCAGGGTAACGGGCGCAGTGCAGCGCCGCGCAGGATTTTGCAAAACAAAGTTCTGTGTGGTGCTGTTATTGTTATGAGCTGGCGTATTGCTTACCATCAGGCAAACAACCAGCTCTTCTCGTCATTCAGTTACAGAAAAAAAAAAGAATATCAGATATATATATATTTTTTGAGGTAATGCGCATGCTAGGCAAAAATCTGAAGATTTTAAAAAATTAGAAAGAAGAAAAATGATATTTCTCGGGCAGGGATCGAACCTGCGTCAGAATACCATCCCGACGCCTTAACCACTGGGCCGACGAGCCACAATATCATTTTTCTTCTTCCTAATTAAATAAAATCTTAGTAAAAAATAGGTTTCATTATTTAGTTTAAAGTTTCTACCGAGTTTTGAGCGAATCAAACTAAAATAACTGGCATACCACATAGTCTTTATGTAGCCGAAACTAAAGACGAATTTCGGACTTCTGTTCCCATCTCTCTATTTACAGTATGACCCGTAAGCTGTAACAGTATAGTGAATTGCAAAAGCTCTATACGGATCGTTAAATGTGATTGATTAAGTCGGCACATGAAGGGTTGTGCGTTAAGTGAAAACACACCAGCTTAAAGCTCGTTTTACATTATCATTGTGCCGATCCAAAAATCGTATCCGTAATTCCGTAATATTTCATGCTAGCGGTATCACCCGCAGTTTCCCGGAATGAAAACCTAGCCTATGATTGTATATGATTTTTGCCTATGACTTTTGGACAATAATTTAGCCTACGTTCTTTTTCAGGACCTAAAGTACCTACATACCAAATAACAACATCCATTTTGCGTGATTAAATAACAACATCCATTTATCCATCCACACAAACTTTCGGATTTATAATATTAGTAAAACAACAAACTATTAATACAAATTTCCGATATTGAATGCATTAGCGCATGCTAGACGAAAATTGTAAGATTTTTAATAACATAATTAGGAAGAAGAAAACTGATCAATGTAAACATTGACGATTGTAGAATCGTCCCCGTAAGACGATATAAGAAGAATAGAGAAAATTTGGTTGCTCGAGCAGCTGGCTCAGTGGCCCGGTGGTTAAGGCGTCGGGACGGTATTCCAAAGACGCAGGTTCGATCCCTGCCCGAGCAATATCATATTTTTCTTCCTAATCATTTCAAATCATAATAATACAATACAATAATATAAATAAATAATAATATAATACCTATCGAAGAGTGTCTTGACTGGTGATGATAGGCCGTCATGATAATTTTGATACAATACGCGAAACGACCCGTTCTATCTCGAATCGGCCGATAGTTAAATGCCGTATTCGTATTTGGATACGGCACGGAGAACTGTAGATAATATGATATACGACAAACAAAAGCTGTAGCGGCGTACACAACGATATGGGGTGAGATAAGACATACTATACGCCTCAATAATTTACATACGGTAATGTGAACTTAGCTTTTGTACGGCCCGCACTTGGCTTGCTTATGGCGTGCGCGAAATATCCTTCTGTATAGTATAATTTTTTACTTGGAAGTCTCGGTAAAGTTCTGTTTTATTTACTAACAACCAAAATTTGCCATAAAGAAAGTTATTTGTTATTTTTTATTTTGTTTGTTGTTTCTCAAATTACTTAGGGTTATGTACCTACGCAATAAAATGAAGATAGGTGTAGCCGGAGTGATCCACTTTAACCCCGCTGTGCAGGCTCACCAGAGACCTAGTGCGGGGGACAGAGTTCCTAAGGGTACATTATGCTATTTTATTATTTAGTAAAAGTAATACTAACTGTTGTCTTCATGTACCGCAACTATACAATACAATACAATAATACTTTATTGATCACCAAAACAGGAAACAGAAGTTTATAGTTAAAAATAATAGTGGTAAACTTTGTTTAGAACAAATAAATAAATAAGTAGAAATAAATTAAAGTAGTAAAGGCATATTTTCCTTGTTCGAGAGATTACCTATAGTAATTAACCGACTTCAAACAGGGGAAGGTTCTCTATTCGATTATATTTTTTTATGTTTGTTACTTCAGAACTCCGTCATTCATGAACCGATTTGGAAACTTTCTTTTTGCGTCGGGTTCAGTATAGCTACGAAGTGGTCCCATATTAATTTCATCGATATTTGACCTTGGACTTCGAAGATACATTGAAGTCGGTTTTTTTGTTTGATAAAACATATACTTGTTTGTAGCTCGAGAGATTATCTATAAAAAATTGAGTTTAAAGGGTAAGTGGACGTGAGTTGTAAAACCAAAGGAGAAACGTTAGAGAATTTTGCATATCGTTCTTAAGAAACTGTTAAAAATATCCTTTATTTTGCTTAGGTATGAAGACGTAGCGGAGAAACAAAATTGCGAAAGAGGTATCCGTTATATGGTTCCCATACAAAAGCAGACGACTCGACTTGACAAAGCGTGCAGGTTTTAATGGAGCACATAATATATGGCGCTCTTACGGAATGGTATTCTGTGGCGTGAGACGAATGCTGAGATAATGTAAGCGATATGAGGACACGGAAGCGTGTATTGTTTATGTAGACTGTTAATTGTTTGTATGTTATGCAATCGTCTGAAGGCAACACCACGTCTGAATTCAAACAGAATTTGTAATTTGGCGAAAATGTGCGCTATCTACCCTACTAAGTTTGCGAGTGATTCTTTTTCCGGTACGGTGGTAGAGTCATTGTAATAATTGACGTTCATAAGTGCGTCTGTGATGGCAAAAATGAATAAAGATTTTTTGAACTTTGAGGATGGATGGATGGATGGATGTTTGTTACTCAATCACGCAAAAACTACTGAAAGGATTTTGATGAAATTTGGTATGTACTTTAGGTTGTGAAAAAGGACATAGGCTACTTTTTATTTCGAGAAATTGCAGGTGAAACCGCGGGGCGTAGCTAGTAATATCATAAATGCGAAAGTTTGTAAGGATGGATGGAAGGATGGTTGTTACTCAATCACGCATAAATTACTGAACGGATTTTGATAAAATTTGGCATGTCTTGGAAAAGAACATAGGCAATTTTTCTCGGAAAACCACGAGTGAAACCGCGTAGCTAGTAACCTATATTTAAAGGTATTCCTGCCAATAAACCCGCTGAGAAATGTTTGTAGATAGGTATACAAATAAATAGGTGCTTCAGGCAATTTCACAACAAAAGCATTGATCCCCTCACTCATTTGCTATAACGTATGTCTTATCTACTTTACGAGCTTACACACACTATTAAACATCCTGTACACCTTAAACGAGAAGATGAGAAAGGAACACTCGAACGTTCCCGAAAATTCCAAAATTTCTCGAATGTTCCCCCCCAGATGGGCTTTTATTGTACATCGTAAATAATTAAAATGAGTCTCTTGACGTAAATGTACCTCATACAAGGCAGTAAAGTATATAATGCCTCGGCGCAATCGTGGGCTTGAACTTTATTTACTGCTAGGACGTGTCTTACAGGTGATGTGGAGAGATGTGCTACTGTTAGGGTTCTGTACCTAAAGGGTAAAACGGGAACCTATTACGAAGACTCTGCTGTACGTCTCTCACCAGACTGTATCTTACGAGTATGAACCGTGATAGTTAGACAGTTGAACTTTTCACAGATGATAGTCCGTAGCACCGTACAGTGTCAAATCAGCATTATTAAATTACTGCATTATCGCGGCGCGTCAGTTCGCAATCATACCGCGACTCGATAACTTAATTTTCCTCCACTCGTAATAAGTATAATTATTATTAATGTGTCAATAAACTGTGAATCTCAGAAAATATTTATTATTTGGAGTAGCAGTAGCTCCTACAGCTCATGTATTTCTGTTGCCGCTATAACAAAATATACTAAAAAACAGAATAAAATAAATATTTAAGGGGGCTCCCATACAACAGACATGATTTTATTGCCGTTTTTTTAGATAATGGTACGGAACCCTTCGTGCGCGATTCCGACTCGCACTTGCCCGGTTATTTATACATTTTTATCCTAGTGGCAGAAAACCTTTTTTTTAAACCTAAGTCCTGAAGGCTTGTTGTCTAACTTTAACATCTATCGGGATACCTAAAGGGATAGCGATTATGATCGTGACCCCGAATTTCAAATGGATTTGTCTAAGTCATTTAATCACAATCGCTATCAGCAGGGCGGTCACGTAAGTCTGTTGCAAACTTTGCATGTTGCGAACCTACGTGCAATAGAAATTTATTTCAATCGATAAACGATATCGATAACTTCCAATGTGAAACAGGGTTACCGTTTCACATTGGAAGTTATCGATATCGATATGTTTCACCCCGACAAATTTACAAAGCGAGATTGTGCTATGAATCGTTATTTATACGCCCAGTCTATTCAATTTTTACTGTGTATTATTGATAGAAACTTTGTTTGTCAAAACTTATTTTTATTCCAATTGAGCTTTCGTTGACGTTTGATTGCAACAAACGGGTGACGTTATCGCAAAACTATCATCAATACTGGTTTCTTATTGAAATTAATTAAAATAAAAGATACATGATCGCCCTGCAAAACGAACTAAAGTGAAAGAAATCGATGCGTAACAGTACAAATAATGCGTTTTGTTACTGCCAGATTACCCAAATACCGGTAGGTTCCATTTATTAGCAATGTAACTAATAATTAATTAAAAAAATGTAATGCTAATTTAATTAAGTTTATTCAAATATCTTTCAAAACAAAAATGAGTATCACAATCACAATCGCTAGTTTATCAATCTGAAGTTTATGAATATTCTTCAAATGTCAATTTGAAAGGTATAGCGATCTTAGAGTTGCACAATACGCCCCCTGGCTTTAAAAAAATGCGGACAGAATCTCGTTAAGCAACAACTGAAGCATAGCAAAGACGCGGCAGTGGCGTTATGTTTGTTTGAGTGGACGGAGGGCCGATGTGAAGGCGATGTGACGTCGAATCGACATAGCATGATGTAAATGTGTACGTGAGGCTTATGTACAAACGAGTGGGCATATATATAGCTCGAAAGCGAAATTTTATTTCACAAAATTTCACTTCTTTAATATTAGTAGGAAGTAGCATTTCTAACACGATATGGATATTGATATCAAATTACTGTATGAATATATTGCTATTTGCGTATCAGAAGGTGATAATGATGATTAGGTGTGGTACGTTTCTAAAGAAATTATGTTTTTTTGGGTTTGCCCGCCATTCCATTATTACACCTCAACCTTCCTTCTTCTAAATTGGACTTCTAAAAGGACTTCTCTAAATTGGTGACAACTGCATCAAAATCCCTCAACTAATAAAAAACCGACACATAAGAGTGACTTGGATTTATAGTATAAATATGTCACATATTCGTGTCAATAATCATAATAAAAGTCACTCATCATACATCCGCGTCAGTAATCGTAAAAAAGTTACTCATCATACACCCGTGTCAGTGATTGTAACAAATGTCATTCATCACACACACACCCGTGTCAGTAGTCGTAACAAAAGCCACTCGTCACACACGTATCAGTAGTTGTAACAAAAGTCACTCAAGTCAAGTCTATGTGCTCCATCTTAGGCCACATCATCGCTTCACATCAGGCGAGATAGTGGCAAAACATAGATCAGTAAGGCGAAAAAAAAAGACGTTTTCACACATCCGTGTCAGTAGTTGTAACAAAAGCCACTCGTCACACACGTATCAGTAGTCGTAACAAAAGTCACTTGTCACACATCCGTGTCAGTAGTCGTTACAAAAGGCACTCATCACACACCCGTGTCAGTAGTCGTAACAAAAGCCACTTGTCACACACGTGTCAGTAGTCGTAACAAAAGTCACTTGTCACACATCCGTGTCAGTAGTCGTAACAAAAGGCACTCGTTACACACCAGTGTCAGTAGTCGTAACAAAGTCACTTGTCACATATCCGTGTCAGTAATCGTAACAAAAGGCATTCGTCACACATCCATGTCAGAAGTTTTTTTTTTTTACGCTTAATAGATCCATGTTTGGCCACTATCTCGCCTGATGTGAAGCGATGATGTGGCCTAAGATGAAGCACATAGATCTAGAGAGAGACGGCAGTTGAGTGGCTGCTCAGACCCGTCTCCCCGAGTTCTTACAAAAGTCACTCGTCACACCCGTGTCTGTAGATATAACAAAAGTGACTCACCACACATCCGTGTCCGCAGTCGAAGTAAATCGCTCATCACATATCCGTATCAACAGTTGAAGTAAGTCACTCCTCACACATCCGTGTCAGCAGCCATAATAAATTAGCACTCACACATCCGTGTTAGCAATCGTAATAAAAGTCACTCATCGCTAGGGACCGGATTCCCGGATTTTAGGGGCATTTGCATATTTAAGCCATCCTCAGCGGTAATAGCATACTTTACCTAAGATCTATGATGCATATTATCGGTACATTTACAATATTTTTCTGAGTGCAGTGCACTCACCCTGCGTTCGGAAATGCGATAAAAGTGATAATTTTGCGAATCCGATCAAATTTAATAGTCACAAAAGGTAGGGGCTATTGAAATATGAGCCGTCGTATGACACGTCGCCTCCACCAGGCGTTTTGCCAAGTCCCTATAGATAAAATTAAATTTTTACCAATTCTTCTATTATAATATAACGTATGATTATAGGTTACTTTGTTGGATCTTAATAATATATTATAATTTTTAATTTTATTAGTAAAAAGATTTAAAATCCACAATTTATTTTTGATCATCCTTTCAATAATAAATAACTTATGTAATGTATAGATACAAAATAATTTAGAGATTACATTAGGCATAGAACATTTGTTCATAGGTTGGTGAAAAAGCCCCTAAATAGCAAAGTCCAGCCGAACTCCACTGCTCCCAATTGTTCTGCTACCTCATTTAATTTCCCATTTGCCCAGTAATTACAGCACGTTGCGACATAACTCTAAATTCATAAAAATACTAAAAAGTCATGAAACTCTGGTATTATGCCAAAATGCTTTTGGGTCAAGCTAAATAAGTTGAGCGAGCGATCCATCAGAGATATGGTTGTGAGATTAGGTACAACGCTTTTAGAATGAGCGATCGTGTAGAATTATGGCATGTTAAGGGTATACTGCGGTTAAGTAGAATTATACGAGAAAAAATATAATGACCATCAAAATCATGTTTGAGATTCCAGACACAAAAAAGAAATTGTATCGGACATCAAATTTAGTAAATGGCCACCAAATTTAGTAAATGACTACTAAATCTTACCCGAATTGCCGCACCTCACTGTTCAGTGGTCCGACTCGCTCTTACCCCTAGAGTGCATATAAAAAGCCCGGAGCCAGAAGCTCGCGAAGGAGGTCCTGAATGAAGCGAGTCGGGACAGAGTAAAAATCGGTGACCGATTTTCTACAGTAATTTTATTTTTCTGTCGATGCCTGTATCGTAATGAACCAATTTGCCAGTGAAAACCTTGCCACCAGAAGCAATTTTCCGCCCATAAATTAGTCCTTGTTTCGGCGAAATTGGCCGTGACGTTGATAAATAACTCACTACGACAGAAACCGCTCGTCTATTACTCGTATCTTGTGCTCATTCTAAGAAAACAATTTGTTAAAGTACTAGCTTCGCTCCGGTTTCCCGGGATAAAAGTAGCCTATGAGTTAATCTAGGTACTCGTGGTAGGTCTCTCGTATGCGGGAGGCCGTCTGAGTAGGTACCACAGCTTTGCCAATGATTCTGCCGCCAAGCAGCAGTGCGCATGCATTACTGTGTTCCGGTTTGAAGAGCATTATAGCTAGCGACATTACTGGGCATTGAGACTTAATATCTCGGGGTGATGAGCGCAATGCAGTGCTTTTTATTATTAGTATTAAACGTTCTGGATGGCACTACAACTGCTATAGGCAGACGTGGCGCTTACCATCAGGTGAACGACTTGCTCGTCTCATCACTCAGTATATCTTCTTCTTCTTCTTATATATAAAATTCTCGTGTCACAATGTTAGTTACCTTACTCCTACGAAACGGCTTTACTGATTTTTACCAAATTTTATATGCATATTCAGTAGGTCTGAGAATCGGCTACTATCTATTTTTCATACCCCTAAGCGATAAGGGTTGTTGAAACCGCGGGTGAAACCGCAGGGCGCAGCTAGTAACATATAAAATAAGCTATCTCCATTTCGAATTTCATTGAAAATCCGTTTAACCTTTGCGGCGTGAAGAAATAACAAACACTCAAACACACTTACATAGAAACTTTCGCATTTATGATATTAGTGTGATGTGATACAATAGCAGGATAGGGTATTATTATACAGGCTTGTTGTACAGGAATAAATTACTAGCCTACAAAACGATATTAAGATCAAGCAAAGTAATGTGCAAAACTGCTTGGCAGTGGTTTTTGATTGTTCAATCGTATGATCGCGGCGCGTCTGCCACGCCTACTGCACCATTCCATCCTATTCTCTATTTCTCTGTGTCGGACAGTTTGTCCGCGACGCTGATAAATAACTCGGCCGGGCAAAAACTACACGTCATCTTGTCCTCGTATAGGACCCGGTTTATTAAACCAAAACTGCGTGTTAAGGAGGTCAACACTTGTCCCATTTCTTGCTTCATTTTGAGAAGATTAGCTACAGTAACGAGCACGTAGGTCACGTAGATTGGCGCTGCGTGGACATTTGTCTGCCTCTGTGGTATAGTGGTTGGACAGGTTGGCTCAAACCTCATACACCACTGAGGTTGCGGGTTTGATTCCCGCGACGGGACAAAGGTTTGTGCACGAAAGAAAAAAGCGGAAGCATTCGACGACGAGACACGTCGTCATTTCGTCTGGGTGTTGTGGGACCAGGGTCCTCGTAGTTCTTGGTTTTTTAGATACAGGGAATCCTAGTTAGAGGCCAGGATCTATGTATATAACCGATGGGTGTATTTATTTATTAATTTATAGCGTAGTAATATAAAAAGAAATTCCCTGGTAGGTAGTGATTTTGCACCGGCGGTGAGGCGAGGCGAGGCGGGGCGAGAATTCAGAATGGTATGGCAAAATTTCAGATCTCTCCTAGCGCATCTTCGGTGGAAATGGTCTGGATAGGCGAAGATGTCCAAGGCGCGAATTGAAGTATATATGGTATAATAACGAACCATATTGCTGCGTCTATAGAGTGTTGCAACGGTAATGGCCGTCGCTTGAAAATCATCATCTGAGTTAAGTCGTTGGCGAGTGATCTGACTATACGTAAATCTAATGGCTATTAATGTCAATTTTTGGTGGAAATGGGCCGGAAAAATTTCAATTCTTGTCTCGCCACGTCACGCTTTGCCTCGTCGGAGGTGCTTTGCTAGTTGATGCCAGCTTCGGGACAAAAAATAGAAAACATTATGCATAGAAAAAAAACGAAAGTATTTATTTCAGTGGGACGAACAAAGTGGGAAAAATAAAAGCCTAACGACGTCCAAAAATACTCTATGGTGCTTGAACGTATAAAAAGAAAGACGGAATCTCGCTCACTCGGAGCCATAACTGAAGTATAACAATGGCGGTGGCGTTATGTTCGTTTGAGTGGACGGAGGGCCGATGTCAAGCCGATGTGATTGCCAATCAGCAATGTAGCATGATGTAAATGTGTGTGTGACGCTTGTGTACGAACGAGCAGACCGGAATAGATTGAGTGCCTCACTTTTGAATTTGGCGATCGCCTTTTTTATTCGAGGCTATAGTTGATAGTTCTTTCTATTAATATACCTAAAGCTGAATTACCTCACTGACTGACATATTGACAGAATTGTTCTCCCAGATGGCGGGGGGAATGTTTGGCATGGTTGTATAGGCTGTTTTGAAACGACCAGAAAAGTCTGAAATCACCAGAAAATGGTTTCCTCGATGGAACTGCTCAGGGGATCTCGGAAACTATAAATCGGATGGGGGTACCGTTTGAACTAAATATGCTGAAAACCTTGGGCCACTTTTGAATTTTTGAAAATAAAGATAGCCGCCATATAAAAAAACATGGCCACCATTCAAAATTAAATTCAAATAACTTTTAAAACGGTTAGGAACAAACGAGGTGTGCTCGACCAAATGTCATAGAGGATGATGAAGGAAATTTAAAAATTTGGAAAATATAAAAACATTGAGGCTATTTTGAAAGTTGCTCCGATCCGACTGAAATTTTGCATTGAGGAGTTTTTGGGGTCGTAGATTACGAATATGAAATTATTTTTATGATTTTACCATTTTCCAAGATGGCCGCCATACAAAAGCTTTCTTCCGAACAAAAAGTTGCAAACAACTTTTAAACGGTTGACAGGAAATCTTAATTAAAAAAAGCCCCTCGCACGCCACGAAACCACTAGTCTATATACATAACAATATATACTTATTCACTATCAGTCGAAACTCCCACATGAAAGAAGATGTTCTGCCCACGACTCGATTGATGAAAAGCAGGCATTGTTTCGCAGGATCCATTTGTCAATGACAAAGGGGCCTTGGCACAATGGTTCAAGGCCACCACGCCATTTGCGTCGTATTGCGATGGTGGAGACTTGATGTGCTGCCAAATTGGGTCGGTGAGTTCACGTTTTGCTAATGAGGAGGTTTGTGGAAGGTTACGATGCATCCGACGCCTGGATTTCTTCTATATAATGTTGCTTGGAGCTATTTTTGTTGGGCTAGGTGATGTTTTATTTTGATCAAAGAGCTTTTTCTTAGTTATATATTATAGCTACTCGTTCAAATTCAAGGTGAATAGTGACCAACATAAACACTAGAAATATGGATAAAATTGCAGTATCTAGGTTTAGACTGAGTAAAATTAAGTTACACCTTGTATACGAGTATAAAGTGTTATTTTAGACCTGCACTTAATCCTTCCGCAAAAAGATTTAAGACAAGCTGCGCTTCTCGGTTTTACCCACGTGGTCTACTTATTTATCGGAATAAATGTATGACCTACTTCAGGATTGAAAAGTTTCTACAAAACATCGAATTCCGTTAAGTAGTTTTTGCGAACTTGAGTTCGGTATGTAGGTAACAAGCATTCATACACACGTCCTCACAAACTTACGTACCTATCACACTTCACATTAATATTATAAATGCGAAAATTTGTACAAATATGTTAGTGTGTGAGGGAAAGTGTGTATCATTTTTTAGGGTTCCGTACCCAAAGGGTAAAACGGGAACCTATTACTAAGACTCCGTTGTCCGTCTGTCTGTCACCAGGCTGTATCTCATGAGCCGTGATAGTTAGACAGTTGAAATTTTCACAGATGATGTAGGTATTTCTGTTGCCGCTATAACAACAAATACAAAAAAAAACAGAATATAATAAATATTTCAGGGCGCTCCCATACAACTTTTTTCAAACGTTCGTACGCTAGTCCGACTCGCACTTGGCCGGTTTTTATTTTAATTTGTTATTACTACAAATAAGCGATTTCTTTCTTTCTCTTCACGCCACAATGGCTGAACGGATTTGGGTGAAATTTGGAATGTAGATAGCGTATACACTGACTTAGACAATGGCTTCACTTTTTATTCCGTGAGACCGTGGGTGAAACCGCGGGGTGCAGCTAGTTTATAATATAAGTAGGATGTAAGACTCATAAAACCGTTCCATTAAGACGCCAAATAACCTGTCTTGTTCCATAGCAAACATTATCAATCGTTATGAGTCTGCTGGTTGGCCTTCAGTCTTACTTATGTGCGTAAACGCTCACCAGAAAGGATTCTGAAATACCATGATGGATTACGAGGCAACGTTTGAATCAACAATGTATACCTATGTACTATGTAAGTAAAGCCAATTTTGCGTATTGAATATCAATGGGTACCTATCTATGAGTTGGCTCCCCGTGAATCCCTAAGAGATATTTTAAACAAAAATAAATAAAGGAAATAACTAATAGTAAGCTTTTAATCTACTAAATTAGTAAGTCAATTTTGCGTATTGAATATCAATGGGTACCTATCTATGAGTTGGCTCCCCGTGAATCCCTAAGAGATATTTTAAACAAAAATAAATAAAGAAAATAACTAATAGTAAGCTTTTATTCTACTAAATTAGTAAGTCAATTTTGCGTATTGAATATCAATGCGTATCTATGAGCTGGCTCTCCGTGAATATTTAAGAGAGTTTTATAAACAAAAATAAATAAAGAAAATAACTAATAATAAGATTTTAATCTACTAAATTAGTATGTCAATTTGGGTATTGAATATCAACGCGTATCTATGAACCGGCTCTCCGTGAACATTTAAGAGACTTTTTTAAACAAAAAGAATTAAAGAAAATAACTAAAATATAAACTAAAATGAATTTTAAAACTACTAAATTAGAAAGGACAATAATAATTAAACAAAAGAACTTAATTACATAAAGAATTTTACCGTTGAACTGATTTTTAATTTAAGAGAACAGACCACAGAATACGAGCAGATTTCAACATTATTTTAAATCTGTACAGCAAATGGGCTCAAGATATTTCCTAACCAACACCGTTCTAAAACCTCTCGCACATAGTTATGTCAGGAGAAATCTCGGACGGCCATGAGTGGTTGGTTTTCAGGGTAATTTCACCGGACGCCTGTGACGGGGCCGTTTGTGGTCAGTACGTCTTTGTAGGTTACATTCGAACAGTTTTGTTTGGTAAATATTTTGGCGACTTGAGACAGTTTTTTTTTAACTAGCTTCTCTTATAGTGATAAGCAAAGCTATGCCGTCAAGCGACCTAGTCGTGTTTCAGGATGATGTTCGGTGAACCATCGGGGAGACGCTCAACTGCCGTCTCTCTCTAGATCTATGTGCTCTATCTTAGACCACATCATTGCTTCACATCAGGCGAGATAGTGGCCAAACATAGATCTATAAAACGTAAATAAAATAAAAAATAAACGAGTACAGACCCGTGTTCTATTTAGGTTCTCCAGCTGGGTTGACTCAGGTGAAGAATAAACATCGTAAGGACTTCAAATGCGCTTAAAGATGCTTAAGAAAAGTGCTTAAAGATGCTAAATCATTGACCATGAGAAAAATACATAGTAACACGTCGAATGAAGAACCTTTTCCGTTTTTGAAGTTGGATTAAAGGGTTTTGATTAGTAAAAACACAAACAATCATCAGTTGCATAAAAAAACCTATGTGATGTAGTGGTTGGGTAGGTTGGCTCAAATGTCATACACCACTGAGGTAGCGGGTTCTATTCCCGTGACGGGGGAAATGTTTATGCACGGAATAAGAAAACGCAAGTATTTGTTTCGTGTCTGTTATGGGACCATGGTCTTTGTAGTTCCTAGTTCTCCAAAAAAAAACTTGTTTCAAAAAATAAATGACGTCAGTGCCTGGCTCTTTGCTGTATTTCATCTTTGCACAGTTGAATACAAGCGCCACGTGTTGACATTGGGATAGTGTCAACACAAATATTGACACTCACCCAGTGACACTGCAGACGTGCTTTTCATCCCCTGTGTATTACGTATAGCTGCTATTTTATTAAGTGAACTTGGTAACACAAGGTTGGAAATGCAAGTGACACATTAAAGGGAGCAAAACATCGTGCTCCACTTAATATATATACTTTTTTAATTTACGTAGACTAACTAACTATATTACGAGTATATCTCTTCTCTATATTTATATGTCTATATCTCACCCTCATGCATCAGCATTCTTAACCTCTGACGCAAAAAGGTAGGGTGTTATAAGTTTGGCCACTATGTGTGTCTGTCTGTGGCATTGTGTGGTATAGCTCTTAAATGGGTGTTATTTGAAAGCAGGTTTTCTAGCGGTGGTGCTTAGACATGTTTTATTTTGGCGGGGGGTTTTTAAATTTTTAATTTATAATTATTATGTAATTGAGTGAGGAGACGAGCTGGTTGTTCACTTCTTGATAAGCAATACCTACGCCTGCCCACCACCAACACCATAACCATCCACCAACACCATTCTAATGCGCTAGTAACTCTGAGACAATACCTATTGTCTCATAATTCCCAGTAATTTCGCAGGCTACAATGTCGATTAAATCGAAACAGCAGTGTTTGATCACTACAACTTAGCGGCAGAATAACTGGTAAAATGGTGACTAACCTACCAACCCATACAGCCTCTCGCGTATAAGAAACCACCTGCCTACCTAACCCTAATTATTTCTGTATTGTATTATTAAAGAGTTATTCTATTCTCAAGACAAGACGTACTGAAAACGCCTGGAGGAGCTTTTGGTCCATGAAGGAGCTAATGAAGGGTAACCTTCCAATGAGACTAAAGCGGAAACTCATGGACATGTGCATTCTCCCCGTATTGACCTATAGTGCCCAGACATGGTCATTGACAAATATTCAGAAGTCCAAGCTCAAGGTTTGCCAAAGGGCAATGGAGCGCAGCATTTTAGGTGTTAAATTAACGGATCGCGTTCGAAACACTGAGCTGCGCTCCAAGACTCAAATTGCCGACGTAGCAAATAAAGCCGCAAAACTAAAATGGCACTGGGCTGGTCACGTCTGTCGCATGCCAGAAGAGCTGTGGGCCAAAATCACCACCAAGTGGCGCCCCGATACAGCAAGACGGCGTCGCGGCAGACCGCGCAGGAGATGGCGGGACGAACTCGACGCCTTTAGCGACTATTGGTCTACAATAGCGCAAGATCGCGAAGCCTGGAAGTCATGGGGGGAGGCATTTGCCCAAAACTGGGACGACACAGGCTAACAGTAACAGTATTCTATTCTACCTTTATTAACTTAGATTTTGATAGAATTGAGAAACATTTACACAACTATCCTCTAGGAAACCAGAAATATCAAGAACCATGGCCCTACAAATAAACAGTCATCAAATACGAGAGCAAAACCGAAAATAATATGAATGGAATGTAGATAGATAGATAGATAGATAAATAAACGCTTTATTACAAATATTACATTAAAGACATTACATAAAAACAATTAAAGAAAGTGTTACAATGGGCGGCCTTATCGCTAATAGCGATCTCTTCTAGGCAACCTTTGGATGGAGAGGAATTATCAAAATGTTAAAGACGGGGTCGTAAGGTCAACAATAATCATATAAACATAAACAATGTCAATAAAATAAACTCGTAACAAAATAAGTATGTTGATATTGATCTATGTACGTACGTACGTAACTTTACGTTCTTGGTTTGGATTGCGTGTTATTGCATTGAATATTACCAAAACAATACCCCTATATTCCACACAGCTCAGCAGTGACTAAAATATTCGTACACGAAACATTTCTTGACCGTGTTGACACTGTTGACTCACCAAAGATACGCGGTGACAATGAAAATCAATTTCCGAAATGAAAATATTATTGCCGCCACGGCGTCGGGCGTCGCGTCGGTTGTCGTGCTATCCAATATTTCAACGCAAGTGACGGCTGTTTTTTTTAGCCATTTTGTATACAGGGTGTAACTTAATATGTATATACGACAACGTCTGTGGTGTAGTGGTTGGGCAGGTTGGCTCAAATCTCATACACCACTAAGGCTGCGGGTTCGATTCCCGCAAGGGGACAAATGTTTGTGTACAGAAAAAAAAGCGCAAGCATTTGTTTGGTGTCTGGGTGTTGTGGGACCATGGTCCTCATAGTTCCTAGTTCCCTAAATACAGGGAATCCTAGTTAGGGACCAGGATCTATGTATGTGATCGTTAGACGTAATTATAATTAGTAACTTCTCAAAAAATTGTTTATGTTTGCTCGTTATTTTCTAGAATATAATTTTCGTTATTTCCAATCATAATTTCTAATATAATAAAGTTTACACAAGCTAGTAATATGTACCTCAGTAAACGCCCTGCGCCTGTAATCCTTCAAACGTGTCGAACCCTCGTCAGCCGAGCGAGTTCGAACATTACCAAGTATTCCTGAAGGATATGGTGTACGTCTACACTGGGCATCGATAACGCTATAGATATACCATAGCGAGTCAACGCCTGCGGTATTACAGTGGCAGCACGCGGCGTGAAACGTTGAACGGGGCCCTAATTCACTATGACAACTTGGTGATTCCCTGCTTCGAAATCACGTCGATTCCTTCATTAATAAACGACATCTGCGAAATTTGTATTCTCTATATATGAATACATGAATGCGTCATAGAGATGTCGTTCATTAATGAAGGAATCGACATTTTTTGGGCTCAGGATGACATGGTAGTGTGACTCACACGACGGGATATATTTCAGTGCAATCTATATCGATAACTTTAGTTCTCTGGCGAATAATTTCGTTCCGGATTCGATCCCTTAGAGTAATACCGAGCATAGCTCCTTCCATAGCTCGCTGAGCAACTTTCATTTAGTGGACTAGTCGTACCGTGAGTGTCCACGTCTCGGCTCCGTATGTCATAACAGGTAGGACGCACTGATTAAAGACTTTCGTCTTTAGGCACTGCGTCTTTAATACACACTCACATTTTCGCATTTATAATAAAAGTAGGATACATTATTTAAATGTTAACGTTAAATTATCGCATCGACGATTTCATTCCAAGCTCCAACCGCGCTTGCGGTGTAGACGCACACTAACAACATGTTCCGTTGCGGTGTACGTTTCACGGTATATTAGGATTTGAGACGGATGATGTAACATGATTTTTTACTAGGCTTTCGGGTAAACCCTTCACTGATCTTGGTACTCCATTTGGTAGGGTTTAGTTTGACGCAAAATAAACGTGATGTCGCAAAATTGTGCAAGCTCAGATGATAATGAAAGCCAATGTTTTGTTAGAAAATAAAGCGCGAAATTCCGAGTCACATACACTGAATTTCGCGGATTTGCCGGTGGTTTAGTAAAAACCGCACGTATACGTTTTATCAAACATAAACCGACTTCAATGTATCTTCGAAGTCCAAGGTCAAATATTGATGAAATTAATATGGGACCACTTCGTAGTTATACTGAACCAAACGCTAAAAGAATTTTCCAAATAGGTTCATGTATGACGGAGTCCTGAGACAACAAACATACATTCTTCTTTTTGAAGTCGGTTAAAAAATCACGTATTTCATCTTTAATAATTAATCTCAATGGAACTTCGGGCTTATACGATGTTGCTTATTGAATATTTTAAACAAAATTCTAATTCTTATTTCATTTATTTCAGGTATGACCATGCAAAATAAATAGTCAAACAAACTAAAAAGAAATTACAATAAAATATTTCATAAATGTCTTAAATGATAGAAACTCAAAATAAAATTAGTACCTTCTCTCTGGCATGGGTACGCACTTACGCAGACATGTCTCTCGCAATGCCGGAGGTAAAGGCAGTCCAATCTGGATGCAATCAGCTCCAGTATGATAAGCGCTGCAAGCGCCACGCCTGCCCATAACTATTGCGGCGAACGACTTGCCTTGATTCCTCATTCAGTACCTACCATAAAAATGAGGGTTTTACTACGAGAAGCGAATTGAAATTTCTGTGTGTCCATAAATATTCATAACCAATTAGCCTGAATATTTGAATTGACTAAATTTGACAAGCTACCTCAATGTTCCCTCAATTTCTATTAATCCATATTCGATATACGTCAATTTATAAATCCAGACTCCGTTGAGTCAATAATTTGGGGATTAAATGAAAATATTTCACGATTCGGACGATATAGGTAGTACTCTGAATTATTATTTTTTTTCAGCTACCTCTACGTTTATTAATTTGAATGGCGTGCCTTAGTGTACTTATTTATTGTTATTTTGAAAAGTTGATGCAAATTATAACTCGCGACAAACTTGATTGCGGCTGACTGGCGCATCACGTGATCTGCGCAGATACAATTTTGTATGCGATTTTGTTACTGCGCAGGTCATGTGGTGCGTCTGTCAGCCGCCATTAAGTTTGACGCAATATGTATACCTTCATATTATTACCTCACACACAATTAATAGGTGCACAATTAATTGTGCACCTTGATAAAGAACACACTATTATTCCTTAAGTAATAATACAAAATTAACACGGCACGTATCGTTAGGAGGTTCCGTACTCTACTGCTCTAAATCAGCCCTAATCACGTAGTTTGGACCCTCCCCGTTGACGTCGGCACTCTAGGTTTAGGTTTTTTTATAATATTTTTGTATCCATTTTTTTGTGACACAGGCGGAAGGAATTGGGGAAGGCCTTTGGCTCAGCAATGGGACAGTACCTATACAATTTTTATTTTTTATTTTTGTAGAAATTTTGTAAAAAAACTTAGAGTTAAGAATGAAAATAAATAATGTATATAAATTAAATTATTTTTCCATTTCCCACGAAGTTATACAATCACTAGGTACTTAGAACTATGATAGGTACCTGTTTTGTGGGAGACTGGTGCCGATGCGATGTAGGTAGGTACTACCTTAGTATTCTGTGGTAGTACTGATTACCCGTAAATTCAAATTTTACATTATATCAGATACTTCCTACGTACGCCCTTTGAACACTGGTAATAATTTAGACCTAACTTTGTTCACAATCACTGGAGTTACCCGAATTTGTGTGATACGCGCACAATTATGTCATACCTTTGGACAAAGGGTTACGCTAAACAATAGGTGGGTAAGTTGACATACGCGCAATCAAGGTAAATCTAATTATCGTACCCTGTTTGATGAAATCAATTTAGAAATTTTACATTAATTTTTATAATGTATATTAGAAAGATAGTGTAATGCATCAAAATGTAACATGACGAATTGGGTGGGATTCATTGGGAGCTCAAAATAATATCTGGGATTAGATGCGACAAATATTAAGTGGGATTCGATTTGTGGGATCCACTGGGAGCTACCATTTCTGAACACCTGCAATATGTCAAAACAAAGTATTACAATGCAAAGCGGAGCTCACAGTATGAAAACTATTCTAATGAAAAAAGCATTTACCTAATTATGTACTAATACTGTTAGTAATTGTAAATTAGACAATAATGCCTCGAACATCCCGCTTCTGCCCAAGTAGCGAATTATAATGTTAGTAAAACCCTAGTAAATAATAGAAACAACTGGTGACCAAAGAGCTGGCGCTTACCTCGGCCAACGAATTAGTCTGGCCATTCAACGAGGTAACGTTGCCAGCTTTTTGGGCACCCTGCCCGCAGACGGTGACCTAAATTCTGTGTTTTATATTTAATTTCATTTTTTAATTTTGTTGTAGGTTAGTTTAGTTTTTATCATTCTATATGTTTGTACATAATTGTTAATTGGTTCTGTAAATAAAAGTAAAGTAAATAATTAGGTAAGTAGGTACAACAAAAGTAATAAAATAATGCCCCTCAGTTTCTTGGCTTACAATCACTTACATGAGAAAATTATTAGTATAATATTCAGCCTCTGTGGTGTAGTGCTTAGGCAGGTTGTCTCAAATCTCATACATTACAAAAAAAGAGCGCAAGCATTTTGCTTCAAGTCTGGGTGTTGTGGGACCCTGGGCCCCGTTGTTCCTGGTTCCCTAGATACAGAGAATCCTCGTTAGGGGCCAGGATCTATGTACGTGATGTCGTTCATGTTTGTTGGAAGTAGGTAGGTACTTTTGTAACGCATTCATTTGTACAGATTATTGACAGGTAAGTTATTTTAATAGTACATCGCTTTACGCATGTCAAAACAGAAAGCGATATTTTTTTTACCTTATTATCATCCCTATTAGGTACGTCCTATTAGCATCCCTATTAGCTTCCCTATTACCTTGATCCGTGTTTATGCAGATCACAGAAATATAAATAATATACCTTTTTAGTTTGATTTCTGTAATGCAGACTCTTGTGTTCGATGTGTTCTTTTGTAAGTTAAAACCATTCTATTAACCGAATCACTAAGTAAAAGCTTTGTGTGTTCTACCGCCTCTATAATGGGGAATGTTCTGAAGAGCTTTTTGACCTGCTTCCGTCTTTTCAATTTTACCACCGCACATCTCGCCATCGTCAAAAAGCTCACCCCCACATTTTACAAAACTGGACTTCCTACACCACTCGCTTCACTCGCACTTTACTTCTTCTCATTTGTAAGATGTGGAACGACGTACCTTCGTTGGTATTTCCTTTAAGCTACAACATGGAGTCTTTGAAAAGGGGTACTAATAGTTCTTAAGGGTCGGCAATGCATCAGCAATGCCTCTGGTGCTGCAGATGTCCATAGGCGACGGTAACCGCTTACCATCAGGTGAGCCATTTGCTTGTTTCATCATCAACATCATCAGCCCATTAGGTTCCCACTGCTAGGACACGGGCCTTCTCTCATAGAGAGAGTATGGGCCATAATCCACCACGTTTACCCAGTGCGGGTTGGTGGATGTCATATGTCCATGAATTTTTATTATTAATTCTTGGACATGCCGGTTTCCTCACGATATTCTCCTTCACCGTATTAGAGCGAGAGTTAAATTCGCACATAACTTAATAATGTCAGTGGTGCGAGGCCAGCGGGATTCGAACTCAGGTGCGTTGGCTCGAAAGTCGCACGTGCTCCCACTGTGCCGTACTCGCTCGGTCTGCTTGATTGCCGACATTTAAATTTAAAAAAAAGCTACTATAGACATAGAATACACACTACCGTTAGCAAACGAAACGCGTCGGTTAATTTTTGCACCAGTGACGAACAGTCATTTAAGCGAGGCGGAAGCACGAACCAATTACGGCTGTTTGGGCGAGGGATAAAGTCCCGCTACATCCTCTGGCTACCTTAATTAATTTACAACACGAATACCCCTTTTGTAAACGGTCCGTGTTGCAGCTTTTAGCTTTTACCCGTGGTTATCTCGGGAGGATTCTAGGTTTTTTGCTGTTTTTTTATGATACTGTGTGATAGGACGAGCAAGTCGTTAGCTTGATGGTAAGCGCCACGCCTACCCATAGCAATTGCAGTGCCACCCAGAACTTTTAGAACCATCAAAAGAATTGCGTAGCACTGGATTGCGCTCATCACTTCGGGACATCAGATATTAAGTCTCATATGCCCAGTAATTTCGCTGGCCTTCAAACTGGAACACAATAATGCTGTTTGCTGTTTTTATTTGACACTAGCTGCGCCCCGCGGTGTCCCTCGATAAAAAATAGCCTATATCCTTTTCTAGTATCTAATGTACCTACATACCAAATTTAATCAAAGTCCGTTCAGAAGTTTTCGTGATTGAGTAACAAACATCCATTTATCCATCCATCCTTACACACTTTCACAGTTATTTATACACTAAAAATAAATAATAAAATAAAATAATATTAGTAAGAATAAGTAGGATGCATAGTGGATCCTACAAATACGAACATATTGGTTTAAAGGTGCGTTTTTTAAATAATAATTGCATCTTCTGTGTAAGTTTGCCTATTATAACTTTTCTTTGCCTATTCATTACATTTTTTGTGGCATTTTTCACAGCACAATCACAAAATGGACTATTTTGTGGCACTACGCTACGCACCACCAAAAGCGAGGCCTTAACTCGTCAACAAAACACACCACTAATTGTACTAAATGTTAATACAACATGATTATCACAACTCAATAATCCGCTTATAGTTTGTCCGGAACTTTAGCCGGCATGGCTAAATCCGGAACTACTAGTATGAAGCTACGAATAAAATTGTGACACTATGTTACTACTGTGGCTCAGTGGGAGCACGTGCGACTTTCGATCCGACGCACCCGAGTTCGAATCCTGCTGGTCCCGCACCACTGACTTTCTTTAGTTATGTGCGAATTGAACACTACCCCACCTCCTACACCACTCCTACACCTCTAAAGACTATGAAGGAAAACATCGTGATGAAACAGGCAGTCCAAGATTTATCACAAAAATTCAAAGACATGTGACATCTTATTTTTTATTTTTTATTATTATTTATTTTATTATCTACCAACCTGCACTGGGCCAGCGTAGTGGATTAGAGCCAACAACGGCTCTCTCTACGAGGGAAAGCCCGAGTCCCAGCTGTGGGAATGTATTGGGAAGATGATGATGTTCCAACTGATTTTTTTACTAGATATTAGCACGCTTGCCTACTAGAAACCTGTATCAGCTTGACTATATCTATTAGAAAACATACTCTGGCAAGTTCCAACCTACGCATAATAAATATCAAAGCAATGCTTTTCGATTTTCAGAAACCTTTTTTCAGAGAGACAGTATTTGTTACCAAGATGACATAAATGAAAGATAAATTATACGTAGCTCCCAACGGATCCCACAAATCGAATCCCACTTAACATTTGCCGCACCTAAACCCAGATAATATAATTTTAAGCTCCCAACGAATCCCACACAAATATTATTATAAAGTTTTTGGTCATGTTATTCTCAAATTGTTTTCTTTCGCAATAAATGAACGGGAGTAAATGTACCTACTTATCGGGCTATAACGTTAAAACTTGGTTTGACTTAATCATAAGACACACGTCGGTGAACATTCTGTACAGCCAACCACTACTTCTTCCAAATCAGCTTAACGATATAGCTAATCAATACGGCCATAATACGATCGTTTGAACGCGTTAGTTTTTTCTTATGATAGTTACATCTTAGTGCCTTTAGGTACGCGCATTGACGTGGCGAATACGCCACGAATTCGCAGCGTTCACGCGGCGTCTACAGGACAGTCACTGAATACAGAATGATATATCTGTCACAGGGATATGATAAAAAAAAGATTTGGTCAATTCCCTAAGTGATTTGATCAAATCACGGAGGATGGGGAATAACAACAACATTTTATCATTTCCCAAGAGAGAATTGAATCAATCGATATAGCTAATATAAAACTACCATAAATAATACTACAATTATGTGTCTATCTATACAACCTTAAAAGCTTTGTGCTGCTATTTTTAACTTGTATTAATATTTGGGCATGACATGTTTACGATATTTCTGACTTTTATTTATGTAAACACCGTCGTGTTTTAATTATAATCTTTTGCCACTGTAATCTATTTCTTAACTCAGTGTGGTAAAGTTTAGAATTTGATTGAGGCTTAGGTTACAGATTATAAGGTTTTTGGGGCTATAAAGTCATCAGTGGGATTACTGCCATCCCAGGGGTTTGGGCGGCGAGTAAACATTGAAAGGATAGATCGTGGTAGGTCTCTCGTATGCGGGAGGCCGTCTGGGTAGGTACCCCAGCTTTCCAGTTATTCTGTAAAAGTTATCCTGAGGTCCTGAATTGGCTAGCTGGTGCGGCATGAAACTGAGAGGCTTCGTTTCAAGGTTTTGATAAAATTTGTTAATTTTAGCAGACTTCAAAAGGAGGATGTTCCCAATTTGATGTGTTTTTTTAGGGTTCCGAAAGGGTAAAACGGGACCCTATTACTAAGACTCCGCTGTCCGTCTGTCTGTCACCAGGCTGTATCTCATGAACCGTGATAGTTATACAGTTGAAATTTACACAGATGATGTATTTCTGTTGCCGCTATAACAACAAATACTAAAAAAACCATTGACATATATTCTACCGATAGACAAGCGCATTCATGAAAACTATTTGATAAGACCGCCCATTGTAACACTTTAGCTTTAAGTATTGTTTTGTTATTTATTTCATGTTGTTGTGTAACAATAAAGCGTTATCTAATCTAATCTAATCTATTTGTTCAAATACTGGTGAGCTAGACCTAAAGTTCGCTTCAGCGCTAATGTCGTCTAACCAAACTATTAAAACATGCAGCGTTTGATCGCTTGTAGAGTTTAGTTTGTTCAAGATAGTGTAACAAAATTGCGTCCCTATAGATTTTTACACCACAGAAGTGACACGTGGTGACACTGAGCGTGAGTTTTTAACCGACTTCAAAAAGGAGGAGGTTTACAATTCGACGGTATGTTTTTTTTTTTTTTTTGTGTGTTTGTTACGCGATTACTCCGCCAATTATGCATTGATTTCGACGAATCTTTTTTTGATTGGTAGGTAATACTTCAAAGGTGGTCCCATATAAATTTTATCGAAATTCATTCAGTAGTTTTTGAAAAAAATAGCAAAAACAAAAATATATAAGTTTAATCTTCAAGTCGGTTCTTGTTTTTTTCGTAACCAACTTTCTAAAGGTGGAGGTTTGTATTCGACTGCTTCACCTGCTTCACACAGGGTTGACTTCCGGTGGAGGAACTCCTCAACGGAGAATAGTACAGACACAACACTTCGTAAATGGATTTAACCATAATAGCCTGTTCTAAATTCCATCATGACATGGCAGATACACCCAGGATTGACTTCCAGCGAGGGAACTCCTCAACAGAGAATAGGACAGACATGAAATTTTTTTGTACATGCATTTAATTGTGATAGCCCGTTTTAAACTTCGTCATGATGTGGCTTCTAGATCATAAAAGCTCGTCTTTAAAAACTTTTTGAATTAATTTAATTAAAACTTGTTTTTCACTAAAAAGGTTAAAATAAATTATTTTAAAAAAAAAACTAAACCGACTTCAAAACCACAAATGGCACTCAAAAGTAAAAAATAAATTAATATTATTATCATAAGCGCTACCCACTCATATATTTGAAGTCGGTGCCAGCCAAGTCTAATAGGTAGCAGATAAATACTACCTACAAGTAGTACTTACTATATACATAGTATTTATCTGTATCTGATCTAGTTTTTTTTAAAAATAATTTATTTTTTGTACCTACAAAACTTCATTAGAATTCATACTCCATTTAAAAAATTATTTATATCAATAATATTATAAATGCGAATTTTTTATCCATTCTTCTCTTTTTGGATGACCAGGATGAGCAAAGCTGAAATAATAATATATATTAAAGTGAATAAGGGACAAGATCTTAATAACAGTAAAAATAATGTAATATTACCCATAACAAGCAAAATCTACTAAACCCAATTTATATCTAAATACTAGCTCGCGTGAAATATCTAAGTGTTAATGCATGTCAAAATGCTTTAAGATCAAAATTTAATCTAGTATGTTAGTATGTAGTCGTTACAATATGTTTCCAAGGTTTCGCGTACTCGTAAGGGTTCGGGTTTTGCGTTTAAACTTAAACATTATTAATTTTCAACATATACTTTCACACTTTTCTCTCTGTCTGTAAACTTACCGATGACAACTGACATTTCATGATGTGTTTTTGCAGTATCGAAATACGCACGTTGTCATATTTACTGTCCTTTGACAGATATTAGTTGATATTATATACTAAAAAGAAAGAACATAAAATAAATATTAAAAAATATCAAACTGGTAAGAAAATAATTATACAAATTAAAACACTTTTTAAAAACACCACATCAAGTCTGTGTTGCGTCACATATTTTTACCTACAATCGGTCTTGTAATGGCACGTCTGCACATTTTAGTCTATGATTTTAGATGGCGTGGCTTTTAAATGAACGATTTTCTGTTTTATTGTGGTATTACGATATTGATTCATATTTATTCACTTGAACAACAAATATTTTTACTTACTTGACTACTGAATTATTATTGATGTCCAGGTTCACACTTTGAATCGATTTTTTTTGTTATTACCGCCGCTTCGTACGCTTCGACTCTGTGTGTATGACGAAGCTACACTAACGTAAGATGTATGGATTTCAGTACATCTCAGACTAACAAAGTGAGTGTTCGAATCGCGCAATCTAGTAGTATACATGTATATCAATATATATCAATGTAAAAAACAGGATAAACTAAATATTTAAGGGGGCTCCCATACAACAAGCGTGTTTTTTTTGCCGTTTTTATAGATAATGGTACTGAACCCTTCGTGCGCGAATCCGATATTACGCACTTGGCCGGTTATTGTATGTTTGTTATGCGATTATATACTCCGTCGTTTATTAACTGATTCGAAAAATTCTTTCTTTGGCGTTGGGTTCAGTGTAGCTTCAAGGTGTTCCCATATAAATGTCATCGATATTCGACCTTGGACTTAATAATTCTCCAAAACGGTTTATAAATGACGAGTTCTGAGGTAACAAACATAAAAAACAATCGAATTGAGAACCTACTCCTTTTTTGAAGTATATTAAAAATAAGGAACATGCTCGCAGCGAGCGGTGATAACCAAGTGACTCCAGCAAGGCAGTAGGTACTGCTACGTTGCGGGCGACGGTAAATTGGGGTGGGGGTGGAAGTGTCACTTCTTTACGTAGTAATAGTTCTTCAATTGTTTTGTTTTCTGTTACTGAATGACGAGACGAGCTGGTCGTTTGCCTGATGGTAAGCAATACGCCAGCCCATAACAATAACAGCACCATCCAGAACTTTGTTTTGCAAAATCCTGCGCGGCGCTTACGCACATCTAGAGCACATACATCTAGAGAGAGACGGCAGTTGAGCGGCTGCTCAGACCGGTCTCCCCGATGGTTCACCGAACATCATCTCGAAATACATGGAGGATGTCCTTCTTCCGGGAGTTTACGCTTTGGATTCGCGGCGCAGACTGGTCAGAGTTATTCCGACAATATAACAAAACAAGACAATACGAAAACCATGCACAGAGGAAGTTTGTGATGCAAAAAAAGGGACTAGCTCAGCACAAAATGTCCGATGTCCATGACAACAGACGCTGGTTTTAAACATAACCCCTTTAGGTATAGGATATTATTGGCTTCAAAAGAATATATATAGAATATATATAATATTAAAATCATATATATACAATTCTCGTGTCACAATGTTAGTTACCTTACTCCTCCGAAACGGCTTTACTGATTTTTACCAAATTTTATATGCATATTCAGTAGGTCTGAGAATCGGCTACTATCTATTTTTCATACCCCTAAGTGATAAGGGTTGGTCACCCTTAACATTTTTTTATGGCAAAACAACGTTTGCCGGGTCAGCTAGTATACTATAATTTAATAAGTCGCCGTCTGGGTCGGTATCTACCACCGCCACCGCTTTGCCAGTTATTCTGCCGCCAACTAGCAGTGCGCAATCATGCAGTGATCTGGTTTGAAGAACATTGTAGCCAGCAAAATTACTGGGCATTATAAGTCGTATTTTACATAAACACCCTAACATTTTTGCACATAATTATATAAGCACATGGCACCTAGTTATTGGTTAACAGATGCAATATACCGACATATACAGGTATAGTTATGTCTAGTACTTTTTATAAAGGTATTTTCAATACTTTGTTGAAACCTGAAACAATACCGTTCCGAAACAAAGCAGAATAAGAATAACATACTGTTGCAATATGATAAAGGCTTAAAAAAGGGTATGAATAGAACATCTTCCATTGTATCGCAATATTTGCCTGCGACTTGTTTTTTTTTTACCAGCTTTTTGTTAAGTCTCTTTCTTATTTGTCTGTCTGTCTGCCTTTCTGTCGTTCCGGGTGGAATCTTGCAACTCAAATTTCGAGCACTTCTCAATTAGCTATCCGGCTGAAACTTTCAGGGTAGCTCACAACTCGATGACAATGCATTCTAAATCAATTTATTAGCATGAAATTTCGACCTAACCTCAAAAAGCGCATAAAAGGTGTTTTTTATTTGCTTAATCTTTTAATTTGTCGCTTTCTTTTTTTGGAACTGCGTGATGAGACAAGCAAGTTGTTTGCCTGATGGTACGACGTGGATGTGCCACGTCTTCCCATAACAATTGCAGTGCCACCCAAAGCTTTCAATACCATAAAAAAGCACTGCGTAGCACGACATTGCGCTCATCACTCCGAAACATCAGATATTATATCTCTTATGCTCAGTAATTTCGCTAATACTGAGCAATATGGATACTTATCTACCTGTACCGGGCCATTAGATAGATAGATAGATAAACACTTTATTATTCACCTTAAAAATAGAGATAAAATACAAGTCAAATGTTTATATGGTGTAACAGTGGGCGGTCTTATCACTTAAAGCGATCTCTTCCAGACAACCTTTGAATGGAGAGGAATAACGAAACATACCCAGACGGTGATTATACGTGACGAAGGAATAGCTTCAAGCTTCTTTGTAAAAAGTGTGACAATATATTTTTATTTATTTACAATAACGATAACTAAATATGTATAATGATCGATCTCAAACGCTCTCAATTTCTTTAAGACTACCTATAATTGTTTTATTAATTCTGCCTTACCTTACTAAATTATGGAGTCACGTAGCCAGAATCAGTTTTATTCCTGGCGAATACAATCAGTTTTACCCTATACTGGAGCGAAGTTCCTAATAATTTATTCGAAGGGTAACTCCGACAGTTCGTAAATAATAAATATGCTCTTACGAACTGGAACGAAACTAAAACACGTCATTTGATTTTTTTAAATTTAGTTCGCCCTTTAGGGCAGGCTAAAGTCTCTAGGACCATACCGCCATGTCTTACGTAGTTTTTATTTGATAGTTTAATATTCCATTTATTATAGTTTTGTTGAGAGGAGGTTTGATGAGGGTCATCACCAACAAGCCGGACCCTCTCCTAGTGCTTCAATAAAGTGGTGGAACTTTACTCAAGCTTTTCATGGACTTTTTGGGAGAACATAAAAAGCAACGTATTCTCTATTTTGTTTTATTTGCCTAACTCGTGTAGAATATAAATAAAGAATGTAGAATAGAATAGAAAAACTCTTTATTGTATAAAAAAATAAAGAAATAGACAATAACACTGTCCTTAACTATGGTAGTACAATGGGCGGTCTTATTGCTTGAAGCGATCTCTTCCAGACAACCTTTGGATGGACAGTATCGGAAGAAGAAGTAGAAGAAGTTTACGAACACATAATGGTTAATATTCCACCGATATTACACATGATCACTCGAAATAACACTTGTTTGAAAAATAAAAGAAAATCGAACTGTATCACTTTTCACTTCCCGCCAAAAAGTCCACACGTCTTTTGAGTGGAAGCATTTTTTTTGGCATAGCAAATTTTATGCATCAGACAGGGTGAATACCATCTGACATTTATTAGGATTATTTTAGTTAGACACGGTTTGCTCATTCAGTCTATATATATAAAAACTGGAGCCGGATATAGGAGAATATCATACAATAGTGTTCTATTTACAACAAATGAGTAGGCAGGTAGAACTAATTTACTATTAATATAAAATAAATAAATAATACAATTATTATTGTGAGTTACATTTTTATGGTAGATTGTTTTATTAAAATTAATAATAATATAGGACAATAACATTAACTGGCATATAATTAGTTATGATACGAATACTGTTATCTCATACAAACAGAAAACTAAATTGTTATTTTATCTTATTATAAAAAAATTCAAGAACATGTGACGTCCACCAACTTTCACTGGGCCACCGTAGTGGATTATGGCCAATAATTTCTCTATGAGTGAAGGCTCGTATCCCAGCAGTGGAAACGTGATGATGATGATGATCTTATTATAATTATTATGTATACTTGACCTGTCTTGTATAACGGACTTTGTTATATGACCAATAAATAATTATATTCACCTATTCAGCTCAGTTGCGGGTGTACAACCAGTGTGTGTTGTCAGTGATGACTTACGGCACTGAAACGTGGTCGCTGACTATTGGCCTGATTTATAAGCTCAAAGTCACTCAAAGAGCTATGGAGAGAGCTATGCTTGGGATTTCTTTGCGAGGTAAGATCCGGAATGTGGAAATCCGCAAAAGAACAAAGATAACCGACATAGCTCTCAAAATTAGCAAGTTGAAGTGGGAATGGGCTGGCCATATAGCTCGTAGAACCGATAACCGTTGGGATAAAAAGGTTCTCGAGTGGCGACCACGGACCGGAAGGCGGAGCGTAGGACGGCCCGCAACAAGGTGGACCGACGACCTGGTAAGAGTCGCGGGGAGCCGCTGGACGCATACAGCGAGCAACCGCTCGTTGTGGCGATCTATGGGGGAGGCCTATGTTCAGCAGTGGACGTCTTCCAGCTGATGATGATTATGATGATTCAGCTCAGTTAGTTTGCTCTTCTCACACAGAAACACTGTTTTTTAGAACCACGCGGGCGAAGTCGCGTGTAATAGCTAGCTATTACACGCGAGGAGTATATATGAATAATTATGAGGAATATAAATATGGCATGTACTAGTTCATGCCATATTTATATTCCTCATCCTATAATTGTAAAAGATTTTTCAAACGACCAGTGCATAGTAAAATTCCCGTCTTAAATAAATACGCCAATTTTCAGCTTAGTTAATTTCCATTTAAATGAGAATTAATGAGTTTTTCAGGCCTTGGACGTTGATCCTAAAAACAATTATACTAGAAAATGCTTAAAAGAAAACCAGCGACGCTAATTCAAGAACTGATGTAACGGAAATAGGAATTGGATAATTTTTAACCTTCTTCATAAACGGAGAGGTTCGATGCCAACATTTCCGGATACAGACTTCACGAAAAAATGCATTGCATTTACATATATTACTTAATTAATGAAATAAAAAACTAAAACTTAAACTAAAATTAAAACCTATCGTAACTTAACTTTAACTAGGGTGTCCCACGACACTTACTTCAAAATAATGTAGTTCGACATAATTCGACAAGTACTAGTTCGACGGAAAATACTTCGACAACAATACGGGATCGGACAACTTTTCAGAAAGTGTTTTATATAAACTACAATTATTATATATATATATCCTCCCCCGAGCGCAGCTATTGTTATGATTTTAATACTACCTACTATTTTAAAATGTTACTATTTTAGAAGTAAGTAATAGAAGAGGAATGCGACACCCAAGACAAACCTGTTGAAGGTTTATAAGGTGTTAGATACTTACGAAAAGTTGTAAAATTTATAAAAAAAAATATATAGCCATGAAAAATACTATTTTAATTAAATAACGCTCTAAAAGTACCTGAAACCATGTTTAAATATGATGTTTCAAATATTGCCGCGCAAAAGGTCACCTCAAAATTTGTGACGTCATATGTAGGTAGAAAACGACAAACTCTTCGAAATAAAACTTGCAAAGAGATTTAAATACGTTTTGTGAAGTTTGGGGACGATATTGTAGTAATAGAACGAAAAAATTAGCAAAAGTACATTTTATGAAAAGCAAAAACGTAAAATAAACACAAGCTTGACTCACGGCATTTGGCTACAAATGACGTCTTGCGCTGTGATTGTTGTTTCGTTTGAGATGAAGAACAGATTAAAAATGTCAGAAATATTAGATTTTATTTATTGATTTAAAAATATAAATCATTATTATTTCACAAAAATATTGATTGAATGATCTTTCTGGTTTGACGAACATTCGTCCTAACTACATTTTAGATTTTTTCTCGATTACTGTCCGAACCCCTATTCAATTTACTTTCTGGAGCTTTGCTGGCCACTGCCGCGTCACTTTAGCTTCGCTCGCTCGGCTCGCGCGATGTGTGGTCTCTGTTCTAACATAACCTAAACTAGTCTTTAAGGCTATTTGGGTTGTTGAAGTATTTTCTGTCGAACTAATACTTGTCGAATTATGTTCAGCTGAGATAATGAGTTGTCGAACTTTATTTTTTCTAAGTAAATGTCGTGTCGAAATAAAGATCTGCCGAAGTTCAGAGGGACACAGATAATAAACATAAAAACGCGGATGTGTGGTGCGCTTACGCCCCTTGGTAAAAATAACTAGGCAACTTTTGGTCTATATTACCGAAGAAATAATTGAAATTTATCGGCGTTAATTGCCGATTCTACTATTTTCAGGCTAAAGATCAGCGCCATCTGGATATTGCCTGCATTTTAAGCTTTTTCAAAGGGTACGATTTTTAGTATGGGATTGACAGTCCTTGTATATTTGGTCCATGATAATATGGTACAATATAAAGCCCCGTTCGCATATTGATTAGTGTTAAGTGCGAGTGTGAATTGTAAGTGTCAAGTGATTAATAGATACACTATTTGGACAGGCAATGATTAGTTAAGTGATTAGTATTTAGTCATCGCTAAAGGCTTGCATTCCAACCATCAACGAAAACTATAATCTGGCTCAAACATAAGTAATAGGTACATAAATTACGGGTTTGTTCAGTGAACAGAAAAAAACATGGAAATCGCTCTAGCGGCCAAAAATTTAAATTCATACAGTCAGAAGATAGGGTCTACTTTTGTCTGTGCGCCCGAATCACAATAAATTGTCAGTGATGGATGTTCGATGTGTGAGTTTGTATGCAATCTTATGCCAAGATTCGCGTTAAGTTTCCTTGAAAAAAGGCTTCCATGCTTCTTTCCGTTCACTGGATTTGTTTATATAGTTACATAGATAAGTATTCTATTTTCAAGCTTCTCATCATTTTTAAGATGAGCAGGCTTGTTCGTGTTCGTCTCGTATGTGCTACGTTATCCCTGCCGTCTCTGTAAATGAAGGCGCATTTTCCGTAATCAATTACTCGCCAAACGCCTGAAAAAGAAATCTACAATAAATTCAAGGGTTTTTTTAATTTTTTACATGATTTATTGACAAGCAAGTTACCATCGCCTATGGACACCTACAACATACTGGACATTACTGGTGCGTTGCCTACCTTTAAGAACCCTTTTCACCCTTCTTTGGGTTGGCTAGTGGGTTTGCTTTAACGATATGATACTGGAACTACTCGTAATTTGTTAAACTTATTTGGCTTGTTGACAAATGGATAATATTGGGGTAGCTGCCGAACTAGGCTCATCGCCCGTGTCATCGCTCATTTAGACCATGCAGTCGTTTCATAAATGTGTAAAACATTTTCAATAGATGTCGCGTCCGGACGGTTAAGTAAAAGTGTAGTATTTCGACCACTGAGGTACTATAATTCATATCATTAGGTAATTTTTTCAAGACAAGCTTATAACAAATTCGTAATTGGAACCGATTAAAATGAGCGAGCTGATTAAAATGAACTTAAACACTAGTAGTTTACGATTATCCGTTAAGGAGTTCCATTGCCCGCCTTCCGTCTCCATCATCAGATCAGCTGGCTGTCACCATAATATTGCATTGTCATCGAACTTTGACAAGTATGTAAAATTTCAACTCTGATTATTTGACCCAAAAAACAAACAAACATTGCAAGTTAAATAAAAGGTTGTAAAAATAAGGATAATGTAAAAAAATTAAATGAACGTCTTTTTATGAAAAACGCCAATACTTTATAATGCACGTTTAATGTAGATCTTAAGTTTTTTGAAATTGAGCCCAGGTTTCCTAAAACCATGTTCCCATACCCATGTTCGTTTCGTTTTTTTTTTTACATCATCATCAGTTTTTATAACACTTCACTGATGTAATACTTACTTAAGAGCGAGTGTGGCTCAGTGGGAGCATGTGTAACTTTCGATTCGACGTACCCGAGTTTGAATCCAACTGGCACCGCACCACTGATTTTCCTAAGTTATGTGTGGATTTAACAATCGCTCTAAAAACGGTAAAGGAAAACATCGTGAGGAACCCGGCATGTTCAAAAATTGATCATAAACATTCAAGGACATGACTGTGACATCCAACAAACCGCACTGGGCCAGCGTGGTGGATTATTGCCCATACTCCCCGAGTCCCAGCAGTGGGAACGTAATGGGCTGATGATAATGATGATGATAATGATGATGATAATGATGATGATAATATAATACTTACGATATCCTCTCCTGCAATTGTCAAAATACACTTCGCAGATGTTCTTTGCGGACATATATCCCCACCAGTTATTCTCTTGATCCTCATCCAACGCGTGGTTATATGCACAGACAGGCGTAGCTACTGCCCTTGAGAACAAATGAAAAGAGAACTCTTTATTGAAGCATCACAGATAAACAAGATTTTTCATGAAAGATATATTTTCCAAGCTTTTAACAAATTCGTAATCAGAGAACCGCGAGCAGATTAAAATTATTTATTTATTTATTTATTTAGTTATTTATTTTTTCTCGAAATTACTTTATCTTAATTATTAATAACTTAAATCTCGAAAAAATCCTAATAATATTAAGATAAGACCGGCCATTGTTACACCATTGTAAACATTTAACTTGTGCTTAATTTCTGTGTTTAAGGTGAATAATAAAGTGTTTATCTATCTATTATAAATGCGAAAGTTTGTGTGTATAATGTTTTCATTTACTCAAATCTCGGTTCAAATAAACTACAAAATAAATAGTAAAAAACTTTTTTTTTCTAAACTACCTCTGTAAGGGGTGCAAATGAGTTCTAAAGTTTTTATGGAAAATTTTATTTCTTGGTTCGATTCACTACAAACTCGGTTTAAATAAACTATAAAGTAAATAATGAATTATGTATTTTTTATTTTTACAAAATTACCACTATAGTGCAATAGAGTTCTAAACTTTATATGGAAAACTGTATTCCATGGTTCGAAAAAAATAGAGAGTTTAGACGTGAATGACATAGGTAATAGTGCAATACAATGTCGTCGTTTCCATAATAATCGGTGATGGGGAATGCCTGTTTAGGCCATTTCGTTTATTTTATACTGCAACCCATGTTTGGCACGGGAAATACGAGAACAAATCGTCGAACATACAGAATACAGAATCATGATAGATTCGGAAATAATTATAACAGCGCAGCCGAGCAGCCGCCTACTTTTCTTACTTGCGACACATCAATCTCCACGCGGGCGAAGCCGCGGGGTGCAGCTAGTATATATATATATATATATATTATGTACTCGTATCGTTCACCGATTTCTCCGGCGATTTCTTCAACAGCGGACCGATTTCAAAAATTATTTTTGCTTTCAGTTCAGTATAGCTACAAGGTGGTCACAAATGAATTTTATCGATATTTGACCTTGGACTTTGAATATACATTGAAGTCGGTATACGTTACACATGTTGCGTTGGGGGCTAAAAATCATTTTCTGTGGTCCACGCGGACGAAGTCAAGGGCCAAAACCGCTAAAAGCTACTACTTATTTGATTGAATATTTTGACAGCCTCTGTGTTGCAGTGGTTGGGCAGATTGGCTCAAATCTCATACACCACTGAGGTTGCGGGTTCGATTCCCACGACGGGACAAATGTTTGTGCACAGAAAAAAAAAGCGCAAGTATTTGTTTCGTGTCTGGGTGTTGTGGGACCATGGTCCTCATAGTTTCCTGGTTCCCTAGATACAGGGAATCCTACTTAGGGGTCAGAATCTATTATGTATGTGATCGTTGGGCGTTATTTATTTATTAAATACTTATATTCTTTTTGCATAGAATTGGAGAGATAGAATTTGGTGAACCATCGGGGAGACGGGTCTGAGCAGCCGCTCAACTGCCGTCTCTCTCTAGATCTATGTGCTCCATCTTAGGCCACATCATCGCTTCACATCAGGCGAGATAGTGGCCAAACATAGATCTATTAAGTGTAAAAAAAAAAAAATATCTTTTTTACATATTTCTAATGTTATGACATTTCGAAATACAGTATAATATATAGAAGGATAAAGTAATACTTACAAACTCGACACACAATCCGTAAGGTAAACGGTACAGCCTAAAGAACCACTCAATTGCTGTAACTGCTCTAGTCGATCTTTCTCATCCTTATACGGGAATCTTTCTATAACATCTGCGTGTTGCTGGCCATTGTTAAACAAAAATATCGTTGGTTCATATACCCCACGTTCTATGTTTAACGCAGTGTCTACTTTTTCTTGCGGTATGTCAGTTATATGAAAGATCGGGGTAGTCATGTTCATCGCTGTAAATAAATGACAATGCCTTTTCCTTACTTTGTAATTTACGTTAAACTAGATCTTTTTAAATAAAAATAAATAGAATAAAATAAAAAAAATATTATTTACTTTTTTTTAATAGTCTCGCAAAAAAATGGCACAAAGAATGACTTAATGCTATTTAGCTATTTATTTATCCAGTTTATCTACCAGTCTTCCAAGTCGTGAAAGAAATATAGTGGGTGTGCAGCTACTTTTTGAGCAAAAGTACGTTGAGAGACACAAAATAAATTAAATCAAATTATTAGGATAAATTGTACAACAATATAAAAATATATACAACATAATAAATATCAAACAAGACATCTCTTAGTAATAGAGGAAAGGAAACTGCGTGAGGTACAAATTAATAAAACCTCTCATTAGACCCTGATGTAATTATTCCGCCTCAAAAGCGATCTCAAAATCATTTTTTTTTTATGTTTCTGAGTGACGAGACGAGCTTGTCGTTTGCCTTATGGTAAGCAATACGCCAGCCCATAACAATAATAGCACCACCCTGAACCTTGTTTTGCAAAATCCTGCGCGGCGCTGCACTGCCCTCGTCACCCTGAGACAATTAGCTGTTGAGTCTCATAATGCCCAGTACTTTCGCTGGCTACAATGCCCTTCAAACCGGAACACAGTAATGCTTGCGCACTACTGCTTGGCGGCTGAATAACTGGCAAAGCGGTGGTACCTACCCAGACGGCCCCTTGCATACGAGAAACCTACCAACCTGTAAAAACCACCAGTAAAAATTCTAAAACCTTTAAAGTTTTAGCCACTTCCAGCCTAGTTAAAAACATAATTCGAGACGGTGATATTAAAAGCGCACTTATCTTGTCCTCCAGCGACACCACAGCGGACACAATTCAGCCGCTTCGTGATAAACGTTGATGAAACGAGATGTTTCAGTGATAAACATCCACCTGCGGTAGCAGGATCACTGTGTGATCTTTATCTACTGGTGGTAGGTTTCTCGTATGCGAGAGGCTGTCTGGTGGGTACCACCGCTTTGCCAGTTATAGTGCCAAGCAGTAGTGCGCCTTACTGTGTTTCCAGTTTAAAGGGAATTGTAGCCAGCGAAATTACTGGGCATTATGAGACTCGACAGCTAATTGTCTCAGGGTGACGAGCGCAGTGCAGCGCCGCGCAGGATTTTGCAAAACAAAGTTCTGGGTTTGGAAACTATCGTGAGTCGAAATGCCGTGTGCTGCCAGTGGCTCAGTAGTCACACTCGCTGCATGTCGCTCCACTGTTGTATAATAAAAGTTATTCTCAGAACTAAAACAAACCTTTTTGGGATCAGTTAGAGAAGCTAAAATAAAAATACCTAGATATTAAGACAAGCTAAACAAACTTACATGGAGTTGTTGGTGTGGTCCCATCTAAAGCATGCACGTGACGCGCCCAACATATAAACAAACCGCCAAACATTAATGCCTTCATGTTGGAAGCCATGTCACTCTTGCACAAGAGCTGTCACGAAATAGAACCGCCTTGCAAATCAAAAGGGATTCATTAGAACTTAATTAAAAACCCATTAAATCTTAACGAAGATGGTAATGAACAAGTTGATTACAGTTGCATTGTTACGATTTGACATTGAAAACTTAAAAGGTCAAGTTAAAGTTTGACAAGCACTGTAATTTCGCATACCCTAATACAATGAACAAAGTTAGTGAAGAACTATACTAATACATAACCAGGTGCGTCTAAGAATAAAATATGTTGTCCGATTGCCGCAAAGACAATAAGATAAAATGAGAGAAAAGTGAAGCGTCTGACAGTACGCTGGAATTAGGTATCTCCGTTACAGTCAAATCTCATAACCGGTCAAAACTAATTTTGACTGCAAAAATCAGTCCAAACCAATTTTGACTAAGGACGTCTTTTATTTACAGTTCTAACTTAACCTAGTATTCGGGGCTATTACAGTATACATCAGTCAAAACCAATTTTGACTAAGGACGTCGGTCAAAACCAATTTTGACTGAATTTAATTCAGTCAAAATTGGTTTTTAACTTGGACTGATTTCTGCAGTCAAAATTTGTTTTGACCGGTTATGACTTTTGACTGCAACATCTATACTGTCAATCAGTCAGTTATTCTAATAGTGTATGTAACTCGCGCCAAACTTGATGGCGGCTGACAGGCGCATCACGTGATCTGCGCAGATACAATTTTGTATGCGATTTTGCTACTGCGCAGATCACGTGGTGCGTCTGTCAGCCGCCATTAAGTTGGACGCGATGTATACTTACTAAAATATGAGAAATGCCAATTAAAATAATTAGGTGTAACTGAAATAATGGTTCTCGTAAGCGCACGCATTATTCGACCTAACAAGCAAGAACTCATGCTTGTGAATGCGACACTCGTTTTCCAATAGTAGTATCTCTACTTCTATTGGAAAACGAGTGCCGCATTTCCGACAGTCCCATTCCATCCTATCGATTCCTTTCCGCGTGCCACAATTGACTAAATTACACACTTAGCCAATACAAAAGTGGGTTTTCAACGGGACGAGATGAACTGAAGCGGGATTAAGGCGGCGACGTGATTGATATCGGACAGCGCGGATTGAAGCAATGAGCCGAGACGAGATGTGTTCATTTGTCTCGTGACATTATACGCTCAGTGTGGTTTGTATACAATAGCGATTTTGGATGCAATATTGCACTAGTATCTTGCGAGAAATAATTGATCTATGGAGATCTTTTACGTTCTCAATAAAAGATAAAAATATTGATAGAAATACAACGCGGCAAGAGCCTACTCCGAGCGAGTGTGGCTCAGTGAGAACACGTGCGGCTTTCGATCCGGCGCACTTGAGTTCTAATCTCGCTGACCACTGACATTCTTAAATTATGTGCGGATTTAACACTCGCTCTAAAAACCGGTGAAATTGAAATTGTTTATTGTAAATAAAAACAATATCAATATATTGTGTGGTTGTGTGGTCAACCCGTATCAAAACGAATATGTGAATATATGACCCGTATGTGTCGGAGTTTTTACTCCGCTCGGAGGCCTCTGACATGGCCTCACTGTTATCAAAAGACAACATCCGGGACCGATGGCTTACCGTGCCCTCCGAAGCACGGTAGCGCTCAGATGTAATTACCACACAAACGGTCACCCATCCAAGTTGTGACCGCTGCGATCGTTGTTTTACCTAGAAGATCTGTTACAAACGACTAGGCGAGCTACGCTACGAGCGCTACCTATGGAGATATCTACGGAGATATCATATATCTATGGAGATAAAGTGAATAAGTAAATGAATAAATCAGTTTCTTGTCGTATCTTCTGACTAGTGGTTCTTTTTCCAATACGGTGGTAGTCATTGTAATAATTGACGTTCATAAGTGCGTCTGTGATGGTATATATTGAATAAAAAACTTTTGATTGATTGATTGATTGAAAAGAGGAAAATAAAGTCTTCAATTGTGCTAGATTTCTTCAGTGAAAGACGCGTTGGCTATCTTTGTTATCGTTTTTTTTTTAGGGCTTACTTTACGCAGGATTGTTTTCGTCCACATTAAATTTATTACTAGCTTTTTTCCACGACTTCGTGCGACACATGAACGTGATCGTATATTTCATAAGATCAACTTAGCAAAATCTCCCTTAGAGGTCAAGCTGTATCTTCGTAGTCACCCAACCGATTATGATGCCACATCTATGTTACTAATGCTATCAAACCCTGAAAACCACATTAAAATCGTTTCAGCCGTTTCAAAATCACTTATAATTTTAGAATAGTGTAGAATAGCTCTTAAGTTTCATAGTGCCCAGTAATTTCACTGGCTACAATTCGTTTTTAAACAGGAACACTGTAATGCTTGCGCAACTGCTTGGCGACAGAATGACTGTCAAAGCGGTGGTACCAACTCAGACGGCCTCTCGCATACGAGAAACCTAACACCTAGTAGTTTTTTATGGAATTTAATAACGAGACGAGCAAGTATTTCGCCTGGTGGTAAGCGCCACGCCTGCCCATAACAATTGCAGTGCCATCCAGAACTTTTAATACCATAAAAGTACTGCGTAAATAGCTACAATGCCCTTCAAACCGGAACACAGTAATGCTTGCGCACTACTGCTTGGCGGTAGAATAACTGGAAAAGCGGTAGTACCTATCCAGACGGCCTCCCGCATACGAGAGACCTACCACGAGTTCTCGAAATTTTCATATTTACGTCTTGTTTATTCTGTTTGATACGCTATCGCTTGTTGACTTCGCAGCTGCCTTGGTTCCTAATGGATTATAACCAGCTAGGCCTATGTTGAAACGCTACACGCGGTATCACGCGGTTCGCAACCCTATATATGCGTCGAAGCATTTCATTGTAACAGCTATGCTATGGGTAATGAATATGGAAATACGCTCGGCGATATTGCACATGTTTGGGAAGCTTTGAGCTCTAAGTTCTATAAATATATTTTTGATTAAGGTACAACATACATAAAAAATATAGTAAAACTGGTAAGCAGCCTTTGTGATGTTTGGTTTGGTTTGGGACGGGTTTGATTTTGTTGCAGGACAAAATTTAAATTTTAGAGGATAAGGAGAATTAGTATTTGTTTCGGGTCACCATTGTTGTTGTGGTACCATGGTCCGTGCACTTCCTGATCCTGATTCCTTAAATCAGGGTTTCCCAACCTGGAGGCCGCGAATCCCTGGGGGACCAAAAAATGGATATCTTTAAAGCTAGAGTTAAAAAATATTATCTTTCCTTATAGCTTCGTTTTATAAGTACTTACGTATGTATTACTCCTTATAGTTATGTATGGTATAGATATATTAATTTGTATGTATTATATTTATTTTAGACATTTATGATTATAGTTGCTGATTTTTTATTCAAGCCGTAACCATACACTGAAACCTATTTGCTGAAGTGACAGTTCTCTTTTCTCAAGGGCTGGCTGGAAAACTCTTTTTAGGGTTATGCTCGCCTTTATACATATAGTTCATAATCCACGATGTAAATGTTCTTACAGTGTACAATAAATAATATAGGAATATATTAGGTTTCTTTACCTCAACTCTTCATTTTGGAAACTTTAAAAGTAACTTTAACTTAAAACTCTCAGTTTTAATGCTTTTACAGTAAATCGTACTAAGTATTATGTGACGTGACACAAAACATTAGGTGCTTAGGCATTAAACTTGTTAAGTACATCAACTTTCCACTGAACATCATAACAACAAATTTGATAGACAATTTCAACCACCCAGCTTTCAACTCTGCTGACGTATTTTCAAATCTATTCCAAGTTATTAAAGCTCGTTACAAACGAATTTAAGGACTTGGTTATGCTTTACAAGTTTCCAGAGAAGAATTTTCTCGAATTTTAACTTGAAAATAGCAAATCCAAATATTAATGAAAAGAGACTACTTGAACTAAGTTGCCGCAAGTGATTCGTTAAGTTGGAACGTTACTTAGATAGGTGGTTTTGATCGGTTTCAATAAAGTTACTTTTAGAGGTAATTCTAAACTCTTCTTTCATAAGACGTGATTGTACTTGGAATTCATAACTAAACACATTAAGTGCATTATTAAATAAGATAAATCGGACTATAACTTTGTCTTTAGTGCCTCCGCCTGCCTACAAATTCAATAAAGTTGCAACGCTACCCTGAAATTTGCATGACTTATGTATATTATTATAAATTATATGTATGTTAGTTATAAGGTATACATAGGTATTTATATGGGCCGTAGAATAACTAAATAACATCTGTAACTTATGTTAATGTTTTTTTTTAACAAATTTATTGAGAGACACAGATAATTTAAAAAAACACAAACAAAACAAATTAAAAATACTAATAACTAATCTAATCTAATAAACCACTACCAGTGGGCAACGTTCCCAAAATGCTGGCAGCATTGCCACGTTGAATGGCAATGCTTATCCTTTGGCCAAAATATAGGCCAGCATTTCGGTCACGTTTTAATGTTGCCTGAAAAAAAGATTAAATAAATTATTATTATTTTATTTGACTGAAGTGTTATTATTGTTTAATATAATATTTTATATTTTCATGATTGTTTTTACTTTTGAATTTTAATTTATATTAGTGATTATAAAACCGAATTGTATTTTTGACTTGCCTTGTGTAACATACTTTTATATATGGCCTATAAAATTCTGATTCTGATTCTGATTCTGATTTATGTATGTGATCTTAGGGGGAGGGGCGTGATTTCATATTCTAAGTTCTTCTAATGTCTGTAGAGTGTTACTCGCTCTGTAGTAAGTAAGGCACTACGCAGACATTTTCACGGCTCTCTATCATATAAAGTTCATTCATTTTGTCAAAGTTCATTATCATAAGAGTAATCGTATCAAAAAAGTACTATGTTAATAAAAAAATATAAGACCTTACTATTCGGGTAAGTGATGACTATGAGAAGCGTTGTCGGAGCTGTCGGCCCCAGTCTTAGGACAACAGTCAGGAAGGTGTCGGAGGCCTTCGCGGGATCTATAAAACTCCGATACCAGGGTTGGCCACACGCCTACACAAGAGAAGAAGAACCTGTTGTCTCCTATCGACGAGTGTATTGCAGTCTCACTTAATCGTAAGTGTCGATCATCTCATCATCAGATTCCATCAGACTCGGAACTGTAGAGTCTAGTCTTTTCGCCTAGAATATGCCTAATTGTAAGACATCGAAGGCAATGAAATCATCACTTTCAATCAGGTGAGATGTTGGTCCAACGCAGTTCAATCATACTTACTTACATACTTACATACTTATAAATACGAAAGTTTGTATAGCGTGTAAGTTACCTCTTCACGCCGTAGCGGCCTATAACTAACAATGGCCGCACTCCCACAAGAGAAAAGAAAGACAAGCCTTCCTACTAGTATTATAAATGCCTAAGTTTATGACGGTTGTGGATGGATGTTTGTTACTCAATCACGCAAAAGTACTGAACGGATTTGAAGTTTTCAATGTGCTATGTAAGTACTTTAGGTCTAGACAAAGATATTTTCCACACGGGGAAACCGCGTATGAAACCGCAGGGTGCAGCTAGTCTAGAATAAAACCTCAAGCTCCACATAAGCCGATATGTCACCAGACATGACTAATGGTGCCACTTCTGTTAGAAGCCACTTGAATTGCCAAACATTCAGCAGAAGGCGATCCATCGATCATAACACACGATCGAATATTATAGTAAGAGAGCTGAAGATTCTTATTAAAAACTAGATGACCCGGCAAACTTCGTATCGCCATTTTTTTTTTTTTCTGTTCGTTTTTTTAAATTTTCTTTTATACGAACCTTCTTCTGACAATAACGAACACATAAAAGAAAGACTTATCCAATTTGGTGCAGTCGTTTGGAAGTTATGCGCGTACAAACATTTCGGTGATTCATTTTTATTTATATATACCCGACACAATAAAACATGTCTAAAAACCACAGCTAGAACACCTGCGTTCAAAAAAAAAACAGCTTCCAAATCGTTTCCCCGGTTTAGAAGCTACGGTGCCACAGACAGACGCACATAGTGTTCAAACTTATAACACAACTTCTTTTTGCGACGGGGGCTAAAAACTACCTTCGCCCCGCGGTTTCACAGGAAAAAATTGCCTATGTGTTAATGCAGGGTATAAGCTATCTCCATTTCAAATTTCACTCAAATCCATTAAGCCGTTACAGCGTGAAGAGGTAACTTACACGCTATACAAACTTGTTTATAAGTAAGTAGTATCTAATATACTACTTACTTATTTATAAAAAGGTTTGTTAAGTATGATTGAACTACGTTGGACCAACATCTCACCTGGGCCCCAATTCACTATGACTCTTGGCGATTCCTTGCTTCGAAATCACGTCGATTCCTTCATTAATAAACGACATCTCTATGACGCATTCATATATTCATATATATGACGCGTCATAGAGAATACAAATTTCGCAGATGTCGTTTATTAATGAAGGAATCGACGTTTCCTCGAAGCAAGGAATCGCCAAGTTATAGTGAATTAGGGCCCAGACCGAAAGTGATGATTTTGTTGCCTTCGATGTTTTAGAATTAGGCATATTCTAGGCGAAAAGACTAGACTCTACAGTTCCGAGTCTGATGGAATCTGATGATGCGATGATCGAAACTTATCATGAAGTGAGACTGCAATACACTCGTCGATAGAAGACAACAGGTTCTTTTTCTTTTCTCTGGTGTAAGTGTGAGGCCAACCCTGGTGTCGGAGTTTTTTTAGAGCCCTCGAAAGCCTCCGACATGGCCTAACGACTGTTGTCTTAAGGCAACAACTGGGACCGACCTATGCCCTCCGAAGTACGGTAGCGCACAAATACGACACAAACGGTCACCCATCCAAGTGATGTCCGCCGCGAACTTTGCTTAACATAGCAGATTTGTTACGGACGAATATGAAAGCTACGCTACGAGCGCTACCGGAGACATCAAGTTAAAAATAATTTGCCTATGTCTTCAACCGAACAACTGAATAGGTTTCACTGTTACTGATACTATGACTATGGGACATCTCACTCGCACTTCTTGTTTGGCATTTTGTTCGTTTTAATTTATAAATATTTCATTGTTCATTGTTATATTTTGAGACATTTTAAAAGATTGAAAAAAGAGACATCCCCGCAGAATGTCTTGGTGCTGTCTTCTCTAGCGGGCATATTTCCAAAGCAATAGTAGAGTCAGTTTTCGCATTTCTTTTTTGGGCCTGGAGTTCAATCTGAGTTAACCATACTCAGATTGAACTCCAGAACGGGTAGACATGCCTACCTTTTTTTTTCAAAGTCAAGATATTTGAATTTTTAGCGCATTTTAATTGAATTGTATTACCTATGTGCATATGACGTTTAAAAGTGCATTTTTTGTGCCTATTTAATAATTACTTTGACTTTTTGGCTGTATTAAGTAAGCACTCTTCTACAAGGTTATCCATTTTGAACAACCTAGGTAAGAGTAACCGCCACCTCTCACTCAAGTTTTGCTCCGTCAGCAGGTACACTGTTTAACCGACTTGAAAGTATGACAAGTACCATGCGATACTTAAGCGAAAGTTCCAATATACGATGTTTGTTCGTTCGGCAAATGATGGATCTGAGTTTACAAAATTTATACAAAATGTCTCTTTTGCATAATACAAGGTTTAATATAAAATCTAGATGGAAGTAATAAATTCCAAGCATTACCTATTACATTTATGAATTGAAATTAATTATAACATGTTAGAATTAATAAAAATAAGATTGTATAATATTAGTTAAATTAAAGTGAGCGAATGTCATACATAAAAAAAAGATTTGTAGTTCAAGTGACAACGTTAAAGTTATGATCCCTCTTCGTCCCGCTCAAAATGTAATTACTTACCTACCTATATCTGGTGAATGCCTGGCTTTATAGTATTTTTTATCTATCTATATAATTAATAGACAAACAAGCAGACGGTCCGCCTAGATGGTAACGTCGCCTATGGACACCTTTTGTTTTACCTGATAGTCTAGTATTTGACCGCAGTCTCACCTATTGGAAAGTGACGACGCGGTCGACGATGAATCATGCTTGCCTAGAAGATACCGATTCACTCGGGACTTGAAGACACCTATTATAAAAATCGGGAAACAGAGACGACACCTGCAACACTGGTGCGTTGTCTACCTTTAAGGACCCTTTTCACCCTTCATTTAAAGTGTTATAGCAAATGTAAAGTGCCCCGTATTGATACTATAAACAATATTCTGCACAATACATAATTTAACTACTTAGAAGGAGAAGCAATTGGACAACTTATCGAGGACCAGAGGGATTCAAACTCGGGTGCGTCGGATCGAAAGTCGCACGTACTCCCACTGAGCCACACTCGCTCTCGGTATTATATTACTCTACCGTGTTTTAATCTGTCTACTTAGCTCTATCATTTCACTCGCTGTCGGTCTAATTTTACCTGAAAAGGCTGTTCAAAAAGGGACGAATAACGTAACGGGGTTAAAGAATTCAGTTAGCACGGCATTTAGCTTGTGAACGTGGGTCGCGGTAGGGAGGAGACTTTCCGTAAGTGAATCCGTAGTTATCCGGTAATGTCTTAAATGATTTTCCAGCCTTTGTGGTGTAGTGGTTCGGCAGGTCGGCTCAAATCTCATAGACCACTGAGGTTGCGGGTTCGATTCCCGCGGCGGGACAAATGTTTGTGGAGGAAAAAAAAAGCGCAATCATTTTCTCGGGTCTGTGTGTTATGGGACTATGGTCCTCGTAGTTCCTGGTTCCCTAGATACAGGGAATTCTAGTTAGGGGCCAGGTTCTATGTATGAGATCGTTGGACGTATTTATTTATTATTATTATGTAATTCATTTTATAAAGAAAGAAAGAAAAACATTTATTCAACAACCACAAAGACACACGTAAGATAAAAATACAAAGACAGAGAAAGAATATAACAAAAGAAGATAATACGAAATACATGCACAGATGAAGTTTGTGGTGCCAAAAGGGACTAGCTCAGCACAAAATGTCTAATACTCATGACATCAGATGCTGGTTTTCAGCATAACCCTTTTAGGAATAGGATATTATTGGTATAGGATATTATAACAAAAAAAACTACTGTAATTCTGATTTTTGAAATTCAAGGTCGAATATCGATGAAATGTATATAGGACTATATGTATCTATACTTAACCCAAGAATTCCAAATCGGTTTATAAATGACGGAGTTCTAAGGTAACAAATATAAAAAAAGCAATCAAATTGAAAACCTCCTTTTGAAGTCGGTTAAAAATGAATTATTATTCTTCGTTCTATAGCATACTTCTGTTAAAATATTCTGAAAATTAACAATGTTTTAACTTGACCTAGCTTATAATAAACAAGTAAAGTATCTGTGCATAAGCACATGTTTTTTTCATTTTGTTCTTACATAAACCAATTACATAAAATTCCCAGTAATAAACTAGTAAATAATTCAAATACATAAAATACTATTAAAATATAAGAAACAAACATATTTTAGTGTGAAAGTTTTCGTGAGTTTGATTCATGAATATGAACATGAATATTTAAAATAAACTACAAACTAAGTGAGTCGTAGCCGTTTATTAAATATCCATAACAAATATATTCATTAATCAAAGATGATTGTAGCTATGGAGAATAGTAAAAAACTCAAACACAAGTAAAAAACTTCGGTGCTTTATATGTATCCAGGGAGGTGACCGTTTAACCTCAGTAGGTAACGCATTTCACAATCAAACAGCCTCTACAGTATAGGAGCAATCATAAAAAGTTGTACAGTGAGGTAGAGTCTTTAGTAGTAAGTTCTCTGACCTTAATGAACAAGAGCTAGAAGCGTGAAAAATAGTGTATACCTAATAAAAAAAGTAGTTACTGTATATACGTGTAGTATATACGTTAAAAACCTGACGTTGTAGTAATCTAAATCAGATTTTTTTTAAAGTTCCCAGCACTAGCGCGGGTACAAAGGGTTCCCCTTTCTTTGTGGCGGAAACCGACGGCTAGAAAGCCATTGTCTTTAGTACCTCTGGATTACTTATCATTAATTACTGGCTTTGTACAAAGATTAAAATGCCTTGATTACAACTATTACATGCCATGACTAATATCGGGCCAATTTAAATAAAACAAAGGACTTAGAACATCTGGGACAAAACTATAATCGTCTATCTGTACTTACTATTACACAAATGTTTGAATGAACTACATTAACTTTTTGGAGAAATTTAAATTAAATGTCATGGTCAGTCGGATTTCCAGTCGGTATGTCACAGCTGTACACTTTGCCGTTCGTACAGAACCGCAAAATGTTGTTCGAGTTTTGCAGCTGCGTGAATATCTACAAAACATACTAAAAGTTACAAATTTACAGGTAATTACGAAAAGTCCTCTGTGAAAAGTATGTTCTGTTCACTTTATATGTAAAAGGGCATGTGACACCCAAGCTGTGCGGAGCGGAGCGAACCGCGGCTAAATTGTTTTAATTAAACAAAAACAATTTACAATTTTCATGTTGGTTAAAAATTTTAAAATTTCGCAAATATGTGAAAGAGGAATTAGGGTAACTGGAACAAGATATGTGTTAGTTTCAATCTAATTTCTGAAGCAGCTTATTAAGCAACATATATAGGTACGCTACAAAATAAAACCCCAGAATACTAAGGGACAGAAGCATCACTCCGCAAAGAAATTTAAACAAATAGCGACTCTTGCTATGACGCAATAAAATTCAATTCTGCTCGCGTAGCGCTGCATCCAGCGCTGCTACCAGTCACATTAACCTACAGAACGCCTCTTTTTCTATCGCATATCTCTTTTTCTCGCTCTTTTTATATCGACTCGCCGTCGGTGTCCGGCTATGTACTTGTAGCTTCGTACCTACAGTGCGGAGGGCGCTAGGCCTGATAAAACGTAATTATTCTTTGATCGTGGTTAAGCCATCAATTTATGAATACTGCATTTGATCAGAATCGAAGCTTTGAGATAGTAAAAGGTCGGCAATTTTCTGAGCTCAAACGGATTTATTATACTACCTACATCAGCGAGAGCGGATTTTAAATCAGTATTATAAACGAGAGTTAGAATAAGGTTAATGCCTGGTTTTCATGGTGTGTGTGAGTTACACACACGCAAAATGATACTTTTTTAAATGCAACTAAGCAATGAGACGAGCAAGTCGTTCGCCTGGTGTTAAGCGTCACGATTGCTCATAACAATTGCAGCGCTACCCAGAAAGAACATTGTTTTGCAAAGCCCAGCACTGCGCTCTATGTATCCAAAGACAATAGCCCAAACTTTGGTCTAGATTTTGTCAAAATAAGAGTTAATTTTAATTCGATTTTCTTAATACTTATACCTGTTTACATTTTAGACCCAGCTACCCTTATAAAAAACACCCATTACAATTATATATAATAGAGGCAACGCCGCCAGCATTTTGGACACGTTGCCGGACGACGGGTATCGGTTGAATTATCTGTAGGCCATTCAGTTGGCTCAACCGATACCCGGCATGTACGTAGTATTTAATATCTTTTAGTTTAGTTGTATTTAGTTTTTAAATTCTTAAGCCTTTTGTTATATTATATTAAGTATTATTGTACCATATTTCTTGTAAATAAAAATATTTAATAGAACATTATTTCATTTGAAAATAAAAAGCGGCTGTCATGTCTGTCATAATTATATAATACAATAACACTTTATTGCAAAGAAATAATAATGACAAAATACATCAATTTGAGGTACAGTGGGCGGTCTTATCGCTTAGAGCGATTTCTTCCAGACAACCGTTGGATGGATAGAACAGGTAAAAGAAACTGTAGGACTGTTAGGAATTAGAAAGAAGAAAAATGATACTGCTACGGCAGGGAACGAACCTGCGTCTTCGGAATACCGTTCCGACGCCTTAACCGTTCATAACACTTAACTTGTAACACTTGTACTTATACTTATATCCACAACGACAATGCCATTTGAAGCGTTAATTATTACACGTATGCACACTACTGCACGATGGCAGAGTGCTACACTACGGTGATAATTCCAGCAGCCTGCAAAAGAACTTTACCATTATAAGTCACATAATCTCAGTAAAGACATCAGAATCTGTCGTATAGAGCTTATCCGAACTCGCGGGGTGAAAGTAGGCTTTCCTTGATGGAGTCTATTTATAAAGATTTTCGAATGGAGATATCAATTTATTTTACTGAATGGGAGACAGCGCGTTGTTTACAGTTGTCAGCAGGGAAATGTAGAATAGGTTAGAATGGCGGTCAACACATTTTTTTTAAAAAACCAGTGCAATTTCTCTGGTTGTCAGTGTAGAGAAAAGTAATTAAAGTGAAAAAAAATACTTATCTTTAGCTATTTTTATTTATTTACACCGGCGAACGTTTCTTACTTCGTCATCACCCCATGATGATATATGCTCAGTAATTTCACTGGCCACAATTCCCTCCAAACCGGAATACAGTAATGCTTGGTTATGTTTATCTACAAGTAGCATTTGACCCGAATCCAAAGCATGGGTCAGTACAGTTATGATAATTGAAAAGCAGCTTGGGGTTGGGTCTACATAGAATTAATAGACCTAGCATTCCGCCCCGTGGCTTTGCCAGAGTTGTTCCAATTCTCCCTCGTAATTTTCAATTATCCCAGGATAAATGAGTAAACCGTTATTTTCGGTCAGAATACGAACTTTATAAACCTACTACACTCGCGTGCAAGTAAATTGACTCAAACCGCATACAAACATAAATGAGCTCAAGACTGCGTTGGTAGAAGAGTGGGGTCGATCATCAATAAAAAAAGTTGATTAGGTCTATGAAGAATCGCATGAGAGTAGTGATCAGAGCTAGAGGAGGGAATACCAAATATTGACACGAATATTTTTTTTTCTTACACACATTTTGTTTCATTTATACCTACACAATAACCTCATACTGTGAAATTGTATGAATTTTTAATATTTTTTACTAAACTACTGAATCAATTTTTATGTAACTTACACCATTTTAAAGCCCAATCACTAGACTTTAAATATGTAAAACATTATATAGAGGTAAAATGAGTCATTGTTAAGATAAATCACTTTTTATGCGCACTTGAGGCTTGAGTCGATTTACTTACACGCGAGGATAGCTGCAACCCGCGTTGGCTGCAAGAATTTTTTGATCGCCTGGATGTGTATAATCCTCCTGACAAAATGATCTGTTTGATGATTGTATACTCCTACAAGTGTATGATCGCCTGGAACCAAGTATACGCCAAATAATGAATTTCATAGGTAGACGAGCGAGTGTGGCTCAGTGGGAGCTCGTGCGACTTTCGATCCGACGCACCCGAGTTCGAATCCCGCTGGCCCCGCACCACTGACTTTCTTAAGTTATGTGCGGATTTAACACTCGCTCTAAAAACGGTGAAGGAAAAACATCGTGAGGAAACCGGCATGTCCAAGCATTTTTTACAAAAAGTCGAGGACATGTGACATCCACCAACCCGCACTGGGCCAGCGTGGTGGATTATGGCCCATTCTCTCTCTATAAGAGAAGGCCCGTGTCCCAGCAGTGGGAACGTGATGAGCTGATGATGATGATAGGTAAACTTTTTCAACTATGGGTTACATTTTTGCAATTTTCTTAAGTATTTTTTCATTCCCACCGAAGTGCTGTCGATAGAAGAGCGACAGACACCCAAGTTTCCGTCCGTGTTTAAGACTTGTCAGTTTCTTCTCCACCAGCACAGTGTTATTTATAAAATTAATTGGGCAACGTTCTTATGATTCCCGAGCTGCCAGGTGGTATTCGGCTGACCCACCCCATAGATGGCTACAGTACTCCATGCAGGATCGTATTTGTAGTTTAACGCTCAAGCAGGTTCCTTTGTAGGGACACTTCCTTTAGCCGAGTTAGGTTACACAATTTCGGAGTGGTCCAATTTTAAAGAAGCATAATTTAACCTGCAATTATTAACGTATTAAAGTGCGCTGGAATCCCAGATGCACTCGATGCGCCAATTTTTACGGGATTCACGCGGTCTAATGAATCGCCACCGATAGCAATGACAACATTTTGTAGCATAGTAAGACAACAATTTATCTCTTCTCGTCTGATACGTTCACGTCCTGTTCAAAGTTCCTAAGAGCATATAGGCGGGATATCTTCGGCAAGATGATGTAGACACTTCTCCCACAGTTGCACGAAGTTCGAAAGCCCATAAAACACCAACACCCAGCAAACAAATGGCGCATAACAACTATAACAAGTATACATTTTATCAAAAAAAAAACTGACTCTAATGTATCTTCGAAGTCCAAGGTCAAATATCGATGGAATTTATATGATCCTACTTCGTAGGTATACTGAACCCAACGCAAAACCCAGAACTTTGAATACCATAAAAAGCACTGCGTAGTAGTAGGACTACATTGCGTTCATCACCCCGAGATATCAGTCTCATATATATGCCCAGTAATTTCGCTGGCTACAATATTTATGGTAGACAGTTTGTGGTCAAATAAGCAATGTAGACATCGAAGGAGCACTTGCCTGTTTGAGCACGACATTCTAATGAATAAATGATAAAAAAAATGAATAGTATGCTGATTATTGTTCAGCGCAATTTTTTCTCTCTCTTTCTCTCTCCCTCCGATCGCTGAAGCGGTTCCGCTATTTACGAGTTGGGTCCTCACGAATCATTAAGAGACGTTTTTTAACAAATTAATGTAATAACTTTACCTTATTTTTGTATATTTATGAAAATATTTACGAGCATACAGTCATTATGTATGTTCGTAAAAATTGCACAAATTCAAAGAGAATACTGACCATCGCTATGATGGTATAATGACTAGAAATAAGGATAGAATTGCTATACCTAGGTTTAACTGAAACGAATAAGTCCTTCATGGGCGTACGTTTTCATAATATAAATCCTTAAATGTTCTGATGAAAAAAGCATACTATACCGCTTGTAATTACATAAAAGACGCATGGAACATTCCGCTTTTGTCAAGTAGCCACCTGGCCCATGAGGAAGATAATATTGTCAAATACAAATAATATTGTTGAAACAAAAGTTCTAAAGTAAGTTCTAGTAAAATGCCCTTCAGTTTCTTGCGTTCCTCATTTTGTATCTTCTAGGTTCTTCTTTTTCCGATAAGGTGGTGGAGTCATTGTAATAATTGACTTATATAATAGTGCGTATGCAATGCCAAAATTGATTTTTTTTTCTTTTTTTTAATGTAACTGAATGACGAGACGAGCTGGTCGTTTGCCTGATGGTAAGCAATACGCCAGCCCATAACAATAACAGCACCACCCAGAACGTTGTTTTGCAAAATCCTGCGCGGCACTGCACTGCGCTCGTCACCCTGAGACAATTAGCTGTTGAGGCTCATAATGCCCAGTAATTTCGCTGGCTACAATGCCCTTCAGCCCGGAACATAGTAATGCTTGCGCACTACTGCTTGGCGGCTGAATAACTGGCAAAGCTGAATAAAGAACTTTTGAACTCAGAACTTTGTACTTTGCAGTTTATTATTTTGTTGCGTTTTAGAACAAAGTCGTCCGAGGCAGGCAACCCTATGTGACCTTTGCTACAAACTAAAATGGCGGAAAACGAGCAACAGGCGAACGGGCGCTTTAACAAGGGAATTAAACGAAAACATTGAAACTTTGGACTGGCGCCAGTTTTAATTACAAAACGGCGAGGGAATCTCTCTATTATGAAGCCTGTCCACCGAAGCTTTGCGATGCGAAGCGAGGAAACTTTAGAGGACAAATGCTAGTTAACAAATGCTAGTTACCTAACATCGGCGTTTGGCGATTGGATCGCGTTTCAGAAGCTAGAGTCAGCGTCTGTACGTTTCACTCGGCACACATTCAATTTACTCGTACTACAATCTAGACCGACTCTCCCTTGCTTCGCTTTGTTTCTTTTTATCCGCCAGCCAGAGCAGAATTTTTTTTTCTTCGTATTGTTTCATAGTCATTATGATCCCCATTTTTATTACAATCTAGCCAATTGATTAGGCTAATAAGCAATTTACATTTAACTTAAACTGATAGATAAACTAATACTAAGAATGTGTCCATTAACACTTTTGTTATTGTCTCTATTAAGGCGAAGACACTTTGTTCTTGTCTTCTGTATGGGTAGCACTTGTACTACATTACACTAATTCACTATCACTTGACACTACACTAACTCAAACGGTTTTGTTCTTTTAAGTCTTCTCACTATATCAGTGTGGTCGATGAGCTGGATTGCCTCTACGTTTACATGATGATGAAGCCTACGTTCGTGGGCAACCGCATATTTTTAATAACTTTATCGACGAACTCTACTTTAAGATCCCGATGGAGATCGTCGTTTCTAATGTACCAGGGTGCGTTCCCAATTTCCCTTAATACTCTATTCTGGAAGCGTTGTATGATTAATATATTGCTCTGTTTGGTGCAGCCCCACAGCTGTATACCATAAGTCCAAACTGGCATTAGGACTTGAGCAGCATTGACAGATTTTATTATTTATTAAGCGTATCAAGTATAGTAAATTTGAAGCATTTCGCGTGAATGTATAATTTCGTATATTATCGTATCTGCGAAGTGTGTGATACTTTCAGATAAGTTACGTTTTTATACGCAAATAAAATCTTACCGTATCTGCATAGTGTGTAACAGGCTTTACTCTCTTTATTTCAGGCAATATTAAAGTACAATAAAGTAAAATTAACAACCCTTAGAATATATACCTTACAGACTAACATACATGGTGAGACGGGTGTGAGCAGCCGCTCAACTGCCATCTCTCTCTAGATCTATGTGCCCCATCTTAGGCCACATCAGGCGAGACAGTGGCCAAACATAGATCTATTAAGCGTAAAAAAATCATACCAAAAATATTACTTAAAATTTAATAAACCTTCCTTCCTTGTATCTCCGGTATACTACCCCTACAGGCCAGAAGTCAGAATTCAGAAGCAGTTCTTTATGCACTGCCGAAATTTAGAGCTAATAGGACTTGAATGTTAAAACAACAGTTCACTTAATTCAAGCTTCTCAAACAGTTTAACCAAGTGAAATGATAACGCTTCAAAGTACAGATGAACAAAGCACGCTAGACTTTCAACGAATGTTAAGAAGCTCTCCAGAACAATACTAAAGTACTGAGTGCTCTGTAAGCGATGGAACTACTTGCCTGTGAAATTGTTGATAGCTCCGTACCTAATCTCTAAATAGTATGTCTCAAAGTCGCTATCCGCGTCCTCAGTTCTGTTTCTTAATCACTCGTAGTCTTTTTATTTTAAATTATATATTTTATACATATTTTTACTAAACTTATTTATTGTTTAACATTTTTCTCTTTCTAACATATTCGTTTCAACGTAATTTTTTAAAGTTGAATAGTGACAAAACATGTTAAACATTGCTTAACTTTATTTAGACATCCATCGGGAAGACGGGTCTGAGCAGCCGCTCAACTGCCATCTCTCTCTAGATCTATGTGCTCCATCTTAGGCCACATCATCGCTTCACATCAGGCGAGATAGTGGCCAAACATAGATATATAAAGCGAAAAATAAAAATTTACCGTTTAATATTAAGAGCTAGGTTGTAACAAAACAGCGAGCATTTTGCTCAACGTTCAGCTCGACACAGGACGACACACTTGAGCGGCTCGATATTCTGTTATAATGTAAGGGGCTCTACGTTCTGTTACAAGTAAGTACTTACCTACTTGAAATGCTCAATATTATGCTCACAAACCGTCAACATTTTACTAAGCTTTATCATATAATAATAATAAAAAGCAAAAAAAAATATTCTTGGTTGAAACACACACACATAAAATGGTTAATGGTTAATTTATTATTAACCATTTTATGTGACAATTTGCGATCTCTTCCAGACAACCGTGCAAGAAGAGGAATAATGCAAACACAATAGACGGCGGTATTCAATTTATTAATAGGTATAATGTAGGTATCTCTCCTTTTTGGTAAGTAGATATATACGGCATAAATGGAAGCTACTTGAAGCGTTAGAGCTGCAGGAAAAAGTTCTCAGGATCCTGTCTATATTTATTGATGTTAAGATATTAATATGATGGTTATAGTCAGAAAGGAAATGGGCAATTCACTGGATTTATTTTTATAGTGCCAATCGACCGCTTGGCATCGCGAACATCATTTCCCTATGATAACGCGTAGGTATGGCGCGGAACTCAATAGGTTCAAGATCAAAAATCCTTACAAAACCAATAACAGAGGTGAGCTAAAGAAGTAAGTTATACTCTGTCCAACCATTTATTTAACTTTTGACAGACTTTTTGGCGGGAAGTGAAAAGTGATACAGTTCGATTTTGTTTTATTTTCCAAACAAGTGTTATTTCGAGTGATCATGTGTAATATCGGTGGAATATTAACCATTATGTGTTCGTTAACGTGCACGAGTGTAGGCAAATGAAACAAAATAGGGAAAACATTGCTTTTTATGTTCTCACAAAAAGTCCATGGAAAGCTTGAATAAAGTTCCACAACTTTATTGAAGCACTAGGAGAGGGCCCAGCTTGTTGCTGTTGACCCTCATTCTCAACAAAAGTATAATAAAATGGAATATTAAACTATCAAATAAAAACTACGTAAGACATGGCGGTATGGTCCTAGAGACTTTAGCCTACCCTAACGAGCAAACTTAAAAAAGAAATATATACTTTGGAAAACTCGATTAGTGATGTCCTAATGCGTTACTGATTCGATTTATGAAAACAATCGACTTTATTTTTATGAATAAGTTTTAATCGATTTAACATGTTGATATTCCATTTTAGCACGTTTTGTATTGTTTTATAGAAATAATCAGGTGGTTAAATTACTATATTGCATATATTTATAAAAAAGACATTAATTATGTTGGTTGTTTTATTTGCTTTATTTGACATTATATCTTTATATTTAACCTTCTACTGATCGATAGTAATTATATAGAAATGAAAATATTTAACAACCCTTTATATATTTTTATGGAAAAAAAGACGTGTGGCACTGGGACACTGCCGCGGTAAAGCTATTGCATAGCATTTTTATCAACTTATGCAATTATACTTACGCAGTAACGCCGATACAACCAATGCCACCTAGAGGCGAGTTGCTGAACTAAAGAGACAAGCGTGATATTTCAAAAAGTCATTAAAAGTTCTGCTATTCATCGATAGATGGCAAAACTTAAAAGTATCACCGCTGTGCCGGTCGGAGTGGGGGGTGTTAGGTTATTTTCGTTACGGAATTTCTGGATTTGGTCTCCAAGCTCAAGGCCCGCGATAGAAGCTATGCAATAGCTTAAAACCACCTTAACGATTTTGGTTATCAATCTATGGGCTCAAAAAATATCGAAGATAAATAGCACGTTTCGTCACTATAAACAAAAAACAGTGCCCCTAAAGTATTGTATTTTTTCACTATGGTTCATGACTTCAATAATTACGGAACTCCATAGGTGTGCATATGTCAAAAGTTAAATAAATGTTTGGACGGAGTATAACTTACTACTGCTACTAACCTACTATTGTAAGTAAGTTACTTGCATAAGTCAGAAATCGTTAAAAAATCTACGTAGATAGGTAATACTAGGTAGGTTACTCTAAGCGATAAGACTGCCCATTGTGCGTCAAAACTACGACGTATTTTGTGACTCTTATTTTTTTAATATTGTGTCTTTATGTTATTTGGTGTGCTATAAATTTTTATTGTATTGTAAATACGATTAATTTTAATTTAAATGCGCTCACCAAATTACAACTAAACATTATTAAAACAAATTACAAAAAAATATGAACAATTACATAAAAAAAAACAAAAAGGAAGTGTACCGGGCGGCTTCATCGCTATAGAAAAACATCAAGCAAAACCCGTGAAATCCTTTCTTTCATGAAATCCTAATACAACATTTTATTAATGTTAAACTCGTCCCAATGTTCCGTGGTTGAGTTTTCCCCTAAGTCTAATTTATAACTGCTTACGCCACCTCCATGCCCGATACTTAAGGCGATTGCCAATTATTACTATACCACCAATATAGGAGTAATTAACCAAATCCTATTGTTATCTTTAACAACGGCACGCATAGAACGCGACACGCACAGGGAGCGATCCGATTTCTCACCAAAATTGATAAGTACTCAGCTTACGCAAAGGCTTAGCCTTGAACAGTTTACAAACATATAGGTACATATTGGCAAACTTCCAACAATTAAGCTGAACACAGATCTGTGCTTCAAATTTATAGCACGAGAATAAATATACTCGTATTATGAAATTCAAGTGGAAGGACCACTGAAGCTCCAAGTTCCGGCGGTGCATAAAGAACTATTCCTAAATTTTGACTTTTGACTTGTTAGTTTGTAGTATATCGGTGATACAGGGAATACGGCTATGGGCCTCTGTTAATTTTATTTTGTTGACCATTATTACTATTGCCTGAAATAAAGAGGTTAATATAATTATGTTATTTAATAATAAATAATTCAGCTAGAAACTCGGCATCTGTTTATGGTTGACATTCCTTCTGCCAGAACAAAGCGTTTCGCTTCAACTTTCATAATGCGAACAGCTAAGGAATGGAACACCTTATCAGCGTCTCTGTTTCCCGATTCTTATAGTTTAGGTGTCTTCAACTCCCGAGTGAATCGGTATCTTCTAGGCAAGCATGATCCATCGTCGACCGCGTCGACACTTTCCATCAGGTGAGACTGCGGTCAAATGCTTGCCTATCAGGTTTAAAAAAATAGAAATTATGTACACGAAAAAAAAACATTTATTTGACAGTATAACATTACTGAACAGAATTTAAATAAAACATTGATTACGGAGATGTATTACACAAATAATTAAAATTTAATTATCGCTTTGCGGTAACAAATAGAATTTCTTCTAGGAACAAACGTCTAGAGTCATTGAAACCCGACGCTAGTTTTCAGAGAAACCACAAGGCGTGCTGTGAGGGCCTTATCACACTGGCGACTTGCAAGCAATTGACGCGGCTAGCTTGCGACGAGCTTGTAGTGAACACGCGCGGTGTGTGCTATGTTTTTGCCATAGTGTGATAAGTGCGTAATCTTGTAGCACAATATGTACATATTTTGAAGTAGATTCGTAGGGTTCTACCGTAAAATCGTAGCGTGTGCGTAAAAGTGATAAATCAGCATTTCGGTTAATTAGTTCGCATTGGGATCGCCTTCCCTTGTTCAAAGGGTTATTTATAATGGCGGATGATTACCGATTGTAAGAATTACGAAAAAGAGCAAGCGATTTTTAAGCATGCTCTTTTCAATAATCATCATGATATCCATGAAAAGATTAACGTAATCCAAAACTGCAAAAACGTACAATCTTTGGCCTACTAATGAATCGAATATATGGTTGTTAGCTTGTTACATTTATGTATTTGTGCACCGCTCCTATCTGTACCTGTGAAAATACGAACCGTGAAAATCGATGGAACTTCGAATGACAGAACACGGACGGAAAGAACACCCGGTCATAGATTTCCACGGCTATTTGAGACCACGTTTTCACGGATACGGAACGGACTTGTTACACAAGAAGTTTTACACACAAGAGAAAGTAATAGACATCTTCTGTCGCACTATACCAAACAACTTGTAAAGACTTACTGTATTTTGTTCTTCAAAGTAGGAAAGATGACAAAGAAACAACTGGATGAAAACAATTCGAAATTGAAGCTCTAGGCAAGTAGATGTTCAAGTGCCAAAAGTTTCAACGCCCATGCACAAGTTAATTTTGGGAATATAAAGTGTGTGTGTGTGTGTGTGTGTGTGTGTGTGTGTGTGTGTGTGTGTGTGTGCAGCTGTGTAGAGTTTGATTCTTTTATTTCTTTTATTCTTTCTTTTTTTTCAGAGATTCTCTGGCGCATACGAGCGCGTAGGTGTACTAAGGGCGTTGCAGTCCCAATCCACTACGCGCTCACCTTTCCACTTTGGTAAACTGCCATAGGCATATCTGCGCTAGGCAAAACATACGACCTAGCTTTCAATCCGAGAAATTTGCCTACCGAAACGACTTTCAAACTAACCTTGTTTGTCCACTCAAAAAATCTCGGCCGAGATTTTGTTCCATAGTGAGCCTAAATCAACATCCTGCTGTTTATCTTTAATTTGTACTCTCAAACTGAGTAGGGTGTACCTCAGCCTTGGATCTGTTTTTTGAGGTCCCTTTTTGTAAAACGATATCATCTGTGAGTCTAATCTAAAGGTAAATAAAGAATTAGCTGCGAAATTTCTTAAAAAGACATAAAATATCGTCCTATGTACTTTCAGAAATGCGAAAGTTTGTAGTATGAATTTCTATTCGATTCAATTTATTTTAATTTTAGTACACGGACTGCACCAATTATATTAAATTACAGACTAAAAAGATACAATAGTCACAAGAAATTGTGTAATTAGAAATATTAAAATGAAAAATTCAAATTAATATGTCAAATCATAAATTAAATGGGTATAGTATGTCAGGGTCAGAGCATATGTCAAAATAAATAAAACATTATGACATAGCTATAATATACATATTACACAATCTCATTCATCTTGCAGAATTTCAAACATACTGACAATATTTCAATCCATTTGTCCGCAAACAGGCCACTTTCAGGATTGGCGGCCAGGAGACCGTTGAAGGCAGAGAGGTTACGTCGTAGAGGGGAGTTGGCACGCGCGGAGGTGCGATATCCAGGAACAGCAAACAATTTGTGCCTTTTGCTTCTACAAGAGTTGTCTGGTCCATGAAGCTCTAATAGAGCGTGTAAAGGCAAGGTAAGCGGTAGTTACAGCATTGTAATAATTAACGCTACCCGTCAAACCTGTCTCCGTAATTTCTAAATTAATATCTCAAACTTCAATTCACTGCAACTTCATCACTGATTTACCAGTTTTGAAGCAAATGCAGTCAAATCAAAACCAAAAGTTATTTAGTATAAAACGTCATCAGCAAACTTTAATTTTAAACCATAAAGATTAAAAAGTATAATTGAAAAGAAATGATTCTTAATTAACGAAAAGTGCCCAGATTAGAGACAATCGCTTCCATTATTGAGATAGGAGCAATTAATGAGACGTCGAAGGTTGTTTCAGAAGTGGAATTCCAAGAAAAGGTAGAAACATTGAGAAGAAATAGCTGTCTGAATAGACCTTGTAAGGTTTAGATTAAGATTCGCTAGATGCTATTTTCATTATGAGTTTTATGGCTATCCTTCCTACTTGGTTACGCCAAAATTATTAAAACTTAAGTTGATGGTTTATAGTTTACGACGGTACATCTCTTTCCTATTTTTCCCCGCGGTGCCGCTGCCGCCCTCTAGCGGCGAAGAGGAATATTAAGTTTCGAAGAAAGAATATGGCGATTGTGTCGTGTTCAATTCTCATCCCCCGCTCTCAAGCAATTGTGCTTTTATAAACTAAATTTCTTATGTGTCGCGTCACACCGCGAGTGCAGCTGGTGGACGTGTTAAATTAGAGTGACTTTGTGGCCCACGCCTGGACCTCGTTCTCGCTTTGTGTTCCGCCTCTCTTGGAGTCGGAGTTCGCCCTGGACGTGCTCTGTCAAGGTAAGTGCTGCATGTCCTATCTCTCCTCTTTCCTCCTTTCGTCTGTTGTTACGTACCGTACATTACAGTCCAGTTTTATATCGAAGATTTCTGTAAGTTACATTTGGCGCGACCACTACTATACTATTATAAATGCGAAAGTTTGTGAGGACGGATAGAAATAGATGGATGGATGTCCATGATATAACTATTTTATTTTATAAACAATCCCACCCTTACAGTTTCTTTAAGTCCTCTCCATCCGAAGGTTGTCTGGAATAGATCGGTATAAGCGATAAGACCGCCCATTATAAAACTTTAGCTTTAAGTCTTTTTTTGTAATTATTTCTTATTATTGTGTGACAATAAAGCGTTTTCTAATCTAATCTAAATTATATGTATGAAACGTGAGTTTACTATTGACTCAGCGTGACGAGCGCCGCAATATTTTACGAAACACTGTTTTGCCACTGTCTTGGGCTGGCGTAGGCGTGTTGCTAGTGAACCACTTGCTCGATTAGTGGTATAAAAAACGCGTTGTAAGTGATTTTCACCCACCAATCACAATATTGTAATACCGCTCGCTGCCGCTACAAGGCGCCAGGGTAAAACTGGAAATGGTGCGAAGGGTGATGAATATTTATGATTCTATAATAGTCTGCCCGCTTAGATGGAAATTAAGTAACGTATTCTTTGACACTTTTTCTGTTTAAAAGGGGTTTGCTGTATATTTAGCACTAACAACCGCCTGGGACTCCGTTCACGTCGACTCAACAAAATATAGCCTATGTCACTCAGGGATAGTGTAGCTTTCTATCAGTAAAAGATTTTTCAGAATCGGATCAGCAGTTCCAGAGATACATACAAACATACATACAATTTTACCACTTTATAATATTATTGTTAAAAATAAAACAATAAAAAGGGTTTATTGTTACGCTTAATAGTATAGAAATCATAAATTATTAATATAATATTTGAATTTGTATATAAACTTGTGATTATTAATAATTAATTTTTGGTGCTACTGGTGGTAGGTTTCTCGTATGCGGGAGGCCGTCTGGGTGGGTACCACCGCTTTGCCAGTTATTCAGCCGCCAAGCAGTAGTGCGCAAGCATTACTGTGTTCTGGTTTGAAGGGCATTGTAGCCAGCGAAATTACTGGGCATTATGAGACTCAACAGCTAATTGTCTTAGGGTGACGAGCGCAGTGCAGCGCCGCGCAGGATTTTGCAAAACAAAAACAAAAGTTCTGGGTGGTGCTGTTATTGTTATGGGCTGGCGTATTGCTTACCATCAGGCAAACGACCAGCTCGTCTCGACATTCAGTTACATAAAAAAAAAAATTTGTTAATTTTTGTATTTCGATTTGTTTTAATTTTACAAGTCAACTCAAAATTTATTTTTTTATGTTTAATTTAATATATTTATTTTAAATTGTTTTGTGCCATTTAATTTGTAAATGTTCTTCAGAAGTATTTAAAAGTACAAATATCATTTTCCACTGAAACAACTACACATTGCAAACTTAAACTAAAATTGGATTTTGTTACGCGTTGAAATAAAACACTTGTAATGGATGTTCGGTGAACCATCGGGGAGACGGGTCTGAGCAGCCGCTCAACTGCCGTCTCTCTCTAGATCTATGTGCTTCATCTTAGGCCACATCATCGCTTCACATCAGGCGAGATAGTGGCCAAACATGGATCTATTAAGCGTACAAAAAAAAACTTGGATATTCTGTTAGCACATCAAACGATACTATCTACGATGTATTTTTTTATGGAACTTAGTATTGAGACGAGCAATTCGTTTACCTGATGGTAAACGCCACGTCTGCCCATAACAATTGCAGTGCCACCAAGAACTTTTAATACCGCAAAAAGTAGTGCGTAGCACTGCATTGCGCTCATCACTCCGAAACATCAGATATTAAGTCTCATATGCCCCGTAATTTCGCTGGATACAATGCCCTTCAAATCGGAATACAGTAATGCTTGCACACTACTGCTTGGCGGTAGAATAACTGGCAAAGAGGCTGGTACCTTCCCAGACGGCCTCCTGCATACGACAGACCTACCACGAGTAAATTACGTAGCACTATTATTTATTTTAGAACGAGTGTGTTTTAGTGGGAACACCTGTGACTTTCGATCCGAAGGATTTGAGTTCAAATCCCGCTGGCCCTGTACCGCTGACTTTCTTAACCGTAGATGAAGTGACGTTATACGCAGGGTTGCTGGTAGTTACTGGAGAAAAAAGACGAAGATCGGGGTCAGTGTGGCGTACTATGGCCTATGTCCAGCAGAGGACTGATAGAGGCTGATGATGATAATAAAATTATGAAACGATTGTTCAGACTTGCTCTGGATAGCTCGTTGCCAACTATCACTGATGGAACGACACTCGGAAAAAAATTGAATTTAGTACGAAAATGCTACGAAGCTACGACCGCACTACATCGTAGACACAAAAGCTACGAACCATCTACGGATGTGCTACAATCGTAGACCCTTGTAGCAACTATGTACATACATAAATTTACATTACTTTGTAAGAATTATGACTTTAATATACAAAACTCTCGTTAAAAAGACAATGTACAAATGAATCTTAAAGAATAATGAGAAAACTAAAATTAATGTTGACTAATTTTGACTAAAATTTTAACAAATCTTACTATGCAATTTTATGAAAAGATTTAGCGAATATAGAACATTAATCTTCAGCAGTAATTTAATTCTCTAAAACATTAATCAGAAATATTCAAAACGTTTCGCGAGTTCAACTCATTAGGTGAATGCAAATGAGACGTGATTTTCTTGCTCTTAATGATTTAGAAAATAGGAGTTATTACTAAATTTGACTGAAAGAAGTTTTTTAGTGATAAGGTTAACTATTGTGTGTTATTTATATGTCTTCAGTAGTTCTTCTACCTCATGTCGATGGTTCTTTACGGAAAAAATAATATTTATGTCTATTTGTCTTCCTGGTTGATTGCTAATACCATCTTAATCGTAATTCTAATAATATTGTAAATACGAAAGTTTGTGAGGAAGGATGGATGTTTGTTACTCTTTTTTTTTACATTATTTTTACAAAAGTTAGGTCTACGTTTGACCACCATCTCGCCTCATGTTAAGCGACGATGTGGCCGAAGATGGAGCACGTAGATCTAGAAGATACCTATTCACTCTGGCCTTGAAGATACCCAGATTGTAGTTATCAGGAAACAGAGAAGACCGCAATGAGTTCCATTCCTTAGCAGTACGCACGATAAACGCTTTGTACGAATTGGCGGAATGTCTACTAATATGGGTGATATTTGGCCGATCTTCTACTCGTCCTGTGATGGAAGGGGGAGGGTGGAATTAGGTCGTGAAGCTCCTGGGCACATTCACCGAAATGTATCCTATAAAAGATTGACAGACATGCTACCTTACGCCGATGCTCAAGACTATGCAGTTTTGTAGCGGCCAGTCGTTCGTCACCAATTAGTCGCTTTGCACGTCGATCTACAGCCTCCAATGCTTCTAGCTGGTATTTGGCTGAACCGTCCCGTAGATGGCAACAGTACTCCACACACAAACGGACCTGAGCTTGATATAGGTTTAACAGCTGTCCCGGTGTGAAGTACCGTCTGACCTTATTAAGGATGCCAAGTTATCTTTGGAGTCTAAATGTGCCAAAGTTGAGCGTTGGAGTGAGAGTAAGGGTTTGAAGCTCCAGGTGGTCTGACATCGTTATAGGTACATCCCGGAAAGTAGGAGAGAGAGAGAATTGGTTCTTTTGAGCGGTAAAGGCAGGCTTGCGTTTTCTTGACGTTGAACTGCACTAAATTGGCATCGCCCCAGTTGGAGACAGCTACAACTCAGTACTAATATGGTATGTTATGGTACTTTTGGCTTGGGAAAAGGACATAATAATATGCTATTTTTTATCCTGGGAAGCCGCGGGTGAAACCGCGCGGCGCAACTATTTCAATATAATTTTATTAAGTCTTTCAGACAGGAACTTCACGACCAGATATGGAGGTGGGTGACCTCTTCCTTCCATCACAGAATGAGTAGAAGATTGGTTAAATATCATCCTTACATCGTAGTCATTCCGCTGAATCATACAAATTGTTTTAGTTCCACATTTAGACTTACGATTTGACTGTCATTGGTGTCAAAATTGGTATTCTGTTAAAAAGTTCCGAAAAATCCAAACCCTCAAAGGAAGAAAAATAAATTTCCGAAAATCTTTCAGGTGTTGCCATAGCAACGTTATCGGAACACGATAGCTCACAAAATACCAATCTAGTCAAAATAACTCTATATCAAGTTAATAGCAAGCTAGCGGCCTGCGATCTAAATAGTGAGCAGACTACGAAAACTGACAATATTGAGGTTTAAATCAATTTGCGATAATAGACTATAGACTTGGCCCCCAGATCTCTAAATGTTAACTGAAATTGAACTTGTCATTGAAAAAACACCCTCATAGAACTCATAAATTAGTAAATCTTTTCGTCGCGGTTTACGTTCGAAGAAATCCAGGGATATCGTCAGTTTAGTGTGCCGTGGTGACAAACCTATACTTTTACAATACCAAGCGCGGGTAGTTGGTGACATCGCCCGCCTTTCTCGGCGCTGATATCCGCATTCTCCAGTCTTCCCGTGACCACGGCTAATGCAACTTGGTCGAAACATCGAGGTAAATAAAACAGGTTTTTAGCGCGATTAAGTTCCGATTTATTTAACTGGGCTAGGCTGGGCACGTCAGCCGCATATTCGTCGAATTATGGGCCAAAAGAACAACCCAATGGGCTCCCAAAAATGGACGCAGACAACGCGACAGAACAAGACGGACATGGTGATACGAGCTGGATACATTCCTGATAGATTGGCCCATTCTATCTCAAGACTGCGAGAAATTAAAGCAAAGTAGGGAGGCCTTTGCCCTACAGCAGTGGGACGACATAGGCTGAATATAATATAATAAGTCACGTTTATTATCATAAACTATCTGTACGTTCACTTTCCACAAGTAACTTTATATAAAAGGTTAATTCGGCGTACAGTTCAGAAGTTTCAACATGTACACGTGCCTAATTAGAGTGTTGTTTAGTATAATTATACGATGTATAATTAATGCCAGAGTAGTAGGTAGGATGTTTAAACAAACAAACCCACGGGAACTTTGACTCTTGTCTCGTGACCTTTAAGCGTAGAGATAACAAAAATAATTCATTTTATGATAAAAAAAACCGACTTCGATATATTTTAGGTCCAAGGTCGAATATCGATGAAATTTATATGGGACCCCATTGTAGATATACTGAATCCAACGCAAAGAATTGTCCAAAACGGTTTATAAATGTCGGAGTTCTAAGGCAACATACATAAACAAAAAAGTATAATCGAATTGAGAACCTTCTCCTTTTTTTAAAGTCGGTTTTTAAACATATTTCCGTGAGTCTTAACCGTTTTTATATTAATCATGAATTATACTCACACAACTTGTCAAAATTTAAGTAATAATAGTTTAAGAAATTTAAACAAAATGTTGAAATTTTATTAAGTTTAAATGTAAATAATATCTTACATCGTATAATAATATCTTACATCGTGTACATCTTTCTATTTGGATCACACAAATATTATAAATACGAAAGTTAGTCTGTAAGTGTGTTTGTTAATTCTTCACGCTGTAATGACTCAACAGATTTGAGTGAAATTCAGAATGGAGATAGTTTACACCCTGGATTAACACATAGTCCAGTTTTTATCCCGGGAAACCGCGGCTGAAACTGTATGGCGCAGCTAGTATACATCTTTATATTATTCTTCAGTCGTTGAAATTTTTACAGCTTCACCGGAGTAGACTTGAATGTGTCTCGGTGCTCGTCCCCACTTATTTTTAATTGAAAACCGATATTATCTCTACGTTTCATGTTACTATAATCATCTAGAACGTATTTTATCTTTATGTTGACGTTAAAGAAATAAAAAATTGATTCATTGCAGCTATAAATGTGCTTTCGAGGATTTTTATTTCTTAAAGTTACTTTTTTGTAAGTTTATGAGCTTAAGGTTTTTAATTCAATTTTTAATGGTTACAGAATAAACTGTTAAGTAATATTTTTATTGCAGAATAAATAAGTAGCAGGTGTCTAGAGGAGACAAGAATTTTGCACCGAACAGATAAACAGTAAGTAATTTGACCTTTAACGGGCATAAGTGAGTCTGTGTTGCCTTTTGGATCAGTTATATTTGAATTGATAAAGACCTATACCGGAAGCAGGTTGAGAATGGCAAGCATGCATACATGCAAGCATGGCAAGGGACGGTGAAAGCTCCTATAAATGCATCATTTTGCCGCACAGTCGGCACATTCTCATGGAGCATTATACCATAGTAGTTTCATTGACAATATTATTATGTAGAAAACTAGCTACGCCTCTTTGTTTCTGGAGATAAAAAGCTTATGTGTCAATCCAGGGAATAAGCTATCTTTGTTCCGAATTTCACTCAAATCCATTGAGCCGTCACAGCGTGAAGTAACAAATATGTAACATATATCCTATGTCTTTTTCCAGGACCTAAAGTACCTACGTACCAAATTTACGTTCAGTAGTTTTTGCGTGGTTGAGTAACAAACATCCATTCATTCTATCCATCCATCCATCCTCACAAACTTTCTCATTTATAATATTAGTAGGATTTGCTTCTCTCTGCTTTTTTTTAGAATTTTTGGTGTGTGTCCAACCCTGGTGTCGATGTTAAACACAACCAGAAGACCTCTGAGATGGCTTAACTACTGCTGTCTTGACAACAACCGGGACCAACTACTTAAAGCACCCTCCGAAGCACAATAGCATAATATACCACACTAACGGTCACCTATCCAAGTGACGACCTCAGCGTTCGTTGCTTAGCCTAGCAGACATGTTACGAATGGCTAGGCACACTACGCTACAAGCGCTGCAGTTTACACTTAAATTAAGGGCTTAAAATTGTTCGTGTAGATTTTCAACCTAATTTATTTTAATGAAATTAAGTGATGATACGAGCAATTCGTTCGCCTAATGATAAACGCCACTAGCAATTGCAGTGCCACCCAGCACTTTTAATACCATACAAAACACTGCGTAGCACTGCATTGTGCTCATCACCCCGAGACATCAGATATTAAGTCTCATATGCCCAGTAATTTCGCTGGCTACAATGCCCTTCAAACCGGAACACAGTTATGCTTGCGCACTACTGCTTGGCGGAAAAAAAACTGGCAAAGTGATGGTACCTATCCAGACGGCGTCCCGCATACGAGAGACCTACCACGAGTAGGAGACCCACCACGATACATAGCGCGTTATTTATTTGTGCAACAATCCATTACCCATTTATTTACCCCAGTAGTTTCAACTATATTATTTGCAGACCTGTCAGATGGTAGAAAATGCTAATGCTCAAACAACAGCTGTCATATGACCCAACTACTGGACAAGGGTCGACCTTTACAAGTTGGACCTTAAGCTTTATAGCTTGTTGGGTAATTGCTAGATTTTACCGACATTAATGTTTAACAATACGGGCTAATTTCGTGTGCCTTAGTACCTATTGAATACTAAAAGGTTTCTGAGGTCATTAACAAGGAATGATGAAATCGATAAATCAAAGGCAAAAGTCATTTCATCAAAATCAGTAAATTAAACTTCCAACCGCATCAAAATACTTAGAGTAGTTTTCGTTTTTTTTTTCAATGATACAAAGATTTATTACTCTATGAATCCAGGTATATTTTGTTTTATACTTTTTAGAAAGAGATAGCTATTAGATAGAGATAGAAAAACATTTTTATCCTCAGTGGTAAATACGCAAATAGCGGTATTTTAATTGTTATGTACGAGCGCGTGAAGGGTTATATAAACAATCCTTCGGCAACGGGTAAACTTGTTTTGTATAACCTGATTTTAACCTTCCATTTCACGTTTGGGCAAGTGGGCCTTAGTAGCTACCTAGCTGCGCCCCATCGATTCACCCGCCTTTTCCCTGGATACAAAGTAGCCTATGTGTCAATCCTGGGTATAAGCCATCATATATTATTATCATATATCATATATAGTATTTGCTTTGTTTTGAGTTCTCGATATTTTAGCACTGTCACAAGCACCATGATCACTACGATACTAAAGTTTTTGCGGGTGGATTTTAATGTTATAACGGGCAGACATATCTATCTACCCGCTTCCTCACTCGTTTTTGCGCGCGTCACAATTATTAATTTCACCTTTGTCACTCTCAACTCGATTTGTTTCTCGACACACATAACACTCACTGTATCCGCTCGCGAGATTCCACTGGATTCCAGGCACTCGACAGTTGAAGCCCGTCCTCACGTTTGAAGTTGTTTTTGCAATAATTATTAATAAAAGTGTAGCAAACCGCTTGTCTACAATACCAACCTATGACTAAACTATAAGTTGGTCGTAATATCCAACAATACAACAGACTCCGCGGTATTACCGTGCGGCCATATATTTCCGCCAGACGTCGCATATTACGCGCAGAGTAAATGTATAATAGCTTTCCTCGTGATGTGCAGAAATGGAATGATAGTGAGCTTTACTTGACCTAGATAAATGGAATAATGGAAATATGGATAAATGAATAAATATAAATGTGAATAATACTTCTAATAAATATAGCTACCAGTTGATGAGACTGTATACGTAGTTGAGTTAATTGAGAATATTTTAGAATGATGGTCATCACATTTTTGTAGGATACCCAGTGTCGCCAATTGCACACGCGGAAACAAAAAATACTAGTTTAAATAGTAGTTATAATAGCCATTCATAAATTTTAAAATATACTTTATTGTAAGGTGATTACTGAAACCGTTATTATTTGTTTATGTCAGACACTGAAGTGCGGAATTCCGGCGGATATACGTCTAAGCCATGGACATAAATGTGATTGTTTAATCGTATGATCGTGACGCGTCTGCCATGCCTAATCCGCCATTCTAACAAATTCTCTATTTCTCTGTTTTCGCCTATAGCGGCCCAGAAATAACTTAATGTTTATCAACTTCTAAAACTTCCAACCCAAAGAATACACATCGTAATTCTACAAAAGGTAAACCTACCATAATTCGTTTATAACCGCTCATTTTCCACGCACTTGCTCCGAGGAAAACAGTTAAAACTTTTAATGAGTTCTATAGAAAGTGTTTACCCTCAGATGGGAAGATAAAGGAGCTTCCATCGACACTCACTTTTCTCATTTTACGAACGAAACTTTGGATTAAGTCTTACACGGACTTTAACATTTTAGAGATCCGTAGGGTAGAAGTAGAATAAGTCGTTTTATTTTTGGCCAGTCGCGGGAAATATTTATGACACCCGGGAAGGTAGAACCCTGCTAGTGCTGAACCAGTAGCCAGGCCACCTATTGGCTGAAAATTTCGTCTGCTCTGTCTGTTCGCAGACAACCGTGCTGGTTTCGTCTCTTTTTTTTCTAGGCGTACATCAGCTATGCTCTTTATTTTTGTCTCCAAAATGTCCAATTGTTTTTGTCACAATTTTTTTTACAATTTTTCCATAGCTACCACAACCAGACCAGTTCCCACTTGCACCACCCGTTCAGGAATTGACGCGTGTGCTGGTACACGCGCCTCGCATCACCCTCCTCAAACATATTTGAGGGAAGAGGCTGACCCGACACACGACAGTTATTTAATATGTGCAAGCTTTTGAACCGTGTGATTTAAGTAAGCGTATTAATGAAACATAACTAGTGGCTTGATCAAAATTGAGTCTTTTTTCTTTGTTTTTCAATTGACGAAGGAAAAAGGGTTTTGTCACTATGCGACCAGATCACCCAATCGAAGATGAATCTAAATTGAATTGAGTTATTTGTACGTAAATTTCATAAAGATTTGAACAACCACGAAAGACATCGCCAATCAAATATAGATAAGTTGCCGCTAAGACTTCTCACCCCGCTCAATGAATAAGTATATATTTCAATCACAGCATGTTTCTAGGACATCAAAAATCACGACACAATTTTTTTGAGAGTTTTGTCCCAGCCAGCTCTTGTCACCGCCGAACCCACCGAGGCTCAATAAAATTGGAAGAGCCTTCTCGCGCCTAGGTATAATTGTCGACGGGTTCATGTTATGTTTTTCCAAAAACTTATTCATTAAATTAGAGCTCTTGATTGAAACACCACTGTACAATAAATTAAATGACAAAGCGATATCTTCCAAACGTGCAAGGGGAGAGATAAATAAATGATTCATTATTTTATGTTTTCACTTTTCCATTTTCCAGTTGGAATTTTAACGTAACTAGGTACATGTCAAATTTAAATTGTAAATACTCAGCTTACATTCACCAAAATTTATCTACAAGTGCGTACGGAACCGGATCTACAAGTATTGTGCTTGACGATTTCTTTTTCAATCTTACGGCAAATGCGTTGAAAGGAATTTAATAAAGCTCAGGACAGTTCTGAGGATGCATTTGAAAAGGATTTGGCGTCGTCAAAAAATGATGATGAAAAAGTTTCAATTGAATTTATTTTACTTTTTATGCACTCTATCATTTTTTAGTCCTAGGGTGCAAAATTTATTAATCTGTGCTCAATATCCAATTCCAATACTTGCACGATTACTTCTTCTAATATTTAAATTTGATACTTCAAACAAATACTTGTGACTTATTTCTATGCACAATCTTTCATCCCGTAGCGAAAACCGTACCCGTAACTTCCGTGGTTTAATAACCTACCAAATCAGTCCACCACAGAGGCTGTCAAAGCTTTAGTTATGGGTCCTCAGTTCCTCCTCCTCAGTTTCTTCAGGCCTAGCGCACTTCACACTGTAGATACGAAGCTACAAGTACATAACCGGACACCGACGGCGGGTCGCGCGTCGTTACACGTGCCGCGTCAGAAGAGATAAGAGCTATGCAATAGAAAGAGAGGCGTTCTGTAGGTTAATATGACTGGTAGGTATGCAGCGCTACGCGAGCTGAATTGAATTTTATTGCGTCATAGCAAGAGTCGCTATTTGTTTAAATTTCTTTGCGGAGTGATGGTTCTGTCTCTTAGTATTCTGTGGTTTTATTTCGAAGCAACTGCATCAGCGAATTATAACTCGTAAGGTGCAAAACTCTTGAACCTAGAAGCCACCAAAACTATATCGTTATTTATTATGAGTCATACAGGGTTGGCGCGCACAGTCACGGCATCATTACACAGGTGCCGGACAACCCAAATTATAACCGAGAGCGCATTATCACGGTTCTCCCAAATGACTAATTGCCCTCATTAATAACGGTGGGTTTGCCGACGTATGTATAATTAGATATGAATATATGATATGGTTGGCATACTTTTCGTAAGTATCCCGTTGTTATTTAAAGCGGTCAGGAGTTAATGGAGAATTATTTAGAGGTTTATTAATTTATCAGGAACTCCTCTCCCTCCTCTGGCCAAGTGACAGCTGTTTTCTCGATAGGTATACCTACTTATAAAATTGGTGCTTATGTTTATGCTGTTCCAGCTTGATTCGACTGTTTTTTATTACTATTAGGTATTCTGTGCCCCAGATGTATATGATTTTGACAGTAGAGGTTGAGCAGGTTGGCTCAAATCTCGTATACTACTGAGGTTGCGGGTTCGATTTCTGCGACTGGACAAATGATTGTGACAGACAAAAAAAAGGGCAAGCATTTGTTTTGTGTCTGAGTATTGTGGGACCATGGTCCTCGTAGTTCCTGGTTCTCCTATCATATCCGAGAATCCTAGTTACGGGCCAAGATCTATGTGTGTGATCTTTGGGCGTATTTTTATGGTATTGAAAGAACCTTGCCTTTCGGACTTTCTTAGTAATGCAATTAGAAAAGCGTAGCATACATTACCAATTCTAAACAAAGCGTTTCCATGCATAATAGTAACCCCTACAAGAGGTCTTTCTTTTGAAGGTCACGGTCCTTCACAACACCTTCGGAGTTGGATCAGTCAAGGTCAAGGTCCTCATTTCATCCTATCTTTGAACTTCAATATGGGACGTCCCTTTGGGAATAGCATTTGTAACCCCTCCTAATAGAATTTGGCGTAATAAGGGTGGGTACTTAATTCACCCTAAGCTAAGACTTCGTTACCCTGCATCTCGTCCCGTGACCTGAATTTAAAACAGCAACAATAAATGAGCCAGCACCTGTGCCACGTAAAAAAAAACAGTAATCCAATAATGAACGCTCTACATTTCCCTAGTTGAATATCGACTCGGTTTAGCCCCGCGGGAGACGTGCCTAAATTGGAACTGAAAATTGATTCCCTCCCTAGTTTAAAATGTAAAGCCTTTAAACGCCAGTTGTCTGGACAGTTTACGATGTGCTTATGGAAATCTTAGACGGTGAGGCTGCAGGCTGTTTTCTTAGCAATATTTAAAGCTGAATAGGCGCTTGACATAAGGCTGTGTAGTTTGTAGTGATTCAAATTCAGATTCAGACTATTGCTTCCATCGAATCAAGATCGAAGACATGCTTTTAGAGTTAAATGGAAAATAAACTGAAATGTCAGATTCAGATTATTTATTGCTTCCATATGTAGTAAAAGGCGTTATTTGGTAAATGTACAAAGTCTTATAAGGACCCCGTATTATTATCTTAGAAAACTAATCTAACAATAAAAGTACTTTTAGCGTGTTGAACGGGCTCAGCTCAGCATAAAAAGCCGAAAGCTTTGCGCTGATTTTCAGATGATACCCGTTTTATTATACGAGTCCCTAAAAACTATTCGCGAGCTGAAAATTAGTCGAAACTAACTCTAAATTGCGTATCCTCAACATATTACATAACATAACTTATTGGAGTAAAATAAAAAGAAAAGAAAATCTATTGCCGCTCATAAATCGTACCATATCGAGAATCACTGACCCAATACAATACAATACCAAAACGACTTTGATGCTCGCTTTTGTAGTACCCTTTATTATTATAGGTATGCATAAAAAATCTGTATATCTTTAGTTTATGAAGGATAATAAGAGAGCCGAGCTGTGATTGAAGTGGTATCGATTGTAGATGAATATATCCAAAGGCCTTACTTTCGCTCGTATATTGATGACTTCTGATTTCCCGAGATGAAGCGAGCGCCGCTACATCTAGTAAATAAATAAAGACGTTACTGGCAAAACGTAATTTCGGGATAAGCTTGTTATACCTAGGATAAACTCATTTTGCCCGGGAAACCTGTTTAAAATAGAATAGTTGTACATAGTCATCCATCCAAGGTACGCTAGGAATGTGGATTTCTATGCCCCGCGAAAAGTACGTTTTTGCAAGCTTTTACTTAACTTGCAATGTTTGGGTCAAATCTTGCAAGTTAAATCAGAACTACTTCCTACAGAGTTGAAATTTTGCATACTTGTTAAATTTCAATGACAATGCAATATTATAGTGACAGCCATCTGATCTGATGATGGAGACGGAAGGTGGGCAATGGAACTCCTTGACGGATAATCGTAAACTACTAGTGTTTGGGCTTATTTTAATCTCCGATCCGGTTCCGATTACGAATTTGCCTTGAAAAATATATTTTTCAAGAAAAATCTTGTTCTGGAATTAAAATGTATTTTATCTACGTACATTATTACACAGTTACAATATACTTCTGTACCAAACTTTGTTAAAAACGATTCAGTAGTTTATAAAGGAACAGATATTCGGGTTAGATTATGAAACAAATAAAGTCTGTCAAGGAAAGCTAATTTGTCCCAGGTCAATAGTTAGCTCCGGGCTATGGTATGGTGGTATATAATGGTATGGTATGGTATGGTATGGTATTTCCTGAAAACGAATACGGCCTGTAACATATAGGCGCTTAGTTATTCACTCTCTGAAAGGTTATAGCTCCATTCAAAACGGCTTCTATATCCAACCCAACTCTTTTATAGCCAAATCTTCGCTTTTCTACCTTCTTCGTATTCGACGACTATTTAATCTGAATTTCAATATTGAACGTAACAAAGAATATTACGTTTACTTTCAATGCTTGGATGGTACAATGTAGTTGTACTGCTCTGGAGCTGATTGAAGCCGCTCAGCTCTTGGAAATCAGAGCGGAAAAATGCATGAACACCTTAAAACCAAAATCTCTCCAGAAGTAATCTAGTAACTAAAAACTAACCCTTAATTATTAAAACAGACTGCTGAATACCTAACTATATTCATTCAAACGACCATATTGGCAGCCCAAGTCTATAGGCAGATTATTTACTTTTTAGGGTTCCGTACTCAAAGGGTAAAACGGGACCCTATTACTAAGACTCCGCTGTCCGTCCGTCTGTCTGTCTGTCCGTCTGTCACCAGGCTGTATCTCATTAACCGTGATAGTTAGACAGTTGAAATTTTCACAGATGATGTATTTCTGTTGCCGCTATAACAACAAATACTAAAAAACAGAATAAAATAAATATTTAAGGGGGCTCCCCTTACAAAAAATGTGATTTTTTTTGCTCGTTTTTGCTTGATATTGATAAAGGCAACAGGTAGACGCTTGAAATATTTACAGAATATTTAGTTATATATTCACTTTAAAAATAAATAATTAAGTTAATATTTAAGTCATACAACATACAGACATGATTTTTTTGCCGTTTTTATAGATAATGATACGGATCCCTTCGTGCACGAGTCCAATTCGAACTGGCCGGTTTTTCTATTGATCATTAATTTAATCTCCATTTCAATACTGAACGTAACAAAGATTGTTACGTTCACTGACAATGCTTGAATGTAACAATGTAGTATTGGAACTCTAAGAAAACTAAGAGAGGTCTGTGATTTCTACTATTTTTACAAGCTATCGTAACTTTTTGGAAATTCAGGCGCCTTTGTTACCTTGGAAATTGGATATATTCAATTTATAGTGAGAATTACAAAAAAAACAGGATCTGAAACAAGGTTGTACCATATAGATTATAAATAGATCTTGCCCCAAACTAAAAAATCTAGTATTTTTAAAATTGCTTATTTGTTTGCGTTTGATCAGTTTTTTAGGGTTCCGTACCCAAAGGGTAAAACGGGGCCCTATTACTAAGACTCCGCTGTCCGTCCGTCAGATAGACGGACGGAACCCTTCGTGCGCGAGTCCGACTCGCACTTGGCCGGTTTTTTAGCTAGCAATTTCACCTGATGGTAAGTGACGATATGGTCGATGATGTAGCATGCTTGCCGAGATAGTACCCGTTCATTTGTGACTTACATATCCCCAGATTGTAACTACCGAAAAATATTGGCTCCAGCAGGAACTTCTTCCTCATAGGCGGTTCGCATTATGAACGTGGAAGCGAAGCGCTTCTTGCGCGCAGTTGGAATGTCTGCGATGTAACCACTATGGTTCCCCATGGTGGAGCATTGCTGTACGTCTAGTTGTCCGATGATGTAACGTTGATCGGGGAATTAATTGGTGCAATTGTATGAAATTTAACATTGAAAACCATGGTGACACAATACTGAGACCAGACTAATATTCACACTTCTTTTCTGTGCACAAAATATTCGTCTCGTCAGTCGCAGGAATCGAACCAGCACATTCCGTGTTAAGCCGCACTCTGCCACTTCACCATGATGGCTGTACAACCAAAAATATTAATAGTCTGTAACTAGCACAGAAGCCAGCCTCAAGAAAGCCTGGCTCAAAAAACACAGTTTATACTAATTCGAGAGTCTATGGAGTCAATATTGCTTTGTAATGACAAAGAAAACGAACTATTATTTAAGTAGTAATAATGTGTATAATATCACAATAATTAATTTCATTCAATAATTAATTTTGGGTGGTGCTGTTATTGTTATGGGCTGGCGTATTGCTTACCATCAGGCTAACGTCCAGCTCGACTCGTCATTCAGTTACATAAAAAATAAACTATTTCATTTCATTTCATTTCACAGCGCACTTCTGCAAATTTCTTCGGCATAACTTCATAAACAAAGAATTTTCCGTACACAAGCTTAAACCGGTTAGGAGACCATTAAAAATAAATTGTGACACACATTTGCATAGTTTCTTTGGCTAGGTATTCTGTACGAAATTTCACCTCTGCCACTTTACCATAGCGGCGGTAAAGCGCATGGTGTATCAACCGTTACACCCAATTTGCATGGTAAATGGTAAACAGTTTCCGTGATACGGGTAGGGTTACAATTCCTCCCGTAAACAGGGATTAAGGCTGGGACAGATCTGGAATTGGATTCTTGATACGGGAACAGAGTTAGAATTCTCTTTAGGGACTAAAAAATGTGATGGTTACACCAGAGACATTAAGAGGGATATTTGAGATTTGAAAGCTATGTCTACTTTTCTATTTCCTACCAACCCTATCGGTTAGCATTATAAAAAATTTAAGATCATCTATTATTTGCAATGGAAAAAAAAGAAAGAAAGAAAACATTTATTTTGACGAAACTGCACACAGTACAACAATGATAACAGCACGAATTTTTTTATATATTTTTTTATGTAACTGCATGACGAGACTAGCTGGTCGTTTGCCTGATGGTAAGCAATACGCCAGCCCATAATAATAACAGCACTAACAGAACTTTGTTTTGCAAAATCCTGCGCGTTGCTGCACTGCGCTCGTCACCCTGAGACAATTAGCTCTTGAGTCTCATAATGCCCAGTAATTTCCTCTCGCATACGAGAAACCTACCACCAGTAAAAACGAATAAGAAACGATAAAGCAATAAAACAATTGATAAATTATATACTAGGTGTTCAAGTACGAAAATTACTGCCGTGCTCAACTGCACAGTGCCGTCACAAAAGGTCTAAGCTCAGCGTAATGCTGTGGATAAAACCACAACGCTGGTTTTCAGCTCAAACCCATATACCGATGACGCACGCAAAATACGTAGGTGAAGAGAAAAAACAATTTATACATATTTCATACTAGTAGTTAAATAAATAAAAACAAACTTGAATTTTAATAAGTTTACTAGTGTTCATTCTGTGTTTGGAATGTAACACGCACCGCAAACACCGCAGACGCAAACGCGAGGCTTCTCCGTACGCTGACGACACCGAATCACAGACACCTAAATCTCATAGAAATACAAACCTTTACTAACCTTTAACTCAACATAATAATCCGAAAAAGCTAAAAAGGCCCACAAAAAGCCACTTCAATATTCCGAATTTTATTTACTGACAACATTTTATTTTTCATGTTAGTAAAAACACAGAAAGCCAACGAATGTATTTCAATTTATTTAATTGAAATATGAAGGGCTCCCGATTTGGAAGACCCTTTCTCGTTCACTTGCAAATCATAACTCTGAAGGGTGTGTATGCGAAATGAGAAACATAGGTCTCGCAAACCTTTCAGCATTTTTTTATCCTACAACTTTATAAATGTGAAAGTTTGTGAGGATGGATATAATGTATTGATATAATTCAAGTAAGCAATTTTGTTTAATATATGTATTAACATAAAATAACATTTTTATTTATTTCTCCCATGATGGATGGATGTTTGTTACTCAATCACACAATAACTACTTAACGAAATTATGATATGTAGGTACTTGAGGTTCTGGAAAAGTACAAAGATTACTTTTTATCCCGGAAAACCTCGGACGAAACCGCGCGGGAACACTAGTTCGAAATAATTGGCTTGCCTAATAGGAATGGATAATTACATGCAGAATAATAATTATTGATTTACAATACGATGGCTATAGATTTACGACAGTTATTGGGTTTATGATAGAGTAGCTCTTATCGCATGTTACTCTTAGCTCCGGTGAAGATAAAAAGAGGTCTTTCAAATAGTATAAAACAAATTCGCTCGCCTGTCTGTTTGTTGGCTTCTCTCTTCTTCTAAACGATTAACGATTGATTCAGTTCTCACCATCATTCAAACTTGAGTGAGGTTTAATTCGCTATTTATATTTGCCCCGTACGGAACTGAGACGGGTTATATTAGATGCAGAAACGGGCGATTAAATACCTAAGCTTGATAGTTAATAGCCAGGTATAAATCCGCGACAGCCGCTTTCTGCAGCAAGTAGTACGAACTAAGTTCGCGATAAGCCCCTGCGTATCGCAAACTTATAGTTCGCGAACTACAAGTAAGCCCAGTAAGACTCTGTCAACAAGTAAAGAAGAGTTAGGTACGCGTGTTGTGTCCAAGGGATGTCTGGCAATGAATTGCACCCCCATTTCTCATCCCTAGGTGTAATAGGAGGCGCCTAAGGGGCTGTTTCACCAACAAATCAATAAACTGTCACTTAGCTAACGGTGACTTAGATAAAATTCTATTTTCACTAAATTCTGCCAATATTATAACGCCAGTATTATAATGGATCGATTTATTGTCTCCATTTCTTTGATTTATTCCACCTTTTTAAATTATAATTACCATTTATTATATAATTATTCAATTAAAATATTAACAATCCATAACTTATCTTTGTTTGTTTTGTCAATATAATCGCTAGTATTGATAGGTGGTGAAAACAAATTATTCTTGAACAGCTCAGAGATCACATTAGGTTATTAAACACAGGCGCTTCTCTGACTTTTACAATATACGTACTGCTAAGGAATGGAGTTCTCTACCGGAATCCTTATTTCCTTCCAATAACGACAAGGGTCTCTTAAAGACAAGAGTATAATAATAAGAGAATAGGCACCTCATGGGCAAACGTTCTCCACCTTAAACCGCAACTAAGGCTTACCATCGGGTAAGTTATTGTCAAACGTAAGCCCATTTCATCATAAAAAAGACACCATCGGCGTAGAAGCGTTTGCGATGCATCACCTGCAGGCCCTTCCGGGGGCCCTTGCGGCTCCATTGATGGTTAAAAAAGCTTCCAATGGATTTTCTTTAGCTGTTTATTATTTGAAGGAAATAAGTTGCCGTGTTGTGAATAAGCGTTCGTTTTATGATAGTAAATTACAAGTCGATCGGCGGGCACGGAAAACTGTAATCAAACCAGCGCCATTGCGTCCTATTGGCGAGGGTTCAAGTCATAAACGAAAACGATGGTTCACAATTTTTTTTATTTTTTTTATTATTTATTTGTCATAGAACCAACAAACTTAAAAACATAATAATATTGCATATTAAGCTACTCATACTGCCAATTACAGGTTCATGCTTTTTATACATTCTGTTAAAGTCACTATACCTATTCTTGCCATAAATACTGAAAGAATGAAAAAAAAAATTTTGTATTGCAAATAACATGTATTACTTTTACAGTGTGTTAGTTTAATACATAAATATAAAACAATTTAAAATATGAAAAGCTTATTTGAAGTGATCTCCATTGGCTGCAATACCGTCCTTTAAACGTTGAGGCCAGTTATCAATAGAAGCACGCACTCTTTCTATGGGCAAATTCTTCACTGCCAATCGTACGGATTGTTTTAGGGACTCCAAATTATCATGGCGTTTAGAGCAAGCCGTACTTTCTAAAACTGACCATAAATCATAATCCAGCAGATTAAGATCGGGACTAGACGACGGCCAGTTTTCAGCTCTGATGAAGTCCGATACGTTCGATTCCAACCAAGACTGCGTAGACCGAGCTTTATGACCCGGCGCCGAGTCTTGCTGGAAGGACCATTCTTGGTTATTGAACATGGTGTTGTTAAGGGGCTTCACTACATTCTCAATAATGGTATTTTGATACACTTGTGCCGACGTTTTGATACCTTTTTCAGAAAAGTATGGCTCAGTCACTCCTTCATAGCTAATACCCATATAAAGAATTGCATTTGGCTCCATACCTACTTTGTGTAATGCAATCACAGCGATTCGGTTCTCTTTATCACCCCACTCAATTTTAATATCGCAAAATATTGTACAATGTATTGGCGCCAAAATGAGAAAACTCAATGAACAATCATATAAAAATGACAGATTCCAAATTCAAATGTAATATTTTGTTTATTTTTAATTGTAACAGTATTTATGACCAGACTAAGTATATGAAATTAAATAAGTACCTAAGTTTATAGGTACGCATTTGGAGGAACTACTTTACGTTACTAATTATGCTTTGTGTGTGGTGGATGTATGATTTTTTTACCAAGACGATGACATATCATATTGAGGTACGCATGGCCTTAGACCTACGCCTTCTAAGAACCAGCGGCTTTACCCTGATTCGTAATTACGTACAAATCATCGTTCCGTCGGATGAAAAGAACAAGGCTATGCAACCGACATAATTACGTCTCTTTTAGTCAGCACGAAGTAACGAACGAAAGCATATCAGAGTAGGCCGATATTTTCAAAACCAACTCTATTTTCAACATAAACAGTAAAAGAAATGTACTTGGGATTAATGTAATAAGTAATATGTAGTTTTAAATTACGCCAGATAGATCATGCAATAAAATTTGCACGGAATTTTAACGCAGTGTGCGCTCGTAAATGGGTAATACAATTCGGCTGAGAGTTTGGACCAAACTAAAACGTGTTACAACCCTCTATAACGATAGTTAGAATTATAGTAAACTAGCTAGTTTACTATAATTCTAAACTACCCACGCAAGAAAGCACTTCCAATTTTTCCCGAATTTCCTAATTTTTCGGGGAACTTTTGTTTTGGAGTACTCCGAACATTAAAAAAAAAATAGCCAAATCGATCCAGCCATTCTGAAATGAAACGCTTACTAATGAACAGTATGTTATTTTTATTTATATAGATATACTATAGGCCTAAATGTTTTAACCACAGTGTTGTTAATTTAAATATGTTATACCTACCTATATTTGTGATATAAATAAATGAAAAAATAAAATACTATAGATAGATAGTCAAACATTTTTACGTAATGAAACCAGATGGTCGTGGCACGACTGACGACAACCGAGGCAGATATTGAAAAGTCTAGTAACTTAAACCAAGACCAAAATCGTAGTGCAGGGTTGTCTGCATTGCAGGGAATTATGGCCCTCGGTCATAGCGAAACGTTGCTGGTACATGCGAGCTTACTCGACCTCTACGCCAGAGGTTCCCAAAGAGTGCTCCGCGGATCACTGAAAAGAAGAAAAATGCACCGCCTTTCGGTTTTATTGACCTTCCTGTGTCAGAACAATTAATAATTAATTTTAGCTTCTGTAGTATTTTTTTCAGTAGTAATATTTCACCTAATAGTGTAATATTTCACTTAATAGTAAAATCATACTCTCAATTCTTGATTATAAATATATGTTACTTGAGGAGATTAAATTGATTATAAATATAAACGGCTACACTCACGTTATAATTGTGTCGGAATAACTCCGACCAGGTTTCAGACAATTAGGATAGTTTCCAAACCTGAGATTGAATTGTTTTTTAACCAAATAATTAATGTAAAATGGCTGCTTGCTTGTATTTTATTTTACTTATAAACAGTAAGGGTTTGATCTTTGAAAGGAACCCTGGAAAACGATTTGGGAATATCTTCCAACGCTAAGATCCAATACGATTTATTGGCTCTGGTCACTAAAAGGTTGAGAACTACTTTTCTAGATAGCTATCTCGCACTCGATAACCGCTTCAAAATGATGCCAGGTTGGAATAAATTATAGACAAGCATATCGTCTATCAACCACTACAGGCATTTTGTACGCTTGTAGCTCAGAGTGAGTGCGGCTAAGTAGCCCCTTATGCGACTTTTGGCCTGACGCATTGGAGTTTGGTGCTAGCACGGGCCAGCATGGTCGGAAGTAATGTTCGAAACAAACTCTAAAAACGATGACGGAAGACATGGCCAGAAGACCGATATCCAAGTAATTTCTGTGGCCTCTGCCAATCCCTGGCACTATCCTATTAAGATTACAAATGCGAAAGTTTTGAGGATGGATGGATGTTTGTTACTAAATTTGGTATGTAGGTACTTTAGGCAATGTAATAGAGACATGCATACTTTGAATCCCGGAAAACCGCGGGTGAAACCTCAGAGAGCAACTAGTATACCATTTACACCGGCGCCGTGTGAGTGGGACCAATTTATGGTCCATTTTGGCCCATACTGCGAGAGGTGGATGTCCCAGCAGTGAGAACGATGTATGCTGATGACGATGATACCCTGAAGAAAACCCTATGGGACTAAAAATCTGACATTCATAAAATTACTATTGTAGAATAGAGTAGTTCTATTTATATATTTCAGGGCGTGCGTTTCATATTTTCGAAATAGGTAGGTTAAAGTTTGTAAGAATATATGGATGTATGTTTGTTACTCTTTCACGCAAAAAACTACTGAATGGATTTTGATGAAACTTTACAATAATATAGCTTTTTTCATCAGAACACATATAGTCTACTTTTATCCCGGTAAACCGCGGGTGAAACCACAGGGCGCAGCTAGTTTGGTATAAATTAATTACAGACCAACATATATACAAATATATAATTCACAATTTAATAAACCATATACACTACTTAACAGATTTCGAAAATTTCGCTCCCTCCCTGTATCTTCGGTATACTCCAGCCAGAAGTCAGACTTCAGGAACAGCTCCTTATGCACCGCCGGCACTTGGAGCCTGTAGGACTTGTACGTCATTAGTCCTAGTCGACTCCAGCCTCGACAGTCACATGGCTATCTGTCCCTGGATCAGTCATTTTATCTTATAGCTTATTTATTAAGCTAACGTATAATAAATAAAACATACTTATAACATGAGCGTAAGCGTTTGAAAATAAAGAGATTAACCTCACTTTAGCGAGAGCAATTCCATTACACTTTGTACGTACATAAGAATATGGCGTAGCATTTTACGAAACCTTAAAAATATTATTAAAACTTTTATGTTTTCTTAAGCGACTGTTTGCTCTAGCCCCGTTTGCGTATGGCGAGTGCGTGTGCCAGTAGGCTTCACTTCAAAATGAAATTAAATTAAATTAAATTTATTTGCTTTGATGTGGTCATTACAAAATGGTACAGTTATAAATAATTTGTCCTACACATCACCGTCATTGGCATGCAAATTTAATACTAAACCTTAAATAAAATCTTTTTTAACATGACAAAATTGATACGAAATAGAACTTAAAATTATTAAGTCATTACATAATTATCATTAATATTATTAAGTTATTACATATTAAAATAAGAATGTCAGATGTTAATTTAATGTGAGTAGTGGGTACAAGTCAATTCTAACTGCTTCGAGTACCTACCACAAACTTAATATGACCCCTGTGGCCAAATATGGCACTAACAAAAATCGAAACAGAAAGTGACACAAATAATAGAATTACATAGACAGTGCGCAACAAGTATGATATATAAGCTACCACCTCGAGGGCATTCCGAACGAACAATATAAGTAATTTCAACTCAAGCGCCATGTCATAATTATAGCCAGATTTTTTACACACGTATATAGACAAAATAGACCAAAAATATAAACTACAGAATAGACTAAAGATTTTGCTTTATTTTTATGTTTAACCGACTTTGTAAAAGAACTCCGTCATTTATTAACTGATTTGGAAAATTATTTTTGCGTTGATTCTATAAAAGAAACGAACGTATGAAATTTATCTTCATTATTCGGCATAAAGTCCGGCTAGATAGTACTTATTTTCAGTTCTGCCAGCTGTATATTTTTAGGTAGGTAACAGTACCTAGTATAGGTACTTTTTATTTACACTGCCTTCTCTCACTACGTTAGTTAGCTCCATCTGAAGGTTGTTTGGGAGAGATAGCTTTTTAGCGATAAGTCCGAACATTGTACCTACTTTCATTTTAACTAAGTGATGTCCTTTACTCAACACACAAGTTAAAAGTTTTAAAACAGAAAAACAAACTAAACAAAAAAATAAAAAATAAATTTCAACTTTTATTTTTAAGTTGTTTTCATCACTAATTGTTTTGTTGGTGTAAAATAAAGCATATTGTATTGTATTGTATTGTACTTCTCGCCAAGGTCGAGTTCAAGTAACCAGTTAAGTACAAACAGCTCAAAGCGGCTTCCAATCTTACATTACATTAAATCGTCCGCCGTGAGCGTCACCCCGCCTAATACGAACGTACAACAATTTGCAATAACATAAAAATATAATAGAATAATGTGATAAAATATAATAGATTACATTTACATTCTAATTTCGCGGGGGTGGCGCCAATTTAGCAATTTGCTCGACACCCTTCGTTGAGTTATCCAAGGATATCATAACCAAATACAATTTTCGTCGTAAATAAAAAATTGAGGTAAATATGATCCGTAGTCACCACGCGTTGTTTGCCTTCAATCGAAATGTTATAGAGTAAGCGAGATAAAAGTTATCAGTCTTGCCTTCAGGGAGCTTTTACGAAATAGAGAACTCTATTTGTCTTATAGAGTTCATTATCATAATTTAGTACACTATAACATTCTTCATCATTAATCATTGGCTGTCCGAATAATTACATGTTATATTGTTATACCTAATATAACGTGCCCTAATGTCAAAACCAGTAATGATTAAATACCCTAAAGCCAATAATTATTGAAATGCTTAATATACAAAACATATAAATGTCATTGTATTAAAAATATTTGATAATAATCGTTAAACAACCGTGGAAAAAATAAATTGCCTTGAAATATCTGATAAATACTCATTGATCAGAATCACGGGCGAAACTTTAGCTACCACTGAAGTTTGTAAATGTTGAAAGAAATGGCCCCAAATTGGCTCTTTTTATGCCGACTCAACAACTGTTAAGCCTACAGTATTGACAGAAGTATTTTAATATTTTGTACCTCCGTATATACCGTATATAGTTCCGTACTAGATGATCACGATGGTCAGTCATGAAGGATCCATTGGGGAGAGAAAAACGGGTTTTTCACCACCTCGACACGAGGGGCTGGACACGAGTGTGTTCAGTTGGTGAAACTCAAAATAGGTATCACTTGTTATTTCGTCACCTGGACACGCTAAGATTTTCACGCGTGGCCAGATAGAGAAATTTGAAATAAATTACCTACTTATTTGTTTTTGCTAACTGGACACGAGTTGGAAGTTTACCCGAATTCATTTCGAAATACAGTCACGCAGATCACCAATTGGACACACGCGTGTCCAGCCGTATTGACTTAGCGAAAATCCAGAGAAAACTGGCCAAAATCAAAATCAAAATCTCTTTAATCATTTTGGCATCACAGACGCACTTATGAACGTCAAATTATCACAATGACTCTACCACCGTATCGGAAAAAGAACCACTACTCAGAAGATACGGCAAGAAACTGAGGGGCATTTTTTTTTAGAGATTTTGTTACAATTTTTTGGGATTTTACAATGTTATGTTTCTTATGTACCAGTTGGTTACTTTGCAGAAGTGGAATGTTCCAAGCATCTTTGTCTTCTATGTAATTACGAACAGTGTAGTATGCTTTTCTCATTAGAACATTCTTAACGCGTAATTTGAATTTACTTTCTGTGAGCTCCGTTATACACTTTGGAATTTTATTATAAAAACGTACGCAGTTGCCCATAAAGGACTTAACGCCAATACTTCCACCACGATGGCTGTCATTGAAAACTGGTAACTGAACATTATAAGTAGGTACAATATTAAGTTTTCAACGAATCGCAGAGGAGTCACGAAAGCGAACACTCACCACAAAATAAAACAGCATTCTAATTTATTTAATGCCTGCTCGCCTGAGTTTAATCCTTCGAACCAAGTTCGGGCCCCATCGGGCCCAGGCTTATGGAAAAAACTTTCAAGCCCGAAGGATTTATTTGACGCGATGACGGAGATGGCTATTTAAAATTAGACTTGAGTAATTTTTAATTGACAAAGTCAACCCGGAATTTAGCCAGGGGCCTTTTTTCGCCGATAAATGTTATCGGTTATGTTAAGTTTCGTTTGATTCTCTCTTTGCGAACTTTGCGTCTCTTGGGGACTACAAATGTTTGAAACCAGCCTAATTACGTTATTCTGGAGTTTTTCTGGAGAGACGATCTGTCACTGTACATGAGTCGTTCGGGACATCGCCGTGTGTGCGCAACGCTTTTTCATCAAATAGGCATTTGCAATGATTTGAAGAGCATTTAGAGCTTCGCTTAACGAACACACAAAAAAACATATAGGTAGTTGAATTGAGAAAGACGGTTAAAAATTAAAAATACCTAGTCGTCTCCTTCTTCAGGTCTTGTTGTTTGTTAAAATATGCCATCGTTAAATGGTGAAAATCCTTCAAACAAGCTTTCCAAGTCATAATTCATGTAGGACGTCTTTTTGTCAACTTTTCCGGGAGTTTATCTGTTAATTATAGCTGTTTCAGAGCTACGTAGGAACTTGTAGGAACTTCTTAATGAGCGAGTTTCCAAGGGCTTATAACTTTTCGACTTGTCCTCTTTCGGAGGATTGGATAACCGGACATATTTTGTTCATTAATAGGGGTACGATGACCTTTTAGTTTTGTATATGTTCGCCTTTATTCTTTATTCGACAATTTGAATTTGCAAGACTTGTGTTTCTGCCAGAGTCAGCCGTTGGGCATTTCGATACTTTCAAATTCATTTTTAGGGTTCTGTACCTCAAAAGGCGAAAATGAACCCTTATAGAATCACTTTGTTGTCCCTCTAGCAGTCTGACAGGAACCTTTTTCTCGGGAACGCGTAGAGGTATCTAGTTGAAATTAAAATCAAATACTTCAGTCCTCGGCCCCTTGGGCTTGTAAAAAAGTAAACGTAATCAAAAAATACGTCAATTTAAACATGCCGCATATTTTGATACTGCAAATACATCAAAACCTAATAGATACTTCTTGTTGACTTAGTATCATGAAATTTGGCAAGAAGCAAGTTCTCACAGCACAAGAAAAGGAAAAATCCCAAAATCGTTCGTGGATTCTCAAAGACTAAACGTCCTAAATTGTGGAAAGAACTTTAATTATAGATAAGCTGCTTGTGAAATTTCCATATTCATAATCACATAGTATGACATGTTTTATGTTTCCCATGTTGTTCATATCACATAACAAAAATGTTTTTTGGCGATTACAAACCTATATTTGCAGTTGGTAAATTAACCATGACGTATGGAAGTCCATTTTTTCAACTATAATGTTTAGTTTGTGCTTCAGTCCGACTTATTTTTCGCTACAACAACATTAGCATAATAATAGAACCCTCGGTTCGCGAGTCAGACTCGTACTTGTCCAGTTAATTTTATAATAAGTTCATGTTTTTTAATATATATAGGTACATTAAATACCGTTTAGTTTATACTGTGTTCACTCCTTGCTCCAAACTTCGCAACTTGCCCTGAAAGCTTTCATTCTATAATAGCTGTATTAGGCGGAAGATGGACAAATATCTAAGTGTTCTTCCTGTCCTAATGTAGATAATTTCCCACTATATAAAGTTGGTCAAATAGAAACCTTTTTTACTGATTTTGTTGAAGAAAAAAAGGGCCTATTTCACAATTCTAAATTAATAAATGGATTTACCCATTCTGTATTAATAAATACAGAACTTTCCTGGAATTATGTAAAATTGTAGGTCCCTTTTATTTTAATAAGTTTGAAAGCCTATAAAATGAAGGCGTACTGCTTTTTATAAAATAAATTTATTTTTCTACGTGCGTTGTCGGTGCAGGTAACATGAACTTTTTAGTACTTTGTCATTCTTACTAATGTGACATTCTGCTTCTTTCAAATACCCTATAATGGAAATTATGAATGAGACATGGTTCTAAAACGTATACTTATTGCGGCTGACTACCTGAGCTGATCCATTGTATTCTGCTCAGGAAATTCACTCGTTAAGGAATCAATGGATTTCAATTTATTCTCTGAAAGACCGCCGTTGGTTATACATAATAAAGGAGAAATGAAGATAATCAAATGAATTAGAAAGGCAGGTATTGTATCTAGAGAATGATATGTATTTTAAAGATAGATAGAGGGAAGATAGATGAATAAATAATGGATTCAACACTCACTCTAAAAACAGTGCAGAAAAAAGTACAGTTGCGTTGCCCTTGTTGGTGATTTGTGCGCCCCGCAGTTTCAGCCCCATGTACAATAAAAATTTCCGGGATAAAAAGTATACCAAATCCTATTCGGGGATCTAAACTACTTTTAATCAAAGTCAAAAGGCAAAAGATTTTTATTAAATAGGCACAAAAATGCATCCTTAAACGTTATTCACAATACACACAGGACTTTTGGCCTAAGGGTAAATTCAGAGGCAGGCTACGAGACACCACCAGTCTCCAGAGCGGCGCGACGGTATTACGTGCTCAATAACAGTGTTTCTCATGAGTTTTATAAAATATAGAAAGAAGAAGAAAGAAGAAGAAAGAAATAAAGAAAAACCATTTATTCGGCACACGACAAACAAACAATACAAAAAATAAAAACTTAAATAATAAATAAATGTGCCGAATGGGCTCAGCTCAGCATAAAATGCCAAGAGATTTACACAACTCGGCGCTGATTGTCAGCTGATACCCGTTTTGCTAAATATATGTTTGTTAGTCTGTAAGGTATTTATAATATGGGCCTTTGATGCGTTTACTTTTAAGTACTAGGTATGTTATTATTGCCTGAATTAAATTAATTAATTAATTAAATATAAATCAATTAAAAAACGTGAAACGTATATATGGTTAGAAAAGCTCGTAGAAAGTAAGCATGTCTACCCATTTCCTTCCCATACTCAAATTGAAATCCGGACCCAGAAAGTATATGCTAAAACTGACTCTACCAGTGCTAGGGAAAACACCCGCTAGAGAAGATAGCACCAAAGAATACTATTACATAGCACCAAGAAACTCAGGGGGGATGTAACTTTGACAAATAAATTACGCTTATTAGACCTATCTATCTCTCTATCTATCTTTATCTAATTTCGTGTTTTTTTTAATGATTGAGTGACAAACATCCATTCTCATTCATCCTCATGTGAATGATTCCACGTACATTAGCAGGTATACGTTCCGTTGAAATTGGTAGCTATACACATACATACCTACATTGTCTTTGTCGTGGATGAATCTTAATTCCTCATAGCTTCGTATTCACTGATTCCGAATTTCCTTCATCACTTTTGTTCCAATCCCGCGAGCGTACTGGATGCAATCATTGTGTACTTACCATGATGAAGCCGGTTTAGAAATCTATACCTGCTATTTTAAACTGCAACTGAGCCATGTCTGTACATCAAAGATATTTTGCCAAAACTACCTATGGGATCAATATTTTCTGTAACTATTTATAAAAACATTACGTTTGCTAAAAATCCACAAAAACTACCTGCGCCTTTTAATAAAGTTCCTAGGTTTTAGTAGTTTAAATCACAACTTATATAATACATCAAAATGTGTTGAGTAACCACGAAGATTCAGCTAGACCTCTTCACAGTAAGCGTTCTCATCTACTGGCGAATCTTACTTTGATGGTAGTTGAAAAAAGACGACTATGAGCTTTTTCTGATCTCTATCCGGACAAAGTTGCGGGGAAAACCTAGTACGCTATAAGCCAAGCTGCGAGTATACGGAGCTCGCTCACCGACATAATCCTTATGGATAACGCCTTCCTTTCGGAAGCGGGATGGATGCGCAATTTGCGCTACACGCCTCTTTTAATAAGTAACCTTTTAAATTAATGAAGAAGAGCGCTTCTGCGGTCTCGTTTGGCTAAAAAGTAAAAGTAAAAACAAAAACCTACTATACTAACATTGTCTATGATATCAAAATATTATTTCTTAACTTTTTTTTAATTAAGTAAAAGATAGTGTAAGTAACACTTCCGATAAAATTCAGATGTCTTTCCAGCAGCATTAAACTAATTAAATTCAAAAACATAATTTTCTCTCAATTGTCAAGTAATAAAGAATAATAATTATTGAATACGCCCAACGATGACTTATATAAATCCTGGCCCCTAACTAGTATTCGCTGTATCTAGGAAACCAGGAACTATAAGTATTCTTACATAGTCAAGATTGCGGCGTCGGAATGACATTTCAATTAAGCTTGTCATCGATGTTGATTTGCCTCAAAAAACGTCAAGTAGCTGCAAAGTTTGGAGCGATGCTCACGGCCTGTTTCGGACCATAATGTAATTATAACTTCGCTAATTCCATTTGAGTGAATGAACGAGTTGTGACAAGTTAAACCTTGTGTTTGACAGCGACTATAATAAGAAATTCAAAATTTTATTGTTTGAAGGGTGAATTAGTAAAAGGTTTTGTTAAAGATTTTATTGAATGCAAGTTTCGATTAAGATTCGAGCTTTCGCTTTTTCTTTTTTAGACGGACTTTTAAGTTGAAGGTAGTACTTACACTTTCAATGAGATTCCGATGTCCTTCCAGCAGAATCTCTCAGCAGTATTAAAGATAATTAAATTCTAAAATAATAAAGTAACAAAATATGTAATGTAATTCACAATAAGTATCTAAATTCAAATGTCGCTTGTAACTGTTTAAATAAAAAAACATAAATATTAAAGAAGAAAAAGATGCCTAGAACCTAGAACATGTAGCCAAAAACTATACAGGTTGATAAAAACAGCTCTGTGCCGCTTTTTCAGTGGATTCTTTTTGACAGTAGCCATTTCATATATAAATTAAAAAAAATAGTTTTGTGTTTGAATTATTTACAGAGTGGTAGATGTAGGACTGTAGACTAGACCTAAGAAGTAGGGCGTGCGAATGAACAGGGGGCCTATTATTGGAAATGTGATATATGAGTGATATTTTAATATCATATCATATCCTATGTCTATGAAACATATCGATCGCGCGCCAAAATACGTAATCTCGAGAACAATCGATATTAAGGTAATAGATAATGGCCGTCAGGATGTTCATTCAAATACTTTACACGGATAATATAGTTTTTGTCTGTCTTCAAACACGTTCCGTTTTTATCGACTGTGTAATTGCACAATCGATAACTTTAACCTTGTAACTTTTTTCCATAATATAAACATTTATGCTGAATATTTGGATTATTTCTGTGTTATAACTGTTGTCTTACATTTCTACTGTATAATAATACTGTATATTATGAAAATTAAATACATAAATGAAAAAAATAAATCATAATTTTAACATACGCTTTTTTTGTGAAACGGAACGAACATCAATGACATTGACATGATCACCCATTTTTAAAGAAATATTTTGATTTGGTACAATTTCTCCTTTGTCAGCATTGAGCATAATATCATAATAGGTACTTAATTATTAGCTCAAGGTCAAGGAGACAAAGTCTAGGTACGGACGGACCTACAAATAGAAGAATAAATCATAGGGATATATCATCATTGAGGATAGGTTAAAAGTATTTAGTTTTTAACCCCCTTAGGTATACGTAGTTTTATTAATTAGGTCTATCGTTAAATGTTTGGACAAGCGAATTTTTTAAATCCGTATCCTTCATTTCCTCTGGATTTATTCTCCTCTCCATTGGGCCCGCCGTCGTTGAGTGGCTGCTGCATGTTTTGCCTCCTCAATTACATCAGTCACAAAGGCATAAATAAACTCGTTGCCAGACATTTCTCTTAGTAACTGAAGCCTGCTATTTTTAAATAGCCTAGGGTTCAGTGGATTTTTTATAACATAAATTTCAGTGATCGCTCAAACAAAAACGTACAAGAAGTTTGAAAAGTAAGACATTATAATGACGTTTGCGCTTGTGTCGCATTCGATAAACTCATATCGAGTGCTCCGGACCACTCGATACATAACTGGCGGTTTTCAATCGATATTTATCTAATGTGACTTCTCGAGTATACGGAATTATCTAATCAATAGATATTTTGACAGTTCCCACGATATTTATCGAATGTGATATTATATCTACACCTCGAGAATAGGGCCCCAGGTGTCTTCGCTCAACAGTTTCGCAGAAAGTAATAAACTTGAGGTTTATTACTTTTTATTGCTCTTCTTTATTCAATTTTCAAAACTGTAACTGTAGTAACCTATGACAGAATAATGAAATTCCAAAGTCTCTCTTGTTGAGGACCCTGACTCTATTTTAATATATTTCTATTCGCGAATAAAGTTAAAATACAATACGCATTTTTTCCCTGTCGAAAATGATTAAATTCTCCACTCACAGTGCGAGTACACTGACAAAAGGGACAAACCCACAAATTTGTACTATTTATAGAAATTCGAGAGTCTTTGGGAGGCCCCTTTGAATAGAAGAGCCCTTAACATTGCGGTGCACTCGTCGACTCAAAGACCTCATCGCTGATGCGAAGCGTTTGAAACCTAGTTTAAACTCTTTTGACCTTACTCTTCGGTACATACTTCGAGAGCAAGAAAGTGGACAGTAATATCTTAACGCTACTTCGAGACCAAGGAATAGAGACTCGGTGGCCTTTTTGGTGGAAAATGAAAGTAGTGGATTGTAAGTTTGTTCTATTTTCCATAACTATTGGTGTTCTTTGAGTGATTAAATTAAAACTAGCATTGGCTTTGTGTTCTTAAACGTATATTATGATTTATGAGTGTACCTACCCATGCAGGGCCTCAATTCACTATGACAACTTGGCGATTAATTGCTTCGAAATCACGTTCCTTCATTGATAAACGACATCTCTACGACGCATTCATATGTTCATATATGTACATAACGCGTTATAGTGGTTACAAATTTCGCAGATGTCATTTATTAATGAAGGAATCGACGTTTCCTTGAAGCAAGGAATCGCCAAGTTGTCATAGTTAATTAAGGCCCAGGTTAAAAACTTGGCCATGACTTTTTGAGTTAACAGTTATGTAAACTACTGTACTTTCAACAACAACAATTAATAAAAAAAAATTTAATCCTGACTGCAAAAAAGACAATTTAAAAGTAATGCATTAATTTATTATTTCTCATTAAATTTAAACATATACAATAACTTGAATAAGTTTATATACAACAAAATATAATAAAATTATATCGCCTTATGTAGGTATTTAAACATATAACTCATATAATTTTTTGTAATCTCCTTTTAATTTCCCTTATTTTGATACCCTACTCAATAGGTTTGGTTATTTTATTTTTATTGACGTATAACTATTTCGCGCCAAAACTCCGCCGTTTTTTTTTCAAACACCTATCTAATGTCACTTGAGTTTTTAAGACGAATAAGTATACCTAATCTGTCGAAATCCATCCAGCCGTTTGGAAGATACGAGGTAATAAAGAAATTTACAAACATACAAGATACGCGCGAAAAACATAACCCTTCTTTTTTGGGCAAAAACAAAAGAAAACGCTCATTTTGATTCTTCCTTAAATAAAATTTGAGTGGTATTCGTTGGGAGCTCAAAATAATATTATCTGGGTTTAAATGAGACAAGTATTAATTGGGATTAAATTTTTGGTGTTCGTTGGTACCTACCCGATTTTTTATTCATTTATTCGAAACAAAAGAGCGCATTTATTCTGCATCGATAAAAAGTCGATTCTGTCTCGATAAAAAAGTTGAAAGTTAGAAAGTTGATCAACGGAATAGGTAAACAAGTCCGCCTGGATCCATTAAAGGATCCGAGCACACGATTAAAATAATGATGGCGGTCATCAGCTAATGACCGCCATCTACATAAAACATTCATAAATATGTACTTGAAACTGCTGGCTGAATGCACCGGGCACAAGCCGATCATAGCCAAAATGCAACAGTAAAAACACTAATAAAATTGTTGTTTCTAAGCAAGGCATGCTATGTTACGCATGTTTACATTTGAGTACAGTTTAACAAAATATGACAATAGTTTAACGCGTATATACTTAAGTACCTATAGTTTAACAAACTTTTTAGGTAAGCAAAATACTATATAATCATCATCATCAGCCCATCACGTTCCCACTACTGGGACGCGGGCCTTCTCTCATAGTGAGAGTATGGGCCATAATCCGCCACGCTGGCCCAGTGCGGGTTGGTGGATGTCACATGTCCTTGAATTTTTGTGATAAATTCTTGGACATGCCGGTTTCCTCACGATGTTTTCCTTCACCGTTTTTTAGAGCGAGTGTTAAATCCGCACATAACTTTAGAAAGTCAGTGGTGCGGGGCCAGCGGGATTCGACCTCAGGTGCGTCGGATCGAAAGTCGCACATGCTCCCACTGAGCCACACTCGCTCTACTATATAATAAACATGTGAAATATTTTCTATAGATTTCGCGCCCTAAGCGGAAAAGAGAAGGTGTGCCAGTATTTCGACCACCGAGGTGCCTGCCGTGGTAGCTCTGTTGGTTTAGAGCGTTTCCTGTACGGGAGGAAAACGTCTCGAGTTCAAACCTCAGCTGCGAAATTTATTGCATACCTAAAAAAAATAGTAAAAAAACCTTTTAAAACTTGCAACCAAAAATAATAAACGGTAAAAGCATTCTGCCATTTTCATCGTTCTTTACATAGTTAGGCAAATTATTTACAAGAACCTCGGATATGTGTCTCAATAATGACACAGTCGAGGCACTAAAACAATAAACGACATTTACGAGGTAACAAACAAGCAGGTCATGCAAATATTTGTTCCACTGTGGTAATCGAAGCCCCACGTTTTGACGCCAAAGACAGCGTCACCCCGAGACATCAGGGGGGCAATCGCACTAAAATATATCGACTGAAACGCAACTGAACTTGAAACGCAGCACAACTTTTTAAATGTTTCGTATCGCGTTAATGATTTGACTGAAAGTTGAAACGCAACTCGATCGTAGCTGGAACGTTACCGCTGTCATACGAACGGTTGTGAAAAAGTTAGGAAGATGCTACTTTGTTTTAATCGTTGAGCGGTGTTTGACTCGGTTTAACTTTTAAAACCTAATCAAAATGAATGCGTACATGGATTTATTAGAGAAGGCCCATGTATTCGACGTTGCGATGGCTCGGGCCCAAGAGAGGAAGAGAAATATAAGTGCAAGACGTATGTATGTGCGGAGCTTTTAAGTGAAGTGATTAACTACGATGATTCCACTGTAAAGCCATTAACATCTAACATTTTCGCTTCCTTGGAATTTGCATGACAATCCTTTACTAAGTACTTGTTGTGTTGTTATTAAATAACAAACATTTATTTTAGGTTTTCGTTGCATTGGCATTCTATGCCACTGGGTCCATCAATAATGTAATTGTTTGTCTGGGTCAATCAGGAATTAATTTTGTTTAACAAGACATTCATAGCCCTAATGAATACTTATAGATATTATTAATGCAAAAAATATATTCTATTGTAGGTGCTTGTTGGTGGATAGAAAGATGAATTATTCACCAGTGGCTGCTGCAATAATAACAAATGCATGCTGTGTGCTGCATATTATAGCATAAAAGGCACACATCACATAGTCTATTGAAGGCAGAGGAGGCTCAAACCAAGGCACCAGCGGCAGCGGTGGTGTGACCAAAGTGCGCCCTCAGCGAGTTGGAGCTAGGACGCGCTTGTCAGCAGGCACTCATACAACCTTTTGCGGGTAGATAGGGATATAGATCATAAATGAAATGCAGCGTTTCTACATCATCATTATTGTGATAAACATAGATTTTGCTATAATAATTAATTGACAGTTAACATGGTTTTATTCAGAGAGATAAAATAACATACCCTTTAACTATTTTACAGGGCCTTAAATAAAAATCTTACATGTTAATAACCATAACCTATACAAATTTAAAAATTATATTTCTAGGCATATACTAGCTTTTTTCACATTTAATAATGAATGTTGATTCTCCTTCTTATAATTTATTTTTCCTTTTGTAATTTATTTTTGGTATTAACTTGTGCTAGTCCTTCTTCTGACTTTACATCATCTAATGGTCTGGGTCTTGTGTTGACAATACTGAAACAATAGATAGTGAGTTCTGTGAGTACCAATATTTCAGGCGGCTTTATAACGATTAACAGCTGCCCTGCATTATACTGATTTTTGTACACTAATACAATACTATAATGATGAGGTAAACTTTGTGAGTTTTTTGCTGAAAAATTTGTCGCTACCTAAAGGGGTTAAAGGCATAGAGTAAGTAGTTATACTTCATATATGCGTTAAAAGTGTGTTCTGCCAGCTTCTTTTCCTGATAGCCTGACAGTACTCATTCCAGGCATATTTTGATTATTATATTATATCATATAAAAATAAATTACCTTTTGGCTGAACCTATCAATGCTTTCAGCAAGCATCTGAATGATTAGACATTTTATGTATTTTTTTATAGCAGTATCTGCCCGCATTTCTTAAATGTGGATGACCTTGATACGTTTCTTCTAATGCACTTCTGGTAGCTGAAAGATTGATGAAATAATTATTTTCTAAAAAAATTACCTATATATGACATCTCATCATCATCAAGTGAAAAAAATTCACTTGTAAGCAGTAAAATTAATAATTACTTTTTATAGAAGTAGGTATATACCTTAGCTTATTCCTTTCCTGTTCTGGCAGGTCGTTTCGCATTAAGGGTCTCAGCACATTGAAGCCATAATTGTGCTGCAAATGCACGAGCCGCAACACCTCACTCATAAGAGCAAGGTCTCGGTGTCCTTCAGGAAACTCTATCATGAGCTTTAGCTGACGTTCTGTTGTGCATCTGCGGCGCTCTTCCATTTCCTAAAAGATTTCACAACTGAAGATCAGAAACAAAATTCTACAATAGAAGGGAATTCTTCTAAATGTGTTCACTGTTAGCAAATTAAGTACTAACTGAGCATAATGTGCTTAAATTAGCTCAGTAACTGCGTAAAATATTAGGTACTTCAACACCAACCAAACATTTCCACAATAGTTTTTTTATTTTACAAAACATTTAAAGTTTCGAAACTACAAAAAAAACAAACAAACAAAGAAACTACTTAGTATTCTGTGTTACTTACCAGTCTTACCACAGAGTACATTTGTCTATCTGTCGGCGAATGTCACGCTGTCAGCTGTCAAAACTAGAGATGCACAAATATAAAATGGTAAATCGATCCTCGATTTAGCATTTTGTAGCAGAAATAGCTGTCACTTAAAAGTAACAGCACTAACAACTATAAAGCGTTAACGTTCCAGCTTCGATTCCACTTTGGTTGGCGTTTGAACTTTATCGCAATACCAAAATTCAGACAGGTGAATCGAAACTTAACCACAGTCGTAACCAAACTACAACTGAACCATAGACGTTCGCAGTTGTTTCAAATTAACGCGATCGGGGGCCAGAAAGCCAATTCCGTTAAATTTAATAATGAGAGTTGACCGAATCGAAACTATTTTGTGAATTGAAGAAAAATTGGTTTTCTGCTAATATCCAAATTATAATTTTCGTCGAAAGAGATCAGAAGAAGTAAAGGAGTGTTAACATGCGTCTGATACATTTGTGTGTTATACAAATGTGATGCAATTCGACACTGAACTAGCAAAATACTGTCTTTTTGCACATACAAAGTACGGAACCGATCTCCGGTTCAATTTTTGGCTCATAGCTTTCTTCTCTGGCGATTATTTAAATAATTTGTGAATATTTAATGTTTATATTTATTGTGGTTAAAGGTCAGCAATGAATGAAGTGTGTAAGATTTCATCAGTTGATATAGCAAGTACTAGAAGGTGGCCAGATGTTACTCCATTTTGTATTATTTTGTTCAACACTTATTTTTTAAATGTTAGTTGTCCTCTGTAGTTCTTATAGTCAATGACTACGTCACTCAATTTTCTCTGTCACAGATGACGTTTGACGATTTTGTTGAAGTTCGCTCGTTGGTGCAGGCTAAAGTCTCTAGGACTATACCGCCATGTCTTACGTAGTTTTTATTTGATAGTTTAATATTCCATTTATTATACTTTTGTTGAGAATGTGAGTTCTCGCTCGGCTCGCCTCTCCAAAAATACGTGATTAAACTTGACTACAGGTGTTTTTTCCTAATAAAAATATTCCTTATCGTATTTATGATATGATAATAAAGAATATAAATTTTTTCCTAAAAATATACCACGTCGTTCCCAGGACCGCCTTTTATTCAAATTAGGGATTTTTTTATGTCATTCACAGAGGAAGAAAAGTCACGTCCACGGAAGTACGAATAAAATAGAAAAGCCTTTGATATCCTAATATTAATAAAATGCGAAAGATTGTGAGGATGGATGGATAAATGGATGCTTGTTACTCAATCACGCAAAAACAACTTTTTTTATGTAACTGAATGACGAGACGAGCTGGTCGTTTGCCTGATGGTAAGCAATACGCCAGCCCATAACAATAACAGCACCACCCAGAAGTTTGTTTTGCAAAATCCTGCAAGGCCCTGTAATGCGCTCGTCACCCTGAGAAAATTAGCTGTTGAGTCTCATAATGCCCAGAAATTTCGCTGGCTACAACGCCCTTCAATCCGGAACACAGTCACTGCACGGATTTTGATGACATTTGATGTTTGGTTGGTATTTAGGTACTTTAGGTCCCGGAAAAGGACGGACGTAGGCTTTTTACCCCGGGAAACCGCGGGTGAAACCGCGGAGCGCAGCTAGTATTATACTATAATAGCATTAACTTGTAAGTAGGAACGTGATGAACCTACGTGATCAGTTGTATGTAATTTAAGAGCTGTCCAAACCAACCAAATACCTAAGTAACTAGTGTTTTTGCTCCCCGCTGCATGGCTTTGACATGGGCTTTCGTTAGTAGGTTTTTTTACTTACAACAGACTGAATCAGCGTCTGAACGCGATTTCACTGATGGGAAGTGACGATGTGGTCGAAGATGTAGCATCATGGTCTTGTACCTACATCTAATTACTTACCATTACACTGTCAGTTAATTATACTAACGTCACATACTTACCCTAACCGCAGAAGCTTGCACTGCCCCGCGACATTCTCCCGCAGCAGGACGAAGAGGATGCCCGCGGCGAGGGCAGATGAAGGCGCCTCGACGGAACGCCCCAGGAGGGGCACGAAGAACAACACAGAGCCACCGTGCCGATGAGGCACTCTGACCATAGGAGAAGCCCTCGTTGGCCTGCCAGTTCCCCGGGGGTAGATGCCCCCGCGAGTTTCAGCCTGGGCAATAGGATCCACCCCGAGGCCCACCCCTAAGGGGAGGCGGAAAAAAAAAGACGTCACATACTTGTCAGTGCTGAATGAATGTTCCGGTATGAAGGGCATTGTAGCTAGCGTAATTACTGGGCATTATGAGAGAAACAGCTAATTGTCTCAGGTTGACGAGGGCAGTGCAGCGCCGCGCAGGATTTTGCAAAACTTAGTTCTGGATGGTGCTGTCACTGTTATGGGCAGGCATATAGCTTATCATCAGGCGAACGACCAGAACGTCTCTTCACGAAGTTATATAAAAAAAGCGTACGATTTTCAATGAAACAAAATATTCAAAGTCAAAGTCAAAGTCAAATATCATTTATTATTTGACTATTTAAGGCACAAAAGTGCACTTTTAAAGGTCATAAACACATGATACAAATAAAAAATGTTAAAAATTGTAACTTATGTTAACATGACTTTGAAAAAAGGTAAGTATGTTTACCCATTTCTTTCCTATACTCAAATTGAAGTCTGAGTGCTGAAAAGAAATGCGAAAACTGACTCTACCAGTGCTTCGGAAATACGCCCGCTAGAGAAGATAGCACCAAGAAACTCTGCGGGGATGTCTTTTTTCAGCACAATTACGTATAAATTAGAATTAACAGAATGTCAAACAAGAAATGCGAGTGAGATGTCCCATAGTCATAGTATCAGTAACAGAAAAGTGTACCTAAATAAAATATAAGTAGGTATGACAGTAGCAGTAGGAGTGACTAGAACAGACCAGTCCCCGCAAGCAGCACCCGTTCACGAGTATGACTTGTGGACCAGCCATCATTAACATGGGAAAGCTAAAAGTTCGTTATTTCAAGTAAGCTTAGGTATGACTGTTCTGTATGACGCTCCACACATATCAACACAACATCTAGGCACAACAACTTTTCACAGAATGTTTTAAGACTGCCGCTCCAGACCACAGTATATAAACAATACGTCTGAGAAAACAGCCTACAAACTACAATACAACAAAGCCAACGCAAGACGAGTTATGTGCCGGGGGACAGACGAGAACGGAACTTGTAAAGCTAATCTAAAGTAAGCGTCGGGTTTTATAAACACGCTTCATACTCACGTAAAACGTAAAGTTACATGTTTTGGTTTGAGGAAATAATAGAACATCGACCGCGGGTTTAAGCAACACAAACAATGTGAATTTTCGCTCGCTGACGTCGCGTCGTCTGCCGTTCCTTCTTCATACGTACGAAGTATTCCATTTCAGATGTGAAGTGAGGTATTCCGTACGTCGTATTTGTGCATAAGTCATAGGTCACGTTCACGAGTGCAAGTTTTCGTAATTTGAAAGAAAGAAAGAAAGAAAGAAAATACATTTATTCAGGACATTACACAACATTACACTGAACATACTAAAATAAAGACAAAACAAAAACAATAAATGTCAATGTGCGATGTCAGGAAAAGGTTCCGACTCAGCATAAGCTAAGGTATTTTTAAGTACTTAGCACTGATTTTCAGTCGGCACCCTGTCCATGATATCACGAACAATCAGACGAACATATTACATTAAAAAAAAACATACCACAAAAAAGTATGAGGCAGAAATAATATATGGCAACTCCAATGCCATTCAAACAAGAATTGAAGTGATGTGAACAAAACAATCCTACATTATCTGTGAGATAATCACGTGTGATGCGCATGCGCTCCACATTCCATTTTTGAATGTACCTTCTTCACGTTGCGTTCAAATTGGTGCTCATGCAATAACATACAAATGCATCAATAGCATACATGTACCTACGAGTATATTTAAACTATTTGTGGTTTTTCTTCTTATTTTATATTGTACTGATAACCAATAAATAACGTGTACCGACCAAGTACGACGTACTGTTGACGCGCTTGTTCACCACTGTCACCAACTTCAGTTGTTTGAAAAGACCATCACTACTACTCGATTGCGCATACCAGGCTGATTCCTTCATCCCCATTCCATCTTAGGACCACCAGGCGAAGAGAGTCACTTCACGCTTTTGTTGTGCACATACCACCAGTCCGCACAAAGCGCTTCGCTGACTTCTCCTTAGCAGTATGTACAATGAAAGCTTTGTACATACTGCTAAGGAGTGGAATTCTCTACCAGAATACTTATTTCCTTCCAATTACTACCTGGGTCTCTTTAAAACAAGAGAGAAGAGGCAAACGTGCTCCACCTTAGATCACAACTACGCTTACCATCAGGTGAGTTGTTGTCAAACGTGAGCCCATTTAATCATAAAAAAGTCTCCCTCACTCACGGAACGTTAACGTGTTTTACCTTATTTATGTTCCTGAATTTGCCATTCTTGCCGTAATAGAGCAGTTTTCCTTTACTTCCTAATTAAAACCGTGTTATCTTCCTACTCACGGCTCGCAGTGGTGAGTCGTGGCTCAAAGAAATAAATGTGGACAATCTCTCCATCTCCACGAACGTCATGGCTGTTTAAACTCCTGGTAACTCCACAATTTTCAAACTCCGTGCCGTTACATGTTGATATACGTAATCATCTGCATGGTGTCTCGGTAAACACACGACACCAGATTTTGCGGCGAGAACTTTGATATTGTTACACGCATGCCCCACTAAACTTGGCCTTCAGTGTTTCCCGAGTAAACCCCTCACAAGCAAATATTCGCGATAGCAAATATTATAACAAGTATATAGTTTAATTTGAATATTGAAGAGCCTTTACTTTGACAAACTCAAAGCATAGGCTCTCCAATATTCAAACACTTTTTTCACTTGTAAGATTTGCATATGACATCTTTGGTTCTTCTTGAAACGACTTCAAAATAATGGGAGATCCTTAATTCTACTGTAGGTTTTTTTTTGTATGTTTGTTACGCGATTACTCCGCCAAAATGGCCAAATATAAACTGATTTTGATAATTCTTTTTTTGTTTAGTAGGTCATACTTCAGATATAGTCCCATATAAATTTTATCGATTTTGATTCAGCGCTTTTTGTACAAATGAACAAAATAAAAAATATAGGTATAGTCTTAAAGTCAGTTTTTGTTTATTTTTTTCTAATTCTATGTAACTAAGTGGCGAGATCGGTCCGGATAGGCTCCGGATGATGTCTCCGGATGGCTATACATATAATCTGCGTGTCGTTAAGACAAGACTTTATAGGTTTCTTCGGCGAGCGTGCTACACTAGCGGTTAAACATTAATAAAAAAATAATAAACAATGTTCTTATACATAGCTACTCCACCAATATCATTCGAAAATTCCCAGATTAACCGCGATAAAGAAACTGTGACCTGAAAAATCTTGAAATCAGCGTCACAAGTCTGTGTGGCTGAAATCATCTAAGCGGATACAGATCGAGTGCGGCTCGTTAGAGCCCTTGTAACGTACAATGGCAATGGGACTCGAGCGGTGCTTATCTCAACTGTGTGCTATGAGAATATCTCTACTGTGATCTCTACAGTTGAATGTTGATTGCAATCGAGATCCGGCTTGGGTTATCGCGACTTTGCTTTTTCAAATTTAATTTTAATGATAGATCAATAGATAGATAGATATAACTTTCATTTGTCTCTTCAACACACATGTACATTCAATTATAAAACAGTTAATTCTTTATATAAAAACTAGCGCATACCCGGCGTGTGCTACGACGCTAAAAGAAATACAGCCTAATGCATTGTTTTAGTGGTCCAAAACCATCTTCGCATTATTGCCTTTCTAATGAAACCGGTTTGGGGCACATCAAGGGCTGCAGGGCTGCAATTGTAACGGGTAGGCGTGGTGCTTACCATCAGGTGAACGACTTGGTCGACTCGCCACTAAGTAAAAAAAATTACGCCTTTGTAGTACTCGGCTTAGTCGTATTTTTCAAGCGGAATCTTTTGTTAGACCAACACTATTGAACCCAGACACTGACCATCCACTACATAGTTCGTCCCGAAGTTAAAAAATAAACTCCACCGACCCCGCGTTCAAAAGATCGTCCACTCGTCGTAGTTTAAAAATAAAGTTAATTTCCAGTGCCGTTGTAAAGTGGCAGCGACACTGAAAAAGCTGTTGGTTAGGGCACATTCACGGGTGGTCGTGTGACAGGCTTGTGCGGAACAGTAGCAAAGATGAAGTCAGAGTAGATACTGGTATAGTTTACTGGTGGTAGGTTTCTCGTATGCGAGAGGCCGTCTGGGTGGTTACCACCGCTTTGCCAGTTATTCAGCTGCCAAGCAGTAGTGCGCAAGCATTACTGTGTTCCGGCTTGAAGGGCACTGCGTAATTACTGGGCATTATGAGACTCAACAGCTAATTGTCTCAGGGTGACGAGCGCAGTGCAGCGCCACGCAGGATTTTGCAAAACAAAGTACTGGGTGGTGCTGTTATTGTTATGGGCTGGCGTGTTGCTTACCATAAGGCAAACGACCAGCTCGCCTCGTCATTCGGTTACTTAAAAAAAAAGATACTATCTAAGTATACATTTTATTATTATTGTGATGGCCATAGGCCAAAAATCGGGAAAATAATTACTGAATCGGTCTCCGGGAGGCTCTGAGGTACATTTTTGATGTGGCTACCAGACAAGCAAAGGAAAAGGCGTAAGCCCACTCACCTTGACGCTGAAGAGAGAAGATATAGTGAAATATAGTCCAAATCCCCGTGCTGGACACCGGCGCCGCCGGTGTGGTGTGGCGACTCCGAATTTCCACACATATAATATGCACTCAACCGCTCTCCACAAGAGCGTTTTCAGTTTTGTATAGTGCACGAATCTCTTTGCGCGCACTACTATGCACCAGTTCCCTTTTAATATTTTAATTTGTTAATGACTGTATACGCAATACGCACTTTCCACAATGGCGGGAGCACAGATGACACAGGGCCCGCTTGCGAGCGTAGGAGTTGCACATACGGGGTTCACACGATGTCGCAGCGCGCGCTCTTATTGGCGGGCGCGATTTATCGCGCGAAGTTTAAGTGTGCCCTTTACCCAACCTTGTATTGACTGGTAACCCAATCGTTTTAAATAGCCCAAACAATTATAATGTCGCTCTTTCTCCCGGTCCTTTGGAAGGCTTGCGCAGGTACACATACATGAGTCCAACTCGTAGAGGCCTCTTAGAGCATTTAATTTAGATATGTAATGTGCACTTATCGGAGACTGTCTCTAAGTGCATCATTATTACATACATAGTGTACATTGTTAGTTATTCTTAAATTTCATATGATAAAGTGTCATTATTTACAAATATAAAAAGTGATAATGACTAACCTACAACACAATATATTCTACTCTCTATTAAATTATATCTCAAAATTGTTTAGTTGAAATTCATAATAAGTAATTGTAGTTTAGCGTATATGTAGTTCTATTAGGTTTGAATAGGCAGTCTGTTTATTGGCTGCCCTGTGCCGCGGCTTTTCGGGTTTGGAAAATAACGGATAACCGGATAACAGTTTTAGGCGTTCCTTTGTACGGGAGCGCATTTCATTCAATTTGGCTTCGACAGTTTGTTTACTTTGAAGTCACGGATTTTTAAGGCATTTGACACATATTTTCGCTATTTGTACACTCGAAGAGGATTGGCGTAGGTACATTTCATAACAGTTTTTCGGTGTTGTGGGACCATGGACCTTATAGTTCTTGGTTTCCTAGATACACGACAAGAGTGAACAGGTTTCTTCTAGGCGAGCGTGCTACATCTTCGACCGCATCATCACTTAACAACAGGTGAGATAGCGGTCAAACGCAAGCCTATAAATAGTAAAAAAATAAATACAGATTTGTTTCCACATAAATACAATCTGGGTGTGTTCAAATCAAAAGTGAACAAGTACTTACTGGGTAAGTGTGCTACATCTTCGACTACATCGTCGCTTCCCATCGCAGTTCGCAGTTCGCACTTCGCAGGTGAGATCGTGGTCAAACGCTGACCCAGTCAGATGTAAAAAAATATACAGATAATCCTAACTAGGGGCCAGAATCTATTATTATATTATATTTTATAATTATAATATATATCTATGTGATCTTTGGGATAAAAACACTAACGTACCTCTACTATTGTTTTGCAATTATTATTATTAAAATTTCTGTCCGAGATGTTAAGCTATAAAATAATTCTTTAATTTAGATTAAAACGAGAAAACCCTTTGAAACCTTCAATCCTTTTATCTCAACTGTTAAAACTCGTAACAAACTGATTATAATATTAACAAAATATTTATTTTATTTATTTATGACAATCCTATTACGTTGATGACAACAACAGAACCACAAGTTTGTTCGTCTATGATAAGTTGGTATTCATAAAATTAAAAAGCTGTTACAAAGAAATCGTAAAAACTGCAAGACTCCAAACAATATTCTCAATATTCTCAATGACACCACAATTACCCCAAAACCTTATCAGTTTCTTGCCGTATATTCTGGATAGTGGTTCTTTTTCCGATACGGTGGTAGAGTCATTGTAATAATTGACGTTCATAAGAGCGTCTGTGATGCCAAATTGAATAAAGAACTTTGAACTTTGAGACCATTGAGGTAGTGTCGGTTCGGCCTCAATGTTTGAGACGTATTAAGTCCATAATTTTGCGGGTTACAAATATAGCTATAGGTATATAGGTAAGTACAAATTTGTTTACCTTTTTCTCCATTTATTCACGTGCGCGATCTCTATACAATTTATTGAGAACAGTAAACACAACTCTCGAATTACTTGACACGTGAAACACTCATCAACGTTTATATGATTGGATTCTTCCTGAACAGAAGCGTACTTAGGAAAGGGATTGGGGTGACTGGGAGGTTCAAGTTATTACTTCTATTTCTTAATAAACAAGTCTTGTTTGTAAAATTATATTCATCATAAATTAATGTTAATGTTTAGGCAAACGTAATGTAGGACGCCCTCTGGCTAGATGGAGCGACGACCTGCGCAAAGTAACTGGCAGCAATTACATTAGTAGAGCCGAAGATCGGGCTCAGTGGCATGCATTGGGAGAGACCTATGTCCAGCAGTGGACTATAACGGGCTGTTGATGATGATGATGATGATGATTCATCATAAATGTCAGTAATAAAATTCAGCCACTTTATCATAGAAGTCGCGCATCGCAGCTCACTATCGGAGAGTACCGAATTAAATTCCGGCGCCAAAATAAATAATTTTGCGGGTAGGTAGGTATTCCATGCGTTAGGGGTTTTGTGATACGTACTTCGTAGCTTTGTAGTTAGTTATTCTAGTAGGGTTAGAAATCTGCAGCGGCTGTGCCAGCGCCCAAACGGAGTTAGGATGGCTTTGGTAGGTGCGTGCGAGGGAAATTCACCCCATGCGGAACGTCAGTACTTATCGCCCCCATACAGAATAATAATTAGAGGTCAGATTCTTTATAGCTAGGTAGTTATGAGATCGGGCTTAATTAAATAAATAAATAAAGCCCAACGATCACATACATAGATCTTGACCCATAACTAGGATTCCCTGTATCTAGGGAACCAGGAAGTATGAGGACCATGGTCCCACAACACCCAGACACGAAACAAATGCTTGCGCTTTTTTTTTTCTATGCACAAACATTTCCCCGTCACGGGAATCGAACCCACAAAATATCACATGACTGTTGCTTTGGCTTCACCCCCCTACAAAATGTTCCTGGCTACATGTGCTTGAGACCGTTTGTCTACCGTTCTTTTCGTATCACCGATTCGGAAAATGGATTGAATGCGATCTCGTATCGGATCAGCAACGTCTGAAGGTTACGTTACAAAGATCGAGCGTTATTCTTAAATGAATCTTATTTCTTTGATATTATTTATTTCTGATAGTCTTGAATTGAAAAACAGCGCTGCGTTCTCATCTACGATGTGATCACAGCACATGCTGAACTTACTCCGTTTGCACTCTGACTGTGGGTACATTTAATTTAATAATAAATAATAAATAACGCCCAACGATCACATACATAGATCCTGGCCTCTAACTAGGTGTCCCTGTATCTAGGGAACCAGGAACTATGAGGACCGTGGTCCCACAACACCCAGACACGAAACAAATGCTTGCGCTTTTTTTTCTGTGCACAAACATTTGTCGTGCCGCGAGAATCGAACCCGCAACCTCGGTGATGTATGAGATTTGAGCCAACCTGCCCAACCACTACACCACAGAGGCTGTCACATTGCTTATGTAGGTATAGTTTTAATTAGATACTAAGTACTCGAAATAGCTGTGTTTCTGTTGTTTGTTGTTGCAATAAAGAATTTCTTATCTTATCTTATCTTGAAGTATTATTTTGTCTCGTAAGCAGTTGAAATCAACTTCTTTCTTTTCGTGTCGGTACGTGGACAACCCTGGTGTCGGAGTTTTATACCGCCCGAAGGCCTCCGTTATGGCCTAATGTCTGTTGTCCTGAAAATGGAAATGGTTGTCTTGTGAACGTATTTTTAACTGACTACAAGAAAAGGAGGAGATTCTCAATTCGTTTTTTTTATTTTGTTATCTCAGAACACCGTCATTTATAAACCGATATCGAAAATTTTGCTTCTTTAGCGTTGGGTTCAGTATAGCTAGAAGGTGGTTCCATATAAATTCCATAGATATTTATTTATTTATTTATTTATGATATTCAACTTTGGACTTCGAAGATGTATACGTCAGAATTGAAGTCGGTTTTTGTTATGAAATTAATTATGATGAAAGAGAGCAGTTCCTCAGGGAACAGGGATACATTGAATTATATGACAGCCTCTTTGGTGTAGTTAGTAGGTTGGGCGGGTTGGCTCAAATTTCATACACCACTGAGGTTGGGGGTTCGATTCCCGCGACGGGACAAATGTTTGTGCAAAGAAAAAAAAAGCGCAAGCATTTGTTTCGTGTCTGGGTGTCGTGAGACCATGGTCCTCATACTTCCTGGTTCCCTAGACACAGGGAATTCTAATTAGGGGCCAGGATCTATGTATGTGATCGTTGGGTTTGTGTATTTTTTTTGTGTATATATGCTGGTGAAGTTACGGGTATCAGCTAGTTCAAATAAAATTAATTAATGAATTGATAGTGTAAATGGGATTCGAAAACTGGTCCTAAAAACTGGTCTTTTTTATGTTACTAGCAAATCGTCCGCCTGATGGTAAGTACCATGCTTGCCCATAACAATTGCAGTGCCACCCAGAACTTTTAATACCATGAAAAACACTGCGTAGCGCTGCATTTCGCTTATCACCCTGAGACATCTGGTCAGTCTCATATGCCCAGTAATTTCACTGGCTACAATTCTCTTCAAACCGGAACACAGTAATGCTGACGCACTACTTCTTGGCGGCAAAATAACTGGCAAAGCTGTGGTATCTACCAAGACATACGAAAGACCTACCACGAGTCACAAACCAAACACTCAGCCATTCGCCTGACCCCTTTACAGCTACAAAGCCGCAATAATAAAGCCAGTTGTTTTCCAATAAAAGCAATCAATAGAAGTTTAAAACCATTACCGAGTTTACCTGCCCGGTCGGAGGTCGGGCCACTTTAAAACCGCAGCTGTACCCGCGTTCTCAATAATTTATGGTGTAATTCTGTCATTGGCTATTTAGTAAAGAAACGGAATTGGATATTTAACATGTTTTAATAGGTGGTCGGTTTTTATATATGGTAAAGATTTGGTATAGGCCTCTTCTGCAAGAGTCCGCCTTGAGAAATGCCCTTGGGACATTACATACTCATACTTTGTCGGGGGCCGGAGGCGGAGGCCGGATCTTAATAACCCAAAAACAATGGATCACTTCAAACGGTGTGTCAATCGTCAACTGAATTAGTAACACGATATTGGTGAATTGTCCCATTTACCCGACTGAGTGGCTACTGGTAGGGTTACCAGTAATTGGAATTTCGGTAGAGGTTACATGTAACTAACAGATCTACGCGGTTTTAGCCGCGCAAAATTAGGTTTATAGTTGCTTATGGGAAACTGTTCATTCTTCCATGATGAAAATTATATTTTGTTATATTCTATTAAATTCTATTTCCTATTCCAGAAACTACCACTACTACTGTACTACTGTCGTACTACTACTACTACTGTACTGTACTGTAGTACTACTGTTTTCTGGTGGTGAAACAATAAAGAGTTATCTTATCTTATCTTATCTACCTATAGTATCCACATACAATTATAATATACGATTATACATACATACAAGTAACACTTACACACACACGGACATCGGACTTTCAATATTTATAATATTAGTAGGATAGGATTGACTAAAAAAAAAATAGCAAGTGCTTATTAAACGTCAAATTTTTATAACCAAAACAAAATGAGTGAGTTGAAAAACCTTATAAATAAGGGGGCAATGGCGATGGCTCGTTTGGCTGGTCTTGATTAAACATTTAAGTTTACCTATAGGTACAATTTTTGTTTTAATCAAGTGACTTCGTCCCTCTTTGTTTCTCGTCCATCTATCTATCACTATCATATGTATGTAGATACAACAAAGTCGCTTTCTCTGTCCCTATATCCCTATGTATGCTTAAATCTTTAAAACTACGCAACGGATTTTGATGCGGTTTTTTTAATAGATAGAGTGATTGAAGAGGAAGGTATGTATGTATAATAACCGTGCGAAGCCGGGGCGGGTCGCTAGTCTATCTATAAACAAGTAAATAAAAATTAATTTCTGTTCGTTAGTAGAGAAGGACTGGACCAATTTCGCAATTTTTTTTAGATGTTCGTAAAAGTAAGTTTTTATGGAAAGACAAATTGGAAGAGTTGCCTGGAAAATTAGGAAATTCGGGAGAAATTGAAAGTGCTTTCCGGCGCGTGTGAAACCGCGGGACGCAACTGAATATGTTTCAAGTTTTCTGACATCAAAATTAAGCATTCTATTTTTCACTGTTCTTAGAACAAAACGGGTATCAGAAGAAAATCAGCGCCGAGTTGTGAAAAACTCTCGGCATTTTATGCTGAGCTGAGCCCATTCGGCACGCTAAACATACATTTAATATTTATTATTTAAGTTTATTTTTGTTTGTCGTTTTTGTGTGTCGAATAAATGGTTTTTCTTTCTTTCTTTCATTCAACGCCGCTAGAAGGAGTCGACGTCCCAATACAACTAACAAAATAGTCCAGTACTCATTACAGGATTCACCTTTCCTGTCCTAATTCCACAGACTTCACGAGCACCCTAACCAGTAAATGTGTTTGCAGACCCTTATCTCAGCGCTGTGTGGTTAGCCACTGCTTTTTGTGGCTTCCGTTGTAAAATGATCCTGCTCGTAGGTAGCTTGTACTCTTTGTGTGACAGTTAGCCGAGATTCGGGAAACCCAAATATAAATAGTATGTATTTCGCTTATGCCACAGAATACTAAGGGACAGAAGCATCACTCCGCAAAGAAATTTAAACAAATAGCGACTCTTGCTATGACGCAATAAAATTCAATTGAGCTCGCGTAGCGCTGCATACCTACCAGTCATATTAACCTACAGAGCGCTCTTTCTATCACATAGCTCTTATCTCTTCTGACGCGGCACGTGTAACGACGCGCGACCCGCCGTCGGTGTCCGGCTATGTACTTGTAGCTTCGTACCTACAGTGCGGAGTGCGCTAGGCCTGCTTATACTATGTTTGGCCATGATGTGGCCAAGGTTGGAGCACTAATCCATGTAAGGGAAACGGCTGTTCAGTAACTGTTCAGACCCGTCTCGCTGATGGTTTACCAAACATCCCGAAATTACTAGGCATATATCTTAGGGTGACGAGCGCAAGGCAGCGCTACGCAGTACTTTTTATTGGAATTTCAATTGTCATGGGCAAGCGCGGCGTTTACCATCAGGCGAACGACTTGCTTTTCATTACCCAGTACCATGAAAAAAACACGATTAGGTTGCTTGGCGCCAGTATTGGACGTGAAGTCTCGGTTTGATGAAGCTATTAAAAGATGGACCACTGTATGGAGTCATAGTTATGTTTTTGCTTCTAGCTCTCTTACGCAGACGTGAAATCGCATGTAAAAGTTAGGTTAGGTGTCAATTTTCATACAAAAACAACCAGAAGGTAAACTCACGGGTTAACCACGATTTAACGTTGGCACAAATAGACTTTGTTGATCTAGATATGCTAAGTCATTGTTAATAGACCCGAAGGCACATAAGTTGCGCGAACGTTGGTATATGTTCGTGCATCTATTTGGTTAAAAGATATTATCTATTTGGGAAAAAGTTAAATTATTAACTTCTTTCCAAATAGCTTTTCCAAATACAACTCTCTCCTTTGTTTCGTCATAGTAAGGAATATACTTAAGTTTTATCTTACTAAAACAAAATAATTTGATCTTAAAATGAAACTATCGTAGAGGTAATGGAGTAAGCGAAAGAAGATTTAAATTTTACATTATATTAAGTTCAGTGCATAAAATCCAAACGGATCATCAGCTTAGGTTTTCTAGTGTCCTTTACACAGTACGAGCTACCATGCGAGTTATGATACCTAATGTAAGTTGCTTTCAAGTAGGAATTTCTCCTTTTTTAGACGTCACAAGGCTTGTGTATTCTGCCAGTAAATAGGCGAATGCGGCATTCGAAAAGCCTTTATTTATTACTAAAAAATATTACACACCACTTATTAAAACGAACTTAAATAGACGCAATTGGACAAACTATTGGATAAATAATAAGCCAAATGCTACAGTAAAAACTAAAAGAAATGGTCGCCGTTGTTTAAAAAAATGTGTGGTTTTACTGCAACCTTTTGCATAGTTTTTTGATTATTTTTAAACCCCTTTTTTTATTTGCCTATACGTATGTACGTTCTCAAAGACTCAGGCGTTGCGCGTTTTAACAATCAAGTACCAACTAAGTATCCTGTACTTCAGGCAAGTACAACTAAAATAAATAAAGAAAATTCATTTCACAACCACAAAAAATATATATTAAAATAGATAGATAGTACATTGGTACAACGTAGCAAAAGAGGATTATTGAGTGTAGGCCCGTTGTCCCCGTAGGCCTTGTCCCCGCTACGGGGACAACAGGACGTCATTATATTTTCGTAGTACGGATCGTAGGTCGTACGGAGAATACAATACGGAGAATGGTGGTAATGAGACGAAGATACAGCCACTAGGTTAGGTTATGTTAGAACTGTGACCACACAGCGCGAGCCGAGCGAGCGAAGCGAGCGTGCTACGGCAGCGGCCGGCGAAGCGCCAGAAAGTAGTTTTCCCATATAAAGTTTACTTTACTATATCAACGGAAACAGAGTAAGGGGACATCGGGACGTATTTTATTAATAATTTATTAAAATACCACTGTCCCCGTTTAACGGGGACAGGGCTTACGCGGACAACGGGCCTACACCATTTTTTGGTCAGCTCAAATGTCTTATGTCATTGAGAGTGTACGCTGGCTTTCAGCAACTCCAAAAGCGAACGGATACTATCTAATAGCTGCTCGCACTGTGCAAACTCCTACACGTTATTCCTAGAATATTTTGCATTTACACTCGCCTCTGAAGAAGCTGATATTAAGAATTTATTTATGTATGGTAATATAAGATTTACGTAGTAAGAAATGAATGGTAATATTCTTGCTTTATGTGAGACGTTAAATGATATTGTACTTCGTCAAGGTTTCACTAAATTCTTTCATTTTCATTTGGAAAAAGTGCGAAACTAAAGTTAAACTGTTACACAACAATACATAAATGCAGCTTATGAAATGTTTGTCTGTATTTCTGAATACTAACTAGTTCGGGCATCACGCAATAACCACTAATTGAATTGGATCCGGCCAGACAGGCAGAACTTTGTACAACCCTAGCTTTGTTATTATCGCAATCGGTACCTACACTAGAAAAAAAATTACCATTATTTGATGTACCAAATTTACTTAAATATTTTCTAAGCAAAGTGGTAAAACCATTATTCAAATACCCTTAAAAGTAAGCAGCTAAAATATATACAAAGGGAATAAAATTAGACGAGGTTTAATAACAAGATAAAGCCCTCCAAATTAAAATATTTACGAGTAAGTAACATCAAACGAATTCCACTAAGGTAATCCTGCCTACTACTGAGGACTGAAAGAACCGGAAATTTAACGGTATTTGAGTAAACGGTATAACATAATTGGTAATGCGATTTGAATGGTTGTGGGTTTCATCGGTTTTATCGAGCAGTAATTATGTCAGATATTCAGCGCAACACCTGCTCTTCCTTGGCTTCATGCTTCATTTCTTACTATATTATGACTTTTTTTTATTGTGCACTTCTATTTACCTCCTAAATATTACAATCCTGTACCTACGATACGATATGAGATAAAACCAATACAAATACTGTATTCTATACCACTTAGTATTACTGTTTAACCGAAAATTTACAATGCTTATTCCATTTAAGGAATCTGCAAGCGTCACTGAATATATAACTAAAAATCATTATTACGAAAACAGTTGTCTGTATTGAAATGTAAAATAGCTCTACATTCTCGTAAGCATACGCATATATGTACATGTAAATAAAGAATATAAGCAACTAAATATTGAGGTTATTCTGTCCTTACTTTCAAAAATACGAAGGCGAATTATGCGGGCGTATGTTACAAGATGATGAATTAGTTTTCTGTAGAATTACAAATTTCTTTATAGGAATTCAGGATCTTGCTTGCCCTTAATCTCGGGTGGTTGATAAGAGAAAAAAAAAACGACCGCTCGGTTGAACAGGGTGTACAGGTGTAACTTACTTTCGTCTGTATAAGTTTTTTTTTTTCTCTTGATAGATCCATGTTTGGCCACTATCTCGCCTGATGTGAAGCGATGATGTAGCCTAAGATGAAGCTCATAGATCTAGAGAGAGACGGCAGTTGAGCGGCTGCTCAGACCCGTCTCCCCAATGGTTCACCGAACATCATCCCGAAACACGACTAGGTCGCTTGACGGCATGTATTCTTGGCTTTAGTGATGTTGTTTTAAAAGTGAGGGGTACCTATACAAACGTATAAGTTTGACCACTATATATGTCTGTATGTATATAACTATATAATAGCTTAAAAATAAATGATCGCCCTGCTGCAGCTGAAACCAGTTTCGATGATGGTTTTGCGGTCATGTAACCTATTCGTTACAATCAATCGTCAACGAAAGCTCTATTGAAATATAAATAAGTTTTGACAATCAAAGTTTATATCGATCGATATGAACATTATGATCTAAATGACAGAAAAAAATGTAGTCAAGTACATAACCTAACCTAAGAGCGAGTGTGGCTCAGTGGGAGCACGTGCGCCTTTCGATCAGACGCACCCGAGTTCGAACCTTGCTGGCCCCGCACCACTGACTTTCTTAAGTTATGTGCGGATTTAACACTCGCTCTAAAAACGGTGAAGGAAAACATCGTGAGAAAACCGGCATGTTCAAGAATTAATCACAAAAATTCAAGGACATGTGACATCCACCAACCCGCACTGGGCCAGCGTGGTGGATTATGGCCCATACTCTCTCTACGAGGGAAGGTCCGAGTCCCAGCAGTGGGAACGTAATGGGCTGATGATGATGATATGTCTGTCTGTGGCATCGTAGCATTTAAACCGGTGAACCGATTTGGAACCGGTTTTTTTTAATTTGAAAGCTGGTTTTCTACCGGTGGTTCTTAGATATGTTTTATCGTGTCGGGGGTTTTTAAATTTTTAATTTATTCTTTTTACCTATCTTATTTCTGTATGAACAGGATAACTTCTGTCGGGTCAGCTAGTTTTAAATGTCCAACATGGAGAACTATAAATACAATTGTGGCGAATACAATATTTCATCTAGTCACTGGCAGATGCTCAAGATTTGCGACTCCCGCCAAATTTTTGTCAAAAGCCGTTATTCACTGAAGCTAAGTTTTAGGGAAATTGCCAATATTGTGCAAACAACCTACCCATTTGGTTTCGTTAAGAAACTTATTTGATTAAATAATAACTTCGTCTGGCCAAAAGCTCTTCCAAATATAAACAGAGCCAGAACGTTCTTCGTTCAGTATTCATGCAGGATTGGTCTGGGACTTTGGACCTTTCTATACGGCGCTGGCGGCGGTTTCCCTTGATTTTACATGCACGTTCTATATATAACCGGGTTTTGTTAAGAAAGTAGGTAAGCGTACAAAAGATTTTTTGTTAGTTCAGAAACTTAGATAAATCCTCAAACATAATTATTATTTCAATGCGAAACTGAGTATGGTAGGTTTTTGTTAGGTGCGCCCTAAACGAATTAGATTTTTTTATACAAAAGGATGGCGTCACGTCCCTGAAATCCTTAGGGAATAAGTAGAAGCAAAATATACTCTACTTTTTTATGTAATTGAGTTAAGAGACTGGCACATCGTTCACCTGGTGGTACTTCTTCTTTTCCTAAAAACCTACATAACAAATTTCATTAAAATCCGTTCCGTAGTTTTTGCGTGATGATTTAATTAGCAGGATACGTGTTAGTACATTAAAGGTATCTTTTAAAAATCATAGCTATGCAATATCCTCCTAGACACTGAAGTGCGCTCATCACCCCGAGATTAAGTTAACTTTAGTCGAGCCGTTGTACTTAATGTACCCAAACAAATAAATTAATAAATAATGATCCCACAACAGCCAGACACGAAACAAATGCTTGCGCTTTTTTTCTGTGCACAATCATTTGTCCTTTATTGGGAATCGAACCCAACCTCAGAGGTGTATGAGATTTGAGCCAACCTACGCAACCACTACACCACAGCAGCTGTCGAAAACGGGTGTACCTACTTATTATAGTGTGTTAGAGTTATAGCTATTAGGTATAGTTAAGTTGGTCAATCTCAGTAGGCGATTTCGTTGAAAATAATAGCTTTTTCTACTGACGTCTGCAAGATTCTCCTCCCAAAAAAATATGACGCACGTAATACCGTCCATAATACTCGTAAAAATAAATCGTGGGTAAAAGTAAGTCATTTACAAAAGCCTTGTTTTAAACTGCTACTAAAACGTCACATTTCCACCCCACTCTACACTAACGTCCTGTTTACACGCGACAGCGTTCCTTCAAGTTCGCGCCCCTCGCGTAAACTTAATTTAAAGCTAAGGCTCGGTTTACACGGTGCGGTGCGAGTGTGCGCGGACGAGATAAGCGTGTAGCGTGAGAACTACTCTTGCGTATTCTGTGGCTGTAGTGATTAATATACAAACACGTCAGATCACGTATCTAGAGTATAGTACCTATAATGATTATGCATGTTAGGTACTTGTTTTTTAGGGTTCCGTACCTCAAAAGGAAAAAACGAAACGATATGGTTTTAATTTTAACTCGATACCTCCAGTCAATTACAGTGCAAGCCAAGATAAAACACGGCCCCCAGCCCAGCTATTCCTGACCAAGGTGGCGGCGGTCTAGGTAACGGCGGGGCAGGGGGTGCGAAGAATCAGCAGGAGCAGTCCGCCATAAACAAAAATTGACTCTGGCTACGTACAACGGACGCACGCTACGACTCGACGAACACCTACTGCAGCTGGAACAAGAACTAAAAAACTTAAGATGCCTTATATTCTGGGTTTGTGTGAAGTCCGAAGAGAGGGCGAGGACACCAAAACCCTAGAATTGGGCCATCTTATGTATTTCAGAGAGGGTTGGTGGATGTCACATGTCCTTGAATTTTTGTGATAAATTCTTAGACATGCCGGTTCCTCACGATGTTTTCCTTCACCATTTTTAGAACGAGTGTTAAATCCACACACAATTTAAGAAAGTCAGTCGTGCGAGGCCAGCGAGATTCGAACTCGGGTGCGTCGGATCGAAAGGCGCACGTACTCCAAACGAGCCACACTTGCACCTCGAAAAAAATAGACAAGCTTGTAACTGACTATTTCGCGTCGGTTAATGACGAGGAGAACACAAGATATATTTCCACTATCGCTAGTCGGAAATATATTTCGCAAACAGAATATTCCCGCAGACGCCTACTTAGCGAGAACTGCAGATCCGAAGGATTTGCTTTTCTCTTGTGAATAAGATTTTCACGCTTGAATACAAGTAGGTACGTAGTTATTGTGCTCTGTTTATTCGCTGGAAATAACTTTGTATTTGATAGTAAATAAGAGTACGTAAGTAAAGATAGTAAGCAAATACTCAACAAAAAGATGAGCGATTACGATATATAAAATTCCATGAGTAAACAAATAAAAGTAACCATACCAATAATAAACTTATGAAACAGGTATATTTTATAAAGACTGCCTAATACCCATTTATAATTATATTAAAAGCATAATATAGGTAGCAAAAAATTGCTTGAACATTGATATTTTCACTCCGAAATTCAGATTTTATACTAAAATGTTAAAAGATATCCTCTATTCCAAACCTGACAGTCCAGACTCAACCATTGTGTCGAGACTGGATGCTCCATAAATTTAAATTTAATTTAACACTTATTTATATTTATAGTGTTTGTGCTGAATGTGCATGTCTGTAAATGTCATGTTTGCAGATGTGCACATTTTGCATAACATAAATTGTATTATTATTATTATTACCTATTTGTTTTATATAATCCCGAAAACTGTCTCAGCTTTGTTTTTTCTGTGTACACATATTTTTGGATTACAATCTAGACTCAAAACTTTATGATAGTTAGTTATAGGTCTGTATTGATTGTAGTTTGTTTTGTGTATATAATAAATAAAATAAATAAATAAATAATAGAGAAGCTATGAAGAAGAAGACGACCAAAGCAAAGATCCAAAAATGATCCAAAATAAGTCATGGCTTAAAGGACATTGTATCAGGGCCAGTAAAAATATAAAAAAAAACTAGATAATTATTTACCATTCAGATATCAATTTCCTTCGTTCTTGATCTTTCAAAGTTCGAAGTTCAAAATTCTAAAGTTCTTTATTCAATTTTGGCATTACAGACGCACTTATGATTTTAACTAGGTACAGGCAATAGAATAAGCAAGAACGACGATATAAGAGACAGTTACCTAACCAAAAGCGACAACGTAAGTCCCGACGCTTATCTATAATTGTATAGGTACTTATTTACTTACTTTTCAAAGATTTTTTATATCCTAACTTTTTATTATTATAAAATTTTGAATTTTGAATCGCAAATTACAGATTATTTATTATTTACTAAACTAATACATTATATACGTTTTCTTATAAACAATATTAAACTCATTACTATAGGTAAAATATAAAAATTTATTTAAAAAAAAGCGGATGTATTATTTATATATATATTTTAATATTGATTCATTTTACATTTCGCTTCCCGGCAAGAAAAGTGTCACAACACATATTAGGTACAAAATGACATATTCACAGCATTAAATAGCGCGTATTTCATTTGTCCGGGTGAAAAAATTTCGTTATTATGTTGCGCATGGTTACCGCTAGATGGCACTAAGTTCTCTTTTTCACGGAGCCGTTTTGCTCCGAACACCGGCGTGAACAGTGTCACATTTGTGTTAATACGGAGTAGACGTGTACTTTGTCGCCAGAAAAGTGTTTTAACGTGTGATGTGACTTTTTATCGGTAAGTTTTAAGTTTAAATATTAGAATTGTTACTAAAAAGGCGGCACAATCTGTGTTATGACTGTATTGTTGACGAAAAAGCATTGTAAATATTGCCAAATCATACAAAAAACAGACATAACATGTAAAGGGTCTCTTTTTTTACTGTTTCTGATCTATAATCGCAATTTAAGGGAATTTATAAAAACGCAACACATGTAATGTCGTTTTTGTTGTAAACTTTTATAATAATCACAAGTTATATGTTGTGTTCGGTCTTTTTTTCTGTATAAAATTGAACTCAATCTTAATGCCACGTTGCGTATTTTGTTTATTTAATAGTACTAGTTTTTACTAATTGTTTATTTTTTTAGAATCAATATGAATAATAATAGTCGGGCAGCATTGATAATGCAACTGGCTAGCGAGAAATTTAACGAACAAAATATGCAAGGTTAGTGTTTTATATTATAGTCAAATATAAATAAATTTAATGTAACGCCCCGATGTTCTTGTGGTTTATGTACCGGACCATGATCTTGGGTTCGATTCCCGGATCAGACAAAAAGTATTTCGAAATTTACTCTGGTTTGTAATCACCGGAATTTGCTAAGTGTAATGATTTTTCCAGATCCTATCATTGTAGTGGTGACATTAATTTAATGATGGAGGTCTTTGCCTTGCAGTGAGACAGGCTGATTACTTTACTTTTATGTATTTTTATCAGCTGTTTGTTTGACCATAATACAGTTCGGAATCAGACGGCCGCATGTCAGTTGTCCAGGGATACTTATTTATTTTGTTTTTCAGATCTCGACACATCTACTTCGAAAAAATGTGAAAATAAGCAGCACGAAACTGAAAATCAAAACATAATGCATACGCAATGTACAAGTCCAGGTATTATTGAGGATATAAGAGAACCTTTTTGTACAGGTTTGTTAATATTGAACTGATATTTAAATTGTACTCTTACTTTAAGGTTTGATAAATCAAATTACTCTCATTGTTTTAGATGGAAATACAACATCAGATAAAAAAAATGTTTATTTCGAAGACAGTGATGACAGTGTTAAAGACCCAAATTTTAAAATTGACTGTGGGTATAAGATTTCTACCTCAGGCAGTAGCGGTGGTCGGTCGACTATAAGAAAACGTGTTAAGCGGAATTCACCAATATTGTCGGAAGAGGAGCATCAAATCCAACCTTATGTAAATATCGGTGCACCAGAGAATTTGGCTGTGACTCCTTCTACTTCAAAGCAATTATTCCTGCGTTTAGATTTACCGGTAAAACTCAACCACAAAACTGAACCATAGCTTTTATTTCCAAATTAATGAAGAGCCTATTCGAGTATGCAAAACTTTTTTCAGGGCAACACTAGATATAAATGATCGTGTCATTAGAACAGTTATTGAAAAATCTAAAGACGGTTTTCTTGAACAAGACATGAGGGGCAAACACGGCAATTATAGCAAAGTTGCAGAATCTATTCGCCAGGGTGTCAGAGATCATATCAATTCAATACCAAGAATGGAATCTCACTACATAAGAAAAAACTCGTCAGGGGAATATATTGATGGGGGAAAGTCGCTCAGTGATCTTTATAGAGATTATAAAACCTTGTGTGACTCTAATAACGTGCCCTATGCAAATGAAACATTGTACTCAAGAATTTTCAATGGTGAATTTAATATCAGTTTCTTCAAGCCTAAAAAAGACAGATGTGAACTTTGTGTACGTTATGAGAACGCCCAAGGTGATACGAAGAAAGACTTAGAAGTGCAGTATTTAAAACACATTGAAGAGAAGGATCTTTCCCGAATTGAAAAAGACGCTGATAAAAAAAGCTCTGGTCCAAATAAAATGATTGCAATTTATGACTTACAAGCAGTCCTGCAACTTCCACGAGGCAATACATCAATTTTTTATTACAAATCCAAACTCAATACCTTAAATTTTACTGTGTCTCTAATTGGTGATGATGAAACCGATTGTTTCTATTGGCATGAGGGAGAAGCAAACCGCGGAGCCGATGAAATCGGATCTTGTTTGTTCAAGTTTATTGAAAATAGTGTGGTAAATTACGATGGAACAGGCTTAGATCTAATATTCTACTCTGACAATTGTTGTGGTCAGAACAAAAACCGATTCATAATTTCGATTTACTTGTATGCGCTGTTAAAATTCCCTATAATAAAGTCTATAACACATAAGTACCTAATTACTGGACATACACAAAATGAAGCTGACTCTGTTCATTCAACAATAGAAAAAAAAATACAAAGAAGACTCAGGTCAGGTCCAATTTATGTACCCAGTCAATACGTTGAAGCTATTAAATGCGCTAAGAAGAAAGGCAATCCCTACACCGTGATAGAAATGTCATCTAGTGATTTTTATTCGTTGAAGCGTCTGTCTGAGGATATTGGGTTAACTACAGCAAAGTTTTTTAAAATTTGTGAGGTGAAGATTTTCAAACTGTTGCAGGACGATCCTACGAAGCTGTTGTTTAAAACCTCTTTTAAAGATCATCAGTTCTCCGAAACAGTTTTAACGCGAAAAAAAAATCTTAATTCAATATCCCTCAAACTCGCGTATCGATCTAAACCGAAACTAGAAAATAAACTGAAGGATCTATTGGATTTATTACAAAATAATCATATTCCCCCTTTTATGAGTCTTTTTATAAGTCTCTTAAGTGAGTAATTTAGGTTTTTTTTAGTTGATTGTAAGTTCACGTAAAAAAGAATATTTTTACCTATTAAAAAATTTGTTTTGATTTTTTTTTCTTATTTTAAAAACATGTTAAATGTTATTTTTTCTTATTGTAGGTGCCTAAATTTTATAATTAAAGACAGTTAACCAATAAAAGTAATGATGATGATTGAATTTAGACGTATGTTTAAGAAAAATAATGTCATGTTAGTTCTAAGATAATTTTTTTATATTGTTATCTGCCAACGAGTGAATTAATTAAGACTGATTGTTAAGTAGGCCAAAACTAGTAATTTATAACTAAGAATTTATGTTTTTGATGTTTTTATTTTATTTTAATGAGAAGTTTATAATTTAGTTACTTTTTCTTTATTTTTAATTAATATTGAAGACTTTTAATAATAAAAGTAATCCTGATTACATACATTATAATGTGTATTATTTTTTAAACTACAGAAATTTTAATCGAAAAAAGAGTCATAATAATCATCAAATTAAAAGTTTCTTGAAAGTTAGTTAAACAAAAATACATTTTTGCTATTAAATTTAAAGCCCTATAATAAACATATAAATAAGCTATTTACACACCAAATTTCAGCAATCTGACTATTATAGTTTTTAAATTATTGACGTCTACATGAACAAAAAACTATTAAAGTTACATTTTCTCGAAACAGTGATTTTTGTATTCTGACACTTTTTTTGCCGGGAAGCGATTTGCTATTTACCCCCATTCATATTATATTATTCTAACAACAACCTACATAATATTCAGTGGAATTACACGACATATTTTCATTGCGTTTCAGTTTTGAGATGAATTTCCGCAACTTCACGCCTGATTCCATTACATTCGTTTTACTGGTTTTTCATTGTTTTATAAAGCCAAGCTAAAGCCAAATTAATATTACCGCCTATAAAGTTAATTATATTTGTGCCGGTCGGGCGCCTGGCCTAGCCAGAAGAGTTCATAACAATTGCAACCATAACTTTAAATTTCAAAGCTTTTAAATGTTCAGCGCTCATCACCTGAGACTAGCTTTCAAATCGCAATTTCGTTTACGACAGCAAACAGTAACATAATATTAATAACTTTTAACGGCACTCAGTGATTAGACGAGTTGTCGTTCGTCTGGTGGTAAGCGCCACACTGTCTATAACATTTGCAGTACCACCCCGAACAAATATTACTATAAAAAGCTCTGCGTGGCACTGCATTGCGCTCATCACCCCGAGACATCAGATATTAAGTCTCATATGCCCAATAATTTCGCTGGCTACAATGCCCTTCAAACCGGAACACAGTAATGCTTGCACACTACTGCTTGGCGGCAGAATAAATGGCAAAGCGGTGGTACCTACATAGACTGCCTCCCGCATACGAGAGACCTACCACGAGTACCTACTTACTCTATCTATATTACATTTTACTCTCTACAGTTTGTAAAATAAACGCCGGAACTTACGTCGTCGCTTTCGCTCGTTACCAATTATTAAATGAATCTAAACCAATGTGCTTAAATGAACAAACTTTATTTTACCATCTATTACTTAGTTTTAACTAGGTAGGTACGTAGGTATAGGGTAGAGCTGTGGTAGAGAATTTATTGATCCGTCTCATAACTCGGCGAATTTCCATGCCAAAACCGCAAAACTAAAAGCGTAATTATTTTAATTAATTTCCAGTTCTCAAATAAGTAGTCACATTGGTACCTATTGTATAACTATACTATTATTTAATAATGAAATGAAAAGAAAACAATAGGAATATCAATTTAGGAATCGCAAAATGTATAAAACTCTGTAACTAACATGCAATATTTAAGACCTTATGACATGTGTTAAATGAATGTATATAACTGCAATAAATAAATGAATTATGAATTGCAATTCTATAGACCATTCATCATTAGTCCTAGGTACTTAGACCAGTAATCTAATAAATAAAATTAGTGATTACATAGAAGACAAAGATGCATGGAACATTCCGCTTCTGCCAAGTAGCCAACTGGTACATAAGAAACACAATATTGTCAAAAACAAACAAAATATTGTAACAAAAGTTCTGAGAAGAAAGAAACTGAACTGGCAAGAAACTTCTTGTCGTATCTTCTGAGTAGTGGTTCTTTTTCCGATACGGTGGTATAGTCATTGTAATAAATAATTGACGTTCATAAGTACGCCTGTGATGCCAATATCATTATTGACATCATAAAGAACTTTTGATTGATTTATTCATTGATTGAATCGAATGCCGGTAAAGTCGATAAAAGGCTAGCAAATATATGTGTATATACACAGAAGAGATAATAATATGTAGATGGTATTATAGGTTTATCTTATTAGTGTGGGCACAAAAGGTAAAGGTTTGTCTGGAAGAGAAAAGGTTGTTTGGAAGAGATCCCTCTAAGCGAAGACAAAGATGCATGGAACATTTTGCTTCTGCCAAGTAGCCAACTGGCACATAACAAAAATAATATTGTCAAAAACAAACAAAAGATTGTAACAAATATTCTAAAAAATATGCCCCTCGGTTTCTTGCCGTATCTTCTGAGTAGTGGTTCTTTTTCCGATACGGTGGTAGAGTCATTGTAATAATTGACGTTCATAAGTGCGTCTGTGACGACAAAATTGAAATAAAGACTTTTTGATTGATTGAGCGATAAGATTGTACTACCCTAGTTATAAGGTTTATCTGTAATGATTTCTTTTATGTTATTGGTATACAATAAAGAGTATTTGTATTGTATTATATTGTACAAATTGACCCGAAAGGTTCAATGCTTTGAAACTGTGTTGTAATAGTGTAGGACTAGGAAATTGTGAAATTGTGGTTATTACCTAGGTACACTGACTACGCAATGAAAATATGTAATGTAATTATATGGTGATGTCGACACGCCAAACGCTGTGATGCCTCGTGTAGGTACATGACGAAACACGTGTCGTACAGGATTGGTTGTTGTTAGGGCTTTTGTTATTCATTTAACATTATTATGTACTAAATTTATTTATTTACATTATATGCCTTATTTTTATATACAATATTAAACTACTTATCATATTTATTAACCGACTTCAAAAAAGGAGAAGGTTCTTTGTGCGATTGTTTTTTTATATTTTTTTTATGATTGTTACCTCAGAACTCCGTCATTTATGAACCGATTTGGAAAATTATTTTTGCGTTTTGTTCAGTATAGCTACGAAGTGGTCCCATATAAATTTCATCGATATTTGACTTTGGACTTCGAAGATACAAAGAAGTCAGTTTTTGCTTTTTCTAAAAATTAATTATTATATTAAGAAAAGGAGGGATTTTTATTTATATATATGTATTCAATTTAAATTCATTTTACATTTGCTCTCTACCCTACTCTACCCATACATATAGCTAATATTATTCTAACAACAACCTACATAATATTCAGCGGAATTACACTACGTATTTTTATTGCGTTTCAGTTTGAGATGAATTTCCGCAACGTCACTTGACTACGCAAGTGCTTGCCACCTACGACACGACTAACGTTCTTTGAATTTGAATAGGGTAAAGTAGTCACTCTTGACAATAAAGGGACTTTTCACTAAAACAGATTAGTCTATCAAAACAATTTGCTACACAAACAGCTCCGCTCAGTCACTACAAAGTATATCGATATCTCTACCCTAACATTTTCAAATCAATGCTGACAATTTCGGAAATAAATCACAAACTGGATCCAATAAACGCCGCGAACACAGGAACTCACTTAACGTAACGTAAACGAGGTAGTACCTGAGAAAATTATATGAATATTGGGAATTCTTTTGTTTGTTTACGTTCGAGAAGATTATACTCAGCAAGATGCTTGTACTAAGTGGCAAAATGCAATATAGTCCGTACAAGTCTTTTAGAACCTATTGCATTGCAACATAGTAAAACTTAACGAAATTCGTGTATTTCTGGCTATTTTTTCGACTCTTACTGGCCATAAACAAACCATACGGACTGGAAAATAAGCATGCCATTACAAACTGCGTGAAAGCCAGCCAGCACCAATTTTCAAAAAAAGAATGCTTGGTTATGGTTATTCCCGCCATAAACTTGACATGTAAATTAAACATGGCTGCGTTTCGTTTGAAAACCCTGTCCGCAATACGCCGGTGCCGGTGCCGCATTAAAAACTAACAAAGTGAAAAACGAACGACCAAATATCTAGCTATCTGCAGGTTGAATTATGGTCCCTTGTGCGGTGGAGCTTATGAAATATGAATTACTCTGCCATATTGCAAGAATAGCATATTATTCGGCAATACCTACTTAGGTACATAAAGGATAAAGGTATATCTATAATACGATGATGTCATTATCATCGGTCTACTTTATTACCTACTTACACAGAATACTAAGGGACAGAAGCATCACTCCACAAAGAAATTTAAACAAATAGCGACTCTTGCTATGATGCAATAAAATTCAATTCAGCTCGCATAGCGCTGCATACCTACCAGTCATATTAACCTACAGAGCGCCTCTCTTTCTAACGCATAGCTCTTATCTCTTCTGACGCGGCACGTGTAACGACGTGCGACCCGCCGTCGGTGTTCGGCTATGTACTTGTAGCTTCGTACCTATAGTGTGGAGTACGCTAGGCCTGCTACTTACCTACTCAGTAGGTATTTACTTACCTTAATTCTTTACAACTGGCAATATCTATACCTACCTACCTACTTAATAGATATTGTTAGTAAGTAAATTAGCCATAGATTCTCAATATTGTAACACTTATTGTGAGAGAAAATAAAGGAATTATTATTTTATTATTATTATTGGTAAATACCTACTTTTATCTTTGTGTCATTGTGTGAACTATCCTAACCTTTGCATTTGCATGGTATACCTATTAAAATTTTTGAGTGGCACTTCAATTGTCATGGGCAAGTTTGGCGCTTACCATAAGGCGAACGGCTTGCTCGTCTCATTGCTCAGTAACATAAGATAAAATTGATCTTAAATATTACATCAATTCGAACTTCCAAATAAGTCCCAAGACACATTTATTAACGTTGTAAAGTGGCACTACGTAATGTCGAAAAGTTTCAAATCCAACAATATGTGGGTACTTCCGGTGAACAACGATCTGTCGACAAAAGCTGACAAAGCCGATTATGGCACCCAGTAACATAACCAACGCTGTCGGGATAAAACGAGCTTACTCTGCCAGTTTAAATCTTTTTTCGAGTAAAATCCAGTTACAAAGTTCAAATTTAATTGATCATTCGATATAAAATTCGATCATACGTTCAATCGAGCTACACATAAATGCATCAAGTTGGCAGACACACACTCAATACCTAATATTATTTATCGTTAATCCTGATGGCTCAGTCAGTTTTCTTTTTGAAATTAAAATATAAGCAATTTTTACTAACCCTTTTGACCAGTTTTGGCCAGGAAACAATAGGAATACCATTATGTGAGCTGGTAACCTCGAATAAACGGGTTTAAGTATATTATTCAAAAATGGAATCGGATACATATACCCAGGTATGAAAGGTACCTAACTACCTACCGTATTTGCATTAGCCGGGTCCACACTGGCCAATCCACGTTCTGATCCACGAACAAACATTTGCTTCATTTGATTTATTACCTTCTAACTTGCTACATAACGTCTCGATCTTTTGTCGTTTGGATCAGGCGAGGCGCCTCTGAATATCCCGTAATAGTGTGTAGTAATTTTTAGTAGCAAGACCTCGGGGCCGGCTTAAGACGCGATGGCTTATCGTCGTAAATGCGAACATTTATTTTTATTCTTTTTATTTTTATTTTTTTTGGGTGGCTAACAGCTATTGTAATCTACTAAAATAATTATACAAATTTATATAAAAAAGCCAATTAAAAGCCTCAACAAATAGCAGTTAACTACAAAATTACGAATTTTTACAAAGAAATAAACTAAGAAAAAAGTAATGCTAGATGGCAACATGCAAAGCCATTTACAAATTGCAATGCTTAGGTATGTGATGACGTTAGGGCTGTATTCACAGCCAGACTGAGTGTGAATAGATCTATGTTGGAATGCTCAGACTTCGCAAGCTTATTAAACGCTACAGAAGAACCTAAGATATAAGAATTCCTTCGAGTTTTAATAAGTAATTAAAGCCAATAGACACCCAATGCAGGATGCAGAGAACCATGCAAAGTGGAGAGAAAGGAATAGAAAAGCGGACCCCGGCCAAAAACCGCGTATGCAAGGCAGAAAAGAAGTAGTAATTTTAAGCGAAGCATTCGCCCGTTGAAAAAAATAAGAAAAATAAAGTGAAGAATTGTATTGTATAAAAGTGCAACAAAGATATACAAAAAGACAATTTCATACAATTCTTCCTTTAAAACACAATCACGTGTGCGCTTATATCCGTTCCCGTCCGAGATAAAGCCGGCTCAGCCCACGATAGCAGTTTAAAACCGGACATTTTCTAGAGTTACCAGAGTAAAAAAATATTTACCTCACCAGCCAATTTAAAGAGGTAACTTCGAAAGGAGCTTGTGTTTTATGAATAAACTAGCTGGTGCCTGCGACTTTCCTCGCGTAAAACGTGTTAAATTGTGATAAGAATTTTATCAAATCCTATGTCCTTCTTTGGGTTACAGGATTTCTCTGTGCCATTAGGTCGGTTCAGCCGTTTAGTCGTGAAAGGTAACAAACTGACACAGACAGAGTTTTGTATTTCCGCATTTATAATAAAAATGAATTAGCCCACAAGCAAAAAAACCGACTTCAACTCTGATGTATGTACCTACGAAGTCCAAGGTTGAATATCGATGAAATTTATATGAGACTATGTTGAGGCTATGCTGAACCCAACGCAAAAAGAATTTTCCAAATCAGTTTATACTTATATGACGGAATTCTAATCTATTATCCTAAGAGTACCTAAATTATCACGTCCCATATGATTACAATTTACTACATTCGTAGATACTCCCACTTAGTACCTACCTACACTTGTTAAATACAAATAAGTTTGTTTTATCTCAAAAACAACAGAACAGCAACAAATAAAATAAAAAGTTAACAAAGTAGGTACAGTCATTACCCATCAACATCACTCTAAATATTACATGACAATAATTATAGAATAGTAGTTATCTACCTAACCCTTAAATTGTGGTTGTGGCTATTGCAAAAACTCAATAAACCTTTTTTCTCTAAAATTCACACAAATAACTAGGCCAGAGTCCAGTCCAATAACTAGACAGAGCACTAAGCATATCGACTCTCCTAGACGGACACAATAAACCTAGAGCAAAATAACCAACTGTCCTGAATTTAAATTAGGTAACCGAAATCGGCCGTTAAATTAGATTTATTACTCGAACTGTACGTTACTGTAGGTACACAACACCTGCTCAGTTGCCACTGTGAATTTATTCAACTAATTCTGTGCAATACTTCGAGTGGCTGGATACTTTATCTCAGATGCAATGAGTAGAAAATTCCATTGTAACAATGAATAGTAGTGATATTTTTTTGCTGGCAACATTGTAGGTATAAATTTTGCATTTTTTGGCGGAAATTGAAAAGGAATGTGGCTGGTTTTGTTTTCTACCCTCTTAAGTTTGGATCTTGAGAATTTGTTTTATTATACAAAACTCGATAGGCTATATTCGCTATTTAGATCCCTGATCATAAAATAAGCTTTATTCCATAGTTACTTGCTGTTACTCAAACCTGGGTAGGAAGACTATACCTTCCTAAATATTCTACAGGAAGAGCCAAGTCCCTTTAGAGTTATAAATATGGGCATTTTATGACGGCTAGAAGAATGAATTTCTGAAAATTTGTGTCATAATTTTTTACTGTCTTAGGGAATTTCATAGCTTCGCGTTCTTTATAAATTATTCCTGTACCTACCTTTATTGTACAATACAAGCAAGCCAGACTGCCTGTGGGGTTGGTTGAGTCAACTCATATCTTAGATACAATTGGGAGATTGCGGGTTTGATCCCGCTGGGCAAATGTTAATAATTTGTGCACACCTACCTTCACCATGCAAATATGCATTAGCTAAATAAATTGTTTCGTGTCTGGATTTTGTTGGACCGTGGTCCCCGTCATCGTAGTTCTTGGTTCCCTAGGCAGGAAATCCTAGTAAAAGGGAATCTTGGCTTTGATTATATTAGTATTTACTTTATATCGTCGTGCAACAATATGAAATAGGAAACCTATTTCTTAGGGAACGAGTTACGAGTACCCAAGCTCTACTGATTGACAAAAAGAGGCGGGTAGATACCTCAAATAAAATATCCAGCTGGCAGTCTGCTCGACGGTTGATACCTGTCTCTTTATATCCTCGCGAACTGTGAGCCATTATGTCTACTATCGCCCTACCACATGACCCCCTTTGAAATAAATCTACCTACTATATCTATATAAAAACCCGTAGATTTCTTTCTCTATATAATATTTTCCGCCTATTAAGCCAACACTGACAAAGTAACAACACGTTTACGATACTTATACTTATTTGCGGACCGGGTCACGCTCTCTTCCGTAATATTGTTAGCCGGATGACGTGACGATAACTTGTTATTAGACCGGACGTGTCGTAGATAAACGTGACGTCCCTCGGGAAATTTAATATTTCGTGGTCTATGCATACCTAACTTTATCGGTTACTGGCCTGTACCTAAACATATATATATCTACATATTATTAGAGCATTTTTGACCATGAACTTACCTGATAGAACGCAATGAAGGAAGGGAAGAATAAATAAGGCCAGAAGGAAAAAGTGGGAAGAAGGAAGGAATAGGGGCATCATAGCAATGAGGGTTCCATTTTTTACTCTTTTAATGTGTAACTAAAATACTAGCCATGTTTAAGTCGAGCCAGCTTCACACAATAGGTAGAACTGTAAAATAATACACCTAAAAGTATTTCTATACCATTTCTATATAGCACCTAGTCGAAATATTATATGTAAGTAGATATTTAGTTAAATCTATGTATCTACAGTTACAAAACATTGCTTTCTGTGCTTTTTATCTTTAGGTAATCATATCGTCATCTCCCATTAGGTGAAATTAAGGTCAACACTTGTTATTTAATCTAACCTAAATTACGCTATAAAAGAGCTACATAATCTCCTCTGTTATACTTAATAGTATCACACAACATGCTTCCACACATTTAGGCGTCACTAGAAAAATAAGTAAAGACACGTGATTATGTTTGCACGCCGTCTCGCCTTTCTCCTAATAAAGTTAACCCTCAGCGTGCCGGATAATGATAACTTGTTCATTAGACCGGACGCGCAATAACAGACGACGTGACATCGCAACGGAACATGTCTCTAGAACTAACTTTATTTCATTCGCAACGCTGAAACATCCGGACTCGTCGACATTACCTATAATTTTATACCTTCAGTGCCTTACAAAGAAAGAGACCGCTAGAAATGTAATGAAATGAATGTATTTCACGAAAGCACAGTACATAGTGGTGTTTTTAAAGTATGTCGTCCTTCTACTTTGCCATTTGGCATGTGACAGTCAATTGATATAATAGAGGTATTAAAACAGACAGAGGTGTAGGTACGTAGCTACTTCCCGAAATAAAAAAGCAAGTAAACTCTACTAAAACACTAAAAAAGTAGTAAAGAAACTAAAACACTAAAAAAGTAAGCTCTACTAACTATAGCGTGCTTTAGCTCTACCGTAGTTTAGGTCTGCTAGTATCTACCTATTGCTACAGTTATTGTAAAACTGAGTTATAAGTGATAGAACCTACTATGCTTTAGTCAATAGTCAAATAGTCTAAAGATATTTACAAAAAATGTACTTTTAAAAGCTACATCATACAAATCAATTAAAATACTGAAAAAAATTTAACTTAAAATATCATGATCTTTTTACTATACTATCGCTTCAACAACTTTTATATAAGGTAGGTACTCCAACAATAGGTACATAGATCTATTATTAGGTACTTTATTTACATGCATAGCCTATATATGTATATAAGTATGTACATACACAGAATACTAAGGGACAGAAGCTTCACTCCGCAAAGAAATTTAAACAAATAGCGACTCTTGCTATGACGCATTAAAATTCAATTCAGCTCGCGTAGCGCTGCATACCTACCAGTCATATTAACCTACAGAGCGCCTTTCTATCGCATAGCTCTTATCTCTTCTGGCGCGGCACGTGTAACGACGGACGCGCGATCCGCCGTCGGAGTCCGGCTATGTACTTGTAGCTTCTTACCTACAGTGCGGAGTGCGCTAGGCCTGGTACATACGAGGAACTAAGTAAGTACATAATGGAACGTACCTCCAGACAGAATTTTATAACACGTTGGACTCTTATTGAATAGAGAAAACATGTCATAAACTTAATAACGAATCGCAAGCAACTCCAGAAAGTAGGTTAGAGATAACCTACTATCTAAATAAGGGCTAAATCCGAAGGCTCAAAGCGGAACGAGCCCTGAGCTTTATTACATGTTTACTTATGTATGACGCTCTGTAGGACGCCTTCATATCGTGTAGAGAAACGTCATTTTAGTCTCAGATGTATGTGAAGAATATTTGGTACAATTACATAGACAGCGTGTGGTAAAATTTTGGGTACTTCAGGACTTTTACACTTTTGACAGACAAGTACCTTTTCCATTGCAGTGTGAAGTTTTGAAAATACCCGGTGAATTTTGGAGAAAATAAAAATTGCACTTATTGGAAATATTTTCTTTTAATCTTCTCAAAAACTTACGATTTGATCATTTCTTGGGGGAAACATTCCTGACGGGAAAAATCGATTAGGCGCCTATTTGTTTTTTTTTTATAATTTTTTTTAGCTGGTTAAACTTTTCTTCAAAAATCCACAGATAGTTTTTATTTCTCAAAAATGCATCCGATGTTTAAAAATAAATAAAGATCCTATGAGATCCAAATGAAGAACCTACTCTGAAGATCCCAAAATGTTACCTCACCCGGATATTTAAATGAAACTACATAATATAGGTAGACATTTTGGAACTATGTACCTCGTATGTATTTCGGATTTCAGCCATCAAGGTATATCGTTGTATAATTCTTTTTGAGATAAGGTTAATTAGATTCTAACGAATCGGACTCGATTACCTACCTATTTTACTGGAATATTTAAAATGCATTATTCTAGCTGAAGTTGTCTTAGGAACCTATGTAGATAATTGTTGTAAATAAATTGCTAGGCTTAGTAGTTATCCATGCAAGTAACATATTAACTGGAACTATTTTTAAAACTATATTTTCTTAGGTTATAGGTTTCGCGGCCTTTACCAGTAGGTAGTCCTTTTCTTACCTCGTACTTGCTATCATTTGAATTATTACCTACCAGCTATTGCCCCAGAAACATGAATAAAAAAGCTTTCACTGTAGTTTCTTATTTTTGCAGTGCCTCGCTTCCCTATTCATTTGCAATTTGCCACATCGCGCGAAATTATAGGTTCTGTCTCAGAGTGCCACCGCTGCCGCTGGGGATAATCTAATTCTGAGTTCTGTCCAGCCCCTCTACCCATATGTCCCTCAAGCGCCAATCTTATATCAGGTTGAGGTCAAATTAAGGTATAGCTTCACTGCGACTAGTGAGATCCGGTCTGATTATTGTCGATTCAGGCAAGAAATCGAATTAATCTTATTAATTTATATCTACCAAAATACCTACGATAACTACAAGTTTTATATAGATAAACTTAGTGGGACAATATATGGCATTTTATGACACTGTCACAGTGAATCTACACCCTAAACTGAGCTCAACACGACATACGATTGGCGCTTGAAGGACATATGGGTAGGGGGGCAGGATTGTTGTGCTGAGTGCTGTGGTTGAGTATTTATGATAGAAAATTAAAAAAATGTGAAATATACATTTTAATTATCTATCTAGTAATTTACAAAATTTCACATACAAAGAGTAAAATGTAGTAGGTATGAGCCTAGCCTAGAAATAATAGCTTCTCAACTAGAATGTATTATGTAGGTTCCTAGATACTGATGGTCAAAGCACTGGCAGTCTAAAAGTGTCAATGAATAACGGAAAAAAGTAAATATTGTATTATCCAAACATTTTGGCAGTTCACACATAATTTATGTAGACTTTGGAACGCCACAGTTGGCTAACGGCTTTACTCGATACGGAAAAGTGCTTTTACGCCAACGTCGGCATATGCCGACTAAAACCTTTCATAGCTTGGCATAGAAGGCACGTCGTACGCTTTCGCTTTTATAGTGGCGCTTAAAAGGTTAATTTACATATAATATATGACCAGAATGCTGGCTCATATTTGGGTCAGAAAATCAGCATTGCCATTCAGCGTGGCAATGCGGCCAGCGTTCTGGGCACTTTCCCTTCCACCATAGGCCTTTTAGAATAATTGTATTATATTTTGTATATATATTTAAGTTATTTTAGTTCAGATTTAGATATTTCTTTGTTATAGATTAATACATATACAAACTGCAAAAAAAAAAAAATATGACCTAATATTTTGTATTTATCAGAATTTATGACACATGCTTATAAAATATTGCACAATAGGTAAATATTTATTACAGGATGAGCTCTATCAGAGTAATGAGTAAGTATTGTACTAGGTAGTGCTAGATAAACATTGTTATAATGAGTATGATAAAAATCTACAGAAAAACAAAATTTGAAACTCCACCCATCCTAATAGGCACTATATTACACTTCAATTTTTTAATGTTTTATGTATGTATAAGTACTGCAAGTACACAATAGGGAATATGCATGTATTTTTTTCATGTATGAATCTATTCATTATTGAATAATATTAATGAAAAAAAATGTTTAAAAATTTTACGGCATCACTCGTCAATAAAATATTTAAATGAAAATTTGAATCAATTTAAATCAACATAAACGCGCCTTTTGAATGTGACGTCAAAAGGTGGGGGCTTAGGATCTCCTCATTGGTCCATCTATGCTACATGTGTGTGTCAATAATTTACCAATGGAATGGGGGTTTATGTCAAAAATTTACCAATAAACAGCGATGCGCGTGACGTCAAAACGTGGTTGCACGTACTCAAGTGTTTTGCGTTTACATTCCGTTTCTCCAAAAATAAGAAAAGAAACATTGAAATACAAAAAAACTACGCAATTAATAATAATAATAATATCAGTACTAAATGTTTACAGGAGTAATCTATCGTAAAAAGTGATTTCCAGATTTTTCGACAACACATGCATATTCCCTATTATGTAACTCAGTCAAGCAGCCACTGAACTGTATTAAAGCTGATATGCTGTTACAAATAGGTATTGGTTTGATAAGAATTTAACACCTTATTTATTACGCCACATACATATTAGGTATACTATTTAAATCACACTATCGTTTTTCTATTGTATGGTGGGGCAATCGGCCATTAAATGAAGAACGAGTTTAAAAAAAATACTGTGATATCAGGCCTTAGCGTGATGAATACAAGTAATAAAAAAATATTAACACTCCTTTAAAAAAAATCGTATCAATTAATTGCAGTTCACTGTCTTTGGCTTTGAATGAATCAGTTTTCAGTTATTTATACCAAAGTGGCGTGTTCAATATTAATCATAATTATATTATTATTCCAAAAATCTACACTAATATTATAGAGTTTGAATTTGTATGTATGTTGATGATATACTCTGATCTTGATCCGATTCTGAAAATTGTTTCACTGATAGAAAGTTACACTATCCCCAATAGACATAGGCTATTTTATTGTGTAGACACAAACTCATGGGTTTATCCAACTTGCCAGTTGTGTAATTTACATTCTTATGTAGGTATTTTGGGTCTGAAATATAGTACATTGCATTGCATTCATCACTCTGAAATATATAAAATGTCCATAATTTACACTAAACATTTTTGAAAATGTGTAAACAACCTTTAAAAACCTAAATGTAAGTGAATTTTCATTGTCAAATTACTTAACAATGTTGAATCGGACTTAAAAAATTGTTAACTATTCTTAATCCAAAAGGGTTACTCTGTTCTTGTCTACCCTTACATTAGGTGCACTTTTCAGTTTCTTTATAAACTTGTCAGCAATTCGGTCATCAATATCTCTGCCTGTAGTTTCTGAATACTCTGCTAATACTTTCTTCTGCAACCGTTTAAATGGCAACTCATTGCCTTTCTTCTGTAAGACGGAGAATATAACCGCATGCCAGTTGAATTTGTCGTTCACAGCTAGCTCACTGATTTTGGCTACATTCTGGTCGTGAAGGCACATGCTTTCTTCTGCATCTTCTTCCATGTCAACTTTGGGTTTCTTTTTCTGAGTTTTCACGGTCCCATTTTGTACTGCTTCTGCTCCATTTTCAGTCACTTCTTGATTACTTGTGACACTGTTTACAGTGTCTTGTCTTTTCCTCTTGTTCTTTTTACCTTCTCGTGTTTCATTTTCGCCATTTAGAGATTCAGTCCTGTTCTTCTTCTTTTTACCTTTCTTGCCTTCTACTTCCTCTTCTTCTTCCTCGGGAGGTGCTTCAGCACTTTGAAGTTCTGCTTCATACTTTTGACGCTTTTTCTCTTCTTTACGCTGTTTTTTGGACAATTTCTTTTCCTCAGCAGGGGCATCCTGACTATTTTCTGTATCTCCATTTTCTACTGCCTGACTGTCTTGACTCGTAGCATCTTGACTATCAGTATCATGATGACCATTCTCTTGTGTTTCACCATTAGTTTTATCAGCATCATCTTCCTTTTGATTCGGGGTCTGATTTCTCTGATTCTGATTAGCGAGCGATAGAGCAGCTAGTTTCGGAGATATCAATTCCCATGCTTGTTCAATTTCTTTTGCACCCGTCTTTGCACCACATACATTTTTGACAAAGTTAAAGAATTTAGGCTTCTTGCGTGGAGTGTTGTTATGTTTACTGATAGTTTCAATGATTCTAAGCACGTTTCTGGGAGCGTTTTTCTGTTCATCTAATACAGACTGCACCAAGTCTATCCAGGTGCTTTGTTTTTTCTCACCCTTTTTTTCTTTTGCAATAAATCCTTTGCCTGAATAGCGTTCCTCTTCCGTAACGCATTTTGTATGTTCCTCATAAGCATTGCCCCTGAAAAATGTATTGTTAAACTTTAGTAAAAATAACTTACTGTTTTTGTTTGCACAAATACTATTAATTGTACTAATTGTACTTCAATCTATCATTTTTTATACAATTATTGAATTGCTAATTTGACCTCTAAATCACCTGATGGAAACTATCCAAGAAATTATATTAATTCTAGTTTGACTATAAAGTGACTATTTAAAGTTAGCCATAACACACCGATGAATAAATAAAACGTACTTACAGGAAATCTTTGAAGCAGTCCATGCAAGACAAGTTTGGACTCCTGTTCCTACATTTAGTCATGCTGTAATGCTTCTCGACTTTTGGCTTCTGTACGGACTCTCCGCAGTAGCCGCACGTAAATACAACCATTGTGATGCAATTGAGAACTTCCACCACGTGTATTATTTATTTTATCAACAGATGTATTTATTAACCTCAAAACCTGTAAACAATTAATTAATCAACCTTCCGTTATCGAAGTTTTCAATGCCGTGATATTATGTGTGATGATTGTAATTCATGACACAGATACATGAGATTTATTTTAAATTCATACCGAGTCCGTTTTTAAGCCGAAGGATTTAGATTTGGGAAAATTTTAGAGAAGCTTCCGCTGAATTTGATCAACAAAACAACCATAGAGTAAATTTGTAACTAACCAAAGAGATTTTTTTTTAAGTTTGCCCGTTTGGGCATGCTAAAGTCTCTAGGACCATACCGCCATGTCTTACGTAGTTTTAATTTGATAGTTAAATATTCCATTTATTATACGTTTGCTGAGAATGAAAGTCAACACCAACAAGCCGAATCCTCTCCTAGTGCTTCAATAAAGAGGTGGAACTTTATTCAAGCTTTCCATGGACTATTTGGGAGAACATAAAAAGCAATGTTTTCTCTATTTTGTTTCATTTGCCTTTACGTTTACGAACACATAATGGTTAATATTCCACCGATATTACATATGATCACTCGAAATAACACTTGTTTGGAAAATAAAACAAAATCAAACTGTATCACTTTTCACTTCCCGCCAAAAAGTCTTTTTCCACTAAAATACTAAACGTCAAAATGAAACCATAGAGAAAAATCGTCTTTTTTTTGTGGGTTGATCTCAGAGTTTAGTGTCATTACTCTGAGGGGTTGGTATTGTTTGATATTCATGTCATTCCTTTCCTAACCGCACCTTGTGACCGATACACGATAACTATGCCAAGATTGCCAAGCGCCAACTGCTAAGTCAAAGTTAACATTATTAGCCATAAATATATCGATATCGACCAAATAACATTGGCCTTGCGATTCGGATTCGGATCGGCACATCCCTACGCTCGTTCTGCTGATCTGGCATTATGTCAAACTGTCAATGTCAAACTCTAAATGTCAAAATGACAAATCAAAGTTGTGTTGTTATGGGGGAGACTATATTGTACGACCATAATAATGTACGGCCAAAATTGCACAGCCGATATTGTACAGCCAATATTCCATGTACATCGGATTTCAAATACTCGGCTGGTTTTTCCTGGACGGCAAATATTGCCCGTACAAACTCGGTCCGTGCCGATATTGCACGGCCATTATTGCACAGCCAATAATTCATGTAATGGCTTCCAAATGTCAGGGTGTGCAATCCAGTCTGTACATTATTGGATGTGAAATACAGCCCTTGACGATTGTGGTACACCCAGTATTGTACAGGCAATAATCCGAAGCCGTCCATAGATAAAATTAGCATTTCTATAGCTGTCAACACGATGCCTCGTTTGTTTCAAGCGAGTCTTTGAAACACAGATTATTAAGGCTTTTTGGCGGGAAGTAAAAAGTGATACAGATCGATTTTGTTTTATTTTCCAAACAAGTGTTATTGCGAGTGATCATATGTAATATCGAATATCTACCATAACGTGTTTCGTACACTTGCAAGATTGTAAGCAAATGAAACAAAATAGGGAAAAACATTGCTTTTTATATTCTCCCAAAAAGTCCATGGAAGGCTTGAATAAAGTTCCACCACTTTATTGAAGCACTAAGAGAGGGTTCGGCTTGTTACTGATGATCCTCATAACAACGATATACGAAAGAAATTATTGTAATTTTTACAAACTATCAAATAAAACTACGTAAAACAAGGCGGTATGGTCTTAGAGACTTTAATCTGCCCAAACGGGTGAATTAAAAAAAAAAGACAGATTATTAATTTATCGTTATTTACTCAAGTGCAGCCAATCGAACGTGTTTGGCCCAGACCACCGCACCGTACCCGATTAAAAGTTGTTCATATTATTTGGACTACGCAAGTACGACCATGTCTCCGATTCCGCACTAAGCTCAAGTGGCGTGATCATCAACAATTTTATTCATACTTTAAATTCTCGTGCATTTGGGTCGTCACGTCGTCGTCAGCTGAATTCCTGCACATCACAGAAGTGATGAATAATCGTAAGAATACGATTATTTTTTTACAGTAGTAGCCGTTCGCGTCATGCAGCGTTCTCACTTAGTGTTCTGAACAGTTCTGAGCAAGCAAACGTTCGTCCACGTGGTAATATTAATCACTTTAGCGAGTGAATATATAATATATGTCTGGTGATAATCGCCGTCGCCCTACGGTTGCCGTTGCTCTTTAAACGGTGCAAATATGTTTGTCAGTGAAAATTAAATTATTCGTAAAATGTATATATTTCTGTGTCGTTTTACTTAAGTATCAGCGGCCAAGCAGTAATGCGCAAGCATTACTGTGTTCCCGTTTGAAGGGCATTGTAGCCAGCGAAATTACTGGGCATTATGAGACACAACAGGTAATTGTCTCAGGGTAACGAGCGCAGTACAGCGCCGCGCAGGATTTTGCAAAACAAAGTTCTGGGTGGTGCTGTTATTGTTATGGGCTGGCTTAATGCTTACCATCAGGTAAACGACCAGCTCGTCAAGTCATTCAGTTACATTTAAAAAAATGTAAGCATCTCATTGTTTCACTATAATCATAAAATGTTCTTAGGTATGGGGCATTTGAATTGCCCCATTGCTTTTGGCTTGAATATATATTCTCATATATGGAATAATCTACTTTACCTACTTTTTGGTTTCATGAACATTCTCATAGATATGGAAATAGATATGGGGCTTTCCCATTTTTTACTAAGACAATATAATTTAGTAACCTTTTTTATTAAATTCAAACTTTTGTATTCTTTTTAATTTTTCATAGCATTTTAAATTATAGTACTTAAATGAATTTTCATTCATGTGCCCCACTTCCCCCTACAACCTATCACACGCAAGATTTACACCCAGTTGCAGAAAAGAACTTAAAATTTAAAGACAACTATGTCATTTTGTCAAACTTACAACTAATGTAGGATTAATTAGTATTCGCAGCATAAATATTCTGCTAAATGTATATTAGCATTAATCAAATTAATTTTAGTTGCAAAATTCGATTAAAGCGATTCGATTCATCGCTTAGCACCTTCCAGTAGACAGCCAAATATTTATACTGCTGAATATTTTATCTGAGCTTAGCACACTACTCCCCATCGCTTGGCACGCCACATGAATGCAAACTGCGGCGGCTGTCTACTAATGCTGTTGCGATTGCGAATTGACAGTGTTCCGACCCCGTGCGTCTCGTCTGCGCGATTTCTAAGGCAGATTTTTAAACCAATTTTGCTTGATGTTCTTTATAATGTAATTAACCAACTTCTAAAACAGGTGGAGGTTTTCTATTCAATTTTATTTTTGTATATTTTTTATGTTTGTTACCTCCGTCATTTATGAACCGATTTGGAAAATTATTTTTGCGTTGGCTTCAGTATAGCTACGAAGTGATTCTATATAAATTTTATCGATATTTGACCTTAAACTTTGAAGATACATTGAAGTCAGTTTTCATAAAATGTGCCTATACCTACTTGTTTATTTGTATGATGTTGTAATTAGGACTTTCAAATGAAAGTCCTAATTACAACATCCCTACCTAAATTCGAGCTCAACACGATATACGATTGGCGCTTGAGAGTCATATGGGTACGGGGGCTGGTCTGCCTAATTTGATAAACATATCATTACAAAATATTTAGGTAAATAGAAGAGAACTTTTTATTATTATTGCATCTATTTTTATCTTAAAATTTTAAATAAGAAGTTACAAGTGTTTTATTTTTATACTAGCTTTCTCCCGCAACTTTGTCCTCGTAAATGACAAAGGAAGCCCATTTTCGTATTTTTACCAAGACCTCCACAGTATAAGAGAGCGCGTACTACGAAGAAGTCAAGCTTGACTTCTTGAAGATGCAGCTGCATCTTTGTAGTAACCTAACCGATTTTGATGTAGCATACCTTATAATCTAAGTTGAAACTAATGCTACCAAACCCTAAAACCGCATTAGATTTCGTTCAGCAGTTTCTGATAAAATATCAGATTGAGATAAAATTCAAAACACCGTGGCTTCGTGTTCAGTAGGTACCTACTCTCTAAATGATTGATCTCATTTGATTTTTCAAAAATATTATTAATGTACAGAATAGGCTGTTAGAGTGAAGTAGACACTGAAAAAATCGCTGCAAATTCAAAAAATATTAGTATCGCAACCCGGCAGTTAATAGGTTACTTGAAATGACCTAATTTGATACTTTGATATTCATCGCCATCATCAAAAGCCATAATAAGACAATATATATAAATAATATAGAATATAAATTTCCTAGGTCTAGATATAGATCTAGGCATAGGTATGTATTTTTTCTGCCGCCAAGCAGTAATGTAACTGGCACGGGTACTGCAGTAAGCGCCATAACAACTTTTTCATGATTAAATTTATCATTTTCTCGATAACTTCTGCTACTTCCTTTTGATTTGCTAGAATAGAACAATTCGATATTAAATTATAATGCACATGCGATGATTGTTGAAGAAACCGTCAGTTTTTTTTTTTTAAATAGACCAAGTACGAAGATTTGCCAGTAGGAGCAAACACAATCTCGTGCTACCGACCTCGAAACTAAAAATCCATAGCTCAGACCCAAACGTCATGGCAATAAAAATTTACAACAAAATTCCAGACAGCATAAAAGTTGAAAACATCGAATCAATTTTCTTAAAAAAATTAAAACAATACCTAATTAACAAATGCTACTACAACTTACACGAATTTTTAATGACAAGTAAATAGATATTTTAAATCAGTATACTAATAAAATTTATTCTTTTTATGACTATAAAATATCAATGTTTATTTAATGGATTGGTCTGCTCACTCCTATTACTCTTATTGCCATACCCTGTCAGGGTCATATATTATGTTAACTAACCTTTTCATAAGACCTCTTCAAATGTACATACATATATGATTGCAATAAACAATTGAGTATTGATTATTTTTCCTAATGTATAATAATAAACTATTAATGTTATTCTGATATCATAAAATAAGACAATATTATTAATAAAAGGGGATAAGAGTTGAGAGCCACAAAATATGTATTAAAGTATCAAAATATTTGGGCAATACTATATATGCCGCCTTGTAAACATTAGGGAAATACCATACCCCGATTCCGGTTTTCCCTAATCTTTGGAAAAATACATTGGGACTTAACTCAAGTAAATGCTTTTTTTTCGATTAAGAATTAATAAATCAATAAATTCAATAACAATAGTTTATTTTAAATTATTTATTTGATTATAAGTCGTTTCAGTTGTTTTTTTTTTTACATAATGTACATACAAAAAGATCGTATAGTAGTAAATTACATTGGAGTGAAACTAAGTCGTTAAAAATAAAATAAATCTGTGCACTAAAACGTGAGAAACAATTTATTATTAACAAATATTTCATACCTTGGGATCCTTAATTTACTCCATTATGGAGCATAATGCCCGGAGGTGGAAACACTTTAGTGTGACCATGTAAAAAGTTAGAAAAAAATCGAGTGTCTACCTTCGTTAGACAGACTCTATAGTCTGTGCAAAAAGAGCACTGGCATAACCAAACGAGGCTTCGACTTTGACATAACAATGGATTCGGAATATTGGCTGTACAATACTGGCCGTACAAAATCTGTCCGTGACAATAAATGCCGTACCGTATTGCACAGCCTGATAATTCGTGTACATTGAAAAAAAACTACTTCCGGCAGCGGATTATTGCCTGTGCAATATCGGCTGTACAAAATCGGCTCGGACTGTTATTTCGCATCCATTATTGTACGGCCTGGATTGCACGCCCCAACATTTGGAAGCCATGTACATGAATTATTGGGTGTGCAATACAGGCCGTACATTATTTAGCCTCCAAATATTGGCTGTACATTAACCGGACCCTTGTTATGGATTTGTAATTTTTCGTTATTTTGGGTGTGTCGTGTGGAAAACAATGCTGTTACTGTGACTTGATTTATAACAAACTTTTACACAAAATAGTAAATGAACGGTGTAGTTACTTTACACCAAAATGGCAGCTATTCATCCCACAATATTGTTTTGCTTATTCATCGGTAAGTGATGTCCAAAGTTTATGCAAATAGTTTTAAAAACTATAGTTCCGCGTGTATGTATTGTTTATGCAAAGTCTCTTTAAGTACAATTCACCAATAGGATTACCTGAGTTACAGTGATACCGTACACTTCAATACACTACAGTGCTGCTAAAAACATCTATAATGGTTACATACAATAATAATACTATAAGCTCAACATAAGGTCGACCGCCCGGCCGGAACTACGCTGTATGCGCTGTCTGACATAGCCCCGGTCCGCGCTCGCCCCGCTTTCTGTGTAATATGTTTCATACAAATTCATTCAATACGACACAGCCTGCGCAGCCCCAAAACATTTTCTGCGTGACTTGAGCATTAATCGTTAGATGTTATGATACAAGGTCAGCCAAAGCTAATCATCGTCATCAGCCCATTGCATAATGTTGTGACACAGGCCTTCTCTCACTGAGAGAGTATACAGGGTGAATTGTTCAAGTAGATGCCGAGGGTCAAATCCGAAACTAAGGAATAGTGTAAAGCTCAAAGAAGTCTCTGCCCCGATTTTGATAAAAATTATAACTGTATGATTGATTTTTTTAAACTGATTTTCTATTTTATTTATTAGACGGCTTAAGCCATCCATATATAGCCATCCTTTCTATATAATCTAAAGCTAATAGTCGAACATAAAATCTAATTCAGTTCATCACGCAATTAGAATTCTAATTGGATTTGTGAGATGGGTAACAGATTCGTAAGTCATATTAGCCTCTTACATTCCCACTGCTGGTACATAGTTCTATACTGACTGGGAGAATGTATATGCTATAACCCACCATGTGCGCCCAGCGTGGCTTGGTGAATATTACAACATCCTTGAATTTTGTGATTCTTCAATGTTGACCATGAAAGCAAGACATGCTGAACTAATGCATTGATTAATATTTCAGGTTTTTCCAGTGCAGCAAAGAGCACCACAGATGCAACTGTCAGACCTGAAGATATCATCATCTGGTGCACCACATCAGTGCTTGAACAGGAGAAATGCATGAAGCTCGCTAATGCCTCAATGCTGGACAAGGGACAGTTTATGAATGAGAGCATGGAGGGGCGAGGTTATGAGGACCTGTACTTAGAACTTAGGTGTAAAAGGGTAAGAGCTTTCCTCCACCGCAAATCGAAACTAAGAAGAATGTTTTTCAAAGATTTTTGCATATTACACATTGATTTAATTTGTTAACACTCATCAAACCTACTTTCATACATAAATTCATAGTTCTTACGTAAATAGTGCTTGAACTATTAAACAGTCTTCCAGAAACTAGATAGAAGACATTCTATGGAATAATTGAAAAATGTGTTATTCAATGAAAAGAATTGCTTGGAGAGTTTTGCACCAGGTTCTATTGTTACAAAGTTCTTAAAAAAGCTCAAATAAAAATAATTATTATTTATGGAGCCAGAATTATTCTATTGTAGGGCAAAGGGCTCAGACTGATCATCATCATCATCATCATCAGCCCATTACGTTCCCACTGCTGGGACACGGGCCTTCTCTCATAGAGAGAGGATGGGCCATAATCCACCACGCTGGCCCAGTGCGGGTTGGTGGATGTCACATGTCCTTGACTTTTTGTGAAAAATTCTTGGACATGCCGGTTTCCTCACGATGTTTTCCTTCACCGTTTCTAGAGCGAGTGTTATATCCGCACATAACTTCAGAAAGTCAGTGGTGCGGGGCCAGCGGGATTCGAACTCAGGTGCGTCGGATCGAAAGTCGCACGTGCTCCCACTGAGCCACACTCGCTCTACCAGCTCAGACTGATAATAATAAGTAAATAATTACTATTATTGTTTTTGTTTTTCAGGCATTTGATAATGAAGAGTGCATGAACTGGGTAGACCGTGGTGAAGCCACAATCCTCGCTCTTGATGCTGGTGATGTGTATGTTGCTGGGCGGTATCATTCCTTAGTGCCCATAATGCAAGAGGTATGTTTGCAAGCTTTTTTATTGACATTTTAGCATGGTAGTCCAGATTTAAAAATTCCCCATAGTTCTTGGTCCTCTAGATACAGGCAATCCTAGTTATAGCCCAAGAACTATGTACATATGTGATTGTTGGGCGTTTTTTTTATGTCAACTTTTAACATAAGTAGAGATAGTAATGACCAAAAATAAAAATTTTGAAGCCTCTGTAAGAATTTTTTTTATTATTTAATATCACACTATTTCCACAGCTATATGGACGAGGTGAGCCATACCAATATGCAGTAGCTGTTATAAAAAAGGGCGGCCTACCAGACCTACAACCCGGTATGGGGTTACATGCATTACGCGGTACGCGCGCCTGTTTCCCCGGCGTGGGTGCATTAGCAGGCTGGGTGATGCCAATACATGTGGTAAGTGTCTCCATAGCTGATGTTTATAAAGCCACTTCCTCATTGAGTGAGAAATCAGGTAAATAAAATACACTACTCGTGGTATCTCTCGCATACGGGAGACCGTCTGGGTAGGTACCACAGCTTTGCCAGTTATTCTGCCGCCAAGCAGTAGTGCGCAAGTATTACTGTGTTCCGGTTTGAAGGGCATTGTAGCCAGCGAAATTTATTTATTTATTTCATCATCATCATCATCATCATCAGCCGATCACGTTCCCACTGCTGGGACACGGGCCTTCTCTCATAGAGAGAGAATGGGCCATAATCCACCACGCTGGCCCAGTGCGGGTTGGTGAATGTCACATGTCCTTGAATGTTTGTGATTAATTCTTGGACGTGCCGGTTTCCTCACGATGTTTTCCTTCACCGTTTTAGAGCGAGTGTTAAATCCGCACATAGCTTAAGAAAGTCAGTGGTGCGGGGTCGGCGGGATTCGAACTCGGGTGCGTCGGATCGAAAGTCGCACGAGCTCCCACTGAGCCACACTCGCTCGTCATTTATTTATTTATTTAATAATGCAATACAGTGTACGATAGTTACATAACTATCGACCTGGACCCTGTAGATTAGGGTGTAGCAAAAAACTTATATCTAAAACATCTTTCTTATACATTATATGTAACATTATATAAAATTATTTAAAAATTATACTTAACAAACTATAGTCACCGCCGCGTTACAGTATATACATATTATTAGTAGGAACTAGTGGAATTATTACGTTCTTTCATTCAAAAAATCATCAACATTGTAGTAGCATTTTTGTATAAGGAATTTCTTGAGTTTGCATTGAAACGTGTTATCATGTGTTTCATTTTTAATCATTTTCGGAATTTTGTTGTAAATTTTTATTGACATATATTGTGGGCCTCTTCTAAATAGTTCTAATCTGGGTTCCGGTAATATAAGTGTGTGTTGTCTCCGTTACCAGGCATGTGAGACTTAATATCTGATGTCTCGGGGTGATGAGCGCAATGCTGTGCTAGACAGTGCTTATTGTGGTATTAAAAGTTCTGGGTGGGCCTGAAATTGTTATGGGCAGGCCGCTTACCATCAGGCGAACGACTTGCTCGTCTCATCATTCAGTTCCATAAAAAAAACACTAGTAAAACAATAACGACATCTATCTCGAGACTTTGGTGGCGTACGATAATTTTCCCTTTTTAACCGACTTCAAAAGAGAAGGTTTTCTATTCGATTGTATTTTTATTCTTTATTTTTTTTATGTTTGTTGCCTCCGAACTTCGTCATTTATGAACCGATTTGGAAAATCCTTTTTGCGTTGGGTTCTGTATAGCTACGAAGTGGTCCCATATAAATTTAATCGATATTTGACCTAAGACTTTAAAGACACATTGAAGTCGATTTTTGTTTTCTTTCTATGTTATTGCATCAATTATAAAGAGTTGGTTTACGTTCCAGCTGATGCAAGAAGGCGGGCTCAAGATCACCGACTGCAATAACCACGTGAAATCGGCGATATCGTTCTTCGGCGAATCGTGCGCTCCTAACTCGCTAAAGGACATGTACAACCCTATAGGAGATAACTCTGACAAGTAAGTTTTGTTACGTTGCTCCTTCTTAGGTTGGACTATTTTTAGGGTTCCGTACCAAAAGGGTAAAACGGGAGCCTATTACTAAGACTCCGCTTTCCGTCTGTCTGTCCGCCTGTCACCAGGCTGTATCTCATGAACCGTGATAGTTAGACAGTTAAATTTTCACAGTTTTTTTTTTATGTTTAAATGGTCTCACGTTTGACAACAACTCACCTGATGGTAAGCGATGTAAGATGATGTATTTCTGGTGCCGCTATAACAAATACTAAAAAAACAGAATAAAATAAATAATTAATGGGGCTCCCATACAACAGACATAATTTTTTTGCCGTTTTTATAGATAACTAGCTAACCCGGCAAACGTTGTATTGCTATATAAATTAAAAAAAATGTTGAGGGTGAACAACCCTTATCACTTAGGGGTATGAAAAATAGATAGTAGCCAATTCTCGGACCTACTGAATATGCATATAAAATTTGGTAAAAATCAGTAAAGCCGTTTCGGAGGAGTAAGGTAACTAACATTGTGACAACCACCGATTTGAACCGGTTATTATTACCTGTGTCCCGACTGCAGATGCACTCATCTAGTACATTACCTATGTCGGTATACATATATAATAAGTTACCCAGGGAACTTCAGTGTGAACAAAATAACACAAAATTTATAAAAAAATTGAAAAAGTTCCTTACTAATAAAGCGTATTACTCAATTGACGAATTCTTAAAAGAAAAATAATACTCTTAACTCCTAAATGATTATTTTAACTTTATATTCGCACATTTGACATTACATTACAATATAATTTAATACAATACAATACATTCATTGACTAATGCTAATAATTGCGTCCTCCTCTCTTCTAATGTTGCTGTGCCCGACGGGGTCCATATGAGACTTTGTACGTTGACTTAATTACACCTTGTAATGCCTATGGAAGCAATAAAGAATCTGAATCTGAATCTGACACGATAATTTTATATATATGATGATGATTGTACGGAACCCTTCGTGCGCGAGTCCGATTCGCACTAGGCCTGTTATTTGTTGAATGCATAGGTATAGTTTGTAGTGTAATAGTACACATTTATTCGCTCTTCACATCGAAGTAATACTATAAATGCGAAAGTTTGTGAGTATGTTTGTTATTTCACGTTAACGCTGTAACCGATTTACTGGTGGTAGGTTTCTCGTATGCGAGAGGCCGTCTGGGTGGGTACCACCGCTTTGCCAGTTATTCAGCCGCTAAGCAGTAGTGCGCAAGCATTACTGTGTTCCGGCTTGAAGGGCATTGTAGCCAGCGAAGCGTTCTCAGACTGTTTTGTTCTCTGGCATGTACTCATATTCAAGGCTCTAATGTTGAATCACCAACAGTGGAGGATTCGTTTGATTCCAACGAGGTGACATGCGATACATCGCTGTTGACGCAATTTACTTGCACCCAGAATAAAGATGAAGAACAAGAAGAAGAAGATCAAGAGGAAGAAGATCAAGAAGAAGAAGATCAAGAGGAAGAAGATCAAGAAGAAGAAGATCAAGAGAAAGAAGATCAAGAAGAAGAAGAATTTGAAGGCTACGCATCAGACGAATAAACTTCACTACTTTGTTTTAATTTACTTCGCTTTTATCTTTTCCAGTCTTTGCTAATTTTTGTTATTTTGCAATAGTTTCAAATTAAACAGGATCATAACTGACCCGTGGAATATTATAGGCCTACACTACTGGGAAAACCACGTTAAAAGAAACGCGCTAGAAACGTGTGCATATTATGACGATTACAACTTTTACACATTTTTGAATCATTATATCTCAGAAACGGTGGCTCGTAGGAAAAAGTATCTGTTTGTTTGAGGTAATTTTTGATAACACTTACCGTTATGCTAAAAATCGCGAAAAGCTCATTTTTTTACCTTTGACCTTGAATAAAAAAGAATTCCATACAGGGGAAAGATGGGGAACTTTCAAAATTTATTTATAATTATATTTTGAACGATTTCCCCAATTTTCAGCTTGTTGTAAATTAATGTAGCTTCGAATGTCTAAATTGACCGGACTAATGGGCCGTAGAATTACATCTGTAACTTATCTAATGTTGCCTGGAATAAATAAATAAATTAACAACTTAATATTATTATCCAGGCTATGCAGGCTATGCACAGGCGCCGCGGGCGTGCGGTGTACTCTCGCCGATCCCTACGCGGGGTACGAAGGAGCCCTGAAATGCTTAGTAGCTGATAACTCGGGGGAGATAGCCTTCGTCCGCGATACGACCATACAACATGCTTTGCTGTCGCATAAGATATTAGGTGAGTATAGTTTGTTATAGGTCCTGGATATTGTCCAAGATGAGCCTCAGTTCTAAAGTTTAATTTGAAATATAAATATTTTGGTCAGTTTGATTTGTTCCAAGAGTCTGTAACTTACAATAGGGGATCGAACAACTTTTCAGAAAGTGTTTTAAATTAACTACAATGAATATATATAGCCATGAAAAATACTATTTTAATTAAATAACGCTCTTAAAGTACCTAAAACTATGTTTAAATATTATGTTTCAAATATTGCCGCGCAAAAGGCCACCTCAAAACTTGTGATGTCATATGTAGGTAGAAAATGACAAACTCTTCGAAATAAAACTTGCGAAGAGATTTTAATACGTTTTGTGAAGTTTGGGGACTATATTGTAGTAATGGAACGAAAAAATTAGCAAAAATAAATTTTATGAAAAGCAAAAACGTAAAATAACACAAGCTTGAGTCACGGCATTTGCCTACAAATGACGTCATGCGCTTTGATTGTTGTTTCGTTTGAGATGAAGAACAGATTAAAAATATCTATTTTATTTTTTGATTTAAAAATATAAATCATTATTATTTCACAAAAATATTGATTGACTGATCTTTCTGGTTCGACGAACATTCGTTCTAACTACATTTTAGATTTTTTCTCGATTACTGTCCGATCCCCTATTGCTGTGAGATGATTAGCTGGGGTTGCCTTATCAATCTCGTCCACAAAAGGATAGAAGACCCAGCTGTCAAACCCTGATTTCAGCTTTAATGATTTTTAATGTATACTTTACAATACCCGCTGTAACATTTTTTTTTATTTTCAACTCCCATCTGAGTTCGAAAACGTAGTATGCTGAAAACCAGTCCTAAACTCTTGCGAGTTTACACAGAACGAGGCTGAGCCTACCCCTTATTGTCAAATTATTTTCTAACCGAGAAATTGTTGTGTGGATTGCTTTTGTGTTGGCAATAAAAACTGATTTTCTTTTTTTCTTTCTTTATTTATATAGTTCTGAAATTGACAATCGGAATCATTTACTGAGCAAGACTATTGAACAATTAAAAAAGAAACAACCTATAGGACCTCGATTTATTTACTGATCAAATTTTTTATTTATTTAACGAAAAACAATGTAATACAATATAAACATCTTAATTTTAAAAATATGGTATAAAAATAGGTCGTACATAGTTCTAAAACAAAAACAAGAATAATAAGATAATCACCAGCATTCGTAGTTGGATAAACCTGTGTTCCGATGCTATTCTATTTTCTACTTTTTCTATTTTCTCTATTTAAATAATATAATTACTTACATTAACAAAGATATTGTAGCATCATACCTGCACATTACTTCTACTAAAATATCTAACAATTAAGTAGGTACATTCTTAATTAAAACTATTGTGTAGGTGGAGTGCAAGAAGACCAATTCGAACTGGTATGCCGCGATGGGTCGCGTGCTCCCGTCACGCAGTGGGAGCGCTGTAACTGGGGCCGCGCGCCCGCTGACGCCATCCTCACTAGCAGCGCCGCCTCCGTGGCGCAGAGGCTCAGGTAAACATACGCCTGGCTATAGTCAAAGTCAAAGTCAAATATCATTTATTAAATAGGCACAAAACTGCACTTTTAAAGGTCATAAACACATGATACAAATAAAAAATGTTAAAAATTGTAAAAATTGTATAAGCGCCAAGCATGCCCTGTCAGAAAATAGCATTTCACTCCAACTTTCATAATGCGAACAGCTACGGAATGGAACACCTTACCAGCGTCTCTGTTTCCCGATTCTTATAATCTAGGTGTCTTCAAGTCCGGATTGAATCGGTATCTTCTAGGCAAGCATGATTCATCGTCAACCGCGTCATCTCTTTCCATCAGGGCCCTAATTCACAATGACAACTTAGCGATTCCTTGCTTCGAAATTACGTCGGTTCCTTAATTAATAAACGACATCTGTGAAATTTGTATTCTCTATGACGCGTCATAGAGAATCATATACATGAATATATGAATGCGTCATTGAGATGTCGTGTTTTAATGAAGGAATTGACGTGATTTCGAAGCAAGGAATCGGTAAGTGGTGATAGTGAATTAGGGCCAGGTGAGACTGCGGTCAAATGCTTGGAAGTTATAAAAAATGTATGCCCGTAAAAGCACCTGAACCAGAATCTCGCTGAACTTTGCTCTGTCCTGCGCCACACAGCGATGAGCTCGTCACCCTGAGAAACTTGGGGACCTGGGGAGACGGGTCTGAGCAGCCGCTCGACTGCCGTCTCTCTAGATGTATGTGCTCCATCTTAGGCCACATCATCGCTTTACATCAGGCGAGATAGTGGCCAAACATAGATCTATTAGGCGTAAAAAAATAACTTGATTCCCCAATAATAAGTAAGTCCAACCAGTCATAGAATAGAATAACTCTTTATTGTAACACCAAAATACAGAAATAATATATATAATAGTCATGATAACCTTAAAAAACTATCTCCCCTAAATATTATAAAACAAGGTCGTTATCATGTCCTCATTGCTGTTTCTCCGTTGACTTCTTCTAAACCACGCAACGGATTTTGATACGGTTGTATGATTAAGTGCATTTTTTGTGCCTATCTAAGAAATATCTTTTGACTTTTGACTGTCATTTAGAGATTTTTTTATGGAAGATTATGCAGTAATTTAATTTTTGTAAAGGAAAATTCAATGTTTTAATGAAGTCGTGATAATTAATTTTTAGAAAAAACAAAAACCGACTTCAATGTATCTTCGAAGTCCAAGGTCACATATCGATGAAATTTATATGGGACCACTTCGTACCTATACTGAACCCGACGCAAAAAGAATTTTTCAAATTGGTTCATAAATGACGGAGTTCTGAGGTAACAAACATAAAAAAAAAACAATCGAACAGAGAACCTCCTCCTTTTTTGAAGTCGGTTAAAAAAGGACACCACATTAGTAAAGCCGTGCGATGATGGGGCGGGTCGCTAGTCTATTCTTATAGTAACTCCACTACTTACTTTGACAGCTTCTGTGGTGTAGTGGTTGGGCAGTTTGGCTCAAATCTCATACACCACCGAGGTTGAGGGTTCGATTCCCGCGACGGGACAAATGTTTGTGCACAGAAAAAAACGCAAGCATTTGTTTCGAGTCTGGATGTTGTGGAATCATGGTTCTCATAGATTTTGAAAAACCCAGTTACGTGCCACGTGCCAGTTACGTGCGAGCGCTCGCAACCTACGCCGCGGCTTGATCTCATAACTCCCAGAAGAAGGACTTCTAAAATGTCCGAAACCTGGTCGGAGTAATTTTCGACGTTTACAGTGAGTCTTAGCCGTTTTATATCAATTATGGTTTTCATAGTTTCTGGTTCCCTAGATACAGGGAATCATAGTTAGGGACCAGGATCTGTGTATGTGACCTTTGGGCGTAATTATTTTTTAAAAACAAAGTGTTATAGGCGGTATACTAATGTAACAAATTTTTTCCAGATACCAAAAGTACCTCCAAAAGCTGGTCCAACTGTACGGGTCACCGAACCCTCTCAACAAGAATTCCAACAGAACAGCTGATTATCAACCGAGAGATCCTTACGGCAACTTCTACTCGTCCACGACGGAACAACAGCGGTATCCCTTCGACCCTTACAATAGGAACAGACAGTATGAACCGACTGAAGATTACGATGGAAACAGGTAAGATTTTATATTATTAGTTTGTTTTCCAGTTAGAACAAGAAGTCTACAGAGCGGCCGACTATCAACCAAATTCCACCAATCCTAGTCGTGTTTCGGGATGATGTTCGGTGAACCATCGGGGAGACGGGTCTGAGCAGCCGCTCAACTGCCGTCTCTCTCTAGATCTATGTGCTCCATCTTAGACATCATCGCTTCACATCAGGCGAGATAGTGGCCAAACATAGGTCTATTAAGTGTAAAAAAAAAAAATACCATGTTTACATTGCGGGGGTGCAAGCCTTCTCTCAGAGAAATAGGCCCACTTTGGTATGGATATTATTAGAATAGAATATTGATTTTGATTTTTCATTTTATAAACATTTGTTACTTAAGTTATGTGCGGATTTAACACCCGCTCTAGAAACGGTGAAGGAAAACATCGTGAGGAAACTGGCATGTCCAAGAATTTTTCACAAAAAGTCAAGGACGTGTGACATCCACCAACCCGCACTGGGCCAGCGTGGTGGATTATGGCCCATCCTCTCTCTATGAGAGAAGGCCCGTGCCCCAGCAGTGGGAACGTGATGGGCTGATGATGATGATGATGATGAAACATTTGTTCACAGAGTCAGCACATTACCCGCCTACAAGCCTCGCGACGACCCTACAACAGGCAAAAGAATCGAGTTGCCGTTCGAGCTATTCATGTCTAATGAAACTACGGATCTGTTGCTACAAGTAAGTGCATATCTTATTAACCGACTTCAAAAAAGAAGGAGGTTCTCTGTTCGATGGTTTTTTTTTTATGTTTGTTACCTCAGAACTCCGTCATTTATGAACCGATTTGAAAAAATCTTTTTGCGTCGGATTCAGTATAGCTACGTAGTGGTCCCATATACATTTCATCGATATGTGACCTTGGACCTCGAAGATATTCATTGAATAAAATTAGATATTGATAAAAAATCTTATGGTGCCACCCACTGTGAATAACAAAAGAAAATAGTAAATAATATTAATCATGTAAAATTAAATTAATAATAGAAATTTATATGATTTTGAATAAGTAAGAAACATAAGTATGTTATACTCTTGTGAAGTACTTCACGATCGGGTCCAGCCATGGAAAAGAAATAAGATAATTCTCACTCTACACGTGCCTTCGGTAACTTACACCCGCTAGGGAAGATATCACCAAAAAATTCTACCCCCTTAGAGCTTCAGTTTCTAGATACACAATTACTTTTTATATGTAAATTTAATTTCTTGTAAACTTAATTTAGACCTCCAAGAAACTCCACTTATTTATTTATACTATAGCACAAAACAGTTAGTACATGGAGGACTTATTGCTAGTTAGCATTTTCTACCAGTCGTCCAGGACGCGCAAAAAAAAATGGTAGCGGTGCAGTAAAGTGCATAATGGGAAATTTAAATATATTCATAATTTGCGCAAATAAAAGTTACATACCTATAGTATGTAGTAGTTACTTAATACCCCAAACTCAAAAAAAACGTATTTACTACTTGTAACTGTCCCCCTTTAGGTAATGTATCTGTGTTATTCCAGGATGCGACAGTAAACTTCCGCGTGCTAAAAGAAGACGAACAAGCAGCTATGCACATTCTGAACAATCAGTACGTGGGCGATCAGGCTGAGAAAGCGGTCCTGGGCATCCGAGACTGTCCGGTCAAAAGAGCCGTGCTTTGTGTCACTAGCGACGCTGAGATGGACAAGTGTACTAAAATGAGGGTAGGTTTCTTTCTGAACAGTAAACCCCCGTATAAGGCTTTAATTCTTGTTTGAATGGCATTCAACTTTCAACTCTTAATTAGTGGCCTTTGTAGAGAGGACCACAATTTCAAATTGTTGCTAAAAATCGTTTGTCAGCCTTCAATTAAGTTAAGTCAAAATGAATGTGTCAGAAAGTGACAAAAAATTATGAAGTCGACAAATTTTATGGGAGACATTTTAAATTTAATTTAACCCCCTTAGGGTTAAGGGAGGGGTTGCTAGGTTTTGAACATTCTGAAGAATTCGTTTTTAACATTCTGAACAATCAGTTTTTAATATTGAACAATCAGTTTTTAATATTTTGAACAATCAGTTTTTAACATTCTGAACAATCAGTGTTTAACATTAAACAATCAGTTTTTAACAATCTGAACAATCAGTTTTTAACATTCTGAACAATCAGTTTTTAACATTGAGAACAACCTACACTATACATGTGTACTACAATGAGGGTAGGTTTCATTCTGAACAATCAGTGTTTAACATTCTGACATTGTTAAAAATATGAGTAAGCAGTACTGTGAATTAGCAACTGTCCCGTTAAGAAATTCAGAAAAATTATATTATTTTGCAATTGCAAAAAAACTCACATACCATTCAGGTTGACATATAAACGTGTTAAAACTACATAATTATCAACCCGTCGCGTTTTTCCCAGATCGCGCTAAAAGCGGCCTTCCTACAACCGCAGCTGGTTTGTTGGCGCGGGCACAGCGCGCGGCACTGCGCTCGCGCCATCGCGACCGGCGCCTGCGACTTCACGTTGCTAGATGCTGCGGACATGTTGCATGCCGCTTACCAACACAGGCTGGTGCCGTTTATGCAAGAGGTAAACAAAAATACACGATTTTTCTTTTCTTTTTTTTTTAACTGAGTGATGAGACGAGCATGTCGTTCGCCTGATGGTAAGCACCACGCCTGCCCATAACAATTGCAGTGCCATCCAGAATTTTTAATAACAAAAAAGCAATGCGTAGCACTGCATTGCGCTCATCACCCCGAGACATCAGATATTAAGCCTCATATGCCCAGTAATTTCTTTTAATGTAATTGTGTAACGAGACGAGCAAGTCGTTCATCTGATGGTAAGCAACACGCCTATAACAGTTGCTGCATGTCTTATAAAAAATATGAACTAGCTGGAGAGATTTTATTAAAAACAGAAAAAAAACAAGACCCGCTAATAGTTTAAAAAGACGTCAAACTTATAAAATCCAACCAATCCATTTTAACACCCAACGCAAAAGGAGGCGTCCTTTTACGTTGGGTGTTAAAATGGAAATATGAGAATTACATACCTATATTAAACTAATTACTAATTATCCAGGTTTACTCCAGCGGCGACAGTTGGTACTACGCTGTAGCTGTCGCCAAGGAACAGGATCCGGATACGGACCTTACGTACCTTCGCGGCAAGAATACGTGTCACACGGGCATTGGGCAGGCGGCCGGCTGGGTGTACCCGCTCGCTTATCTCATCTCTAACGGGTGGATCAGGTAACTATCTCGGCAGGGTTACCTCGTCTCTAATAGTTCGAGATCCCCCGTAAAAGTGTCGCAAATAGGGGTCGCTTCAGCGAGTAAAAGCGAGCAAAAGTACATGCGGTCATATTTTGATAGGTAACTTTGTCCCGTCAGGGTTACCTCGTCTCTAACGGGTGGATTAGGTAACCTTATACAATTAGTGTTATCTCATCTCTAAGTCTCGGACACCACTGCATGATTTCTATGTCCATTTATTATTTAATCAAAGTGCATTTTTAGAGATAATTAATATTAAAGGAATACGCGTCTGCCGGATTGCCTATCAATATACCTTATTGAATCTGTAATGAGTCAAAGGTACTTCATCTCTAACGGGTAGTTCAGGTAACTATCCTGTCTGGGTTACCGCATCTCTAATGGGTGGATCAGTTACTTTATCCTGTCACGGTTACCTCGTCTAATGGGTGGATCAGTTACTTTATCCTGTCACGGTTACCTCATCTAATGGGTGGATCAGTTACTTTATCCTGTCAGTGTTACCTCGTCTAATGGGTGGATCAGTTACTTTATCATGTCACGGTTACCTCGTCTAACGGGTGGATCATGTACTTTATCCTGTCAGGCTTACTTTATCTCTAATGGGTAGATAGATTACTTTATCCTTTCAGATTTACCTCATCTCTAACGGGTAAATCAGTAAATTTATCCCGTCAGCGTTACCTCATCTCTAACGGGTAGATCAGTAAATTTATCCCGTCAGACTTACCTCATCTCTAACAGGTGGATCAGTTACTTTATCTTGTCAGGGTTACCTCATCTCTAACGGGACGATCAGTTACTTTATCCCGTCAGGGTTACCTTATCTCTAACAGTTAGATCATATAACTTTATTTTATCACGGTTGCCTCATCTATAACGGGTGGATCAGGTTTATGCCATCAGGGTTATCTCGTCTGATCAAAAATAGAACTATAAAACTATAAAAATATATAATAATAAAATACAATTGACAGATCATACGGCTGCGACGGTGCGCACGCGGCGGCTGAATACTTCACCAAGTCCTGTGCCCCGGGTTCCCTTAGCTCGGAGTACGTGGATTCCGGCACGATCCCGCACGATAACCTGTGCCATTTGTGTCATGGAGCTTCCTTCAGGTTAGTTCCTGCCATGCGTTTAGAATTGGAATTTTGTGAATAGGATTTTATTCGATATATAGGGAAAGGCAAACATTTTGGGATCTTCAGGGTAGGTATCTTTTAATACATTTTGTTTCTGTAATTCCCAGACGGTGCCGTCGCGACGCGAGCGAGCCGTACTTCGGGCACGTGGGCGCCGTGCGGTGCATGGTGGAGGGCGGCGGGGACGCGGCCTTCGTGCGGCACACCGCGCCCGCCGAGGTGTCCGCCGGCCGCCGGCGCGAGTGGTGGGCTCGCGACCTGCTGCCCGACGACCTGCAGCTGCTGTGTCCCGACGGTATGCACACTACTACACACTGCTGGACTCCCTTCGTGCGGCACACCGCGCCCGCCGAGGTGTCCGCCGGCCGCCGGCGCGAGTGGTGGGCTCGCGACCTGCTGCCCGACGACCTGCAGCTGCTGTGTCCCGACGGTATGCACACTACTACACACTGCTGGACTCCCTTCGTGCGGCACACCGCGCCCGCCGAGGTGTCCGCCGGCCGCCGGCGCGAGTGGTGGGCTCGCGACCTGCTGCCCGACGACCTGCAGCTGCTGTGTCCCGACGGTATGCACACTACTACACACTGCTGGACTCCCTTCGTGCGGCACACCGCGCCCGCCGAGGTGTCCGCCGGCCGCCGGCGCGAGTGGTGGGCTCGCGACCTGCTGCCCGACGACCTGCAGCTGCTGTGTCCCGACGGTATGCACACTACTACACACTGCTGGACTCCCTTCGTGCGGCACACCGCGCCCGCCGAGGTGTCCGCCGGCCGCCGGCGCGAGTGGTGGGCTCGCGACCTGCTGCCCGACGACCTGCAGCTGCTGTGTCCCGACGGTATGCACACTACTACACACTGCTGGACTCCCTTCGTGCGGCACACCGCGCCCGCCGAGGTGTCCGCCGGCCGCCGGCGCGAGTGGTGGGCGCGCGACCTGCTGCCCGACGACCTGCAGCTGCTGTGTCCCGACGGTATGCACACTACTACACACTGCTGGACTCCCTTCGTGCGGCACACCGCGCCCGCCGAGGTGTCCGCCGGCCGCCGGCGCGAGTGGTGGGCGCGCGACCTGCTGCCCGACGACCTGCAGCTGCTGTGTCCCGACGGTATGCACACTACTACACACTGCTGGACTCCCTTCGTGCGGCACACCGCGCCCGCCGAGGTGTCCGCCGGCCGCCGGCGCGAGTGGTGGGCGCGCGACCTGCTGCCCGACGACCTGCAGCTGCTGTGTCCCGACGGTATGCACACTACTACACACTGCTGGACTCCCTTCGTGGGTTCGACGACCATTGTAACAATTACTCGCACTTATCAATGACCATGTGTAATTTCTGAAGCGGCCATTAATGACAGCTTACCTTCACTTTGCTGTACTATTGTTTCATTGTTAATGTATCGGTTAATCCCGGCGGACCAACCTACATTAGGCTTGCTTTATAAATTACGGGTCATTCTCTCTCTCTCTCTCTCTCTCTTGTTCTCTATCTGTATCTCTCTCTGAGAGAAGTACAGTTTTCTAAGAGTGAGAACGAAATGAGAAGATGATTATGAGATGAGATTCTTAGGTATACATTTGGATAGACATTTGAATTGGAAGGTACATGTCAATGCAGTACATCAGAAGCTGAGTCGCTTTGTTTTTGCGCTGAAGAAACTGAGGCAGACGGTTTCCAAGGAAGCTGCATTAGCTGCTTACCACGGATATGTATCATCAGTCCTTAGTTACGGTCTTATAATGTGGGGAAACTCCGTAGAGTCTGGGTCAGTTTTTAAAGTGCAGAAAAGGTGTATCAGGGTGATAAACAAAGCATGGTTCTTGGACAGTTGCAAACCATTATTTAAAAAATGTAAAGTCCTTCCACTTCCATGCATGTATATAAGAGACGTATGCATCTTTGTTAGAACACATTCAAATTATTTTACAAAACGCAATGAAGTTTTAATGAGACAAAAACGAGCAAAGTTTAAAAACTTACTATATCAACCTCCTTGCCGTAAATATATATATGAAAAAAATGTTTTTAATATGTGTATCCTAGTGTATAATAAACTACCCGACAATATAAAATCGTTGCAGGGCAATGCATTCAAAACTGAACTTAATAATTATTTAATGGACAATTGTTTTTATAGCATGGTAGAATATTTTAATCGAGAATGTAATTAAATTAAATACAATTATTGTTTTAAATACATTTTATAGTAATTAGAGAATTGACATAATATTTGCACGCTTGCTTGCAGGCTGAATACTTGACTGTTGTAATTAGTTTTAAGACCTTTATTGTATGTATTCTTGCAAATAAACGATTGATTTGATTTGATTTGATTTGATTTGATGGTTCAATTTTCTAAATATTGCAGGCACGAGGGCCAAAACCCACGAGTACGCGCACTGCAACCTCGGCAAGGTGCCGGGCGCGGTGCTGATGGGCCGCGCCAACCACACCGAGCTGGATACCTACAGTAATCTGCTCGTGTACGCACAGCAGTTCTATGGAGCCGTCACTACTGACGAGTTCAGGTAACTATACCGTGTGGGAATAGGGACAACAGGAATTCATCTTATGTTATCCCGAAAGGGGATAAAGGATGATTCATGCCAGACCATGTGGGGTGCGAGCCGTGCCCGGTCTAGCATAAATCTTCATTTAAAGTATTCCCGAAGGTCAATGTTTATTTCACAATTTTTTGAAATTCCTAGTTTTTTCATTGAAGAAATGGCATATAAAGTTAACGTCATAATTTTATTCATGTGATTGCGAAGCAGCATTGCTGATTTAAATAGTTAAAGTTTTATGTACCTAAATCCAAAGCTACTACCAAACTGAAGCTCCGCCTTACTGTCAGGGTTGCCACATACAACCCAAGGATTGATTAGATGTGGATTTATTTTTTGTTTGGAAGTTTAGAATCCATAGGAGGTTTTTACAACTTCTGGACAACCACGGTCCCAATCACCCCCTCTCGGGATAACATACGAATTCAAACTCAGGTTGTAGTAAGAAATAAATTATTTATTCTCACAAAACTGTACACGGGCCCTTCAATAAATAACAATGAAAAAACTTAACACTTCATTTTTTTAAGGAAATATTGGTACAAGAGATTGGGTAGACGGTTGTGAATGGTGGAGTTTTTATATAATACATTGGTGTTAGCGAAATATCAGAACATGATTTATTAAGAGTTCGCGAAGTACCAGATGGCAACTGGGAATATACGATACGTCAGTCCTCCGTTTAAGAAGTTATAGTCGTCCATGAAAAGGGGCGCAGCTAAAGTAAGCTTTTGGTACAGCACCAAAATCTCTAAAACTATAGCATCTAGGAATGATCTGTTTGCACCAAGATAAAGTCGCGCGCGTTTTATAAATCACATTCTTATTTCCCCTCTCTCTCTCTCCAATATGGTTGAAGGGGGTGATGGCTGGTCCACAAGTCATACTCGTGAACGGGTGCTGCTTGCGGGGACTGATCTGTTCTAGTCACTCCTACTGCTACTCTCATACCTATTTATATTTTATTTACACTTTTCTGTAACTGATACTATGACTATGGGGCATCTCACTCGCATTTCTTGTTTGACATTCTGTTAATTCTAATTTATACGTAATTGTGCTGAAAAAAAGACATCCCCGCAGAGTTTCTTGGTGCTATCTTCTCTAGCGGGCGTATTTCCGAAGCACTGGTAGAGTCAGTTTTCGCATTTCTTTTCAACACTCAGACTTCAATTTGAGTATAGGAAAGAAATGGGTAAACATACTTACCTTTTTTCGAAGTCATGTTAACATAAGTTACAATATTTAACATATTTTATTTGTATCATGTGTTTACGACCTTTAAAAGTGCACTTTTGTGCCTATTTAATAAATGATATTTGACTTTGACTTTGATTTATAAATTATTTTTTCAACGTTTTTTTATAGTTACCGTTTTTCGTTCCAGTTTTAGCATGTTTCTCTCCCCCGCGCCTTATTCCGACCTGATCTTCAGCGACGTAGCCGTGCGTCTCAAACCACTGCCTCACTCCGAACGATCCGCCGAGATCGTAGCGGGGCCCGCTTTGATACGCGCCGCTCGGATAGTGTCGTGTGACGCTCCGCAGGCCGCGTACTACGTGGCTTCTGACCCTAACTTCCTGTCCAGTGCTCACAGGAATGTTTTTGGATGCGTGTTGGGGATGACGATGTTTGTTTTAGCTATAGTTTGGTAGTTCAATATAGAAGTAGACCACAGTTTCACATACTTAAGCCGCTTAAGGCTCTTGTAATTTGTAACTATTGACTGTGAACTAAATTAATTGAATTACTATAAGTTACTTAACAGTGTTTACATTAGTTTTATTGTAAGTTCATTACGTAAGGTAAAGGCGGCCTAAGTGGCACAATTTGGAACTTCCAAAAATCCATGTTTTGAAAACAGTGTTATTCTTCTTTAGCAGTTGAGATATAGTTAAGTAGACCACTTATCTGTAAAGTGACTGAAACGAAGAACCCATGTTTTGACAACAGCCGATTGATTATTTATTCACTTCTTGATTGAATGGCATTTGTATAGGGGATCGGACAGTAATCGAGAAAAAATCTAAAATGTAGTTTGAGCGAATGTTCGTCGAACCAGAAAGATCATTCAATCAATATTTTTGTGAAATAATAATGATTTATGTTTATTAATAATTTATATTTTTAAATCAATGAATACAATCTAATAATTCTGACATTTTTAATCTGTTCTTCATCTCAAACGAAACAACAATCACAGCGCATGACGTCATTTGTAGGCAAATGTCGTGAGTCAAGCTTGTGTTTATTTTACGTTTTTGCTTTTCATAAAATGTATTTTCGCTAATTTTTTCGTTCCATTACTAAAATATAGTCCCCAAACTTCACAAAACCTATTTAAATCTCTTTGCAAGTTTTATTTCGAAGATATTGTCGTTTTCTACCTACATATGACGTCACAAATTTTGATGTGATCCTTTACGCGGCAATATTTGAAACATAATATATAAACATAGTTTTTGGTACTTTTAGAGCGTTATTTAATTAAAATAGTATTTTTCATGGCTATATATATTAATTGTACCTAATATAAAACACTTTCTGAAAAGTTGTCCGATCCCCTATTCTCTAAATAACCGTGAAAACCGTATCAAAATCTCTTGCGTGGTTTAGAAGTGGAGAAACAGACATGAGGTCACGAATAGAGACTGTTTTATATATTAATTGTAGTTAATATAAAACACTTTCTGAAAAGTTGTCCGATCCCCTATTCCGCCAATGTCTTGTGAATAAATCGACATATCATGGAGAATAATATATTATTATTAAAACTACCGTAAGTAGTATTCATAATTTGATTTACTAACCGGCTACACTCACGATTCAAAGTCGAGACACTCGACCGGTGTTCGAGCGGTACAGACGCTCATCTTCGCGGCGAACACCGGTCGAGTGTCTCGACTTTTACTCGTGAGTGTAGCCGCTTAGTAAATCAAATTGAGAATAATATAGATCGGTTAATAATTGAAGAAAAATCTGATCAATAAAAGTAACTTAGAATTTGTGTAAGCCTAGTTATTAAATAAATGCTTTACACTGATAACTTGATAGTTTTGTAAAGGGCTGATGTAGCTGTTACATAATCTATGGTCATAGATAAATATTATGTGTCAGTTTAATCCGAAATCCGCCACGGACTAAACACATTTTTATTGTCTCTAACAAGTATGCAAGTGTTTAATACTGTATTGTGTTTTCCCATCTCTCATAAAACTCATTATATCCTTATGATTTTTGATCTAATCTGTATTATGCTGCCTTTTCTACGAAACTAATAGCACAGAATACTAAGGGACAGAAGCATCGCTCTGCAAAGAAATTTAAACAAATAGCGACTCTTGCTATGACGCAATAAAATTCAATTCAGCTCGCGTAGCGCTGCATACCTACCAGTCATATTAACCTACAGAGCGCCTCTCTTTCTATCGCATAGCTCTTCTCTTCTGACGCGGCACGTATAACGACGCGCGACCCGCCGTCGGTGTCCGGCTATGTACTTGTAGCTTCGTACCTACAGTGCGGAGTGCCTAGGCCCGCTAATAGTTACAGTAAGATTTAAATGTAGCAGCATTGGAAAATAAACTCTCAATTGATCTTTAGTCTGTTATCTATTTCTTCAGTATTAATTCTTGTACTAGACTTATGAACTAGAAATATGGCAGCTATACAATACATAGGTTACTGAATTAAAGCGAGGTAATCTGTTACAACTAGTTTATTGCGCCTCTAGTGTCAACAGAGATCTTTCAAAGCAAATCTGATTGCCTAAAGTTACTCCTAAATATAAGAATGGATAGTTGGAAGCTTATATTTTCCTGCATTTAGTATGTTTTAGCTAATAATAAGATGAACTTGTGAATCTCATATCACATTTGATAATGACATTACAAAAATATTTAAGATTTTTTTTTATATGTAGTTTACATGACGATTATTTTTTAGACCATTAATTGTTTTATTAAGAAACGAACTTTGAATTGTGTTTAATAGAAATAATTAAGCATTTTATGCTATTTTTTTATTGTAGTCCGTCCAATTTGTGTGCCTTAGTAAGTTTGGATATGTATTTTATTGATACTGTATTTAATTCCGTCCATACAAAGTTTTTAACTTAAGCTTTAATAATTTTGTACAAGTAATAAAATACATTATGATAATAATTATTTGGTTTTATTTACAATTTTCTTATGGTCATAACATTCAAAACCTTCTGGTAAATAATCAAATTGTTTTACAATGGCTCTTAAATCAGATCTATGACAGATTTCTCTGACAGCTGCTCTGAAAGGTTCTCCGTTGGAATTTATGGCACCTGCATGTTCCCTCCATTTTCCAAATAAACAGTTTGTTTTGGCCAATTCATCATTGATAAGTGGAATTAGTCCACTGCATTTAGAAGTCCCTTTTGCACATAAATACAGAGCCTTCCAAGATAAATATCTCAAATGATTAATGCAATAAATAAACAGATTTTCAGACTTATTCCTCAATAAAGTATCCAGCATTGAATTACTCAGTTTTACAACTACCCTCTTTTTATACAGCACTAAATGACTGAGCATTTCTTTTTCATCACATAAAACAGCCAGAATTGTGCAGAATTTATTAGCCGACAGACAAAAAGTTGTAAAAATGTGTTTCCAAATTAAGTCTTCAGGATTGTGAACAAAATTGAATATGTGTCCATTGATTTGGATCCCGGATTGGCCGATGCGATTGTCAAGAAATTTTTGTATATCTGATATAGCAGCTGTAAAGGCGATTTTATAACACATTTGACCAACATATACATTAGTTGCTCTGCTCACTTCCAATTTTTTCGTATCATAACTATATCCCAAGAAAGTGAGTTCTTCACTGGACCTTATATGTGAATGTTCAAAATTTACAATAGTTTTTGCATAATTTACATTTCTGTAGTTAGACAGCGCATCTATAAATGCATGGGCATCGTCTATAGAATCTGTAATGTACAAGTAATCATCAACAACTCTTGTAAATAGTTTGATTTGTGTTTCTGACTTTTTTAAGTGGTCAGAAAAGTACATGTCATCTAAATGAGCATAATACAGTTCTGATAAGGCAGGGGAATATTTATATCCTTGAACAAGGCCTTCTTTCCATTCGAAGACAGTAGATCCTGCCCGCACTAGGAGTGGTCTTCGAAGCTCTGTGATCATTTCTTTGTACTGTTGAGCCATTCTCTTCTTAAAATTAATATTTTGCTCCGTCTTTTGAAAATTCATATGCCTCTCATTCATTATTTTTAATAGTTTATCTTTATTTACACATCCAAAAGCATTGCTTAAATCGGTTTTCACAAAATAAAGTTTCGGCTTGTTTGCTTTCAACCACTTTTGATGTATGTCCATAAACTGGGTTTCAATCTTCACATGAGGTTTGCCAGTTAAAGTCCTAAGAGAGTTTAACCTCTCTTTCATTTTGTATTTTTGTGATTGATTCTGTGAATCATTTCTATATCGAACAATAGGTCTGCAATCATTGTTTGCTTTTAAGATAAGATGCAGTTTTGGTATATCTTTTTTCATAGATTTGAGTTTAAGCCTTTCACTTAAACTGTGATTCCTTTTTAATTTCTTCCCCAAACATAATGGTTCACATTTCTTAATTGTTTTAGTGTACATCATATCTGAGATCTTCTTGTCATAAAAACTTTGCCATTGCGCTTTCCAAAAATAATGAAGCTTATTTTCATCGGTATCAAATTTGCATGTTGTGACATAAAAGTTTAAGCATATCATTGCTGAAAGAATATACCTCACTATCCATATTAAAATATGATACAAAATCTTCTTTGACTCCATAATTGAAATGCCTTGCCATAGGGATATTGTAAAATCCCATTTTTCTACAAGCTTCATTAATATAATATGTTGGCGTCTCATGTTATAGACAGCAGTTTGGATTAAGTTTCGAAATGTTTTAGTATTGTGATTGTTGCCTATCAATTTTCTTGGTATGATCTCATTTAATGTTTTCCAGCAGTTTTCAAAAATAAATTCTTTGTTCACTGCTTGCAAATTCTGGGGTTTACCCACAGGCGTAAAATTCTCTTTAAAATCTTTTTTTGATCTTACCTTCGTATTGCTTTTCATTGTAGTAAGTAGAGAAACAAATTCATCTGTTAAATAACTCGCCAAATATTCTTCGCCCTTAAACAAAGTTTTCAGGAAATTATCTTCAGATTTCATTATATTGCTCTTGGCAATATTTCCATACGATCTCACATTTTGTTTGTTAACGAAATATTGTGATAGGCATATCGGTATTTCCATTGAGAAAAGATAAACGAGTAAATTAAACAAAAAATTACACTACATGAAAGCGTTCTTTTCTTTTTCAAATTTTGCGGCGACTTGTTCAGACATGCACAGTAGAATAACGTTTCGTTATACGAAGAAAGGAAAAGGTTACCGAACTATTTTATTTTTATATTTCAATCAATCAGTCTATTGCAAATAAATATTTGTTGTATAATTAATTTTATAAGCTCAGAATCCCTCACTAGGATAAATTCTGTGTTGTAGGATTAAGTCTCTTTCATTCGGTATCACTGTTTACAGAACGTCATTAATCTTATTATTCTATGACTGTTCAGTTAGGTATCTAGCTAGACACTAACAGTAGCACTTAGCACTATCTAAAGTCAATAAGTCGAGTTACAGTAAGCATAAAATAAAGTTATGTAAATGTATGGACACTTACATATATACTTCCTATGTATCATAAGTTTGCTACATAAAATTGAAACGAAACGTAAATTATTTCTTTGACATTGACAGTTGATAGCTACTTTAAATTTTTGTTACAGCCAAAAAGTTCAAAAACAAAAAAAAAACGCCCAAAATACCTGCAAACTACAGACACACCACACAGCCACACACAAACTCAGATAAAGTATACAGCCTACTCTTTGGCTGTCTACTCGAAGCACACAAAGGAAAAGGAACATATATTATACTCTCACACCACCAAACTGGCAAAATCCGGACATGCACGGCATGCATGGTGCGTCAGCTCAAAGAAATATGAAGATATAAGATAAGAATCACAAATAAAGAACATTTGTATATACCATAGAATAGATATTTAAAATGCGAAAGCTCGGATGATAAGGAAAGGTCCTAAAGGTGAGCCCTGTTCACTGTATCAGTAACTTTGCCAGTCACATTACAGGGCCTCTGGGAATCGGACTCGATGTTACATTATTCATGAGATTTAAAGCTCTGCCACAACCTAGTAAATCTAGGCTGTGGTTCTTCTCCGTAATCTGTGCTCCTATGTTATCAGCATTTTCTTATCATTATTATTAACAACAGCGTCACCAAATCTGTGGTAGTAGTAATATTATGTACCTAATAAATTCTAGTTTGTATGATTCACTGAGAAGATGACAAAATTATTAGTAACAGATTTGCTAAAAATCTTTAGAGCCAGTTACAAAGCAGTGCACCCTGACAAAATAATAAAAAATTGTGTATCCTATGACCCAAAATGCGACATATTAAGTATCACCGGCGACAAGTATGATTTATCCAACAAGAATCTTTATGTTGTCGGCACTGGAAAAGCAGTACAGTACATGGCAAGAGAAATAGATATTATGCTTGGATCTAAAATAAAACAAGGCATAATAAGTATCCCAGTAAAGAGTGTGGTGTTGGATGCTGCAAGTCCAAATTTAATGTACTGTGAGGGCGCTCAGGACAATTTACCTGATGCCGCAGCAGAGGCAACAGCAAAGAAAATCAAAGAACTTGCTTCAAGCCTTACTAGTAATGATTTTCTTTTAGTTTTAATATCTGGTGGCGGCTCAGCTCTTCTACCCCTACCAAAAGAACCAATAACTTTGGATGAAAAACTAGAACTTATAAGAAAATTGGCTAATTCGGGAGCTGATATAAATGAGCTTAACACAGTCAGAAAGAAAATTTCAGCAATTAAGGGAGGAAAGTTGGCAGTGGCTGCTCACCCTGCACCGACTGTAGCTTTAGTTCTTTCTGATGTTGTTGGTGATCCCCTGGATATAATAGCAAGTGGGCCAACAATTGAAGATAAAGATGATGTGGAAAATGCCATAAATGTTATTAAAAAATATAACATGTATGAAGATCTTCCTAATTCTATTAAAGAAGTATTGAAAATCAAGACACCTACAGTCAATATTGGAGATAAGGTTTCAAATTATGTTTTGGGATCAAATAGGATAAGTATTTTGGCAGCGCATAATGAAGCTCAGCATAACAATTATGAGCCTATTGTTCTTTCTAGAATGGTAATTGGCAATGTAAAAGACATAGCAAAGGAATATGTGAAACTGGCAAAAATCTTTAGTGACTTCTTGAAAGGAAAAGCTGATAAAGACCTTGTGAAACTTCAAGTGGGAAATCTCAGAATACCAGGAATAAAAACAGATTTTCTAGAAAGCCGTAACAAGGATGCAGAACTGAATGGGAAAAACTTATGCTTGATTCTTGGAGGTGAACCAACAGTAGTAGTGAAAGGTACAGGAAAAGGAGGCAGGAATCAACAGCTGGCTTTGGAATTTTCAAAATATATCCATGAAGATAAAGCTGATTTTGACAGTTGCAATGTTTACTTGCTCAGTGCTGGTACAGATGGCATTGACGGACCAACAAACGCAGCTGGTGCAATAGGATACCTGGATTTAGTATCCGATTGTGAGAAGGCTAATATTGATGTGTACAAGTATCTTGAAAATAATGATTCTTATAACTTTTATAAAAGTTTTAAAAATGGGATGCTGCATGTGATCACTGGGCACACCAATACAAATGTGATGGACATCCATTTGATGATAATTCAGAGAAGTAGATAAATAAGATGGAAAAAGATAACTGGAAATGGGGATGTAAGTAGTTAATAGGTTTGTAAATAATGGGCTGGCATGGAAAACTAGATTTAAGGAATAAGTCTGGATTATTTACCTTTGCATACAAAAAATAAGCTGTACTGATGAAATGTTACCAACAGGTATATTTACATACATTACACACATTATTTACATACATTATACATTTGTTTTTAATAATACATTAAGGACTAAAATACGATCTTTAATGTGTTTGTAAATCTTTGATGGAGAGTAAATGACCTTTACAAAAATAAACACAATTTCTTAACTACTACATGATGGAATTTTTATTTCAACCCGATGATGGTTTTAAAAACAAACTTAATTTACTTTTTTTAGTATTTTCAGGCTCACTTTGTTGTTGTTTTAATTTTGCTGATGCCAATACAGCTTTCTGACATAGTCCAGCAAACTTGTCTTTTTTCTTTTTATTATTTTTTATGACTTTCGTAGGATTTTGTACTGCGCTGGAAATAATATTCTTCTCATTTTTTAAAGAAAATACATCAAATGCATTGGAATAAACATTTGCTACAGTATTCTTTTTCAAATATGTTTTGGTTTCACCAAACTTTTTCGTTTCTGCTTTCTTTTGACCATTGTTGATTACTTGTTTCTTTTGTTTATTTACTTTTAAAATAGTATATTCTTTTGGAGTTGTTAGTTTAAGATACTCTCTTTCTGGTTTTATCAACTGTGTTGTAGTGCTTTGTTTACAAAATGTGCAGACTTGTTCCTGAAAATAAAAATACATTATTAAGTAAATTTTGTGATGGATAAAAATATAGGAAGTTTTTTCAACACAATTAACAAACTTACCATTTCATTACTGTGTAATAATGCTCTCTTTTTATGTATTTCTTCTTTATGTCCAGTTTTCTTTGAAGATTTAATTCTTTGTTGTTGTCGTTTACTACGTTTTATGTGTCGCACCTGTAATTTTTATATCACATTAAAGTTCTTTCACCAAAAATACATTAAAAAAAATGGTGTGCATAGTTAAAATAGTGGTTTACTAAGTAGTCTAAGGGGAATTTGGTAAAAATATACTACTATTTTTTTACCAAATTCCTTTTTTTTAGCAACGAGAAGCTAAAGCAGATATTTCTCTCTTTTATTACCTTTACTTCTGTTCCTTTAGTCCATTCCAAACAACAATGCGGACATCTAACTTTTGTAGAAAAATGCTTAGAGGGAAGTCCATATCCTTTAGTTAAATCGTTGCACCGCATTCTGTTGAGAATAAAGGTTTAGTTAAATACAAATAAACCATATAAAATAACCCATTTACCTAACCTAAATTGTATGAGTAAATACTCACAAATAATAACTCCTAAGTAGTTTGAGCGTTTCATTGCTTGAAGACAAGTTTGAAGCAATGTTAAACAATAACCCAACCCGAATTTCAGTCATTTTGTAACAATAACATAATTAAAAATAGAGAATCTAAGGTACAAAAAATATTTTCAAGAATTTTCGAGGTTATTACTGTTACTTCATTTTTTTTTGCCCGTTAGGGTAGGCTAAAGTCTCTAGGACCATACCGCCATGTCTTACGTAGTTTTAATTTGATAGCTTAATATTCCATTTTATTATACTTTTGTTGAGAATGAGGGTCAACAGCAACAAGCTGGGCCCTCTCCTAGTGCTTCAATAAAGTGGTGGAACTTTATTCAAGCTTTCCATGGACTTTTTGTGAGAACATAAAAAGCAATGTTTTCCCTATTTTGTTTCATTTGCCTACACTCGTGCACGTTAACGAACACATAATGGTTAATATTCCACCGATATTACACATGATCACTCGAAATAACACTTGTTTGGAAAATAAAACAAAATCGAACTGTATCACTTTTTACTTCCCGCCAAAAAGTCTTATTATTACTGTTACGTTCAAAGACGTATTATATAATTAGACGTAAAACAAAAAGATGAACAATTAAACATATACACATTTCTTTTTTCTCAAAAGGCCGTTTGCATGTGTTAAAAAGAGAAAGCATTATGCGCATGACACCATCTTTAAACCCTGCGGGCCACCAGCCAACGGGCGTGACGTTTGTTGATGTTTGGTCGATACCAGCTGGTATTTAATTGTGTGCAGTGTTTTTGGTGATTTGCAAGGAATTTTGCGGGAAAAACATTATATCAAGCAATAAACAACAAGTAAATGAACCATGGCGTGTGTTATGATAGGCTGCAAGAGCCACGTCAGTGATTTAAAGCATAAACCAAGGGCTATAACATTTCATCGGTAAGTCTGATTTGTGTATTTCACCTCCTAATGCGAATATTTGTATGTGCTAGCCTTCTCGTACGTTTGAAAAGTATGTAAGTTACACTAGGTGCTATTTTAGCTTCACATGACGAGCAGAAGAATTCCCATATCTAAATAAACACGGATTTTTGCATACCGATCGACGTGTTTGGCATTTCATGTACTCGTCTAGTGATGTGGTAAAATTCACAACCATAGTATGAATATAGATATGATAATAGAACATAATTTATTCAAGTGGCACACTTGAATATGTTCTAGTTAATTTCACAGTCTATATTTTTCATTTTTAACCGACTTAAAAAAGTTGGAGGTTATCTATTTGATTGTTTTTTTTTATAATATGTTTGTTACCTCGGAACTCCGTCATATATAAACTGATTTGGAAATTTCTTTTTGCGTTGTGTTTAGTGTGGATTAGTATAGCGATGAAGTGGTTCCATATAAATTTCATCGATATGTATATGACCTTGGACTTCGAAGATACATTGAAGTCGTTTTTTTTTTTATAAAAGGTATACTTGTAGCTAATTAATTATGTTAAATATATTTAGAATACTTAGGTTCTTGTTCTTGTTTTAGGTTCCCGGTGTTAGCAGAATTGCGAAACGCATGGATAAAAAACATGCAGAGGTCAAAAAGAACAAGAGCGGGGCTCCCCCTCTACTAACTTCTAACATTAAATGTCTTTGGACTTAAGTATTGGAAAATGTAATTCAGCTCAATTTCAGTATGTTAAGCTGGGTTGCTTGACATAATAAATAAAATTCAATCAATTGTAAGAAATTATTTGAACATTTATTTAGTGTATTCTTTTGTATATTCTTTTTTATAAGTATATTCTTTTGTTTGCAGAAAATACCTGTGAAGCGGAGACTTATAAGATGAGCTTCGCAACCTATACCTAGTTAATACTGATAGTAGTGCTCGCTGTAATTAATAATTAAAATAATCATAAATAATAATGAAATTATTATTTATTGTATTGTATGTCATGCAATCTTAAAAGCATATTTAGCGTTCTTATTGGTTAGATGTTAGATGTCGCCACTAGCGTATACAGTAAATAAATAAATTCAACGTATTTTGAAAGAGTGTGCGTTATTAATTTATTCCGTTCCAGCAGTCTAAAAGTCAATAGCCGGGTCCACACCGGCCCATCCAGAACCGCTCGAACTTGCGCGGTGCACAGTTGTAGTCGGTGTGGACGCGTCTTGCCTGATGCACCTCTATGTGATACCTACTGGGTGTATTTTATTTATTGTGTGTAAATTTTATTTATTATGTCAAGCAACCCAGCTTAACATACTGAAATTGAGCTGAATTACATTTTCCAATACTTAAGTCCAAAGACATTTAATGTTAGAAGTTAGTAGAGGGGGAGCCCCGCTCTTGTTCTTTTTGACCTCTGCATGTTTTTTATCCATGCGTTTCGCAATTCTGCTAACACCGGGAACCTAAAACAAGAACAAGAACCTAAGTATTCTAAATATATTTAACATAATTAATTAGCTACAAGTATACCTTTTATAAAAAAAAAAACGACTTCAATGTATCTTCGAAGTCCAAGGTCATATACATATCGATGAAATTTATATGGAACCACTTCATCGCTATACTAATCCACACTAAACACAACGCAAAAAGAAATTTCCAAATCAGTTTATATATGACGGAGTTCCGAGGTAACAAACATATTATAAAAAAAAACAATCAAATAGATAACCTCCAACTTTTTTAAGTCGGTTAAAAATGAAAAATATAGACTGTGAAATTAACTAGAACATATTCAAGTGTGCCACTTGAATAAATTATGTTCTATTATCATATCTATATTCATACTATGGTTGTGAATTTTACCACATCACTAGACGAGTACATGAAATGCCAAACACGTCGATCGGTATGCAAAAATCCGTGTTTATTTAGATATGGGAATTCTTCTGCTCGTCATGTGAAGCTAAAATAGCACCTAGTGTAACTTACATACTTTTCAAACGTACGAGAAGGCTAGCACATACAAATATTCGCATTAGGAGGTGAAATACACAAATCAGACTTACCGATGAAATGTTATAGCCCTTGGTTTATGCTTTAAATCACTGACGTGGCTCTTGCAGCCTATCACAACACACGCCATGGTTCATTTACTTGTTGTTTATTGCTTGATATAATGTTTTTCCCGCAAAATTCCTTGCAAATCACCAAAAACACTGCACACAATTAAATACCAGCTGGTATCGACCAAACATCAACAAACGTCACGCCCGTTGGCTGGTGGCCCGCAGGGTTTAAAGATGGTGTCATGCGCATAATGCTTTCTCTTTTTAACACATGCAAACGGCCTTTTGAGAAAAAAGAAATGTGTATATGTTTAATTGTTCATCTTTTTGTTTTACGTCTAATTATATAATACGTCTTTGGTGGAGACAATTGGGTATTTTTTGGGTTTTGAGCAACTATAGTGGTCTCTTTTATTTCAAGTAACTTTTGTGATAAGTAGAAAAGGATGCATTCTGTTTTGAAAGTACAACTTTTTTCGGTAAATCTAATACTATACTAAATCTTAGGTTACGTTATTGTTATTTGTCATGTCACTGTCAGTTAGTTGTCTGTCAATGTCGAGAGTTTATTTTTTAATTTGCCCTTTAGGTCAGGCTAAAGTATCTAGGACTATACCGCCATGTCTTACGAAGTTTTTATTTGATAGTTTAATATTCCATTTATTATACTTTTGTTGAGAATGAGGGTCAACAGCAACAAGCCGGACCTTCTTCTAGTGCTTCAATAAAGTGGTGGAACTTTATTTAAGCTTTCCATGGACATTTTGGGAGAACATAAAAAGCAATGTTTTATTTTGTTTCATTTGCCTACACTCGTGCACGTTTACGAACTTATAATGGTTAATATTCCACCGACATTACACATGATTACTCGAAATAACACTTGTTTGGAAAATAAAACAAAATCGAACTGTATCACTTCACTTCCTGCCAAAAAGTCCTGTCGTGACAGATTTATTGAGTCGGATTCACACTTTTCTCTTCGTCTTCGAAGACGAAGAGGGCAGAGGCGATAGCGATCCCAATAAAGAGAGGCCCAATACAGAGCCGCTGAGAGGCGCACCGATTAGCGGAGCAGCCACCAGCGGCCTGCCAGATCCCCGGAGGTAGAAGGCCCCGCGCGTAACTTACGCCTGGATAGAAGGGACCACCCCGTGAACCACCCTTCATGTTAATAATGTGAATCCGGCTTTTCGCTGTACTTTTGTAGTGTAGCCTCAGATAAAATTAAATATAAATGCTAATAATGTAATATTAAAAATGAATGCTATTGCGATTACATAGTAATATAGCACATTTATTTTTCAAACGTGCACATTTGAAACAATATAGAGAAAAACATTGCTTTTTATGTTCTCCCAAAATGTCCATGGAAAGCTTGAATAAAGTTCCATCACTTTATTGAAGCACTAGGAGAGAGTCCGGCTTGTTGCTGATGACCCTCATACGACGATATACGAAAACAATTGTAATTTTTTCAAACCATCAAATAAAAACTGTTTTTATTAAACTAAGTAACACAAGGCGGTATGGTCCTAGAGACTTTAGCCTTCTCAAACGGGCGAATTAAGAATAATAATAATACAAAAATCCCGCCAAAATGTGAAGTATGTTTCTACTACGATCCTCAAATTCACACGTTTTACGATTGTTGTATCACTTGTCTACAGTCGTATTGCTTTCTCCCTCAGTGATGAAGAGTATGAGAGAGAACAACATACCTTATATCTTATATTCGTAAATAGTGCGAGTTTGCAGAATGACGAGTGAGTGATGCGTGAAAATTAATAGTAACGGGATTTCTTGCGTTATCTTTGTGTGTAGCGGCGTGTGTGAAATATTTTTGCGCGATAAATAAAGTGTTTTTCTGGAGTAATATTTCAAAACAAAGGTCTATGCTTTAAAAATTAACTGTGTTAGTTAGGAACTTCAATCTATCATGGATGTAGCTGATACATATGCTACCCAGAGCCAAGTAAAAGACGAAGTTGGTGTACGATGCCAGAAGCTGTTTCAAGATTTCCTGGAAGAGTAAGTAATATCGTTCATATTCGAATTTTATCACACAACTACGCATCGATTAGTTACACATAAAATAGTAAAGGCGCTATGTCTGTTTCTTTGCATTTGAAGAAATAATTTAAGAAACATTTTCTAACCTATGATTAATAAAAAAAATTGCAGATTCAAAGAAGATAATGAAATCAAATATGAGAAACACGCTAAAGACCTCTTAAAACCAGAACTAAGTACTTTAGAAATAAGTTTCGATGATGTAGAGAAATATAATCAGAATCTTGCCACTACCATCATTGAGGAGTATTATCGGATATATCCATTTCTGAACCAAGCTATATATAATTACGTGCTAAGCCTTGCCGAGAGTGGTATGAAAAAGGATCTGCAGAACAAGGAATGTTATGTATCTTTTGTTGACGTGCCCACGAGACATAAAGTAAGAGAATTGACAACGGCAAAAATTGGTACATTGATCAGAATCTCAGGGCAGATTGTTAGGACACACCCTGTACACCCTGAGCTGGTCTTGGGGACTTTTGTGTGTCTCGATTGTCAGACGGTTATAAAAAATGTGGAGCAACAGTTCAAGGTACTTGTAAACTGATATATAATTGATACAAGCATGTTTCACGACATTCTAAAGTTAAAGATTAAGACAAGCAAAAAGTTAAGTGATATATTTTTGCTTACATTTACTATATTCCTCGTCCTTTGAAGTTAAAACTCAATCAACATTTATTTCACCATTTCAGTACACCATTCCAACCATTTGCCGTAATCCAGTATGTGCCAATCGTCGTCGCTTCATGTTAGATGCAGACAAATCAGTGTTTGTAGACTTCCAGAAGATCCGCATACAGGAAACACAGGCAGAACTACCGAGGGGATGCATACCAAGATCCCTAGAGGTTATCTTGAGAGCTGAGGCAGTGGAGTCGGTTCAGGTAAAAATATAAGACCACAACATGTCTATGTATTATATGGTTTTATGCAGCTAGTGGGGAATATGACACTAGTGAAAAAAACTTGTTCTTATTGGCCTCACTACTCAATAATTATTACTGAAAACCAGCATAATCATTTAACCAGTGGGGATTATGAAGATACTGCGAACATACATTGCTAAGATAAGTAACAATATTAAGTAAGAGTTATCTCACAAATTGTATTACTTTACAGGCCGGTGACCGCTACGACTTCACTGGTACACTCATAGTAGTTCCTGATGTGGGTTCGTTATCAATGCCCGGTGCTAAAGCGGAACTCACAACCAGGACCAAGCTGGCAAATGAGGGTCAAATGGAAGGCATCAAGGGCCTGAAAGCTTTAGGTGTGAGGGAACTCCATTATAAGTAAGTAGTTGTGCTGAAGATAATATTTTAAAATAAGTAATTTTAATTTTTTTAATTATTATTTTAATTTAAATTTTTTTATTTTTTAGTTTAATTTTTATAAGTGTTGAGAAAAGCTATCAAAATCATACCAAGTCTCAAAAGTCATCCCTATGAACACTTGAAGATGCAGTTAAAGAATTAGAAGTAACAACTAACATAGGCAACACTCACCTAACCTAAACCTAAGAAACTTAGAAGATTTGGAACGGACCGGTCTAACTTACTATACAAACATTGAACAAGTGCACTGAAGTGATACACGCATCAGCTTTAAGCTGCTAATGATGCTAGTAGCAAATAATGATAAAGTTTTTTTTTGTTAATACAATGATTATGTATTTGAAAATCATTAATTTATTTGCTTTCCAGGACAGCTTTCCTAGCGTGCAGTGTGCAAGCCATATCTCGCAGGTTTGGTACCGCTGAGATGGCCACTGATGACTTGACCACTGAAGACATGAGGAAACAAATGACTGACAAAGAATGGGATAAGGTGAATTATTATTAATGGAATGCTCATACAAACATAATGGGCTGATAATTTCGAATGCCACCTTCCAAATAAAGCCATGCCTTAAAGAAAATTTAACTTCAACTTATTTTTGATGGCTTCTGCGGAGTTGCCACAATTTCGCCATGTTACGTTTTCTCGGTATGTTTTCCCAGACCATCAATGCCCTCAGCCACAATTTCGCCATGTTACGTTTTCTCGGTATGTTTTCCCAGACCATCAATGCCCTCAAGAGATTTAGTCGTGTTTTGGGATGATGTTTGGTAAACCATCAGGGAGATGAGCCTGAACAATCGCTCCTCTTAGACCTATGTACTCCATCTTCGGCCACATCGTGGCTTACCATCAGACGAGATAGTGGCCAAACAGAGAATAACACAACTGACTTTACATGTTAAAGGTATACGAGATGTCCCGGGACCGTAATCTGTACAACAACCTGATCGGCTCCCTGTTCCCGAGTATCCACGGGAACAACGAGGTCAAGCGCGGGATACTACTCATGCTGTTCGGAGGCGTCGCCAAGACTACTATTGAAGGTGTGTACTTAACACGATAAAGATTATTATCAACAAGGATATTGATGAACGCGGCGTGTCCCTCTTAACTTCGACAGTTCTTTATTTCGACATGACACTTCGAAAAAATATAGTTCGACAAGTTATTGTTTCGACTGAACATAATTCGACAAGTGTTCGACAGAAAATACTTCGACATCACCAGGCCTAGCGCACTCCGCACTGTAGGTACGAAGCTACAAGTACATAGCCGGACACCGACGGCGGGTCTCGCGTCGTTACACGTGACACGTCAGAAGAGATAAGAGCTATGCGATAGAAAGAGACGCGCTCTGTAGGTTAATATGACTGGTAGGTATGCAGCGCTACGCGAGCTAAATTGGATTTTATTGCGTCATAGCAAGAGTCGCTATTTGTTTAAATTTATTTGTGGAGTGATGCTTCTGTCCCTTAGTATTCTGTGACATCACAAACATTTTATTTACTTTCTGGTGTTTCGCCGGCCGCTGCTGCGGCACGCTCGCTTCGCTCGCTCGGCTCGCGCGATGTGTGACTGCTCTAACATAACCTAACCTAATCTTTGAGACCGTTTGTGTTGTCGAAGTATTTTGTGTCGAACTAATACTTGTCGAATTATGTTCAGTCGAAACAATGACTTGTCGAACTATATTTTTTCGAAGTAAGTGTCGTGTCGAAATAAAGAACTGTAGATGTTCAGAGGGACCGATGAACGCGGCAAAAGTTAGTGTCACAAACTTGATTCGGTGACCAAAATTGGAAATAGTACATTTAAATATTGTACCAGAGGGGTGTTAATGTCTAAGCAAAATACAGAAAGATTTGAACTTAATTTGAACAAGGCTTTCAGTATGTATAAAGGTCTTGTTTTTCTTCTTTTTGTGTGGGTGTGTCAACCCTGGTGTTGGAGTATTTAAGTCGCTTGAAAGCCTTCAACGTGGCTTAACGAATGTTATCTTAAGACAACAATCGGGACCGACGGCTAAGTGCCTTCCACGCGGCAGCGCTCCGATGTAAATACCACAAACGGTCACCCATCCAAGTTGTGACCGCTGCGAACGTCGCTTAACCTAGAAGATTTGCAGGACTATGACGTAAATCTGTTGCGCAACCTACGTGAATAGAAATTTAATTCAATCGATAAAATGCGATCACGTAACTTTTGATGTCTCGATTTCAATGTGCTCCTATCGATAACTACGCTACGAGCGCTACGCGAGCTACGCTACGAGCGCTACGCGAGCTACGCTACGAGCGCTACGCTAGCTACGCTACGAGCGCTATGCTATGCGACCTACGCTACGAGCGCTACGCGAGTTACACTACGACCGCTACTTGTATGAAACAACAAATTCAAACAAAGAGCCCCCGCCGCGCCGCCCCAGGCCCGCTTTCAGTGCGGTTTGGGCTGAGTAAACTTTACATTTCTACAACTTACATATAAATACATAAATAAAGAAAAAAAAAAAGACGTGTGGCACTCGGAGACTGCCGCGGTAAAGCTATTGCATAGCATTCGGAGTGGGAGGTGTTAGGTTATTTTCGTTACGGAATTTCTGGATTCGGTCTCCACGCTCAAGGCCCGCGATAGAAGCTATGCAATAGCTTAAAAAAAATCTCACTTTCTTGATTATTTTCTAGGAACGACCCTTCGTGGAGACATTAACGTGTGCATAGTAGGCGACCCGAGCACTGCCAAGTCACAGTTACTGAAGCAAGTGAGCGAGATCACACCGCGGGCGGTGTACACTAGCGGCAAGGCGTCCTCGGCCGCCGGGCTCACTGCCGCTGTCGTCAAGGTGAGCAGTAGTGTGCATATTGCGCGGCACAGCCAAGTGCCAATTTTAATTTTTCGTGTGTCGTTGCTGATCTGTCACACATTTTATTGATATTATATTTATTTTATGCTTCTACTTTCTCAATTACTTTATGTGTCTTGATGAGGATTTTAGAATCACTTAAAAGATTAATAATAATATAATATGATAACGCCCAACGATCACATACCTATATAGATCCTGGCCCCTAACTAGGATTCCCTGTATTAGGGAACTAGGAACTACAAGGACCATGGCTCCACAACAACCAGACAAGAGACAAATTGCGCTTGCTCTTGTTTTTTTTTCTGTGCACAAACATTTGTCTCGTCGCGGGAATCGAACCCGCAACCTCGTTGGTGTATGATATTTAAGCCAACCTGCTCAACCACTACACCACAGAGGTTATCGATAGTTTAGAGAATATTTATTTATGATATTTATAAAATAAGGTATTATCAATATTTGATGTAAATCGCACATGTGCGAAGCCTGCACGGGTGAGTCGAGACGAGTTACTATACAAATAAATAAAAATAGAACAAAATCGGTTAATATGGTTGTACAATAGGCGGTCTTATCGCTTAAAGCGACCACATTACCTGCTTTAAACAAACCTTAATGTTCTCGTAAACAATGATCTTATCCATCCCAAAATATTCTAAATAATTAATGTAATATAATTCGTAATACAGAACGGTTGTAGGTACATGTATGATGCGCGCACGTATACTAAACTACGTAACTAGTGTAGCGCGGTGACGTGGCTAGACTAAACTCTCCAACGGCCGAGGGGCGCGGAGGGAAGCGTGCGAGAGACGGCGCGGGAGCGCGGGCGGCGATGCATGCGTATATACCTACTATTACCTACCTAGTGCAGTTACATCTATATGCGCGCGTTACATTCATTAATATCCCTGAACAATAATACTAGCGAGTGTCGCTCAGTGGGAGCACGTGCGACTTTCGATCCGACGCACCCGAGTTCGAATCCCGCTGGCCCTGCGCCACTGACTTTGTTAATTTATGTGCGTTTAATATTCGCTCTAAAAACGGTGATGGAAAACATCGTGAGGAAACCGGCATGCGGCATGTCTAAGAATTTATCACAATTTAAGGACATGTGACATCCACCAACCCGCACTGGGCCAGTGTGGCGGATTATGGCTCGTACTCTCTCTCTGAGAGAAGGCCCGTCTCCCAGCAGTGGGAGCGTGATGGGCTCATGATGTTGAAATGTTCTATAACTTTGTAAATAGTTGACGTATCAATCTAAAATAGAAAATATTATATTTATAATAATAGCTTACGTAGGCCCGAGTCCCAGCTGTGGGAAAGTAATGGGCTGATGATGATGATGATCCCTCAACAGGATGAAGAATCGTTCGACTTCGTCATAGAAGCAGGCGCTCTCATGTTAGCAGACAACGGGGTGTGCTGTATCGATGAGTTCGACAAGATGGACCCCACGGACCAAGTCGCCATACACGAGGCCATGGAACAACAGACTATCTCGCTCGCCAAGGTACACAAATGAAAAAATAATAAGTTTTTTGTTAAAAGTTTGTCTTAAAAATATATTATTTTTCATATTAAATCATTTATTTATTTAAAAATAATATATTTTTAAGACAAACTTTTAACAAATCATTTATTTATTTAAAAATAATATATTTTTAAGACAAACTTTTAACAAATCATCTATTTATTTAAAAGTAATATATTTTTAAGACAAACGTTTGACAAATTCGTAATCGGTACCGCAAGCAGATTAAAATGAGCCCAAACACTAGTAGTTTACGATTATCCGTCAAGGAGTTCCATTGCCCACCTTCCGTCTCCATCATCAGATCAGCTCGCTGTAACCATAATGTTGTATTGTCATCGGACATTGACAAGTATGCAAAATTTCAACTTCGTAGGATAAGAGGAAGTGGTTCTAATTCAGCTTGCAAGATTCCACCCGGACAAACACATACATTGCAAGTAAAATAAAAGCTTGTAAAAAGAAATGCCTTGTAGCTATATTTACTACAGCTGGTTTTGACCGCCGAGGTCGGCTTGGGCCGACTAAAACTTGACATTGGACATAATGAACTATAGTTTAGTTAACCGACTTCAAAAAATGAAGAGGTTCTCTGTTCGATTGTTTTTTTTTAATGTTTGTTACCTCAGATCTCCGTCATTTATGAACCGATTTGAAAAATCCTTTTTGCGTCGGGTTCAGTATAGCTACGAAGTGGTCCCATATAAATTTCATCGATATGTGACCTTGGACTTCGAAGATACATTGAAGTCGGTTTTTGTTTTTTCTAAAAATTAATTATTACTGTTTTTTTCGTCGCTCATTGTCCGTTCATCCCCCAGGCGGGGGTGCGAGCCACCCTGAACGCACGCACGTCTATCCTGGCCGCCGCCAACCCGGTGGGCGGGCGGTACGACCGCGCCAAGTCGCTACAACAGAATGTAGCTCTCAGCGCTCCAATCATGTCTCGCTTCGATCTATTCTTTATACTCATTGACGAAAGCAGTGAAATGGTAACTATTGTTAGCTTTTTATATCTACCTTTTTTGGCACAAGATGTGATATTGCAAGAGTTGGTCCCGAATAATATACGACTGTGTTTTCGGGCTATGCTTAAGATTTTTACCAAAATAGGGGATCGGACAACTTTTCAGAAAGTGTTTTAAATTAACTACAATGAATATATATAGCCATGAAAAATACTATTTTAATTAAATAACGCTCTAAAAGTACCAAAAACTATGTTTAAATATTATGTTTCAAATATTGCCGCGTAAAAGGTCACCTCAAAATTTGTGACGTCATATGTAGGTAGAAAACGACAATCTCTTCGAAATAAAACTTACAAAGAGATTTAAATACGTTTTGTGAAGTTTGGGGACGATATTGTAGTAATGGAACGAAAAAATTTGCAAAAATACATTTTATGAAAAGCAAAAACGTAAAATAAACACAAGCTTGAGTCACGGCATTTGCCTACAAATGACGTCATGCGCTGTGATTGTTGTTTCGTTTGAGATGAAGAACAAATTAAAAATGTCAGAATTATTAGATTTTATTTATTGATCTAAAAATATAAATCATTATTATTTCACAAAAATATTATTTGAATGATCTTTCTAGTTCGACGAACATTCGTTCTAACTACATTTTAGATTTTTTTTCCGATTACTGTCCGATCCCCTATTGAGATCAATACTTGACCATTATTATCTTTTTCTAGTTGTACAATAACCCATACATACCGCAATATAGTGTTTTGATTCTTTGTCGCTTTTGTGAAGTAGGATTACCTTCCAAAGATAAATTTTTATTTCAAAAGATTATCACAATTTAAGTAAGTTCTAACAATAATATACTATACTTTCAGGTTGACTACGCCATAGCTAGGAAGATAGTAGATTTGCATTGTAACAAGGAGGAGTCCTACGACTGTGTGTACTCGAGGGAAGACATTCTGAGATACATCGCGTTTGCCAGGAGCTTCAAGCCTATTATTACCGAGGTGAGTGTTACATTTCTATCAAATGAACTGTTATTTTTCTGTGCCGCTCAGTTCTATGTTTGGTCACTATCTTGTCTGATGGCAACAATATTTCGCATGCTAATGAAATTAATGAAAAATAGCAAGGATTCGCATTACTGATATGTTCCCAGGAAGCCGGCGAGCTACTAGTGGAGTACTACACGGTGCTGCGGTCGCGGGACGGCGCGGGGGGCGCTGGCGGCGCGGGGGGCGGCACGTGGCGCATCACGGTGCGCCAGCTCGAGTCCATGGTGCGCCTCGCGGAGGGCATGGCCAAGATGCACTGCAGCGGGCACGTGACCACGCAACACGTGCGCGAGGCCTACAGGTAGCTAGTGTAGCGGCACGTGAGGAGCTCGGCCAAGATGCACTGCAGCGGGCACGTGACCACGCAACACGTGCGCGAGGCCTACAGGTAGCTAGTGTAGCGGCACGTGAGGAGCTCGGCCAAGATGCACTGCAGCGGGCACGTGACCACGCAACACGCGCGCGAGGCCTACAGGTAGCTAGTGTAGCGGCACGTGAGGAGCTCGGCCAAGATGCACTGCAGCGGGCACGTGACCACGCAACACGTGCGCGAGGCCTACAGGTAGCTAGTGTAGCGGCACGTGAGGAGCTCGGCCAAGATGCACTGCAGCGGGCACGTGACCACGCAACACGTGCGCGAGGCCTACAGGTAGCTAGTGTAGCGGCACGTGAGGAGCTCGGCCAAGATGCACTGCAGCGGGCACGTGACCACGCAACACGCGCGCGAGGCCTACAGGTAGCTAGTGTAGCGGCACGTGAGGAGCTCGGCCAAGATGCACTGCAGCGGGCACGTGACCACGCAACACGTGCGCGAGGCCTACAGGTAGCTAGTGTAGCGGCACGTGAGGAGCTCGGCCAAGATGCACTGCAGCGGGCACGTGACCACGCAACACGCGCGCGAGGCCTACAGGTAGCTAGTGTAGCGGCACGTGAGGAGCTCGGCCAAGATGCACTGCAGCGGGCACGTGACCACGCAACACGTGCGCGAGGCCTACAGGTAGCTAGTGTAGCGGCACGTGAGGAGCTCGGCCAAGATGCACTGCAGCGGGCACGTGACCACGCAACACGTGCGCGAGGCCTACAGGTAGCTAGTGTAGCGGCACGTGAGGAGCTCGGCCAAGATGCACTGCAGCGGGCACGTGACCACGCAACACGTGCGCGAGGCCTACAGGTAGCTAGTGTAGCGGCACGTGAGGAGCTCGGCCAAGATGCACTGTAGCGGGCACGTGACCACGCAACACGTGCGCGAGGCCTACAGGTAGCTAGTGTAGCGACCGAAGTGTGACCGAAGAAACAGTGTAAAATTGCGAGAAAACCGGGAAACATTAAGTAAAACATGTTTTTCTAAAATTTTACTATATCGTATGTTTATCGCGGTTATGGGAAAGCCACGAAGTAGCCCTCGATTTTTTAGCCGCCACCATCGCTGCGGCGTACGAAATTTAACGTATTTATACTAAAAATACGCATTTCAAATATCTCATAAAATTCGAGGGGGGGGGGAGCCAAATCTCACGACATCTCACCAAGGGAGAGTGGGAGTCGAAAACTCGCCTCACAATGAACGCCCCCTAATTGTAATTTGATTGGGAACACTTACTAACAAAAAATCATCACCCTCACAGGTTGCTGAACAAATCCATCATCCGCGTAGAGCAGCCGGATATACATTTGGACGAGGACGATCCGCAGTACGAACCGAGTATGGACGTGGACAACGACACTCCCAACGGGAATGCAGGTAAAATATACACAATGAGAGTGGGGAAATTATTAATTATTTCTATCATTAATTCATCATCATCATCCCATCACGTTCCCACCGCTGGGACACGGGTCTTCTCTCGTAGAGAGAATGGGCCATAATCCTATCAATACAATACAATAACACTTTATTGCATACCACAAACATAATTACATGAACAAAATAGAAATCTTAACTAGGGTAATACAATTGGCGGTCTTATCGCGTAATGCAATCTCTTACAGACAACCTTTGGATGGATTGGACAAATGTTAAAAGAATAGACGGTGGTGCACAGTAAATAATTAATATAAACGATAATAAAATAAAACAATCATATATAACTAAATAATATACTATTAACGACAAATACTTACATATAACATAACATAATAATTCATATATCTACTTATACTCGTACTTACTATACAATACATGAAATAAATAATATAAATTATCATTAATTATTTTATGTAAATACCTACTTAAGTAAATTTGCAACTTCTCGTCACGAAAAAGGGCACAACTGAAAATCAGCGCGCTGTCATGGCGCTTTATGCTGAGTTGTGTCCTTTTATGACCATCTCATTTCATTTGACTGTACCTATTAGGTACCTGTTTTGAGTATAAGATGGTTATATAAACTTATTTTCTGTCTCTCTTTTTTTCTTAAAAAAACTGCAATGAAGCACCATTTTCAGTCGTGGTAGGTCTCTAGTATGCGGGAGGCCGTCTGGGTAGATACCACCGCTTTGCCAGTCATTCTGCCGCATTAAGCAGTATTGCGCAAGCATTACTGTGTTTCGGTTTGAAGGGCATTGTAGCCAGCGAAATTACTGGGCATATGAGACTTAATATCTGTGTTGTCATACAAGTACACAACCTTGTTAGATTTGATGCATGACGCATGCTGTGTTCACACCTAGAAGGATGTACATGTACGCACGTTTTTACATGCTTTTTACTGTCTGTATGTTCAGTGTATACCCAGTTCTGTGAACCAATTTAAAAAAAAACTGATGTCTCGGGGTGATGAGACAATGCAGTGCTACGCAGTGCTTTTTTATGGTATTAAAGTTCTGGGTAGCATTGCAATTGTTATGCGCGGCGCTTACCATCAGGCGAAAGACTTAGTTATTTTTTTTACTTGCTTAGTTTTAATATTTCATTGCAATTTGTAAATATGGATGTGTATTATCTGAAATAAATTTTTTTTTAGTCGTCACATCACTCAGTTATATAAAAAAAACAGAATCATAAATAGCCTATTGTATTTTCAGAGACCCCGGTGAACGGGGACACTGGTTCCAAGAAGAAGCTGACCCTCTCGTTCGAAGAGTACAAGTGTTTGAGCGACATGCTCGTCGTGTTCATGCGGAAAGAGGAACAGGAAGCTGAAACTAGAGGTAATGTCTTTTTCAACGAAATCTCTTAAGTAGTAATAAATAGTATAGTAATAATAAATAGTATAATAGTAATAAATAGTATAATAGTAATAAATAGTATAATAGTAATAAATAGTATAATAGTAATAAATAGTATAGTAATAATAAATAGTATAATAGTAATAAATAGTATAATAGTAATAAATAATATAATAGTAATAAATAGTATAATAGTAATAAATAGTATAATAGTAATAAATAGTATAATAGTAATAAATAGTATAGTAATAATAAATAGTATAATAGTAATAAATAGTATAATAGTAATAAATAGTATCATAGTAATAAATAGTATAATAGTAATAAATAGTATAATAGTAATAGATAAATTTCGTAATTACATAGAAGACAAAGATGCTTGGAACATTCCACTTACTCTGCAAAGTAACCAACTGGTACATAAGAAACATAACATTGTAAAATCCCAAAAAATTGTAACAAAATCTCTAAAAAAAGTGCCCCTCAGTTTCTTGCCGTATCTTCTGAGTAGTGGTTCTTTTTCCGATATGGTGGTAGTCATTGTGATAATTTGACGTTCTTAAGTGCGTCTGTGATGCCAAAATGATTAAAGAGATTTTGATTTTGATTTTGATAGTATAATAGTAATAAATAGTATAATAGTAATAGATTGTATAATAGTAATAGATAGTATAATAGTAATAAATAGTATAATAGTAATAAATAGTAAATAACCTATAATTAATTTTTAGAAAAAAATGTGAACCGACTTCAAGACTAAACTTACTTTTTTGGTTCTTGTTACTTTTTTCAAGTAGGGTAGAATCAATTTCGATAAAATTTATATGGGACCACCTTTGAAGCTACCAACAAAAAATCATCAAAATCAGTCCACATTGGTGGAGTAATCGCGTAACAAACATACAAAAAAAAATATAAAAAAACATACTGTCGAATTGACAACCTCCTCCTTTTTTGAAGTCGATAGTCGCTATCCAGGTCCTATTTCTCCGCTTATATCCGCAGGTATCTGTTTCTCCGCTTATAGTCCAGTCATTTGGTAGTTTTACCTGGAAAGTTTTGAAAACTGATAATTTTATAGATTTTCATGTGTTCTTTCCGAATTTCAACTTTGCCACATCGTATTTGTGCCGCTCGCGCCGCCATATTGGAAAAATGGCGCCTAAAAGCAGTTTTTTGACAATACCTCCTTTCCGACTTATTTTCCGATAAAAAGTTATATACAAAATGAAACTAGAGACAATAGACCTATAATTCATGTATGTACCTGTTTTTCATAAAGTCAATTTAGGAACAGTTCTGTAATAATAAGTTGATTCCGTAGGGTCAGAAAGCTCGGGCATGCGCAAGAGTGCGGTGGTGAGCTGGTACCTGGAGCAGCTGGTGGCGCGCGGGAACATCGAGAGCGAGGCCGAGCTGCTGGAGAGGAAGACCATGATCGAGAAGGTCATCGACCGGCTCATGTACCATGTGAGAGCTTTTATACATGATCAGCCCATTACAAGCTATATACAGTAAACTAAAATTAAAAAAAGTAAAACACCGCTAAATCGCTTTTGATAGAACATGGCTAAGAACCACAGCTAGAAAACCTGCTTTTAAAAAAACCGCATCTAAATCGGTTCACCCGTTTAAGAGCTACGGTGCCACAAACAGACACATAGTGGTGAAACTTATAACGCCCCTCCTTTTTGCGTCGAGGTTTAATAAAATACAAAAAAAGTTCGCGGTATCTAGTTTCATTAATCATTAGCGATACTTTTCAATTTGACATCTGAAGGGTATTTACAAGCTTCATTTGCGATTGCGATCGCGACTCATCTTTGAAAGATATAGGGTTCGAATCCCGACTCGGCCCTGCACCAATGACTTATAGTTAAGTGCAGATTTTGTACGCTCGCTCTAAAACGGTGAAGGAAAACATCGTGATGAAACCCGCTTACGCGCTTTGGAGTGGTAGGCTCTGGCCGTGGTTGTAATACCATCCACCGAACAAAGCCATGCCGTCAAGCGACCTAGTCGTGTTTCGGGATGATGTTCGGTGAACCATCGGGGAGACGGGTCTGAGCAGCCGCTCAACTGCCGTCTCTCTCTAGATCTATGTGCTTCATCTTAGGCCACATCATCGCTTCACATCAGGCGAGATAGTGGCCAAACATGGATCTATTAAGCGTAAAAAGAAAGATGTGAGTGAACACATTATGCTCATTTAATGTCCTTAAATTGCTAATAATTGGAAATTAACCGGTATTTGGATAGCGTGGCAGCAACAAAATGCATTATTTGTACTACGCGTCGATATCTTTCACCTATGTAGTACATTCGTTCTGATAGCGATTGCGACACCTTAGACAATTACATTTGAAAATTAAGATTATAATCGACATCCTTTTCAAAGGTATCGCTATAGATTTTAAAGTTAGTCAAAAGCCCCCTGGTTCCCTAGATACAGGGGTTAGGGGCCAGGTTCTATATAAGTGATCATTGGGCGTTATTTATAAACTTACTAGCTGCGCCCTGCGGCTTCACCCGCGGTTTCCCGGGATAAAAACTAGCCTATGTGTTATTCTGATGTGTAAGCTATATTATTGTAAAGTTTCATCAAAATCCATTCAGTAGTTTTGCGTGAAAGAGTAACAAACACATTCTTACAAACTTTCGCGTTTATAATATTCTTCTTCTTCGTGTCGATGGTCCTTGTTTTAATGTTTAAATAATTTGAGCCCAATGTTCGGCAATTGCTACCCCAGGAGGAGTAGGTTCATACAGATCTTGTAAAGTGCAGGTGTTGGGGCACTGAGGGCAAGACACCAAGTGTTGCATTGTTTGCGCTGGAGCACCGCAGTCACATCGTGACCCACCGGGGTCAATGTAGTCCCATTTGGCTTGGTTGCTCCTGCAGCGGCCCACTTTATAATATTAGTAAGGATAGACATTGGTTGACTTTACTCTTTCGCAGGACCAAGTGATAATCCCGCTCTCCACCACGGGGCTGAAAGCGTCGCAGCGCTCCGCAGAACAAGAAGCCGACGACGACCCGCTGCTTGTCGTGCATCCGAACTACGTAGTGGACACGTAACCCGCCAACACATCGTCATATAACTTGTAACATGTCGTAACTAAAAGAATACTGTTTTTCTGAACTGGTATGTAATGCTAAATAGCATTACGAAATTCCTTGTACCAGTAAATAATAGGGGATCGGACAGTAATCGAGAGAAAATCTAAAATGTAGTTAGAACGAATGTTCGTCGAACCAGAAAGATCATATAATCAATATTTTTGTGAAATAATAATGATTTATATTTTTAAATCAAAAAATAAAATAGATATTTTTAATCTGTTCTTCATCTCAAACGAAACAACAATCACAGCGCATGACGTCATTTGTAGGCAAATGCCGTAAGTCAAGCTTGTGTTTATTTTACGTTTTTGCTTTCATAAAATGTATTTTTGCTAATTTTTTCGTTTCATTGCTACAATATCGGCTCCAAACTTCACAAAACGTATTTAAATCTATTTGCAAGTTTTATTTCAAAGAGTTTGTCGTTTTCTACCTACATATGACGTCACAAGTTTTGAGGTGACCTTTTGCGCGGTAATATTTGAAACATAATATTTAAACATAGTTGTAGGTACTTTTATAGCGTTATTTAATTAAAATAGTATTTTTCATGGCTATATATATTAATTGTACCTAATATAAAACACTTTCTGAAAAGTTGTCCGATCCCCTATTCTCTAAATAACCGTGAAAACCGTATCAAAATCTCTTGCGTGGTTTAGAAGTGGAGAAACAGACATGAGGTCACGAATAGAGACTGATTTATACTATTTAGAGATATGCATTGTGTTTGTATTCCAAACGTGTCATTGTTTCTCTGCGAGTTTGTGCCAACCGCTATTTTTTTAAGTTGATATCAGATGATTCGGGGTGATGAGCGCAATGCAGTGCTACGCAGTGCAGTATTACAAGTTCTGGGTGGCACTGCAATTGTTACGGGCAGGCGTGGCGCTTACCATCAGGCGAACGACTTGCTCGTATCATAACTCAATTCCATAAAAAAAAGTGTTAAATCTTGTCGACGATATGTTATTGTACGTTAATTTAGTTATCAACGCTTAGTTCTAAGATCTTTATATAGGTTTAAGCTCACTCTGCCTAATAAATCATTTTTGAATTTTGGATACATTCTCGACTTTTATTTGTTGAATCATGTTCATACTTTGCACTTTACTCGACGAAAGCTTTGGTGTAAATCACAAACTACTGAGGAGATGCTGTATAAATCAGATAGATTTGTTGCACACATTAAAATTAAGAAATTACATAACAATAATTAAAGAAAGTGTTACACTGGGTGGCCTTATCGCTAAACGCGATCTCTTCCAGGCAACCTTAGGATGGAGAGGAATTATCAAAATGTGAAAGACGGGGATGTAATAATAAAAAATAAACTACACTACTAAAATAATGGATACAATACAATAGTAACATTATAAATGCCTACATAAACATACATATACATTATTACATATTAACTGGCTGACCCGGCAAACGTTGTTTTGCCATATAAATAAAAAAAAATGCTAAGGGTGAACAACCCTTATCACTTAGAAGTATGAAAAATAGATAGTAGCCGATTCTCAGACCTACTGAATATGCATATAAAATTTGGTAAAAATCAGTAAAGCCGTTTCGGAGGAGTAAGGTAACTAACATTGTGACACGAGAATTTTATATATATGATTAGGTGACAGGGTAACAGTTTGTTTCATGGCATATTTATGTATATCATCATCATTATCATCAGCCCATCACGTTCCCATTGCTGGGACACGGGCCTTCTCTCATAGAGTATGGGCCATAATCCACCACGCTGGCCCAGTGCGGGTTGGTGGATGTCACATGTCCTTGAATTATTGTGATAAATTCTTGGACATGCCGGTTTCCTCACGATGTTTTCCTTCACCGTTTTCAGAACGAGTGTTAAATCCGCACATAACTTAAGAAATTCAGTGGTGCGAGGCCAGCGGGATTCGAACTCGGGTACGTCGGATCGAAAATCGCACGTTCTCCCACTGAGCCACACTCGCTCTTGATTCTTGATTTATGTATATATGTATGTTCATTTAACCTTTTGGGTAGCATAGCGCGACGTATGCTAATATAATTTAAATTTAAAAATAAAAAACATAGGTACATTTTCAAACAAACAACTTTTATTAAAAACAATATTCAACATCGCTCAAACACTTTGTACAGATCATTCAGCGCAGCGATTTGCAGTATCGCTCCATTGCTTACGAAGCTCGTCGGCGGGAGAAAGTTCTTTCTTATCGCTGGGAATATCACGTGCTCCTTGAAATAACACAGGTATTATTATTTATTGCTCAACTTCGGCCTATTAGGATCCTAATACTGGGACGAAACTTGCCCTTAAAGAGTATTATACCATAGTCCAAGATGCTGGCCCAATGCGGGTTGGTGGATGTCTTCTGCTGAGACACAAACTTATCTTCAAGAGATTGCGTTTCGGTGGTTATTACACAATGTCTTATGTTAACTTTGCTCTATAAAGCGTAGCTCTAATTTTGGGGTCTCGAGGGTAGTTTAAAGTCTATTTCATAGAAAATTACTATGTGCAATGTAAATAAATGTTACATCTTTGCATTTTTGCCAATTTTGGTAAATATTATTTTAAAAAACTTCACTGTTAACGTCACTCACCTGTTGATTTCGCTCTATAGAATCTCACCCGTTGACTTCGCTCTGCTGACTTCTCCATAAAATCTCACCTGCTGACTTCTCTCCATAGAATCTCACCTGCTGACTTCGCTCTAAAGAATCTCATCTGCTGACTTCGCTACACAGGATCTCACCTGTTGACTTCGCTCTATAAAATCTTACCTGTTTACATCCATCCATAGAATGTCACCTGCTGACTTCGCTACACAGGATCTCACCTGTTGGCTTCGCTCTATAAAATCTGACCTGTTTACATCCCTCCATAGACTGTCACATGCTGACTTCGCTACACAGTATCTCACCTGTTGACTTTGCTCTATAAAATCTCACCTGATGACTTCGCTCCATAAAATCTCACCTGCTGACTTCGCTCTAGAATCTCACCTGTTTCCAATGCTCGCTCCGCTCTGCCTCCGGAGATGGATCCGGGTTGGGCTGCGAGTAGAATATGGCAGTTTGTCGGCTGAACGAGTCGAAACATTCCCTCTCGGAGTCCCAGTTGACTTCGGTGAGGAGACGAACGAGGTAAGTAGGCAGGGCGCCCATGAATGGCGTGTGGCCGTCTGGAAATCATAAACATCATCATCATCAGCCCATTACATTCTCGCTGCAGGGACACGGGCCTTCGCTCATAGACAGAGTATCGGCCATAATCCGCTGGTCCAGTGCGAGTTACGATTAGGCTTGTCGAAAAAATATCGATACATCGATATATCGATATAATTTTTTCAATGTATCGATATTTTTGAGCGATATTTATTGTTTCGATATATCGAGGTATCGATATAATATTACAAGTATTGAAAAGGTATAAAAATTGATATTTTTATGATCGAAAAATCCTAAATCCTTTTTTATACTAACATTTTTTAACCTTTTTTTTTGTTTATTGTCGACTCGATTTCCTGCTTTTTAATTTAGTACTAAAGTTGGCTTTTAAGTTGGCAACTTTGTCTGTCAAGTGTCAATGTCATTTCAGTGTCAGTGTCTGTCATTCAATTCAACTGTCGTCTGTCAGTGTCAGTCAGTCTGTTATCCGTTCCGCGTATTATAACCTCAACGCGAGCGCGAGCGTATTTCTGTTTTTTCTGATTGTAGTTCTCAAACAATGTAACTAAGTAATTCAATCAATTAAAATTAAAAATTAAATTATTAATTAAATGACATAGCTCTAAAGTATTTGATATCGCCTGCGTCCTCGGTTTCCTCAGAGAGAGTGGCATCTGCTGTGAATCTCGCAGTACCCAATAACAGAAGTCGGCTTACAGCCGAGCACGTAAATCAAAGAGTTTTTCTTATGTCTGTATCAGATAAATATTGGTTTGATTAATAAATAATTAATATTTTAATTGTTGTTTTTGATTTATTAAAAATTATGTCTATTGATTAGTATTTATCTAGTAATGTAAGATGGTTAAAGTAGATTAGGCCAATTTTTTTTTTCATATCATACCAATATATCGATATATCGATATTTTTAAATAAAAATATCAATATCGATATCGATATATTCAAAAATTACCGATACAATATATATCGATACTTTACTCCATTTCCGACATCCCTAGTTACGATGTAGTGTACGTGTCCTAAACTTGAAAATTAAAATCAGCTAACTAAGCTCCGGCTCACTAGAAAATCTAAAAATCTTTGTTTCAAGACAAGATAGCGCACACGCAAAATGTAAATATATTTCAACACTCTAATGTACCTCAAAGCATTCTAGGTTAAGCAACGTTCGCAGCGGTCACAACTTGGATGGGTGACCATTTAAATGATATTTACACCTGAGCGCTACCGCGCTTCAGACGGCACGTTAAACCGTCGGTCCCTGTTGGCTTACGACAACAGTCATAAGGTCATGTCGGCGGCCTTCGGGCGGTCCAAAAACTCCCGACACCAGGGTTGGCCACACACGTACACGAGAGAATAAAATGTCACAGCGCAATTAAAACTCAAATTTGAAAACCATATAACATGCATCCATCCTCACAAACTTTCGCATTTGTAATATAGTAGGAAGGATAACATAATAATAGATCTAACAGTGGCGAAAAGTTAGTATTTTCAAAAGTGAAGCCGCGAAAAAAACATATTTTTTTGTTTTTGAAATAACATACATATATATTTTTTTTAATTTTTCCATTCTGTGTATTTTTTCTTCTGCCTAATTATTTGAAATAATTAGAATATAAATGCATTAAATATAAAAAAATTAACTCTTATTATAAACTAAGAAATAAAATATAATGTTGCCTGTTAAAAAAGTATACAAACCTAAAAGCAACGGCAGTGCTAACAGCTCTCCATCCCCACTTAGTTCTAGCGAGAAGTATTCGAGCAGCATCGCTCTCTTACTGAGCAGCACGTCGCTCATCTGCTGCGCCATCTCTCTCATGTCTCCTGAAAACAAATTAGGGTTCATCATCAAATCAGCCCATTATGTTTCCACTGCTGGGAGACGGACGTTTTCTCATAGAGAGAGTATGAGTCATAATCCACCAAGCTGGTTTAGTGCGGACCTACAAACGACACGGGCCCACTTAGAGAGAGTATGAAGCTTATTCCTGGTGGATTATGGCCGCTGGCCCAGTGCAGGTGGGTAGACAAATTAATAATTAAATGATTATTTTGTTTAAATCAATTCAGTTTTCACAGAAGCAGTAGTAACAAAAATCAACATACTGTGCAAGTCGCATGGTGCGCCGGTCAGCGGCCATAAAGTTCGGCGCGAGTACTTATAACTTACCATATAGTTCGGCGCGAGTACTTATAACTTACCATAAAGTTCGGCGCGAGTACTTATAACTTACCATAAAGTTCGGCGCAAGTACTTATAACTTACCATATTGGTCAGCGCGAGTACTTACAACTTACCATAAAGTTCGGCGCGAGTTCTAATAACTTACCATAAAGTTCAGCGCGATTTCTTATAATTTGCTATAAAGTTCGGCGCGTGTTCTTATAATTTACCTAATTCAGAATCCCACTCCGTTTCTTGCGAGCTTAACCCAAGAACAAAGAGTTCCTCCAAAGGTAACGGGTTGGACAGTTTAATGAGACCGAAGTTCTGGAAGTCATAAAGCATCGTTTCGTAGAACAGTTCTTCCCTGAAAATTATAATCAAGATTAAAATCCGGGACGAATTTTTTAAAATGTATAAAACGAGACGAGCGTTTTGGCCTTATGGTAAGCGTCACGCCTGCCCATAACAATTGCAGTGCCACCCAGCACTTTTAATACCGTAAATAATTAATTTTTAGAAAAAAAAACAAAAACCTACTTCAATGTATCTTCGAAGTCCAAGGTCACATATCGATGAAATTTATATGGGACCACTTCGTAGATATACTGAACCCAACGCAAAAAGAATTTTCTAAATCGATTCATAAATGACGGAGTTCTGAGGTAACAAACATTAAAAAAAAACAATCGAACAGAGAACCTCCTCCTTTTTTGAAGTCGGTTAAAAATACTGCATAGCACTGCGTTCATCACTCCGAGACATCAGATTATTAAGTCTCATATGCCCATTTATTTCGCTGGCTACAATGCCCTTCAAACCGGAACACAGTAATGCGCACTACTGCTTGTCGACAGAGTAACTGGCAATAGATGTAGCACATTGCCAGTTACTCTGTCGTCAGGGCCATATCATGAGACTTCGTGAGATAGTAGCCAAACAGATGTATAAGATAAAAATGTATGTAGTGTTGATTTCGTTACGAGAAGCTGAAATTTCAGGCTTGATATCAACGATACCGTAGTTACCATTACATACTAGTGACCATTGGCAGAATAATAGATTAATAAATAAATACGCATAACGATCGCATACATCAGATCAAATCCTGGCCCCTAATTAGTCCCTGTATCTAGGGAACCAGAAACTATGGTAAAAACTACAACATGGTTCCACAACACCCAGACACGAATGACATCCTTCGCTTTTTTTCTTTGCACAAACTTTTGTCCCGTCGCGGGAATCGAACCCGCAACCGCAGTGGTGCATGAGATGCCAACTTGCCCAACCACTACATCACAGAGGCTGTCAATCCGTGTAGGTAAATTTTTTACAAGCTTTTATTTAACTTGCAATGTATGTATGTTTGTCCGGGTGGTATCTTGCAAGCTGAATTAGAACCACTTCCTCTTATCCTACGGAGTTGAAATTTTGCACACTTGTCAAAGTCCGATGACAATACAATATTATGGTGACAGCCAGCTGATCTGATGATGGAGACGGAAGGTGGCCAATGGAACTCCTTGACGGATAATCGTAAACTACTAGTGTTGTGGCTCATTTTAATCTGCTCGCGGTACCGATTACGAATAAGTCAAAAGCTTGTCTTAAAAATATATTATTTATAAATTAAAAAAGAATTAACAACAATACTTATTTTAATACAAACTATATTTTTACTACTTACGTTAACTTAGTGGTATCACACAGGTACAGTTTCGTCGAATGTTGAATGAGCGACTTATGGCAATCTATGCACGCTATAAAAATCAAATTCGCCAATATTTCTCTTAAATTCTTATTACACCTATTCTCTACATCGAGTCTTAGTTGCTTCACACTAGTTAGTTTAGTTTCTATTCTCTCGTAATTGAATTGTCTAGTCTTGAAGGAATCTTTTGGGTCTATGTAAGTAACATTTGCTTGGTCCACAGCGTGCAGCTTCCATCTATCTTGAATTTTGTTCGTTTCTTTAGGTTCTTGTATCAGAGAATTGTCTATTTCTTCCATTTCTATATCGTTTTCTAGTGACATTTCTTTATCTGGGTTTCGTGGATTGCTTCCGTTATGTTCTTTATAATTCTGATCATCTTTTTCGATTTGATTTCTCACAGAATCTGTATTTTCGTCTAAACGTTTATCAATAAGACTTTCGTTCAAATTGTTTGTGTTGTTTTGTTCATCGGCATCAGTTTCAATGCGTTTAGACATGGCAGGAAAGAATTTGTCTATCTTCTGAGCGTCGGAACTCACTCGCACTAAGTTGTGAGCGTATACTTTGGCTCCGTCTGTGGTTTTCTTAACGATTTCTTCGACATTGGTCGCGCCGGGTAACCGAGCCTGTAATTTGGAAAATTCTAGTCAAAGGTATGTAGTGTGTTGAGTTGTTTTGACCACGGGGTTTCACTCTTGGATTTGAAGATTCACCGTGGGATTCAGGAACATCCTTTCAAGCTACGTGTATATTTTTTATTGAAAGAAAGAAATAAAATACATTTATTCAAGACAGATACACGCAACATTACATTAAACTCTAATACATATATTGCTTATAGGTCTATGTTTGGCCACTACCTCGACTGACGATGTGGCCGAAGATGGAACACATAGATCTAGAACAGTGGTTCTTACTACTGGTGGTCCATGCGCGGACCACCCCAACACCTTGTACTATTAATTATTCTGTGCCAACACACATCTTGCTTCTGCATGACATGCCTATGGACAAATTTTTGGAAGCGTTAGATTTTCGATAAACTTTCATCAGATGGTCCCTCATCAAAAGTTAAGAACCACACATCTAGAGGAAGATAGTAGTTCGACTTAAATGCGAAAACATTTTTTTTGTCCGGAAATCCTCACGGACACCCGGGAAGGGAGGCGGAGGACCCGGGTAGTGCCAGACTTGGCCTAAGCCACCTACTGGGTTTCAACCCCCATCTGCTCTGCCTGTCCACAGACCAGACGATTTCGTCTCTTCATATTTGCAAGGCGTACATCAGCTATGCACTTTTTTTTTCTTTTAATAGGTCTTTTTTATACACATTTTTTTTTTTGTTATGTCGCAATTCTATTTACAGTTTTTTTTTTCTTTTTTCTTTATAACAATAACATGCTATTTCTTTTTAACAAGATTTATTATCGTAATCGAATTGAGGACTGCCCTGAATAGACCTCGACTATATTATGACCCCTTGACCCCTGACTGAGCTGGATCCGCCCTTGATGTAGATATGTCACAGCCAACTAGCCTAATTCGCTGTTCAATCAACAGCCTAGCCTCTTTACTAAACAGCGCCATTCAACTAGCGGCCTGAATGATATTCAGCCATAGCGTCTGTTACAACATTTAATAAACTGGCTGGCTAATGCTTAGGCATGTGGTTAAACTTAGATGTATCCTACGCGAGATTGTAAATTGTCGAAAGATTGTGAACCGTCGCATTATTTTTCGGTATAATCTATTTACATTATATTCGTATCTAACATACATGTTCGCCGCATCCTAACCTACCGAGGGCTGCAGCTATATTCATTATTATTGTCGCTACACTCCTTCCATTGTACTATTTTTCATTAAACTTTGCAAAACAGGCTTTATAAATGAACAGGCTAGGCAAGTAATTAAATAAATGTCATCGCTCCAAGTCATTCGCCTAGCTGTTTGATCAAATGGCTGAATATCATTCAGGCCGCTAGTTGAACGGCGCTGTTTAGTGAAGAGGCTAGGCTGTTGATTGAACGGCGAATTAAGCTAGTTGAGTGCGACACATATATGGCAAAAGCGACTTACTTGCGTGTACATCACCCGCGTAGAGTTGCAGCTGAGCAGTTTGCTTTCTATACAAGATTTGATCTTCTCTATAATCTGCTCCTCGTACAAAAACTGCACCTCGTGTTTCGTCGGATGCACATTTACGTCTACGTTTTTAGGATCTACGAATAATGGATCAATAAATAACTGGTTTACTAAAGAGGTCTAAACAAGGTATAGGCAGGTACAGAAAACCTCTGTGGTGTAGTGGTTGGGCGAGTCAGCTTATCATAAACCACAGGTTTGATTCCCTCTAATGAAGAAATATTTGTACACAAACATTTTTTTCGTGACTAAGTGTTGTGGGACCATGGTCCACGTAGTTTCGGGTTCCATAGATACTGAGAATCTATGTTAGAGGGCGGGATCTATGTTTAAAAAATTAATACGTTCAACACATTACATATTTGGAGATAATTTTAGATAGCTATTGTGATTCCATTTCGCAAAATATGTAAGACTAGCTGATGCCCGCGACTTCGTACGCGTAGTGAAGTATTCATTCTGCTTTCGACCATTTTCCGTCCCACCATATTTCCGTTCCAGTTCCCGTCCCGCTCCTATCTTGTTACCGTACCGTACCGCTTCTGTTCCGTTACTTTCCCACTCCTATCCTGTTACAGTCTCTTTCTTATTCCGTTATCGTCCCGCTCTGCTCCCGATCCTATTCCGATCCTAACCGGTTCCGGTTTTTGATCATTTACATGACTCTGCGGTGCGGCGGCAGCGCAAAGTCATGTAAATGATCAAAACCGCGCTCCGGTATGTGTCTGGCGCCATGTACAAATGTACATACATGAAACCTGAGTAAAAGAAATCTTCGAAACCTAAATTTCCAATTTACATTTACATAGCTGTTGCCAGCGACTTTGTACGCTAAGTGAAATAATTCATTTTGCTCCCGGCTATTTCCGGCAGCTCTCGCTTCTATGCCGATTTTGTCCTGCTTCTATCCCAATCCTATCCCGAATTCGTCTTGTTTCTATTCCGATCTCTTTCAGCTCTTATCTCGGTTTAAATAGACATAATACTTACATTATTAATATAAATTTTCTTTACAAATTTTACCACCCGTTTAAACCTGTCAGGGGATAGTATTCAAAACAATGATAATAATACATGTGTCAATAGCTTTTTTTGGCTAGGAATATGTAAGTATTTTGGCCAAAGGTCAATCGTCGTAGCTCCAGAAAAAATATTGTATGTCGCAGGGAAATGAGGATACCAGGAATTTCACGAAATCCCTAGGGATATGACGTACAGTTTTAATAAATAGGCTCTCGCCAGAACTCTCGCTTCGTCATCCCTTCGCTCCACTCGCGCATTCGACCATCACTCCACTCGGGAGGTCGCCGGCTCGCTACGCTCGCCACCTCTCCCCCTTGCTTCGTCCTGGCCTTGCGCACTCGTTTTGCTCGGGAACTCCTCGCGAGCTTCTGGCTCCGCGCTTTCTATATTCACTCTAGGGGTAAAAGCTAGTTGGACCGCGGAGAAGTGGTCCTTCCCATACATGATTATAACATGACTTCGTGGTATCGCTAGGAATTTTGCGAAATCTCAGATATCCTCATTTCCCTGCGACACGTACGGTCAAGTAAATGTTACTATTTTAGAAGTAAGTAATAGAAGAGGAATGCGACACCCAAGACAAACCTGTTTAAGGTTTATAAGGTGTTAGATTTATAAGAAAAGTAGTAAAATTTATACAAATAAATAAAAAAATAAAAAAACTACACAAGTTGCTGAATATTTGTAAATCTTCGATTGTCTACACTTTTAGTATTTCTTATTTTTCTGAATGTTGCATTTAAAAGTCAATAAGTCCTGTACGAATAAGAAAATTGTAAAAAATTGCATTACGTTAGGATTATTTTTTTTGCCTAGTCTATATACCAAGTTTCACTTTTAACTTATAAACAAAGGTTTTCCACACAAATATTTGCCATCCCGTTAAGATGCTTTAAGATGTTTAAAAAATGGCGAAACATGTGCGTATAGTATCTTCGATTAGTATATGTATTAATATATATAGTTTGGTGGCTAGAGTCGCAACAAATTGTAATTTGTACTATTATGATTTTTTTTTTTAATATATTTCACCGTCGCGAGTTCAGAAAAAATGTTATATTCCACCTTGTTTAACGTTTTTAGAGGTTAATTAATAAAGTGAGTTTAGTTTTAATTTCTTACTTTTGGTCTGTATACCAAATTTCATTGCTACAACTTCATTAAACAAAATTCTCCACACAAACTTTACCACCCTGTATAACCCTATTAGGGGTGATTTCAAGACATGGTGGAATACGTGTTTATAATAAAATTTTATTAGCTGAGTATTTGTAACAAATTTCAACATTAAAAAATATTTGATACTTTCCACCCTGTTTAACCTTGTTAGAGGGTGAATTTCAAAAAATAGCGAATTACGTTTAAATTTTTTTTTTGCTTACTCTGTGTACCAAATTTAATTGCCATAACTTCATGAACAAAGATTCTCCATATAAACTTAACCACCCCGTTTGAACCGGTTTAGGGATGATTCCAGCAAAATGGTGAAAGACGTGCTTAAAGTTTATCTGTCTGAGTAAATGAACCGAACTTCATCGTCGTAGCTTCAAATAATATAATTACATTTCACTCTTATTTAACCTGGTTAGGAGTAGATTAAAAAAAATGTGATTCACGTTTTTATCATCTTCTTTTCTTAGTTTATGTACCAAGTTTCATCAAAACCACAAACTTCATAAATAAAAAAGATTTTCTATACAAACTTTACCACCCCGCTTAGGCTTGTCGAGGGATGATTTAAAAAAAAGTGAAATACATACCTATAATATCATTGGCTAAGCACGTATAGCACATTTCATCATTGTAGCTTAAAAATAATAATCTTCACTGCGCACCCTGTTTAACCCTGTTAAGGGATGATTTTCAAAAATTGAAAATCACGTTTTAATTATTTTCTTTTATCAAGTTTTATCATAGCCATGAAACTTCATAAACAAAGATTTTTTATACAAACTTGACCACCCCGGTTAGGCTTGTTAAGGGATGATTTTCAAAAATTGTAAATCACGTTCTAATAATGTTTGTTAGGTGTGTGTACCAAGTTTCATCGCTATAAACAAAGATTTTTTATGTAAACTTTACCACCTCGTTTAACCCTGTTAGGGGTTGATTTTTGAAAAATGCTGAAAACTTATTTTAAAACTTGATCAAACTTAATTTATTTACCCTGTTTCTTTACTGTAGCTACAGTGTTGCATTAATAAAAAATCCTACTCCATACAAACTTTACGGCCCTATTTATTGACCTTAGGGGTTGATTTTTGAAAAGTTACTGAAAATGTATTTTTATATTATTATGTTTAGTCAATTTACTAAGTTTCATAAATTTACTAAAAAAACCTACACCATGGAAACTTTGCGACCCCAATAAATGACCTTAGGGGTCGAATTTTGCAAAATGCCGAAAACAAGTTCTTAGTATTCACATGCTTAATGCTCACACAAAATTTGATAACTACTGGTCAAGAAACAATCACCGTAGCATACATTATAGTTACCGCATTCCAATCTAAAAAACCTCACTAAACCGCCCTTAAGGGTTGATTTTCAAAAAACTGTGATACACGTGCTCTTTTATTTCTTTTGCATAGTATACTGCCAAAGTTTCGTGACCATGCGACAAAAGAATTTTTTTTCCTCATACATTCTTTATGACCCCATTTGACCCACTTATAGGTCAAATTTCGAAAAATCCGTTCTTAAATGACGCCTTCACTACTTTTAGAATACGTGGTCCAAATTTCAGGTTTCTACGTTAAGCGGTTTCGGCTGTGCCATGATTGTAGAAAAAAACCCTGTTCTTTTATTATATAGATATATAAATAAACTAGTATTTCGCCGCGTGCGCGAGCTGCTAAAGCAGCTCGCGTGGGGGGGTGGCTGCTGGTTTTTTTTTAAAGCTTTCTTTCGATTACGGTTCTAAAGTTTTGTTTACCCTTTTTGTTTTGAAATCAAACTTTTGTATGGCGGCCATCTTGAAAAAAAGCTGGATTTCAAGTGATTGTGTGGCGTGCGCGAGCTGCTAAAGCAGCTCGCGTGGGGGTGTTTTGCTTTTTTTTATAAAAGCTCCCTATCGATTACGGTTCTAAAGTTATTTAAGTTCAGTTGTTCTGAAAAAATGACTTTTGTATGGCGGCCATCTTGAAAAATGGCGAAATCCAAGTGATTTTGTGGCGTGCGCGAGCTGCTAAAGCAGCTCGCGTGGGGGGGTGTTGCTTTTTTTTTATAGACGCTTCCTATCGACTACGGTTCAAAAGTTTTGTTTGGCTATTTTTCCGGAAAAAAAACTTTTGTATGGCAGCCATCTTGAAAAATGGCGGAATCCAAAATTTTTTTTCATAATTGTAATCTTCGATCCAGAAAACCCCCCGATGCAAAATTTCAGTCGGATCAGGGCAACTTTCAAAATGGCCGCCATTTTTTTTTCTTTTTTTTTAATTTTTCCAACTTTTTCGAATTTCCCCCATCGCCCTCTATGACATTTGGTCGAGCACCCTCTACCTATCTCTTACCGTTTAAAAGATTTTTGCATTTTTATTTTGTATGGCGGCCATGTTTTTTTGTATGGCGGCCATCTTTTTTTTCAAATTTTCAAAAATGGCCCAGGTTTTGGGGCATATTTAGTTCAAGTGGTACCCCCATCCGATTTATAGTGTCCGAGATCCCTTGAGCAGTTCCATCTCGGAGACACCTTTCCATGGATTTCGGATTTTTCTGGTTGGTTTCAAAACATCCTCTATCCAACGGTACCAAACACTACCCCCCACCATAACGGCAAGTACCACTTCTATTTCTGTCAATTATATGTCAGTCAGTCAGTCAGTGAGTGGTCTTTTAATTTTATATAATATAACTAGTATTTCGCCGCGTGCGCGAGCTGCTAAAGCAGCTCGCGTGGGGGGGTGGCTGCTGTTTTTTTTTTAAAAGCTTCCTATCGATTACGGTTCTAAAGTTTTGTTTACCCTTTTTGTTCTGAAAACAAACTTTTGTATGGCGGCCATCTTGAAAAAAAGCTGGATTTCAAGTGATTGTGTGGCGTGCGCGAGCTGCTAAAGCAGCTCGCGTGGGGGGGTGTTTTGCTTTTTAATAAAAGCTCCCTATCGATTACGGTTCTAAAGTTATTTAAGTTCAGTTGTTCTGAAAAAATTACTTTTGTATGGCGGCCATCTTGAAAACTGGCGGAATCCAAGTGATTTTGTGGCGTGCGCGAGCTGCTAAAGCAGCTCGCGTGGGGGGGTGTTGCTTTTTTTTTATAGACGCTTCCTATCGACTACGGTTCAAAAGTTTTGTTTGGCTTATTTTTCCGGAAAAAAAACTTTTGTATGGCAGCCATCTTGAAAAATGGCGGAATCCGAAATTTTTTTTCATAATTGTAATCTTCGACCCAGAAAACCCCCCGATGCAAAATTTCAGTCGGATCGGAGCAACTTTCAAAATGGCCGCCATTTTTTTTTCTTTTTTTTTAATTTTTCCAACTTTTCCAAATTTCCGCCATCGTCCTCTATGACATTTGGTCGAGCACTCTATATCTATCTCTTACCGTTTAAAAGTTATTTGCATTTTTATTTTGTATGGCGGCCATGTTTTTTTGTATGGCGGCCATCTTTTTTTTCAAATTTTCAAAAATGGCCCAGGTTTTGGGGCATATTTAGTTCAAGCGGTACCCCCATCCGATTTATAGTTTCCGAGATCCCTTGAGCAGTTCCATCTCGGAGACACCTTTCCATGGATTTCGGATTTTTCTGGTTGGTTTCAAAACATCCTCTATCCAACGGTACCAAACACTACCCCCCACCATAACGGCAAGTCGGAGATCAATTCTGTCAATATGTCAGTCAGTCAGTCAGTGGTCTTTCAGTTTTATATTATATGACTAGTATTTCGCCGCGTGCGCGAGCTGCTAAAGCAGCTCGCGTGGGGGGGGTGGCTGCTGTTTTTTTTTTAAAAGCTTCCTATCGATTACGGTTCTAAAGTTTTGTTTACCCTTTTTGTTCTGAAAACAAACTTTTGTATGGCGGCCATCTTGAAAAAAAGCTGGATTTCAAGTGATTGTGTGGCGTGCGCGAGCTGCTAAAGCAGCTCGCGTGGGGGTGTTTTGCTTTTTTTTATAAAAGCTCCCTATCGATTACGGTTCTAAAGTTATTTAAGTTCAGTTGTTCTGAAAAAATGACTTTTGTATGGCGGCCATCTTGAAAAATGGCGAAATCCAAGTGATTTTGTGGCGTGCGCGAGCTGCTAAAGCAGCTCGCGTGGGGGGGTGTTGCTTTTTTTTTATAGACGCTTCCTATCGACTACGGTTCAAAAGTTTTGTTTGGCTATTTTTCCGGAAAAAAAACTTTTGTATGGCAGCCATCTTGAAAAATGGCGGAATCCAAAATTTTTTTTCATAATTGTAATCTTCGATCCAGAAAACCCCCCGATGCAAAATTTCAGTCGGATCAGGGCAACTTTCAAAATGGCCGCCATTTTTTTTTCTTTTTTTTTAATTTTTCCAACTTTTTCGAATTTCCCCCATCGCCCTCTATGACATTTGGTCGAGCACCCTCTACCTATCTCTTACCGTTTAAAAGATTTTTGCATTTTTATTTTGTATGGCGGCCATGTTTTTTTGTATGGCGGCCATCTTTTTTTTCAAATTTTCAAAAATGGCCCAGGTTTTGGGGCATATTTAGTTCAAGTGGTACCCCCATCCGATTTATAGTGTCCGAGATCCCTTGAGCAGTTCCATCTCGGAGACACCTTTCCATGGATTTCGGATTTTTCTGGTTGGTTTCAAAACATCCTCTATCCAACGGTACCAAACACTACCCCCCACCATAACGGCAAGTACCACTTCTATTTCTGTCAATTATATGTCAGTCAGTCAGTCAGTGAGTGGTCTTTTAATTTTATATAATATAACTAGTATTTCGCCGCGTGCGCGAGCTGCTAAAGCAGCTCGCGTGGGGGGGTGGCTGCTGTTTTTTTTTTAAAAGCTTCCTATCGATTACGGTTCTAAAGTTTTGTTTACCCTTTTTGTTCTGAAAACAAACTTTTGTATGGCGGCCATCTTGAAAAAAAGCTGGATTTCAAGTGATTGTGTGGCGTGCGCGAGCTGCTAAAGCAGCTCGCGTGGGGGGGTGTTTTGCTTTTTAATAAAAGCTCCCTATCGATTACGGTTCTAAAGTTATTTAAGTTCAGTTGTTCTGAAAAAATTACTTTTGTATGGCGGCCATCTTGAAAACTGGCGGAATCCAAGTGATTTTGTGGCGTGCGCGAGCTGCTAAAGCAGCTCGCGTGGGGGGGTGTTGCTTTTTTTTTATAGACGCTTCCTATCGACTACGGTTCAAAAGTTTTGTTTGGCTTATTTTTCCGGAAAAAAAACTTTTGTATGGCAGCCATCTTGAAAAATGGCGGAATCCGAAATTTTTTTTCATAATTGTAATCTTCGACCCAGAAAACCCCCCGATGCAAAATTTCAGTCGGATCGGAGCAACTTTCAAAATGGCCGCCATTTTTTTTTCTTTTTTTTTAATTTTTCCAACTTTTCCAAATTTCCGCCATCGTCCTCTATGACATTTGGTCGAGCACTCTATATCTATCTCTTACCGTTTAAAAGTTATTTGCATTTTTATTTTGTATGGCGGCCATGTTTTTTTGTATGGCGGCCATCTTTTTTTTCAAATTTTCAAAAATGGCCCAGGTTTTGGGGCATATTTAGTTCAAGCGGTACCCCCATCCGATTTATAGTTTCCGAGATCCCTTGAGCAGTTCCATCTCGGAGACACCTTTCCATGGATTTCGGATTTTTCTGGTTGGTTTCAAAACATCCTCTATCCAACGGTACCAAACACTACCCCCCACCATAACGGCAAGTCGGAGATCAATTCTGTCAATATGTCAGTCAGTCAGTCAGTGGTCTTTCAGTTTTATATTATATGACTAGTATTTCGCCGCGTGCGCGAGCTGCTAAAGCAGCTCGCGTGGGGGGGGTGGCTGCTGTTTTTTTTTTAAAAGCTTCCTATCGATTACGGTTCTAAAGTTTTGTTTACCCTTTTTGTTCTGAAAACAAACTTTTGTATGGCGGCCATCTTGAAAAAAAGCTGGATTTCAAGTGATTGTGTGGCGTGCGCGAGCTGCTAAAGCAGCTCGCGTGGGGGGGTGTTTTGCTTTTTAATAAAAGCTCCCTATCGATTACGGTTCTAAAGTTATTTAAGTTCAGTTGTTCTGAAAAAATTACTTTTGTATGGCGGCCATCTTGAAAACTGGCGGAATCCAAGTGATTTTGTGGCGTGCGCGAGCTGCTAAAGCAGCTCGCGTGGGGGGGTGTTGCTTTTTTTTTATAGACGCTTCCTATCGACTACGGTTCAAAAGTTTTGTTTGGCTTATTTTTCCGGAAAAAAAACTTTTGTATGGCAGCCATCTTGAAAAATGGCGGAATCCGAAATTTTTTTTCATAATTGTAATCTTCGACCCAGAAAACCCCCCGATGCAAAATTTCAGTCGGATCGGAGCAACTTTCAAAATGGCCGCCATTTTTTTTTCTTTTTTTTAAATTTTTCCAACTTTTCCAAATTTCCGCCATCGTCCTCTATGACATTTGGTCGAGCACTCTATATCTATCTCTTACCGTTTAAAAGTTATTTGCATTTTTATTTTGTATGGCGGCCATGTTTTTTTGTATGGCGGCCATCTTTTTTTTCAAATATTCAAAAATGGCCCAGGTTTTGGGGCATATTTAGTTCAAGCGGTACCCCCATCCGATTTATAGTTTCCGAGATCCCTTGAGCAGTTCCATCTCGGAGACACCTTTCCATGGATTTCGGATTTTTCTGGTTGGTTTCAAAACATCCTCTATCCAACGGTACCAAACACTCCCCCCCACCATAACGGCAAGTCGGAGATCAATTCTGTCAATATGTCAGTCAGTCAGTCAGTCAGTCAGTGGTCTTTCAGTTTTATATTATATGAATGAATGAATGAATAACGCCCAACGATCACATACATAGATCCTGGCCCCTAACTAGGATTCCCTGTACCTAGGGAACCAGGAACTACGAGGACCATCGTCCCACAACACCCAGACACGAGACAAATGCATGCGCTTTTTTCTTCCTTGCACAAACAATTCTCGTCGCGGGAATCGAACGCAACCTCAGTGGTGTATGAGATTTGAGCCAACCTGCCCAACCACTACACCACAGAGGCTGTCTAGTAAGTTTTCGTATAGAAAGCTGTCTTAATAAATAAATTGGACATCAATGAATATTTTTTAAATTACGTCATTTACAAAAGTAATAACATCTTACCCATTTCAATACTGAGGTACACAAACGCGTGTGCGTTCTTCGGTAAATAAGTTGAGTAGATCGAGTCTATAGCTTTTCGGATTGCTGCGAGGAACCAAACAGATTACGTTAATATAGTTGCATTTTTGAAGAAAGAGCTGAAAAAAGGACATGCCCGCAGAGTTTCTCGGTGCTATCTTCTCTAGCGGGCGTATTTCCGAAGCACTGGTAGAGTCAGTTTTCGCATTTCTTTTCAGCACTCAGACTTCAATATGAGTATAGGAAAGAAATGGGTAAACATACTTACCCTTTTTTCAGTCATGATAACATAAGTTACAATTTTTAACATATTTCATTTGTATCATGTGTTTATGACCTTTAAAAGTGCACTTTTGTGCCTATTTAATAAATTATATTTGACTTTGACTATGACTTTGAAGGGGAAATATTATAATGACCATAAAAATTGTCTTCGAGATCACATACACTACTCTAAAAAAAAAATATCGTCAGATTTACTCATGGTAGGTATCTCGTATGCGGGAGGCCATCTGGGAGGTACCACAGCTTTGCCAGTTATTCTGCCTCCGTAGTGCGCGCGCATCACTGTGTTCTGGCACTGTAGCCAGCGAAATTACTGGGCACTGAATACTAAATATCTGATGAGCGCTGAGGGTGTACAACCAGTGTGTGTTGCCAGTGATGACTTACGGCACTGAAACGTGGTCGCTGACTATTGGCCTGATGCATAAGCTCAAAGTCACTCAAAGGGCTATGGAGAGTGCTATGCTTGGGATTTCTTTGCTAGATAAGATCCGGAATGTGGAAATCCGCAAAAGAACAAAGGTAACCGACATAGCTTTCAAAATTAGCAAGTTGAAATGGCAATGGGCCGGCCATATAGCTCGTAGAACCGATAACCGTTGGGGTAAAAAGGTTCTCGAGTGGTGACCACGGTCCGGAAGGCGGAGCGTAGGACGGCCTTCAACGAGGTGGTCCGACGACCTGGTAAGAGTCGCAGAGAGCCGCTGGACGCATACAGCGAGCAACCGCTCGTTGTGGCGATCTATGGGGGAAGCCTATGTTCAGCAGTGGACGTCTTCCGGCTGATGATGATGATGATGATGATTATAATGAGTTGAGGGTGGCACTGCAATTGTTATGGACAGGCGTGGCACATACCATCAGGGGAACGACTTGTCCGTCTCATCACTTAGTCCCATAAATAAATAAAAATCTATCAAATTTAGAAAACGACCACTAAATCTAGAGCCTACCTTTGTATTTTATAATCCGGGCGACTGTAAACGAAACTAATTTGAAAAAAAAACGATTAATTTACTATATTTGGGTAAACAATGATTTATTTAGAGTAAGTATGATAATGAGAATAACATAGTATAAATTAAAATGGAGGTTAAATTTGGGTGAGCGAGTGTGGCTCAGTGGGAGCACGTGTGACTTTCGATCCGACGCACCCGAGTTCGAATCCCGCTGGCCCCGCACCACTGCCTTTCTAAGTTTTGTGCGGATTTAACACTCGCTCTAAAAAGAATGCAAACAACGGTGAAGGCAAACATCGTGAGGAAATCGGCATGTCCAAGAATTTTTTTCACAAAAAGTCAAGGACATGTGACATTCACCAACCCGCACTTGGCCAAAGTGGTGGATTATGGCCCATACTCTCTCTATCAGGGAAGGCCCGTGTCCCAGCAGTGGGAACGTGATGGGCTGATGATGATGATGATGATGATGATGATGATGATGATGATTAAATTTTGGTGGTCATTATACCTACTATTTTTGGCAAAAAAAAATATTTTTTGTAAGTTATGTTTTACTGTATGTGGTGGGTAGTTAAACAAGCCTTTTTGAAGCACTACCAAATATTAAATTAGGCTTAAGTGTTAAATCTTCACAAATATTAGCCGGGTCCACACCGACCGATCCACGATCGAAAGTTTCTGGTTCGTCATCACAGATTACTTACTAGTTTACCTTTGTCGTAACGTCTCTTTTTTGATCGGGTAGGTCGCGTCCACACCGACCGCGCTTCTGCGTTGGATCGGGCGTGTGTCAGCCGGTGTGGACCCGGCTATTAGGTTATAGTCCCAAGCTTTACCGAGTGAATCCACAAGTCGGTGGTTTATAAAGAGCAGCATGTTGCCCTTCTTGTTGGAATAGTTGACGTTTGTTAGGTAACCATGTAGAGACAGCTTCAGCGAAGGCTCTTGTACTTTTATTTCCATCAGCTCTCGGGCTATTAGGTTTCCATGAATCTAGAAATAAAGGAAATATAATTGAATTGTAGTACCAGCAAACAAGAATCCGTAACAGATTAAAAATTATCTAAAAACCGCGTTTATATAAATTTATAATGCATTGTCATCGAGTTCTGAGCGACCCTGAAAGTTTCAGCCGGATAGTTAATCGGGAAGTGCTCGAAATTTGAGTTGCAAGATTCCACCCGGAACGACAGACAGACAGACAAACAAGAAAGTGACTTAATAAAATCGTGGTAAAATGATAAAGTTATTCAGAAGAAACTTTATTCTCAAAGTGGGTAACTTTATTATGTAACAAAGTAGGTAACTTTATTATGTAACAAAGTAGGTAACTTTATTATGTAACAAAATAGGCAACTTTATTATGTAATTGAGTGACGAGACGAGCAAATCCTTCACCTGATGGTAAACAACACGACTGCCATAATATTTGCAGCACTATCCAAAACATAGTTATGCAAAATCCTTGCACTGCGCTCGTGACCCTGAGACAATAGCTCAGAACGCCTAGTATTTTCAATTAGTTTCGTCATTCTAGGCAGACAAAGCAGGTGGCGGTTAGTCACACTTACAATTCTAACATTTTCAATGACACTCGACTTCACTGGAGTCTTCAAATCCGTATTTTCTCCAAACTTCTTCAAAGTGAACCCGACATGACTGTTGTGTATCGCATACCCTCCGACCACGTCCATGATATGCGTGTACTCCTCGTTAGGGCTCCGTAGGGCTCGCTTGCGGGCCAGCACATTGTAAAATAGGTCTTCGACGGTGATCTGTGTACCATTGTTGCCTGCGCAGGCCTTGATTGGACCTTTCAGTTTGCCGTTTTCATAGGATGCTCTAGAAATATTATAAGTAAGAATTTCCTTGTCATTAGGCAAGTCCCTGAAGATAATTTAAATAAGAAATGTAAATCTTTACATTTCTTTGAAATTGTATAACTAAAATTTTAAGGAGTGAGTGGTCAAACCGAGGCGAATTCTTCAAGGGACGTGGGACGCGATTCGCTCGCTCTCGTATCCTTTCAAACGCGATATCCCGCACAATAGCGTCCTCGCGTCGACGGGAAACATTGTCGGAGATCATAAGATCAACCAGTGCGGGAGACAGGGCGGCGTGTCCACGCGGCCGCACTCATTATGCCGCCAGCCGTCGCCGAGGACAGGCAACATGGGTGACACTTTCCTGACTTTATTTCCTCCTCATTTTATTTTATTATTAATATAAATTAATTTTGTAACAACTTTTTTTTGATGGAAATATTTTATTTAAAAAAAAATCCTAAAACACTGCTACTGATGACTGTTCACATCAGTTGGAACACATCCGTCCAAACCATAGCACAGAATACTAAGGGACAGAAGCATCACTCCGCAAAGAAATTTAAACAAATAGCGACTCTTGCTATGGACGCAATAAAATTCAATTCAGCTCGCGTAGCGCTGCATACCTACCAGTCATATTAACCTACAGAGCGCGTCTCTTTCTATCGCATAGCTCTTATCTCTTCAGCTGGCCAATTCAGAACCCCACGACAACATACCGAATCGATTCGATTGGATAACGATCTCGTGTCGTAGGTTTCTTTTCGAGCTATTCAGAACATCCGCCCCGAGGATTCGACACGGTTTCGGTTACGATATCGAAATCGATACGACAACGTGTTGCATTTACGGAGTTCGTTTTGTGTGCAATACTCGCAGAAAATTGTATTATTATCTAGACGATATAAAAATGTTTTCAAGTTATCAAAATTTATTATAACAACGTTTATCACGAATTAAATTATAATCAACAATTATAAGCGCCAGATATTGGTAGAAATATAAAAAATACAAGAGCTTCGTAAACACCCACCTGCTGATATCCACTTGACATTAATGTTTAATCTATGCTTTTGACATTGACAAACCGCCAAATTTAAATGTCTATCGCAAATTGTTTACTTTATCATGTTTTGAAATTATTAAAAGAAGATCGAGCGAGAAGACGAGCCTCATCAAGATTCGTTAGAAATGTTAAGTAAATACCAAAATAACTATTACATAGTATCACAGAGTACTTTATAATAATTATATAGGTACAGTGATTTTATTTCGGTAGATTTATGCATCTTATTAAGTAATCTTATAGTAGTAAGTAAATAGTTCTAAAACAATCAAAGCGAACTTAACCTACAAATAAATACTAGACTTGGTAGGTACTTAATTACATAGAATTAGTTTATGTTGAATCTTACTGTGAGTTTTATTTTATTTGCAGTAGAAAATGTAGTTTATTTAACAACACACGGAATATACTCGGTATTAACGGTCAAATCTAATGCTTTCGAGTGATATGTTGCACTCGATAAGTTGTCGTGGAAATTAATCGGACGTTCGAAAACTTTGCTTCGATATCTGCATTGTGAATAACGTTCTCGGTCGATAAATACGCGTTTATCGTACGGTTACGATTGGTTATCGACTACGACAATTTGAACGTCGATTCGACTATTGTGAATTTAAAATATTTTGAATCGTACGATATCAAACCGAATCGATCGACAAATGAGTTGTCGTGAGGTTCTGAATCGGCCAGCTGACGCGGCATGTGTAACGACGCGCGACCCGCCGTCGGTGTCCGGCTATGTACTTGTAGCTTCGTACCTACAGTGCGGAGTGCGCTAAGCCTGACCATAGTAAGCTTTTACTATGGCCATACCTCAGGGCCATACCTACATTAAATATGGCTTAATCGGTGCGAGCAATTCTTATACCGCTTCCCGGAATTCGCATCAATTCAAACAGTCCTTAATTTATCAGTATATCTTTTTAGGCTTCTTGATCAGGGTTTTATCGTTTTTTGTACTTCAATCATTACAGAAACATGCACATACTTATAAGCACACTTGTCAGCGGCAGTCTTTGTCAGGATCGTGAGGTGTGCGATGTGACTGATACTAGCCAGAGCTTCGCCCCGGAAGCCGTATGTGCTGATCTCCTGCAGGTCCTCATATTTGCACAGCTTTGAAGTGGTGAACCTCTCGCAGACAATCTCCAAGTCATCGTGGCGGATACCAGAGCCGTTATCTTGGATCTGGTTGGAAGCAAAGAGAATCCAAATACTATGTGTTGCGAGAATACAGATGTATTTTTGGTTTCAGAGGTCTAGTAAACACGTTGGCCTACTGGATATGAAATTATTTCATTTCATTTATTTATTAATGCTTACATGTAATGTTCCAGACAGGTGTTAAAGATGACTAGATACATGTGCCCTGTGAGGGCGCCGTACAAGTTTTGAGTGGAGTTAGTTTATTCCTAGTCAATGTAGTTATTATAGTTATCTAATGGATATATTTGTCAATTTCGATAATTATTAGGCATAAATGTATCACATTGTTACTTAAGTATTTTTTTTTACCTATGCTGTCCCACTGCTGGGCAAAGGTCTCCCCACTTAGGTCTTATCTACGTTAAAGTAAAGTCACATTATAAATTACTTTTAATTCTACTAATATTATAAACGCGAAAGTTTGTAAGTATGGATGTACCTTGGTTACTCTTTCACGCAAAAACTACCGAACCGATTTCGATGAAATTTGGTATGTAGGTAACTAGGTACCCTACTAATATTATAAACGCGAAAGTTTGTAAGTATGGATGTACCTTGGTTACTCTTTCACGCAAAAACTACCGAACCGATTTCAATGAAACTTGGTATGTAGGTACTTTAGGACTTGCAATAGCACATAGGCTACTTTTTATCCCGGGAAACCGCGGGTGAAACCGCAGGGCGCAGCTAGTTTAGTTTAAATATGTAATAATTAAACCACTGTTACAAAATAAGAATGCGAAAAGACTGTGTGATATAAACTTTCACACATCAGTATTTATGCTACATGTCTATTAAGAAATATATAGGTTTCATTTTCATATTTGGACAAATTTACTCTAGATGATGTACCTGCAGATATTTTAGTCCTCCTGCTTTTACTGTAATGATCACATTGGTAGACTTTGCATCTAAACTGAAATAGATAAGAAAATTAAGGTTAAAATATTATAGTATGAAATAATTAAGTTGGGTGGGAAGTAATCAAAATAAATAAAAAGGAGCCTGCCATTCAGTCACGGGATGGATAAACATTGTAATATTAAACACTAGCTGCACCCTGCGGTTTCACCCACGGTTTCCTGAAATAAAAAGTAGCCTATGTGCTATTCCAAGTCCTAAAGTACCTACATACCCAAAATTGGTTTGGTAGTTTTTACGTGAAAGAGTAACAAACATACATCCATTCTTACAAACTTTCGCGTTTATAATATAAGTGGGATATTACTTGCAATTTAATTTTTTTTAACATGTCCGTACATTCAAATCATCTAGTTTGAAAAATTAATATCGCCCAACAATCACATACTTACATAGACCTTGGCATAATCAAAAATCAAAAACTCTTTATTCAGTTTAGGCATCACAGATGCTTAAGAAAGTCAGTGGTGCGGGGCCAGCCGGATTCAAACTCGGGTGTGTCGGATTATACGCAGATTTAACACTCTCTCTAAAAACGGTGAAGGAAAAAATTGTGAGGAAACCGGCATGTCCAAGAGAATATAATGCAAAAATTCAAGGACATGTGACATTCACCAACCCGCACTGGGCCAGCGTGATGGATTATGTTGCATACCTCTCTCTATGAGAGAAGGTTTGTGTCCCAGCAGTGGGACCACGATGGGCTGATGATGATGATTACAGATGCACTTATCTTTATGTATGTCAATTTATCACAAAAACTCTACCATTGTGTCAAAATAAGAACCAGTACTCAGAAGACACAAGAAACTAAAGGGCACTTTTTCTACTTAATGAGTTTGTTCATTTATATGTTGGGTCTTCCTTCTTGTGTCGTAACGTAATAGCTTATTTCGATTAAGTGCAAGATCATCAATAACTATAAATTAAAAAAACTAAACACCACTACACAATAAAACATGCCTAAGAACCACTGCTAGAAAACCTGCTTTAAAAAAAAAGAACACTCCCAAATCGGTTCACCCGTTTAAGAGCTACGGTGCGTGCCACTGGCAGACACACAGACAGACACACAGTGGTCAAACTTATAACACCCCTCCTTCTAGCGTCGGGGGTTAAATGGTAAAGAGATGTAGGTAGTTGGTGAATGCTTTTAAAGTTATAAATTCGATAAATCACCTGTTCTCAATGAGCTCTTTCAAAGCATTGGCTGGTCGCTGCACAATTTCACCGGCGGCTATTCGATTTACAACCTCTTCACTAAGCTTCCTTATTACACCAGGTTCTGCCATAGTTCTCAATTTATAACACAGAAGTTCACAGAACACTTTTAAAAAGATATATAATGTATAAAAATTCTCTTATTTTCCTGACTCTCCTGTTTAAAATATAGCTGAAGGCATTTTTATCTAGCCTAACAGCTTTGTTTTGTTTACCACAATTTTTATGGCAAGACATATTTTTACGGAGAATGGCGGAAGGCAATGAGGTACGGGGGGGGAGGGAGCTTTTCATATAGCAACTCAAACTTATACAACAAGTTCATTCAATGTTCATTCTTTGTGTGAGCGTGAATGCACAGCAGTTTCTTGTTGTTTGTGGATCGTTGGGTATGTGTCGTTAGAACGCAAAATGCCATTGTCATATTGTCTTAGTACAATAACATAACGCGTGTAGTTCTGAAACACCACCAGATGGTCCAGGAAAAGGTCGCAGTGTTCCTGGCCACCCGCCGCCACCGCTAGAAGGTGACGATTTTATATCGCTGGCGGAGGTGAAGAGGGCCGTGCTAAGACTACCGGGAAAAAAGGCACCAGGGTTAGACGGCATTACAAATGTCGTCCTAAAAGAACTACCCACGAAGGGCCTGGTGTCTATAGCGCGGCTCTTCAACGGAGTCCTGCGTACCCGTTGCTTCCCCTAGGAATGGAAGACTGGTAGGGTAATCGTGCTGCCGAAACCAGGAAAGGATCGCCGATTACCCGCTAGCAGCTACAGACCCATCACACTGCAACTCCCGGCGACCTAGCAACCCTACTCCGTAGTCAGTGGGTAGGTACCATTGAGGTCTCGCACTATTCCTCAATGGTAGGTACTTATGATGACCAAGTCCAATAGTTTTATTATGAAACTATATAGGTATATGGAACTTTCATATTTAGGTACATTGTTAGGTTAGTGTAAAGAAAACAATTTACCCACAAATATTGTCATAGAAAAATAGTATTCGTAAGTTGATATAGAGATCACACTTATCCAGCGCCGCTGCGCCCGCAGCCGGCCGGCCCGAGCATGCCAGGCGCCCTAGGCGAATAACAGGCATGGCGCCCCTTGAAGTAAACATTTCTTTATCGAAAACGAAAACCTATCTTTTAATAACAGTTCCTAGGCATCTACGCAGATATGTTTAGATGGACGCGCAAGCTAAGCGAATGCAATTTTTTTAGGCATATTATTACAATATAAATAAAGTATGAGGAGAATGAGCTACAAAGTATGGGGCAAATCAATAATAAGACATTAAATTTAGTAATAGGAGAGGTTTTGTAGGTTATCTAGGTAGGTACCTAACAATAATCAGTCGAGTTGTTTTTTAACTTCTCGATTAGATTTAGAATAAGAACAAGAGATTAAATATCATAGGTATAAAACCATGAAACAAAGAAGCTTCCCACACTCTTTTCTCTAGGTACCCAGTAATTTTATACCTACTAGCCGATACCTGCGAAACCGCGTAGAGTTAGCTAACTATTAGAGGTACCTTTCAGTTGTTCCTTATGGAACTGTTCGTTTTTCTGGGATGTAACGTAAAAGTACCCACCTAGGTCTTATATAAGTACTTCCTATGTACCCATTTTCATACCAAACATCAAAATCCGTTTAGTCAATAACTGGCCCATAGTTCTACGTTACAATCCGTAAATTAAAGCCATAGAATACATAATACTGCTAATTATAATTATAGGTATTTATTTCTATTAAAAATATCTTCATTATTACTATTACTAAATCTATTATCTGTGATGTCGCGCGATGTGTTTACACAAGCTGTCCATGTACACGGTCACACATGCAAAACTATAATTACCAAGACAATTTGCAACTAAACATGCAATATTAGTCTTTATGGTCATGAAAATAAGGACATAAGCGTACGGAAAACATAAATAAGTCTCCGTAAAAATAATGTAAACAAAGGAATTTTACGTCAAAAATGTATAACACATAGACAAAACAGATGAACACATAGAAAGAAAACATCACACACATACACGAATCCTTGGGTCTGTGATTGCCAGGAGAGAAACAATAGCTTAATTGCCATGTGTATGCGAAACATTAAGGTTGTACATTCACCATCGTACATTTCAACATTTTAAATTAGCTTTGCAGGTTAATGTTAGGAAATAAACAGTAGTAGCGATTAAATATTGCTGGGTATATTTGATTTTTGAACAAATGATTTTAGAATCGAACATTTTAGTTAAGTAACATTAAAATCTTAATGAAGCCAGTTTATTTAGTGGAATATCTTTCGTTGATGTAACTTTCTTAATATTCATAAGTCAGTCCAGCTCGACTTTATAAAATGCACACATTTCATAGTTTTGGAAAATTGAGTATCCTCTTTACACTTCAGTTTTAAACATCCATCGTACCAATTAATTTTGTGTGTATAGGCCTTTAATGGTCTATGGTTGTCCAATTGCTTCTCCTTGTATGTAGTTAGTTTAGTTTTAGTAAGTAGAGTGTAGTTTGTTTTCAGTAATAAAGGCAATCGCCCGTTATAAAAAAATGTGTGTTCATTCGTGCTTATATTTACTCTGTACGCAGAAATGATCCCGTCCTATGACGTACCTACCGTACCTACGTACCAAGTACGTACCAAGCATTGAGGAATGACACTATAGAGTCCTCGACAGCGTAACACTTTTGGAAAGCAATAGTTTTTTGACAGTAATTTTGGAGTGTTTACCATACCTATGAAAAATTCTCCCATTCGCTTGAATGAAAATATAACGTGTTCTGCGTTGCATTGCAGCCACTATAACTTCAGAAGTTCGTGGTTGGTCTGTAAAAGTTAGGACATCTGTACTATTCTGTACCCCAGAGTGAAGAATAGGGAAATAGGGAATATGCATATGTTGTCGAAAAATCTAGAAATTACTTTTTATGATAGACTCCTGTAAACAGATCAAAAGGTGAAGGTCTCTTTTAGGTGGCCGAGTAATGAATACATTCTAGCGTGGCCACAGAATAATAGTATAGATTTCCTACCTTTTACAGACCAACTACCTACGACTTTCTGAAGCTATAGTGGCGGCGATACAACTCAGAGCTCGAATGACATTGCGGTAACTACATTTCCTTACGGTATGCTTCTTATGCAATCATTAATATTTTGTTGTTAACCAGGTTTTATCTAGGATTAAACCAGTCAGGTAAATAAAATAATCAAATAAAATATATGACACATTTATACAATATACATACATTCATTATTTCCATACAGGTAAAATTTACAATAGGTGAACTAGTATTTTGACATAATTTACAAGACTGCAGCACAACTGATACTTAGGATATAGGTAGATAGATAAACACAATGTTAAAAAAAAACACTTGAAGTATTCTAAATAGCATAGTGTCTCAGTTAAATGTCATACTGTCGGAGTAGATCACAGACGTACTTATGAAAGTCAATTATTACATTGACCATACCACCGTATTGGATAGCACTTACTATACATAACTGTCAATTCACTACACTAACCCGAAACGGTTTGTCCTTTTGTGTCCTGAACAGCCTTGACGTTCACATGATGATGAAGTCTACGTTCATGAACTCGTTCTCACTATGTGGCGTTAATTAGGATTAGAAATCCGAGATTCGTTGCTTACATTTTTATTGTAGGATTGTGATCCATCAATGGAATTGGATGATTGGCCATAGTAATCGACAGCAAGGACCTGTAAGATAAATTAATTCACAAAATAAGAACTTATTTACAACATATGTTCTTACATAAGAGGCGAATGCCTTTACTATTAAAACAATTCTACTCTCTTCTTACTAAACTTTAACTTTATAATTTCAAATTAAATAAAAACTATAATCATTAACTACTTTTATTACCTATATCTTAATTAAATGGTTTAAGAATGCACAATTTTAATACATTTAACATTTTACACAAATATGCAATTTGTTACCCGACGTAATGGGAACTGAAATGTTTATACGATGGCCACACTGACACACGAAACTGGTCAATGTTGTTTTAACAAAATAACACCGAAAACTGAATATATCAAGCCAAATGCAGGTTCTAATTGTCGAACCCGATGTATAGTTACATCCACATAAATTATAGTTACCGAAAAACATCAATAAACACAAGAAAAACACAAACGTTTGAAAACTTAATCTTTCAGTACAATTTTCACTTCACCATGAATGGAACACCCGAATATTTTTTCACATTTAATTCTAAATTGTTTCTAGTACACATTCACAAAGATTCACTTAAAAATAATAAAAAATACCACAACACAAATTAAAAAACCACAAGCCGACCCTGCCGGGCCACTATTTTGACTTAACATGTCATGGCCAATGTTAAGAAAATGGGTTACGCGATAGAGACAATATGATAATAGTTCTACCTCGTTCTGTATAAGAGCCTGTTGTATAGCGCTATCCTTTTTTAGGTCGGAAAACTTCGTAATTATCCCTCTATAGTGTAAGACCTCAATGGTACCAAGGTACGTACAGTACAACTGTCACATCCGTCATGAGGTTTTTTTTTTCTCCGTAAAAATACTTTGTTCGAATTTTTATCCAGGTTGTTTTTTTTTTTAAGTTTGCCCGTTATGGCCGGCTAAAGTCTCTAGGACCATACCGCCATGTCTTACGTAGTTTTTATTTGATAGTTTAATATTCCATTTTATTATACTTTTGTTGAGAATGAGGGTCAACAGCAACAAGCCGGACCCTCACCTAGTGCTTCAATAAAGTGGTGGAACTTTATTCAAGTTTTCCATGGACTTTTTGTGAGAACATAAAAAGCAATGTTTTCCCTATTTTGTTTCATTTGCCTACACTCGTGCACGTTAACGAGCACAATGGTTAATATTCCACCGATATTATACCTGATCACTCGAAATAACACTTGGTTGGAAAATAAAACAAAATCGATCTGTATCACTTTTCACTTCCCGCCAAAAAGTTTTATCTATGTTGTTTACATCCCTTCTTTTTTTTTCGTTACTTAATGTAAAGTTACTATTTAAGCAATCAATCAATCGTACTACTTTAGAACTTATAATAAAAAAGCTAAGTAAGCTAAGTTCAGCTTAGCCCAGCCAATCTAAAATATATCGTATACTTCCTAGTCTGTAAATAATCCCAACATAATGTCACACAAAAATAATTTAAAATCCATTCATTTTACTAATAAAGACACAGAATAATTAATTTATGGGATAAAGATTGGTGGAGTAACAATTAGACCAATTTCATCAAAAGGTAGTCAGTTAGGTTCAAATAATACTACTTTATGAACGTTTTGCCAAAGTTAGCAATGTTTTATTAATTGTCAAATTCTTTCAATGTCAATAGTATATTGCTTTATGCCAAATCTGTGCTGTATGCCGTGCCGCAGTCGTCAGGGCAATTTTTATTAGGTAGACCCCAGAGACTAGAAGGTATACTAGCAGCTCCGCAGAATCCATATATAATATTTATATATATTAGTAGTCGGTGCGTGTCTGGGCATGGGTTACCAATATTATTTAAGTTTTTCAACTTTTTATTTGCTAAATTCATCCCCTGACAATGACCTACCACACCCCAAAGAGTATGTTAACTGTCCTATACCATATCCCCTTGGAATGATAGTCATTTGTGTTATGGAAGTGAAAAACGACTTATGGTGAGCGCTACTCTTGTTCATCTGCATGGCACTCGTCACCCAGAGACATCAGATACTATATCTCATTTGCTCAGTAATTTCAAATTCTACAATGCCGTTCAAACACGAACACTAATGTGATTCTTGCACACTACAGTTTAGCGGTAGAATAACTGTACATAGGCATATTTCTTTCTTAATATTCCAACGTACCGCATAACCAGACACTTCATACCAGAATTTTATAACGTTTATGAAACTAGCAAAGAACGGACTTTGGAAGAATTGTGACAATAGACACAAAAGCCATAACACAAGATGTCAAGTCAACTGTACATAAGCATAAATTATTAACATATTCTAACGTATTGCAAATCTTCACTAATATTCACAATGCATATTATTATTATACTTCTAAAGGCAGGTTAAACACCGGTCGCTAGTTGGATGTTTTTGTTTATGTTATATCTGTGACCAGAGAATCCAGTGTAACCTATGCAGATAAAATGACCCCATTTCGGGTAATTTTAGCCAAAAGCGGGTTTTCGGTCTGCCGGGTAATTTCGGGTTATCTAGCACAATAGGGGATCGGATAACTTTTCAGAAAGTATTTTCAATAAACTACAATGAATATATATAGACATGAAAAATACTATTTTAATTAAATAACGGTGTAAAAGTGACTAAAACTATGTTTAAATGTTATGTTTCAAATATAGCCGCGCAGAAGGTCACCTCAAAACATGTGACGTCATATGAAGGTAGAAAACGACAAACTCTTCGAAATAAAACTTGCAAAGAGATTTCAATACGTTTTGTGAAGTTTGGGGACTATATTGTAGTAATGGAACGAAAAAATTAGCAAAAGTACATTTTATGAAAAGCAAAAACGTAAATTAAACATAAGCTTGACTCACGGCATTTGCCTACAAATGACGTCATACGTTATGATTGTTGTTTCGTTTGAGATGAAGAACAGATTAAAAGTGACAGAATTTTTACATTTTATTTATTGATTTAAAAATATAAATCATAATTGTTTCACAAAAATATTGATTGAATGATCTTTCTGGTTCGACGAACATTCGTTCTAACTACATTTAAGATTTTTTCTCGATTACTCTCCGGTCCCCTATTGCTTACAAAAAAAGAATTTTTTTCTTTTGCGTACGGGACTCCACCATAGGACTCATAGTGAAGTTCCACAACAAAATAGATAATTTATCAATTCGAGAATCCTATGACACCGAAACGATCCTGCTGTGGAGCTGACATAAAATTGCTATCACATAAATTATACAGGTACTTTATACTGTGGCTAAATTTTGTAATTTTATTTTAAGAATTGTGTTTTGAATATTATTTTTTTATGTATAGCACATAAACGTGATTTCTAAACAAAAATTAGCTTAATTGACCTTATTTTCCATCAAGAATGTGGCCCCGATAGTAACCCATCAAATCAAATCGTAAGACTTTCAGAGAAGAAAAAAAAGTATTAATATTAGTCATAATGAGATGCAGTTGAAACAAATCGAACGATGCCTTACATAGTTGTAACTGGTTAAGACCGTGCAGTTATAGACATGTGTACACACTGCAAAATCATAACGCTGCAAAATCATAACTTTCCTCTAATTTTCGCCCGAGTCGGTTAAAAACGGGTAACTTCGGGTAATATTTGTTTTTATTTCGGACTTTTTCTTGTTTGACTGCCGGCAGCACAGAGAATCTGTGGGTGAAGTAGTGAATATTTTTAGTTCTGAAATACGTAGTATCTCTTACTAGTCTGTGGTTCTGAATTGGTTGATTTGATAATATTGATATTGTTCCACAAATAATTGAAATAATTGCTTGATTAAAGTGCCGTTAATAATCTGAATTCTTTACTTTCGAATCGAAATTCAGTTTGTAATATTACAATTAGCTATAAAGTGTTTTAATTTTGCCCCCGGCAAACTCAACAAACTCCGGCAAGCAAAGTGGACTTGACAATGGAAGTGGATAGTGATGATTCCAGTGGAATAGATGAAGAGACAGACCGAGCCATAAAGGACTATCTTTACAACACACCAGATGTGGATACAATACGTGCCAGCACAAGTAGACCCACATATACATACACGCCTGAACAACAGGAACACATCGCACTCATCAAAGAAGCTATAGCGGTCATCACAGAAGGAGAAGCTAAGTACAAAGAGATTGAAGACACTCTCTGCCGATCCATAAAAGAAGTCAGGAACAAGATTACCGCAAATGAACAAGCAATATTGAAGGAATCAAATACAAGTGAAGGCGGATTCAGTTATCTCAGAAGCGGCAAGCCATATTTCAAAGACAAATACAACTTCCCTGCACCAGACAATGAAGACACTATCATGATGAGACGCGCTGAAATGTATGACTTCTCCCAAGTGTCTTCAGTGCCCGGTTGGACAATACGAGATAAAACTGAATTAGTCACTGCATTACAAGAAATGTCGCGAGACATCAGAAAGCGGGAATTGATGTCCGAAATAGCCAGACTTCGTAGAGAGAATAATAATTTAAACATAGTGAAAATAGCCAAACTAGAGAGAGAAATAACACAACTGCATAAGAAAACACTTGCAGAAATTGCCCTACCTTTGGACCAGGAGTATGATTGGGAAGCTTTAGCTAATTCATTAAATCGGAGACATACAGCACAAGAATATCAAGCTCTTTGGAAATTGTTTTTCCATCCCTCCATTAACAAGAAAAACTGGAGTAAAAATGAGCATCAAGAGTTACAGAAAATCTCCACAGCTTTTAATATGCAAGACTGGGACGCAATAGCCAGGAAACTAAACTCAGGGCGGACAGGCTACCAATGCTTTGTGTATTACCGGACGAACATGGTTGATGTATCCACTAATCGCAGATGGACTGCAGAGGAAATTGAATACCTTCAAAGAGTGATTGATTATTTCCGAGAAGATACTTACATACCCTGGGGTAAAGTTGCTTCGGCCATGGACAACCGAACAAAAATACAGGTTTACAACAAATATACAAGAATGATAGAACGTAGGAAGGGTAGATTCCTAGAAGAAGAAGACATTGTAATATTGAACTGCCATGACAAGTATGGCAATAATTTTAAAAAGATTGCAGAATATCTTCCTGGAAGATCTGCAGTTCAATTACGAACCCGCTTCAATTTACTAACAAAATACAGACTATCAACAACATGGACTGTGGAAGATGATAAGAAACTTATACAAATCATGGCGAATCTGGATACCAATTCTAGCTTCTCTAATGCAACAGCTTACTTTCCAGGAAAAGACAGAATGCATATAAGATCCAGGTACAAAACTTTAATGAAGTGGATGAAAGCTCATCCAGCTACTGACCTTGAGATGGCTCCCCGTCGAGGCGCACGCAGACTGGCTCATGCTCATGCTCATATTAGCTTAAATGAAGCACTTGCAAATCTCAGCAGAAGAATGGAATCAGAGGTCAAGACCAAGAAAACCAAGCGTATTACAAAATTATCTCGTGAAGAAGACATTGAAGATGGCATTATGGCTGCACTTATAAATGAAATAATTAAAGAGGAAGTCAATAGAAAACCAGATAGATTAGAGATAGGTGAAGTTACCAGTCTGTTGCCATCCCGAAGTGTTGCACCTTCGCAAAATATCTCCGATCTCCGTAAAGTACTTATTTTGCTAAACGCAAGTTTAGATAAAAATAAATTTGACAACAGCAAATATGGTAGACAATTCCCAGGCTTGGGTGACACATCTAAGGAGGTATCGCATCTAAAAGTGAAGTCTTACTCTAAGATACAAGGAGTAAAGACTATACAAATGGATGAAAGTCCAGATGTGTGGGGAAACCTACAGTTAGGGCCCATAACCTATGTACTACCACCAAATTATGCTACAATAACAGGTTGCAGGGTCCTAATGAACCAAATTGGGTCAAGACCTGAATTAAGCGAAGAGGAAGAAGTCAATCTAAGTTTGATGGCACGCAGGAATATATATTTAAAGGAGGCATTATGTGTATTGAAAGAAAAGTTCACAACACTATTTTTGTGGCCAGTGTTGCTCTCTAACGAGGGACCAAAAGCGACAGGTATAGACGAAGTATATATACCCAGACCGACCTTCAAACAGAAATATTTGCCACAAGCACCAGCTGTCACCATACCACCTACTAAGAAAACACATCTTCGGTTTGAAAGTCTGCAAGCAAAAAATACAAACACCAATAATTAAAGTCATAATGTGAAGAAAATGACTTTATCTGAGAGAAAATGAGATGTTTAATTTTAATGACAATACAGATGATAATTAGTATTCAGATCAAAATATGTCAGTAGAAGATTAATCAATTATAGTTAGTTGTTTTCATTCCTCAATGTTTTTTACAGATACCACTTTTTATTACTATTTATTACCTTATAGGCTAGCATTTGACCACAGTCTCACCTGATGGAAAGTGACGACGCGTATGGAAATTATTGGTTTTATTCTGTAACAATATTGATCTGTCTTATTTGTAAGTAATGTAGTGTAAGTTGTAAGCAAATATATTATAATATGTTATTGTTATCTATGTTTCTTAACTTACTTGTTCAGTAATAAGCATTTAAAAAGTAGTAATGGTAAGTGATACACAGTTGTGGCAACATTTTGGGATCTATAGCTCACTGCAAAGGAAAAGGTTACTACCCGAAAATCCAAAATATTTTGCTACGCTCTGTAGATTTGTGGAACAATAAATATTTATTAATTCCCATTGTTAATAACTTTAATTTTATTTTGTCATCGTCATCCAGGCGTTTAGAGGTTGTGGTAGGGCTATTTATTTTATGATGGTAATGAAGGCATTGTTGAAATCAAACTTGCACCCTCCAAGGCGACCCACTCAACCATCATACCATAGAGGCTGTCTGCAATCTAGTAAGGAGTACATATATATCAATGTTTAAGTATAATATCTTCAATCATAATCGAAGTATAATAACGTCAAAAAAAGATGTTAAGATTCGTCACATGATCCTTGATCGGTTTCTCTTAAACAAGACACATTTTTACGGGAGCTTTTATGGAACCGAGTGATGTGATGAGCAGGTCGTTCGCCTGATGGTAAGCGCCACGCCTGCCCATAACAATTGCGGTGCCACCCAGAACATTTAATAACATAAAAAGCACTGCGTAGCTCTGCATTGCTCTCACCCCGTGACATCAGATATTAAGTTTCATATGCCCAGTAATTTCGCTGACTACAATGCCTTTCAAACCGGAACACTGAATACCGATAAAGTTTTATTAGTGTCATGTGTCTGCACCCTAAGATTAATAATCTGTGACACTCACTCGTTAAAATATACTCTGACCCATTGAGGTCTCATTCCTCAATGCTCTGACCCATTGAGGTCTCATTCCTCAATGCTCTGACCCATTGAGGTCAGTGTCATTCCTCAATGCTCTGACCAAAGACGTATTATATTAAATCTTTGGCTCTGACCATTGAGGTAGTGTCATTCCTCAATTACCCTGACTAAAATATTTTGACTTGAACGGGAACGAGTGCATCGTTCCCGTTCAAGTCAAAACCACAAAACTGTCAAACAGGGTTGCCAAACTAAAGTGTCGTTTACGTATCTAGTTACTTGATGTAAAAGAACTTTCAACATTTTTGCAAGGTACAAACTAAGGTATCAAATGACTATATACGCTGAAAAAGTAAATGAAAAATTCAATTTTTATTAATTTCATCGACGCAATAAAATATAGCTCTATTACACGGATGAGTCAGACAATACAATAATACTATGTATTATATTATTAAGACTAATCTAATGATGCGTCATATTAATTAGATATGTTGTAATTGGTCAAGCTGTTGAGGCTCTGTAAGGGAATAGTTAAACATACAACTGTTACTAAAACTATGACTCATTTTGACTTCGCTGTAGTCGGGTATAAAATGTAACTTAGATTTAAAAAAAACGTAACTTTTTGGGAAAAGGAATGTAACTTCGTGTCAGGTGACCTGGCAACACTGCTTCATTCATTTTCATTCGCCTCATTCAATCACTCACTCTCATCTCTCTCACCATAGATAATACATATACATTCTCTCACTCACTCACTGACCTCACTGTCTCACCTAATCTTTTCAGCTTTGGCGTTGGATAAAATGCTCGAAAAATAGAATAAAATCCTTATAAATAATATGTAAATAAATCTTTCTAATATGTGGGATTTAAAAGCATGCACTGTGTGCTTTAGCACTGGTGTTAAACTGCACAGTTTGAACGTTGGAACGCTGAGAATGGATTTCAACTTGGTTTCTGGACTTCAGGTATTTGTTTACGTGACTTTTTTGCATATTTCCTTTCGTATGGTTATGTCTCTATTCAGAGATTAATCAGAGGACTCACGGGGGCTTTTTAAGTTTTAAAACCGTAAGCTTAACACATCGGCATCACGAATGCGAATTCCTTACGATAACGCTGGCGCGGATGCATAATAATGTTCTCTGTGGCGCGTAATTCATCATCATTTTTCTTGTTTGGCTTCTGCGGGGAATTTAATGGGTTAATTGGGTACAATAATAATATGTACCACAGTAGAGAGAGGGTCATAAGTCCCGATACATTGTAACTCTGTTGACAATAATAAATATTTTATATGATACCTAAATTAATTTAGAAATAAGTATATTTCCGTTTAAGTGTAATTTTTTTTTCTTTTTTATTCAACATTATATTTTACATCCAAAATGGATAAACTGTTGAAACATTTGTAAATATTTAAGACCTATTTTTATGTACACAGTTATACAATAAAACATTCTGATTCTGATTTGATACAACACTGCTCTATCTGCCCTTTTGCATGGTTTATTATTTTTATTTATGTAGTCGTCAGATAAGACCCAGCCGCTTGCTGTCCGCAGCAAGCCGTTCTGACGTAAAAGTACTTTTCCTGACGAAATCTTTGCTTGCATAATTGGAGTAATTTCCTATTAATATTATTATTTCTTTCATCTGCATAGAGAGCATTGTACCTGGTTCCTTAGTTGCAAGGAATCTGTATACTTATCTTTGTGTAAAGCCGAGATTCATATATGAAAAATTGATAATGTTAAGCATTATTTGCTCTTGCTTCAGACTGTGCAAGGAAACGGGATGCCAGAATACTTATGTGTGGAGTGTTCTGCATATGTTAATAAGTATATTGCATTCCGAAACAAGTGCCACCGAGCGCACTATGCGTTAGAGCAAATACTCATTAGGAATAAAGAGGTAACAAATAATTTAATAAAAAAATAATTAGTTATCATTATTTTAATGGTAAATATTTAGAATACTTTACGGTTTAAATGTTACATGTTTGAAAGTGATGTTATTTACAGATCAAAAAGGCCAACTTGAAAGCATTCAACTGCCAACAAATGAAACTCGCTCCTACATTAGCCTATCTAGATTTAGATAAAAGTCATTATGAACAGGTCAAATTTAAATTGGTCAGTTATTGCCGTTCAAGCGTACCACCACCTGGCTTTATACCCGTCGCACACTACAGCACACTTACGAAAGAAGACACATTTGAGAGTGAAATGAATGTTACGAATGAAGACAATGGTCAAGTAAAGATTGAGGATGATCAATCTAAAATGGATAGTGATGCAGAAAATGAATTTGCAGAGACAGTACCTGGCATGCTTTGTAATGATTTCACAAGCCAAAATGATGCATCATCAAGTGTACTGAGAAATAGGTTGCAAGCTAAGAATGGATCACCTTCAAGTTTAACTGAAAACAATGATATGTTTGACCGTGATATATCTAATGATGATAGTGATTGGGAAGACGATAAATTTGGGCTAACGTCTTGTAAACTAAATAACAAAGTAGACGGTTCGGCCTTTAATGAAGAGTATGGAGATGTCGTGCCTATTTCTGTGAGGGAAGCAAAAGCTGCTATGGAAGTGCATAAATTTTGTTCTGTTGGAAATTTACTGTGTAATTGCGGAAAAAGATTCAGCAGTGAGGCCCGTTTTATGCAACATTCTCGGAGACATAACATAGTAAGAATACTCATAGTATTAAACATAGTAAAATTATTCATCAAGTTGATCAAGTGGTGCCAACTTTTGCCTCACACCTAACACCACCACTTGACCACTATCTAAAACATTTTGTTCTCACCTGTTGTTAAGTGACGATGCGGTCGAAGCTGGTCGTTTGCCTGATGGTAAGCAATACGCCAGCCCACAACAACAGCACTACCCAGAACTTTGTTTTGCAAAATACCCTGCTCGTCACCCTGAGACAATTAGCTGTTGAGTCTCATAATGCCCAGTAGTTTTACTGGCTACAATGCCCTTCAAACCGGAACACAGTTATGCTTGCGCACTACTGCATGGCGGCTGAATAACTGGCAAAGTGGTGGTACCCACCCGATATTTTCCGAAGAGATTCTTGGGAGAACATGAAAAGCAATATTACACTATTTTGAATTGTCACATTTGTGCATGTTTAAGACCATACAATGGTTAGTAATCTACCAATATTACTCATTGTCACTCGAAGAAACTTCGTTTTATAAAATGAAACTACAGTGCACCCCCGGTAATCCGGCCCCTGTCTAGTCCGGCACCCCCTATAATCCGACATGGTCTATTATTTATTATGTATTGACAATCTTCGCTAATGCATGATTGAACAAGTTATAAGTTGTACGCACCACTATTAATAATTGTGCTCGACGCGTAGGGTATCGTTTTGATTCTGATTGCTTAGTTTTAATTTGAAGTTTGAAGAAGATAGCGGTGCGGTCTAGCGTGTGTTCATTGTTTACTGATTATTCCGGACTATAGGGGGTCTTAGGCAGTACTCTATAATCCGACAAATTCGATAGTCCGACACTACCCTGCAAAATGTTTGTCGGATTACCGGGAGTCCACTGAAATGCAAATTCTATCACTATTAACTTCCCAAAAAGTCCCACTGGTACTTCAGTGTATTTAGTTGTAAGAACATAGTTTATTCAACCATTAAAGTATGGTTTTCAATGTTTTTATATATTGATGATACTTTAAACTTGTATTTTCATGTTTCAGCACATAAGCGGTACATTTCACTGTGAGATTTGTGACTATTACTTCAAGACTGCATTTTTACTCCAATGTCATATGACTGACAAACATATGTACAAATATTTGTGTAAGAAGTGCCCTGAAGTCTCGTTCTCAAGGTAAGTTGTAGATTTTTACCTTTGCATGTCTTAACTCTCTCTCGCTCTAAAAACGGTGAAGGAAAACATGAGGCAACCGGCATGTTCAAGAATTTATTACAAAAATTCAAGGACATGTGATATACACCAACCCGCACTGGGCCAGTGTGGTGGATTATGGCCCATACTCTCTATGAGGGAAGGCCAGAGTCTCAGCAGTGGGAATGTGGGCTGATGGTGATGTCTTAACTCAGGCGACTCATGACTTTGAAACTCAGATCGGACTTTGCGGGAGGGGTGTGGTGAATAAGGTAACATCATCATCATCATGATCATCATCATCATCATCATCATCATCATCATCATCATCATCATCCTATATCAATCCACTGCAGGACAGGCTTCTCCCAAAGCAAGCTTCTGAGCCTAACCTTCGGCTTTTCTTCTCCAATCACTACCAGCAACCCTACATGTGTCGTCGCTCCATTTAGTCGCAGGGCGTCCTACACAACGTTTGCTTTGTTGTTACACCACAGTACAGAATATCAACAACTTAAAAGTTCACGGGCTTTCATCGAAAAAACATCTTTAGCGATCGAGCGAAAACCTTTAGACGGAGAGGAAACAAAGAAACAGTAATAGATAGGCGTGTGTATACCTATCTATACTATCATCATCAGTCCATCACGTTCCCACTGCTGGGACACGGGTCTTCTCTCATAGAGAGAGTATGGGCCATAATCCACCACGCTTGCCCAGTGCGGGTTGGTGGATGTCACATGTCCTTGAATTTATGAGATAAATCCTTGGACATGCCGTTTCCTCACGATGTTTTCCTTCACCGTTTTTAGTGGCGCAGGGCCAGCGGGATTCGAACTCGAGTGCGTCGGATCGAAGGTCGCACGTTCTCTTACTAAACCACACTCGCTCTTCCCTCTATACTATATCTATACTATATCTATACTATATCTATACTATATCTATACTATATCTATACTATATCTATACTATATCTATACTATATCTATACTATATCTATACTATATCTATACTATACTAATATTATAATGAGGTAAAATTGTATGTATGTTTGTAAGAAGTAATCTCTGGAACTACCGAGCCTATCCTAAAAATTCTTTCACTGAGGGAAAATAATAAACTTACTTAATAATCCATAATTCAATAATGCATATTAAAAAGATGTAGGTACGTACTGTGAAGCGAGATAACTATAAGCTTCAAAATAATTGAAGCGAGATTAATTAATATTTGAAGATTAATAATTGAAGAGAGCATTTCGCTAACTGTTATGAATTCCTAAGATGCCTCATCATCATCAGCCCATCACGTTCCCACTGCTGGGACACGGGCCTTCACTCATAGAGAGAGGATGGGCCATAATCCACCACGCTGGCCCAGTGCGGGTTGGTAGATGTCACATGTCCTTGATTTTTTGTGAAAAATTCTTGGACATGCCGGTTTCCTCACGATGTTTTCCTTCACCGTTTCTAGAGCGAGTGTTAAATCCGCACATAACTTAAGAAAGTCAGTGGTGCGGGGCCAGCGGGATTCGAACTCGGGTGCGTTGGATCGAAAGTAGCACTTGCTCCCACTGAGCCACACTCGCTCTAAGATGCCTAAGAGCTTCAAACTAGGGTTTTTTTTACAGAACTGCAGCAAAACAGCATTGCGTGTGGAAACACATCCAAGACGGTCGCAAACCGGAAGAAGCCATGTGGGGGGAAGATCGTCAGAAGCCCTCGTGGCTCAGCTCTAAAGGGGGCCCACGTATCAAGGTATAACTTGTTTTTATTTAAGGTTCTTCGACCGCATCGTCACTTAACAACAGGTGAGATAGCAAGCCTATAAATAATAAAAAAAAGGTTTTTAAGGTTTTTACCAATAAAGTGTTTATCTATCTATCTATAATATTCAGTACCTGGATGACCGAGCTTTGCTCGGTATTTTTGAGATGGCTTAGTGTTGCTTAACAACGCCATCTATTGTCAAGTAGCTTTAGTGTTGCTGTGTCGGTAAAGCAGTTAAGTTGTTATTTAAGCTGATGTACCTAGTTACCAAAGGTAGGTTACTTTACTAACTGAATGATGTCTAACAAATTATCATATCTCGAACGGTTAGGGTGGTCGCCGGATTCTTGTTCAAAAACTCAGCCTGTATATTAAAAAGTAAGACAATAATTAATTTTTAGAAAAAAACAAAAACCGACTTCAATGTATCTTCGAAGTCCAAGGTCCATATCGATGAAATTTATATGGGACCACTTCGTAGCTATACTGAAACCGACGCAAAAAGAATTTTTCAAATCGCTTCATAAATGACGGAGTTCTGAGGTGACAAACATAAATAAAAAAAAAATACAATCGAACAGAGAACCTCCTCCTTTTTTGAAGTCGGTTAATAAAGTAAGCGTAAAATGTACCGTTATTTCTACAAGAATCCTTTCTTTCCAGGGCTCGGTCACATCCAAGCCGAAGAAAGTGAACACCCCCGCGGACTTCCCCGTGTACACTGCGATCAGCCAAGAGGAGCAATACTCCATGGTGGCGGCTCGCAAGCAGTCGCGGAACTATCTCGAGGCCAAGTTCAAGTGCGAGCTCTGCTTCAGAGGGTACCGCCTCACTAGCACATATAACAAGCACATGGCCAAACATGACCCGGTAAGTATTAAATGGACATTTTCCACGCATCAGTCTCATGTATTAAGAGACTGTTAAATTCTTAAATTTACTACATAAATTATATATATTAGTCATACAAGTACAGAACCTTATGTTGTATATGAACGGATGTTGTGTTCTCACACCTAGAAGGATGTACACGTACGCACGTTTGTATATTTACTAGCTTTTTACTGTCTGAGTGTATACCCAGTTCTGTGAACCAAGATTGAAAAGAAAAAAAAAAGTATCACAGTAATCGATTACTCAGCCCAAATCGCACAAATAGCATTTTGCATTGACCTTTTTAATGCGAACAGCTAAGGAATGGAACACCTTACCAGCGTCTTTGTTTCCCGATTCTTATAATCTGTTCAAGTCTCGAGTGAATCGGTATCTAGGCAAGCATAATCCATCGTCGACCGCGTCGTCACTTTCCATCAGGTGAGACTGCGGTCAAATGCTTGCCTATAAGGTAATAAAAAAAATAGCATCTCTAAGGCGCTTCGCAAACGTGGTTTTCTGTTTTGTGTCGGATACGAGCTACCAATGATTATTAGATTTTTATATAACCAGTATAAAATCAGCCACTCCCTGCGCAGATGTAGATACTTTTTGTGTCCAGTTGCTTCCACTTGACACATACTCGTCGTCGTTCGAAAAGTGTTCAGTGTAGGTAACTGGACACTAAAAGTCGTCAATGAAGACACAATCAACATTAACAAATTTCCTTATACTACTGCAATTGGTGTCCTACTGGACACAGCTACTACGGTCCCCTGTGATGGTGTGCCGTGTCGGTAACAAAAAGTGTCCACGTTTGCGCAGCGCCTAAATTCTAATTAGAAAGCCTCTTTGGTGAAGTGGTTGAGTAGTTTAGCTCAAATATCACACCACTGAGGTAGCGGGTTTGATTCCCGTGACGGTACAAATGTTTGTGCACAGAAAATAACAAGTATTTGTTTCGTGTCTGGGTGTTGTGAGACCATGATCCTCAAAGTTCCTGGTTCCCTAGATACAGGGAATCCTAATTAGCAGTATCTATGTATGTGATCGTTGGGCTTTATTTAGTTATTCATTTATTTAAATCTATATATTAAAAAAAAAACACTGAAATGTTTGTACGCGCATAACTTCCAAACGACTGCACCAAATTGGATAAATCTTTCTTTTATGTGTTCGTTATTGTCAGGAGAAGGATAGTATGAAAAAAATATTTAAAAAAATCATAGTAAATATTTAAAAACGGCGGTACGAACTTCGCCGGGTCAGCTAGTAGTATATAAAAAGACGCTATCCACCTCCCCATTTCTGTTTCTCCGGTTACTTCTTCCAAACCACGCAATGGATTTTGATATGGTTTTCACGGTGTACAATGTCCTCTTAGCATAAAGTACGCCTCGTTTCCTACAATAGGGGATCTAACAGTAATCGAAAAAAAATCTAAAATGTAGTTAGAACGAATGTTCGTCGAACCAGAAAGATCATCCAATCAATATTTTTGTGAAATAATAATTATTTATATTTTTAAATCAATAAATAAATACTAATAATTCTGTCATTTTTAATCTGTTCTTCATCTCAAACGAAACAACAATCACAGCGCATGACGTCATTTGAAGGCAAATGCCGTGAGTCAAGCTTGTGTTTATTTCACGTTTTTGCTTTTCATAAAATGTATTTTTGCTCATTGTTTCGTTCCATTACTACAATATCGTCCCCAAACTTCACAAAACGTATTGAAATCTCTTTGCAAGTTTTATTTCGAAGAGTTTGTCGTTTTCTACCTTCATATGACGTCACCTGTTTTGAGCGGACCTTTTGCGCGGCAATATTTGAAACATAGTTTTAGGTACTTTTAGAGCGTTATGTAATTAATAGTACATTGTACACCGAGGGGAGAAAACGATACGCGCAGCGGAGGGCTTAAAGGAAACTCGAGAACAGAAATAGAACTTTCTCCCGAGTGATACATAGTGCTTTATACTACACCTACGAGGAAAATAAAATACAATATTTCTTTAATTAAAGTTTATATTAAATTATTTAGAAAATTAAAAGCTAGGTACTGTTAAATTATCAATTTAGTTAAAACAAAATTTAACCCAACGAAATAAATTGCCGCGCTTTTTTTTTCGTATTGCAGAATAAGGTTGCCATCCTCATTTCATTAAAAATAGTAAACAAAAAAAAAACCGCCTCTTTTCTCTAATTATTTGATATAAAACCTTTTTTAGATTTGAGGTTTGTATGTTTCCCGCCTCTTTTTTCTAATTATTTCATACAAGACCTTTTTGAGGTTTGACGTTTGTGTTTTTTTTTATGTTCGCTGCTAAAAAACAAAAGAAAGCTAGCCGGGCAGTAATGGATTTTCATACAACATTCCTGCCCTGCTTCGGAGGGCAGTAATGAAATTCCATATAACTTTTCCCGCCGCACATTTTTAAGGGAGAAATCACGAACTTTGTAACCCGTTTATGAACGAGTAATAAGACACTTTCCGAGTGGGTGTGGTATAAAATACTATTTTTCATGGCTATATACATATATTCATTATAGTTAATTTAAAACACTTTCTGAAAAGTTGTCCCATCCCCTATTTTGTCATAGCATACAGTATGATACAAACTATACAATTCTGTCATGTACATATGAGCTACTTCAAGTCGCTCTGGGATCGCGGGGTGGATTTATTTATTTATGGAAGACCAACAGCTGTTTGACCAAAACAGTGAGCCAATTAAAGGTCCTCACGGATAGTTCCAAAATGTTATAAAATTTAACTTATGTGAACATCATAAGAACATATAAGTACTTAGTAACTAAATATAACTAATATTACATACTATCCTACTAATAATATAAACGCGAAAGTTTGTAAGAATGTATGTATGGATGTATGTTTGTTACTTTTTCACGCAAAAACCACTAAATGGATTTTGATGAAATTTAGTATGGAGATAGCTTATACCCTGGATTAACACATAGGCTACTTTTTATCCCGGGAAACCGCGGGTGAAACAGCAGGGCGCAGCTAGTCTATAATAAATTTACAGGGCAATGTTACTTCGTCACTTGAAGATTTTACTGCTCAACAACTGTCTAGCCGATGCGACACTTGTAGTACTTGTTTTATGGCATACTCTTAGCACCCGTCTCATAAATGGGAACCTAAATGGTTGATGATGTTTTTTTTTATTCTTCTTTTATTAGGGACTTTTGCCACATGGCATGCCAGCCCCATCATACCCTAAAACTAATTTATCTGCTAAACTACTTAAATATTTTAAATAAAAATTGAAAAGATACCCATTAACACTCCTACATCTAAGATGTTAAGGCCATACTTTTCAATCAGTACAGCTCGTTCTCTGGAACCGACACATTCTGTAAGTAAATGATGGACATCCTCAACAGAACCACATAATTCGCAGTTCGGAGAACTCGACTTCTTCATCATAAAACTAAACTTTCCACATGGATAGTGCCCAGATCTTAAACGGTGTGCCAAGACAACGTCACTTCTGGTCATCTTATTATTAACAAACCAGGGTATACGAGGCGGCTGACACCGGATCGTCTTATACCATATCCCCTTTTCTCTACTCCTTTCATCAAAATATTCCTTTAGTTGATGATGATGTGAAACTCACGTCATTGTTTCGCCAAAATTTTTTTTTATGTTACTTAATGACGAGACGAGCTGGTCGTTTGCCTGATGGTAAGCTATACGCCAGCCCATAACAACAAAAGCTCCACCCTAAACTTTGTTTTGCTAAATCCTGCGCGGCGGCGCACTGCGCTCCTCACCCTGTTACAATTAGCTGTTGAGTCTCATAACGCCCAGTGATTTCGCTGGCTGCGACGCCCTTCAAACCGGAACACAGTAATGCTTGCGCAATACTGCTTGGCCGCTGAATAACTGGCAAAGCGGTGGTACCTACTCAGACGGCCTCTCGCATACGAGAAACCTACCACTAGTAAAACGTAACATACTAATTTCATATATTTTTTCAGGTAGTAACTGGCAAACACCAGTGCGACATGTGCAAACTATATTTCGCCAACACTCGCAAACTCTACAAGCATATGTTGATGTACCATCTGTTCCGGTACTCGTGTCGGTTCTGCGACTTCATCTGCTTCAACAGGGGACAAGCGCTGTACCACTACAGGTGGCACAAGAATGTCACGTACGACTGTCCACATTGCGATAAAAAGTTTATGTGAGTACTAGCTGTTTCACACGCGGTTTTTTTAATAATAATAATAACGTTTATTGAAAAAATAATTGGTTACAAAAACATGGTCTATTGGTCCCCAAACTAGGTACAGCTGTATCTTGGGGAACTCCTTCCTAAATGATAAAGTCAAAGTCAAAGTCAAATATCATTTATTAAATAGGCACAAAAGTGCACTTTTAAAGGTCATAAACACATGATACAAATAAAAAATGTAAAAATTGGAACTTATGTTAACATGACTTTGAAAAAAAAGTAAGTATGTTTACTCATTTCTTTCCTATACTCAAATTGAAGTCTGAGTGCTGAAAAGAAATGCGAAAACTGACTCTACCAGTGCTTCGGAAATACGCCCGCTAGAGAAGATAGCACCAAGAAACTCTGCGGGGATGTCTTTTTTCAGCACAATTACGTATAAATTAGAATTAACAGAATGTCAAACAAGAAATGCGAGTGAGATGTCCCATAGTCATAGTATCAGTAACAGAAAAGTGTAAATAAAATATAAGTAGGTATGACAGTAGCAGTAGGAGTGACTAGAACAGACCAGTCCCCGCAAGCAGCACCCGTTCACGAGTATGACTTGTGGACCAACCATCACCCCCCTCAACCATATTGGAGGGAAGGGAGTGACCCGACACACAGAGCCGCCGCAAGCAAAGACATTTGAGTGAGCATGACTGTAAAACCTAGTCACTTCCAACTCAAATACAATTTTTATAGCTTTATTTGAATGACTAACTAAAGTAGACATACATATTGTTGATAACACCGTCCATATATATTTTTTGTCTACACTCCTCCACTTGTGGGTTGTCTGGAAGAGATCACTATGAGCGATAAGACCGCCCATTATGACGCTATTATTAAGTTAATTGTTATTTTAGTGTTAATTGTTTCTGTATCATGGTTTTATAATAAAGAGTTATTTTATTCTATTCTATTGTTTTATGACAAAAGGAAAAACGTCATTTTCTAATATGTTATAAAATATTCAAATAAAAATTAACTTGAGAGGCAAAACATAACATGAGTTTGTATATGAGTGAGAGGGTATTCGCCTAGTGTGGTCTAGTTTTCGGGGATAAAGTGTCCTTTTCTTGAACCTGCACACCAAATTTCATCAAAATCCGTTCAGTAGTTTTTGCGTGATTGAGTAACATCCATCCATCTATCCATCCATCCATCCATTGTCACAAAAATTTGCATACTTTTTTTTTTACACTTAATAGATATATGTTTGGCCACTATCTCGCCTGATGTGAAGCGATGATGTGATCTAAGATGGAGCACATAGATCTAGAGAGAGACGGCAGTTAAGCTGCTGCTCAGACCCGTCTCCCCGATGGTTCACCGAACATCATCCCGAAACACGACTAAGTCGCTTGACGGCATGGCTTTGTTCGGTGGGTGGTATTATAACCACGGCCAGAGCCTACCACTCCAAAGCGCGTAAGCGGGTTTCATCACTGTTTTAGAGCGAGCGTGCAAAATCTGCACTTAACTATAAGTCATTGATGCAGGGCCGGGTCGGGATACATCGTATTATTAGTGGAATGCTTGTGCCTTGTCTATGTATGATGTTGATTCTGAGTAATGACTCCAATAATAAAACAGTTTATCTTCGACATGTCCGTTTATTAGATCAATCTAGTCAATACTAATTAATTATTTTAGTCACATACACAGCTGACTTGCTCGTCAGTTGCATATATACTTAATTTTTAGAAAAAATAAAAAACTGATTTCAATGTATCTTCGAAGTCCAAGGTCAAATATCGATGAAATTTATATGGGACTACTTCGTCGCTTACTGAACTCAACGCAAAAAGAATTTTCCAAATTGGTTCATGAATGACGGGAGTTCTGAGGTAACAAACATAAAAAAGTACCTTGGAACAGAGAACCTTCTCCTTTTTTGATCGGTTAAAAAACAATATTATTTACCTACATTGTTAATTATAAATTTAAAAAAAATGCAACTGAGCAATGGGATGAGCAAGTTGTTCACCTGATGGTACACGTCACGCTTGCCCATAACAAAACAGTGCCACATAACTTTTAATACCATGAAAAGTACTGCAAAGCGAATTGAGTCCGAAACATCAAGAAAAAAATAAAAGAACAATAAAAAACATGCATTATGATTTTTTCCTTTAGGAAAATCTCAACGCAACTGACACACATCCGATTCAAACATCCATCCACTGACATATGCAATCTGTGCGGACACAGTTTCGTCAGTTCCAGCGGCCTCAACTGTCACAAGCAGATGTCGCATAGTAAAGAGGTATGAAGCTATGCACACTACTACTAGCCGTTTCATTAAATGTTTGTATGCTGCGATAGTGTTAAATAAAGTGTTTACGCTTGTCACATAAAATATTATTGAAAAAAGTTATTGCATGACCAATATTTATATATAACTTAAAGACTAATATACATATACCTAATAAAAAAAACTATGTAGTTTTTTTTTGTCAATACCCCATTTTATACCAAGACAATAATAATAATAGTAATTTATTGTGACACAATAGACATTATTGCAGAGCAATATTGAATCCATAGGCTCTTTATCTAGTATAAACTGTGTTTCAAGAGTCAGTAGCCAAAAAAATAAAGTAGTCCAAAAAAATATGCTAGTTACAAACTATTATGTAGGTGTATAATGCATAATGCAAAGTACAAAAATATTGAAAAACGATTTTGAAAAATAACAGCTTGTTTTAATCCTTAGGAAATAGATCTAAGCGAAGAAATAACGTTAAATCCCGTACCGACGGAGCCGTTCTACTGCGCCGATTGCAAGATGCAGTTTGTGAACGAGCAGGCGTTTCTTACGCATCTCGGCAGCTCCAGCAAACACGTCGAGACTAATGTGTCTGTGTGAGTAACTGTTTATTACGCACCTCGGCAGCTCCAGCAAACACGTCGAGACTAATGTGTCTGTGTGAGTAACTGTTTATTACGCACCTCGGCAGCTCCAGCAAACACGTCGAGACTAATGTGTCTGTGTGAGTAACTGTTTATTACGCACCTCGGCAGCTCCAGCAAACACGTCGAGACTAATGTGTCTGTGTGAGTAACTGTTTATTACGCACCTCGGCAGCTCCAGCAAACACGTCGAGACTAATGTGTCTGTGTGAGTAACTGTTTATTACGCACCTCGGCAGCTCCAGCAAACACGTCGAGACTAATGTGTCTGTGTGAGTAACTGTTTATTACGCACCTCGGCAGCTCCAGCAAACACGTCGAGACTAATGTGTCTGTGTGAGTAACTGTTTATTACGCACCTCGGCAGCTCCAGGAAACACGTCGAGACTAATGTGTCTGTGAGAGTAACTGTTTATTACGCACCTCGACAGCTCCAGGAATCACGTCGAGACTAATGTGTCTCAGTAACTGTTTATTACGCACCTCGGCAGCTCCAGCAAACACGTCGAGACTAATGTGTCTGTGTGAGTAACTGTTTATTACGCACCTCGGCAGCTCCAGCAAACACGTCGAGACTAATGTGTCTGTGTGAGTAACTGTTTATTACGCACCTCGGCAGCTCCAGCAAACACGTCGAGACTAATGTGTCTGTGTGAGTAACTGTTTATTACGCACCTCGGCAGCTCCAGCAAACACGTCGAGACTAATGTGTCTGTGTGAGTAACTGTTTATTACGCACCTCGGCAGCTCCAGGAAACACGTCGAGACTAATGTGTCTGTGAGAGTAACTGTTTATTACGCACCTCGACAGCTCCAGGAATCACGTCGAGACTAATGTGTCTCAGTAACTGTTTATTACGCACCTCGGCAGCTCCAGCAAACACGTCGAGACTAATGTGTCTGTGTGAGTAACTGTTTATTACGCACCTCGGCAGCTCCAGCAAACACGTCGAGACTAATGTGTCTGTGTGAGTAACTGTTTATTACGCACCTCGGCAGCTCCAGGAAACACGTCGAGACTAATGTGTCTGTGAGAGTAACTGTTTATTACGCACCTCGACAGCTCCAGGAATCACGTCGAGACTAATGTGTCTCAGTAACTGTTTATTACGCACCTCGGCAGCTCCAGGAAACACGTCGAGACTAATGTGTCTGTGTGAGTAACTATTTATTACGCACCTCGGCAGCTCCAGGAAACACGTCGAGACTAATGTGTCTGTGTGAGTAACTATTTATTACGCACCTCGGCAGCTCCAGGAATCACGTCGAGACTAATGTGTCTGTGTGAGTAACTGTTTATTACGCACCTCGGCAGCTCCAGCAAACACGTCGAGACTAATGTGTCTGTGTGAGTAACTGTTTATTACGCACCTCGGCAGCTCCAGCAAACACGTCGAGACTAATGTGTCTGTGTGAGTAACTGTTTATTACGCACCTCGGCAGCTCCAGCAAACACGTCGAGACTAATGTGTCTGTGTGAGTAACTGTTTATTACGCACCTCGGCAGCTCCAGCAAACACGTCGAGACTAATGTGTCTGTGAGAGTAACTGTTTATTACGCACCTCGACAGCTCCAGGAATCACGTCGAGACTAATGTGTCTCAGTAACTGTTTATTACGCACCTCGGCAGCTCCAGGAAACACGTCGAGACTAATGTGTCTGTGTGAGTAACTATTTATTACGCACCTCGGCAGCTCCAGGAAACACGTCGAGACTAATGTGTCTCAGTAACTGTTTATTACGCACCTCGGCAGCTCCAGGAAACACGTCGAGACTAATGTGTCTGTGTGAGTAACTATTTATTACGCACCTCGGCAGCTCCAGGAATCACGTCGAGACTAATGTGTCTGTGTGAGTAACTGTTTATTACGCACCTCGGCAGCTCCAGCAAACACGTCGAGACTAATGTGTCTGTGTGAGTAACGACGTCTTGTTTATATACTGAACTTCGCATATTTACTAGTTCTTTTATGAAAGAAAGAAAATGGGTTTAGTTGTCAACAATTAAATCATAACTACAATAAAATTTAACGAGATGAATTTGACAGGAGTAGGCTCAGTACGATCTGTGTAAACTCAAGAGTTACAAAGTACGAGTCGGAGTTGGGCGACAAGCAGGTTTTATTTTTTATGTAACTGAGTGACGTGACGAGCTGGTCGTTTGCCTGACGGTAAGCAATACGCCAGCCCATAACAATAACAGCACCACCCAGAACTTTGTTTTGCAAAATCCTACGCGGCACTGCACTGCGCTCGTCACCTTGAGATAATTAGCTGTTGAGTCTCATAATGCCCAGTAATTTCGCTGGCTACAATGCCCTTCAAACCGGAACACAGTAATGCTCGCGCACTGCTGCTTGGCGTTCGCCTGATGGCAAGCACCTGCCCATAACAGTTGCAGCGCCACCCAGAACTTTCTTTCGCGATCCTGCGCGGCACTGCACTGCGCTCGTCATCCTGAGACAACTAGCTCTTAAGTCTCATAATGCCCAATAATTTCGCTGTAATTTTATTTTATTTATTGTTATTTTTATTGTTAAAATAAATCTAAATAGTATAAAACAAAGTCGGTATCCGCGTCCTCATGTCTCCGCTTCTACTAAACTACGCAAAAGATATTGATACGGCTTTTACTGTCGTTTAGATAATTTGTTACGAAATATGTATGATACATTCTAATTAAGTAAATAAATAATGCAGAACGATCACATACATAGATCCTGGCCCCTAACTAGGATTCCCTGTATCTAGGGAACCAGGAACTATGAGGACCATGGTCCCCCAACACCCAGACACGAAACAAATGCTTACGTCTTTTTCTGTGCACAAACATTTGTCCCGTCGCGGGAATCGTACCCGCAACCTCAGTGGTGTATGAGATTTTAGCCAACCTGCCCAAGCAGTACACCACAGACGCTGTCAAGTAAGTTTTCGTATAGTATAGAAAAACTCAATGTTTAGTAATCAAGTCTCAAAAAATTATACCACATTAGCAAGTTGCATCCATGCGATGCCGGGGCGGGTCGCTAGTTATATTTAAAGTGCCTGGATGACCGAGTTTAGCTCGGTATTTTTGAGATGGCTTAGTGTTGCTTAACAACGCCATCTATTGTCAAGTAGCTTGAGTGTTGCTGTGTCGGTAAAACAGTTTAGTTGTTAAGCTGATGGCCTTAGTTGCCAAAGCTTAAAAAAAATAGTATTACAACTCGCCAATAGGTGTCAGGAAGAGTCATATTTTTCAGTTTGTTTAAAACACGGATAAAACGACGTTTTCTATAAATGAAACCTAGCTAGATCGATTGATCGCCCCCGAAACCCGCTGCATACTAAATTTCATGAAAATCGTTGGAGCCGTTTCCGAGATTCAGATTATATATATTATTATACATATATACAAGAATTGCTCGTTTAAAGGTATTAGATTTGAGAGTGAAAAAATTACGTTTATTTTATTTATTTTTTACTCCCGACGCAATAAGGAGGAGTGTTATAAGTTTGACCACTATGTGTGTCTGTCTGTGACACCGTAGCTCTTAAACGGGTGAACCGATTTAGATGCGGTTTTTTAAAATTTTAAAGTAGGTTTTCTAGCGGTGGTTCTAAGACATGTCTTACAAAAATCGGCTCAGCCATTTTTTACTTGTAGGCTTTTATGTGTCGGGGGTTTATTAAATTTTAGTTTACAGAAATTCGCTTGTTTGGCTTGTATTCCAGTATTCGTCACGAGCGTGCCAACCGTCGCAACGAGCGGCTGGAAGCGAGGGGGCTCGCGGCGACCGCCAGCGGCGCGCCGGCGGCTCGCACGCGGCCCGGACGCGGCCGCCCCGCGCTCTCTGCATCCGAAGTACTCAACACCGGGACCACTACCGCTACTAACTGCGAAGTGGTGAGCTATACAATACAATACAATTCAATTCATTTATTAATAATTCAGGCGTAGCATCCATATTTGTTAGAAAATAATTAATTTTTAGAAAATAACAAAAACCGACTTCAAGACTAAATTTATTTTTTGTTTTTGTCATTTTGTTAGTGCTAAATTTAAAATCAATAACATTTATATGGGACCACCTCTGAAGTATGACCTACCAAACAAAAAAAGAATCATCAAAATCAATTTATAATTGGCTGAGTAATCGCATAACAAACATACCAAAATAAATAAAGAACATACCGTCGAATTGAGAACCTCCTCCTTTTTTGAATTCGGTTGATAATTATTACAAGTTCATAAAAATATTAGTAATTAATTATTTAGGTACATATTTTGACATTTTAAATGTCAAAATATATAATACTTATGTCATCAAATAACTATGCTTTATTATACACCAAAACAAGAAATTAACAAGGTACAAGAAATACTCTTATAAACTATAGTACAATCTCGTTCAGTCAACCTTTGGATGGAAAGAACTAATAGAGTGAGAGAGGTCGGCGGTGTAAATAAAAAGGACTAAATAAAAAATAAAATGTACTAAATAAAAAGGAGAATGTGTCAGCTAACCTTGAACACAAATAACCTTGGATACAAAGTTCAAAATTAATCAAAAACAGCTTAAAAAAAGAGAGTGGATATGTGCTTTTCAAAATATTTACACGCTGTCAAGATTTTCACTGCTCGAAAATTTGTATATTGGATTTTCATATGCGGGTACATAAATTAACGGATTTGCTTTGGATTTGTTACGTAGTTCTCGATAAATAGTGCAAGAAGCGGCATGTCCAAGAACCATCAAATAAAAGACATGTGACATCCACCAACCCGCACTGGAGGGCCAGCGTGGTGGCCCATACTCTCTCTATGAGAGAAGGCCCGTATTCCATCAGTGGAAACAAAATGGGCTGATAATGGTTTCCAGACGAATGTGTTGTACATTAAACTATTGTGTATTGAATCCACGGTAAAACCATGATGTATTTTGTTTTTTTTGCAATATGTCTTAATTTATTTAGTGCTCCCTTCATCAATACAACATTGGAGCTAATCGTCATTTAGATTTAGACCATTCGTTTTATACATGCCTAAGCCAGCCAGTTTATTAAATGTTGTAATAGACGCTATGGCTGAATATCATTCAGGCCGCTAGTTGAATGGCGCTGTTTAGTAAAGAGGCTAGGCTGTTGATTGAACGGCGAATTAAGCTAGTTGGCTACGACATATACATTGTTATTGTATTGTGTCGTATATTCTAGTGCGGGCTGTTCCTGGCGAGCGACGTGGTGGCGCGGAAACATTACGAGGCGGAGCACCCCGGCACGGAGTACCTCAAGCGGTACATGTGCGACGTGTGCGGACACACCACCAAGGTACCGTTATACTACGAGGCGCAGCACCCGGCACGGAGTACCTCAAGCGGTACATGTGCGACGTGTGCGGACACACCACCAAGGTACCGTTATACTACGAGGCGCAGCACCCGGCACGGAGTACCTCAAGCGGTACATGTGCGACGTGTGCGGACACACCACCAAGGTACCGTTATACTACGAGGCGCAGCACCCGGCACGGAGTACCTCAAGCGGTACATGTGCGACGTGTGCGGACACACCACCAAGGTACCGTTATACTACGAGGCGCAGCACCCGGCACGGAGTACCTCAAGCGGTACATGTGCGACGTGTGCGGACACACCACCAAGGTACCGTTATACTACGAGGCGCAGCACCCGGCACGGAGTACCTCAAGCGGTACATGTGCGACGTGTGCGGACACACCACCAAGGTACCGTTATACTACGAGGCGCAGCACCCGGCACGGAGTACCTCAAGCGGTACATGTGCGACGTGTGCGGACACACCACCAAGGTACCGTTATACTACGAGGCGCAGCACCCGGCACGGAGTACCTCAAGCGGTACATGTGCGACGTGTGCGGACACACCACCAAGGTACCGTTATACTACGAGGCGCAGCACCCGGCACGGAGTACCTCAAGCGGTACATGTGCGACGTGTGCGGACACACCACCAAGGTACCGTTATACTACGAGGCGCAGCACCCGGCACGGAGTACCTCAAGCGGTACATGTGCGACGTGTGCGGACACACCACCAAGGTACCGTTATACTACGAGGCGCAGCACCCGGTACGGAGTACCTCAAGCGGTACATGTGCGACGTGTGCGGACACACCACCAAGGTACCGTTATACTACGAGGCGCAGCACCCGGTACGGAGTACCTCAAGCGGTACATGTGCGACGTGTGCGGACACACCACCAAGGTACCGTTATACTACGAGGCGCAGCACCCGGCACGGAGTACCTCAAGCGGTACATGTGCGACGTGTGCGGACACACCACCAAGGTACCGTTATACTACGAGGCGCAGCACCCGGTACGGAGTACCTCAAGCGGTACATGTGCGACGTGTGCGGACACACCACCAAGGTACCGTTATACTACGAGGCGCAGCACCCGGCACGGAGTACCTCATTGTTTAGTGTAATTTTTTTTTTACATTTTAATAGATTAAAAAAGAGACATCCCCGCAGAGTTTCTTGGTGCTATCTTCTCTAGCTGGCGTATTTCCGAACGTTTAAATTGCATTTGTTGTGCCTATTTAACAAATATATTTTGACTTTAATGTTTCAGCAATATGCAAATCTCCTCGTCCATATGCGGGTACACACTCGAGAAAAACCGTACGAATGTCCGCACTGCGAACGTCGGTTCAGCATGCCCAGTAACCGGGACAGGCATCTTGTTGTACGTATTTTCAAATATCTTATTTTTCGAGAAATTGCATTTTTCTGTCGGTTTGTACCATTTTCAAGAATGCAGTTTATATTTTCTCCAAATTTCACCCCATGTTTCGAACATAACTTCCTCACTGCAAAAAAGGTACAAAAGACCCCAAAATTTTGTCACACCTTTTTTTTTTTATAAAACTGAGTAATGAGACGAGCAAGTCGCTCGCTTTGTGGTTAGCGCCACGCCTGCCCAAACAATTGCAGTGCCACCCGGAACTTAATACCATAAAAAGTACTGCGTAGCACTACAATGCGCTCATCACCCCGAGACATCAGATATTACAGTCCGTCAAATCTAAGAAGTACCGTTTGACAGTTCTGACAATTGAATGATAGGGATGGGATGAAAAAATCGATTACTATAATATCCGAACTTTAAGAGATCGATTACTATAATATCCGAATTTTAAGAAATCAATTGTTATAATTAAATAAAAGAAATGTTTAGGATATTTTTTTATTCACTACTAGTACTAGTATCGTCGTCTTCGTCATCATCGTCATTTAAATTAATGACCAGTTGATTGTCCATTACATTATCAAAGTGTACGTCTCTTTCGAAGTCGTCCATTATTATTTTCTTTGTTTTTTGTACTACTTTACTCCAATCTTCCTGTGTAACTTGGGCACATGCTTCCTTTAATAAACCTTCCATTTTCTTGACACTGAAGGGTGGTTTTGTGTTGTGTCTTGCTGCATAACCTGTAAAACAATAATGTAACTATTTGATAGCAGACGAAAACCATTGTTTAAATTATAAATGTTAGAAGTACTCGTGTTATTATTATAATATTATAAAATATTACCTTTAACTTGGGCCCAAATCAGTTCAATGGCATTATATTGGCAATGGTACGGAGGAAGTCGTATGACTTTGTGCCCGTGCTCTTCGGCCAATTGGTCAATTACATATGTCGGTTTTGGTGGTTTATGCAATTTCACTAACTGTAATAATTCAGCTTTTAATAGTGACATGTCGGCATCCACTCCTTTTCTTTGCAGCCATGCCACCAAATCTGCTTTCTTATTGGCTGACGTAGGTGCTTTATCAATTTGCACAGAGTGGTATGGGGCATTATCCATTATAATTGTGCTGTTAGGAGGGATATTCTGTAATAAATTTAAGAACCACTCTCGGAACCTTACTGCGTCCATTTCTTCATGATACTCTTTAGTGCTTTTGGATTGGAAAGCTAATAAAGAGTTTTCCACGAAGCCTGTAGACGCTGACCCAGCATGGCATATTATGAGGCGTCCACCTTTTCCTATCGGCACCTTCGAGCACGAAGCTTCAGAATCATCAGTCCATGTTTTCGGCACAGAATGGTTGGAATTTAGCCAGGTTTCGTCCAAAAATATTACATTATCCCAGTTTATAATTTGTTTAACTTCGCGCAGGAATGTTAGTCGCTGCATAATTATGTCATGTCGCTCCATAACAATTTTTCGTTTGTCAACTTTTTTGTATCTGAAGCCAATTCCTGTTATTACCGTTCTCAACGACTCTATGCTTCCCTTATACAGCCCGGCATCTTTTAAAGTTGCACATAACTTTGCCAATGTTGGAAATTCGCCTCTTGTAAAATACCCGTATATATGGTTTCTAATAGCATGACTATCGAATTCATCGATGCCTGTCACAGGTTTATTTCTTTTTCGTTTTTTCGGTGTGTGAAGTACGTTACTGTCACTCCCCGAAGGCCCATATTTTTCACTTAATATTTTGCCAACGGTGCGGCTACCAATACCGAGAGCTTCACCGACGCGATCCCGAACTTGTGTAACTGGCAGTAGAAGTCCACCATTTTGAGATTCACGCTCAAAATACTCGTGTAATTTCACCACCAATTCACGAGCCTGGCTGTTCAAAGTACGTCCTCTTTTCGACATTATTAATAAACACTTGCTTAGTTCGGAGTCCAGTATAAATATTGCCAAGGTAAACGGATAAAGAATGATCAGTCCAGAAAAGTAATAGCCAAGTCACAAATTGTAAAACACAAACGAGAAAGCAAGTACGCGCACAGTCAGCTTCCAAGATGGCGAGAGACTGCTGACGCCGAACCGACCGAGCGGACCGCGTGCGCTTGTAGTTGGCAGTGTTGCCAGAAAAAAAAAAAATATTTTATTTTTTCGCTTTCGACAACTTTTTAAAGAAGCAAATATATTTGATTTATAAATACGTATTTTTGGTGAATGGGTTTTATCTCATATTTTACGATTACATAACTATTTAGTTATGTAATCGTAATATGTGAGATAAATCCCATTCACATGAAAAAATATTTGTTTGGTTGTCAAGTGTAATTTGTAAATAATACATTCGATTTTTCGTATATGTAAACGATTTTTTTGCATACAAGTGTATCCGAAGAGTCGCAACACTACGTGCAGTGACCTAACTACGTAACTTTGTAATGAGGTCAAGAATATAACTATTAGAAATTATTTACTGTGTAAATATGTGTTATTTTGCTTTGTTTGAAAGTTTTCAATTACATTTAGATATTAAGAATTGTACATTTTTAGATACAATAATGAAATCTTTCTAAATTCATGGTTTTATGAAAAAGGTTATCGAAACTGAATAATGTACGTATGAACAAAGTTGTTTCGGTTTGAAAAATATGAAACGTCAAACGGTACCTCTTAGATTTGATGGACTGTAAGTTCCAGATGCCCATATGTCTCAAATGATATATGTATGTGATAGGAATTATCCTGGGCAAAACGAATAGTTCCAGCCCCCTTAGCACGGACCTGAGACAAAACAATTTATCCACTGTTTTATCCACTTTCGACAAACAAAAGAAAAGATAAAAATAGGGGATATTTTTTTTCTCTGGTCCGTGCTAAGATGGCTAGAACAACTGTAAACCTACGCGGACGGAGTTGCGGCTAGTATATTTTTAACCGACTTAAAAAAGAGAAGGTTCTCTGTTCGATTGTATTTTTTTTTATGTTTGTTACATCAGAACTCCGTCATTTAGGAATCGATTTGAAAAATTATTTTTGCGTTGGGTTCAGTATAGCTACGAAGGTCCCATATACATTTCATCGGTATTTGACCTTGGACTTCGAAGATACATTGAAGTCGGTTTTTTTTTCTAAACATTAATTATTTTGTTTCCATAGGTACATACTGGAGAAAAGCGTTACCAGTGCCAGCACTGCAGCCGGCGCTTCACGCAGAGCACTGCGGTCAAGTTACACATACAGACCGTGCACATGAAGATACCGTACAAGCCGTGGGACAAGAAGAACAGGAAGCGGCGCAAGGAGATGGAGCCTACTACTGCTGGTAAGGGGTCATCCATTAATCCTGTCATGATTTTAACCGACTTCAAAAAAGAAAGAGGTTTTCTGTTCGATTGTATTTTTTTTATGTTTGTTACCTCAAAACTCCGTCATTTTTGAACCGATTTGGAAAATTATTTTTGCGTTGGGTTCAGTATGGATACGAAATGGTCCCATATAAATTTGGACATTGACCTTGGACTTCGAAGATACATTGAGATCGGTTTTTGTTTTTTTTCTAAAAATTAATTATTTTTGCAGCTTTCTAACACATATCACCAGCAGGATTAGCATGGACCGGAGAGAAAAAGTTTTGTCCTCTGTTTTTATCTACCTTTGAGAGATATAATTATCTTCTCTACCTTGTATAGCACGAAAACAGGGGAAAAGATAATTTTATCCCCTTTTGACATTTGTGGTGGAAATATGTCTCCGCCCTGAGGCGGAGACATATTCCATGCTCTGAGAGCATGGAGTCATTATCACGTAGATAAAATAGTCCCCGTTTGACATAAGATAGGGAGAGGCTATCCTCGATCCTTTGAGGTGGGTTTAATTTGTATTTCAATCAAAGAATATGTCCCGAGCATTTTATAACTATGTTTTTACGCGAATAATGCAAATCATGGAGCGAAAACTGTACTGGAGATTTATTACAGATGGCAGCAACCCTTTTGAGATGCCGGACAACGAACTCCAACAACTTTTTCTGATCAACAAATTGTTTCATATAATTATATATTTATTAAATTGTTATTAGTATTTTTGATATTAAATGCATTAGCGCATGCTAGGCGAAAATCTCAACATTTTAAATAATCTTAATGAGTTTTAATAATTGGGACGGTTATCCGAAGACGCAGGTTCAATCCGTCTGAACATTATCATTTTTCTTCTTCATAATTATTTTCAATCTTATTATTGTTATATTATTTATTTATTTTAAACACTTTCCAATGTGAGTAATATACTAGTTTATTAAAAATACGCAACATATAAAGAAAATATTTAAATTTTTGATGTTACAGCACTACTAAAGTAAAATGACAATTTCATGTAACGAAACTCACATCATCTAACGTCATTTCAAATTAGACGCATAATAACATTATTTTAAAACCATAGACGAAAAGTCAATTGAATGAATGACAATTCAAAATTGATTGAACATAATGATATTTTTATTAAATTTTCTTAGTATAGCAACAATGACGGAGAGAAGGGCTTTCTCCACCGTGGATATAGTATCCACAGGCTAGGCCGTGCTCGGAGGGTAGACAAAATTGGCAAAGGGGAAAAGATTTTTATCCTCTCCCCGGGGAAAATTGTCTCCAGTCCATGCGAAGCCTGCAGGGGAGAAAGAGAGATCTCTCCCCTGGTGATATGTGGTGTGGTGTGGACTAATTCTAGGCTGCATTCTTTAAACCTAATTTAAACTAAGTTTGAGTTAGATGTGTTTATGAAAAGCAAAAACCTTAAATAAACACAAGCTTGACTCACGGCATTTGCCTTCAAATGACGTCATGCGCTGTGATTGTTGTTTCGTTTGAGATGAAAAACTGATTAAAAATGTCAGAACTATTCTTATTGATTATTATTTATTGATTTAAAAACAAATCATTATTATTTAACAAAAATATTGATTGGATGATATATCTGGTTCGACGAACATTCGTTCTAACTACATTTTAGATTTTTTCTCGATTACTGTCCGATCTCCTATTAGAGGCATTGTATAACCTTGCAGGTGTGGACATGTCGGCCGCGCCCGCCGAGAGCGCGCCGCCGCTCCCTTCGCAGAAACTGCTCATGGATGCGCAGGGAGAGTACCTCACCTACATCAGCTATGAGCAAACTGAACAGTGAAGAGCGCGAGCCATCTGCCAGGACGAGAACGTAACCGTTCGTGAATAATAGCTATAGGGAATATGCTTGTATTTACTTAATGCATGTGTGGTGACCTCAGCTACCTGATATATCAACGACATGCTCACAGATGGCGCTGACACAAAGTAGCATAAACGCCCATACAAAGTCGCAGATTTCTTTACAAATCCTGCATCGCGTAAACGAAGTTCGCACGACAAGTAAGACCTAGTAGGTAAGTAAGTGATAAGTTCCAAGTAAGTTTTGACGGACTGCTGCCCCGGCCGATAACACCTGGCTCGGTCGGAAGATCTTCCTTATTAATTGGAGGCGCTTCTACAGTGGAAAACTATACCTACTTATCCACTACCCTCACTCCTCCATACATTTATTTTTAAGTATTTATTTATTTCATTTTAAAATAGGTACAAGATAAATACACACTTAATCCATGTTACATTAATTTGATCATTATAGATAATTAGAAGTGCCAGTTAAACAATATTATATTAAATCTAACATGAAATATACATTAATCAATTAATTATTAAATACTATGATTAAAAAAATAGTTTCAAAATTTTACGGCATGAACACGCCATTTGCGTGTCGTCATAATGTGGGGACCTAGGATCTCATTGGTCTGTCTGTTACATGTGTGTGTGTTAATAATCTACCAATTAGGGCCGGCTTTATGTCAAAAAATACCAATAAGCAGCGAGCTGCGTGACGTCAACATATGGTTGCACGTACAAGCGGTTTGCGTTCCGTTTTTCTATAAATACGAAGAAGAAACATTGAAATACAAAAAACTACGTAATTAATAATAATAATTATTTCACTACTAAATGTTAACAGGAGTAAATCTAAAAGTTTCCAGGTTCTTCGACAACACGCACATTCCCTATTAACAAAGATAATATAATCAATAATTTATCCACGGTCGCGTGGACGGTTTCCCGGGATGAAAAATACGTTAGGATTTTTTTCCAGGATCTATAGCTGCAGGGCGATCATGTATCTTTTATTTCAATCAATTTCAATAAGAAACCAGTTTCGATGATAGATTTGCGATCACGTAACCCGTTTGTTGCAATCAAACGGCAAAGAAAGTTCAAACAAAGTTTCTAGTCGGTCGGGTAGTAAGTCCTGGAATTGGCGTACGAGTTCGTCCCGTTTGCCGTCGAAACTGCGGGCTCGTGAGGTCTGATGCCAAGAAGTTCGTGGCCCAGTTAGGGCGTCGACTAAAGGAGACCTCTCTCTCTCGGGACCCGCGGTCGGGACATTATTTAGCCCAACGCATCTCGCTAGCGATCCAGCGGGGAAATGCCGCCATTTTGATGGGCACTTTTAGAAGCGGGGTCGATCGCGGTGGACTCCTTATTTAGTTTTAAGTTCTTGACTCGCGCGTGCCTCTGTACGTTTATCTTATGTAAATTCTGACTTAGAGATGTAATAACTTTAAAGTGAATATATACCTATTATATGTAAAAAATTCAAATATAATAATTTGCTTAATGTGATCTAAAAATAGGTCAATAGATAAAATAAAAATGTATTTCTCACCATCTATTAATAGTGTTATGACAGGATAAACAAAAAAAGATTAATTATATCTTATGGTAACTCTAGCTTAAGTGATCAGTAGCTTATTGATAAGTTGGTGAAGCCCTTTAATATCTAACTTCGTTTGTGTAAATAAAAAAATTGTAGATTGGAAATAAGATTGGTATACTACCGCTATAATATACTGGTATATACCTCTGTACATAAGCCTTATATTTCATAGAACATTTGGTTATGATTACTATGTAGGTATACGTTCTTTATAAACCAAACCGCATTCTGCAACTCGTCATTAGCAACACCAACAAAATGTAGTACTCAGTGGCGTAGCTAGGTAACCAAAGGCCCTGGGGCAAAATAAAGAATAAAGGGGATACAAATATAAAAAATATAAAAAATAAAGGGGAAGGGAGGGGTAGTTCCCCGCAAGTTTCAAACAAAGATGTTCGAGACTTGTTGAGAATTCCCCTGTACTTTTTCAAATAAGTTGCAATTATTAAAGTGGCGTTCCTGGAATCTGGTTTATATATATTTCGAATGTGGGAAATTTTCACTAGTTCAATCTCAGTCCAAGCCCAGGGGGGCCCTCGGACTCTGGTCTCCATGAGCTTGGGGGCCCCGGGGCACTGCCCCGTCTAGCCCTCCGGTAGCTACGCCACTGATAGTACTACTAAGATGGTGCGGTGACCCCAAAGTGGGACTTGGCCTCCAACAACAAAAGGCGCCACTGATCTCGACGTTGCGCGGTCTTTTCCCAGTCGAACAGATGCAGTTCGCGAAGATCCTTCTCTGGTGGTAGGTTTCCCGTATGCGAGAGATTGTCTCAGGGTGACGAGCGCAGTGCAGCGCCGCGCAGGATTTTGCAAAACAAAGTTCTGGTTGGTGCTGTTATTGTTATGGGCTGGCGTATTGCTTACCATCAGGCAAACGACCAGCTCGTCTCGTCATTCATTTACATAAAGAAAAAACTTCTCGACCTCGCCTAGCCAGCGGTATTGAGGCCGTCTGACCGGGCGCCGACCCATGGGTCGACCCAGAAACGCCATCTTAGCAGTCCGATCATTATACATGCAGTGATAGTATCATTACATTTTGTTGGTTTCGTAGCAAGTGTGTTGTGTCGTCGTGAATTTTATTATTTTATATGTTAGTTTTGAGTACTGGCAACTTTTATCCGCTCTGATGTACGGTGCGCTTGTTTTTTGTAATCGTATTCCATTTATAATAAACTTAAACAAGTATACATTATACCATAAAAAAAAACCGGCTTCAATGTATCTTCGAAGTCCAAGGTCAAATATCGATGAAATTTATATGGGACCACTTCGTAGCTATACTGAACTGAACGCAGAAATTATGTGAACATATATAAAAAAAACATTGGAACATAGAACCTCTTCCTTTTTTGAAGTTGGTTAAAATATTGGATATCGCCTCACTATCAAACAACTACTTTTACCATTGGGGAGACGGGTCTGAGCAGCCGCTCAACTGCCGTCTCTCTCTAGATCTATGTGCTTAGGCCACTTCACATCAGGCGAGATAGTGGCCAAACAGATCTATAAGGCGTAAAAAAGTGTTGCAAGACGATTCTACCACTGTAGTATACTATTAACATCTATAAATTGTGTAATGTGAAGGAGTGAATTCGTTTTTAGACTCTTGTATTATACTATGATGAAAGCCGCCAAGCGATCTAATCGTCTTTCGAGACGGTGTCCGGTGAACCATCAGGGAGACTGGTTTGATCAGTCGTTTAACTGCCGTCTTTTTCTAGATCTGTGTTTTATGTTAGGCCACATCGTCGCCATCAGGCGAGATAACATCCAAACTGATATCTAGAAAAAATGAACTCTAGTGGCCATATTAAATTTCCTGGGAGGCATTCATAACCTACGAGATTCAATCACCTTTCCTTTTTTTCACCGTAGTCGAAGAGTTGCAGACTGCTCTTACAATCAGAGCAGTACATAATTCGAAGCAGAATATTAAATTAAAATATTGTATAAATAGTAACAGATTATGATAATGATGTGTAAACTACCAAAAAGCAAAATAAGCTGTTTTGTGCTAAGTTAATTGATGTATTTAAATATGCATATCGAAATAAGTTATGAATAATCTATATGTAAGAATCTATATTGGTGTAAGACATTTAATCTGAATATTTTAATACAATAAAATATTACACGAATATTATCTTTTATTATCTGTTGAACACGGCTACTAAGGCGCCGATCCCACACCAAGAGTTCCTCGTTACCGTCAAAATGGCTGGCGCTGCTGATTTTAATCAGGCACTTTTCAGTAAAATTTTCCATCACCTATATTTTTTACCAATGTAGATACAAAGCCGTAACTTTAATTGGTAAAAGTAGCGATTAGGTAGCAAATATTGGTACCATATACTTCTGAATATCTGCGCCCTTCATGCTAATCAAAGTGGCCACCAGCCATCTTGATATCAGAGTGGCTGGTCAACTTAATTTTTAAATTTCTCGAAATATTTCATAGGTAGCAATTATTTAAGGTACATAGCAAATAGTAGCAATTCTTGAATATACACTCAGTGCCAGACACCACAAGCGACCAGCTATTCTGACGGTAACGAGTTCCTCGAATCTGTAATCTATGCGTCAGAACTACATATTTATTCTGTGGCGACGCTTTGAACTGCCTATGCCGGGAGAATTTCAGAACTCTAATTCTTGCTGTGGGATCGGCGCCTAGTGACTCCAAATTACAATCGGTTAAGCGAACTACGTCAAAAACTAGGGACAAATTGGCATAGGTGATTGAAACAAATTAATTAACATTCATACATATTTATTTTGTACAATTCGACAGTAGCAACAGTAATTATAATATCTATTAAATTAGTCATTCACTTTCACAGAATATTTATTGTCTCCAACTTACAATTATAAATTGACAGTTTACAATACAATGTCCTGGGACGGACGGATAGGATGATACAGTTATTGGTACGTTAAAAAGTTCTTAAAGTTCTTAAATGCAATTTTTGTAGACCGTGTACGAACTCTCTGCAATTGTCAGCTAGATTTCCGGCTACATGCAATTTTTGTAGACCGTGTACGAACTCTGCAATTGTCAGCTAGATTTCCGGCTACATGCAATTTTTGTAGACCGTGTACGAACTCTGCAATTGTCAGCTAGATTTCCGGCTACATGCAATTTTTGTAGACCGTGTACGAACTCTGCAATTGTCAGCTAGATTTCCAACTACATGCAATTTTTGTAGACCGTGTACGAACTCTGCAATTGTCAGCTAGATTTCCGGCTACATGCAATTTTTGTAGACCGTGTACGAACTCTGCAATTGTCAGCTAGATTTCCAACTACTTGCAATTTTTGTAGACCGTGTACGAACTCTGCAATTGTCAGCTAGATTTCCGGCTACATGCAATTTTTGTAGACCGTGTACGAACTCTGCAATTGTCAGCTAGATTTCCGGCTACATGCAATTTTTCTACCCAGTGAACGATACCTGTCAGGAGCCATTTGATGTAAAACCGTAAAACAGTAGGTAGGTAATCAATAACAACATAATATAATTAAACGGTAATTAATAATGTTGTAATCTCAAAAAATAGTAGATAAGTAATGAATGCCATACTATTTTACAGTAAAGCTATCAAAGAATAATTGCGTTTATATTTCTTACTTAAAAACATAATATATTAAGTCACTTAATGTGTGCAGCCTTCATAATATAACATTACGTTTAATAGGTACCTATTTATTTTATGTGTATATTTATAATATTATAAGTACATAAACATCATGATACTTATTTATTTTTAAATAATACTTCAAATGAACATGAATTTAAAAGTACTTATAAACGTGATTCCAAAAAGCAAAACATACATTTTAAAAACTAGTTATAAAACAAAATCTACAAAAAAGTGAGTAAAAACATTATTTTTTGTAAAAATATAATTATAAAATATTTGAAATTACAGATATAAATGCCATGAAATAATATTAATACTAGTTACGTTATTCAGAAATGTTGAAGAAATAAACAATAAAATGAAACCTACTTAAATAATTAACAACGTATTTTTTTTAAATCTCAATTTTTATTTCTTAAATAGAAGAAAAAAGGACACACATGCTCAATTTTTTCAGAATTTATTTAAAAATCACTATGTAAAATGAATTTTAAATTTAACCATGCCGCTGATCCCGAGTTAGGCAGAATGAAGTGGTAGGTCTATACCAACTTTTTTTTTTACTGGCCCATGAAAAGAAATTGACATTCTGGTGAACTACTTACACATCGAGTTTTTTCAAAATATGTTCAAAACCAGTTAATGCAAAACTCTAATCATATTTTTCTTTAATTTGGCATGCCAGGACCTCGTATGTTTTCAGGATATAATCTTGTACCTACCTTAATAAATATGAAATCTTGTCAATTGTAATAATTTAAAACTGGTGCGATAACAACCTGCTATGGGCAATTGGCCAAAGTAAGAACTAATCGTAACCAGCAATATCATTGGTCAAGACAAGTCTCGACGTCATCTCAAATATAAAAGTGGCCGTAACTAACAACGTCCACGCCTCCTTTTAAAAATGTCTAATGTCACTAGCCTTCTAGGAATGTATAAACTTTCTGGCAGTATAGATAGATAGATAAACACTTTATTGTTAAAAACCTTAAATATAGGTACATGAAAAACAAGTAATACCATTATAAATAATTATGGTGCTTTTCTGTTTATGTTTTGTAGAATGGATTTGAAGCAATCTTTGCTTTTCTCTAAATTATAAGAGCAAAGTGACGTGATACATTCTTTCATGTCCCCAAATGAAATGGTGCACAATTAATATCATATTGCTTTATCTTTAGATATACTAAGTATAATACTTATTACCCTATTCCATTTTTAATAGAAAATGAGGTATTTTGTTCAAAGTCCTTTGTTGAAGTAGACTGTGGTTTCCTTTGGATACTTTTTTTTCATTATTTCCTGAAAGCATATATGGTCAAATTATTCATCAGTTTTTGCTAAGCGGTGGCAGAATTAGAGCTTATATAATAGTGCAGCTTCGTGCGGATATCAAATTATAGTTTATTGCGTCGTCGTCGACATTGACCTCTACATTGGTGTCGATATCGACCTCAGCAGCAGCGTCAACATCGACCTTAGTGGCTGCGTTGATATCGACGTCAGCGTCAACATCGACATCGGCGTCAGCGTTGATATCGTCGTCAGCGTCTTCATCGACCTCAGCCCCCTACTCCCTATATGTCCCTCAAGCGGTAATCGTTTATCGTGTTGAGCTCGAATTAAGGTATAGCGTCACTGCGACTAATAAGATACGGTCTAATTATTGTCGATTCAGGCAAGGAATCGAATTAATCTCATTCATTTATACCAAAATACGATGACTACAAGTTGAGATAAACTTAATGAGACAATATATGGCATCATAAGACATTGTCACAGTGAATCTACTCCTTAATCTGAGCTCAACACGATATACGATTGGCGCTTGAGGAACATATGGGTAGGGGGGCTGCAACGGTGTTGATATCAACATCGGTGTCGACATCGACCTCAGCGTCGACATCAATGTCAGCGTTGATATCGATCTCCGTGTTGCCTTTGAATTTGTTTTCGATGACAGCGTTGGCGTCGATATCAACTTCAGCGTCGCGCGTCGGACCTTATGTACCTGCAAAGACGGCTGGAGACTGGAGACGCCGATGGTGGCTCGCTGATCGAACAACGCGCAGCACAGTGGCGTAGCAAACGTCACGCACAGACCCACAAGAGATAATTGAAACGGGATGACTGCCATCGGGTAGTGGCAGAATAACCCGCGCGCTGTGGCTATGTTTGTGATGAACGGGGTGAGGACTGGAAATGATGAGAGTGTAAGTGGTTTAATATTGTAATTTCTAGAATAAAACTGTCTTGCTGTATCGTTTGATTTTGTAGCTCTTGAAACTAAGAAACATGTCCTGCAAGTTCTTTTGAAATAGTAATTTATGAACTAAAAATAAATCACTCATGTTCAAAATATGAAAGATGACAACGAATCAACTGGATGAGTAAGTATATTTTGTATTACAAATTCGAATGCTAGGGAAGAGGATGTTCCAATGCTGAAACAATGTTTTACTCCCATATACTATATTTTAATCCTTGTAGCGGGCTCAACAATGGGCTATCATTTTTCTGCTCGTATTGAAGCACCCGGCATTGAAACTTTGCAACTAGGGGACACCTTACACTATTTTACTACTACACACATTACTATTTAGACACCATTTGTAGATATATAATTAATTCATAATTAAACGTGCAGCCGCTTTTGGTGAGTCCGCCAACTATACGGGCACACAATTGATTAAGTGGACTACGTCAAAAAACCCATGACCAATAATTAATAGGTGAATGAAATAAATTATAAAACAATTAACATTAATCATATTTATTTTGTACAATTCGACAGTAGCAACGGTGATTATAATTACCTATTAAAATAGACACTCACTTTCACAGAATATTATGTATTATTGTCTCCAACTTACTTACAATAACAAATTGTCAGTTTACAATAAAATTAAATACATTAGTACGGATTGGTTGGTACAGTTATTGGTACGATATAAAGGTCTTAAATGCTAAGCGCGGCTTGCGTTTTTAAAAATTGCATCAATTTATTTGTCTATAATTGGGTTAGATTTTAACACACTATAATAGAGCACTATTCACGATAATTTATTAGTGTGTTCTTAGCCAGACTTCCGGCTACATGCAATTTTATAGACCGTGTAGAAACTCTTTGCAATTCTTAACCAGATTGCCGGCGACATGCAATGTTTATAGATCGTGTATGCATCCTCTGCAATTCTCAACCAGATTGCCGGCTATATGCAATTTTTATAGACCGTGTACGAACCGTCTGCAATTCTTAGCCAGATGGCCGGCTATATGCAATTTTTATAGACCGTGCACGAACCGTCTGCAATTCTTAGCCAGATGGCCGGCTATATGCAATTTTATAGACCGTGTACGAACCCTCTGCAATTCTTAGCCAGATTTCCAGCTACATCCAATTTTTATAGACCGTTTACGAGACCTATCAGAAGCGGCCTGTTGTAAAACGGTAGCTAATTAATAATATTTTATCTTGAAAAGTAGTAGGTAAGTACTGCAGAAATGAATGCCTCTCTAATATAGCGAAATATAATTTAATGGTTGGCATGTATTATTGCACACGTACATAAATAAAAATCATAAACTGTTCAAGCAGTCAGATCTGAAATCGATTTTAAAAAACATTTTAATTTAACAAGTCAAGTAATTTCACAATCAAGCTACATTTCGTTTTTGCGACACCCAAAAAATTACAGCCAACATAAACAAGATGTCGACAAAACAAAAAAAATATGGGTAAATTATTTATGTATTATTTTAGTTAATTCCATTTATATTTTAAACACTTATTGTCAGAATACTAACCATTCAATACATTGTTGTCAAACGTTTATAATTTCTATTAATTATGGCAAACTATATAAAAAAAAACATTCAGGTGTTGTCAGAATGCTAAAAAATCATTTAGGTTTTGACATAATGTTAACAATTTCCATCAGATGTCAGAATTTTTAATAAGTAATCATGCATTGTCAGCAGAATGTTAACAATATAGTAAAATGATAAGTATCACAATTAAAATTAACTAACAAAATTACAGCTCTCATTTATCACAACCAAAATTATTGAGCTACTTATATTTCTTATTTTAAAACTTAAGTAACTTAAAAGTGTGCAACTTTCATAGTTACATGACTTTCAATAGGGGATTGGACAGTAATCGAAAAAAACTTAAATGTAGTTAGAACGAATTTTTGTCGAATTCGAAAGATCATTCAATCAATATTTTTGTAAAATAATAATTATTTATATTTTTAAATCATTAAACAAAATCTAATAATTCTGACCTTTTTTTATGTTCCGAAACACTAAGACAGTGTTCAAAGTAAATACGAGTAGGAAGCTTGTATTTATTTTATATCTTTGCTTTTTTTTCTACCTATATCAAAACAATATGTTTTTCATGCTATGACGACCCTATAGTCTTTAAACTTCACAAAACTGTATAAATCACTTTGCAAGTTTGCTTTCGTAGAGCTTGTCATGTCGTTGGCCAGCGTGTGACGTCATACGTCTAAGGTGACCTTTTGCGCGGCAATATTTGAAACATAACATTTAAACATTATTTTAGGTACTTTAAGGACTTTATTTAATTAAAATATTATTTTTCATGAACATATATTATATATATATATATATATATATATATATATATAAAATTAACCATAATGAATATATATATATATATATAAATATATATACATTATGGTTAATTTTAAAAACTTTTTGAAAAGTTGTCCGATCCTCTATTGGTACCTACATTTATTATATCCTACACAAAAAACCTTTTCACAGAACAAAATCATCAAAAAAAGGTAAGTAAAAAAATATGTGTAAAATATAAAAAATAAAAAGTCAGAAAATATTTGAAATTGCAGATATAAATGCAATGAAATAATATCAACAATAGGTTTTCTATTGAGGAATGTTATATAAATTATGTTAACAAATAATTGTAAATTTAAGATTGGTGTGACGAAAATATCATTGTCAAGATGCTCCACCTCAAATATATATTAATATATTAGTAGCGCCGAAAGTAACGTCACCTACACACGTCAGGCACACTTAAAATGTCTGATTTCACTATCTTCTTAGGAATGTATAAACTGTCTGACACTGTTACCATTATAAATAAATATTTTGTTATTTCCTATCGACGTTTTGTAGAGGGGATATAAAGCAATCTTTGCTCTTCTCTAAATTTAAAGAGCAAAGCGATGTGCTACATTCAAGTCCCCAAATGAAATGGTGCACAAGTAATGCCTATCATATTTTTCTATCTATAGATATACTAAGCATATTACTTATTACCCTATTCCATTTTGAACAGAAAATAAGGTATTTACTTTAGAGTCCTTTGTTGAAGTAGACTGTATTTTCCATTGGATATCTGCTTTTCATTGTTTCCTGAAACAAAAAAGTAAAGCTTATATCAGTTTTTGCTAAGCAGTGGCAGTGGCTCAGTGCGAATATCAGAATATTATGGTTTATTGTTCGGTGTCAACATCAACCTCAGCGTCGGCGTCAACATCAACCTCAGCGTCAGCATTCAGCATCGATATTGACGTCGACATTGACCTCAGCGTCCGCATTCGGATCCGATATTGACGTCGACATCGACCGTAGCGTCCGCATTCAGCATCGATATTGACGTCGAAATCAACCTCAGCGTCGACGTCGACATCGACCTCAGCGTCCGCATTCAGCATCGATAATGACGTCGACATCAACCTCAGCGTCGCCGTCGACTTCGATCACAGCGGCAGCATCGACCTTAACCTCAGCGTTACGCGTCGCCGTCGACTTCGATCACAGCGTCAGCATTGACCTCAACCTCAGCGTCGCGCATCGCCGTCGACTTCGATCACAGCTTCAGCATCGACCTTAACCTCAGCGTCGCGCGTCGTTCCTTATTTACCTTCAAAGCGGGCTCGATACTGTTGACGCCGAGGGTGGCTTTCTGGTCGAACAACGCGCAGCACAGCGGCGTTGCAAACGTCACGCACAGACCCACAAGAGATAATTGAAACGGGATGACTGCCCTCGGGTATGTGTTGAATAGCCCGCGCTTTGTCGCTATGTTTGTGATGAACGGGGTGAGGACTGGAAATGATGAGAGCGTTAGTTATTTAATTACAATCACAATTACACTTTTCTTTTTACATTACAATTACACTTTATTGCATACCTCAAACATAATAACATGAAAAAAAAAGATAAACCTTAACTAGGGTAATACAATTGGCGATCTAATTAATTTGTAATTTCTATAATAAAATGACTGTTTCGCGGATTCGTGTTATGTTTGTAGCTCTTGAAAGCAAATAGTATAATGCATTTTATTAAATTTTAAAAGTAATTTATTAGCTTTGAACATAGATAAGATTAGATAACGCTTTGTTACACAACAACAAGAAATAATTACAAAACAATAATTAAAGCTAAAGTGTTGCAATGGGCGGTCTTATCGCTTATAGCGATCTCTTCTAGACAACTCAACGAAACTGTAAGGGATGGTAGTGTTGTGTGTAAAAACTAACCAGTATAAATAAATATCACTTATGTTCAAAATATGAAGGATCACAACGAAACCACTGGATACTAATATTTTACCACGTTTTTATTAAGTCACTTTCTTGTTTTGTCTGTCTGTCTGTCGTTCCGGGTGGAATCTTGCAACTCAAATTTCGAACACTTCTCGATTAGCTATGCGGCTAAAAGTTTCAGGGTAGCTCTCAACTCGATGACAATGCATTCTAAATCCATAGACTCGTGGTTTTAGCTTATTTTGTTAATCTATTACGGATTTTTGTTGTATTGCAAATTAAAATGCTAGCAAGTAGATGTTCCAATGGCAAAACAAAGTTTCGACTCGTCGTTTTGCTGTTTTGTCTTCTGTTCGACCCAAGAGGTGTGTTACTGTCATCACTTATGTTCTTGAGATATCTTGGACGCCTTCAATCACTTACAACTCCTTGCTATTGCGGAACTCAAGCGAAAATTAAAAATCATAAAGGCGATAGAACCCAATTTTATCATGTATCTAACGGTCACCAACGGCACCAAATGGTGACGAAGGGAAAAACAAAATACTGATTTCAGTCTGGTCTGTTTAAAGTGGTAAATACTTTTAAAATCAATACTTTTATCTAGCTGTGCCCCGTGGTTTCACCTGCGGTTTCCCGGGATAAAAAATAACCTATGTGTTACTCATGATATAAGCTAATTCCTTTCTGAATTTTACTCAAATTCGTTGAGCCGTTAGGGCGTGAAGAAGTAACATACATACTTACACACCAACACGCTAATACAGTTATCGTAAAGTTAAAGGATAGAGTTTCATAATCGGCCCCACGTTGGGCGCCAACTGTGTAACTAAACAGCTTGCCAAAACGTTCTTACGAAAATGAGCGCTGCTGAGATTTTTATTTCCTTATTTTTATAGGCTAGGTATGTTTATTTATGGTTTATTTCGATTAGGTACATACTCATGCCAGGCGTTGCCATGGCGACACGTGAGATGCACACGAGGAAAATGCCGGTGCGAGCCGCCGTTTTCGAGTCGCCGATCTTCTCGCCCGTCGGGTGCGCGAATACCGGCGTGCCGTTAATAAGCTCACTGCAACAACGACCTCATTTAAAAAGTATGTCCATTGAAGTCATATATATTGTACATTCGTGCAGTGGGGTGTGGCACAAAGTTATGTAGGTGTCATTATTATTTTCGAATCGTATTTAACAATACCTCAATTCATTTCTGTTTTTCCGCCAAATATACTGATTGTGCACCAAAATATGTACATTAAAATATTTCATAATGAGCACCTATTTTATGAATATTACATGTTACACTCTAACCTACCGAGGGCTGCCGCTTATACCGTTGGGGTGGCCTAAGGGCCAAGGGCTGCCCCTTATACGTTTGAGTGCTAAAATAGACCAAATTTGGTGCACAATCAGTATATTTGGTGAAAGATTAAAAATTATCCATTATTTTCTACATTTTCTTACGTACAAAGTTTTGTAATAGGATCGACAGCTTTTTTGCAGAAGCTGTCTGGCTGCAGCATCTGCAACGACTCTTAGGCTCTTAGGCATGTAGGTAACTACTTACTTGCTCCTCATCATGGGAATGTTGATGAAATTGGCGCCGCAGACGGCAGCGAACGGCACCAGCCGTGCGTACATGGGATTCTTCATGTTCTGCATGATAGATAACATACCTTTAATATGTATAATAGATTCATAATAGTGGCTCGTATTTAGAAAGCTCAAAACTTATGGTTAATAATAATAATATATATATTTTCCAAATAGTAACATTTCATAGTATCGTATTTACTCCTTACACTAACTTAATGTGCAGTAGCTCGAAAAAACTATGTTCTTGACGCGCAGAACCTACACTAAGAATAATAGATATTCTTGTGTCGTAGGTGTCTGCATACCCTTCGGTTGTACAAATTTTGTTAAAATGTATAAGGCAAGGTAAGGTCTAAACAAATACTAAATTACATATAGGAAGTGTGCATGTGTTGTTAAGCAAAGGTTGTATCATCATCATCAGCCCATTACGTTCCCACTGCTGGGACTCGGGCCCTCCCTCGTAGAGGGAGTATGGACCATAATCCACCACGCTGGCCCAGTGCGGGTTGGTGGATGTCACATATCCTTAAATTTTGTTATAAATTTTGGGATATGCCGGTTTCCTCACGATGTTTTCCTTCACCGTTTTCAGAGCGAGTGTTAAATCCGCACATAAATTAAGAAAATCAGTGGTGCGGGGCCAGCGGGATTCGAACTTGGGTGCGTCGGATCGAAAGTCGCACGTGCTCCCACTGAGCCACACTTGCTCCTTCGTCACCCAAAAAGGTTGTATATTTAATATTATTTTATTTACATTGCCGACCTCTCTCGCTCCGCTTTTTAACTCCATCCAAAGGTTGAATGGAAGAGATCGCTTTTAGCGATAAGTCCGCCCATTGTACTTTAGTGTTTAAGTTGTTTTCATGTACTTACTGATTATTTTTGTTTGGTGTACAATAAAGTATTGTGTATTGTATTGTTGTGTCTATGAGGTTGTGTTGTGTGTGTGTCTGTTCTCTGATAATAGAGCGTATAATAGACTGCAAATAAGATTCCGATATTTTTATAACATAATATTTCCGATATTTTACAGGTAATATGTCAGTACCTTTTGATTATAAAATATATTTACGTTTCTTTTAATTTAATTACATACGAATTTGATGGTAGGTACTTGTATTTTTGTTTATCATGTTTGTTGCATATAATGTATTCTCTCTGCTCTCTAAACAAGTTAGCTTATAAAAAGTAATTCCGTGATTAGATGTAATACTTAGCAATTACTGTTATTATACTAATTAAGATCTGTGGATTTTGTCAATAAATAAAATAAAATAAAATAAAAATAAAATAACAAAATTCTATAACCTAGGCTGTTTACCTAACTTACCTAATCTAACTGCGTACTCTACTACTGCTAGGGAAATTTCAATATAATAGATACCTAGCTATAACTTCTAGGTATCTGTATAATATAATAGATACCTAGCTATAACTTCTAGGTATCTGTATATTTTCTTTTTATGATGAAATGGGTTTACGTTTGACAACAATATGGTGGATGGTAAGCGTAGTTGCGGTCTAAGGTGGAGCACGTTAGCCCATGAGGTGCATATTCACTCTTGTCTTAAAAAGGTCCGGGTTGTAATTGGAAGGAAATAAGGAATCAGGTAGATAATTCCTCTCCTTAGCAGTACGTATAATGAAAGAGTCAGCGAAGCGTTTTGTGCGGACTGGTGGTATGTGCACAGCGTAAGGGTGGATAAATCTCCAGCCGAGGTTAGAAAACGGGCCTCTTTCTGGCTAGGAAACGCTCTAACTAACTAAGCCACCTGAGCCACCTATGCATGTAGGTATAGAACATGGTATTAGAGTAACTTATGCTTTTTAATTGCTTTAAGTGTTTCATTTTACTAGCTGCAGTTCGCTCCGCTCTGCACAATTTCGATAAACATCTTTAATAGGGAGATAAATGCACAATGCTGAATGGTGTATTAAATCACAGTATGCTATTATATATACGTATGTTTGGACGAGTTATAGGTAAAGATAACAAATAATGTTTAGTGTTTTCCTAAATAAATTTATACATAATTACAGGTGTGAAAGCTTTACAAAAGTAAATACTTATACCTATTACTTATAAAACTACTCAAATTCAGAGTCCGAAGGATTATAAAACAATCTTTGTACTTAGCAAATTACTAAATTGTAATAACTATTTCTGTAATGTATCGTTTTTATGTCATACCTATCTAAGGTATGATATTTTGCAAACATCGTATTTTCCGAAGCAGTAGGCATGTCTCTGACGTCGCGCTTATCTCATACGTAGGTATGTTTGATGTTTCAGTATGCACGTGAGAGATTACCAAGTTTTCACGTTCTATTAGCACGTGCTAAATCGGTAATGCACGATTTGTAAACCGTTTGTCGTCTGGGCGAAGACGCCTGTTTGTCAACGGAATTATTGACTGTCAATATTATGTATATCTATTTGCTGTTATTTATAGTAGACCCTAGAATATAGAACGAAGATAATTATTATGTTATACTAGAGTAGATGAAACAATTTGATTATTTCAAAGTTGGCTACAAGTTCGCCCCACGTTGGGCGCCAACGCGAAAAACTTAGGTATGTTTCCTAACAACTCATAAAGGTAGTTTAATGGTTAATTTTAAGATACTGTATGCATCTTCCGCAAGATGGAGACAGTAGACTTTTGTATACAATAAATTTAATAATTAATTTTTAGAAAAAAACAAAAACCGACTTCAATGCATCTTCGAAGTCCAAAGTCACATATCGATGAAATTTAAATGGGACCTCTTCGTAGCTATACTGAACCCAACGCAAAGAATTTTCCAAATCGGTTCCCAAATGACTGAGTTATGAGGTAACAAACATAAAAGAAAAATGAAAAAATACAACCGAATGGAGAACCTCCTCCTTTTTTGAAGTCGGTTAAAAAGCTAAAAGCTAAATTGATTACTCCTATACCTCATACACACAAAATGGCATGCAACAAGTAATCCTTTCTTAATTCATGTCTACTGAAGCCCACATAAAAGAAGTTTAAAAATCTTTCCACTAACCCACTACCCACTTTGCCCGCGAGTTCATATCTAAGACTAATTTAACGAATTTTTAAATCAAACAGAACGTCGCCGTCGACACACCTCCCTTGCAAACACGTGACGTCACTGAGATCAAGTTCAAGCTCATTGACAACAACCGAACACGTATTATTGTTAGTATTAGATAAGAATGGCTGTTAAATTTCTTAAGATAATTTCCACACCGCATTCTTTTATCATTATGAGTTTTATCAGATAAAGGCGACGTGATTTTACGTGATAATTTTGTTTCGTGTGGCACTTTGTTTTTACTAACAATTAGGTACGTATAGGTTATAACTTCAATTATTTGCTCACTATATAATGCCTATTATTTGTTCTGTGCTAATGCTTTTAATAGTATCTAAGTATACTAATATAATAAAGAAGTAAAATTCATTAGAAATATAAACGGCTATACTCACGTTATGAATTTGTCGGAATAACTCCGACCAGGTTTCGGACAATTAGGATGTCCTTCTTCCGGGAGTTTAGCGGCTTTGGATTTTGGTCGTCTGCGCCACGAATCCAAAGCGTAAACTCCCGGAAGAAGAACAATTGGTTTTTCCGACACAATCATAACGTGAGTGTAGCCGTTTATATTTATAATGAATATTTCGAATCACGATAGTTCCCAAAGCTTAGAAGTAAACATTGTTGGATGTGTTTGTAGGGTATATAGGGTAATCTCTGGAACTACTGATCCGATTTTGAAAATTCTTTCATCGATAGAAAGCTACACTATCTCTGAGTGACATAGGCAATGTTAAATATTGTAATTAAAAAGGGGTTCCGTACAGAATCACCATATTTGTAAATCAAGTTCAAGTGTGGACGTAGTTAAGCAGAAAGGACTCAATCCACACTTTGGCCAAAATTGAGTTAAGTATGCCATCATACTCCTGAGAGTCGAATCTATCATGTAGTGAAAACCCTATATTGAAAATGTACATGGAAACTAGGTTTTTCGCTACCCCGACTCAACCCACAGTATGAACAGCACACAAAATCTATTTGCTGAACGAACTCATTCCGCTTGGATTGTTTCTGAGTAATGTGTTTCTATTAGTATGTTCTTAAAGTCGATAAATCAGAAGAAACTCAAACAGTTTGGACCCTTTCTAAGAATTAGTTTTGATTGCAAATATCATTTTATAAAATAACTAAAACGACTTAAACAGTTTGGGTCGTTTCTGTGTTATAGGTTGACTGACACAAATATTTATTTTTGTTTATCAGAAATGACTCAAAACACTTGAGATATTTCAGAAAACCGGCTTTAAATGAACAACACATTTAATATCAAATAAACTAAGTCGACTCAAACAGGCTGAGTCGTTTGGAAGGAATATATGTAATGACTGATAGAAATACTTTTAATTGAACTGAAGCGACTTAAAACATTTGATTTAAAATTATGTCAAGACCAACTATTTTATGGAGTTTGAAAAATAATGTATCTGAAATAAAGTTATAACATTCCAGATATTTTTTTATAGTGACAACATTTTGTTAGTAAATTACTCTCAGAAACTGGCAACTCTGCCATTTTCTTGCACACTGACTAGTGAAAGACGTTTGAATTTAGTTCTTTGGAGCGACTGGTGCGGAGGACAAAATAGGAACATTAAAATACTCCTAATTATAAAAACTGTACTTAACAGCCACCCAAATATTAAAACAATAACTTTTAAATATTTAGAGTCCGGCCTTTCCTTTTTGCCGAATGATTCGGATTTTAGTAAGATTGAAATATCTAAAAAAAAAGCCTCTTCAAGTCACAAAAATAATGCCACAACATTTTTTAGGTACAAAAAAAAAGAAAAAACATAGTAAACCGCAAAATATGTATAAATAAATGTAAAATAAGCTGGATGAAAACAAAACAGATTGTATTGGAAAAAGAATATCAATACACGATTACTGTGACATCAGAGAGTGGCGACTAGGGCATGCAGTATCGGTACCATTCTCAGTAACGGGAATTTTTAGCCAATACTGACACAGAACCGGGAATTCCCGGTACTTTCGATACTGAAAAATTAAAAGGACCTTGCAATGAAGCAGAAACTGTGAAACAAAGAATTTTTCAGATTTTGTATTTTTCGGATTCAATTTTACTAAATAAGTATAAAAATATCACTCACAACAATATGTTTCATTTATCAGAGATCAAATTAAGTCAATTTTACTCGAATAATCATTATAAAATCAACAAGTTGGTTCAACATTAACTAATTACGTACCTAATCGAAATAGAATGAAGTGAATAAAGCAAGTGGTCCTGATGGTATTCTAGCCATAGTTCTGAGAACTTGCGCGCCTCGCCTGCGCTCTTTCGTCTCTCTTTTGAGATTGGTCAAGTGCCAAAGTTCTGGAAGCTAGCTAACGTGCAACCTGTGCCCAAAAAAGGCAGTCGTGTCGACCCTTCAAATTACAGGCCAATCTCAGTCACGTCCATATTCTGCAAGTACTGGACGTGTACTGAACAAAGGGCTCCTGGCATACCTCGAAGTGAATGAGCTTCTCAGTTACCGACAATATGGCTTTCGCCGAAACCGGTCAATTGGGGACCTTCTTGCGTATGCCACTCTTACATTTGGAGAGAGGCCATTGAGAAGCAAGGAGAAGCACTTGCGGTTTCTCTAGATGTCTAAAAGGCCTTTGATAGGGTTTGATAGGGCATGACAGCCTTATTAGCAAGCTTCGAGCATATGGCCTACCTACTGGTTTATGTGTAGGTATGGGTATTGGACTTTCTAGAGGGACCAATCAATTTGAGTAGGAGTTCCTCAGGGTTTAGTTCTTTCTGCGACTCTTCTTGCTGCATATTGACGATCTGCTAAAACCCGGTATGTTTGGGTTTGCAGACAACAGCACAGTCGTAAGAGATATATATCCGATTCATGGTACAGTGGAGTGCAGATCCTGTCTCAAAAAGAGGCCATGGTTAATCGCATGAACTTGGTATTGAAGGCCGTTTCCGATTGAGGTGATGCCAACCTTGTCAAGTTCAATGCAGCAAAAACCCCAGCGTGTCTTTTCTCCGCAAAGAAGAGAAGAAGAGTCAATTCTATCTAACTCCCACTTTTCGAAATGTATCTGTACCGAAAACTGACCACCTTGAGCTATTAGGTGTCACCCTGACATCTAACTTAAACTTTGGCAGCTTCATAGAGTCCAAGGCTAATGTAGCAGCAAAAAAGCTGGGTATATTGGCCAAGGTAAGGCGGTATTTCACACCGGGTCAGCTTCTAACTCTGTATGCGCTGGTTAAGCTGGTTAGCTTCAGAGTCTCGAACATCGGCGCAAAGTTACCAGTTTATCGGTCTTTTACCGGATACATTTCAGAGAGTGTGCGACGGAATTACATGAACTTATTCCGCCATCCCCATTCCATCACCGGACGACCAGACGTACGGCAAGCCGTCATCCATTTATGGTTGGCATCCCGCCTGCTCGCGCCAAGCGCTTTGCTATCTGTATTTCTGGATAGCTATAATCTGAGTGTTTTTAAGACAAGAGTAAACAGGTTTCTTCAAGGCGAGCGTGCTTCATCTTCGACCGCATCGTCACATAACAACAGATGAGATAGTGGTCAAATGCAAGCCTATAATTAATTAAAAAACGTACCTAATCAAAATCAACAAGGTGGACTGACATAATTATAGAATCATCTAATCAGTCTGTCTATTAAAGTTAGAAATCACGCTTTAAACTATGAAATAATAACAACCAAATAAATTCCACGCCATACCTTAAAACAAAGCACAAGTGCGTTCCCAATCTGTCTGAAGTGGCGGTGGCAAGATCGGCATTATTTTTGTGTTAAATTCCTTGGATTATAATAGGACGTTGTAAGTAATTGTAAGTTCATAATACGTTAATACATTCTTATAATTTAAAATTGAATGGAAACTAAACGATTCGCGAGTGATTTTAAGACATACATTAATATCATACTAGAAATAAATTACAATAAAATCGTGACATCAGGTATCGAAAGTATCGAAAGAATCGTGACTAGCTTCGTAGAGAATCGGTACTGGTAATGTTCAAAAGTATCGGGAATTCCCTGTACTTTCGATACCGATAATTACCGAGAGCATGCCCTAGTGGCGACATACAAAAACTGGATTTGTCATAAAGAAGCAGAGGTGTTTTAATCAAATTTTCGGAGGCAGATTTTAAAGTTCTTTGGCCCCATGCACAGCCCATTCCACAAGCAAAGCTCGAAGATCTTAGATCTATGTTCAATTTAATACCCGAAGACTGTTACGCGTTTTACCATAACCTTAAGGGAGACAGCAATATCGACGGAGATGTTGATGGATACGGGCCAACTCTTGACTTTGATTTGGATGATGACAGATTTTGATAAGCGCGCTCATTTTTGCGCAATTTTTGTATTTTTTTTAATTTTATTAATAGCGTATTATATTCAACGTCAATAAATGTAAAACTTTTTAATATTTTTACTTATTTTGTTTTTTTGTAATAAATAATTTTCTAGTTAGTGTAGTTTTGAATCCATTTTGAGAAATTAAAAAATATATCTGTCTTTACAAACTTTAAGTTTAATTGTAAGGACTCAACCCACAATTAGCTTAATATCTCGAAATCTACTGCAAAACATGTTACTAATTTGATGTAAATATACAATACAAACTATTATTTAAAATAAAAAGGGCATTAAAATAAACAAAAGTAATTTTGTGTTAGAGTAATTACAGCTTAAACTTCAAACGCCTATAACTCAAAAGTGACTTTGTGTGGATTGAGTCCTTTCTGCTTAACTACGTCCGTGTAAGCTCAACACGATATACGATTAGCGCTTGAGGGACCAGTGGATACGGGGGCTGATCGGTAATTTTTAGGACCACAAACTTTCTCTGTTTGTTATATTCTTTTTCTCCGTTTTTGTATTTTATCTTACTTTATCTTATTTATTTTTTTATCTTATTTTATCTTTTGTCTTTGTCATTTATATCTTTGTGGCAGTCGAATAATAGTTTTTTCTTTCTTTCTTTCTCTATTCTTCACGAGCAGCGCCGCCACTAAATTTAATGATAACTTGGTAGTTCTGTAAATGCTACTGAACGGGTAACTCACCTTGACCTTGCTATTGAGGTAGATGGCGGTGCCGAGGGCGCCACCGCAGGCGCAGATGTATGAAGTCAATAGTTGCCTGCGAAATATGTATATATGTCAAAACGAGTAAATACCTATGTAATTGTATAGGTAGGTTACGTTCCGAACTACAGAATCAACATTTCAAACGGATCATGGGTTCAAATCTCCATAAATCGAGGAAATAAGTATCTATATAAGTAGGTATATACCTGTTTCGAACAAATAGGCTTAATCCACGAAAATAAGAATAAAAACCTGTTATTAAATGCGAAAGTACCTATGTGTGTGAATTATGTGATTGTTGTTGTTACTGAACTTAGTTCCATAATCCGTTATGGAATGACTGAACGGATTTTGATGAAATTTGGTATCTTTGTAAATAGATACAATCGAGAAAAAATCTAAAATGTAGTTAGAACGAATGTTCGTCGAACCAGAAAGATCATTTAATCAATATTTTTTTGAAATAATAATGATTTATATTTTTAAATCAATAAATAATTTTGACATTTTTAATCTGTTCCTCATCTCAAACGAAACAACAATCACAGCGCATGACGTCATTTGTAAGCAAATGCCGTGAGTCAAGCTTGTGTTTATTTTAGGTACGTTTTTGCTTTTCATAAAATATATTTTTGCTAATTTTTTCGTTCCATTACTATAATATAGCCCCCAAACTTCACAAAACGTATTAGAATCTCTGCAAGTTTTATTTCGAAGAGTTTGTCGTCTTCTACCTACATATGACGTCACAATTTTTGAGGTGACCATTTGCGCGGCAATATTTGAAACATAATATTTAAACAAAGTTTTAGGTACTTTTAGAGCGTTATTTTATTAAAATAGTATTTTTCATTGCTATATATATTCATTGTAGTTAATTTAAAATACTTTCTGAAAAGTTGTCCGATCCCCTATTGTAGGCGGACGGAGCCGCGGGTAGGTATCGCCTTTACTCACCCCTTAGAGAGAGGTGCATCGCCAGATCTGTTGGTGTAGTTGACGACGGCATTGAACGTTTGATTAATCCATTGCCAGAATATAGTCGCACCGTTGGTTTTGTAGAACGTGATCATGCCTAAAACATCATACAATAGGTACAAATTATTTATTTCATACTTTTTGATAAGCATATTGAATAGCGAATGGCTAAAATTTTATTTTCTGTAACTGTATCTAAGCCAATTCTCAATATTGTTGCTCAAGGATGATGGCTGAATCATAATTGTATGTACCTACGGTGACTTTTATAGGAATAGATTATTTGTCATGACTGGTAGGACGCACCTACCAGTAATGACCTAGTGAGACGTGGACACACACAGTGAGACTAATCCACGAATTTAAAGTCGCTCAGCAAGCTATCGAGAGGGCTATGCTCGGAGTTTCTCTAAAAGATAAGATCCGCAATGAGGTAATCTGACAGAGAACCAGAGTAACCGACATAGCCCATAGGATTTGCAAGCTGAAGTGGCAATGGGCTGATCACATCTCTCGAAGGCCGGACAACCGTTGGAGTAGACGTGTCGACCGTAGTGGAGACTTTCGAATCGGCAAGCGTAGTGTAGGACGCCCAACGGCCAGGTGAAGCCACGACCTGCGAAACGCGGCCGGAAGAATTTGGATGAGAAGAGCCGAAAACCGGGCTCAGTGACGTCTATTAGGAGAGGCCTATGTCCAGTCCAGACCACAGGCTGTGATGATGATGATGATGAGATTATTTGTAATAGATAAAGGTAATTACATCCAGTGATAATAGTGTTCATCGGTGCCTGTGCAGCCATACGACCGATCACTAACATTTTTTCTCCCGTGTCGGGATGAAATGCACTGTCGTATAAATATTTTGTCTGCCACAGTTTCTCTGCATCGTATCCTGGAGGCATTTTCTTCGTTCTCCTGTGCCATAAAATAATAATTAAAAAGTTTAAATTGGCGGGAATCGCAGCGGCCGGAAGTTGGAACATTAAAACAAAAATGGCATGCATATCACAGTGTTTGCTTTATAACATAATCGGCCGATGTTACTCGTGTCCAGTTTTGTGTTTCAAAGCAAGCACTCGCTTATTTTCCAAACATTCGTAGGGAAGTAAGTAGGAATATGTACTTATATATCTACCTCCTACCTACTCACAGGTTTTCAGAAATTTTTGAACAGTAGTTAGACAGTATTTTGTGACAAGGCTAAACTGTATAAATAATAATTGTTTTTTTTTCTTATTACAAATACTTGTTAATATGGTAGGTACAAGTATTATATGGTATGGTACGGTATATCCTTACTTCGTTACTAATATTATCAACGCGAAAGTTTGTACCTATGTATGGATGGATCTTTGTTACTCTTCACGCCAAAACTACCGAACCGATTTTTATGAAATTTGGTATGTAGGAACTTTAGGACTTGGAATAGAACATAGGCCACTTTTTATCCCGGGAAATCGCGGGTGGCAGCTAATCACGGTATAATCATGGGTATGTGTGTTAAAAAATAGACTAGGTAGGTGTTAATAACGAATGTATCCGACATAGTATAATATAATATCACTCGCCATCTCTCTATTCGTTTTTGTGGTGACTGACGCACACCCACGGTTCTCATGAATCAATAGGGACAAACAAAATCAAATATGAAATATTCTTTAGTCTCATTACCTGTGGGTACTATTATATAAAGAAAGAAAAAAAACCAATTTATTTTTGACAAAACTGCACACAACAAACAATGCACATACACATGTGCAGCAGGACAGAAAAAAACAAACAGTCACAGCGTGTGTATGGAGATCGCTGCCGTGTACAGTGCAGTCAAAAAAGGGTCTGTGCTCAGCATAATGTTGTGAAGAATCCACAACGCTGGTTTTCAGCACAGGCCCTTGGTGACGCACGAACTTGTTATGTTAAACTACGAAAATAAATAAATAATTGGACATACAGTTACAGCGCTATAAAATACTCAATATGTAAAGTTCTATAAAAGTGTATAACATTATTAATAGTGTAAAAAAAATAAATAAATATATAATGCCTATAATAAAGTTGATATACTCTGTGGTATAATCGATTTAAAAAAATAGATAAGGCTTCTCACCTATATTCCGTAACAATTTCTTTCGCTTTGTCGAGTTCAGCATCAGAGACAAAGGAGTTGAGCGGGTTGGTCAGCTGCAGGAAGTGTTTAGCGCGGCCCCAGTACGTGCCTTGGTCGTACCGGGGCTTGTCCAGGTCTATTTGTGCGCACATGTCTGGAGCGTGTGTCTGAAGAACAGAAATACGAATTCATTATTTAATTATAGTACCTACTTAAATAATAACGAATTTTAGTAAACAATTAGCATGCTGTGTTTACTTCGAGAAGGTCGTACACTCACATACTGTACCTAACTTATTCAATGTTTAAGCAAGACCAGTTTAGGGAACAAAAAAAAACCAATTTATAAAACCCCCGACACAAAAAACCTATAAAAAGTAAAAAACGGCGGAACCGATTTTGATAAAACATGTCTACGAACCACCGATAGAAAACCTACTTTCAAATAAAAAAACCGCATCCAAATCGGTTCACCCGTTTAAGAAGTACGGTGCCACAGACAGACACACATAGTGGTCAAACTTATAACACCCCTCCTTTTTGCGTCGGGGGTTAAAAATAGTTGTAGTTAAGTATAAGTAGGTACTTAACTAGACAGCCACACTGGTTAAGAAGATCTTTAACTATATAGGTTACCTACTTATATACCTAATATGTTTAGGTAGGTACGTAGAACGTAGGTACGGAATTTTAGCGGAATTACAGAAGACTTAATTGTTAGAACTGGTTTCATAGAAGGTATATATATACCTATTTAATACTTATCCTTGTCATATTAATTATATCACTTTAGATTAAATAAAACTATACAATTTCTATATATTATCTCCCTACATTAGCCAAACTAAACAAGTACCTACTACCAATGTACGTATAGTCACAGCATATTTAATAATGTATATATAGTAGGTAAGTAGTTTTTTTTTTATTACCTGATAGGCTAGCATTTGACCAGTCTCACCTGATGGAAAGTGACGACGCGGTCGACGATGGATCATGCTTGCCTAGAAGATACCGATTCACTCGTGACTTGAAGACACCTAAATTATAAGAATCGGGAAACAGAGACGCTGGTAAGGTGTTCCATTCCTTCGCTGTTCGCATTATGAAAGTTGAAGCGAAACGCTTTGTTCTGGCAGGAGGAATGTCAACCATAAACGGATGCCGAGTTTCCGTACGTCTTGTTGTCCGATGGTAGAAAGGAGATGGAGGAATTAACTCGAGTAATTCCGTCGCACACTCTCCATGATGTATCCTGTAAAAAATCGACAAGCTGGCAACTTTACGCCGATGTTCGAGACTCTGTAGCTTAGTTTCGACCAACGTATCGTTACCAATAAGTTTTTTCGTAGTTCTTTTTATATTGATTTACACATAGATTTTATCGGTGGGCCCCAAACTAGGCTAGGCCTGTATCTTGGCGACTCATTTCTATTTGACATACAGAAATTGCCCTTGGATATGTTTAGATATACCTACCTATAGTATGAAAATAAAGTAGGGTCCATAAATATTTTTGAGGTTTGAAAATATGCATATTCTCATAAAATAATATAACTATGTAAGTATTATTATTCTGTGGTATTATATCGTTATTCCTCTGGCGTGTTTATGTATATAAAGTCTACGCTTATCGCATTCATTTGGCATTCAAAAGATAATATTCATTTACTAATAAGATTGTGTGAACTTGATAAATAATAAAAAGGTATCTACTAACTCGTAAATACATCATCTGCTTAATGAGACTAAAATAATCGTTTCTTGTTTATATTTTGATAAAAGATGGTACACACAAGGTTCTGACGTTCAAGGACTTTAAGTCATTATCATGATCATGTTTTTCATATGTTCCTTCGCTGATTACCGAGCTATCCACGTGACATTGGCGAAATTGTGGAAACCCCGCAGGAGTCATATATAAGAAGTTAAAGTTACCTTCGCTGTGGTTACCCCTTGTTTGGGCACATACTATTAAGAGATGGGTGACTCGTCAGGCCTTTGGGTGGTCTAAAAACTCCGACACCAAGATTGGCCATACACCCACACAGAGATGAAAAATAACTTCTTTTGATTATCTATTACTCTAGGACTGTTATTGAAGTATTGACAGTAAAGTAGATGCAATAGTACGAATTCGAAACCAACCAATTTTATTACTGTGAGTTAGGTTGTAGGCTCACGTAGCTTCGTATTTTGCTTGAATTGGTAATTTAATTTGAATATATAGTTGGGAAAACGTAAGCAGTTTAATTTAATCGTTTTACTGTACAAGTACCTACGAAAACGAAAATAACAATGCCTATACCCAGTACCGGTACCTAAGCACTTACTTCTTTACATGCGATAATTCATTTTTTTACTTTACGTCTGCAATTATTAGATATTGTCTTTATGTAAGACCACTTCTGTTTGGACCAATAAACTAAACGAATTATACCTAGGTAAAGAAAAACCTTTTTACAAAAAGCTTTCATTCTGCTGATTTTTATTATTTTTATATACGAGTATGTAATAAAAAATGGTACCTACTTACTTTAAATTTTGATGACTTATTAAATTTCGAGATGAAGCGGTTGCAGAGGGATAATATGTACCTACCTATGTCCTATACCTTCCTACCAAATGATTATCATAAACCGACTTTAAAAATACCTCGATCCCGAGCCACACATTGAATTGCTTCATACAGTAAAATACTTACATAAGTAGGTTTTTCCATAGATTTTGGATCTTATAGTTTCTTATACTTTATCATACTCACATTACGTAAGAAAAGTCTCAATAATTTTATCATACTGGTCTAAAGTGTTAACCCCTGACTCCTTATCAGTATTTTGTAATCGTGTAGTCGTATCTCACAAACCATTAAATAATAAAATATACTTAGGAGAAATTATACTTTTCACAATAGTTACTATGGGTAAAAATCACTGTTTGGTGGTCATTCACTTGTACCGAAATCCATTAATATGTAAAAATGTTATTCGTGCAGTAAACGAATAATGGAACATTTATTTTGCGCAAATATATTCATGTAATCAATTGCTCCATGAAATCCCGAATACGTACAAAATGGTTTTCTTCACACTCACCTGTTGTATGAAAATTCGAGGGTCACGATTTGATTTTGCAGTCTGATATTATCTTGATATTATTTTACGACGGAATTTGTTACAATAAACAGTGTGTGAATATTTTTAATGTGGTATTTTTAGTAAAACACCGATTTTATCGTGACATCGCGTTCAAATGTTGCGCCGTGACAGAGATATCAAGGTGACGTAAAATCAATGCGCCCTCTTTGGTAGCCCAGCGCCCCTGGTGGCGCTACTGTGCCATAGTAAGTGCAGTGTTGCTGTCAAAAAAAAAATGGAATACACTCTGTAGGGCTATTTATTTATTTATTTCAGGCAACATTAGATAAGTTACAGTCTTACTCATTGAGGAATGAGACCTCAATTATACAAAGATAAAGTTCTTACCAAAGACAAAGTCTTGAAAATTTAATTTACATATTCTACGGCCATATATATATATATATATATATATATATATATATATATCTTAGAACTAACATACATAATATATGTACATACAATTAATATTAAAATATTTATGTGACACGGTTAATGTTACAATTAACGCTATAAAAATAATTTTATTATTCCTTATTTAGTTCCATTCTAAAACAATGTCCGGGTAATTTCGGAGTTTCATTCTATCCATACTCAGAGCATCCATACGTATTGCATCGACTCCATTGTGCTACGTTCCGTTCTACGGATATACCTATAATGTCAAACGAAACGTCACACGAAATGTCAGGCAATAACTGTCAAATTTCGCATAACGGAACACGTCGTTACGTCTTTGCTCGCCAAAGACGATCCAAAAATAATTTCCTGTAAAATTATCCTTTTTCTATAGGTTTTATACCAATATCAAAGATGTCCCTTATCAACCGAAGCATGTATCGTGCCCTAGTTCAGGTATAGTCACAATTAAGTGCAAAAATAGAGTGTTTGTTGTGTTCCAAGTGTTTCGTAACCTATCTTCTATAAATCTATACGACTGTATATATATCTGTTTCTTGAATTAAACCTAGCCATTTTCCTTTTAGTCGTGCTTTGATATGTTCAATTCAGTGCCATGGTCATTTAAATTAAAATATATTATTGTTATAAAGTGTTCACGTGATCTCAAGTTTTAGTCATTTATTTTCTTGTTATTCACTATGCATTGGACTTTTCAGGCGACTGTTTACTACAGTATACTAAAACCTGTTCGCGCGAATGCTGGCCATAATGTTTTCTATATTTGATTTTTCTTAATTTCAGGGATCTCAGCTCTCCAAAGGTTTGCACACCACGAGTACGGTAAACAACAAGAAAAATGTACGTTTCGCGCCAATGCGCTCCATGGTGAGAACTAACTGTCTACTAATTGCTAGTACCCCGCAGCCCCACACACATAAAACAAGCAATGAAGCAATGGATACAAGTCTAAAATACTGATAAAGAGTGCTTAAAAGGTCCCAACATGAGATTTTATATAAATAAAACTGTTATGATATTACAGATTACACACCTCTTACTATGTTATGCCCTGTTTACACTTTTTATGCCTCAACATCTGGAGACAAACAAAGTACTTGTTATTATATTTTCTTATCTAGAACTTGTAGCACTCTAGTAGATAAACCAAACTTCTAAATCAATTAACAACATACAGGTTGTGACAAAATTTTGGGACCTTCAGGGTAGGTAGTGGTAGGCATTTCCTTTACAGTAAGAAAGTTTTTGTTTTTTGGAAACAACGGATGAATATGGAAGAAAAGATAAACTGCATTGTTAAAAAAGGTAGTCCCTGAGAAATATGAAATTACTCAAACAAAATCCAATTTCCTGTCAGGAATGTTTGTGCTAATGTAACCCATCAAATTAAATATTAAGTTTTTGAGAGAATTCTATAAAACATTTTGCATACACCATCTCCAAGTCTCATGGTAATTTAATACCTTGGAAAGGCAGTAACATTCTAAATAGGATTGTACTTGAAATGGTTAGATGTAATCTACATTTTTATGTCTAATATAATTTATTGTTGTATTGATACACCAAAAAAATCCTAATAATAATGAAAAACAAAACAGGGTTAAATAATAAAAAATGAGAAACTAATTTATAATTATTATAATTCATTAAAATTATTTTATTTTACTTAAATAATTATATCAAAGTATTGCTTCATTGCTTGTATTTAAAAAAACTGGAATACCTGAACTATGTGAGAATTGGCACCAAAACTACTCTATCAATGTATTTGATTTGAAAGATCCAACATTAAAATTGTTTTATTAGGCAAAAATATTAGAATAAGCTATCTATTCTACTCTGTTATTGGCTGCAAAATTTTAAATATATATTTTTATATACTGTTTAAAGAATTGAAATTTAATTACCTATTTGTTTCAAAATTGTGTTTATTTTACAAAAACGAAAATACTTTTGGCATTGCAAAATTTATTAAAATGTCTCTTTGTTATGTATTAATTTTTAATATGATTCTGAGTTATATACAGGTTCTAGTCAGCATTACCATTCTTCACAATGTAAGATTGTTCTTTCTATGTTTGCATGCCTTTGCTTAGATGTCAAAACACATTGATGTTAAATATGTATGTATATTTTTAATATATGAAAACTATATTACAGATATTTTTAAGTCAATAACTGTAGCATGAAGCCTATAGTAATAATTTATGCACACTTATCTACAGCATAAACATGTAAAAAAAAATTTACGACACCAAAATTTACATACATTTTCGGAGAGTATATTGAGAACAGAACAATTTTTGTTTACACAACTCTTTTGCTGATTGCTTTGAAATCGACGACACAGACTACTCATATGTTGTAGTAATTGGGAAAATGGCTCATATAATGGGGTGTCAGTCCTAACACAATTAACACAGGGTTCAAGTCTTGATATGGGACATAATTATCTATATTCCATTACAGGAAAGCATTGACAGTATTTGTCTCAGCTTGCATGTCTGGGGTCTTAGCATTGTGGAAATGGTCCTTGTCATATCTGGTTCCCTACATACAGGGATTCCTACTTAGGGGCAAGTACTCTAAGTGAATGTCGGGCGGTATCTTCATAGCTATATCATATAACGAAAATTATTCAGTTGTCAACCAACATCTCTGAAAGCAATATTCATGGGAATTATAAATATGTATTAATGTAATTTGTCCATGTGGCATGAGATACCCCATGTGCATACTTTGTGTTGTCCAATTCCAATAGCATTGTCTAACTTTTAACTAAATTCCCTGCCAAAGTTATGTTTATTATAGGTTTAACTTCTACAGAGGTAAGACCAAGCCTATCCACATATAGATCAATAGAAATCGCATACTGTCCGATTCTCCAGATCTTTCTTGCCGCACACCTGCAAGATACGGAATGGGACCGAGGTTTTCCCGCGGAGCTATAACTTTCGGTACTTTAAAAGAAGGGTGATAAGGGTCCATAAAGGTAAAACGCACCAGTAATGTCCTGAGTGTTGCAGGTGTCCATAGACGATGGTAACCGTTTTCCATCCAGGCGGGCCTTCTGCTTGTTTGTCTATTTATTATGTATAAAGACTGCGTTACACATTTTATGAAGACAAAGGTATTTTTATGATCGATGTCATGATCCATAGAAGACATAAACAATTTCTGACAGCTACAGTTGATGCATAATCAAATCATACTAACTTCACCATCCTATTGACCTATAGATAATGTATAAGTTAGTTGATCAAAATTATAATCTCACTATTTGGCCTTCCTTGGCGTTAATATACAATATTACACTATTATAAATACTATATGAAAAACTACATTTTCCATTTTTTCTAACAGAAATTTCGGGTTTGCTGATCAGATGGTTTATTAGGACGTAAATGAAGGACAGAAACAAGATATGTAATTATAAAAACGAACTATCAAGTTAAAACCTAGTTCGGCATCTGTGTTTCCGGATAGCTATAATCTGGGTGTCTTTAAGACAAGAGTGAACAGGTTTCTTCTAGGCGAGCGTGCTACATCTTCGACCGCATCGTCACTTAACAACAGGTGAGATAGCGGTCAAACGCAAGCCTATAAATAATAATAAAAAAAAAAAGTTCAACCTTAAAAATGTTATTTTCTTATAACAGGTCAAGTCAGTAAACAACACTAGTCATCATTAGTAATGGACATATAATTCATTATTAGTGAAATTCCAATTTGCAAAACAAAGTTCTATCCAGAACCTGCCAGAGCCTGCTCATGACAGCAAACGACTCAGTTTGCTACTTTTATTCATTCCAATTCGTTTATTAAGAATTTAGACATCCATATTTGTTATGTTAAATACAAGTTCATAAAAAAAATGTAAGTAATTAATTAATTAGGTTCAATCAAATGTCAAAATAAAATCAATGAAGTAATCAATATGTCGACACATATTTTTAAATAAAAGGCAAAATAAAATAATAATTTAAGTCTGTTCTGTATTTATTGTGTGACTAGACGTACTAAGGGCCTATGATTTTTTACCCAATGCCTCATGAAATAGGTGTTAAAATTATTTGCTATAACATTCAGGATGCTGTTATGAGCAGGTGTGTTGCTTACCGTCAGTTGAACGACTTGCTCGTCTCGTCATTGATATTTAAAAAAATCACATTTACAAACTTATTATAATCCTACTGTATGAGCTCACTTCAATGCGTTCCAGCAACCCAATGCATCGAAGGAGGGTCGCATCAAGTGCACTCTCATCCCTGGAGACGGTGTGGGGCCAGAGCTGGTCTACTCGGTCCAGGAGGTCTTCAAGGTATGTCAATTCCAGGATAAGAGATTCTCTTTAAATAAGAGATTCCCATTTAACCCCTTGAGCGCCACGCTAAAGAAGCAAAACCTTGCCAAGCTACGAAATTTTATTTTATTTTAAGAATAAAAATAAATTTTATTCATCTGAAGTGAAACCTTACTTATCCAATAACAAATCGTTACTTAGCTTTTAATAACAGAATATTTCGATCTTCCTTGAGCAGTTATCGCAATCACAGCGCTTTTTACATTGGAACAAGTTAATTATAAATTAAAATTAAATGATTATAAACAAACTTTGTTAACTTTTTGACAAGTTGACAAGGATGAAGGAAGAATACGATTATTAACATAATGTGACGATTGAATATAAAAAAGCAAATTATAAAGTTCCACAAATAGCAGTTAACTAGTTAATTAAGGATTACAACTAAATAAACAAAGAAAAAAGAAATGCGCGATGGCACCATGCAATGCCATTTACAAGTTGCAATAATTACCTAAATAGTGATGACGCGTGGCTTTATTCACCGCAGCCAGACTGCTTGTGAATAGATCGATATTGGAATGCTCTGACTTAACAAGCTTATTAAATGCTACGGAAGAACATACGCCGATCTTGGCGTAGAGAGCACTTTCTTATTTCGAGTATATCCGACCGGGGCGGTCAAAAAATCAAAAGTGGTATTAACGCGTAATAACTTGAAATTGTTTCAGGCTGCCGGCATCCCTGTAGACTTCGAGTCTTTCTTCTTCTCGGAAGTAAACCCTACGCTCAGCGCTCCGCTGGAAGACGTCGTCGGCTCCATCGCTAGGAACAAGATATGCATCAAGGTATATAATAAATAAATATTAAAAAAGCCTGTTTATTCCAGTAACAATCGTTACTAATATTATAAACGCGAAAGTTTTTATGGATGTATGGATGTTTGTTACTCTTTTACACAAAAAATACTGAAACGATTTTAATGAAATTTGGTATGTAGGTACTTTAGGAGTTGGAATAGCACATAGGCTACTTTTATGCCGGGAAACCGCGGGTGGAACCGCGGGGCGCACCTAGTACAAACCATTTATAAACGTTAGTAACTTATTTTTTGCATAAATCAATAATTAAATTAATATACAATATTATTACATTTCTAATACCTACTTCTTTTTTCATCAAATTAATTAATAATTATCATCAAGGTATATACTTTTGTCCTATTTCTGCTGATCTAAGACTATCAACAGAATATTCTTCAGAAGTACTTGTAAGAGAATGAAAGAATAATAAGCTTTGGCTTTGGAACTCTGCCATCATCCGCAATATGTAATAATTGATGTCAATGTAAAAGTTAAATTTAGGATTAGAAAATGCAACACCACTCGACCCTCTTGTATAGCTAAAAGGATGTTATTGTGTTACAGTATATCTATTGAATAATCTATCCCAAGGGCATTCTCGCTACTCCCGATTTCTCTCACACCGGAGAACTACAAACATTAAACATGAAGCTGCGCAACGCTCTCGACCTCTACGCCAACGTCGTGCACGTCAAGTCACTACCCAACGTGAAGTGCCGTCATCATGACGTCGACTGCATCATCATCCGAGAGCAAACCGAGGGAGAGTACTCCGCGCTGGAACACGAATCTGTGCCTGGTGAGTCACTAGTGTACCTACGACGTCGGCTGTAACGTCATCCGAGAGCAAACCGAGGGAGAGTACTCCGCGCTGGAACACGAATCTGTGCCTGGTGAGTCACTAGTGTACCCACGACGTCTCGGCTGTAACGTCATCCGAGAGCAAACCGAGGGAGAGTACTCCGCGCTGGAACTCGAATCTGTGCCTGGTGAGTCACTAGTGTACCCACGACGTCGGCTGTAACGTCATCCGAGAGCAAACCGAGGGAGAGTACTCCGCGCTGGAACACGAATCTGTGCCTGGTGAGTCACCAGTGTACCCACGACGTCGGCTGTAACGTCATCCGAGAGCAAACCGAGGGAGAGTACTCCGCGCTGGAACACGAATCTGTGCCTGGTGAGTCACCAGTGTACCCACGACGTCGGCTGTAACGTCATCCGAGAGCAAACCGAGGGAGAGTACTCCGCGCTGGAACACGAATCTGTGCCTGGTGAGTCACCAGTGTACCCACGACGTCGGCTGTAACGTCATCCGAGAGCAAACCGAGGGAGAGTACTCCGCGCTGGAACACGAATCTGTGCCTGGTGAGTCACCAGTGTACCCACGACGTCGGCTGTAACGTCATCCGAGAGCAAACCGAGGGAGAGTACTCCGCGCTGGAACACGAATCTGTGCCTGGTGAGTCACCAGTGTACCCACGACGTCGGCTGTAACGTCATCCGAGAGCAAACCGAGGGAGAGTACTCCGCGCTGGAACACGAATCTGTGCCTGGTGAGTCACCAGTGTACCCACGACGTCGGCTGTAACGTCATCCGAGAGCAAACCGAGGGAGAGTACTCCGCGCTGGAACACGAATCTGTGCCTGGTGAGTCACCAGTGTACCCACGACGTCGGCTGTAACGTCATCCGAGAGCAAACCGAGGGAGAATACTCCGCGGTGGAACATGAATCTGTGTCACACGTGTACCCGTCCTAAGCTGGGGGCCTAGTCTGAGTTTTCGTTCGTTCATGCGAACTAAAAGAGACACTCCTATGTCTCTTGCATAGCGCTGTCTTTTTCATCCGACGGAACGGTTCGTAATTACGAATCAGAGTAATGTCTCTTTTCGAAGAGGTTAAAAGTTTCATATAGCCTAGGTAAGTATTTACTAAAATGATACAAAGCCACTGATCAAACCTTAATAAACCGATACAGGAGATCATACGAACAAAAGATGTAATTGTTGAAGTATCCTAAATTGTCGCGTTTCCATACTAACAATACTTCATGGTATTCGTACTGCCTATCTATTCAGAGGCTGTTTTCTCTAGTTAAAATTTCTCTGATTGCAGAGACAGTATCATACTCTCCTCGCGTCTCCCTCCCACCTCGGCTCTCGTGTATTGAGCCGAGCTTACCCGAAGGGCTCCCTAGCTTCGGCTCCTCGCGTCGGAAACGTCCCTTCGTGCCTCCAAAGGCGCTTAGGGATAGAGGAATCGATATACCGAAATTTTCGCAAATGGGTAGTAGTATTTCAAATTTGTATTATTTTATTCATTTTGTTGTACAATGGCGCTAGTTCGTAGATATTTTGTTTCTTTTTTATTTGGGTGATGAATTTGGCGTCAACATTAGAATATTGCTAAGCGAAAAATTGGGGGACGCGAACCGAAAAAAATGTTTGTTTAGAAACATTTGCTGCCAATATTCTTTTTCCTTTTTGTCCCTACCATTAGCTTCTTGAATGAATGTCATACATTTGCCAGAACGTTTATTTTATATGTGAGGATGTTGCTACTTCTCAATCTTTCGGTCTGTCTATCAATAGGGCTAAGTACATTAAGCTTACCGGCATTTAGATTTTAATGTAAAATTGTTTTTCTCAGAATTTGTAAATTCTTATGAGAAATAAATTCTTTAACCGTAATAGGGACTATCAATAAGCACGGCAACTCGTACTTCCTGATTCCTTAGATACAGGGAATGGTAGTAAGGAGCCAGGATCAAAGCATGTATGTCATCCTCGCGGGCCACAAATCCACATTGGCTTGCCCCATCGCAGGGATTTTTTAGAGTTTTCGTTCACAAATCCCTTGAACTGCCTAAAATGTATGATGGGGATTTCTGAACGTGATTCTTCCTTGCGTCGTTTCCCAAATTTGGGGGTCGTGACCATTTCATGGTATCAACTTCTTTCTCCCACCTGATTCTGAGCCGCCTGGCTTCTGACACATTGATGTTGAGTGTGGTGCGGATTTGGTCTGAACACATCCGCATCCCCTGGGTCATCGGGCCATCCCTCTTGGTCTTTCGCCCTCTCTCTGTTTTTGGAGATCATCTCCGGAATTGCGAGCTATGTGGCCAAATAGCAAAAAAATCCTCTAAACTAGCCCAAAGGCCACAAGTCAAACTCAGCTTGTCTTCCAATTTCCTTATTGTTTTTGTTATTAATTTTTCTTTTTCTTCATTCTCTTTCTTATTATTCATTTTAGTTGCAAAAACATGGGTTCTTCAGACGTGCGAAAGCACGGAAAGACAGAACAAAGGAAGGAAATATTCCAATGTTGCCATGACGAAGTGTAGTTGAAGCGATCGGATCTGACGTACCATAGAGAACAGAAATACCGGCATAAAAATAGACTTAAATCTGTGCAAGGGTTTTTTTGTAACTGAATGACGAGATAAGCTGGTCGTTTGCCTGATGGTAAGCAAGACGCCAGCGCATAACAATAACAGCCACCACCGAGAACTTTGTATTGCAATATCCTGCGCGGCGCTGCATTGTGCTCGTCACCCTGAGACAATTAGCTTTTGAGTCTCATAATGCCCAGTAATTTCGCTGGCCACAATGCCCTTCAAACTGGAACACAGTAATGCTTGCGCACTACTGCTTGGCGGCTGAATAACTGGCAAAGCGATGGTACCCACCCAGACGGCCTCTCGCATACGAGAAACCAACCACCAGTAAAGCGTGGGGACACTTCTATACCTAATGAATCGCTAAGAATTAAGCTGTGAAACATTTACTTTTTTTTTTCTCTTTATAGTTCTATGTTTTGCTACTATTTCGCCTGATATAAAGCGATGATGTGGCCTAAGATGGAGCACATAGATCTAGAGAGAGACGGCAGTTGAGTGGCTGCTCAGACCCGTCACCCCGATGGTTCACCGAACATCATCCCGAAACACGACTCGGTCGCTTGACGGCATGGCTTTGTTCGGTGGGAATATTACAACCACGGCTAGAGCCTACCACTCCAAAGCGCGGAAGCGTGTTCCATCATGATGTTTTTCTTCACCGTTTTAGAGCGAACGTGCAAAGTCTGCACTTAACTATAAGTCATTGGTACAGGGCCGAGTCGGGATTCGGACCCAGGTGCGTCGGATCGAAAGGCGCACGAGTTTCCGCTGAGCCACACTAAATATAACATAATTTAAAGTGATCGCCACGCTCTCTTCTCCAGGCGTGGTGGAGTGCTTGAAGATCATCACGGCGGCAAAGTCGGAGCGTATCGCGAAGTTCGCATTCGACTACGCCGTGAAGCTCGGCCGCAAGAAGGTCACCGCTGTGCACAAGGCCAACATCATGAAGCTGGGAGATGGACTCTTCCTGCGCAGTTGCGAAGAGGTAACTGCATCTATCTATCACTAGCCGATACCCGCGACTCCGACTGGTTAGAATTTGGTTTATAGTTGTTCCCTAGGGAATTGTTCGTTTTTAACCCCCGTCACAAAAAGGAGGGGTATTATAAGTTTGACCACTATGTGTGGCTGTCTGTAGCACCGTAGCTCTTGAACGGGTGAAACGATTTGGATGCGGTTTTTATATTTGAAAGCAAGTTTTCTAGCAGTGTTTCGTAGATACGTTTTATCAAAATCGGTTCAGCCGTTTTTCACTTTTTATATGTTTTTTGTGTCGGGGGTTTTATAAATTTGTTTTTTTTTGTTCCCTAAACTGGTCTTGCTTAAAAAACATTGAATAAGTTACAGTATGTGAGTGTACGACCTTCTCGAAGTAAACACAGCAGGTTTCACAGGGGGTTTTTTTAAATTTTAGTTTACTGAAATTCGCTGTCCTGAGATGAAAAGTACTACTTAATGTAAAAATGGGTGTGTGTGTGTGTGCCTGTTACCATTTATATCCGTGACGACTAAACGGACTTAGATGAAATTTAGAATGGAGTTAGTTTATCCCGGAAAACTGCGAGTGAAATCGCGGGGCGCAGCTAGTTATTAAATAAATATCTGTTAATTGTAGATGGCGAAGCTCTATCCCCGCATCCAATTCGAGAAGATGATTGTGGACAACTGCACCATGCAGATGGTTTCCAACCCGAACCAATTCGACGTTATGGTGACACCCAACCTATACGGCAACATTGTTGACAACCTCGCGAGCGGCTTGGTTGGCGGCGCTGGCGTCGTGGCCGGGGCTTCTTACAGTGCCCAGTGCGCCGTGTTCGAACAGGTAACTTATTAGTGACAACCTACACGGCAACATTGTTGACAACCTCGCGAGCGGCTTGGTTGGCGGCGCTGGCGTCGTGGCCGGGGCTTCTTACAGTGCCCAGTGCGCCGTGTTCGAACAGGTAACTTATTAGTGACAACCTACACGGCAACATTGTTGACAACTTAGCGAGCGGCTTGGTTGGCGGCGCGGGCGTCGTGGCCGGGGCTTCGTACAGTGCCCAGTGCGCCGTGTTCGAACAGGTAACTTATTAGTGACAACCTACACGGCAACATTGTTGACAACCTAGCGAGCGTTTGGTTGGCAGCGCGGGCGTCGGCTTTACTGATTTTTACCAAATTTTATATGCATATTCAGTAGGTCTGAGAATCGGCTACTATCTATTTTTCATACCCCTAAGTGATAAGGGTCGTTCACCCTTAACATTTTTTTATTTATATGGCAAAACAACGTTTGCCGGGTCAGCCAGTTTTTTTTATAAAATTCCACCTGTTTCCGTGCAGATTACATTGTAACATTACAAGTATTTCCCACCAGGGCGCGCGGCACATATTCTCCGGCGCGGTGGGTAAGAACATCGCGAACCCGACCGCGATGCTGATGGCTTCAGCCAACTTACTGTCGCACGTCAACCTGCATCAATACTCGAAACTGCTGAAGAATGCTATCAAAAAGTGAGTACTATTAAAAAAAAAATTGTTTATTTCATAATAGTACAAATTACAATTTGTTGCGACTCTAGCCACCAAACTAGGTGTTGACACACCTGTATCTTGGCAGTTAGCTTCTTCCCAGCTTTGTTCTGGCTCTTGTACATATAGTTAAGTTAAATTTAAATTAAATTTAGTTAGTTAACAATAATAATATCAGTATTAATTAATTATAAAAATGTAACAGATTAAGAATTAATAAAATTTAGTTAAATTACTAGAGCGAATGTATTTAGATGTATATTACAGTGCGTTATTTTACTTTTTACTATTGTTGGTTAGAAGGGCATTGACAGCCTCTGTGGTGTGGTGGTTGGCAGGTTTGCTCAAATCTCATACACCACTGAGGCTGCGGGTTCGATTCCCGCGACGGGACAAATGTTTGAGCAAAGAAAAATAAAAGCACATACATTTTTTTCGTGTTTAGGTGTTGTGGGACCATGGTCCTCATAGGTCCTGGTTCCCTATATACAGGGAATCCTAGTTAGGGGCCAGTATTATGCATGTGAACGTTGGGCGTATAAAAAAATTGTAGCCAGCGAAAGTACAGGGCATTATGAGACTCAACAGCTAATTGAATCAGGGTGACGAGCGCAGTGCAGTGCCGCGCAGAATTTTGCAAAACAATGTTCTGGGTCGTGCTGCAACTGTTATGGGCTGGCGTATTGCTTACCATCAGGCGAACAACCTGCTCGGCTCGTCACTCAATTACATAAAAAAACAAGATACCTAGATAAATAAACTTATATTTTTTAATATTATTAACAAGTTTATTGATAAAAAAATTAACATACGTGAAAGACAAGAATCACTTCGTAATTTATAAAATTGTATTAAGTCACTTTCTTGTTTGTTTGTCTGTCTCTCTGTTTGTTGCTTCGGGTAGAATCTTGCAACTCAAATTGCGAACACTTCCCGATTAGCTATCCGGCTGAAACTTTCAGGATAGCTCACAACTATGACAATGCATTCTAAATCCATAAAAACGTAGTTTTAGATATATTTTTTAATCTGTTACGGAATCTTGTTGACAATTTCTGACACATTCGTTTAGATACTTCGACAAAATAATTTTAACAACGTCCGTTTATGAATATGGGTTCAATTTTCGTTAAGATTTTCATTAAAAAAGAAAGAAGAAAGAAAATAAATTTATTCAGGACATCCCACAACATTACACTGAACATATTAAAATAAAGACAAATAAAGACAATAAATACAGCACAGTGAAATGTTGCGCGATGTCAGGAAATGTTCCGACTCAGCATACGCTAAGGTATTGTTAATATATATATATATATATATATATAAAATTTTAGTTAAAAATTATATATATATATATATATATGTATTTTAATTCAATTTTTACTCTACTTAGCAGTTTAAGTTAAATTCAAATTAATTATTAGCCTTATTAGGTTAGATTGTAATGTTAATGAAGTGTCATTTTGTGACAGGACATTATAAAAAAAAAAGTTTAGGGATTTGAAGTCGTTTAACGACTATGTCAGTCCCATAGTTCTCACTGGCCAAACACCTCATAAAGAGGGGAAAAAAAAACGACTATGTCAGTCCCATAGTTCTCACCCATAACACACATCAAAACCAAAAATAAAGTAATTATGTATTGTTAATACGGCCTTGTCCTCGTTCCAGGGTGTTGAAAGACGGCAAGGTGAGGACAAAGGACCTCGGCGGACAGTCCACCACAAAAGACTTCACTAGCGCCGTCATCTACTCGCTAGACCACCAGTAAACTTTCGACGACCGTTGTACAATCAGACTAGGCGTATTTTTGACAATATACTTTTACTAGCTACTCTGAGTGGACAAAGGAAGGTCATAGACCTTTCCAATACCATTTTAGCAAGATCTCCCCAGTATATAAGAACGCGTACTACGAAGAGGTCAAGCTATATCTTCGTAGTCACTCAATCGATTTTGATGTAGGCCTTTTGAATAATGCTCAAAGATCAAGATCACAAGAAATCAGTGTTTACACACATTAGGTATATTGAAACAGAACAATGTTAAAATACGCTACTGTTTCAGTTATTTCGTACTTGGACTGTAAAGAGGTATAAAATGTTAAGAACCAAAATTTAATTTTGGAGAATTAATTATGTGTCCTCATAATTAATTTTGGAGTCCGGGTTTTACATATACAGGCTGTGGCAAAAGTTTGGTACGTTATTTTTGAATATCTTCAAAAACTGGATTGACTATTTTGAGGGAATCGATGGGAAATAGGATCTAAATCTCATGTTGTTTTTTTGAGAAATCATATTTACAGCCGTTTTAAAAAATCTAAAAAAGTAGTTTTTATTTTCTCAGAAATCCACCCGATATTTCCCTTAAACCAAAATGTCCACACTGCAAAGGAAAAGGTACCCTAAAGGTCCCAAAACGTTCCCTTGTAGTTTTCGTCGTATTGGATTTTCTATGACGTCATACTGCCTTCCTTTCTTGGCCTTGCCATAGTCGCGTAAACAGCCCCCCTACCCATATGTCCCTCAAGTGCCAATCGTATATCGTGTTGAGCTCAGATTAAGGTGTAGATTCACTGCGACAATGACTTATGTTGCCATATATTGTCCCATTAAGTTTATCTCAACTTGTAGTCATCGTATTTAGGTATAAATGAATGAGATTAATTCGATTTCTTGCCTGAATCGACAATAATTAGTCGGTATCTCATTAGTCGCAGTGACGCTATACCTCAATTCGAGCTCAACACGATATACGATTGGCGCTTGAGGGACATATGGGTAGGGGGGCTGTACGATGGAATGGTTAACTTTACTTCTGGTAATGTCCATCAATTACTTGTACAATTTTGAAAGACGTTAATATTTCCTATGTAAAGTCCATGCTAGGAATATGCGCCAAAAATACGCCTCGTCCGATATACCTTAGTCCATTTAGAACATCATACATTAATTTGTAAGAATAATTTATTTTACCTTTACCAAATAATTATGTGATCTGTTCGTCAATGCAGCGTTTTAACAGTATTGTTAAGTATTTATGTAGATAACTCCTGTGTTACCAAACGGCTGTTGTAAATAGAAATTAAACGATGTAATCGTTGCATTCTGTTGTTTTATTGGAGTGGTAGGCTCTGGCCGCGTTTGTTTGAACACATGTCCATGGGCCGTTATTTCATATTGGTCATAGATTCTACGTGATTGGCCTCAATTAAGAGTTTGAGTTTTAATTATGCGCCCTTTTCACAATGGGCTGGTTAAATAGGATAAATAAAGGATTTTGATAAGGCTTTCACTGTCTTTTTTACAGAATTTATACAATATATCTAAAAAAGTAATAGTAAAGACATTTTTAAGCGTCTCGTCCTTGAACATTTTATTAAGCAAGTTTACCCTAATGACTAACATTATCTTCAATACTGCTGTTTTGAAAAGTTCAATCCGCTTTTTTCACTTTATAATTATATATATGTATAAATAAATATAATTATATAATATAACAATATATAAATATATATATATATATATATATATATATATTGTTATATATATATATATATATTTATATATTGTTATATTATATAATTATATTTATTGTGATGTTGTATATATTTTTCTATTGTTATACAATTTATTATATTTTTTTGATGTCATTTATTTAGTATATCTCAACGTACTTTTGCTCAAAACGTAGCTGCACACCCACTATATTTCTTTCACGACCTGGAAGACTGGTAGATAATGCTAAATAGCATTAAGTCATTCCTTGTACCATTTTTGTGCAAAACTATTAAATAAATAAATAAATACATTTTAATGAAGATTTTGTACTTATAGTTGAGAAAATTCAATGTTTTGTAATCGAGTTGGAAAAAAATTACACTACACTAGTAAATTGCATCCGTTCGACCCGGGGCGGGTCGCTAGTAGGAAATAAAACGATCACAACAGTAACATTATATTTTATTTCATGCGAAAAGAACTTACGCATTGCTTACTATCCTTACAGACTTGATTCTTGAATATTCGTCACTATATACACTTGTTGGAAGACCTCTTGACAAGTCGTTTTATTGAATTTCGTTTTCTTCCGATTTTTAACCGATCGTTGATTGCGCTTGGTTTTGGTATAACTCTTGGAGTGGCCAGTTTCTTTGTTCGGTCTGTTATGACGTATTGTAGAGCTCTCAAGGGCACCTAGAAATCATACAGTTATATTTTTCAAGGGCACCTAGAAATCATACAGTTATATTTTTCAAGGGCACCTAGAAATCATACATTTATATTTTTCAAGGGCACCTAGGAATCATACAGTTATTTACTTTTCAAGGGCAACTAAAAATCATAGTTATATTTTTCAAGGGCACCTAGAAAACATACAGTTAAATTTTTCAAAGGCACCTAAAAATCATAGTTAAATTTTTCAAAGGCACCTAAAATCATAGTTATATTTTCAAGGGCACCTAGAAATCATAGTTATTTTTTCAAGGTCACCTTGAAATCATTGTGATATTTTTCAAGGGCACCATGTAATCATACAGTTATATTTTTCAAGGGCACCTAGAAACTTTATACAAAGTCATACAGTTATATTTTTCTGAGATCCGAGATCTCGCGAAACAAGTTATCCCATCGGCCTCGCGAGTGGGAAAAGAACAATGCATATATGAATTTTTCAAGTTGGCGTGGAAGACCATTTCCGAAACTACTTATAAGGAATAGCGAAAAATGCTAAAAGGAGTCTCGGGGCACTTTTTGATGAGAACTAAAACTGCATCATTGGATTTATGAAAAACCTATTTTCCTAGCCAGGAATCAGAAAGGGATTTAAAAAAAATAACACACTGTATGAGTGTCAACTTTTTTAATCAATGGAAAGTAATAATATCTAATAATAATCTCTGCAAAAATGTATACCAGCCACAGAAGAAATGAGTTCCGTGTTATCAGCACTGTCAAATGTCAGACAGGATCAGTCCATTCAGCAACAGCAACAACCAACAATGCAAACAAGTGATGACGTACCTTTTCTGGATTCTTGTACCACGGGTCTTGTGTGTATTTCCTGTATTTTCTGAATTCGGGGAGGTCGCTGATTTCGTTGATCCTCTGCATTAATTCGTCCAGCGGCTTCACCTTTCCTCTCTGAACATATGTATTTTTATAATTTAAGTAAATCTTAAAATTCATAAATAATTTATCGATATAGAGTATTGTACAAAGTTAGTAGGTATTGACTTCATAGGCTCCCGAACTAGTCGAAACAGCGTTTCAGGAGCCAGTGGCTTCTCCCATAACGACGAACAAATACTGAATAATACCTATACCTACTAGAATGGACGTAAAATTATCATGCACTTTTAAATGCAGGATATCCTAGAAAATGATGTTACAAACAAGCGGATTTCAGTAAAACTAATATGAATAACCTGACTACGACCTAAAATGCCCAAAAATAAGGGATCGGACAACTTTTCAGAAAGTGTTTTAAATTAACATTAACGAATATATATAGCCATGAAAAATAGTATTTTAATTAAATAACGCTCTAAAAGTACCAAAAAGTATGCTTAAATATTGTTTCAAATATTGCCGCGCAAAAGGTCACCTCAAAACATGTGACGTCATATGAAGGTAGAAAACGACAAACTCTTCGAATTAAAACTTGCAAAGAAATTTAAATAGGTACGTTTTGTGAAGTTTGGGGACTATATTGTAGTAATGGAACGAAAAAAAAAGCAAAAATACATTTTATGAAAAGCAAAAACGCGAAATAAACAGAAGCTTGACTCACGGCATTTGCCTTCAAATGATGATTCAAATGATTCAAATGCGCTGTGATTGTTGTTTCGTTTGAGGTAAAGAACAGATTAGAAATGTCAGAATTATTAGATGTTATTTATTGATTTAAAAATATACCTAAATTTTTTTCACAAAAATATTGATTGGATGTTCTTTCTGGTTCGACAAAAATTCGTTCTAACTACATTTTAGATTTTTTGTCGATTACTGTCCGATCTCCTATTACAATAGCAAAAAATCTGGCCTATCTCACTGGGCTGGACACGTCTGCCGCATGCCGAACGAACTTTGGACCAAAATAACAACTGAGTGGCATCCTAACAACGGCCGACGGCCCCGCGGCAGACCTCGACGGAGATGGCGGGACGACTTGGACTCGTATAAAGAAGACTGGACTACAATGGCGATCAATAGTGAAATGTGGAAAAATGGAAGGGAGGCCTTTGCCCTGCAGTGGGACGAGTCAGGCTCCATATAATACCTAATAATAATAATATAATATGTCACTCGGACCATTCACGAATCGAACGAATAAAATTAAACGAATCGATTCACCTCCTTCATCAAAATCGGATGAGTAGTTTAGGCACTACGCTACGGTGGAACATTTTTAAATACAAACATAGACACATATACAGACAGCTAAAAACGTAACCCTTTCTTTTTGCTTTGCCGTAGTCAGGTATAAATGGAATTAAACCGTATACTATGGGATTTTTATTTCTTACATTCCATAATCCTTCTTTTTTGTAATATGTTAGGGATTGTATTAAAATCAAAAAGTCACACGGAAACTAGCTGGTTATCTGGATCGCGAAATGACCAAATTCACACGCACGAAGTCGTGGGCAGCAACTAGTTTATCGTAAAAAAAAGACTTGATCTCACCTTAACAGGCGGCGCTGAGTAGCTCCGCTTAGGCGCAGCTATCTGGTTGATATAATCCATATGCGCCTTCCACTCCGACTTTGTCCATCTTTTCTCCTTCAGTGGCTTGGATTCAATTTCTTGTAGGTTTACCACGCAGTTGGCTAGCTTGGAGTAGCAAGTCGCGTTTGCTGCTTCTATCATCCGATCTATTCGTTCGATGCGATCAGCGCTGAACTGATTCTTGTACATTTGTTTTGTTAGTACGAAGTGGCTGAAATATCGAAGCTATGTAAATAAAACGCCTCATTCTACAAACATCTTTTAATAATTATGTGCATATTGAATACTTAGTTTGGGTTGGACATGTGTTTTATCTTGAAAAAATAAACGGTTAAATCTCTTCTCTTCACGTCTGTAAGAGATTGCTGCTTAGTGATAAGGGCGCCAATTGTACTTGTCATAAGACGATATCAACTTAATGTAGGTAGGTATAACCTTGATAAAGGTTTACTATATAGTTATCTAAGAGTTTTCTATCTAATCTTACACATTAAGTTTCGACCCGGATAAAGTACAAGTTACCGCGGATAAGGCCAGGCTGCGTCGTTCACTCGATCCGATAGTCGACTTCTCAAAGCTGATTGCCGGATCCCTCTCGGGGTATAAGCCGGCATCCCCTGTCTCAAAAGAAATCTATTGTATAACATTTCCTTGATAAACTTAGAATATTCCCTTTTTTCTTGAATCACTTCTTTTGGAAGTATGGGAAAGTGTTCGTCCGAGGATTGAGATGATGAGCTGCTGATGTCCATTGTGACGATTTTGATTTTGAAAAAAATACTGAATTTACATCTTCATGATGTTGATGTTGTTATTTTTGCTTTTTTGACGTGTTGCAAGTGTCAAAGTCTGAGGTCACAGTTACAGATCTTTGAAAGACCGTTGAAAGAAGTCAGTAGAGGCAGATGCACAAGACGTGCAAAGCCAAACCCCACAAAGGGGAGAAGAAGAAAAAAAAAAGGGAGGGGTGGGGGGAGCAAAGAGTTCAGAACAGTAAGTAGTTCTATGGCTCTACGTGTCCCGAGTGAACTTATTCTGATGCAACAACTATGCGCGACCCGAGCGAGCGAAGCGAGCGTGCCGTGTCAGCGGCCGACGGACGATGCGCCAGAAGAAGAATACGTCAAAGCCAATCACAAACTTTCGCTGAAGAACTATTCGTGGTCTTGATATTTCGTTGTTACGTGATTCGCTGCTGTAATGTTGCGGTGACATGTTGTTCCAATTTTCAAATGTATACCAAATAACGCACTCCCCGTAACGGCCGAGGATTTGGCGAAATATAGGTACGAGTATACTCCACAGGTCCAATTTCAATCTGAAGATACGAGCAGTGGAAGTTTCGCTACAAAACTAATTTAATTTCTCGTATTCGTATTAAGAATACCAACCGAGCGGAACATCTATCGGGTTCACGGAAATCTAATTTAGCTTTCTGTGATCTGGTCTCATGAATGAAAATTTTTGGCCATAAGGTGGTGTTTCGCCGTTTCCGAGGCCGGTTACCGGACCTCGTTCGTCACACGTCACCAAAAAAAAATTATTAATTAGTTAATAAGTGTTGTATAAAATAATATATAAGTAGGTATATAAAATATATCAGATTAAGCACCTATGTGCTCGTTGCCTGAAATAAATGATAATTATTATTATAGGATATTTTTTATCTCTATGTAGTTCCGCGGGATCGCGGTATGACCAAATCCAACGCGCACGAAGCCGCGGGCAACAGCTAGTTTATCATGAAAGACTCGTTCTCACCTCAATAGGCGGCACCGGCGCTGAGTAGCATCGCTTATCTATCTGGTTGATATAATCCATATTCTTCCACTCGGACTTTGTCCATCTTTTCTCATTCAGTGGCTGAGATTCAGTTTCTTGTAGGTCTACCACACATTTGGCTAGCTTGGAGTAGCAAGTCGCGCTTGCAGCTTCTATCATCCGAACTATTCGCTCGATGCGATCAGCGCTGAACTGATTCTTGTACATTTGTTTTGTTGGTAGGAAATTACTGAAATATCTAAGCTACATAAATAAATAACGTCCAAGTAAACATTGACATCTTTAAATAGTTTCTATTAATTAGTATACCTACAGTTTGGTCTGGAAATGCCTCTCAACTTGAAAAAAATAAACGGTTCATAGTTATTAACCAAAATCTACTCTCTCCACGTCTGGAAAAGATTGCTTCTTAGTGATAAGGCCGCCGATGATTGTACTTTCCATAAGAAATTATCAACTTAATGCAGGTGTACATCCTTGTTATGGGTGTACTATGTAAAGCGATCTCTATCTAAAAAAAAAATATCCGGGTCGCACTGACTTCAATGAGTTAGAATCCACAACCCATTGTGGATTCTAACCCATTGAAGTCATTCGACCCGGATGAAGACGCGGGTTAGCTAACTACATGTTACCGCGGATAAGACTCGGCTGCGTCGTTCACTTGATCCGATAGTTGACTTCTCAAAGTAGACTGCTGAACTCCTCTTGGGGTATAAGCCGGCATGCCCTGTCTCCTCAGATAAAGTTTTGGCTGTCTACTCGAAGCCTGTCTCAGAAGAAATCTATTGTATAACATTTCCTTGGTAAACTTAGAATTTTCCCTCTCTTCTTCTGGTAGTATGGAAAAGTTCTCGTCGGAGGATTGAGGCGATGACATGCTGAAGACCATTTTGAAGTTTTAGATGTAATATATTCATATATTATATATTCATGTTGTTTCGGAAGTATATACAATAAAAGTACTTTTTGGAAAAAAACTGAAATAATTTTTTTTTTTTTTTTGTAATACGTTTCCATGAAGTTTTTTTTTTTATGTTTTTCAAGTGTTGATGGCGTTGATGGATTATCTTTGGTGTTGAAAGCAAAGAACTTGGCACAGGATATATTTGAACCTCATTTTAACGTTTGTATTGCACTGCCACAATGTACCTTAACTCTTTGCTGTCTAGTAGGTATAATAGACATACAAAAAACCTTCCAAACTCAAAGACCTGTCATTATTGCCTGTCACTCCAGTCAAAAAAATCCATCAAAAAAAGTACCTACATCAAAAACTCCAATAACTCTGAAATGACTAACCGAAAATAAAAACCCAATCAAAGTGCCACTTATGTAAACTGTAAACCCAATAATGGCCAAACCAAACCCGTAACCTAGCCACCCACACCATCCCCCAACCCTCTGTAAACCACTCTCTGAATAGCTGCTTCGTAACATGGGTAAGCCGAAGTTCGACCTTCCGACAACCACGTTTCCTTACAAGATCCCTAAGAGACTGAATATTCTGAGTGTTCCGAGGAAGTATATAATAGCTACTGATGAGGGCATGCCTGCGTATACACCAAGGGGAATCAGACAATCTGCATTGAGAAGTCAGCTATCAGATCGAGTGAACGATGCGGCTTGGCCTTATTTGCGGTAAGTACCTACCTCCCACACTTCGCAGGTAACTTCGCAGGTAGGTGTAGGTACTTACCTATACTAATCAGTTTATAGTAAAATATAGGTATTTCTGATTCGAATTCCATGTGTGAGTTATGCGCGGTACCACAGGCGGTACGGATTGTGTTCGTTTCTTTTTTTTTTATTGTGTTCCTATGAATGACGCGAGAAGAATATAAAGTGCAAAATGAGTCAAAACCACTTTCTCATCTGATGGTAATAACTAAAAGTTGAATGCTGTGTGTGAATCGATTCTTTTTTTTAATGTAACTGAATGACGAGACGAGCTAGTCGTTTGCCTGATGGTAAGCAATACGCCAGCTCATAACAATAACAGCACCACCCAGAACTTTGTTTTGCACAATCCTGCGCGGCGCTGCATTGCGCTGGTCACCCTGAGACAATTAGCAAAGCGGTGCTACCCACCCAGACGGCCTCTCGCATACGAGAAACCTACTACCAGTAAAACTAAAAAATCAATAAACAAACCTATAGCATTCGAAAATAAATCAAGCCAATTCTTTTTTTTAAATCATAAGCTACAAATACAATTCAATGAGTATTAAATACTGTCAAATCCATAACATAACTCTCGATCTTCTCAATATTTCCAGCCGCTTTATCATGACAAAGCGCACGTACAAAAGTCGCTTCAGCCCCGAGCGCATCGAGCGAATAGATCGCATGATCGAAGCTGCGAACGCGACTTGCTACTCCAAATTAGCAAACTGCGTTATAGACCTGAAGAAAAATGATTCCAAGGACGTGAAGAGGAAGAGGGGATGGACAGAGTCTGAGTGGAAAAAGCACATGGATTATATTAATCAAATAGCCGGGCCTAGGAAGGATTTCAAAGCACCGCCAGTTAAGGTATGAACGATTTAACGGATAGTTTAGATCTTAGTATGTATAGGTATCTCATAAAGATCCCGAAACGGAGGCAATGCAGAAAACTGTTGCAGCAGAGACTTACTTGTAGTAGGTTTATCATATGCGAGAGGCGGTCTGGGTAGGTATCACCGCTTTGCCAGTTATTCAGCCGCCAAGCAGTAGTGCGCAAGCATTACTGTGTTCCGGTTTGAAGGGTATTGTACCCAGCGAAATAACTAAGCATTATGAGACTCAACAGCTAATTGTCTCAGGGTGACGAGCGCAGTGCAGCGCCGCGCAGGATTTTGCACAACAAAGTTCTGGGTGGTGCTGTTATCTATTGTTATGGGCTGGCGTATTGCTTACTATCAGGCAAACGATCAGCTCGTCTCGTCATTCGGTTACATTAAAAAAAATAATTACTGATTTTTATTCACGCACTGCGTAGGCAGGTGCTCCGATTTTGTTTAAAGTATTAGCTCTTAGGTCTCATAATGCGCATCAAACCGGAATAGTTTTGATTGCATACTATTGCTTGGCGGCAGAATAACTGGCAAAGCGGTGGTACCTACATACAGACGGCCTCTCGCCTACGAGAATTAAGCCTCTACGTACCACCAGTAAATTTTAAACAATGAGAATTTACCTACTTAGCTAAGACGCGTTCTTAGCAACGACTTAAATAGTTGCTGCTATGTCAGGACCTTTTCCTTTACCGTGCAGACATGTTTAGAAAAAAGGACATGTTTATTGAGTTTAGGGATATGTACATATATATCCCTAAATACAGAACTCAGTTTATACATATATGATGGTATCATAGTTCAGAGAGCGAGTGTGGCTCAGTGGGAAGCACGTGCGTCTTTCGATCCGACGCAACCGAGTTCAAATCTTGCTGGCCCCGCACCACTGACTTTCTTTAGTTATGTTCGCATACTAATGTGAAGGAAAACATCGCTGGGAAACCTTCATTTCCAAGAAATAATCACAAAATTTCAAGGCCATGCGACATCCACCAACCCGCACTTGGCCAGCGTGGCCACTCCATCTATGAGAGAAGGCCCGTGTCCCAGCAGTGGGAACGTGATGGGCTGATGATGATGATGATAACATTAAAATGCTAGATAGCATTTTCTACCAGTCATCCAGGACGTGCAAGAAAAGATGGTAGCGGTGCAGTAAAGTGCGTGATGGGAAATTTAAAATATTCTTAATTATGGCCTAAATAAAAGTTACATACCTATAGTATGTAAGAAATATATACTATATTTATATATATTTACTTATAGAGAGGACAGGGCAAGCCGCTTGAAGAGTTAATGGCAAGGATTGGTCATCTGTGCTCGCTACCCGAGTTCAAAGTCTACAAGAGGTTGTCACAAGAAGCTTGGTACAGGGATCCAATTAAAGTACGGTTTTTAACATTTACTTCATCATCTTCAACTTAAGAGAAGTGAAAATACTACCACCGTCTGGGAATTAAACCTGCATCACAACTTCCTCTAGGCGCGGAAAGGGTTCTGCCCAATACAGCTTCGGTGGTAACCATCTTTTTAGCTTCAGCAGCTGGAACTTGAAGCTTTCGCTCACAAATAAATAACGCCCAACGATCCATTATAGATTTTGGCCCTAACTAGGATTCCCTGTATCTACGGAACCAGGAACTAGGAGAATCATGGTCCCATAACACCTACACGAGATGCTTTCACTTTATTCTCTGCACACACACACACAAATTTGGCCTGTAGCCGGAATCGAACCCGCAACCTCTACAATACCTGCACGACCACTACAATACCTGCACAGCCACTACACCACAGAAGCTAAGCGAAGCACCTAGTCGTGTTTCGGGATGATGTTCGGTGTACCATCGGGGAGACGGATCTGAGCAGCCGCTCAACTGCCGTCTCTCTCTGGATCTATGTGCTCCATCTTAGGCCACATCTACTAAGAGTAAAAAAAAAAGTTGTCATAGCACAAGCACAAAGAAAGCAAGGGTAGAAACCCAAACGGCCTAGGATTCGATGATGTTTTTGAATTTTGTCTTTCTTAACAAGCAATTTTCGTGTTTTCGGGTGTTTTTAACTAAACTTCTTCAAAAAGGAGGAGGTTCTCTGTTCGATTGTATTTTTTTTTTATGTTTGTTACCTCAGAACTCCGTCATTTATGAACCGATTTAGAAAATTCTTTTCGCGTTGGGTTCAGTATAGCTACGAAGTGGTCCCATATAAATTTCATCGATATGTGACCTTGGACTTCGCAGATACATTGAAGTCGGTTTTTGTTTTTTTATAAAAATTAATTATATTAAGCAAGGTCGTTCACCCCACGATAAGCGCCGCGCCTGCACATAGCAGTTCCTTTGTATGCAGCCGCACACAAACATAGAAACACGTAATGACGCACTTATTGATAAACTCGATTCTGGATTCTAATGAACTAATGACACAATAGACGCACCCACCACTCACATACACCACTCCCATTCGGCACCGGTCGGTAGACAGGTGATCCACGTCAGTGCGTTTCTCTTACTTATTTGATATCCCCCATCATTTAATAAATTTAATTTAAATAATTTTATATTGTTATTTATTTGTATACTGACATAACTAACTGGTACATGCTTGTACATATAAAATTAATTAATTCTTACTTATTATCATGGACCAAATATACACTAAATATCAGGGTACGGTGTTTTGTATGGCGATTGTTAGTCCTCTTGTATATTTAGTCCATGTTATTACTTTTGACATGTAATTTTTATTATGAATTGACTATTGACTATCCATAATTTAAATGGCTACCACTTATCACGTTCATTACACTGACTAATAAATCTAACCAAATGTTTGTTTCGCTTTATAAACAGCTAAACCGAATGAAAAAGACTGAATCCTACAACACAGGAATTATCCTAGTGTGGGATTCAGGGCTCATAGAATTCATTGTACCACACGATTTGTATTTGCAATAAAATGATTGATTGAATGTTTTCTTTCAGGTGCCCCCCAACGCTTTAAAATACGTAATATCAGACCGAGTGAAAAAATTGGCTACTCCGAAAGTTCTGCCAGCAGCCGATTAAACGACTATAGACCGTAACAGTTATGCAATAATGGTGGAAATTCCAAGATAAACTAACTCTGAAAACAATACTACGCTGTATATTTGAAGCAATGTAGTGGGAAAAAAATCGTGAAACTTGGAAATGAGCCTATACCTTATTTCGAAAGCAGTAGTGGTCAAGATTCCTTAAAAAATGAACAAAAGTCAAAATACATTTTCTTACACAAAATATAATGTTAGTAAAGTTACTACTTTGTCGTTTTATTTATACTCACTATTATAATATAATGCATTTTGTAACAAACATAAAAAATATATACAATCAAAATGAGAATCTCCTCCTTTTTTAGGTCGGTTAAAAAACAACTCTAATTTCTGATATATCTTCGAAGTCGAAGGTCCAATATCGATGACATTTATATGGGACTACCTTGTAGGTATACTGAACCCAACGCAACAATTTTCGAAATCGTTTTTAAAATTACGGAGCTCTGAGGAACAAACAAAAGAATATATACAATCGAAATGAGAACCTCTTCCTTTTTTCTATAATTATAGATAAGTTTTTTCCTGCTGCGCAGAGCTGCGTACATTTTTTTGTATCGGAAATCCAGAATGGAAATTTTATCCCGGACATTTTATCCCAGGAAACCGCAGGGCGCAGCTAGTATTATAAATGCGAATGTTTATATATAAGTGTGTTAGGGTGTTTGTAACTTCTTCACGCTGTAATAGCTCAACGAAAACGATAAAAGTAGGATTAAGACATACTACTTTTATCCCGGGAAACCGCGGGGCGCAGCTAGTATTTATAAATGCGAAAGTTTGACTAGTGCGTTTGTTACTTCTTCACGCTTACTTTAACGGTTCAATGGATTCGAGTGGAATTGAAAATGGCGATAGCTTATAACCTGGATAATATACATAATTGATATAAAACGGCTAAGACTCACTGTAAAAGTCGAAAATTACTCCGACCAGGACCTGGATAATATAGGCTACTTTTTATTCCGAGGAACCGCGGGCGCAGTTCGTTTAGGAACAAAGTTAAGTTTCTTGTGAGAATCATCCTGCTGCGGAACGATCGAAGCTACGGCGTGAACATCGCCCCTCCCTCGGCGGGTTCATGAAAAAATCAAGAGAAATAAAATGCACAAATAAATATAAAATCATGTGTATTTAATTCTAAACATAAATCGATCTCTCAAACATAACAAAATACTGTTGTTACAAACGCTCAGCTGCCTGTCCACATCTGTTTCACCTATAAAACCAGTCATGTGAAGACGACTACCTCTAACACTGGATCTGAGATCTCTTATAAATAAGATTATTAGCGAAAATACCTTTTTGACTGCGTTTAGACTTAATTGTTCATGATTGTTGAACAACTTTTGCTTCTATCTCAACTTATCAAAAACTAATGAACTATGAAAAGCAATCTAAAATTTAGTTCGACTATTATGCGAATATTAAATGTTTTAAATTTGGTAGGGTGTAAATTATTGAACAACTTTTGTCTGAAAACTTACGTGAAATGTTATAAAGCAAAATAACTTTAAAATAATACATCTAGTACATCTCAAATATAACTATATTAGATAAGTAACTCCAGCAAAGGGTTAACAAACATGGTACATAGTAGATAAATATACCCATTTCTAGTAAGACAAGAAAGTCTACAACGTATCAGTTAAAAAGGCAAAGCATTACGAATATGAACTAACACTGACAAATCGTGCTTTTTAATTTTTAATCACAAATATCTACCACACGTTGTACTTCAATATCGCATATATTTAATAGCAAATAACAATTAAAGGTAATAATACCCTAAAAATGTACGTTACAAAAACCGAAAAAAAGGAGGAGTATCTACTACTGTATTTACACCAAATCCCTTTTAGGGCAGTCTGAAAGGATAACACATGGCCTTTTTCCAACCTATCAATAACTGTCATTAACCAATGAACCTTCAATTAATAGGTCACCACCTAGCATAGCGTTTATTGCTCTATTGACAAGATGGAGAGAGACACAGACTTATAGATCATTAATGTTTTAATTATATAATTGAATATAATTCAATTATTATTATAAGTCGAATAAACCATAATAAGAATAGATGAAATTCAGTTTTTTTTTTTACTTTTAATAGATCTATGTTTGGCCACTATCTCGCCTGATGTAAAGCGATGATATTGAAATGAATTTTAGTCTTAGCCACCTTTTGTAAGTGATCAATTGTTTATTGATAGCTTGGTGAAACAGCCCCATTTTTAAACAGTAGAGTCGAGCTTTCTCTAAACCTAAATTTAACTTTAAATTATCTAAAATGAATGTTTTTTGCTATTCTAGTTCCTGCGTTCTCTAAATTTAAATTACGTTTGAAGGCGCGAAAGTTAAGTATTTTTACCTACATTTACGTCAAGTGACATACTAAGTGAAGGTGACGAAGGAGACGAAATTGTGCTAGACACATCTAATTCTTAACTTAGTGCAAATTAGGTTTAGAGAATGCAGCATAGAGGTAGGGCCATTATATCCTTAAATGCAACTGTGGATATAAATTACCTGGATAAATTAAATCGTTATGAAATGTCTAATAGTTACAAACCTCCGATACCGTGTGAAATTTAAACTTCAGCTTATTTTGTAACGTATTTTAGGGCATAACAAGCAATAGAAATGCGACATAGGTGTGATGTTTTCCCTACACCTCAAATAAGTGCAATTGCAAAAACTATAATCCAGTGACACATTTTATAGGTGAATCGACTCAAACAATGACAAAATTGCAATCGCCAAAACATATGAAGGCATTGTAATTATAATTTCAACATATAAAATAAATAATTGATTGTTTTTTAAATAAATAATTGAACAATGTTTCTGCTTGTATAAAAGCACCTTCAGAAAATTCAAAACGTTCAAAAAGTATATAAAATTGATCGAAATACATTTTCTCTAAAAGTTTTCTATGCATAATAAAGGTGTATAGTTAAGAATCATGCAATGATTTCTGCATATACATTTGTTCCATGTCGTTTAAATATACAAGTAAAAAATGTCAATCATTTTCGAACTGGTAAAAAATGATTTTTGTATTACAAAACTGACAGTTTTGAAATGGGCAGTAAAAATGATTTTTGTATTAAAAAGTTGACAAGTTTGAAATGGACAGTAAAAATTGTTTTTGTATTTGAAAGTTATCAATTTTGAAATGAGCAGTAAAAATGGTTTTTGCATTACAAACTTGACAGTTTTGAAATAGGTAGTGAAAATGGTTATTGTATTAAGAAATTGACAGTTTTGAAATACGTAGGTAAAGTTACGCAATGTTATGTTATGATATGTTTTAGTTTTGTTCTAGTTTACATATTAATTACAAAATATTTTAATTAAAATAATTAAATTTTGATGATTTGTCTCTGTAAAGCGAATGTACCACTTTTCCTTACTTTAATATAAAATATAGAAAATCAACTAAAACACAAAAACGGATGAGTTTCAGTAATTCTACCCAGTCAATTTCATCATTGTCGACCACGTTGATGAAAACCGGTGTTGATGTTTAAACTACGTTACTGTTTGACGTCGCCATCAATGGTTGCGACGATTGCGGGCTGGAGTCCCGGCTCTGGTACGGAGGTGTTGCTTTCTTCAATGATTTTTTTGTGCTGATTTCGGTTTGTGTAGCTGTAAAATAATATTTAACATAAGATTTTTGAATCTTATGCCGGTCGGAGCCGCGGCGGAGGCTGCCGTCTTCGGCAAAATAAATAAATAAAAAAAACAAATAAAAAAACATATTTCTGCCATAAAAAAAAAAACATATTTCATGCTATTTTATGGAAGCATATTTCTGTCGTCTTTGGCGTCTTCGCCGCTTGGTGTCGAAACCTTTGAACCATGGGGTCTGGGCAATAAAGAATTATATTAAAAAAATACATACGTCTTGTCGAAGCCGCAGGTGACAAGAGCGCTGGCTCATTCTTGGCTCAAAGATAAGCGTTAGACATTCAACACGGCAATTCTTCAGCAATTCTCAGCGTTCTTGCCACCTTGCCTCACGGAAACCACTTGTATATAAATTTGTTATATATAGTTTAGTATCTTTATAATAGTTTCTTTTTTTTGATGAAATTGTAAATAATAAAATATATTATATAAAAGAATAAGATAACATCTTGAAATGTATAGAGTATCCTAGAAACAAAAAAATATAAAAGTAAGTAAAGCTCCTAGAAAGGAAGGAAGCTTCTAGATAAAAAAAATGTTTAATAAATTATATAGCCTCCTGACCCTGCCTTCTAACTAGGATTCTCTGTATCTAGAAAACCAGGTAATATGAGGACCTTGGTTCCATAACACCCAGATATAAAACAGATTCTTGCGCTTCTTTTCAGTGAACAAGCATTTGTCCCGGAACGAGAATCGAACCCGTTACCTCCGCGGTGTATGAGATATATGTATGAGAGTTTCAATCATCATCATCATAACGTTCCCACTGATAGGATACGGGCCTTCTCCCGTAGAGAGAAAGAGTCATGATGCAAAGGGAACGTCCATTAATCACGGGAGGCTCGAAAGAGGGGGGGAGGGGTTCGTAAAAAATCACGAAATATCACAAGGGGGTTATACCTGTATTTAAAGAATACATTCTGAAAGTTTTTAATATCTTATACCAAAAAAATACGTATAATAATAGTAGTATATCACCAATGGGGGGGAGAAAATTGAAAAAAAAAACATCACGTGATTAATGGCCAACCCCAAAGATATAAAGCACTTTTATATCTTACATTTCTCTGGGAACAAGGTGCCTGTCAAGTATCAACCACCACCAATAAGCATTAAAGAAACGATGCCAAAAACCAATCAGCCCAAAGAAACAAATAGATTAGATTCGACGAATGATAATATGGATCAGACATATTTTTATATGAACTTTATTTTAGAATCGTGTGCAGTAGCATTGTAGGAAGCGATTCTCTCTTCCTGAGAGTAGGTTTATGCAGCTGAGCTTGCAACTGGCATGAAAAGACCTTCGTTTGTTCGTCCTTGATGTAAACAATTTAGCACAAGCAGTAGTGGAAGCAAAAGCGACAAAACCGATGAACAAATGGAAATAGAAAAACCGCCACCAAACCCAAGACTCGTGATAAAATAACACAATGTAGACATACCTCCCGAACTAGACGACATAACGTATGTAATGGTGACGGAATGGGAATATGAAAAATCAAAAAAATTGCAATAAGTTTCTTAATGGTAACAGAATAAGTGGCAAAATTGACTGAACCCACCTGATGGAGTAAGGCTGTTTTAACAGAGTTCATATAAAGGTTTCAAATGTTTTCCAAAAGTTGCTTAGTACAGAAAACTAGACAAGTTTTCTGAAGTAAACAAGCACTAATTAATATTTTCATCAATGTGAAGTTTAAAAAACGATATTTTTTGTAGTAATTGTCCTGACTTTTGAGAGTCATTTTTAAGAAATATACTTTAAAAAAAATTGGTTCCATTCCAAATGGATGATCACACTATGGTATTAGTTTAGTAAAATGTGCATGCAAATAATAATACAGAAATGCATTGAAAATTAATAATAGATCGGAGAATAACTATATGTATATAAAAATATAATTAAAAATATGATTTAATTAGTATAAAGAGTGTGACACAATGGGACACAGTGGCACGAAATATGTTAATAAAAAATAGGTATAAAATTTTATAAATACGTAAGCTTACACATTTTACTAAACAGTCTTTAAAACGTATTTCACTCAAACACTATTAACTTTGCCAAGATGCACCCACTAACTGATTAAAGGTACACCGGGGTATTGAATTTGATATTTTTCCAAAAAGTATGTACTCATTTCCATGCTATAAAATGTTTCTGTAGAATTATTGAATATTAAAAATACATCAATACTCAACACGTTATTCTATTTTTTTTTTTGTAATGTGGTCTATTAACTGAAACGTCTAATTTGAATTATTTTTGGGTAATTAATATTTATTTTTTAAGTTCCTGCAAAAAAGGAGGAGGTTCTCAAAACGATTGTATTTTTTTAAATGTTTGTTACCTCAGAACTTCATCACTTATAAACTGATTTGGAAAATTTGTGTTGGGTTCAGTATAGCTACAATGTGATCCCATATAAATTTTATCGATAGTTGACCTTGAACTTCGAAGATTTGTACATCAGAATTAAAGTCGGTTTCTTATTGTTATTAAATGATCTTATTGATTTGCCCCTATAGATATATTCTAAAACAAAGACAGAGTACATACATTTGGGAAAATATCGAATTTATTTCCACGGAGTATTATGTTGTAACTATTAAAATTCCGTAGGCACAATGGGAAATACCCCAAAATAAAAAAGCCGCTCAACTGCCGTCTCTCTCTAGATTTATGTGCTCCATCTTAGGCCACATCATCGCTTCACATCAGGCGAGACAGTGGTCTAACATAGATCTATTAAGCGTAAAAAAAACCCAAATAATGATTATCAAACATTTAAGTTTACCATTCCATGCCTAACGAGCAAATCACACTTAAAAATTCTGCACAATATTTTACAGTAGCATTTCTTTAACGTTTTTACAAGCTTGTAACTTGCAATGTTTGGGTGAAATCTTGCAAGTTGACTCAGAACCACTTCCTCTTATCCTACAGAGTAGATTCTTGTCAAAGTCCGCTGACAATGCAATATTATGGTGACAGCCAGCTGATCTGATGATGAAGACGGAAGGTGGACAATGGAACTTCTTGACTGATAATCGATAATTGATAATTTTAATCTGCTCGCTAAAATATATTTATCTTGTCTTGATAAATATTATTTATCTACATAAATATCAGTCAGCTTTGTAAATATTTCCTCATCATCATCAGCCCATTACGTTCCCACTGCTGGGACTCGGGCCTTCTCTCATAGAGAGAGTCGGCCGTAACCGTAATCCATCACGCTGGCCCAGTGCCGGTTGGTGGATGTCAAATGTCCTTAATTTTTTGTTATTAATTCTTGGACATGCCGGTTTTCTCACGATGTATTCCTTCACCGTATTTAGACCAAGTGTTAAATCCGCACTTAACTTAAAGAAAGTCAGTGGTGCGGGGCCAGCGGGATTCGAACTCGGGTGCATCGTATCGAAAGTAGCACGTGCTCCCACTGAGCCAGACTCGCTCTTAACTATACAAATGCAATTCTTCTTCTTTCGTGTGGGTGTGGCCAACCCTGGTGTCGGAATTTTTGACGGCCTCCGACATGGCCTAACCTATTGTCTAAGATAACAACCGGATTCGAAGACAAGTGACACGGTAACGCTGTCGTAAATGTCATACAAACGGTCACCCATCCTAGTGGTGACCGCAGCGAATGTTGCTTAACCCAGCAGATCTGTTATGAACGGCTACGCTACGACCGCTATAAAGAGAACAGTAGACCTACAGTCTTCAATTGAAGATACTGTAAAATATTGTGCCATGCCATTTAAACGAAACGAATATAATGATATGAGTATCAAAACGATTGTGGTCGGTACTCACCAAGCTTTGATCTTCTGGTAAATGTAGATACACGTCATAGGCACCGGGGTCATGATGGCCACAGCCACAGGAATCACTGAAATAAAATAATTAAATATATTTCACGTCTTATGCTCATAAAGCGCGTCATTATATGCTACGTAAAAGCGGACTAAAGAGACACTTTTAAGCTCTAGGGCTGAATTTACAGAAACTGTTAAAACTTCAAAATTATATTCAGCTATATTATTAATCATCTTTAAATTCCAGTGCTTATCATGGTATTAAAAGTGGAAACGCAATGCAAATATGTAGTGAAAAAAAGTTTATGAAGAAGAACTTTTTAACGAACTTTATTTACTAACTTCGTTAAAAAGTTCTTCTGGACATATGAGACTTAATATATGATGTCTCGGGGAGATAAGCGGTATGCTTTTTATGGTATTAAAAGTTTTGGGTGGCACTGCAATTGTTATGGGCAGCCGTGGCGCTTACCATCAGGCGAACGTCTTGTTCGTCTCATCACCCAGTTCCATAAAAAAAAATATTACCAAAATAAAGGTTTTTGTAGACTTTGGGTAGGAATCACGTATCACCAGCACCAAAAGTTAATAAAAAAAAATGCCAGCATAAAAAAATTGTCTATCCATGCTAAGGCATGGAGACAAATTTTTTATCCCATGTTTTAACCGACTTCAAAAAAGGAGGAGGTTCTCTGTTCGATTGTATTTTTTTAACCGACTTCAAAAAGGAGGAAGTTTACAATTCGACGGTATGTTTTTTTATTTTATCTTTTTTTTATGTTTTTTACCTCCTTATTTCTAATTAATTCTTTTAATTCTTTATGCGTTGGGTTCAGTATAGCTACGAAGTGGTCCCATATAAATTTCATCGATATGTGACCTTGGACTTCGAAGATACATTGAAGTCGGTGTTTGATTTTTCCTAAAAATTAATCATGGGTCTGAGCAGCCGCTCAACTGCCGTCTCTCTCTAGATGTATGTGCTCCATCTTAGGCCACATCATCGCTTCACATCAGGCGAGATACTGGCCAAACATAGATCTATTAAGTGTAAAAAAAAAGTTTGACGAAAGTGGATAAAACAAGAGGATAAATGGTTTTGTCTCCGGTCTGTGCTAAGCGGGCTGGAGGAGTTAGAAAGTCGCTAAAAAACATCACATGCTTAATGGACGACCCCTAAGATTATGACTTAAAAAACGTTAAATCATTGAAAACGGTAGGTACTAGTAGAGCTGCTAAAATGTCGACTCCTCAGGACTGCGTTACATGTGTGACTATTGGGCTTGTTATATAACTATTCCTTCAGCGAGCAGTAGTGTGCATACCTGTGGTGAGATCTGCCTCGGGCTGCGGCAGTGAGAACCTCAGCATGAAGATGGCAATGCCGGTGTTCTGGATGCCGGTCTCTATAGAGATGGCAAGTGCATCCGGGTGCGGTTGCTTGAGCAGTCGCGCCACCAGGTAGCCCACTGCGTAACCCAGCCACGGGAGCCCTATTCCCGCTATTATAATCTGGAACCGGACATCAGTCAATTTCAATTATCTTGCGAATTTCAGTAAAATAAAATTTAAAAAAAACCCCCAACAAAAAACATAGAAAAAGTAAAAAACGGCTGAACCGATTTTGATAAAACATGTCTAAGAACCACCTCTACAAAACCTGCTTTCAAATAAAAACAACCGAATCCAAATCGTTTCACCCGTTAAAAAGCACGGTGCCACCGGCAGACACACATAGTGGTCAAAATTATAACACCCCTCCTTTGGCTTAGGGTTTAAAAAAAAAATAGTTTAACAGACATCTCTGAGAATTGAAAAATTAGCCCAACGTTTAAGAGATACTTTTGATTTAATTTTCGATGAGAATTCACCTAACTTAACGTATCACAGCAATGGTCGTAGAGTCATGGTAATTGACAATTTGATGTTTAAAAGTTCGGCTTTTAGTTCTTTACAGAAAATTTATAAGAATAGATTTCTCACGCAATTTGAAAGGAATAGTGAAAACTTATTTAAAAAATTATATCTCACCTGCCAAGTGAACAGATCGAAGATGTACAAATTTGTGACGATAGCAAAAATTATGATGAACAGCAGCAGGGTAGTTGAGAATCCCTTCAGGATCCTGACCATGAAGGCAGCCAGCCGCGGCGTCCAGCGCTGCATGCCCAGCCCGATGCCCAGGGGGACTATGAGCCCTACTACGAACGTAGCTATGTTCCGGTAAGGAACCTTGATGCTAGCATTGCTGAACACAACCTGGCCTAGAGAGAACAGCCACGCCGGTATTAAGCCTGGAATGGGACAGGTGCAGGTTATTCTTGCTGAAAGTTAGTTTTACTCATAAATAAAAATATTCCAAACGGGGATATTAATACATAATAAGATTTCTGTTGAAAAATAAAATTTTCAAGACAAGCTTTTAAAAAAATCGTATTTGGAACCGCGAGCAGATTAAAATGAGCCCAAACACTAGTAGTTTACGATTATCCGTCAAGGAGTTCCATTGCCCACCTTCCGTGTCCATCATCAGAACGGCTGGCTGTCACTATAATATTACATTGTCATCGGACTTTGACAATTTCAAAATCTCAACTCATAGGATAAGAGGAAGTGGTTCTGATTCAACTTGCAAGATTTGACCCTAACATTGCAAGTTACATAAAAGCTTGTAATAAATATGTAAGGATTCCAAATGCGTAAGCACTTGTTTCGTGGGTAGATCTATTATCTAGGGAACCAGGAACTATGAAGACTATGGTCCCACAACACCCAGACACGAAACAAATGCTTGCGCCTTTTTTCCGTGCACAAACATTTGTCCCTTCACGGGTATTGTACCCGCAACCTCATTGGTGTATGAGATTTGAGCCAACTTGCCCAACCACTACACCACAGAGAGTGATATAACAGAAAATATGCACTAACCATGCCATTTCCAGTTTAGAAAAAGCTTGGTATCCAAGCCATTTTTGGCTCGGTATAAATGGCTGTTTTTCGTGTACTCATAATAAAATTAGCATAATTGACAAAAGAAGCAAGCCTTTTATGGCTCAGTAACTGTCCAAAGGGGTATGTGGTATTACGTAAAAGTGTAAATCAAACGCCTTGTATACGTATCCTGAGCTGGTTGTATTTCAAAATTCCCTCCATTAATATAACGATCGCGTAGCACAAATCGCTTTCGCGTGCTAACTTGGCTACTAACGCCATCTAGTTTATTTCGGTGTAACAATTAATTAGATGGCGTTAGTGCACATAGGTTTGAGCTCGAACAGTAACAAAGCTATTTCTAGATTAGTATCTAAGCCGTTTTTAGCTTAGTAACTAAGCTATTTCTGGCTTATGAACCAATTTAATTGTGACTTGACAATCAAGCCACTTATGGCTTATTTTAGGTAGATATATTTCTCGTGCTTTTACAATAGAACAGAATTCACATATTTACTAAAAGAAGCAAGCTATTTCTTGCTGTGTGACCAAGCCACTTTTATCTTTATAACCAAGCCATTTCTGGATTAGTAACCAAGCCATTTTTGGCTAAGTAACCAAGCCATTTTTGGCTTAGTAACCAAGATTCTTCCCTGTACATTGTATAAACCACGCAATTCTGACTTGGTTTAAATGGTTTAACTCGGCGTGAGAGTTCTTTCCTTCATTATCTTGTGACCTTGTAAGCTCATTGCCCCGTACTTACCAAAAGAAGCGAGTGTAGATATGGAGCTCATTGCGAGAGACAGGTTGAGGTTTCCTCCGAGGATGAAGGTCCAGATGTTGGAGGCACCTCCCCCGGGGGACACACCCGTGAAGAACATACCCAGCCGCATCTCCGGCGATTCCGGGAATATCAGGAAACCGAGGCCGAATGACATCTGTAAAGGGGGAACAATGACAATAGGGAATATGCATGATTTGTTTAATGCATGAATCGATTTATTATTGAACTAGCTGCGCCCCGCGGTTCCACCCGCGGTTTCCCAGAATAAAAAGTAGCCTTTATGCTATTCCAAGTCTACCTACATTCCGTTTTCATCAAAATAGGTTCAGTAGTTTTTGCATGAAAGAGTAATAAACATCAATACATACAAACTTTCGCGTTTATAATATTAGTGAAGATGAGGATTTGTGCAAAGCCGCTCTTACACTCCCAAGTTTTACTTACTTCCGATAAATTTGTTTCGATGTCATAAGTTATGTGACCGCTGCGAACGTGCTTAACCTAGCAGATGTGTTACGAACGGCTAGGCGAGCTACGCTACAAGCTCTACATACTAAAGATAACCTAAAGTAATAACACAAAATAAATAGTACTAGGTAATACTCACAAGTGGCATAAACAAGAATTGTCCCGCCAATCCTATGAGTGGCCCTATAGGCCTCTTCAACACTCCTTGCACCGTGGGCCAATCCATGGCGCAGCCGAAGTTGATGAAAATCAATGACACCTACAACAAATGGAGAGTGGATTAGATTTATCCTGACCGTTCAATCTTCTTTTTCTTTTCTCGTGGCCTACCCTGGTGCCGGAGTTTTTAGACCACCCGAAGGCCTCCGATATGGCCTAACGACTGTTGTACTAGACAACCACCGGAACCGACGACGTCTTAACGTGCCCTCCGAAGCACCTCGCTCCGATGAAATACCACACAAACGGTCACCCATCCAAGTTGACCCCCCCAATTTGACCAATTTGAGTTGGTCACCGCTTCAATTTAAGCGTAGGAATGAATTGGGTAGACATGCTTTTACCGCAATACAATACAAAACAAAAATGCTCTATTGTACACCAAAAAAAAAACAGGAATTGACTAATTACTGTACCACGTTTTTATTAACTCGCTTTCTTGTCTGTCTGTCTGTTTGTTTGTTCGGTAATTTTGCAATTTTAAACAAACTTCCCGATTACATAGAGACATGACATTTTTTTCGAAGTTGGATGACAATGCAATATACAATGATAAAAATGTGTTACTTATATTAAACGACACAGACAAGGCGACGGTATGCCTAGGTATAGGCATAGACTCTAAGTTGCAGTGGGGTCCTCATATCGATGCTCTATCAGGAAAGCTTAGTTCTGCTGCATACGCGGTTAGTAAAATTAGGCAATTAACAGATATAGCTACGGCTCGGTTAGTGTACTTTGCATACTTCCACAGCTTAATGTCATATGACATTTTGCTGTGGGGATCTGCCGCGGATATAGAAGCTATTTTTATTTTACAAAAGCGGCCGGTTCGCGCTATTTATGAGTTGGGTCCTCGCGAATCATTAAGTCTTAAGAGAAACAAAGTAATGTATTAACTTTACCTTCTCTGTATATTTATGAAAATATAATTTATGTTCGTAAAATTCAAGGTGAATAGTGACCATCACAACATAAACACAAGAAATAAGGATAGAATTGCAGTACCTAGGTTTAGACTGAGTAAAACAAATAAGTCCATCATGGGCATTGCGTACGTTTCTACAATAAAATTCTAAAACAATAACGGAACTCACAGAAAGTAGATTCAAATTGCGTGTGAAAAATATTCTAATGAAAAAAGCATACTATACAGTTAGTAACTACATAGAAGACAAAGATGCATGAAACATTCCGCTTCTGCCAAGTAGCCAACTGGCTCATAAGAAACATAATATTGTCAAAAACAAAATGCAATTTTCAGGACTTGATAGCAATCTCAATTTAGATTATAGCGAATGTTTTATCAAAATCGGTTGGATGGCTAAAAAGTACGAAGATACAGCTTCTTAGTATGCGTTCTCATTTAGCTGGAAATTCTTGCTAAAATGGTCTTGGAATAAATACGACTTTGGGCTTCTTCTGTCGAAATCGCGGGAAAAAGCGAGTGAAATAAATTACTTACAAAAGTGGCAACACTGGTCACGAATATAGTGTCTATGACTCTCTCCGGACGGGTGATGATGACTGGCATGCTGTCATTAGATATAGGAATATACTCCGACCCGCGCCGCTTTGTGACTACTACGTTAGTTCGACCTGGAAATAGAAAAAGTATTTTTTTTGCAATGCCGGTTCAAGTCCCAGCCGGTGGTTGTATTTTTCCTAACCGAAAATCCTCTCGGCATTCGTTAACGTTCCATATAAATATTATAGGAAGTAAGATCGTCACAAGTTACAACATGGGTAGTATAAAATACATTAAATGTTTAGACAGCTGGACAGAAATTCAAATACACACATAAAATTTAAACATTTTTAATCAACTCTTTCGGTTTGGTGGCGACTCTTCAAATTTTTATTATTGAACTTCGTGCCAATTGTTGCTATTGCTCTGAACTAACTGAAAAGTAGGATAGTAAATGATATTTCAGTCCAGTAAGCAGACAGCAGACAGTTGATTTATTATTTTTAAATTTGTAACGAAAATGTTAGTTGTGCATTGTTCACCGAGATTAAAATTTGACATTGTCTGCAAAAGGTAGAAGTGCGTTTCTTTTTATAATTTATGTATTTATTATAGTTATATTATAATAAATGCGCGTATTATCGTTGTGGAAATTTCGCGAAATTTAAAAAGTGGTTTGTTTGATACCGTGCTAACCACCGTGGCTCGATGGTCTTACTACCTAAGTTTTTTCCCCACAATTTGAAATGTTTTACAGCACCATGCCACACTATCTACCAGGTGCTGTTGAAAACTATTTGCCGGGCAACATATCTTCAGATAATTACAGCATCTGTAGTGCAAATTTTGATGAAGCTACGAAAGCTACGAACTACGACACACAGACAACTGTGTCAGTCTTAGTCGTCAAACTTATAACACCCCTCCTTTTGCGTCGGGAAATAAAACTTTCCAGTCTTTACCCAGGAATTTCCCTGTAACTCGAAACCGGCCGGTCCACCGCCCAGCTGTGACGTCGGTGTCAGTCACGCGGTTCGTAGAGTTCCATTCCGCAGTGGCCAGCTGTTCTTGATTCGTTCCTATCGTCATGACGTCACCAGCTGCCATGCCTGTACCTGTTGACAAGAGAAGTAGGTTGCAAAGTTAATAATAATAACACTACCCGTGGCTTTGAAGGCAGTCTCCGATTGGGGCGACTCAAACTTGGTCAAGTTCAATGCCAAAAAGACCCAAGCGTGTATATTCTCCGCTAAACGGAGTCCATTTGATCTCACTCCAACTTTTCGAGATGTATCCGTACCAATTACCAACCACCTAGAACTTCTTGGCGTTACACTCACGTCTTCCCTCAATTTTGGGACCTACATTGAATCAAAGGCTCAGTTGGCTGCCAAAAAGCTGGGCATCCTAGCAAAGGTGAAGAGTTACTTCACACCGGAACAGCTGCTAAATCTATACCAAGCGCAAGTCCGATCGTGTATAGAGTACTGCTCTCACCTTTGGGATGGTTCAGCTAAATATCAACTTGAGGCGCTTGAATCAATCGAGAGGCGAGCCAAGAGACTCATTGGTGATGACGCGCTATTCGAGTCAAGACTACACAGTCTTGAACATCGACGCAGAATTGCCAGGCTATCAGTTTTTTATCGGATACATTTCGGAGAGTGTGCGTCGGAATTGCACCAACTAATTCCCCCAACCCCATTTTATCATCGGACTACAAGACGTACGGCAATACGCCACCGTTTCATGGTGGACATTCCTCCCGCGCGTACTAAGCGCTTCGCTTCCACTTTTATTATGCGTACTGCTAACGAGTGGAACTCCCTGCCAGAGTCAGTCTTTCCCGATAGCTATAATCTGGGAATCTTCAAGTCTCGAGTGAATGGGTACTATCTTGGTAGGCGTGCTAGATCGTCGACCGCATCGTCGCTTACCATCAGGTGACATAGTGGTCAAACGCAAGCCAATTAAAGAATAAAAAAAAAATAAAAAAAACCCTACATTATGAAAACCTGTTGAAGACCGAGAAGGAAAAAATTAGGTACTTTGACTTGGCCTACGAGGAAACCGCCATGCGATGTTGATTCGACGATAATTGTCCCGAGTTATTTCGGCGAACCATCGAAAATCACAAGAAACTCTTGCTATCGGTACCTACCTATAGTTGGATCAGGATCAGATGCAGAAGGCAGTACTCCTTACACGGCACGTATTGTCAGGAGGTTCCTCATATTGCAGTCCTAACCACAGATAGTAAATAAAAAAATACAACGATCACTTAAGTACATATATGCGTGCGCCTATAAGATTCGGAGTTTATGGCTTTCATAATTTTATTTAGATACCACCTGCTAAGATCACACACAAGATCGATATTATTTAAGGACGTAGCCGTGAATAACTACTATAAAAAAACATCGATTTCCATTATCTAATCATCATCAGCCTGTACGAATCCACTGCTGGACATAGGCCTCTCCCAATCCACGCCACTGAGCCCGATCCTCGATTCTTCTCATGTAGTTACTGCCAGCCACTTTACGCAGGTCGTCGCTCCATCTGGCCGGAGGGCGTCCTTCACTACGTTTGCCTAAACGTGGTCTCCACTCTAGAACTCATTTACTTCATCGGTTATCGGTTCTTCGACATATGTGACCGGCCCATTGCTACTTCAGCTTACTTATTCGATGAGCTATGTCTGCATTGATATGTAGAATATATGTCAATGTATGTCAGTAACTTTGGTTCTCTGTCGAATCACCTCGTTACGGATTCTATCCTTCAGAGAAACCCCGAGCATAGCTCTTTCCTTACCTCGCTGAGCGACTTTAAACTTATGAACCAGTCTCACAGTCAGTGTCCACGTTTCGGCTCCGTATGTCATTATCTAATAATTTAATGATATTGTATTTTCATGAAATAAATTTAAAGGTTTAGTTCACATTCGATTTCTATCCACTACTATAAGTATGTACTTTGTATTACTTGGCTTCCTTGAACCCTTTTTTAGGTTCAAGTTGGTTTCTTTAGTCCGGCGTACGGTTAACTCTTCGAAAGCAACTTTCAACTCCTGAGATCAAATAACCTTCATAAAATTATACCAGTATTATCCACCTTCTATAGACGCCTATCTGTTATGTGACCTTAGTATGTCGCTTGTGTTGTAAGACCGTATGTAACGAGTTCACATACTATCATATTAATCTTAGACTTAAGTTTTGCTTTGAGTTAGTAAACTTGTCTTTATTTAGTTAGCCACAAATTTGACCTACCTTTTATCCTTCTTCTTTCTTGTTGTGTGGCGAAGCGCAATGTCGGAGTTATAAGACCGCCTAAAGGCCTCCGACATGGCCTAACGATGGCTTAACGTTCCCTCCGAAGCACGGTAGCGCTCAGATGTAAATACCATACAAACGGTAAACCATACAATGTTAATAAATACAGTCTGTAAAATACAGTCTTAATATGAGTGACTAACTTAGAAGAAATTATTGTATTTATATTATTTTTGGAAATAAAATGATTATAGAAACCACTCATGTAAACATAGTAGGAAGCACGATTGTTCCAACCGCACTGGACCCGCCTGGTGCAGTATTTATTTAATTAAGAGGATATGGCACTGCCGCGACCAGCGAGCACTAGGTATTTGAATAATGGTTTACAGTCTCGCAGAAAATGCGTAAATTAAATAAATTAACTAAATAATAATATTTTAACTAAATAATAATAATTTAACTAAATAATAATAATTTAACTAAATTCGTAATAACTTCAGATTTTTTTTAAAATTTGTGTTTTGGGAGAAAACGTTTCTACCACACTAAATCTCAACCAAATTTAGTAATTTTGGTCTCAATTTCTTAAATGGAGAATAAACTAGGTTTGTAGGTTATCTTTTTTCTAAGTTTATGTCTATTTTTAAAGTTAACAGCTCCCAAACTTCAAAAAAAAATTTCGAGTAAATATCGAGATTTTTGGGTTCATTTATTCAAATTCTATAGGAATTATCGGAAAAATAAAAACCTACAAACCTCAATAATGATAACATCTCTTACATGTCCAAATTTAATCGATTTTGGTTAATGTTTAAGGGTAGAAAAACGTTTTCTCTTTTTGTATGAAAATTTCAGCGTGCCGTTCCCTCTTAAGTAATTAGCATGGAATTACAAGTATAGCTTATGGTCGCCAACATTTTTCTAAAAATATGCGTCCCAGCTGTGGGAACGTAGTAGGATGCAGATGCCGATATACTGATAATATTTGTCGCAGTCGGAGTAAGCCCGCTCCTCCAATACTGTACTGGATGCATCTGGTCCAATTTGGCTTATGGTTCACTCTCTCTAAGATCCCGAGTCCCAGCAGTGAAGACGTAGTACATTTTTGATGCTGATAATGTACTGATGATATTCAGTATCCGTCAGTATAATTTAAGTTTACGCAAGTGTCTCGTTCCAATAATGCGACTTTAACGACGTTGTAAAGGTTTGCCTTGATACCGTCCGGTTGGCTCTTATAAAAATATTGAGCAATCCTTGACTTTACTTTCGGATTCTTCTGAGCACCAGATGCAGAGAAGTTGAGAGATAATGTCAAGTTTCATCCATTTATTGTGTCAACGGTTCAGCTCAACACTAAAATTATTTTTGACCAGAAGTTCCACCCCCATCCTATTAATTTATTAAATTACAATTTTTAACTCGCAGGCTAACTCAAAACGTTTATTTTGTCATACCATCCATACTATACATCGCTTTGTTATGCTATTCTCGGGTAAAGATCGGAAAGGAGATCCTTAAATAGTCCTTTAAATAAAACAAATGAGATGAAAACGAAGTGTTGCTTACCATTAACTTCATTGGCTACAATGTCCAGCCTATCACGTTCTCACTGCTGAGACACAGGCCTTCACTCTTAGAGTAGGCCATAATCCGCCAGTGCGGGTTGGTGGATGTCACAATATGTCATTGTGATTAATTCTTGGACATATCGGTTTCGTCACGATCTTTTCCTTCACCGTATTTAGAGCGAGTGTTCGAACTTAAGAAAGTCAGTGGTGCGGGGCTAGCGGGATCCAAATTCGGGTGCGTCGGATTGAAAGTCGCACATGCTCCCACTGAGTCACACTTGCTCTTCCACCTAGTTATAGTAAATAGAAAATAACCTTAAAAAAAGGTAGATATATCTTACCTTGAACAGTAACATCAACATAATGCGTATAGTCCATGTTGACGGTGACAGCCTCAGGGTTGAAGGTAGCAGTCAGCGCCGCCGGTACCGACTGGCATAACACCCACAAGGGGCATAGTGCGAGCAGGTATATGATGATTAGGTGAAGAGGCCATATCGGACACATTTTGGCCTATCTCCTTTATTGTGTACCTGGAAAGAGGGGGTAAAGTGAATTGCGTTTTAAAACATACTTTTTGAAACTTACAATTTTATTTTTAATGTTTCTTTAAAGTCAAATTAAAAGTAGACTATAATAGTGACAAGGCTATGATGGTAGAATAACCAACTATAGGTAATTAATTACATTCTTCATGCCACTGAAAATTGTTTTTTGCTTATTATTTTAGTTAATATATACCGGTTAATTATATAACCGGTAAATACAAGACCTTTAGGCCAATTTTACGATTTATTGGGAAAAATATGAAACCAATTAGCTATTATTGTATATAACCAAGTTTTTTATCTTAGCCTGAGTTTAAACGGGTGTTTTATACATTAACTTTGTAGGTAACACGGCATCACGGATATGGCTTATCAATTGCATACTGCATACATTCATTAACCCTTTTAATTCAAGTTAAACGAGTTTCCTTTTATCCAAGACTAGCTGCCGCCCGCCACTTCGTGCGCGTAGGTTTTGGTTATATCGCGATTCTTCGGAAACCACGAGTTAAATTGGGATGAAAATGATCCTATGAACTGCGGGCTACAAGCTATCTCTGTGCCAAATTTCATAAAGATGGGTACAGCCGTTTAGTCGTGAAAAGGTAATAAACAGACAAATTAAATTTTTCATGTTACTAATATTAAAAATGCGAAGATTTGTGAGGATGGGTGTATGAATGGATAGATGGGTGGATCTTTGTTACTCAGTCACGGTACTACTTAACGGATGTTGATGAAATTTGGTATTTAGGTAGGTGCTTGAGGTCCAAGAAAAGAGTCTCCCCAACTTTTTATCCCGTAACACCGAGGGTAAAACCGCGGGGCGCAGCTAGTCTATAATAGTAATTAATTATAGTATTTATTAATTTAACCTACGTCGTTGTTTGCTTTTGATGCTAGAATGACGACTTTATAAAAATGCGACTGCTCATTTAAATGAAGACGATAAAACCTCGTGACATGAGACAAGACAGGCAAAACGTGTCAATTTGTTTTTATTCAACGTATAAAATAAGTAATTCACACAAAAAGTTGTGTGGAAATACCAGAACTATCAGATCTGCCGCTCTCAAAATATTCGAAAAAAAATTAGATGTTAGCTTAATATGAATAGAATAGCATAGAATATACTTTATTGTTCACTGTGTACAAAAAATGCTCTTAATTATAATGTATAAATGAGTATCAACAGCTGTGTAATCTTACCTAAATTCAATCTACAGCCACTTACACCCAGTAACTTAAATAAACTTAAGCTTTTAAATACCACAACACATTTTAGAACGTGCACTTTCAATCAAGGCTTCGCGACTACTGTCGAAAGAGGCGAAACCGCTCAACTACGATACGTAATAATACGTAACAATGTGACGTATCTACTAATACCACTGTTTATCACTATGTTTCTTATTACAGTCATATTAAGGCTAATAATCGAACGGATACATCGTCAAATTCAATATGTAGTACTTAACATCGAATTCAACCGAATCTCGTGGTGGCGGTCACGTAGAGATTATGTATCGATAATGGCGTATTAACACTAAAATATAATAAATTAATTAACCTATCTTCAGATAACTAACAAAATCTCCAAGTAGGTAATCCATATACAGTATCAGTATACGTGCGCCAAGATAAAAAAATGATTGACATGTGAATCAATGACAGCAGATGAGATAGGAATTTATACAAGGGCATTATGGATCAATCAGCATTTATTTTAGATATTTTGCTGCCTACGATCTACAATAACGACATATAATAATAAAAAGCTTTTTTTCTTACTAGGCAGGTATATGCTTGACAAAAACAGGTAAAACCCAAGATAAGCTACTCCATTATTTATGTGAAGAAAAACAGTTTTAGTTCGATATTTCAAATTTAAATAAGTAACTCATTCCAATTCCTTTTAAATCCCGTTGCACAACAAAAACAGTCCATGCGAATCGAATACAAAAGGTTGAAATTGGCCTTGAACATGACGTAGCTACGTGGACTGTATAATTTATAGGTGTCGCTCCTCAGTATGCCTACGGGAACGCAATTTTTCACTTCACCTAAATCAAGTAATATTATACAGTCACATATTGAACTCCGTTTGTATTGTACCCGATTCGTAAACTTCGAGATTTTCTCGTAGATAAGTACTATTTTGCTTAGCTTATGGGAGAGATTTGCTGATTTACCTACCTCGGAACAACGAAAAGCTACAAAAGGCCAATCCAGAAAAATACCGTATTCTTATACTTCAACCAAAACCGATAGATATCGATTGTCGGTTGATCGAGAAACTTTCGATTTATAATAATTATTCATAGGATGATTTTAGACTGCTGTAATCGCTGTAAAATAGTTCACGATCAGCATTATATATCTATCACAATAGTAAGTCACGATGACACAAATCTAAAAGTGTAAATCATCACACAGACAGGTTAACTTGATGTTTGCGCAACAAAACGACATAAGCACGAACAGTGAATGGCTCTGTCATTCTCAGACAATTCACCAAGGTCGGCTCTTTGATTGTGAGGTACTGTGGGATTATGTTGTTAAATAAGACTAGGGTCTCAACTTTAAAAACACGTATCTAGGTTTTTGTGATAGGATGTGCGCTTGAAATTTAAGAATGAAGTTGTATACTCAGTTATAGCACAGAATAATTCATTTTTTTTGTTTTTTTTTACTCTTTAGATCTATGTTTGGCTACTATCTCACCTGATGTGAAGCGATGATGTGGCCTAAGATGGAGCACATAGATCTAGAGAAAGGCGGCAGTTAAGCGGCTGCTCAGACCCGTCTCCCCGATGGTTCACCGAACATCATCCCGAAACACGACTAGGTCGTTTGACGGCATGGCTTTGTTTGGTGGGTGGTATTACAACCACGGCCAGAGCCTACCACTCCAAAGCGCGTAAGCGGGTTTCATCACGATGTTTTCCTTCACCGTTTTAGAGCGAGCGTGCAAAATTCATATTACTATGATAAGGTAAATAAGATTGTAACCTAGCGATATGTGAAGGTAGACCATAGACTTGAGGTGAAAGTCGAATTTCATATAGATAGATAATAAGTACATTCTTTATTAAAATACCACAGACAATTAAACTAACATTTAGAACGAGTGTGGCTCAGCGGGAACTCATGCGCTTTTCGATCCTACGCACCTGGGTAAGCATCCCGACTCGGCCCTGCACCAATGACTTATAGTTAAGTGCAGATTTTGCACGCTCGCTCTAAAACGGTAACAAAAAGTGAAGCAATTGGTGGTCTTATCGCTCAAAGCTGTATTCCAGAGACCTTTGCAGAGAGAGGACCAACCAACGCATCAAGGATGGTGGTGTACAATAATGTCCGTCACATATTATTTTTATACTATGCCTACTCATGCTTTAAATGAAACAGTTTCTCCATTTGAGCCATTATGATTCGCATATTTCTGTTATATTTCAAGGCGGTCAATCCAATTATTCTAACGGAATGGAGTATCAAATATAATTGAGTATTCGTGAGTAAATACACCTGAAATAAACGTTTCATATCCGCCGCAGAAGCGTCTTTGTTTATTCACGTTTGAAATTAGTTTGCTTGACCTCTACTCGAAATAGCAACATTTACTGTATTAACGACGTTTTATTGAATTGCAAAAATTCAATAAAACAGATCATTTTAGAATATATTGATAACACATAAGACTATTCTTTAGCTATTCGGTTTAAATATTATTTCGAATCATTCGAATATTCGCCTATTTCGAAATGTAATCTATCTTACATGTAGCTTGTAGGCTGCAATTTATTATCAAAATAGAAAGACAATAATCAGAATAGTGTCTCTATAAAGGTTGTCCCAGAATGTGACGATAAACCGAAAACGAAACCGAAAACCTCAGTAAAGAAAAAAACTGGGTCCTATGTGCCATGGCCATCAGGTCAACCTGTCTTGATTTGATCTGAGTGATACTTCTAGAGAATGTCATCTGAGACTGATCACATCCGATTTTTCGTCACATTCAGGTACGACGGCCGCATCATATTAGTAACATAATTAAAATGAAATTAAAAAATACCTAAAACCTACGGAGGACACTTGCAAGCAGGATCAAAGACTCGTTGAAATTAAAGCATCATTCTGATTCTATGCATCACCACAGAATAATTTATAGCATCACCCAGTAGCTAGTAGATATAAACTAATATTAATCTAAATGTCTACACTAAGAAGGAAGTCTGTACATAATCAATCAATAGAATTCTATTATATCTAACAGCAAAACAAACACCTGGGTTTATATCAGAACAATGGACACTTCAATTGGTCTCAAGTTCCCATTGTGTGAGTCGATATGAAAAGCGAATGGGATGAAACTGTCTTTCCGGTTGGACATACTGTTGAGACTACAGTGACAAAATAAATGTGAATAGATGTATTGTGTCAAAGAACCAAGAGTTATTGTTAGAACATAGCAATCCAATATAGAAAAAAATAAAACTGTGCAATAAATTGTTTTTTAGATCAAAAACCCAGCCTTACTTAACTGGGTTTTAACAATATTCAATTTTTAAGAACCTTTTTTACTAAGTTTTTTTTTATTTGTATTTTTATACTTTATCTTGCACTTTTTTAACGCCTAGCGATGTTAAACATTGCATCTGCAATCAGTTTTTATTACACACTTAAATTGTTGTTCTACCAATAATACGTATAATCCCTTATCTATTCGTTACATAAATTTTGTATCTTTTTATGGCTCCTGCGCAAATTCTTTATCATTTCTACTCAGTCAAGCAAAAAATATTATGTGAGAAACTATTAATTTATAGCATAAGACCGCTATCAAAAATAAACACCGGGTTCGCTATTCCCCCACATCCTCAATTAATTATGAGGTGGGAGCACAGAACAAATAATAGGACTACATAGTTAGGAGGCATCAGGAACTTGGATGTTTAGTTAAAGTCAGCCACAGAGATAGTAAAAGAACTACTATGGGATTATATCTTCTGTGCTATAGCTATTAGGTAGTTTAGGTACCTATGAAGTCTGTGATGTCAGTAACTAACGTCTTCGTAATACCATTCCAACGCCTATCAACTTGGCCATCGGACACCACTTCTCCACCAACCACATCTATAACTCTACTCCTCAACTCCATCTATAGATCCACGCATTACGTGACCTGCGCAGTAACAAAAAAGTCAATAGACAACACAAAATCGTAGGAATCATGCGCAGGTCCACTTTATGGCCGCTGACCTACGCACCATGTGACCTGCGCAGTAACAAAAATTGATACATAATCGTATAATGCGCAGGTCACTTGGTGCGTAGGTTAGCATAAAGTTTGGCGCGAGTTATATAATTCCCAGTGTCACTGTTTCCACAATTACATGGACCAACGCCAATGACCTATTGGCCGGCGCCGCCACAGATTATTTCATTGCCACTACAATAATTCGACAATTTGCCATTGATTATTATTGTAGTAAAGAAAAAAAGAAAGAAATACATTTATTCAAGACAGATACACGCAACATTACATTAAGCTATAATACTATACTACACATAACAAATACTATACATATAACAGAAAAATATAACACACGTAATAACATATATAATAAATACATAATATAATTATAGTATAACGGAACGTTGCGCGATGTCAGGAAAAGGTTCCGACTCAGCATAAAAACTAAGGTAATGAATACCTTAGTACTGATTTTCAGCCGGAACCTATGACCGTGACATCACGAATAGTAAGTACCTATATAAGTACTTATTCTTAATTTGCGACGAAGCGATTGCAATCTTGTACACAATCAGTTAATTTAATAACCATAACCATAGCTGATGAGCGGCTATGCAACAGAATTTAATAATTCGGTAAATCAGTAGTCAGTAACTCGGTACGTCGACCTAGTTAGCTTTAGTACAAATAACTCTAATCTAGGGTAGTAAAGTACTCTAGGGTACTCTAGGGACTAGTAAACTATTATAGCGATATTTTGAACCGAATTATTGATTTTATCTAAAAATACCTAAAATACCTTGTTAATCTTATGCTGTCCGATGAATAATTTAAGCTCAATTTGTGTAGTTTCAAAATTGTGGTCTCCTCGATACAGTCTTGCCTAGTGAGGAGACTAAATATAATTATTTGTTAGATAAAAAGTGTCTGCAATTTGTAGTATGTAATTATATAATAAGTAATTCCTAGTTTAAAATGTACCTACCTAGCAATGTAACCTTACTACCTTTATTGCAATAATAAAAAAAAAATATTTTGTATATTTTTTCATCAAAACTAATTTATTTACCTGTAATGATAGCTGTAAGAAGAAATAAATAAATAATTCAAGGCAAATCCGTTCATTTTTTACCCATCGCGTAAGAAAGTCCGATAAACGAATTACTTTGCACTAAAAATCTTTAAAAGGTTTTTTTTTAATAGCACAAACGTCCTTTAAAGTTTTTGACGATAAATTTTTACTTTGTATCCAAGATTTTTAGCTGGGACACATTATATACTCGTAAAACCGTTCCGTGACTGACTGGCAGACAACGCACAGCCTAAACCCCTGAATATAGTATCATAAATATTATGCTCCTTATAAATATAGGAAAGGCCATTAAATAAACATTTTATAATACGTTTTTTACGTCGTTTCCAGTGTTTTTGGTTAAAATGAAACTATTTTTTTCTTTATGTGCACTAATAAAGGATTTTAGGAAATTCGCTCAGGAAAACCGCGGCTTGTTATTTATAAAGGTCTATGATTAAACTTCGCCATAGGCGTGGACCGTGTTCGAGATAAAGTCCTAAAAGAAATCTGTGACTTGTTGTTGATACGCATATGGATATATACGCATTCTGTGATATTGATAAGATAAGACTATTATACGAGATAAAAATACTCTTCATATTCCATAACAATAAGCAACGCATTCGTAACAACACATAAGTTAATAATAAAGCTGTTTTCATATGTAACTGTTAGTTGATGCCGAAATTATGATGTTTGTTTTTTTGTGTGTTAAGCTCTCTATTTATTTGTTTACAACTCTACATTTAAAATGTTACTATAAGTAAGTAACAGAAGAGGAATGCGACACCCAAGACAAACCTGTTTAAGGTTTAAAAGGTGTTAGTCATATAAGAAAAGTTGTAAAATTTATATAAATAAATAAAAACAAAAAATTTAAGATTTAACATTATTCAGGTTGGATATCGTTAGGATTTAGTATTATTCAGGTAGGACATTCATAGTATTAGCTTAATCAGGTTGGACATTATTTGGATTTGGCATCATTGAGGTTAGACATTGTTAAGATTTAGCATTATTATTCTAGAATAATTCAGGTTAGACATTATTAAGATTTAACATTATTCAGGTTGGACATAAATAATATTTACTATTATTCAGGTTGGACATTATTAACATTCAGTATATTCACTATAATTAAGGATGGACATTGCTTGGATTTGGCATTGATATTGGACAATTTTCAGTCGGGGTCACATGATTTTGCGGAGTATGGAATATGGAAAAGCACCATTATCGAGAGTGAAAGAGCCAGAAACAGCTAGCCGTATTTAACTTTAATCGATGCCACTTAAGTTTACTAGTCCATTGTTGTTTAACCTTTGAGCCTCCAAGGACACAAGTAATATGAAGCGGCCACAACAAGTCATAAATAAATGCATAACTAACATGCGAACACCTAGGAAAACAGTGATGTTTACCCAGGTGTCGGTATATCAATCAAGGCACTTCGTGCAAGTTAATTCAACTTTAATAGCATTACTAATAAATTACAAGTGCAACTAAGTAAATATCTATATTATAAGAACGTAATTTAAATAGATGGTGTTTTCTATAAATGGAACAGAAGAGGTGGTAGATTACGTGGCAGCTTTTTCTCGAAACCATGATTAACACCATCAATGGAGCTAGGGTTTTCCTTGATCCAAAGAAGTTAGGGTTTTCCTTGTTCAAACTTGGTTTTAAGAAGAAACTAAAGTAAAGCGGACAGTATTTAAACAGGCATACTTAGTTTTTACTGTTTGTGTGATCCAAAATTCTTGGTCATAGGTAAGGTTTTCTTCTCGTACGGTAGGTAAGGTAGTATAAGAAGATAGGATAAGATGTCGTACTAACAAGTGAATTCAAAACTGTATGTGGCACTCCCTTTTAATTTCCTGCCCGATTCTTTTCGATATAACTTTTCTAATATTTCCTGTGTTCCTTTTCTAACATCCAAGTCATCTAATATATCAAAATCCTTCCTTATAAATCGTACCGTGCACCTGTGTAGTCAAGTCATCGGTAGTTCCTCGATGTAGTTCAAAAGAGGAAAATAAAGAGAGAGAACATAATTAGGCTGTTAGGTACCACCAGCGGCGGCTTTAGGGGGTGGCGAACAGGGCAATCGCCCGGGACCTCGCGCAACAACCCAAACAAATTTTAAAAAGAATGGATTTTTTGAAAGGAGCTAAGAGGAGTTTTTCAAGGCTTAAAATTACTAAAACATATTTGAGGAGTTCGATGACACAAGATCGGCTTTCAGCCCTTGCAATTCTTTCAATCAAAGATGACGTAGCTCATTCGTTAGATTATTGTGCTTTAATTAAAGGTTTTAGTCTAATCGCAATGGGTAAGGCCGCCGCTGGGTACCACTATGCCTACCTACACACTACCACTGGCATCTTTATAAATTTTGTGTACTTAGACGTTGATACGGGTAGGTTTTATAATTTTCATCCTATTACATCCCCGCTTTTGGGACTCGGTGCGGGGACGTACACTGGCCCATGGCGGGATAGCACTTTGGAAAATGTCACCATGTCCATGTATTTTGTGACTTCTTTTTTTTACGCTTAATAGATCTATGTTTGGCCACTATCACGTCTGATGTGAAGCGGTGATGTGGCCTAAGATGGAGCACATGGGTCTAGATAGACGGTAGTTGAGCGGCTGCTCAGACCCGTCTCCCCGATGGTTCACCGAACATCATCCCGAAACACGACTAGGCCGCTTGACGGCATGGCTTTGTTCGGTGGGTGGTATTACAACCACGGCCAGAGCCTACCACTCCAAAAAAACTCTTGGACATTCCGAGTTTCCTCACGATGCATGTACTTATTCCTACATCGTATTCCTACATCGTTTTAGAGCGAGTGTTACCTTTCTGACATACTAAAATGTGGTGCATGGCTGGTCTGCGTTCTAACTCTGGTGGTACTCGCTCAGTTTCATTATATTAGTGTCGAATGTTTCTTAAGTAGGTTGAATCGTATTCGTTTTTGCATACCGATCCGGATAGACCTGGCCAAGCAGAGGTGAACAACCGAACCGATGTCTTAGGTAGGTGCTCATATTTTTTGTTGAACGCAGAGCAACAAAACATCCTGAAGTAACGTGATAAGAAAAATTTAATTTTGAAGTTCTAGATCAGATTTTTGGTCACAGCTACTACCCTTCCTACCTGGGTTACCTACCTGCTTGAACATGCACTTATTTAAAGCTATTCAAAGCCAGTAAATAGGTAGATATGTATAGTCATGCCTAGATAACATTTAAACCATCACCATCAGGCAAACGACCAGCTCGTGTCTCTTTGTAGCATACGGTTGTCTGGAAGAGATCGCTGTTTAGTCATAAGACCGCCTATTGTACTTGTCATGTTATGTTTATCACAAGTAGATCTTCTCAAATAGATAAGTAGGTACTAGACTGACTAAGTTAGCAGTTCAATTACGTATAATAGGATTTTCAGCAAGATAATTATTCCATATAGGGGAGGGTGTTTCAATTGCCTATTAGCAGTAAGTAATTGAAGCAACGTATTATGTAGGTAGGTAAATTAACTATAGTGCTAGTTACCTGGTTGTCTGGAAGAGATCGCTTTAAGCGATAAGACCGCCCATTGTTACACCACTGTAAACATTTGAATTGTACTTTATCTCTATTTTTAAGGTGAATAATAAAGTGTTTATCTATCTATCTATCTATCTACTATATTTTATATGCAATGTTTAATATACCTTTTCAATTGTAAGTGTCAAGTAGTGTATATCAATCCTGCCTTCCTGTTCGGAAACAAGCCGTCCTCCAGCTCCGCCTTGAACAGTGTCTAGTTTTGTATGGATATATTGTTATAATAAAAATCGTTAAAAATAACATAGAGGCGGTCAGATCATCATCGGTTTCAAAGTACGACCATAAGAATGTATGTTCAAAATGTAATTCCTTCTTAAGTGCAATAAATTGTTTTCTATTCTATTCTATTCTCGCTCGTCATTCAGTTACATAAAAAAACATTAAAATGATATCTTGTGTGTGATAATAATAAGATGATAACATAAGAAGTAAAATACTACTATAAACCTGTTGTTATCTTAACATAAACGAGTTAATACGAGATAAATAATATAAGGCATCTCGAGACAAACATGTTGCAAGACTTGCGAAATGCCGTTATTTATTTACCGCGTGATTGTGGGCACGTCGCCGGCCGTCGCGTCGCTCGTCTCGCGGCAAACGGCAAACCAACTTGTTATGATGCAACCTTCTTGGATCGCATTGAAGAGAAAGTTCACAACACTATATAGGTACCTAGCGGATTCGAAATTCAAGTTTGCGCGGGAAGGCGCGTGGACTTGGCGCGCTACGCGTTGGTACTGGCTGGATTTTGGTTATGTTCCGGCGTTCCGCTGCAAATTCTCAGCAGCCAGTACTCACCTACGTAATGTTTATCTTTATCCGCTGTATGGTAGTAGGGACGGAGACTGTCGGAGTATGCACCAATGAGGTTTGTTTGTATCTGTACGGGTGTGGTCACGTGGTCGCTCCCCTCTGTTACAAGTTATATTACAAGGCTATCGAGATATCGAGTGTCAGCCGCTGTATCAAGACTATCTAGAAACGCGAGAGGTATTAAATTGTGAGGTCATTCATTCACTGTGAGACAAGAGTCCAATGCCGATGTTTAAGTCTTTTCAAGTCATTCAAGAACCGGGTATTTTTCAATATGAATAGAGAAATTATGAATGTGATTTGAGACAGCACAGAATAATTAAAATTGCAGTCATATGTATAAGAATCTCTTACATGTATGTATAGGTTTAAGCTAGAAGAACTTATATTTCTATTTCTCTAGACCTATGTGCTCCATCTTAGGCCGCATCATCGCTACACATCAAGTGAGATAGTGGCCAAACATATATGACTATTAAGCGTAAAAAAAAAAAACTTAGTCTTAGAGCAAACAGGAAGGGCGCAAGAAAGGAAAGGGCCACAATAGAATATATACATATTATTTACCTTAGTTAAAAAAATCAATTTACATAGGTAAAACATTTTTTTGCAATCTGTATCTTAATATAGTTAAAATATTAAATAGCTAAGGATAATGTGAATTATAGAGATGTAGAGAAATCGGCTATTGAAATCTGAGCCATGTGCTGTCTATTAGATGATTGAAAAAGCCTAAATGCACACATAACATACATATTTATAGGCATAAACATGAAATAGGCACACCACATAGGCAGCACACATGAATTATGTGCCATTTGGATCCTTTGTTCTATTGGAGTAACTTCAAAACATTAAAATTAGGCTGTGTTTTACTGACACTGCTAAAAAAATGCTAGGCATGCTCAAATAGCTCTGAAAGCCGCTAAGCTGAAGTAGGGTTGGACACGTCTGTCGTATGCTGAATGCGCTGTGGGCTAAGTTGACTACAGACCGGAGGCCAGACAACGCAAGGCGGCGTGGCAGACCGAGAAGGAGATGGCGGGACGAGCTCGACAAATTTTGTCCGGACTGGGCGCAACTGGCGGAAGACAGGGACGAGTGGAAATAATGGGGGGAGGCCTTTGCCCAGCAACAGGACACTAATGGCTAAAATAATAATAATAATATGCTCAATTAACAAGCAATACATACCTAGGTTAACAAAAAAATTGCACACAATAACCTTGTAGCCATTGAGCTTGGAGTATTATTTATATTTAAAACAATAGAAATAAGAAATCTTATAACCAAGTATAGTCACAGAATACTTAAAAGTATAAGCCCATTAAAATATAACATATATAATATAGTATCAGTAGGTACCATCGTTTTGCCAGTTATTCTGCCGCCAAGCAGTAGTACGCAAGCATTTCTGTGTTCCGATTTGAAAGGCATTGTAGCCAAATAAATTACAGGGCATTATAAGACTTAAGAGCTCTAGTCTCAGGGTGACGAATGCAGTGCAGTGCGTACTGCACTGCATTCTTCATCCGGCATCTTCTGCACCTGCTATAAGCATGCGTTTGCTTACCATCTGGTTAACTACATGCTCAATACCATTATGTAATATTATGTGTACCATTTATGGTACAATTTATATCAGAAACCTGATATAAATAGTACCATTTTATTAATTTTTTGAAAATAACCACCCATAAATAGTTCGGCATGCATAAATTTAGGCGAGGTTTTGTTATTTAATGTACCTCTATAACAATTTTAGGAAAAAAGGAATACCATGGATAATATGTAAATAACGACTTACATCATTCATCGATATATATATATGACAAAAAATCTACATAAATTTATTTTTGCAGACCGGTGAAGGTTATGGTCTGAACTCTGTGAGTGCATTATATAATGCATTACAGTATCTGTCTTCTAATCTGAGGAATATTCGATCTTGTTCTAGACAGAAAATTTACGAATCAACCTGTGTGGCAAGACTCAAGAGGTGGTAAGACAGCAGACCTATGATGAAGAATTATCTTACAGTTATGTTATGTAAAGTACCTATCTAGCTTAGAAAGGTGAATTTATAATTATTTAGAGTAAAATAATTACAGCAGTATTTCTTTTCATTTACCTATCAACCATAAATCAAGCTTGGGCAGAAAATAAATGTTATTAGAACTTTTTCCCAGTAAAATCCTTGAAAGTTATAGACATGTGAAACTTACGAAACAATAAAAATAGGAGTTACAGTTACTTACCTTCGAGTTAAGACCTTAAGACGATTTCAAGACACTTTTGCTTACAAAAACACAACTAAAGTTATTCAATTGTTAGTGATAGTGTACTAAAAATGCAGGAAATCACGGACAGATAAGCAGTTAAGCACTTCACCACTTCACAGTTTACGCATGGTTTACGTTACGCTAGCTCTGCTCCTCTTGAATGAATGAATGAAAATTTTAACTACAAGAAAAAAAGAAAAAATGTGAAATACTTAGGGTTCCGTAAGGAACCAAACCCTTATGGGTAGCAGTGTTGCGGAAAAAAAATTTTTGAGCGCCCACCAATTGGATCTCCTAAAACCACAAGAAAACCACTAGTTTTTTTAGAGAAAATTTAGATCTAAAATCACCAGAAAATTCGTAAGATTTTTTCTATTACAAATGAATCGCCACTAATATATTTTTTGTAAGTAGAACATGTTATGTAGTTGATAATCTGATAAAACAGGTAAAATCTAGTATCATATAAACAATTTTATTTTGTTCTTATGCTAAGAAAAATAAGCACTTCAGGTGACTTTTCCCACGGTTTCCTGGGTTAAGATAAAGCGGATCCCAGGAAAAGTATTCTATGTCCTTTTCCATGACCGTATACGTACATACATAAATAGTATACTACGTAGTCTGTGTCCAGGACTTACATGAAAGTACTTTGGAACATTTACTATTTACGAATACCAAATTTGCAATCACAGACTATGTAAGGATTAGTATCCCTACCTACATATTTCACAATTATAATAATAGCAATGGTAGGCTCTGTAGGATAGGACTAATTGTTCCCCGCGGTTTGAACCGCGGTTTTCCGGGGTAAAAAGTCTACGTCCTCTTTCAGGAAGTTTTCTTTCCGGGAGTACATTATTTGCTTTATTTCTTCCCACAAAAAAACAAAACACTAGCCACTGGATCGTAATTTTGCCCACCAGCAAACCACCAGATTTAGTGGTGAAACTCCTGTCCGTCCGTCTGTATGCCCTAATCCTTCACAGACTCATAACCAAGTACTAGTCTATGCTGAGTAAATTTGGTACAATGATTTTGACGATATAGATATAAATTCTAAAATTATAAAAAAATTACTTAATATAAATTTTAGGGGTTCTCCGATACAGGTAAAACGGAGATGACCAAAAAAATCACTGCACGTCGTCTACTGGCACCGTGCCGTCAAGTATCGTTGAAGAGGTCTTTCAATTTCCCAACTTTTCCTAATTAGTCTTCTCTCCAATTATTTCATAAAAAGCAGCAGCTACGGAACTCTACCTATCAAGTCAAGTTAATCTTCCACCTCCCCTGGGGGTGGTAGGGGTGGGTCTCGGGGTGGTCCCCTCTACCCTGGCGTAAACGCGCGGGGGCTTCTACCCCCGGGGAACTGGCAGGCCGCTGGTGGCTGCTCCGCTAGTCGGTGCGCCTCTCAGCGGCTCTGTGTTGGACCTTTTTTTTTTTTTCTCTCTGGTAGTCGCCTCTGCCCTCTTCGTCTTCTTCTGGCGGCGGAAGAATGTCGCGGGGCAGGGCGCGTTTCTGGGGTTTGTCGGGGGGTCTCGCGTGGAGGGGTGCGATGTCGTGCAGGTGGGGGTGTGGCCCGTTGTCGGCGCGGTCGTACATACGACGCGCCAGACGGACCACGAACTCCCCCACCTTTTCCACCCCGACATCGCGGGCGATGACGTCATTTCTGACATATCGCCCCGCCCCCGTACACACGCGCAGGGCGACATTTTGTACGACCTGTAGCCGCCTCCGTTGGGTCTCCGAGCATAGTGAGTACCACGCCGGAGCCGCATACGTGAGGCGGGTGCGAATGTACGCCTTGTATACCCCTACTTTGGTCCGTAGGGGTAACTTAGAGGCCAGCACCGGACGGAGGAGCGCGCGAGCGGCCTTCGCTTGGCGGACGGCGTGGTCCACTTGCGGGCGCATCCTCAACGTCCGATCGATATGGACGCCAAGGTACCTCACGGTACTCTCCCACTTGACGTCCTCGCCTCTAAGTTGAAGTGGTGGTGGCAGGATGCGTTGTCCTCCTGTGAGTAGCGCGGCCGTCTTCCCCACGTTGACGGCCATCCGCCACTTGTCGAGCCACTCGGGTAGCAGCTCGAGGACTCTCTGCACCCTGTTCGCAGCGATGGTAGCCTCCCTCGACGAGGCAAAATATGCGCTGTCGTCCGCGAACAGCGCCAGTGTGACACCCCGTTCCCCCTCCCGGAGGTGCTCGCTCTCCAGGACCGGGATGTCGTCGGTGTAGAGGACGTAGAGAGCCGGTGACAGGCAGCTCCCTTGGGGGACCCCAGCGTGGGTTGGCCTCTTCGTCGACGCGTGGCCCTCCACCGCGACGAAGAAGTCTCGCCGTTCCAGGAACGACGCCACGATTCTGGTGATGGCCGGTGGCGTCGTGGTCTGGGTGAGTTTCCACAGGAGCCCTTCGTGCCACACACGGTCGAATGCCTTCTCGATATCGAGGAAGACGCCGACCGTGCGATGGCCCCTGTTCATCTCCTCGGCCAGGAGGTGCATCACCCGTGTGAGCTGGAGCGTCGTGGAGTGCCTGGTGCGGAAGCCGAACTGCTCCTCTCTGGGAGTCAGGTGAGGCCTCAGCCTCCGCAACAACAGGCCCTCGAAGAGCTTCGACAGCATCGGCAGGAGCGTGATTGGTCGGTAACTGGCAGGCAATCGGCGGTCCTTCCCTGGCTTTGGGAGCACGATCCGAACGAACGTTCTATAGAGCTGTCATGTGTGGAGCTTGAACAGCATATTATTGTTTGTGTATACAGACCTCCATCTGGTGATTTTAAGGTTTTTGAGTCTGTAATGGAGGAAGTATTAAGGAAAACTTTTAATAGTAATAAATACCTTGTGGTTTGTGGTGACTTTAATGTCAATATACTCGAACACAATCCTTTATGCGACAAATTGCTAAATCTATTTTTGTGCTTTGACTTAAAAAACCTTTTCAATCAGCCCACGAGAATCACAAGCTCATCTGCAACATGCTTAGATAATATATTCTGTAATTGTGAATCACAAGGTATGGCAATAATAGACAACCTTAGCTCAGATCATCTTGGACAGAGTGTTATTTTCCCTTGTAAGAGAAGTAATATATGTCATGAATTCAGCTACAGGCCTATCACCACCAATCGCCTGGAACAGTTTTCACATAACGTAGACCACCAACTGGCACTTCTACCGTATAATAAAAATCCCAATGAGCTTTGCCAAACTTTGTTCGATTTGCTAGAGGTAGAGTACAAAAATATATTTAAGGAAAAAATATGTAGAGGGGGCGTCAGGCCGAAGTTTGATGACTGGGCTACGCCGGGTATTTACAAGAGTAGAAGCAAATTATATTATTTATACTCTCAAAAAAATATTAATGCAAGTAATGTAACTTTTTTGGAATATTTAAAAAAATATTCAAAAATGTTTAAAACAGTTTGTCATATTGCAAAATCGCTCCACTTGAGTAGGAAAATTAAACAAGCTGATGACAAGATTAAAGCAACTTGGAAAATAATTAACACCGAAACCGGCAAGATCAAACCTCGGGACCGGAGCTTTATCTTAAATGTAAATAATAAATTAATATCTAACGATAGCCAAGTTGCTGACGCTTTTGAAAATTTCTTCTCTAATATACCAATCACAACCACACAGCCCCTAAATTCATCTTCGACTGAAGCTTCATCTTTATTGTCTAATAACGTCAATGAGTGTGATGTAGTATTTGCATTCAGGCACGTTAATGTCCATATGATCGAGAGGACATTCAAGTTGCTTAATATAAAAAATACCGAGGATCTTTGGGGAATATCAACCAAAATTTTAATCAACATTATAAAATTGATTGCTCCCTTACTAGTTATGATATTCAACCGGTGCATAGATGAAGGAGTCTTTCCTGACATAATGAAGTATAGCAAATTGATTCCATTATTTAAGTCAGGAGATAAGAGTGATCCGACTAATTATAGACCTATTTCTATACTACCAGCACTAAGCAAAATTTTTGAAAAATTAATATTAAGCCAACTGTTGTCACATTTCAATCTAAATGGATTATTTCACGATCAACAGTATGGCTTTACTAAAGGTCGCTCCACTACGGACGCAGGAATAGGACTTTTAAAGCACATTTTTGATGCTTGGGAGAGGTCACAGGATGCTATTGCAGTTTTCTGTGACCTGTCTAAAGCATTTGACTGCGTTAATCATGACACACTAATTTGTAAATTAAAATATTATGGAATTCACGGAAAAGCTCTTGATCTTGTCTTCTCGTATCTTAGCAATAGGATCCAAAAAGTTGATGTTAACGGGTCTAGGTCATCCGGAGCTCTCACAAAAATGGGAGTCCCTCAGGGCTCAATACTAGGACCATTTCTATTCCTAGTCTATATTAACGACCTACCCTTTTTTGTGAAGGACTTATGCGATATTGTTTTGTTCGCAGATGACACATCTCTAATATTTAAGATAGACAGAACCAATAATAACCTTGACGATGTGAACAAAGCCATCTCGCTAGTTCTACATTGGTTCACAACAAATAATCTACTATTAAATGCAAAAAAAACGAAATGTATAAAATTTTCTCTGCCCAACGTTAGGGGAGTGTCTGCTCCTTCAAATATCTTAGTAAACGATAACCCTCTAGACCTTGTTGACTCAACAACATTCCTGGGCATTAACTTAGATTCTAAATTACAGTGGGGTCCACATATAACATCACTAGCTGGGAGATTGAGTTCAGCAGCCTATGCAGTACGTAAAATCAGACAGTTCACTGACGAAGCCACTGCAAGATTAGTATATTTCAGTTACTTCCATAGTATCATGTCTTACGGAATTTTACTATGGGGTAAAGCCGCAGAAATTCAATCCATATTTGTATTACAAAAAAGAGCAATTCGTTCCATTTACAACATGAAAGCTCGTGACTCGCTTAGGGAACGGTTTAAAGAGATCAACATTCTTACAGTGGCTTGCCAATACATTTATGAAAATTTAATGCACGCTCGCAAACACCTTAGCACCTTTAACAAAAACAGCGACTTGCATAATTTTAACACGAGACATAAGAATAAATTGTATGTACCAAGATTCAGGTTGCAGAGAGTTAATGGTTCGTTTATGGGGAACTGTATACGCTTTTATAATAAACTACCTGAGGGCATTGACAAATTACCAATGCGTAGATTTAAATCATTTATCAAAATAAACCTTATGAAAAAAGCATACTACTCAATAAATGAATATGTTAATGACAAAAATGCATGGCCTGTATGCCCTAAGCCCCATGATGATGAAGATTAACACATCAGTGTGTGCATGATGTTTATATTTCATTTCTTCTTGGATTGTACAATGCTATGTGAGATGTCTAATGTAGTTAGTCATTCAAATAAAGCTATAAAAATTGTATTTGAGTTGGAAGTGACTAGGTTTTACAGTCATGCTCACTCAAATGTCTTTGCTTGCGGCGGCTCTGTGTGTCGGGTTACTCCCTTCCCTCCAATATGGTTGAGGGGGGTGATGGCTGGTCCACAAGTCATACTCGTGAACGGGTGCTGCTTGCGGGGACTGGTCTGTTCTAGTCACTCCTACTGCTACTGTCATACCTACTTATATTTTATTTACACTTTTCTGTTACTGATACTATGACTATGGGACATCTCACTCGCATTTCTTGTTTTACATTCTGTTAATTCTAATTTATACGTAATTGTGCTGAAAAAAGACATCCCCGCAGAGTTTCTTGGTGCTATCTTCTCTAGCGGGCGTATTTCCGAAGCACTGGTAGAGTCAGTTTTCGCATTTCTTTTCAGCACTCAGACTTCAATTTGAGTATAGGAAAGAAATGGGTAAACATACTTACCTTTTTTTCAAAGTCATGTTAACATAAGTTACAATTTTTGACATTTTTTATTTGTATCATGTGTTTATGACCTTTAAAAGTGCACTTTTGTGCCTATTTAATAAATGATATTTGACTTTGACTTTGATCACCTTGCCAGTTTTCCATTCTCTGGGGAAGTGCTGGGTGCGAAGGATACCGTTGAAGAGCCGAGCTAGCGCTACCAGGCCCCTCGTGGGAAGTTGCTTCAGCATGACGTTGGTGATTCCGTCATGCCCCGGCGCTTTCTTCCCTGGTAATCTTCGCACGGCCCTCAGCACCTCTGCTGGGGAGATAAAGTCATTCCCCTCCAAGGGGGGTGGTGGCGAGGAGAGGAAAACGGCGACCGCTGCTTCTACCATCTGGTGGTGTGCCGGTACCGTTGCAGCTGCATCCATGGGGACTGGGTGCAGCTGGAACTGGCCCTCCAGGTGGTCCGCCAGCAGCTCCGCGCGTTCTTCGGCTCCATAACGGCGCTGGCCCGTGCCATCCAGCAGCGGGCAGACCGCCACCTTGGCCTGGGTCAGGGTCCGGTTGAGCTGGTACAGGCTAGCTTTCGTGGGGTCCTCTCCTATTTCCGTAATGCGATCGTCCCACGATTCGCCGCGCCACGCCTGTACCTCGCTTTTGAGCTTCTCCGCCAGCGTGTTGAGCTCTCTCTTTACGCGGGGACAGCGGCTGTGTGCCCAGAGCTTCCGCAGACACCTCTTCTTCCTGTGCATCGCGCGCAGGCGGAGAGGCATCTGCTCCCTTCTCTGGGTCGGTAGGGCGGGCGTCGACGCCATCTCTTTGGCGGACTTGATGCGGTCTGTGATGGTAGTCACGCATCTCTCCACGTCCTCCGCCGTCGAGAGTGGGCCGACCTCTACTTCCTGCAGCTGGGCCTGGAACTTGTCCCAGTTCACCCTCAAGCGCATCGGGCGGGGGGCCGTGAAGTCCGCCCCGATGGCGAGGGTGATAAGCACCGGGAGGTGCTGCTCGTCCAGATCGTACAGCACCTCCAGGCTGACTGGACAACTCAGGCCTTGGTGTGCCACGATGTCCAGGACGTCCGGCTGCCAGGTGGCATTGTTGGGTACATGTGTTGGGCTGTCCGGCCCAATCACAGTGTACCCATGGGTTTCGGCATCTTCGAGGAGCCGCCTCCCTACCGGCGTCACAAGTCTCGAACCCCACGCCGTGTGCTTGGCGTTGAGGTCGGCTGCCAGGAGGGTCGGGGTACGTCCTTCAAAGATGCGGCGTAGGTCTCGTGTGTCGAGGGTGGGCTGGGGGGGGCGGTAGCCAGCAAAAAGTTTTACTTCTCTGCCGGCCATGCTCACTCTCACCCCTGTCGTCCGGATGTCGGAGAACTCCAGGTGCGCCAGGTCCTCATGGACTAGGTCTCCCCTCACCAGGGCGGCCGTTCCCCTGTAGGCCGTGCCCCGGGGGGAGACTTCGTCCCGCCGGTACGTGAGGTAGTTGGGCACCCGGAGTTGGTGCGTTGGCTTGAGTTTAGTCTCGCCCAGGAGAATGACGTGGACATCCTGATCCTGAGCGAGAGTACGGAGGGCGGAGACCTTGTCTCGAACGCCCCCGGGGTTCCAGTAGAGGATGCGCAGATTGGACCTATCCATAGAGACACCCGTTTATGGAGGCCAATCCGCGCATCGCCGCATCTCGGAGCTCTCCTCCGGCCGCGATGGTAGTAAGTATATCCACCAGGATCCCCAGTATGACATACATGGGGTCCCTGGAGGACGGCGTGTGATAGGGCTGCTGCCGCGCCGCGAAGGGCGCGCCTGCAAGGAAGCCCGGTGGAGGTGCGTGGGTGGTACGTTGACTCTACCTATGCGTGTTGCAACACGCTCATCACGCACTTGACCGCATTTATTTTTCAAATTGACATTTGACTTTGATAGTTAGCAAAATTTGACAACAAAAAAATTTGTTGTCAAATGATCGCCCTAAGGGGGCGTTCAGAATTTACCACAGGGTAATAATTACACGTGTACCTCAGACTTCGAGTAGACAGCCAAACGGAGTCGACACGACAGGCCTACCCAAAGATTTAGTATAGTAAACGTCTTTGGGCCTACCCCTCTCGCCAGTTTTGCCAAACGTCAAGGACAAAAATATCCACGACGTTATATAAAACTAGTTGACGCGCATCACGCGCTATTCACCAACTGTCGTAGCGGGCGAAAGAGGTCTTAAAAAAAATGCCAAGTTGCAGCATATATTTATGCAAAAAAATTTCAAGAACATCAAACTACACCAAGGATAACGTAACTTTTCATCTGTATGTATTTTTATATCTAATAATGCACTAAAATAGCGAAAATTTGAAAATTATTGTCAGACACATAAACTCACATAGTGTTGCAACTAAATCGAAAAAGTTATATTTCGGATAAAATTTTTAGCTTATTTTCATGTATCTAGGCGGCCAAAGATCTGTTTTCCTGCACGTTATAAGAAAGTCAAATGAAACTGAAACTATTAATAAATATTGTTTTACATTACAATTTTATATACCTACATTTTAATTTGGTTTTCAGCGTGTAGTATTATACGTTCCAGCTCTGATTATAGGGTATACAGGTGTGGCAAAAATTTGGGACCTCCAGGGTAGGTACCTTTTCTCTTGCATTGAGAAAGTTTTGTCCTTAGAGTGGAGAAAATATAAACAGCATTTTTGGTATTTTAAAAATTTTGCTGCACATGTATACATCAAAACCGGTTGGGTTGGTGGTTGGCGCTTTCATATGGGAGGTCTTGCGAAAATGGTCTTTGAAATAAGACGACTATATTGTCTGTCGTCTACGCAGGCGAAGTCGCGGAAAAAATTCGAAATTCGATTCGAAAAAATCGAAAATAGGCACTTATATTATTTGAACGGTAGCAACACAGTAAAAAAACCGGAGTGAAATTAGTGCTGGGACAGAACCAATTTAGATATCGATAAAAACAATATGTTTAAAAACATGTCGATAAAAATACAATTGTTGTATTACACTTTTATGACGTTTAAAAATGCATCGTGCCTGTTTAAATGATATTTTACTTTGACTTCTATTACAGTTCAAAATATGTTAATGACATTAAGCTTTGGGCATGCTCAAAACATTCAAAATACCAACCTTTCTAGTTACTTTATGTCCTGATATTTAAGCTTGCACTTCAGTATTATAGTTGATTCACTGATTTTTAAATGACTATATTAAGCCATTTTTTTACCAAAAATATCAGTCAAAAATTATTTTTCATAACTGTTTTGCAAAATACAATTTTGACATTTGTTTGTTTACTGTATATGCTTGTGGCGACATCTGCGATAAAGTTTGCCTGTTCTTCCCTATAGGGTAGGAATAATGGAAGAAAGTATTGCAAGAACTATGTGCCTCGCTAGAATGCTTCTCTAAAGAAGCATATACATATACAGCAATAGTTCTTGCAATGTTATTTCACGTTATTGCAAGTTTTATTTTAAATCATCGCCTATAGTAATAGGGGATCGGACAGTAATCGAGAAAAAATATAAAATGTAGTTAGAACGAATGTTTATCGAACCAGAAAGATCGTCCAATCAATATTTTTGTGAAATAATAATGATTTATATTTTTAAATCAAGAAATAAAATCTAAAAATTCTGACTATTTTAATCTGTTCTTCGTCTCATGCGAAACACCAATCACAGCGCATGACGTCATCCGTAGGCGGATGACGAGTGCCAAGCTTGTGTTGTGATTACTTTTCGTTTTTGCTTTTCATAAAATCTTACAATATTTAGAATTAAGAGATAATAAAATAGTCCATTAATAGGTGCAATTCTCCCAAGTGATCATTATCTCTTTGCTTACAACTTGTTTTGTACAATAAATAACATGGAACCAAGCTATATAAAAGCCGACAATAGAACTCTGCCGAGAGTGGATATATTGATGGTATGATTGCCTCAAACTCGGACTTCTGTGCTGCTGAATTTCGAAATGTTAAAACATCTATGTAAGTATTTCAGCTATTCTTCATTTGATCTAATTTATGTGAGTATGGAAATAACAAAGGGAAACATAACCTAAAAAGTGTAGGTTGTGATAATTGATGTAATGTTATGTCCTTTTTATTTTTATAATGACTTACTTTAATGTTTTACTTTTGCGTCTTTTTAGATCAGCGAGACAATCATACGGGGATGATGCGATAGGATACGTCCAACTTCGGCGAGATATGGATTTGTGTACGATCAAATGTAAAGTGTGTCCAGAGCACAAAATTCGTTCAAAGGCGTATAATGCGACTATGATAGTAAATGAAAAAGAAGAAAAAGTAGTCACCGTTCAGTGTCATGACTGTGCTGCATCAATGGGAGGTTGCAAACATGCTGTCGCTTTTCTGATGTGGGTCCACAGGAGAAGTGAGGAGCCATCTAGTACTGAAATACAGTGTTACTGGAAGAAATCTAAACTGGCTCAGATTGGTACCAATGTTAAGTATGTTACTGCAAAGGACCTTTCATCTGGTAAAAGAGTATCTTCTACCCAGACTGCTCCACACAATAATATGCTGGAACAATTTCTCCAAGCAGCTGCTACCCGAAATGTCACAAACTGTGAATTATTGAAATATAATAACTGCAGAGACACATTTTTGGATACAATAGCTCAGTATTTTATTGAGAAAAACATTAAACTGATTGAAGAAAACTCTCGAATGCAATATAAGAACAGGTTGTGGCACGAGCTCAGGTATGGGCGTATTACAGCTTCAAAATCCTACGAAGTTAGCAAATGTCATACTGCAGATGGGTCTTTAATCATGGGAGCCAAGACCCCAGACACAAAAGCAATGAAGAGAGGTCGGGAATTAGAAACAAAGTGAAAGAAACAGTGGAAAAAACACTTGGCAAGAAAGTGAAGACCTGCGGATTATTTATTTCCTCACAATACCCATTTATAGCTGGTTCACCAGATGGTATTATTGACAATAAAGTATGCGTTGAAATAAAATGCCCAACCAGTGAGAAAACATATAAAAATTATTTGAAAGATAATAAAGTGACAGAAAAATATATGGCACAAATACAAATTCAAATGTTTGTTACAAATTTGAAACATTGTTATTTCTGTGTTGCTCACTGGGATTTTGAACTCAACAACCATGTTGAAATGTTATTAGTAAGCTATAATGAGGCCTTAGTAAAGCACTATATTTCAAGTTCAACTCAATTTTGGAAAAAAAATGTATACCCTATTCTATATGAAAGTTCAAAATAAAATATTTTTTTTACATATTCAATGGTTTTATTTATTAAAGTTAATATTAGGTATGTACACATAATAATTCATAAATAAATAACTCCTATAAAGTCCTTTCCTTTTTCTCCATCAGCTTTGTACAACCAGTGAGGTGCTTCCCACTATGGAATCAAAGATTTGACGGTGGGGACTATGAGGCTATGGAGGATGCATGGTGACATAGTACTTGTGGAAAACTGTAGGTTTCTAGGTGATTTTTTTTTATCTAGTTGTACTATAAATGGTTTGAGAATATTAGCAATGATTGGTATATTTTTTTGAAATACTTTGCCTGCATATGATGTCGATATTCCAAATTGCAAGTTCTGAAAATGTTGTATTTAATCTAATTTTTTTCAAGCATAGTAGTACATGGTCTGTTGGAATGTTGGTGTTTCCTTGTACTAAATCAACCAAAAAGAAACAATCCTTTGTTATGCGTATATAAAAACGTGGTTTGGCTTCAATTTTTTTCAACATATTATTCAGGGATTGCTTTGCTTCTCTTTCCTGTTCTAGTTTAGCTTCTTCTTTGTTTAAGCTACTACTGTCAGATGGTATTTTACACTGACGATTGAACAGAAGGTGATGATGGTTGAAATGATATTGATGGGGTGTAAAGTGATATGTCACTATCAGATCCATCGATGAATTATCTGTTTATTTTAGACACACTTGGTCTTGATAGCTCTACTTGTTCTTCTACTTTGAACGGAGATGTCGATGTGGTTGTTGTCCACGTTTTAGATGGTGATGTTGCAATGTTTTTGGATTTGTTATGTGTTTGTGTATACTTGCTTCTGAAGTATTTACTTTTAAAAACAACTTGTACACCTTTATCTTGGCTTTTTGGCTGTTCTTCTCTTACAAAGTCAGTTTGTAAATCTAAAACAAAGGTAAATTGGTCATTATTGTTAACCATTCCGAAAAAGGTATTGGTTCAAATTAAACTAGTAGGTATTTAGCTAGGTACTTACTAAGAGACTGAGTTGTATTTTCTTTTTCCATATTAGTCTCCAGTTTAATTTCTGCAAGGGCTTCTTCTATTAAAGACATTCTTTGCCTTTTGACAGCAGCGGGGCAAGATGTACTAGTAGTTGATGGCAAACTTCTTTTCCTATCAGTTTGACATTGAAATTTTGAAGGAAGGCATCCAGGTTTTATCATTATTTTTTTACAAAGCCCATAATATGATATCGCATGTAATTTTCCATATCATTCGGCAGCTATAACACAAATTACAAATTATTTAAGCACTTATACTAAACTTCTTACTTGTAAATATAACCTATACATACACAAAAGGAACTTATTATTTTACACACCGCTTAAATTCTATCTAAAGGTACTTACATCGAAGTGTCCTCACAAAAGAAAATCGCTGATGTTATAGACATCCCTTCGTGTTTTCGTCTTGCTAGATCCATCCATTTTTTTCGCATTTCTGCTTTTCGTGGTACATCAATGAATAATTTATTTGGAGTAGCTATAGAATTATTTCTACATTGAGGTACTGCACACCAACGATATGGTTTTCGTTCCATTCCGACAATTTACTCAATTTAGTCCCCAAACTTCACAAAACGTATTTATTTAAATCTCTTTGCAAGTTTTCTTTCGTAGAGTTTGAGTTTGACGCACAGAACAATAATACTGGTTTGACGTTTCGGCCAGCGTATGACGTCACACACCGGAGGTGACCTTTTGCGCGGCAATAATTGAAATATAATATTTAACTTTAATTTTAGGTACTTTTAGAGCTTTATTTAATTAAAATGGTATTTTTCATGGCTATATATATTGATTATGGTTAATTTAAAACACTTTCTGAAAAGTTGTCCGATCCCCTATTACATAGACTATCATTATCGTTAGTCATTACATAAAAGACAAAGATGCATGGAACATTCCGCTTGGCAGACAAATAGCCAACTGGCACATACAAAAACATACATTTACTGGAGGTAGGTTTCTCGTATGCGAGAGGCCGTCTGGGTGGGTACCACCGCTTTGCCAGTTATTCAGCCGCCAAGCGGTAGTGCGCAAACATTACTGTGTTCCGGCTTGAAGGGCATTGTAGCCAGCGAAATTACTGGGCATTATGAGACTCAACAGCTAATTGTCTCAGAGTGACGAGCGCAGTACAGCGCCGCGCAGGATTTTACAAAACAAAGTTCTGGATGGTGCTGTTATTGTTATGGGCTGGCGTATTGCTTACCATTAGGCAAACGACCAACTTGTCTCGTCATTCAGTTACATAAAAAAAAAACATGATATATAGTATATTTTATGTTTGTTTAGTTTGTTTAGTCATTGTAATAATTAACGTTCATAAGTGCGTTTGTAATGCCAAAAAATAAAAAAGAACTTTCGATTTAACTTTGATAGTTATTATTCTCTTGAGCAACAGAAAATGTCATTTAATAATTCTGTTTTATTTTATTTTTATGTGTCTTCCATGCCTTTAGCAGAGTTTATCGATAACACAATATTGATAGTATCAAGCATAAAGTAGTTTACGTGATTGACGTTTAAATATCGTGTACCGATAGAACGTCTCTGTGTGTGAATGTGATTGCGTAAAATTTAAGCTAGTGTTTGCTTCTTTTGTTGTGTGCGTGCATAGCGACGTGATTGATAAATGCGTTAGTAGTGATCATTTAATTGTGTGCGTTTCCTCGTCCCTCACCGAAAATGACAGAGTTTTTGTAATGGGAATGAGTGCGCGTCACCAATCCAGGCTGGATACTTTATCTGAGACCTCAGAGGAATAACACCTGAGATATGTAGGTATGTTTGTCTTTGTGTACATACGTAACAGAAATCACTCAGGTGTACTTTGACATTTACTCTGAGTCGTTCGGTAAACCAATCGGGGAGAATCAGGAGAATGTTCGAGTAGACAGCCAGATTTATCTGAGGGGAGCTCAGAAGAAGAACATTTCTTGTGAGGAGGGGAGAGTAGAATAAATGTTCACTTGACAGTTTGAATATATTCACCGTTGAACTCAGATAAAGAAAAGCAGGTTAGGTATGGTGCCAAACGTTTCTCGCTAGAGTTTATGTTCCTTGAGATTGGGTGAATTTCTTTATCTTTGGTGAACACCTTCGAGTAGACAGCCAAATACTATAGTCTGGATACTTTATGGCGTCACCAATCCAGGCTGGATACTTTATCTGAGGTGAACACTTACCGATTTCTGAACGCGAAATAAAGGGGATAACAGCATGAAAAATCACAAGGAAAAAAGGCATTTTCATTTAAAAAAAATAGCAAATTAAATCGATTACCTAACGAGTAGAATATCGTTTATTATGAAAACTGTGTATAATAATACGTTCTAGCCATTGAGGAACTAGACCTCAATGGTTCTAGCTATAGCTACTGTTAACGTTTATTACCTGTGGCAAAAGATACCGTCAAGATACAGCGCTGCGCTGCCAAAACGAACCAAAAGGTACTATTTCAGTACTATTTATCACCCAACCGTACCTCAGCTCCGACCGTACTTTATTGTCCCGTTAACTATTTGTGTATGAAATCTTTACCTTGTTAGTTTAAGCTGTACTTTTTCACCTGCTATTTTTTTGCTCTATTCTCTTTCTTTTTATTTGAATGCCCTGTTTCGTAAGAAGTTTCGCTGTAATAAGTTGGTACTTTTGTACCTCTTAACCCATTGATTTCCGCACCATAGCGTTATCGTATCGGTGGGAGTGTCGCTTCTTTACGTTTTAATATTTAGTTTTCTTTGATTATACCTAAGCTGCGTACAAATTTTCTGCGCTCGCTCCGCTCGCGTACCTAATGTACATAATGTGTATGTCAATCATAGACATTTAAAAGGGGTTTCTTTATTATATTTTTCATATTTATTGGTATTTCTTGATTATATCCTTAGAGTACACGTAACTATAGAGCGCGCGTATCGTACTTCTCGCGTAATGCACAGCGTAGGTAAGTAAACTATATTGATAGATATGTGGCAAATAGTGCTGGGCAATAATTGTCCGCCGCGCCGCGCCGTGCCACGGTTTCTATTGTTGTGTATGTATGTTATGTCTTGTGTACCTACAAGTGTATTTTTAGTAAGTGAAAATTATTTATTTTAATGTATGAATGTATAAGATGCATGTGTAGCACCTATATTAAATATCTTTTGGAAATCTAAAAAAGAGGTAAATAGTTACTCATATTGTGTGGTGCAAAATCATGTCGTAAGATAAATGTAATACCAACTTTTTAAATTCACGATCAAAATCAACTTTCCATAAAAATCATCATCAATCATCATCAGCTAATGTTTTTTGTGAAATTCAAACATTGTTAAAAAATGTGTTTTTCATTTGAGATATACATAGATACATAGAAAAGTGATTCCTTCATACATCCTTATAAATTGCATAATCTGTACAACTGTAGGTAGGTAGTTACTTTTTATAAAAATGAACTAAACACTCAAATCTAAATTTTTAACATAATCATTTTATTTTATTTATTACTAGCTGACGCGACAGACGTTGTCCTGTGTAGGTAGGTATATCCATCGTTCGAATCGTGAGTTATGGTCTTGAGTTCATACAAAACCCCAAAACAAAAAAAGCACTTTCAGTTATTCCCGACTTTCCCAATTTTCCCGACAAGCTTTCCAATGTTTCTTTCAATAAAACCTAATTTGGCATATTATGAACATTAAATAAATTGCCGGATCAGTTTAGTCGTTCTGAACTCAAGTGAATTAATTTAATTTTTATTTATATAGATTTCTAGAATTTTAAACCGCAAGCGCAGATAATTTGCCGGTGTAAACTATTGCTCGCCATACTCATAACTCATAACAAACATCATTATCGAATAGGCCGAACGCGTTACATCACTATTTGAGTCGGCAATCTTAGCGGGGTTGCGGGGCAGTGCGCGCGGTACTTGTAGCCCCGCGTCTCACGTCTAGTTCACCCCCGCGAAACGAAACGAACTTTGAACTTAAAAGTATTAAAAATTGGCTTACCGTCGAAATGTGATGTTAGAATTCTGTTTAGTGTATTTCCGAGTGTCGTTTTTACAAGGTTTTATTGCACATTTAACCATTTTTTTAAGATAAATAAATAGAGCTAAGAACTCGCAACGGGTAGTACTCGTAAGACTACTAGCGCTTGCGCACAGGACGATGCTATCATCTGACCCGTGCATACTGGTCACAATTAGGAACACGCGCTCTATACCTAGTAATGTTAACTCAATGATTATATCATAATCGTAATTTATTGTCTTAATCGTAATATTTCAGAAAGCCTGCAGTTCCAAATCGGAAATTTATGCTGGCAGCACTGGCCAAAAAGCTACGCCGACGCACGCACGTCAAGTCAATCAAAAAAGTAAAAATTGCGAAAACCTTGCGAAACAGCTGTGTAATGTGTTGACCGATACCACAAATAATATTTTGGTTGTTTGTGGGAAAATTAAACGTTGTTATTACTGCCGCGCCGTGATTCATGACCAATCGCTGTCGTTCGGTTCCGTTGGGCACACGTGTGGGAAGTGTTAAACCGATAAAATATTGAATGTTTTATTTTTGATAAGACGCAAGAATGTCGATAATGGAGAAGCGTGAGGGCAAAACGGAGTCTTTTTCGGGGAGCACCCAGGCGCTGCAGGCTGTGGATGACGAAAATGCAAAGTCGTGCTGGGTGTGCTTCGCTACGGAAGCAGACGACAGATTAGCGGCTTGGGTTCAGCCCTGCAAGTGTATTGGGACGACAAAATGGGTGAGTAATGCACTTTTGTGACTGCAGTTTATTTAAATCATTGTTTGTTACGACCGTGTTGCGGTACAATAGGCAAAGTAGTGTTGCAAGCAGGAGTGCAATCCTTCCAGGATATTCGGATTTTAGAATGATGTTTGATAGCATTGCAACAAATATTAAAAAATGTTGGCATTAGTTACATTAATGTTACATTCAAGAACAATAATAACTATTATTATCTGAATGAGCAATTCCCCAAAATTATATAAATAAATAAAAATAAAATAACAATGAAGTATCTTGCGATTGTTCTGTGCCCAAGAAGAGTAAACCTACTCCAACTTAAACAAAATTAAGTAAGAATGGTGTAAAACAGCTTACAGATTCCAAGTTGTCCATTATGATTTGTAATTATTAATAAAAAAAAATTATTGGTAAATGGGCATATATTTGATGACATCTTGCCTGATGGAAAGCGAAGATGCGGCCTAAAATGGAACACATTGCCCATTTATGTTCCTCTCTGCTGGTATTGTTGCTGATTAGATTTCCCAATACTAAATGGTTAAGGCATTTATAAATAAAAGACGAAGGTGTTTGCAATAAATAAAATTAAGAAAATATCCAATACAGATTAATATAGCAAAATTGATAATTAAATTCTACGGCAATATAAGTGACAAGGAACTTCTGAAGTAACATACAAACAAAGTACTGTCATACTGATGTGCCTCCCACCTCTAATAAGTTAAAGGACTTTCAAACTTGTATAAAATAATCATTTTATGTTCTCTAAACTAGATTTTATGTACACTTAAATATTATATACATAACATAGCTTGCAAGTCTGGTTTAAACATACACTGATTTATTTATTAGCACATAACATTTTAACAACATTAATTTTTATTACAATAGTAATAAAAAATAATACAATACAATTCAAAATGCTTCATTGTACACCAAACAAATATTATCAGTAGGTACATGAAAAATACTTACAAACTAAAGTACAAAGGGCAGACTTATAACTAAACATTTTAAATAATGTTATTTAATATAACTTTTATGATAATTAACACAAAAATATAAAAAGTTAGCAAGTCATAAGTTAGTTCAACATGCAACAATAATTTAACATCTTACTATTGTTTTATCAAGTGAGCGATCAGTGAATATGTTGTCGCTTTTCTCACATTAAATATTAATTGCGTCAACTTGATATCAATGTTATGGGTCAGCTTAGATTTTGTATGAAAATTGACTCAAAATAACTTTTCATAAACTGATAAGCAAGCATTAGACCACAATATCACCTGATGGAAAGTGATGATGCGGTTTACGATAGATTGTGCTTGCCTAGAATATACTGATTCAGTCTGGACTAAATAAATATGTCCAACGCTCACATACATACCAGATCAGGATCCCTGGATACAGATAATTAAGGGCCCTGGCCCTTAACTAGGATTATCTGTATCCAGGGAACTAGAAACTACGAGGACCATGGTTTCACTTGAAAATACCTAGACTATAAATACTAGGAAACAAATACGGTAACATGTCCTACTCCTTAGCCGTTCACATAATGAAATCAGTGGATAGCATATAATTTTTCATCTGTTATCTATTTGTAACAGCCGTTCCTGATTAAAATTGCAATGTCGTATATTGCACTCTTGTCCCTGAGGAATCAGTTACAAGACTCATTTACCCAATAAAACACTTTTAACTACTCAGCATTTACAAGCGTCTAGTCCAAAGTGTAAGAAAATAATATAGTTTTCGAGAGGTATTATGCATTTGCATAAAAATTGCTCTTTTGACCATCTTATTATGGCTGTTGCAGACGGTATTAAGTGCCTTACTTCCAGCAATATTTACACAGAAACATGCTTAGATAAGTACATAATTAACACTGACATTTTGATCTTAGCACGACCATGGCCCTCATAGTTCCTAGTTCCCTAAATATAGGGAATCTTAGTAAAAGGTTGACGTTGCTTATTTATGTGTATCGAACATATTTTTATATATTTCCTTATGCAAGGAGCAATGCCCTTAAGCAACGAAAGGTAGTAACATAAACATGTCACATGAATCAACAAATATTGATATTGAATGCAAATTTACTTTATGCACTCAAATATTGTTAATAACAGCATTATAAAGATTGAGAGATATAGTCCTTGTTGTCTACAAATATTGATACAGCAATAATGTCCAATAATCACATACATAGATCCTGACCCCTAAACAAGATTCCCTGAAAATGGGGAAGCAGGAACTACGAGGACCATGTTCCTACAACACCTAGACAGCACTGGTCCTGGAGCGGGAATCGAACCCGCAACCTTCGCGGTATGATATTTGAGCGAAGTACATCACACGGCCAATGTAGCTTAAGTATGGAGCGCGCCTGTCCTGGTAGCGCTCAGCTCAGATATATTATATAAATAACTAAATCGGTCACCCATCATAACAAATGGTGACCGCGGCAAACTTTGCTTAACCTATTAACGTGGCTTAGCCAAACAGATCTGTTACAAAAGACTAGGCGAGCTACCCTACGAGCGCTACGAAGGTGGTCTTACAAAGTAGGTAGGTTACCTATCTGTTTTGTTGATGTCGACTGTAGAACCTTTTGTTACAAGACTGCAGTTTTGTTACCTCTTTGTCCCATTGTCCAATCACACATAAACAAAGTATCTCATGCTGTAAATTCAATAACAAAATGATCAATCATGAATTACTCACGCATAGGGCATTGCCCTGCGAAGGGCATATACAATATACAAAGTACCACGCAGCAGAAACAAGCGTCAACAGAATATTGTCTAGCCAAGATTTTATCAAATGTTTTATTGATTATTAGTATAAAAGTGAAATTCCAAGCAAAGTGAAACTTAATTCTATGTTTTTATTTAATTACATTGAAGGTACTTTCATATGCTTAAGTATTACCAAAATTAATTCAAGATCTCTCTAGTAATATTACTGGGCATTAGAGAATCGAAAGTTAACATCTTAGAATGACAAGCGCAATGCAGTGCCGCGATTTCGATCCAACTCGATTTCGATGAACAAGACATTTGATTCAAACTTTTGCTCATCATTATCATCAACCCGTTTTCGTTCCCACTGCTGGGACCCGCCTTCTCTCATAGAGTATGGGCCCAGTGTGGGTTGGTGGATGTGACATGTCCTTAAATTTTTGCGATATATTCTTAGACATGACGGTTTCCTCACGATGTTTTCCTTCATCGTTTTAGAGCGAGTGTTAAATCCGCACATAATTCGAAATCGAGTGCGTCGGATCGAAAGTCGCACGTTCTCCTACTGAGCCACACTCGCTCAAACTTTTGTAAGAGAGTAAAGTCCAAGTCAGCACTATAGAATACAGATTCAGTAGCCGGGAGCGTTGTACTGCGAGGGTCACTCAACACGGTATGTGCTGATATTTGCAGGCCGGTTTCCTACCTACGCATTATGTGAAGTTCCTCCTTTCACAACAAAGAACATTCATGGTCGTTTTATCTGCAGTCTACAACGGAAAACAATGTATTGATGCCGCTTAGATAAAAACACCGCATAGACACCGGTGATCTCATACGGCGTTTTTACAAGGACTGCATAACAACTATCATTAACAGTTGAATAAGACTTTTGGAATAAAAATTGAAATAGAACTGCCTACCAACGGAGTAAGACGATGAGGACAGAGGCGACAGCGACCACCACACCAGAAAAAGGTCCAATAAAGAGCTGTTGAGAGACGCATCGGCTAGCGGAGCAGCCACCAGCGGCCTGCCAATTCCCCGGGGGTAGAAGCGCCCGCGCGTTTACGCCTGGATAGAGGGGACTATCGTGACCCACCCATACCACCCCCCAGGGGGGGTGGAACATCAACTAACTGAAGATAACGGGAGCAAACTACGTAGTAACTAGTAAACGGGATTTATTTGCTATGCGAGAAATTGCTTCATCGACAATTCCACATATCTTCATGATCATCAGCCCCATTACGTTCCCACTGCTGGGATACGTGCCCACAGAATAAAGTACTTCGTATCTCATAATCCACCACGCTGGCCCAGTGCGGGTTGATAGATTGATGCATTGTTGGAGTGATGATTGGATGACTGGATGGGATGCGAATTCTTGGACATGTCGGTTTCGTCGCGATGTTTTCCTTCACTGTTTTGGAGCGAGTCTTAAATCCGCACATAACTGGAGAAAGTAATGACTTAGTGCGCGCACGAGATTTGAACTCCGTACATACCCAATTTCATCAAAATCCGTTCAGTAGTTTTCGCGTGATCCGTCCATCCATCCTCAGAGTTTTTCACCAACTCGACACGACGGGCTGGACACGCGTGTGTCCAGTCGGTGAAACTTAAAATAGGTATAACTTGTTATTTCGTCATCTGCACACGTTAAGATTTTCAAGCGTGTCCCGTGAAATTTGAAAAAAAAGTCTTTTTGTTTCGCCAACTGGACATATGAGTCAATTAAAACAATTATCTAAAATGTTCTCTCAAGTAGAAGAATAAATTAATAATTTAAAACTAATTTTCTATTACCTAGATTAAAATTATAGACCAGCATAGAGTTGCGAATTTCGAATATTAGTAGAGTCAAAAATATATTCCTTATAAATTCACAAAAAATAGTTAATAATTTTACAACCGTATACAAAACATTGATCTGCGTGACTGTATTTTGTAGTGAATTCGGGTGAACTCCCAACTCGTGTCCAGTTGGCGAGACCATAATTTATTTTAAGATTCACTATCTGGACACATACAAATCTTAGCTTGACTAGATGACGAAATAACAAGTGATACCTATTTTGAATTTCACCAACTGGATACACGTGTGTCCAGTTCCTCGTGTCGAGTTGGTGAAAAGCCCCATCCTCACAATCTTTTGCATTTATAATATTAGTAAGATTATAAACCCGGATTATATAAAAAAGCGCAATAAAATTATACGACACAGTTTTATTGTAAACAAACAGTATCTTGAGATAAATATTATCAATACTTTGCAGCAAGTATGTTTGTCACCTGAATCATTAGAACTAATAACCTAATGAGACAATTAAATTGGCGATAACAATATAATATTTATAAACGATATTTTAAAATGATAATTAAGTATGTCAATCGACAAGCTATATCAGTTTGATCAACTTACTTAAAACACCTATTATTACACCACAAGTTATTCAGGGCTCCTTAGGTTAGGGTTCTAACGTATGTCTACGTTTGAACATAACTTCTAGGGTAGGTACTAGTAGTCCGGTCAATTTAGACATTCGAAGTTACATAAAATCCCAACAAGCTGAAAATCAGTAAAATTGTTCAAAACATAATTATAAACAATGTTTAAAAGTTCCCAATCTTTCCCGTGTATGGAAAAAATATATATTCAAGGTCAAAGGTCAAAAAAAATGAGTTTTTCGCGATTTTTAGCAACAAGTACCTCAGACAAAAATAGTAGATCATAAAATTATCTATAAAAAATGTATCAATACTTTTTTTCTTACGAACCACAGTTTCTGAGATATAACGACTCAAAAAGTTATAAAAGTTGTTATACCAAAATACGATAACTACAAGTTGAGATAAACTTTCACCACTCTGAATCTGGGTAAGGGACCCTAAATATGTGGTGTAAATAATTAGAGAAGCAATGCCAAAATCCCTCAGGTGTCATCTATCCCATTTCGGAGAGAGTGCGTCAGAATTGCACCAACTAATTCCTCCATTCCCTTCATTATCGGACTAAAAAACGTACTGCAGTAAGGCAACGCGCCACCGTTACATGGTAGACATTCATCCTGCGCTCACTAAGCGCGTCGATTCCACTTTCATTATGCACACTGCCAGCGAGTAGAACTCAGTCAGTATTTCCCCATAGTTACAATCTAGGAGTATTCAAGTCTCGAGTGAACAGGTACTATCTTGGTAAGCGTGCTACATTGTTGACCGCATCGTCGCTTACCATCAGGTGAAATAGTTGGCAAACGAAAAACAAAGGTGACACAAATTACAGTAATGTACAGAAGGATAGAGAACTAGTTAAAATTTTCGCCTAATTACCTAACAGTGGATGCATCGGAGTACGAACCTTTGGGTTCGTAGAGTTATAATAATATGCTAATGTTCTAAACTCGTTCTACAACGGTGAAACGGCTAATACTCTGAAAAATCTTTTCTTACGGCATTGGCCATTTAAGAAGCTTTTGACGATGACGCCATTTTTATTTTAACGGAACTGAATAGTGAGACGAGCATGTCCTTCGCCTGACGGTAAGCACCACGCCAGCCCATTACAATTGCAGTGTCACCCAGAACTTTTAATAGCATTAAAAGTACTGCGTAGCATATATGCCCACGTGGATTATGGCCCATACTCTCTCTTAAAGGAATCTTGTCATCGACGACGAATTACTTAGAAAACCTTTCCTCGCAGGTCCACCAAAGCTGCCTCCAACGCTGGGTCGACGAGAAGCAGCGAGGGAATATATCGCGCAAAGTACTCTGCCCGCAATGCAAAGCCGAATACATCGTAGTCTTCCCATCGATGGGCGCGTTCGTAGCGCTTCTAGACACTATTGAGGAGATGACGCATAAGGTCTGCCCGTTCATCGCTGGAGGAGTGCTGCTGGGTTCCATATACTGGATCGCTATCACGTATGGCGCTGTCACTGTTATGCAGGTCAGTAATTACAGTTTCACAATCCTTAATATCATATTTGTATTGGACGATGATTATTGATTAATTAGCTTTATTGAAACACCGCAAAACAGGGAAACGGTTATTTATATAATTAAATCACGAGAGGAGCGGGTCTCTCTGAACTTCGACAGTTCTTTATTTCGATACGGCACTTACTTCGAAAAAATATAGTTCGACAAGTCCATTGTTTTGACTGAACGTAATTCGACAAGAATATTATTACGAAAGAAAATACTTCGACAACACAAACATTCAATTTACTTTCTGGCGCTTCGCCGGCCGCTGCCGCGTCACGCTCGCTTCGACTCTTTGAGGCCGTTTGTGTTGTCGAAATATTTTCTGTCGAACTAATATTGTCGAATTATGTTCAGTCGAGACAATGACTTGTCGAACTATGTTTTTTCGAAGTGTCGTGTCGAAATAAAAAACTGTCGAAGTTCAGAGGGACACCCGCATCATTCAATTAATGGTAAGCAAAACGTCTGCACATAACAGTTGCAGTACCATCCAGAACACTTATGCAATATCCTGCGCGGCATTGTACTGTGCTCGTCACCCTGAGACAACAGCTCTTAAGTCTCAATGCCCAGTAATTTCGTTGGTTTCAACGGCCTTCAAACTAATCAATCAATGTAACTGAACTCTGGCCCATCTCAAAGCTTGAGCTAATTACACCTTTTTGTTGAATAACTAATTCTATAGGCTCTGTATAAAACATATTTTTGAATGGAGCATAGTAGTAGGTATGTATTGGACATCATCTTATTTCTGTTGTCTGCTACATAGTATTTTAGTAGGGTACTTAGATATTGTCCAGTCGTAAAATACATAATGTAGTACTTATGGTCTCCAGTAGGTAATTGTAGATTCACATTAGTTGGAGATCTTGCAAAAGTAGAAAAAATAAATTTGTAAATAATAAAAAATAGAGATAAGGAGACTCACAGAAATAAAGTAGGATACCTATTGGAGATCCTACTAATAATATAAATACGAGTCACTGCGTGTGGGTGATGAATTTGGATGAATTTGATATCGACCTGGAATTACACACAAGGTATTTTTCATCCCTGGAAACCAGTTTCCTGAAGCAGCGATTCCCAATTTTTTTTTGCCTATGGGACCCTAAATTATCTACCTAATTTTGGCGGATCCCCAACTCATATTTTTAACCGAATTCAAAAAAGAAGGAGGTTCTCAATTTGACTGTATGTTTTTTTATGTTTGTTTACGCGATTACACCGCCAATTATGAATTGATTTTGATGATTATTTTTTTGTTTGGTAGGTCATACTTCAGAGGAGGTCCCATGTTAATTTTATCGAAATTGATTCTGTACTTTTGCGCGGGTTAGTATATCGAAAAAAATGCCGGCCAGCGTCGGCAGTTCTCGGAACCCCAGTGACCCGTTCACGAAACCCTAGGGTTCCGCGGAACACCTATTAGGAACTGCTGCCCTAAAGAACAATTATAAGCCGAATTCTACGCAGACGGAGCCGCGTGGTCAGTTAGTAACAATCAAATTTAATCAACTAAAATTTGACAAAACCCCCGACACAAAACACCTATAAAAAGTAAAAAATGGCATGTACTGATTTTGATAAAACATCACAGAACGACCGCTAGAAAAATACTTTCAAATAAAAAAAACCCGCATCCAAAACGATTCACCCGTTTAAGAGCTACGGTGCCACAGACAGACACACAGTGGTCAGACTTATAACAACCTTTGGAGTGGTAGGCTCTGGCCGTAGTTGTAATACCACCCACCGAACAAAGCCATGTCGTCAAGCGACCTAGTCGTGTTTCGGGATGATGTTCTGTGAACCACGGGTCTGAGCAACCGCTCAACTACCGTCTCTCTCTAGATCTATGTGCTCCATCTTAGGCCACATCGTCGCTTCACATCAGGCGAGATAGTGGCCAAACATAGATTTATTAAGCGTAAAAAAACCCTCCTTTTTGCGTCAGGGATTAAAAATTAAGTTTGTGTTTAGTCGTGTTTGCACGTCAAGTAAATTGTAATTACTTCGGTATTCTAGTAATTATTTGCATTCTGCGGTTTTAGAAACTATGCCAAGAGGACAGGTCGCGTTAAATACTTAACCATAACTTAATAGTATTCGACAATCATCTAGTTATGAATCAAGAATATAAATGTGTTGTATAAGGGACCCTAATGGGTGCCTAAAAAGTCTTTAAATTATAGTTTACAAGTACTAAGCGGAAAAACCGACACGCGTGTGGCGACTTTAATTAGCAATATTGTTTTACCTACGAACCATATTTATAAATATATTATTATTATGTGCAAGACTTTGGTTTCAAAGTCAAAGTCAAAAACCATTTATTAAAAATGCAATTTTAAACGCCATAACAAATAACGCCTAATACAAATCAAATAAAAAAATGATATTTTTTTAACTTGGTTAACATGATTGTGAAAAAAGGTAAGCATGTCTCCCCATTTCTTTCACATACTCAAAATTGAAATTCGGGCCTAGAAAAGAAACGCGAAAACTGACTCTACCAGTGCTTCGGAAATACACAGAGAAGATAGAAGAGAAACTCTGCGGCGATGTCTCTTTATTCAACACTTAAAATGTCTCAAAATATAAAAATTAACAATGAATTAATTTGTATTGCATTATAATTAGGTAATTAAATATCAAAGTAGAAGTGCGAGTGAGATGTCCCATAGTTTGCTCTACAGACTATATATAAAAAGATGGGTATTATAATAGGTATCCCTAGAGCAACTACCGTTACTATTATAAAACCGTCTTGAGATTTGAAAACGTAATAAAACTGTATTCGGATTTTTAACAAAAATATTCTTCTGCCCAAAAACGACAGTAAGTACAAAAATAATTTTTAGCCAAAATGGAATCGGCTGCTACTAGAAATCAAAAATTGTAGAGCTTATTTGATAATGTTGCTACAACGAATTACATAATTAGTAAAAGTTAAGTTTAATTGAATTAAACAATTGTAATACTTAATTAGTGTATGAAACAATAGCTCGGGTAAATAACTTTCAAATTAATTTATTTTAATTGTATGAAATGTAAAAGCAACTGATTGCAGTGAAAACAATACGTCTGAATGTTTTTAAACACGAAACTACGTAACAAGAAACAAAGAAACATTATAGGTATATGTCACCGTCAAATTGTAAATACCGTAAGATTATAATCAATCTTAATCTATCAAAAGATTGTGAACCGTATACAATCAAACGTATACGGGGCAGCCCATGGTATGTTAGGGTGTGGAGGTGGCCCTTGGGCCACCCTCGCCGTATATTTCTGATTAATAGTTTCACTTCGATAGATTATAATCTACCGAAAATTAATGCGTTAAATTGTAAGCAGTGTGTTACGGTTCACAATCTCTCAACAGTTTACAATCTCGCGAAATAAATTATAATCTAACGGTATTTACACAAAAACTCAATAACGATAACTCTCCTAGGCAGTTCATAAATGTATTTTTGGTACCAGAAGTGATATAAAAGTAGGTATTATGCTTTTTGGTTGCTCAAAAAACGATATTTTATTGCTTCCGCAAAGCAAAAACAAAAAACAAACCAGACTATAGACATGTCCTTCTTTGGCAACGTCTGCAACGTGGATACAATCAGGAAAATATTCCAAAATCAAAAAGTTGAGTGCCTCGAAGTCATCTATTAATTCTATTATTGTGCGTCATATCATATACTTGTATGAAAAAGTTGTTTAGACCACATACATCGGCATATCCATATTATTTACACAGTAGATTGATCTATGACTTGTTTGAATATAATTATAAACTTCTTTATGATTCAGAGTTCCCAATTTTATTTAATAAAATACATTGTATGTACGTACACGAGATTTTGAATTTTTATTTATTGAGACGAAGACCGACAGCCTATATAGTAGTTAGTTGGTCTGTATATCGGAACGCCAAAGGTCCTCACGTTTAGAAACATTCGTTTATTCCCATCTTTCCCCTTCGAGCTTATCACCGGGGTGGTGGCTGGCACTAACTAGTGGAGTTTACCTCCCCTGTGGTCAATGGCACTTATTTAATGTTATCTGCCCCCTTAATAGTTATAGTAAGGCGGTCGATTCTCATATTTAAGCATAATGAACCATTTGACTTACAAAATGTGAATTTAATAATAGATCGGGATTTTAAGCACCCAGTCGTAAGTATAGTAACAAGAAAGTAAACTAAAACTTAATTATACCTTATAATATACAAACTGTACAACATACTAACTTTGTTGAATTATGAACAAATATTCCACTTATAATTTTTTTGAGACGTCTAGATTGTGAATTTTCATAAATTAGAAGAATAATGGAAAATAATAAATTGATAAATCGATGTGTACTGCATACTTAAGTTCTGTTATTATTTTAAGAAGTCACTGCTTAGCAACCGTCTCGCCGAGTTAACACTTGCACAAATTCAAAGTAAATATAACCTTCAACACATAAACACTAGAAATAAGAATACGATTGTTGTACCTAGATTTAGATTGACTAAAACGTATATGTCATTCTTGGGCAACTGCATACGTTTTTATAATAAAATTCTAAAATGTATAACGGAGCTCACAGAGAGTAAATTCAAATTACGCGTAAGGACTGTTCTAATGGAAAAAGCATACTATACTGTTCGTAATAGGGAATATGCATGTGTTGTCGAAACAACTGAAAATTAGGTACTTTTTATTATTGATTACTCCTGTAAACATTTAGTAGTGATATAATAATTATTATTAATTGCGTAGTTTATTTGTATTTCAATGTTTATTTTTCTTATTTTTGGAGAAACTGATCGTATTTGCAAAACGCTTGAGTACGTGCAACCACTATCTGACGTCACGCGCCTCAATCAATCAATCAATCAAAAGTTCTTTATTTCAATTTTGTCGTCACAGACGCACTTATGAACGTCAATTATTACAATGACTCTACCACCGTATCGGAAAAAGAACCACTACTCAGAAGATATGGCAAGAAACTGAGGGGCATATTTTTTTAAACTTTTGTTACAATATTTTATGTTTGTTCTTGACAATATTATTTTTCTTATGTGCCAGTTGCCTACTGGGCAGAAGCGGAATGTTCCATGCATCTTTGTTTTCTATGTAATTACTAACTGTATAGTATGCTTTTTTCATTAGAATATTCTTCACACTCAATTTGAATCTATTTTCTGTGAGCTCCGTTATACATTTTGGAATTTTATTGTAATAACGTACACAATTGCCCATGAAGGGCTTATTAGTTTTACTCAGTCTAAACCTAGGTACTGCAATTCTATCCTTATTTCTAGTGTTTATGTTGTGGTGGTCACTATTTACTACCTTTAATTTGTGCAGATTTTTACGAACATACATTATATTTTCATAAGTATACAGAGAAAGTAAAGTTAATACATTAATTTGTTTAAAGACTTCTCTTAATGATTCGCGAGGACTCAACTCATAAATAGCTCGAACCGCCCGCTTTTATAAAATAAAAATAGCTTCTATATCCGCAGCAGACCCCCACAGCAAAATGCCATATGACATTAAGCTGTGGAAGTATGCAAAGTAAACTAATCGAGCCGCAGCTATATCCGTTAATTGCCTAATTTTACTAACCGCGTATGCAGCAGAACTAAGTTTTCCTGATAGAGCATCCATATGAGGACCCCACTGCAACTTAGGGTCTATGCCTATACCTAGGAACACCGTCGCCTTGTCTGTGTTGAGTTTATCACTATTAAGCATTGTTTGGCTCTACATGTCTTACATTGGGCAAAAAGCACTTTAAACATTTTGTCTTTTTCGCGTTTAATAACAAGTTGTTGGCAGCGAAATATCTAATACATTATTTACGTGTACTATCACTATCCTTCCTATCTACCTTAAAGATTATCGATGTATCATCCGCAAAAAGTACAATGTCTGCAAGGTCTTTCACCATAAAAGGTAAGTTTATTTGTGAGAACAAGAACGGCCCTAAAATTGAACCCTGTGGTACACCCATTTTGACTAAAGATCCAGATGAAGTGACGCCATTTATACCAACTTTTTGCTGCCTTAGGTAGGACTCTACAAGATCCAGAGCATTTCCACGAATTCCGTAGTGATGGAGTTTACGAATTCCGTAGTGATGGAGTTTATGACGCCTCTCTGCTTATTGGTAATTTTTTTACATAGAGCCCACTCTATTGTTAAATTATTGTGCACAAACATGTAGCATAGATGGACCAATGAGGAGATCCTAGGTCCCCACGTTGTGACGTCACACGCAAATGGTGCGTTTATGTTGATTTAAATTGATTCAAATGTTCATTTAATTATTTTAGTGATGCCGTAAAATTTTTAAACATTTTTTTTTATTAATGGTATTCAATAATAAATCGATTCATGGAATAAAACAAATACATGCATATTTTATTGACAAGTAATGACGTAATTTTTTTTAAAATTTTTGTTTTTCGTTAATAGTACTCAATAAATAATCGATTCATGCATTAAAACAATACATCCCTATTATATTTTTCAGCGATTTTTCAGCATAAGTAATAACGCAACTTCAGCACCTTTACCTGTAATTGAATGACGAGACGAGCTGGTCGTTTGCCTGATGGTAAGCAATACGCTAGCCCATAACAACAGCACCACCCAGAACTTTGTATTGCAAAATCCTGCGCGGCGCTGCACTGCTGCATTAGCTGTTGGGTCTCATAATGACCAGTCATTTCGCTGGCTACAATGCCCTTCAAACCGGAACACAGTAATGCTTGCGCACTACTGCTTGGCGGCTGAATAACTGGCAAAGCGGTGGTACCCACCCAGACGGCCTCTCGCATACGAGAAACCTACCACCAGTAAAGCGACATTCTCTCCTCAACCTCTGCGACATTCTCTGATTGTGCCGCGCTTCTGTCGTGTTATCGCCGCAACAACATATGATTGCGATCAGTGTCGCGACAATATCGTTCGGTCATCGCCCGCTCAAGAATCGCTTGTGATCTTAAGTGACGCGTAATCGACTCCTAATAACGACCTTCACGTCGACGGATTGAGAATTTAATTATTCAAAATTTAGATTTATATTTATATACTTAACTACCAACTAGTTCTTTATTAGAATATGAACCAGTGCAGGAAGTAACGACATGCCTAATCTATGCTAGGTCATTGATTACATTATGAGAATTTTGAGCGGAACACTCATTTAATGTAAATAACATGTGCATACACCTTATAATATAGTATACTAGCAACCGCCCGAGACTTCGTTCACGTCGACATAATAAAAATAGCCTATGCTACTAAGGAATAGTGTAGTATCGCACGTTAGAAATATTTTCTACAATATCTGAAACTTTTATCAAAATTCATCATTAGTTTAGTTTATTTTACCAAAAATAATACACAGGTAATCAATCGCCAACGCAATAAGCAGTTGAAACAATATAAAATATAAACTCATGTGTGAGGCTGTGTCTAAAAAAATGATGAGATATGTGAGGTCTGTTGTTCCCGAAACTAGACTTGAAAAGCCTGTATGTTTAGAAACAGCAAAAAAATTCTTCCTTGATGGTGATACAGCATTGTCAAATATCAAATTGTTTAGAAGCGAATTTAAACAGGCAGGTGAGCGACTTTATTTTATTACTATTTAGAGATTAGATATTCACAAACTATTCTATGTGGCAATCAAGTATTGCCACATATAAAACATAATTCACAATAAAAACAATCAGTGCTTTAATTATTATTTATTATTATTAAACTCTTTATTTCAGGCAATATTAAAGTACAACAAAGTAAAATTAACAGAGGCCCATAGAATATATACCTTACAGACTAACATACATACAAAAATATAAAATTACATTAAATAAACCACACACTACACTACACACTACATTAATAATAGTTCAACTGGTTCTATGACCATTTGGCCTTGGTATGGTTAGTTTTAGAAGAGACATCAGATACAACGTTACTACTAAAGATAATGTCCAATGAAATCGATTGTCTAAGACGAAATGTCCCTAAATCTGGAAGAGATCGCTGTTTAGCGATAAGACCGCCTATTGTACTTATCATAAGAAAGTATGTTCAAAATGTAATTCCTTCTTAAGTGCAATAAAGTGTCATCTATTCTATTCTATTCTAAATGTGCTAGATTTAACCCACCCTGACCTTTGGGGTGGATCAGCTACGTACCAGCTTGAAGCACTAGAGTCAATCGAAAGGCGAGCCAAGAGACTCATTGGCGACTACGCGCTGTTCGAGTCAAGACTCCACAGTCTTGAACGCCGACGCAAAATAGCCAGTCTATCGGTCTTTTATCGGATACATTTCGGCGAGAGTCCGTCGGAATTACAATAACTAATTCCCCCTGTCCCCCTGTCATCATCGGACTACTAGACGTACGGCAACGCGCCGCCGTTATATAGTGGACATTCCTCCTGCGCGCACTAAGCGTTTCGCTTCCACTTTCATTATGCGCACCGCCAACGAGTGGAACTCCTGCCGGAGTCAGTCTTTCCTGATAGTTACAATCTAGGAATCTTCAAATCTCGAGTGAACAGAACTATCTTGGCAAGCGTGCTACATCGTCCATCGTCGACCGCATTGTCGCTTACCATTAGGTGAGATAGTGGTTCAACGCCAGCCAATAATGAATAAAAAAACCCATAGTTTTAACTATTGAAATTGCTTTATTTTTAACGGAGAAAGTTATGGACAGGCGTGTTTGATTGCTATCTGATGTACGACCTGATCATCATCAGCCCATCACGATCCCACTGCTGAAACACGGGCCTTCTCTCATAGAGAAAGAGAGTGTGGGCTATAATCCACCACGCTGGCCCGGTGCGGGTTGGTGGATGTCACATGTCCCTGAATGTTTGTGATAAATTCTTGGATATGCCGGTTTCCTCACGATATTTTCCTTCGCGGTTTTTAGAGCTAGTGTTTAATCCGCACATAACTTAAGGAGGTCAGTGGTGCGGGGCCAAAGGGATTCGAACTCGGGTACGACGGATCGAAAGTAGCACGCTCTCCCATTAAGTCACACTCGCTCTCGACCGCTCATCTCGTCACATTACATACATTACATCGAGTTTTTACGGTTCATATTTTCATTTTTCGCGGAAGCGCTCTAACATTAGTAAAGTAAATACATTTTTCGGTCACATTTGTCTATTAACAAGTTGTGTCCATAACGGGACGAGAATCCTTTAAAAAAGCCGTTAGTGTGTACTCTATGTGTTTAAGTGTTATGCCAATTATTGGTCTAACCTACTGGTTTGCTAACATACATTAAGTGTTTATACTGTAGATAAATCACCGTTTTTTGTGAACTAATACTAACTTGTAATTAATAATAAAAAATTGAATACTTTATTATGCGAATGGGCACAAAAATGCATATTACAGGCGAATTAAACTATATTTTACGTAAGATTAAATGTGTGATACCACTAATACGTAGTGACTTAATCAATCTGTTTATCCTATTATATATTATAAATGTGAAAGTCTGTGTGTTTGTTACTACGTTAACTACTGAACGGATTTTAATGAAATTTGGTATGAAAGTAGGTACTTTAGGGTCTAGAATAGAACATAGGCTACTTTACATCCCAACATTTCCTGCAGCAAACCGAATCCTTCGCGGGTGAAACCGCCCGGCGCAGTTTGAGTATAAATTCAGGTGCGTTATTAATAATTTAGAACCCACACTAGGTGTTTTTTAAAAAACTGTGTAAGGACTCGAGCAAGTCGTTCGCCTGATGGTAAGCGCCACGCCTGTCCATAACAAATTCAGTGCCACCCAGAACTTACCATACCATTAATAAGTACTACGTAGCATTGCGCTCAATACCCCGAAACATCAGATATTAAGTATCATATGCACAGTAATTTCGCTGGCTACAATACCCTTCAAACCGGACAGTAATGCTTGAGCACTGCTTGGCGGCAGAATAACTGGCAATGTAGTGGCACCTACCCAGACGGCAAGGCATCCCGCATACAAGGGACCTACCACGAGTAAAACAGATAGATTCTATGTCGTAGGATTATGTCTACAACAAGTATACGTTTTATCAAACAAAAAAACCGACTTCAATGTATCTTCGAAGTTCAAGATCAAATATCGATGAAATTTATATGGGACCACTTCGTAGCTATACTGAACCCAACGCAATAGTAGATTGTATCATAAGGGAGCAAAATAATATTTTTACGGCGAGGGCGCTTTTTTGAATCCAGAGCGAAGTGAGGGATTCTAGAGTAGAATCCTGAACGTAGCGAGGGATTCAAAGTACGTCGCCCGAGCCATAAATATATTTTGCGCCCGAGTGATACACTCTACTTTTCATCACCCACTATGAGAAAATAAAAGCGCCTCATATTTTATTGTAATATTATTATTTAATAAAACATAGAGTAACAACTAAATTGAAATTAAATAGTATTCTTTATTAAAACAACTAAAAACTTATATTTACATTACATTTCATCAAAATCCATTCAGTACTTTCTGGGTGATTGAATAACAAACACCCATTCATCCATCCTTCCTAACAAACTTTCGCATTTATAATATAAGTAGGTTAGGACTGTTTTTTAAACTACAAAGGAAAAAGTCCTGACGTAATCTGAACATCCCAAAATGTTGCCACACCTGGGCCCTAATTCTCTATGACAACTTGGCGATTCCTTGCTTCGAAATCACGTCGATTCCTTCATTAATACGACATCTGCGAAATTTGTATTCTCTATGACGCGTCATATATATGAATATATGAATGCGTCATGGAGATGTCATTTATTAATGAAGGAATCGACGTGATTTAGAAGCAAGGAATCGCCAAGTTGTCATAGTGAATTGGGGCCCTGTATAATATATTGATATTGCTGCACTAACGTACCGACCATTTAAATATAATTGAAAAAAAAACTATTAAAACATGCCATATTTAATAAATATAATTAAAAAATATATTAATTCTACTAAATTGATATATAACATCATATTATATGACTAGGTATGCAGTTTTATAATATTAAATCATAGTCTATTAAATACGAACCGCAATATTACAATATTAAACTATGGAATTATATATGAAAATAATTATATGAATATTTATTTATATCTACTAATATTATTATTAAAACAAGTAAGTGTATTGGAGGAGGACTGGTGCGAAGTCAGGGACTTCTAGCGAGATATGGGCGAGACCTTTGCCCAGCAGTGGGACAGCTTAAAAAAATATATGCTAAGAGATATTATTTTGTCATGCACCTGAGCATCATTTACCTGTATGTACCTATATGTTTAGAGACTATGACACACGTAGACAGATTTTCGATTTTAATTCGTCTAAGTTATTATTCCAAATTGTATATCAAAATATTGTAATAGTTATAGGTATGTCTGTAATGTCAATAATGACATTGAAGGTACAAGTTTGTATGTACCATACCATGTTATTGTTCAGCTTGCGTCCCACCAGTATTTCGGGATTCGTTAGGAGCTACCCGTCTTAATGATAGAGAAAAAACCGGCCAAGTGCGAGTCTGACTCGCGCACGAAGGGTTCCGTACCATTATCTATAAAACGGCAAAAAAATCATGTCTGTTGTATGGGAGCCCCACTTATACTATTTTATTCTGTTTTTTAGTATTTGTTGTTATAGCGGCAACAGAAATAGGTACACCATCTGTGAAAATTTCAACTGTCTAACTATCACGGTTCATGAGATACAGCCTGGCGACAGACGGAAAGCGGAGTCTTAGTAATAGGGTCCCGTTTGGGTACGAAACCCTAAAAACGTAGTTTTCGAGACCTGCATCTCCAAAAAATAGCATCAAACAAAGTCGCTATCCGCGTCCTCATTTCTGTTTCTCCGTTCACTTCTTCAAAACCACGCAACGGATTTTGATACGGTTTTCACTGTCATTTAGATATTTTTTTTACGGAAGGTCAATATGTACAATACATTCTAATTATGTTTTTATATAGTAGGGAAAATTCAATGTTTTGTAATCAAGTCTTCAAAAAATTACATCACATTAGTAAATTGCATCCGTGCGAAGCCGGGGCGGGTCGCTAGTTTACATATAAAGGGCTGACGTCGACAAAAATCCTCGGTCAAGGTGACCTAATCCATTGAATTTGTTACCAGTTGGCGGCGTTCCAACAATGCAAACTACCTTGCCGCATTAAATTGTAATTCTAATAAGTACCGCCTCATTATGTGGCTGCAGTTTCAAGGTAAGAAGTACAAGAATAACCAGTACCTAAGCCTCCTTCATTAAATGTCTATAATACAGGGTGAAGTAGAAATAGTAAGAAGGAATACAATATAATATAGTAAAGAAAATCATCGCGATATTTTTGACTCTTGTAATATATTTGAATATAATGAAAGCGATACACCGCCATACAAGTAAACATTTAACCAAAAAAACCGACTTCAGTGTATCTTCGAAGTTCAAGGTCAAATATCGATAAAATTTATATGAGACAACTTCAGTATAGCTACTGAACTGATTTAAAACGCATTGTCATCGAGTTCAATTAATCCAATGAACGCAAGAAAGAAACAATGGGCATATGAGACTTAACGGATCAGTCGGGGTCATTACTTTTTACGGTTTTAAAACTTCTTGGTGGCATTGCAATTGTGATGGGCAGGCGTGGCGGTTACCAGGCAAACGACTCGCTCAATCCTCAGTTACATTAAAAATTGATCTAGATGGTTTTGATAAGATTTCTGGAAGAGATCGCTGTAAAGAATACCGCTCATTGAATTAGACTAGGTCGCCCTATAATCGAGGTCTCTACAGTAAGTAACCAACTCCCTGTCGGACCCTTGAAGCAGCTAAGAAGTATCGATATTGGATTGAGAAAGCAATCGCGCTTAATTATTGTAATTTTATAAAAGACGCGGTTTCCCGACGATAAGTCTTCATGATAGTAGCCTATATCCTATTTCAGAACCTAAAGTACCTGCATACCAAATTTCATCAAAATCCGTTCAGTACTTTTTGCGTGATGAGTAACAAACAACCACTTATCCCTCCATTCAACCTCGCAAACTTTCGCATTTATAATATTATTAGGATTTACAAAGAATAACAAAACATATGATTATTTTAAAAACAAAACAAAATTATTTTAAAAACAAAAATGCCCACCCACCCATACATCCACTCTTTATTGTGGTTCACTGTACAGGCAGTTAAGCTTTGGAACTCTCCCCCACACTATTCGCGCCAGTCCTTCTTTCGATATCTTTAAAGCAAGATGAACATAATCTTTGTTTATAACTTCGTTTTATAAGTATTTATGTATGTTTTACTCCTTATAGATATATATATATATATATATATATATATATATATATATATATATATATATATATATATATATATATATATATATATATATATATATGTGTGTATCTATGGTATATAAATATTTGTTTAGTATTTATTATATGTTTATGATTATAGTTGCTGATTTTTTATTTAAACCTTAGCCGTACACTGAAACCTATTTGCACAAGTGACAGTTCTCTTTCCTCAAGGGTTTACTGTAGGAATTTTAGGGTTATGCTCGCCTTTGTACGTGTAGTTATAATCCACGATGTAAATCTTCTGACAGTGTACAATAAAGAATATAAGAAAATCTCAACAATACTTTTGCGAAACAGTGCATTTGACGTCAATATCCTCGTAGCAGTATGTTACCAATCTAGACGTTAAATGTTTACGCTTCGCTTCAAACCAAATCGATTCTCGCAAGGAATCGTGCAGAACAAGCGCGTACAATGAGCGTTGAAAATTAATTATAAAACTGATGTAACGTCCAAACAATACCTATTGGATGGTAGCTGGTTTCGTAATATATTAGGAATATTTAAATTGTATTTTGAATGCCGGTTTCCTCACGATATTTTCCTTCGCGGTTTTTAGAGCTAGTGTTTAATCCGCACATAACTTAAAGAGGTCAGTGGTGCGGGGTCAAAGGGATTCGAACTCGGGTGCGACGGATCGAAAGTAGCACGCTCTCCCACTGAGTCACACTCGCTCTCTACCGCTTATCTCGTCACATTACATACATTACATCGAGTTTTTACGGTTCATATTTTCATTTTTCGCGGAAGCGCTCTAACATTAGTAAAGTAAATACATTTTTCGGTCACATTTGTCTATTAACAAGTTGTGTCCATAACGGGACGAGAATCCTTTAAAAAAGCCGTTAGTGTGTACTCTATGTGTTTAAGTGTTATGCCAATTATTGGTCTAACCTACTGGTTTACTAACATACATTAAGTGTTTATACTGTAGATAAATCACCGTTTTTTGTGAACTAAAACTAACTTGTAATTAATAATAAAAAATGGAATACTTTATTATGCGAATGGGCACAAAAATGCATATTACAGGCGAATTAAACTATATTTTACGTAAGATTAAATGTGTGATACCACTAATACGTAGTGACTTAATCAATCTGTTTATCCTTATTATTATATATTATAAATGTGAAAGTCTGTGTGTGTTTGTTACTACGTTAACTACTGAACGGATTTTAATGAAATTTGGTATGAAAGTAGGTACTTTAGGGTCTAGAATAGAACATAGGCTACTTTACATCCCAACATTTCCTGCAGCAAACCGAATCCTTCGCGGGTGAAACCGCCCGGCGCAGTTTGAGTATAAATTCAGGTGCTTTATTAATAATTTAGAACCCACACTAGGTGTTTTTTTATAAAACTGTGTAAGGACTCGAGCAAGTCGTTCGCCTGATGGTAAGCGCCACGCCTGTCCATAACAAATTCAGTGCCACCCAGAACTTACCATACCATTAATAAGTATTACGTAGCATTGCGCTCAATACCCCGAAACATCAGATATTAAGTATCATATGCACAGTAATTTCGCTGGCTACAATACCCTTCAAACCGGACAGTAATGCTTGAGCACTGCTTGGCGGCAGAATAACTGGCAATGTAGTGGCACCTACCCAGACGGCAAGGCATCCCGCATACAAGGGACCTACCACGAGTAAAACAGATAGATTCTATGTCGTAGGATTATGTCTACAACAAGTATACGTTTTATCAAACAAAAAAACCGACTTCAATGTATCTTCGAAGTTCAAGATCAAATATCGATGAAATTTATATGGGACCACTTCGTAGCTATACTGAACCCAACGCAATAGTAGATTGTATCATAAGGGAGCAAAATAATATTTTTACGGCGAGGGCGCTTTTTTGAATCCAGAGCGAAGTGAGGGATTCTAGAGTAGAATCCTGAACGTAGCGAGGGATTCAAAGTACGTCGCCCGAGCCATAAATATATTTTGCGCCCGAGTGATACACTCTACTTTTCATCACCCACTATGAGAAAATAAAAGCGCCTCATATTTTATTGTAATATTATTATTTAATAAAACATAGAGTAACAACTAAATTGAAATTAAATAGTATTCTTTATTAAAACAACTAAAAACTTATATTTACATTACATTTCATCAAAATCCATTCAGTACTTTCTGGGTGATTGAATAACAAACACCCATTCATCCATCCTTCCTAACAAACTTTCGCATTTATAATATAAGTAGGTTAGGACTGTTTTTTAAACTACAAAGGAAAAAGTCCTGACGTAATCTGAACATCCCAAAATGTTGCCACACCTGGGCCCTAATTCTCTATGACAACTTGGCGATTCCTTGCTTCGAAATCACGTCGATTCCTTCATTAATACGACATCTGCGAAATTTGTATTCTCTATGACGCGTCATATATATGAATATATGAATGCGTCATGGAGATGTCATTTATTAATGAAGGAATCGACGTGATTTAGAAGCAAGGAATCGCCAAGTTGTCATAGTGAATTGGGGCCCTGTATAATATATTGATATTGCTGCACTAACGTACCGACCATTTAAATATAATTGAAAAAAAAACTATTAAAACATGCCATATTTAATAAATATAATTAAAAAATATATTAATTCTACTAAATTGATATATAACATCATATTATATGACTAGGTATGCAGTTTTATAATATTAAATCATAGTCTATTAAATACGAACCGCAATATTACAATATTAAACTATGGAATTATATATGAAAATAATTATATGAATATTTATTTATATCTACTAATATTATTATTAAAACAAGTAAGTGTATTGGAGGAGGACTGGTGCGAAGTCAGGGACTTCTAGCGAGATATGGGCGAGACCTTTGCCCAGCAGTGGGACAGCTTAAAAAAATATATGCTAAGAGATATTATTTTGTCATGCACCTGAGCATCATTTACCTGTATGTACCTATATGTTTAGAGACTATGACACACGTAGACAGATTTTCGATTTTAATTCGTCTAAGTTATTATTCCAAATTGTATATCAAAATATTGTAATAGTTATAGGTATGTCTGTAATGTCAATAATGACATTGAAGGTACAAGTTTGTATGTACCATACCATGTTATTGTTCAGCTTGCGTCCCACCAGTATTTCGGGATTCGTTAGGAGCTACCCGTCTTAATGATAGAGAAAAAACCGGCCAAGTGCGAGTCTGACTCGCGCACGAAGGGTTCCGTACCATTATCTATAAAACGGCAAAAAAATCATGTCTGTTGTATGGGAGCCCCACTTATACTATTTTATTCTGTTTTTTAGTATTTGTTGTTATAGCGGCAACAGAAATAGGTACACCATCTGTGAAAATTTCAACTGTCTAACTATCACGGTTCATGAGATACAGCCTGGCGACAGACGGAAAGCTGAGTCTTAGTAATAGGGTCCCGTTTGGGTACGAAACCCTAAAAACGTAGTTTTCGAGACCTGCATCTCCAAAAAATAGCATCAAACAAAGTCGCTATCCGCGTCCTCATTTCTGTTTCTCCGTTCACTTCTTCAAAACCACGCAACGGATTTTGATACGGTTTTCACTGTCATTTAGATATTTTTTTTACGGAAGGTCAATATGTACAATACATTCTAATTATGTTTTTATATAGTAGGGAAAATTCAATGTTTTGTAATCAAGTCTTCAAAAAATTACATCACATTAGTAAATTGCATCCGTGCGAAGCCGGGGCGGGTCGCTAGTTTACATATAAAGGGCTGACGTCGACAAAAATCCTCGGTCAAGGTGACCTAATCCATTGAATTTGTTACCAGTTGGCGGCGTTCCAACAATGCAAACTACCTTGCCGCATTAAATTGTAATTCTAATAAGTACCGCCTCATTATGTGGCTGCAGTTTCAAGGTAAGAAGTACAAGAATAACCAGTACCTAAGCCTCCTTCATTAAATGTCTATAATACAGGGTGAAGTAGAAATAGTAAGAAGGAATACAATATAATATAGTAAAGAAAATCATCGCGATATTTTTGACTCTTGTAATATATTTGAATATAATGAAAGCGATACACCGCCATACAAGTAAACATTTAACCAAAAAAACCGACTTCAGTGTATCTTCGAAGTTCAAGGTCAAATATCGATAAAATTTATATGAGACAACTTCAGTATAGCTACTGAACTGATTTAAAACGCATTGTCATCGAGTTCAATTAATCCAATGAACGCAAGAAAGAAACAATGGGCATATGAGACTTAACGGATCAGTCGGGGTCATTACTTTTTACGGTTTTAAAACTTCTTGGTGGCATTGCAATTGTGATGGGCAGGCGTGGCGGTTACCAGGCAAACGACTCGCTCAATCCTCAGTTACATTAAAAATTGATCTAGATGGTTTTGATAAGATTTCTGGAAGAGATCGCTGTAAAGAATACCGCTCATTGAATTAGACTAGGTCGCCCTATAATCGAGGTCTCTACAGTAAGTAACCAACTCCCTGTCGGACCCTTGAAGCAGCTAAGAAGTATCGATATTGGATTGAGAAAGCAATCGCGCTTAATTATTGTAATTTTATAAAAGACGCGGTTTCCCGACGATAAGTCTTCATGATAGTAGCCTATATCCTATTTCAGAACCTAAAGTACCTGCATACCAAATTTCATCAAAATCCGTTCAGTACTTTTTGCGTGATGAGTAACAAACAACCACTTATCCCTCCATTCAACCTCGCAAACTTTCGCATTTATAATATTATTAGGATTTACAAAGAATAACAAAACATATGATTATTTTAAAAACAAAACAAAATTATTTTAAAAACAAAAATGCCCACCCACCCATACATCCACTCTTTATTGTGGTTCACTGTACAGGCAGTTAAGCTTTGGAACTCTCCCCCACACTATTCGCGCCAGTCCTTCTTTCGATATCTTTAAAGCAAGATGAACATAATCTTTGTTTATAACTTCGTTTTATAAGTATTTATGTATGTTTTACTCCTTATAGATATATATATATATATATATATATATATATATATATATATATATATATATATATATATATATATGTGTGTATCTATGGTATATAAATATTTGTTTAGTATTTATTATATGTTTATGATTATAGTTGCTGATTTTTTATTTAAACCTTAGCCGTACACTGAAACCTATTTGCACAAGTGACAGTTCTCTTTCCTCAAGGGTTTACTGTAGGAATTTTAGGGTTATGCTCGCCTTTGTACGTGTAGTTATAATCCACGATGTAAATCTTCTGACAGTGTACAATAAAGAATATAAGAAAATCTCAACAATACTTTTGCGAAACAGTGCATTTGACGTCAATATCCTCGTAGCAGTATGTTACCAATCTAGACGTTAAATGTTTACGCTTCGCTTCAAACCAAATCGATTCTCGCAAGGAAGCGTGCAGAACAAGCGCGTACAATGAGCGTTGAAAATTAATTATAAAACTGATGTAACGTCCAAACAATACCTATTGGATGGTAGCTGGTTTCGTAATATATTAGGAATATTTAAATTGTATTTTGAAGTATATTAGCTGGGGACAAACTTGATCTTAAGTGTTTTTGGTATTGAATGCATTAGCTCATGCTAGGGGAAAATCTTAACATTTGAAATAATTAGGAAGAAGAAAAATGACGACAGTTGACGCAGAATCATATCAGATATAAGAAGGATAGAGGAAATTTGTTTGCTTGAGCAGTTGGCTCGGTGGCCCAGTTTATAAGGCGTCGGGGCGGTATTCCGAAGACGCAAGTTCGATTCCTGCGCGAGCAATATAATTTTTCTTTCTAGTTATTTAAAATCTTTTGATCCAAAGTGGCCCGTAACGCCATAGCAGAGCAGTCCATGTTCTGAAAAATATGTCATTTATACCTAATAGACTCATGAGGACAGCCCAAGGGTAATCAGGGTATCGTGCATAGTCTTTGGTCCTTCGAACCTAACCGTGAAAAAGTTCAGAAAACTACCGTTTAGTCACTAATTAGTACTTTTTGATGACGTCGTTTTTTGTTTGTCGTTATATAATTAATTCAAACGACTCGAGCGATACAAGTCTCAATCCTCACATTCTGAATTCATGTTCCAAATTTTAAGTATTTGTTGTTATTTCTGTAAATTTTCAGACTTAGACTTTGACCGCAAAGTTCTTTCACAAACGAAAATTTGTGAAAATTAAGTAAGTTACATTTGAGTAAGTTCAGAAAACAACCGTTTAGTCACCAATTAGTACTTTTTGATGACGTCGTTTTTTGTTAGTCGTTATATAATTAATTCAAACGACTCGAGCGATACAAGTCTCAGTCATCACTTTCTGAATTCCGTAACATATTCCAAATTTTAAGTATTTGTTGTTATTTCTGTAAATTTTCAGACTTAGACTTTGACCGCAAAGTTCTTTCACAAACGAAAATTTGTGAAAATTAAGTAAGTTACATTTGAGTAAGTTCAGAAAACAACCGTTTAGTCACCAATTAGTACTTTTTGATGACGTCGTTTTTTGTTAGTCGTTATATAATTAATTCAAACGACTCGAGCGATACAAGTCTCAGTCATCACTTTCTGAATTCCGTAACATATTCCAAATTTTAAGTATTTGTTGTTATTTCTGTAAATTTTCAGACTTAGACTTTGACCGCAAAGTTTTTCACAAACGTTCGTTTGGGAAAAAATACTTTGCGGTCAGGTGCAGACAGCGATAACGATAGATATTATAATATTGAAATAATTTGATCCTTTTGACCTTGATTCATTGTCATCATTAGGTACTGAGTCCAAAAAATCCTATTATGGTTTAATTTCTCAACCCTTGAACAAGTGTCAGACAGTCGTACTCAGACAGTGGTAATAAGTTTGTAGGAGGAAATCTCTGGAACTACTGATGTTAAAAATTCTTAAAGCTACACTAAGTATTTTACTTGATCTGTATGATGTGTATATAACGTTTGAAAGTGCATTTTTGTGCTTATTTAATAAATACCTTTTGGCTTTTGACTATCCACGAATAACATAGGTTATGTTCTATTATGTCGACGCGAGCGAAGTCGCGGGCGGTTGCTAGTTTAATATAAATAGCATAAAAATTATCAAATCTCTGGCAATATTTGCAACATCTGATTTTTTTGGAATTCAACCTTCTTAACCTCTGACGCAAAAAGGTCGGGTGTTAGAAGTTTGACCACTAAGTGTCTGTCTGTGGCACCGTAGCTTATTAAACGGGTGAACCGATTTGGATGCGATTTTTTATTTGAAAACAGGTTTTCTTGCGGTGGTTCTAAGACATGTTTAATTAAAATTGGTTTAGCCGTTTTTTACTATTTATAGGTGGGTTTTTTAAATGTTAGTTTACTGAAATTCGCTTGTGTCCGTTTTCAATTCCTCCTTCTCTTGTTTCCAGGTGGTCGGCCACAGAGAAGGGCTGGAGATGATGGAGTCCGCCGACCCGCTGGTGCTTCTAGTCCTGTTACCCACCATACCCGTGACGTTGATCAGCGCCAAGATGTACAACTGGGAGGACTCGGTGCTGCTGTTCCTTAGGAAGTATTGTGCGAAGATACCGGCGCTCTCCTATATACTGCCGTTTGGAAAGTGAGTATACTTACTACAACTGAATAATAATATGCATGTCTTGTCGAAAAATCTGGAAATTACTTATTATGATAGATTACTCCTGTAAACATTTAGTAGTGATATAATGATTATTATTAATTGCTTAGTTTTTTGTATTTCAATGTTTTTTTTTGGATTTTTGGAGAGATTGGACGTAATTGCAAAACGCTTGAGTACGTGCAACCACATGTTGACGTCACGCGGCTCGTTGCTTTTTAGTCAAGTTTTGACATAGAGCCTGCCCTGTTGGTAAATTATTGACACACGCACAGATGTAGCATAGACAGCCAATGAGGAGATCCTAGGTCTCCACATTTTGACGTCACACGCAAATGGTGCGTTTATGTTGATATTTACGTGGTGTCAAGTTTCGCGGGTCCTGCGAAACAATTGGCCCCAAGCCACTTTACACTTTATTCTTAAACTAGCGACCCGCCCCGGCTTCGCACTAATCCAATTTACAAATGGTGTAATTTTTTGACGACTTGACTTTTTGAATAATATTTACAATACATTCTCAAAGGAACCTTCCTTAATAAAAGATTTTTTTTTATAGAAGGGTAATATTTACTATAAATTCTGTATTGTAAATATTAACCTTCCATAAAAAAATCTTTAAATGATAGTGAAAACCGTATAAAAATCCGTTGCGTGGTTTAGAAGCAGAAAGCGGAGAAACTGAAATGAGGATGCGGATAGCGACTTTGTTTTATACTATTTAGAGATATTTTTGCCTTGTTCTATAAAGTGTACGATGAATTTTTATGATGATAAGGATTGATGAATTTTATCCACCATTCTCCATTTCTGGTCGCTACGAAGATGCAGTCTTGAGCAACGACGCGACGTAAGGTAGCATCATTTTATAGGATTCATTTTGGGGAATGTGCACAGGAACTTCACGACCTGATTCCACCCTCCCCCTTCCATCACAGGACGAGCAAAAAATCGACCATATATCATCCTTATATAGTAGACATTCCGCCAATTCGTACAAAGCGTTTTGGTTCCACGTTTATAATGCGTACTGCTAAGGAATGGAACTCTATGCCGTCTTCTGTTTCCTGATAACTATAATTTGGGATATCTTCAAGGCTAGAGTTCTTCTAAATCTACGTGCTCCAGCTTCGGCCACATCCTCGCTTAACATCAGGCGAGATGGTGGTCAAACCACAGAATACTAGGGGACAGAAGCATCACTCCGCAAAGAGATTTAAACAAATAGCGACTCTTGCAAACGCAACAAAATTCAGTTCAACTCGCGTAGCGCTGCATACCAGTCATATAAACCTACAGAGCGCCTCTCTTTCTATCGCATAGCTCTTATCTCTTCTGACGCGGCACGTGTAACGACGCGCGACCCGCCGTCGGTGTCCGGCTATGTACTTGTAGCTTCGTACCTACAGTGCGGAGTGCGCTAGGCCCGGTCAAACATAGATTTATTATTAAAAAAAACTGTCACTAATAAATACCTTTTCTAATTCCAGTGTGGACAGCGATCGAAGCACCATAGTAGCGGGCGTCGCGCCCTCGCCGACGCCCATTCCAAATCAAACACCATCCGCAAACCATCTCTCCCCCACTCGAATATTCTGCTCAGCGCTCCTCCTTCCAACAATCTCCACAATCATGGGCAAAATATTCTTCAGATCCATACAAAACAACCTCCACAGAACCATCCTAGGCGGCCTCACGTACATAACCATAAAGGGAGCGTTGAAAATCTACCACAAACAGATGCTGTACATCAGACATTCCAGCAGAAAAATTCTGGATTACACAGAATCAAATTTACGGTTGTATAGGGATGTAGCGACGTCTATTAGCGATGCTATGACTAGTACTAGAGATGATACTGAACAGGTAGTGTAGAAAATTTGTAGGTATATTGTTATGAATATGATTTTGGAACGTTTAAAATGGTTAATACGTTACTCTCGATAAAGAATGTATGTATAGTTCTACAAGAATCTAAATAACCATCATATTGCCGAGTTAATCGTTTTCGGCTATATCATTGGTTATAGGTATTCTAACAAATTTATCTCGCCTCGTTTCTGCTGTTTATGCATTTATATTGTTTTCTGTTTATTTTTGTTCCGTTTTTAGTTAGTTCTATTTTTGGCCACCGTTCATTTGAGACCAGTTCCAATTTTAAAAATTGTTGGGCATATTCAAGCACACCCTTTTGGCACTAGACTAGAAATTTGACAGCAGTATGTTTTGTGAGAGCGAGTGTGGTCAAACGGTATAACGGTATTTCTATTCGACGTTCTGGACTTCGAATCCCAGACCGACAACATTATAGTGTGGCTTTCCACACCAACTGTGAAGGAAAACATCGTGAGGAAACCCGCACGTCAATTGGCTATTTTATTTACCCTAATTTGGTTTTCGGTTATCAAAAATAGCGAATCTTTTTGATTTTCAAAGATCATGAAATCATTTTGACATTCTTCAGAGTTATGTCCCTTTCTTTTAAATTAAATATGTTATTTTTTTTCTTTCTAGTAAAGGAAATATGTTTTTTTTTATGAAGCATGTGTATATAAGTAACGTATTACCCATCTTTTGCGAATATAAGACGTGGGACTTACATATTGTATGCTATGTATATCTTTGTAAATATTTTATCATTGTAAAATCGTTTAGCTACTTTGTCATGTAATTTTATATTATTTTTTTACCCAGTGTTTAATTTGTGACCTAAATTATAATGAAATGTGGTAATTACACGATTTTGTTTTAATAATGTGTTGTTATTAGTAGAAAAGTCTAGATGTATATAATTATAATTAGATCCAAATGGTTGAGTGGATTTACTGAAAGATTTAAGTCAATTTCGCTGTTTAAGGCCGCTTCCTCATCGGGTCGACACGACACCGATACGACACGAATACGACATCTGTCTTGCCAATGTCGAATCGTGTATATTACCACGTTTTATTAAGTAATTTTCGTGTTTGTCTGTCTGTCGCTCCGGGTGGAATCTTTCAACTCAAATTTCGAGCACTTCCCGATTAGTTATCCAGCTGAAACTTTCAGGGTAGCTCACAACTAGATGACAATGCATTCTAAATCAATATATTAGCATAAAAAGGCGCATAAAAACGTGGTGTTTAGATTATTTTTTCAATCTGTCACTTTCTTGTTTCTTTATTTGTTGACACGATTTGGGGTGCCGTGCGCAGTAAGAATAGCAAAGTTGTTTTATATACATTTGTTAAGTTCGTTCGAAATGTCGATGCGACACGAAAATAGGGGTGCTCGATATGAACCGATATGTGATAAAATATCGATACATTTATTTGATATATCGAATCAATTCAATATTATCGAATCATTGAAGTCAATATAACATCGATATATTTTATCCGATATATGAAATATCGTACGAAATCAGAATGTTTAGGAAAACTCATCATTAATTAATTTACATATTTATTCATTTCAAACATGTTCAAAATGTATACTTCAGCTACACCTATCATTAATTTTCAATAAAAACTGAACTACAAAAAATATCCAATCTATCTATATATAATAGTTTGTTGTCCAAGTTCGCCAACCCGATTCGGATTCACGAAATACTCTCAAGAAGGCAGCACTGTACTTGTGTCACCCCGCTTGAACCATGATCGAGTTGCAGATTTACTTTGATTATTGTATTATCATGGCTTAAAGGACATCGTATCCGGGCCAGTAAAAATATTAAAAAAATATTGTATTATCTATGGTGGATTGGTAGAAATAAGATGGCTGGTTATATATATGATAAGTTGATTGATTTTTAACCTTGGTGGGCTGACTAATTTACTCCTAATAGTCTTTTCCGTTCTACAATACGATATATCGAAAGTATCGATGTTTTTGACTGATATATCGTTAAACATCGATACAATATTTCGATATATCATATCGGAAAAAATATCGATATTTTTTGTACATGAACATCACTACACGAAAATAATGTTGGAACGCGACACGTCGCCGCGTCGCACCGCTGCGCTGTCGTGTCGCCACAATGAGGTAGCGGACTAAAGTAGTCTTATGAACGTTAGTCGGAACGCGGTGCAATGACAGAAGTATTTTTAAATTTTTAACTGCTATTTTTATTGCGTCGGAAATCAGGCGAAAAATGTACTTGACTGTACACTAAGTTGTATGAAAAACAGGTTTCTGCAAGTATATAAATGAAAGAAAATTTGAACTTTAATACTATTAATTAATGCATTTAAATTGTATGCATACAATAGCTAGTAATCAACAATTGAAAGTTGAATGGTCCCTTCAAATTGAAATTATATATTTTTAATTAGACGAAGTCAACTGACGTTTACTGTGTTGTCGGTTTTTGATGAAATATAAATAGTGTTGTGACAAAGTGAATGATTGAAAAAACTCCTGAATGAATGAAATTGCCTCGATTGTCTAGTGAATAGTTAGTGTGCCGAACTGCTGATATCGGGGACGGGGTTCGAATTTTAGTCGTGCTTTGTACATACCAACGAGTTTTCGACGACTATGTTCCTATAGTATCTACCTATACTGAATACCGAGTGTTTTAAACATTAAGGAAAACATTGCGAGGAAACTTGTTACATACTAGTTACATACTACTAGTAACTTATATCAGAGCACTTTTATACAATTTTATTGTAAAATAGAAATAATATTCTTTTATAGTTTGAAATGAACTATTCACACTCATTGTTCATTCATCTGATTGAACGAGAACTGAACGCATCACTATTACTTTAAATATGGCAACATTTTACAAAGTGACATTAGCTTGTCAGTTGGCTTCGTCTAATTAAAAATACGACTTAGATACCGATTGACCGAATAAAAAGGTGGACGTAATCTCTAATCAACAACTGATGCATAGCAATGGCGGTGGCGTTGTGTTTGTTTGAGTGGATGGAGGGCCGATATTAGGCCGATGTGACGGCCGATCGGCATAGCATGATGTAAATGTGTGCGTGTGGCTTGTGTACGGACGAGCTTTATTCAGGTGTTTCACTTTAGAAATTGTCGACGAGGTGTCTTCCTTTTTTATTCGTTCAAGTATAAATTTCTATAGAAAGGTGCCTAAAAGTATCTTCCTAATAATCTATCTTCAAACGTCTTGATATTTACTTCAATAAAATATTGTAAACAATAAATATAAGATTTAAGCGTCAATATAGGAATGGCTACTGAAATAAAAAGCTAAATGTTGAGTTGGTTTTACACTTGACTTGTGTCGCTCTGGGAATGTGACAAACTGAAATTGAAAGGATTGTGGCAGGAAAGGACAAAATAGGTTTTCTCATGTTAAAATAAAACTGTTATCGCTTATTTCCACATAAAAATACTATAGAGTACTTTTTAGATACACCACAGTCAAGAAGTCAAGAAAAAAAACAAAGAGGAAGAAGGAAAGACAAAGATAATGTTCTGTAGCATTTTACCTGCAGTATGTGTTTGCAACAAAGAATTTTCTAACTATGTTTCACATTTTTAATTTGAAATTTAGAACAGTTCTCAGTGTGTCACAATCACGAAATATAAAAAAAAACTGTAGCGTCATGTCATGATGACCTTAAATAATATTTTAAGGCTGATTATTACACCGCACTTTAATCACATACCCAATGGGAGCCCTGATTAAAGTGATTCCACCTAACTAGGGCCTCGTTGATTTTGTTCGCTGGTTCAGGGCCCTTACTCCTGAACCTTATTACACCATTCTGAATCTGGGAACAACGTAATAGCGCTAAATACGCGCTGTAGATATATAAAAATACCTAAGTAGGTATAATAAAGTATGACTTACATAGTTTTCATTTTCCGACATAGAAGAATACTATTTTAAAATCTTAATTGAGTAAAATTACATAGGATTTATTGGTTGGAAAAACTATTATGGGACTCAAATGGAGTTGGGCGGGACACCTGGCCAGACGGAGTGACGACAGGTGGAGTAAGGTACTGACTGAATGGTGGCCAAGACAGGGCAATCGTAGCGTTGGGCGTCCGGAAGCAAGATGGGTGACGATATTGTATAAATCGCGGGCCGAACCTGGACACGAATGGCGCAGAGTCGAGGCGAATGGCATGATATGAGAGAGGCCTATACCCAGCAGTGGGATGTAAAGGGCTGTGGATGATGATGATTGGTCTATTGATAAATCAAAACAAAACGTCAGTAATTTTAGATCATAGGATATAATTATAATCATGTTAAAATATTAATTATATTAAAACTATAACTTGACAACCCAAAATCGTTTGTGAAAATAAAGAAAGTATTTTTGTATAGTTTAATAGAAAACTACTCTAAAAGCTTTTTCAAAATCGGTTCAGTTGGGAATTATCCTATTCTCATAAACACTAAAATTGATTGACATCTTTAGGAAAACCTATATATCTAATAACTTTTATATTATATATGCCTATTATAATATTTTTATAAAATTACATACTTTTTTATTATCACACGGAAGGAAGCATCACCGTTTTGAAAATAAAAATTAAGCGCTTTCCGTCTCCGACTGTACATACTAGTTTTTATTATTTAACCTATTGTACGTTTGTATGTTTTGTATTATTGTAAGGTGTGTATATATTTTAAATTATATTTTTGTATTTTGTAGTAATTATTTTGCCTTGCCACTGGCAACAGTACGCATAGTTACATACGCAGTAGTTCTAGTGACCGTTTTACTTTTGGTAAAATCTTACGTTGGTGACGATTTCTTACTTTTTATACTAGCTTCTAGCCCCGGCTCGTCACGGATTTGATTTAAATTAAATACTTATATCAAGACATTCAATAGATGATGGCGAAATCCGCATCAGAATTGCGCAAGGCAAACGCGGAAAAGTGACTTGGTTTACTATTTAATGCCGCCCTTCCAAATTACGTAGTCTTTTCTCTCCATAGTTGTTAAGGTATTTTTTATACAACTTAGCTATGAGACGAGCATGTCGTACGCTTGATGAAGCTAACTTCGATTTCAGGCTGGCGCAAATGCATTACAATTCTGTCTTCAATTTATAACCATCGAAATTACTTTAAATTTGTCGCCTAGATCTGTAGTGATTCAAAGTCGTGTGGTGCTTCAACTGTTATGGGCAAGCGTGGCGCTTACCGTTAGGCGTACGAGCTTGCTTGTCTCGATACCTTTATATCGATAATCAAGTGAAATTACTGGGCATTATGATTATTTTCTCTAGGTGAGTACAGTGCAGTGTCGCAGAAGATTTTCCAATACAGAAGGTTAAGTGGCGTTTCAACTTTGGAGGCGTGATGTTTAACATCAGGTGAACGACTTAATTGTCACGCATTGTAAAAAAAACAAAAAATGTGTCATAATACAGGGCTCCGTTATAGGATTGTTAAATAAATTCCAAATTGTAAGTAGGTAGGTAATTGTAAATTGCTAGTCCTATTGTCGAAATCAATATTGTTACATTCTTGTTCGTAACCTAAAATTGTATACTTGTATGTGAATAATTATAAAATATTTTTTATTGAGTCTCTTTGCGTGTTTTATTATTGTTTTGCATTGCGGTATATAGGTACCTATAAAGATATTTTGTCTTATCATTTATAAATAGGAATATAGATAATAATGCGTTATATGAGTATGTATTATATAGATAATAATGCATTATATGAGTATGTATTATCAGGCCTAGCGCACTCCGCACTGTAGGTACGAAGCTACAAGTACATAGCCGGACACCGACGGCGGGTCGCGCGTCGTTACACGTGCCGCGTCAGAAGAGATAAGAGCTGTGCGATAGAAAGAGAGGCGCTCTGTAGGTTAATATGACTGGTAGGTATGCAGCGCTACGCGAGCTGAATTGAATTTTATTGCGACATAGCAAGAGTCGCTATTTGTTTGAATTTCTTTGCGGAGTGTTGCTTCTGTCCCTTAGTATTCTGTGGTATTACACCTGGAATAAAACAGCTGCAAGTCTGAAAAGTTATTGTTTGTTAGGTACTCGTTGTAGGTCTCTCGTATGCGGGAGGCTGTCTGGGTAGGTACCTCAGCTTTGCCAGTTATTCAGCCGCCAAGCAGTGCGCAAGAATTACTGTGTTCCGGTTTTGAAGTGCATTGTAGCCAGAAAAATTACTGGGCATATAATGAGACTTAATATCTGATATCTCGAGGTGATAGGCGCAATGCAGTCCTAAGCAGTCCTTTTATCGTATTAAAAGTTCTGGGTGCCACTGGAATTGTTATGGTCAGGCGTGGTGCTTATCATCAGGCGAACGAAAAAAAAATGTATTAGTCCTGGAATAAAACAGTTGCAAGTCTCTGAGTATTTAGCAGGGATCGGAGACAAAACAAATTATCCCCTCTTAAATTCACTTTTAACAAACAAAAGGTGGATAAAATGAGGGGTTATTTTTTTTGTCTCCGGTCCGTGCTAATGTTGCTGATGAGTTATTGTCAGTTAGGTACATACTAAATAACAAGCGAATTTGTAAACTAAAATTTAAAAAACCCCAGACACAAAAACCTATAGAACGTAAAAAACGGCTGAACCGTTTTTGATAAAAACATGTCTAAGAACCATCGCTAGAAAACCTGCTTTTAAATTAAAAGAAACCGCATCCAAATCGGTTAACCCGTTTGAGAGCTACGATGCCACAGACAGACACGCATTGTGGCCAAACTTATAGCACCCCTCATTTTGCGTCGGGGGTTAAAAAAATCACTCAATTACTTTCTTTTAAAGGTACTTATCTAGTCGAGTAATTCGTTCTTATTTTATAGTAGAGTAGAATAGAATAGAAAACACTTTATTGCACTTAAGAAGGAATTACAAAGTAATGCGTTGGTATTTTATAGTTGACTTGGCTTTTTGGCTATAGGAGAATCTGAATTTTAGTGATTTTAGCTTTATGTTTGTTAGTCATTAAGGGTAGCAGGTATCTAGGCTCTATCCATACATATTGTCTTATCTATATCGGCCCCTCTACGCATAGGTCCCTCAAGCGCCAATCGTATATGCAGCTTCGCTGCGAGTAATGAGATACGATCTAATTATTCTCGATTCAAGCAAGAAATCGAACTAATCTCATTCATTTATACCTAAATACGATAACTACAAGTTAAGATAAATTTAATGGAACAATATATGCTCAAAAAAAGACAAAATATTTGAAATTAAACTTAAAAACCTATTAGGTACTAAGGAAAAAATATTATAATATTTAAGATCCCTGTAACATGTATGATGCAATAAATGATTGAATATGATTATGGCATCATAATGCATTGTTACAGTGAAGCTACACTCTAATCTTAGCTCAACACGGTATGCGGTATGCGATTGGCACTTGTGGGACATATGGGTAGGTTGGTAGGGCTGAGCGAGGGTCGAGTACTATATCCCTAGTCGCGGTTGTGGAGATGGACCTCTCCTTACCGACCATCATCGCCAAGATGGTCGACGAGAGGTCTTGGGAGGCGGTGGCCTCCTTCGGCAGAGGGAGGCAGAAGAGCGGGAGAGAGAGAGAGACCCTCTCTCTCTGCCGCTCAGTACCCTTAGCATGGACCGGAGACAACAATTTTATCACCTGTTTATATCAAAATTCAAAAAATTCAAAATTCAAAATTTCTTTATTGCTGGAATGTTGTGTACAAAGATGACAAAAAAAGATAAAATAATATCCACTTTTTGTTTGACGAAAGTGGATAAAACAGGGGATAAATTGTTTTGCCTCCGGTCCGTGCTAAGGGGGCAGGAGACCACGGAGACGGGCTAATCGTGCCCGTACTCTGTCTCCGCTTGGGGGCCTGGGGCGTCGGATGCGGGGGCACCCGGCGCCCCACACTAGGGATAGGCCCTCACGAGGTGTAGATGGCCCCTTATGTTCCGGGGGCATCTGACACGAGGTGGGGAAGGCGAGGAAGGCCCCACCGCAAGGCGGGCTGCGTCGTCGACGGGGGCTGCGGAGGAATGCGCGAGCGGTCCCGTGCCCCCCGTCACCAGCCGCGGACGGAGGAACATCGTGGGGTTTTAGTCGGTAGGGGCATCGATTATTTATCGGTGTCGAGTCCTACATAGGGCACCCGCTACCCCAGCGGGTGGGTACGCGTTATAATTCTCCACGTAAATCTAAAAAAAGTGTCGAGTACCTAACTATACGTGAAGCTACGACCGAGACTTCTGGTGGACTCAACTTTGATACCCCTGTTAATTTGTCAATATGAACTAAAATTGTGAGGCTCATTTTCCTTTCCTTCCTTCATTCTAGCCTACTAAATTAACTAAATTATGAATTTGTGATGAAAATGGGAAAAAATGTGACCATATTAAATAAATAGCATACCGCTATACAAATGAAGTTACAGCTACCGTTTGGTGAGTAGGTACTCTAAAATGATAGTGCTCACCGCAAACACGGCTAAAACGATGGTTTATATCTTAAAATATTGTGATGAAGACTTACAATTCAACGTACCTACCATTGCACGCTGTTTTACAAAATGTCAATCGCAGCATTGAACAACGCAAAATGTTTATACAATTCTGCGTATTAAGGTTCAGTCATTTTGTAAAACGGCGTGTCGTGTCGTTTAACTGTTAGTGCTGTTTTGTAAAACTTGTAGCGATTTTGTAAAACATTGGATTAGGTATGCAAACTAACAACATGGAAGTCAACCCACTGCTGGGTAGTTATAGGCCTCTTCTCCCTTGCGCCGTTTGTTCCGGTCTTGCATTCCGTATCCAAGCTTGCATGAAATCGGATCTGAATCTGGGATTTCCCAGTTGGTCTTTCCATCTATAAAATATACTCTATCGTTCATATTTCCGACCCAACCACGAGTGCAGGCTGTCGCAAAATGACAGGAGTTGTACCACGTTGTACGTAGTAGCAAAGAAAACTAAATATTACTACGGTAGTAGGTACAACTCGTATCGTATTAATTATTTATTTCCATGGCGTAAAAGTAAAAGAAACTTTATAGAAAAGCAATTTGCACCAAAACAGTGCATCATAATATAGCAAAATCCAATTACCGTCGCCATTACACCGATAATGATAATTCAAATTGTTTATCACAAAAATTGGTATCGAATGATAACCGTTATCATTAGCTATCTTATCATTAAGATGAAATTATGGTAAATAGTAGTTCGCTGGTATAACACAATGCAGTGCCAACTTGTCTACGTGTAATTTCGTTCGTGTAATCTTTGTAAAAGAGTTAAAACAGCCTTATCTGAGTACAAAGTGTTATTGCTTCGGTGAGTGAAGTAGCTACTTACATATCCACATAGTTTCTAGGCAGTTTATCTTAGTGAGTGAAGCTGTGATCGTAGGCCAATGTGAAAACGATTTCCTGTATTTTTGTATCACTTTAAACAAGCTCTGTTAGATTTGTTGAAGAGATAGGTAAATTGAGTGTGTCCCATCATAAATGGAAATTCAGAAACTACGTTAATATCTCTTTACAGTGGAAATAAGTTATTTAATTAGCATAAAATTATTTTTCCTTTGCTGCTGCAACTGTGCAATGTTTAGTTCCAAGGTTATCGATAACGTATAACTACTTAATATAATATTATGTACCTACGTTTATAAGGAAGAATTTGAAATATCTCTATCGTTTGTGGCTGAAGTATAAGTGCGTTTTAATGGTTTTAACAATAGGAAACAATTACAAGCCGACGAGATTCGCTGGTCTACTTGAACGAAGTTACCTACCTGTCCTTGTACCCAGGTACCTGTCCCTGTACCGAGGTACCTGTCCCTGTACCCAGGTACCACCTGTCCCTGTACCTACTGGTCCCTCAAGCGCCAATCGTACCTATATCGTGTTGGGCTCAGCCCCCCCTACCCATATGTCCCTAAAGCGCCAATCGTATATCGTGTTGAGATCGAATTAAGGTATAGCGTCACAGCGACTAATAAGATACGGTCTAATTATTGTCGATTCAGGCGAGAAATCGAATCAATCACATTCTATTTTTACCAAAATACGATGACTACGAGTTAAGATAAACTTAATGGGACAATATATGGCATCATAAGACATTGTCGCAGTGAATCTACACCTTAATCTGAGCTCAACACGATATACGATTGGCGCTTGAGGGACATATGGGTAGGGGGGCAGATCAAGCTGTAGATTCACTGCAACTATGTCTTGTGTTCCATGAAAGTTTATCTCAACTTGTAGTTATTATTTTGGTGTATATTAATGAGATTAAATCGATTTCTTGCCTAAATCGACAATAATTAGATCGTATCTCATTAAGTCGCAGTGCAGCTATACCTCTTGAGCTCAACATGATATACGATTGCCGGAGGGACCATCAGTAGGTCAGGTACTGTGGCTGGTTCCAATAACATTTTTCAAAAATAAAACTAGTAACAATGCAATACCGTTCTGCCACGATCTTAACCTAGGTACCCTACACCTCTAAGTTCAGTAATATAAACAATTTGGTTTTGTACATATAAAAAAATATAAATAAGCAATGCAGCATTTCTACCGTCTTTGAGTCGTAGTTTTCCTAGTTCACTGACAGACAATATTTAGGAGCCACGAGCCACGACTACGTAGGTGTTATATTATGTAAGTACTTAACGTTTCTCTGTATGCAAAATATTTTTCCCGTAGCGAGAATCGAAGCCGGAATCGCCTGCTCAACCACTACACCAAAGATGCTCGCTATTGTTAATTTAATTGGGTACCAATTATAAATGGCTATCAAATTTCTGTTGGAAACGATCTCTGTCCTTATATTACTTGATAAATATCTGCAACGCATATAGCTTGCAAAACTATTAAAGTGTTGCCGAAAGAAAGATTTCCAGTAAAAATAAAACCAGTATGACTTAATTAGGTCTCCGATAAGACGTATACAAGTCTAGATTAAGTATCATACTTAGGTATTATTATCAAAATCGATTAATGATATTGTTTTGATACAAAGAAAGTTACGTTTTTCCGTTGTAATCAAGTGGAAAATAACCTGCAAAATCTAAATTGGCTTCAAGCATATAAATAACTTTATTGACATCTATTGAACTATACCTATTATAAACCTACTTACTATTATAATATTATCTAACATCAGTTTTGAATAACCGTAACTAACAAATTGAATGGTTACTGGAGAAATTTTACTGGTGGTAGGTTTCTCGTATGCGAGTGGCCGTCTGAGTAGGTACCACCGCGTTGCCAGTTATTCAGCCGCCAAGCAGTAGTGCGCAAGCATTACTGTGTTCCGGTTTGAAGGGCATGGTAGCCAGCGAAATTACTGGGCATTATGAGACTCAACAGCTAATTGTCTCAGGGTGACGAGCGCAGTGCAGCGCCGCGCAGGATTTTGCAAAACAAAGTTCTGAGTGGTGCTGTTATTGTTATGGGCTGGCGTATTGCTTGCCATCAGGCAAACGACCAGCTCGTCTCGTCACTCAGTTACATAAAAAAAAATGAAATAAACAATAGGTAAAATTAGGTACCTACTGTCTATAACAATATACCATTTAGTTAAATTTATAATAAACCTACACGATAGGGCATAGGTATTACCTATGTACCTATTTCCTTGCGTAATATTACGTACGTAGATATATCTACTTAGATAATATACCAATCATAAATATCTCCAACCAATAGTAAAATACGTAGGCACCTACTTAATTAGGTACTTTAGCAGGTACAATAATCTATTCTGTACGTATGCTTTGTAAAATTCTCCGCTTTAAATCCCAAAGCTAACACTTTTCTATTTGTTTTAAGGTACAAAATACTATGACCATCAGATAGCCGTAACCTCTACCATTGAAGCACAAAAGACAGGTTCTTCACAAAAACTATGGCTAAATTCATCAAGTCGATATTCAACCCACCTGCGCCGGAAAAGAGAAAGAACGTAAGACACGAAGAAGATGAAGGGGAAGGAGAAGGTCCGATCTGTCCGTCCAGGAAGCTTTCCATGTCCAGGTCCGGGAGGTTGAAGCAAGCATATAGGAAACGGCACGCGCTCTCTATGGAGATGTATGGTAGTGACGGTGTAAGTATAATGTCTTACGTCCTCCTAAAACCTGACACTATAGGCTCAATGCACAAACCGTGCGAAGTCAAACACAAAACAAGTATCTTCCAAGAACCTTTAAAGATTAACAAAAAAAATTTTTTTGGACTTTTTGGCGGGAAGTGAAAAGTGATACAGTTCGATTTTGTTTTATTTTCCAAACAAGTGTTATTTCGAGTGATCATGTGTAATATCGGTGGAATATTAACCATTATGTGTTCGTTAACGTGCACGAGTGTAGGCAAATGAAACAAAATAGAGAAAACATTGCTTTTTATGTTCTCACAAAAAGTCCATGGAAAGCTTGAATAAAGTTCCACCACTTTATTGAAGCACTAGGAGAGGGTCCGGCTTGTTGCTGTTGACCCTCATTCTCAACAAAAGTATAATAAAATGGAATATTAAACTATCAAATAAAAACTACGTAAGACATGGCGGTATAGTCCTAGAGACTTTAGCCAGCCCTAACGGGCAAACCTAAAAAAAAACATATTTTTTTTATTTTGCGGAAACTGCTATAATTCAGGATGGGCACGTATGGTGACTTTTTTATTCATACATCATGTTGTACCCAAAAAACTTAATGAAGTTTGTGCGGTGTACATCCATTGAGGTCTCACACTTCCTCAATGGTGTACAACACTCACATTCTTACGTACGTACGAAAAAGTAGGTACCTACTTAAAAAGTATGTTTATGATTAGGTTTAGTTTATAGTAATTATAGCTAATTGAATTTAATTATTGAGTAATTGAATTATAGCATCGTGGTCCATTTTGCTCTCTTCGTCTATTTGATAAAAAAGCAAATGTTGAAAGATGGTTCGTACCTCGCAAGGTAAACATTTCTGAAAAGGCAGAACGGCAGAACCTTCGAACTCAACTCAAACCTCTCTTCGGTATACCATCTATAAATTTTTACATATTTGAAGAACATTTCACCGAAGACTTTTTTAGCTGAAATGCTGTAACTAGGTACCTACCTACTATTCTATTGATCAACCCAAAAAGCTCATCGCATCGACTTGGTACCCCTGGTCGATGGCTAGTAGTATTTCTCCTTCACCCTAACACGGTGTTACAATTCCTGTGATATACGTCTTACGGGGATGCTGCAAAGCAAACCTAACTTTTGTCGATTGTTCCAGAACATACAATCAATCGAGAAGCCGAAATCCGTGGAATACCACGTCCACACCCCAGCGATTTCGATTTCACATCCTGAGATGGAAAATGGCAGAAGAAAAAGCCTAGATTCTCCAACTCGCCAGAGGAATGTTAGCAAAACTCCCGAAGAAGAGATTGACAGTGCTTTCGAGATCATAGACAAATCGGAGCTTGTGGCAGCTAAGTAGTTATAGGAACGTATTTGTAGTTAATGTAGATTTTACACTAAATTTAGCAATAGGTAAATGTGTACTTATCATCATCATCAGGTCGTTACGTTTGCACTGCTTGGGACCCTATCTTCCTTAGCTTCCTAATGTCATAATCAAACAACGCGGCCAGTGTGGCGGATGTTACACCACATGCCCTAGCTGCGCCCCGCGGTTTTCCGTGATAAAGTAGTAGCCTATGTCCAGTATATCCAACCACTATGCCTAGTGGACTATGCCCAGTGTATGTATATCCATGGTATAAGCTATTCTTATACCGAATTTTACTCAAATCCGTTAAACCGTTACAGTGTGAAGAAGAACAAACACACTCGTATGTAAGGGTGTAAGTGTGTAACTTTCGCAGTTATAATATTTTTCATTAGCCCATTACGTTCCCACTGCTGGGACTGCTGGGCCACAATCCACCACGCTGTCCCAGTGCGGGTTGGTGGATGTCACATGTCTTTCATATCTTTTTGTGACAAATTCTTGGACATGCCGGTTTTCTCACAATGATTTCCTTCACCGTTTTTAGTGCGAGTGTTAAATCCGCACATAACTTTAGAAAGTCAGTGGTGCGGGGCCAGCGGGATTCGAACTTGGGTGCGTCGGATCTAAAGTCGCACGTGCTCCCACTGAGCTACACTCGCTCTAATATTAGTGTGATTCTAATTGGTGTTTCTTGTATATAAAAGTTTCTTTACTAGTTTGTCTTCACGTTTTACAGCGTGTGGAAAGTCTAAAGTCCCGAATTTCATAATGGCAGGCCAAGTCCTTGCTTAAAGGCAGTAGAAATGTAAATGGCTGTTAACATTGAACTATTAATGCTAACTAGGTGACCCAACTAATGTTGTCAGCTTTTCCCGAAGAATTTCAGGTTTTCTTTCCATGAAAACCTAACTCGTGCTATTACGAACATTAAGAAAAACATGAAGAAGAGGAATCTTGATCTTGAGATCTTGGATCATTCTGTCTATTGATGAAAACCGCAATAAAATCCGTTGCGTAGTTTAAAAGATCTAAGCGTACAGACGGCGGGGAGCGACATTGTTTTATACTATGTAGAGATTCAGCGCATCCAGAATTTAAAGTTTTTATTTTTGTCCATGTAATAACAATAACAAATTGAGGAAATACAATTCTCGCCTTCTCCGTGTACTTTCCTCCCGAATTCTATATGATGTATTGGTTACCTGAAGTTATTTTTTGTAAATGGTGGAGTAATTACGATCATGACATGGTCCGGGAAAACCAAACTTCACAATAGTTGATATAAGTGCTTAATTATATGTTTAGGTATTATTAAGTAGGTAGATTATATTATTATGTTACTTTATACTTAGGTTGTAAGTATTAAATAATTGATTTCTCATTGTGATAGCTTAAATTATATTTTCCTTTTTATAGATTATGTGAGGTAGTATTATCAGTATGTGATTTTAAAGTGAGACAAGTGATTGTAATGTCTATCTCACCTTGGTTAAATCTACAAGTTAAATGCTTATCTAGACCGACAAAGACCTAGAAACTAGATATTTCCTATACTAAGTAGATATATACGTAGAAAAAAATAATTATAGTTAAGGTTTTGATTTATATTGTTAAAAAGTGTTGTGTTTGTCAGGTTTGGAGGCTCAGAACGTTGTTGGCTATTTTGTACGAATTAAAGACTGATTGCTTAAAAGTGTATGTTAGTTTAATTTTATATATTATTTACTCTCCCTGCCCATTCAAATTCTTGCTTATATGCCTTACCAGCCCCGCTACCCATATGTCCCTCAAGCGCCAATCGTATATCGTGTTGAGCTCAGCCCCCCTACCCATAAGTCCCTAAAGCGCCAATCGTATATCGTGTTGAGCTCAGCCCCCCTACCCATATGTCCCTCAAGCGCCAATCGTATATCGTGTTGAGCTCAACTTAAGGTATAGCTTCACTGCGACTAATTAAATACGGCCTAGTTATTGTCGATTCAGACAAGAAAAACGAATTAATCTCATTCATTTAAACCAAAATACGATAACTACAAGTTGAGACAAACTTAATGGGACAATATATGGCATCGTAAGATATTGTCGTAGTGAATCTACACCTTAATCTGATCTCAACACGATATACGATTGGCGCTTGAGGGAGATATGGGTACGAGGGCAGATTAGGGTATTGCATATGGGTATGTTTAGGCTCGCTTTGAGTGATAGGACCGCCCATTGTGACACTATTATTAAGTTAGTTCTTATTTTAGTTTTTAATTATTTCTGTATTTTGGTATTATAATAAAGAGTTATTCTATTCTATCGAAGGGCGTCTAATGTAACTACACTGTATTGCTCATAAAGCTGTTCGTAAGATGCACCGGTATAACGTACTGCACAGGTCAACTTAACCGATATACCGTAGGCATGCTACGATATATCTATTAGGCGTCGTCCTAATAGAACGCGAGTACGCGATTATCGCGTGAAAAGCGATGGGACGATTCTTAAGTTCGTCCCCATCGCGCGAATGTATTTGGGACTCCTTAATAAAATCACAAAATTCACTTATAGGTGCATTAACAATTATCACAATGAAGCATCATCGCTCAACATCAGGCGAGATGACGGTGAAACGCAAGCCTATAACAGAATTTAAAAATAAAACGTGTCATAGCAAGGTTAGGGCGAAACATCCCATTTAGATTTGAAGAAGGTACACTAGCCCATTCTTAAAAACTGGCCCGGGCGAATTTTCCCATAACCATTTTAAAAAGTGGACATCTCGCCTGCGAGCCAGAATTTGAGAGGGCAAGATGTACCTTAAGCCATTTTATAAGGTCACTTCCCAGATAGCAATATAAACTTGTATCAGACTTGCAGCAAGTTTAAGGCAAACTTTCTAGTTACCACGCAACAAACTTGCATGATATTTGTCACGACAAAGATGCTACAATTTTGTCACAACAAATAAAAGAACCTGCAATGTAAAAAATAATGTTACACTCGGTTACGGTTTACGATTCACGATGCCCAGGTAGCAAATCTACGTCATAATGACGTCAATTTGCAGGCGTTTTACGACGTAGGTGGTTTTAATTATTTAAATAACAGGAATAGGAAATTCATTTTAAAACTACTAAGTGCTTTTACTTTAAAACACGATCCAGCACAAAAAACCCTTAATGCAAAGGTATATTGAGCTAGGAAGCTAAACTAGTGTTAAATCTCCTGAACATATCAAGGGTTTATTCTGTTTCACATCTAAGAGATCCACGGAGAATCTTGCCACCGCGGGTTAACTCGATGCCAACGCCATCTAGTTATGAGTTTGGAACTACATGAAAAACAAACTTGCAGCAAGCTTGCACTCCATTGCCGCGACAAACTTGACGTGTCAAACAATATCAAAAGAAAAACAAACTTGCAGCAAACTTACATTCTATTGCCGCTACAAACTTGACGTATCAAATTAGTATACAAGAAAAACAAACTTGCAGCAAGCTTACTTTCCATTGCCACGGCAAACTTGATGTATCAAATCAACATCAAAGGTAAAACAAACTTGCAGCAAGCTTACGAGCTATCTGGGTTGTTCTGCGCCTGTATGTTTGATACAGGGTTCGCACGAGCAAAATTCGGCCGTATCGCGTAGTCGCGACAACGCCTAGGGGTTAATGATATACCTACACGCTAGTAGCGTGTCCTTGACCGTAATAGACCAAATTTGGTCCATGCTAATAGTCATTTTGTCTTTTAATTTCTAGCCAGTTGCCTGCGAACAATACAATATCGTTTCCTGCGCAGCCGCATTATCTGCAACCCCACAATCAGTCGTTACAAAGTCGGTCGGGTTTTACTTTTTCATTTCCACGTATTTATCGTTTATCGACTTGGAACTATCGAGTCATTAATCTGTGCTAAGTTATTGATTATCGTTATCGATTTTAAGTAGATCGCTGTGCATGTTTCAAGTTTGATGCAAGTTTCAAGTCGAATGAGGTTTTCTTTTTATCGATTGGTGTCGATTTGTTAGGTTTTGAACAATAGAAGTTCATTTATTTTGCGCGTTTACCCAACACGATTGTGGGTAGTTTCTGAGTTTGTAAACAAGCGATTATTCCAACAAATTAATATTATAAACGCGAAAGTTTGTAAGAATGTATGGATGTATGTTTGTAACTCTTTCACGCAAAAACTACCGAATCGATTTTGATGAAATTTGGTATGTAGGTACTTTAGGACTTGGAATAGCGGTTAAAGTTCGGATATAGGGACACGCACAAAGGTGTTTTAGTTCTTTGTTCGATTATTTATTTATTTACTTTAAACATGGACTAAATATACAAGAGGACTAACAATCGCCATACAAAACACCGTTCTCCGATATTTAGTTCCTACTAAGGCGCTAGATGTCGCTAAGTGTACGAAATAGATCGTATTGCAAAATATCAATTTTGCAATGGCAAAAATTAAATATTTATATTTGGCCCATGCTTTAAAGTAAGTGGTAAAGTAAGACGAAAACGAGAAGACTGAAAAGTAGTGAAAGAAGTGGTCAAAGGACGGATCTTGGGACACGCACAAAGTTGTCTCAGTTCTTTACTCGATTTTTTTATTTATATTCTATTGGGTTCTCTTCTCTATTGGGTTGGTATAAATCTAAATCTTTATTTAATTATTTTAAAGTAAGAAGAGTAAGAAGTAGTATAAAAAGTAAGTGGTTACGTACGGATCTTGGGATACCACAAAGGTGTTTCAGTTCTTTACTCGATTTTTTTAATTTATAGCTATCTTTATTGGAGTGGTCTTAATCTAAATCTTTATTTATTTAATTTTAAAGTAAGAAGAAGTAAAGAAGAGTAAGAAGTAATCGGTTAAAGTACGGATCTTGGGACACGCATAAAGATGTCTCAGTTCTTTACTCGATTTTTTTTAATTTATAGCTGGCTCTATTGGAGTGGTCGATCTAAATATTTATTTATTTACTTTTAAAGTGGTAGAAGTAAGAAGAAGAGAAGAAGTTGAAGCTATAAAAAGTAAGTGGTTGAAGTTCTTTACTTGATATTTTGTTTTAATTTATAGCCAGCTCTATTGAATTAGTCTAAATTTAAATCTTTATTCATTTACATTTAAAGTAAGAGGTAGAAGTAAGAAGTAATAGGTATAAGAAGTAAGTAGTTAAAGTTCTTTACTTTATTTTTGTTTTAATTTATAGCCAGCTCTATTGGATTGGTCTACATGTAAATCTATATTTATTTACATTGATATAACAGTTCTAGTTCACCTTTTATGATTGTAGGTAGGATTTAACTTGTCTAGGCCACTGAAGATTATTAGCATAACAATCTAGTGTTTTCGCTAATTTATAGATGACTCGATTCCACTATCTAATCTATTGATAAAGGATAGGTATGTACCTATAGTTTAATTGGTTTGTCTGGCTGTATTTTTAGGTTTATGGACTATTTTTAAATAGACATTTAATCATTTTGGTCTTAATCAGCGTCTCACTTTGTGGCCTTGGGTTATTTAATATAATATTTTGTGTTATTAATGTAGTACAGATTATCGTGTTTGTTTTTTCTATTTGGGAAATGACTGGGCATTATGAGATATAAGAGCTATTGTCTAAGGGTGACGAGCGCAGTGCAGTGCCACGCAAGGTTTGCAACATAGCTCTGGGTGGCGCTGCAACATTTATGGGTAGGCGTTGCTTAGATATCATCAGAATTTTATTCATATTAAGCATCTATATTATCATGGACTAAATATATTTGGTCGATGATATTATTTATGTTCTTCTGTAGCATTTAATAAGCTTTCGAAGTCCGAGCATTCCAATATCGATCTATTCACAAGCAGTCTGGCTGCGGTGAATACAGCCCTAAAGTCATCACTACCTAATCGTTCTAATTTGTAAATGGCATTGCATGGTGCCATCTCGCACTTCTTATTTCTATGTTCATTTAATTGTAAAACTTCTTAATTTATAATTAATTGTTACTTGCGGAGGCTTTTATTTGGCTTTTCTTATATTATGCACATAGAACGGCACTATATCAGAAAAGCAGTAATTCGATTTCTATAAAATCATATAATAAATTGCCTCAGCACCTTAAAGTCCTACCGTTAGAAAAATTCAAGTATGAATTAAGAGCATGGTTACTGGAAAATAGTTGTTATTCTCTGAACGACTACTTTGCTATCAATTAAGATGTAATGTCTTTTTTAGTATAAATAATGTGTTGCATGAGATAGTTAATTTTAAGTTTAAAAATTTTGCATGCTGCTCAGTTGGCGAAATGTGTACAGGTTCTTTGCATTGTTGACATCTATTATACTCACATTTTAAGCAAATAAATTCTATTCTTAATTTGTCAATCTGTTTTGTATCAACAGCTGTTAGCCCCCCAAACAAAATAAAATAAAATAATGATAAAATAAACGCATTTTCCGTGATTAATCTTTTTCTCTGTGCATGTATTTTATATTGTCTTGTTTTGTTGTAATCTTTCTGTCTTCTTATTTTACATTTGTCTTTTTCATTTATTTCTTTGTGGTTGTGGAATGTTTTTCTTTCTTTCTTTTTTCTTTCTTTATTATTTGTGTAGTGTTGTTATCATCGACAACATCAATTCAAGTCGATTATTTCCTCTTTATGTTCACTCAAACTCATATCTCTAATGTGGAACATCACATCTCTAAATTGGAAAAAAATTAAATTCAGAGTAAAATTAAATTCATTTACATAGAAAATCATAAGTTCTATATTTACAAGTCTTAACTAAATTAAATTAAAGTTTCATCTTCTTTTTCTTCGGTTTGATTGGCAGAGGACCTCCAGTCTTGAACACCGTACTGAAAATAAATAAAATAAATTTTATTTTTATTTATATATATATATTATAACCTTTGGGTGAGCATTACAGTTTCCCAATTCGCCCAGCCAAGGTTCAAAAAAATACATTTTATATAGAAATTATCACTAAAAATAAACAACATACGAATTTCAAATTACCTAAAAATTATATTAAATATTACTATATATTCGTGGACGCCTCCACAAACTCCATTACCGTTCCGTGAAACTCTACAAGCGAACATTCAAATAAATCCAATTGTTGGTACCGGCGTAGCACAGCGTTTAGCAGGCGAAGCGCGCGCGGAAGAGGAGCCTGGCGGCCCAACTCACTTCTGCACCACGGCACAGCAAACAAATTGTGCCGTCGAGCCCTCCGATAATTGTCCGGTACTGCTATATTTATTCTCTCTAACAAAGATGGATTGCACCTGCGGCCTACTATTACGTTAAAAATGTATTTTGTTAGAGAGACCAAGCGCCTGACTTCAAGGGTGTTGTATCCCATCATCCCAAGCAAGAACGCACTTGGATATACAAATGGATATCCCACAAAATATCCGTACTGCTTATGGTAGAGCCATCGCAGGAATTTTTTTTGAACTTTTTCAACTAACTGTACATATTTTGTCTCAAACGGACTCGAAACAATAGCATTCATTTCTAACCTGTAAATAGCCCTTTATATCTACTACCCTTATAAATTTTAATTTTAATTAAAATTAATACCACAAATCTTTTAAAATATTACTAAATTTACTTCAATATTTGCTACTAGCTGTTGCCAGCGACTTCGTACGCGTAGTGAAGTCATCTAACCTGTTCCCGACAATGTTCCATCCCACCCTAAACCCGCTCCTATCCCAATACCATCCCCGTCCTATCACTTAACTGTCCCGCTCCAGGGCCCTAATTCACTATGACCACTTACCGATTTCTTGCTTCGAAATCACTTCGATTCCTTCATTAATCAACAACATTTCTATGACGCATTCATAAATTCATATATATGATTCTCTATGACGCGTCATAGAGAATACAAATTTCGCAGATGTCGTTTATTAATGAAGGAATAGACGTAATTTTGAAGCATGGAATCGCTAAGTTGTCATAGTGAATTAGAGTCCAGCCCCCGTACCCATATGTCCCTCAAGCGCCAATCGTATATCGTGTTGAGCTCGAATTAAGGTATAGCTTTACTGCGACTAATGAGATACCGACTAATTATTATCGATTCAGGCAAGAAATCGAATTAATGTCATTAATTTATATCAAAATATGATGACTAAAAGTTGAGATAAACTTAATGGGACAATAAATGGCATCATAAAATATTGTCGCAGTGAATCTATACCCTAAACTGAACTCAACACGATATACGATTGGCGCTTGAGGGACATATGGGTAGGGGGGCTGCTTTCATCTCGCGCTCCTATACAGATCACGTCCTTTTTAACCGATTTCAAAAAAGGAGGAGGTTCTCTGTTCGATTGTATTTTTTTTTATTTTTTTTTAATGTTTGTTACATCAGAACTCCGTCATTTATGAACCGATTTGAAAAATTCTTTTTGCGTCGGGTTCAGTATAGCTACGAAGTGGTCCCATATAAATTTCATGGATATGTGACCTTGGACTTCGAAGATACATTGAAGTCGGTTTTTGTTTTTTCTAAAAATTAATTATTATCCTAAACCATTACAGTCTCATCAGTATCTCGTTGTAGCCCACATCATTTTTTAGAAAACGGCATGTCAACCCATGCTTCAGTTCTCAAGGTAAACAAAAAACCAGTTTAAGCTGAGCCTTGTGCCTTAAGGGTCCGGTATGTTCCGGTGTGACATAAACACAATACAATAAAATTAAAAATGTTAAAAATTGTAACTTAAGTTAAACAAGACTTTGAAATAAGGGAAGTATACCTATTTCTTTCCTACATTCAAACTGAAGTCTGGGTGCAGAAAAGAAATGTGAAAACTGACTCTACCAGTGCTTCGAAATACGTCCGCTAGAGAAGATCTCAACTCTTTATCGGGAAACTTAAGATTTTTTAGAATTTTACTTTATTTAGAAACCAAAATATCTCGAAGACATACGACAAACTATTTTGAGTCATTAATTAAAATGATTCAATGGATTTATTGTCCATTCGTGCGTATTAGTACTGTTATCAAAAATAAAATTCCGGAATACTCACTGGCATGTTGTGCATATCGGGCTGAACTTGCAAAATACTGAAAAAAAAAACAAATTGGGTTTAATATAAATATTATTTACGGATCGTATTTAACTGTAGCTCAATTTAATCTCGTTTTTCCGCCAAATATACTGATTTTATGAACATTACGTGTTCGCGGCGTTGAGGTGGCCCAAGGGCCACCCCCGCCGCACCCTAACCTATCCAGGGCTGCCCCTTATACCATTGGGGTGGCCCAACTACCGAGGGCTGCTCCTTATACGTTTGAGTGCTAGAAACAGACCAAATTTGGTGCACTATCAGTATTTTTGGTGAACTGATAATTTGGTGCACAACCAGTATTTTTGGTGAACGGTTAAAAATGATCCATTATTTTCAATGTACAGAATTGGCTCAGTTCCATTTTTCAACCGACGAAAAAACAGATTTGGTTCTCAAGCCGACGCGTATTTTTTTATGTACCACGCATAACTTTTTACAGAGTAGTCCGATTTTGATAATTCTTTTTTTGTTTGGTCATACTTCAGAGGTGGTCCCTCCCTAAATTTTATCGAAATTGATTCAGCGCTTTTTGGAAAAATCAGCAAAAACAAGTATATAGACATAGTCTTGAAGTCGGTTTGTTTTTTCTAAAAAATAATTATATAGGTATATATTTTGTCCGTGTTCATAAATATCCTTGTCATAAATGCTCACCGCTGAGACACACGGAGCACACGTATCCGATGGTGAGTAGTTCTCGGTGGCAGAAACAGGCGGCGCGGTAGTCCACCCGGCCTCGCCCCGGTAGGACTAGCTTAGTCCGCTCCGACGCTTCCGGTAGGAACACCCACTGAAACACGACAAATATTAAGATTAGTTAGTAAAAATGCCAAATTTATGCGTGGTGAACTGTTTACGAGTGGTTATTTAGGCAACCTTAATTAAATGGTACAATTTTTATCAGAGTTCTCAGTAAGTGGGACAGGGAAGGAGAGTGATCGTGAGTGTGGGAGAGAGGGGGGAGAGTGGAATAGAAAGGAGAGAGATTGAGATGAAGGGAGAGAGGGGCAGAGAAAAGGAGCGGCAAAGAAAACGACATGAAGGAAAAGAAGGGAGCAGATAAAGGAGAGGGAGAGAAAGAGAAAGGATAGGAGAGAAAGGAGGAGTGAAGAAGGGAGAGAGGGAAAGATTCAACTTGGTCGCCGAGTCATCTGCTCGAGCAACCTTTCTTCTATTTTTTATATACACTCACTCTAAAACGGTGAAGGAAACACCGTTTTAGAGCCAATGTTAAATCCGCACGGAAGTCAGGGCCACCGGGACACGAACTCGGGTGCGTCGGATCGAAAGTCACACGTGCACGCACTGAGCCACACTCGCTCAATTAACACAATTAATAATAATAATAATAACGTTTATTGAATAAATACTTAGTTAACAAATACATAGTCCATTGGTCCCCAAACTAGGTAAACCTGTATCTTGGGGACTTCCTTCCTAAATGATACATATTCTTTTATGACAAAAAGAAAAACGTCATTTTCTAATATATAAAATTCTCGTGTCACAGTTTTCGTTGCCATACTCCTCCGAAACGGCTTGACCGATTTTGATGAAATTTTTTGTGCTTATCCGGTATCTATGAGAATCGGCCAACATCTATTTTTTTTTTATATTTTTTTAAAATTTATATGGCAAAACAACGTTTGCCGGGTCAGCTAGTATGTTATAAAATATAGAATAACTTAAGAGGCAAAACATAGGTGACATACGTTTGTTTGAGTGAGAGGGTATGCCTCTAGTGCGACAGGTGTAGTTCACAATTGAATATATTTACCAGTAAATACTGCAGCAGACGTTCAAGCGACGGTACTTGCAGGTACAGCCCGCCGCTGATGTCGCAGCCCTGCTGGAGGAGACTCAGGTGCTTGTCCAGAGAGCACACGTCGATCAGAACTTGCTGTTTCTGGAACAAATTTAATAAAAAAAAAATATTTATTCCAAAACATTTCTGGTGCTTTTTTTATGTAACTGAATGACGAGACGAGCTAGTCGTTTGCCTGATGGTAAGCAATACGCCAGCCCATAACAATAACAGCACCACCCAGAACTTTGTTTTGCAAAATCCTGCGCGGCGCTGCACTGCGCTCGTCACCCTGAGACAAACAGCTGTTGAGTCTCATAATGCCCAGTAAATTCGCTGGCTACAATGTCCTTCAAGCCGGCACATAGTAATGCTTGCGCACTACTATACTACTACTGCTTGGCGGCTGAATAACTGGCAAAGCGGTGGTACCTACTCAGAAGGCCTCTCGCATACGAGAAACCTTTGATTGTTTATATGTGTGCGTGAACATAAGGCGGCCGCCCGCGCACGCGCAATCGGTTATACGGTAAATACGTGTTTCCTTGCAAATACATAAAAAAAAATATTCCTGAAAATCTGGAAACGTGGGAAGAGCATGCGGAGAGCTTGTCTATACTAATATTATAAAGAGGTAGTTATGTATGTATGTAGAAAGTAATCTCTGGAACGACTGACCCGATTCTGAAAATTCTTTCACTGAAGCTACACTATCTTCGAGTGACAAAGGCTCCATTTTAATCTGATGAAGCGAACGAATTCTGCAAGCTCAGTATTAGTTTAGAAAATAATATATTTTAAATTAAATTGTGACATAGTAAAAAATATATATATATATATACTTATTAAGTGAAAAAAAGTGCATAGCTGATGTACTCCTTGATAGATACGATAGATGAACGGTTTTTTTGCAAACATCAAATTAAAGATATTACATAAAAAACAATTAAAAAAAGTGTTGCAATGGGCGGCCTTATCACTAAAAGCGATTTCTCCCAGCCATCCTTTGGATGGAGAGGAATTATCAAAATGTGATAGTATACGAAGAGACGAAAACGGCACGGACGTCTGGTCCGTGGACAGGCAGAGCAGACGGGGGTTTTAAATGGATTAGGCCAAGTCTGGCACTACCCGGGTCCTCCCTTCCCGGGTGTCCGTGAGGAATTCCTCGTCCGGACAAAAAAAGGAGCGGGCGTTTCCTAGTAAACAGTTACCTGAGCAGTGAAGAATACGTTCATGTAATTGATGTACTGTGCTGCAGTGTCCGAGCTCCCAGTTACTATGAGGATGCGACTGCTCATGCGCAGGCCTAACGAAGCCTGGCGCCGGACCTGGAATATCAAAATAATGCTAACTTAAAGATATTTTTTCATAGTATTCGACAGTTATCAGACAACAAGTTATCAGACCGCATTAAAAATAGCATACTACGCTCTAAGACCCAAATCGCCGACGTTGGTCAAAAAGCTGCCAGCCTGAAATGGGACTGTGCTGGACACATCTGCCGTATGTCAGACGTGAGACGGGCCAAAATCACCCGACAACGCGGCAGGCCCAGAAAGAGATGGCGGGATGAATTGGACTCCTATTTGATGGAATGGCGAACATCACAGACGCACTTATGAACGTCAATTATTACAATGACTCTACCACCGTATCGGAAAAAGAACCACTCAGAAGATACGGCAAGAAACTGAGGGGCATTTTTTTTAGAGATTTTGTTAAATATGAAATATTCAAACTTACTTTAGATATGAAACACAGGGCCATTGCAAGAGCACCCGCCAGTAGAGATTCACCAGGTTTCTCATCGATAGGCTGGCTCTTCACTAGGTTTACTAATCTGAAATAAGTAATGGTAATTATTAGACAGCAATGTGCAGGTAAAAATTATAAGCAGTCATGACTCGCGCCAAACTTTATGGCCGCTGGCCAGGGACCGAAATACCGGTAAAAATTGGTATCGATACCACAACAGTTTGTTATCTCACTTATAAACTTAATATAGTATATATATTTATATTTATTTATATATTTTATGATATAGATATATTTATTTATTTTTTACTTTATTATGATATGTACTTTTTTTTGGTATTTTTGTACCTATATTACACTTATATTTAATTATATATTATTATGATTATGTAGTCTGTATATAATATTATTATTTTATACTGGTTAGTTTTTTATACACAACACCACCGTCCCTCACAGTTTCTTTGAGTCCTCTCCATCCAAAGGTTGTCTGGAAGAGATCGCTATAAGCGATAAGAACGCCCATTGTAACACTTCAGGTTTATAGTATAGTATTGTTTTGTAATTATTTCATGTTGCTGTGTGACAATAAAGCGTTATCTAATCTAATCTAACAGTAACATTAAAAGTATTGGTAAAATGGAATACCGGTATATTAGTAGGTATCGACGAAAAGAGGAGGAGGAACTTAGATTGATTATCTAAAAGAAAGAAAGAAAATACATTTATTCCGGACATCACACAACATTACACTGAATATATACATACTAAAATAAAGACAAAACAAAAACAATAAAAACAATACAGTGAAATGTTGCGCGATGTCAGGAAAAGGTTCCGAATCAGCATACGCTAAGGTAACTTAAGTAGGTACCTTAGCACTGATTTTCAGTCGGAACCCTTCCCATGACATCACGAACAATCAGACGAAGATAAAAAATAAACATATCTCGCTTTGAGCGATAAGACCGCCTATTAGTTTGCTGATTACTGTGAAATTTACTTGTTTTTCATGTACCTATATTTAAGGTTTTTTAACAATAAAGTGTTTATCTATCTATCTCTTTCTTTCTTTTCTTTACTTCGATACTTTACTACCGATAATTATAACGTTATAACCAAAACAACGCGTTGTTTTGGTAACGATACCTACATACCGGTATTTTATGGATTTGCCGGTAAAAACAGGCAAAAAATTTAATTTATTAGGTATCGGTATAATTCCTTGCCCCTGCGCTGGCTGACAGTTTTGTATCCATTTTTGCTACTGTGCAGTTCACGTGATGCGGCGGCAAAGTTTGGCACGAGTTATAGTTAGGTATACCTCGCGCCAAATTCTATGGCAGCTGACCGTCGCATCACGTGATCTACAATTTAGTATAAATTTTTACTTTGGCGCAGGTCACGTGGTGCACGGTGTAAAATTTCTCGCGAAACTGATGTTAAATTGGGATTAAAATTATATACAATTATTCTTCTCTGGGCTATCTCTGTGCCAAATTTAATAAAGATGGGTTTCAGCTGTTTGGTCGTGAAATGGTGATAAGCAGACAGTTACTCCCATATTCATAATTAGTGTGGATTAAAAGAATGAGAATTGTAACTTGAAAATGCAACTAATAAATTTTAATATTCCATTATTATTACTATTCATTACCATTTCCCGACAAAACAGCTGAACCCATTTTTTTTCATGCAAATTTTAGTAATAATTAAATTTGGCAGAGGCAGTCTGTAGCCCAAATATTAAAATATACATGTGGTAGGTAGCTAAACATGTATATTTTTTTTTAAGTGGGTTTTATACCATTTAATATAAAACAAATACATGGTGTTTTTGTTTTATTTTGAGTATTCAATATTTCGGCACTCTTGGAAGCACAATAAAAAAAAATAACGCCCAACGATCACATACGTAGATCTCGGCCCCTAACTGGGATACGCACCATAGCACTGTTTGAAACATGTATGTTTCAAATGGTTATTTAGAATGAAATTAAGTAATTTTTGGAGGCTCTAGCCGTGGTTGTAATACCACCCACCGAACAAAGCCATGCCGTCAAGCGACCTAGTCGTGTTTCGAGATGATGTTCGGTGAACCATCGGGGAGACGGGTCTGAGCAGCCGCTCAACTGCCGTCTCTCTTTAGATCTATGTGCTCCATCTTAGGCCACACTATCGCTTCACATCAGGCGAGATAGTGGCCAAACATAAATCTATTAAGCGAAAAAAAAGGGACACCTACCTTGTCTTGATTGTTTTCTCAACAAGTGTGAACAATTCATACTGGCCATCTATCTGTCTTACATCCAGTGGTTTGCCAGGAGACGGGTAGAGATATTCACTGCAAATGAAAATAAGATAATCACTACATAGTATAAAACAAAGTCGCTTTCTCTGTCCCTATATCCCTATATACGCTTAAATCTTTAAAACTACGCAACGGATTTTGATGCGGTTTTTTAATAGATAGTGATTGAAGAGGAAGGTTTACATTTATAATAACCGTGCGAAGCCGGGGCGGGTCGCTAGTAAATAATAAAATATAAATTCATTTATTAAAGTTAAGCCCGTAAACACCTTACAGAGTAACATATATAATAATATAATTTAATTTATTTACCAAAAAATTTCAAATAGCATTTTTAAACAACATACTGGCCTCAATAATTATACAAACACAACAGTTTACACCAGCAGTTGTTGGACCTCAGATGCCTAAGCTAGGCGTATGCCTGTAATATAGGCATCTGCGCTTCCCCTTGAATTTAAACAATATTTATAATGTTTGTATTATCATAGAAAGTAAATTAATGTTTCATATAAAGTTTACATGTATATTATTTATTTAAGATATGAGATTAACAAAAATTAATAATGTGATTAGAATTTATTATATGGTTTATACACTAATAATGATTATTAGTTGTAGTAGTTATTAAATATTATTAATTGTAATGAAGGAGTTAAGTAAAGATAGATGTGTGTGTATACTTATGTGTGTGTTTATGCGTGTGAGTGGACGAGTGAGCAGTTGAGAGAGGGAGAGTGATTGGGAGGGTGTGTGTAAAGGTGTGTGTATGAGAGTGGATGTGACATTGGACAAAGCATTTATCTTTGAACTGAAAGTAGTTGTTCGGTTTGTTCGTAGCTATATGACAACAACAATTTGCTTATAATTTTTTTAATATTATAAGAGTTTAAATCTTGAAGATTAATACTGTTTGATAGTTTATTATAAAGGTAGCCACCGAGGAAACATGGAAATTTGGTTATAAAAAAGGTTTTAAATTTAGGGACATAGAATACCTTGTCTAAACGACGTTTGTTTTTCAATTTGCTGGTTAAAACAGGATGGCGGGCCTTATGTTGCCTTAGAATCACTCTTAGTATAAAGAGCTGACGAACAGACAAATACGAATATACAAATTATATAACACTTACACTAGGATAAGGGGTATGTTTGTGCATAGAAATAAGCACAAGCATTTGTTTTGTGTCTGGGTGTTATGAGACCATGATCCTCATAGTTCCTGGTTTCCTAGATACAGGGAATCATAGATAGGGGCCAGGGTCTATGTATGTGATTGTTGGGCGTATTTATTTATTTATTTCGGCTTAGCCTCTTTGTAGCGCCGGAACACTATTCCCTCGGGCCAAAAGTGTGACATTAAGACACAAAAGCCATAAAACATGAAGTCTAAGTCTAAGTCGGGAGTCGGGGTAAGTCTAAGTCCGGGATGAAAACTTATATTTCGGAATGGGCTACACATTCCAAACAAGAATTCAACGTTAAAGCACAGAATAGAAAATAGTACTTTGTATAGAATATTCAGTCCGTCAAGACATCAAAATAAAAAGCTACTCTGACAACCCAGTGATAAGGTATAATCTAGCTTGCAGTACTCAGAAGTATTTAAACTTGAAACAAAGAAGTGGATGTCGGTTGCGGGTTTGATTCCCGCTATATGACAAATATTTGTGCCCATAAAAAAACGCAAGTATTGGTTCCGTGTCTGGGTGTTATGAACCATGGTCCTTGTAGTTTCTGGTTGCTTAGGCACAGGGAATTTTGGTTAGGAAACATGCAAGCATTTGTTCTTATCTGGGTGATGCGGGACCATGGTCCTTGTAGTTTATGGTTCTCTGGGCACATTTTACGTCAAGTGCACATTTTGCAAAGTGCACTTTCTGCATTGCATGCCCGACAGGGTCCTAAGTGAACTGACTAAAAATTTACCATCTGTTGTACCTACCTACGTTAAGGAATGCATTAAATAAATAACCCAACTCACATACCTTTTATGAAAATGGCAGCCAATAACAGCAAGTTGATTCCTTGACTTCTGCATCAAATGTGAGTTCGAGAATGCTATTACAGCATCCAGGCAACTTGTTAGCAGTTTCGGGTCCTCTGTGATATATCTTTGGTTTGGGTTTGTGTCTACAATCACTACTAGAAGGCTGCTGTCTGAAGGGGCTGGAAAATAAGTGTTTTACTGTTTAAACAATGTTTCCAATATAAATATTTAATAACACGGCTAGGACTCACATAGTTTGTCGAATTAGTCGACCTAGGTTTTGAGCATATCCGATGCTCTTTTTCAGGGGAAGCTTATGTTACGTTGCTTATGTTTTATTAAATATTTATAATGAACCAAACTCACGAAAACTTTCATAATAAAGTTTCCAATATACTTCTAGCCTGTAGGGGTAGTATACCAGAGATACAGGGAAGGAGCGAAATTTTTCAACATTGTGAAGTAGTGTGTACGGTTTATTAAATTTTGTGTCATATTTTAGAATAAAATTATTAGTCTGTAAATTTTACCCTCAATTAGGCCTCTGTTAATTTTACTTTGTTGTACTTTAATATTGGCTGAGATAAAGAGATTATTATTATTATAATATTCCTAAATAGTTATGTGCCGGTTGAAAGAGAACAAATTGGATTGAAAATGTTATACAATAATAATAAAAAAAAAAATACTATGAAATAGCTTAAAATTACTTCAATACACTTAATGCACTATGTACACTTAATGCACTGTTAATTTACAAAGATAAAAGTAGTAGCAGCAGTGCGCAAAGATTACGGTTTGAAAGGCATTGAACCCAGCAAAATTAGTTGGCATAAGAGACTATCTGAGGTGTTGGGGTGATGAGCGCAATGCAGTGCTACGCAGTGCTTTTTATGCCATTAAAAGTTTAGGGTGGTATTGCAAATGTTATGGACAGGCGTGGCGCTTACCATCGGACGAACGACTTGCCCGTCTCATCACTTAGTTCCATAAAAATAAATAAAAATTTTACTTTTAACATTAATTTGAATCAGACTTAAATTATTGTTCATTTATTTCATCATCAATATTTTTAAGATTTTCTATGTTTTGAAACAATTTAGAATGGTATAAAGCTGCCGATTCTACTTCCAATTCCACAGCAGTGACTCTGAGCTGTTTCATAAGTTCAACATTTCTTTTTACTTGTGCTAAGTCTGATTCAATTGCTTCTTGAACTTTATTATGAAAATCTGTGTTGTTCACATCGATAGGAGTTGCTTTTATTTCTTTCTCGGCTTCCATCACTTCACTTTGCAGACAAATAATAAACTAAAATAATATTCCGTTCCGGCGGTTCCGGTTTATGCTTTCTACCGGCGGACTCTATATTTATACTGTACTATTTTCCCACGTAAAATATTCACTTCACTCACTCACAAATTCACACAAACTGGCTGCATGGAATTAAAACAAGGCAATTCGTAGTAAAAAACAAATTCTACATTTAAAAAGTAGGTGAGGTTATGTTGAGCTTTACCTTCGTCGTCCGCCATAGTTGTCATCATGTAAGTGCAAATTACTAACACTGTTTAATAATTGAGGACGTGCATTTAATTCAATAATGCCTTTATGCTAATTTATTTATTTTTTTGTTGTTAATAGACTTCGAAAACAAGCAAAGCAAAACAAAATCGTTTCTTTTGTGGCTTGACATTGACAAAATCATTCAGTTTGACGTTAACGACATGACTTTGACAAGACAATGTTGGCAAGGTTTGCGTTCCATTACGCTTACGCATTTACGTTGTTTAGTAACGGAAAGTATCATGTATCATTCAGTGTAAACCTCAAATTAAGAGTGTATCTCAGAGTAATAGCACAAAATATAGACTAGCCTATATTTTGTGGTTTAGTGGTGTCAGTACTCTAAGGATACTGTACTGTAGGTTTTTTAAAGTGTAAACTTCACTTAGTTTTGTCACAGAATACCTAATAGTACACCTTGTTTTGTTTATCAGCCAGAATGACTCACGACTAATCGGCTGAACCGATCTAGATGAAATTTGGCACAGAGCTAACCTGGAGAAGAACATTAGATAATTTTCATCCCAATTTAACACGTGGTTTCCGAGGGATCGCGATATAATCAAATTCTACGCGCATGAAATCGTGGACAACATCAGCTAGTTTATTATGGCTTATGTTTAACTAACCACCAGATTTAGTAAAATGTAACAGCATTGCAAAAATAGTAAATTATCACCAAAGTAGCCATCACCAGAAGTCTCGCGCGTCATCCCTTCATATCGCTTCCCCTTTACTTGAACTTCGCTCCACTGTGGAAGTCGCCGGCTCACTTTGCTCGCCACCTCCCCCCTCGCTCCACTCGGCCTCGTAGGCTTGCTTCATTCAGGACCTCCTTCGTGAGCTTTTGGCTCCGCGCTTTTTATATACTTACACTCTAGGGCTAAGAGTGAGTTGCGCCACGGAAGAGTGTGTCATTTACTAAATTTGATCTGCCGATAGAATGTTTTGGATAGAAGTGTATGGGATCTCAAATATTATTTTGATGGTCATTATATTTTTTACCGTTTAGGTATTATGAAGTGAAGTCGGACACTACCTATGCAGAGATGATATTTTTTATAAATGTGGGGACAAAATGGTTCGTTTTAATAAAAAAGTACACTTATTATTATTAAACTCTTTATTTCAGGCAATATTAAAGTACAACAAATTCTAATTAACAGAGGCCCATAGAATATATACCTACTTATGTAAGTAGGTATTATTTTTTTCCTTGAAACCTGCCAAGAAGGCTTTATTAATACAATCGATATTTTAACAACTTGTGCATACCAAATCAACATAATTAATTGTTTAGAAATCACCTGTGGACACATGTCCCCTGCTCATAGATATGTAAGTACGTATTTGTCATAGCCGCATTCCGTGCATAGCTGTGGGTCAGTGGGGCCATGCATCATGATTGGTCATCTGATGTGACAGGCGGATTGACTCGTGCGAGGTGCTGATAACATCGGGATGGCCAAAACTGACAAAAAAAGATCCTATGTGCCTTAAGAACTTCAACTTCAGCCCATCACGTTCCCACAGCTAGTTCATGGGCCTTCTCTCATAGAGTGAGTGTGGACCATAATCCACCACGCTGGCTCAGTGCGGGTTGGTGGATGTCACATGTCCTTGTGATTCATTCTTGGACATGCCGATTTTCTCACAATGTTTTCCTTCACCTTTTAGAGCAAGTGATCCGCACAGAAATTATGAAAGTCAGTGGTGCGACGCCAGCGGGATTCGAACTCGGATGCGTCAGATCGAAAGTCGTACGTGCTTCCACTGAGCCACACTCGCTCTTTTAGAATTTAAAGTATATAAATTCATTTTTAGGTTCACCCCAGCGCACTACGGTCATATACCAACCAAAGCCCTTTTTGGGAACAAATATATACTATTTGTCCTTTACATCATCATACCCTTCGAGTAGACTTTATCTGAGTTCGTACCCTATGCACAAAAAGATCGTTCGTTACCAGGACCCAAACTCATGACCTCCTGGTTAAAAACGACGCTGAACTACTCCACCAAAAACTACATGATCAGTGATGAGACGAGTAAGTCGTTCGCATGATGGTAAGCGCAAAGCCTGCCCATAACAAGTTTGTAAAAAAAAAAAGTTATTTGGTCTGTCAGTCTTCGCCATATCTTTCAAACCTAAGTCCGGTGGTGTATGGAGTATTGTTCTCACCTGTGGGACGGCTCCGCCAAATACCAGCTCGATGGCTTGGAGAGCATTGAAAGATGAGCCAAAAAGCTCATTGGTGACGATGTGCTGGTTAAGACTAAGCTTCAGAGTCTTGAACATCGGTGCAAAGTTTATCGGTCTTTTACCGGATACATTTCGGAGAGTGTGCGACGGAATTACATGAACTTATTCCGCCATCCCCATTCCATCACCGGACGACCAGACGTACGGCAAGCCGTCATCAATTTATGGTTGTCATCCGTCCTGCTCGCACCAAGCGCTTTGCTTCGACCTTCATAATGCGAACGGCCAAGGAGTGGAACTCTCTGCCAGCATCTGTGTTTCCGGATAGCTATAATCTGGGTGTCTTTATTTTTTTTTAATGTTAAGACAAGAGTGAAGAGGTTTCGTCTAGACCAGCGTGCTACATCTTCGACCGCATCATCACTTAACAACAGGTGAGATAGCGGTCAAACGCAAGCCTATAAATAATAAAATAAAGCCTAAATTAGTTGATAGGCATACATATAAAATGTTCCACAAAAGTACCTACATAATTTTATTCTCGTCGCGGAACAAATGGGAAGGTTTGTAAGTAGGTACATACTCGTACCTACCTACTGCTGAGACTACGAAATATATCCGGTATCCTACCTAAGTACCTATATTATTATGATAATACGTCCTATTCCACGTCACAGTTAAATTGTATAATGTGCTATTTCACAAAACCACGCGCTAGTCGTTTTACAATACATACTACATACTTTTATGTAAAAAAGCTAAACCACATTCAGCCGTTTTATAAAATGACTGAACCAACGCAAGATAGTATAAACCTTTTGCGTTATTCAATGCGGCGCACAGTGGTTTCTAAATTGCGTTTCATGCTCATAGGATTTCGAAAAAAAATCTATGGATTCCCCCTTAGTTTTGTATTTTACCACAGTTTATTACAAAAACTGTCAGCACGATATATCGTGGACGTCTGCGTTATATCGTGAACAATATTATCGTGGAAAATTATAAAAGCGTCCTATGGGTCTAAGAACCCTCTACACATTAGATTTTGATACACATAACGTAGGTACCTACATATTCCTCGATAAACCGCAAAAGCATCATAATTTGAATGTTATTCTACATTAGGTACTAAAATTATACAACCCACAAAGTAACTAAAACCATTACATTGATTTACACTTCCATATTTATCAGACGACGTAAGACGGGAGCTTATTATTACATCCGAATTGTTATTTCATCGTAGGAGATGACGAACAAGCGATAGGGCGCCAAACTTATGTCATCTGTCAAAATACATGTTAACAGTGAACGGTAGATCAGTCCACAGATAACATGAATAATATCCATATCATACGGAGGATGTGACAACCTCGGCTGCCTGTCATTTTACGACATTGTTTATAAACGGCTAATGATATGCCTCATTTGAATACCCTGGTGGTCTGGCTGGATAGAAAAAACTAAAGGGTTTTTGTCGACATGTTGGCTACATTGCTCATGCAGATACGCGTATAAAACCCCCAACAAACGGACGTATTTAACGTGCTTTACTCAGCTTTATTCCTTTTTGGTCCTTCGAGCCGGATTCGTGAAACTAATTAAAGAAGAGAAAGAAGAAGAAAACTAATCAGTTTAATAAAAGTAAGTGAACGCGTAAGGTAATTGAATAAGATTTTACGAGAACATTGTTTACAAGACTTCGTGCCCGAGGGCAGAGACGCTACATTAGCGCGGGCTTTCGAAAATCGAACTCGGAATAAGAAAAAAAGGCGGGAACGAAATAATTATGCACGTTCCGTTTCGTAATGGGCGTCGCGCTACCGTTTCGCTTTAATAGCTCGCTTGTTCTGAGAATTTAATTACGCCGAGCGCGCCGAGATTAGCCCCGCGCGCGTTCCGTTTTGTTAATAACTCTAATAATGGATGACGCCCGCGCACCAGCTCCATTAATGTTATTTATTCCTTTTATAGCGGTCATGTCATTTTATTAAACCCATAGATCAAACATCTGGAGCATTACCATTTTCTTTGTATTTTATTTATCCCTGCCACGTCGATATGGACCACAAAATATCAATATTAATAATTCAATAACGAGCTCTCCAAAACAAATTGTCTAAGCGATAAGACATTGGGCCCGACACAAACAAAACATAAAACGATTCAGCTTTAATAAGAACCGGGGCCCAGAGATGAACACAAAAGAAAAAGATAACCGCCTATTGTTTTTTATCATGTTGTCAATATCGCGCGGCCAAATTTTCAATATTGGAATGCCACGATTCGCCAATAAGAAGCGGGGAAGAATTGATTTATTGTCCAATTAGCGTCGGTCAGGTGTGCCAACTGCCAAGATAGCATCAGGCTGGCCAACCTAACTTGGTTGCAGTGCAGCTACTATTTCTTTTGGCGCGTCCCGTTTAAATGGCATATTGGAATCAAAAAAGAACCTTTACACCATGCTGGCTGGGTTTTCTGGAAGTGAATTTGAAATGCTGATCGTTCGCGGCGAACGTTTGCTTAAGTGGAAATCGATTTGAATTAATTGTGTCTGGGCTTTTTACTGCGAAGGAACTTTAATGTGATAGGTATTTTTGTCGAATCAAATGTATTTACATAAAGAAAAATATCTAAATGGCAGTAGGTATACTTATTTTACGTCCTTTACCCGCATGTTTAAAAACTAGGAACTCCTATCACGACCATTGTGTCATGATGTTTTCCTTTATTCCTTCCCGTAAAAGCGTAAAACTATATATGCACTTACTTCATATCTTATGTAACTTTATTTGTAGAGCCTCCACAATAGAATGTTGCCATGTCACGTATATGACCATCAAACGAAACTAATAGGTAACAATTACCAACAATTTCATATTCGTTGGTAGGTACCTATTGTTAAACAAACTCCTACGTCATAAAGTGTCACCCCAGGGGTGTCGCGACTGTGATTACATTTACGCAGAGTGCGTTAACAACCCGATAGTCTACCGATAGCTCCGTATCGAATTACGAGGGGTGATTAAAGAATAATGGCTCTCGATTATGGTTGATTGTTTTATTATCTCAAGCTAAGATTTACTTTGGCGATTTTGATTGGATTTTGGGGATGTATAAATTTCTAATGTTTTATAACATTTTCAGCCAAAGCCTGGACGGGCTACATCTACCGAAGCAATATTATTCGTTTTTATCTTAGGTTATAGTTATCTACATTTAATTTTAATCTGCACAAATATTACGAGCCAGTAAAATAAGTGCATTCTCCTTCACTCATTCGTTTCAACCAAACGATCCACCACAACAGCTTTAAAATTTAAATTTGGAACAATAGACTCTTTGTCTCACACTTCGTTTGCAGTAAAATAAGAGCCAGTCAATTGCAAAGATCATTCTTGTTTACTCATTCGCTACGACACTCTACAATACTCTACATCTCCTACTGGCGTATTTAAATTTGGAACAATAGAGTCTGTCTACATCATCAACTGATATTACTATTTGTCATTCAACTGGAAAGTTAGAAAAAAATGTTTATTAGATAACTATACCATATTGAACTGCAATATTTTGGATATTTACGAAATACGGAAATAGGTACTTGATATGTATAGACACAACATACTTAATATGTAATAAACTAACAGGATCGTATTTTCGCATTTAACTTTAAATTGATTGTTACTTCTCGCTCAATAACGTAAAAATTCAACTCTACTGTCTGTCTATGAGAAATTAGTTTTGCGAAATATTTTGTAAGGGTAGGTTGGAGAAAGTGCATATCTAGTTCATTTTATAGTTTAGGTATGTTTGAATTGTTATATTGCCTCTATATAAACTAAGAGTAGGTACTTACCATTACTCGAGCAATATTAAATGCTGTGGGTACCTAGGTATTGTTAATTTCAATAGTTATTGGACGGGAGTAAACTGCGTTCATAAATGCAGTTTTACTTTAATCTCCTTTATCAATTTAGAAAGTACAGCTTTGTATTAGACATCGCAGGTGGAAAGCTAGTTCTGCATAATAATTTTGCAACCGAAGTTGTCTGAATAGAACGTCGCCGTGAAGCGAATTGTGCGGGTAGTCGATAAATTCCGGTCGCGCTGACGGAACTCGGTCGAAGGCGTCATTTGCTATTGAGCGCTCGACCGGCACGAACCTATCGTGATATTGCCACTCAATAATACTCAATATTGCAATGAGTTGGTTGGAATGGGGTAGTCTTGATACTTTAAAATTCCAGACAAATAGAAATTAAATAAATCTTACACTTGCCTAAATTTAATCAGCATTTTTGATCATATTCGACCCTTCAGTTTTGCTTTAAATATACTTACGAGTATTAGTGTTTCTTAGTTTAAGAGTGTGCTAGGTATAAAAGCTATTTGATGAATTTCGAGGGCGTCGTGTGATGAGCGAGTGTGGCTCAGTGGGAGAACGTGCGACTTTCGATCCGACGTACCCGAGTTCGAATCCCGCTGGCCTCGCACCACTGACTTTCTTAAGTTATGTGCGGATTTAACACTCGTTCTGAAAACGGTGAAGGAAAACATCGTGAGAAAACCGGCATGTCCAAGAATTAATCACAAAAATTCAAGGACATGTGGCATCCACCAACCCGCACTGGGCCAGCGTGGTGGATTATGGCCAATATTCTCTCTATGAGAGAAGGCCCGTGTCCCAGTAGTGGGAACGTGCGATGGGCTGATGATGATGAGGGCGTCGCGTTGTTTGCCATTGAGCGCTCGCCGCTCGCTGATCGTGATATTGCCACTCAAATTGCAACTTATTGTAAATAATACTGGATGAGCTAGTCTTGATAATTTTGATTTTAAACCTCTTTTGTCTTAGCAATCACCTAAATTATAAAACAATATATTTTTTAATATTTCTGTCAGGTTTCTACTTGATATTATTTTTATGGCTATAATAAATTAAGTAAGTGGGTATAACTTGTAACACTTTACTTATACGTTTTTGAGATATCTACGTAGGTTTGCATTGTTGCTGTAGTTTAGCTGTCACTTTATACCTTTTTTATATTTATTTCTTTTTTTATTTCTGTTTTCTTAGTTTGTCATTAATTGATTTTGCGGTTGTCAAATAAATGTTGTTTCTTTCTTTCCTTCTTTCTTTCTGTAAGTTGGGTATAGACCATGATTATGATAAGTGACCTGCCCAAGGTGCACCAATATCAGGTGTGATTAACCATTGATGGAAAAGCCAGCGAAATTACTGGGCCTTACGAGACTCAACAGCTAATTGTCTCAGAGTGACGAGCGCAGTACAGCGCCGCGCAGGATTTTGCAAAACAAAGTTTTGGGTGGTGCTGTTATTGTTATGGGCTGGCGTATTGCTTACCATCAGGCAAACGACCAGCTCGTCTCGTCATAAAGTTACATAAAAAAAAAAAGTTTGATGCCTGAATTCAGATTTAAAAAATAATAATTTCAAGTTCAATTGGTGATTGAAAATGTTTGGTTTCGTAAGTGCAACAACATAATTAGGTATATAGGTGACCTAGGTAATTCATTATAAGGAATATTTGCTATAGCAAAAGAAGGATTGCACCCGCATAGTCACACACCTACCTATATAAGTTTTAAGGTATCACAAGTGTGTTAACTTGAACCAATAGAGCCCAAACAAACGCAACCGGCACGACTTTCCATTCCCATATAGTACGTTTTATAACAACCTATTAAATAGTAAACCGCTCCACGCTAGAAAAAGACGGTGACATGCCACCCCAGAACGCATTCGCCGCAATAAATGTACGGGAAAGAAAGAGACGTAGTAATAGCCGGAAATTAGCACTAGTCTATCTTTCATTTTACACCCCAAATTTTCTTATTCCAATTTCCTCTCCGCGCGAGTGCCGCCATTTTACGGACGCAACCGAGTGACTACCCGCCATTTTGAAATGTGCCGAACGGACTATGAAATAAAGTCGATTTTTTTAGTGTTCCAGTTAGATCAATTGCGGCGTTCTATATTAGAAAACGCTTTAGAACACTCTGTCATTTGAAATGAGTCATTTTCTGATAAGAATGCCCTATTGGCTCAGACGTGTGCGCGCCGGGCTCGCGGCCGATAATGCTATTTCCGAACGAAGATAGGGAATGACTTCAGTGACGGTTTTTGCTGCGGAGTTTTAATAAAGGTTTTAGCATAGGGGAGACCGTGCGAGACCGGGCGAGACTCGAGATATGGAAATGAGCGTGTGGTACAGAGGAAATTTGAATTTATACACCAGCTAGTTTTATTCATGAGGGGCGTCGGTCGTTTTCAGAGATTATAGGTACGAAATTTTCGTGCGAATATGACGGCTATATTTTAGAGAGTGATTTATGATGGTTGAATTGGATTCGGGTAATCTAATGCTTTTGGCAATGATGTAGAACTTTATTATGCCATTGACGAGAGAATTTTATTTTATACTCAGATATAGATAGGTGTAGGTGCCTATATTAAAAAGTCATTATGCCAATGCATTACAATTAATTTTAAAAGATTCGTTATTGCATACCTTTGCGTTTGGTGTGATTAAAGTAAACACGTACCTACCTAGTACCTAACTACATATATGTAATTGATATTGTGCAAAATGCGCAACATACCTACCTTGTGAGAATACAACAAAAAATCGGCCAAGCACTAGTCGGACTCGCGCACGAAGGGTTCCGTACCATTATCTATAAAAACGGCAAAAAAATCACTTTTGTTGTTGGGAGCCCCATTAAATATTTATTTTATTCTTTTTTTTCAACTTTCATCATCTGTGAAAATTTCATCTGTCTATCTATCACGGTTCATGAGATACAGCCTGGTGACAGACGGACATGTCGACAAGTCTTAGTAATAGGGTCCCGTTTTACCCTTTGGGTACAGAACCCTAAAAAGGACCGCATCTAAATCGGTTCACCCGTTTCAGAGCTATACGGTTCCACAGATAGACTCACATAGTGGTCAAACTTATAACATCCCTCCTTTTTGTGTCGGGGGTTAAAAAGAGTTGATATAAAAATAAGTCTTGATACTTTTTTCATTGAACTCGTAGTTCAAAAACGTGCAAAAGTCCGTAATAATCAAAATTACATCGAGCACCATCCAGAATTAACGTGACATAAAAACGCCTATTTAAATTTAATAACCCGTAAAAATATCGACAAATCCAACTTTTTGTTAACGAAATGACATACATGGCTTGTGACCATTGAAATCCTGTGACCTTTTTGCGTGGGAAGAAGGTATGGTGCTCGGATCTCTTTTGAGAAATTAATTTCGAGTCATTACGTTTATGGATTTTGGTAAAAAGATTTGATGAAATAGATGAAGTTTTAATGTGGTCAAACTAAGTATTTGACTATATAGACTGCGTGGGAAATATGAGTAGGTAGTAGGGCATGCAAAACCGGAAAGTCATCAAAACCGGTTTTGAAAATCGTTTTTTTGGGACCAAAACCGAAAACCGGAGCTAGGTCCGGTTTTAGCAAAAAAAATCTAATGTAGTATAATTTAAAAAGAAACACCATTTTTTTAAATACCCACTAAGTCTACAAATAAAACAAATTGTATGATACATTTCTTTTTAATCCAAACCATAATAATTGTACAGATAACAATGAACTTATAATAGTATAAAGATTAATTAACTGAGATCAAATCAACAACAAGTAAGTTTTTGGTATCTTTAGTACCAATTAAGTCTGCTATCTCTGCTAAATCTGCTATAAAAAAATATATGATTCATATTGCACTAAAAAAGAGATCAATAATCAACTATGTATACTAATTTAAATAAAGCATAAATCACTTCTTTTCAAGAGATCGCTGTTCTTGATAATGTGATCTCAAGAATATAAGTGCATCCAACATTCGATCAGACAGCGAACTTCTTATTTTGTTACAGAAATACCCAGCACTCGAAAACACCCTTTCACTCTCAACACTTGTTGGTAGAACACATAATAAATAATTATATGCTTCGGTGAGATACACACCCCGATGCCCTCCGCTTTCATACATGGCTTGCTCTACTTTTACGAACTCAGCCAGGTCGAAATCTGACCGATTTTTGGAGGTTCTCTTTCTCTTGCATTTGTGTAATTCCTTCTCTAGCTGCTCTTGAAGAGTTAGCTCTTCAGCGTCAGATGATGACGATTGCGAAGGTATGGACTGCTCGGTGAGAACTGCGGTGAATGCGGTGATGGTGTCTGTGTCCTCGGGTTTATATCTTAGCTGCTGCAACAAGTTGATGATAGTTTCAGTTATTTCAGCACCATTGGGTTTCGGAAATGTGTCATCATCATCTTGGGCGGAGAAGTCTTCCCAATCATGTAAATAGTGTAAACCACCTGCTAGAAGGAGACGTCTTTGCTTTATGCGACTTCTCAAATTAGTCGCTAGCTTGAGACTCAAAACGCTGTTTTGTTCGTCAAGCTACTTAAACATAAATTTTAATGTTGTGTCAGCTGTGTGCAGCGTAGCATCACGTCGGCACAAGGACAGAACAGCGAGTTTGACAAAATTCAAGCTGTTGTAAATTTCAGAGTTCGAATTCCTTCTTCGGAAAAAAATATCTCAGTCTTCCAATCTATCAGGGCTTTGAGGACTGAGTTTTTAATTTTTAAAAACACTCCGATCATATCTGACATACTTGACCATCGTGTGCGGCAATCTAGTTGCAATTGTATGTCTTTTTGTGTTCCTCCAAGACAGACCCGTAATGCGTCAGCTTTTAGAGGGGATTTTCTTATAGATTTGACCGCGTAAGTGGGTGTAAGTGGGTGGATGCAGGCTGTGTTCGGTCGGTTCGGATACATTTGATGCCTCAAAATTAATTATTTTTTGAGAGTGTTCGAAAACAATGTTGATAAAAATCGAAAAGTTAATTGTTACTCAACAATGGGAAAACCGGAGCTGAGCTTCGGTTTTGGCTATCAAAACCGGTTTTCAAAAATCGTATAATTTTGGCCGATTTCCGGTTTTGCGTAAAACCGGAAAACCGGTTTTGCATGCCCTAGTAGGTAGTTGATTTTATGAAAGAAAGAAAAGAAAGAAAGAAAATACATTTATACACGCAACATTACATTTTTTTTTTATGTAACTGAATGACGAGACGATCTGGTCGTTTGCCAGATGGTAAGCAACACGCCAGCCCATAACAATAACAGCACCACCCAGAAAATTGTTTTGCAAAATCCTGCGCGGCGCCGCACTGCGCTCGTCACCCTGAGACAATTAGCTGTTGAGTCTCATAATGCCCAGTAATTTCGCTGGCTACAATGCCCTTCAAGCCGGAACACAGTAATGCTTGCGCACTACTGCTTGGCGGTTGAATAACTGGCAAAGCGGTGGTAACCACCCAGACGGCCTCTCGCATACGTGAAACTTTAATACTATATCTACTACACATAACAAATAATACTATACTATACATATATATAACAGAGAAAAAGATTTATGTGCCTTATTATAATTATTTTATCAGGGGCTACGGCGACCTGGGCCCCAATTCACTATGACAACTTGGCGATTCCTTGCTTCGAAATCACGTCGATTCGTTCATTATTAAATGACATTTCTATGACGCATTAATATATTCATATTTTATGACGCGTCATAGAGAATACAAATTTTGCAGATGTCGTTTATTAAATAAGGAATCTACGTTTTCTCGAAGCAAGGAATCGCCAAGTTGTCATAGTGAAATAAGGCCCTGGTGGAAAGGACACGGGTGGTATTGTCATCAGGGAGAACCGTCACGAACCTAATATTTCATACCTAGCTTATACTCGTCCGCGTAGAATAAGGTTTAAGTATACCTAGTTGTTCTCTAAGGAACTGATCGTTCTTTCGAGATAAAAAGTAGCTCATGTGGTTTTTCAGAACGTAAAGCACTTTTTTTATTTAATCGAACGATGTGACTAGCAGGTCGTTCGCCTGATGGTAAGTGCCACGTCTGTCCATAAGAATTGCAGTGTACAATCACCGATTTTTACATTTACAAAACAGATTAAAAGTGAAGAGGTAGATAGGTATAGGTTATTATATTGTTTAGATACACTCACAGCCTACTCAATCCATTGACAATAGCTCTTCAAAACTGAATGCTCACTTTTTGTCCACCCTCGAAATACACCCCCATTCACAAAAAGGATTTCGAGATCATAAATAATAACACATTTTAACAATACAAATTTTTATCGTCTCATAACTAAAATGTTCAATACATGTTGAAAAAAGAAAGTCTATTCATTCATTCATTCATTTCATTCACTTATTTTTTTTAAATGCAAGAAATTCTGCGTGTGGCACTGCAAGTCAATCTATTACGTCTTCATTCTGGTATCCCGTGGGATCCGAATGTGACGATGTCCAATTTATAAGTTTTTTACCCGTAAAATGGCCATCGCATATTTTTGGTTTTTATACCTCTGTTATTTGGGTCATTAATATTTTTATTCTCTTGCTCATACATTGTTAATTTTGATAATTGAAACTGTGAAAGATATTAATTAAGACAATGGTTAGAGTATAAACACAAGTACAAGCTTTTATTTAACTTGCAATGTATGTAGATATGTTTGTCCAGGTAGAATCTTGCAAGTTGAATTAGAACCACTTTCTCTTATCCTACGGAGTTGAAATTTTGTACTTGTCAAAGTCCGATGACAATGCAACATTATGGTGACAGTCAGCTGATCTGATGATGGAGACGGAAGGTGGGCAATGGAACTCCTTCACGGATAATCGTAAACTCATTTTAATTTGCTTGCGGTTCCGATTACAAATTTATTAAAAGTTTGTCTTGAAAAAAATATTTTTCAACAAAAAAACTTATTTTAAACATGACAGTGTCTATACCTGTCTAAGTACCTACCTATACTTATATAAATACTGACTGACTCAAACATCACAACATGACATCTTCAGTTCTCAGCGGTTATTTCAGCTAATCGCGACCAAACAATCTTGGTCGTCGCGCTCGGTAGCGAGTGTTTTGTTCTTCGCCACTTTTCGGAAATCCGATTAGGAGGCGTACGGATGCAGACTACAGCTGTCTGGAATGAAAACAGAAGCAATAACTATAAATAAAATTCAATTTTACACCTTATAAAGTATATAATAAGTATTCTAAAAAAAAATGCCCTCAGTTTCTTGCCGTATCTTCTGAGTAGTGGTTCTTTTTCCGAATCGGTGGAAGAGTCATTGTAATAATTGACGTTCATAAGTGCGTCTGTGATGCCAAAATTGAATAAAGAACTTTTGAACTTTGAACTTTGATAGATAGAAATATGTTAAACTGAACCTTTTTTGTAAGTGCATAAACGAACTAGGTATACCTTCCTACCTAGTTATAAAATTAAAAAGCGTTTTATTGACGTGTTTTTGATATTTTTTCTAGATGTACTTGAAAACTACTCAATGATAAGATTAATTTTATCTCAGTTTTTATGTGTTCATTAAAATAATAAAGAAAGGTTTTTGAGTGTGAGTGTTATCATAAAAATGTGGTTTATAAATATATTTTTATGTGTGGTAGGTACTAACTGGCAATGCGACTCAAATTATCTTCCATTCCATTACACTTATCTACATCCATTTATTAATGGTTAACGCAAAACATTAAAACTTTCTTAAGTTTCATCCATATTAAAATAAAATACATTTTAATTAAGTTTATTTGCCTACAGCATCATCATTATGGGAACTGCTTCATTACATCCAAGTTAGAAATAGATTCATCAAGCTATGTTAAATAAAAACCTGGTAGGTAATTACACCGACGGTACAGATAAAACTATTCGGTATCTCTTATTCCGGTTATAAGATCAAAGTCCGGTAGCTCTGCTCTCTAATTAATCTGTGCTGGTAATGTACTTTATAAGCACCCACCATGTGTCGGCATCGGAATATTTCCATCCAATTAACTTGTTACATTCTCGCTTCCGAAAATGTCTACCATAGTTGTCAAAAAAACAAAATTAAAGCGTTCTCCGAAATTCGACCATTATCGACCGTTACCTCCCAAATAGTGAGATTGAAACCCAAGATAAACCCCTTCACGTGGATTCTACTAATTGGCGCAATAAATTTTGGAACACAGTGACAATTCTGAATACCCATTACTTGCCCATCGCAGGCCTTATTAGGACCTATGCCTTTCGACCTGTCATAGACCCCGAGATACGGACACACGTGGAGAATCTGTCAGGTCCAATTCGCAACAACGAACGATTCTCATCTCTATTGTTTCAACTAATGGCCCAAATCGGCACGAAGATTTTTTAAAAAAGAAAAAGGAAATCAGACTCGTTTAAATTCCATTTTTGAATTTGGTAAAAAGTCTGGCAGAACCCGCACGACTCTCGTCCTTGTGGCTACTATTAAAAATAAAAATCTCTAATGAGCAGCGTTCGGAAAAGTGACGTTTCGGTGACAAAATGTTGAACGGGTATCTGGAATCAAATACCCAGTTTTCAGTCCTAAAATATAGCAGTAAGGTACGTTTTTCTTTGCAGATGAGATTCCAAATTCGTATTGATAATATAGAGTCGTCGCGAGCGCGCAACCGTTTGTACCCGCGTCATGCGGACGGACGCTTTTTGTCGTTTTTAATTATATTTATTGTTCTCTTATTTATTTATTGTTTTGTGTTTTGTACCGTTTTTGCTACCGTGCGTGCATTTTAACGATTACGATGGGGACGACGGGCGCATCCAAATTAGGCCGAATGTGGTTTCGAAGGATGCAAATGGCCTCTTTTGCATACAGTCAGAGGATTAAAAAAAAACTTTGTCGATATTCCAAGTGATCTCGAATGAAAACATCATTAATGCTATGCAAACGATCATGGGAAGACATAATAATGTACGTACTCTTAATACGTATGCTTTAAAAAAGTAAACGATATCCTGTCTGAATACATAAATCCTGTAAGACGAGTATTTCCAACTTCTACTTGCTTGTTAATGATAGCGTTTTTCCCTAGTTACGTTTATTGATCGGGCAATAAAAAGCCGTAGATAAGGCAGACAGGCTCGAGGTATTTGCAAACAAAGGGCCTTCAATAGTATCCAATAAAATCGATTTTAATCGAAATGCCTCGTCACTCGCTCGCGAGACAATGTAGAGTTACGTCAAGATATGCGAACGTGGAAACGCCACTGTTCCTTTTTTGAATCTGTGCAAGCTATTGGCTGGAATTCCCTTTGTTATTTTTTGTAGCAATTGTGATATTTATTAAGACGTGAACTAAATTGCGAGTCAATATTTTACATTATTGTGTAAATACAATAGGTATAATTCGTCATTTTAAGTGATAAATCTCGATAATTGTTCAAATAGCTTTGTGGGCAGTCGTCCTCAAAACATCGGTTTTTGAATAACTTCTAATTCATTTCAAAGTTATGTCACAGAATACTAAGTTATGTCTCGATTTTGCCACTAGCAACCCTGTTATACGACTAAACAGTCTTGATTTTTGAGTTAATGGCAACGAATACCCAAAGTTATATTGTGTTAGTTATTAACTTTTAAAACTTATTATACTTAATTATACTTCGCCGTTGCATCCTCGAGATTTATATAATTCACAAGGTAGTTCCACTCCATGAGCTGGGCATCAAGCACAATTTTAGAGCTGTCAAAAATAAAAAGCACAAAATGACTTATTTACAACTCCCGCCCTAGAGGGCGCCACTAAGCTCTGTCACCTCATTCACTTTTTGTGTGCGGGCATCGTAGCATCGAAATTCTTTAATATTTTTTCTTAATCAAGTAATTAGTGTTTTTATCGTCTATTTAACAGTTAATTTCAGTTTAAGTGCTATGTGAATAAGAAATCGTAAGGAGACTTGATCTGAAGACCATAATAAAGGTATGAAAGACACGAAATAAAACTCGTGAAACATTTATAACGGCATGAAAGTTCCGATAGCAACTATCAGGGTGAGAACTTACCTATCTTTCCGTCTTGACTTCCAATCTGCATGTTTAATGTTAATCAAGAAACAGTATTTACCACAATGTAGGTTATGTTACCTACTTAACGATGCAGTTGTTTATTGGTTGAATCTGTATTTTTATTTTCGTAACGAAGTATACTGTGTAGTACTCTGGAAGGATTCATTATTGAATCATCATCAGCCCATTACGTTCCCACTGCTGGGACTCAGGCCTTCCTCGTAGAGAGAGTGAATTATTGAATAAGGTCATAATAAAAAAAAAATACCTTATGCCTTCATTTGCCTTAATTTATAAAAATAAGATAAAAAAAAAAAAACTTGTTTTAATATCATAACATCTTTAAATAATACGTATGACAAAATACTGACTAAATAATAAATTTACTGGGCTTAGTAACCGGACCGAATAATGTCACAACTACCCTCAGTTATAAATTTTTATGCGACTAAATATGCAACTTCAGTACTTAAAAATAGATATTATGCTAAGACAATATCATGAATGCATCACATTGTAATGCTGTTATTAAGTCCTATACAAAAATTAAGTGCCTTGGAACTATGACGCGATCACAGTCGTGCACAATCTTTTTTAGCGCCACGACTTGTTCGTAGTGAAGGAGTTAAGAGTCAGAACACGGTCATAACATTTGCGTTGCCTTTCTTACGTGCAACGACCACATTTGAACTATTTTTTATTGCCTAATGCAACAAATTAAGTGCCTTAGAACTATGATGCGGTCATAGTCGTACACAATCTTTTTTAGTGCACTTGGTCTAGTCAAGTCAAATAGTTAAGAGTCATAATACGGCCATAACATTTTCGCCGCCTTTCTTTTTGCAACGGCCACATTTGATCTATTTTTATAGCCAAATGCAATAAATTTAGTGACTTGGAACTATGATGCGGTCATAGTCGTACACAGTCATTTTAAGGGCCACGACTTGGTCGTAGTCATGGAGTCATAACATATTCATGACTTTTGCGTTGCCTTTCCTTCATGTCACGCCTATATTTGATAAATTGTTATAGCCTAATGCAAAAATTGAGTGCCTTGGAATTATGACGCGATCATAGTCGTTCATAGATCAAATTGTCAATCATAGCGATGATAGACGTGCACAACATATAATTAAGTGCCTTGAAACAATGACGCGATCATAATCGTGCATATTTTAAGAGTTACGACTTCGTCGTAGTCAAGTAAGTAAGTAAGAGTTATAACACAGTCATGTTTTCTGCGTTACCTTCTTTTCACCCAACAGCCACATTTGATATATATTTTTAGCCTAATGCAACAAATCCAGTGCCTTGGAACTATGATGCGATCATAGTCACACACATCATTGAGTGCCTTGGAACTATGACGCGATCATAGACGTGCACAACGACAAATTGAGTGCCTTGGAACTATGATGCGATCATAGTCATGCATATTTTTAATTTTAACTATAATTCAATTTAGTCATCTTTTGATATTTTGCATTGTTCTTATGTATATTTTAGCGTTACGACTTCGTCGTAGTCAAAGAGTTAAGAGTCATAACACTATCATGACTTTGGGGTTGCCTTATCTTCATGCGACGCCCACATTTGATGTATTTCTTATAACCTAATAATACTACTACAAACTTAATGATACGCCCACAGTGGCAGAGGCCCAGTATACACCCACTATGGAAAACTGTCTAGCCGTGAAAATGGCAGATTTTAACGTATGCATATAATGTTCGCTCAACTGATCTTACAACAAGTTAATATTCACAATGAATAGATTCCAGTGGCATACCACTTACTTATGGTGACGTCACCGCGTTCTGCGGTGGCTTCTTCTTGATCTAGACTTTAACTAGTAGAACACGAACGTTCTTGATGCAAATTATACTAAGCTTTATGCCGCCTACTGTTGTGTGATGAAAGGTAAACAAGAAGTTTTTGGATCGGAGATTGAAAAGGAAATCTCTAAACGTTGGGGGCGTATCTATCTTATATAGTGACATCAGACCTGAAAAAGGCTTTCACTGAAAATGTTCTTGTATAAATTTTCAGTTAATGGGTATAAAACCATCTAAGTTGACTTTTCAACTAAAAACCAGCGCGAGCTAAAGAATATATAAATCTATCTGTCAGATCTCGTCGATCATCCTATCTTATTAGAAAGGATATGGAAAAGCTTAAAAATTCGATCAAATTATTATATTAGGATTACGCCTTACAAACACAATAAATCAAAGCAACCTGATTTAACGTATATTACGCTAGATAAATTCTTTCCTCTTCGGAAAAATCCTTGTAGTTATAATACTGAGGCAAATGAATCTGTTTAGAAATCTGGCTTTCAGGTTAAGAAGGCTAAAATGATGAATGCATTGATGTCGAAGTAAATAGTTAGTCAGCCAGAAAACCGAACAGGCAAAGTACCAAAGGTATCGGGATACACCGGGGTATCGTATCACGACGTGGACTGCACCGACGTCGTTACCAGGATCCATGGAAGTCATAGTCTATGCCACAATCCAAAACTCGTTAGAGGTTTTTTCCAAACATGGAAATTAATTTCGAAAGACCCCTTTATCTATCAGCACAGTTGAACTGTGGTATAAAATGCTTATAAAATATCATTACTGAAACCTTTATTTTTTTTTTCTCACGGTATAATATACGATATAATAATACCCAACAATACTTGAACTTATCTGATTCAAAACTAATAAATATAAATTTAGGAATAGAACCAATCAAACCGTCCAATATCTGCAGCTGTTGTGATAAGTACCATTCAATTTACCTTTAGGTAATATATATTTTTTTTTTTATATAAATTCCGAACTCGGCTTGGTGATCACTGTAGTTCAATTGGGCAGAACCCTTCCCTTCTAATTAATGTTGAGATGCGGGTTCAAGTCTCAGTAGACATGGGTTGTTTAAAAAAAAAAAAAAAAAAAAACTTTATTTGAGCATTTTGTGAATCATGCGTTAATGCCTAATAAAAATATGGCGGCCAAGAATCAGTGATTAAAATTTGAGGATCAGATATTCGAATGTCAATGTCAAATGGACTGCTCGGCCGACAGTGCCAATCATCTTTCCTAAGCTCTTCAAACCTGTAGTATCCTTACTCGGAATCACGTATACCAGCTTGTTCCAAATCACATTCTTGATTTGGGCTAAATTCAATCAAGTCCATAGACGGTTACCCACATTAAAATTAGACAATGCAAAATGTCTATTATATTTTCGGGTTACAGTTCATAAATGAATAACCAAAAAGGAAGAATGATAATATTAATATACATTAAAAAAACAAAAAAAAAAACAATGAAATAATCCAAATATAAATTATAACCGCAAAATAGTGATAATTTTCTTATTGAAAATACGTTATTTGGTAATAACAACATTTTACTGTGTCATTATATAATTAGTAACGGTCGTTACTCGTATGTGCTGGAGATTTTTTCCTGACACTTCTTTTAACTGGGTGGAGTATCATGTGTGATAATACGATAAACAAGAGCCAGTTATTATTTTTCCCATTTTAAAAATTGACGAACAATATTAACAATGGGCAACTGGCGTCATGGTCATTATTTACTAGAACAGTCAACCATAGTATCCTTTGTTCCAATCTCTGGAATGTTAAGAACCAATACTATTTTATACATATCATGTCAGGAAACAAGTTAGCCTTTGCACTTCAACCAGAAACAGACAAATTTATTCTAAATTTTGTTTCAAATATATTCCCAACGATGACTATTCCAAATTACAACAAAATAAATGGCAGTTTCACTAGCATTGTCAACAGGACGATGTGTTCAATCACCATCCTTTATATAGAATGTATGAAATCGTAACCAATTACGCAGTAATTTCTAATAGATTATAAATTTGCCGGGAACAGTAACTTTTGTCATACAAGCATATAAGTTGTAAGGCGTTTGTTGCCTTTACTTTCGATCAGAGGCAAAGTTTGAACTTTTTTGTCATGAAAAGAAAACCTTGTACATAATACGAGCATCTCGTTAGAAGGTAGATCGATCAAAAAGATTATATGTGACAGTTGAATAAACACTGCGATTTTCTCTGCATACTTGTGAAGCATAAACCTTAGCAGCTTACTTACGGAGTCTTCTATTGACCTTATCAAATAAGCTGCCGGATAATACGAGTACTATTTTGCTAAAGCGGTGTAGGATTCTAACTAAATTATGTTAAATCATAATTTATATTATACAATTGTTATTAAAATAGTACATATATGTGTTGCCCATATAAATATGTTTACTCTGAGGAACATGAAAATTTCGCAAAAGCTCTAAACATCTACCTTGTGAATTATATAAATCTCGAGGATGCAACGGCGAAGTATAATTGATGGTTAAACAAACTTACCAAGTGAAGTTTGACCGTAATTATACAAGCCGTTGCATCCGAAGAGATTTATACTAATAACCCACCCGTGCCCTAATTTGTTGTCACAAACCCTTACAAATATTAAGTAACTACTAATAGTTTACACCTGTTTTGTGGCCTTAAGATTTTGCGAAATGTTGCTGTCTCTAAATCAAATGAGGTGACAGAGCTTAGTGGCGCCCTTTAGGGCGGGAGTTGTAAATAAGTCATTTTGTGCTTTTTATTTTTGACAGCTCTAAAATTGTGCTTGATGCCCAGCTCATGGAGTGGAACTACCTTGTGAATTATATAAATCTCTTCGGATGCAACGGCTTGTATAATTACGGTCAAACTTCACTTGGTAAGTTTGTTTAACCATCAATAATATGTGTATTGTAGACAAAACGTTATTTTGAGGACAAAGCACTTCATGTAAGATTTCATGTAGATACCTACATTGAAATATAGCTAACTCAATAAAACTACTAATTAAGTGAACAATAAAAATACCTAATTTAAATAAATTAAAATATTTGATAATTCTATATCTGTATTATTTTTATGTTCGATATATACCGAAATGATCAAGAAATGTATAATTTCGGTATGAAATGATCAAGAAATTGACACGTACTATAAAGGCTCAAATTTTTTTTTAATATTTTTACAATCATGAATGAACGTGTGAATGACAATTACTCAGCAGGACATTCGCGAGCCTTCACGGAACACACTCGTATCGTAGGACCCACGGAGTTCTTGCTAAATCATCGGAATTCAGGAATATACTTATGACCAATTCATTTTGGCAGTAAAAAAAAAGTCTTTTAAAAATTATTCTTAAATGTTCACTATCCTGAATCCACTTATTAATATCCACTTATTGGCGTCTGCAGTGAAAAATGACTACCAGAAGAGATCGAAAAGATCTATGTGCTTCATCTTAGGCCACATCATCGCTTCACATCAGGCGAGATAGTGGCCAAACATAGATCTATTAAGTGTAAAAGAAAAATAGAGTTTCAAACTGAATTTACCTGCTATATAGATTTTCTATTCATCGATACCCAATTGACAAAATACAAGTCCTGCCCGAGAAATTTCCTTTTTTTAGATTAGATTAGATAACTCTTTATTGTTACACCACCAGAAATTATTACAGCAAAAGAAAAATTAGGTACAAACTTAAAAAGTAAAGTCTTACAATGGGCGGTCTTATCGCTCAAAGCGATCTCTTCCAGACAACCTTTGGATGGAGAGGACTTAAAGAAACAGTAAGAGACGGGGGTGTAAACATAAATAAGATAATAAAATAGTGATATGTACATAGAGTACAAACTATAATGTCATGTACTTACATATACATCTTTTTTTTTTCATATTCATCTTTTTTTTCTTCCTGATTATCTGTTTGTATCTTAGTTATTACACTGTTGTGTTGATTATAATTTATACCTCATTGTTTATATTCTTTAGAAATTTAAAAAGATTTAAATGAACAGAGACATCCCCGCAGGGTTTATTGTGGTGCTATCTTCTCTAGTGGGCGTATGACCGAAGCACTGGTAGAGTCAGTTTTCGCATTTCTTTTCTGCGCCCGGACTTCAATTTGAGTATGGGGAAAGAAGTAGGTAGACATGCTTACCTTTTTTCAAAGTCATGATATTTAAAGTAAATTTTTAACACATTTTAACTGGTTTCTATGTACGTAAAAGTGCATTTTTGTGCCTATTTAATACATATCTTTTGACTTTTTAACCGACTTCAAAAAGGAGGAGGTTTACAATTCGACGGTATGTTTTTTTTTTTTGTGTTTGTTACGCGATTACTCCGCCAATTATGCATTGATTTCGATGATTCTTTTTTTGATTGGTAGGTAATACTTCAAAGATGGTCCCATATAAATTTTATCGAAATTCATTCAGTAGTTTTTGAAAAAAATAGCAAAAACAAAAATATAAGTTTAATCTTCAAGTCGGTTCTTGTTTTTTTCGTAACCAACTTTCTAAAGGTGGAGGTTGGTATTCGACTGCCTCACCTGCTTCACCCAGGGTTGACTTCCGGTGAGGGAACTCCTCAACGGTGAATAGTACAGACACAACATTTCGTAAATGGATTTAACCATAATAGCCTGTTCTAAGTTCCATCATGACATGGCAGATACACCCAGGATTGACTTCCGGCGAGGGAACTCTTCAACAGAGATATAGGACAGACATGAAATTTTTTTGTACATGCATTTAATTGTGATAGCCCGTTTTAAACTTCGTCATGATGTGGCTTCTAGATCATAAAAGCTTGTCTTTAAAAACTTTTTGAATTAATTTGATTAAAACTTGTTTTTCACTAAAATAGGGTAAAATAAATTATTTTTCAAAAAAACTAAACCGACTTCAAAACCACAAATGGAACTCAAAAGTAAAAAATAAATTAATATAATTATCATAAGCGCTACCCACTCATATATTTGAAGTCGGTGCCAGCCAAGTCTAAAAGGTAGTAGATAGATACTACCTACAAGTAGTACTTACTATATACATAGTATTTATCTGCTACCTATTACACTTGGCGACTTCAAATATATGAGTGGGTAGCGCTTATGATAATTATATTAATTTATTTTTTACTTTTGAGTGCCATTTGTGGTTTTGAAGTCGGTTTAGTTTTTTTTGAAAAATAATTTATGTTATTAAAACTTTGTATTTTTCATCTTTTTCTTAAACTTGGTCGTTGGGCATCATTGTTCTTCAGTTTTATATCCATGTTTTATGATGCCTACGATTCCCACAATTAATTACGACAATGCTGTGTCTGTTACCGATCAAACTGGATTTCAGAATAAATAAAATTTGCCTAAGCCTAGGTATTTATCAAATAGGTAGATTTAGGTACTTCTATTTAAGTATTACTCTATGATAAGACTTAGGTATGATGTGTTTAGTGCTGGAATATTATTTGCTTTTATTATCATAATGATGATATGTTTGGTAACGATATGGTAAAATATTCCGTTTCTAAAGATAATTTTTCTGACGTTTATAAACTGGCGTAAATTTGTTTTTAATTGTAAAGTTGCCATAGGCTATGGGTCAAATTGTAATGAATTTAAATAATAATGATTATAATGAAAATTACTTTGTTGTATAGATTAGATCATTTGAAATCTAATTTTAAGATTTTATTGGTAAAAATGAGCATGACAAATGAAAAATATTTTTTCATTTGTCATGCTCATTTCCACTTCTACTTTCATAAAGTGTGTTATTATTATATGTAAGCCATTGAGTGTCATTCCTCAATGATGTAAGCGGACTAAGTGGCGCTTTAAGTGTTATTTCGGTGTAATATCGGTGGAATAGTAAGCATTATGTGTTCGTAAACGTGCACGAGTGTAGGCAAATGAAACAAAATAGGGAAAAACTTTGCTTTTTATGTTCTCCCAAAAAGTCCATGGAAAGCTTGAATAAAGTTCCACCACTTTATTGAAGCACTAGGAGAGCTACTCTACACTAGGTCCGGCTTTTTGCTGATGACCCTCATACGACGATATGCGAAAGATATTGTTGTAATTTTTACAAACTATCAAATAAAAACTACTTAAGACGAGGTGGTATGGTCCTAAAGACTTTAGCGTGCCCAAACGGGCGAATGAAAAAAAAAATTACAATTAATTACCTAATATAATTCGTTTTGTTCTAACAATAAATTGACTAATTCAATTAAATATTTTTTGATTTCCTTGCTATTCAAAGTAAAACGCAGTGTCCTCACGACATTGTTAGCCGAACGAGTGAAGCGCTATTTAGTCGCTGCGTCACTATCGACCGTTTTTTTATCTGTCCGGTCGAGAAGGTCTTCCTTTTTTTCGCCCAACGATCACATACTTTGATCACCTTTGATCCTGACCACTAGTTAAGATTCCCTGTATCTAGGGAACTAGGAACTATGAGGATCATGGTCCTACAACACTCAGACACGAAACAAATGTTTACGCATTTTTGTCTGTTTACTAACATTTGTCCCGTCGCGGTAATCGAAACCGTAGCCTCAGTGATGTATGAGTTTTGAGCCAACCTGCCCAACCACTACACCACACGTCTCTCTCTAGATCTATGTGCTTCATCTTAGGCCACATCATCGTTTCACATCAGGCGAAATAGTGGCCAAACATAGATCTACTAAGCGTAAAAAACAAACCACGAGGCTTTCAAGAGAGAAGAAAAGAGGGTGTTTTTATCTTCTAGGACAAACTATTATATCCTAAAATCATCTCTAAACAGCAACACGTCAATCAAACAAATGGGTATCAATGAACTGGGACAATGCGTTCGGAATGACCTCCCACGGTTGTAATTAGGTTGTATAAAGTTGTTTTCTAATTACTAAATTAGATACTCGATTGTTGAAGTAATTGTTTAGAAACGACAGAGAACAATTAAATAGGTTGGTTGTCATTTAAAGAATTAGCCGTAGAAAGTCAGTTGTCAACAAATTAATTCAAAGAAATTTTGTTTCTAAACAACAATGGATGCTTGGCTACAGTTTAACAAACTTGTTAGGTATTAAACAAATTAATCTATCTATACTTTTATAAAAATGGAAAAATGCCAATTCTGTACATTGAAGATATTTTTGCAAAACCAACTGAGATGGACTATTTAGAGGGTACTGAACACGAATCTATGGTTATTAGAATTTTTGTGTTTGTTTGTGTTTGTTATCCATAGACTCGGAAACTGCTGAACGGATTTTAATGTGGTTTTTTGGGTTTAGTAGCATCAGTCTCAACTTAGATTATAGGGTATGTAACATCAAAATTGGTTAAGTGACTACGAAGATTCAGCTTGACCTCCTAGTAGTACGCGCTCCCATATACTGGAGAGGTCTTGCTAAAATGGTTGAAAAAAAGACAACTATGGGCTTCTATCGTCTACGCGGACAAGTCGCGGGAAAAAGCTAGGTGTTAGCTATTACTTGAACATCGATCGTCATTGTTTTTTTTAATCTCGCATTTACTCTAACTTTTTTCTTGAATGGTTGGGTTGTCGATTTTCTGTCGAAAAAATTTAAATCTAATGCAATGCTTGAAGAACTGCGCAAAAGTACCTGCTGATAAGATTTTGTTTTCAAATTGTAAACCTTAATAATTCTCAGAATATCCAGTATTTTTAATCACGAAAACGTTATCTGAGAAATTATTTCCTTTAACCTTTTTCCAGGCGAACGCGTTAATACAAATTATGTTTAATTAAAAAGATATTTAGGTAATTAAAAATATACTTATTCGTCGCTGGCCGCCATCTTGTATGAAGACAGGACAACATTCACGAATTTTAATTTGAACGCGCGGGCCTTTGATACTTCTTTTTGATATGGTTTGTGCTGTTGAGAGACGTGCGAAACTGGGATTTTTGCAAACAAACGAGATAATAAATAAAAATTTAATAGCATCATACCGGATTTCCCCATGCTTCGAGGTCGTTCTACGAGCTTCAAAATACATAATAAGTATGTAGTTTAATTTGATTAGATAAGTTTCAATATACTATACATTGATACTCTGGGCTTTGAAAACCAAACCGCAGAAGTGGAACGACGAATTGCACAAGCCTGGGCCGCATTCGGTGCCAACAAGCAAATATTACGTGGCAAACTACCTCTCCACCTAAAAATAAAATTTTCGAGTAATGTGTCATGCCCGTGCATATGGTACAGAAACCATGGCGCTCACTAAGAATACAGCCGAGAAGTTCAGAGTCGCGCAGAGGGGAATGGAGAGAACTATGCTCGGTATTACTCTGCGTGACCACAAACGAAATGAATAGATCAGGAGTAAGACGAAAGTGAAGGACGTAATGGCTACAATAGCAAATAAAAAGTGGGCATGGGCAGGTCACATTACAAGAATGAATGCGAGCCGTTTGGCCAAACTAGTCCTTGAATCGACCACCGCAGCGCTGGGTGGACGATATAAAGAGACACGCAGGCCAGGACTGGATGCACCGGGCTCAAGACCGCTGGGAATGGAGACGGAGGAAAGATGTCTATATCCTAGAATGGATAAATAAATATAAATTCCAATTAGACAGAGAAATATAGCATATTATTTACTACTTTACTATTTATTTCTATCTTTACATGTTTAAAATTGTACCGCCATGGTACTCAGAGGAATAAGGAGTAATGTTTGCAAATGAAACAAGGGACTTTCAGCCCAAAATAACAAACGTTTGTCGGTAAAGTAATTACCAAAAACACCAAGCTAAAGATAATTATAATGCGTTCTAGTTTAAATAAATGTCATCACACTCTACCATTAAAACGAATATAATTAAAAACGAATTTTCACCCGCCCACTACATCGTAAGCTCTTGGAGACGACATTTTTTGTCACAACCGGTAGCGAAAGAACTCTGTCACACTGAATGTTTGTTTAATATGAAACTCTTGGTGATTGAGATTGGTTTGTACATTGATGCTATTCCTGAAAGACTAGAAACATTAAGTTAATATGGAGTATGTATCTCATTAAATTGAAAAATTTCCAATATAGTCATTTCTAGCTAGATTTTATGTAGGTATTAGCTTGAGACGTTTATTGTCCATAGCTACTGAACGAATTTTGATGGGATTATCAGGGATGGCTTACAGTTCTACTTAAAAGCTCGGAGGGCTATGCCCGGGGTTTCTCTGAAAGATAAGATCCGCAATGAGGTAATCCGACAGAGAACCAAAGTAACCGACATAGCCTATAGAATTAGCAAGCTGAAGTGGCAATGCGCTGGACACATCTCTCGAAGGATGGACAACCGTTGGAAAAGACGTGTCCTTGAGTGGAGACCGCAAATCGGCAAGCGTAGTGTAGGACGCCCACCGGCCAGGTGGAGCCACTACCTGCGAAAGGCGGCCGGAAGAAATTGGATGAGAAGAGCCGAAGACCGGGCTCAATGGCGTTTATTTGGAGAGGCCTATATCTAGCAGTAGAAGACTCTGTAGTCGTCCAATGCTACATATCCCTCCTGTTCGCACCAAGCGCTTTGCTTCGACCTTCATAATGCGAACGGCCAAGGAGAGGAACTCTCTGCCGGCATCTGTGTTTCCGGATAGCTATAATCTGGGTGTCTTTAAGACAAGAGTGAACAGCCTGTGAACAGCCTGGGTGTCTTTAAGCAGTGAGTCTTCTTGACGAGCGTGCTACATCTTCAACCGCATCGTCACAACAGGTGAGATAGCGGTCAAACGCAAGCCTCTAAATAATAATAAAAAAAATATAGGCCGATGATGATGATGATGATGGTGTATCAAAAAAGGCTTATTTATTTATTTGTATAAAATGATTGTTGTGCTTACAGAAGCGCCAAAACGCACAACAAGCTAAATCTTACTTTTATATGTACTTATATAATAATTAATTTTTAGAAAAAAACAAATACCGACTTCAATGTATCCTCGAAGTCCAAGGTCACATATCGATGAAATTTATATGGGATCACTTCGTAGCTATACTGAACCCGACGCAAAAATATTTTTTCAAATCGGTTCATAAATGACGGAGTTCTGAGGTAACAAACATAAAAAAAAAATACAATCGAACAGAGAACCTCCTCCTTTTTTGAGTCGGTTAAAAAACTGAATACAGTGATTGAGAACAGAAACGCATATTAAAAATATCAATGTCTGGTGCCTGAGCAATCAGAGCGTTGAGTAAAGTTACGGCTGTACAAGCTGCTAGTTTTTTACTCAAGCTCTTAATAAACTTGTTTTGACAAGGTTGCAACTCTTGTCAGCCCATCTAAAAGTCCGGTAGCTAAAAGTAATTTGTGAAATTACCTTCTTAGAATTCGAAGTCAATTAAGGCTGTAGGTAGACGGTCGCGTTTCGAGTTGTTTTTGATTTGTTTTTTTTCTGAGTATTTTTACTTAAGGTGTGCAGTGAAATTAGGCCTGTCTCCTTAATGAAGGGAATGGTGTTTTAAGAGCCGAGATTGTTTGGTTTTAAAAGTGTAATCGATTACTTTTTAAATTCGAAGTGTTTTTTTTAATTTGGCAAGTTTCTGGTGACATTATTTTTGGCCAGTTACTGCACGTACTCACTAAACTATAGCACTCTGTAGATAAAATTATATTTAGGTTTTCTTGATCGCGTTCTTCATTGCTTGAGGTCGTGTCCTGAAAGTCCTTCATAGTTTTTTAGTTTTACCCAGAGGGTAAAACGGGACCCTATTACTAGACTCCGCTGTCCATCCGTCTGTCTGTCTGTCTGTCTGTCTGTCCGTCTGTCACCAGGCTGTATCTCATGAACCGTGATAATTAGACAGTTGACATTTTCACAGATGATGTATTTCTGTTGCCGCTAGAACAACAAATACAAAAAAACAGAATAAAATAAATTTAAGGGGGCTCCCATACAACAAACGTGATTTTTTGCCATTTTATACATAATGGTACGTAACCCTTGCGCGAGTCCGACTCGCACTTGGCCGGTTATTTTGTTAGCTGCTTCCATTTCGCCCGATTTTCGGGTTCTATCATGGCGGTAGTTATAGGAAGGCCAGTGATGGCGGTTACTTGATCCCACCAAAGGCTAGGTGAACGGCCGCGGGGCCTTTTCCTTTTTACTTGTATTTAGGTAGGCACTATCAAATATTTTTATGTTTAATTACTAGTTGCGCCCCGCGGTTTCACCATCGGTTTCTCGGGATAAAAAGTAGCCTTGTTTCTGTTTACTTATTCTACTGTGTATTTTATCCATTCTGTATTACTGTAATAGTAAATCACCTTTATTATAGGCATTATATATTTATTTATTTTATTTTATTTTTACACTATTAATAATGTTATACACTTTTATAGAACTTTACATATTGAGTATTTTATAGCGCTGTAACTGTATGTCCAATTATTTATTTATTTTCGTAGTTTAACATAACAAGTTCGTGCGTCACCTAGGGCCTGTGCTGAAAACCAGCGTTGTGGATTCTTCACAACATTATGCTGAGCACAGACCCTTTTTTGACTGCACTGTACACGGCAGCGATCTCCATACACACGCTGTGACTGTTTGTTTTTTTTCTGTCCTGCTGCACATGTGTATGTGCATTGTTTGTTGTGTGCAGTTTTGTCAAAAATAAATTGTTTCTTTCTTTCTTTTCTTTCCTATGTGTTAATCCAGGACCATGAAAGAGTAACAAAAATACATCAATACATTCTTACAAACTTTCGCGTTTATAATATTAATTAAGTAGGATACGAGGGTCAAACTGAAAGTTCTTAGAAAATAAAAAACTGATTAAATTAGCTAGTTATTACTATTACTATATATTTTCAAAATAGTGACCGTTCACGTCAATGCATCGCTGCATCCGATGGAACCACTGAGAAAAGCACTTTGCCCACTCGTCCTTAGGGGTCTCGTCGACGGCCTTTGAAACGCTGCCACAGCTTTCTCAGCGTCCATAAAACGTTTTCCTTTTCACGGCACCAATCAACACGACGGAGTTTTTAGGCCTCGATCAAAATATGAGGTATCCACCGGGCACAAAGCTTCCTGACCGCTAAATGTTCATGGAGTATTTTGTGCACTTGACTCATACCGATGTCTAAGCTTGTCCAAATCTGCTGATAGGTCACTCTTTTGTCAGTCTCTATCAAACGACGAACAGCACAGATGTTATGTTCGGTCGTCGCCGTAGAAGACCGTCCCTCACGCAGATCATCGGTGAGATTAGTGCGACCACGCTTAAACTCATTAAACCAGTTGTAAACAGTGGCACGAGATGGGGCTTCACCGTAAAAAGCCAATCGTAGTCTATCATAACTTTCTTGTTGACTTAAATGTAATCGAAAGTCATAAAAAATCATAGTACGACAATTTTCTCGCGTTAAATTCACGCTGACGTGACACAGACAATTTTCAATTTGCCGCCAAATCGTAAAACAAATGACAGTTGAATGAAATTTATACTCAATAATATTGGCAAAGAGTACCATTTTCAAAATTTAAATTATTTATTTTGTTTACAAGTGCCAGTTCTAAAAACTTTCAGTTTGACCCTCGTAAATGGGGCTCGTGCCGTTACATATTTAAGTAAAAATAGAATTGATGAAATTCGTATCTCGTTCAACTACCTATATTTTTTTATATACCTATTCACTCTTTAAAAATCATAATGAATTGTTAATTACATTAATTATCTTAATAGCGAAACCGCGAAACAAGGACACCAATACTCATGCTTAAAAAGGCATCCGTAATTGGTTGGAAAACTCTTTAATTGCAGCATTTTATGGAACTTTATTGGTTAAAAATTATATCAAGTAAAAAGCGGCCGGTGCGGGTTCCTACCGGGAATCGAACCGACTAATTAGCGAATGGAGTCCGCACAGTTAGCTCGCGACACTTGTATCTCTTGTTGTAGGGTTCGCAGAAGAAATACTTTAATTTCATAAGAAATTTAATATTCTTGAATTGATGCTTTATGCTTTTCTCACCTTCCGCTAACAAGGTCTGCAAAGACATTGCGACGACGACGGTGACGACGCCGGCACAAAACAAGTAAACGTTTTGCCAAAAAACTAACCGACTTCAATGTATCTTCAAAGTCCTAGGTCAAATATCGATGAAATGTATATGGAACTACTTTGTAGCTACACTGAACTGAACGCAAATATAATTTTGATTTTTTTGATGATTGGAATCGGTCAACAGTTGGCGGAGAAAAAAAGTGCTAGGTAAAAAGGGTGCTGGCGGTCGTTTGGCCGGGACAAGACATTGTTGGCAATTTTGAAGAGAGGTAAAAGTCATCAGCCCATTTAAAAAAACGCGATTATACTTAGCACTGGGTGAATGCACAAACTGTGCGGAGCCAAATAAAAAAAATACCGGCTCTATTCTTTAGTGATGTTTAAAGTAGTTTTTTAATTTATTTTCTTCATAATTGTTTCTGCCAACGCTTCCCCTGCACGTAATAGGCGACATTCGCTCAGCGGGACACGCTACGTGGAAAGCCGCATCTTTAACGAGTAAGTATGGTATACGGTGCTCGTCATCAGCGAAGCTTTTTTTACAGTAGATTCCCATGGAATTAGTCGTTTCTAAAAGCTTGTAAAAGTTTTAATGATGAATCAGCACAGAGGAGCGCTTAGACTTCACCTTGACATTACTTTCGTTTGGAAAGCCGTCTCTTTGACGAGAATATACATTCTGTGTACTAAATATCGGGAATTTGTCAATAAAACAAAAAATACAAATTATTCATCTAAATTTATTTTATCGCCTTCAAAGTAGGCCCCATCGCTTGCAATACAACATCTCCAACGTTTCACCCAGTCTTCCATAAATTTTTCATAGGCTATTTGCGGTATGGCCTTTAGCTCATTCAGCGAATTTTCTTTTATGGCTTCTATCGACTCAAAACGTTTTCCTCGAAGTGGTAATTTTAACTTGGGAAATAAAAAAAAGTCAGACGGAGCCATATCAGGTGAATACGGTGCTAAGTCGAGAACTTTTGTTGAATTTTTCGCTAAAAACTCTTTCACTATAATGGCTGTGTGTGATGGTGCATTATCATGGTGCAGCATCCATGAGTTGTGTTGCCACAAATCTGGACGTTTTCGGCGGATAATCTCACGCAAACGCTTCATGACGCCTAAATAATATTCTTTATTCACTGTTTCTCCCTCTGGAAGGAATTCGGAGTGAACCACACCACGGTAGTCAAAAAAAAAAGGTCAGCATCACCTTGATTTTGGAGCGACTTTGCCGCGTTTTTTTGGATTTCGGCTCGATTTCGAGACGCCATTCTGAAGACTGTTGGCTTGTTTGCATGTCGTACTCATAAACCCATGTCTCGTCGCCAGTTATTATACATTTCATAAAGGTCGGATCCGTAGAAGCTCGGGAAACCATGTCTTCAGCGACATGCTTTCGCTGCGCTTTTTGAACAAAATTGAGCTCTTTTAGAACAAGTCGAGCGGCGACGCGTTTCATGCCTAAAATGTCAATGAGAATGTTGTGACTTAAAAGATATGTTCACCTCACTAGCCAACTCTCTCAGACTCATACGTCGATTTTCGAGCACTAGCTTCTTGATTCTGTCGATATTTTCTTTGGTCGTAGCGGTTGAAGGTCTACCAGAACGAGGCAAGTCTACTACTACTTCTCGGCCTTCTTTAAAAGCCTTATACCATTCATAAGCCCTTGTTTTCGATATACACGATTCGCCGTAGGTATATCGCAACATTTTTAGTGATTCACCACATGAAATATCATTCGAAACACAAAATTTAAGGCACACTCTTTGTTCAACAATATTTTCCATTGTAAAAATCGCCGAGAACTCAAAACTATGACCAACAAAAAGTGTAGTTTAAAACAAATTAAATGACAGATCCCGCTCAAACTTTGCGCGCTAAATCAGTACAGTGCTACCAACATGCAGTAAAAAAATTAGAACGACCTCTTTTAAACGGGTCTTTTTATTGACATATTCCCGATACTTTTTACACAGAGTAGTATACCTAATTATTCGGTAATAAAGAAAAATATATTTTGAAATCTCTGAATGCGTATGATGAAAAGATGACATAAAAGTTTGTATTAGATAACTTGATGAAAATTATAATGCGAAACTACTTCAATTTACCAAAGTAAAAAAAAGTGGGTAACTGACTGGTGTGGGTAGATTGATAGAAAACACTTTATTGCACTTAAAAAAGGAATTACAGTTGGTATTTTTTTTTAATTGAAGAGTTTTGTCGAAATGTACTTCGACTTACCAAGTTTGAAATAAGTGGGTGACTAATGTTAGATAAAAAACACTTTATTGCATAAAAAAAGATACAGTTGGTAATACATATTTTTTATAAATACAATAGCCGATCTTATCGCTATGCAGCGATCTCTTCCAGATAACCAAAGGAAAACAACATTTTAAAGACGATAGTGTGCAGTAATAAGTAGGACGCAAGCAAAAGTTTATTATTTTATTATTTAAGACATGTGCATAAATAAAAAATAAAAACAACTTTTAATAAAATTATACTTCACGCCTACCATTAAACCTCATCCTGCTCTATGCCTAAAAAAATATTTGCGAAGATTCAAATATCGAACGGAAAACAAATAAGCATAACTCATCGGCCAGCGATCTGTATCGATTATTAAATCGCGAGTGGAATCGATTAATCGCGAGGAGTGAGCGAGCAACATTAATTGGTTTGCGCGGGATAAAGCATTGGGCTTGATAACTCACTTGGATGGGATTGAGGTATTAATTTACTCGATTTTGAAAGGGAATTAATGGCTTTAGATAATTATAATTACTAAAGCTGTCTTAATTATGCAATACGTAAATGGAAATGCAAATATTTTCATGCTTTATTAACATTAACTTATTTTGCTGTAATTATTTGATTATACCTACCTATTATAAAGTTTGGTGGTAGTAGGTATTTATCTATTTATTTACTAAGGTTGCTACTTGGCCGGTTCCTATATCTTTGGTGACGTGGTTAACCGTGCTTCGTTCGTGGAAATAGATTTTCTTGTTACCTAGGTATATCGGCGTAAAGACTCTAACACACTTCAATAACTGTTATAGCTGTTACTGTAAAAGCCCGTATATTGGAAAATCCTAGGTTTTTTCCTTTTGTGTGGTTTTACTAGTAAATCTTTGGATTTACCGTATAAATGTAAAGATTTTTACTAAGCTAGATAATTTTCCGGGCTTATAACATCAAAATTCGGCAAATGCTTGGTTTTAAAAAATCAGATAGTATTTACCTGCAAATCAAAACAATCTAATTTTTGTACTATAAAAATACCTATTGTCCCGTTAATGCCCACATATCGTTAATTGTCTCTAGGTATTATTTCAATTTTATTTTTTTACGCCTAAAGATTACGTACTTACATAGGTCCTGGCCCCTAACTAGGGTTCCTTGTATTTAGAAGACATGAAACAAAATGTTTGCGCTTTTTTTTCTGTGCGCAAACCTTTGTCGCGGGAATCGAACCCGCAACCTCAGTGATGCATGAGATTTGAGCCAACCTGCCTACCACAGAGGCTGTCGTCATCGCGGAGTTCCTCATAAAAGTTTCTCCTCCAGTAAATCAGAAACATTAATTTGTAGTAGTGAGACGGTCCCTGTCGGGCCCTCGTTTCAATTTAGCGGGCAAATGAAGAGGTCTGTAGACACTGGAAAGGCGTAAAACAATTTTCATGGCCTCTTAGCGGTAACCAACCGAGATCGCAGTAGGGCTGGGCCTTTTTACAAGGCAATTAAAGAAGGCCTTATTGGTGTAGACTTCAGCGAGGTTTCAGCAATACCTACTCAAGAGCAACTCAAGATTGAAAATTATGTATACCTTATCAAAGATTTCAATTTTTTTTTATATAGGTACATACATAGACCCTGGCCCCTAACTAGGATTTCCTGTATCTAGGGAACCAGGAAGTATGAGGACTATGGTCCCACGACACCCAGACACGAAACAAATGCTTGCGATTTTTTTTCTTCTTTGCACAAACATTTGTCCCGTCGCGGGAATCGAACCCGCTACCTCAATGGTGTATGAGATTTGAGCCAACCTGCCCAAACTACACCAAAGAGGCTGTCGAATTAATATTATAAATGCGGAAGTTTGTAAAGATGAATGGACGGACGTATGGATGTGAGTTACTTTTTAATTACTGAACCGATTTGGTCGAAATTTGTTATCTAGGTACTTTGAGTCTTGGAAAAGGACATAGGCTACTTTTTATCCCGAGAAACCGCGGGTAAAACCGCGGGGCGCAGCTAGTTTAATTTGCTCGAGCGCGGTTGGAACTCGCCTCTTCGAAATTTTGCGTTTGGGTCATTTGTCCAAAATTATAATTAAGGTAGGTTCTTTCAAGCTTCAGCCAAAAACCTATTCTGGAAATAATACTGATATCAATTTAGAAAAACTAAAACGAGACCAATCCAAACCTGTCGTTTGTGTATCGATAGCCCTACCAGCAGGCTCCAATTGGCTGCCTGGCTAAGTGCCATTGCCTCGGGTCTAATTAAAACATAAGCCAGGCGGCCGTGTTGCGACAGATAATCTTTCATATTTTGTCATAACTGTCCGTTTGGGGCCCAAGGCGACGATGCCAATTGCCTTTAACCTAACTATAGGTACCCGCCAAAAATAAAACATTTATATCCGCAATCGGTGTTTTGAAATTTGATGGAACTGAAAGTTCGAGATGCTGTTTTTTTAACAAGATTTTTGTTGATAAATATAAATTAAAACTGAAAATATTTTTTTACAAAGCTTTTAACAGATTCGTAATCAGAACCACGAGCAGATAAAAATGACCCCAAACCACCAGATAGACCACCATCTCGTCTGATGTTAAGCCACTATGTAGCCTAAGATGGAGTACGCATATCTAGAAGATACCTCGAGACACTCGACCGGTGTTCGAGCGGTACAGACGCTCATCCTCAAGGAGTACGTGCGGTCGCGGCGAGCGCGCGCGCGCGAACTTGGAGTGTTCAACCGCCAAGCAGTAGTGCACGAGCATTACTGTGTTCCGGTTTGAAGGGCATTGTAGCCAGTGAAATTATTGGGCATTATGAGACTCAACAGCTAATTGTCTCAGGGTGACGAGCGCAGTGCACTGCCGCGCAGGATTCTGCAAAATAAAGTTCTGGGTGGTGCTGTTATTGTTATGGACTGGCGTATTGCTTACCATTAGGCAAACGACCAGCTCGTCTCGTCATTCAGTTACATAAAAAAAAATATAAACAATACTCACGGTAGTTTTAATAATAATATAGAAGATACCTATTCACACTGGCTTTGAAGATACCCAGATTGTAAAGAGTAACAGATTCCAGCTGACAAATGCGCAGCCGCTGCGCCGTGGGCGTACGAGTATTAGTTATAGGCACTCGCATATTAACCGCTCACGCCCACTCACAACTGAATTTAAATTAACTTTGGGATTACTAAGGAAATTCACCACCACGAATTCGATCTGAAAATAGTCGGGGTTTCCTTTGATGCATGCAACTGGGACTTAGGTCCTCATAAAGAGAGTATGGGCCTTGCCATAATCCACCACGCTGGCACAGAACGGGTTGGTGGATGTCACATGTCCTTAAATTTTAGTGATAAATTCTTGGTCATGATGGTTTCTTCACGATATTTTCTTGACCGTTTTTGGAGCAAGTGTTAAATTCGCACATAACTTAAGAAAGTCAGTGGTGCGGGGTCTACGGGATTCAAACTTGGGTGCGTCGGATCGAAAGTCGCACGTACTCCTACTGCCATACTCGTTCGTCGCTATCTTGCCTGATGTTAAACGACGATGTGGCCAAAGATGGAATTCATAGATCTAGAGGTAGACGGCGTTTGAATAACTGCTCAGACTCGTCTCCCTGACAGTTCACCGAACACTATCCTAAAACACGACTAGCTCGCTTGAGTGCATAGCTTTGTTAGCTATGACGAACTTACAACATTACAAAACAAACATTTTTCATTACATTTTTCTACAAAAACATAGTATCGATATGTTTTACCACAAATCGAGAAGCCAAGAAGAACATGCGAGTTATGAGTCAAAGTAGGTCCTACACATCTTTTTTCCAGCTTTATCATCCCATTTTTGAGTAAAGGCCTCCTCTCCATCCCTTCTTCAGTGCCATTCTTCACCACGGCTTACCAACAACCCTGTCAATGGCATCGACTCTTCTGGTTTGTGGTCTGTCCCTAAATCTGCACTCTTAGTCACAACGGCTATAACGACTTTGGTTTACCTTCCATCGTCCCGTCTACCCACGTGACCCGCCCATCTCCACCTAAGCTTGGCGATCTGTCAAACCAACATCCATTATTTTCGTCTTGCAACGAGTTTCAATATTTGAAAATCAATCCAATTCCAAGCCTCACACGCTCCATGGCTCTCTGAGCAACTTGGACATTTCTACATAGTTCTGGAAAGTTGGCGATGAGAGAGTCAGTCATAGATATAAATATGTTAGAAGATAGAGTAGAGATAGGGAGTTTGATATTGGAGGAGATCTCAATGCTTAAGGAAAGATACAATCGTAATATCACATAGAGATATGATACGAGAGTAGGGGCCAATCCTTAGAAATTAATTGAGTAGTGAACGAACCTCAGATGATTAAGGATTTAATCTCATGCGAGCGAAATCTGCATAACGTCCTTATTTGTTTTAAAATAAGTAGATGTTCGCCAACTTGTATTTTATAATTGCTCATCAGGCGCGACATGGTGAAAATCGAGCATTCACATCCTTGCTGCCTCCGTTTTCTGCATGACAATAGTACACATAGTAGAATAGTGACAGTTAGAATGCGTTGAATATTATAATTGTTTCATTTACGTTAGAATAGAATAGAACAGAAGAGAACAGAACAGAACAGAACAGAACGGAACGTATCGGAACGGAACGAAACGGAACAGAATTTATTGTTCAAAACTGTGTAGGTACCTACATTAAAGGTGTTATAGAACATAATTATATAGAATGTAGTTCTCGATAGTGATTAAAAATGTGTATGCGTAAGGAATTATCTGAGACACTCGAGAAATCCAATTATCTTTAGGGTCTTATTACACTGGCGATTTGCAAGTTTGCTACGTTCCTTGAATTGTACACTCGCACTCATCCGCCGCGCCGTTAGTGAGTCCTGATATTCCGTTTCCGTGGATATATCATTCCATATTCTGCTAGTGACTGTCCGAAATCCGCCGCGAATTTACGACGTGTTCGCCGCGAGTGCGGGACGTGTTCGCCACGAGTAAATAAACGCTCGTAGTAAGCCATTGTAAAAACCAAAAATCCTTCTTTATCTCAGAGTTTTTTGTTTGACAAGATGACAGAATCTATAGGAAGACGGCTGTTGAGTCATAGTTCCTGTCTCCGTGATGACGATTGTTCATGAACTGGTTCACCAAAAATCATTCCGATTTGGTGCATATTTTAAAGAATTTTCCTAACACCAGTTTCATTCATCTAAAGGACCCCAAGTAATTCTATGATGTATTGTGATACTATTTTTGTTCCTTATCGGGTTTTTGGTGCCCAAATAGTACCTACTTAGATTAGATAACTCTTTATTGTTACACCACCAGAAATTAACTAATTTAAAAAACTAACTAATTTAGTTTTATACTTACTAAAGTTGTTGGGCAGTCTTCCCGCTCAAAGCGATCTCTTCCAGACAACCTGCTTAGTAATTGTAAAGGTTGTTTCATATAAGCAGATCATGCGACGAAACGCGAGACGAGCCATAGGTACATATGATACTTAATATCTGATGTCTCGGGGTGATGAGCGCAATGCACTACTACGCAGTGGTTTTTATGTTTTTTTTTACACTTGACAGATCTATGTTTGGCCACTATTTCGCCTGATGTGAAGCGATGATGTGGCCTAAGATGGAGCACATAGATCTAGAAAGAGACAGCAGTAGAGTTGACGGCTGCTCAGACCCGTCTCCCCGATGGTTCACCGAACATCATCCCGAAACACGACTAGGTCGCTTGACGGCATGGCTTTGTTCGGTGGGTGGTATTACAACCACGGCCAGAGCCTACCGCTCCAGAGCTCGTAAGCGGGTTTCATCACGATGTTTTCCTTCACCGTTTTAGAGCGAGCGTGCGAGATTTTAAATGTTCTGGGTGGCACTGTATTTGTTATGTGGGAAGGCGTGGCGCTTATCACCAGGCGAACATCTCGTTCGAGTCATTACTCAGTTCCATAAAAAAACCAAACGCACAGAGTCTAGAACAAACTTTCCAATTTCCATCCTTGAAAAGGGTCCAAGTCACCTTTACCAACCATTGATTACAATCACTTCATTAAGCTTGACCACCGGCCAAGTTCCAAAATGTTAACGAAAATGCTAGGTATCCAAATTAGGACGAAACTTGTCGAAAGGGTTACTCTGGTATTCGATCAGATAAAGCAAATATGTTTAATTCGTGTATTTTGAACAATTACTCGACTTTGTTTCAGCAAAATGAGTTTTATGTACAATCATGACAAATTATAATAAAATAAAGCTTGTTTACTATTGTAATTAGCGAGGGTAATTAGTTAAGCAGCGTTTGTCAAAGTGTTTTTTACCACGATTTTTTTTAACCACGTTTTTAAGTCACTTTCTTGCATTGATATATATTACACTATGATATATAATGTTTAGCTCAATGCTTTCTTGTTTGTCTGTCTGTCTGTCGTTCCGGATGGATACTTGCTACTCAAACTTTGAGCACTTCCCGATACTCTATCCGGCTGAAACTTTCAGGGTAGCTCACTATTCGATGACAATGTTATTCTAAATACATAAAAACGTGTTTTTTTATTATTGTTGTTTATTTTTTTAATCTATTACTGATTCTTGTTTTGAATTTAGAACCTAACCAGGTTTAGTATTTTTTACAAGCTTTTATTTTACTTGCAATGTAGGTATGTAACTATGTTTGTTCAGGTGGAATGTTGTAAGCTGAATCAGAACCACTTCCTCTTATCCCACCAAATTGAAATTTTGCATACTTGTCAAAGTCCCATGTTAATATTATAGTGACAGCCAGCTGATCTGATGATGGAGACGGAAGGTGGGCAATGGAACTCCTTGACGGATAATTGTAAACTACTAGTGTTAGGGCTCATTTTATTCCGATGCGATTCCGATTACGAATTTGTTAAAAGAGAAACGAATTTTGTTTCTAAAAAGAAATTTTTTTCTAAACGTCTGACTTGACGGCCTTTTTATAGTAGCTTGTGATACGTACTCGTTCCATGGAGACGTTTAATACGTGGATCTGTATGAACTCGGCTAATTATGAACTACCTACCTAATCTTGTCTGGAAGATATCGATTTGAGCGTTAAGACCGCCCATTGTAACACTCTAGTTCAAGTTTGTTACTTTTCCTTTTGTTCCTTATAATTTCTGGTGTTGTAACAATAAAGAGTTACCTTACAGCTTTGCCAGATATTTTGCCGCCAAGCAGTAGTGAGCAAGCATTACTGTGTTCCGGTTAGAAGGGCATTGTAGCCAGTGAAATTACTGGGCATATGATAATAATATCTGATGCCTCGAAACCTGTTTTTTAGTATTTGTTGTTATAGCGGCAACAGAAATATATCATCTGTGAAAATTTCAACTGTCTAACTATGACGGTTCATGAAATACAGCCTGGTGATAGACGGAGAGACAGACAGACAGACGATGGACGGACAGCGGAGTAATAGGGTCCCGTTTTACTCTTTGGGTACGGAACCCTAGAAACACTGCCTTACACGTGGCCACGCACGTGTCCTTCTTTATGTCACTAACATGTTATTATATAGAAAAGCCAGTTAATTGTGGTGTGACGATTTATATACGAATTGTACCATTTATCAGTTGGTATTACCCATGCCGGAGTCTTCGTGCGTCATACTACCATTTCAGAAACAAAAACAGGGTAACGATACATTTTATATTATAATAATAATTGTTTTTAAACTAGGTCAAATATAAGTAACTACTGAATGCAATGGAATCAGGCGTGACGTTGCGGAAATTCTTCTCAAAACTGAAACGCAATGAAAATATGTAGTGTTGTTGTTGTTAGAATAATATATGTATGGGGGTTAACTTTTTTTTTTTATAGAACTGAATGACGGGACGAGCTGGTCGTTTGCCTGATGGTAAGCAATACGCCAGCCCATAACAATAACAGTACCACCCAGAATTTTGTTTTGCAAAATCCTGTGCGGCACTGCACTGCGCTCGTCACCCTGAGACAATTAGCTGTTGAGTCTCATAATGCCCAGTAATTTCGCTGGCTACAATGCCCTTCAAACCGGAACACAGTAATGCTTGCGCACTACTGCTTGGCGGCTGAATAACTGGCAAAGCGGTGGTAACTCTCGCAGTCGAGAGTCACTCTCATTTCAGCGTTCGGCGAGTCGACACCTGATGATGTCTCGTGCAGACGGTACACGTGTCGTATCAGGAGGGTTGTTGTTAGGGCTTTCTTTATTTAACATTATTTATGCATTGCAAGAATGGATGCGAGCCGTTGGGCGAAACGAGTCCTTGAGTGGAGACCCAGGGCGAACTCTAGAGACCGCGGCCGACCACCGCAGCGCTGGGTGGACGATATCAGGAGACACGCAGGCCAGGACTGGATGCACCGGGCTCAAGACCGCCGAGAATGGAGGGAAGAGACCTATATCCTAGAATGGATAAATAAAAGGCCCCCATGATGATGATGATGATTTATTACTTACTTAATTAATACATTATTTACCTTTTCTTATATACAATATTAAACTCATTACCATATTTATTATTAAATATACATATATATTAAAAAAAAGCGGAGTGATTACTTATGTATATATATTTCAATTCATTTTACATTTGCTATCAACCCCCTTACATATTATATTATTCTAACAACAACCTACATAATATTCAGCGGGATTACACTACACATTTTCATTGCGTTTCAGTTTAGTAACTACTGACTTTTTTTACGCCTTACGGTCACATACATAGATCCTGGCCCCTAACTAAGATTTCCTGTATCTTCATAAGCCAGGAACTACTAAGACCGTGGACCCACAACACCCAGACACGAAACAAATGCTCGCGTTTCTTTTTTTGTTTTTCTCTCTTTATTTTTTATTCATCCAAGGATTCCACTTAGCGGTAAGATCACAAATTCTACTAACTCTAGAATTATACAAACAAACTTAGTTTATTATGAGTCCTTAGGAAATTTACTTTTCCAATAACATGTCAGATATTTAAATTAGTTTTGCACAGGTGTAACAATTGAAAAAATAATATAGTATTTAGTTTTTAATTGCTTCGTCTTCATAAATAAAAATGTGTGTTTGTATGTGTGTCCTCTATACGTTCCGTGAGGAGGATTGTCGTACCTAGGTATAGACTGACTAAAATGAAACTGCGTACGTTTTTATAATAAAATTCCAAAATGTATAACGGAACTCACAGAAAGTAAATTCAAATAGCACATAAAGACTATTCTAATGAGAAACGCATACTTTTCTTAATATATGTATACTGTTCGTAATTACTTAGAAGACAAAGATGATGGAACATTCCACTTCTGCAAAGTAGCCAACTGGTAAAAATTTAAACAAAATCTCTAAAAAAAATGCCCCTCAGTTTCTTGCCATATCTTCTGAGTAGTGGTTCTTTTTCCGATACGGTGGTAAAGTCATGTGATAATTTGACATCCATAAGTGCGTCTGTGATGCCAAACATGAATAAAGAGATTTTGACTTTGACTTTTTTCTTAAACCACTGATTCGATTGTGATGAAACTTTGCCGAGTTGTTCTGCGAAAGCAATCGAAGATCCTTGTCACAAAAATTAAATAAAAAATTTTTAAGTGTCATTGCAATTCATGCCGGGTACAGTTGCTAGTTGTAAATAAATACCCATTACACATATCCATCATAATATCGTTTGTGAATTACGAATTCCTTCCATGTATCGGCGCCGGCGGAGGCATGCGAAGCGGCCGGTGCCGGTGGGCCATTCCCAATTAACCACGAGCTTCCATCGATTCTCAACGATAATGAGCCTACATTACAATAAAAAAAAACCACCGTTACACCAAGAACCTACAAAGTAATAACCTATATACAGACAGAAATTCCATACGTTGTCCTCAACTATTGACTTACTTAACAATCATACAATAAGACGAGCCCAACTGAACCTGACCTGTTAAACTTTGTAAGACTACCCTCTTTCAAGAACATTTCTTGGAGAAGGCGGGGCGACAGAGATCAAGGTATTCTGGTCGTGGCCATAATAAGCTGGTGAAGTGGCCATCATTTGGAATAAAATGACCAATTACAATAAATTACCGGTGGCGTATAGTAATAAACGGCCATTTTGGTAAATAAATAAATAAATGAGTAATTAATGATCTCGCGGGTCGTTGAGGCTAGTGATGGGAAAATTGCATAGGTAAGCGGGAATGGCGGGATCAGTCTTGAATGCTTGAGTACCCACTTGACAAATCATTTCTTAAAATTATAAATTACGATTTGTAAAATAGTCTCACTTTTCAACGGAGGCTTTAGGAGAGGCTTTATAAAAAAACTAAATAGCTTAAAATTAATTACTAAGTTACACATCAAAATCTATCAATTGAGTAAGCTATATCTTTTCGTTTGTTCGCACTAGTTCGATTGATTTGTTCGATCGTTGAACTAGTTAGAATTTTTTTTCTTCTTAGTTCGACCGCCGACCTAGTGAGATTTTGTTTTCTCATTTGTTCGACCGGCGAACTTATTTTAATCGAGAAACAAAACACAATATAATAAAATTTAAAAGCCCTTGTTTCTTTATATATAAATATATCTTAAATTACTGTTTAGCAATTTATTTGCTAAAGGAGTATGCTACACAGCTACCCAATTATAAGAAAATGGGACACCTTAAAATGAATCTCTACAATGAAATGTTAATACAAATATCAATTAAAATAACGATACAAAAAAACTATCTGTCTATGTCATCGATCATGAATTTGCTTAATAGTTGAAGACTGCAAGACTTTGTGACAGTCCCATCACTACACCTCTGCAGCTGTCGCATCGTAGCATACAAATCTGTGCATTAAAAAGTATTAACATCGATTATGGAGTGGCCAGTTTTTACTTGCTGACGGTACCAATTAGCGGGGTAGGGACAGCAGGAAACTGACTGAAGGATGGCGTGGCTTTTAGGGTATGGAGACAGATGGGTCAAAACTTGAGGCCTGGTGGCAATCGAGCCTTTTTTTTCTGTTAGTGGAAACGAGCCGAAAGCGTTATCAAGTTGCCTGCCAGGGAAAATATATAGAGAGACATTAAGAAAGAAGAAAAAAGGGAGCGCTTTTACTATTCTTTCCTTATTTTTTCGTTATTTTGTCCCCTAGATAGACTTCTGCACCAGTGTCGGAAGACGTTGAAGCAAGGTGACGTTCAATATGAACTCTTTTGCAGATTGTTTTATGGAACTGAAAATCAAGACTTAACTGGAGAGCCATCCTACTAGTATTATAAACGCGAAAGTTTGTAAGTATGGATGTACCTTTGTTACTCTTTCACGCAAAAACTACTGAATGGATTTTGATGAAATTTGGCATGGAGATAGCTTACTCCCTGGATTAACACAAAGGCTACTTTTTATCCCGGGAAAACGCGGGTGAAACCGCAGGACGTACCTAGTCAGTTATATTACTTCGCCAATTTTTATGTAAGAAATACTGTATACGAAGTTATGAATAAATTTTACCTGGCTGACTTCCAGCGTCTAATATTTTAAACCATAAAATTTAACTTGGACTTGTGGTTTCTAGGTTCAAAATTCAAGAGTAAAAAAATATTTATAAAATGGGCGACACATGCTGTAACTTAAGTTGTCATTGCTGAAAAAAGGTACCTAAGCATTTCTACCCACTTTCCCATACTCAAATTAAGGTCTGGGCCCAGAAAAGAAAAGTGAAGAGTCACTCTACCAGTACTTCGGAAATACACCTAATCTGAAACAGTGAAAATGCAAGGTATGGAACCTTAGTTAACCTCGAGGCTAGCTCACACTTGGCTCGTTTTGTAACAAGGTGGAAAGTGGTATGTGATGTAAGAAAACTAGGGTTGTCATCCTCTGCCATTGTAATGCAATTTTACCGGTGTGGGCGATTTTCCAGTAAAAAAAGTATGTTATGTAAGGGAAGGATCAAGGATTAAAGTACCTACTTACATCTTAAGTTATAGTTAGTATTCTTTGCTTACGTAATCCGTTCAGTATAGTTTTTCACCGACTTCAAAAGGAGAAGGTTCTCTATTCGATTGTATTTTTATTTTTTATGTTTGTTACCTCAGAACTCCGTCATTCATGAACTGATTTGGAATATTATTTTTGCGTTGGGTTCAGTATAGCTGCGAAGTGGTCCTATATACATTTCATTGATATTTGACCTTGGACTTTGAAGATACATTGATGTCGGTTTTTTTCGGTCGAGTAACAAACATCCATCCTCACAAACGTTCCATTTTTCACAAACCATTTTTATCAATTAGTAGGATCAACGACAACTATAAAAACAAAGAACGGGGTATACTTTTTACTCTAACTGCTCTGGGAAATTCCTTATGGTTGGCAAGCCTAAGCAAATAATAATAAATAATAAATTATTTTTATGAGGCGGAACTGGCAGGTGCCGAGGTCTCATATCATAGACCGGTTCTCATCCATTAAAAATTCACCTCAATAGCCCAATCATAAGTAATGTTCATATCTCCAAAAATAGTCCTCGCACTTATCGGGGGCTGTCTTTGATTGCCAGACACGAAACAAATGCTTGTTTTTTTTTCTGTGCACGAACTTTATCCCGTCGCGGGAATCGAACCCGCAACCTCGGTGGTGTATGACATGTGAGCCAACCTGCCTAACCACTACGTAAGTTGTAAAAGTTAGTTTTCTTTGCCACTACACCACAGAGGCTGACAACTGAACGGAAGTGTACTTATTGGTAACAGTTATAGTACATGTACTATTATTTATTCTGTGGTTATCAGGGCAGACTTGTGAATGAAATATGCCTACCCCTCACAAGTCTACATTGTTGTATGTAAATAAGATATAAGTAAATAATTAATTAATTTAAGTTTTCTTTTGTTAAATTTGTAATTCTACGTTTTCATTTAAAGAAAAATAAAGATAGAATAATAGATAGTGGGTTTTTATTGAATGAAATACAAGCTAGAGCCCCTAAATACCTATATTGTAGTACATACCTACTTAATGTACCTAATTAAAAATATGTGTAATCTCATATTAAGTAGTCACACTATTAAATATTATAAATGCGAAAGTTTGTATGTAAGTATGTTACAGTGTTGCCAGTTTCTTTTTCCGGGCCAAGTGGGATTTTGAAATCTTTTGAGTTAAAAAGCAGGACCCTTTCGTCGACAGCGGGAGATATATAATAGGAGTTTTTTTGTATTTGAATGACAAGACGAGCTGGTCGTTTGCCTGATGGTAAGCAATACGCCAGCCAACTTTGTTTTGCAAAATCCTGCGTGGCGCTGCATTGCAAGACAATTAGCTGTTGAGTCTCATATGCCCAGTAATTTCGCTGGCTACAATGCCCTTCAAACCGGAACACAGTAATGCTCGCGCACTACTGCTTGGCGGCTGAATAACTGGCAAAGTTTGGTAACCACCCAGACGGCCAGTAGATATCGTATAATTTAACCTCTACCTTATGAAACGTAAGTCTATAATTCAATATTTTAATTCTTTTGGATTTTAAGTAATAAAACAAGGAAATGCACTTATAACGTATTTATAATTTAATTAATAATTTACAAATATTTCGTTAATGTTGCTAACATAACAAATTAGGCTCCAAGATGGACAGCAACACAACAATAATTAACTGTTTGAAACAATCTTGATAAATTATTCAACTATTTCCTATTTTGTACAATACATTTTATTGTTACGTTAAAAATATACAAAATGTCGAGACAGTTTCACCATGACTTGATAAATTTATCTGACAGATAGCAAATAATATTACCGATGGGTTCCTTGTTCCCTAGATACAGATATCTTGGTTAAGGGGCAGGACCTATACACAAATCCTGGCCCTAACTAGTATATCACATACATGTATATAAATGTAAACATCAGCTCAAATTGCATAAATAGCAAGTAGGTTTTACTCATAGGTTTTAAGAAACTTAGTCTCAGTCTTTACCAAAAACTTTGTAATCATTTATATTTTTTATTTTATTTTATTATGTAAACGACACAAACGACTTCGCGGCAGACCAAGAAGATGGCGGGATGAGCTCTCACCTTAAAGATTGGTCTATCGTGGCAATAGATAGAGATAAGCGGAGGGAGGGTAGGGAGGCCTTTGCCCTGCAGTGGGCCTAAACAGGCTCTTAAAAATAATAATGTATATAAGTATTCTATATAGCAGTATACTTACATACGTGTATGTGATTGTGAGGCGTTGTTTATTTTATTTATTAAAAACTTTGCTTAGCCATGAGCTATACTAGTAGAAACCCGCATTTTGCAAGTAATAAAAGTAACGGTCAATCAGGTGTGGCTTTATTACTTATATGTATTTGATTACAGCGCCTGATTTATACCTTGATATTAATGACATCATCAAAATACCTTTCCAAAATTAGAAAAACTGTTTAATACAAGAAAGAGCATTTCGCATAATAATAGTATCGTTTTTAACTGTACCTCGATTTATTTCCGTTTTCCGCCAAATATACTGATTGTGCAGCAAAATATGTTCATTAAAATATTTCATAATGAGCACCTATTTTATGAATGTTATATGTTAACGGCGTTGGGGTGGCCCAAGGGCCACCCTCGCCGCACCCTAACCTACCGAGGCCTGCCCATTATACGGTTGGGGTAGCCCAAGGGCCAAGGGCTGCCCCTTATACGTTTGAGTGCTAAAAGCAGACCAAATATGGTGCACAATCAGTATTTTTGGTGAACGGTTAAAAATTATCCAATAGTAGTTAAGGTTTTTAATGCACAACGGTTATTAAAAATTAGATACACATATAATGACACTGAATTCGAATTTTCATTTATCAATAATTGTTTTAAGAAAACACTTTAAACAATGTATAATAAAAAATCTACTGTCTAATAGAAATTCAGCTTAATGTTACTACATATTATTAGTTTAAATAATAAATAATACTATTTACAGTGTTAGGTTATGTAGGAATCGGTGAAATTAAAATATTATAAATTTTAATTAAGTTTAAAAAAATCTGGTTATTTCTCAATTGTTTTCAAGCTTTCTATATTAATACTTAAATATTATACAGTAATTTAGTTACCTACCTACTTTTTAAATGACGTGTTTTTTAAAACCAGATGAGACATTTTTATAAATTATTGAAAAGCCGGATATTTACACCTAATATTATGTGTAGCAAAGTACTCTTCAAAGTAAATTGTTTTACTTATTTCTTGTTTGTTATTATTTATTTTGCACAAACACTAATGTTAATTAAGTACAAGTCTTATACATCACACATCAGCAATTTCAATAGAAATACAAGTCAATACCTACAGTTCACTTTTTTCAACCGCAAAGAAATGTTACCCAAAACTGTCACATCATACATGAGTTCTAAATTACTCATGTTTCCAATTTTCCACTTGCACAAAACCACTGTTCGTTGAATGTTTATTTTTAAGTGCAGTGCATGTTGCCAGAATTGTTCATTAAAAACAATGAATCCGAATTTCTGTGGTTCCATTTCTTTTCAACATCATAGTCTATTTCTCCGTTATCTTGAGAGGAAAGACGGTGGGAGTTTTGATGAATAGATTGTCGGAGGCTGTCGCGCACCCTGCATCTAGCAAGAGAGTTGAAAATGTGTTCCAAACTGTATGTGCAACGTTGCTCATGTCTTTAAACAGCCTTCTAATGTCAGCGTCTTTGACAACTAAATATCCAAACAAAGAGTTTATTCCAAACTTTATATTCTGTTTAGTTGAACTGCAGACTCAAAACCCACCATTACGAGGGTGGTTCTCTATCACGCGTTTCCGCGTGATTTAAACGTCAATGTGGTTGTAGAGAGTTCAGTATGTTCATGTTGATCGCGTGCTGATGGCTCGGGGGGCCTCCTAAGAAGCTCAGCTGGGGCCTTGTGGCTGCCGCCATCGCTGCGAAGAGAGGGGGCGCACCTCCACCTCCGAAGAGGGCAAAGGAGGGCGGTAAAAGTGGTCGAGCTGATAGCCGCAGCTTCTCGATCTCAGCTTCTTGGAGACGCTTCGCTTTCGCTCGACGATTTTGGAACCAGATCTTGACCTGGAAGAGAAAATATGTTTTGAGACGTAACATTCAGAGTAACTGGAATTTATGATAACTCCATAAAATCTGGCACATTTCGCAAATGTTGCAAACAGCACTATAGGTATAGGTCCTTTACCTCCTAAATAGAAATAATTAACGCTAGATCAATTTTGTTTTATTAGTAATCCCAAAATCCAAACGTAAGCTGACAATTATAGTAAATATCTTCTTACTAAATATACGGGTTAAAATCTCTGTAAAACGAGGACAGTCCTAGTTGCAGGAGGAACGCCTAGTTGAAAGTTTGAGGGAGTGCTGGTTTCGTTATAGTTCTATCTTGTTGCCTAAAAAAGCAGGAGCTCTAAAAGATAAATTGTAATGAGGGCCAATGGCGTAAGCTTACCACACAACGATGATGGGTGACACCTCCAATAGGAACCAAGTAGGAGAAGTTTATAGTTTACCTGAGTCTCGGTAAGTCTCAGACTGCTCGAGAATTCCGCTCTCTCCGCGATGCTCAGGTACTGCTTGTCCCTGAACTTCTTCTCCAGCGCCAGGAGCTGCTGCGTGGTAAACGGCGTCCGCGGCTTCCTGTTGGGCTTGTGCTTGCGCAGCTGGCAGCGGACCACTGGGGGACCGGAAGGGGGTCCTGCTGGAATAAAACGATGGTTAATTTGATATATTTTATGTATAAATCTATAATCATCAGCCATGCCATGTTCTATGTTTCACGCTCACGTTTCACGTTTCTATGACATGGATCTTCTCTTAGAGAGATGAAAAATGAAAATTAGTCCGAGGTTCATTTGTTATTGTGTAATTTTCCTTTTATATATAGGAAAAAATAAAAATAAAGTATTTTTGTAAGTGATTGCCGAAATAGGTAAGGTAGACTATTATAACATCAATATATCGACCTGTCACTCATCTGTCAGGGGAAAAGGTTGAGACCATAAATATTCTGGCTGGAATTACCAATTGGGCCAGCCGGCGTACATTTTGTGTGGCTACCGTGACTCAGGTTAATCTACCATGCAGACCATGCTCAAATTGACGATAGACCTCACATAGTCCTGAATAGGCTCACCTAATTCTACAAACAGGTGGGTACAGTAGTAAACTCGACACTAAACGAAGACCACCTAGCCACTTAGCCAAAGGAAGTCTAATCTAAAGAAAGAATTTGTTTGTCTGTTCTTCTTTGCTAGCTTCCTTCATGTTCAGGAAAACATCGTGAGGAAAGGAAACCCGCTTACATACGTGCTTTCGAGTGGTAAGTTCTGGCCGGGGTTGTAAACCTCTCACCAAACAAAGCCCTGACGTCAAGCAACCTATTCGCGTTTCAGGATGATGTACCGTAAACAATCAGGGAGAATGATCTGAGCAGTTGCTTAACCGCCATCTTTCTCCAGATGTCACAAAAAGATGTCACAAAATAGATATATCTTTAGTCTATGTGCTCTATTTTTGGCCAAATTGTCACATCAAGCCAGATAGTGGTCAAAAACCTATACCTAAGCAATAAAAAATATCATGTTGTAATGAAGCTACTGAATGATTGGATAAAAGTAAGGGGACAAGAGTTTTTATAGTGACGACATTGCTTATTCTTACAGAAACTTATCGCTTTTTTAATCTCTCTTCTACAGAGTTAAACATCACATTCAAAAATAAACAACGCAAACATTTGGCAAGCCATTATATCCAGCGAAATAGAGATCATTTCTAGGGTGCGATGTGAGCAAAGCAGTGGGTGAAAGCTAGTGAACTATCTGTGACTTGGTTCTATTCCGGGCCAGTGTAACAATCGCTGTGAAATTCGACAGTTAACTTTACAGGCTAGTCGTAGAGCAAAATGTTTCGGTATTCAACATAGAATGTTTCGGTGCTTGGCTCAAATTGAAACGGTGTTTAGACATGGATGTTTACGTGCTTCCTTATTTGTTAACATTAAGGTGGATTAAGGTTGTCAACTGTGAAGTTGCAGAATTTTGAATTAGGAATTCAAACAATTCGACAGGTTGCGAGCAGCGCTGCTGCCGCTCTTTACTCGTGGTAGGTCTCTCGTATGCGGGAGGCCGTCTGGGTAGCTACCGCTGCCAGTTATTCTGCAGCCAAACAGTAGTGCGCAAGCATTACTGTGTTCCGGTTTGAAGAGTATTGTAGCCAGTGAAATTACTGGGTATATGAGACTTAACATCTGATGTCTCGGGGTGATGACCGCAATGCAGTGCTTGTTATGGTATTAAAAGTTCTGGGTGGCACTGCAATGTTATGGGTAGGTGTGGCGCTTACCATTAGGCGAACGACTTGCCCGTCTCATCACTCAGTTCCATTAAAAAAATACTGCTCCAGCTGAACATCTACTGTCAATATACCAAGAACAGTTTTAAAATTAGGCAACCGCTCTTTAGAAAAACATCCCATAAAATTTGTCAAGCAGATACAATACAGTAGCGGCAACTGTGTTTACTGCATGCAGATATCCATACATTTTATAGGGAAGTATAACTGATATTTTTATGAGAGGTCTTAAAATTAGGTTAACACGTTAACTGCTATACGAGTAAACTCGTAGTACCATTTTTTGTATGCCCAAGGCCACCATATAAATGGTAGGTACGAGCATACTCGTAATTGGCAGTGGAACCGGATCAAACTGCGAGTTTACTCGTATTAATTATATATTTTTTTCTGAATTAATAATGTTTTACATCAAATTCCAAAAAAATTAACACCGCCCTCCTTCCACTGCCTCTCTTTTAGAATTTGTTAGAAACCGCATACAATCAACTACGATAATACTCGTAGTTGGCGGTGGGGCCCAACGAGTATATTACTATTACAACGAGTACAACGAGTATACTCGTAGGGTGGCAGTCAACGTGTTAAATCCCCATACCTACTTCTTCTTCCTAAGTCGGGCACTCTTGTCAGAGTGGTCGTGGTATAAAAGATGGTGCATGCGTTGATTCTTCAGCGTCGTGGTTTTCCTTAGCGAGAGTTACTGCTATCGCAATGCTTCTCCATTTCTAGGTAGCATTGCGAGTACACTGGACTATGGTGGTTTACCGTACCTACTAGTCTAAACTAATCCATACTTTTAAATATTATAAATGCGAAAGTACCTAACTGTTACCTTTTCATGCCTAAACCAATCTTGACGAAATTTGGCAGAGATAACCTATAGTCGCGGAGAAGGACATAGGATTTTATTCCTACTTATCAAGTGGTTCCCGAAGGATCGCAAATTCGCCGATATACCTACACAACGCGGACGAAGTTGCGGCCAGCAGTGAGATCACAACAATTCTCCAAATAGTCCCCGTTTTGTGTTTCATTAAATTAAAATGTGCATCGAAATCACTTTTTAACGAGTAAATTGAACAGTCATCACAACAAAACAATCCAAAAACTGGATTACCATTGAAATAAGCAAAGTTAATTAAAATTTGACTTTAATTCCCGACGTAATAGCCTGCGGAAGCCGGACAATGGTCTACTAAATCGATTATCCACTCGATTGAATCGATGTTTTAATATTCAAATCGATCGATTGGGCCACATTATGCGGCTAATGACACTGCATTCGTGCTTAATGAATGGCGATAATCAAACAAAGGGTTGATAGTATTAATACCTGCTTTGGAAATTGTATGCAAATCGTTGGGTTTGTTTTGACTGGCTTTCGCTTTGAAACGTAAACTGATTATGTGATTAGAAATAAATAGCTCATTAAATACTAGCACAGTTTAAAAAACATATACTTACGTTAAAAAAAGGTTTGGTTAGGTCGGGATCCATGTTAATAAATAGATTTAAGTTGCATTTTCATCGATTTGTGTGCTACCCTGAAAGTTTCAGCCGTATAGTAAATCGGGAAGTGCTTGAAATTTGAGGTGCATGATTACACATACCCGTGTAAAACAGAGGCAGGTCGATTGTTTTTTTAATGTAACTTCCAGTTGTTCGCTTTTTGGTTGTTGTAGCAAATTTTCCATAACTCCACCGAAACATGAAAAATGGCACGGCTAAGGACAAACTTAATTTTCACTAAATGATCACTATCCCTACATAGTATAAAACAAAGTCGCTTTCTCTGTCCCTATATCCCTATGTATGCTTAAATCTTTAAAACTACGCAACGGATTTTGATGCGGTTTTTTTTAATAGATACGAGTGATTAAAGAGGAAGGTTTATATGTATAATAACCGTGCGAAGCCGGGGCGGGTCGCTAGTCAAATTTTGCACGCTCGCTCTAAAACGGTGAAGGAAAACATCGTGATGAAACCCGCTTACGCGCTTTGGAGTGATAGGCTCTGGCCGTGGTTGTAATACCACCTACCGAACAAAGCCATGCCGTCAAACGACCTAGTCGTGTTTCGGGATGATGTTCGGTGAACCATCGGGGAGACGGGTCTGAGCAGCCGTTCAACTGCCGTCTCTCTCTAGATTTATGTGCACCATCTTAGGCCACATCATCGCTTCACATCAGGCGAGATAGTGGCCAAACATAGATCTATTAAGCGAAAAAAAAAAAAGGTTTATATGTATAATAACCGTGCGAAGCCGGGGCGGGTCGCTAGTTAAATATATAAATAACACCTAACGATCACCTAGGTATCTAACAAAGGTAGATCTTGGCCACTAACTAGGACTCTCTGTATCTAGAACCAGGAACTACGAGGACCATGGTCGCAACACCCCGACATGAAACAAACATTTGCATTTATTTCTGTTCTCAAACACGAATCAAATCCGAAACCTGCGGGCATGAGATTTAAGCAAACCACTACACCACAGAGGCAATATGTTAATATTTCAATTTCCTTTGCCTGATTGAATACCTTGATTAGTACTGACCCTACGATCTTTTCATTTATAGTTTGGCTTCTAATTTACAAACAAAATGTATTTGGGAGGCCTGTTTAAATGCTAAGTGACAGAATCAATGAAATCTAATTATTTTGATTGGAATTTGAATATATTTTATTAGTTGACGATGATTTGGAATATTTGAATTGACCTTTGGCATCCTAACAGTAGACACAAGAAATAATAATATTCTATGGCTCAGGCAGGCATAAGCAAATATTTTTCATTAGGCCATACGAAAATGTACCTATATATAATGTGCGAAACGAAGTATTAATTTGTATTTAGTATTTAGGAACAGAAAGTTAAATAAAAACTAAGTTGATCAACGTTAACATTATTACCTCTCATTTACGTTAGTACCTCTCATTATTAATCATAGCTATTATTAATAATGATTGTTATTTCTGTACAAATAATATCCAGTGTTATATCTAAGGCAGGGATCCTAATTTCTTAAAATTGTTCACACCGAGGGAGGGCCCTGGTGACATGTAATACAGGTTGTACAAAAACCTACATCATGCACCAGCTCTCACAAAGTAGCACTGTTTTTTAGAAATTATGTACAACCCATGACTGTACCTGAAACTTTGTGAAGAGAAATAAGCAAGTTTTATTATTATTTTTATTATTAGTATTATTCATAGTTTGATTTACTAACCGGCCACACTCACGAGTTTAAGTCGAGAGTGTAGCTAGTTAGTTAATCAAACTAATGTTATCATTGACGACAGATGACGTAGAATCGTCCACGTAAGACGATATAAGAAGGATAGAGGAAATTTGGTTGCTCGAGCAGTAGGCTCGGTGGCCCAGTGGGTTAAGGCGTCGGGACGGATCCAAAGACGCAGGTTAGGCAATATAATTTTTCTTCATTACAATTATTTAAAATCTTAAAAACTAAGTGTTTCTTTTTATTCTACAATGTGTAAATCGTATTTATTCTTTTGTTATTGTCACAGTGTGTGCAATTATAATAAATGAGTTAATTCATTGCACAAATTTATTTCATTTGTTGATCAAAAGCTGAACAAATAAGTAGGCTGTTAGATTCGGGGTTAGGTTAGGAAAATCATTTCGGGTTAGGTTAAGAAGAGGTTTACGTTCGTAATGGAAGTTATTAACTTTTTTGCTGTTCCTAACCTAACCCGCTCCCGGGTCAGGTTTTCGGGTTAGGTTCAAAATAAATCTGCCTGTTATACATATAATTTACTAGCAACCCGCCCCGGCTTCGCACGGATGCAATTTAGTAATGTGGTGCAATTTTTTGAAGACTTGATTATAAACATTGAATTTTCTATTACTAATACGAAAACTAATTTAGCATGTATTGTAGGTACATATATTATCAATCTTCCGTAAAAATATCTCAAAATGACAGTGAAAACCATATCAAAATCCTTTGCGTGGTTAAAGGTTAAGTTAGGAACATCATTTCTGGTCAGGTTAAGAAGAGGGTTACCTTCGTAATGGAAATTAATCACTTTTTTGCTGTTCCTAACCTAACCCGGTCCCGGGTCAGGTTTTCGGGTTAAGTTCGGAATAAATCTGAGCCTGTACGTTATACATATAATTTACTATCGACCCGCCCCGACTTCGCACGGATGTAATTTAGTAATGTGGTGTAATTTTTTGACGACTTGATTACAAAACATAGAATTTTCTCTACTAATACAAAAACCTTATTTAAAATGTATTGTACATATATTATTAGGCATCCGAAAAAAATATCTAAATGACAGTGAAAACCGTTTCAAAATCCGTTCCATGGTTTAGAAATAAGAGGAGAAACAGAAATTAGGACGCGGATAGCGACTTTGTTTTATATCAGGTATTATAGTATTATCCGAGTCGCGGCGAATGACATGATATGAGAGAGGCCTATACCCAGCAGTGGGATGTAAAGAGCTGTGGATGATGATGATGATTATAGTATTAAGAGATTATTATCGTGGCTCCTTACAATATTCTTTGTAACTATTATGGGGTTAACCAGGATTAACCAGGTATCATCACGAAAAGGTCACATGACACCCAAACACAAAACAAGAAGGTTCATGCCATTGAGGTAGTGTCATTCCTCAATGGTTCATGCGCTTTTTTCTGTGTTTTCCCGTAGCGGTTATCAAACTCGCAATATTCATGGCACACGAGCTGACTTATCCAAATACACCATAGATGCTGACACAGGTAAGTGAAATAAGAAAAATAATTAATATAAATTAAATGTAGATAGATTGAGATAAGTAGTCATTTATAATAAAAATTAAATTCTAAATAACAGAAACAACGTAATTTTAATAACTATTAAACACAAACCTTTCAATAAGCGACCTTTATGCAAGCAAACCATAGACAATCCAATATGGCGAGAAATCCAAGATTTCTCGACTTACAATACAATAACCAGAAAGGAGGTTTCATAGAGGCGAGATTTGGTAGGAACCAAAGCTGTTGTGAATTTAGATCACATGATAGTACAATAACTATGGTAGGCGTTGTCTAGAGCGTATCAGAAAGTTACTAGTATATTGTGTGCTGAGTGGTTACGGTTAGGACGTAGTAGGTAGCCATTAGGTCACTCTCCCACTACAAGCCAGGGATTTGTATGTTATGTTAGTTTGATAAGTCTAATATTAAAACTATAAAATACGGGTGTTTTATTTTTCTATTCTTCATACAAATTACTAAGAATTGTTATACATTAATTCAGTTCTTCAATAAACAATTTAAATTTATTCTACAGGGAACTGACGTGAGAACAGGTGCTGAGCATATGAGATTGGATTACTGGGTATATTATCTGATGTCTGGGGATAATAGCAATGCAGTGCTACGCAGTGCTTTTTATGGTGTTAAAAGTTCTGGGTGGCACTGGAATTGTTATGGGCAGGCGTGGCGCTTACCATCAGGCGAACGACTTGCTCGTCTCATCACTCAGATACATTAAATAAGGTAGCTACGCATGTTTTAGTAAGATCTTTACGCACATCCCTTACTGATTGTATGTATGCAGCATCCTCTCTCGGTGATAAAACACAACAATTTCAATGGCCTCCACCTGCGGACATATCAATGCAGGCTGCCGAACGCTAATGAAGATATAATATCCATCTCTAAACATATTTATTTTCCCGCGCGCGCCATTTTGACCATAGACTGTATAGAGCCAGAGACTGCAATGGCCGCCAATTAAAATGGCCGTTTCGGCTCCTTAATACGATTTAGTTGTCAATGTCGTAGTTTAATTGGTATCTGTATTTGTTATTGGACACAGAAACGGTTTATTGGTTCATTATTTTTATTTAGATCTGTTAATTTGTGCCGTTATATATAGAACTATAGTTAATCAAGTATAGGAGCTAGATGTTACAGCTGCATGCAAATATGGTACAGAAATAAGGCCTTGACAAACCTCCTGTATCAAGATGTCATATCATAACTATCCTGCATCTACGCACCCTGCGGTTTCCCGAGATAAAAGTCCTATGTCCTTTTTCAGGATCTGAAGTACCTACGTACTAAATTTAATACAAATCCTGTTAGTAGTTTTTGTGTGATTGAGTAACAAACATACATCCATCCATCCTTACAAACTTTCGCATTAGTAGGATTTACTAAATCAAATCAAATCGATTCTTTATTTGCAAGAATACTGCATACAATAAAGGTATAACAAATAACTAAGATTAGATAAGATTTAGATAAGACTAGCTGACCCAGCACCGATGTTTTGCCATATAAATTTAAAAAAAAATGTTAAGGGTGAACAACCCTTATCACTTAGGGGTATGAAAAATAGATAGTAGCCGATTCTCAGACCTACTGAATATGCATATAAAATTTGGTAAAAATCAGTAAAGCCGTTTTGGAGGAGTAAGGTAACTAACATTGTGACACGAGAATTATATATATAAGATTTAGATAGGTAAGTATATATAACGGTCAAGTATTCATCCTGCAAGCAAGCGTGCTAACATTATGCCATGTCTCTAAATAAAATAAAATATGTATTTCTAAAATAATAATAATTGTATTTAATTTAATTACATTTTCGGTTAAAATATTCTGTCATGTTATAAAAACAATTGTCAAATAATTCCTAAGTCTGGTTTTGAATGCATTGCTCCACAACGATTTTATATCTTCAGGTAGTTTCTCATAGACTAGTAAACGCATATTAAAAACATTTTCTTTATAAATATATATATATATATGTTTTTTTTTTTTTTAAGTTTAGTCCAAATATATATAATTTATTTAAACACACAGATAATTTAAAAAAACACAAACAAAACAAATTAAAAATACTAATAACTAATCTAATCTAATAAACCACTACCAGTGGGCAACGTTCCCAAAATGCTGGCAGCATTGCCACGTTGAATGGCAATGCTTATCCTTTGGCCAAAATATAGGCCAGCATTTCGGTCACGCGTTGCTTCTACATATATATGTATGTATATATATATATATATACATTATTGGCTTGCGTTTGACCACTATCTCACCTGATGGTAAGCGATGATACGGTCGACGATGTAGCACGCTTGCCAAGATAGTACCTGTTCACTCGAGATTTGAAGATTCTTAGATTATAAGTATCGGGAAAGATTGACTCCGGCAGGGAGTTCCACTCGTTAGCAGTGCGCATAATAAAAGTGGAAGCGAAGCGCTTAGTGCTCGCAGGTGATTCCTGTCCACCATATAACAGTGGCGCGTTGCCGTTCGTCTCGTAGTCCGATGATGAAACGGGGACGGGGGAATTAATTGGTGCAATTCCGACGCACACTCGCCGAAATGTATCCGATAAAAGACCGATAGATTGGCTATTTTGCGTCGGTGTTCAAGACTGTGGAGTCTTGACTCGAACAGCGCGTCGCCGTCGTCACCAATGAGTCTCTTGGCTCGCCTTTCGATTGCCTCTAGTGCTTCAAGCTGGTACTTAGCTGATCCATCCCAAAGGTGAGAGCAGTACTCTATACACGACCGGACTCGTGCTTTGTAGAGATTTAGCAGCTGATATTTATGGCAATATAGATGGTTTTTAAACTTTACTCTTTCTTGTCTGATTAAAACAAAAGTAAAATGTAGTCCAGCTTTTAGAGGGCTGAAAGTATTAACTTTCGCATTTATAATATTAGCAGGATAGGATGTTTATCTTTTATTTTTCAAATCTAATTATTTAATGGTCGATTATTGCCTGTACGCGTCACGCTGTACACACGACACGGCTAATCACTTGTTAGTCAGTCTCAGTACGAAGATCTTGAAATTAGATTCACATCACGCATCAAGCTTCGTGGCATCGTCCAATTACAGATTGAAAATTATCAAGTGATTAGCTAGAAAATGCTATCTCTTGCCATTATCCGGTAAGTAGGTATTATCAATGCTCCACCAGGTTGCGTAGCATGTTTTTTATTGTGTACCTGTTCTTAGAAAACTCGCCTGGCTATTGGAGAATTAGCTAACTAACGAGAACATGCTGCTTTTCTAATCAGAACACAGTTCTGGGAACGTAAAAGATATAATTTTTATTGGACGAACGGATATCGAAAATGAGGAATGATTTGTAGATTCCTATAAGGCATTCGATAGCATCCGCTGTTAGTTATTAAAAATGACGTGTCACTATTTACTTTGAGAGCCAATAGGAAATAAATAGAAAATGGTAGAAAATGCTTTAGCATTAAGTTCTCCTTTAATAAACGAAGGATTAAATAAAAATATTAATACATTATTAATAAATAAAGGATTATTTAAAAATAAATAATAAATAACTAAATATAAATACATTTTATCTTCAATATCTTCTAGATTCAGTAAAATATGAGCCAAACTTTTATAAAAATTTACATCGACACACGTTCAAAATTTGGTTATCCTCAAGGTTCCTGTCTAGGACCAATATTTTTCATAATATTTATTGTCTTGGCATTTAAATTTTAATGAGGTTCATTAATAAGATATCCACGTACATTTAAATATCAATTACACGCATGTTTATAATAAAAAAGACTTGACACTTGTTAAAAATAAAGGTATTATTTATTGTTCCGTCACAGCGTTCAATTAACTACAAGTGAAACTAGAACTGCCTGAAGTAAAACAAGATAGAACTGCCGTTCCTGTCTTCAATCAGCATTAAACAAGATGACGATAAAAACATAATAATTGCTGGGTGTATAATTTTGAATTGAATGTGCCTTGGACGAGTCAGAAGCGTCGAGCACTAATTATCGGGATAGACGTGCTCAGGGCTGCAACTATTCACAATGAGGTACCTATTGGCTTATGAAAAAAATGAATAATTACATTTAATGGCATTTGAATTATTAATTTAATGGATAATTATGACATAATAAAAATATAAAGAGCCTTCCTTCAAGTATCTAAAGCGATGTGGTTAGTGTTTACTTGTAGGTAATGAAAATCATTGATGAAATGCAAGAATAAATAATTTTTAATATTAACAATATTTTTATGATAATAACTCATCATTATGTGTCTGTCAAATGCTTGATTTTCTTGGTATTTTAAAATGATGTTTTAAATGTTAATAATTCAAGTAATTGAAAGGTGTTACGATGTTTCAATAGTTTCAAAAGAAGTAAAGATAACAATAATTATTAATTCGATAGGTAATAAAAGCTTTAAACACAAAATAAATTACAGTTACGTACAGCCCTATCAAACATAAAATATCCAGAGCCTAAAGATATGACTGTACGAAATTGCTCATTCAGAAAATATTAATAATAATTTACAGCGAGATTATTGTTTGTTAATCACTGGCCAGCCACCGAGTTTTTACGATGCAGAAGATAATTAAGACATAAAACATATTCTTGGAATTATATATGCCAATATAGGCCCGAAGGCTTAGGCGCAGTCTCCACGAGCGACGGTGATCCCGCCTGGTTACTGCGAATAATAACCGAGTTAAGAAGGCTGTGTGGATCACAGAGTAGTTAGTTACTTTTGAACTTAGTGGTACGGATGAAATATGTTTACGAAATAATTGCTCGTGGGGGTGCCGCCTTAGTAAGGTTTTAGGGGTTAATTAACTTGATTGCTCTGGTTATACTCTTTGATGAAATTTTGGGAGCGGCGAATGAAGTTGTTTCATCAATTAATGTTAAGTATTGGGTTATTACGGGTTGGTTATCTATATAATGGAATGGTCGATTTATTAATTTTTATTACTAAACTGGGGATAACCATATTTAAAGTTGGGAAAGTTGTCTTGGTCAAAATTTCTGAGTCTGCTACTATATAGGTACTAAAGAGGTGAAGATTATGAATAGAACGAGAGTAGGTGTTTGTGTGTCTCTATGATTGTTACCTTTTCAAGGCTAATCAGAACCCATCTTAATTGATATAAAAACGTCTAAGACGTACGTCGCGGCTTGATCTCATAACTCCCAAAAGAAGAACTTCTAAAATGTCCTAAACCTGGTCGGAGTAATTTTGACGTTTGGTTGAACTCACGGTTATGAGTCTACGCCGTTTTTATATCAATTATGAATAACATTATGATCTTTGAAATATGGCATAGAGCCCGGGGATGGACGTATATATTAGTATTTTGTTCCCAATTTAACACCTGGTTTCTGAGGGATTGCGATAGGTATAACCAAATCCTACGCGCGAAGTCACGGGCAACAGTAAGTAAGTAAATCTTAAATTCTTAACTGCAACAGGTACGACGAGGTAACTTCGTTACTGTCTAATTGATTTAATTGTCTATGTTGTTTGATTATTGCTGGAAAACTGTATATCTGATCAATAAAATGTACTCGGTATCTATGTACTGTATAGTATTTATTTATGTTTTTAATAAGGGAATTTATACAATCCACTAGGTATAGCAGGTACTTTCTGCTTCGGTATCCTATCATGGAAAAAACAAACATCCATAATTGATAATAACGCATCCGCATAAATCAACTTAACAAGCCAGAGATGCATTCGCATATCAACGTCGATCTTACTTAATAGGTCAGTCTCGGCAGCCACCAGCGGTTGGCCAAGCACTCGCCTTACAATTTCACAATTTGTCGTCTCGCGCTTTTTGCGAGCCTCGGTAATTGGCGCTCACCTGCGCCTGGCCTGGCCAAATATGGCAAGCTGGACTTGCTGCTTTTTAGAACCATCTGACAAATGTGTAATTATTTATTTAATATCCTCCGCGCCGCAGACGGTTTTGGGCACAATTCGAATACCGAACGTTAATGCTTTCGGCCGCCATTACTGCTGGTGTTGCCTGATCATAATATACGATAATGTTGCCTGGATAGGTAAGTGGGTTTTTGTGACAATTTATTATATTCGACTGTTATTTTTAATTGAGGGATTCCAGGCCGTTTATGTCTCTAGAAAGTGGGCGCTTCTTGTTCGTCAGAGGGCTGTTATTGTAATTTCTGCGTGGCGTATAGAGTAAAGTTTATATTTACCTGAATATAGCGATAAAAGTCTGACTATATTTTTTCCTACTTAATATAAATTTACTGTAGCATTTTTCTCTTTACACGTTCGGTATTCCATCTTATTGTTTTACGCCTTACAATAACATACCTAGGCAACGGCACTTTGCCTATTCACTTTGACTTTGAGGACTTCATCAGAATTACCATAACCAATATCACTATCATCATCTTCATCCTCGTTATTCTGTCACTACACTCTCCGTCTGGGTTATTATTTAGTAATTTTTGATGTGACGTTGATTTTTCTTCTTATCAAAATATATTATTAACACCATAAAAGTTATACAATTGGTATTCCTGCCTCTAATTGGACACCGATACATTTCCCACGTAGTAACTACGACTGGCTCTATATCTGGATCAGTCGAGCGAATACCTAACATATTTGTCAACGTAAACGGTCAGATTCCGAGAAACAGTTTCTAGTTAACAGTGGTATCCATAATTGTTGCTAGTTGATTTTCTATTGAGTTCGTGGTGCAAGTGCAAACGCTCCTAAAGGTTACAAGTCAAATAAAAATACTAGTTCTTAGTAATCATTATCGTTAATCAATCATTGTTTCTATTATTGGGATTTGAGGTTAGATTCAGAAAGAAAGAGAAAGAGAGACTACAAGAAAGACTAGGTACAAAATACTATCACTGAATAATGATGAAGGTCACATAGATTATACAGTGAACTGAATCATCGCAAAGAAACGTGTCCTAGAACCTTCCAGAACTACAACATTTCAGGATATTACCACAGAAAACATAATAGTGACATGCCATCGACCTACCGATAGTTAGTAATTAATTAGGTATTGGTATGGTATTAGGGTTTAAAAATATTCAATATACATTGTAGTTTTGCGCTGCGCTCGAGGCGACAGGAACGAGCGGAGGCGCGCGGTCTGCGCCGCAAATCCAAAGCGTAAACTCCCAGAAGAAGGACATCTTAACTGTCCGAAACCTGGTCGGAGTTATCCGACACAATCATAACGTGATTGCAGCCGTTTTATATTTACGATTGATGATCCATAAGAATCTATTCAGTTCCAAAAAACAGCTCCACTTCCAGCATGGGAATATTATAACGACAATGATAAGGAAAGTTTGGATAAATTAGAGAACTAAATAGAATCCAAGCAATATTTTTTCTCAACCCGCTACCTCTCATTACCGGGACTACTTCACGAAAGGTGCAATAGATGCCAGTTATTTCGGGAATTGGCTAGCTAACAGCTCGAACGAGAACAAGCCGGTCGCCCATTAGCTGCATCGATTGAGACAGCTTGGACCTGCGAGAAACAGATCTAGGCGCTGATTGCTTGCAGCTCTAGCTGCGTATTTCTAACTGTGAAGTGGTAAAGGACGGGAAGGGGGAGTTGATTTTTGAAAGTGGGGTTTACTAAGACCTTATTGTGAACCGGAGCGAGTGTGACCAACGGCAATTGAATAAGAGTTCCAGGGTAAAGATTTCTCATCGGGATCTTGCTCTTGATCAACGGCAAATATCGCTAAAAATGATGTATATAAGTAGGTATAGTAATTTCTGCATTATTTCTGGTTGGAGAATGTTCAGTGTCGAGATCGTCACCGGTGATTTCGAAAAGAAGTTCTAGGCACTCGTTAATTTTTGAGTTTTAGTAATCCTACATCGCACGCTGTTTGAATTTTGAATAGACTCATATTATGCTATGTGTGAATTTTCCAGACTAATTCACTAAAAGTGGTCATGGATATCAAATAGAGGTAAAGCAGATAATCAATACAAATGGTAATTTTGAAAACCATCTGATTCTAAATCATAATACTTATGTCATCCACATACGGCACTAGTCGGGAAAACCGACTATTCGGCTATATTTGTAGTCCGCGACTAGTCGGCATAGACTACTCGAAGGCTATATATATATATATATATATATATATATATATATATATATATATAGCAGCCGCTCAACTGCCGTTTCTCTCTAGATCTATGTGCTCCATCTTAGGCCACATCATCGCTTCACATCAGGCGAGATAGTGACCAAACATAGAACTATTAAGCGTAAAAAAAAGCACCACGGACATAGACGATGCTACCCGTACACCACCGAAAGCAATGATCAAGCAGCCAACTAGTCGGTCTTTTTGCAACCGACTAGTCGGCTAGTCGGCCCATCTCTACATCTAAGTTGGTTTATTGAATCATAAATTAAAATAAAGTTGATGAAATCCGACGTGTGTCTCATGAAAGACTAGTTGAAACTCGACAGCTTATAAGAAATGCTATGTACGTATTCAAGTATACTATGTAACAGCCTGTCACCGCTCAATACTGTCACGTAACAATAAATCAGTACCTCGAAGTAATGAGTCACGTAACTCTGTACCTACTGGGTTATTTTTATGGCATCTGTTACAGGAAAAACTTGCAATCGAGAGTGATAGAGCTAGGTTTAGTGTCTCGGTGTTTGTAGGAACACGGTCCTCGTAGATCCAGAATGGGTATCGTCCAACTCGTACACCGATCCCAATCGCTTTCAAACATGTCTTGTGATCGGTAGTTGTCGAACTTTTCTACTTAAAGTCCGCGTTCCAATCCCTATCCCAATCACAAATACTAAAAATGATCGATATTCCAGTTTAAAATATGCTAAGCGGTTGGGATCGGTGTTGGAGCTACACGATTCCCCTGCTGGTTACCTAGATACAGAGAATCCTAATTAGGGGTCAGGATCGTGGATGTAATAGTTGATGTTTTTGATGAACCATTGTTTCATTTCATTGCACATCATTTTGCTCTCGTTTCAGCGTTCGGCGAGTCGACACCTGATGATGTCTCGTGCAGACGACGAAACAAGTGTCGTATTAGGGTTGTTGTTAGGGCTTTCTTTATTTAACATTATTTATTATTTACTTAATTTATACATTATTTACCTTTTCTTATATACAATATTAAACTCATTACCATATTTATTATTAAATATACCTTAATAATAAAAAAATAAAAAAAAGCGGAGGGATTACTTATATATATGTATATTTTAATTCATTTTACATTTGCTATCAACCCCCATAAATATTAAATTATTCTAACAACAACCTACATAATATTCAGCGGGATTACACTACATATTTTCATTGCGTTTCAGTTTTCATTGCATTTCATTTCATTTTAATACATTACATTTCATTTCATTGTTACAGGGGATGCGTCTCACAAGCCTCCATGCCTATAACTAGAATGAAAGGATCAAGGACTTTTTTATGGACTATTTAGTAGGTTTATATAGTTACAAGGGTACAATCACAAACGCAGGTAAGCCAACGTAAGCATTATTATATCGCCATTAGTGATGTACCATGACCGTATCGAATACAATACCCGAGGCTGCGCTCGACTCGATATATGTTAGTATCGATAGCAATCTACTGTTTGATTGGTCGCCTCGAATCAAATAATTGGCGCAAATGTAGAGCGGACACGCTCGCGGGCCCGAATCGATTTTGTTATCGATTATGTGAAATGTACAGTCGTGGCTTGAAGTAAATAACATTTATTACTCCGTAATATGGTGGATGTCAACTTTGGTTATCTGTAGTCCTACATATCATTTTTAAACCCCGACGCAAAACTGAGAGAAGTTATAAGTTTGACCACTATGTGTGTCTGTGTCTGTCTGCGGCACCGTAGCTCTTAAACGGGTGGACCGATTTGGATGCGGTTTTTTTTTAACTTGAAAGCAGGTTTTCTAGCGGTGACTCTTAGACATGCTTTTTCAAAATCCTTTCAGCGTTTTTTACTTTTTACAGGATTTTGTGTCGGGGTATTTTTAAATTTTAATATACAGAAATTAGCTTGTTAGTGTTCAAGCTTCAAGCTTATTTACAACTGCATTTAGGTAGAGAATGTAAAAGTACATACAGTGTATCCAATCACTTTAGTTTGCTTATTTGAGGAGGCTTTTAATTGGCTTCTTTATACCTCTTTGTCAAACTATTTTGTATTCAAAGTTCAAAGTTCAAAATTCTTTATTCAGTTTCGGCATGACAGACGCATTTATGAAGGTCAATTATTACAATGACTACCAACGGAACAGGAAAAGAACCACTACTCAGAAGATACGGCAAAAAACTAAGGGGCACATTTTTACAACTTTTCTTAGAAAATTTATTAATGTTGTTTTTGACAATATTATGTTTCTTTTGTGCCAGTTGGCTACTTGGCAGAAGCGGAATGTTCCATGCATCTTTGTCTTCTATGTAATTTTTTGCTAACTGAATATTGTTAATAGCTGTTAGCCCGAAAAAAATGGCTAACATTTTCTTCTAGGCATATAGTTTTAAATGTAAATAACTTTAAAAACCAAAAGAGCTAGAATAGGGAAACGGACAACTTTTCAGAAAGTGTTTTATATTAACTGCAATTAATATATATAGCCATGAAAAATACTATTTTAATTAAATAACGCTCTAAAAGTACGTAAAACTATGTTTAAATATTGTTTCAAATATTGCCGCGCAAAAGGTCACCTTAAAACTTGTGACGTCATATGAAGGTAGAAAACGACAAACTCTTCGAAATAAAACTTGCAAAGATTTAAATACGTTTTGTGAAGTTTGGGGACGATATTGTAGTAATGGAACGAAAAAATTAGCAAAAATACATTTTATAAAAAGCAAAAACGTAAAATATACACAAGCTTGACTCACGGCATTTGCCTACAAATGACGTCATGCGCTGTGATTGTTGTTTCGTTTAAGATGAAGAACAGATTAAAAATGTCAGAATTATTAGATTTTATTTATTGATTTAAAAATATTGATTGAATGATCTTTCTGGTTCGACGAACATTCGTTCTAACTACATATTAGATTTTTTTCTCGATTACTGTCCGATCCCCTATTAATGTTTCTTTTCGTGATTTGTAGGCCTTATCATGTTGATTTTAGAATGATATAAAAAATTATACGTCAATGCGAATGTGTAAAACGTTAATGTAAGTTTGATCAGAACACAAAAAGTGTGGCTCAGCAGGAACTCGTGCGTCTTTCGATCCGACGCACCTGGGTTCGAATCCCGACTCGGCCCTGCACCAATGACTTATAGTTAAGTGCAGATTTTGCACGCTCGCTCTAAAACGGTGAAGGAAGACATCGTGATGAAACCCGCTTACGCGCTTTGGAGTGGTAGGCTCTGGTCGTGGTTGTAATACCACCCACCGAACAAAGCTATGCCATCAAGCGACCTAGTCGTGTTTCGAGATGATGTTTGGTGAACCATCGGGGAGACGGGTCTGAGCAGCCGCTCAACTGCCGTCTCTCACTAGATCTATGTGCTCCATCTTAGGCCACATCATCGCTTCACATCAGGCCAGATAGTGGCCAAATACAGATCTTTTAAGCGTAAAAAAAAATATATATATTATACATAACACTTCAAATCACTGATGGAAAATTTTAAAAGAAGAATTTAAAAAAAAATCAAGTCAAATGGGTTCATTTTTTACTGGTGGACTAGAAACTGGTGGTAGGTTTTTCGTATGCCTGAGGCTGTTTGGGTACCTACCACGTACCGCTTTGCCTTAGATATTTTCATTGCGTTTCAGATTTCAGATGAATTTCCGCAACGTCACGCCTGATTCCATTCGAATTTTACGAGTGTAGTTTTTAAATTTGCTACAATTTGATAAAATCGATGTTATAAGTTACAATTCTGCCGGAAATCTGTAAAAATCCAAAAAAATATAGCAAGTAGTATATAGTATAATTAAGTTTAGTTTTTAATTTATTTAGCTTACAGTGTGAATAAATAAAATATAACATATTATTGTGAAAATGATTCTGCTGCTCATGGAACAAAACATTGTAAAGGCAAAATTTGCTAAAGTTACTGCAAATCATCAAAGTTCGATATAAATTTACACTTGTGGTAAGCCTCTTGTATGCGGGAGACCGTCTGGTTAGGTACCATAGCTCTACCAGTTATTCTGCCGCCAAGTAGTAGTGCGCAAGCATTACTGTTCTGGTTTGAAGGGCATTGTAGCCAGCGAAATTACTGGGCATGTGAGACTTAATACGATGTCTCGGGGTGATGAGCGCAATGCAGTGCTACGCAATGCTTTTAATGACAATAAAAGTAATGGGTGGCACTGTTATTGTTATGGGCAGGCGTGGCGCTTACCATCAGGCGAACGACTTGCTCGTCTCATCACAGCACCATAAAAAAAATGATGATAGAAAATGAAACCTACCCCAAAAAAAATAAAAAATTTAATAATAAAAAATCATTTTTCTTTGTGTATACCTTCTATTATTTTATTATTGTGGCCAATTTAGTTCAGTAATAAAATACTTCATTGTTTTTTATTTCATTTAATTTTAATCAATTTCAATTTGACACGCATTTACTCCAATTTCCATAAAGTGTAATTGCGTGGATAATAAATAGTATTGATATTTTAGATTAAAATATAGATTTTATGACATTTTATTTCCTAGTTGGTATTATTTGAACAAAATAAATGAAGTTCTATTATACTATTTTGATAAAATTATTCAGCGAAGGAAAACATCGTGATGAAACCCGCTTACGCGCTTTGGAGTGGTAGGCTCTGGCCGTGGTTGTAATACCACCCACCGAACAAAGCCGTGCCGTCAAGCGACTTAGTCGTGATTCGGGATGATGTTCGGTGTACCATCGGGGAGACGGGCCTGAGCAGCCACTCAACTGCCGTCTCTCTCTAGATCTATGTGCTCCATCTTAGGCCACATCATCGCTTCACATCAGGCGAGATAGTGGCCAAACATAGATCTATTAAGCGCAAAATCTGACTTAATTATTAAGTCATTGGTGCAGGGCCGAGTCGGGATTCGAACCCAGGTTCGTCGGATCGAAAGGCGCACAAGTTCCCGCTTAGCCACACTCGCTCTTAAAATCTGTATCTTAATTATTTAGATGATTTTTAGAATGTTATTTTTGCGCGATAATTTATTATGGTCTAATTTACGCTCATTCTGTTGCGCTGAAGGCGCAAAATGCGCAACTCACAAATAACAAAAAATGCACATCTGCAGCTTTTTTACTTGGGCCATATTATACTTAGTATTATGTATCGCGTGTAAATAAGGGAGTTACTCTACTTTATTTTTCCAATATAAAGGAAAGATAGATGAATTCGCGAGAGGGAAACGCGTTAAAAAAGTGCACAGAACTATGCTATTCAATTATAGCAATGACTAACGATCGGTTGTCAGCGCCATCTAGCTTGCGTTTGTAATGATGCCAGCTTTACAGCTGCTAAATTATTTACCAATTTAATTTTAATTCGTATTTTAAAATAGAGCCAACAAAAGTGCGTATTTTTTCATTTGTTTATACCTATACCTATTTTAGTTCAAAACTAACGTCGAACGATCTTCTAAAACATCGCTATAAGAAATCTTGGAAAATTGGAATGAGTGGTAACCCTATGCTGTATTGTTGCTTGACTATGATCGAGTGGCGTGAAAAGGGAGTTGCGCCGGCGCGGGCGGAGGTAGCACCGCGGCGGATGTTAGTCCCGTCATTAAATTTAGCTTTTCATTGTTTTGATGATGGCATAGTCTATGGTGATATGTGAAAAACGTCTCGCCTGAGTCACAAATGACAAATATTCACTTAGACATTGATGATTAAATTTTATACCAGATATGGATCATTATTAAAACCAAAAATCTCTCTACCTTAAAAATTATGGATTTATCATCAGCGAATAGACCATAATCTGCAAGGTCTTTCACCATTAGCGATATGTCATTTATGTATGCTAAAAATAAGAACGGGCCCAATATTGATCCCTACGGTAGGTACCCCTATTCTGACTAAAGATCCGGAAGATGTGACGCCATATACCCGAACTTTTGGCTATCTATCAATTAAATAGGACTCTACAAGATTCAGAGCAGTTCCACGAATCCCATAGTGGTAAAGTTTATGAATTACGGTGCTCTACACAATCGAAATCACAAAATACACCAATGGCATCCTGTGGACTCTCCCAAGCTTCAAGCACATGTGTGGCTAGTTCGACCCCGGCATCTGATGGTGACCTGCATTTCGTGAAACCGAACTGACACTCGTTCAGTATATGGTGTCTGTTGAAGATGGACAAAAGTTGTTTAAGAATAATTCTTTAATATATCTTACTCGGAGCCGGAAGCACAGAGACTGGTCTATAACTCGAGGTATCATTTTTACTACCTGATTGGAAGATTGGTGTAATTTTCCTATTTTTCATTAAATCGGGAAATGAGCCTGTGTCAATACATAAGTAAAGTATAGTCATGAGATATGGTGCAATAATTTCTATTAATGACTCTTAACATTACTGATATGCCCCACAAATCTTCAGTGGTTTTGGTAAATCAGGTAAATCAATTGGATAGTTATCCTTTAGAAGAGCTCCTGCTACATCTTTATGTAGAACCAACTCATGGAACTATCTCAATCACTTGTTAAAAATAAAAATAAAACCGGCCAGTGCGAGTCGGACTCGCGCACGAAGGGTTCCTTACCATTATCTATAAAAACGAGAAAAAAAAAACACGTTTGTTGTATGGGAGCCCCTTAAATATTTATTTTATTCTGTTTTTAGTATATTTGTTGTTGTAGCGGCAAAAGAAATACATTATCTGTGAAAATTTCAACTGTCTAACTATTACGGTTCATGAGATACAGCCTGGTGACAGACGGACTGACAGAAAGACGGACGGACAGCGGATTGTTATTAATAGGGTCCCGTTTTACCCTTTGGGTAAGGAACCCTAAAATGAGTGGTTTCTAACAACTTATCGTAACTCCAATACCTAAGTGAGTTTTATTTTTTCTATATTGTGTTAATATGTTTCAATAAAGTGTTTATTCATTAATGACATTATTCGATGCAAACATTCGAGTGAGGGAATGTGGCTCAGTGCGCACGTGCGACTTTCGGTCCAACGAACCCGAGTTCGAATCCCGCTGGCCCCGCACCACTGACTTTTTAAATTATGTTCGGATTTAACACTCTCTCTAAAAACGGTGAAGGAAAATGACGCGCGGAAACGCAAACCAAAAAAAAGCGCAAGCATTTGTTTAGTGTTGTGTGTTGGGGGACCATAGTCCACATAGTTCCTGGTTCCCTAGATAGGTACAGGGAATCCTAGTTAGGAGCCATCAGGATGTATGCATGTGATCGTTGGGCGTTATTTATATTTTATTAACCAATTAAACCAATAAAACAAAACCAATATAACCAATTAAACAAAGACTCAAAAATTCTATCCTTGACTCTCTATGAGTGCAAAAAGATTATATCTAACAAACTACTTAACTTAAATTATATTGAAACGGAAAATCTCATAACACCAGGAAAAAAATAAATAAATAAATAAAAATAAATCTTTTTGAATATAATGAGTACCACAGTTGGAAACACTACAACACTCATATTGCACACCCTCTCACTCCTACACACACACCCTCTCACTCACACTCTCACACTCTAAACATTACAAAAATATGTATAAACTTATTGTTAGTTATTATTATTGTACCTAATTTTAAGGCATTATATTTGATGTACCCCCGACGGAAGAGTCCTGGCTCCTGTAGTACGGGTTTCGAGCCTAGTGTAGGACCAGCCCCCCTACCCATATGTCCCTCAAGCGCCAATCGTATATCGTGTTGAGCTCGAATTAAGGTATAGCTTCACTGCGACTAATGAGATACCGACTAATTATTGACGATTCAGGCAAGAAATCAAATTAATCTCATTCATTTATACCAAAATATGATAACTAAAAGTTCAGATAAACTTACTGGGACAATAAATGGCATCATAAAATATTGTCGCAGTGAATCTGTACCATAAACTGAACTCAACACGATATACGATTGGCGCTTGAGGGACATATAGGTAGGGGGGCAGGTGCTCCATATAAGTAAATGTATATATATACCTTTGCCTCTTTTACCAAATAATCATTTTTTCATTTTCCATTTTTTTTTCATTAAGGTATGGAAGGTGTACCTTACCTACTTAATTATTTTATCAGTGTTTAATTTTTTTTTAAATTAAATGAAATGAAATTGTTTATTGTAATAATAACGGTACACATCAATAACAATTACACTACAAAAATTAAATATTAAATAATTGAAATACACAATCAATTTAATAAAGTGGAAAGTCCAAAATGTACCTAGTGTAAAGTTAGTTTAGGTAACAAGAATGATAAAATTTGTATTCACAAAAAAAACAACAATAGGTCAGGGGGTAATTAAACGATAAATAATTTAGGTCGATTTGCAAACTAACAATCGAGGAAGTAATTCGAAAACAAATGTGATTCAAATTCGAATAATAACATATTTGAATAAAAATCACGACATAGTATTGGAAAATGAACCTAAGTCTAAACTTTTAAACTTAGGTAGGTAAGTTCCTTTCTAAGAAAAGTTTATTCAAACTAAACAAATACCTACCATAAACCTTTTTTTAAAACAGGAGAAGTTTCTCTATTCGATTGTTTTTTAATGTTTGTTACCTCAGAACTCCGTCATTTATGAACCGATTTGGAAACTCTTTTTGCGTTGGGTTCAGTATAGCTTCGAAGTGGACCCATATACCTAAATGTCATCGATATTTGACCTTGGACTTCGAAGATACAGTGGTCGGTTTTTTTTAAATAAAATATATACTTGTTTATGGAACTGAGTGATGAGACGAGCAAGTCGTTCGCCTGATGGTAAGCGCCACGCCTGCCCATAACAATTACAAAGTCAGAACTTTTGATATCATAAAAAGCACTGCGGAGCACTGCATTTCGCTCATCACCCCGAGACATCGGATATTAAGTCTCACAATGCCCAGTAATTTCACTGGCTAGAATGCCCTTCAAACCGAAACACAGAACCTAAACCTACTTCCCTATATTAAAGTTTAATATTTATTTATTTATGTATATTTTTGTTTAAAGTTTATGAATAGGGATATTTTATCTACCTGATTTTTTTTTTAAGTTCACATTGACACATTAAGACATTCATAAGTGCGTCTGTGATGCCAAAATGATTAAAGAGATTTTGAGTTTGATTTTTTTTGACACGAGCCATAAAAGTCATAAGCATCCAAAGTAAAAAGGATTTAATAAAATACAAGATGTAACAAGTACATTTAATTTAAAAATATAATATTAAGTACATTTAATTTATACTTTTTATGTAACTGGATGACGAGACGAGCTGGTCGTTTGCCTGATGGTAAGCAATACGCCAGCCCATAACAATAACAGCACCATCCATAACTTTGTTATGCAAAATCTTGCGCGGCACTGCACTGCGCTCGTCACCCTGAGACAATTAGCTGTTGAGTCTCATAATGCCCAGTAATTTCGCTGGCTACAATGCCCTTCAAACCGGAAACAGTAATGCTTGCGCACTACTGCTTAGCGGTTGAATAACTGGCGAAGCGGTGGCAAACCCACCCAGACGGCCTCTCGCATACGAGAAACCTACCACCAGTACCTAAATCAATATTTAAATCAATGTCACAATAAAATAGTGTCAAATGAATGTCATAAGACATCTAAATTAATATTATAAAGAGGAAAGATTTGATTGTTTTTTTGTTTGTTTGTTTGCATAAATAGGCTCAGAAACTACTGAACCGATTTGAAAAATTCTTTCACTGTTGGAAAGCTACATTATCCCCGAGTGACATAGGCTACATTATATTTTCAAAAAACTTAGGGATCCTTACTAAAACTTCAATAATGTAACCCAAGGTGTAAAAAAATTACCTAAAATATTCTTTATATCACGTGCGCTACCAAAACTATTGATGATAGAATAAAATAATGTACTACGACTTTGCAGATCACATAATTATTTATATGTCCAACTATTATAGTTAGGCCACAATAAGTGTTTTTGTATTTTAAAAATTTAATTGAAACGCCGCCGCTAGAAAGGGCTCTTTATATATATCTTGGTATTAATCCTTATCAAAATAAATTACTTCATATTCAAGACTGCTTCAATACCTTTATATAACTTTTTGAATTTTTCAATTCAAACATTACATTCGAAAGATATCAGGAGTTTAAAAATGTAAGTTTTAGAAATAAGTTGCGTGGTAGCCGCTCACCCTGCTCGGCTAGCTAGGCAGAACCTTATGCAAAGCGTCATTGGGGTACGGGCCGTACGGGAGGAGAAATATGTATGTATTATTATTTTTTATTTTAAAATTTTTGTTAAATATACCCGTGCGAGGCCGGGGCGGGCCGCTAGTTTTTTAACCGACTTCAAAAAAGGAGGAGGTTCTCTGTTCGATTGTTTTTTTTTATGTTTGTTACCTCATAACTCCGTCATTTATGAACCGATTTGAAAAATTCTTTTTGCGTCGGGTTCAGTATAGCTACGAAATGGTCCCATATAAATTTCATCGATATGTGACCTTGGACTTCGAAGATACAACGAAGTCGGTTTTTGTTTTTTTCTAAAAATTAATTATTTATAAAATATGTACAAACTAACGATTGAAAAATAGCGTTCGATAAGAGCGAGTCAAAAAACAACACAGATGATTAACTTTGCAGATTTTTTTTTTTTTTTACTTTCCTAATTTGGGAATTAATTTAAAAGTTTTTTTTAATGGTAGCACTATGATAGACGTTTGCTTAGTGTTACATTTAAACTCTCGTGGAAGTTTCTCGTATGCGGGAGGCCATCTGGGTAGGCACCACCGCTTTGCCATTTATTCTGCCGCCAAACAGTACTGCGAAAGCATTACTGTGTTCGGTTTGTAGGGCATTGTAGCTAGCGAAATTACTGGGCATATGAGACTTAATATCTGATGTCTCGGAGTGATGAGCGCAATGCAGCGCTATGCAGTAATGTTTATGGTTTAAAAGTTCTAGGTAGCACTGCAATAGTTATGGACAGGCGTGGCGTTTACCACCAGGCGAACGACTTGCTAGTCTCATCATTCAGTTCCATAAAAACAAAATTTGAATAGAGAATTTCCGCGTACTGTTCCGCATTACCCCTGATTTGCAATTATTATAATACGTAGGTATATGACATTGACGAATGTAAATTATTTTAGTTACTCCTTTTGAGAATCGTTACTAATTGTGCGAAGTGATTAATGAATGAATGTTTTATGAATACATTAATGATTGTATTCATTTGCAGTTGATTAGCAACTACCTAGCCTTGAGGTTTTTTTATGGAACTGAATTATAACTGAACCTTCCGCACTAGGTATATTATGACATATTACTAAAGGGAATATCGAAAACTCAAACATATAATAAACATGCTAAATATCCCGCTAATAATTTTATTTATGTTATATTATTACTATATTTTATTTTTATTATTATTATTACGAGCTGACCCGGCAAACGTTGTTTTGCCATATAAATTTAAAAAAAATGTTAGGGTTGAACAACCCTTATCACTTAGGGGTACGAAAAATAGATAGTAGCCGATTCTCAGACCTACTGAATACGCATATAAAATTTGGTAAAAATCAGTAAAGCCGTTTCGGAGGAGTAAGGGAACTAACATTGTGACACGAGAATTTTATATATATGATTTATTATAGGTAAGTATTGATACGTAAAATAGTAAGATTTAGGTACGTATTACACAGAATTAATAATACTTATGTCAATCCATTTTCAGTCATCAAAAGGATGAATATTTGGCATTCTTTAAACAAAAATACTTTTGTTTTATATTTCAAGGAGTGTAGGGAAATGCGGCTGTCAATCAATTCAACTTACTATTAGGCGATCCCGTTCTGAACATGGGATTGGGCGCCATCCACGGGAAGGCTCCAAACGGCCACGTCGGTGGATGCGCCGGGCCTTGGTACAGCCTCGGCAGCAGCGGTTGTGGCACCACCACCCCTCTACTCTCCATCTCCTCTCCATCGTGGTTATCTCTCTCGTCTCTCTCATCAGCGTTGGAATCCACATCTTCAATGTCGACATCACTATCGTCAGTCTCAGGCGCGGCGTCGGTGCTTTCTGCATCGTTACTGTTCGCGTCATTTATAACCTCTTTCGTCGGCGTGCTAGTTTTCCCGCCTAAAAGTGAGTCGACGCTAAAGGATATCCGGCCTTTCCCGCCGCTGTCGGCGGTCTCGGCGCGCTCGCATTCGAGCGACGTCTTCATCTCATCTGCTCGATGGCATTTCAATTCTAGAAACTGGTGCCGACGGGTCGTGTATCCATTTCGGTAATCCAGAAGAAAAAATGGCGGTACTTCCGGTCTTAAGTTGACTTTGAGGGTATATCCGGTTGTGTAACCATTGTTGTTTTAAACCGGCATTCTCTTTTGTTTTATTTCTTAATTTGGGATTATAAATCTTTAGTTTTGTTTTAACTGCCAGCTAACTAATCTTGATTGGCAAATTCCTTTTATTCCCAGAAATTCGATACGTAATTTTATTTCTTCTAATTCACTGTAAATGTAATTTGATTACCTCTATTGAAAAGCACACTTTGACAGTCACAGTTCAATCACAATCCGCAACACTCAGTAAAAAAAATGTCATGCAGATCGAATTCGAATACGAAACGTTTGAATTTGGAAAGCCTTCCAAACCGCGCAGCGCGTTTGAAAACTTGCGAATGCGTTCGGAAAGTCCGATCACCGCGAACGATTCGCGTGGAAGCGCGGTGAAAATCGCGCTAGTATTGGGGCGCAAACCACGATCGCGGCCCGCCTCTCCTCTCTGCAACGAGAGAGACGCAGCTACCCACCGAAGAATTTTAACAAGCGGCGCGGTAAGAGCGGGACAGCACTACAATCTGACATGTGTGGAAATGCGATATTCAGTAGGCGGGGTCCGTCGCGCTCAAATTAATACTCTCCACGGAATACGCCTTATACAAAACCACTAACACTTTCCAATTTGAACTTTACTGCCACTTGTTTAAGTAAACTTTTGTTTGTCAAGTCAAATAATAAAGTGACGTAACGAAACTGAACGCGTCAGATTGCAGCGGCTATTGTGTTGAATGAAAAAGGAGTAAATAGACTTGTGCCGTAGGCGGCGTAGAGGGGACTTTACGATTTAATTATTCGCGAATACGGAGGCATTTTGTAGCGAACTAATGTCTCATTGTCTCATTAATATCTGGGGGCCGGCCGGCCATGTTTGATTTGTTTATGACAGGTGACGGCCTCGTGACGTGAGGGCTACGGAAACGTTACGGAGACGGTCCGTGTTGTTACGGTAGCGTTACGGACAATGTTCGGCGGAGATGTCTCGCTTGTTGAGGCGTTGGATGTGTTAATTTAGAGGTTGTGTAGAATATTGTTGTTGTCTATGACTGTGTTAGGTAGGTTTGGGGTTGAGCGGTTTGGTAGTAAATCTAAGATTCTGAGGATTTTCTTATTGGTAGACCGTCTGGGTAGGTACCACAGCTTTACCAGTTATTCTGCCGCCAAGCAGTAGTGCGCAAGCATTACTGTGTTTTGGTTTGAAGGGCATTGTAGCCAGCGAAATTACTGGGCACATATGAGACTTAATATATGTTGTCTCGGGGTGATGAGCGCAATGCAGTGCTACCATAAAAAGTACTGCTTTTATGGTATTAAAAGTTCTAGGTGGCACGCAATTGTTATAGGAAAGCGTGGCACTTACCATCAGGCAAACGACAAGCTCGTATTACCATTTCCTTTCCATTACTTTCCATTTCCATTACAGATAACTGAAAGTATACCATACATTATTTAAAATTACCTTAGCTCATTTACCTATCATGTTATTGACATCTACCAAGGTACCTATCACTTTGTAAGACTTACCTTATTGAATAGTTGTAATAAAATCATCGAGAAACGTATGCCTAACCTTACCTAACCTAGGTTTTAAGACATTAATAACCATACACTTTAATTGAACTGTTTGTTTTGATAAATAAATAAATAAAAATGAATTTAGTTAAGAAGTTGAGATACCTATATAAAAAATTAATTTATAGTTACTACCTACCTACCTAACGGCTGGCGGCAACATTTTCCTAAATCTTATAGATAACAGTTTAGGCTTTAATAAAAACGATTGCGCTACTTAATAATAACAACATAATCAGATTAATCTTCAATTTGTAAATAAGATCTAATTAAAAACGAGCCATTTAAACCAATGTGTTCCATTAAACAAAAAAAAGAAATCAAATCATTAGCGCCACGTCACTTAACACCGAGTTAATCGCATTAAAACCTTTTATCTACGATCTTTTTGTGCATCTAAAAATCATTTTCTTCTTGAACACAAACCCTTTTGAACTCTAACTCCTAACAAATAAAGATCAAGTTACACCAAATTGCTCAAATTGACGTCGCAATTTGCGAATATTGACAAACTTTACGTCAAAGAAAAATGACATCTATTGCTTTGTGATACGGTAATCGATTAAGGGTGTCTCTCCCCCATCCAATTAATGCAGCGTAATCGCACAGAGAGATTACGCTTCGCCTTAATTGAAAGAGTGTAATGACGGGTTCATCCTAGGGCTGTAATAAAACTGCCTGGATTATTTCTTCCTTTGATTAATTTCGGATTTCGAATGTTTTGTATACATATTTGAATTTGGAACGATCGTTGGAGATAGAGCGCTTCTCTGTTCTATGTTTTAATTCCAATGCAGTGGAATAATGATTCGAAATTCGAATAGGGATATTTTTTATCACGTTTTTAATACACTTCGTCACTCTCTTGTTTGTCTGTCTGTCGTTCTGGTAAGAATCTTGCAACTCAAATTTCGAGCACTTTAGCTATCCAGCTGAAACTTTCAGGGTAGCTCACAAATCGATGATAATGCATTCTAAATCTATTAGCATGCAATGCCGACCTAACCTAAAAAAAAAACTTAAAAACGTGGTTTTGAGATTAACTTTTTAATCAATATTTTCTTATTTTTAATTAAAATGTAGAAACTGTTTTGTTTCTGATTTCGTAAAAACTGTTAACTAATTCAAAAAAACATCGCAAATAGGTAAACTATCTAACTCTAAATAATCTTTGGTCAAGTAGGTATTGTTTTAGGTACCTAATACATATTATACAGTACCTATAAAGTACATTCGCTAAAGCAACAGTAGGTACCTACGTTTCTACGGAGAAGGTTAAATCTCAAGTCCTGCTAATGATACAATATTTCCTTTCCAAAATTTAAAGCAGAATTCCTCATTCCGGCTACTTTGCTCCTATAAAATTTTATACGGTAAAAAAGAAGGCAATAACGGAAAAATGTCTTCCCTGCGCAATCAAAATTTAATTAAAATCCCACCTCGCTCTATTATGATATAAATTGCTAGCAAAAACCAACCAAATCCTTCCTGGCAATAAAATGTTGGAAATGTAGATACGGCCTCTCAAGAGGGCCCCGAGGAACAAGGCTTAGTTGAATTTATAATGAAATAATACGAAAAACGAGCAATCTTTTTAAATAACGACTTTCATATTCCGAAGTGGTAGTGTTGTGCTTTGACATACGGCAAAGTTATACGGCGGTTAGCGGTGGCAGTCTTGGGTAGGTAAGTAGTCTTCTTCTTTCCGTGTCCATATATCAGCTGCACATAGCCCTATACGACCTTTTTGAGCTTAGAGAACCGAATCAAACTGAAGGATGTACTTACCTACTGCCTGAGCTATTAGTAGTTTTTTTTTTTATATATGACTAATAGGCAAACAAGCAGACGGCCCGAATGGATGGTAAGGGGTTACCGTCGCCTATGGACACCTGCAACACTCGGGGCATTACTGGTGCGTTGCCTACCTTAAGGACCCTTTTCACCCTTCTTTTAAAGTACCCCATGTTATAGCTCTGCGGAAAAACCTCGGGCCGTAGCCCATTTCATATTTTGCAGGTGTGCGGCAAGAAAGATCGGGAGAATCGGACAGTATGCAATTTCCATAGATCTATGGTATGTGGATGGGCTTTCGCACGATGTAGGGCAGTGCGGTAATAAAACCGTGATGGAGGAATTAGATCAAATAGTTCCTCAGAACATTCCCCATTATAGATTTTATAGTAGTAGTGTAGGTAAGTATTAACCATTGAGTACCTTTTCCTTTGGTCAACGTTTTCACCAATCAGGGTCAGTCTTATCATCCTACTTAGACGTAATTAGGATCTGATGTATCATCATCATCGTCATCTTCATCATCACAATCATAATCATCATCATCTCCAGCCCATTACGTTCATTTTGCTGAGACACGGGTAGCACAGACATGTTACCCTGAGCTTTTTAAAGGCTTAAATGAGATTCTAAAATATCACTCCTAGAAGTAATTTGTGCGAATATCCCTTCAACTAGTGTACTCAGAACTTGTCTTCCAAAAATTAGCTTGTTAATTATCTGCCGCCAAGCAGTAGTGCGCAAGCATTTCTGTGTTTCGGTTTGAAGGGCATTGTAGCCAGCGAAATTACTAGGCATATGAGGCTTTTAATATCTGATGTCTCGGGGTGATGAGCGCAATGCAGTGCTTTTTGTGTTATCAAAAGTTTTGGGTGGCACTAATTGTTATGGGCAGGCATAGCGCTTACCATTAGGCGAACGACTTGCTCGTCCCATCACTCAGTTCCAAAAAAGTCCTTTTAAATACGACAATCCCAAATCCGTATACGGTAAAATTTCCCAACACTGAATGTTGCCGACAATTTAGCGGAGATGAGAGTTTTTTTTAATAAAAAAGTTGCCACGATAGTACGTACCTCCGTAAGTGGGGTACCGGCCCGGACGTTACGCGCGAAATGAGCTTCCACGAGACCTTTGAACCACAGGGTGTTAGGAACATTCAATTAGAGGGAGGGGAGGATTTATGATTTTTTAGGTTAGTGGTTGGTTTTGTGATTGCTTGGCTTTCCCAGTTTTGATTGTGTTCCGATAGGTATTGTTTAAAGTGGATAAATGTAAACTCAAGAAACCTACTAACAAGTTTAACAACATAAAAACAGTGATACCGGCTACAATTGTTACATTTGAAAAATTTTAGATTTAGTTTTTTTATGGATGAGACCACCATTTCCTTCGTCTGATGGTAAACGCCACGCCTGCCCATAATAATTGCAGTGCCACCCAGAACATTTAATACTATAAAAAGCACTGACTGACTGAATTGCATTCATCACTTCGAGATCTCAACAAAATCTCTAAAAAATATGCCCTTCAGTTTCTTGCCGTTTCTTCTGAGTAGTGGTTCTTTTTCCGATACGGTGGTAGAGTCATGGTGATAATTTGACGTTCATAAGTGCGTCTGTGATGCCAAAACTGTATAAAGAGATTTATTTTAGTTTTTTTTTAATTTGTAAAATAGGTAATTGTTGCAAACCGGCCTCAACTCAGCGTGCTGGTCGTGGGACCAACGCTGGTCTTCCGTTGAGGCCGTTTGAGTGACTGACATGTGTACTAAACAAAAACACAATATACTTATCAAACAAATTAAAACTAAAAACAAATCACCAATTAAAACATTAACATTTTGACTGACTTTGAGGTATCAGATATTAATGTCGCAAATATAGGAATTTATGTTTAAAAACAAAAAGCGACAACACATTTTTTAAACATCCCTTATTCAAAAATCTCTAGTAAAAAGCGTACGCAATAAAAAAAACGGCTGTCATCGTAAACACATTCCGGGTTTTAATATTTTGGAATTGTTCCCCTTTTTTGGGTAAATTATCACAGTTCTTTGACACTGGCGTCGTGATTTGAAAAGTCGGAGTTTTATCGCAGATTATCCTTTGTTATGTCGTCCTAAAGTTGAGAATAGGTCTTTTTCTCTTTTTTATTTATTTTTTTATTTATTTATTAGGTTTTAGGAAGACTATCAACTATTGAAATCTATGTTGGCACTTAATTAAATATTACAAAGTCATTTAAAAGTCTCCACTGTTAGTAATATGTGTTACAATAAGCTGATCTATAAAGTAAATGTAATTTTAAATTAATTTTGACTCTTTCATTTTAATATATCTGCACTCATTCTTATAACACTGGAAAGAAACGAAAATTATATAGAATCTTTGTATTTATAAAAAAAATTGTCACTCAGTTGCCTTCTCACTGCAGGTATGCTGGAGAAAAATAGATTTTGCAACCATTTGTAACCTCCGACGCAAAAAGGAGGGGTATTATAAGTTTCACCACTATGTGTGTCTATCTGTGGCACCGTAGCTCCGATTTGGTTGAGTTTTTTTTTGAATGCAGGTTTTCTAGCAGTGGATATTTTATCAAAGTCGGTGTAGCCGTTTTTTTAATTTTTATAGGATTTTTGGTCGCGGGTTTTTAGAATTTTAGTTTACTGTAATTCGTTATCTTTAAACTTGTATCTATATAAAATTCTCGTGTCACAATGTTAGTTACCTTACTCCTCCGAAACGGCTTTACTGATTTTTACCAAATTTTATATGCATATTCAGTAGGTCTGAGAATCGGCTACTATCTATTTTTCATATCCCTAAGTGATAAGGGTTGTTCACCCTAACATTTTTTTTTTAATTTATATGGCAAAACAAAGTTTGCCGGGTCAGCTAGTGTATCTATATGATCTATCTATCTATCTTATTAGTAGCAGATTATATTGACGTGATAATGTTTTTTTTTTATTGGTTTTAGGCAATTTTGTAAGGATATAATAATATCGATTTTCATCAAGTTGTGGCAACTTTAGGAAAATACACCCATTTTTGTTCTTTAGCATTAGCAGGAGCATTATTTTTCTTTTGTATTGATTCTTAAATTTTGAACCCCATTGTTTTACTAGACTGTGCTTATAAAACTGTAGGACTGCCTTATTCGATCTTTGAGAAGAAAGAAGAAATCTCTAAGCAGAAGATTTAATGACTAAATAATACACATACATACCTACTTATTTAAGACTAGCTGCGCTCCTCGGTTTTACCCATGCTATTCCGGGATAAAAAGTATCATGTCTCAACCAAAAGCAACTACACGCCAAATTTCATCAGAATCCGTTCATCAGTTTTTGCTTGATTGAGTAACAAACATCCATCAATCTCGGCATCGTCACAAACTTTTACTTTTATAACACTAGCTGTTCCCCGCGGTTTCCCGGGATAAAAAGTAGCCATTCCTTTTCCAAGACTTAAAGCACCTACACACCAAATTTCATCAAAACCCGTTCAGCAGTTTTGGCTTAATTGAGTAACAAACATCCATCCATCCATCCATCCATCCATCCATCATTCCATCCATACATCTATCCATCCAACCATCCTCACAAACTTTCGCATTTATAATATTTTTAGGATACTCTCTAAGTAAACTCAAATTCGAATAAAGAGATGGTCAAAGAGTCCAACTAAAATTGGCTTGCTGCAAATCGGTAGCTAGGTACCTACATAACACGTCAAAATACCTATAATATATGGCTATGTGTACACGACAACTCTTCCCTCCAAAAGCTGCTCAAACAAAATATCCTTAAACTTTTTTCCACCGCATTGTTTTCTTGTCTCATAATCGGCTACCCTTTCTTTTTAAAAATAAACCTTGTTAAGGCGCCTCGTGTTTAAGCCCCGAAAGCAAACAACGTCCTAAAACAACCAAACATCAAGTTGCCACTTAACCACATCACTTAACTAAACCAATTTTTGAAGACCCCTCTTAGCAAACAAGCTTTTCGTGTGGAAAGCTCAAGTTATTCTAGGGGTATTATACTAATATTGTAGAGTCAACTACCAAAACGTTTAAGCTTTTTAGGACTTTATCGTAATAGGATTTAGTTAAAGTTTGTGTTGAATATTTAAGGAGTGGTGGAAAAGTAATTGCGATAAAGGAGTAAAATGAGAACTCATTTTTTGTGGTTGACTTTCGAACAAAGTGCGTGTAACAATTTTCGAAAATAGAATAGGGAAGTAACAAGTTCGATTTTTAAATAAATGGGGCGCCACTACAGCTTTGAACAGATTATGAACGTTTATACCATTCGACTGTTTGTTTTCTTTTTAAAAATGGTGGTGTGATCTTTTCGCATTAACACCTTTTAGTGCATGCACTTTTAAGGAGACTTCGTGTGTGGTCCGGGAGGTAGATTTTGAGTGTTTTTGAGTTAGCGGCCTTGTAATTAACTGTTGAGGTAATTTCTGGTGGGTAAACAGTTTTGTCGTGTGGTTTGGCATTATACCAGAGACGACGTGTAATTCCCTACAAAGTTTTATTGTAAAATTTCAATATATTTATGGATGGTGGCCATGACCTGAAATTCATATTCATTTTTAATAAATTTTGGTTTCTTGATATCATAATTGATGTTGTTGTAAAAAGAAACAGATTTTATTTTATGCATGTAGCTTTTATGTTGTTTAAAAAACAGTTTTTATTTTATGAATGTAGCTTTTATGTTGTTTAAAAAAACAGATTTTATTTTTATGTTGTCTTAGAAAAAACAGATTTTATTTTATGCTACATGCATAAAATAGCTTTTATGTTGTTTTAAAAAAACAGATTCTATTTTATGCATGTAGCTTTTATGTTGTTTTTAAAAAACAGATTTTGTTTTATGCATGTAGCTCATATGTTTAAAAAATAGACTTTATTTATGTAAGTCACTTTTTTTGCTCTAAGGCCATGTGTGTGTCTTTCAAACTATAATATTTTTTGCAGGATATAAAGTTTATTCTTTTGTGTTTTTACACAGAAACAAAACTACTTGTTTGATTGTAAAAAAAGACATGTTAGTGTAAATTCCATTGATATCTTCAATTTTCAACGCGTGCTCCGACACTGCAAAAACTTACATCAGTCCACAAAAACGACCTTTAGATAAAATCATAACCTTTATAAAATGGCGCGAAAAATGGCTTTAACAATTTTTTTGTTCCAATCTATAACACTATTCCAAATTCGAATCTCTTATTTTTCAAACGATAGAGTTTAAATTGGCAAAGGCAATATTTTTTAAACGCTTGTAATATTTTATGTGACATCTTAATTCTTATTCAATGTGGCAAAAAGAGTTAGGGCTATTCTGCCGTCTTTATTCCTTTACAAAAACTTATAGAATTCAATGAAGTTTATGAAAAGAAGCAAAAAAGTTAATTCTATGATTTTTTTTAGATATCAAGATAACATTAGTGGCTTCTAAACGTTCAACACAAAAGTTGAAGTGGGTCGTTTGAAATCTTTTGAAAACCCAAACTAAAGGTTTTAAGAATGCTTGACGTTTTTCCATGTGATGGTTTTATGTTGATAAATACGAGACTAATCAAATTATTTATGGCATTAAATCGTAATAAAATCGTGGACATCTGCTAGGAAGGTTTTGAATGATGTCGTAAAGTTTTTGAGCTAATTTTTTTATTGAATAGATGAAAAGGGTTAGACTGTCCATGATCATTTTCATTTTAAACAGAATAATATGCTAAAAAATAATTTAAAAAATCTTTTTTAGAAATCCTACCTTTTTTTATAAATTATTGCATGTACCTACTTTTAGATAGATAGATAGATAACACTTTATTGCACTTAAAAAAAACAGAGTTACAGTTGGTATACATAATTAATAAGTACAATAGGCGGTGCTATTGTTCGCATTCATTTGTTATTACATCGAAAAAAAATATTAGAAAAAACTGTTTCAGAAATCTTACTATTTTTAATTATTGCGTCTTTTTTGTTCACATTTGCTATTTTGTTATTGAATCAATATATAAAATCGATATAAAAAAATTTTTTAAACTCATTTCCATGGTTTCCGGAAAACGCGCGAAAATCATACTCCATATTCGGCATCAAATCGATTCGACATTAACAGCACCGTAACAGGGTAAACGCTCCCGTTCTCACCTCATTAAGCCCGAGTTAAGGACCCTATTATGTACTTTATGTATTCCTAAATTACCTATCACTTAACAGGCTGCCGAAAACGGGGAGTTTACCCTTCGGCCAATATAGCGAGACCCCTCTCCAGTTAAGCTTTTCAAGGAAAATGTTTTCAAATGCGGTGGTTTTAAAGTTCAAGTTATATTGGACAAAGATCATTAGGTAGGGTGGTTTGAACAGTTTTAAGTGTTCGTATGATTACTGGCCTGTTCAAATTTAATGCTGGTAGGTATCTCAGTCAGTTAATGTAATACAAGTTTGGAAATTGGACAACTCATTGTGATTAAATGAAGGGTCTGTTATAAATGGGTATAGATTGGGTTAACGTGATTTTGTTTTATTATTATGTGTTATTTAGAAATTATTAAAAGAGCAGAAGTTGATTATAATGATAGTTATTATAATTATAGTAAGGCTAAGAATATTTCAACACTTGTATGCTTATTTATTAAGAGTCACTCGCGGTAGGTCTCTCGTAAGCGTGAGGCCGTGTGGGTAGGTAACTAAGTAAGTAGGTAAGTTCGTAAGTTCGTAACTAGGTGAGTTCTGGGTGGTGCTGTTATTGTTATGGTCTGGCGTATTGCTTACCATCAGGCAAACGACCAGCTCGTCTCGTCATTCAGTTACATAAAAAAAAACCCAAAGTTTTGCTAGTTATTCTGCCTCCAAGCAGTAGTGCGCAAGCATTACTGTGTTCCGGTTTAGAGGGCATTGTAGCCAGCGAAATTACTGGGCATATGAGACTTAATATCTGATGTCTCAGGGTGACGAGCGCAATGCAGTGTTACGCAGTACTTTTTATAATATCAAATGTTCTGGGCGGCACTGCAATTGTTATGTATGGGCAGGCGTAGCGTTTACCATCAAGCGAACGACTTGCTCGTCTCATCATTCAGTTCCATAAAATAAAAATAGAGTTGTAGGTAATGTCTACAAATGGAGTATTATAATTCGAAATCAAACACGTGGAAATGCCGCCAAAAAAGTGAATGAAATAAATGATCAATTACTTTTTCATACAAACTAAACTGCATCCAAAATTGTGAATGAAATTTAAAAAAAACAACCACATTGAAATGACGTAGCAAATCTTGACTTTTTTTACGACACGCACAGGGTAACCGGTCGATTATTGAGCCCAGATGTCCAAACAGCGTTCGAGTCCTGGCCATTGTGTCGTGTGACAAACGTCGCCTATTGTCGACTGGGCTATTATTGAGAGTGCTTAATACACTACTAGTTGGGGTGAGTATGCATTCTGAAATCTGGAGCCATTTTTTACAGACTCGAAAATAAGGATGAGGTTCTCGATTCGGATGTTTTTTTTAATGTTTGCTGCCTCAGAACTCCGTCATTTATAAACTGATTTAATAAATAATTCACAAGTATTAGGTATATATATATATATATATACCTATATATAATATTTGCAAACAATCTGATCAGAAGTCTCAGGGACACAGTAGTGCAGTGCCACGCATGATTGCATCCGTATTAATGACCAACACCTTGTCGAAAACTCGAAACAATTGGCTTAGTAAGAAACAGCAACCAATTAGAACCAATAAATAAATAAATGCTTTAGTACGGAATTCTAATTGGTTGTTTTATAGGTGAAAATTTGTAATTGGCCTAGTTACCCTAAACATAATTTAAGTATTATTGACTGTAACTTTTTCTAAAATAAATATATAAAATAAAAAGCTGTTAAGCTAATCATCTGGCGCATCAACTTATCAACATGTCTGTATCTCATTAGCTATCTATATAAAAAGCAATATATACTATATCTATAACCGTTATGGGGTAAATAGGCGAAAATAAAATTTAGTTATTGTGTTATATAATATGTTGGTCTGTAAGGTATGTATTCTATGGGCTTGTGTTAATTTTACTTTGTTGTTCTTTAATATTGCCTGAAATAAAAAAAATAAATGAAATATTAATTCCACTCGTAATCATAGTCACCCTACCTAAATCTTGTAACTCGTCCCGTGTGCCATTCTCATAGCTTTTAATGACCGGCTGATAGCCGTTTAAAAACAAATTTGCTCACTTCTGGTACATTTAGCAATCGCACATCGCAAGCGTTTCTGAACGAAAGATTCGTGTGATTGTGTGATATGGTTCGCGCATAGAATTAGAAGGTTTATAATTCTATGGGTTGGCGGTATTTTTGGGAGTTATATTTTTATATGCTTTTTATTTTTAATTCAAATGCGTGCGGATTTTTTTAACACAGACATTTATTTATTTATTTATTTATTAGGAACTACAAACAGTACTTACAATATGGACTAATTATTATAAGTCATACAAAACACAGTTATTTATTATAAGATAATGCTTAAGTTAACAAATGTTAGACCCACACCGTAGTTCACGAGTTAACAGATAGCGGTTAGTGTGTGCTGCTCATACATGCTGCACAGATATCATTCTGATTAGTACCAAGACTTGAGATATCTATATATGCTTTGAATTTTATGATTTAGGACGCCTGCAATGTAATTATAAGTAATTACATTTTTATTCTCGCGTTGATTAGAGTGGGCGTCATTACTTTTCGTGCTAACAGGCCTAGCGCACTTCGCACTGTAGGTACGAAGCTGCAAGTACATAGCCGGACACCGACGGCGGGTCGAGCGTCGTTACATGTGCCGCGTCAAAAGAGATAAGAGCTATGCGATAGAAAGAGAGGCGCTCTGTAGGTTAATATGACTCGTAGGTTTGCAGAGCTACGCGAGCTGAATTGAATGTTATTGCGTCACGTCATAGCAAGAGTCGCTATTTGTTTAAATTTCTTTGCGGAGTGATGCTTCTGTCCCTTAGTATTCTGTGGTAATAGTAAGTATTCTTTGCTCAAACGGTTTTCAACACGCTGTAAAAAAAGTTGGATGTCGTGGGGGAACCAGCACGTCCAAAAAATTAATCACAAACATTCAAGAATGTGACCACTGATCCTATAAAATACGTTTTTTTATAGGATCAGTGAATGTGACATTCACCGACCCGCACTGGGCTAGCATGGCAAATTATGACCCGTACTCTCTCTATGAGAGAAGCCCAGTGTCCCAGCAGTGGGAACTTAATGGGCTGATGATGATGATGCCGAATGTACTTTCACAAGTAAATTGGTAAACAATTATGATTATTATAATGGTTATAATAAAAAAAAATTATGTAACTGAATGACGAGACGAACTGGTCGTTTGCCAGATGGTAAGCAATACGCCAGCCCATAACAATAACAGCACCACCCAGAACTTTGTTTCGCAAAGTCCTGCGCGGCGCCGCCGTACTGCGCTCGTCACCCTGAGACAATTAGCTGTTGAGTCTCATAATGCTCAGTCATTTCGCTGGCTACAATGCCCTTCAAGCCATAACACAGTAATACCTACTTGCGCATTATAGCTTGGCGGCTGAATAACTGGCAAAGCGGTGGTACCCACCCAGACGGCCTCTCGCATACGAGAAACCTACCACCAGTATAACCAAAATATTTTGAAATAGGCATACTTATAACAAATTTTAATTGCCCCTTATCCTTCGGGAACATAATTACTGAGTTCTGATAACGTTAATAAGCCGTTATGTCGTTCTAAATAAGTTTTATTGTTAATTAATATAACTAATGATTTCCTTTTATTACACAACAATATTTTTAATTATTGGAAATATCAAATTACTCATTAATTTATTGTGAAGTACGATTAATTGTAGGTACATATTATTATACCTACATGATCAATGTTTGCTTTAAAGTAATTCTGTGGATCGTCATAATTAGAACTTTTAATTATAAAAACCTGCATAACTGACCTTTATACCTTTTTTTTTGCCTGAAATAAAATGTTGTTATTATTAAAAACGGTGAAGGAAAACATCGTGAGGAAACCGGCATGTCCAAGAATTTATCACATCAATTCAAGGACATGTCTCATCCAACCAACCCGCACTGGGCCAGCGTGGTGGATTATGGCCCATACTCTATCTACGAGGGAAGGCCCGAGTCCCAGCAGTGGGAACGTAATGGGCTGATGATGATGATGATGATTATTTTCTCATATTTACTTTTATCTATTTATGTATACCTACATATATGTAATAAACTTGTTGAACCCAAAAAATCTGTAGGTACATGGAAGATATTTGGAAAAAATCAGCCAGGGCGAATTAAAATGAGTATCTATACAAATTAAAAGAGTTTTTATATTATTGTTTGTTAGTTTGTCAGTTTGTTCGTTTGGACTTGGACTTGCACAAAAAAACACTTTTACATGTCTTATACACAATTAAATACAGATCAATTAAAATTGGTTAATTTTTTTAACGTAAACTATCAAGACAAAATTACACACATACACAGACAAATATTTCAAGACAAGTTTTTACTAATTCGTAAACGGAACCGCGAGCAGATTAAAATGAGCCCAAACACTAGTAGTTTAAGATTATCAATTACAATTACAAAACTCTTTATTGCATACCAGATACAAAACAATAAAAATAATAATAGCATTAAAATTCCTTACAATGGTAATACAATGGGCGGTCTTATCGCTTAAAGCGATCTCTTCCAGACAACCTTTGGATGGACAGTATCGAAAGAAGGAGTAAATGGCGGTGTGCAATTAAATTACAATAATAATACATACTAATAATAATAATAAATACTTGCATACTTAAATATACATTCCAATACATACATACTAATACATATGTATATAAACTAATATACTATCATCATGCTAATACATACCATATACATTTACATAATTACATAAAGATTATCCGTCAAGGAGTTTGCCCAGCTTCCGTCTCCATCATCAGATCAGCTGGCTGTCACCATAACATTGCATTGATATCGGACTATGACAAGTATGCCAAATTTCAACTCCGTAGGAGAAGAAGTGGTTCTGATTCAACTTGCAAGATTTGACCTAAACATTGCAAGTTAAATAAAAGCCTGTAAAACCACGTGATGTAGGGGAGAACAGGGCAATGGGAGCCTACTAAGGGAAAGTTTTAATAAAAACCACGTTAGTCAAAATTCTTGTAATTTTTTATTATAAACTCTTACCTTTAATATAAGAGAATACTTTAATCACAGTTATAATCAACTACAGACATGTATTAAGGTACAATCACAGTTTTACAAAAAAAGTCAGTCGCTCCTATTACCCGACAAATACGGCTAATGAGAGCCCATTTAACGCTCATACGGAAAATGGGAGCTATTATAATTACTCTCAAAGAATAAAATTAACAAAACGTACTATAAATGAGATCTCAGTTATTATAATAAAATAAAACTATTTGTAACACAAATAAACATGAAAACAAATCAAACAAAACGCAGATAAAACATGAAATTATTAATGGAAAAGATAAGATCCAGACTTTACGGATCCAAACAAAATGCACAAATATAAGTATCTGGACTATCACTGCCAGAACACTCTTTATGGGCCCAGTTTCCGCAACTTCTGCATCGGTACCACATCTCTCCACTTTTTCCAGTGTCTAAACAAATTGCACATAAATTATCCTCTTCAGAATATTCTGACTCATCATCGCAGATAGCATTTTCGTCTACTTGATCAATAGATGAGTCTTCATCATCACTTTTAAACAAATATTTTGTTGCCTTTCTGATCCTTGTGTTTCTGGTTGTAGTCTTCTTACTTTTAATCTCTTTATCTTTGGTATGTTTCTTCTTAATACCTTTGGTTACGCCTTTGGTACATTTTTCCTTGACACAATTTTCTTTATCACAGTTTCCCTTATTTTTATTAATTGTCTTTGTCCTATTCTCCTTTTCAGTTCTTTTCCTCTTCTTTTCTTCAAATACTGCTTTCATTGGAGTGCTTGTTATTATTTCAGAATGCTGTTTAATGTTCAACGGTCTTTGATTTTGAGAGAAGAGTTGTTCGGGCAGTGGGCTGACAATAGAGAGAGCATTAGCAAAGTCAATATTGGACGGAGTTGCGATAGGTCTGACGGTGTGTGTCTCCAAAGTAGCAGGCAGTTCTGGTGTTGAATATGATGTGGATGGAATTGGAGCTGGGGTTATAGCAGCTTCCCTCTGAATAATTTCCGGTTCAATTTGCAGACCACAAAAAATAGATGGACTTGTTGCAAGGCTAGCATTTGGTTGCTCAGCCTGATTTAATGTTGATGGAATAGGAGTGACATTAGTTGGCTGCTGTTGAGCGTCAGCCACCGGCACAGCTGATCTGGATTCCTCATTAATGAAGTCATCATCACAAAAAACTCCAGGATTCATAGGAAATATTCCCGTTGCTTTAAAGCTCGATACTCCTTTTTCTATAGAAGCAATTCTAGTATAGGCTTTATTAAACAGTCCAGCAATGTCGTAAGGAGTAATTTTTATCAAATTTCTTGATTTTATGTACAAGTTGCACTCTTTGTTATAAGCTCTTTTAAGCGGGGAATAAAATGCAACATCAAGCGGTTGTAGACGGTGGGATGAATGTGGAGGAATGGTAAGCATTATGACATGGTTCTCTTTTGCCAATTCCCAAGCTTCGAGAGTAGCATGACTGTTATGATTATCCAATATTAACAATACGGGTGTTTCAGCAGCAGGTTTGGTGTGCTTAATAAAATGACGAAGCCATAACACAAATATCTTTTCGTTAGTCCAGCCATTATGTGAACATGTGTAAACGGCTCCCACTGGTCCATCTTTTTCCAGCTGTGGTGAGTGACGTTGCCGGGGAAATATGAAAAGCGGAGGAACGAAAGATCCAGACGCACTCATAGCACATATTACTGTGACCGTCTTACCTCTTTCCCATGACGTTACAGACCCGACGCGTTTTTGTCCTTTGGGAGCTATAATTTTTTCAGTCTCTTGGACGGTCGTTATACCTGTCTCGTCTACATTGTAAATCATTTGAGGCTCGAAGCTATGTTGCTCCATCAATTTCTCCAAGTTATTGAAAAAAAGCGTTATATCAGTCTTGTTAAATCCGAGGATTCGGTTGATACTGATGGCTTCAGGCTTTCTAATACTCAAATCTGGATGACGCTGCAAAAATCCAGCCAGCCAATCTTTTCCTGCAGTTTGATTGACTTGGTTAAACCGTTTCTCAATACCTAGTTGTTTAGCTACACTGTAACATACTTTGCGAAACTGTTCTCTTGTCAAACCATAAAATTTATTTGACATAGTCCGAAGATGGTTAGCCAGTATTTCTTCTTGGGCAACATTAAATACAGTGTGTCTTCCCAGCTTAGGAGAGTTTTTGTAGCTATTATCGTCAGCTTTCGCTAAATTGTATCTCTTCTTTAGAGTGCTGTAAGGAATGCCAGTTTGTTGAGATACTTTGTACACCGAAATGCCTCCTCTTTTGAGAACAGATACCGCATTTTCTAATGAATCCACTGTCCAAGAAGCTTTTGTGGTTGTCCGAGTTCTTTTACGTGGCATCTAAAACAAAAAAACAAGGCTTTTATGTCTTTAAAATGACTAAATGGGGTAACAGGAGCTATGTCGGGTAGTGAGAGCCTAGCTAGGCTACCATTAGCCGCTGACCACCATTTTGAAAAGTAATAACATAAAATATGTAATTCTATTCTCAATCACAATTCAACTAATTGGACTTGTTAGTAAATGAATCTAGGGATATAATAAGCATAAATACAACAAAATAAGAATATAATTTCATGCTTACCTTTATGCTGGCAATCGACAATTTCTTGTAAGCATGGAGCGAAAAACACACAACCGTCCCTCGTGACTAAACGAATGGCACTAACGGTTCGAGCGCGTCAGGCGAAGTTTGCCGATAGTTGACGGAAGTAGCCGAGTGCTTACGATCGCGCAAATGTGCCTGCATTCCGTTCAAACACCATAGCTCCCATTGCCCGACCGCTCTCATTACCCTGTGTTCCCCTACCTATGGACTAACTAAACGAATATGCGTCACCCAAAGCACTATATTAAATCTATTACATCCCACTTTGGCTCCCCTAAGCTACTCGAAAGGCCCGCACATTGAATCCGTAATAGCACAGAATAGTTGAGTTTATAAATAAACTAGGGGACAAATGCTTCAATGATTCGACAATAATATTACGCCGTGAATTTATTGAATTAAATTGATGGGTGTGTGACGGTGAAGGGACAATTGACTTAGTTTGGATGTCTATTTGAAAGTGATAGGTGGTATATTAAAGGGGTATTAATAGTTGGCTACGGTAACAAAGAAACATGGTCCCATCGATAAAAACGGCAATCGGGTCGTTTTCAATGGGACATGCATGACCGAGTAAGTAGCTACGTCGGTATTGGTTGGAGAAACTTATGGGACATTTTTTTATGTAACTGAGTAATGAGACGAGCAAGTAATTCGCCTGATGGTAAGCGCCACGCTTGCCTATAACAATTGCAGTGCCATCAAAAACTTTTAATACCTACCATAAAAAACACTGCAAGGACTGTTTTGCGCTCATCACCTAGAATAACTGACAAAGCTGTGGAACAACCCAGACGGCCTCCCGCATACGAGAGACACCACGAGCAAATCATGACTGAGTAGGTTGGTAGGTACTTCGGTATTGGTTGAAGAGAAGTGTGGGACATGACTAAGTACAATATCGGTCACTTGGTAAGTAGCTACGTCGGTATTGGTTTGACAGCGTCTGTGGTGTAGTGGTTGCTCAGGTTGGCTAAAATCATATACACCATTGAGGTTGCGGGTTTGATTCCCGCAACGGGACAAATGGTTGTGCACAGAAAAAATAAATATGCGCAAGCATTTGTTTCGTGTCTGGATGTGGTGATCCCCGTAGTTCCTGGTTCCCTAAATACAGGGAATCATAGTTAGGGGCCAGGATCTACATTTGTGATCGTTGGGCGTATTTATTTATCTTTATTATTTATTTGGTTGAAGACACTTGTGGGACATGACTAAGTAGAAATCGGTACTTATTGATGACTTTAAAAAAATGACACAGAGCTTTTGTACGAATTGTGGACCATTACAACTTAACTTGGTTAGGTATGTCATTTACTTACCTACATAAAAATAATAATTTTATTTTACTTCAAGTCTAAATATTCACATAAAAACTTAATGAACATACTATAGGTACCTAGTTAATCATCATCATCGTCAGCATGCCACGCCACTGAGGCCGGTCTTCGGCTCTTCACATCTGGTTTCTTCCTGCCGCTGGTCGCAGCTCGCAGGTCCTCGCTCCATCTAGCGAGAAATACCTAGTTATTTGTGATTTAAAACTCAAGTCTCAGATGAAGAATGCAGCGCCGCTCCTTCATCAGGACAAAACTGTTCAAGATTCTGAAAAAAAAATGCTGTATTTATCTTAATGTTTTTTGAAAATGTAATTTAACACCCTCATCCCATATAAATTCAGATTTCGTTTGCAATCAAATATGAATCCCGGCCGGAAATTAAAAAAAATAAGTGTAATATGAGAAGCAATAACTGCGCACGACAAATGCATTAATGAATTCAAATGGCTACCCTTATTGGCTCTCAGTTAAACCGAGCTAAGCTGAGGTTATCCGATCAGGGGGATCGCATTGTGCTAGAATGAAACATTATTTCAATAGGATATCTCTGCTGGCATCTGTGTTTCTAGATAGCTATAATCTGGGTATCTTTAAGACAAGAGTGAACAGGTTTCTTCTAGGCGAGCGTGCTACATTTTCGACCGCATCGTCACTTAACAACAGGTGAGATAGCGGTCAAACGCCTATAACCACAGAATACTAAGGGACAGAAGCATCTTTTCGCAAATAAATTTAAACAAATAGCGACTCTTGCTATGACGCAATAAAATTAAGTTCAGCTCGCGTAGCGCTGTATACCTACCACTCATATTAACCTACAGAGCGCCTCTCTTTCTATCGCATAGCTCTTATCTCTTCTGACGCGGCACGTGTAACGACGCGCGACCCGCCGTCGGCGTCCGGCTATGTACTTGTAGCTTCGTACCTACAGTGCGGAGTGCTAGGCCTGCTATAACTAATAAAAAATAAAGAACAAGTTGCAGTACGACAAGAATTTTAATGAACGTCGCTATCATAGCAACTAAACTAAATTCAATGATATCAAAAATAGGAGACCTTTACAGTCCGTGAACAGTTATATTAGGTGGTGTGTAGGTGGTAGGTTTCTAGTATGCTTGAGGCCGTTTGGGTAGATAGATACCACCGCTTTGCCAGTTATTCTGCCGCCAAGCAGTAGTGCCCGCATTACTGTATTCCGGTATTATGATTGATGATTATTTATTACCTTCATATCTGGTCTAATACATCCTACTAATCCTACTAATATTATAAATGTGAAAGAGGATGGATGGATGAATGTATGTGATGGGTAGATGTTTGTTACTCAATCACACAAAATCTACTGAACAGATTTTGACGAAATGTAATATGTAGGTTATTATTCAGGTCCCAGAAAAGGACATAGAATCACTTTTATCCCGGGAAACCGCGGGGCGCAGCTAGTACAAAACTATTTTACAGTAATAATCACAGAAATTGGCTATCTCTTGCATACCGTCATCCTATTTCCCCTACGCCGGCAGTGATATGGAAAAATATCACATTTAACGCGGCGGGGATCGAACCGGCACCCCTCGGGACGTGGTTATTAAACTGTCGCATGTACATTTACATACGGTGGTAACCAGCCATGACTGATCGGTGAATACGGTCTTAATAGTGTCAACTGTTTTGTTTAGACATAAATTAAGTAGGGGAGAAGGAATGTCTAAGGAATGTTCTTATAGAGATATGATAGAAGATTCATATCAACTGATAAATAATCGAATAAAAATCTACCGCGCGGGATACTGTGTAAAAAAAACAATATGTTGAAAGTATCATGTACATAATATTATAAATGCTACAGTTTGTGGGGATGGATGTACGATAAATGGATGTTTGTTATTCTGTCACGCAAAAACTACTAAACGGATTTTGTTGTGGTAAATTCTTGAGCTTCTGGAAAAGGACAATAGGGTACTTTCATCTTGGAAAACTGTGCGTGAAACCGCGGGGAGCATCTAGTATCCGAATATATTTAAGGGCGCCACAAAAACTGCGACAAAAAGCTCTTGTCGCAGTTTTTGTAATCTTTATTTACTTAGTTTTTTTACATACGAGTACTCGCTTAGTTTTATCAAGTTTTATTCTGCATCCCAAAGGCAATATTTTACGATCTTATTCCTCGTTTTGACGTACAAATTTTTCCTGATATTGATGAAATATATTCTGTTTCACTTATAAATAACTACCTGCGCCCTGCGGTTTCAACCGCGGTTTCCCGGGATAAAAAGTAGCCTATGTGTTATTCTGATGTGTAAGCTATATTATTGTACAGTTTCATCAAAATCCATTCTGTAGTTTTTCGTTAAAGAGTAACAAAGATACATACATTCTTACAAACTTTCGCGTTTATAATACAAGTAGGATCCGACTGACATCGTCAGTTACTCCGAATTTCCCAATTATTCGGGCAAATTTTGCAATTTTCTTTCCATAAAAACCTGATTCAGACTCGGTTTTAACATTTATAAAAACCAATTCGGTCCATCTTTTTTCAAGTGCGCTTACCAACGAACAGCATTTCATTTTTTTTATTTAGATTATGAATTAAAGAAAGAAATAAAGAAAATATACAAGTATATATTTTATCAAAAAAAACCAACTTCAATGTATCTTCGAAGTCCAAGTTCAAATATCGATGAAATTTATATGGGCCCACTTTGTAGCAATACTGAACCTAACGCCAGAATTTTCCAAATCGGTTCATTAATGACGGAGTTCTGAGGTAACAAACAAAAAAAAACACAATCGAATAGAACGTCCTTCTTTTTTGAAGGTCGCTTAAAACACATTTATTCAAGACATCACACAATATTACACGGAACACACAAATAATGGGCAAAACAAAAACAAGAAATACAAGACAGTGAAATGTTGCGCGATGTCATGGAAAGGTATATATGACCGTAATATTTAGTTTTCTTTGATAATGACGAGCTCATGAACAAATACTTCAGAATATTTGGTAGAGCTATGAATAGAATACACACCCACATTGAAATAACTGAATAGCAATTTAAAATCAAATGAATGGCAACTATAAAATGAGACGTAAAGTGACATCTAATCGCACCAAAACTAGTGTGAAATTATGAATGGATACCTCAACCCCCAGGGACAACCCTTGCCATCAATGAAGAACACTTCGTCACTATTCTATTAAATATTACTAGCCGTTAAAGCGAGAATCATTTACTTGAAAAACGTAAGCTCATTCTCAACAAAAATTAACAATCATTTACCGATTTCACACCATCACAGACTGGCCGACGCCACCCAAAAACCCGGAAAATGCAAAGCAATTTCAACCTTATTTCATTACAACAACATAGAAATAACTCTTTCATTGCAATGCAATTAATCATGAATTGTATCATTCCTCAATACTATTTACTCATAGCTTCATTTTCCTCTCTTAAAGTCTCATTCGAATGATTAATGATTAGAATGATGAATGATTGGGAAGCGATGAAATGGCTGCCGAGCACATGTTCGTAGAATGTTAGATCTTTAGAATTTTAAGGAGTCATTCATAATCTGTTATTAATGGTGTCGATTTTGGCGATAATAGATTTTGAGGACTATTAGTTTGGAGTTTGGAAGTTTGTATCGCAACTGGTGGATCAAAGAATTCCAGATGGATTCTTAATTTTTTCTAGCTACGTTTACCAGCCTTTTAGTAATTGCTTATTATTAAAGAAGATAGAAAGAAGATAGAAAACGCTCAATTGCACTTTAAAAAAAGGAATTACAGTTGGTGTATACGAGTATATACATAATTTCTTATACCTCAGTATAATAGGCGGTCTTCTCGCTAAGTAGCGATATCTTCCAGACAACCACAGGGTAAGGAAAATAAACATATTAAAGACTATAGTGTGCAGTAATAACAAGGTAAGGTTAGTTCTGTTGTTATTGTTGGTCTAATCTTAGTTATAATAAAGAATACTAACTAATACGTTATAATTTCTATCATTGCTTGGCATAGTGATGTACCTGACATGGAGGCCTCTTTTTAAAATGGAGCTTCGCTTTGAGGAAGCTGAGAGAGATCATTTGCTCTTAGCGAGACACTTGAGACGTTTGCCAGAAATTCAACTGTCAAGCAATTATATTGTGCAAACATAACATCTAAATGTTGAAGAACATTGCTTGAAGAAAAATTACTGGGCCTTTTTTAAATGAAATTACCTAAATAAATTTTTTAGCGTCGCCTATGGACATCTGCAACACCAGAGGCATTGCTAATGCGTTGCCGACCCTTAAGGACTCTATTAATTCCCCTTAAATGACTCTTTATTGAAACACACACATTAAATAATTCATATAATAACAATAAAAGCAACTTAACAGAAGTGTAATAATTGGCGGTCTTATCGCTAAAAGCGATCTCGTCCAGACAACCGTGCAGAGTGGATTAACCAAAAAATACATGGACGGTGGTTTTCAATTTCTTTTTTTGTGTTTATTTAAAGTGAAAAACATCATAAAATATAAAAAAGTTGCTTAACTTTCTAGTAATGAAGGCATTAGGCCCTTACAATCATTGAGCTTATAGAACATCGAAGCTTATGATACAATTCGTAGCCGACTCCAATACTTACCAAGTGTATCAACAGTGGTCGTTAGAAATCATTGGCGTGGACGAGTGGGCTGCAATCCCGTGAGTTATAGTCACTACATGGAAAGTAAGTGCCTGATTGGTCACCTTGTGTTAACTAGCTGTCGTAAATAGGTATTGGATCAATTGGCTTACAATCTTATGGCTCTGATAACTCTGATTCATTGGCGAGTAAAGGCCTGTTGCCACATTGATTCACTATACTTGCACTCGCTCGAAAGATACCAACACCAAGAAACAGCGGGTATGTCTCTTTAGCAATGTCTCAAAATATAACAATGGACAATGAAGTATAAACACAGAATACTAAGGGACAGAAGCATCACTCCGCAAAGAAATTTAAACAAATAGCGACTCTTGCTAAGACGCAATAAAATTCAATTCAGCTCGCGTAGCGCTACATACCTACCAGCCATATTAACCTACAGACCTCTTTCTATCGCATAGCTCTTAGTTCTTCTGACGCGGCACGTGTAACGACGCGCGACCCGCCGTCGGTGTCCGGCTATGTACTTGTAGCTTCGTACCTACAGGGCGGAGTGCGCTAGGCCTGATAGCACCAAGAAACTGCGGTTATGTCTCCTTTTTCAACTCTTTAGAAATGTATTAAAATATAACAATAAACAATGGAGTATACATTAGAATTAACAAAATGTCAAACAAGAAGTACGAGTCTAAACACAATGAACATGTGTAGTGTAATTTCGCTGAATATAACGAAAGAAGAAGTAGAAACAATAAAATGTGACAATTTAAAAAACCAAATAAGTAATAAAAAGTAACAAAAAATAAAAGTAATAATAAAAGTAAGTTGTAGAAGTACGAGTGCAAAATGTATTATTATGACCGAATTTTCTTGAATAAAAATGAATTACTTTGAGTGAGAATCTGGGACTATGAGGAATTGGGATGAGCTCATTTGATTACTAAAAACTACCCAATTTAAAAAAAAACGTTCCCAAAGTTTGAACTTGAAATTTGTTAAAGTTTGTGAACCACTGGTGCAACAGAAGCTATCAAATAATATCTAGCTAATGCTCAACGGTAGCACAATGGCTGATGCTCTATAAACTATAAAATATTGTCACTGCGCGCAGTACATGGTGAAATTGTAGATTAAACAGAGAAGTTAATTTTTTTTCATATTAAATACAATTCACAAAAATATTTTAATACTTACGTGCGAAATAAAAAAAGCCTCTATAGTTTAGCGGTTGGGTAGGTCACGAAGAATTTGAATTGAATTAATAATACGGATTTAGCGGGATTGCTTTCTACTACAAGACAAATGCTTTAACACAGAAAAATAAAGAAGTATTTATTGCCTTTTTGAAGAATCTATGCATATGAACGAGAGTTATTAGGTATTTTTTTATTTATTTAAAAATAATTTTATTATAATACTGTTTTAAGGATTTTACACATACAAAACAATAATGTGCAAACAAGACAAGGCCTTCGATAATTCCATTCGTATGTATTTAAAAATGTATAATGCTTACACGTTTTGCTTAGCAAGAAGTGTAATGGCAGTGTTTTATCCCCAAATCCCACATATACTACGACCCCAACAGATGTTTACTGCTACAAAAAACGAACAATAACTCTAAGTGGAGTCAGTCACTAAATAATAAACTTTAACGACACCTTATTAAGGATTTATTCGTTTATTCGTTCTCCTACCGAATTATTTTGTAATTTATTAATGTTATATTACGGGACTAGTGTTAATCCGTGACTGTGCTTGCACTTTTACGGAATAAATTAATTAATCAATGATGATATCATAACCGATATTTTTTAAGATGTGACTAAAAGTGTACAAACTGGACGTTATTTCTGATTATCATATAAAATACACAACTTTGCAAGTTATTCTGGCTTCAAGCAGGAGTGCGCAAGTATTACTGTGTTCTGATTTGAAGAGCATTGTAGCCAGCAAAATTACTGGGCATATGAGAATAAATACCTATCCGATGTCTCGGGGTGATGAGCGCAATGCAGTGCTACGTAGTGCTTTTTATGCAATTAAAAGTTCTGGGTGGCACTGCAATTATTATGGGCAGGCGTGGCGCTTACCATCAGGTGAACAATTTGCTCGTCTCATAATACAATTCAATAAAAAAAAACAAAATTAAAATATAGGTATTAAATTATAAGTAGGTATTTATTTGCTTCGTGAGAAGAAGAAGCTTACCATCAGGCAAACGACCAGCGCGTCTCGTTACTCAGTTACATAAAAAAAGGGAAAAAAGAAGCATAAAAAAGTCAAGTAATTTTCTAAGAAGGCGATATGCGAAGTATAAGTAAAGATAACAGATTAATCTTACATCTATAAGAAAAAACTGTAAGTATAATTATTTAAGTTACGCCTTCATGAACACACAGACAGACCGTTTTGTTATTACATATGATCAACATAAATATAGAGATTTACTATTATTATATTACATAATTTATTACAAATAACTCATAAAACTAGTATATGTTACCCAACAATGGCATCCATAAGAGCTTGTACATTTTTTACTGGATTTGATTTTAATGACCACACATTCAGTTCGCTCTCATTCAAGTATTTAATATATTAGGTAATTTTTAATGGGATTCAGTTGAATTTATTTATTTTTAACAGTTATACTTTACTACTTACTTATAGGGTATTTTATTTGATAACTATTATAGGTTTTATGGCGTGGTAGGTGGCTGTGGAGGTTCTTGGAGGCACAGAATCTTTACTAATACTATAAACGCGAAAGTTTGTATGTATGTATGGATGTTTTATTCTTTCACGCAAAAACTAGCAATAAAATGAAATTTTATATTTTGATGAAATTTGGTATGTAAGTACTTAAGGACTTGGAATAGCACCTAGGCTACTTTTTATTCAGGAAAACAGCGGGTGGAACCGCGGGGCGCAGCTAGTCACACTAATATAATAAATGCGAAAGTTTGTAAGTGTTTGTTACTTCTTCACGCTGTAACAGCTCAACGGATTTGAGTGAAGTTTGGGATAGATTTAGCTTTTACACTGGATTAACGCACTGGCTATATCTTCTCCCGGGATGAAAAGTAACAAATAAAGAGAAAGTGAACTGAATTATAAGTGTCGTCCAAAGCGCTCTTTTCCAGACAACCGTCAGACATAATATCCTTACAACAATCACAACTAAAGTTCTTTATTCAAATGTAATGTATGTTTTTGTCACACTTATGAACGTCAATTATTACAATGACTACCACCGTATTGGAAAAAGAAACACTACTCAGAAGATACGGCCAGAAACTGAAGGGCATTTTTTTTAGAACTTTTATTGCAATACTTTATGTTTGTTTTGGACAATATTATGTTTCTTATGTGCCAGTTGGCTACTTGGCAGAAACGGAATGTTCCATGCATCTTTGTCTTCTATGTAATTACTAACTATATAGTATGCTTTTTTCATTACAAATTTTTCATTCGCAATTTGATTCTACTTTCTGTGAGCTTCGTTATAAATTTCGGAATTTTATTGTAAAAACGTACGCAATTGCCCATGAAGGACTTTTTCGTTTTACTCAGTCTAAACCTAGGTACATTATATATAGAGTTTAATTAACAATTAATTAAACTCTTTATTTCAGGCAATATTAAAGTACAACAAAGTTAAATAAACCGGCCCATAGAATATATACCTTACAGACTAACATACATACAAAAATATAACGTTACATTTAATAAACCACACACACTACTTCACAGGGTTCAATAATTTCGCTCCTTCTCTGTATTCCGGTATAGGTACCACCCCTACAGGCCAGAAGTCAGAATTCGGGAACAGAAAAAGGGTAAAAAGGGGAAAGGGGTTCAGGGTTATTGAAATAGGTAACAAAAATAAACACTACGAAATGGTACTAAAATGCAAAGATCTTATTTTTTATGCTGCTGCACTAGTGGACACCGAGAGCAACACCGGCCCTAAAAGTCTGTCAGAAGTTCTGACAGAAAAAACGAGGTGTTCCGACACAGTAGTTACGCTTGGTCGACACGACGCGTGACCGAAAATTGTTGTCCCATCATTTCGTAACGAAAAGACGGAACCTTTATTTGCATTTATTTATTTATTTTATCATTATTTCAGGCAACATCAAATAAGTTACAGATATTATTTATTTATTCTACGGCCCATATACAGAGAGTATTCATAACTCATTTTTGTTAAAAAGCGCACTTAGTTTTTGCATTAAGGGGACGATATATACCTTAGAACTTACATACATACAATTTATATTAAAAACTTTTAAATAATTAATGTGACACGTTTTGTCGGCGACGTGTGACGCAACTGCGCGGTGTCAGCTTGCGGTGTCAGCGGTGACGCTTGATCTGAATCGCCGAAACACGAAACCCTTTGGCCAGAATTCCTATATGGCTCAACATATACATATATCAATTTTGAAATCCCACTGACAATGGGAATTCGGGCTTTCTATACCTATAGATCAATAGGCTGTCATAACTTTTGATTACCTCCACGGCCACCCATTGTAACACTTTCTTTAATTGTTTTTATGTAATGTCTGTAATTTAATGTTTGCAATAAAGCGTTCATCCATCCATCCATCCATCCACGTTTCGGCTAAGTTGCCTGTGTTCAGATCGGAAAGGTAAAAAGTTACTATTTTCGATAGTTTCACATAACAATCCGATAATTATCCAGATAATAAATCTAAGTTGACAGCGGCAACAGCAGCGGTTTGCACAAAAAGAGCGGAATCCCAATGCGTTTCGCTAATCACCGAAATGTGTTCCGTTGCAAATTATGCGTCGATTTTGACACTTTGTTGTTCGCAATGTGTCGGAGACAAAACTGATCGGAATGTTCTTACGAGTAAATTTTGAAAACACGGGGGCTCTCGCTAGACGGTTGGATCTTGATCCAACCGACGTTTGGATGCAGAAGGCCTGTAGGCCTGAGGGCCGGCTCGTAATTGTCAGGAGGTTCCTTACTCTGCAACTTATTATTGTTATTATTGATAGTGTATAGCTGCAACTTACCTAATTCCCTAATTTTAATCAAATAGCTACCTAATTCCCATTCAGATTTTCTGTTTAAGACAGAATACTGAATTGGATGAGATAGTCACAGCGAGGACACTGCACTGACCGTTGGTAGTTTGGGCCCTGCCTCGCTGCCGGCGGAACTCTAGGCTTAGGTTTTTTTATAATATTATTCATTTTTTATATAGAAATATCGTAAAAACCTTAGACTTAAGATTATAAATAAAATATAAATATGAATATTAATCTGTATTCTTAAAATATACTTAAGAAAATTTTTATCATTTACACAGTTGCATACCATAATAAGATTCGTGTTAAAAAAAAAATACCGACTGTCTCACCATGTACTCCATATAATAAGAAAGTACCTACCTACTTCTTTATAGAACTGAGTAATGAGACGAGCCCATCGTTCTCCTGATGGTAAACGCCTCGGCTGCCCATAACAACTGTGCCACCCAGATTTTTTAATATCATAAATAGTACTGCTTGCGCTCCTCACCCCGAGACATCTGATATTAAGTCTCAAATGCCCAGTAGGTTCGCTGACTAAACAGATCACAGTTATGCTTGCGCACTACGGCTTGGGAGCAGAATAATCTTCGTTAACTAATAAAAATAACAGCCTATACATACCTACTTTTGCCACTAACCACAGCCTTTCATCCTCCGCCCACACCAGCGCCAGACGTCAAAAAACCCGGCGCCTGGTGTCACAGGTCAGTTGACGTCCTGACGCCCCCGACTTCAAAGGAGAACTAACGGAGCCGACTGTTAATGAACCGTGAGGTTAAGGTCGGTGTATCCTGCTTAAAATATGGTCATTTGTGGGAGGATATGGGGTCGTAGGATTAGTCAAATTGGAGATGAGATATGAGGTTTGACTTGAAGTTTGACAACGTAAGAAAACCAATCTATCTATAGCAAGTTTAAGGCTGGCGCAGCCGCTGAAGGAGCGGAGAACCTCAAAAGGCGCAAGTATAGTATTTAGAGGCTATATATTTGAACCTTTTAAGGTCGAGGCGCTAGGACCGCGGGGACCGGGGGCGCATAGAGTTTTCAAAGATACTGCAAAACTTCTGGTCGAAGCAACGCGTGACCAAAATGCTGGCCTATATTTTGGCCAAAGGATAAGCATTGCCATTCAACGTGGCAATGCTGCCAGCATTTTGGGAACGTTGCCCACTGGTTGTGGTATTAGATTAGATTAGTTTAGATAGAACTTTTGAACAAACGAATGTTTTTTTAAAAGACTTAAAAAAAGGGGAGGTTCTCAATTCGATTGTGTTTTTTTATGTTCTGAGGTAACTACCTCAGAACTCCTTCATTTATAAAGTACTTGCAAATACTCCTTCATTTATGAAGCACAATAGTTTTTTTTGTAACTCGTGGATAGCGTATACTATAGGTTCACTAGTATAGCATATTAGTGAAGTATTAACTGAACTAATTGATTATATAGTTCTAGTACCACCATACTTTGTTATGTAAAGTCACCGCACTGTGTTTATCACCTCGAGACAACCTATAGGGTTATATTTAGTTTTCTTTGCTATAGGTACGTATCATTCATGTCTGTATTTGAAATGATTCAAGAGCAAACAAAGAAATTTTATGAATTACTTCTATGACTTCACGAGGTCTGACTAGCACGATGACATTATGGAAGACTAGCTGCGTCCCTTGGTTTCACCTGCGGTTTCGGAATAAAAAGTAAGCTTATGTATTAATCCAGGGTATAAGCTATCTACATTCCGAATTTTACCCAAATTCGTTGAGCCGCTACATACTGAAGAAGTAACAAACACACTAACACATGAACACACGTAAGTGTGTTTCACTTACGTAAGTGTGTTTGTTACTCTTATTTTAAATGCGAAAGTGTGTATTCATTAATTATTACTTGATCAAGAAAAGAAAGAAAGAAAGAAAAACCATTTATTCGGTACACAAAAACGACAAACAAAAAATAAAACTTAAATAATAAATATATGTGCCGAATGGGCTCAGCTCAGCATAACATGATTTATTATAATATTAATATAAATAATGTATTGTCTTATTAATACATTACTTATATTAATTATACAGGTTTAACCGCAATTGTGGTTGCAGTATAATATCATGGGAATGTACGTGGTTTTATTAGTAAATAATTAGTTCAGCTCGTATTTACTTTTTGCTGTGGGTTTGCTTGAGGAATAGGGGATCTGACAGTAATCTAAAAAATCTTAAATGTAGTTAGAACAAATGTTTGTCAAATCCAAAACATAATTTAATCAATATTTTTTATAAAATAATAATGATTTATAATATTTAAATCAAACAGAAAATCGAATAATTCTGTCATTTGTTTTCTGTTCCGAAACACCAACACAGTGCATGACGTCATTTCAAAGTAAATACCGTGTGCGAAGCTTGTGTTTATTTTATATTTTTGCTTTTTATCTACCGAACAAAGCCATGCCGTCAAGCGACCTAGTCGTGTTTCGGGATGATGTTCAGTGAACCATCGAGGAGACGGGTCTGAGCAGCCGCTCAACTGCCGTCTCTCTCTAGATCTATGTGCTCCATCTTAGGCCACATCATCGCTTCACAACAGGCGAGATAGTGGCCAAACATAGATCTATTAAGCGTAAAAAAAAAGAATCTAAATCAAAACGATATAGTTTTCATTCCATGACGATCCCAAAACGAAACATGACAGTCCTATGAACAAACTCGTAATACTACACAAAAACGTATAAATCACTTTACAAGTTTGGTTTTGTAGAGCTTATCGTTTCCTTTGCCTGCGTGTGACGTCATACGTTCTGAGGTGACCTTTTGCGCGGCAATATTTGAAACATAACATTTAAACATAGTTTTAGGTACTTTTAGGACTTCATTTAATTAAAATATTATTTGTCATGTCTATATATGTACATTATGATGAATTTTAAACACTTTCTCAAAAGTGGTCCGATCCTCTATTGTTTAGCAATATTAACACTGAGATAGGAGGCAATTCTTGATCAGCAATATATTTCTACGATAGATTTATTTCTCTATTTTCGTTTTATGTGGAAAGAGAACACAACTTGTCGACATAATATTATTATTATAATCAATCGGACTACCTAGTTATGGATCCCCCTCACCCTTCTATATTTGACTAGAGAGGGCTTACTCAGCAGAAGCGTGTGACTTGCTATTACGCTGAGTAAGGCTTTCAGGGAGTTCTATGAGAACGGGCGAATTAGTTGTAAGGTTTTATTAACAGATTAAATTAAGCCTCCAAATCGGCAACACGTATTTTAGTTTTTCATTTTAATATAATTAGTTTTTAAAAAGCTTTCCAAGTGCTCCCAAATCTTGAGTACCTACTAGGGATTTAACAAAACAAGTTTTGGGTCGCACTGCAACTGTTATGGTCAGGCGGGGCGCCCAACATCAGGCGAACGACTGGCTCGTGTCATTACTTAGTCCTATAAAAAAACAAACGCTGAAAAAGAAAAGAAAAGAGTATATTTCTTTTATGAACAAACTCGTTATTATACACAACCATGTTATATATATGTATACCTCATTCCTGTAGGTATTGTAGATAGGCATATTTCACAGCTTCATAATGAGATGTTTTTGTGTCATTCAAGGGTTTACCAGGAATGTATTGCGTGTTTGTTCCATATCGCACACCAAAATAAATATGAGTATAAGAATGACGTAAATAGGCATTCGTCTGGCGGAAATGCGAAAATATACGTTAGGCCTTAGGCGGTCGCGGTCTGAGAACTCTGAAACTACATAATATAAAAATACGATACGATAGCGAGTACAACTGTGTTCCGGCTTGAAGGGCATTGTAGCCAGCGAAATTACTGGGCATTATGAGACTCAACAGCTAATTGTCTCAGGGTGACGAGCGTAGTGCAGCGCCGCGCAGGATTTTGCAAAATAAAGTTCTGGGTGGTGCTGTTATTGTTATGGGCTGGCGTGTTGCTTACCATCAGGAAAACGACCAGCTCGTCTCGGCACTCAGTTACATAGAAAAATAAAACCGGCCAAGTGCGAGTCGGACCCGCGCACGAAGGGTTTCGTACCATTATCTATAAAAACGGCAAAAAAATTACGTTTTTTATATGGGAGCCCCCTTAAATATTTATTTTAATTAATTTTTAATATTTGTTGTTATAGCGGCAGAAATACATCATCTGTGAAAGTTTCAACTGTCTACCTATCACGGTTCATGAGATACAGCCTGGTGACAGACGGATAGACAGACGGACAGCGGAGTCTTAGTAATAGGGACCCGTTTTACCCTTTGGGTACGGAGTGCTAAAAAATGAATCCCTATTTCCCTTGGTCAAGGTATCACGCGTGAGCGGCTGCTCAGACCCGTCTCCCCGATGGTTCACCGAACATCATCCCGAAACACGACGAAGTTCAGAGGCACACCCGAAATTAAGTACAAGTTAAATGTTTACTATGGTGTAACAATGGGCGGTCTTATCGCTTAAAGCGATCTCTTCCAGACAACCATTGTAGATGTGTATGTTTTAATTTAAATATTAACATTACATTAAATTTTATATATGTACATATGTATGTAATTCCTTTTGATATCTTACAGCATGGTTTAGGGTAAATCTAAGATCACAATTAAGAGTGTTTTTTTTTAAGTTGCCAGAGACACTTTTGTAAAAATACCACGAAGATCGTTCAACAATGGAATCAGCCATAATTCAAATTTGGAAGCCGTTCCGCAAATCCAGTAACGAACCGTATCAGCATGTGCATGTGTGGGTACAGGTAATCAGTGTTGCCATATTATAAATAAAATAAAAATCACCGATATTGTTGCCACCGTCTGGTTTCGAGTGGCAAAAAGGTTCCGACAATGGAGTTTATACTTACATTTAAAACGTCTTTAGTGCCGACTTACATAAATTAAATTTATAATGGTATTTTGAACACTTATTTGTGGTTATTGGGTATTAGTTAGCGCACGATGAAAGTCCTTTTTATAAATAATTTAGTATTTATTTGAAAGATGGTGTGTGCCGACAAACGAATAAATACTAAAAGGTTTGGGCTACGCAAAATACGATTTCGGAACGTATTTGAGCCCTTGTCCTCTTACCTATCGGCAGGAGCGATGACCACTTCGCCAACAGGGAACTCACGTCTGGCCGGTTTTTTTTTATGGTACTGAGTGATGAGACGACCAAGTCGTTCACCTGATGGTAAGCGCCATGCCTGCCCATAACAATTGCAGTACTACCAGTACTTTTAATGCCATAAAAAGCATGCGTAGCATTGGATTTGGACTCTCTTTTCATTTTCTGCCCAGTAATTGTCCCTATTTATAATTTTAACTCCACAGGCGGAATACATAAACTTACAAAAACATGTTTTTGTAAGGATTGGGATGAAAGTAACCTATTGCATTACTGTTCCGGTATGAAGTAAGGCGTTGCAGCCAGTGGAATTACTGGGCATCGATACTTAATTTTGAATGTGTCGGGGTTGGGGTAATGAGCGCAATCCAATGCTACGTCAGAAGTTCTAGACAGCACTACAATTGATAAGGGCAAGCGTGGCGCTTATCATTAGGAGAACGACTTGGTCGTATTTGAGATGACATAAGACGTAAGACGTAATCAATTTTGGATTTGTAAATTCGGACTTTTTTTCGGAGATTTTCCCTCAGACTATCACCGGCCAAATTAGTACATCTCTATAGTGTTTATGAAACTAGCATGGAACACGTGGAAAAGTTCATGTTGGAATTGGCAGAATTGTGACAATAAGACACAAAAGCCATAAAACCAGAAGTGGAGTCAAGTCTAAACGTATTTGAAGTATGTACCTTTATTTTATGCTCCTCCACTTTACAAAATTCTTTAGTCTTTTTAATATAAGCATTTTAATCTGTAAACGATGCGGTAGTCCACGTTCCAAAAGGAGCACCGTCCGATATCCAACCTTCATTAATACAGCGTCAACAAAAGCCCCTAATGCGCGGCACACGTCCACAGACGGCAGCTAAAAAAGAAATTATTCTTAATTCAAAATAAATATCCTTTCGATTTCGTAAATGGAACTCCATCGTCAGTCACAATGGGATCCGCTCCACGAGTGGCCGTCTCGAAGTCATTTAAAATATATTGAGGCGAGCGACAAAAGCTCGATTGTCCGAGTGGCTATAAACTCGACGTTTTTCTCCGGTGAATTAGTTGAGATTACCTTCAATAGGCGATAATAAATCTTTAGTATAGACCGGGGAAGCGTCCATTGATTTCTGTGGAGTCAGTCTGGAGTAGGCGTGATTGTCAGTGGTAATCTTCATAAATTTAAGATCGATAAGTCAAGCATTATGGACAATTTTCATACAATTTCAATGCCATCCCATACCTCATTTTGCAAACAATCAGTCATGTCCAAGTAATGAAGATGAGTTACGATCCATTAAAGAACTAAAGACTGTTTTACAGAGGCTACGAAGGGTTCATTCTTTAACTGGTAGTTCATTCTTTGACTGCGTTGCAATTACCATCTCTAAAATAACTGTAGGAGAAGTAATGCGGTACTTTAGTTCTATTGAAGGGGAATGATTAAATAGTGGTTTCTTAGTATTTATCTGTGGAAGATAAAAATGGCCATCACGTTTGTGAATTTGGAACGTAGGGTACAGATGTTCTTTGTTTTCTTAATAGAAAAGTTGGTGGTTCTTTGCGAATCTTGCCGCCAGGCTGTCTGGTGTTACGAGAACGAAATTTCTGTAAACCAAACCAACTATAACGAAACTTTAATGCTGGTCTTATCCGTCTTGGTCTCAGGGTGAAAGTTGTAGTGCAGGAGCAAGGCAAGTAGTCAATGGTCTATCTTTGCACTATAAAAATGTCATGTGTTTTTTACACTTTGTTTTTATACAATGTAAGTAGCTATATAAGTAATCTGTAATCTGACTGCGGTATATACATAAGTATATATACAGAGTGTGGCATAATTTTGTAACTTTAGGGACCTTTTCCCTTGCAGTGAGGAAGTTTTGTTCTGAGGAAAAATCGGGTGCAATTTTAAGAAAATAGAACTGCTAATTTGAAATTTTTAAAGATGGTAGAGGTACGAAGAAATTGACATTTCTCAAAATACAACATTTATTTATAGCACTGCAAACATTGCAAGTTCAATAAAAGCTTGTAATAAACATCACAATTCATCACGGTCTAGTACAGAAGTTTTTAAAAATAAATGTTGTATCAGTTTTTCTAGCAATACGGTATGGACCACCTCAGTCTCGTTTGTGACTGCATTAACAAAAGGTAGTGCACAACAAATGCGCTTAACTCCCGGCGCGGCGCGGCGGCGACCAGATTACGCGCTACAACCCTCTTAATTGATATCAGTCAAGGAGTTCCATTCCCTCCGTCTCCATCATCTGATCTGATCAGCTGGCTGTCACCATAATATTGCATTGTCATCGGACTTTGACAAGTAGCTATGCAAAATTTCAACTCCGTAGGATAAGATGAAGTTTTGATACAACTTGCAAGATTTGACCCAAATAAATAAATAATAAACGTTGCAATTTAAATAAAAGCTTGTAAAAATGATATCGCTTAGGCAGGGATCGAACCGCGTCTTCGGGATATCGTCCCGACGCTTTAACCAATGGGCCACCGAGCCAACTCAATACTATCATCAAGTTAACATAGATCTTATGAAGGTACCAGTTTTTCTAGCAATACGGTATGGGACCACCTCAGTCTCGTTTGTGACAGTATTAACATAAGGCAGTGCACAACAAATGCGCTTATATCCCGGCGCGGCGCGGCGTCCAGATTGCCGCGTACAAGCCTCTTAATTGGGCATCAATATGCGACCTAGTAACGAGGGTACGGCGGAGAGTAAGTGCCAACACTGAAAAGCCTATCCTACTGCCCCCTTAGCACAGGCGGGGGACAAAAATGTAATCCCGTGATAAGCTATTGCATAGCTTTTATCGCGGGCCTTGGCGTGGAGACCGAATCCAGAAATTCCGTAACGAAAATAACCTAACACTCCCCACTCCGAATGCTATGCAATAGCTTTACCGCGGCAGTCTCCGAGTGCCACACGTCTTTTTTTTATCCACTTTTTGTTTTTCGAAAATGGATAAAACAGGGGATAAATTGTTTTGTCTCCGGTCCGGCTGGAGGGGCTGATCTTACTATACTACCCTTATAATATTTGTAAATATTATAAATGCGAATGTTTGTGAGGATGGATGGATGTTTGTTACTTAATAACGCAGTACTGAACGGATTTTGATGAAATTTGGTATAAAGGTCCTGAAATAGGCTTGTTTTTATCCCGGGAAACTATGGGTGAAACCGCGACACGCAGCTAGTCTGTATGCGTTCAGTAGTTTATGCGTGATTGAGTAACAAAAATCCATCAATCTATCCATCCCTTTCGCATTATTATCAAAAGTCTAAAGGTTCAAAATAAATCATGCATTATAGTCCAGTCATTTGGTAGTTTTACCTGGAAAGTTTTCCGGAATTTTGAAAATTGGTAGTTTTATAGATTTTGATGTGCTCTTTCCGAATTTTAACTTTGCCACCTTGTACCCTTTTTGCTGCTCGGGCCGCCATATTACCTACCAAACAAAAAAGAATCATCAAAATCAATTCATAATTAGCGGAGTAATCGCGTAACAAACATACAAACAAAAAAAATAAAAAACATACCGTCGAATTGAGAAGCTCCTCCTTTTTGAAGTCGGTTGAAAAGGAGGACGTTCTCAATGGACTTTATGTTTGTTACCTCGGAACTCCGACCTTTATCAACCGATTTGGAAATTTGTGTTGGTTCAGTATAGCTACAATATGGTCAACCTTGGACTTCAAATACATCAATTAATTGTAGTTGGCTTTTTTTGTTATAAAATGAATTATATACTGTAGTAGCAATTACTGGCAGCCGTACAGAGTCCTCTGTTAATTAAGATGTAGGCAGAACGCCGCTAACGAGGCGCTAAACACATCCACAGACTGATTGTCCGCGTGTCTGTCCATGTGTTGGAATGGGATTAAACTGTACCTATTATAAGTAGCGAGAGAGAGAGACAGTTACTAAATGACAGGGAACACAGTAAAAGAGCGAGTGTGGCTCAGTGGGAGATCGCGTGACTTTCGATCCAACGCACCCGAACCGAACTCGGAAAGGAGGAAAACATCGTTAGGAAACCGGTATGTCCAAGAATTAATCACAAAAATTCAAGGACATGTGACATCCACCAACCCGCACTGAGCCAGCGTGGTGGATTATAGCTCATACTCTCTCTATGAGAGAAGGCCTGTGACCTAGCAGTGGGAATGTGATGGGCTGATGATTTTCCTTCACCGTTTTTAGAGCGAGTGTTAAATCCGCACATAACTTAAGAAAGTCAGTGGTGCGTGGCCAGCGGGATTCGAACTCGGGTGCGTCGGATCGAAAGTCGCACGTTCTCCCATTGAGCCACACTCGCTCTACTGAGCCACACTCGCTCTACTGAGCCACACTCGCTCTACTGAGCCACACTCGCTCTCTGAGCCACACTCGCTCTACTGAGCCACACTCGCTATTTAATATTATCATCATGAATCAGTAATTGTCATTTATTTATTTAATATACAATTGCCATTTGTTTCGTGTCTGGGTGTTCCCCCTGATACAAAAAAAAACCTATAGAAAGTGAAAAACAACTAAACCGATTTTGATAAAATATGTCTAAAAACCACCGCTACAACTGCTAAACACTGCTCCAAATACGCAACCACAAAAAAAACCGCATCCAAATCGGTTCACCCGTTTAAGAGCTACGGTGCCACAGACAGAATCACAGACAGATACACATAGTGGTAACATAACACCCTTCCATTTTGCGTCGGGGATTAAATATAAAATTAATTAACTACCACAGTTCAAGCAAAGTCAGAGGTGCAACCGGGTTCAGTATAACTAGATATCCGAGTAAATCTAGCTGTGAGATATGCTAATGAAGATGGCGTCCAGATTGCTTTATAAGCCACCTCATTGTGATTACGAACAAATCCTCTTCCTATAGATTTTGAATTTTTCAAAAGGCGGTTTCAAAAAGTGGGGGAGAGCCAGCGAAATTACTGGGCATTATGAGACTTAATATCTAATTGCCTAAGGGTGACGAGCAGTGCAGCAACGTGCAGGATATTTCAGCGCAATACAAAGTTCTGGGTGGTGCTGTTACTGTTATGGGCGTATTGCTTACCGTCAGTTGAACGACCAGCTCGTCTTGTCACTTAGTTAAAAAACGGGGTAGGGTGGATATTAAAATAAGATGTACCATAATCCCATTTTTGATATTGAATGCATTAGCGCATGCTATAAAAAAACGTAAGATCTTAAATAATTAGGAAGATTAATTAATTAATTGTAATTAGGAAAATAAGATAAATAATACTGGATAGGTTAGGATTAATTATCAAAGTCAAATTAATTATCATGCCGGAGTTCCGACGTAACAAACATTAAAAAAATACAATTGAATTGATAATTAATTTAAAATCATAATCCCTTTGTCTACTTAATATTTAAAATGCGGTGCAGTGTGTGGGGGTGCGTGGATATGTGTGTGTGTGTGAGTTTGTAACAGGTGAGAGTCTTTAAATGAAATTTGGTATGTAGGTCAGGTAGGTACTTGAAATCCCGGTATACGTTTCATATCGAAAAACCGAACAGTTTCTTATGAATTGAATTCTTCTGAAGGAGTCGCGCTTATTGTCTTTCTATATATTTTTTTATGGTACTAAGTGATTGGACGAGCAAGTCGTTCGCCTGATGGTAAGCACCACGCCTGCCTATAACAATTGCAGGTCCATCCAGAACTTTTATTACCAGAAATAGTACTGCGTAGGAGTGCACGGCGCTCATCACCCCCAGACATCAGATAGATATTAAGTCTCATATTATGCCCAGTAATTTCGCTGGCTGTGATTGAACTTTAACATACTTGAATCCTCTGCTAGAGAGCACAAAATGCATAATGATATAATTAGGAAGTTCTGTCATTGGCCTATATTATGATAACTTAAGTTTGCAAACTCATATTTATGAACAAGCAGTAGATCATCTAATAAATAAATAAACTTTGTAAGTCATTGTGCCATGTCGTCGGTGGGTCAGTTACACAGACGCCTCTTCGTCGCATTTGTCATTTTCACTTTAACCAAAGAAAAACATTAAAAAAACCTGCTAAAAGCGAACTAACACAAGAACCACGATCATGTCATCATGATCTTTGTTTCATTCATGTCCCAGCAATTAGCACGGACTTACGGAGAGTTTACCTTAACTTAAAGTCACTCAGCTTTGTCTGGGTTTAAGAATGATGGATTGTAAAACTGACTGGGTGAATGAATAAATGAACGATTTAAGATGGGATTTAGTTCTGACAAAGGTTCACATATAGTGATGAAAAATTAAATTAAAATTAAATTTAAGTTTATTCTGGTTAAAAGGTTTGAGGTTGACAACATTAGTAGGTTTGTTAGTGTTTATGATGCGCCTAATTGTAAATGGATAATTTTTAACCGTTCACCAAAAATACTGATTGTGCTCCAAATTTGGTCTGTTTTTAGCACTCAAACTTATAAGGGGCAGCCCTCGGTAGTTGGGCCACTCCAACGGTATAAGAGGCAGCCCTCGGCGGGGGTAGCCCTTGGGCCACCCCCGGAGCGAACGGAGTGGAGCTGGTAGATATTTTATACTCTTTCCTATGAATCTTGCATCACCATTCAATTTCCGAGAATATTCCACACAAGCAATTTTAAACAAAGCACGATAATTAATTCAATTAACAAGGACAAAACATCGTAATTGTAAATACTAGTTCTACAAACAATTTTTGACTCTGCCTTGATGAAGGTAAAGTTGTTAATGACTTGGTGTTTCCTTAACATTGACTGCAAACCTTTGATGATCCAACCAAGACACACATGTATGTATTTAGCAAATGTTTAAGTTGGATGATGTTGTTAATGGACACAAGCTGTCGAATGTAATAAAAGATGAATGAATCATATGTTTTGATGAGCCACGCTGTCCCAGTACGGGTTGGCTGATGTTAATTTCTTCTTATGGTGTGTTGAATTCTCTCTCTCTCTCTCTCTCTCGACTGTACAAGTCCTTCTCTCGTGTGGGTGTGTGGCCAACCCTGGTGTCTAAGTTTTTAGACCGTCCCAAGGCCTCCGACATGGCCTACCGACTGTTGTCCTAAGACAGCTACCGGGACCGAAGACTTGATGACGTGAAAACGATTAATTCTTATTTTGGCCACGTCCATAAAGATTCTTGTAGCCCTATATCTCCATCCCTTTCCCATGTTTTGTTTATATATTCCACGTCAGAACAAAGAGCATGGAACCAGCCCTAATTTCCCTAACCACTGTTAATGCGCTTGAGCGAAAGACAAGCTTTCAATGGACAATTTCTAACAAGCTAGAACAAGCTAAATTCAGTCTTAAACAGATATAGTTAAAGTGTGGAATTCTATGCTATGGTTAAATAAATAAAAACAGGTGCTTCTTATAATGCGTTTATCACAACTTAGAGCCTTCGTATGGGAACTGTCTTCCCATCGTCTGGGAATTGTAGGTATCATGTTTTGTTCCTTGCATTTTGTGCTTCTTGCTGTGACGTGCTGGTTTCTTCTCCATGTTTTCTTTCACTATTTCAGTCACAATTCATTGGTGTGGGGCCAAGTGGAATTTGAACTCCGGTGCGTCGGATCGAATTTCGCTCGAGTTGCCGTTGAGCCTTACTTAAATATCCTGTAAGTTTATTCCTGCCCTTTTTAGTAACTTGTAATGTCAAGGATTCCCATAGGAAAGCGGAGAGGATACGGCAACTTTACCACAAATGCCGCATTACAGCCATTTCAAACAAACATCCTATATGGAAGCCAATATATTGTTTCTATTGGCGGCAAGCATGAACCGTGTACTGTATTCCTAGCTTACGTACTGAAACTTCGCAGTACGCAAGCTATGGTTTCATCAACTTCGAGATGTTTTGCTAGCCATGATGAAAACATCAACGTAGCGCAGTGCAGGCCGTGCAGTGTTTTGCAAAAAAAAGTTCTGGGTGGCGCTGCAACTATTATGGGCAGGCGTATTGCTTACCATCAGGCGAACGACCTACTTTTCTCGACATTTTGCTGTTCTACTCAGTTATAATTTACTTGGATTTTTTGTCTAGTACACTAGATTTAAAAAAAACTAACCATCAAATTATTGATACTACATAATATTGTTAAATTATTATGTAATTGAGAGACGAGACGAGCAGGTCGTTTGCCTGATGGTTAAGCAACGCGCCTGCCCATAACAGGAATAGCACCACTCAGCATTTGTTTTGCAAAATCCTGTTCGCTAGCTTTAGTGTCCTGGACACACAGTAAATTACCGTGCATTACTGTCAGCAATGCTTACTCACTTTATCACTTAATAAAATACCTAGTAATTAGCGCAAGCATAATGTGACTCCAAGTACAGTCAGCGAAATAAGTAACTGAACTTTTACTATCTTTTAATTGTCAATAAAACCGAAAATATACAAATTACATGCAATATTTTGCCATTTCCCTATTCGCACAAAATATTAACAGACTTTTTAAGTGCAACATTCTGTGAAATTAGACAAAAATTGAAGGAGTAGTCAATCAAAGATTCACAAATAGTCAGCTACTTTTGTCGCTGACCGAAACTAATTTCAAAAGATTGGTCACTGTCTTGCACAGCACTGTGGGTTCTAACTTCGTTCGTCAGTTAAATTACATTAGCAAATTGTGAAGTTAAATGCTGTGGGAATCGCTCATGGGAAATGAAGATGGATAGGTACCCATGGTGGAGTGATGCTCGACCTAATTTTATAAACACACAACATATAGATAGGCACACAAAGGGCTTAGATGCAGTGATTGGTAATTCAATATGATCGTTGTTGGGTCTAATAGGCTATTGTGACAGACTGTGGTGTGGTGGTTGGGTCGGTCTTATATGTCAACACCGTGGAGGTAGCAGGTTATATTCCCGCACTTGCTGCACAGAAAAAAGCGCACAAGTATTTGTCTGGGTGTTGTAGGACATATCTATGACGCATTCATATATTCATATATATGATTCTCTATGACGCGTCATAGAGAATACAAATTTTGCAGATGTCGTTTATTCATGAAGGAATCGACATGACCTCGAAGCAAGGAATTGCCAAGTTGTCATAGTGAATTATTACCCTGGTTGCGTACCGTCAGGTTTACGACTGTGAAGGTGTCGACTCTCCATAATTATTTAGAAAAAAAAAACTTATTTAGTTTGTTTAGTAGATACGTGTTCCTTGTTATTTAAATCTAAATCAAAATCGCTAGACAAGACTTCCTATTTTCAGTCCGGTGGGGGTTTGGTTCACCCTGGTGTCAGACTTTTTAGAGCGTCCGAACGCCTCTGACATGGCCTAAAAGTTGTTGTCCTTAGGCTTAACGTGCCCTCTGAAGTACGGTAGCGCTCAGATGAAAATACCACACAAACGGTCGCCTATCTGGCCAAGTGGTGACCGCTGCAAACTTTGCTTGACTTATCAGATCTGGCACGAACGGCTAGGCGAGCTACGCTACGAGTGCTCCTAAGTGTACTTCATTTGAACAAGCCCTCTTGTCATTAACTACCTAAAAAACTTCAACAAATACAAAAGTGAGAGAGTGAGTCCGTAATATCCTAATAAAGGTGTGTCTTCAACACGCCGGCGGGTGTAGTGGACCTCTAATGAGTTATAATAACTACCACCCAGAGAGACGCTACAGAGGTCAGCTGTTGTGGAGAGGGCTTGGATAAAAAGTTGCAAGTACCTACCATTTATAATAATAAAGTTAACTTATGCCACCATTTCCGTTTCATCGTCAAACCATTATTCATCGTCATTAGATACATTTGCTATCAATCAGAAAGAAAAAGAGAGAGATAAAAAGAGAGAAAGGGAGAAAGAGAAAAATTAAACAGGTGGTTTCATTGAAGCGATTTTTCTAACAAGCTACAGCTAAACTGGTAGCCGAAGACCTGGACTAAGGAGCATCAGCTACGCAATCACTAGATAGCCTTTGAGTTCTTCTTCTTACAGTATTCTTTAATTGTCCATGAGCATCCTCCCCTTTTTAAGCTAGCTGAAGACCTTGGGGTACGCCCGGGACAATCTACCACTTGGACCCGGCGGCGTCAATCACTTGGTGAATGTCACTATATGGTTCTTAGATAATGCCGGTGTTACACGATGTTTTTGTTCGCCATTCTTAAATACGAGTGTGTAGAAAAAGTTTTTTCACCATACGGTCCATTGATGCTCTCAACACCTGTACACAGTATTTTTTTGTGGATAACTCCTTTCGAGTTGTAGAGGAACCATGAACCAACTCCCACCCGTTGTAAGGAAAGCACCCTCAAAGGAAATATTCAAGAGATTGGTTCGAGAATTCTACCTTAGACAACTGAGTCACCCGTCAAATTGATCTTCATCTCCTTTTATATTTTTTTTATCTAAGTAAGTATATTTTATGTTATTATCAATAATTGGTATTTATTTACATATGTATTATGTATTCATTTCTATGTATTACCTATAGTATTGCATTATATATTACCTATTATTTAAAGTATTACGATATTTATTTTGTTTCCCTTTTAAGTATTTTTTGCTTTTGAAGTATCTTTCTTTTACCGTTACTGGATAACTAGAATACGTTTTAGCATTGAGTTCTCCTTTTGTACATTACTTAATTGTAATAGTGCAATAAAGGATAATATGTAAATAAAAAAATAAATATTTAAAAATCCGTCTCCATCCTTACCGCGTTCAAGCTTGCTCTGTACCACTGCTACGACTTCATTAGACCGCGTCAACCGTCCGGTCACGACGCCCGACGCGCGAGATGGTCGATTGGAGATCCATTCCACTGTGGATGTGTGCTATGGAAAGTATTACTAGGTGGTAGGTATCCCGTATGTGAGAGGCTGTCTTGGTTGATACCCCCGTTTTGCCAGTTATTCTACCGCCAAGCAGAAGTGCGCAAGCATTACTGTGCCAAAATTAAAATAAATAATAATAAATAACGCCCAACGATCACATACATAGATCCTGACTCCTAACTAGGATTTCCTGTATCTAGGAAACCAGAAACTATGAGGACCATGGTCTCACAACACGCAGACACGAAACAAATGCTTGTGCAAACCCGCAACCTCAGTGGTGTATGAGATTTGAGCCAACCCGCCCAACCACTACACCACAGAGGCTATCAAATCCTAGCTGTTACCAACATTAAACAAGACAGTGACAAATTTAAAAAAATATCTAAACATTGTCATCGAGTTGTGAGCTACCCTGAAAGTTTCAGCCGGATAGCTAATCGGGAAGTGCTCGAAATTGTGTTGCAAAATTCCACTCGGAACGATAGACAGACAATCAAGAAAGTGACCTAATAATAAACAAATTTGTCAAATCGGTCCAACCGTTCTCAAGTGATGCGATAACCAACAAACAGCATTTAATGTTTATTTATAGGTATAGATAGATTGCTAATGCTATACTGTTATTACGATTTTCATTACTTCGCCATAGCAGGATAATTATAAGCCCATGAGGAAATTGCGAAATGAACGCGAACTGATGACTTAATACGTACCTCTATTAGGAAAGCATTGTGGTCAGGATACAGTGATAGAATCGGCCGTGATATAATCGTTAGGCTTTGTAGGAGGCCTTCGGGCGGTCTAAAAACTCCAACACCAGGTTTCGCCACACGAGAGAAGTGATAGAATATTCTATAAATGTTATAAACATAATACAGTACGAAGATATCGTGAGGGAGCAAAATTTATGAACCCTGTGAAGTACGAGTATATATAGTGTGTCAGGTTTATTAAGTAATTTTTTTTGTATATATGTTAGTATTTAAGGTATATAACTTAAATACTAACGTATATACCTACAAAAATTAAAAAAATAGCAATTAATATTAAAAGGTACATACCTGAAATACTAACACATATACAAAAATTCTATGGGTTTCTGGTAATTTTACTTTGTTGTAATTTAACATTGCTGAAATAAATAAATAAATAGAACAAAGGCCATCCGTGTCTGTCTGTTTATTCGATAATTTCTAAATAGCTACGGATTTTGATGCGGTTTTCACCTGTAATATATTAAACTTATGAATTTTTTTACTAGGTACGAGTATGTAGCCTAAATAACCAATACTTGGGTGTCTACGACTACAAAACAAATAGTTAGGGATTTAGCTTCTAAGTATTATGATAATTATGGTTCCTCGTTCCCAAGATACAGTCCTCTGTTCTATCTTCAGTTCTTCTCTGTGTATCAATCAATATTGCAAAGACCTCCCTTCCATCTTTCATATACAACAATAAATAAGTTAGCATCAATTATATCAATATATAATTGATGCTAACTTATTTATTGTTGTATTTGAAAGATGGAAGGGAGGTCTTTGCCCCGCAGTTGGTCAATAATAAATAATAATACCTAAGTCTGAAACAAAAAATTATAAATATTATACAAAGTGAAGTTTTTGTTTTGAAAATAATATATCTTTATGATAGGACTTTAGGTATATTTACCATTAAGTGAGCCATTTCGCCATATTCTTTGTTTTTTTTACGACTTGGCTAAATCCGCTATTTCTTGCCATCCCAGTCCTCTACCTAATCATCAAACGCGCTAAGCTAGATAACGTTCGAGATGAGCGTGTCCAATTTTATGTTCCGTAACGACCGGGGTAAACACCGGGGGATACTTTCCACTATTTTACTGAGATGCATCGCTAATCTATTCTCTAGATAATTTCATGGCTGTTAAACTCTGTTTACTTCGATTAAAACACTAATTGATTTTTCAATAGGTGACGTGGAATTTCGTACTATCAATTATTCTGTGCCATAGGACGAGATAATATGGATGGATCTTGATGGAAAAACTATATATAACTCGTAATAGGTCTCTCGCATGCGGGACGTGGTCTGGGTTGGTACCACAGCTTTGCCAGTTATTCTGCCGCCAAGCAGTAGTACTGCAAAATTATTGTGTTCAGGTTTGAAGGGCATTGTAGCCTGCGAAATTACTAGTTATGACTTATTATAGACTTAATATCTGATGTCTCAGGGTGATTAGCGCAATGTAGTGCTACGTAGTGCTTTTTATGGTATTTAAAGTTCTGGGTGGCACTGATTGTTATGGGCAGGCGTGGCGCATCAGGCAAACTTGCTCGTCTCATCGCTCAGTTCTATACAAAAAATAACTATTCCTGCCACTCCGCTCCCATACTATTTTTGTCATAACTGCAAATGTTCATACATACATTAAAGTTCCAACCGGCTTCAAAATATTTTTGGTAGAGCCAACAGCGAAATTTCAGGTTGTACGAGCAAGGTCTTGTGAAAAACACAGACGCTGCTAAGGTGTTCCATTCCTTAGCTGCTCGCATTATGGAAGTTGAAGCGAAACGCTTTGTTCGGGCAGGAGGAATGTTACTATAAATGGATGCCGAGTTTCCGTACGTTTTCTCCAGCGGTTGCCGAGTACACGTTTGAAGAACGCTCGACAGACGCTAGTTTAGGGAAGGCCTAAGACTTTATCATCATCATCAGCCCGTAGTCGTCCACTGCTGGATATAGGCCTTGCCCAATGAACGCCACAGAGTCCAGTTTTGGCTCTTGTCATCCAGTTTCTGCCAGCGGCCTTACACAGGTTGTCGCTCCACCTGGCCGGTGAGCGTCCTACACTACGTTTGCCGGTCCGCGGTCTCCACTCAAGAACACGTCTACTTCAACGGCTATTCGTCCTTCGAGAGAACTAAAAGCTAGATAATAAATCAAAAGGTCACCACCTAAGCTGTTTCGTTCGCCCATAACTCCCTTGTTAAGCTTAAACAATCAATTACCAAATTATCTCCGTCCACATCACGAAACTAACTAATCATTATAAAGGCTTCGTTAAAGCTAATAGACAATTCTTAAGGCCCAGATAAGGGCTCTAATAGACGGTACAGAACTAACAGGTAAAATTACAGCGCCGGGACACCTTGGGTACTTAAACCCATTAAGGTTTTGCAGATCGTGCGCGTTCTAGGGTTAGGACCTTGGGGTATTCTAAAATGAGAAAACATTGTTTTCAGTAGAATATTTTATTATTTATTATATATATAAACGTCTACACTCATGTTGTGATTGTGTCGGATAACTCCGATCAGGTTTTGGACAGTTAGGATGTCCTTCTTCCGTGAGTTTACGCTTTGGATTCGCGGCGCAGACTCCCGAAACCTGACCGAAGTTATGCGACACAATCATAACGTGAGTGTAGCCATTTATATTTATAATGAATATTTCGATTTACGATAGTTTCCAAGCCTTATTATTAAATAGGCTTAACCCATTTAATTCAGCGTCATACGCGCGTTATCTGTTGTCGTGACGAATTCACGGATGGGTTAAGCTTGGGCCAATAGAAAACTTACTACTATTTTAAGGCAGCGTAAAATTGAATCGGTCCTGAATGTCTGCTCTACGTCACAGTTTATTACACTTGTTAATATTGTTATATTCTCAATTAACTAAACGAGCTCAAAAACTATACTACAAACGGGTAGGTAACAAAGTATACAACACCGGAATGGAACGAACTCGTGAGTAATCAATTGCAAGCACTATACCTAATCAAATCTACCTATATTAAAAAATAAATGCTGTTCGTTGGTAAGCGCATCTCTTGATAACGCCTAGACTGATTAGGTAATATTTATTTTTATTTTTATAATTTGTTTTTATGGATAGAATAACAAGTATACGTTTTATTAAACAAAAAAACCGACTTCAATGTATCTTCGAAGTCCAATGTCGAAATATCGATAAAAAAATTATGGGACCACTTCGTAGCTATACCACTGTAGCTATACCCAATGCAAAAAGAATTTTCCAAATCGGTTCATAAATGACGGAGTTCTGAGGTAACAAACATAAAAAAAACAATCGAATAGAGAAACTCCTCCTTTTTGGAAGTCGGTTAAAAATATGACAAGTTGTCCGTAAAAGTGGGAAAGTCGGGAAAAACCAGGCCTAGCGCACTCCGCACTGTAGGTACGAAGCTACAAGTACATAGCCAGACACCGACGGCGGGTCGCGCGTCGTTACACGTGCCGCGTGAGAAGAGATAAGAGCTATGCAATAGAAAGAGAGGCGTTCTGTAGGTTAATATGACTGGTAGGTATGCAGCGCTACGCGAGCTGAATTGAATTTTATTGCGTCATAGCAAGAGTCGCTATTTGTTTAAATTTCTTTGCGGAGTGATGCTTCTGTCCCTTAGTATTCTGAGGAAAAACAAAGTGGTTTCTCGCGCGGGTAAAAGCGCGGGGCGCAGTTAAGTAGGTAGGGTTCATATGTGACTCTGTAAAGTAACTATATATATATATATATATATATATATATATATATATATATATATATATATATATATATATATATATATATATATATATATATATATATATATATATATATATATATATATATAGTTACTTTAAAACCTAAATAAGTATAGTGATAAATTAAGTCTCTGTTGTATATATATTTGATCCTAGTCAAGGGGAAGAAACTGCCTACTGCAACACAGTGATTAACTAAAGCAGTGTGCAGGGTTTTCAACTTTATATTGTGCCTACCTTTACTATGAAATAAAGCTGAAGAAGCAACAATTCTAACGGGTCATCCTTTACTATTATATTTACCCATGGCGTCGCAGAATGCCGCCTCGTATTATCTGCGCAACTATCTGGCGAGCGCGAGGCGCGCAAGCCTCTAATTTGTAATTACGTCTGCAAGCTGCTTATTAAGTCATTACCTGCAACGCGAGTCTGTACGGTAATATTACTAACTTTCTGTTGGGACTAGAACTTTTGTCAACTTGTGCTTTTTACTAGCTTTGCCCGCGACCTGGCACGTGTTTTCATACTATGGCTTTAGTTCCTCATAGCTTTTTAGTGTTGGAGTAAAAAAATCTTATATAGTACAGGTGGCCTTATTTCTTTTCTCTGGTCCGTCTGGACTTCAATTTGAGTATGGGAAAAAAATGTGTAGACATGCTACCTTTTTTAGGGTTCCGTACCCAAAGGGTAAAATGGGACCTTATTATCCGCTATTATTTACTCCGCTGTCCGTCCGTCTGATTGTATGTCCGTCTGTTACCAGGATGTATCTCATGAACCGTGATAGTTAGACAGTTTGAAATTTTCACAGATATTGTATTTCTGTTGCTACAACAACAAATACTACAAAATAGAATAAAATAAATATTCAAGGGGGCTCCCATACAACAGACATATTTTTTTTGCCGTTTTTATAGATAATGGTACGGAACTCTTCGTGCGCGAGCCCGACTCGCACTTGGTCGGTTTTTTCAAATTCATGTTAACAAAGTCACAACTTGTAATATATTTTTATTTTGATTTGTATTGTGTTCATGACTATTAAAAGTGCATTTTAGTGCCTATTTAATAAATGATTTTTGACTTTGACTTTGGCCAAGTAATCAAAAAAAGTCTCTAGGTCCAGCAATTTAGGCTGTGTGTTGTGTGTCAGTCAGTCAGTGTGTCATAAATTATTATAAACTAGCTTTTTCTCGCGACTTCGTCCACGATGACCTCTCTAGTATATGAGCGCGCGTACTACGGAGAGGTCAAGCTGTATCTTCGTAGTCACGCAACCAATTTTGATAAACCTACCATAACCCTATAATATATAATAACCCAGACTAATAAATCATTGAATCATTTTAAGTAGGGACGAATGCTACCGAACCCAGAAAACTGCATCAAAATCCGTTCAGCAAGTTTCTGAGTCTATAGATAACAAATAAACAAACAGACACTCGCTCTAAAACGGTGAAGGAAAACATCGTGATGAAACACGCTTACGCGCTTTGGAGTGGTACGCTCTGGCCGTGGTTGTAATACCACCCACCGAACAAAGCCATGCCGTCAAGCGACCTAGTCGTGTTTCGGGATGTTCGGTGAACCATTGGGGAGACGGGTGTGAGCAGCCGCTCAACTGCCGTCTCTCTCTAGATCTATGTGCTCCATCTTAGGCCACATCATCGCTTCACATCTGGCGAGATAGTGGCCAAACATAGATCTATTAAGCGTAAAAAAAAGACAAAAATTCTAAATACCCGTTCAGTAAGCTCTAAATAGTCGACCGCAGATGATTTCTCAATAAAATCTTCAATGTACAGAATTGGCTCAGTTCCATTTATATAATAGTATAGATAAGTCTTGCGCTTTAGTGTTCTGTAGTTCAATCGATGTCGCACAAATAATATTCGAAGTAAGGTACCTAACTTCGCCATGGCATTACTAAGACTTATTATTAAGACTGTTTCACACTGTGTCTCGAAACAAATGCTTTAACCATTTAATTAAGCCAAAATGCAAAACAGCCGACCCGGGGCCAAGGGTAGTGGGTTCGATTTTCTGATTTACATTCAGGAATGCTGATTTTGCCAATTACCAGTGTTTATAAGAGATAGTTTATATGAGATTATCATGCAGCCTAGTCCTGTCATGCGGCGTTGCCTATATTATTGGGCATTATATTACTGGTGGTAGGTTTCTCGTATGCGAGAGGCCGTCTGGGTGGGTACCACAGCTTTGCCAGTTATTCGACCACCAAGCAGTAGTGCGCAAGCATTACTGTGTTCCGGTTTGAAGGGCATTGTAGCCAGCGAAATTACTGGGCATTATGAGACTCAACAGCTAATTGTCTCAGGGTGGGCCGCGCTAGATTTTGCAAAACAATGTTCTGGGTGGTGCTGTTATTGTTATGGGCTGGCGTATTGCTTACCATCAGGCAAACGACCAGCTCGTCTCGTGATTAAGTTACATAAAAAATAAAAAATAAATTAAATGGAGACCTATATTATCTGTCGCTTAGAATCTTTCATTTAAGAACAGTTAATTTGTCTTAAATGTCTGAAAAGTAATGAAAATTAACTCATATAATTCAAAAAGAATGCTATACCTATTTATAGTTAGTTTGATATGGTAAACCTGAAAGTGACCGAGAGAAAATGGTAACTTCCATAGTACAGTCAGCGACATAAGTAGCTGAACTTTTACAATCTTTCAATTGTCAATAACACCGCAAATATGCAAATTACATGTAAATTTTTGCCATTTCCCTATTCACACAAGATAGTAAAAGACTTTTTAAATGCAAACTTTAGTGACATTAGACAAATATTGAAGGTGTAGCTAATCAAAGATTCACAAATGTTCAGGTACTTTTGCCGCTGACTGTACAAGAGTTCATCTGGCATATCACAGACTAGGTTGCAATCTTGCCAAATCGGATTTCGGAAAAGAGAGTAAGTGAGATGAAAAAGAAAAAATTGAATAAAACTAATATTAGTTTAAAGAATACTTCATGTGAATAGTCAGGGGCAATTTATTATTTCCAAATACTTCTCAATATATTAAACTATTTTATCATTACAATTAAGCCTCAAAACGTTCGACACAAAATAAAGTAAAGTACTCACCTTATATCCTACCTTATTTTTAAGGATTACCACGCAACCGTAACGTAAAGAAGGCCGGCGCCGTCTTCGAATAATTAAAAAAGCGCGTGTAGTATTGAAATTTATTTAATTGATGTCAAATATTGGTACAGACACGGCAATTAGTTGTGGAGCCCGCCGTGACCCGACGACGCCGGCCAGACTACGGTTGACCGACTAGAGGACCACTGGTACTGGGATATTAGGTCACATTTTGGAATACTAGTAAACACTAGTTTGGAAAAAAAAATTAAATATAAATTTAAATTCATTTATTTAGGCAACAATACTGTTAATAAAATAAAAGTACCAGAGATCCATAAAACATATACCTTACAGACTAACATATATACAAATTATAAAAAACTGGAATAAGGATTAATCCTCTTCTGGATTTAACATCATGTGCCTACGTCTAGATAAGAGTGCAGATTTCTATAGATTTTTTAATAATAATAAATAAATAAGGGTAATTTCAGTGTGGCCTCTCTGAAGCGCCGGAACACTACGAGTATTCCCTCGGGCCAAAACTCGGGAACAAGGAACATCTCCATATATTTTGCAGGAAGCCGGGCCACGTAAGACTTAAAACTCGTCGTCCTCGTTGACTCCAGCCTCGACAGGTTCAGCCCCCCTAACCATATGTCCCTCAAGCGCCAATCGTATATCGTGTTGAGCTCAGATTAAGGCGTAGATTCACTGCGACAATGTCTTATGTTGCCATATATTGTCCCATTAAGTTTATCTTAACTCGTAGTCATCGTATTTTGGTATAATGAATGTGATTAATTCGATTTCTTGCCTGAATCGACAATAATTAGTCGGTATCTCATTAGTCGCAGTGAAGCTATACCTTAATTCGAGCTCAACACGATATACGATAGGCGCTTGAGGGACATATGGGTAGGGGGGCAGGTCCTGGACCCTTCCACTGCACCTCTCCTTGGTATACTTAATGATGTTGTCTCCCGACGTGCTCTAGGTAATTGAATGAGTGTCTAATTGAGATTCATTTTTTGCATTTATCGTAGACGTGCGTTCGATGACGTAAACCCGAGCGCTATAGCAAATTAGCCGCGGTTTCACCCGTAGTTTCCCGTGATGAAAAGTATTATTATGTCCTTCTCCAGGAACTAAAGAACGTACCAAATTGCATCAAAATCCGTATAAAAGCTTTTGTGTGATTGATTAACAAACATCTATCCATCCTTCCATCCTTACAAACTTTCGCATTTATAATATCAGTTGGATAGGACGATATGCTTTCTCAGACCAAATACTATGACACTATGCGCATGCGTTCCTCACTCATGGAACATCAGCATACCTAAAATAATATATCCGGGTAACTCCCAAATTTCCGCATTTCTGTACACTATGAAGAGTGTGCTCAGGAACTGCACAATATAATCCCTCCATCACCATTTCACCACCGGACAACAAGACGATCGGCACAACGCCACCCCTAAATGGTTAAAGTTCCCCTATCCAAATTAAGCGTTTGGCTCATCTTCTTAATACGTACAGCTAAGGAGTGGAACGCTCTGCCATCATCTGTGTTTCCTATTAAATACAACCTGAGTGTGTTCAAATCAAGAGTGAATAGATACTTACTAGGCAACCGTGCTTCACCTTCGACCACATCATCGCTTTCGATCAGGTGAGATCGTGGTCAAACGTTGGCCTAGTCTGACGTAAAAAAATGTTACAGTATACACAGCATTACTGCAAAAGTCCTCTGTATCAAATGAAATTAGATTTTGAAAAACAAAGATCTGGGTGATAGGCGCGGTGCTTAGACTACTTTTTCCTCCAGCTACCCAAGTCCACAGTTCTCCTATTTACCTAATGATGTGTTCTCGCTTAATGAAGAGTTTGCAATCAATTAGGCAATTATCGAGCACGTCCGGCTCGGTGGCCATTATTAGAATAAACAAATCCTTTTAAAGAGGCGCCACTGGCTTTTGGATATTACGTCAGGCAATGAAGGAAGTCAGATGGACAACCTACTTCAAAATATAATAAAATTGTTCTAAAAGGCCTTTGGTAAAGGGGAAAGTGCCCAGAACACTGGCCGCATTGTCGTGCTGAATGGCAATGCTGATTTAGGAGCATTGAACGACTACAGGCTGATAATGATGTGATGATTGTTCGTTCATGCATGAAAAGTAACTCCGATGCGGGACTAATGTGCTATGGCTCAACCTGCAACCAAAAAGAGGCCAAACCATAAAGAGGCTGTTTTTACACTACATGCATTTGGTATAGTGTAACTATTTTGCCGATAGATCTGTGTATAGGTGTCTAGCATGCCGACACAACCGGGAAGCCCATTCTCTTACCGCCATTCAGCAAGATGTAGCCAATTTACAGCTGTCTGTATCAGCCTCGACGGATCACATCATAGCTAGTGAATCCCCGACTAGTACCGAGAATACCGAGATTCAGTACAGAGGTGGTAGGCTCCGGTAAGATGTTACCAATTTCAGTCTGGCTTGCTCTATTGTATTATATAGCCGTAGTATGTTGTGTAAAGCATGGATGTTAGTTTGTTGGTAGTTGATCGTTTAAAAGAAGCCTTTGACATGATAATTACTCCATCAGTGGCAAAACCTTTTTTTTATGTAACTGAATGACAGGACGATCTAGCCGTTTACCTGATGGTAAGCAATACACCAGCCCATAACAATAACAGCACCACCCAGAACTTTGTTTTGCAAAATCTTGCATGGCGCTGCACTGCGCTCGTCACCCTGAGACAATTAGCTTTTGAGTCTCATAATGCCCAGTAATTTCGCTGGCTACAATGCCCTTCAAACCGGAACACAGTAATGCTTGCGCACTACTGCTTAGCGGCTGAATAACTGGCAAAGCGGTGGTACCTACCCAGACGGCCTCTCGCATACGAGAAACCTACTCGTACCACCAGTAGATAAATCCTTTATCTTATTTCCCACGGAAATGAGGAAAGCCAAGCAAACCCGCGGGTCGAAAAGCACGTCATAAATACCAAACAAAGCAAACACACAGCTAGGTGTGTCACCGCGCACAGAAGTAGCCAAGTGCCGGGCGCCGATAGACAAACAGACAAACACGGTGCCGCCGCCTTTGTGGTGCCGCCGCCGCAGACGAATTAGCCGGTCTTTGTTTATACTTACCGGATTGCACTTGAGCGTAAGAGGCTTCGCTTTTACTAAAGGTAGAAAACATATAACTTGGTAGCTTAGAGTTCCACTGCACCGGTGCGACCTCCGACGGATAGTAAAGTAGCTGACACTAGCTATCCTGATGAACTAAGAACCTGCACCCCGCTCACCACCCGCACTGCCTCGCACCCAGAGCAGACCGGTCGCTGGCTACCAGGATTTGTGCTGAACGCTTCACAGTTTTGTCACATTTGTTTTTACTTCGTAACTCCAGAGAAAATGTAAGCAGAAATACACTTCCAGATTTTTAATACTATAATCGATAAGCATTAGTTAACCCCGAAATTTCGAAAGGTAAACCGATAATAACCTTTATAATTAACCATCAAGCATCTAACTGACATTCCCTTTTTAACCACAGGAATGCTTACAGCTGTCGCCAATTTTCTTCAATTTCACAAACTATTCGATGACCACTTCAAACCGAAAGGAATCGCATCGAAGGACTGCTCATTAAATTTACCAAAAAAGTACAATGCCCCGTGCCTTGCCCACCTTTTCATGAACACCTGCTTTCGACAGAGATGGCTAATTCGTTTTCTATTGCGCAAAAAGAAATAAAACCATTTAAGATTTCTTAAAACCTATTACAATGTACAAAGACCACCTTGAAGCGAAACCAAAACAGCTTTTGTGGTCGGAGAATCAATTGTAAGTGAACATAAATTTTGTTTCAATACTACTTTAACTTAAGTTATAGCCTTTCATATTAAAGTTATTGAATAGATCTTATGAATATTTGATAGTTTACGAATTTGACCGTTAGTTGGTATTAGATTGATAATAATACGGTGGCTATTAGTTATTTTATATGCTATTAAAATTGCAGTTTCCGATGGCATCTTAAATTTTATGTTAGTACCACTAAGCGTTTAAATAATAATATCTATTATTATTTATTACCTATCTATTGCGGATATAGGAGAGCGAGTGTGGCTCAGTGAGAACATGTGCTATTTTCGATCCGACGCACCCGAATTCGAATCCCGCTGGCCCCGCACCACTGACTTTCTCAAGTTATGTGCGGATCTAACACCCGCTCTAAAAACGGTAAAAGAAAACATTGTGAGGAAATCAGCGTGTCCTAGAATTAATCACAAAAAATTAAGGACATGTGACATCCACCAACACGCACTGGGGCAGCGCGGCGGATTATGGCCCATAATACTCTCTCTATGAGAGACGGCGTGTGGGCTCTCGCCCAGGAGTGGGAACGTGATGAGCTGATGATGATGACCTATCTATTAATCTACAAATCAGGTATAATATTCAACTAGAGAGTAGACTCCTGGTTCTAGTTTTTCTATGCAAAGCATCTCTATCTCAATCCTAACTATCCTTACTAATATTATAAACGCGAAAGTTTGTATGTATGGATGAATCTTTGTTACTCTTTCACGCAAAAACTACCGAACCGATTTTGATGAAATTACTTTAGGAGTTGGAACAGCACATAGGCTACTTTTTATCCCGGGAGACTGCGGGTAAAACCGCGGGGCGCAGCTAGTAGTTAAAGACAAGGGGTATGCGTATAAAATGCAGAAGCTACAAAATTTCAAACCTCCTTTAATAGCGTAAGTTTCCCTACAAGTAGGTAGTCATTTATGGTCTAATTTACCTCCGAACACATCTTTTGAATGTGATTGTAACTTTCATTGACAGTTAACAATAGATATCTCCAAGACAATTCGGAGACTGTATCCATTTTAGACCGATCCTAACCGTAAAATTCTCGACAGAGCATCTGTTCATCATTAACAATGGCCTGTTCTTCCGATGTCCTTCAGTTCAACGCACACCTTCACAGCTTAGAACCTTGTCAAAGCAAAGTATACTGCACTTACTGTGGTGTTTAGTCACTAAGCGCGATTCCCAATACGATTTCCTAAGTCTTCAAACTAAATACTCTAAATAAACTTATAAGTTATTTAGAAAGAAAATACTCCTGCTTTTATATCAAGCATATTATGTAGAGCCATGTTGCGGTTTGTTATACCTAATAAAATATCAACAGTTTTTATTGAGAAAAGGTTCGATAGTTAGCAGGTTTAAAAAGTTCATTAATGGTCCATGGGCGTGAAATACGATGTTTTTCTGTCATATTTTAAAGATTCAACCATGAAGTTGGCGCCATGTGGTGAGCCCGAGATGAGCTTTTGATTGACCGCTTACGTAGTATATGCGTGACTGCAGATGCTGCAACCTTGCAGAGAAGAACAACAACGACAAACAAATCTTATGCATAAAAATTAAAGAGCGAAAAAAATAATAAAAATAATAATAAATTAACTTATTTTTTAATTTATTTTTATTTAAGGGCTCTAAGGGCATTTAATGAAAATAATAGTAATTTGATGACTAATGATGACTCATAAGGAATTTCATCTGAAAAAATGGTACCATGACCTAAAGAATGCATCCGCATTAATTAGATTAGGTAAAACACAAAACTACGAATATAAATTTGATTTGCCTTACTTCTCAAATGCATAATTATTTTACACCTATATAAGATAAATAGATACATAAACACTTTTTGAGCACGTTGTATTAGATACATTAAAAACATTTGAAAGTTTGAAAGCGTGACAAGCGGCCTTATTGCTTAAAGCGATCTATCCCAGACAACTTTTGACTTTGGTTGGGAAGGTTAGTCATTCCCATCGATACCTATAACTGATCTAAAATAAATGTCATTTATCCGCAGCAGGTACTTCTGCAATTTTAGCATATACTAGGCCAAGGATGGTCAGCGAGAGACGCAGCGGCGTTTGTACAAATAACCGTAACAACTATACAATGGGGAATTTGTTTCTAATGGAGCAAGCACCATGCACGCCCCTTCTTATTTTGTTAGAGAACTGCAATGTGTAAGACGAACGGCAACGTGCCACCTTTATATGGTGAATATTCCTCCTGCGCGCGCTAAGCGCTTCGCTTCCACTTTCATTATGCGCACCGCTAACGAGTGGAACTCCCTGCCGGAGTCACTCTTTCCCGATACTTAGGTATAATCTAGGAATCTTCAAATCTCGAGTGAATAGGTACTATCTTGGCAAGCGTGCTACATCGTCGACCGCTACGTCGCTTACCATCAGGTGAGATAGTGGCCAAACGCAAGCCAATAATGTATAAAAAAAAGCCGTTGATAGGGAAGATCTTATATCTTTACTCGTGGTAGGTCTCTCGTATGTGCGAGGCCGTCTGCGTAAGTACCACAGCTTTGCCAATTATTCTGGCGCCAAGCTGTAGTGCGCAAGCATTACTGTGTTCCGGTTCGAAGGGCATTGTAGCCAGCAAAATTACTGGGCATATAAGACAACAGTAGTGCGCAAGCATTACTGTGTTCCGGTTTGAAGGGCGTGCTTGCGCACTGCTTGGCGGCTGAATAACTGGCAAAGCGGTGGTACCCACCAAGACGGCCTCTCGCATACGAGAAACCTACTACCAGCACCTTACATTCTAATATGGTGTTTGTTTAGTTGAAACATTCAATGTTCTATAATCAAGTCGTCAAAAGCCGCCTAGCTGATGTTGCTAGTCTAAAATAAATAATTATATTTTTCCTTTTCTAATGATTTGTAAGTTCCAGTTCAAACAACACACAGCCTTGTTAAGCATTCTGAAACTACTCAAAATAAAAACGAAGAGCCTTTGATATCAGCTTAAAATATAAATAAATCCTTTAGTAGAGTCCATAGACATACAAAGACACTCCAGAACCCTGTCTGAATAAGTAATATAAATCTTTATTCTGAAGTCAAAGGATAATGAAAAGATATTTATTGTGAAAATGTACAGACTCTACATGTAGACAGCTCTACCCATGAGATGGACAAAGGTAACAAGAATGCTTTCAAGTTTCAATCACATATTTCTTTGACGTAGAGTTTTCTACTGGAATTACGTAGGAAAGGCGTTTTTAATGATATCTTGCGTAGGAAGTTGTTGTCCTTGTATAGGTACCCTCTTATTTATAGTCGGTTTCTCGATTGTTCCTCGGATATGGACTTTCTTTAATACGTATCTTTTTAAATTCCATAATGTAATGCCGGTCTTATCAGCAGTTGGTCTGACACCATAATTAATTTGTGTAAGCGCCACCCTTGCCCATAACAATTTGCAGTGCCAACCGACAGAACAGAACTTTTAATACCATTAAAAGCACTGCCAGGTCCAGGACCTGAATCAGTCGGAGTCAACGAGGACTACGAGTTTTCGACGTGGTCCGGCTTCCTGCAAAATTGAAGGAAATGTTCCTGGTTCCCGAATTTTGGCCCAAGGGAATATAGTGTTCCGATACAGAGAGGCTACACCAAAATGCCTATCCTAGTGTCTAGTGTATATTAGTTTTTTAATAATTTGTATAATATATGTTGTGTGTGTATGAAGGTATATATTTTATGGGCCTCTGGTACTTTTATGTTGTTAACTGTATTATTGCCTAAAATAAATGAATTTATTATTATTATTTTATTATTGCGTAGAACTGCATTGCGCTCATCACTCCGAGACATCATATATTAAGTCTCATATGCCCAGTAATTTTGCTGGCTAGAATTCCCTTCAAAACGGAACACAATAACGCTTGCGCACTACAACTTGACGCCGCATTACGCAGACGGCCTCCCGTACTGGGAGACCTACCACGAGATCTATAATCATCTGCAACACCAGAGACATTGCTGATGTGTGGTTTGACCATTTAAGGCCCTTTTCACCCTTCTTGATGGACTTCAAAACTGACAAACATTGTAGTTTTTTTGCGTTTCCAAGATGGCGGAGCGAAGAAGCCATTTTGCATTCGAAATGTTAATTGGGCCGATAAGAGCTGCTCCGCGAATATTTTAGCAGCGCTAAAACTTTTATCTTGCGCCGATTAAAATACCGTTTCGAAATCGAACAAATGACTCACTGTATTAGTTTAACAGTGACTAAGGTCGTGTGACATTTCGATTAATATTGATAAGGTTGTAAAACCAGTAGTTCTACGCGAACTGGACCTTGCAACCTTCTGCAAACATCTTTGCAACTTGCAACCCCTTAACCTATTTTTTAGTGACAACGAATTTTACGGTTTTATATTAGTAGCGATTGCATGTGTCTCTGAATTTCCTTGAACTTGTAGGAAAACAAAGTAGTGGATGACATTGCATCTGTTATGGGCAGGCGTTATACTTACCATCAGGTGAACGACGTGATTGTCTCATCATTCAATTTCATAAAAAAATATATATATCTATATATCCATAAAAAAATTAAGAAACATGCGATAGGTAAACATGAGTAAATAGTGGACATATCAGCCAATAATATTTTTTAAATAAATTGAATCGCTTTGTAAAGCGATCAACTACTGACTTACACTATGAATGGTGTCTTTTTGCTGGACCACGCCTGCGCAGTAGAACGACACCTTTTGTTATGTCACTGTCAACGTCCAAAATGGCGGGAAACAATAGGTGGGTAGGTTTTGTTGCTATTAGGCTTAGATGAATCGTGTTTGGAATAAATAAATATGAATTGGGTTAATGATTACGATTTCTTTAATAAAATTGATCCTACTATTGATGTATCGGACCTTTGCGATAACGGGAGTAGGTAGGTAGGTAATATCTGTCGGAGAGATATGATAAAACAGAGATTTGGTCAAATCACGGATATATTATTTCACTTATTGTTCAAATCACTAGATGTTTTTTAGGGAAATGATAGAATCGTGTTATTACTTTAACATCCTCCGTGATTTGGTCAAATCACTTAGGGCATTGACAAATCTTTGTTTTTATTATATCTCTGCGACATATCTACAGATCGGCAAGAGAGATCTTGCATAGAGTGTGACTTAAAATTCTACTTTTGATTATGAGCCTACAAAGGAAACCTTACTAATATGGATGAGGTTTAGTGACGGGGCTACATTAAACGTCGCGGAGTTATATTGAACATTCAATTCATTCAATTCATTTATTATATTTCAGTCATAAAAACCATATGAAAACCATAATAATATTGAAATAATAAAAAAATAAATGAAATAAAATGAAATATCAAAATAATATACAATGGAATTCAATCAATCAGAAATTCTTTATTTAATTTTGTCGTCACAGACGCACTTATGAACGTCAATTATTACAATGACTCTACCACCGTATCGGAAAAAGAACCACTACTCAGAAGATACGGCAAGAAACTGAGGGGCATATTTTTTAGAACTTTTGTTACAATATTTTGTTTGTTTTTGACAATATTATTTTTCTTATGTGCCAGTTGGCTACTTGGCAGAAGCGAAATGTTCCATGCATCTTTGTCTTCTATGTAATTACTAACTGCATAGTATGCTTTTTTCATTAGAATATTTTTCACACTCAATCTGAATCTACTTTCTGTGAGCTCCGTTATACATTTTGGAATTTTATTGTAAAAACGTACACAATTGCCCATGAAGGACTTATTCGTTTTACTCAGTCTAAACCTAGGTACTGCAATTCTATCCTTATTTCTAGTGTTTATGTTGTGGTGGTCACTATTCACCTTGAATTTGTGCAGATTTTTACGAACATACATTATATTTTCATAAATATACAGAGAAGGTAAAGTTAATACATTAATTTGTTTAAAGACTTCTCTTAATGATTCGCGAGGACCCAACTCATAAATAGCGCGAACCGCCCGCTTTTATAAAATAGAAATAGCTTCTATATTGGTCTTCTCAAATAAATAAATAAATAAATAAATATCCGCGGAATTAAATAAGATTAAAATAAAATAAGTCAAACAAAAAATATTAAAATTAGTCAAACTTGTCTCATCAAAATCTTCATCCATTTGTCTTGGATGGGACAATCTGGACGAGAGACAATCATCTGTAGGATACTGTTGGTTTTACGCCGATGCTTTAAATAACGAAAGAAAATTTCGGCACTCGACTTGTGACCAACTTCGCTCAAATGGGCAGAGCTCTTCCCGCGCCTAGGGGATTTTGGAACATCGACTTAGCAGTTATACCAAATTTTGTAATGCGTGCGGGTTAAAGCCAGCCGGTGATCGTATATTTTCTATCCAAAAAAATCTTTATGTCTATTTCGTATTGATTTAAATTTAAATGATAAATTAGAGAAGAGTTTTTAATTTCCATTCTATATATACTAAATAGGTAGGTACTTTTAACTCTTTTCACAATAAAAAACCTTCCTCGATATTTCAATTTCCATGTTTAAAATAGACATGAAAATGACAAATGTATGTTATTAACGCGTTACGCTATATCATGCTTCTTTTTTTTTACATTCCATAAATGCCAGCACACACCTGCGATCTATTAACACGAATGTCAAAATAGAATCTAAATTCAAACTGCTTCAAACAGAGCAAATTAACCAAATACATCATTAGAAATTCTAATATTTCTAATGCCACCAGTATTTCTTGGTCTGTCTCGTTCATTACTAATTCAATTTGGTTGTCGTAAGTGTTTGGTTTTTGTTCGCTTATAACTTAAGAATTACTGAGCCAATTCCTATTTCATTTTCAACAAACTATAAATACAGTATTTGGATATGTTTTGAAATATACACCATTACATTGTGATTAATAAGAGCCGAGTAGTAAAGGTTTTAGTGAGTGTAGATCTCAAGCGTTGTTCCAAACGATTATCAAATGACTTTTGGTATGCCAGAGCTCTCACTAAATTGGTGACGTAATGTCACATAATTGCTAGTGTTGTACTAATATTGTCCGTTACTGTGCTTTAAACTATCGATATTGATTGATTTGAGATTGATGTGATAAAGTTGTTTATAAGTATAAATAGTAAGTTTATAATTTTTAGGTAGATACACTATATAGGTATATATACAAACAAACTTTCGGGATGGTGCTGCAACTGTGGGCAAGAGTTTACCATCAGATGACCGACCTGCGCCCTAATTCACTATAACAACTTGGTGATTCCTTGCTTATTAATGAAGGAATCGACAGAAATCCGAATGACGAAGGAAGACCATTATTTTGTAACAATTTTGTAAACAACTTTTAATGAAATTGAAAATTTTAAACATACTATTTCCTTCTGGTAATAGTATATATAAAACGAGGGCTGATCGATTGCTTTATTTATTTATTTATGTAATATATCGCCAACATAATGTACACTGTTACAAAGAATTATATAAAATCACAAATACAAAATAGAAAGAAGACTTATGTAATATTCTTTCTTGAATAAAAAAATGAAAATGTAGATATTTAATCGCGTATGTCTATCGATACGCTTCCCTCCCTAGTTAATCATTACCAAATGGCATAGACAATTTGTAACATCATAACTAGTCTCACGTTACATGACTCATAAAAAAATTAAGAGTTCGTTCATAAATCATATTTTTTTGGCGCCAAAAAACAAGTAACGGCGAACTTCGTGTTAATTGACGTGTTCCTGGTTACATTAGTGTGGGCACAGTGGAAAACAAACAGTATAACATCTTTAGACAATTCAATTCACTACACTTGTACAGCACCTAATGAACGCTGTGCAGTGACTTTGTTCAGGCTTCGCGCAGGATTTTGCTAAACAAAGTTTTGGATGGTTTTATTTTTGTTATGGGCTAGCGTATTGCTAACCATCAGTCAAACGACCAGCTCGTCTCGTCATCCAGTTACATAAAAAAAATACACAAATTTCTATCTATTTTGTGCTACATGCGTAGGCAAATGATACAATTTGCGGACTCAGCCGGCGGTTCCAGTGACTTTCTCATGTAGCGATAAGATACGTGCTGCATATACGTCTGGAGCTCTTGATTTAGGCCGAGTCTTTACTAGCATGGTGTACAAACGCCTTAAAAAACATATTTTAAATTAATTCTCCTAATATAATAGGTAATAATTTTATTTAGGACAGCCTCTGTGGTGTAGTGATTGGGCAGGTTTGCTAAAATTTCAAAGTCAAAGTCAAAGTCAAAATCTCTTTATTCATGTTTGGCATCACAGACGCACTTATAAACGTTAAATTATCACAAGACTCTACCACCGTATCGGAAAAAGAACCACTACTCAGAAGATACGGCAAGAAACTGATGGGCATATTTTTTAGACATTTTGTTACATTTTTGTTGTCTCTACAATGTTATTTTTCTTATGTACCAGTTGGCTACTTTGCAGAGGTGGAATGCTCCAAGTATATTTGTCTTCTATGTAATTACGAACAGTATAGTATGTTTTTCTCATTAGAACAGTCTTAACGCGTAATTTGAATTTACTTCTCTCATACTCCACTTGGACTTTCAAGTTTAGTTTTCAAGTAAGCGGGTCGTTGATAAAGGCAGAATTACACTCACACTAATATAATAAATGCGAAACTTTGTATGTGTGTCAGTGTGTAAGTGTTCGTTCCTTCTTCACGCTGCAACGGCTAAACGGATTTGAATGAAATTTGTTATGAAGATAGCTTATACCCTAAATTAACATATAAGTACACTTTTTATCTCGAGAAACCGCGAGGCGGAGCTAGTATTTATATTTGTATGATTCGCAACTTGTGAGATTGTTTACTGTTTATATTGTCACAGTAAAGTTTCGAGTATACTCATCAGTGCATAGAGATGCTGTTAATTACGAGACGTGCTCATTCATTACTCGGGATATATGTAATGTACCTATTAAGGATACAGATGTGTGATTTGCAGCTTTATAATTGAGTAATTCTATAATCTAAAAAAAGGATTCTGTGACACACTCGTGCTCGTAGCCTTATTTGCTTTTATTTGTATAGGTACATATCTTTTATATTATAAATGTGAAAGTTTGTAAGGACGGACGGATTGATGGACGGATGAATGGATATTTGTTACACGCAAAAACTAGTAATTTAATTTTGATAAAATTCGGTGCGTAGATACATAAGGTCCTGGACTTAGGAAATTATTTATCCTGGAAAACAGCGAGTGAAACCGAGAAGAGCGACTAGTATGAAATAAAAAGCAAGAAAGACTACGACTGCAATGAGTTTAATACATAAATACTTTTTTTATACGTTTTTCTTTTTATTACTTTGACCAGTTTGCCGTCCCGCGCCAGCGTACCTAATGGTACTACCAAAGGGGCGTCTTCTATGGCAGGAGTTAGCGCAAAACTGACTAAAGCGGCGTCTTCAATGGCAGGAGTTGGCGCAAGCGGCAAAACTGACCAAAGTGGCTTGTCTATGGCAAGAGTTGGCGCAAGGCTGACCAAAGGGGCGTCTTCTATGGCAGGAGTTAGCGCTAGACTGACTAAAGCGGCGTCTTCAATGGCAGGAGTAGGCGCAAGCGACAAAACTGACCAAAGTGGCGTCTTCTATGATAGGAGTTGGTGCAAGATTGACCAAAGTGGCGACTTCTATGGAAGCAGTTGGTGCAAGACTGACCACAGTGGCATCTTCTACGGCAAGAGTTGGCAAGATTAACAAAATTAATGTTTCTTTGGTGGACTTAAATGGGAAACTCAAAAGTAAAATAATTGGTTTTTCTTACAATTTTATTCACTTAGGTACCTATTTAGTGGCAAAATTTAAATGAACTTGAAATAATCATCTAACCCTCGTCCCTCATAAATATTTTTTGCGGCCAAATTCCTCCTAACCTCAAAGTATGCGTTTAAATCATATTTCAAAATTCCACAAATGTTTCCCGGCTATTCCGATTCCATATTTGGACCGTTAACCAAAATTCCATATCATTTGTATGGTAAAAGAAATTTTAAGATTATCCTAGGGTTGGCACCAAATGTCAATTATTTACGCGAAAATATATTTTTATCGATATAAAAATATAAAAAATAGCGAGAGTGGCTCAGTCAGAGCACGTGCGACATCCGATCCGACTCACCCGAGTTCGAATCCCCCTGGCCTCGCACCACTGACTGTGCAGATTTAACATTCGCTCTAACAATGGTGAAGGAAAACATCGTGAGAAAACCAGCATGTCCAAAAATCAAACACAAAAATTCTAGGACATGTGACATTCACCAATTAACCCACACTGGACCAGCGGATTATGGCCCTTACTCTGTCTATGAGAAAAACCCGTGTCCCAGGAGTGAGAACGTGAAGGCTGATAATGATGACATCTTTATAAATGTGAATATTTTATCAATAAATACAGCGCCATCTACCTATGTCTTAGGACACAAAAGCATCCCTTGTAACAATTCGAAATAAAGGCATTTGTTCACGATGCAAGTAAAAATGCTGACAGCGGGCTATATCCACAAACATCTGTCTATTTTGTGCTACAAGCGTGGGTTGCAAATGTTGCTACAATTGCGGTTTCAGTGACTTACGTAATACGTCTGCAGTTCTTGATTGAGGCGGCGTCTTTACTAGCACCGTGTACAAACGCCTTAAAAATCTATTTTTAATACGTAATAATTGATATACAACGGGTAAACTAACGGTTACGTCGAAATTACTCCGACCAGGTATCGGACATTTTAGGAATCACGAAATTTCAAAATCTAATAATAATACCACAGAATACTAAGGGACAGAAGCATCACTCCGCAAAGAAATTTAAACAAATAGCGACTCTTGCTATGACGCAATAAAATTCAATTCAGCTCGCGTAGCGCTGCATACCCATAGGTAGGTTAATATGATATGATATGCTGGTATATATATACCAGCATATCATATCATATTAACCTACCTACAGAGCGCTTCTCTTTCTATCGCATAGCTCTTATCTCTTCTGACGCGGCACGTGTAACGACGCCGCCGACCCGCCGTCGGTGTCCGGCTATGTACTTGTAGCTTCGTACCTACAGTGCGGAGTGCGCTAGGCCGGGTAATACTTAGGTATAATATGTTAGCTCATGTACTTTTATTTTTCTTGTAAACGGTACACGAGTAATATACCTACTATAATGTGTGCTCAATATACATATGTAGATATCTATACTTAATCGCGGTTGGTAACCCTAAACATGTGGTCTAAATTTGTTGCCATATAGAAAAAAAAATTACTAATTGGTGGTAATGGGAACCCGGATGTTAAAAAACCCTAAAATCATTAGTTATGACAACTAATTATGATTTCATTTTTTTTAATATTGCTTTTAGTTTAATATAATTGATTTTGACGTAACTTTCATATTAGTTCTCATTCCTCAAGGGTTGGCTGGAACAAAATTCTGCTTAGGGTTAAAGTCACCTTTGTACATGTAGTACTTTATAATCCACGATGTAAATGTTTTTAACAGTGTACCTACTAAAGAATAGATGTAGTACTCTGTCTCCATTTCTCTGGTACTAATGAACTTATTAGATTAAATCCTTACAAATATTATAAATGCGAAACTTTGTATGTATGGATGGATCTTTGTTACTCTTTCACGCAAAAACTACCGAACCGATTTTGATGAAATTTAGAATGTAGGTACCTAGTTTAGGACTTGGAATTGCACATAGGCTACTTTTTATCCCGGGAAACCGCGGGTGGAACCGCATGGCGCAGCTAGTTGTTGCAATACAATCATCGAGAGCCATATGTCTAGACAAACCTAACCTAAGTTTTAAGACGTTACTAACCATACACGTTAAATGAAATGTTTGTTTCAATATATAAAAAAAAGAATGTAGGCACGGTAATGCGGAAGTGGATTTTATTAACCTCTAAATTTAATAAGGTATTTTGTTTTTGTGTAACTGGACCAGTATACCTACATTACCTACTTACCACTACCGTTTTTAATTAGGGAAACTGGTCCTTGGACAAATTTTGATTAGGAGCACTAGGTATACCTATATGCCAAGAATTAATTATTAAGCTAACTTTACATTTGATTATCCTTTATAAGTCCCGTTTAAGGGACTCTACCTTGGTAAAGTCTAGAACATTAATTTGGACTTTTAATAGAATTCACAGAAGTACTTAACAACTTTTTACTTAACAAGCGCTACATAATTTTCCCAAATTATGAATTTATACACCTATGTTGTCTTAACGTTTTGAAAAGAAGTCGTATTTTTATGTAACTGAATGACGAGACGAGCTGGTCGTTTGCCTGATGGTAAACAATACGCCAGCCCATAGCAATAACAGCAACACCCAGAACTTTGTTTTGCAAAATCCTGCGCGGCACTGCACTGCACTCGTTACCCTGAGACAATTAGCTGTTGAGTCTCATAATGCCCGGTAATTTCGCTGGCTACAATGCCCTTCAAACCGGAACACAGAAATGCTTGCGCACTACTGCTTGGCGGTTGAATAACTGGCAAAGCGGTGGTACCCACTCAGACGGCCTCTCGCATACGAGAAACCTACCACCAGGTGAAAAAAACCTGAAACAAAAAACTGAAATGAAAAAGGGAAATTTAGAGTAACTGTATAAATTACGTTTAATTCTTAAAAATACTCTTTATAGATTATTTTAGAAATAAAATACTATTGTCTATAACCAATAGAACCCCTATCAAACTCTAAACCGTTCACAAAGCCAAGTTGCCAAAGATCACCCAACAATAGACACCAGCCCCCGTACCCATATGTCCCTCAAGCGCCAATCGTATAACGTGTTGAGCTCAGTTTAGGGTATAGATTCACTGCGACAATATTTTGGGTCGCCTTTTATTGTCCCATTAAGTTTATCTCAACTTGTAGTTAACATATTTTGGTATAAATGAATGAGATTAATTCGATTTTTTGCCTGAATCGACAATAATTAGACTGTATCTTATTAGTCGCAGTGAAGCTATACCTTAATTCGACCTCAACACGATATACGATTGGCGCTTGAGGGACATATGGGTAGGGGGGTGATGTTTATCCAAAATCAATACCTACACCCGTCGCCTCCATAATAGATTCGTATTAATATCGCGTCTTCCTCATTCATCTAATAAGGAAAACCAAGAACCCAACCGCAAATCCTCGCAAACACACAAAAAGAGACTTTATTACCTTGCAATAAAACTTATAGAGGCGGAAAGGGGATATAAATCGACATATACCATTTTTCTTCGCACCCTACGCAATTAACAGTCTCCCTTTCGAATACTAAACACCTATTTAGTACCAACTATCGTTAAACAAGGACGCAAATACAAGAATGTGCGACGCGTGAATGAGAGAGAATATGGGGGTAATAGATATCACCCCAAGTTTTCACGGCTATAACGTTAGGGCGGTGGCAGACGCGCGGAATATTGTGATGTCCCCGTGTTATGTCCCCTTGTTAGTTTATTTTAGGAGAATCCGGGTGTGAAGTGATAGGAACTCGTCTGTGTCTAATGTAGTTAAAGATGTTTAAAAGGGTCTATTAAATCTATCTAAATGGGGATAAGTGGTATGAAAAAACGTTCGGTGGGGACCAAAATAACATGGAAGCCGTTAGAAGCGTTTAGAAAGATGAATGTTGGCTATTAGTTTCAAATGTTATTTACTACTTAATGTCACTTTTTGTGGTGATCTTTTGGTAGAGTTGACTATTCTCTTTCATAATTTATAATTCAGTTTTGTATAAATAGGACCCGCTAAAATCAATCTAACGAGTCCATTCTAAATGGTTTATTAATTAGTGCGGCCATTAAAAATAACATTATTCATATTTTGTTTATAAACGTACCTACTTAGATATTAAAAAAAAGTGATTATAAATCATTTGCGTCATATATAACTATTTATTTAATTATAATTGATTGAGGTATGATATCAGCAGCTACAAATATAGAGTAATGCAAACAAAACGGTGATCAAGGTCCTATCGTTTCGGAATTATTTATTTTTCCTATTATTTACTTACACTTTAGATATGCAGTGTTAAATTATAATTTATTTAGAGTTTAATTTTATTATACTTTAATTAAAATAATTAAGTGTGTTAAAAATACCAAGTATGTAGGTAACCGTCTACCTACTATTTCTACATAATATTCAGACGAGACAAACATTTAAGATAATTCTGAGAAATGGCCAACCTAAATATAACAAGGTAACGTTGCAATAATTAAACATAAACAAATCAAAACACAAAATAAGTGTCACTAAGCAACCGTAAATCACGAGCGCTAATTTGAAACGGACCGGCATCGGCGCACCGAACTCCCAAACTCATCGCCGTACCCCTCGCTAATCCAACAAAGGCAAAGATTCGCTCAAAAGGATTTAACAAGCATTCATTATATTTTTATACTCGGACGTAAAGAGCGCGATCAAAACGCGCGAACCCCTACAAAAGGTAATTATGTTTTGATTCTTACAAAAAAAAATCGAGTATCACAAAGGAGACTAACGAGATAAGAGCGTGCTAAATCGCGGCCCCTCCGCTCCCCGCGCGGATCAAATCGGTCGATTGGCGGAGCGGGACGGCTCGAGTTCCGAGGCGGCACCGTGTACGCCCCGCCTTACTCGCGGTGAGGGTATCCACCGGAACCCGGCCGCCAGTCAACCTCCGACCGCGCCCGCATGCGTACACGATCCCATCGCGACCAGTGAATGTGCTAATGGAACTGAACGTTCAATGTTAAAGAAACAAAGCTACGAGGACCAGGAAGTGAACATGGCGATACAGAGCGTCTCGAGGTACCCGAGCAGCCCGGCGGAGGCGACCGAGCCACCGAAGACAAACAGAATAAGCTTCAGCGTCGCTTCTATCTTAGCTGATACTAAAGCAACCAACGCTGAAGAAACGGCTGAAATAATCAGACATCACCGAACGATACCAGAATCTCCCTTAAGACAATCTCCATCAGCGCAGCCTGAGCTTCCCGGCGGGATATCTCCATCTCCACGTCCGTCGTCGAATACTCCTCCTTTGAACCTTAACGCGTCTGCAACCGTAACGTCCTCTGAAGACGAATACGAAGAATCTGTTAATCAGGAAGACTCGATAGTAGATGTAGAAGATTTGAGAAATGGTGCTGGAAGTGAAGATGAAGAGAGACAGTCGGATAAGGGCAGGCTTGTGAGGCCGACGCCGTTCAGCGCGCTAGCGGCGGCCGCGGCGGCGTACCACGGGCTGGGCTGGCCGGGGCCTCCGCCTGTGGTCCCTTCGTTTGGACCTCTGTTCCAGCCGCATTTTCCTGGTCATTTATCAGGTCAGTACCTACCTTATACCTTTACAATTTGGTTTGAAATTTTTATGTCAGCACAAACGCGGTTCATTTGGTAGAATCTTTTTTTTATATGACTGTCTATTTTATTAGTTACTTTGTTATTTTGTAGTTCTTGAGTTTCGTTTTAGATGTTTCTTGTTAGATTATTTTGGTTACAAAATTCTTCTTCGCACTTCAATAGTTTTTTTACTATTCGGTTTTTCGATTTTCGATGATTATTTATTTATTTTACGTCGTCAAGAATGTCATTTCCTACATTATTAATCATTAGTTTAACAGCTGCACAGTTAGTTTTAGTATCTTTCATTGATGCCGCTACATTATCCATCATTTCATTGAAGATAATATTTTGATTTCTGTTGAGATTGATTTCTTTTGGAAGGGAATCAAGGGTCGTTTCTATTTTCTATATTTGGGAATAAGCTTACATGATTGCATGAAATGACGATTTTATTGCTGTAGGTATGTAGTTAATATCTACATATTTCATTGAATTAAAATTTCAAATTGTAATGAACACCGCATCGAAATTCATCAAGCAATTTAAAAGTACTAAGTGAATAAAGAGATGTGGATGAGCGATTTTGTTTCGATACTTTTTAGGTAGGTAGGTCTCTCGTATGCGGGAGGCCGTCTGGGTAGATACCGCTTTGTTAGTTATGCTGCCACCAAGCAGTAGTGCACAAGCATTACTGTGTTCCGGTTTGCAGGCCATTGTAACCAGCGAAATTACTGGGCATAATTATGAAACTTAATATCTGATGTCTCGGGGTGATGAGCGCAATGCAGTTCTACGCAGTGCTTTTTATGGTATTTAAAGTTCTGGGTGGCACTGCAATTGTTATGGGCAGGCGTGGCGCTTACCACGTGATCAGGCGAACGATTAGCTCGTCTCATCAATCAGTACCATAAAAAAAGACGAGCTAGATAATAATAGATGTATTTATTATCTAGCCTTAGACAGAATTTTTTCAGAATATTTTTTTATGTAGAGTTTGGCTTTAAACAGTTTTTATGTTTATAACTTATTACTTTTTTAATTTATTTACCAAGGTATATATAATTCATACATCATATTGTACACAAAAAACCTAATAAAGTTATTGGGGGTCATCACATTCTTAAGTAGGTTCGTACGAAACACTTAAAAGATATGTTTAATAATTTTAAACATTTATTTTACGTTTATCGTTTATGGTCTGTCAGCAACGAAAGTAGCTGAACGTTTGTGAATCTTCGATTGACTACACCTTCAATATTTGACTTATTTCAGTGAAAGTTTCATTTAAAAAGTCTGTTCATTTCCTGTACGAATAGGGAAAGCAAAAAATTTCATGTAATTTGTATATTTTCAGTGTTATTGTCGATTGAATGATTGCAATAGTTCAGCTACTTATGTCGCTGACTGTATAGCTATTTTAACAATTGTTATTAAGTAACTCCAGCAGGTGACAGTCGGAGCCGCGCAAATATAAAGCAACAATATAAATAAAAATATTTTTACTTATTAGGTATTTATTGAAGAGCCTACGGACACACCTACAGAGAGACACCTACACACCCACACCTACGGGCATTATGAAATATCATAGTAGAAGCGAAATGCAAAATAATATATAAACTGCACTTACTATGTTTGTAAAGCTTCAGAATCATTTGAAATTCAAACGGCCATGTAAAGTCGACACAAAAAGCCGCTAACCCGCAAACCGCATCACCACCCGTAAAGCTACACGTTTGCGTGAATTCCACCAACCCAAAACTACATCAGCATTCGTAAAGCCACTACACGTTTGCGTAAAACCCGCTAACCCGCAAACCGCATCAGCATCCGTAAAGCCACTATACGATTGCGTTAAATCCGCTAAACTTCAGACAGAATCCGTAAAGCCACTACTCGTTTGCGTAAAATCCGCTAACCCGCAAACCGCATCAGCATCCGTAAACCCACAATACGATTGCGTTAAATCCGGTAAACTGCAAACCGCATCCGTAAAGCCACTACTCGTTTGCGCTAAGTCCGCTAACCCGCAAACCGCATCAGCATCCGTAAAGCCACTATACGATTGCGTTAAATCCGGTAAACTGCAAACCGCATCCGTAAAGTCACTACTCGTTTGCGTTAAGTCCGCTAACCCGCAAACCGCATCAGCATCCGTAAAGCCGCAACTCGTTTGCGTTAAATCCGCTAACCCGCAAACCGCATCAGCATCCGTAAAACCACTCTACACGTGATGCATTTCCCTATCTACATTGTCCTTTTACGTCGTTTATAATTGTACCTCTGTGGCTTGTTATGTTTATTATTAAGCGCAATATATTAATAATATGTAGGTATGCCATATAAAGCCGTGATCACAATCGATCAAACAAACAATATTCGGAAATTCCCATAATTATTTACAAAACCGTTGGAACGAGGATAAATTAAACCAATTAATTGATAAAATAGTTATTTTTCCACAATTTATTGTTATTTTATCACAATTTCCTGTTCATTAAATTAGTTTAATTTGTAAAATGTAATTGTGTCAGTGTTAATATTAATTAACATTGTTTGTTATGAACTTATGAATTGTTATTGGAAAATGTGACGCAATTGTAGTTTCCTGTCTAATAGGATAAGTTACAATCTAATTTAGACGCATTGATAATGAGAATTATTATTGGGTATTTATTAGTACCTAAATAGTTTTTTTAATGTAGATACCAATTTGGCGACTAGCCCAGCAGGACGTTCACTTGATGGTAACCAGACCTGTCCATAACCATTTGCAGCTTGCAGCACCACCCAAGAGTTCCTTTTGCAAAATTCTTCTTGGAACTTTCTTTATTTCCACTTACTTTCTTCTTTTGAAACAACAATCACAGCTCATGACGTCATTTGTAGGCAAATGCCGTGAGTCAAGCTTGTGTATATTTTACGTTTTTGCTTTTTATAAAATGTATTTTTGCTAATTTTTTCGTTCCATTACTACAATATAGCCCCCAAACTTCAGAAAACGTATTAGAATCTCTTTGCAAGTTTTATTTCAAAGAGTTTATCGTTTTCTACCTACATATGATATCACAAGTTTTAAGGTGACCTTTTGCGCGGCAATATTTGAAACAATATTTAAACGTAGTTTTAGGTACTTTTAGAGCGTTATTTAATTAAAATAGTATTTTTCATGGCTATATATATTTATTGTAGTTAATTTAAAACACTTTCTGAAAAGTTGTCCGATCCCCTATTGTTAGAACAAGAATTAATAAGTACTTTGGTTTAAATTTATAATATATCACAGACTTTTAAGAACACGTCTATACAAACATTTCGATAATAAATTTAAAATAGTTCATAAAATAAACACTTACATGAGAAAAACAAAATTAACAGTTTCTTAGGCTAACAGTACAGGCTCACTTAAATACTTTAAAAACATAAAAAATAGTACTAAGACTTATTTATATATTTTTTTTTTATTAAGAGTAGTTTAGTTATATGTATAAACTTGTACTACTAGGCAACCGGCCGATTCGGACATCGGCCGGTTGCCTTCTCGCAGCGCAGTAAAATGACTAGTTCAAGCTTATTTATATTATTTGGTATGGTTAGTAATACAAGCAAAACCAAGTAAGTCATTTTAATTGCAAATTCTTTAATAAATTGTATCTACCTTTACCTACTTCTTTAATAAAACATACCTACATTCAATTTACAAGTACTCCTGTGTGACCCTATAGAATTGCTTCAGTTTGTCTAATCAAATTTGGTCAAGCACGAAATTAAAAAAAAGATGACATGTAATTTTGTCATGAAAGGCTATAATGTGATTTTAATTAGTATACGCTTACATGATGCGATAAAGAAAGAGAGAAATCTTTCTATTGAATCCCGTTTTTAACGGAATGGTGAGATGAGTGCGTCGCAAACGACCTCCATCGGCAAACTGATGGTGGATTTTTAAATCTCATAATGCCCAGATATTTCGCTAGAAACAGCGCCCTTCAAATCGGAACACTAGTATATTTGAATATCTGGCAAATATTTGCTACTTCCTAAGGCAGTATCTCGCTAAAGAGTCCTTCATTCAAAATCAAACATTCAAAACCAACAAACTTAAGTTCCTTTAAGCCACTGGAATCCAACCCTTCTCCCCAAACCGGCATCCGAAACAAACGAGTCGAGACAATAAGCCAGACATAAATAACGGATCTGTCGAATCGCGTAAACAATATCCCTTGTTTTGTAGACAACATGGCGAGATCAAGGAACAACATGGCGGAATCAGAGAACAAGATGGCGGAATCAGAGAACAAGATGGCGGATTTTGCATAAATCCTTTCGTCTTCCTTCTTGGTTTAAAATTCTAAGGGATCTTAAGTTATGAATTGTGCGTATGAGTTAATATGTTCTGTTAAACAACAGGTGTTTATATCCTGTTTTATATAGATAATGGTGGAAACGTGAAACAAGATGGCGGATATCAAATAAATACTTAAGGATTTCCGTTACGCCATGCACCAGTCTAAAGGTTGAAGATTTTTGAAAAACTAAAGTGATTTATAGAGTCTTGTTCCAAATGTCTTCGAAATATGTATTATTGCAGATACCTACATTTCGTGTAACGATACAATACCTTGCTTTATAGACATTGGCTGGGTTTGCTGGATGGCGGATCTTGCATAAACAGGTTTTTAATTGTAAGACGTTTTGGAAAATTTAAAGCTGATGTCGGTATGTGATTGTCAGTTTCGCTATTTAAATAATTTAACCTTTAACAAAATCTACAGATTTTGTTAAAGGTTAAATTATTACCTATCGCGCTGTGACATATCAGTGCTAAGATTTATTCTAGTTTCCAATAAAGTAATTGAGAATATACTTAATTATTACTTATTCGCTAATAGCTACACGATTGAGCGTAATTGGCTGATTATCCTTAAAGTGTCGTCGACTATAATTTATTAGTTTAAAATCAGGTGTCTTGGAATGGAGCCCTGAAGTGTTCACGACTGGCTTCAAGTACTATGGAATACTTAGTACGTACTAACTGCAGTCACTAAAAAAGAAATTAAAAATTAATTCACAAGAAAAAGTATACCTATAATAAATGTTACGGCTAATAGCCGAAGTGCGGCTACATCTACCTTTAGCCGGCTACAGCTAGGTGCAGCCGGCCACATGCGGATAAACTTAGATGTATCCATCCTACTTATCTACGGTTAGAACTAGGTTTAGCCTTCATCATAGTGGCTAGAAATAGGTGCAGCCGCACCAAACGTATAAGTAGGTGCGGCGGGGGTGGCCCTTGGACCACCCCCGCCGCACTAGATATAATATAATGTAGATTATGATCTATCACTTCGATAGTTTATAATCTATAGAAAAATAATGCGACGGTTCACAATCTCTCGACAGTTTACAATCTCTCGTAGGATACATCTAAGTTTAACCACATGTGGCCGGCTGCGCCTAGTTGTAGCCGGCTAAAACTAGGTGTAGCCGCACTTCAGTTATTAGCCGTAACATATACATTGCACTCATCAATACAAAAGTCATGTTTATTCTTCAAAAATGTGAAAGACGTCGTACCAGCCCTACTGTATTTACAAACATACCAAAGAGTATGCAATTCGCGTGCAGAAACGACATTACGTTGACGATACGAGCACGATTAGGCAAGACGAGGTACACGCTTATTCAATTACTAGGGCTAATCACTCGATATTTCTGTATGACCTTTTATTGGGAATAAATTATTTTATGTTTACTATTATTGTACTGAAACTGAACTATATTATGCGAATCGATGAAGTTTTACAAGCTTTTATTTAACTTGCAATGTATGTATGTTTGCGGGTGGAATCTTGCAAGCTGAATTAGAACCACTTCCCCTTATCCTACGGAGTTAAAATGTTGCATTCCTACTTGTCAAAGTCCAATGACAATGCAATATTTTGGAACGTATTATTAAATAATACGAGTTAAATTTTAATAAACAACTTCATCTGGGTGGCACACATAGAACAGTTTTATCTATTTATGTATTATAGATTACATTAATTTTGTTTCATAACAAAAAAAGATTAAATAAATCTGTTTTATTCGGGTTTATCGCTCAAAGTGATATTTTCCAGACAACCTTTGGATGGAGAGGTTGTGGAAGAAATCATAGATTTTAATGACATGTGGATACTCGAAAACTACTGCATGTAAATATTTCAGTATACCTTCAATTTTAATTTTATCATTGAGGTTATTTTCATTGCGCTGTGACATTACAGTGCTGTTCCGTAAAAATGCGTACGAAGTCGCGTGGGTATAGCTAGTTTAAAATAATTACGATTGAGTTATGTTGCGTGCACTCATGAACTCATGAGTAGGTATATTGTTTTCGTATGGTGTCGATTTTATACTTACAGGTGGTAGTTAATTATATTATTTTGATATTATGCAGATAAAGAAGAATTCATAATTTATAAAACTCTACGCATCAACACTTACGACATAAATTAATAATGCACTTTTTAGAATAACGATTTTAACAAATTTCTATTCATTTTTATTTAGATTTTAAAACTATTAAATATTTTTATTATTTAAAAAATCAATTACTAGCATGGGATTTGAACCTGCATCTTCGAAATACCATCCCGACGCCTTACCAACTTAGATATCGCAAAGCTAGCACTCATGTATCAAAAATGTAGCACGTTTAAAGATTTTGTTACTTATTGATTTTTTTTTGCCAACAAATTGAAAAGCTCTTTGCCGTACAATGAGCAATTAATTTATAAGTACTTACATACATATTTTATTAGTAGTTATTATTGTTCAAACTCAATGAGTCTCTACTACAATAGGTACAAATTACAAGTCAGTATCCTGCCCATTGACATTCGTCTCATTAGCACTCGATTTTAGGTATTTAAGTACCTTTCGTCATTGAACGGATGTATGAACGTGTATGCACTGACATCATCATGGAGTATAATTATGTATGTAAACAAAGGCGTAGCATCCGTGAATTCTTACAAATACTAATTAATGAATTGTATAAACATCTGATTTGTATAGTCTTTGGAAATCTTATTTAAGGTGGTCGATTCGTTTTTCACCTTTTGCCTTTTGCACCACACAATAAATTAAATAGGTACTAGATGCTTGTGAAAATCGATGCCGTGCACAGTGCCGTCAAAAAAGGTCTCAGCTCAGCATCATGCTGCGGATAAATCCACAACGCTGGTTTGGAATTGGTGGTTTTATCGCTCAAAGCGATCTCTTCCAGATTTTAGATACCAGAACTTAAAGAAACTGTAAGAGACGGAGGTGTCAACATAAATGAAATAATAGTGACATGTAGGTTAGGTACATATGTACAAAGAGTATTATAGTAGTCATAGTTCAAAGTTCAAAAGTTCTTTGTTCAATTTTGGCATCACAGACGCACTTATGAACGCCAGTTATTACAATGACTCTACCACCGTATCGGAAAAAGAACCACTGCCAAGATACGGCAAAAAACTGAGGGGCAATTATTTTAGAAATTTTCTTACAATATGTTTATTTTTGACCATATTGTTTCTTATGTGCCACTTGGCTACTTGGCAGAAGCGGAATGTTCCATGCATCTCTGTCATTTGAACTGAACAAAGGACAATAAACAATTTCTAAACTAGGTTTTTATAGCAATTTTGAACAAGCTATTCCAGCGTATTACCATAACTGCCTAGATTATGTTTGAGTGCATACAACACTATAAAAAAGTAGAATCATATTGCACAACGGCTGCCTTCTGACTGGCACGCTCGGAGGCAAAAAAATAATTTAAAAGCCCGCATTTCGCAGATTATTTGCTATGGGTGGCATGCAAATCTTATTAACCTACATGGCATATGTATGCGGTGGATATAAATATTAACTAATTAAAAATTATGGGAAAAATATTTATGCATTGTTGCCTACAAAAATAATAAATAAAAATTCACTCATGGTAGGTCTCTCGTATGCGGGAGGCCGTCTGGACAGGTACCACAGCTTTGCCAGTTATTCTGCCGCCAAGCAGTAGTGCGCAAGCATTACTATGTTCCAGTTTGAAGGGCATTGTAGCTAGCGAAATTATCGGGCATATGAGACTTAATGATGTCTCGGGTTGATGAGCGCGATGCAGTGCTACGCAGTGCTTTTGATGGTGTTAAGACTTCTGGATGGCGCTGCTATTGTTATGGGCAGATGTGGCGCTTACCATCAGGCGAACGACTTGCTCGTCCCATCATACAGAAACATAAAAAAAAATAGAATAAAGTAATTGGAGTAGATGGAAGGAGCTTACAGCGGTGCTTCCTCCGCGTATCTCCTCCGGATTGAGTTTCCAATTGCCTCTACCGACGTCAGACTTTTTATAGGTCCTATAGTCAGGCCGATTGTTTTCACCGTCATTTGTAGCCGACTTTTTGTAGAACGTGTGCGTTGCAATATGAAACTAAGTATGTTTCATTTTCACTGACAAAAAAATCGGGGGCCGATTGTCTGGCGTAGGCGGGCAGCCTTACCCTCTTACGGCCCAATCATTTTACCGCAATGAGTCAGCGTAACAGAAGAGATTAGTCGTCACTCTATGTCCTGAAAGTTTCTCTTAGTTCCTAATTCGATAGATACGACCTAAACAGATTCGAATTTAAGACCTACGAGTCCGTATCCGTATTGTCTCAAGGTAACGACGACGCAGTGCAGTGCCGCGCAAAATCTGGCTGTTGCTGCAACTGCCAGAATTTTTTTATTATTATGAAATTTACTGACGCGACGAGCACCAGCTCGTATCGTCAAAAAATCGTCCCAAAAATTGATCTATTCCTTTCTAATACCAAAAACGAATAGGTACCAATGGTATTTGTTTATTGTCGTAAAAAAACTATTCCTGACGAATATAAAATTTTATAAGAGTGTGGCTCGCGAGGAAACCGGCATGTCCAAGAATTTATCACAAAAATTCAAGGACATGTGACATCCACAACCCGCACTGGGCCAGCGTGGTCGATTATGGCCCATACTCTCTCTATGAGAGAAGGCCCGTGTCCCAGCAGTGGAAACATGATGGGCTGACGATGATGATAAAATTTTAAAATATTAAAATGTTGGACAAAATCGACCAACGAATACCAAAATATAACTTTTGGTAGAGTCACAGGAACAATTTATTTTGCTTTCTATTAATTTAACAAAACACTTATTTGCGCGTATACCTCCCGTTAGCGACTATACCTAATGAACAAAAATTAGGTATAATCAAGTTAAAAAGTGTATTTAATTATGTAAAAGTCTACATTCGTGCCGGCGGGTCATTACGGGCGTTGATTGCATGACCACGCGCACTTTTCATTATTGTGCTCCTTGCAAATTATTTAATCGTCAATTTATTTACTTTGTGAGAATGTTCTGACTTCTGTGTAACTAATTTTGTTATAAATTATACTAACAGCAGGTAATAAAACGTTATACCTATACAGAGTACCTAACTTTTTAATAAATATAATGGACTTGACTTTTGGGAGAGTTCTAATTTCCGAAGTTACATTCTCATTTAGTTTGGTACCTACTAGATAGAGCTTTTCGGAGTATATTATATAGCTGTGTAAATCACGTTAAAGCCAAAAACACAACAAAACATTTTTTTTTTGATAAGAACAAAAACCATCTTCAATGTATCTTCGAAGTCCAAGGTGAAATTTATATGGGACCACTTCGTACCTATACTCAACCCAACGCAAATCGGTGCAAATCGGTTCTTAAATGACGGAGTTCTGAGTTAACAAACATAAAAAAGTAATGATAAAAAAATACAATTGAATAGAGAACCTTCTCCTTTTTTAAAGTCGGTTAAAAATATAGACATGTCAGTGCTTTAAAAAAATATTGGGGTTTGTCGGGAGTTCAAAACAATATTTTGTGACATTAGATGCGAACAAAGTTAATTGGTATTGGATTTTATGATTTTTGTTTGGAGCTATTAAATTTTGGGGAGTTTTGTTAATGATTTTCTTGAGTTGTATGTACCACCAGTTACCTATTCACCCGTCACATAGTATTGCATGTTAGTTTCTATAATGTGCTTTGGTTTGAATGGCGAAATTACTGTGGGCATATGAAATATAGGAATAAATTTCCAAAAAAATTTCCTACTAAAAAAAACTTCAAACTACGCATAATGACTATTATAATGGGAAAAGCATAGTATTACTTATACTGTATACTGTTCTTAATTATATAGATGACAAATATGCTTATAACATTTCACTTCTGGCATGTAGCCAACTGGTACCAATACCAATAGCAATACCAATATAGAAAACCAGAAAAAAAAACTTAAAATGCTCTTAAGTTTCTTGCCGTATCTTCCGAGTTCTTTTTCTGTTGGTAGAGGTTGTGACAATTTGACGTTCATAAGTGCGTCTGTAATTCCAAAACGGAATAAAGAGATTTTGATTTGATATGAAAATAATTCCCCTGTTATAGAGGCGAGCATATGCAACCATCTTGTGCGAAAATGCATACGACATAAGATTTAAACATAATTTTGCAAGTATTTAGTCATATCATTTAGCTTCAAAAGTACCTTCTATATACTTATAATGTATAATCTATTGTGTAGTTAAGTTACTCTAAAAACCGGCCAAGTGCGAGTCTGACTCGCGCACGAAGGGTTCCGTACCATTATCTATAAAAACGGCAAAAAAGTCATGTCTGATGTATGGGAACCCCACTTAAATATTTTTTATTCTTATTTGTTGTTATAGCGGCAACAGAAATACATCATCTGTGAAAATTTAAACTGTCTAACTATCACGGTTCATGAGATACAGTCTGGTGATCTATCACCGGACAGACAGACAGACGGACGGACAGCGGAGTCTTAGTATTTAGGGTCCCGTTTTACCCTTTGGGTACAGAACCCTAAAAATGACTCCTCTAAAAAATAAGCACTCTTAAAATAATATGAAATCAAAAAATTACTGAATTGTCGGTTGAATATGGAACAGAAATCGGTTCATTTATGGATGAGACGTCACAAGACGAATACGGGACAACCCTAATTTTCTTGCTTCTCGCTGGACCTCAGACTTCTAGCGAGAAATAATTGCTTTTCATTGTTTTTACTTACCTACCTAAATCAATTACCGGGTAGGTACTTAGCACTTTCCACTTTCTAACACTAACTCGATAGCAATAGGAAAATCAATTACCTTGGCAATCAGCACGGACCATGGTCCCACGTACAATCGACGTACTTAATAGTCCATTATTGGTGATCGTAAACAAATAGGGAAACGTATTAATGCGTATTACTGGCAAGTGGTAATGTGAGTTACAGTACCTACAGTAGGGTAGGGTTACAATAGAACTGCTCTGAGCTATTACAAGTAAAGACTTAGGTATTGGTGTGTGCATTTTCTCAACGCGCAAAAAAGTACCTACCTACCATACCATACCATACCATACCACACATACATACTACACATACATACTATATATGCAATCTACAAGTATATATATATATATATTATTATATATTTTTATATATATATTGTCACTGATTTGTATGTATATATCTTGTTATTATTTTTGTATGGCCTTTTAATTTGTTTACTATTACTTTATATTTTGTTTGCACTACCTTATAAAATCTCCACAGTACACCGAGGTTAACTGGAAGATAATGCTCACTAGCATTAAGTTCGCCTATGTACTTACAAATTTGTTTGTGCAATAAAGAATTTTCTATCTATCTATCTATACCATATTTCTATTTCCTGATAGCTATAATTTGGGTATCTTCAAGGCTAGAGTGAATAGGTACCTTCTAAATTTACGTGCTCTATTTCTGGCCACATAGGCGAGATGTTGGTCAAACGTAGATTACCATAAGTAAAAAAAATGTTTTTATTACGTCACTTTCTTGTTTGTCTGTCCGTCTGTCATCTGAAAACTTGATCTTGCAACTCAAATTTCGAGCACTTACCGATTAGCTATCCGGCTGAAACTTTCAGGATAGCTCACAACTCGATGTCAATGCATTCTATATCCATAAAACGTCTAGTATTTAGGCGCTTTCTATAAAATCGCATAAGGCGTACATTAGGGTTATCATTACAAGTTAATAGCGTTACATATTCAAGGTGTGGCAAAATTGGTATCGTCAGGGTAGGTACTTTTCTTTGCAGTGAGAAAATTTTGTTTTTAAAAAACATCGGATGATTTTTTGAGAATATTAAACAGCGTTTTTCGTCCTTTGAAAAACGTACATAAGCTAAGAAATTGAATTTTAAAAAATACTTGGGCTTCATTGATTCTATTTCAGATTCCTATACAGATCAAATCAAGTCGTAAGGTTTGAGGAAATTCAAAAGACTAGGTTTCGAACCTGTAAAATTACAATAAATAAATACATTAATTATATACCTTTTTTTAACGGGCGAACGCCTTTATTACTCAAAACAACCTACACTCTACTTACTAAAACTAAACTAACTACATACAAGGAGAAGCAATTGAATACAATATTAAACTCATTACCATATTTATTATTAAATATACATATTTATCATGAAAAAAGTGGAGGGACTATTTATATGGGTATTTTATGATATTTTAATTTTATATTTATATTTATGATATTTTAATTTTAATTCATTTTACATTTCCTATCTACCCCAATATATATTTAAATAAATTATTCTAACCCCAACCTTCGTAATATCAGCGACATTATACTACATATTTCATCATTGCGTTTCAGTTCTGTAAAATTACCCCAAAACAACTCCCAAGCCGCCTATCCATACAAAACAAGTCACCAAGACCAGTTCCCACATTGATTAGTTCACGTGCATGTACGTACATTTACTGTATAGTGTCAAATAAAAACGTCCGTGTGTTGTACGTGCTACGACGCACTTATCGATGTGGCAACGGAATGAGGTCCGCAAGGCGAGGAACAGGTTTCCCTCATTTTGTTTTCAGTGGTTGCGATCGGTTGAGACTTTGTAGAGATTGTAGATGTGGGCCACGGTAGCGGCCAATTTGACTGCTCTTAACCCATCGTAAAACGGCGGGTTAATCGGGTAAAGATATCATTAAAAAAAATTTTTTTTAATGCAACTGTGTGATGAGACAAACAAGTCGTACGCCTTATGATAAGCGCCTACCATACAATAGCAGTGCCACCTCAAACTTTTAATACTAAAAAGCACTGCGTAGCACTGCATTGCGCTCATCACTCCGAGTTATCAGATATTAAGTCTCATATGCCCAGTAATTTGCTGGCTACAATGACATTTAAACCGGAACACAGTAATGCTTGCGCAGTACTGTTTGGCGGTTTTAGAATAACTGGCAAAACTGTGGTACCTATCCAGACGGCCTCCCGCATACGAGAGACCTAAGACGAGTAATGTGATGCGTTGGTATAATAAATTGTTTTACTATCTATCTAAATATAAATAGTTCTACTACTACGCAATTTTCATAAGTTTAAGTTGGGTCAAGCCGACATCGGTGTAGAGAGCACTTTTCGTTTGTCGAGTATAACCGACAATACAATACAACATCACTTTATTGCACACCATTAAGAAATACATTTGTGAAATTTAATTAAGAAAAAGACCACAGTGGGCGGTCTTATCGCTAAGCAGAGATCTCTTCCAAACAACAGGATCTAATAATGATAATGATGATCAGGATGGATGGCTTCAAAGACCTTGGCGTCAAATTGTAGAGTAAATTAATTTGATAATAGTATTTAACTCGTAAACTTTTGTAAGCCAGTTTCTGGTAAAAATGCAGAACTATTATGTAAGTGTGGTATCATAATTTATACCATCATCATCAGCCCATTACGTTCCCACTGCTGGGATTCGAGCCTTCCCTCGTAGAGAGAGTATGGGCCATATTCCACCACGCTGGCCCAGTGCGGGTTGGTAGATGTCACATATCCTTGAATTTTTGTGATAAATTCTTGGACATGCCGGTTTCCTACGATGTTTTCCTTTGCCGTTTTTAGAGCGAGTGTTGAATCCGCACATAAATTAAGAAAGTCAGTGGTGCGAGGCCAGCGGGATTCGAACTCGGGTGCGTCTGATCAAAAGTCGCATGTGCTCCCACTGAGCCACACTCGCTCTAATTTATACCATGGTTCAAGCAAATAAACAATTTTCATTTCATTTCAATTAATTTTAAGGGTTAAAGAAAAAAATATTTGTAATTCTTCGTAGAGACTTCAAACACGAGTAATAATAGCTAACAGCAGTAATACCATGAAGTACATTTGTTATCAACACGACTCAAATCGATTTTACAAAATCGATGTTTTGATAAATCAACAAATCAATTTCACAAGTTGCCATTCTGATCAAACTATACCGTTACGGTAATGATTACCTACCACTCCGATCAAATGACCACTAGGTACGATCAATTCGATCAAATGACCATTGTAATATTAGACGTAATCTTTGTTATTCAATCGATAGAGGTTTATGATGCTGAAACAGGTATCGGTAGTCAATAAGTGTGAAATCAAAACTGTAATACTTAGATTGTGGAGTAATAGGTAATTTGCTTGTAATGTGGTACATCTATGATTAAATCGTGTCTTGCTTCTTTGACATTTGTCGTAATAGAAAAGTGATATGCCGGGTTTCACGAATGGCTTTTATAAATAGAGAAGACAAAGATGCTTGGAACATTCCACTTCTGCAAAGTAACCAACTGGTACATAAGAAACATAACATTGTACCCCAAAAAATTGTAACAAAATCTCTAAAAAAAATGCCCCTCAGTTTCTTGCCGTATCTTCTGAGTAGTGGTTCTTTTTCCGATACGGTGGTACAGTCATTGTGATAATTTGACGTTCATAAGCGCGTCACTTTCCAAAATTATTAAAAAGATTTTGATTTGATTTGATTTGGGGAGGTTCGCAATTCGATTGTTTTTTGTTTGTTACCTCAGAACTTCATCATTTACAAACCGTTTTTGTGCTGGGTTCAGTGTAGTTAGAATGTAAATATAAACTTATAAATAAAATAAAAATAAAATAAATGAATGGCAAAAAATAAATTTTACATAGTTTAGTATCTTATTAATATTTTTTGTGACGATTGTAGATTTCTTCCATTAAAAATAAAAATGAAAATAAAGTAAATAAAAATAAATTAAAATAATAATTTTATCATATAAATTTCATCGATATTAAACCTTGAACTTCGAAGATAGGTACATCAGAATAGAAGTCGGTTTTTGTTGTTCAAAAATAATTACGATACTAGTTTTAAAAGTTTTTGTTGTTTTTATTATATTTTATATAATTTACTTGAAGTTCACATATATAATATATAAAATAAAAAGAAAAAAAATAGCTGACTAACCAATCAATCTTTAAGTAACATTTCAAATTCCGAATCTATTACGTAACAAAATGAATAACTCAAATCCAGTAGCGAATTTGTCTCCCACCTTTAATCTAATTAGCCTCGCATAATGACATAACGCGTACACCGCAGTGCAAACTTAATGATAAATATATCCATATTTGTCTATCAGTTTAACTGGAAGGCTTATCGCTACCAATGCTCTCGTTAGCGCGTGTAAACCGAAACCCCATTACTGACACCAGAATACAACGAAAGCTAACCTTATAACACTTAATTTTAGGTCGAAGTCAGCTTGAGGGTAGATTAAAAGTCTTTTTTCGTCCTGTACTCGCACGATTGCCTCTCCTAATTGGCTCGCCATCTGTTTTAATTCATTTTGCGATAGTTTTACAAGTATTTTATTGACGCGTAGCTCCGCCTGGCGGGCGAGTGGTGTAACGAAGCGGTTAATCGATTCGTTTGCGTGCGACTCGCTCGATCGGCGAACGAATAAAACGATCGATTATTCGATTTTTGAACAATTATTTTCATTAGCCGAGTTTTATTGTTCAGTTTCTTTTTGCAAACGCATCCGTTTAAGGCGGCATTTGCAATTAAAATAGGCATACGAATGACGATCAATCATAATTCTATCGCGCGATGGGAGGTCCGAGATGAAATGAGTAGCGCTTAAATCATTGTAGCAAGGTTGTAAATTGTGTAAAATCAAAGAGATAAGTCCAGTAGCAGTCAGTGACGCGTGCTGCCATCTCTCGGACGATGACAGTAAATAATAAATCTTGTAGATAACATCAGAGGCGAAGATTATACGGTACTGAGTCCCCATCACGCCATCCGTGTTTCCTGCACGAGCAAATTAGTAAAACGCTTGCAAACTGCTTCAATTCTTACGAACACTTAATAAACCTTACGTGTAAGGTAATAAAGCTTGAAATTGCTTGGTAGTTTATCTTAAAATGGCAAGTCAAACGGTTCTGTAGAACGCGTATATTTTTAGTGCTTCGCAGAAGTACACGCTAAAAGTTAACGCCGATGGCTGAACGACATCAGACAATGAACAGAGCTGAACAGTTTAAGTGCCTAGTTAACGTACAGTTACTCGTAGAGCGGTATTGCGAAGTAAAACTTCCTATTTAACTATTTACGTGCGAAAATGAAAGGGGAAGCTGAGCCGAGCTTCGCGCGCAATTGAAATACAGCTTTGGTTTCGCGTACACTTTTTTTGGTCGCATTTGTAAGCAGTTCCGAAGTGGCCTCGACCCGCGCGTTGACCAATTAGAAACACCCATTAAAATACTCGGCAAACTCCGCTCTTTTTCGGCTTTTTCGGCGGCCGGCATTCCTTCACGAAAACAAGCCGTGCGATTTGAGACGTCAATTTGCAAATGGAACAACCAACGCGCACCGGTAGCACTTTTAAAAACGAAACGCTAATTCCAAATTTAAAATTTAAAATACATCATTAGCTGCCAGTTCTCAGATATTTTAGAAGCAATATAAATGTTAATTAAAATAAAATCAATGGCTATCGGAGAATAACAGTTTTTATGAATGTCGTTGTAAGCGGCGGTGACTATGAATTTTGATAATTTTAATAAGTTAAAAGTTATATCAGATTTTGATGGCATCATTTTTTCGTTTGGGTAACGGAATAAAAACAGAAGCTGTGGGACGCCATTATCGTTTATTCAAAATTACTTAATTAATGTAGAGCAAAAGTTAACATACCTTTTTTTTTTCCTTCTCCATCAATAGGATATTAAAAACAACTCTTGTCCGTTCTGTCAGGGTAATATTTCAAAAAGTCTAAATTTTAGTAATCGAATATTCGAAATTATGTTGTATGTAATTTGAATAACATTCATAGTTAATTAAAATAATCAACCGTATCGAATTAGATAATTTGTCATCGGCGGGCGTCCATTCTCTTATTGTTCAAAATCTCATAAATAAAGCCGGACCTTCTTGGAAATATTAAAAGAAAAAAGTTTCTTAAGTGTTTTTTATTTCGTATTGAAATTGGTTCTTTTTTAAACGATCTTTCGTTGATGCTAAATACTGGCCATAAATTTTGCGCTTGAATATTATTTATTTTGCTTTAGTCTATTTATTATTCTGTGCTAATAGCACAATAGATTAATAATAGCTATAGTATACTACGGATAGCAGTGATTAGCAAAATTATAATGATTTCAATATTTGTAATTTGCGCTATCATGTGTGAGGCAGCTATCACTAATTCGAGATCGTCGTTTAGATGGTCCATTTTGTATATCAAACTGGAATTGAAATAATAAGTAGGTAATATAAGTTTTGAAAATTAATCATCATCATAATCAGCCCATTCCCACTGCTGGGACACAGGCCTTCTCTCATAGAGAGAGTATGGGGCATAATCCACCACGCTGGCCCAGTGCGGGTTGGTGAATGTCATAGGTACATATGTCCTCGAACTTTTTGCGATAAAATCTTGGACATGCCGGTTTCCGCACGATGTTTTCCTTCACCGTTTCTAGAGCGAGTGTTAAATCCGCACATAACTTAAGAAAGTCGAGCGGGGCCAGCAGGATTCGAACTCGGGTGCGTCGGATCGAAAGTCGCACGTTCTCCCACTGAGCCACACTTGCAAAAATCGATCAATTGTTTACTATTTGGTAGGTACCTAAACCATTTTTTAACGTTTGCAAAAAAATGAAAGCTCTTCAAACTCATTGCTATAAATTAATAAACAAATAAAATAATTGTACCTCAAATATAATTGTTTTGTCTTTATTTTATTTGATGTGCAATAAAATGTTATTATAATTACTTCAACAAAGTTGTAAAACAAAATCGTATTTACACATATTTATATATATTTATATAAGTACCTACCTTATAGTTTAACATACTTATATATCATTTAAAATCGTAACTTCGTCGGCGACGTGTGACGCGCGGCGTCCGATAACCAATAATAATTAAAGAAACGTATTTTTTTTGAGAAGACAAGTTTTTTAATGAATAAATAAATTGTTTATTTGCGGGAATACTACATACAATAAAGATCTTAAAACTTATTACAACGGTCAAGCTATTCAGCTTGCATAGCAAGCGTGCAATTAAACCAAAAAATTGTAACAAAATCTCTAAAAAGATGCTCAGTTATCTTCTAAGTAGTGGTTCTTTTTCCGATACGGTGAGAGTCATTGTGATAGTTTGACGTTTATAAGTGAATAGGTATAATACAAAAAAATATATAAAAAATTAAATAATAAAATATATAAAAAATATAACATATAAAAAAACATTTATATTTTCTTCTCCCCTGTTGTGGGATTTGGCAAAAAAATCATTGTTATTAATGTAATTACATTATCGACTCAATTATTCTGTTATGCTATAAAAACAATTGTCGATCAAATAATTCGTAAGTCTAGTTTCGAATGCTTAAGATATAGAAGGAGGTCCTAATTGTATCATCAAACTTAAAGCTTGGCCGTCTGGGAGGCGAGCGGCGGTCGGCGTGGGAGTCGGCACCCCGCGGTCAAACGCTCGGACAGGAACATTTCCATTATTAATAACGATATACACTTGTAGACAGATGAACCTCTTTATTAGAGAGGAGAAATTAATTGAGATTTTTCTGGCAAAGCATGGGATGTGGATTCTGCCAGCATCGAAAAAGTTTTTTATTGAAATAAGTATCTATATTTCGAGCAGTAGAAATATATCCTGATAATGGATGGATGTAGAGATATTTTAAAATGTCTTCAGAAAAGTAAAATAAGATTATTGTTTTTCAGAAAACAAATGTCTTGTTGTGTATGGTCTATACTTGCCGAAGTATGAAAAGAGTTGAAAAATGACATCTCCGCAGAGTTTCTTGGTGCTATCTTCTCTAGCGGACGTATTTCTGAAGCACTGGTAGAGTCAGTTTTCGCATTTCTTTTCCGAGCCCGGATGTCAATCTGAGTATGGGAAAGAAATGGGAAGACATGCGTATCTTTTTTTAAAGTCAATATATCTAAAGTTACACTTTTAACGTATTTTAATTGATTTGTAATATGTATATTTGACGTTTAAAAGTGCATTTTGTGCGTATTTAATAAATATCTCTTTACTTGACTTGACTTGCCTCGAGCCGCGCCAATTTCATCCAAGAGAATTCTAGAGGATCAACAGTATGTACCTCATTAGGGATTTGGTATTATTTAAAAAATCGACAACATGAACCTAGTGAGAAGACTCAAAAAAAAAAAAAACCTTTTGAGTAAGTGTAGGTAGTGAAGTTACAGTGTACCGTAGTACCTATACATACTTTAGTGCTACCCGTAAAGAACACAACAACAAAGTTTCTTCGCCTTAATAGAGACAGTAAGAAAAGTGTTAATGGACACATTCTTAGTTATACTATACTTAGCAATTTAAGTCAAAGTAACATTACTTATTAGTCTTATTAGGCTAGATTGTAATGTTAATGGGGTGTCTTTCTGAGACAGATCATTATAAAAAAAAATCGCCCAATACACTAAAATAATAATCGTAAAATGTTTATTAAGTTAGTTCATTTTAATATATAATAACTTAATAAGCTCCTGTCCACACTAACAGTCTAAGGGCGCGTGCACACGGGACGCCCCGCGGCGCCCGTGGGCGAGCGGCACTACAAACAATTAAGGCATTTATAGACTAGCCGACACGAGAGCAGTGCTCGAGTCAAGTGCTTTTAGGGTTACCTCACTTGGCAACAAGACTTTGTTACTAGCAAACAAAAACTTTCCGTGATGGTATAACGACTGCTCAAAAATAGTAAGTGATGCTTAGAACAGAGATTTGTCGCCTAGGATAGAAACATTGTCGCCTAGAACAGTTTAATTGTCGCCTTGAACAGTTAAGTTGTCGCCTAGGACAGTAACATTGTCGCATAGAACAGTAAAACATTGTCGCATAGCACAGTAAAACATTATCGCTTAGAACAGTAACATTGTCATATAGAACAAACAGTAAAACATTGTCGCCTAGGACAGTAACATTGTCACTTAGAACAGTAACATGATCGCTTAGAACAGGAACAGCCTCACATAGAACAGTAACGGAGTCGTCCAAGTCATTGGGAAATGACACTGCACTCATGACCCTGAAGTCTTACCTACCTACTAGTTACGTCACGCGGTGAAAAATAAAAATCAAAAGCATCCTGTCCTTTTCCAGGTACAAACCAAATTTCATTGAAATCAGTAGTTTTTGCGTCATTGAGAAATAAATATCCATCCACCCGTTCTCACAATTTTCCGCATTAATAATAATAATAACAAGCAGAAGGCAGTAATCCTTGACACGGCGTGTATTATCAGGAGGTTCCTCACTCTGCAGCCCCACCGGTAGTTTGGGTCCTGCCCCGCTGCCAGCGGCACTCTAGGTTTAGGTTTATTATTTTATTATTACTCTAGGTTTATTATTATAGTGTTTTTGTACTTATATATATTTTTTATAGAAATATTGTAATATTCTTAAATCTAAGAAATTAAATAAATAATAATAACAACACTTCTTTAATTAAGGTAAATTAAGAAACCGGTAGTTACATTAGTGACTTAACTAATTGTAAGACCCATATTATATATACCTTACAGACTAACATACATATTATAATATTAAAACTATTTTTATTAAGCTGCTACACAACAGGGAATTGTTTTCGAATACGTTCTTTGTACCTGTGTGTATAGAGAGAAAGAAAGAAAGAAAGAAACAATTTATTTTTGACAAAACTGCACACAACAATCAATAGTACATACACAAGTGTAGGAGAACAAAATAAGACAAATTAATAAGACCGAGACAAAAAATTACAGTATGTGTGTGGAGAACGCTGCCGTGCACAGTGCAGTCAAAAAAGTTATGTATAAAGTTAGTAGGGTTACAAGGAAACCTTTGGAGAGGTTTCCTTGTTAACATTTTCGTGGCAGCCCCGAGAAACTGGCCAGTTTATGCCATCCTCGCCAGAGTTGCAGTAATTAATACTCGACCACCTGTCACTACGCGATGTTGGTAATGCAATAATATTAATTAACGATATGTACACGTTTTGTTTAATTGGTATGAGTAGATGAAGTATCATTTTATTGATAAGACGAGATAATTGGTTGAAATTTAGATGGGAAATAGATCTATGTGGATACTAATAAAAATATGATGATGGTCTATGTGATCTATATGGATGTGTATATATACTTAGCATAGGTATAATAGCTATATTTAGAGCGAGTGTGGCTCAGCCGGAACTCGTGCGTCTTCCGATCTGACGCACCTGGGTTTGAATCCCGACTCGGTCCTGCACCAATGACTTCTAGTTAAGTGCAGATTTTGCACGCTCGCTCTAAAAACGGTGAAGGAAAACATCGTGATTAAACCCGCGTATGCGCTCTGGAGTGGTAGGCTCTGGCCGTGGTTGTAATACCACACACCGAACAAAGCCATGCCGTCAAGCGGCCTAGTCGTGTTTAGGGATGATGTTCGGTGAACCGTCCGTCGGGGAGACGGCTCTGAGCAGCCGCTGCCGTCTCTTTCTAGATCTATGTGCTCCATCTAAGGCCACATCAAGCGCGATAGTGGCCAAACATATCTATGTTTGGCCACTATCGCGCTTGATGTAGTTACTAAGGTGGTGGGTATTAAGGTTAAAAAAATATATATTTTTAGATCTCTATGCTCCAGGTTTACTAGAGCAATGTGTAAATGTGTAAGTAGATAAGGAACTGACTGATATTGGAATTCTAATCTTTCTGTAGTACTTAGTAGAGCAAGAACTGACTGAAATTTGGGTTCTAACCCCTGTTTAGTACTTTAATGATCAGGAACTGACTGAAATTCACCGAACAAAGCCATGCCGTTCAGCGACCTAGTCGTGTTTCGGGATGATATTCGGTGAACCATCGGGGAGACGGGTCTGAGGAGCTGTTCGACTGCCGTCTCTCTCTAGATCTATGTGCTCTATCTTAGGCTCCATCATCGCTTTACATCAGGCGAGATAGTGGCCAAACATAGATCTATTAAAAGTAAAAAAAATCGGGCTATATACCCTGTGTAGTAATTATTAGATCAAAAACTGACTAAAATTACAGTTCTAAACCATATGAAGTACTTAATAGATCAGGAACTAACTTTTTTTTTTACGCTTAATAGATCCATGTTTGGCCACTATCTTGCCTGATGTGAAGCGATGATGTGGCCTAAGATGAAGCACATAGATCTAGAGAGACTGAAACTAGAACTGAAACTAGAGATCTACTGTATTTACCCCTGTGTCTACTGTATTTAGGAGAACAATTTCGCTATAGGTAACGTAACGTTAACGTCAAAACGTAAAGTAACCTTTGTCTTTTTAAAATATCGCCAAATGTAAGCGAACGAGATAAGTGTTAGAGTCAAGACATACAATAGACAACAGTAGGTAATACATTGTCAATGGCTCTGGATTTGCAGATAAAAGAGGTACGGAGCTACAAGTACATAGCCGGACACCGACGGCGGGTCGCGCGTTCTTACACGCGCCGCGTCAGAAGAGATAAGAGCTATACGATAGAAACAGAGGCGCTCTGTAGGTTAATATGACTGGTGGGTATGCAACGCTACGCGAGCTGAATTGCAGTTTATTGCGTCATAGCAAGAGTAGCTATTTGTTTAAATTTCTTTGCGGAGTGATGCTTCTGTCCCTTAGTATTTTGTGATATAACTGTGATTTCTTTTTGTCAATTTTCCCGTGAACAAGAGTGGTTCCAGAAACGAGTCCAAACCAATTTATCGACTCTACATATAATTTAATCTCGTTTCATTATGATAATTACTAATTTATAGTCACATTAAAAGTTATGGCCCTATCAGATTCCACGTTTCGAACTCCTCTCGCACGACGTTCATATCAATTACAAAAAAAACTTATAAAAAACTTTACAAATGAGTTATTAATAAATTAATAACATATTTTATTGGAACACATATATTCCAATTATGTTCTTCGTGATTATGTATGATAATGTAATTGGATTTGAATAAATATTTTGCGAATTATGGCGAAGACAGTCGGGTTCATTAGTTTTGAATTATATTTTGATGTTATCTGTTTATTTAGCGACTCGCGGCTAAATCAATAGAAACTAAACTAATACCATTTAGTTTTCTTTGCTAATACTACTCAACATACAGTTTAATGATATATTCAGTACTTTTTACCACTATGTCGCGACTTTTAAAAAGTTACTGGGCATTATGAGACTTAACAGCTAATTGTCTCAGGGTGACGTCAGGAAAAGTTGTTGACGATTTGAAATTTTTTGGTTCTGAACTAAAATGATAATTGCACAATGCAGTACTCTAGGTACTGCTTAGACAAACTTTTGCACAAGATCACAAGGTGGTAGAGCCATATATATTATATAATGGGACGCACCCGAGTTCGATTCCCGCTGGCCCCGCACCACTGACTTTTTAAATTATGTGCGGATATAACACTCGCTCTAAAAACGGTGAAGGAAAACATCGTGAGAAAACCGGCATGTCCAAGGATTAATCACAAAAATTCAAGGACATGTGACATCCACTAACCCGCACTGGGCCAGATTGGTGGATTATGGCCCATACTCTTTCTATGAGAGATGGTCTTTATCTTAGCAATGGGAACGTAATGGGCTGATGATGAATTTTACACATACCCTGTTAGTGTACAGCAAATGTCAATTTTGAGGAGGATATAGGTACATGGATATACAGATTGTATATCAATCAAACGTTTATTTATTTTAAACGCGAATATATCTCTACTTCAGTAACAGTTTCAGTAGAGTATGCAAGTAGAGTCACGCTCCTAATTATAGAAGCATTCCCAATCAATTACCGAGTATGCGCAACAAAACTGTCGCGACGCTCTATTCGGGTACCGTTGGCAGAAAAGTTAAGTTAGGTAAAAATTTAAAATTTTCTAAAATAAATATTTTATTTACTTACTTAGTTGTAAATGTTTATTTATATTTACTCATGTGATATTTATTTATAAGGACCGAAACAACCGTTTCTATTTTTAAAAATAATTGATATTTTTTAATAAAATTTAATTTATTAACAAGTACTGTCATAGTGGTCATAAATAGCAAATAAATAAAATAAATTAGGTACTTTCCCTCCAAATGATTAAAAAAGAAACATAAGAATTTTTTTAAGGATCTCAACTCAGACGGGAATGGCAAATCCAACCAAACGAAAATCACGTAGCACTTACTATAAAACTGAGATTTATGCGTTGTCTACTACGCGATTATCGCGCGAATAAGCGATGAGACGATTCGCAAGTTCGTCCCCATCGCGCGAATGTCAATAAGAACATTTGTTCGGCGCCTGTATGGTTTATCGTAGGTTCGCGCGAGCGAAATTCGCTCGCATCGTGTAGTCGCGTTCTATTCGGACAGCGCGTTAGACTTACATCCCCATAAAAAGTATATCAATCAGCCTCAACAAAACACAAAAACACATATTCATTATCGCCCCGTCAGTTAACTCCCGTTTAAGCCCCGTTTCGTATTTAACAAGCAGTCAAGCGCTGTCAAGCGCTGGCTCGCTGCCAAAGTACTAATGTCCCATTGAACAGCGTATTTGTATACTGAACGCTGTAGCGACGTTCTTAATAGATCATTTAAAGATTGGCTTTTAAATTGGCGGTTGGGTCAGCCATAAATTAAATAAAAATAAATATAGGTAAAAATTTAATGCTGTTCGTTGGGCGCATCATTTGAGAACGGCTGGACTGATTTGGCTAATTTTTGTTTTTAAATGTTCGTAATAGTCCGTATTAGGTTTTCATAGAAAGAAAATATATAGAGATGCCCGAAAAATTGGGAAATTTGGGAAAAAACTGAAAGTTCTTTTAGGCAAGGCAAGGGTTACCCTATCTCGTTTTATGTCTTTTCTTTCCTATTCAATCGTAAGTGGTTTATGTAGTTTTATTACTTTTGAAAAATTGTCTACTTTTTAAAACTTAACAAGCATACAGTTTTTTAATTTTACGATGTACTATTATTTATTCTGTGACGTGTGAGGTCAGTAAATATTAGGTATTTTACTATGACAACAAAAGGCCCAGTCAGCCATAGGAAAAAGATGGTTTAAAAAAATATTACACAAAAAAAATACTGAAAATAAAAATAGAGCAATATACATTTCCTTTTAAATCAAACAGCGGAAAAAAGAGCAATACACATTCCCTTTTAAACCAAACGGAATACACAAGCGTTGCGCTTCCGCGTTCTCTATGGCCCGTAATTATGAGCGGGCGATCGAGCTCACTGATGAATGGTCCTTGTAGGTATTTCGTTTGATCCCCAGATAAATATTGTGGGAGGAAGAATCCGGGAGATCTGTTAATAGCGCAAACTATTCTTTGACATAATCAACTCTTTGTGTTAAAGATGTTTAACTAAATTTATGGGCAAAGAATGAGACTATTATAGTCTGTGGTGGTCGTCTATTATATCATGTTGTCAGTCTATTATTTTACCTATGTTAGTCTATTAAATGTTATGTTGTTAATATTTCTGATTGTAAAATTGGCTGCGGTGGGATAGGCAAATGGGTTTTTAGAAACAGAATTTATGTTTAACGTTGCTTAACGTTTGCCAATTTTCAGAGAAAATAATGCGTTGTTATTAAAAACACCGATTTTATAACACAATTTATTTGAGCGTAAATTATGACGATATTAAACACTTTTGGAACGCTTAAATTTAAGTGTTAAAATTATTCTTAATTTTTGCATTCGTATTTCGCAAATTATCTCATCAGATAATGAAAATTCGTGTAAATACTGACTGAAAAATCTAAAGTATCTTCCGAGACGCTAAGAATGTCCGCCTCTCCGTACAGACAACAAAAACGTCAAGTAAACAGAGCCCGTTTAAAATATTGGAATGAATGACATACCGCGCTTCGGACGATTAATGGTACTGCTCACACAAAAAGCAAACATACTCATTAATATATCAACTGTCTTTTTAACAGTGCACAGGAACATTAGGTACCGTCAGCAGAAACAACGCATCCAAATCCATATTTAAAATCGTCACAAATACGCGCAGCACTTTTCATAACTCATTCGTGAGACGTACGTTTTAAAAAAGGAAAATTATGACGTTCGACAATGGAAAACGTCGAGGGCGCGTTCGAAACGTCTCTTATTTCTTCCTCCGTTCACAACACGGACATAATTTAGAACGCAACATCTGTAGTCGATATCTCTTTGTACAATTAAGGAGAGAATGGGAGAAGACAGTCCCGTATAAGTGTATTTTTAAAGAGGTAATTTAGCTACCGAGTAATTTAAGAGTCGGCGCACACGTGCGACACGATCGCTGAATGTTTTGGATAATACGACATTCTTTGAACTTTTTATCGATTATATGCCTTTCCGTTTCAACCTCAACATGATATATCAGCTATATCTGAAGCATTTAAAAGGGTGTCTAAGTGTTGTTTACTTTTAACGGCATGTGAACATTTTTTTCTACGGTGACGGTAAAAACATGACACTCTAGTCGTTCGTGTGTATCGGCTCCTTGCATTATTTCCGTCCGCGTCGTCGGTGCTCGCTTTGACGTCCGCTAAACACGACATTAAACATTTCGGCTTTTTTTCAACTGTCACATACATTACTTTTTTCTTAACCTTTTTTTGTGGGCCATTAGCTATTAAGCGGCAACCGTGCGGCTCGACATCGGGATTAATATGTCGACATTTTAAGCGCCACGCTTCCATATTTCTAACGATAATATTGCACTCGCTTAATGTAGTATTATTTTTACAATTGATTATGACAAGTTGCTAAAGTAACATTTACAAATAGATTGTTAAATTTCCCATTTACATTTACAAATACGTTTTAGGAACATTCGTAAATCTCGATGTCTGTCAAAACATAATTAATGGTACTTAAAATTGGGAGCGGTGAAAGTGATCTCGATGTTTCAACACTTGCAGCACGTGTTCAACTATCAATCAACATTCAACGTTCATTAGTACTTAAATACCAATTAGTTTCATGATAATTATTTAGGTTAGACTCCATTAATGCGATTCAATCAACTCGAATTGTAAATTAAACTTAGGCAATAAAAATGATCATTCAACAGTAAAAATTACGATTACGACATTTGATTGACGAATTGTGGCCGTAAAATATAAATTAGTATAAGATAAAACAATACTTACTACTTTAACTAACTATTTCATTCATATTAAGAGATCGTAAAGCTTAATTAGCTTGGTTCAATGAAATTTAAGATGACAGGAAATCATCATGTTTTATGGATCTAGATAGGGAAGGAACTGCTTATCGGGAATCTTTCTATTTTCGTGTAGGCGTTTTTTTAATTTATCCGGGAGCCGATAAAATGACGGTTTGCGTTTTAATTTCGTCGCTAATAAGATAAAAATTGCTTGAGTTCTTGGTTCTTATCGGTTTCGGATCGCGGTCCGTTTCTTTTGGTTCTGTTTATATGAGTTTTATTGTACGATTTATGAAACCGACGCAGGTACGGCCAGGGACCGGGGCATTCCGAGCGTTTTTCGGCCAGTTTTTGTGTTATTGAGACGTAAGAAAACATACAACTTTAAACATTGTTTTCTCATTTCCTTCCTCCTTAATCTCAATCAATAAGATCTAATTTACTCGTCATATCTTCAGTTTTTTGCTGTCGGCAACGTGTATCTTAATTTTGATAGTTTTTTCTTGGAGCTATCCTCAATTCGAGTGGTTTGTCAGTGAACTATTGATTCTAAGAATCTTTTGAACCTTGAGTCGAGGTATCAAAGTGACGTGATCATATTATGAGATGCTTTAAAATTCTTATTTCAATAGCAATTTGGGTTAGAATTTGAATAAAAATCTCAAGTTTTGATTTAGATAATCTCGATTGTCGCAACTTAAGTAATGCTTCTGGGTTAGGCGGCATCCTCTCAAAGTTATCGGATGGTAGTAAATTTTGGTGATTACCACTCGTAGGTGGAAGAATGTCAGTTATCACAATTAGTTCAATTTGATTTATTCCAGATATTTACCACTTTAAGTTATTTGACGCATTAAAGACTTAAGTAGCTCTTAGATACTACAAAGACAGTACCGACATACATGCTTAAGAAAGCCATTTTTATGTGCTCTTTTAAGCTTCTCTCTTGAGCAGACGCCACTGTTTGTTAATCCTGTGATATTTTTACCAATATCATTCATGTCCAATGTACAATAATAATAAGTATTTATTTACCCAACGATCACATACATAGAGATCCAACTAGGATACCCTGTATGTAGGGAACTAGGAACTACGAGGACCATCCCACAACCCCCAGAAACGACACAAATGCTTGCAATTTCTGTGCACAAACATTTGTACTGAATTGAACCCGCAACGTCAGTGTATGAGATTTGAGCCAACCTGCCCAATCACTACCACGGAAGTTGACTGTGGCGATTGATTGACAGTATAGTTGACCAATGGTAGCAATTGAAAGAATTTCCATAGACAGAAAATTTTATTTGCAAAGATGGACGTCGCCATGAATATAACATCCAATGATAATCAACTTGATGATGATAGTAATAATAATGATGCTGTTAAAGATGACTAACCTTTCTTAATCTTCCACAGAAAACGGCGAGCCACCTAAACTGAAGTGTAACCTCCGCAAGCACAAGCCCAATCGCAAGCCTCGGACGCCGTTCACGGCGCAGCAGCTCAGAGCGTTGGAGAGCAAGTTCGTCGAGAAACAGTATCTGAGCATCGCTGAACGCGCTGAGTTCTCCAGCAGTCTGGGCCTTTCTGAAACTCAGGTAAGATAATGATTTAAAATATATAATATACAATGGAATCAGGCGTGACGTTGCGGTAAATTCATCTCAAACTAAAACGCAATGAAAATATGTAGTGTACCGCTGAATATTATGTAGGTTGTTGTTAGAATAATATAACTCTTACATATTTTCATTGCGTTTCAGTTTTTAAAATATTATAGCTTTAATTTGAATGTGGTTAGAAAGATTTGAACGCTAGCAAATTTTAGAATGAATATGAAATATAATATAAGGTTTGAAACTGCAAATTGAAATATGATTTCGACGCTCTACCAAATTAAATAAATCGTGGTCGTTAAGAACATTTTTGTTTATTACTTTAGGCAAGGCTTTATGAACAACAATAATTAATTTTTAGAAAAAAACAAAAACCGACTTCAATGTATCTTCGAAGTCCAAAGTCACATATCGATGAAATTTATATGGGACCACTTCGTAGCTATACTGAACCCAACGCAAAAAGAATTTTCCAAATCGGTTCACAAATGACGGAGTTCTAAGGTAACAAACACAAAACAAAAAAAAAAATACAACCGAACAGAGAACCTCCTCCTTTTTGAAGTCGGTTAAAAAAGGAACAAAACTATAAGGCAAACACGCCGTGATCGTTAAGATAAATAAATTATTCGATTCTATCCTTACTTTTCCATTAAAAACTCTTTTTTAATCTCAATTATAACTACCCAACTATGTATACTTTAAGTGTTATTGTATAACAATTACGTCAGTCTTACTTTGCTTGTTTGAACGCATATAAATCATTTTTGTAAACAATGATTTCAGTTTTCAATTAGGACTTCATTGTTAAATATATCGGAACAGACTATTGCGAATAAATTTATCTCCGTTTAAATTAGTTTGGTCTTTGCATCTTGAGTATCTTCAACTTTTCGAACTATTACAACGTTGACTTTATCATTTCTGATGTAGCTAAATTATTTTATTGAACATCTTGACAACAATCTAGTGACATTTTTATATGAATTTTAATATGGTTTGACATAATAATTGATAAATAGTCTATAATAATTATTTTTGAATGTGCTGTGTACCTACTATAATTATAATAATGATTAGAATTGTTTGACGTAACTTTTATGATATTTGCATGCCTGCTGGTAGAATATGGCTGGACTTATAAATTTGTAACATCATGTGTATTTACCCATATTTGCAATAAATTAATTTGAATTTGAATTTGAATTTGAACAATATTAATAATAATTTACGGGTGACACGTTTAAATTAGAGTAATCCAACTATAGTTTCAACCACATCCGGTGGTCTTTTTTTTTAATAATGTGTCCAAACCACGTTAATTTTCATAGTAAAATCTTGACAACAATCTTGGCACATAAAATAAAAAAAAATTATCGTATCAGATTTGAATATCGAAATAAAAAAACATATCCTTTGTTCACAGGTAAAGATTTGGTTCCAAAATCGTCGGGCAAAAGCGAAACGCGTTCAAGAGGCGGAGATTGAAAAGCTCAAAATGGCGCAGTTCTCACGGCACCCCCACCATTTGTACCCGCACCCGGCTCTGCAGCAGTACTTCCACCCCCATCATCTGATGGGAGGGGGGCGCCCGATGCCCCCCATGGGCCTCCACCCATCCCACTTAAGCATGGTCCAACCACCTGAGTCGGGGAGCTCACCTTCGCCTAATGCTCAAAATGGACAACAATAATTTTGAGAAAAGCATTTGATAAATATATTTAGTACAGTTTGTGAACTGACATTAATTACTTTCATTTTAAGTATAAGCTAACGGCTTCTTATTATAGACTTGCATACCTATATTGTATCTCAAATCGTAAGAAGCTCCCGGAAGTATAAGAAACGTGTTGGTGGTTGTTTAAGAAATTGCAACGCGAACGCTGTAAGCTGTTAGCTTATATTAAAAAACTTCAAAATGTAACTGGAATTGGAAATAATTTACCAGTAAAATAAATCTTGATTTAATAATATTAGTTCTAAATTCGAAAAAAATATACTCTATTTTGTAGGTTGAAAAAATTATACTTTTGCGGACTGTACCTTTCGATTGATTAAAGTAAAAATGTAAATTATTCTGTAAATATTAAGGTAACTTTAAATAGAATTAGTAAATATAATTATTATTAATTTAAATATAACTAGGATTATGAAGAGTTTACCTATTCACCAAATTAGTTTTACTTTACCTTCCTATTTGTTTCATAATTTTTCAAATAATGTTTTGTTTGTGTAGTTTTCTCTTAAAATGTTGTATATGAAAATAAGACTATATTGATTTGTATATCTTTACCTACTTATGTAGTGGAATTGAAAATATATATTTCTTTTACGGTGAAAAAGTATATTTTTGTTCAATAAAACCTTTCTGCAGGTACGATGTTGTAGACTTGTTTTAGTGTGAAAGAATAGCAAACAAGCGGACGGAACATGGATGGAAAGCAGTCACCTTTATAGTTTATAGAATACCTGAAACACAAACATTGCCAAATCTGGAAGGAAGAGGAAAATAGTTGGGGCTGATATATATTATATCGTTTACCACCTTTGAATAAACTGACATGTTTTATAAATAATGAAATACATAATGTTGTGAGGGAAGTTGGGAGGGATTCCCTTCCTTCCCAACTTCCTTCACAACGTTAGAGATGAAACAAGAAAGAGACCAATTAGAAAAATTATCTAAACATCACGTTTTTATGCGCCTTTGAGTTTCGTTTGAGGTCGACATTGCATGCTAATAAATGGATTTAGAATGCATTGTCATCGAGTTGTGAGCTACCCTAAAAGTTTCAGCCGGAAAGCTAATCGGGAAGTGCTTGAAATTTGAGTTGCAAGATTCTACCCGGAACGACAGACAGACAAACAAGAAAGTAACTTAATCATAACGTGGCAATAAAATAAAGAGGGGGATATATCGATATAATACTATCGATAGCTCCATGCTTGCACATCGGCGTCGATAGAAATACACCGACATTTGACGATACACTAATTGTTTCCGAATCGTTTGCTGACTTGCATCGAGAGGAAATGATTCTAGGACTTAATTAGAGGTCAAATCTGATTAATTCATTTTGTTTTTCAGAATTACTGTTACTTCATCAACCTTTAAATGATCTTGACAAACTTACAGGACTTTGGACCTTAGCTCATGCGAATATGAGCTGTATTACAATGTTGATATTGACATAAATACTTAACTGATAATAATAGGTATGTTGTCAATTGAGTGAGGAGAACTAATTTAAATATATCCATTAAAGTTAATTGTCTGATAGCGAGTCGGGTCAGGTCATACAGATATGTAGTGATAGAGTTATGTCATTTTAGGGGGATGGTTTTATTTTACATATTTGCTGTCGTTAGCTGTAAAATAATTTAAATCGCAACTTAGTTTCGCTAGCAGCGGATGTAAGCGAAGCAAGCGAAATATCATCATCATCATGCCTATTGCAGTCCACTGATGGACATAGGCATCTCCATCTGCACGCCACTGAGCACGATCCTCGGCTTCTCTCATCCAGCTGCTGTCAGCCAGCTTGCGAAGATCGTCGCTCCACCTAGCCTGAGGGCGTCCTACGCTACGTTTGGCAATATGCTGGTTGGAGCGAAATATGCTATAGCTATATAATATATCAACAGGCTCTTTGAAAACGATCAATTCTGATCGCGGCTGACTAGAGAATTCGTATTTAGGCTAAGCTAAGTTTCAAGATTAAAATCTAAATTGAGCACAATCAAGCTTATATACATAAATCAGAAATAAAAAATAAGATTATTGTTTTATTTTCTCAATGGTAAATTTATATATAATCATACATTTTTGTATAGTTAGCTAATGACTAGCATGTAGGTCATCTGATGATAAGCAACGCGCTATGCCCATAACAGTTGCAGTGACACCCAAAACCTTGTTTTAAAAATCCTGCGCAGCACAGCACTGCGCTAGTCACAATGAGATGCGCTCTTGTCTCATAATGTTTAATAATTATGCAGATTTTGAACTTTTAAAAACTCTTCCGGATGTCCCCCACTGGGGCGAAAACTGGGGGAAATCAGGACACCCTGGGGACTTATTGTCTAGACTTAATATATATCGTAATACCTTTGGAAGGGTTAGCAATCATGATCGTGATTTTAATTTGTCAAATGGAATTGTCTACGTTTTTTAATCACAATCTCTATCAGAACGAATGTATTACTTAGGTGAAAGAAATCGACGCGTAGCAGTACAAATAATACGTTTTGTTACTGCCAGGTTATCTAAATACCGGTAATTTCCAATAATTAGTAATACTAGCGACCTGCCCCGGCTTCGCATGGTTATTATACATATAAACCTTCCTCTTCAATCACTCTATCTATTAAAAAACCGCATCAAAATCCGTTGCGTAGTTTTAAAGATTTAAGCATACATAGGGATATAGCGACAGAGAAAGCGACTTTGTTTTATACTATGTAGTGATACGAACATTAAATGAGCATTATGTTCACTCAAATATATTTCAAAAATGAGTCGCGATCGCTATCGCAATCGCTAGTTTGTCGATTTGAAGTTTGTAAATATCCTTCAGATTTCAAATTGGAAGGTATCGCGATAAGTGTGGAAGTTAGACGATAAGCCTCCTGATTTCTTTGAAATAACTGCGTATCCTATCTACTTATAGACATCGTGCGAAAGCCCATCCACATATTATAGATCTATGGAAATCGCATACTGTCAGATTCTCCAGATCTTTCTTGCCGCACACCTGCAGGATATGGAATGGACTACCGGCCAAGGTTTTCCCGCGGAGCTATAACATGGGGCACTTTGAAAGAAGGGTGAAAAGGGTCCTTAAAGGTAGGCAACTCACCAGTAATGCCCCGAGTGTTGCAGGTGTCCATAAGCGACGGTAACCGCTTACCATCCAGGCGGGCCGTCCGCTTGTTTGTTGTTTCTATTAATTATATAAAGTCAAAGTCAAATATCATTTATTAAATAGGCACAAAAGTGCACTTTTAAAGATCATAAACACATGATACAAATAAAAAATGTTAAAAATTGTAACTTATGTTAACATGACTTTGAAAAAGAGGTAAAATAAAAAAAAGATTTATAAAAATATGCTAGTTACTTATGTATTTTTTACCATCCTGTATAAGACATCTGTTAAAAACAGTACAGTCTTTGTTTTCGTCAACATTTTTATCAATGACATAAAATTTTATGAGTAACGATTTACCTACATCGAAGTTTGACCCACTTCGAGATAGTTACCAAATACTTTATCTAAATTACTTATTATTTGTTAAGAATTACGTTGCTGTAGATTTTATTACAAAATATGTATTTATATTTTGTATGAAAAATATGCGTGATCATGATTTTTTTAGTGATTCCTCATCATCAGCGTATTGTTAGCGTAAGTGGGACAAAGGCACCAATATCGTCATCAGCCTGCGTTGGTCTACTGCTGGAAATAGGTAGGCCTCTCTCAATGAACGCCACTGAGCTCGGTCTTCGACTCTTTTCATCTAGTTTCTTACGGCGGCCTATCGCAGGTCATCGCTCCACCTGGCCGTTGGGCGTCCTACACTACGTTTACCGATGCGCGGTCTGCACTCAAGGATACGTCTACTCCAACAAAGGCATAGTTAGTCAAAATTAGAGTATTAGTCCACGGCACGATTTCTTTACGACACTGCGCGTCTTCCGCGCCATATAATAGACATGTGAACTAGTATACGACACGGAAAATAAATGAATCCATACTTCACCTACTAATGACCGTGTCTTCATAGATTTTCACGTCAGAAAATGTATTTGAACACGAGGTCTAAGCTGCAGATCAGGGGTATGTACTATGAAGCAGGATTGTACTTTTTTTTTATAAGTCGTTACACTAATGTACTAAGCCCCATTGGGCGAATTAAGACCTAGATAATTACAGATAGAATATAAGGCGTGTGCTGGCAGTGCGACTTAGTGGACTGACGTGATTTGCTAGTTGATTACCTCTATATGTTTTTTATTCCGAATAGACTAAGAACTTTGAGCAATTTGATATGACCAACGTAACCATACTATCGCATCAGAAGGCCGTAAAGCAATGCCCTCTAGAAATGATCGACTCCTTTAGGCTCTAATCAATCAATCAATCAAAAGTTCTTTATTTAATTTTGTCGTCACAGACGCACTTATGAACGTCAATAATTACAATGACTCTACCACCGTATCGGAAAAAGAACCACTACTCAGAAGATACGGCAAGAAACTGAGGGGCATATTTTTTAGAACTTTTGTTACAATATTTTATGTTTGTTTTTGACAATATTATTTTTCTTATGTGCCAGTTGGCTACTTGGCAGAAGCGGAATGTTCCATGTATCTTTGTCTTCTATGTAATTACTAACTGCGACGCGCCTACAAAGTTATTTCTGTTGTCTTTAATAAACATGATAGAAATAGTTTTGTAAATGTAATTGTTATATAGAGGCCGCAACGACTTATGTCGGGTACAAAGTGGAATTTGATTTGCTTTATCGTACTAAATTCTATAAATACAAAAGGTTGTGAATTTTTTACTGGTGGTAGGTTTCTCGTATGAGAGAGGCTGTCTGGGTGGGTACCACCTGCCAGTTATTCAGCCGCCAAGCATTAATGTGTTCCGGCTTGAAGGGCATTGTAGCCAGCGAAATTACTGGGCATTATGAGACTCAACAGCTAATTGTCTCAGGGTGATAAGCGCAGTACAGCGCCGCGCAGGATTTTGCAAAACAAAGTTCTGGGTGGTGCTGTTATTTTTATGGGCTGGCGTGTTGCTTACCGTCAGGCAAACGACCAGAAGAAAAAAAATAAGAACTTTTATTAAAAATTACTTTACTTTACAAATTCGCGTTCTAACACGCGAACAAACTCACATTCATGCGTCGTAATTAAGATGCGCCACACGATTGGTCAATCATTCATTGAGCTGCATTCATTCAGTGCACTGAAATAGCGCGTTATCTGTCCGTCAGTTGACGCGCAGGAAGTCGTAAAACACTCGGTACTGCGAATCTATCACTCATTGACGGTGTCCACTTGGCTTTCTTTGCGGCTTTGACAGTATGTGAGAATAACAGAAGCTACACTTCAAATTACTTACATGTTTTTTTTGTTTTTTTACGCGTAATAGATCCACGTTTGGCCACTATCTCGCCTCATGTGAAGCGATGATGTGGCCTAAGATGAAGCACATAGATCTAGAGAGAGACGGCAGTTGAGCGACTGCTCAGACCCGTCTCCGCGATGGTTCACCGAACATCATCCCGAAACACGAATAGGTCGCTTGACGGCATGGCTTTGTTCGGTGGGTGTTTTCCCATTTTTGGCTTGTTGCTCTATTGGTAATCTATCACTGATATATCACTTTAAGTGTCTACTTGGCATGGGATATCAAGTCAAGTCAAGTCAAAAGATATTTATTGAATAGGCACAAAAAAACACTTTTAAACGTCATATACACATCATACAAATCCGTTAAAAATTGTAACTTAAGAGGGAACGGCACGCTGAAATTTTCATACAAAAAGAGAAAACGTTCTTCTACCCCTAAACATTAACCAAATTCGATGAAATTTGGACATGTAAGAGATGTTATCATTATTGAGGTTTGTAGGTTTTTATTTTTTCGATAATTCCTATAGAATTTGAATAAATGTACCCAAAAAACTCGATATTTACTCAGATTTTTATTTTTTTATTTTTTAAGCTGTTAACTTTAAAAATAGACATAAACTTAGAAAAAAAAAACCTACTAACCTATTTTATTCTCCATTTAAGAAATTGAGACCAAAATTACCAAATTTGGTTGAGATTTAGTGTGGTAGAAACGTTTTCTCCCGAAACGCTAATTTTAACAAAAATCTGAAGTTGATACAAATTTAGTTAAATTATTATTTAGTTAATTTATTTATTTAATTTACGCATTTTCTGCGAGACCGTCAACCGTTATTCAAATACCTAGTGCTCGCTGGCCGCGGCTGTGCCATATCCTCTTAAAATATCATGACTTTGAAAAAAAAGGTAAGTATGTCTACCCATTTCTTTTCCATATTCAAATTGAAGTCAGGAGCCAGGAAAGAAATGCGAAAACGGGCTCTACCAGTGCTTTGGAAATACGCCGTATTTGAATAGTTACAGAAGGGAAGAAAAAATCTCTGTTCTCTAGTTTGAGGTTCAAATTATTTGGGACTCTGATATTAATTGTGATATCTGGGTTTTATGTCTTTGAATCGTAAATAAACGTACAAAGAAGATCGTTTTTCACAGTCTCCACTGAGTTGCAAATTTTGCAATAATTAAATCAGTGGTCGGAGTAATTTCGACGTTTAACCTTGAGTCTTAGCTGAATATCAATTATCAATAAATCATAATTTACTTCACACTGGAGGCGCACACATGGTGTTGCAGAAAATAATGCAGACTGTATTTTGGCATAATAATAAGAGTTACCTTCTTTATCATCTCAATCACAAGTGCCTAAAATGTGTACCTATATATGTAAAATAATAATATTCGTAACATATTATCTTTTTTTTTACGCTTATAATATCTATGGTGGCCACTATCACGCCTGATGTGAAGCGATGATGTGGCCTAAGATGAAGCACATAGATCTGGAGAGATAGATAGATCTTTACCCCATGAACAGACGAATCTTAATGTGTACAATTCATTATGTAAGTATAATGCAATGTGCAACCTTGATAATAAATACATTCTATTCTATTTATTTATTCAACGTATTTAATGTTTTGCTTATTAACTTCCGCCAATTATGAGTAGGTAGGTACTTTAGACACGTTTCATGATGTCATCTTTATGAATTCGGTTCTCCAATACTCTTTATTGATTTATTTCCTCTTTATGAATATTCTTTAACTCAAACACATACACAAATAAACTTGAAGATAATACTACGTTTATAAGACAGACGCTATCTTAACTGTAGCCGAACCATAATTGTTACATTAAAATTATTGTTATAGAAACAATAAATTATTGCGTCTATCATTAATTACGACGTGATTGAGAAATGTGTCCGATGATAGAAGACGGTGAAGTCTGCGTCGCATCTGATTTTATTGCATGTACTATTTTGTTTCCTGTTACGTCTTTTGCGTTCCGAAACAATAACGTAGTTTTAATAGCAGTAACAAAATATTTGGAGATATTCGAGAAAATAACATAATATAGCGCTCAAAAAATTCAAGGACATGTGACGTCCACCAACCCGCACTGGGCCAGCGTGGCGAATTATAGCCCATACTCTCTTTATGGCAGAAGCCCCGTGTCCCAACGTGAACTTCATAACATGTTTGAACCATTGTAAAAACGTTAATACATGGGTAGGTATGATATGTAAGTTAGTTGCTTCCTTGGAGAGTGGAAAACTATAGTCTCTAAAAATAAAGATTAGGAAAATTCAAATAACTTTGCAATCTGTATTAAAATAAATGTGACATTCGAGAATAGATTTGCTATTCTATTAGTCCAATGGAAGAGATTGGATTGTTCGCACTGCGACGCTTCACTGGGATGTAATGAGCGTGCCGGGGACTGGATTCTAGAGCGATAGGTATGGGGTAACCATTAATATCGATAACGATAATGGTGAATCGGATTAATTATCGGCTCAATCGGAATATTGAGAATTGGCAAGTAATCATATCTGTTGATTATTATTGTTGCAACCCAACATAATTATTTTTTTATATAGTTGCCGAACATGTTTTCTGTATTAATGTTGTCAATACTGATCAATAATAGCATTGTATTTATACGGTTGGCTGTAGGTCTTCCACCCACACCTGTGTAAACTAGGCTAGTTAGACGTATCTAGCCTGGAATAAACCTTAAATAATTAATATTCCTGAAACAAGTGTTTTCCTCTCCGGCCCACCATCGCTCCACATCACATAGGTACAGTCCACGCCTTCCAACTGGGCGTCGAATAATAAGAGATCGGACAGTAATCGAAAAATAATCTAAAATGTTGTTAGAACGAATGTTTGTCGAATTCGAAAGATCAATGATTCAATATCTTTGTAAAATAATAATAATTTATATTTTTAAACCAATCAATAAAATCTAATCATTCTGACATTTATCTGTTCCGAAACACCAATACAGTGCATAACGTCATGTCAAAGTAACTACCGAGTGCGAAGCTTGTGTTTATTTTATATCTTTGCTTTTTATCTATATCAAAACGATTAATTTTTATGCTATGACGACCCTAAAGTCTTTAAACTTCACAAAAATGTATAAATCACTTTGCAAGTTTGCTTTCGTAGAGCTTGGCGTTTCGTTGGCCAGCGTGTGACGTCATACGTCCTGGGGTGACCTTTTGCGCGGCAATATTTGAAACATACATTTACATTTAAACATACTTTTAAACATAATTTTAGGTAGTTCTATGACTTTATTCAAATAAAACATTATTTTTCATGGCTATATATATACATTATGGTTAATTTAAAACACTTTCTGAAAAGTTGTCCGATCTCCTATTATCGCTTTTTGTCTGTTGTATACAGCATAGTCCGATGATTTGTTGTTTCGATAGATATGTCAAATAATACCAGATTTCTTGCTTTTTTTCCACAGACTCAAACAGTTAATGTTATCGTTTATATTCGTGTAGATTTCTGAAATGATTATTTGCAAGGAGGGGTATTATAAGTTTGACGACTATGTGTGTCTGTCTGTGTCATCGTAGCTCTTAAACGGGTGAGCCGATTTGGATGCGGTTGTTTTTATTTGATAGCAGGTTTTTAGCGGTGGTTCTTAGACATGTTTTATTGTGTTGGGGTTCTTTTAAATTTTTAATTTATAGTTATTTATAATATAATATATCGGCAAACAAGTAAACAACAAGAATCAGACAGGCTTGCTTCATGATTTTGATCCACCATATTATTCTAACAAAAGTCAAACTTACTTACTAGGTATTGAGTCAGCCTATGGAATTGCTCGCTCGCTTCGCTCCAATTACCATTCGTCTTAGATTATTTCATCTCGATTTTCTACCAAAATGGATCTTTGCTGCGCACATCCCTATCTCACATCTCGTTTCAATCTAAAACCAATCGTCTGTTCTCAGCTCACGGTACATTACCATGATTAATACGTACAATTACGCACCAAAGAGCCGCTACGCGTATTACATCTAAATGAATAACTTATTTTTAATTACTCGGTAATTGCCAGCGCGTTTCGCTGCCAGATTAATTTGCTTGTAATGAAGCGTAAACATGTTTGAGCTTGAAACAGAATGTTGTTGTGAGTTGAGATACAATTGGTTTACCGATGCATCATAGTAACATGTGATGTATTTTTTAGCTACATCTGTTTGGTTTCGAATGGAGAGCTTATAAATGGATAATTATTAACCGTTCACCAAAACTACTGATTGTGCACCAAATGTGGTCTGTTTTTAGCACTCAAATGTATAAGGGGCAGCCTTGGCCCTTGGGCCACCCCAACGGTATAGGGGCCAGCCCTCGGTAGGTTAGGGTACGGTGGGGGTGGCCCTAGGGCCAACGCCGCGAACATGTAATATTCATAAAACAGGTGCTATGAAATATTTTAATTTTGGTGCACAATCAGTATATTTGGCGAAAAAACAGCAATAAATTGAGGTACAATTAAATACGATCCTTTAATTTATACGATAAATGAGGCATGGAATGCATGGAGGGCTTTTTCTCTTTCCTTGATACCCACCGCACTACTTGCTAGTTTTCTGTGATACTAGGGGTAAACAAACTACTACGTGTTAAGTAAGTACAAATTGGAAAATTCCCAACAGAAGTAAAAGTAATAACAATAAAAAAATCACGCCTCTTCTAGTCGAAAGTTATAATTTTAATAGCATACTCATTATATCGGTCGTTTGAATAAAAAATATGTATGTATTTAATAGCTCTTCGATTTCAACTATTAAATAAAACTTTTTGGTCGTTAAATTTTATGTTTCACGTTTAAAAGGCTTGACACGTCCTAACATAACGATATGTGAGCGGTTCCCTTTGTGAGGAGGAGAAGGTAGAATTTGGTGGTTAGGGGTGCCACTGCTAGCGGGGTAAAGTGTTTAGGAGCAAATTTCCCGAACCGTGCGGCTTTGAACCTGCTCTCCCTAACCAACTTTACAGCCAAGCCCTACAGCCAGCCTAACCACTGGTCCCTCAAGTGCCAATCGTATATCTTGTTGAGCTCAAATTAAGGTAGGTATAGCTTCACTAGGGCTAATGAGACATGGTCCAATTATTGTCGATTTACGCAAGAAATAGAATTAATCTCAATCATTTATACACTTTTAAGGGACATGATTGCCAAGACATTGTTGCAGTGAATCTAAACCTTTATTCTAACTCAACACAATATACCTACGACTGGCGCTTGATGGAACTGGATTAGGTAATTCGGCAGGACCGTACATAGCAGTAAATGGACAACAATCTACACTCGAGAGCAATGAATCCGGGTCACTTAAAGAATGTTAAAAATCTCGGAAACTAAAAATGATAGGTTAATGCAATAAATTGTATTTAATAGACAATGTAATACTCCTTAAATGAAAGTAAAAAAAATATGAGTCACCATACATTTTATTAACACAAAATTACATAAAGAAAAAAACTGCTGATCTCTCCTTAAAACAAAAATAGGAAACATGAAATTTTTGAACTTTATTACGATTTTCTTGAATTTTAATACTTCGTATTGCCTCCTCGTGCTTCCATTACTGCGTTTACGCGGTTTGGCATGCTGTACACCAAGTTCCTTATACGATTTTGGGGAATATTCTCCCATTCCTCTGTGAGAGCAATTTTGAGCTCACGAAGCGTGATTGGGGGAGGGTTTCGTTGTTTTACGCATCTGCCTAGCTCGTCCCAAGCATGCTCGATCGGGTTGATATCCGGGCTGCGCGCTGGCCACTCCATACGAGTAATGTTCATCTCTTGAAGGTAGTCATTCACAATCCTACCTGTATGAGGTCGGGCATTGTCATGCATAAATATAGCATCCTCACCTAAATTGACCATAAATGGACCAACGTGATCATTGAGGATTTCTTCCACATATCTTACGCTAGTTAAAGAGCCGTTTTCTATGATCACCAGCTCTGTGCGACTTTCAGAAGAAATTCCGGCCCACACAAGTACAGACCCACCACCGTAGGCTACTTTTTCTTCGATGCATGCTTGCTTGAATCTTTCCCCTGGTCTTCGATACACTCTGTGTCTTCCATCGTGCTTGTAGAGCATAAATTTTGATTCGTCGGAGAACATAACTTTTGACCAATCTTCAATACTCCAATTTACGTGGCTCTGGGCATATCTTAGTCTCGAAATACGATGCCCACGCTCCAGTTTAGGGCCGTTTGCAGGTCTAAGGGGTTTTAAGTTAGATTCAGCAAGCCGACGTCTTACTGTCCATGCACTTGGGTTACTTCCTCCGAGGCGTCGAAACTGATTGGTGAGTTCAGTTCCTGTGAGAAAGCGATTTCGAAGCATGGTGTTCACCAAGTATCGGTCTTCTCGTGCTGTGGTACACCTGGTTCTGCCCGTTCCTGGTCTGCGTAGGTTAGAACCAGTTTCTTCGTAACGTCGGAGAACTCTTTGTACTGTTGACAGCGACACACCGACAGTCCTGGCTGTATCGCGCTGACTCCGGCCGGTTTCCAGCATTGTAAGTATTCTGGTGCATTCTTCAGGCGTAAGCGACATAATTTCAGCTTGAATAATGAATATAGAGCACTATCAACATGGTTTATGTACCCACATAAATGACAGATTACAAACAAAAGCAAAACCAAATGCTGTAATTTCGTAGTTCCATCTTCGAAAGTGGCCCTTTTTCAAATTTGATTTTTTTATGATATAACTTTACAATAACTAAGAAGTTTTAATACCTTCATTTAAGGAGTATTACATTGTCTATTAAATACAATTTATTGCATTAACCTAGCATTTTTAGTTTCCGAGATTTTTAGGATTCTTTAAGTGACCCGGATTCATTGCTCTCGAGTGTACATTTAGAGTTGAAAGAAGTTTCGTCATAATTTATTTTATTCCTGCAGTTTTTATATCAATCCTGCATTTGTTTTAGATTGGTTTCAAAAGTCAATAGACAAAAGATTTATTCATTCATTTATTAATCTTACTAATATTATAAACGCAAAAGTTTGTAAGAATGGATGTATGGATGTACTTTTGTTACTCTTTCACGCAAAAACTACTGAATGGATATTGATGAAATTTGGTATGGAGATAGCTTATATCCTGGATTAACACATAGGCTACTTTTTATCCCGGGAAACCGCGGGTGAAACCGCAGGGTGCAGCTAGTTTCAGATAATTATAATCCATTTTGTTAGTAATCAACTTACAGACAATGTTAGTGACTCTCTTTATAAAAGTTTAATAATGTCAATACAATAATTATTAAATAGACACAAAAAATTCACTTTTAAACATCATATACACATAATACAAGTCTTTTAAAATACGTTAAAAATTGTAAATTAAAATATCATGACTGAAAAAAAGGTAAGTACCTATACATATAAGTCTACCCATTTCTTTCCCATACTCAAATGAAGTGCAAGCCCAGAAAAGAAATGCAAAAACTGATTCTACCAGTGCTTCGGAAATACGCCCGCTAGAGAAGATAGCACCAAGCATTGACATATATTCTACCGATACATATCGATGGCACCAAGAAACTCTGCGGGGTTAGCGCTGTAAGCTTCGTTTTACTTTGACAGACCTAACCCTTCTCGCTAGCAGTAGCACCCGTCCCGCCCGTCAATACCGCAGCAATCAGCCCTTCGGTCCCGATATCGGACAAACAAACATAAAAACGTACTAAAGTTTTACGAGCGGTCTGTGGTAGCAGTGAACTATGGACTTTTGGGGGTATTTGAAGTTTCGATCTTTACATACCCAACGTTAATTATTCTGTGCTTTGACTTTGGTTTCATAAATTTTTGAGATTGGTTATTTTTAGCAGTAGCACAGTTTTTAACCCCCGACGGAAAGAATAGGGGTGTTATAAGTTTGAACACTATGTGTGTCTGTCTGAGGCACCCTACGGGTGAACCGATTTGGATGCGGTTATTTTATTTGAAAGCAGGTTTTCTAGCAGTGGTTCTTAGACATGTTTTATCAAAATCGGTTTAGCCGTTTTTGCTTTTTATAGGTATTTGATTCGGGGATTCTTTAAAATTTTAAAACTGTCATAGTAGATAGTAGTGTCTTTTTGAGTTTTATCCTGAGATAATGAATACTGCTTCTGTAGTTCATAACAAAGTCATTATTTATACATGTCGCAGCCAACTAGCTTAATTCGCCGTTCAATCAACAGCCTAGCCTCTTTATTAACCAGCGCCGTTCAACAAGTGGCCTGAATGATATTCAGCCGTAGCGTCTATTACAACGTTTAATAAACTGGCTGGCTAATGCTTAGGCATGTGGTTAAACTTTAGAAAACAGGCTTTATAAATGAACAGGCTAGGCAAGTAATTAAACGTCATCGATCCAAGTCATTTGCCTATAGCTATTTGATCAAATCGCTGAATATCATTCAGGCCCCTTGTTGAACGGCGCTGATTAGTAAAGAGGCTAGGCTGTTGATTGAACAGTGAATTAAGCTAGTTGGCTGTGACATATACACTTCGAGTAGGTCTATGATTCATGTCAAGGATGTGTCAAGCAAGCAAGTGGTTCATCTGACGGAACTGACACCGTCGTCTTTAATGATACTAGCTGCACCCGTGGTTTCCCGGGATAAAAAGCCTATGTGTTAATCTAGGATATGAACAATTTCCATTTCAATTTTATTCAAATTTTAACAAACACACATTCATACATTCTTACAAACTTTCGCGTTTATAATATTAGTAGAATTTGCAACACCAAGAGGCACTGCCATGTGTTATTGTCCGTGAAAAGAGGAAAGAAAGGGTGGATCAACAGATAAACCTTTTATTAATAATTTTCATCCTCCTCTCTCCCCTTTTCTCGTCCTCGCGACTAAAAAATAGTCACTGTTATTAAATGTTTTTGCTGGCGATTTGTTTTTAGTTTTAATGTCAGTCACTCAAACGGCCTCAACGGAAGACCAGCGCTGGTCGCTCGACCAGCACAACGCTGAGTTGAGGCCGGTTTGCAACAATCACCTATTTCATTTATTTACTATGTCAGACTTAATGTTTTTTTTTCTGTTTGTTTTTCATATCATATGTTCATAGTTTATAAGTTGTTGCAAATAAACGTTTCTATCTTTCTTTCTTTTTCTTTCATTACCTATAAGTCCGGTCATAAACATAATTCAAATTTAATCACTTACAAAATTATAAACATGCAATAAAAATATTTTTTATAAGTCAATGCAGAAAATAAAAAAAATGTTAGTTGATAAATTAGTTCAATTAAAATCATATTCAAATAATTTATAAAACTACACAATAGTTCTGGATAATCTACCTAATTTAGGTATTGTCGAAGAAATCCTCAACACTAAAACGACCGCTCGACGAGTCAGTTTTTTAATTTAGTTTTGAACGAATTAAAACTGGACACCGGGGATTACTGAGCATTGCAATAGCTGAAGTCTCAATGTGTATAGTGGTGCGTAGATTTTTGAAATGTATGTTTTACTTAGAACTGCAGCTGCTTAGTGCTGGCGAGGCGCTTGATTTTTTCCGGTTCGTCAGTCACCGCAATAAACAGAAAACGGTCGCGCTATGAACTTTGATCACCACCAAGCCTAATTAGGGCCAAAACAGAAGACAACTCAATTGATTCCAATAATTCCAACTTTTCTAATCAAATCATCACTTCTGATAATAGTTCCTGTCCGGACCTCTAACTGAGACATTAAAAATTCGAAGATACGCTAGATGCCCACCCAAACAAAGTTGGCTTCGTGGTAACGCCGGCCATTATACCAATTATCTAAGGAAAGCCGCGGCTACCACTCTATCTCAGGTTACGAGTTAAGGGTAAGGACTTTTGGGAAAATATTTATTTTAAGAAGTTCTCAATTTGATTGTTTTTTATACGTTTGTTACCTTATAGCTACGTCATTTATAAACCGTTCTGGAAAATTCTTTTGCGTTAGGTTCAGTATAGCTGCAATGTGGTCCCATATAAATTTCAGCGATATTCGACTTTGGACTTCGAAGATACATCAGAATTGAAGTCGGTTTTTTTTGTTATGAAATGAATTATATTTAGACATAATATATCATCACATTATTATTTTATGAAATATAGTAGTATGAAAATAAGGTATTTTATATATTTTAATTTGCATGTGAATGGTGAATGATAAGGAGGCCGCTTTCAATTGGACAAATCATCTTCATGTGACACTTTTTTAAATTAAAAAACGTTTAATTAAAGTTTTTAAGCTATTGCATAGCTTCTATCGCGGGCCTTGAGCGTGGAGACCGAATCCAGAAATTCCGTAACGAAAATAACCCCCCACTCCGAATGCTATGCAATAGCTTTACCGCGGCAGTCTCCGAGTGCCACACGTCTTTTTTACTAAGTTTTTATTATACTATATTATAATATATTTAGAATTTTACATTTATATTTAATTTATTATATATATATTGTTAAAAAATTTGCACCTGACAGTCATAACATAGCGATCTATTATATTAATTAAAACCTATAATAAAATTAAGTTTTTACTTATGTTTATGCAAACAAATGAATTTAGATTTTGAATTTTGAACTTATTTCAGTTTTCTTTCAGACCAGCGAGCGTGCTCCATCGTTTGTCGACATGACACCTGACCGTCAAAAAATAAATTGTTTCAAACTCAGAGGAATGACATTTCAAACTACATGCCTCTCTTTAAGACGGCGATACCAAAGTGATCGGAGCTTTTATTCAATATTAAAAAGGTTTATCAAACAATCTACACATAAATATTTATTTTTATGTCTTTATTCTTAGTATTTTCCGGTAGCTGTTAATAGTTTAATGCCATTAATGGTAATTATAAATTCACTTGGTTATCTCGCATTACTTTTATGAGCTATTAGCGCAGTAAAGTTTAATGCAGTAACTCATTTCCATGCGAACTTATTTTCATGGTAACGCCGGTCTCACAGATCACAAAATGTCTCTACCACCTTCTGGAGTGATGAGCGCAATGCAGTCCTACGCAGTGTTTTTATGGTATTAAAACTTCTGGGTGGCAGTGCACTTGTTATGAGCAGGCATGGCGCTTACCATCAGGCGAACGACACGCTTGTGACATCACTCAGTTACATGACAAAATATATTAGGGAATCCGTCATTACGCACTAGAGCCTTACTCTGATTTGTAGTTACGAATCTTCGTTCCGTGGGATGAAAAGGACAGCTCTATGCAACAGGCATAAGAGTGGCTCTTTTACTCCGCACGAACGAAATAACGGAAGCAACAAAGAGTAGGCTGGCTTTGTCAATAAAGTATTGGTGATCTTTGTTTAGTGACGATTGCCTTGACAGTTTGTGGTTCTTTCAGAGGTAAGTTGAGTTACTGCATACTGCGTGTGTTGCAACATGAACCCGACCTGGGTACAATTTGTAAGCGAAATTCGAGGAGGTAGTATAGATGTTATTTATGTTTATTTATCAGTGATTTCTTTTTAACCGGTCGGCGGCAACCAACTTTGTCGTTTGAAGTGTTAGCATTGCGTAGAGTGGTGGTCGAAGCGCTACTTTTAACTGTGGGTTTGATTCTTATCCAATGTAGGGTTTGTTTAGGGTACTTTAGATCTGACGCACTGGAGTTGGAACCGTTCGAGCCTATGCTGGTTTCCTCACAATGTTTTTCTACACCACTTTTAAAACGAGTGTTAAATTCTCAAATAGCTTAAGAAATAAAACAAGTCAATGGTGCCAGCAGGATTCGAACTCGGGTGCGTCGGATCAAAAGTAGTATGTGCTCCCACTGAACTACACTCGCTCTTCAATCGATTCAATGCAATAGATCGTAATTGACGTATGATTGTGGATTATTATATCGTGCGTAGTTGTTTTGCCGATCGATAGTCGATCGACTATCGATGATTAATCCAATAATATATCGATAGCCACACATTCGCAACACTATCGAATATATAATCGATAATTTGGCTTTTTCAGATGAAAAATATCCATAATAAATGATTAATCGATTAATATATCGATAGCCAAACAATTTGCAACACTATCGAATATATAATCGATAATATGGCTTTTTCAGATGAAATCTATCCATAGAAAAAAATATCGATAGTTCGGCAACACTAGTGCGTAGAATTGATATTCAGCCTTTAAAAAACCTTTTCCACATTACCGGAACTACTAAAAACAATTAGAAGCTAATTAATCATATCGGCTTATTGTTTCTAGTGTTCCGCACTAAATACAAGAGCATACCATAAAATCAATCACATTTTTTTATGTAGATTAGGCATTAGGCATCCACTCGTTACAATGACTTTAAAAACCATTACCAATGGTGAGAAAAAAAAAATACAAAAAAATTCAAAATCAAAAAACTCTTTTTTTGAGGTCTACTAGGTGGCAGTATGACGCTTACCATCAGGCGAACGATTTGTTCTTGTATAGTTCAAATTATAGTGTTCCGCAGAATTTATAATCTTGTATTAAATTATTGATTTATAAAATAATATTTTATTAATAAATGAATTTAATTGAATTGAAATCCTGTCGGCTGTTCATAATCGTTTTTCAGTCACGTGGTAGAAGGAACCCTAACAGGCGAATATCGAGCCGTTAGTTGTCGGCAACCGTAGCATAATTAATGGATAAGTGTCTGTCAGTGAGACTGTGCATTAACAACACTTCCTGCAGGTTGTGTAGAGGAGCTCCCGGCCATTTTCACTGCTGTGTTATATTATATAATAATAATAATAAATTGTTTATTGACAAGATTAGAACAATTTGTGGTACACAAAAGTAATACAAATAAAACCGGCCAAGTACGAGTCGGAATCGTGCACGAAGGGTTCCGTACCATTATCTACAAAAAAATCTGTCTGCTGTACGGGAGCCCCCTTAAATATTTATTTTACTCTGTTGTTATAGCGGCAACAGAAATACATCATCTGTGAAAATTTCAACTGTCTAACTATCACGGTTCATGAGATACAGCCGAGTGACAGACGGACAGACAGACAGACGGGCGGACAGCGGAGTAATAATATAGCGGAGTAATAGGGTCCCGTTTTACTCTTTGGGTACAGAACCCTAAAAAGCTATTTATTAATTATTATTAGCTAAGTGTTTCAGATAACGACTAAACGACGAGTCCCAAACTAGGTGCTTTCGATGTGTCTTGGGTTTGGAGAAACGATTTGCTAAGTGAAGTTTAGGTCAGAGATGATACCACAGTTTGTGACAATATCAGAACAATAAAATATAATAGTTATGTTTTTTTTTTTTATTATACTAAGTGATAAGACGAGCAAGTCGTTAGACTGGTGGTAAGCGCCACGCCCGCTAATAATAATTGCAGTACCACCCAGAACTTTAAATACTATATACTAATCACTGCGTAGCACTGCATTGCGCTCATCACCCCGAGATATCAGATACCACCGCTTTGCCAGTTATTCTGCCGCCAAGCAGTAGTGCGCGAGCATTACTGTGTTTCGGTTTGAAGGGCATTGTAGTCAGTGAAATTACTGGGCATATATTATGAGACCTATAATATCTAATCTCTCGGGGTAATGAGCGCAGTGGTACGCAGTGCTTTTTAACCGACTTCAAAAAAGGAGGAGGTTCTCTGTTCGATTGTATTTTTTTTTATGTTTGTTACCTCAGAACTCCGTCATTTTTGAACCGATTTAAAAATTCTTTTTGCGTCGGGTTCAGTATAGCTACGAAGTGGTCCCATAAAAATTTCATCGATATGTGACCTTGGACTTCGAAGATACATTGAAGTCGGTTTTTGTTTTTTTGTAAAAAATAATCATTATGGTATTAAATGCAATTGTTATGGGCCGGCATGGCGCTTACCTACAGGCGAACGACTTGCTAGTCTAATTATTCAGTTCCATAAAAAAGAAGACATTACAACCTTATCACACTGGCGATTTGCAAGTGAAAGAAGAAAGAACAAACTTACTTGTACTACGTAGTAATAGCAGGTCTAGCGCACTCCGCACTGTAGGTACAAAGCTACAAGTACATAGCCGGACACCGACGGCGGGTCGCGCGTCGTTACACGTGCCGCGCCAGAAGAGATAAGAGCTATGCGATAGAAAGAGAGGCGCTCTGTAGGTTAATATGACTGGTAAGTATGCAGCGCTACGCGAGCTGAATTGAATTGTATTGCGTCATAGCAAGAGTCGCTATTTGTTTAAATTTCTTTGCGGAGTGATGCTTCTGTCCCTTAGTATTCTGTGGTAATAGTTAGTTTTCTTTGCTTGTACTTTGTTTTTTATCTTACGTGTGTCTTTTTCATTTATTTCTTTATCCTTCCTACTTATATATATATATACCTTTACCTTTGTTACTCTTTCACGCAAAAACTACTAAATGGATTTTGATGAAATTTGGTATGGAGATAGCTTATACCCTGGATTAACACACTACTTTTTATTCCGGGAAACCGCGGATGAAACCGCAGGGCGCAGCTAGTTGTCAAATATATGTTTTTTCTTTCTTTATTTTTTAAAACACCTTACTGAAAATATCCAGTAGCTCCTGTCATTACCCTGATTTCTTGTAATTACCCAATTACTGCAAATTACGCGACGTAATAGCATTGATGTTGTATTGCCATGTGTGGGAAGTTAGGTATTGCTAATTAATAAGTTATGTGCAAGCACTTTGTATACGATTTTACGATTGCCGAAAGAGTTTCATTACTGAATGTGGAGTTACTGTGTACTTATATAATATACTGTAGACGACGCGAAGCTCTGCACCTGAAACATAAAAATAATATATAAATAACATTAAATAACTCACATATATATAATAATTAGTTAAGAATATGTACTTACCTTAAATAAACAATGCAGGTAGCGGCGGAGATACGTATATACCTATATCTGTGCGTACGTACCTATAGCGCACCGACACGCAGCTACCGGCCGCTCAGTCGCGAAGCCAACGCCGTTCGGAACGCTGCTACAAATACATACCTTATATACGTGTCTCCAAAGCACTTCGTTATTACGCAATCCTGGTAGTTTTTCTTCTTCTCCTCAAGACATTGCACCTGTCGTGTACAATATACAATAAACAATTACGAATCTACTAACTTGTAAATTATCTGATTTTTTTGTTAGAACATCAGTGACCGCCATGTTTTTATTATTATTCCTTTCAATTAAGGTTGTCTGTAAGGAATTACACGTAGGGATAAGACCCATTAAATAGCCATTATTTAATTTATGTACGTCATCACATCACATCATCAGCCCATCATGTTCCCACTGCTGGCACACGGGCCTTCTTATCTCTTATTTTCTTTTCTTCTTTTTCTTTCTTTTGTTCGGAGAGAGTATGCGCCATAATCCACCACGCTGTCCAAGGGTGGGTTGGTGGATGTCACATGTCCTTGAATTTTTGTGATAGATTTTTATTTATTTATTTAATATTTATTTCAGGCAACATTAAAATGAGTTACAGATAATATTTACTTATTCTACGGTCCCTATAAATATATACCTTTTTTTGGACATGCCGGTTTCCTCACGATGTTTTCCTTAACTGGTTTTATAGCTTATGTTAAATCCGCACATAACTTAAGAAAGTAAGTAGTGCGGGGCCAGCGGGATTCGAACTCGAGTGCGTCGGATCGAAAGTCGCACATGCTCCCATTACATTCTGTATTGTGCTGAGAAATGATAATTTATATAAGTGTTTTATGGTTAAACTATTTGAGCCCCGTGGGTTCACTCGTGGATTTCCCGGAACCGCAGGGCACAGCTAGTAATAAATATGCTGGGGCTACAATAGGGTATGGAGTCATAGAATTTTTAGAGATTACCCCATGAGCACGTCGGGAGACATTAAGTATATCAAGGAGAGGTGCGGATTAAGGGTCCAGGATTCGAACGTGTTGAAGCTGGAGTCAAAATCAAAATCAAAGTCTCTTTAATCATTTTGGCATCACAGAAGCACTTATGAACATCAAATTGTCACAATGACTCTACCACCATATCGGAAAAAGAACCACTACTCAGAAGATACGGCAAGAAACAGAAAGGCATAGTTTTTAGAGATTTTGTTAAATTTTTTTGGGTTTCTACAATGTTATGTTTCTTATGTGCCAGTTGGCTACTTTGCAGAAGTGGAATGCTTCAAGCATCTTTGTCTTCTATGTAATTACGAACAGTGTAGTATGCTTTACTCATTAGAATATTCTTAACGCGTAATTTGAATTTACTTTCTGTGAGCTCCGTTATACATTTTGGAATTTTATTATAAAAACGTACGCAGTTGCCCATAAAGGACTTATTCGTTTTAGTCAGTCTATACGTAGATACAACAATCCTGTCAACGAGAACTACGAGTTTTAGGTCCTACGTGCTCCGGGTTCCTGCAAAATATAAGGTGATGTTCCTGGTTTCCGAGTTTTGGCCCGAGGGAATAGTGTTCCGGCGCTACAGAAGGCTACACCGAAATTAATTAATTATTATTATCGTAAAATCTATAAAAATCTGCACTCTTATCTAGGACGTAGGCACATGATGTTAAGTCCAGAAAAGGATTGATCATGATGTTATTAGAAAAACCGTAATAATGTTCTTTCCCAAACAATAATAAACAGTACTATCATAAATCAAGCCCTTAATTGTTAATTACACAGTGCCAAGTAACCGCTAAATCCTTACGCCTTGCTCGGATTTCACAGCCCTAGCGACTAGTTGCTACTCTGTGCCTTAACTACCTGCGACCGAATTATTTACGTTTCCCTATGGCCAGTGCTTTTTATAGTTTAAAAAGTTCTAAACCTATGCCGTGGATTTTCCAATTTCAGGTGGGAATTCGAGAAAATATTTCTTTATCCAGAAGCTATCGAGCAACATAGACCACGGACCACGTGAGCCCACGTGGGCCCAATAACCAATTCGACTAAGTGGATGTCACAAGTCCAAGAATTTTATTTTATCTTACATTTGTGCTGAGAAATTATCAATTTTGGCACTTCAAACTTCTTGCCGTCAACTACCGTTCATTTCGTATCGGTTTGTTATTTGTTTCGTCAGAGCCGTGGGTCTCTGTAAACGGTGTCCCTCTGAATTTCGACAGTTCTTTATTTCGACACGACAATTACTTCGAAAAAATATAGTTCGACTAGTAATTGTTTCGAATTGTTTCGATTGAGCATAATTCGACAAGTATTAGTTTGACAGAAAATACTTCGACAACACAAACGGCCTCAAAGAATTGGTTAGTTTATGTTAGAGGAGTGACCACACATCGCGCGAGCCGAGCGAGCGAAGTGAGCGTGCCGCGACAGCGGCCGGCAAAGCGCTAGAAAGTAAATTGAATTTGTGTTGTCGAAATATTTTGTGTCGAACTAAAACTTGTCGAATTATGTTCAGTCGAAACAATGATTTGTCGAACTATATTTTTTCGAAGTAAGTGTCGAGTCGAAATAAAGAACTGTCGAAGTTCAGAGGGACATTCACTATATTTTTCTTTAAATATTTTTAAGAGCAAGCGTTTTTACTCTTTGCACCTTCTAATCATACTCTGGAAACTGGATGCATCAGATATCGAAATTACTCAAGTATGTTTATTTACATTACATATTAAATATGCTGTAACCGTTTTGAAACTCATGACATGTACAAAACACGAAACTGAGAGCCAATAGCGCAACTGCGTGTTATTTTCAGGATAGCATCATCTTATCAGTAACATAATATTAAACCGCTACTGCTCCTGTTATTTGTATGGCATGCAAGGGCTTAATTACTAATTAACGATATCGCGGAGGCCGGTGCCAGCGCTGTCAACCTGTCATTGGCGTAACCCTCCGGTAGTCGAGCAGAGATGAACGCGTGGTCAGTTCGGTGGGGTCTTAAAGGCCTATTGTAGGCAGCCCTTTAGCGGTTAGAGGTCGAAATTAACTATTTGGATTTGAGCCTTTGTGAGGTTGAAATGGGTACTCCTCAAATGGTTTATACTTTTGCGGTGGCCGAATAATGATTGATGTACAAATTGTTGTGGAATATAAAGACTAAAGGCAGAAAACTGATTGAGTGATTGATTTATTTATAACGCTTTATTGTACACCAAAAACATAACAAGAACAAATAAATGAAAAACTTATAAATTGGTCTCTATAGTAGTTATTTAAAAGAATTTTATTTGCCAAATATCACTTAACATAATTAAATATTAATAATTTAAGAAGGTATTTTAATAAGTTAAATCACCAAAACTCTTCTTCGTTTGTATTGTTAATTTTAAATAATCCAGTAAACAAAATCCACCCATTCGAATGCACATCGAAACCGTAAAAACAGTTACACGAAAATCATGTTTTTTAATCAAACATAAACACTCATTAAGGGGTTAAAAGCACTACCTTAACGAGCCGTCGCCGTCGCTACTGGTATGAACAACTTTTTTATTACTATCTCCCTCTCTCATGCTAGGGTTGCCAACTAAGACTTTAAGTGCTCTTCTCGTGTACTATTAAGAAAATTTTTAAAATATAATGAATGCAGAAAAATAGTACAATATCTGTGATACAAGCTGGGAACAACAATCGTTAGGCCTGTCGGGGGCCTTCGAGCGGTCTAAAAACTCCTTAAAACACCAGGGTTGGCCAGGGTGTCTGACACGAGAGAGGAAATGATAAAAAAAGATGTGTGGATAGACCTTGTATTTGTTTAGACGACTCGATTACTTGGAATTATTTAAGTCTATGTAGAGTAGAGATCTATTGGAATCCAACAATTCTATTAACAAATCTATTATAAAGGAATTTTATACAACGCTTATGTAAAGTAGGTATATAGGTATATATATGCGAAAACGTGTGTGTGTATTTGTTATACCACTTATTTACATAACGGCTGAACGAATTTGGATGAAATCTAGTATGTTCCTGGTACTTTAGGTCCTGGAACACATTGAGACATTGGAGGACATTGGGGGTCTTTTCATCCCGGAAAACAAACATTTCCCTAGGGAAGAATTATAAACCGAACTAAATATCATATAGTCGAAGACTGTAATGTATTAAAGTTAACTAGGTCAATGTACTCATCACATAGCCAACATTGTTTTTGGTCATTGATAACCCTACTCACGCATACGGTAGTAGGTGTTATCTGTCTCTTTCCTCCGTGGTAATTAATGCAGTACGGTAGCAATGGAAGAAATTAGTTAAAGATACTTGGCCTCGTTCTGTGGCTTGTGTCAACGGCGACGGGTAGCGGGTTGCTTTTTGTCCATTTTAATTTTAAGCCTCCTTTTTGTTTTTGTTTCTTTATTGGAGGGTTTGGTATGGGCTAGTGTTTGGAGATAGTGGGCAATCCAGTTTAGAGGTTGAACTCGGTAGAAGTGTATTTTGCTTCATACACTGCATTTCATGTTATTGTAAAGTATCAGGATGGAACAAGGTAAAACTCTTCTAAATAATTTGTGAATGTCTAAAACTGTTACCTTTGATTGTTTCTGAATTATGACAGATCTTTATCCCAATTAGATAATAACTGCAAAGTACGTTTTATTGTTTTAACATCATATTTTTTTCTTAATTAACGTGTTTTAAAAAGAACAATCATGATTAACTTTATTTATAAATTAGCAAATTATACAAGTAAATAAAGTTGTTCTCTTTGATTTTTTATGAATTATGAGAGATTTTTAAACCAATTAGATAATAAATACTACGTTTTATTTAAAAATTACAATATTTCATTACTTACGTACTTCTTAAACGTATTTTAAAATATATTAAGAACAATATCACTCGCGATGCAATCCATTCACTTGATCATCCACAAGCAGTCCAGCGTAGAATCAAGTAGCTGGATCACTTCGAAGCACCATCAACTCATTAGCGTTATTACGGTAAGGGTTAAATTATGGCTTGACGTGCATTTTTTATAAAGAACCCAGGACGTGTGAAGATGAAATATGTTGCGCTTTGTTCACAAAATAACAAACCGGATAATAATGCAGCCGAATTAATTTTCATAAGGTGTTAATTTAGTCTTGTTGCCGAAATATGGTAATTTGGAAAAGGATTCCGGTTCAAGCGACACCTAATCTCTGTTTTTGTTGATGGTAAAAATGTATCATCTACCATTCTTCGGAATTTACTTATACAAAATCATTTTTATAATACCAAATATTTATCAGGAAATTTTCTGACAGTTTGGCTCAATTTTAGTACTCATGGAAAATTGTGACAGAAAACTATTATATTTTTTTGAATGTGGGTCGGATGGGTTTAGTTTTCTATCGATGACAGATTGGGCTTATGACCAACCTGTACTCGTAATTTAAATTAATCAAATGTAACAACGTTTCTTCTACGATTTTTTCAAGCTGGATATTTTTCACCAATATTGTACCTGGATCATAGACTAGTACGATTACCTAGATCAACTCGCATTTTTTGCTATGAAGTGTCTTGTGTAGTTTGAATCGTTATCAGTAAGTACAAAGCGTCAATAAAGTTATCTAAGTACTTAGAGATATGATAGCGAATAATACCATCATCATCATTTTACTGATGGTAGGTTTCTCGTATGCGAGAGGCTGTCTGGGTGGGTACCATTGCTTTGCCAGTTATTCAGCCGCCAAGCAGTAGTGCCAAACATTACTTTGTTCCGGTTTGAAGGGCATTGTAGCCAGCGAAATTACTGGGCATTATGAGACTCAACGGATAATTGTCTCAGGGTGACGAGCGCAGTGCAGAGTACAAAATGAAATATTATTAACAATAAACTAGTTGATTAGCTGTTCGTTACCTGAAATGTCGTGTTAAAATCTGTGTTTTCATACAAAAACGAGTTGCCAATAATTGAGTCCGACAGCGTGATTGTAAATGCCACTGCAACTAAATTATTGATACGAAAATAAAAACATTCCGTAACAAAAACATGGCCTTATAGAATGATAATCTTTAAAACAATGTATTTCCAATATCCGTTTAGCAGAAGCAATTTTCATTATCATCGCGTTCCGTAAGGTCGGTTTCTATTCCATCGTCTTGTGTAACCGCGTCTGCAATATTCATCACCAAATAACAATATAATTGGCATTTATAACAGTTATAACGATCGGTACAAATATCCTTAGAGATGTGACAATATCTATTTTTATCCGGTTATTATGTATCCGGCCACGATTATGTTTTAGAGTTGAGACGTTGTAGGCGCTGGATTTTCAATGCCTTTTGCACGTTTTGTTTTAAGTAGTTTATGTAATAACCCTCAATACTACTTTTAAATAATAGGGTACCTACTTTATTTATGAATCTGTCCATGGCCTAAATGGTAACAGATATCAGATGTTATAGTTATTGAATTTTTTATAACTACCAGATTAGTTTAAGTGATTAAATTCTTCTTAGATTACTGTTTTTTATTCCTTTAAAACACAAAGAACTGACAAAAATATGAATACCTACCGAAATGATTAGATTCTATTCTTATGAGCATATCTGAAAACTTAACTGCTCAGCTTGACTGTATGTCATTTTACAACATTATATTAGATGGTAAGAAATAACCAAAAAAAAGATTTTGACCACTTGGCCATTGGCCAATTAGCAAATAGTTTAACATAAAAATTTCATTATTTATTTTGTGTTATAGTAATGTACTCACCCAAGCCAGACTGATTTAGAATAGATTGATATTGGAATGCTCAGATTTCGCAAGCTTATTAAATGCTACGGAAGAACGTAAGACATAAGAGTTCCTACGGTAGGTGGTGCGGGCGAAGGGTACACTTATTTGCTATAACTTAAGTATGACAACGTTAGTTCCAATTTTGCTCACATATCTGTAGATGCTTGTCGTCATACTATGTTATCTAATTAAGAACTAGGCTGCTATATATCCGGAATCCGCCGATCCGGCTAAAACGCCACGGCGCATCACTAATTAATGATAATGCTGGCTTCAAATATATTCACAATTATCGGTGCAATTGTCGGAAAACGTTGAAAAAAAATCACTCAGCACGCCATTAATGTCAGAATGTGAATTGTTAATTGTTGTAATGACTTGTATTAGGGTTCAGGGGGTGAATAACTGAACGCTAACGCTAAGCTATTTAGCGGAAGATAGATTGTACAGCAAATAGCAGCTTGGAAGGTGGCAATGAATGTATGTGGAATAATTGATACTCGTACTACTAGGTACGTAGAACTAGATCATGTAGATGTTGTTTTGTTTCAATTTTGTAATGTGAATTCTAAATTGTTTTTATTTGCAACTTTGTTGCAATATTTACATTGCATCAATAATGATTAGTTTTTTATTGCAACTACGTTGCAATAATTACATTGCAACAAACATGCAATTATAAATAAATAAGAGATAAAAAGCATCTTTGTCCAAAAAGCGTTCCGATCCTCACTAATATTATCAATGCGAAAGTTTGTATGTATGGATGTTTGTTACTCTTTCACGCAAAAACTACCTAACCGATTTGGATGAAATTTGGTATGTAGATACTTTAGGACTTGAAACAGCACATAGGCTACTTTTTATCCCGGGAAACCGCAGGTAAAACCGGGGGACGCAGCTAGTAATAAATAATTATTTACGAAAGTTTCATTTATTATCGTGTTATTTTTTTTTTAAGGAACATATTGATGAGACTTATAAGTCGTTCGCCTGATGGTAACCGCCACGCCTGCCCATAACAATTGTAGTGCCACCCAGAACTTTTAATACCATAAAAGCACTGCGTAGCACTGCATTACGCTCCGAGAGATCAGATATTAAGTCTCACATGTCCAGTAATTTCGCTGGAAACACAGTAATGCTTGTGCACTATTAATTGCACTAAGTATTCTCGCAGTACGAAGAAAAGTGAAGTTCTCAAACGCACCCTGTGTTTTCAGGTAAAGCAATTTTATTTTAGACTACCTTCACCCCGCGGTTTCTCTCACGGTGTTCCGGGATGAAAAGTAAGCTCCTATGTTCATTTTCAGAAACTTAGGTACCAAATTTTATTAAAATCCTTTCAGTAGTATCTGCCTTTTTTTAAATTAATTATAGGCTTGCGTTTGACCGCTATCTCACCTGTTGTGAAGTGACGATGCGGTCGAAGTTGTGGCAAGCTCGCCTAGAAGAAACCTGTTCACTCTTATCTTAAAGACACCCAGATTATAGCTATCCGGAAACACAGATGCCGGCAGAGAGTTCCACTTCATAGCCGTTCGCATTATGAAGATCGAAGCAAAGCATTTGGTGCGAGCAGGAGGGAGCCTGATTGAGTAACAAACATCCATTCAACTGTCCATCCATCCATCCATCCATCTATCCATCCATCCATCATCAGATACTTTCGCATTTATAATATTAATGGATTCGTAGAAAGTAGGGAGTAGGACAGGATAGTAGGACTTGAACTATCTCGACTAGTCCACCAACACCCTTTCTTTATCACGTTAGTTTCTCACTTGTCCGGCTGGCAGTTGGTTGTTAGCAGACACTAATGTATACAATCAATATACAATCGTAATTGCGTGCAATGATACTGATTGCAGTTGCATTGCTGTACTCAATCAACCGATCCCAAAGGATTATCAAATTCCTTTACAATGTCATAATCTGCGCCTTGGTTATAAACTTACTATACAAAATTTGATTTGATAATTTTTAATGACGAAGTCAAAAGATATTTATTAAATAGGCATAAAAATGAACTTTTAAACATCATATAAACATAAAACAAATCAATTAAAATACGTTAAAAATATTGTAACCTAAAAGATCATATAAAAACTTTGAAAAAAAGGTTAGCATGTCTATCCTTCCCCAGAAAATGGAGGTAAATTAAAATCAAATGTTTTTAGCGCGAATAAGTCCCGTTTTACTATCGGTTTTTAACCAACTTCAAAAAGGAGAAGGTTCCCTATTCGATTGTATTTTTTTTATGTTTCTTACCTCAGAACTCCGTCATTCATTAACCGATATGGAAAATTATTTTTGCGTTGGGTTCAGTGTAGCTATGAAGAGGTGCCATTTACATTTCATCGATTTTGACCTTGGACTTCGAAGATACATTGAAGTCGGTTTTTTAGTTTGATATAACGTATACTTGTTTGTTTAAAATGTATTATTTGGTCAACGTCAAGTTGAATTTACGCGAGAATTTTATTCAATTTTAATCTCGTGTAACCATTTAACATAAAAAACCTGTAAGTACCTAATCCTAAACAGGATTACCACACCTCGCACTAAACAAACCCTCCTAAGTCCCATTTTGATGCTTTTGTGCCTATAATTGACTTACAAAAGACTTACAGCGGACTTACTCAGCGGGTGTATACATTTTGACAGAAGACTTGACGTTTCGTATTGATCCTTCAATGGCCATGACAATGGTTTGTTTTTATTGCAATTGAGTGTACTCGAGTGCAATGGTGGGCTTGAACGCGAATACAATAATTTTATGTTCGTGGAAGGATATCCTGCGATGACAATGGGACTTTTGACTGGAGAAGGCAATTTTATTTAAATTAAATACGTGCGAGTTTTTTTTTTTATGTAACTGAGTGACGAGACGAACTGGTCGTTTACCTGATGGTAAGCAATACGCCTCCAAAACAGTAGTAGCACCACCTAGAACTTCGTTTTGAAAAATGCGCGGTGCTGCACTGCGCTCGTCACCCTAAGACAAATAAAGTAGTTACGTCTCATAATCTTTTGTAACCTGAATTAAATTTGTTTTATATTTAATTTTAATTTTATCAAGCTGAATTATTTGCTTTTTTTATTAACCTATGCTGTCCCACTGCTGTGCAAAGGTCTCCCCCAGGTATCTCTAGCCATCCCTAATCTGCGCCACCTCCATAATAACTGGTTTGGTTTATTAAAAATATGCAAATGCTCTTTTCTTCTGACCTATTATAGTAAAGTAACTTTATTTGCCTTATTCGCTTTAGACATTGTTTGAAATAGAATGTTTTTAAGCGTTGTCCTAATAGGCGACTGCACGATTATCGCGCGTATAAGCGATGGGACGCAAGTTCGCCCCCATCGCGCGAATGTTAATTAAAACACTTGTTCAGCGTCTATATTATATTTGATCGCGGGTTCGCACTAGCAAAATTCCCTCGCATCACGTATTCACGTCATATTAGGACAACACTATGGTGCAGGCGTTGTCTAGAACGTGACTACAAAATAAGTTCATTACAATCTGGGTATCTTCAAGGCCAGAGTAAATAGGTATCTTCTAGATCTACGTGCACCATTTTCGGCCACATCGTCGCTTAACATCAGGCGAGATGGTGGTCAAACGTAGATCTATCAATTGTAAAAAAAAATGACTAAGCAACAAAACCATTTGCCAAATTAAAAATGCGCCAATACTTCAGTAATAAAGAGCTCCAATCATCAAATTACACATTGCCAAACTGCTCACTTGACACTGACATTTCAATGTTGTGTCAGTGTGACAGCTGACAGTATTGTCCGGTGATTGGCTCATTGTGGCCACCCGTCCGGCTGTCAGTCAGGACAACATGGGTTTTACTTGTAAATTGTAAACAATCGGATTTTGAGCATTGTTGGGCTTTTGAGGTAAGTGTAAAAATTTTAAAATCCAATTTTATTGTTACGGTCATTAGCAAATTACACAGCTTATTTAATAGTATAGGTAAATGTCATAATTCTTAATTAATTTATATACAAGACCAGGAAGAATAGTTTTTCAAAAATCTAAAGGCCCCGAGACTCCTTTGAATATTTTTCGCTATTCTTTATAGATTCGGATATGGCCCTCTAAGCACATTTTAAAAATTTACCCTGTATATTTTATTATGGTGAATAAACATGTCAAAAAGTGTTTAAATAATTTGTACGATTTTACTTACTTCGAAGTCTAGGTTTACGGTTATATAACATTTAGACACATACAATTATGAGCAATTGCTGCTCTTAACAGCATCATAAAACATGGAATCGGGTATCGATCTGACCATATTGTCGGCCAAAGTAGAGCAGTTGACGGTAGAGGTAGGTAAATAAAAAGTAAATTTTAAAAAAATTGCAAAATTACACTTACACTGTTTCACTCCTGCCTCTCCACCTACGCACTCGCTAAAATTACCCAATAAAATTGGATTCCACTCGGTTTGATACACTCGAGCACATCACAAAAGAGTCAATCGTTTTCGCATTATGACTTTGACTGTACATTCAGCAACAATAATAAGTGAACATTTTAGTCCCTTGTCATGATAACATTTGCTTCTCTCTCCTTTAAATCATGAATGTTTCTTTAATGCGACATGGTTGTTTCATGTATACAATAGTGACTACACAATACTCCCACAGTATTATTTTATCCACAGCCACTTTTGGAACTATCCGAAATTGTATGAAAATGTCATAGCTTACGTAGCAGTATGTATGAGCAGTGACGCCTGGTGCGGCCAGAAGATTGCCGGATTTTAAAATCTGTCTTTGTGTTTTTGACAGACAAATTCTTTAATCCCAAAATGATGGATTCGTCACACTTTTTTCGGGATATGATTCAGTGAGTATCACGGTTTAATTTACCAACAGGTGTAAAGCTTCAGACATTTTGATGGATTGTGGGAAAGGTTGGGTTTTTGTTGGCTGTACGTTTTTGTATATTTTGCTAATATTCCAACACACTACACACACTAGGTATATATAGGTATACCTACATATATATTAAGATTTTGAAAAAAATTGTGTGTGATTCATTTTTTTTACGCTTAATAGATCTATGTTTGGCCACTATCTCGCCTGATGTGAAGCGATGTTGTGGCCTAAGATGGAGCACATAGATCTTATTCATAATTGATATAAAACGGCAAAGACTCACTTAAACTACACGGCTAAATATTATAATTGTCTAAAAAGCAATTTTCAATTCATTTATTGACCAAATTATAACAATATACGTCATTAGGCATGTCATTAGTTTATAAAATTAATTAATTAATTAAAATTCACTTACCAATTTTGAATATAGGTATGAGATTTGAAAATGAACATGTCTGCCTTCCAGCATTTCGTAATAAATTTTAAAAACTACAAGTAAAGTTATAAAGGCACTTTCTAAAAGAAACACATTTGTTTTGTAATCTGTAAATGCTTTTATAGAACTTATATAAAGTTACCTATAATATACCTAGGTACACGTTAGTTTTTGGGCAACACTTTACAATACTCTCGTCGATTGCTTCGTTTGATGTTATAATTATTATCGTTTAATTTACTCTATATCTCTGTTGAATTCTAGATATATTTAATTATTTACCATTTTCGAGATACCTACAACAATATACAATATAAAAATATTAAAAACTTCTCTCAAAGTTATATACCAAACGGTCCGATACAATGTACAATAAATAATATACAATATGCAATGTACAATATACAATATTTGTATATTAAAAACTTCTCTAAAGTTATGTACCAAGCGGTCCGATACAATGTACAATATACAATATGCAATGTACAATATACAATATTTGTATATTAAAACTTCTCTCAAAGTTATGTACCAAACAGTCCGTCTATTTTATAGTCAATTCAAAGTTTAATAATATAATTTCCAGTGTTTTGTTTCTCAGGTACCGAGTTATCTCCACATAAAATACATAAGCAATAATTTCTAGTAGCAATAAAACTGTAACCACAAAAACCGTCAAGAACCGAGAAAAACAAACTGTTATCTGTTTTATGGACTATAAACCGTAATTGCGAGCTATAATTGCTATAAAAAATTATAGTTATTGCACATTACACTATCTCCAGGTCATAGGCGGAACCTATACCTACCTAACTATAATAATATATAAAGTGCGTCTGTTAACAATATTCATTGATGAGACTTAATTAAAGATTTATCTTAATTACTGCATACCTAATTATAATTGCACTGGCTTCGAGAAGTTAATGTGATTATTATTGTATGCATTAGCCGCGCGACTTAGTGCGCGTTATACTCAGTAAGTTATCTCAGCACGTCTATTTCATAGCCCGATTCAACATACCTCAAATTAGATGAATAGGTATATAACGGCGGAGACGGGTCTGAGCAGCCGCTCAACTGCCGTCTCTCTCTAGATCTATGTGCTCCATCTTAGGCCACATCATCGCTTCAAATCAGGCGAGATAGTGGCCAAACATGGATCTATTAGGCGTAAAAAAAATAAAAAAAAAATAAGATAGCGACCCTCCCCGGCATCGCAAGTTTGCATTTTACTAAAATGGTGTAATTTTTTGATGAATTTTATAAATTTTTTTTTTTACTAGGTATATAAAAACGCAATGAGAATATATTGTACATATTGTAGTCTTCTTCCAGTATGGCAGTCAAAACACCTCTTTCGCAGAACGAAACTTAGGATCTTTAAAACTAACGTAAAAAGTGTGCTGTTGTACGGATGTGAGACCTGCAGGGCGATCATGTATTTTTTGTTTCAATCAATTTCAATAAGAGCCGTATTACACAGTAAAATTGAATAGATTGGGCATATACATAACGATTCATAGCACAATCTCGCTTTGTAAAATTGTCGGATAACTGGTTTCTCATTGAAATAAAAGATACATGATCGCCCTGCTGGTCAACCGGTATCTGCGGCAAATCTTAAAGATATTCTAACCAAACACTATCGCCAATATAGACCTCTGGAGACAATCCCATGAAGAACCTGTCAATTTGTAAATCCGGCGCCGCAAATGGAGCTGGATTGGTCACACCTTGCGTAGGAACGTGGATCACATCTCCAGACAAGCTTTGGATTGGAATCCACAGGGCCGGCGCAAGCATGGCTGTCCAAAACCGACCTGGCATCGTTCTGTCATCGCGGAAGCAAAGACCATCGGACTGACCTGGAGTGAAGTGAAGCGCACGGCTCAAGACAAAGAAGAATGGCGAAACATTGTAACTGCCTTCTGCCCTGCCGTGCAGACTTTGGATATAAGTAAGTACTTAGTAGGTACATATTAAACCTTCCGTAAAAAGTTCCTCTGAAAAACCGTATAAATCCGTTACGTGAAGAAGTAAGCGGAGAGTCAGAAATGAAGACGCGGATAGCGACTTTGTTTTATAGCATTTCTATTCAATTCTAACTTTCATCATTATGTATTCGTATGCTAACAAACATACACACAGAGAGACATTCGTATTTTGTGTATCATTACGATAGGATTTGATTAGATCTCTTAGTTCGACTGGGCGTCTGAACATCTCATTATGTAAAAGTCACGCGTATATTCTGATAACAATAATAATATGTTTAATTATAATTATGACACTGATAATAAATTCAACGAATTTTAATAATGTCAATGTCAATGTCAATTTGGTTTATTATTTGTCTATCTGTCATAATTATTACTATCAATAATTTCGGTAATTCGCGCTTATCTACAAAGTTCTTAAATATTGAAATATAAAAAAAAATGTGTTTGTTATAAAAACTATTAAACTAACTACACTCCGCGGTTATTAAGTCGATATTAAGTCTCATATGCCCAGTAATTTCGCTGGCTACAATGCCCTCCAAACCGGAACACAGTAATGCTTGCGCACTACTGCTTGGCGGCAGAATATCTGCCAAGACGGCATCAAAGAAAGTTTATGATTCACTATGACTTGTTGATACTCATGCGTGCCTAAGTGGGCCCGATGAGTATCTATATATTCACAAATCTATTCATTCTTACGTAAGTAAGCGCTCGATTACTTGGCTCGATTGGGCGCCTTACCAGCAGATGGTTTATCAACGTACATTCATGATTAAATTTCAGTTTATTTATGTGTAGGTACTCTTATGTATGATTATGCAATTTAACTAAATAAAGTAATCATAATAAAATTGAAACGCGACGTTAAACGTTTGCAAAATCTGTACGAGTCGTAAACTGGACTAATTACGTGTTTTATTAAAGTTTTTATTACCATTGTACAGTCATAAACTTTTGTGTACCTACCCACAGGACTCATTAAAAATGTATGAACTAATTTTGACCTAGTGATATAATTAAGCTGTTAAAAATAACAAGCGATATGGCTTAAACTTTGGCTTAGCTTATCGACATCGATATCAGTGGAAGAAAGTCGTAAGTTCATTAGAAAGTGATCTAGATAAGTATTTTTTACAGTAACGCCAGTCATCGAAAGAATGACGTAAGTTCCTTAAAAGGTATGACAGTTACGTCTTTATTCAGCTGCAGAGTTATTTTATGTTTGGTTTTAAAAATATATTACATATTTATGAATTTAGTTCTGACTCTTAAGTTGTTTCGTCGACTGCATTGTGATAACCTCTGATTGGCATTGACATAGAGCTAAGAATGTTTAGACAGATACGATGCGTTTACGGCTAGCCACGGTGTCAATTAAACTTTCTAGGTAAATTGCAGGAAATGTCACACAAAAACGCAATTGTATTTCAACTAAAAATATCGTATAGAAACAAACGCCTACGCAAAAATACGAAGGCCCACGACTGCTATAGGTAAGTAGGTGCTACGTAGATTATTTTTTTCTTTTTTTTTTTTAAATGTACGTTAGCCTAGTACGCTGTCGGAATCGACAACCAATTATCAAAAATCAACTTGATCTGTGTACATATCTAACTTACATACATACACAGTCTGTAAAATTTCCAGCACCATAGTGGAGCCATAGTCGAGTTACTCTTAGAAAAAACTATCGACAAACTGTTACACTAATTGGTATAACCAATTTCCACAATACGGCACAGCGCCGTCAAATTGCAGCTTTTCGCCGTCACATAGTTTCTACAATTACACTTTAAACCTCTTTGGTCTATAGGCAAATGTATATGTAGGCAAAAGTCTTCTCCTACACGATTTTTAAAGGGCATTTCAACGACAATGATGCCAACTCTGTACCTTCCTCACTCTACGCTCCGTCTCACACTCACTGACATGTTTCGTAGAATTGGTCGTTGTTTTCGTCGCTTACTACCAACAGTGCGATACGGATCAATTATATTGATAATTAAATTATTTATTACCACTGTAATAAAATATCAACAGTCGTCGGAAAACAACTACAGTTATTAATTAGTGTTTCATTCATTAAGTTAATTGTGAATGAAAAGCGTTAGTTTCTTCATAACCTAGATAGATAGATAAACACTATTATATATATAATATGAATTAAATATTTACATTATTTTACATATACATATACCTACGCACTTATCTACCTACTATTTCTTTTAAAATTTTTATACTTAGTTTAGACACAGAATACTAAGGGACAGAAGCATCACTCCGCAAAGACATTCAAACAAATAGCGATTCTTGCTATGACGCAATAAAATTCGATTCAGCTCGCGTAGCGCTACATACCTACCAGTCATATTAACCTACAGAGCGCCTCTCTTTTTATCGCATAGCTCTTATCTCTTCTGACGCGGCACGTGTAACGACGCGCGACCCGCCGTCTGTGTCCGGCTATGTACTTGTAGCTTCGTACCTACAGTGCGGAGTGCGCTAGGCCTGGTTTAGAGGAAGGTATTGAAACAGCCAAAACACACAAGTTTTTTATTACATGCAACAAAATTGAAATTGTATTGTATCTGTAAGCCTTTATTGCAAAAAAACTCATTTTATTTTATTTATTTCTGCACACTATCGTCTATAAAATATTGTCCCTCTATAGGATACGGTTGTCTTGGCTGGACCGACCTTTTTTACCTATCATAAAAATAGGTATGTTTATAATTTAATTCAATAACTGGCTACAATCATGGGTATATTAGTCAAAACACTAAACCGGTGTTTGAGCGGTACCTACAGTACAGACGCTCATATATCATTAAGTAGTAGTACGCGCGGTCGCGGCGAGCGTTTTCGGCGACCGCGCGTTCTCCTTGAAGATGAGCCATGATGGGCTAGGAAAATAGATTTTTTGTAAATCCAATTATGCATTTCCGTTTTTCGAGCGAGTGTGGCTCAGTGGGAGCAAGTGTGACTTTCGATCCGACGCACCCGAGTTCGAATCTCGCTAGCCTGACCGCTGACTTTCTTAAGTTATGTGCGGATTTAGCACTCGCTCTAAAAACGCTAAAGGAAAACATCGCGAGGAAACCGGCATGTCCAAGAAATATTTACAAAAGTTCAAGGACATGTGACATCTACCAGCGTGGTGTAAGTTTTGATAAGTATCATGTATGTACATTGTACATATGTATAGCTAATAGGTAGGTAGGTATCTACTTCTAATACATTGTACGAATGACCTAGTTTTCTTACAATTACATAATTACAATCACAGTAATTTACCAATCAAAACAAATCAATCAATCTAACAAATAATAGATAAACGGTGTAATCCTGAAATAATTAGTATTAGCACAGGTATTAGAGACCGTTTACATTGGATATAGGTAAAAAATAATAATTAATTAATTAATTAAATTAAATTATATTTGAGCACCAAAACATGAAATGACATATTATTATGTATTTATTTATTTATTTAATTTTTATTTCTGGCAACATTAAAATAAGTTACAGATGTTATTTACTTGATGTATGTACCTATTGTGTAGCCTTCAGGAAACTTCGTCGGGTCTTTTCGTCGCCGATACCCCAGTGCCTAAAGACGATAGTCTTTAATCAATGCGTTCTACCTGTTACGACATACGGAGCCGAGACGTGGACACTCACGGTACGGCTAGTCCACAAAATAAATGTTGCTCAGCGAGCTATGTTCGGTATTACCACAAACATATATTTTGTGGTATTACTCTGAGGGATCGAATCCGGAATGAAATTATTCACCAGAGAACTAAAGTTACCGACATAGCTCAGCGGGTTAGCAAGCTGAAGTGGCAGTGGGCTGGTCATATTTGCCGCAGAACCGATATCCGCTGGGGTAGACGTGTTCTAGAGTGGAGACCGCGAATCGGCAAACGTAGTGTAAGACGCCCTGCGACTAGATGGAGCGACGATAGACGCAGGGTTGCTGGTAGCGACTGGAGAAGGAAAGCCGAAGATCGTATGGTAGAGGCCTATGTCCAGTAGTGGAGTGATGTAGGCTGATGATAATGATGATGTGTACCTTCGACTATTTCAAAATGTTAATCTGATAGTGAGTGAGATCGAGTGTGGCTCTGTAGAAGCATGTGCGACTTTTAGCCCAACGTACCCGAGTTCAGATCCCGCTGGCCCCGCACTACTAACTTTCTGAAGTTATGTGCGAACATTCACTCTAAAAACGGTGAAGACAACATAGTGAGAAAACCGGCGTCCAAGAATTAATCACAAAAATGTAAAGTCACCACGCGGGCCCAGTGCGGATTATTTATTTTATTTATTTAATAGTTTACCTACTAGTACCAGGAATGACGTAATGCTATTTAGCTTGCTAAGAATAGAATAGGATCTGTGATTATGGCCCATACTCTCTCTATGAAGGCCCGTGTCCCAGCAATGGGAACGTGAACTCGTATCGGGTATCGGCTAGTGTAAAAGAGTTTTTATTGCAAATCGACCCTATAAGTGTAATTTGTATTTCAATAATCAATTGGAGAATTAGTGGTATTGCTCGTTAATAAATATTAGCAGCACGATAGGTATTAGGCTGTAAATAATCAATACTTATTACAGGCAACATAAATAAACATAAAAACGTTATTTCTTGAACGAAGGCCCAGAATTAAACTAAACCAACCTGCCTTATTTTTTTGATCTGAGTAATGAGACGAGCTAGTCGTTCGGCCGATGGTAAGCAACAAGCCTGCCAATTGCAGTGCAACACGGAACTTATAATACCATAAAAGAACTGCCAGTGAAACGCCTCTTATAGGAAGAACTCGCAAGGTTAGGGTAGATGGTAAATAAAATCAAAAACGGTAATAAACTTTACAAATCTATTGAAATACCATGTGAAGGCAGTTACAGGGTCGGGGTCGCTACGCTCACTCTGAGAATGTTGCTATGTTACTCAAGCACTTCACTGTCCTGCCATCGCCATCCATTCAGCAGCGCGCGTTGCAGACGCCAGGCCGTAGAAGGTAGGTAGATGAAGGAAGCAGGCTGCAGTAGGTAAGCGGTAGGTGCCAAGAAGCAGAAGCAGATCTGCGCTCCGGAGCCGGTGCGGTGAACGTAGCACTGCATTGCGCTAATGACCGCAGTGCAGTGATATGCCCAGTAACTACACTGGTTACAATGCCCTACAAACAGAAACACATTAATACTTGCGCACTACTGCTTGGCGGCAGAATATCTGATGAAGTGGTGGTACCTACCCAGTTGGCTTTACGAGTGACCTATCACGAGTAATATAGGTACTTAGACCTTTTTTTTTACACTTTATAGATCTATGTTTGGCTACTATCTCGCCTGATGTGAAGCGATGATGTAGCCTAAGACGGAGCACATAGATCTAGAGAGAGACGGCAGTTGAGCGGCTGCTCAGACCCGTCTCCCCGATGGTTCACCGAACATCATCCCGAAACACGACTAGGTCGCTTGACGGCATGGCTTTGTTCGGTGGGTGGTATTACAACCACGGCCAGAGCCTACCACTCCAAAGCGCGTAAGCGGGTTTCATCACGATGTTTTCCTTCACCGTTTTAGAGCGAGCGTGCAAAATCTGCACTTAACTATAAGTCATCTTACAGACCTTAGATTCAAATTAAAAAATCATAAAAAGCATACACTTCACTGGGTTTCAATTTTATTTTCAACAAATTTCGCTACCTTCCTGTGTCTCCAGTTAATACTGGAGAAAACTAAATAGGTATAATTACCTATTTAGTTTTCTTTGATTATACTAATTAAGTATAACAGGTCAGAAGCCCGAATTCAAGAACGCTATCGCCGGAACTTATGTGGAAGGTAAGGAATTGGGACCATATTCCGAAGTCGCAGTTTCGATCCCTGCCCAAGCAATTTCATTTTTCTTCTTTCTATAAAGTTGTTAATATTTGATTACTTATTAATATTTGATGCAGAAACCGTGCGAAGACTAGTAAAAAATAGATTTCGTTGATATTATGGAAGTATTTCCATTTGAGCACCTATTTTTTTAAGCAACAATGCGTTAAGCACCTACGACATTCCCATTTGAGCACCTGCGGTGCGGTAGTTTCTAGTGATAAAACTTAGCAAATAAACTAGTCAAGTTGTAAGTTTTATATGTATTAACAATTCAACAGTAAAACATACCAGGAGAACTGCGTTCATTCGGCAAAAATGCCGAATGTTGTTTATTTAAAAATACTGCTAAATTGCATTTTGTGCTATATGCTAGCCTGGTACTTCTAGTTTTGGACGATACAACTGCCATAATAAATGACCATCAGTTCAAATAGGAATACTTTTGGTGCTCAATTCATTGGTGCTCAAAAAGGAATGCTTCATATTATGTATGCTGCTTATTAAATCAATGAACTGTACATTTCAGCACAAAAAAGTACGAAGTACCTCCTATAATTAAATTCTAATTGGCGTTTCTCAAGAATTGTTACATGTTCATATCAATAACAGCTAGATATACTCGTATACCTACAAGAAACGCATTGATCGTGTGAAATTACTTGTTAATTTATGGAATTGAGTGACATAATTCAGAAACGGTTTATTACCTTCACTCTTGTTAGATATCATGCATTGATATATATGTATACTACAAACAAACAAAACGCGTAAGCGCCACGAAAATTCATGGCGCTTACGACCTTTTTGCCGCAAGTAAACTAAACTCAACAAGCGATCAAGCGCTGCATGTTTTAATAGTTTAGTTAGACGACATACTAAAGTTTTAGCGCTGCAGCGAACTTTAGAAATAACACCAGCATTTGAACAAATAGTTTTCCTGAATGCGCTTGTCTATCGGTAGAATATAATTCAATGATATCATGTCGATGATTAGGTACCTTTTTAGCAAAGATTTGCACATAGATGAATTTACCTTCATATAGTGCATTATTTAAATATTAAACCCCCGAAGCAAGGAGGGGTTATAAGTTATAACACCTCTCTACCTAAGTACCTACTGGTAGTCTGTGGGAGATTAGGTTGATGGTTTTTTCGTATGTGAGAGACAGTTGGTATCCGTTTTACCAGTTATTTTGCTGCCAAGCAGTAGTGCGCAAGCATTATTGTGTTCTGCTTTGAAGGGCATTGTAGCCAGGGAAATTACTGGGGATTATGAGACTTAAGATTTAATTGTCTCAGGGTGACGAGCGCAATACAGAAGGCCTCCGACATGGCCTAACGACTGTCCTAAGACAACAACCGGGACCGACGAGTTAACATGCCCTCCGAAGCACGGTAGCGTTCAGATGTAAATATTGCTCAAACGGTCACCCATCCAAGCTGTGACCGCTGCAAACGTTGCTTAACCTAGAAGATCTGTTACGAACGGCTAGGCGAGCTACACTACAAGCGTCACCCCTGAATTATCGTCACCAAAAATATAAGAAATTCCACTTTTTACTAATAAACTAATGATTTAATGCCGACAGCTGAAACACTTGAGTGGCAGCTTGTATTGAGTACATCCAACTCACTTCTAGGAAGAAGGACGAATCTTCGCTATAAAATGCATGGCGCTTACGTCTTTTTAGTCGTGACAGGCCTAGCGCACTCCGCACTGTAGGTACGAAGCTGACATTATATTTGTGTAATGTGACATTTCATAATTCAATAGTTAATGTTAATTTTCTTTTATAAATTAATTCGATTCACTATAAATTATTGCATGCCGCTGGCTGAATATAGCGACCTAATATTTAATATGTAACACCAATGTACCACCTATATTCACAATAAATGATATTTGATTTGATTTGATTTGAAGCTACAAGTACATAGCCGGACACCGACGGCGGGTCGCGCGTCGTTACACGTGCCGCGTCAGAAGAGATAAGAGCTATGCGATAGAAAGAGAAGCGCTCTGTAGGTTAATATGACTGGTAGGTATGCAGCGCTACGGGAGCAGAACTGAATTTTATTGCATCATAGCAAGAGTCGCTATTTGTTTAAATTTCTTTGCGGAGTGATGCTTCTGTCCCTTAGTATTCTGTGGTCGTGAGCAGTGTCTGCATGCAACGCCGATCCATACTAAGTAGAAATGCGCTTGTAATGCGCGTAAAAACATATGAAACAATTATAATTCAGTAAATAAAAGCCAATTATGACGACAACGTGAGAGCAACCGTTATGTGTCAGTGGGGTGGCCATGGAGCTAGCATATTAAGGACACTTGTTACTCCCGCGGTTTTCCGGGATAAAAAGTATCCTATCCCAGGACCTATTTTCAATCGTATTTTAAAGTAACAAGTATTGATGAAATTTGGTACCTACTTTCAATAGTACTTTAGATTGATAGCCTCCAAATTACATCAAAATCCGTTCAGTAGTTTTTGCTTGATTGAGTAACAAACATCCATCTATCTTCACAAATATTCGCATTTATAATTTTTACGTGGTTGACATACACACATCAATCTATACTCACAAACTTTCGTATATATAATATTTATAGGATTAACTTTTTTAATATTAAAAACCAATAAGATGAAGCCCTAAAGCCAATTGGATTCTAGTTTCCGCGACACATCCTTCGAGTCGATGGAAGAACGGCGCGGCGCGCGGCGCTTTGCTAAAAAATTCTTGGCTACCTTGACTCTTCACCAATTTTTTGTAATGTTACAAGATGAAAAAGGTTTGGGACGTAAAACTGAAAAATCCTGCGTGGCACTGTACTGCGCACATCACAAGTCTAAGTTGCAGGTTTAACAGTACTACTGGCGTAATTCTTACGCATTTGATTGAAAAAAGTCGAAGCATATATTTAACAATAATATATTTAATCTAGCTGCGCCCCGTGATTTCACCCGCGGTTTCTCGGAAGCCTATGTAATATTCCAGGACATAAGTTACATACATACCAATTTTCATCAATATCCGTTCAATACATAGTTTTCACGTGATTGAGTAACAAATCCTTCCTCACAATCTTTCTTATATAATTCATATCTTAATATCTTAATAATAATCTTATATAATATAATTGGATTAGATTAGATAGATTAGATTAGATTTTTAAGCATAGTGTAGCGGTCATTGCACCTGCATATATAGGCAACGTGTACGAATCCTGTCAGGATTAGTATTTTTTGTACTCTAAATAAGTAAAAAGATTGTTTTCGTTGTTAAAGAATTTAATTTAATTTTTTTATGGACAGTCTCATATTTTCCTGCAAATCATGTTCACACTTGGTGTTAAGTGGGAATGTAATTTTTAGTCGTTTATGAGACCACACACCGTTAAGAATATTGAAAACTTGCAACGTGAAGAACTTGCTTTTTCGTTACTCATAGCACACCCAATAAGGGCTTGGTATTTTATTAAATTCGGCAACTACAAAGGAAAGGTCAAGAAGTAAGAAGGTCTTTGTCCGTTTTTGCTATAGATTTTACTGTTATTTACCGGGGTTCCATGTAAATAAATTATAATTAATTTTTATAAAAAAAAACCGACTTCAATGAATCTTTGAAGTACAAGTACAAGGTCAAATATCGATCTTTATATGGGACCACTTCGTAGCTACACTGAACCCAACGCAAAAAGAATTTTCCAAATCGTTTCATAATTGACGGAGTTCTGAGGTAACAAACATAAAAAAAAACAATCGAACAGAAAACCTTCTCCTTTTTTGAAGTCGGTTAAAAATAGCATCTATGGTGTAGCAACATTTGTCCTGTCGGTGGTGGGAATCGACCCCGCAACTTTAGTGTATGAGATTTGAGCCAACCTGCCCAACCATTACACCACAGAGGCTGTCTGGATTTCGGAGCAAGTATTTTATTGCTGCAGAGCCGTCTTAGGATGCTAAATAAATACTTTTGGATTGAACCTAATCCGAACTTCTTTGTTGAATCAAAAGACATACAAAAATTGCTACATTAGCTTTAAGTTCCATCTCATAATTAAAATGTATTTCCTAAAAGATACCAATTCGAAACGAACTGGAAAACGTCTCTAGCAAAACGCTTAGTTCCTTTCTTTTCGAATAATGTCAACTATTTACCGAGCTCCTTATAAGAGTAAAAGGGATGAAAATATGCAAATTGAAGGCAAGAACCTGGACCTTGAAGCCTCTTTCTTTGCTCTTTTAAATTGAACTTTAGTTTTTCATTTAAAAGGTATGTTTTTGCGTGGTATGTTTCAAGTTATTTATCCTTTTGGTACGGAGTCGGGACCATTGTTATGACTTCATTTGCTCCCGCAATCGGGCTGTTCGTTTTGGAATATTGATTCAAAGTGGCTCGTAAGTAGGAATGCTGGGAATTCTTACGATTTATCGTTGGAGAATATTTTGTAAGATAAATGTTGGTTTCATAGGAAACATAAAAATGAATCGAATTTTTGTTGAGCGACACAAATCAAAGGAATGATGATGGCGAAAGCTCTGTCAAAATGAGGAGTTTAAAAGTCTTGCTTTTGGGATAGATAAGAGTATACTGTTAAAATTAGAGGGTAGGTTTTCTAGGTATTAATCTCTAATTAGTTTAAAAGAAGTCCTCATTTTTGTTTTTTTCAATATAATTGTATTACAATCTAAATAGGCTAGGCTTAATAATTTAAAAACTAAATAAAACTAAACTAAAAGATATTAAATACTATGTACATGCCGGGTATCGGTTGAGCCAACTGAATGGCCTACAGATAATTCAACCGATACCCGTCGTCCGGCAACGTGCCCCAAGATGTTTGTTTCTTCGCTTACTTCTTCTAAACCACACAACGGATTTTGAAACGGTTTTCACTGTCATTTAGATATTTCTAATTAAAATTTTGTATAGTTGAGAAAATTCAATGTTTTGTAAGAAATTCGTTAAAGAATGACATCACATTTAGTAAATTGTAAAGCCGGGGCGGGTCGCTTCTAAAATATCTATATAATTCACTTAACCTATAACCTGCAGATGTGCCGTGTCTGAAAGTGTCTTAAGAGTTGAATAGTCGAAAACGCCACACTTCGGCCAAAAACTTGTGTGTCCTCCCCGACGACAAAGCACTACAATTAAAATCCCATCTCTTAACTGCAATAACGAAGCTTCGCAAAATGTTTCAAAACGATAAAAGATGACTTCTTGATATATCCAAATATTACAAATAGGGAATTGTGACATTTCCTTAATCAAGCCACAATAGGCCCCTGTAGTATCTTTCTAGACCTCAAGTTTATTTAGCTCTTTATTGAACTAGGTAAGTTCTACGAAAACCGTCGATATGTGTAGGTAAACCAGTTTTCGTAGACTGTTCACTTCTTGCTATCGAGTAAATTTGACCTGTTTGACCTTGTACTATTAATTATTCTGTGGTTTGACTTAATTGGTATTCGATAGCTATGTCAGCGTAGCGTAAATTTATTGGGATTTCTAACTTAGCAGAAGGACGTGGAGTGCGTAATTGAAACCGCAGTTTCTCCAGGATATTGTTATATTTCTAAAAATAAACTATTCAACACTACTGTCATCGACATAAGTAGCTGAACTTTAACAATCTTTCAATTGACAATAACACTGAAATTATACAAAATACATGCAATTTTTTGCAATTTCCATATTTGCATATTAACAGACTTTTTAAATGCAAAAGTCAGAAATAAGCCAAATAGAAGGTGTAGTCAATCAAAGAAAAAGCACAAGAGAGCACCGCCATATTGTTTCTTATATCTCTACCATAGATTAAAACAAGCACACTAAGGATGGGTAAATAGTGATGTATGCCAACAAAATCGACTGGTGCACCCTGTCTCAATTAATGAAATATGACTTCAGCGTCTGGAAAGCATCACGCGTGACTCGATAATTTATTTTCCCAATTCCTCACTAATATAATAGGTACTTAGGCCAACAACTTAAACGCTTATAAATGGCCTCTCACATAATGGTTAGGCTACATTAGTCCGGCGTGCGCCCCGCTGCGTCGAAATTGCGCTAAAATTGGCCTCCCGTGGCCAGAAATCACTAACACATTAACTTTATTGCTTTGATATTGAGTGCCGTAATTTGCAAAGTGTACGTTTGTTTTGGTTGATGATGTATTGTTCTGTTTTTATTTATTCATTCTTTGTAATTCAATGAATAATGTGTCTTTTTATATGCGCGGTATGCCTCTGAATAAAATCAAATCACAGTAATATTATAAATGCGAAAGTCTATTTGTAAGTGATGAGCGAATGTGGCTCAGTGGGAGCATGTGCGACATTCGATCCGATGCACCCGATTTCGATTCTTGCTGGCCCCGCACCACTGACTTTCTTAAGTTATTGTGCGGGTTTAACACTCGCTCTAAAAACGGTGAAGGAAAACATCGTGAGGAAACCGGCATGACTAAAAATTAATTAAAAAATTCAAGGACATGTGACATCCACCAACCCGCACTGGGCCAGGTGGTGGATTATGGCCCATACTCTCTCTATGAGACAAGGCCCGTGTCCCGGCAGTGGGAACCTGATGGGCTGATGATGATATGTAAGTGTTAGTGGGCTTGTTATTTCTTCACGCTGTAACGGCTCAACAGATTTGAGTGCAATTCGGAATGGAGGTCGCTTCGGTATACCCTGGATTAACACATAGGCTACTTTTAATCCCGGTATACCGCGGGTGAAACCGGGACGCAGCTAGTTCATTATAAAGCTTAATCAAAAGTATTTTATTACGAAGTGATATGACAAAAACAATCTTTCGAGGTTCAGAACACCTAATTTCTAACGTGTTTTTATTATCTGTCACTTATATTATGTAACCCATAAGTTCCCCATTATATCAATAGTTGCTAATTATATTTGAATTGCTATTGGATCACTCAACGTCTTACAAAAACATACCGCAACTCAAATAGATTTCTAATTTTCAATTCAAAAGTTCACCAATCATTTTGACCCTATTCTCACTGAACTACAGAGCTGAATCTGTGAACTGATCGCTAAATCGCTTCGTAATGAAATCGCCACGCATTGGCTGCCAGTGAACTACCTAACAATATTTTATTAACCCCTCATCAATACTCGTATACATAACAGTTTAATAGACACCGATTTATCTCTTCCACCCAACAAAATTACTAGCAATTTCAAAATAAATCATCAAGCAAATATAAACTCTATGTACTTTCAAATAGTGTTGGGGTCTAAAGTTCGCGAGTAATAGATGTAGTTTGTGAGTGACACAAGAGTCATATCATCGTCGTATTTGAATCGCGTGCCGTGATTCGGCAGATTTGATCAAAGCATCGCCGGACCACCAATGAGCCTCTTAAAATGATTGAAACAATGTGATGTATTTATCGATATCGATAAGCTTATCGGACCACCTAACTTGATGATTATCGATTGTTAATTGGGATAGCACATTTTGCAGTAAAACACTGAAAGAGCTTATTGTATATTATTTGTATCTTTGATTTTGTATCTTTGATCTTTGATTGTTGCTAGGTACATGACCTTTTTAGCCGTGTGTTTTTTTTTTAAATATGGTATTATAAATGTAACGTAATCAAATGACTAGTACCTAAACTTTGAAAACTCAGTAATTTTGTTATATTAACTTATGCTGGCCCATTGTTGGGCAAAGATCTCCTCCAGGTCTCTCCAGCCGTCCCTATCCTTGTTATTAGTATTGGTATCAGTATTAATCTCACCACTACAGCATCGACTATCGAGTGTCTGCCCATCACTGGCTCATACTAAAAAGCATTCCCGCGATGCACAATCAACACACATTGAATTCATTGTTGGACCGAGTGATTTATTGATTGCGTCTCTGTCAACACTGGCAGGCATTAAAAAAGAAACTTTACACCGAATATGAATACTTCATTTGATCCGGATCTTGATCGATAATAAAATCGATGGAGCGTGAGTCACATCACTCGTTAGGCGTGTTTAGTGTACAAATGGTTGCGACTGTCGGTGCTCCTTTGATTTTCTTATTAGAGGATATTGAATTTGTTTAGACTGTGTGCGGTTAGTTAGATAAGTAATAATTAGTATTTACTTTTTCTTTGTAAGCAATTGATTCAACCTTAATCAAACTTATTGCTAATTTCAATGAATTAACAGAAACATAACTATTGTTAATAATGAATTATTGACTTTGAAATGCCAATAATTGCGTCCTCCTCTCTTCTAATGTTGCTGTACCCGGCGGGGTCCATATAAGACTTTGTACCTTTATCTAATTACACCTTGTACTACCCATGGAAGCAATAAAGAATCTGAAGTTGGAACTAAGTGACGAGACGATCAAAAGGATAATTCTTAATCTATAGAGAGTATCTCTACGATACATAGGATTACTTATTTATGCTATTCTTAGCACAGAACGGAGACAAATTTTGTTACTTGTTTTAAAATTCCTCGAGAAACAAAATGTGGATAATAAAATAACAGGAAATAAATAAAAAAATAATTCACTGGCAACAGCTAGTTAGGCATAAATTGCACTTTTTCTGCATTAAGAAGAGCTCGGTTTCTAGAAACGTCGCTGAAGCTACAGTGCCCTACCGAAACAGTAATGGTTACAAACCACTGCATATAATATAATATGTGTAGGTACCCAAAGTATACCCAAACATGTAGGTATGTTGGGCCATAAAACATTCGAGCGGTTCACAGCGGGTCCCATCGTCGGCGATCGCGTCACTACTACTTAATAGGGCGATAATTGCGGGGCTATTACGACCCACCCCCGCGAGGGGTTTTGGGTCCCAGGGGGGGTGGGGACTTTTAAGGGTGACAAGTGACATATAGGCTTGGATAGGTGTGGTTGTGTTAATTTGTTTTGCTTAAAATCTGAAGAGTGATTGGGAAAGGACTGCAGGAAAATAAGTTGGAAATAAAAGAAGAGGTTAATAATGCCGAGATTATGTTCCTGTCATTTAGCAGGTGAAGTGTCGGTCTCTTTTGTCCCTTAGGCCTCTTGCCACACATTTGTTTGCCGTAAAATCTAGGGATAACAATTGATGATTTCTCTGAGACGGCGGCGTGCCACGCGCCGTATCGTAAAGAAGCCGTGTCAGGAACCACCGTGTGCGCACGTTCTTTTTTTTTTGCGTAAATGTAGAATTTTAGACTATGCGATGGAGCGACGATATACGCAGGGTTACTGGTAGCATGGACTAAATATTTGGCATCTTTGGCTTTTTTTCTCCAGTCACTACCATGATGGTAGTGACTGGAGAAAAAAAGAAAAAAAGCCAAAGATGGGACTCAGTGGCGTGCTTTGGGAGAGGCTTACCTATATCTAATAGTGGACTGATAGGCTGATGATGATGATGAGCTGATGGGATCAAACTCCAGCGCGACCAATCAACAGCCACACTAGTTACCTAACTTCACTCGCTTTTCTGAAAGAACATTCAAAATTCAAACTTTAAAAACCGCAAATTGTTTCATCGTATTTACCTTTTGGGTTTGTTACCACAACTTTGTAAAACCCAACGGCAACTTTTGTGTATTATGAAAATTCATTACAAAGTTCTGCGGCGCGTAGATTGCTTAATTTTCTTTAATATTAACTTGTACGCGGACCCCTTTTTAATTAATATCGACAAAATAGTCGACGCGACCGTTGGCAAGCGAGCTGATAAAGATTTTAGTGATGGGTTTGGAACTATCGACATCTATCGAGGATTTTCAATTTACAACCGACTTCTAAAAAGGAGGAGGTTCTCAATTCGACGATATGTTTTTTATGTTTGTTACGTGATTACTTCGCCAATTGTGAATTGATTTTGATGATTCTTTTTTGTTTCGTAGGTCATACTTCAGAGGTAACATATATCCAATTAAATTTTATCGAAATTACTCATCACTTTTTGAAAAAATAACTAAATCAAAAAATATAAGATCGGTTCTTGTTTTTCAAAAAATTTATTATTAATAATAACGGCTCCCAGGCCAGCTCAAAAGGAGATGAAAGGACGATCTGGATGCATAGGTACTAAGTAGGCTAATGCAAAATGGCGCAGAATAAGAACGGCTGGAGAGACCTGGGGGTGGACCATTTGCCCGGCAGTGGGACAGCAAAGGTTAATTAAAAAAAATAACTGCAGACCTACACCTGATCACATAAATATAGGTAGGTATAATTGTATAGTAACTTGTATTTTTTTTTATGTGATCATTGTTGTACCGTGTGCAGTTTTGTCAAAATAAATGTTTTCTTTCTTCTTTCATTCTTTTATAGTCTTCGAAAATGTCGAAAACCATCAGAAACATTAGTAGGTATAACTGGGCATAATATGAAAGGTTTATTCCAAAAATCCCCACTAAGGAATCCCCACTGGTGGGGATTCTTGGTTTTTTTCAGAAATCTCCACCGGCCATGCTACGAAATTCTAGTGGGGATTTTTGGAATATTTTTTCCAGAAATCCCCACCAAGGTATATGTTCTTTTAAATCATTTGTTAAGCGACCTAAAACACGTTGTATCTTGATTGAGTTTTGACTTTGTTTTTTTTTTTTTAATATAATTCGAATTCCTATTTATTTATTGTAATACGAACGAAGTGTAATACGAACGGAAAACCATTCGACATATAACACAATTTTAACATTCATTATAACTTAATTAAATAATTACAGTTAATATAAACACATTATTGATGCTATAAAATTATGCCAGAGTTACTCATTACTGTGCAATATTTAAATACCAAGATATCGGATATAACATTGTTAATGTCAACAAATAGTAAATGCGGTGAATATTACAGTATTAAAATAAATAAATAATTTAGATGTTATATATTCTTAAAAATTACACATTTTGACAGTACAAAGGGAGCATAATCTATATAATATTTATACAGGTTGATAAGTTTAATTTCCAATTGTCAACAAACAACTCTATATCGGAGTTTGCTTTGCTTGAATAATTTGAATTATAATTTAAAAAAAAAAAAACAAAGTCAAAACTCAATCAAGATACAACGTGTTTTAGGTAGCTTAACAAATGATTTAAAAAAACAAATACCTTGGTGGGGATTTCTGGAAAAAATATTCCAAAAATCCCCACTAGAATTTTGTAGCATGGCAGGTCGGGATTTCTAAAGCATAAACCAAGAATCCCCACCAGTGGGGATTTCTTGGTGGGGATTTTTGGAATAAACCATATGAAACTCAATATCTGATGTCTCGGGGCAAAGAGCGCAATGCAGTGCTACGCAGTACTTTTTATGGTATAAAAGACTGAGTGATGAGACGAGCAAGTCGTTCGCCTGATGGTAAGCGCCACGCCTGCCCATAACAATAGCAGTGCCACCCAGAACTTTTAAATACCATAAAAAGCACTGCGTAGCTCTGCATTGCGCTCATCAAGTCTCATATAACCAGTATTTTCGCCGGATACAATGCCCTTCGAACAGGAACACAGTAATGCTTGCACAGTAATTGCGCACTACTGCTTGGGGGCAGAATAACTGGCAAAGCTGTGGCACCTACCCAGATGGCCTCCCGGATACGAGGGACCTACCACAAGTAGAACCTATAAATAAGAAAACAAAAACTATAAATAATATATTTTACACACCATAGCTAACTACACCGCATTCGCATGGGTACAATATGACTGTATGACACAAACCACCCCCATTTTTTTTAATAACGGCACAAACAGCATCTGCAATTCATAACGACGTCGTTCTGAAGTTTAAGCGAATCAACGGGCAGACGCTGCTGGCGACTTTATTACAACCTTTTACTTAACTAGTAATGTTTGTTTGTTTGTTTAGGTCAAATCTTGCAAGTTAAGTCAGAACCGCTTTCTCTTGTCCTACGGAGTTGAAATTTTGCATACTTGTCAAAGTCCGATGGCATTGCAATATTAGGGAGACAGCCAGCTGATCGGATGATGGAACCGAAAGGTGGGCAATGGAACTCCTTGACGAATAATCGTAAACTACTAGTGTTTGGGCTTATTTTAATCTGCTCGCGGTTCCGAATTATGAATTTGTTAAAAACTGGTCTTAAATAGTCACTATTATTAAATGTTTTTGTTGGCGATTTGTTTTTAGTTTAAATGTCAGTAACTCAAACGGCCTCAACCGAAGACCAGCGCTGGTCGCACGACCAGCACAACGCTGAGTTGAGGCCGGTTTGCAACAATTACCAATTTTATTTATTTACTCTGTCAGACTTAATGTTTTTTTTTTCTGTTTGTTTTTCATGTCATATGTTCATAGTTTATAAGTTGTTGCAAATAAACGTTTCTTTCTTTATTTCTTTCTTTCTTTAAAAATATATTTTACAACAAATATCTTGTTTTCCTATTAGAACAGAAGGCTTAGAAATAAAAACTACGGACATTTACAAAAAAAATCTGTAGATAACTAAAATAGCAACATCGATAAAAACTCGCCCCCTCACTTCAAATATTAATTTCAAAATTGGTTTAAATAGGTATTACGCCGCTTGTTAGCCCCGGTCCAAAATGAACTCATTAAAACTATAAAAGCAGCGGTAATTAAGGACACCCCCTCCCCCGACGTGCCTCCATTACCCCCTTTCCGGCCCCAAAGGGGGTTGGGCTTAGAGCTCCACAACACCCCCCTTTCGAGCGGAAAACATGGATGTATGGTATTTCCAGATGAGGTTCGTAAAACTGGAATTTCGTTAAGATATTTTTAAGAAGCAGTGTGCAATGACTGTGTTTCGGTTTGAACGGCTTTGTAGCCAGCGAAATTACTGGGCATAATGAGACTTAATATGTTGTTTCGGGATGACGAGCGCAATGCAGTGCTACACAGTTCTAACATTTTAGATGGCACTGCTATTGTTATAGGCAGACGTGGCGCTAACCACCAGGCGACTTGCTTGGATCATTAAAAAAAAATTAAAACGCCCAACGATCACATACATAGATCCTGACCCTGAACTAGGATTCCCTGTATCTAGGGAACCAGGAACTATGAGGACCATGGTCCCACAACACCCAGACACGAAACAAGTGCGTACGCTTGTTTTTCTGTTCACAAACATTTGTCCCGTCGCGGGAATCAAACCCGCAACCTCAGTGGTGTATGAGATTTGAGCCAACCTGCCCAACTACTACATCACAGAGGCTGTCAAAGGCTGCATTATTGAATGCCACAAAAAAATAATGTCAGTGGTGCGGGGCCAGCGGGATTCGAACTCGGCGTCCGTCGAGTGGAAAGTCGCACGGGCTCCCATTGAGCCACACTCGCTTACAAACTCTACTTGTCTATAGTTTATGTATATTATATTTATTATAATGTTAATTAAATAAGTGTGGATAGATACCTACATTTACAATGTACCTACCTACAAATTTTTGTTGATAACACCGTCCATATATTTTTTTGCCTACATTCCTCCACTTGTGGCTTGTCTGGAAGAGATCGCTTTGAGCGACACTAGTATTAAGTTAATTGTTATTTTAGCTTTAATTGTTTCTGTATCATGGTGTTATAATATACCTAGAGTTATTCTATTCTTGTTAAATATCAAAATAAGTGGGTTTCCAGTAAGTTCTTTATATCCACGTCTTGCGAACCCCGTCGCAGGCTTTATTGCCGGCGACATTACAGTCCGGGGACGCTGGTAATTTTCAACTAATAACCTGTTTAATTTCACTGCCTTTTTCAGCTTTACCAGCTGTTTATTTTAAATTCTGCGCGCTTTAAATAATGCTCTCTGACGCCCTTTGTTTGGGGATGTTTCTGTGAACGTTTTGTTTTTAGGTATATACCTACTTATAGCATATACTTGAATCAGTCCTAGCGCATTCCGCACTGTAGGTACGTAGCTACAAGTACATAGCCGGACACCGACGGCGGGTCGCGCCGTTACACGTGCCGCGGCAGAAAAGATAAAAGCTATGCGATAGAAAGAGAGGCGCTCTGTGGGTTAATATGACTGGTAGGTATGCAGCACTACGCGAGCTGAATTGAATTTTATTGCGTCATAGCAAGAGTCGCTATTTGTTTAAATTTCTTTGCGGAGTGATGCTTCTGTCCCTTAGTATTCTGTGCTTGTATATACGTATTAATACATCTGACGATATAATTACTTACGCGCAGTGCAAATAAAAACGCACACAACACATTGTAGCCAGCGAAATTTCTGGGCATTATGAGACTTAAGACCTAATTGTCTTAGGATGACGAGCGCAGTGCAGTGCTGTGCATGATTTTGCAAAACTTTCTGGGTGGTGCTTCAACTGTTATGGGCAGGCATATTGCTTACCATCAGGCGAACGACATGCTTGTCTCGTCAATCAGCCAAACGTAAAAAAAATATTGAACCTAGAATAGGTAAATTATTAAATTCTATGTATTTCTGCCTTGCAGATTTTGAAATCAAATAAATAGTTATAAATTATATTAATCTTTGTATTTTGCTCTCTTATTGTATTGATAAAACTATCGACTACAGTCGGACACATTATTTTTAATGTTACTGAGTGATGAGACGAGCATGTCGTTTGCCTGATGGTAAGCGTCATGCCTGGCCATAACAATTGCAGTGCCACCCAGAACTTTTAATACCATAAAAAGCACTGCGTAGCACTGCATTGCGCTCATCACCCCGAGACATCGAGACAAATGTCCAGTAATTTCACTGGCTACAATGCCCTTCGAACCGAAACACAGTAATGCTTGCGCACTACTGCTTGGCGGCAGAATAACTGGCAAAGCTATGGTACCTACCCAGACGGCCTCCCGCATACGAGAGACCTACCACAAGTAAAATTTTGCCATTGTTATGAAGAACGGCAGGCATAAAGAGGTTTAACGATTAAGGTTGCAACTTGATAAAAATTAAAAGATTTTAATGCTACATGTGTAGTGAATTGATATAAATAAATGTGAAATGATATAAATTAATAAATGCCTATAACCTTTCCATTGCATGATTTGTCAAATAAAGGGAACGCGAAGGAGCTTTCTTTAATTAGTTTGTCTGATTCTGATATTTTATTCTGAATGGTTTTTCAAGGGAAATACAAAAAATAGGTAGATTCTAAAGGCAGACTAAAACCATGTAGGTACCTACTGCATGTGAACCAATCTTGAATTACCACCTGGTAATCTTGCCAATCAACACAGCTTTTAATAAAGACGAGAAGGTTTATAATGCTTTAAAGCCTGCTTCCTAGATTCTATTGTTAATTGCACATGTCAAATGAAGGGTACGAAGGGAGCTAGTTAAGTATAATTAGTTTGTCTGATATCTTAGATCTGCTATTCGCAATGGATCTATACAGAGCTGGTTATTGGTGTGACAGTGAATGTTATTGTGTGTGTAGAGTTAAAGTTTATATTGTGCTTCAGATAAATAAAGTTCTGGGTGGCACTGCAATTGTTATGGGTGTGGTGCTAACCATCGGGCGAATGACTTGCTCGTCTGATCACACAGTACAATTACATTACAGGTTGCCTGGAAGAGATTTTAGCGATAAGGCCGCCCATTGTAACACTTTCTTTAATTGTTTTTTTATGTAATGTCTTTAATTTAATGTTTGCAATAAAGCGTTCATCTATCTATCTATCTATCTATCTACAATAAAAAAATATGTTATGGCAAAAGTCAGACGTTTGCATCGCATTAATATAGGCTTTTTATGTAAAAGACAAATATTACTGTGTTCCGGTTTCAAGGGCATTGTAGCCAGCAAAATTACTGGGCATACAAGACTTAATATCTGATGTCTTGATGTGATGAGCGTTATGCTACGCAGTACTTTGCATTAAAAGTTGTGGGTGGTACTGTAATTTTTATGGGCAAGCATGGACGCTTACGATCAATCGAAGCAATTGCACATCATTGCTCAGTTGCTAATTAAGAAGCAGACGGTCCGACTGGCCTGAACTAGCTCTACAATCATTGCCAAAGTCAACCCTGTAAGAAGACGAGGAGGACAGGTGGAAGAAAGGGACCGGAGAACGGTTCGCCTCCTTTTGTATCCAATAAGATGATTCAAGCAACGTCATTATAGTTATGAAAAATTGATGGATGAGTATTTTTGCGTAATAAACGTCGAAGTGAACCATCGGGGAAATGGGTCTGAGCAGCCGCTCAACTGCCGTCTCTCTCTAGATCTATGTGCTCCATCTTAGGCCACATCATCGCTTCACATCAGGCGAGATGGTGGCCAAACATAGATCTATTAAGCGTAAAACATTTTGAATCACCAGAATGCCAGATATCTTAAACATAAACTACCCACTACCCGTTAATTAGCGGTTTTTGCTTAATTGTATCCAAGTAAGACACTGCATCTCAATCACAAGTGCCTAAAATGTGTACCTATAACTATATGTCAAATAATAATATTCGTCATATTTTATTCTTATTCCTTAACCCATTTACAGACGAGTATTTATGTGTACTTACCATTAACTATGTACCTAAGTATGATACAATGTGCAACTTTATGATGATAAATATATTCTATTCTATTCATATTTCATATTTAAGATATGTTCAGTATGGTTTTAACATCTCTATACCCACTCGCAAGCATCAAACCGCTCAGTTTCTTATCAAGTCTACAATCACAGCTTGATGTGCTTGATGAATGAACGTTTTGTGATGCTAATACTCAGATTATGTATTAAAACTACCCTCACATTTCACCCTTAAAACGTCACAACTATACACATCTTTATATACAAAATTGAACTTTGTGACGTAACTTTTGAGTTGGTTTTCGTGTGTGGATTTAATAAGCTATGGTTTTAATACACGTGTACAGAAGTTTATCTCTGATTAGTTGTCGTCAAATCGTAGGGGGCTTTGTCCGCTCTATGTTGTGTTTGATCAAGGGTTAGGCTAAATTGACTGGAAGTGATGTATTGTGATGTGATTTGTGCCGTAATTGATCGTTTATAACCTTTTGTTTGGTTTTAGATTTGAGTTATGATTGTATTTTGATAACGGTGTTTAGAGAATATTGAATTTTGATATAATTAATTATCGAAAACAAGCAAAGGCTTTTGCTTCTCACCTACGCTACTTGTGCCAGTCATTGAGTGGTTTAAAACTACACCTATAAAAAATGTACTAGTAACCGCCCGTGACTTCGTTCGCGCCGACATAATATATTTTATAACAAAAAAAAACCGACTTCAATTCTGATGTATCTTCGAAGACTATGGTCGAATATCGATGAAATTTATATGAGACCACATTGTAACTATACTGAACCCAACGCAAATAAACGCAAAAAAGAAAAAAAATCCTAATCGGTTTATAAATGATGGAGTTCTGAGGTAACAATTGTAACAAACATAAAAAAAAAAACAATACAATCGAATTGAGAACCCTCAAAAATGAAAGCTACCTAGATCGATTTATCGCCCCCGAAACTCCCTACATACTACATATATATAGGTAATATTCTGGTTTTCAACTTATTCTCAGTAATAAGAATGGGCGTCCAATAAATTCCGAGCATATCCAGATATTTAGCAACATCACGCTGTTGCCGCGGCATTAACATTCCGCTGTAGCAGCGCCGCGAGCCTGCCACATGCAAGGGATATCTCAATTGTGTACAGAGTAGTGAAACTCATGAAACAGCAATATAATTACAAATTAAATACAGTTGACCCGCGGTAATCCGACAAACGTTTTGCGGTGTCGGATTATCAAACGTTGGACTATAGAGAACTGCCCCAGCCCCCTGTAATCCGAAACTTGAATAAGAGTATCTTGTAGTGTAGTCCGACAAATTACATGTCAAAATGGTAAGATATGTACTATAAATCATATCATGTGGAATTTAGTAAATTAAGCAACACGATAAACAGCATAGGATTTATTATAAAATTAAAATCATTATATAGTTACAACCTGTTTGTCCATGCGTTAGCAAAGGACATATCAAATATTCATTGGTAGCTTGTATCCGACACAAGACAATAATGAACACTCGCTCAAAAAACGGTGAAGGAAAACATCGTGAGAAAACCGGCATGTCCAAGAATTAATCAAATACAAGAATATTTGACATCTATCAACCCGCACTGGGCCAACGTGGTGGATTATGGCCTTCACTCTCTTTACGAGTATACGAGACAAGGCCCGTGTCCCAGCAGTGGAAACGTAATGGACTGATTGATGATAATGATGATGATTAAAAACTGACTTGTTATTGAATCAAGAGATGTACAATACGTTATTACAATTAAACTAACTCAGATATTTAGGTATCTTTCTGAGATTGTTGTCGTGGCATCAACAGATAAAAGTCAATTTAAAAGCCTCTGCATTCGCACTACTCTGCAAGGATGGTAGTTCCGACACGAAAACCGCCATTTTTCTGCTTTTATTACAGCTCCGTCGGCTAACTCGTTGACAATAAGGCCGTATTTTATCCGTCGAGGTTTGTTTCACAGAAATATTCAAATTTATGACAGCGCGCCGATGCGAGCGCCCGGTGCTGACATCTATGTTCTGTGGTTAAGGGGTATACATACGAATTAGCGTAGAAGAGGACTTTGGCGGGAAGCGAAAAGTGATACAGATCGATTTTGTTTTATTTTCCAAACAAGTTTTATTTCGAGTGATCATGTGTAATATCGGTGGAATATTAACCATTATGTGTTCGTAAACAAAATAGAGTAAACATTGCTTTTTATGTTCTCCCAAAAAGTCCATGGAAAGCTTGAATAAAGTTCCTCCACTTTATTAAAGCACTAGTAGAGGGTCCGGCTTGTTGCTGTTGACCCTCATTTTCAACAAAAGTATAATAAATGGAATACTAAACTATCAAATAAAACTACGTAAGACATGGCGGTATGGTCCTAGAGACTTTAGCCCGCCCTAACTAGCGAACTTAAGAAAAACTACTACGCATTTGCGTAGTAGAGAAGCGAAGCGAAATGTGAAGCGTCCATTTTAGCCTTGCGAGAAATAGCGCGGTTTTGGGATTATAGCGCGGTATCGCACGAAGTCCTGCGCGTTTCTCAGAATACACCTCAGAATGCTGTGTGTATTTGACAAGAAAACTAGCCTTACTCGTCCGGTAAAACTGCTCCTCAAGAAATACTACTGCAATTACCACGATTTATCGATGAATCCACACGACTCTTTCTATATTATCTATAAGTAATTGATTAACATTTGATTTTTAGCACGTTTCCACGTTTATAGTGCGTACTGCTAAGGAATGGAATTCTTTGCCTTCTCTGTTTCCTGATAACTACAATCTGGGTATCTTCATGGCCAGAGTGAATAGGTATCTTTTAGAATTACATGTTCCATTTTCGGCGCGATGGTGGTCAAACGTAGATCGATCTTATGTAAAAAAAGCTTATGTAAGTGTTCTGGGTATTCTCTAGATTTTCTGCGTTCTAGGTTCTTATAAGAATATGGACTGAAGCCTTCAAATTAAATAATTTCACGGTATTTTCGTTTTACAAAATCGTGCATTTCGCCGGATTTCAAGGTTAAGTCACAGATAATAATTCTAGCGATAGATTAATAATTAATTTTTAGAAAAAAAAAACAACAACCGACTTCAATGTATCTTTGAAGTCCAAGGTCAAATATCGATGAAATTTATATGGGACCACTTCGTAGCTATACTGAGCCCAACGCAAAAATAATTTTCCAAATCGGTTCATAAATGACGGAGTTCTGAGGAAACAAAAAAAAAACAATCGCACAGAGAACCTCCCCTTTTGAAGTCGGTTAAAAAACATCACATTATATCCACAGAAATACAAATAATGCAATCTACAACAATAAGTGTAACATTTTAGACGAAATTTTCGTTTCTCTTCGCTACGGTGTCATTCGCCAATGTGAACTACCGCTTATAATTGTGTAGATATTTTATAGATAGATTTGGTTTACGTGTGAGACGTTTATTTCAATGCATGAACCGATGAAGTTCCTGGGAACGCACAATGTTGTAGTCTTAACTTTATTTCGCACGATACTAACCGCTTATATACCGCTGTTATGAATTTATATTCCATGTCCGAAGGGATACGTATCACGGAGAACATGGCGAGCTAATTATTGAATAAATCCCTTGACTCACCACTGCGGTGGAAGAAAATGCAGTTGTATCAGGCTGGTAACAGGCAAGGCTGACTGATGTTAGACATTCTGCATCTTGTGTTCTTTAATTTCTCCTTAGCCGGTAAATTCTGTAAGTGAGTTGCGAATCAATCCTTCCATTACGCTGTAACAAGCCCTACAGAGTTTCGAATAACATATTTTTTTTTTGGATCTGAAAATCCAACAAAAAAAATTGTAGCGAATCACGTAGTTTTGAATTGTCATCCTCAACCTCGATCGAAAGTCGAACCGTCTTAGTCTTAACGATATCATCCGCCGGGCTTTTACCAGCGTTAACGTTGCAGCCATTCTCGAACCGAATGGTCTAATGCGTGACGATGGTAAAAGGCCTGACGGTATGACCCTGATCCCTTGGAAGTTGGGGCGGCCTCTAGTGTGGGACGCTACTTGCGTCGATACTATGGCGCCGTCGCATCTTCCGGAGACGCAGAATAGGGCTGGCGCAGCGGCTAATTCAGCCGAGCAGCTCAAGCGGCGGAAATATGCTAACCTCGGTAGCGGTTACATATTTGAGCCGTTTGGTGTGGAGACTTTGGGTCCGTGGGGACCGGGAGCTCATCGTATTTTCAAAAGTCTGTCAGAGCGCCTGATCGATGCGACGCGTGACCAAAATGCTGGGACTTATTTGGCTCAACGTATCAGTATTGCAATCCAACGGGGCAATACTGCTAGCATCTTGGGTACGCTGCCAACTGGTAGTGGGTTGGAGCATTTGAGCTACCTATAGGCCTTTAATGGTCTATGGGTTGTCCAATTGCTTCTACTTGTATGCAGTTAGTTTAGTTTTAGTAAGTAGAGTGTAGTTTGTTTTGAGTAATAAAGGCATTCGCCCGTTAAAAAAAACAAATCACGTACCTACATTATCCTGGGCTGGCCCCTTAATGGGATTCCCTGACCAATAGAGAATCAGGAATTACCAGGAACATGGTCCCACATCACCCAAACACAGATTATGTTCACTTTATCCAAATTATATCTATCCATAATTCCATTTATGTATCATCGTACCACACGTGTGACTCTTAATATACATACAGTCTAGTATTATACTCATCAAGTCTAAATTTCTAAAACTAGCCTTAGAAACCTAATAAATTACCCCTCGGCAATCCAAGATACCAGATACACTGCGGGCCCATAAATCTGTGAATTAGCCAGTTTAAGCCCTATAATCGCCCGGGGCCGTAGAACGAATCAATTAAGACAATAATGGCCGCGATAGTATCTCCGGTATGCGCAATCAAGTGGCCGCAAGTGTACGGCGTTTACTTAGAAAGGTGGGCTATTTTTGTTTCCTTCAGTGTAAGTTCTGGTTGAGCTAAGAATTAACTTGTAGAGTTAGAAGTTAGGTGATGAATTCTTGGAAATGCCGGTTTCCTCACGATGTTTTCCTTTACCGTTTTTAGAGCGAGTGATAGATAAGATAAGATAAGAAATTCTTTATTGTAACTACAAACAAAAGATACACAGCTTTTTCGAGTTCTTAGTATCTAATTAAAACTATACAATATAAGCAATGTACCTACAGACAGAGTGCAAATGGAGTAAATTTAGCATGTGCTGGGTTCACATCGTAGATGAGAACGCAGCGCTGTTTTTCAATTTACACCGGTGCTCGAACTGGTTTTCGTCGAGATGGCATGGATAGCAGGTTACATTTAATACCAGATTATTAACAATGAATTATATTTAAGTCGCAGTAACCAGAAGAGCTTTCAGTATGTATGCCATATTCGAACTAGAATGACAAGGCGAAGGCGGGTAGGAATGATAATACTATAGACTGTATGTATATTGTTAAGAGTCACTCGTGTGGTCCGCATATAACTTTAAAAATTCAGTGGTTCGGGACCAACGGGATTAGAGCTTGGGTGCGTCGGATTGAAAGTCGCACGTTCTCGTACTGAACCACACTCGCTCTATTCTTCTTATAACAAGGTAATTCTTGTTATATTATCCTAAAAACTGCAGAGCTCTCACAGAAAATAGTAAATAAAACGGCTGGAGAAGCATAAATGCGTAGGAATTTAATTTTGTATAGGCATATGCTATTAACATTTCAATAGGTACCATCTCTGGTGGCTGTTCGACATTCAGGCATTTAATAAATAAAACACACATTTCTAATGCAATGGAAATAACTATAAATCGTTAGTATAATATTCCGATACAATAGGCGTCTGGCAACAAGTCTATTCCCCGCCGCATTACATCGAATGCGATGTACAGCACGCATCGATGTCATAAATACGAATATAACCAATCGTAAATATAACGAACAAAGCAGTACACACGTACAAACCGAGCCTACATCTCTTAATGATATGTAGATTCCCTGCATTAGTTACATGGCTGTGTTCTCGGTGAAAACATCTCACAACGAAACCTTAACGTCAACTAACCTAACCCCACTTTACAACTCAGGCCAAATTAACCACTAACTTCGTAGATCGAAAGCTCAACTTTCAATTACGCTTTGAGTACATAAAGCTTTGTGGTAGAAAGGCCATTGGGACTCATTAAACAAGACATAATTTAAACGTACTACGATGCAGCTTTCGATTTCGATTTTCAAGCTTTTAGCTTACAGTTTTGTTCCGATTGAAAGCGGTTAAAGTTTATACGCCATTTTGGAATTGGAGTCAAAAGCTCGTGCATGTCAGGGAACATTTGAATTTGAGAGTTATTACGTTCTGGTTAAGGTAGAGAATGGTTTGTGTGGATATGGAAATTGAGACATTAGAAATCTTCCAGCGACTATTACCGTGTTCTTTTAACAAATGCACGAGTTGCTCACAGAGTAAGATGTAACTCTGCGCCTCTCGCATAAATAAAGCTCGGAGTTATCGGTTATTTTAATATAGAGACCCGTAGAGACCCCAGGTGGGCGTGGACCCCTCATATATCATCGGCAACAATTATTAAATTATCTTTTTTGTTGACATTAAGTAATTGTTTCGGTTGATTCGGGCTCGTAACTGGCGCGCCGAACGATGAGATATGCATTTTAAATTGTCGATTTAACTTTGCTCACTTGAATTCCTTTGTCTGGGTATTTTTAATTTATTGTAATGTTAAGCTTTCCAATTATTTGTTAATAATAATGTTTTATTTTAGATGTTTTCAGATAGAAGAATGTCGGAAATGAAAATAAAACAATAAAACGAGTCATACGACCAACATCAAACATAAGTTAAAAAATTATGTGATGAGTGAATTAAATTTAATACTGTAGGTAGTTTAAACTGAATATATAATTTAAAAGTGCGTTGAGAAGGCATGATATAATTATTAATAAGAAATAAGGGCTTTAATTTTTTAATTAAAATGTAAGTTAGCTCCTTGTTGATAACTTAGCTATAAAATGGTGAGTTTTATGTATTTCAATGCATTCGATAGTCATTAATTCCCGGGTTTAGAGCTCTAATCTGAGCATTACAATTTTAAATCGCGCGATAGAGCGATTAAAATCTCACTGTAATGGAAACGAAAATGACGCTGTTTTACTGATACGAGTACATAAGCAATTCTAAATTATGTTTGTGGCTAGATTTTTTATTATATTATAAATAAACACATTTTATGCCAAAGTTGTTGGCATTCTTAATTTATAACCCTTGATAAAGTAGTCCTTGATAATATAATATTTGTTGGAGTTTAGACTTGTAAGAGGATTCGTAAACTTGTCTATTAAACAACAACGCTAGCTATCTTTAAAAATGTTTCGATGGATGTCACGGGCGTCTTTAGGAGTTTTTTCTTGAGCTGCATTATTCGTATATTAACTTGTTGTTACAATAATATTAAAGAAAGCATTGTTTTAAACTTACAGCTGGCAACGAATCTCAAACGTAAATAACAAAATTTCAAAACAATAACACCACAATAATAAATACTGCTTACCACTCACAAGCGAATTTCAGTAAACTAAACTCGACACAAAAAACCTCTAAAAAGTAAAAAACGGATGAATCGATTTTGTTAAAATATGTCTAATAACACCGCTGGAAAACCAGCATTCATCCGTTTAAGAGCTACGGTGCCACAGACAGACACACATAGTGGACAAACTTAAAACACCCCCTCCTTTTTGCGACGGGGGTTAAAATTGCATGCTTGCGAACGCAAAAAGGAGGGATTTTAATAAAAATAGGACTTGCTATGCTATGTTATTGCCCATATCTACACAACTGAATGCTTAATTTACAACTCTATCTCAGCAAATCCTGTGTTCCATTAATCATGCACGGCAGTGTAATAGGGTCAGTCGGCGTTCTCGCAATGAATTGAGCGAGTAATTAACTAGTTAATACACTTATCGTGACACGAAGTGTACGTGTACGATTGAGACTGAATGCGATTAATTCGATTTAAATGGACTGGGCTATTTAGATCGCAGAATAATCGAGATATCAAGTGAGTGTTACCTACTTACTAGGCGATATATAGACATTTCAGTATAAAATATCGCTTTCAGCGATAAATCCGCCCATTGTACTGTAATTTGTAAGCCAATTCCTGTAACTTTTTTTTTGTTATGTACAATAAAGCATTTTTGTATTGTATTGTATTGTATTGTATAACACGATTTTGGTGTACCTAATACCGGTCCCGACTCCTAATGTAATTAACATGGGAAGACAAAAAACCAATTCCCCAATAGTTTCACACGTAACAGCCGTTTATCGTATTACAAACAAACATAAGCTCAGCTAATGCTTCGAGCAAAGTTTGCTGCCACCGACGACGCTCGCGTGCTTTAGGACTTTGGGAGTAAAGCTGAGCGTTCAATCACGACGGGTGCAAAAGATCCAATATAAAAACCGGCCAAGTTACAAGTTAGTAAGCGAAATCACTGGGCATTATGAGACTCAACAGCTAATTGTCTCAGGGTGACGAGCGCAGTACGGCGCTGCGCAGGATTTTGCAAAACAAAGTTCTGGTTGTTGCTGTTATTGTTATAGGCTGGCGTATTACTTACCATCAGGCAAACGACCAGCTCCTCTCGTCATTCAGTTACATAAAAAAAAAGTGCGAGTGGGACTCGCGCACGAAGGGTTCCGTACCATTATCTATAAAAACGGCAAAAAAAATCACGTTTGTTGTATGATAGCCCCCTTAAATATTTATTATATTCTGTTTTAAGTATTTGTTGTTGTTGCGGCAACAGAAATAGGTTCATCATCTGTGAAAATTTCAACTGTCTAACTATCACGGTTCATGAGATACAGCCTGGTGACGGACGGACGGACAGCGAAGTCTTAGTACCTAATAGGGTCCCGTTTTACCCTTTGGGTACGAAAGTCTAAAAACAGCGAACAGATGAAGAGACCTTCACCAGTCGGGACTAGCCACACCAAGAACTTAACAGTTCAAAATGTTAAAGTTATTTATTCAATTTTGACATCACAGATGCATTTAGGAACTATTAAAAGGCATATAAGTACTTATTTAAATGATCGTTTTGCGAAACAGCAAGCAAAAGAAACTAAACGGTCAACTTTTTTAATAAATGATTCTCTTTCTCTGAGACGTAAAATAAATCACATCAATCGATATTTTAATCTGTTTAGAACTTATTCTTCTTCTGGCGCATCGCCGGCCGCTACCACCAGTAACCTAACACTCCTCCCCGCTTCGCTTGTCGTCGTACCTATGTATGACTTTGCCCTGAAGTAATCATTAAAACAATACTATATTAAACAAAACATTTGTGAAAATAATTATTTAAAAAAAAACAAAAACCGACTTCAATGTATGTTTGAAGTTCAAGGTCAAATATAGTAGCTATACTGAACCCAACGCAAAAAGAATTTTTCAAATCCGTTCATAAATGACGGAGTTCGGAGGTAACAAACATAAAAATAAAAATAAAACAATTGAACAGAGAACCTTCTTATTTTTTGAAGACGGTTCAAAAGTCATTATTGATTGTGAAGTGGTAATTTACAATAGATTAATTATATTTTTGAGGATCAAATTATATTGTCCCTTATCACAATGACTCTACCACCGTATCGGAAAAAGAACCACTGCCTAGAAGATACGGCAAGAAACTGAGGGGCATTTTTTTCAGAACTTTTGTTGCAATTTGTGATTAAGGTGCAGTAGGTCATGTAGCTATTTCTGGCGATTCTTGGACCGGTGACAATAATAATCACTGGTATCGTCAATAACCAGGGTGACGAGCGCAGTGCAGTGCCGCCGCGAAGGATTTTGCAAAACCAAGTTCTTTGTGGTGCTGCAATTTTAGGCAGGCGTGTTGCTTACCATTAGGTTCACGAGTGCTCGTCTCGTCCTATAGATACTTAAGAAATGGCTGCTGTCAAATCGCGATACGGATTTCATATTGACAGCGATCTGAATTCTGAATAAAGTACAAGATCCAGACCATTTGTTACAATGAAGACTTCAATACCTTTATTTTTTATGTACAGTATAATAATTCAGTGAAATGTTGCATGTATAATTTTTTTTTTCTTTCTTCTTTACTTTAAAATTTTATCTTCTAAACCTGTCCTAACAGTTATTGTCCAATTACCAGACAATTGAGCATGGTGCCAGTCCAATGTTATCTTTCTAACAGAGGTGCTAACTCGCCATCCCGGAGATCAAGCAATTACATCAGTGTTTAGTACAAATATATACCTATGCAATGCATAACAGCCAATGATTGATACTCGTTGTTGTAACCAAAAAATACTAGGTGGTCTCGAATTTTCAATACCTTTCTGAAGTTATCATCTTCTATTTTTCTTTCTGATATGGCTCGCAATGATTTCCAAACATTTTCTCAGGAAGAAAATGGACCTCTCCGAGTCATCATCAGCCTATTGATGTGTCAAAATAAAAAATAACCGGCCAAGTGCGAGTCAGACTTGCACACGAAGGGTTCCGTACCTATATCTATATAAACAGTAAAAAAATCACGTTTGTTGTATGGGAGCCACCTTAAATATTTATTTTATTTTGTTTTTTAGTATTTGTTGTTATAGCGGCAACAGAAATACATCATCTGTGAAAATGTCACTGTTCATGAGATACAGCCTGGTGACAGAGGGACAGACACACAGATGGACAGCGTAGTCTTAGTAATTAGGGTTCCGTTTTCCCTTTGGGTACGGAACCCTAAAAAGTGGCATTGACAATTATCTTGGTTCCATTAATATGACACTTGTTTTACAATTTTTTCAGGTCTCTGAGAATTACTATAGGCCATAGTAGTACATGGCCGCAGATCCAGTGTTGGTTGGCAGAAAGCTGACAATACATAAAGAAGACCAAATAATTCCTCGTAAATAAAGCCACTTTTTGAAATTTGCATCAGCGCATGCTAGGCGAAAATCTTAAGATTTTAAATAAATAGGAAGAAGAAAAATGATATTGCCCGGGCAGGGATCGACGAGAGCAACCAAATTTCTTCTATCCTTCTTATATATGGGATATAAGAAGGATAGAATTTGATAGATCTTTGAGAAGACAAGGCTCGGTTGGCCAGTGGTTTAGGCGTCGGGACGATATTCCGAAGAGGCAGGTTCGATCCCTACCCGAGCAATATCATTTTCCTTTTTCCTAATTATTTGAAATTTCACTTAGCCACTTTTACCCCACACATTGTTCCCACTTTTTGCCTGGATTAAAGGTAGGTACACGTCGAATGACACGCACCACCTAAACGCACGCACGGTCGAATCGCGAATGGAATTGCCAGGTGCCAAAATATACAGATTAGTGGACGCAGTGAGGAATTCATTTTCGATGATTTTCAATTCCTACATGCTCCGGTTTCCTGCCAAATATAAGGAGATGTTCCTGGTTCCCGAGTTTTGGCCCGAGGGAATAGTAGGTATTCCGGCGTTACCGAGAGGCTAAACCGAAATGCCCCTTATCCTAGTGTTAATGTTTTATAATTTGTATATATTACTTTTAATTGCCAAGACACGTACCATAAAGCTACTTTAATTTTACAGACAAAGGAATTTCAAATTTTCGGTGAGTTCTTATATAAAAAGCTTCATCATAAATCAGAACAATACCCAAACAAAACCACATTAAAGACACCTAATAAGCAATGAGAGTGTCATCCATAACCCGTATCATACTTTCCCGGCCATTATGTATTGTAGACATCAGTGACATAGATCATATAACAGTTCCTGCGGCATCAGTTTCTTCATGGAGTTAGGGCGTGGATGCTATAGGTAAGCAGTGACTACTTGCAGTAAAAAACTTAAGCTAATGAGCGGCTGACTGAAGCAAACTTTCGATTTAAACCAGCTACTGACTGAATGAGTTGGCGGGCAAAACGCCGCAAAATTAATAATAGTATTGACCGCTATTTCAAAGCAAACAATCATCCATGAGAGTGAGTGTGGCTCAGTGGAGCGAGTGTGGCTCAGTGGAGCGAGTGTGGCTCAGTGGGAGCATATGCGACTTCCGATCCGACGCACTCGAGTTCGAATCCCGCTGGCCCCGCACCACTGACTTTACATTCGCTCTAAAAACGGTGAAGCATGTCCACGATATCGGCATGTCCATGAACTAATCACAAAAATTCAAGGACATGTGACATCTACCAACCCGCACTGGGCCAGCGTGGTGGATTAAGGCCCGTACTCTCTCTATGAGAGAAGGCCCGTGTCCCAGCAGTGGGAACGTTATAGGCTGATGATGATGATGATGATGAATCATCCATGAGCTGTTTCCCTAGTACGTTCACGTCTTTACTCTGCAATGACACAGTTAACGCGGCAGTCTGCGGCATCAATAGGTATTAATCTACGAATCATCAGCTCTCATGTGAGGAATGGATGATTTATAATGCTCACCTGAAGCAGGCAAGTATTGGGTTTGTTTCCGTAAACACACGTGATCCGCATGCCGTCACAGATAAGACATCGCTTGTTAATTTCGAAAATGTTTGAATCAATTACAAGAGTTTTTTCAAACGGTATTATCGAGATTATCACACTTTGAACCTTTAAAACGCCTGTCATTAAATGTGTCCTATGTTATTTGGTGTGCAATAGTGTTATTGTATTGTATTGTATTGTATTGTCATTCCTCAGACAGTGAATACTTAAAAGTTAGGTTCGCAGAGTGCACTTGTTTGGACATTAGGGCCAAGCATGAGAGCGAGTGTGGCTCAGTGGGAGCACGTGCGCCTTTCGATCCGACGCACCCGAGTTTAAATCCCGCTGGCCTCGAACTACTGACTTTCTTAAGTTATGTGCGGATTTAAAAAAAGGGTGAAGGAAAATATCGTAAGGAAACCGGCGTGTCCAATAATTAATCACAAAAATTCAAGGATATGTGACATCCGCCAACCCGCACTGGGACAGCGCATGACCTGTACTCTCTCTATGAGAGAAAGACCGTGTCCCGGTAATGGGCTGGCTGGCTGATGATGACGACTATACAAATCCCGTCTTCACGTCAAACAAATCTCGATTATCAGAAAAACTGAGTTAGTGCTGGTCATTATCATTCCATTACGAGTACGTTCGCACTACAAAGACATGACATGAGCCTTATCTCATAGAGAGTCCGGACCATGTCCACGACGCGGTTTTTGTTACTTGATGGACGTCACATCTCAGTAGTTCTTCTCGGGTTATAATATGACGTTTTCCTTCACCGTTTGTAAAGACGGGATTCGTATATATGTATGATGCGTTTGATCTAAAGTTGAATAAAGTAAAGTTGCCAGCCTGTCGGTATTTTATAGGATTCATCACGGTGAGTTTGCGATGGAATTATACGAGCTTATTCCTCCATCTCCTTTCTACCATCGGACAACAAAACGCACGGAAACTCGGCATCCGTACATGGTTGGCATTCCTCCTTCTCGAACAAAGCGTTTTGCTTCGACCTTTTTAATGCGAACAGCTAAGGAATGGAACACCTTACAGGCGTCTTTGTTTCCCAAATCTTTAATCTAAGTGTCTTCAAGTCTCGAGTGAATCGGTATCTTCTAGGCAAGCATGATCCATCGTCGACCACGTTGTCACTTTCCATCAGGTGAGACTGCGGTCAAATGCTAACCTATACAGTAGTAAAAAAAATATAAGTTCTTGGCCACACTCTGACTGAGTGTGGCCAAGAACTTATATTTTTTTTGAGTCTCTTTTTGAGTCTATCTCTTGAGTCACTGACCCAACTGAGTTTGAGGCTAATTTACTCAGGTACAATGGAAACAGTCCCCGATGAGCGCTCGACGATATTTTTCCTAATGTCATTAATACCGATACGTGCGTATTACCGTATCTTCGACAACGCTCCGATGCGTATTCTCCATTGCTAAGTGATCGCTGATGTGCGTATCTTTTCACGAAGAGGTGACACATTGAATGCGATCAATTTTATAAATATAAAAGAAGGTAAATTAAATAGCACACCACACACATCGTACCTATCCATTGTCAATAGATTAAAATATTAAATTATTGAAATACTAGCTGCGCCCTACAGTTTCATCTGCAGGTTCCCAGGATAAAAACCCTGACACTTACAAACCTTTGAATCTATCTATTCTATTAGTATCTATTCTATTACTATTATAAAAATGGAAAAGATCCGATTCCGTACATTGAAGATATTTTTGCAAAACCAACTGGGATGGACTATTTGGAGGGTACTAAACACGAATCTATGGTTTTTAGAATTTTTGTCTGTTTGTTTGTGTGTTTGTTATCTATAGACTCGGAATCTGCTGAACAGATTTAAATGCGGTTTTTTAGGTTTTGTAGCATTAGTCCCAACTGAAATTGAAATTGGTTGGGTGACCAATACTCTTAGTAGTACGTGCTCCCATATACTAGGGAGGTCTTGCTAAAATGGTTTTGGAAAAAAGACGACTGTGTACTTCTGTCGTCTACGCGGACGAAGTCGCGGGAAAAAGCTAGTTTATAATATTAGTATTATTACCACACTACAATAATTAAAAAATCTAAATTATCTGGATTAAAATCTATAAATAAGTATGAAGTATGACAACGAAGCAACTGAATAAAAATCTTATTAAAAAGGTTTTGGTGGCCACATAGAATAAAAATCATATTAAAAAGGTTTTGGTGGCTACTGGCCACATAGAATAAAAATCATATTAAAAAGGTTTTGATAGCTGCTGGCCACATAGAATAAAAATCATATTAAAAAGGTTTTGGTGGCTACTGGCCACATAGAATAAAAATCATATTAAAAAGGTTTTGGTGGCTGCTGGCCACATAGAATAAAAATCATATTAAAAAGGTTTTGGTGGCTGCTGGCCACATAGAATAAAAATCATATTAAAAAGGTTTTGGTGGCTACTGGCCACATAGAATAAAAATCATATTAAAAATGGTTTTGGTGGTTACTTGGCGCAGCTCTCATTTAATTTTTTTCTTTCCCAAACGTAAACTGATATGTTCCCACAAACAATAAACTAACCAAACTAATTAAACCACCCACCCGTTCGCACCCCAGAATTATTCATAACCAAATTAATAATAGCACCCCACAATTATGGCCACATTAATAATGACAGTTATCCCTGGATTTATTATTATTATTAATAAAAAATTCAATGTGGCTTACGCATGTAAGTCGGGGCTTTATATGTTTGAAGTTCTCACATTGCATACGCACAAACTGGTAATTATTCTGTGGCAGTTTTTTGTTTGTGGGTGGGTTGCGGATTGTAATTATTTTGATGCTGTACAGTAATCCAGTGTGTGAAATGTCAATATTAGATGCATTAAAGAGGTTTTTTTTATGTAGCAAGACGAGCCAGCGTACGCCTGATGGTAAAGCAATACACCTGCCCAATAGGTACAGATTACAGTGGCAGCATCACCGAGAACTTTGTTTTGCAAAATCCTTCGCGGCACTACACTGCGCTTGTCATCCTGAGACAATAAGCTCTTAAGTCTCATATTACCCAGTAATTTCGCTGGTTACATTGACCTTTAAGTCGAAACACTTTATAGGGTACTTTCTGTTGTCCTAGAACTATGAAATTTGGCAAGTAATATCATCTTATACTACAAGTACAGGGAAAAGTCTGAAAATATACATTTGTGATTAAATCATACAAAATATAGTCTTCATACGGAAACCTCGGTGGGCGAGTCCGAATCGCACTTGTCCGGCTTTTTATTTTAACCTATCTATGCACATTGCTTGCCCAGTTGGGTAAAAAGAAACATAACACAACCAGCCAGCATTTTAAATTCGGCACGTTGCAATGCGTCTAAAAACGCGCACCCATCCGTGCATGGACATGGAAATCCATAGAGTTTTCCAATTTCCAGCCGTGCCGTATCATCCGTCCACTCCGCTGACTTGGCGACAGGCGACAGGTTATTTTTTTTAACTCGGTTATTGAAAAGAGTGAATGACGTTTTATTAACATAGTATCCGGTTTGAACCGGTTTTTTGACTGGTGACTGAAAATTGAACGAATGCTGATAAATTAAAAGTTTACTCGCGTATGCGGGAGGCCGTCTGGGTAAGTACAAGTAACACAGCTTTGTCAGTCGTTGCTAAGCATCTGCCGCTAAGCAGTAGTGCGCAAGCAATAATGTGTTCCGGTTTGAAAGGTAGCCAGCGGAATTACTAGGCACATGAGACTTGATATCTGATCTCGGAGTGATGAGCGCAATGCAGTGATTTTATGGTATTAAAAGTTCTGGGTGGCACTGCAATTGTTATGGACAGGCGTGGCGTTTACCATCAGGCGAACTACATGCTCGTCTCACCACTCCATACAATAAAAAGTCAGTTTTCAGAGATTAACAATTGGCAGACACGCCCGTACTAAACGTATGTACCACTAGCTTTCATATTTGCATTGAGTAGATTAGAAAAGTTGAGTCATAAAACTAGCTAGTTTTTTCACCAAGTTACCATTATTACTTATAAATAAATTTTCACAGGATTATGTAACTTAATCAATCAATCAAAATCTCTCTATTCAATTTTGGCATCAGACGCACTTATGAACGTCAAATTAACATATCGGAAAAAGGACCACTACTCAGAAGATACGGCAAGAAACTGAGGGGCATATTTTTTTAGAGATTTTGTTACAATTTTTTCGTTTCTACAATGTTATGTTTCTTATGTGCCAGTTGGCTACTTTGCAGAAATGGAATCTTCCTCAGTATCTCCTTCTCATCTTTGTCGTGGAAACCTATTTCCACATTCACACATCCAAAACCCAAACGCAACAATTCAAGCAATTTACTCCTGATTAAAATTTAAGGGTGCGTCCACAATGACGGATCGCTTTATCCGACAAAAGTTAATTTCCTCTTTCACAAATTCAACCCGCCGACGCACAAAAGAGCATATTTGCTTATCTTTAATTGATTCACTCTAACCCCCGGCCGTGATAAGGATTAGCTCTATTCACACTGACTTTTACAAGGGTAGTGCACCCTTAACGAGGATATGGCAATGAGTATGTAAGGTTGAGATTTGGCGGAGGAATTTTGCCTAATGTAGGTTTGACTCTATGAGGGCGCCCAGTTTAGGAGTTTTTATTGACATCTGAGTCCAACCAGCTATCATATTTTGTAAGTATTTCTTAATTTGCTCTCAACCAACTTTTTTATCAGTGATTCGTTCAATCACTAATAATATACCTAAATGCGAAAGTTTGTATGTATGTTTGTGACTTCTTCACGCTGTAACGGCTCAACAGATTTGAGTAAAATTCGGAATAGAGATAGCTTATACCCTGGATTAACAGTGTTAATAAGTATAAAAGTAGCATAGGTATGTGTTAATTTAACACATACCTATGCTACTTTTATCCTGGAAAGCCGCGGGAGAAACCACGGGGCGCAGCTAGTCGATATAATCATCTGTTTTTACTAGTGAAAGTATTCACTGTAAAATCGCGATCTTTTTGTTTTTGACAGCAATTCAAATTAGAAAATAACTTCGATGGGTTAATATTATCATTCAAAACTGCCTGGAAAAAGATACACACCTACTACAAGTATACATTTTACAAAAAAAAGACTTTTATGTATCTTCGAAGTCCAATGACCAAAAATCGATGAAATTTATATGGGACCACTTCGTAGCTATACTGAACCCACGCAAAAATAATTTTCCTTTTCAGTTTATAAATAATGAAGTCCTGAGGTAGCAAACATAAAAAAGCCAAATACAGTCGAACAGATAACCTGAAATCCGTTAAAAAGTACCTACCTAAAAACAGATTTGAACTGTCACTTCTGCATTTTCCCTCGCCAATTCTTTCCAGCAACATCCGAGTTGATCGCGCGGGCGCGTGCTGCGTATTATCCGGCACACGTCCGTAATGCGATACGTCGCGATATGACGCGATATGATACGATATTTGTGAATTACAAGTATTTATCGCAGCGTGTAGTGTGGCTGCACCTCCGAGGGGGGCCGTAATGGGTTTATGGGATTTGGCGCGTCAGATTTGTTTGCGTAGCTTTGGTTATGTCTGTTATTTTGGTTTGAGGTTCAGGGTTTTTTTTAACCGACTTCAATAAACGAGGCTCTCAATTCGATTGTATTTTTATAAGGTTCTCTATTCGATTGTATGTTTTTTTAATATATTTTTTTTTATGTTTGTTACCTCAGAACTCCGTCGTTTATGAACCGAATTGGTTTCTTTTTTGCGTTGGGTTCAGTATAGCTACGAAGTGGCCCATATAAATTTCATTGATATTTGACTTTGGACTTCGAAGATAAATTGAAGTCGATTTTTATTGATAAAATGTATCTAAATACTAAACTTGTTATCGAAAGATTTTCATGCGAAGACAAAATGAAAATTCAATTCTTATTTTTTGTTTATACATGATAATCAGTGTTACTCCGAGTTTCTCTGAAAGATTAGATCCGTAATGAGGTGATCCGACAGAGAATCAAAGTAACTGACTATAGACTGCCCATAGGATGAGCAAGCAAAAGTGGTAGTGGCAGGCCTAGCGCACTCCGCACTGTAGGTACGAAGCTACAAGTACATAGCGGACACCGACGGCGGGTCGCGCGTCGTTACACGTGCCGCGTCAGAAGAGATAAGAGCTATACGATAGAAAGAGAGGCGCTCTGTAGGTTAATATGACTGGTAGGTATGCAGCGCTACGCGAGCTGAATTGAATTTTATTGCGTCATAGCAAGAGTCGCTATTTGTTTAAATTTCTTTGCGGAGTGATGCTTCTGTCCCATAGTATTCTGTGGTAGTGGGCACATTTCTCGAAGACAGACAACCGTTACAGTAGACGTGTCCTTGAGTAGATACCGCGAAACATGTTCTAGGACGCCCACAGCACCGGCAAGATGGGGCGACGACTTGCGAAAGACGGCCAGAAGAAACTAGATGAGAAGTGTCGAAGACCGTGCTCAGTGGCGTTCATTGAGAGCCTATGTCCAGCAGTGGACGAATATAGGCTAAAGATAAAAATGTTTAGCGTAAGTAAAAACGATAATTTTTAGCGGACTGTAAATTGAAAAGTCTTTCAAAGTGTTTGACCGAAGATTACATTGGTTATTAATATAACCATAGAGATTTGGTTATCCTAAACGAAATCTTATTTCAAATAGGTACGTGATCTTTTATGGATATGCGACAAGCTGTTTTCAACAACGTATGTGCTTTATTTTGAACTGTTTTAGTCGCACTTTCGTCACCAAACAACAAAAAAAAGTGTCGCTTACAGAATCATCAAAGCTTGCGGTGGCGGCGCGCGGCGCTTGTGCACACTGTCGCGCTGTGGCGAGTCAATTTACGACCCGCCCCTTTCCGGCGATGGCAATAGGTGGCGCCACACGACAATGTTGACGAAGCTTTTTTTGAAATATGAACAAATGTAATTTAATTTGTCTCACATGCAGACTAAAGGACTGTAAAAACTGGCAGGCGTAACGATGACGGCGTTCGCGAACGCGCATTTCAACGCTTTCACGCGATCATGCGCACGCGCACCGCATCATTGATTGGTGCGCAGAGTGCGAGCCAGCTCCATCATCATACTGGAGATGATTGCGTCCGCAGAATTTTTCAAATCAGTTTATAAATGACACAGTTCTGAGGTAACAAACATTAAAAAAATGCAATCGAATTGAGAACCTCCTCCTTTTTTTGAAGTGGGTTAAGAAAGGTTCTAACATTCTGCATGCGATACAAATCGCATTATCAAACAGCAGTCATAATTCAAGTAAAGGCGGTCACCCTTTCCGTTTAAACGCGGAATTATCTCCTCAGGGGGCGGAAACAGAAATCCTATGGAGATTAGACCCGTGTGTTCACCCCTTAAGCGACAAAAATAGACACTAAGGCGTGGTGCACACGTCTCTTAAATATCAATAAGGGTAAGCAAAGAATTATCTATCATAGTCTACACCCCATAAACCTCGGCGACCTAATCTGAACTAAGATAAGGTTGAGTAAGTACCTACTACCTTTATGTAAGTCTCATAAATTTTGATATTTTTATAACATTTTTATTTTTCTTACCATAACTTAGTTTAATCAACAAAGTATTGACATTTAATATGAAATAAATAAATGAAATTGTTTGATAATAAAACTGTTAAAAATATTTGTACGCCTACAAAGGCCGAATTTATCTGGATAAAACTACTGCTATGTCATCTTGCAATATTGTAACCAAAATTCTGAGAGATTAATTTATTTCATTTCATTTTTTTTTATTGTGTATAAAATGCGCTGAAATACTAGTGTGTGTGATTTCCTTTAACCTTGAGTTAATAAAGGTAGGTTTTCGTACGCGAGAGGTCTGGGTAGGTAGTAAGTACCACCGCTTTGCCAGTTATTTTGCCGCCAAGTAGTAGTGCGCAAGCATTACTATGTTCCGGTTGGAAGGGCATTGTAGCCAGCGAAATTGCTGGGCATTATGAGACTCAACAGCTAATTGTCTCAGGATGACGAACGCAGTAAAATGCCGCGCAGGATATTTCGCAACAAAATTCTGGGTGGTGCTACAATTGTTATGGGCAGGCGTAATGCTTACCATCAGGCGAACGACCTGCTCCTCTCGTCAGTCATTAAAAAAAGACTAGTTAGAAAGAAAAAAGAAAATAAGTTATTAATAAACCGTCTTATATTTACTAAAATCTGAGGTAATAGATACAGTTAAATGAAATGAGATGGTCATAAAAGGACACAACTCAGCATAAAGCGCCATGACAGCGCGCTGATTTTCAGTTGTGCCCTTTTTCGTGACGAGAAGTTGCAAACTAATAATTTATTTATAAACAGGTATGTCAAAAGTATTTATTCGATCATCATCGGTTATTTGTGCTTTTTACATATTTCAAAATAAATGATTAAAACAACAGCAGCCATTACAAATACAAACACATTTTCAAATGTCAAACAACAAAATTGGCGCCAATTCCAAATTTAAATGTCAGTTCTGTGTAGTCCCGCCCCCAAGTGTCGGTTACGACATATCGACGAACAAAGTTGTTGTACAGTCATACTGATTTAACCGTTAGCGTTGATATTAGAAAGAATTTAATCTAAATTTGAATTGAAATTCGAAACTAAAATTAGTGACGAGAAATGTGCCCGAGCGCGTCGCACAAATCGCGGTAGCCAGGGGCTGATTGGCCCGGTACAGGGTGGAAGATTGTCTATTTTCAATTTCATGTCCTAATTTATAATTTTTATGGAACTAAATGATTAGACGAGCAAGTCGCTCACCTGGTGATAAGCGCCACACCTGCCCATAACAATTTCAGTGCCACAGAACTTTTAATACAATAAAAAGGCGTAGCACTGCATTGCGCTCATCACCCCAAGACATCAGATATAAAGTCTCATATGCCCAGTAATTTCGCTGGCTACAATGCCCTAGAAACCGGAACACAGTTAAGTAATGATGGAAAGCGAAGATGCGGCCTAAGATGTACCACGCTTGCCCACGCGATTCAACTCACTCACACTCATACTCACTTACTTTATTCACTCTTAGCGATAAGGCCGCCCATTGTAACACTTTCTTTAATTGTTTTTATGTAATGTCTTTAATTTAACGTTTGCAATAAAGCGTTCATTTTCTTAGTAAGTTATCTATCACTCTAGACTTAAAGAGACGCATGTTGTAGCTGTTGGGCATGTTGTAGTGACAAAGCGGTGGTACTGTACAAAACAAATAATAGGCGGTTATCGGTAACGGTTTAAAGTACAGTTCACAGTGAGCGGAGCGCTTTGACTTGAGTCGACGTCGCGGAACTCAGTTTAGTATCTGACGAACGGCTTCAGTCACTACAAAGAGGCAAGTCACTAAAGAGGTACAATCAGGAACAGTTCTGATTCATTTTTAATTGGGATCATAGTCCTCATTGTTTCTGCGATTACAGATAGAGGGTAGAGTCTTGGTGATAATTTTACGTTCATAAGTGCGTCTGTAATGCCAAAACTGAATAAAGAGATTTTGATTGAATGAGATAAAGTTTTATTTACATATATATATATATATATATATATATGTCATATATACTATATATATGAACAAAAAAAATTACCTAGAGTGCCGCTGGCAGCGGGGCTGGGCCCAAACTACCGGTGCGTGGTTAGGGCTGCAGAGTTATTATTATTAATAATAATTATTAATAATAAACACTTGACGAATCGCTTTTATCGGTTTAGAAAACTATCAAAGCAGCACGCATTGGAATGAAAATGAAAATGAAATGAAATAACTCTTTATTGAAACACACACATAAAATTATGAATAATAAAAACAACTTAACAAAAGTGTAACAATTGGCATTGGCGCGGTGTATGACGTAAGTGATTCTTAGATCACAATTCTTGTGGTCGTATCTGCAAATGTAGGTATATAATTCCGAAAACAATACAATAATAATGGTACCAGCAAGCAATGGCTGATGATGCTGAAATATGGGAAACGGAACTATTCATTTATTCATTTGTTTAATCATTTATTTATTCATTTATTGCTCTATGTACCTATGAGTTACACAATATACCCAGATGCATACCCTGGTAGGGCGTAGCAAACAGTAGATCTTCAAATTTAACATACCTTTGCCTATAGTGTCACGCGCGTGAAAAAGGCTCGATTATTGCACTCAGTGCCATTAAAAAAAATAGGTTTTACATATTTAATAACACGGCTAGGACTCACGTAGTTTGTCGAATTAGTCGACCTAGGTTTCGAGCATATCCGATGCTCTTCAGGGCGAGCTTACGCTGCGATATCGCGGTGGCCACTAAAATAGGTTTTACTTATAAAAAGGAAAATCGGCAAACACTTTTGTCATTCACTGTAGTGGGAGGAGCAACCATCCCGCTCGTTTTACAGCATTTCAAGGTAAGACATTAATTGGGAGAAATAAAATCAAACAAATGTATTAGTGTCACATGTATTTACGGCTTTTACGTCCTTAATGAAGCCGTAAAAACGGCGAAATAGCCGTAAAATACATAGTTTGTAAATACAATCGTTAAGTGCTTACAACTAATAGCGCGATTTAAAACATTATCTTTGAAACTGCTGCTTAGTTTTAAAATACCATTTTAAAATCGTCATTGACTTTTCTCACTTCGTTAGTTTTTTATTATTTTTATTATTATACTTATTTTGTATGGGAAAAATAAAAATGAAATTATCTCTGTATTGAAACACCATAGACTTATAGACAATTAATAAACTAACAATATCTAACAAGTACTTTGCCAGTTATTCAGCCGCCAAGCAGTAGTGCGCAAGCATTACTGTGTTCCGGTTTGAAGGGCATTGTAGCCAGCAAAATTACTGGGCATTATGAGACTCAACAGCTAATTGTCTTAGGGTGACGAGCGCAGTGCAGCGCCGCGCAGGATTTTGCAAAACAAAGTTCTGGGTGGTGCTGTTATTGTTATGGGCTGGCGTATTGCTTACCATCAGGCAAACAACCAGTTCGTCTCGTCATTCAGTTACATAAAAAAAAAAAAACTTAACAGAAGTGTAACAATTGGCGACCTTATAGCTAAAAGCGACCTCTTTCAGACGACCAAAACAGCAGTTGCCTCTTACCCACGGCGCCTTACAATGTCGCATACGACAAATAGGTCTCAATAGGTTACAATCTCATTGTACTTTCAAGTAATACAGCCACTTTGTGCGAAATATCAAGGTTTATTAGGAAAAATATATATTTTCCTAATAACATAAAATCATTCTGCTGATTTTGTCACATACAAAGCAAGAGAAAGCGCCACCTAGCGACATATAAAGAACTAATTATTACTTTTTACAATTACAATTTGGCTTAAGGATTATTTTACATTCTTCCAACATATAAAAAAGCCTTGTCTATCTCATAATTAATAAAAATTAGCGATAACTGTTTGAACGCATTTTATAGTTGTAGTGCCATTTAATTAGCCTATAATTACCTATAACGTCTATAAATAGGTATATCGACTAGTAGGGCTGATAGTGTTAAAAGTCAGTTATATTTTAATTAGGAATAATAACGCAGCCTATTTACCACACTACAATGTACTGGCAACATGTTTACCTTGAGAAGGAAATATTTTAGTGTTTTTAGACTGGCAATTTCAGTTTTAGGTGCAATTCTTTGAGGTACTAAGTACTGATAAAACTGGATAATGTTAAAAAAAATACTAGAAAGGGAAAAGTATTGGAAATTGGTATACTTTGTTTTTTTTAAATCCTATCCTTCCCTATTAATATTATAAATGCGAAAGTTTGTGAGGATGGGTCGTTGGATGGATGGATGGACGTATGGATGGATGGATGAATGAATGTTTGCTTACTTTTTATCCCGCGAAATGATGATGATGATAAGCGCCACGCCTGCTCATAACAATTGCAGTGCATTGCCATTCAGAACTTTTAATACCCTAAAAAGTACTGCATAGCACCGCTTTGCGCCCCGAGACATTAGAGATTAAATCTTATATACCCAGTAATTTCGCTGGATACAATACCCTCCAAACTGGAACACAGTAATGCTTGCGCACTACTGCTTGGCGGTAGAATAACTGGCAAAGCTTTGGTACCTACCCAGACGGCCTCCCGCATACTAGAGACCTACCACGAGTAAAATTAAAATTTTATTTAATATCGAAAGATTTGTTGCAATTATATTGGTTTAATTTTCTTCGAACAGCTTGGATGAAAATGCAAGTCTAATTAACACAAGTCCAAATAATTATATCGCGTTCACAAAGGTAAGATCCAAGAAGATTAAGAGCCGTTAACATGTCAACCATTAAAAAATTCTAAGAACGTGTAATCATTTTCTATAACAACAAAAACGCTTATCACAATTGATTCGCTTTATTCACAAATATAGATCGCACTCACTACATAGATCAGAGATATCATTCCTAAGCTTAGGACACACGACAGCTGTTGACATGTTTGGGCCGAAAGCCGAAAAGGATACGGTATTCGGGCATTTTGGGGCGAACAAAGCGCGTCGCTGTCATAATAAAGTAAACAATAAAATTGGAAGATAATATATTCTAATGACACGTCAGTGGCGCGATAAAATTCGTGAGGCCATTGTGACACCTCGGCTTAATTGGAATTTATGTTTTGGCCGCAACGCTTTGTATCGGCCGATGGTACGATAAGAACTCGATTGAGATGTTCTTTTCGCTTCTAGTTTATTTATTAAAATGAGGGCAGCATTTTGAAAAAAAAACATTATATACGTTCCATTTATATTCCATACACTTTACATTATATATACTTTTCAATTATATTTTATTATAAGTATATTCATTTTCGTATATTTTTTAAGATTATTTAATTAGGCGGCAGCATATAGGAGTTACATAAAAACAGCAAAAAAGCATTTTGTAAAATTCAGCATTTGAATATACAAAAACCTTGTACCTTTTTTTATAATTTTTAATTTTGTGACTGTTTTGCAAGTGCCTATTTACTCGCCACGTCTGTTATGTTTAGCGCATAACTAATAATTTTCACTATTTTTCTGTATGTATGCCTGTAACAAATGGTAGGGGTCAAATTTTGAATTCGAACCTTTTATTATGCACACAAATTTCGACTCGGTTTCGTTTCGGATAGCTTCCGAACGGCTTCCGGGGTAGATTAAAAATGCTTTATTTGTGTATACACCGCCTTATCTTAATTTCTCAATTAAGAGCCGGTGCACGTATAAAATTAACTTAAGTTACTTAATTATTAAGTTACTTTTAAGTAATTGTCTTAGAAACAATGATTATCTCGATTTTGTATGAAGTTTAATGTTTATTGTCTTAATTTATTTTAGGTAGGTGTTGTGGCTTTTTTCAATTTAATTAGTTAGATATTTAATTTTCAGTTGTAATGGCGTCATTATTCAGTTCGTTGCTTTATTATAATTTCATAATTTAAATTACTAAGGAAAATATATATTTGTAATGGAATGATTTATGGTGCAAGATGGTCATCATTAGCCAACTTCGTTCCCACTACCGAGACATAGGCCTTTTTTTTTACAAAATATAGGCCTACGTTTGACCACCATCTCGCCTGATGTTAAGCGACGATGTGGCCGAAGATGGAGCACGTAGATCTAGAAGATACCTATTCACTCTGGCCTTGAAGATACCCAGATTGTAGTTATCAGGAAACAGAGAAGACGGCAATGAGTTCCATTCCTTAGCAGTACGCACTATAAATGTGGAACCAAAACGCTTTGTACGAATTGGCGGAATGGTCTTCTCTCAAAGAGAGAGAGAGAGAGAGAGAGAGAGCTGAAAGCAGCCACATACGTTCAAGTTTATCGTCCAATCTGAGTAAGACCTAGGCCTAGCGCACTCCGCACTGTAGGTACGAAGCTACAAGTAGATAGCCGAACACTACTTTATCTGAGCCGACGGCGGGTCGGCGGCGTCGTTACACGTGCCGCGTCAGAAGAGATAAGAGCTATGCGATAGAAAGAGAGGCGCTCTGTACGACTCACTAACGACGTACTTATAACGTACGTAAGTACTAATGACGTACTAAGGGACAGAAGCATCACTCCGCAAAGAAATTTAAACCAATAGCGACTCTTGCTATAACGCAATAAAATTCAATTCAGCTCGCGTAGCGCTGCATACCTACCAGTCATATTAACCTACAGAGCGCCTCTCTTTCTATCGCATAGCTCTTATCTCTTCTGAAGCGGCACGTGTAACGACGCGCGATCCGCCGTCGGTGTCCGGCTATGTACTTGTAGCTTCGTACCTACAGTGCGGAGTGCGCTTAGCTTGCTACTAGACAGTCCCAGAAGTAACCAGTTCCACGTGACTCCGTTAAATTTGCATTCGACGAGTGGATATTTCCCCAGCGAGCGCGTATCGCTTGATCTACGGAATTGCCACCCCCGCGCCGCGCCGCCCGCCGTATCCAAATCGAAAATCAACTCTTTTTATTCACTCCGTTATTAGGTGGGCCTATTCTGGAGGGAAGTGGTCCAGACTAGGCACTGACAGTGTTAATATCGTTAAATGTTTTCTCCATTCTAGTTACTCATAGTCAATTTCAAATTTTCCATTTTCGACCGATTCGGGTAAACCAATGTCGATCGAATCCGGATTAAGTCCTTTAATGTTACCTACCTAAAAATTTATTTCTATTAGTCTAAGTGGTCTCTCGTTTGTGGGAGGCAGTCTGGGTTGGTACCACCGCTTTGCCAGTTATTCAGACGCCAAGCAGTAGTGCGCAATCATTATGGTTCCGGTTTGAAGGTTATTGTAGCCAGTGAAAGAACAGGGCATATCAAAATGGATATGTATATATATCTTGTGTGTCATTTTTATGGTATTAATAGTCCGGTGTGGTTATGGACAAGTGTGACGCTTACCATCGGGCGAATAGGGCGCACTTCTCGATTTTCAACAATAAAAAAAATGTGATGGGATATAGGCATGAATGAAAAAGTAATAGAAAGTAAACTTTTCTTTTTTCAGAATAAGATCATCGGTTTAAAATCGTTTCGCTCAAAGTATTTTTGCATAGTAAACGTAGGCATATAACATTTTATTGCAAAGGGAGTCCTTTCTATTGAATTGGATTCTCGTACAATTGCATCGTTTACTGTGACAAAGGAACGCGGCTCGTAATAAAAAGGTATTGCTATTTGCATTGGAAAATGTACTGATAAGTATTGAGATTGAATTTGGTTGATTTTCTAAGAATTCATTGTGTTTTGTAGTAGTTCTTATATACACAAGTAAATGCTTGTTGAAGGGCAATTTATAGGAGTCTCTACTTCTGCTCTTATTTCTGTTTTTATCTAAATGCACGGAAACATACACGTAAGACACCCAACAGCTAATTGTCTCAGGGTGACGAGAGGATTTTGCATAACAAAGTACTGGGTGGTTATTGTTATGGGCTGGCGTATTGCTTACCATCAGGCAAACGACCAGCTCGTCTCGTCATTTAGTTACATAAAAAAAGATGAATACAAAAGCACACCCTTCACGGTTTGAAATACTAAGATACTTTTTTTTAATAATAATGTTGCTTATATAAGGTCATTTTAAAAATACCAAAAAGTTTTTTTTATTAGGATGCCTTTGACGAAATCTCGCCTGATGGAAAGCGAAGATGTAGTCTAAGGTGGAGCACGTTCTACACGCATCCAGTCTAGACTGAATCTCATCTAATGGGCAAAAACACGCTTGCCCATGAGGTGCCTATTCACTCTAGACTTGTAAGACACATGTAACAATTCTAATATTTTTTTTAATAAGGTCTCATATCATAGACCGGCTCTCATCCATTAAAAAATCACCTCCATAGCCCAATCATAAGTAATTTTCATATCTTTAATAATAGTCCTCGCACTTATCGGGGGCTGTCTTTGATTGTATCTTCTAAGGATGCACTTAGAGACAGTCCCCGATAAGTGTTGCCCTTTACATATCTAAATTAAATGCTCTAAGAGGCCTCTACGTGTTGGACTCATGTCCCCGAGCAAGCCTTCCAAAGGACCGGATGTATAACCCGTGAGAAAGAGCGACATAATAATATCATGAGTTTTGAAAATTCTGTAGATATCTGTACTTACCTTTATAATTTTCTAAAAAATATGAAAGAAAAAAAAACATTTATTTGACAACCACAAAGAAATAAATTAAAAAAAAAGACGTGTGGCACTCGGAGACTGCCGCGGTAAAGCTATTGCATAGCATTCGGAGAGGGGGGTGTTAGGTTATTTTCGTTACGGAATTTCTGGATTCGGTCTCCACGCTCAACGCCCGCGATAGAAGCTATGCAATAGCTTAAAAAGTAAGAAAACAATACAAAGACAGAGAAGGAATATAACAAAACAAAACAATACGAAATAGATAAACAGAGGAAGTCATATCATATCAGAATAGAATAGAATAGAAAACACTTTATTGCACTTCAGAAGGAATTACATTAATGTATGAACATACTTTCTTATGATAAGTTTTTGGAGTGGTAGGCTCTGGCCGTGGTTGTAATACCACCCACCGAAAAAGGCATGCCGTCAAGCGACCTAGTCGTGTTTCGGGATGATGTTTGGTGAACCATCGGGGAGACGGGTCTGAGCAGCCGCTCAACTGCCGTCTCTCTCTAGATCTATGTGCTCCATCTTAGGCCACATCATCGCTTCCCATCAGGCCAGATAGTGGCCAAACATAGATCTATTAAGCGTAAAAAAAAGTACGATAGGCGGTCTTATCGCTAAACAGCGATCTCTTCCAGACAACCAGTTATATCATCTTTATTTCACTTCTTTTTTACTTTATACCTCTCTACAATACAATACAGCACAAAAACACTTTATTGCACACCAAATAAAAGTTTAATAGTGTGAATCCTTATTAGTATATAATCTTTATTGTGTACGTTTTTACAATACAATTCCAAAATGTATAACGGAGCTCACAGAAAGTAGATTCAAATTTAGTGTGAAAAATATTCTAATGAAAAAAGCATACTATACAGTTAGTAATTACATAGAAGACAAAGATGCATGTAACATTCCGCTTCTGCTAAGTAGCCAACTGGCACATAAGAAACATAATATTGTCAAAAACAAACAAAATATTGTAACAAAAGTTCTAAAAATTATACCCCTCAGTTTCTTGCCGTCTCTTCTGAGTAGTGGTTCTTTTTCCGATACGGTGGTAGACAAAATTGAAATAAAGAACTTTTGAATTGAATTGAGAGTTAACATTATCTATAATGTTCACACTACTGACACAATATGCACACTATCGTAATAAACCAATATGCTAAATTTTAAAACATAATATTGCGATATATCTAGGTAAATTATAACAACTCGTAGAACAAAAAGGATTGAAATTACTAGGCAAGCATAATCCATCGTCGACCACGTCGTCACTTTCCATCAGGTGAGACTGCGGTCAAATGCGGGTAGCATTTCAATAATTAAAAAAAATAGGCTGAAGCTTTGGTATTCATAAAATAACCCTAAAATAAAAATACCCTATATCACCATAACAATACAATACAATAACACTTTATTGCACACCAAATACATATTATTATTATTATTATTATTCAGCCTGGTTTGTCCCACTGCTGGGCAAAGGCCTCCCTACCCTCCTTCCACTCCTCACGTTTCTGGGCTATTGTTTGCCATCCCATCAAATAGGAGTCCAGTTCATCCCGCCATCTCTTTCAAATACATATACACAATTATAAAAATTAAATAAGTCACAAAATACATCGTAGTTTTGACGTACAATGAGCGGTCTTATCGCTTAGATCGATTTCGTCCAGACAACCTTTGGATGGATAGAAAAGGTATAAGATCTAATGCGATTTGGTAGAAAATAAACATACAAATAAAAATAAATATACATGTATGTATATATAAATATGCAGAGTTATATAAAATATTGGTATATATAGTATGAAATGAAATGAAATGAAATGAAATGAAATGAAATGAAATGAAATGAAATGAAATGAAATGAAATAAATTTATTTGTCTGAAACATGGGTACAGATAAAGATGTTGAGATTTGTTAGGTATAGGTTCCATCATGTTCTACCTTTCGGTGTACAAATATTTATGATAATGATTAAATTCATTATGTCATAATTTAATTTAACACATGTGATTATTTATTAGTTATTGTCAGTACCTTAATAATGTCAAAATAAAATAAAAATACAGTTATGTCATGATCATGATACAATAATAATTATTAATAATACATTTAATATACCTTCACTTTACATTTAAAGAACTCATCAAGTATAATACATATATATAACATACACACAATTAAATAAAAAATAAATCCTGTATACCGCAAAATAAATAATAGTAGGTGTTGATTACCGGACTTCTGGCCTGTAGGAGGGGTAGTCTACCGCCGTTTTAGGGTAAGTAGGCAGGAACAACAAATTCTTATGTGTTGTGTAGTAGCCTCATAAAATACTTAGGTATTGTGTTATATTTTTGTATATATGTTAGTTCTGTAAGGTATATATTCTATAGGCCTTTGTTAATTTTACTTTATTGTACTTTAATACTGCCTGAAATAAATAAATAACTCCCTGCCGGAGTCAATCTTTCCCGATACTTACAATCTAGGAATCTTCAAATCTCGAGTGAACAGGTACAATCTTGGCAAGCGTGCCACAACGTCGACCGCATCGTCGCTTATCATCAGTTGAGATAGTGGTCAAACGCAAGCCAATGACGTATAATAAAAAAAAACAATTTGACTATATTTTTATACCTAGTTCGTGTACTGCATGAAGGTAAGTATATATATACTAAAACATCTCAATATATAGTTTTGAGAATAACAGAGTTATTAAAACCACACATATTACCATAACGTGCGTCGTTTGGGAAATAAACCTTATTCCAGCTTTAGGTAATGTGAACACAGCTTTATAGGATAACATTGTGTTTGGGTAATGGGCTTTGGAAACAATAAAATTATGCGATGAATTTCATATCAGCTATTGGATGGGTAAATATATAAGATATTTATTTTAAACTAGTGACACGCCCCGGCTTCGCACGGACGCAATTAAGATAAGATAAGAATCATTTATTTCCAGATATAAAAGTACACAATTCAAGAATACATCGTACATATAAAGTAATCATAAAACAGTATTTATTTATTTATTAAGACACATTTATAACAGCAGGTAGGTAGGTACAATACATTGTACATATAAAGTAATCATAAAACAGTATTTATTTATTTATTAAGACACATTTATAACAGTAGGTAAGTAGGTACAATACATTGTACATATAAAGTAATCATAAAACAGTATTTATTTATTTATTAAGACACATTTATAACAGTAGGCACATCGAAACATTTCCAGCGGGTCCCAAACTGGCAGAGCCTGTATCTTGGTGCCCCTTGGTGAAATTTCTCATTTATTGTGTTGTAATTTTATGACGATTACAAATTTGATTACAAAATATAAAATTTTCTGTACTATACTAAACTTAATTAAAATGTATTGTACATTCCGTAAACAAATCTCTAAATGATATAGGATACCGTATCGAAATCCCTTGCGTGGTTTGGAAGAAGTAAGCGTAGAAACAGAAATGTGGACGCGGATAGCGGCTTTGTTTTATACTATTTAGAGATAATAATTATAAATCATATTTTTATTTTCTCAAGCAATGTGAGTGAAAGTTATCGCATAATTTTATTGTCACAAATAAATTATGATTTATTTTGGGACAGCAAAGAATTATCAAACATTTTAAGCTATTATTATTATTAGAGGAAAAAAGTGCATCGCTGATGTACGGTAGAGAAAAAAGAAGTGACGAAAACAGCACGGACGTCTGGTCTGTGGACACCTAGATCAGACGGGGGTTTTAGTCAGTAGGTGGCCTAGGCCAAGTCTGGCACCACCCGGGCCCTCCATTCCCGGGTGTTAATCACACCCGGGAACTTCCCCGGTCTGGGCAAATAAAAAAAAATTAATTACAATTGCAGAATCCACCCCTACAAAAGGTAATCATGATGTGTCGTGATGTCATCCGAAAGTTACCAACATTTTTTTAGGGTCACTGTCATTGAATATCAGTCTCTGGTATTAGTGGTTGTGGGCAGGTCAGCCCCCCTACCCATATGTCCCTCAAGCGCCAATCGTATATCGTGTTGAGATCGAATTAAGGTATAGCGTCACTGCGACTAATGAGATACGGTCTAATTATTGTCGATTCAGGCAAGAAATCGAATTAATCACATTCATTTATACCAAAATACGATGACTACGAGTTGAGATAAACTTAATGGGACAATATATGGCATCAATATGTCAGTGAATCTACACCTTAATCTGATCTCAACACGATATACGATTGGCGCTTGAGAGACATATGGGTAGGGGGCTGGTCTAACCACATTTACCATAGAGAATGTGGGTTTCCTTAAGAGAAATTTACGCAAAAATAAAACTGTTTAAATATTTGTACGCTTACAAAGGCAGAATTTTGCTGGAGAAAACCACTGCTATGTCACCTTACAATATTGTAACCGAAATTCTGACAAATAAATTTATTGCATTTCATTTCAAGACTTTGTTTTGTGTCTGGAGGCTATGCGACCATGGTCCTTCTAGTTCCTGCAGGGGAATCGTGTAACTCGAACACCGATTCCGATCGCTTTCAATTTCACATTTGGAAATTTCAAACTGCAATATCGATTATGTTTTGCGATCGTAATTGGGATATGGATTGGGACGCGGACTTGGACAGTTCCATAGACAAATACCGATCACAAGACATTTTTAAAAGCGATCGGTATGATCATTGAGTCTTCATCATCGTCAGTAGAGAGAGTATGGGCCATAATCCACAACGCTGGATCTGTGCGGGTTGGTGAATGTCACATGTCCTTGAATTTTTGTGGAAATTTTTTTGGACGAGCTGGTTTCCTCACTATGTTTTCCTTCACCGTTTTTAGAGCGATTGTTAAATCCGCACATAAGTTAAGAAAGTTAGTGGAGCGGGTCAGCGGGATTCAAACTCAGGTGCGTCAGATCGAAAGTCGCATGTCCTCCCACTGAGCCACACTCGCTCCTTACTCCTTGAGTCTTACTTATTATTTATTTTGTATTTATTACACTTCACTTCGTCTATCACGACCGTCGACCGAAGTTCCAAATATAATGCACTAGCGACCCGCCCCGGCTTCGCACAGTTATTATACATATAAACTTTCCTCTTCAATCACTCTATCTATTAAAAATGTGTGGTTGGAATGGAGTGCGTGGCGCCGTGGAGTATGAATTCGCTTTTATAGGTGATGTAACATGTCAGTGTCACCGCCTATGAATAATTATTTTATTTGCTTTATGTATATTTTGTTTACTCTTGTTATATATTTGTTTATATATTTATGTTGTATTCGTCTCTTATCTTACTGTTCGTGATGTCACGGTCATAGGTTCCAGCTGAAAATCAGTACTAAGGTATTTATTACCTTAGTTTTTATGCTGAGTCGGAACCTTTTCCTGACATCGCGCAACATTCCATTATACTATAATTATATTATGTATTTATTATATATGTTATTACATGTGTTATTTTTTTCTGTTGTATGTATAGTTTAATATTATTTGTTATGTGTAGTATAGTATTATAGCTTAATGTAATGTTGCGTGTATCTGTCTTGAATAAATGTATTTTCTTTCTTCCTTTCTTTTTCTTTCTTAAAAAAACCGCATCAAAATCCGTTGCGTAGTTTTAAAGATTTAAGCATACATAGGGATATAGGGACAGAGAAAGCGACTTTGTATTTATACTATGTAGTGATGAAGCATCTCCGAATGCAACCTCATAAGTACCAAAACATATCCCTAGTTCTAAGCTAACATATCCCTAGTGCCACTAAATAAAATACATTTCTGCAAAGGATACTTGAATATTCGACCCTCCACGCGGCATCAGAATAATTCCGTCATATGTATGCTACCGAAGACATAATGTACTCCTCATGGTATTTTGTAGGATAAAATGAGATATCTGTTTACTTTAATGTTGGAACCGTATCTGGCGAAATGGCTATGGATTTCGGTATATAATAGTTTTGTTAATATTTTTACGTGGAGTTCATTCAATACCAGCTTTTTGCCGCGTCTTCGTCTCTGTAGACGACAGAGAAAGCTAGTTCGTCTGTTTTCCAAGACAATTTTAGCAAGACCAGGCCGAGCGCACTCCGCACTGTAGGTACGAAGCTACAACTACATAGCCGGACACCGACGGCGGGTCGCGCGTCGTTGCACGTGCCGCGTCAGAAGAGATAAGAGCTATGCGATAGAAAGAGAGGCGCTCTGTACGTTAATATGACTGGTAGGTATGCAGCGGTACGCGAGCTGAATTGAATTTTATTGCGTCATAGCAAGAGTCGCTATTAGTTTAAATTTCTTTGCGGAGTCATGCTTCTGTCCCTTAGTATTCTGAGGCAAGACTTACTGCTATTTATATTAAGAATAATTGTGTAATTCTGTTTTGGCCTTATTCAAAGTTTATTTGTCTCTATCTTGTATTATTATGTAACGCTGTTGGATTACCTAAATAAATAATAAAAAAACCTCCTCAGCACTACGAAGAGGTCAAGTTATATCTTTGTAGTCACCCAACCGATTTTGATGTAGCATACCCTTACCTTACCACACTCGAGGTTTGCCAACGAGCAATGGAGCGTAGTATCCTCGAAGTAAAACTTACAGACCGTATAAGAAATACCATACTGCGCTCCAAAACTCAAATTACAGACGTTACCCAAAAAGCTGCCAGCTTGAAGTGGGACTGGGCTGGACACGTCTGCCGCATGCCGAACGAACTTTGGGCCAAAATAACAACTGAGTGGCATCCTAACAACGGCCGACGGCCCCGCGGCAGACCTCGACGGAGATGGCGGGACGACTTGGACTCGTATAAAGAAGACTGGACTACAATGGCGATCAATCGTGAAATGTGGAAAAATGGAAGGGAGGCCTTTGCCCTGCAGTGGGAGGAGTCAGGCTCCATATAATAATAATAATAATACCCTTATGGTGTAACAAATTCCCTACCTACAATAATCTAATGCACCCGAGTTCGTATCCGCTGGCCGCGCACCACTGACTTTCTTATGTTATGTGTGGATCTAATACTCGCTCTAAAAACAGTGAAGGAAAACATCGTTACGAAACCGGCGTGTCCAAGAATTCATCACAAAAATTCAAGGTCTTGTGACATCCACTAACACGCACTGGGCCAGCGAAGTGGACCATGGCCCATACTCTCTCTATGAGAGAAGACCCGTGTCCTAGTAGAGGGAACGTGATAGGCTGATGATGATGTTTCTTTATGGAACTCAGTAATGAGACGAGCAAGTCGTTCACGTGATGGTAAGCGCCACGCCAGCCCATAACAATTGCAGTGCCATCCAGAACTGATTATACCATAAAAGTACACAGTAGCGCTGCATTGCACTCATCACCCCGAGACGTATTAAGTCTCATATGCCCAGTAATTTCGCTGGCTACAATGCCCTTCAAACCGGAACACAATAATGCTTGCGCACTACTGCTTGGCGGCTGAATAACTGGCAAAGCGGTGGTATCTATTCAGATAGCCTCCCGCATACCACCTACCACGAGTAAAATGATGATGATGATGATGATTTTATTTATCCTAAATACCACGTAATTTATAAATTACACGTAATAATATGGTTTTCTACAAACACACCTGGCCAACCCGTATTAAGCGATTTCCCCACCCACAACATTCCTGACACCAAGTGCTATACCTTACGCCCACAAATGATGCACAGTACCGCTACTTCCGGTGCCACACTTCCGGCGTACGCCCTCTGTCGGCGGAATTTCGTAAATACATTCTTGAGCATAAACATTCTCCGACAACTTTAATACAGAGCTGGATAACGGAGAAAAATTAGGAAGTAGCACAAAGACACTGCAATTTTGACTTCTGACATCAAAGTATTAAAGGTCATAAGGATTTGCAGCGTTGAAGGACAGAAGCATTTTAGCCGCATTAAGTAAGTTTGTTGTTATTGTAGATTATCTATTCTTATGTGTAAGTTATATTGTTTTATGAGTGGGGACGATATTTATGGAGGCTTCCGAGGGTGTCTGTGGGTGTAGCCGTTGAACCATTATTTATTTTTACTGTAGATATTTTACTGTTATAACGGTAATGATCGCGGTAACACAGTAAAAATAATAGCAGGGTACGAGGCGGTATTACATTGCTACTCAAATATTAGAAAATGTACCTAGACGAAATCTTTGCCCAGGATCTATGTATGTGCATGGCCTACTAATGCTTACGCACTACTGCTTGGCGGCAGAATAATTGGCAAAGCGGTGGTACCTCCTTTGGTTTTTGTGGTACTATAAAAAATATGTAGATGTAGTAAAAAATTAAAAAAAACCTACCCGCATATGAGAGAGCTACCACGAGTAAATACACATAATGTTATCTCTGTTCAATTTGTAACAAAAGGTTGGCAAAGAGGCCTGCGAGGCAGGTTAGGTCTGATATCTTCACGGTACGCTGCACAGGCCCTGAGCTTCAAGCCGGATGTTCTTTAGACACTGAACCGAAGTCTACGTGTATTGGGGAAGGGCTACTCTACTACAGACTATGTAGCCATTGTTATAGAGATGTAACTATTTGTACCAACCTACTTTATTTACACAAATATTCACACACATATAGCATGTTTTATTTTCTTAATTTTCTATTTGTTTATTTTAGTGTGAGTGTGTTTCACTAGGGTCTTCCGCTGGCCCCGCACCACTGACTCTCTTAAGTTATGTACGGATTTAACACTCGCTCTAAAAAACAGTGAAGGAAAACATCGTGAGGAAACCGGTATGTCCAAGAATTTATCACAAAAATTCAAGGACATGTGACATACACCAACGCGCACTGTGCAAGCGTGGTGAATTATGGCCCATACTCTCTCTATGAGGGAAGGCCTGAGTCCCAGCAGTGGGAACGTACTGGGCTGATGATGATGATGATGCAGTTTGGCATTTTTATGTATCCAAATTGGGAGAAGGAGCTAGTCCTTGAAACACAGCGTCAAGCTACGTAATAGTTAGTCTTTGTTTCTTTGGTCAATCTACGTCGAGGGCTAGAGACACAAAACATATAACTTATCAGTTTTGTGCTAGAGACTACAATAATTAAATTGTAACATTATATCAACAAATATTTGTTTATATTTTATATTAAATCCTTATATAATACTAGCCCTTTTCCCGCGACTTCATCCGCGTGAACGACAGTAGAAGCTCACATTCGTATTTTGTCCAAGACCTCCTCAGTGTATGAGAGCGCGTACTACGACGAGGTCAAGCTGTATCCTCGTAGTCACCCAACCGATTTTGATGTAACATACCCTATAATCTAAGTTGGGACTAATACTACCAAACCTGCAAACACAGACGGAAAGTTGGGTGTCTGTCGCTTTTTTATCGACTGCACTTCGGGGAGTGTGCCCAGGAATTGCACGATCTGATTCCTTCTTCTTCCACCTAAGGACTTCCAGGCGGGGAGAGTCGTTTTACCCGTACGTCGTTAATATCCAACCTATCCGTACTAAGCGGTTCGCAGGTGCCTTTATCATGTGAACTGCTAAGAAACGCTCTGCCAGCGTCTTTGTTGTTCAAACGTACAGCCATCCCACAAACTTTCGCATATACGAGTAGAATCGGCCTACCTTCCATAGTTACTGACATAGGTGCTTGTATAACTATTTCATCTAGAGAAACAATCTACCACGGGACTTTGATCCGGGGACAGAGAAAGAAACAGCTGTTGTCTATTCAATTCAGGTTATCGCACCTACTGGCTCTATAGCCAGTAGGTGCGATAACCATAGGCCATCGTCATGGTTTCATATTTCGTGCCCTCTACCCCTTGCGGGGTATTTCCCTTGCGTAGGTGTACCCTTAAATTTAAATGTGTTTTACTAATATCTGAAATTAAATTCACATACACCACTGAGTTTGCGGATTCGAATCCCGCGACGGGACAAATGTTAGAGCAACGAAAAAAGAAGCGCAAACTTTCGTTTCGTGTCTGGGTGTTGTGGGTTTTTTTTACGTTTAATAGATCTATGTTTGGCCACTATCTCGCCTGATGTGAAGCGATGTTGTGGCCTAAGATGGAGCACATAGATCTAGAGAGAGACAGCAGTTGAGCGGCTGCTCAGACCCATCTCCCCGATGGTCCACCGAACATCATCCCGAAACACGACTAGGTCGCTTGACGGCATGGCTTTGTTCGGTGGGTGGTATTACAACCACGGCCAGAGCCTACCACTCCATAGCGCGTAACCGGGTTTCATCACGATGTTTTCCCTCACCGTTTTAAAGCGAGCGTGCAAAATGGTCCATATGATCATGGTCCTCATAGTTCCTGGTTCCCTAGATACAGGGAATCCTAGTTAGAGGCTAGGATCTATCTATGTGATCGTTGGGCGTATTTATTTATTTATTTCAATTCATGAAATGGTATTCAATTCAAGAGTAATTAGTAATAATAATCGAAGCATTAATAATAACAGCATTCATACTGAATTCCTAACTCATTCCCGTATCCGATTCCCTAATTCCATCCTAAAAAGGTACGACTCTATTATCCTAAACGCGTTTTCTCACGATAAATTGAAACTAAATTAAACATTATAATCCCATCGGCTCCTAAAACAATTTAATCTATCCTCAAACAAATCAAATGACCAAAAAAGTGGCTCCCTAAAAAGTATACAAACTAACTAAACTTCAACTCTATTTTTGTAGATGCAAGGTTTAAAATTGCGTCTGTTTTTTGACGAGGGTGGTTGTAGCAAAAACCACCCTAAGTTAGTGGCCATGGCGCTAAATCTCGAATTTAAAGTCGTGGCCAAATATTTGAGATGCGATTAAGCTGTGGGGGCCATTGATTGATGGCATTTATGGTTTTGTGGTGTAGAGTAGAGAGGTGTAGAGAATACATTCTTTTTAATTTTTAACCGACTTAAAAAAAAGGAGAAGGTTCTATATTCGATTGTATGTTTTTTATGTTTGTTACCTCAGAACTTCGTCATTTATTAACCGATTTGGTAAATTCTTTTTGCGTTGGGGTACTGAACCCGCGGTTTCCCAGGATAAGAATTAGCCTATGTCCTTTTCCCGGACCTAAGGAATCTATGTCCCTTCTATATCTGTTAAAATGTGTGTAAGCCTAAGGTCCCTTAGGTTTACACACATTTTAACAGATTAACATATTAACAGATTTTAATAAAATTTAATATCTATTACATTTCATTAAATATTTAATATTTTTTGCGTCATTGAGTAACATCCATCCATCCATCCATCCTCACAAACTTTCGCATTTATATGTGTATATATATAACATCACCTTTGTGTGGGAACTGTTACTTTTGAAAAATGTTATTAACTGTTCCTGAATTCTGACTTCTGGCCTGTAGGGTAGTACCAATGATACAGGGAAGCAGCGAAATTTTTGAACCCTTTAAACTGTGTATGGTTTTTTATCTTATATGTTTGTATGTATGTTAGTCTGTAAGGTATTCTATGGGCCTCAGTTAATTTGACTTTATTGTTCTTTGCCTGAAATAAAGAGTTTAATGATAACCAGTGGTACCAGTACAGGCGTCATTCCCAAACACCTACTACAATTATTAAAAATAATAGATATATCAGAAAAGACCTACATTCCTGGTGGTAGGTTTCTCGTATGCGAGAGGCCGTCTGGGTGGGTACCACCGCTTTGCCAGTTATTCAGCCGCCAAGCAGTAGTGCGCAAGCATTACTGTGTTCCAGCTTGAAGGGCATTGTAGCCAGCGAAATTACTGGGCATTATGAGACTCAACAGCTAATTGTCTCAGGGTGACGAGCGCAGTGCAGCGCCGCGCAGGATTTTGCAAAACAAAGTTCTGGGTGGTGCTGTTATTGTTATGGGCTGGCGTATTGCTTACCATCAGGTAAACGACTAGCTCGTCTCGTCATTCAGTTACATAAAAAAAAAAAACATTACCACGCAAAAAGCAGCAATTTTAAACTTTTGTCCCATTGTCCACAAATTTCTGCAAAAACACCTCAAATAAACACCTCAATAATCAAACTTTAGAACATGAAGCCCACTTGGCTTAGGCCCGTGATCTTCATTACACCAAAATATTGTTAAATAATTAATTTTTAGAAAAAAACAAAAACCGACTTCAATGTATCTTCGAAGTCCAAGGTCACATATCGATGAAATTTATATGAGACCACTTCGTAGCTATACTGAACCCGACGCAAAAAGAATTTTTCAAATCGGTTCATAAATGACGGAGTTCTGAGGTAACAAACAAAAAAAAAAACACAATCGAACAGAGAACCTCCTCCTTTTTTGAAGTCGGTTAAATATTTCGAGATATTAAAATATAGGTAGAAATAATAATAATAAATCGGCTTTCCTCTTGATTTTTTGCACATTACTACTGAAATCAGCGAACACGCTGCAGTAAGCGTACTGAGTATATAGACAGAGAAAGGTGTTCAAACATCGGTATTGCTTTCGGTGAAATGAAAGGAGAACTAATCGCGACCCGAGGTGTTCGGTTTCGAAGGTTTGGAAGCGGGTATTGAGTGGCGATGGACAAGTATGGAGAGAGCTGTTTTAACTAGTATACATTAAAAAAAAACAATTTCAATTTATCATCGAAGTCCAAGTTCAAATATCGATGACATTTTTAGGTATGAGACCACTAGCTATACTAAACCCAACGTAAAAATAATTTTCCAAATCGGTTCATTAATGACGGAGTTCTGAGGTACCAAACATAAAAAAATACAATCGAATAGAGAACCTTCTCCTTTTTGAAGTCGTTTAAAAAATCATACTATTTTCATGGAAATAATGAGAGTATAGGTTGTTCGCCTGATGGTAAGCGCCACGCCTGTCCATAACAAATTGCAGTGCCACCCAGAACTATTAATAGCGTAAAGAGTACTGCGTAGCACTCCATTGCGCTCATCACCCCGAGACACCACAAATTAAGTCTCATATGCCCAGTAATTTCGCTGCTTACAATGCCCATCAAACCGGAACACAGGAATGCTTACGCACTACTGCTTGGCGGCAGAATAGCTGGCAAAGCTGTGGTACCTACCCAGACGGCCTCCCGCATACGAGAGACCTACCACAAGTACATTTTTTATATGAAATGAAAGTACCTACCCACGACTGCGGCCGTTTTTTTACTTTTTATAGGTTTCTGTGCCGGGTTTTTTTTATTTTAGATTACTGAAATTCGTTATTAAATCTAGTTAATACCACAGAATAAATAATAGTACCTATGCATATACCCCCCATCAAGTTATCCACACTAGCGCATCCCGTCGGCGAGATGAAAGCCCCCGTGGTGGCGCTACACTCCCGATAGTAGGCACACACACGGCGCCGATTATAACGACCCCACTTCGGAAACGTCACTTGAGTATTCCTGATGAGAACTAAAAAAAAACATTAAAACGTGTAGTGCAAAAGACATCAACGCGCTTTGATATTAATAAAAATAATCTGTATAGTTTGGACTTTGTTATGAATCTAAATCTTTAAAGTGAAATTAGCCACGCTGAATAACTATATCTGCTATAACTCGCGCCAAACTTGATGGCGGATGACTGGCGCATCACGTGATCTGCGCAGATACAATTTTGTATGCGAATTTGTTACTGCGCAGGTCATGTGGTGCGTCTGTCACCCGCCATTAGGTTTGACGCGATGTATACTACTGCTGTGACTGTGCTATGACTCCTTACTCGAGGATTGAGAAAGAGGGAGAGGGGGGAGAAGGAGAGAAAGAGAAAATCAGCCTTTACTAGTGTCACAGAATACTAAGGGGCAGAAGCATCACTCCGCGAAGAAATTTAAACAAATAGTAACTCTTGCTATGACGCAATAAAATTCAATTCAGCTCGCCTAGCGCTGCATACCTACCAGTCATATTAACCTACAGACCGCCTCTCTTTCGACGCGGCACGTGTAACGACGCGAGACCCGCCGTCGGTGTCCTGCTATGTACTTGTAGCTTCGTACCTACAGTGAGGAGTGCGCTAGCCCTGCTAGTATTTTGAATAAACCATTTATATATTAAGTAGGTATATATACTTTAAGATATTTAAAAAATAACCGGTCAAGTGCGAGTCGGACTCGCGCACGAAGGGTTTCCGTACCATTATCTATTAAAACGTATGGGAGCCTTAAACATTTATTGTATTCTGTTTTTTAGTATTTGTTGTTATAGCGGTAACAGAAATACATCATCTGTGAAAATTTCAGCTATCTTACTATCACGGTTCATGATACAGCTTGGTGACAGACGGACAGACGGACAGCGGAGTTTTAGTAATAGCATGGACCAAATCTTGTATCATTGGTCCATGGTAATAGGGTCCCGTTTTACCCTTTGGGTACGGAACCCTAAAACTGTAGCAAACAAATTATCCAAGAAATTACACGTTCCACGGCAAAGACAACGTATAATATTCACCCGCGAGCCCAGGACCAAGAAACGATCCCATTATTTTGAAGGAGTCAAGTAATAGCCTACTGCTCAACTGTTCCCACAAAAACGACATAGACACAAAGTTGAGAGCCGCCTGTTGACTCATGATTATGGGAATTACACCATGAACAATGGTTAGTAGGTTTCCTCTGACGGCGATTGGATTCACACGTTCCAAACTAATAATTATTTAGTAATGTTGGACTCTCTCTCTATGAGAGAAGGCCCGTGTCCCAGCAGTGGGAACGTGATGGGCTGATGATGATGATGATGAATGTTGGACTTCTGATTTTAACTCTGATTAAGGTTTGCAAACTATCGTAAGTTGAAATATTCATTATAAATATAAACGGCTACACTCACGTTATGATTGTGTCGGATAACTCCGACCAGGTTTCGGACAATTAGGATGTCCTTCCAGGAGTTTACTGTATTTATACATACATTATACGAAGTAAGTATACAGTTTATGAACTAGTTTGTAAGACAGAGGTCCAAAATATTGTTAAATTTAGCCTTATAATATCTTTTTTTTATGTAACTGAATGACGAGACGAGCTGGTCGTTTACCTGATGGTAAGCAATACGCCAGCCCATAACAATAACAGCACCACCCAGAACTTTGTTTTGCAAAATCCTGCGCGGCGCTGCACTGCGCTCGTCACCCTGAGACAATTAGCTGTTGAGTCTCATAATGCCCAGTAATTTCGCTGGCTACAATGCCCTTCAAATAATATCAATAAAATATTTTAAATTCAATAAAATATCTTGTTTAAAATCAGTACATGTTAAAAACTAACATTAAAACTGTAATAGCAACTAAGGTGTTTATGGTTAATAAACTATTACTTTACTTTAGCTTACGTTTGGAATCGCGGCGCAGACTGCTCTGACTCTGATGTCTCTCCAGAGCAATCTGATGTTTTTATGGGATTAAGTGACGAGACGAGCAAGTCGTTCCCTGATGATAAGCGCCACGCCTGCCCATAACAGTTGCAGTAGCACCCAGAACTTTGTCTTGCAAAATCCTATGCGGCACTACACTCGTCAATCTAAGACAATTAGCTCTTATCAATCTCATAATGTGCAGTAATTTTGTTGGCTATAATGCTTTTCAAACTGGAATACAGCAATGCTTGCGCACTACTACTCGGTGGCAGAATAACTGGCAAAACGGTGGCACCCACCCAGACGGCCTTGCATACGAGAAACTTACCTAGTAAATGTGTTAAGGGTGACGAATTTAGTGGTACGGGGCCAGCAGGATCTGAACTCGGGTGCTTCGGATCGAAAGTCGCACGTTCTCCCACTGAGCCACTCGCTCTTATAATCGCTTTATAGACTTTAAATTAAACGGAAGTCACATCACTACCGCGCTACTCAGTTTATTCATAATAACCACTAAATAATATAATCTTCTCTTGGAATTTATCATTTTATCACTTTATTATAGTGTGAATTGATGCTCTCGGTGTTAATGAATTAATAGAAAAATGCGGAAGCGACTTTCTCTACAAGACGGAAACGAGTTCATAAAAAATAATGACAACTTCAAATTGAGTTCACGATGTTAATCTTTTAAGTTGTAATTTATTAGTGTTTTAGTAATCAATGAGGTTGAACAAATGCTGGTAGGCTTTTGAGGGAGTGTCTGAGTTAACTGCTTTGTCAAATAAGTTAAGTGCTTTGTTACTTATTGCCCAAGCATTGAATGCGAATGTGGTCAAAAGGCCAACATGAATAAAAAGTATATATTTTTTTATGTAACTGAATGTCTTACTACAATTTAAATTTCATTTCATATTATTAGTAATTAATAGATATAATTATTAGTAATTTATAACTAAAATTTTCATGAAATAGGTCACCCAGAATTATTTATATATTTTATATTAATATTAAATTAGTTTCACCTGACTACTAACTTTGGTACATTTTTTTATCCTCATATAAAAATGAGGATTCTGTTAAACGCATCAACATAAACTCATTCAGCGAGTAAAAAGGGTTTCGTTCAAAAAATTAATATTTTATTTTTTTAATATTTTTGTAAAAAGCAAAAAGTGCAATATATACTTAAGTCATTTTAACACCTGCTTATTTATATAAACAATACACAACTTTGAGCAAAAATGGAATATCAATTCGTTAAATCGATTAAAACTTACTCATAAATAAAGTCGATTGTTTTCAGAAATCGACTCAGTAACGCAATTAGGACATCGCTAATCGAGCTATCAAAAGTTAAATAAGTGGTTGGACGGAGTATAAGTCATTTTTTTTACGCTTAATGGATCTATGTTTGGCCACTATCTCGCCTAATGTGAAACGATGATGTGGCCTAAGATGGCGCACATAGATCTAGAGAGAGACGGCAGTTGAACGGCTGCTCAGACTCGTCTCCCCGATGGTTCACCGAACATCATCCCGAAACACGACTAGGTCGCTTGACGGCATGGCGTTGTTCGGTGGGTGGTATTACAACCACGTCCAGAGCCTACCACTTCAAAGCGCGTTAGCGAGTTTCATCACGATATTTTCCTTCACCGTTTTAGAGCGAGCAAAATCTGCATCTGCACTTAACTATAAATCATTGGTGCAGGGCCGAGTCGGGATTCGAACCCAGGTGCGTCGGAACGAAAGGCGCACGAGTTCCCGCTGAGCCACACTCGCTCTTAAATTTGCCGAAATTTACCGACTATATGACTTAACTTTAGACAAATAATAGGTTAATGGTGGTTATGGCTGAACAATAATTGATTACCTCTAAGAACTGAACAATTGGAACGAGATTGTAAAACACAAAATACTAAAGCCACTACGAAAGATATACAGCATGCATTGTTTAGCATAAATTAATAATAACTACAAAGCTCTTCGCAGTATAAACCAAAGTACATATTTCTTTTAAATATGGATATGTACCATAAGTGAGTGTAAGATTTGGCAATGCAAACACTTATCTCCCGAACCGGCAGTACTTAGTGGGAGCGGAAACTTTAAGCGCCTCTATTTTTTCTCAAAGCGGATAAGTAAGCATTGCTTCGTTGAAAAAAGCTTTTAAACTCATTAGTTAGTTGACACTTTTCGAAGCATGAACTGTGTTTTGAGTGTTTTAAATTTTAAGTGCTTCTTGGCTTTTTCTTTGCGATGCGTAAACTAAAAAGAACAAGCGAATTTAGAGGATTTAAGATCCAAAATGTCAAAATCGTGAGGTCTACGTTCGGAGCAATCTGCATTATTATTTATTTATTATTGTTTATTTTATTATTTACTAGCAACCCGCCCCGGCTTCTCACGGTTATTATACATATAAACCTTCCTCTTCAATCACTCCATCTATTAAAAAAACCGCATCAAAATCCATTGCGTAGTTTTAAAGATTTAAGCATACATAGGGATATAGGGATATAGGGACATAAATATGTTTTCTAAATATTTTTTTAATTTTTAGAAAAGATGGAACGTGTTTTGTTACTATAACAATGACTCAAAGTTTTAGGACAAAGTTATGTTAGAAAATAAACAAAGCCATGATTTGAACTGTAAAAAAAAAACGTTTCCCAGCATTACCAAAAACATATTACAGTACTGTACATTTAGACATCGTCACAATTTCTAATCTATATTCAAATTGGCGCGGCCCGCTCGTGGCGCGCCCGCCATTGTTAAAAGCGGCTACATTTTTCCAATTTCGTCCGGAAAACTTGCGCTTCTACCACTTTTGCATACGGCCAGCACGTTTCCCGCCAGAACATAGAAAAATAAACCTTAGCACGAGAGCTTAATAAATAAATTTGAAATTGGAACGCAAAGGCCAGGTTGTCGATGTAAACGAAAATGTGTGCACAATTTTTATTGTCATCCCTTTCGCGCTTTTGTGTGAAGTCTCATTTGAATAGCGACGGGATTCTATATTTAAATTGAACTAATATTTTTAAATTGTGCCTAGTGTTGTGACGCGTATTTATTTAGATTGTGCTACTGCTGATTACATGCTGATAAAGATAAACTTATACTAATGAAAGTTATTATAAAATATATAGGTTTTTATGATAATCGTAGGAGATGGTTTAGCTACTTACCTAAATTATCACTAAATATAATAAGTAAAGTATTGGTAAATAAAGTTCTTTCTATTATTAAAAAATATATACATATAGGTATATATAATTATCTACCATCATAGTTGTGTTATTTTCGTTGAATTCTAAAATATTTAAAAATATCTTTACTATTTACAAGAGATATATTTTTTGTGACTAAGTCTTTTTAACCTATTCTATATAAATCTGTGTCTATATAATCTATTGTCTATCTATATAAATAAAAAAGCCTTTTTATTTCCTGATAATAAAAATGAAAAACCTCTAAAATAAGTTATTGTTAGTATAAGTTACAATATTATCATTATATCTATTCATTAAATTTATACAATTTTATAAACATTGACTATTCTATTATAATTATTATATTCATGATTTACCTATACAAATTTATAATTTATTAATTACTTAGTTTTGTAAGTATTTATTTTTTATTTTTTATAGTACCTATTTATTTGTGATTAAATTGTTATTAATTTTTTATACATTTATGAAATTTGAAATTATACAGTATTGTCTATACATGTCTATATAAATATGTTTAAGCTTGGTTTACATAGCATCAACCCAGCCTTCAAGCTGAACTTTTGCTAGAACTTAAAGCTCGTCTACTTACACGACTTGTAGCAAACATAAGCTCAACAATGTTAATGCGGCTGATGCTCTGTATATTCGCAAGGAACGTCTTTATTTTGAACGTGGCGACATTTGTTACGGGTCCAACATGGCGCCGGCCCGACAGAGGGCCCTTGTTTGGACGGACGACGAGCTGAGGGCAAAGATTTCAGAAGAACTGGAAAGGGCCATAGAATGTAATGTATGTGTTGGTACATGCTAGTATATAGGTTTTTTATGGAACTAAGTGATGAGATTAGCAAGTCGTTGGTAAGCGCCACGTCTGCCCATAACAATTGCCGTGCCAATCAGTACTTTTAATAGCATAAAAAGACATCAGATATTAAGTTTCTTATGCCCAGAAATTTCGCTGGCTTAAGCGTCCTCCAAACCGGAACACAGTAATGTTTGTGTACTAGTGCATGGCGGCAGAATAATTGGCAAAGCGGTGGTACCCACCCAGACGGCCTCTCGCACACAAGGAACCTACCACCAGTGAAATGTTGTGTTGGTAGCGTTTAGATAAAACAAAAAAACAAAACAAAATCAGACATAAAATATTGTAACAAAAGTTCTAAAAAAATTGCCCCTCATTTTCTTGCCGTATCTTCTGAGTAGTGGTTCTTTTTCCGATACGGTGGTAGAGTCATTGTAATAATTGACGTTTATAAGTGCGTCTGTGACGACAAAATTGAATAAAGATCTTTTGAACTTTGATACTCGTAGCTGTACAAAATAAGATGTATGCTCTCATGTTAATAAGCTATCACAGGGTATTACATCATTATCCTCAATATCATTGGTCAGTTCATCATCATATCATCATCAGCCCATTACTTTCCCACTGCTGGTACTCGAGCCTTCCCTCGTAGAGAGAGTAGGAGTAGGTTCCCATATTTCCCACAGCAGCTGGGAAACGGGCTTCTCCTCTCCTCTCTCAGAAAGAGCCAACTTTGGGGACTCCTTTTCACAAAGCACTTCTTTTAACATAGACTTCATAGAATTCACTTGTTTAATCTCAAGTACGCTTAGAAATTTAGTACTGTACAATAGTAGGTATTTTATCATTTGAAATTACAAGTCGCTTCCACCTACTCGACCTCCTTGATAGTAGAACTCGCGGCCCCTAAAATAAGACGTCCGACTCCGATGCTCATATTTATTTTTTATTTTATTTATTTATGATTATTTGCATGGAGCGCGCGGGATGTGACAATCCAGGCGCTATTGTTTTCCGAAATAATAACGAGATATGGCGCTTTATTTTTTTATTTATTTTTCTTTTTTATGCCAGCGCTTTACTTTTTTTCTGCATGTATGCCGTCACGAAGGTACCTTATTCTGCCCTTAAAGGCGTATTCACGAGCGTATTTTATAAAGAAGTGGCGTTTGAATAGCCACAAAATAATAAAGATGAATGATGGTGGTGTGTTGCCATGTCGTGGGATGTCGATAGCTTTCTCACGCTGTGCTAGTTGATGTGGATTAATTAGGTACAGTGTTTCAAAATTCTATTTTGTATATTCATTTCAAGGAAGTGTCATTATTTGAATACCATAAGCATATTTGAATGCGCAAGCAATACTGTGTTCCGGTAAGGACATTGTAGCCAGCGAAGTTACTGAGCATATGAGACTTAATATCTGATGTCTTGGGGTGATGAGCGCAATGCAGTGCTACGCAGTGCTTTTTATAATATTAAAAGTTCTAGGTGGTACTGCAATTGTTAAGTGTTAAAATGAAGGTACTTCAAATAACTTGTTGTAAAAAGAACCTGAGGGTTTTTAGAAAATAAATCTGTCTGCAGTCAGCTTTTGGCTTGCAACATGAAAACGTTTTTTATTATTATGGACAGGTGTGGCGCTTACCATCAGGCGAACTTGCTTATCTCATCACTCAGTTTCATATAAAAAAAAACCTGGTTTTACACCTAATTAAATTTTTATAAAAGTCGCCCGTTATAGCCCTGATAATAAAAACCCTTGAAAATTAGATTCCCAAATTTGTTAATAGCACATTTTAATAAATCAACTTTAAATAATTGGCCCTAAATAAAAAAATACGTGATAGCAAGACTTCCATTTGACTGAACAACACTATACAGAAGCTCCATCTATGGGAACAGGAACGCAAATAAAAATTCAAATTATCTTACGATAAACGGCCCTAATACGTAACCACTTTGGCTTGAATTAAGATAGGTCCCGCCTCCCGTTGCTGTTAAAATACCGTCAGCGTAATTAGCAACCCAGGATTTGGAAAAATGCCGCCTTTGCCACGAGACGCTATAAATCCAATTACAGGTGAATTAATTCGAAAAAAGAACGTAGGTAACAGGCATCATTCGTAAACAAAAAAGAAGTAAAAATGCGCGGGAATTTAAGCGTTCCAATTTTAAAAGCGTTCGTGAGATCGGTAAATAAAGGAGGCCTAATTAGATGATAATGTCTTTATAAGGGGCTCACCAGATTTTTCGACAAAATGTAGCCGACCTGATAGAGTTTCGGCTACTGTTTTTAGTGGGTGAATGGTAAATGTGTTTTTTTTAGTGTTAAACACTCAAAATCATACGAGACTGTGATTTTATTTGAATGATTTAGTGATATAATTTCATAGTTTACGTAGGTACATAATTAAACTCAGTTAGGTACCTACTCAATATCAGTATTAGCACAGAATACTAAGGGACAGAAGCATCACTCCGCGAAGAAATTTAAACAAATAGCGACTCTTGTATGACACAATAAAATGCAATTTAGTTCGCGTAGCGCTGCATACCTACCAGTCATATTAACCTACAGAGCGCCTCTCTTTCTATCGCATAGCTCTTATCTCTTCTGACGCGGCACGTGTAACGACGCGCGACCCGCCGTCGGTGTCCGGCTATGTACTTGTAGCTTCGTACCCACAGCGCGGAGTGCGCTAGGCCTGGTATTAGGTAGGTATAAGTAGAGAATGGTGATGGAACATAATAGGTAATTCTACAATACAATAACCAGACTCTATATAAGTTTTTCCCAAAAATTTACTGTTAACGTCGTTATTGAGAAAATTAAGTATATTAAGTCATCCTATGAAAATAACAATAATAAACAGTTCTTATAATTAGTAGGTAGCCCATACAAAACCCTCAAAATGACTTTGAAAGGGCGGCGATTCGTTGCATCTCTGTTTTTTGTTCATAGCGTCTCAGGTAATGAATCGTCGGCCTTCGTGTCACCAATAAATATGGCTACTGTTTAATTGAAACATTATAAACGAGATCTTATCTCTCACGTCCGGGCAAAGACACCGCGTTCGGTTTTAGGAACCGGCCTTCGGAATTCAAATTCTTAACTTTTTAATTTTGTTTTTATTCGTAGAACGGCCAGCAACCACCCACAAAACACGAAAATGGGTAACAAAGCACATTAACGTAAGAGATATCAGCAACAAGAACAATGAACTTAACAAGCCACCGTGCAAAACGGTGCACCAATTTTCACTGACGTTCTAACAAACCTTCCTCCACTGGCATAAAGTTTAAATTTGTGCAATGTTTTAGCACAGCCTCTTGTTTCTCCAGCCTATTCATCCAGCAATACCTGAACCTTCATTAGTAACGTCTTATATGTGTTTAGAGGTCAAGTTATCTGGTCAAGGTCGGTGCATGGATGGCGCGAGCGGCGGCGCGAAGAAGCCTGCCGTATATATTCTAATAGGCCATTAACATATAATGCTGCTGATTGGACGGATGCGAATGGCAGATGTGACATCGTGCTGAGCAGGGGTTGCAAACTGTTGTTGAAACATTTTGTACATATTAAGTTTTTTTAATTAGGATTGAACCTGCGTCTTCGGAATACAGTCCCGACGTCTTAACCACTGGACCACCGAGCCAGCTGCTCGAGCAACCAAATTTCTTCTATCCTTCTTATATCGTCTTACGGGGACGATTCTGTACATCTATAAAACCTCAAAGTTGAGCTCTGATGCATTATAAACGCGTCAATGTAGATCTAGGAAGGTAACATAACGAGATTAACATCAAAATCAAAAACTCTTCAAAAAAATCAAAAAATCAAAGTCTTTGGTTCAAAACCACTAACTTCAAATGGCTTGTCAGCTATTAATTTCTTCTTAGCTCAGATTAACTATGATATCCAAATCAATATGCCAATAAAATTATAGCAGTTTAAGCCTACAATGATTTTGTTAAACTACATCGAAGTAGGTTGATCAGAAAATTACCTTTATCAAATTTTCTAAAAACAAATCAATCGACGGTTGCTCACCCCTGAATTCGCGATGGCGCGCGATACGGTAGCAAATAGCGCTACTTTCTCGCGATTCACCTTACCTCACACTAGCTACTTTCAAAAACAACCATTTCACTTACATCGCACTAACATGCTATTTTAAAATTAACCGTTACTAAAAAATCATAAGGTTGAATCTTGCCTGCTTATCACTGGCATTTAAAACGTTTCGTCTCGCTAACAATATCAAATCTCAAAATCAGAATTCCAATTTCAGAAGGCTCAATCGACGCTGCCAGTATTTTTAAAACGCAACCCTTTCACGTTGTCATAAACTCTAAAATCGAATAATTTCGAAATTAATTTCAATGCGGAACGCGCATAAGAAATTTTCCTAAAAGAGAAGAAAACTAGACTTAATTGTGTGAGAGATACAGTGTAATTTTGATTGTTAAGTTTTTGTTAAAGGTATACGTATAAATTGGGTGCATGAAGAGTAACATAAACGGTATTGTAGGTGCACGTCCATGCACCATGCTTTGTAGAACCTAAATAGGGGATGGCTAAGAGATATGGAAACGTCTTTTCCCACAAGTCGTAATTAGACAAATGTCTTAGAGCGCATAGTCACGCATCACCGAAAATTCAAGCATTTTTTTATGATGAAATGTGCAACTTACGTTTGACTACACCTCACCTGAGGTAAGCGTAGCGGTCTAAGGTGGAACACGTTTGCCCATGAGGTGCCTATTCACTCTTGCCTTAAAAGAACCAGAGTGTAATTCGAAGAAAATAAGTATTCTGGTAGAGAAGTTCACTCCTTAGCAGTACGTATAATGAAAGAATCAGCGATGTAAGTATGTGCATAACGTACGGGTGAAATGACTCTCTTCGCCTAGTGGTCCTAAGATGGAATAAGGATGAAGGAATCAGCAGGTCTTGTACACACTCCCCGAAATGTAGCCTGTAAAAAATCGACAGGCTAGCCACTTGTCTTCTGTGTTCAAGGCTTTGTACCTTCTTCCCAACAAGAGCCTCATCACCAATTAATTAAGGATGCGTCGTTCAATTGAGTCCAAAGCCGCAAGCTGATATTAAGCTGTACCATCCTATATACGGCTGCAGTACTCCATACATGCTCTAACTCGTGCATGATACAAGTTAAGCAGTTGTGCAGATGTAAAATACCGCCTATTTATACACTTCTGATTTACCTAGGTACATTTTTTTTTATGTAACTCAATGACGAGACGAGCTGGTCGTTTGCCAATACGCCAGCCCATAACAATAGCAGCACCATCCAGAACTTTGTTTTGCAAAATCCTGCGCGGCGCTGCACTGTGCTCGTCACCCTGAGACATTTAGCTGTTGAGTCTCATAATGCCCAGTAATTTCGCTGGCTACAATGCTCTTCAAACCGGAACACAGTAATGCTTGCGGACTACTGCTTGGCGGCTGAATAACTGGCAAAGCGGTGGTACCTACCCAGACGGCCTCTCGCATACAAGAAACTTACCACCAGTCTACATCTGTGGATATTGAAAACAAAAGCAAATCTACAATTCTCGTATTGACGTAACACTACGCTTCGTTTGCTTAACTTGACCCCTTAAATAGAAAAACTTGCCCCCTTTAATAGAAAAACTTACCCCTCACTTAGACAAACTTGCCCCCTAAAATAGAAAGTCCATCTCCACACTATCCGGTGTAAAACCTCCATCGTGTGCGACTGAAATAATAGGCTCGCACACTGGGAGGTATTGAGACATCAGCTTGTATTACTCGTGATGTCCCCCTGCCCCTCTGTCCCCTTAATGCCTCATAGACTTTATTTAGGGCTGCCACGGATATAAAAAAGATTTGTAAAATACTACATGACATTTGAGAGCGAGTGTGGCTCAATTGGAGAACGTGCGACTTTCGATCCGACGCAGCCGAGTTCGAATCCCGCTGGCCTCGCACCACTGACTTTATTAAGTTAAGTGCGAATTTAACACTCGCTCTAAAAACGGTGAAGAAAAACATCGTGAGGAAACTGGCATGTCCAGAATTAATCACAAAAATTCAAGGATCTGTGACATCCTGGTGGGCCTGCCGACTCGGCCAGCGTAGTGGATTACGGCCCATACTCTCTCTATGAGAGAAGGCCCGTGTCCTAGCTGCGGGAGCGTGAGGGGCTGATGATGATGATGATGATGATGATGATGATCATGATGATGACGACATGACATTTTGTAGTAGAAACACGACATTGAGAGTTATTTAGACACCAGTTTGTACCCAGTAGCACAGAATACTAAGAGACAGAAGCATCACTTCGCAAAGTTTAAACAAATAGCGACTCTTGCTATGACGCAATAAAATTCAATTCAACTCGCGTAGCGCTGCATACCTACCAGTTATATTAACCTACAGAGCGCCTCTCTTTCTATCGCATAGCTATCTCTTCTGACGCGGCACGTGTAACGACGTGCGACCCGCCGTCGGTGTCCCGCTATGTACTTATAGCTTCGTACCTACAGTGCGGAGTGCGCTAGGTCTGCTAGTAGTCATATTATATTGGGGGTTAGGTTAGGTTAGAAAGCTCGAAATTTGAGTTGCAAGATTCCACCCGGAACGACAGACAGACAGAGAGACAGACAGACAAGACAGTGACATAATAAACACATGGTAAAATAAAAAGCTTGGATTGAAAACCTCAATGTGGCAACCCTATTGGTCCTCGTTACGGGACCTGTTACGCCAGGAATTAGAACTCTAATTAGATGGCAATGCAAATTGTACCAAGGCCTAGTATGGCGGAGTAGTAGCTAGTCCGGCTACCGATTAGGAGTACTGGAGTACAAATTACTGATCTTCTTCTCTCGTGTGTGTGGCCAACTCTGGTGTCGGAGTTATACCGCCCGAAGGCCTCCGACATGGCTTAGCAACCGCTGTCCTATGAAAACAATCGGGCGTACCCTCCGAAGCACGGAAGCGCTCAGATGTAAATACCACACAAACGGTCACCCATCCAAGTTGTGACCGCTGCGAGCGTTGCTTAACCTAGTAGATCTGTTGCGAACGACTAGGCGAGCTACGCTACAAGCGCTGCGAGATTTGCACATTGAAATACATTCAGATCGTAATTGGGAAAATTCTTCTTCCAGTCTTCTCGTCAGAATGGTCGTCAACAGATGGTGCAAGTAGTGGGTCTTCAGCGTCGTAGCTCTCCTTAGCGATGGATGCTGTCCTATGACAATGCTTCTGCCAAGTAGCCAACTGGCACATAAGAAACATAATACTGTCAAAAACAAGCATAAAATATTGTAACAAAAGTTCTAGGTAAATAAAAGCCCCGAGTTTCTAGCCGTATCTTCTGAATAGTTCTTTTTCCGATACGGTGGTAAAATCATTGTAATAATTGACGTTTATAAATGCGATTGTGATGCCGAAACTGAATAAAGAACTTTTGAAATTGAGCTTGAATGTTTGTTGTTAGCTTACGAGTAAACGACTATGGTGGACTGAGTGATGTCTTAATGAGATAGGCGCATGGCTTTTCAAAACGTTTTGCTTCCACGTTCGTCTTACGAACAGCCAAGGAGTGGAACGCATTGCCAACGTCTGTGTTTCCTGACAACTACAACCTGGGAGCCTTCAAATCGAGAGTGAACAGGTATCTTCTAGGCGAGCGTGTTACACCCTAGACCACATCATCGCTTACCATCAGGTGTTACCATAAGTGTTCAAACGCAACCCTATAACTAGTAAAGAAAACACTGCAGTTTTCCAGGCAGTGTGAATATAATAAGGCGATGATAAACAAACATAACTAGGTAATACTTATTAGTGATAAGTGGTGACCCTATCCCCCACACCACGGAACCTGTTACGTCTGGAATTAGACCTGCGTAATTAGACTATGCAAATTGTGCCGCACCGACGTAAACGAGTGCTTGACATTCTGCAGTTTAGAACTCCGACATTTTACTTAACCACGCCAGAGCTTATCTTCTGCGCGTTTATCTGTCCGCCTAAGCCGCTTCTTGCGCCCAATGTTTTTGTTTTTTAATTTTTTTTTTCAACGGTCACAAACATATTTCCTAGGGAACCAGGCACTACGAGGTTCAAAAGGCGAAGTTTGAAGGTCGAGGCTTTCCAAAGGTTGTCTTGTAGAGATCGCTTTAAGCGAAAAACCCCCGATTGCAGCACAAAATTTCTTACTATGGTAGTACATAGTAAGAAATTTTGTTATTATTATTTATTTATTTTGTAAACTGGTATGCAATAAAGAGTTTTTGTATTGAAATGTACGAGGACCATGGTCCCACAACACCCAGATACGAAACAAATGCCTGCGCTTAATTTTCTGTGCACAAACATTTGTCCCGTCACGGGAATCCATCCCGCAACCTCAGTGGTGTATGTGATTAAAGCCAACCTGCCCAACCACTACACCACAGAGGCTGCTATTAAACCCCCGAGAAGGTTCTCTATTACATTGTATTTTTTTATGTTTGTTACTTCAGAACTCCGTCATTCATGAACCGATTTGGAAAATTCTTTGCGTTGGGTTCAGTATAGCTATACGAAGTGGTCCCATATAAATTTCATCGATATTTGATATAGGACTTCGAAGATAATTTGAAATCGGTTTTTTTGTTTGATAAAACGTATACTTTTTACTATGAAAATGAACGTGGTTTAAACACATTATTAATAATAATTTAAGGGTGACACTCACGTTTAAATTGGAGTTTGTTTGCGAGCGTTCTGCACTCGCCTTGAAAAAAACCACCGGATGTGGTTGAAACTATAGTTTGATTACTCCAATTTAAACGTGAGTGTCACTCGTAAATTATTATTATTAAAACGTATACTTGTTATGAAGTTTGTTCTTGGACTCTTATTCTTAGTTACAGAGTTAGCACAGAATAAGGGACAGAAGCATCACTCCGCAAATAAATTTAAACAAATAGCGACTCTTGCTATGACGCAATAAAAATCAATTTAGTTCGCGTAGCGCTGCATACCTACCAGTCATATTAACCTACAGAGCGCCTCTCTTTCTACCGCATAGCTATTATCTCTTCTGACGCGGCACGTGTAACGACGCGCGACCCGCCGTCGGTGTCCGGCTATGTACTTGTAGCTTCGTACCTACAGTGCGGAGTGCGCTAGGCCTGGTGATAGTTAGCATTCTTAGTTACAGTGGCGCCTCAATATTCGGCCAATACATCTCCCATGTCCCATGTTAACCCGTCACCAGCGCTTGTCACTCTCGTCACTTTTCACCACGTCCGCGTGTACATAAACACTCGGTTTTGTTTAGACGTGACGCGACGCTGTTTATTAGTGTTTAACGATGCCCTGATGAAGTGACGACGGGTTTATGTTGAAATGACGGTTATTAGACTGTTGCAGAGCGTTGGGACACACTAAAATAAAAGAATCTTTAGACAAGATAACAAAAGAAATAAACACAACAAGAGAACAAAATATTTTAACATGTACCTATTGAATTTTTGATCAAATCAAATCATCATTTATTTGCCAAAATGTAGTGAAAAGCAGATGGTATTAATTATAATTAGAATCAGTATGTCCTACCATAACAATAGTGTGCAAACATATTTTTCAAATTTAATTGCAATAACTTAAAAAAATATATAATTATCGAATTAAAATTTCTCATCACAATTAATTATCGAATTAATGTCAAGTTTTATGATTAGTTACTGCAAAGCTTTAAGAAAATATTAAGTTCAATGTCACTTAAAAAAATATGATTAAACAAAGATTAAAGTCAAGTATATTTAGCATTAATTATGAAATTAAAATTTGAAATTTTAATGAGTTAAGCAATGTCACATTTAGTAATTATTACATACAATGGCGTCAAGCAAATATGAATGTAAATGTCAATACGAAATAATTAAAAAACAATGATCATTTCAAATATAGTGCATATGTATATTAATTTATATAATATTTATTTATTTCATAATTAAATGCTTGCTGCACTTACAGCGACGCCAAGACGTACAACAAGCCAATATGTGTATTTTGATGGATGCCTTTGGATGGATAGTATCGAAAGAAGGAGTAGACGGCGGTCTACAATAGGGGATCGGACAGTAATCGAGAAAAAATCTAAAATATAGTTAGAACGAATGTTCGTCGAACCAGAAAGATCATTCAATCAATATTTTTGTGAAATAATAATGATTTATATTTTTAAATCAATAAATAAAATCTAATAATTCTGACATTATTAATCTGTTCTTCATCTCAAACGAAACAACAATCACAGCGCATGACGTCATTTGTAGGCAAATGCCGTGAGTCAAGCTTGTGTTTATTTTACGTTTTTGCTTTTTATAAAATGTATTTTTGCTAATTTTTTCGTTCTATTACTACAATATAGTCCCCAAACTTCACAAAACGTATTAGAATCTCTTTGCAGGTTTTATTTCGAAAACTTTGTCGTTTTCTACCTACATCTGACATCACAAGTTTTGAGGTGACCTTTTGCGCGGCAATATTTGAAACATAATATTTAAACATAGTTTTAGGTACTTTTAGATCGTTATTTAATTAAAATAGTATTTTTCATGGCTATATAAATTCATTGTACCTAGTTAATTTAAAACACTTTCTGAAAAGTTGTCCGATCCCCTATTAGATTACAATAATAAATACCTGCATACTTAAACATACATTACAATACATACATACTAATACATACCATATACTTACGCCTATGTGTTATTCCAAGTCCTAAAGTACCTACATGCCAAATTTCATCAAAATCGGTTCGGTAGTTTTTGCGTGAAAGAGTAACAAAGATCCATCCATACATACAAACTTTCGCGTTTATAATATTAGTAAGGATATGTGCTAGTTCTAAAAATCGAAGCGAAATACATCGAGTGTGGCTAATGATTCCATTTGAAGTCAATCAATTAAAAAAACTTCCTTCTACGACATCGGATCGCGCATTCTCCAGTTTTTTGTTCACAAAAAGGATTATTGTTAGAATTAATATCGGGAATGAATTTTTATGAGGGAATATTTTATGACATCATTAATCTTGTTTTGTCGGCGGCTATTAATGTGTTGGACCTTTGAGACTGCTTTTGGAGCCAGTTTTGTGTGAAAATTCAGGAATATGGGTATCAAAATATCCGATTTTTTAAAGATGGATGGATGGATGTCACGCTAATGCTAATTGTCTCAGGATGACTAGTGCAGTGCAGCCCCCGTACCCATATGTCCCTCAAGCGCCAATCGTATATCGTGTTGAGCTCAAATTAAGGTATAGCTTTACTGCGACTAATGAGATATCGACTAATTATTGTCGATTCAGGCAAGAAATCGAACTAATCTCATTCATTTATACCAAAATATGTTAACTACAAGTTGAGATAAACTTAATGGGACAATAAATGGCATCCTAAACTATTGTCGCAGTGAATCTATACCCTAAACTGAGCTCAACACGATATACGATTGGCGCTTGACGGACATATGGGTACGGGGGCAGTGCCGCACAGGATTTTGCAAAACAAAGTTTTGGGTGCTGCTGCAATTGTTATGGACAGGGCATAATAAAACTACTGAACGAATTTTGATGAATTTGGTTTGTAGGTTCTTTAGGTCCTGGAAAAGGACATTGGTTACTTTTTACCCCGGTAAACCGTTAGCGAAACCGCAGGGCGCAGCTAGTGTTTTAAACACCTCTGTCAGCCTCTGTGGTGTAGTGGTTGGGCAGGTTGTCTCAAATCTCATACACCACTGAAGTTGCGGGCTCGATTCTCGCGACGGGACAAATCTTTGTGCACAGAAATAAAGCACAAGCATTTGTTTCGTGTCTGGGTGTTGTGGGACCATGGTCCTCGTAGTTCCTAGTTCCCTAGATACAGGGAATCCTTGTTAGGGGCCAGGATCTATGTATGCGCAGGCCTAGCGCACTCCGCACTGTAGGTACGAAGTTACAAGTACATAGCCGGACACCGACGGCGGGTCGCGCGCCGTTACACGTGCCGCGTCAGTAGAGATAAGAGCAATGCGATAGAAAGAGAGGCGCTCTGTAGGTTAATATGACTGGTAGGTATGCAGCGCTACGCGAGCTAAATTGAATTTTATTGCGTCATAGCAATAGTTGATATTTGTTGAAATTTCTTTGCGGAGTGATGCTTCTGTCCCTTAGTACTCTGTGTTACGCGATAGTTTGGTGTAAAAAGGTTTACTAGAAGGTTTACTTCTTCAGGTTCTTCCTCATGCCACGACTCTTTCACCTCGAGAGACATCCTGTTTCACTATCTCAATCCAAGCTGTCCTTATTAAAATTCGCCTGTGAAAAACAACGATTAATTAGTGCGATAATACTGTAACGGAGTTACTGGCTACCGTCCGAGGTCCGACATTTGGGTCACAAAGTGCCGCCGCGGGTCTCGCTTAACGATCTTGGAGCTACCAAAAAAAAAACTCCCTTTTACCTGACCCGAAGGATTTTGTGGAGATGATTGCACCGCTTGTGCAAAATAAATATTACTACGACGCTCGACTCGTTTTTTAACCGACCGACAAAAAAGGAGGAGGTTCTCTGTTCGATTGTATTTTTTTATTTTTTATTATTATTATTTTTTTATATATTTTTTTTTATGTTCGTTACCTCAGAACTCCGTCATTTATGAACCGATTTGAAAAATTCTTTTTGCGTCGGGTTCAGTATAGCTACGAAGTGGTCCCATATAAATTTCATCTATATGTGACCTTGGACTTCGAAGATACATTGAAGTCGGTTTTTGTTTTTTTCTAAAAAATAAAAATTATGATGGTTAATTTTATTGCCGATTTCAAATGGGCTGTTGCATATTATTAAAATTGTAAAATAGTATAAATGAGAAGTTAACATAGGCATCCTGTGTCAACTTATCCGCTTTACGAGTAAGAGCACCTATACTATCAGCGATATTATACGAGCCGTGGGTTGATTTTGGAACATTCGTCCATTACATATTAAAATAAATAATTTATAGTTTATTATGTTTATTATTTTATAGTTAGGCCTGTGACATACGTTCCGTTGTCAATCAGTAGGCCATTCAGTTGGCTCAACCCGTATGTACATATTATTAATTTTCTTTTAGTGTAGTTTTCATTAGTCGATTTTTTTATTTATTAATAATCATTAAATAAGATTTAATTTTCAATAATGATATAAAATGCCATAAAATAATTTTATTCTTTATAGAAACACAGATAATTAAAAACTAACTATAAAAGCAACTCAACAGAAGTGTAACAATTGGCGGTCTTATAGCTAAAATTGATTTCTTTCAGACAACCGTGCAGGGAAAGGAGTAACCCAAAAATAAATGGACAATGAATGGTGGTAAAAAATATAATACTAAAATAAATAAAATAAATAAATACTTACTCAAATAATAGTTAATTTTATAACAAAAATAACAGACTTCAATAATTCTAATGTATCTTCGAAGTCCAAGATCGAATGTCGATGAAATTTATTTAGAAACATGTTGAAGCTATACTAAACCCAACGCAAAAATAATTTTCCAAATATTTTTTTAAATGAGAGTTTCTGAGGTAACAAACATAAAAAGAACAAAAAAAGAATACAGTCGTATTAAGAACCTACTCCTTTTTTAAGTCTGTTAAATAGGTACAAACCACTCTATAAAATCCACCCGAACTATTTCACGCTACTTGATAGAGAAACTATATTTTGTCAAAAGATAAACCTGACCGAAATCACAAGACAAAGTGAGTTTTTTGTCCACAAAAACTTTTTTATCGTTAGTTCTTTCGTCACCTGCCGAGCGCGTTTATTTATTGTTGTTCGGTAAAAAATAAATAAGAAAAGGTTATCCGATCATGGATAAGGGTCGAGGGTACGGTAATAATTGATTTAATTCCTGACATTATATTAAATTAGTGTGAAATATTGATGTCGGTGGCGGTTTTTTTGTTTGCGTGGGATCAGTTTTTATAGTTGAAGAATTTTGCTTCGATTTCGTCTTTGTCCGATAACGACACTGACAAGGATATTATACTTAGAGACGTAATTTCTATAGTAGTGGAGTGAATGACCGTAGATATGGGAATTGGGGAAAGGTTCGTCAATTACTTAAATTTGTTTATAGAAAATCTAGGAATCTTCAAATCTCGAGTGAACAGGTCTCAGATAAAGTATCTGTCTACTCGAATGAACAGGTATAGTATCTTGGCAAGCGTGCTACGTCGCCGACAACATCGTCGCTTACCATCAGGTGAGATAGTGGTCAAACGCAAGCCAATAACAAATAAAAAAAAGGGAAAATAAAATTATAAAAAAAGGGAAAATAAAATTTTACACGTGGCTCTACCCGCGTTTGTCTAGATAAAAATACCTGGGTGTCTTTTTATTCTTCCGAGATAAAAATTTGCCTATGTCACTCTCCGGATCGTGGACTAGATCTGTTTAAAATAATAACGGTGATCCGTTGCTTCGTTGATGCGCGAAAGACGGACAAACAAACAAACACACTTTCACATTGATAATAGATGTAGGGATAGGGATATTAGGTGTAGGATATAGTAGCTTAACGTCAAGCGGTGCGCGGTGGTCAAACGTAGTTCTATCATATAAGAAAACGTTCCCACAGGATTGGCACGGGCCTTCTCTCAGAGACAGCTATGGGCCGTAATTCACACGCTAGGCAGTTCAGGTAAACACAATATGACCATCAAGATTTACCTCTCTCGCCTGGACAAGGAGACGAAGGGTGAAGTCCTTATGTGATACGTGATACGTCCGGGAGAAAATAGGCATGTGTACCGGAGTTCGCGGGAGGAGCCCATCAACGTGAGTTTGTCGCGGCTGGATCAGACCAGGACCAATGATTACAAGTCCCACGCGCTCCAGGTTCCAGCGGAACACGCGAAGATGTTCCTACCCCGGACTTCTGGCCTACAGGGGTAGTCTACCGCAGTTATAGGGAAAATAGGCGAAAACAATAATTCCTTTTTGTGTTGTGTAAGAGCTCAATAATGTTTGCCTATAAAGTTTGTTAAGCAGGCGTAGCGCACTCCGCACTGTAGGTACGAAGCTACAAGTACATAGCCGGACACCGACGGCATCGGCAGGTCGCGCGTCCTTACACGTGTTGCGTCAGAAGAGATAAGAGCTATGCGATAGAAAGGGAGGCGCTCTGTAGGTTAATATGACTGGTAGGTATGCAGCGCTACGCAAGCTAAATTGAATTTTATTGCGTCATAGCAAAAGTCGTGGCGTGACGATCTCGATACCTACCGACCCGGATGGATGGAAGTGGCTGTGCACATAGATGTTTGGAGGTAGATGGGGGAGACCTTTGCCCAGAAGTGGGACACAATAGGTTGATATAATAATAATAGCAAAAGTCGCTATTTGTTTAAATTTCTTTGCGGAGTGATGCTTCTGTCCCTTAGTATTCTGAGCTTTAATAAAAAAAAAGTTATTGTGTCATACCTTTATATATATATGATAGTCTGTAAGGTTTAGGTATATTCTATGCGCCTCTGTTAATTTCACTTTGTTGTACTTTTATAGTGCCTGAAATAAATAAGGAAATAAAATATGCCCTTAATGACTGCGCTGATATTATTTTATAATAAAAGCTACATCAAAAACTACATATACTTACCCCAGAAAAGGCTTATTTCACAGAATTTAAATAAAAAAGTTTCTTATAGTGATAAAGCTTAAAAATTAAAGAGCTGATTACATCAAAATAGGGGTTAAGCCTCGGTGCTTTTGCTTAAATCCGCCGCAAAAATGTAACCCGAAAATTTAATGAAGTGCTTAAACCAAATTAAGAATATATAAAAACAGAAGTTGTAATAAAATTATACGATTGTGATAATTACTTTGATCTGAATTACACGCTCGTGAAAAGGTTTTAAGCGTGGTATCCACTAAAACGGAGTTATGCGGACAAAAAAAGACACTTCTCATAAAATTCTTCAATTCGAAATAGGATGCTCTGTCACATTTATCAGATAGAGTTGATGAGTTATTAAGAGACTAATTTACGACTAGAGTATGACGTGGCCCATAACATGTATCATTATATCATCTTTGGCCCAGACATGAGACAACAAGCTCGTTCCCGCAATCAATCTTTTATCTATACGCAACCTCATCATGAACAATTATTAGAAACGGGAACTTTTGATCTGTTTATGTTACATCTATCACTTAGAGTTGCTGAGTTATAGAGAGACTAATTTACACGGCTATATAAAAACTTGGCCCAGAACACGCATTCACTATATCATCTTTGGCCCAGAGCCCAGACATGAGAAAACAGCTAGTTCCTGCTTGAATCATTTAGCTATGCAACCTAATCTCATCATGAACAATAATTGGAAACTGTTGGATCTTTTGATCTGTTTATGTCAAATCAATCAGATAAAGATGCTGGGTTAAGGAGAGACTAATTTACGACTTGAAGATGATTTGGCCTAAAACAAGTCATCCGTCAGTCGTAGTCATATCAGCTTTGGCCCAGACATGAGACAACAGCTAGTTCCCGCATAGAATCTTCTGGATTTGCAACCTGATCATGTCAAATCAAAAAAGATTTAGTAAATAGTCATGAATGCACTTTTAAACGTCTTATAATATCCATAATAAATTGAATAAAAAATATATCAAAATTTGTAAATTAAACTATCATGACTTAAAAAAAAATTATTTTAACCTTTTTTTTCATATCTATCCCATACTTACTGGAAATCGGGGCCCAGAAAAGAAATGCGCAAACTGACTCGACCAGACCAATTACTAGTGCTTCGGAAATACGCCAGCAACAAAAGATCTAAGAAACTGCGGGGTAATTTCCTTTTTCAAATCTTTTAAAATGTCTAAAAATATAACATAAACTATACAATTACACGCTTACTATAAAATTATCGATTTTTTTCGAATCTATAGTAAATATCAGGGTAAACTAAGTACATTGGGTACAATTGGCTTGAGCGTCGCTCTGAAGAAGGACCTTTACTATTAGATGCAGTGCATAACTTACTAAAAATGCTGCAAAATAACGCTGCATGCAAACCCCACTCGAAATGATTGGCAAACGGCACCGTCCGAGTTTTACGATCAATTCACCAAAATCTCGCTAAAATCTCGTTCAGCCGCGGGCCCAGTTAAACACACAGTCGTTACCGGGTTTATTGAGCCCGCAGAGGCCCTTTAAAGGGTCTTTAAGGCCCTGTAACGACGGATAGAGAGCAATCTGCGAGGATATCAAGAGGTTAGTACAATTCCGCTGAGGAAAACGTGATTGTTGGTGTGAATGTGCCGTTTACTTGACGTTTCAACTATCAAATCTTGACTATACTTAATTTTTTTTTTATGTAACTGAGTGACGAGACGAGCTGGTCGTTTGCCTGATGGTAAGCAATACGCCAGCCCATAACAATAACAGCACCACCCAGATCTTTGTTTTGCAAAATCCTGCGCGGCGCTGCACTGCGATCGTCACCCTGAGACAATTAGCTGTTGAGTCTCATAATGCCCAGTAATTTCGTTGGCTACCATGCCCTTCAAACCAGAACACAGTAATGCTTGCGCACTACTGCTTGGCGGCTGAATAACTGGCAAAGCGGTGGTACCTATCCAGACGGCCTCTCGCATACGAGAAACCTACCACCAGTATCCGTTTGTATATTGAGTTGCTGTACTATTAAAGGTAGTGTACAGATGTTCTCTCCATTCAGAGCTCCAGCTCAGAGCCTCAGTGGTGCAGTGGTTGGGCAGGGTGGCTCAAATCTCATACACCACTGACGTTGCGCGTTCGATTCCCGCGACAGTACAAATGTTGGGTCACAGAAAAAGCGCTAGCATAGAATAAATAACTCTTTATAGTCTTTATTATAACACCACAATACAGAAACAATAAAAAACTGAAATAACAATTAACTTAATATTAGTATCACAATGGGCGGTCTTATCGCTCAAAGCGATCTCTTCCAAACAACCCAGAGCATTTGTTTCGTGTCTGGGTGAAGTAGGACCATGTTCCTCGTAGTTCCTGGTTCTCTAGATACAGGGAAACTTAGTTAGGGGCCAGGATCTATGTATGTGATCGTTGGGCGTATTTTTCTTTTCCTTTTTCAATTTTCCTTCTCTCGTGTGTGGTGTGGCCATCCCTGGTGTCGGTGTTATTAGACCGGCCTCCGACATAGCCTAACGACTGTAGTCCAAAAACAACAACCGGGACCGACGGCTTAACGCGCCCTCTGAAGCACTGTAGCGCTCAGATGTAAATACCACAGAAACGGTCACCCATCCAAGTCATGACCGCTGCGAACGTTGCAACTAGAAGATCTATTACGAACGGCTAGGCGAGCTACGCTACGAGCGCACAGTTTAATTGTAAGCATTTTTCTTTTGTTGCAGTTCTATGCAGGCGGTGAGCACGTTGAAAAATTGGTTTATAAACATTTTTTCACACTAGTAAGAAGGTAAAATAATTTTTTTTATGAGCCTGTTTCATCCCACTGCTGGGCAAAGGCCTCCCTTCCCTCTTTCCATGACCCTCTGTCCATTGCTGTTAAGGGCCATTCGTTGGTCGTGTTGCTCCGGCTGGAACCCAGTCTGTAAGGACTTTTGCCCACAGCTGGTTTGGTATACGACATACGTGTCTAGCCCAGGGCCCCAACTCACTATGACAACTTGGCGAAATCACGTCCATTCCTTGCATCGAAATCACGTCGATTCCTTGCATCGAAATCACGTCGATTCCTTTCATCGAAATCACGTCGATTCCTTCATGAATAAACGACATCTTTATGACGCATTCATATATGACGCGTCATAGAGAATACCAATTTCGCAGATGTCGTTTATTAATGAAGGAATCGACGTTTCCTTGAAGCAAGGAATCGCCAAGTTGTCATAGATAATTAGGGCCCAGGTGGTATATAGGTACTATTAATTATTCTGTGGTAGCAATTGTAAAAAGTACATACCTACTTAACACGAACACAAATAAAAGTTATTGTTGGTATCTACCAATAGACAGTAAAAAAGAAGCATAGGTATTGAAAATCAATATGACATCAATAGCAAGTATAAAAACAATACTTAATTAAGATATTTCCAAAATTATTGTTTTGTAACAAAAAATCAATAGGTTGGGCGGAGAACTCCCGATCAGGGATCACTTTACCTGACAAATAACTTTATTGGTTTTGTCAAACATTTTTTCTTATCCGAAATATTTTAACGCGAAAATAAACCCTCCTCCACTCATAATAAGGAAAATTATAGAAGTCTTAAGTTTTAAAAATTAAAAACAATCTCATATATTTTTTAATTATATTTCCATCGGCTCTGACGTGGGATGCAATTAAAAATAAAAATTATTGTGATTGGTATTGGCAAATTGCAAATTGGTTGGGAAAAATATTAATTTATCAGTGTTTTTTGTTCTCAGGGCACATTATAATTAAAATAACGAACCGAGGATATGAAACAAGGCCGGTAGGTAATTATTACAAGTATCGGAATGAGGTCCTTAAATAAAAGTAAAAGCAAATTATGTAGGTGCTATAATCATACTATACTCCGTCCAACCATTTATTTAACTTTTGACATATGCACGCCTATCTAGCTCCGTAATTATTGAAGTGATGAACCATAGTGAAAAAATGCAATACTTTAGGGGCACTGTTTTTTTCATATTAGTGACGAGACGTGCTTTGATATTTTTTGAGCCCATAGATTTATAACCAAAATTATTAAGGTGATTTTTCCGTAAAAAATAAAAAGGGTTGTTAAATATTTTCATTTCTACATAATTATTATCAATCAGTAAAAGGTTTAAATATTAAGATATAGAGTCAAATAAACAAATAAAAAATCAACATAATTAATGTATTTTTTCATGAATACATACAATATAGACATTTGACCACCTGATCATTTATATAAAACAATACAAATCGTTGAGAAAAAATGGAATGTCAACCTGTTAAATCGATTAAAACTTATTCATAAAAAAGGCGTTTATTTTCAATCGAATCAGTTACGCATTAGGACATCACTAATCGAGCTGTCAAAAGTTAAATAAATGGTTGGACGGAGTATAGGTACGTGTGATTTGTTCGTTGCGCAAGGTGAATGTTTCTTTCCCATGCATTTTCATATTTTTTCACATAAGATAAGTACCTAGGCATATTAAAATCTACAGATATAGGTACAGCTGATATCAAAGTTTGCTGAAATAGTTCTTTTTGTGAAATTGGGTTGCGGTTGACCACTATGTCATCTGATGGGCGACGATGCGGTCGACAATCTAGCACGCTTACCAAGATAGTATCTGTGCACTCAAGACTTGAAGATTCCTAGATTGTATCGGTAAGACTGAAATTATGCTTAACCAGAGAAATGAACATTTCTGTTGACACTGACTGTATTATACATGCGTGCCTTCAAACTAACAGACACATACTATGACCACAGAATACTAAGGGACAGAAGCATCACTCCGCAAAGAAATTTAAACAAATAGCGACTCTTGCTATGACGCAATAAAATTCAATTCAGCTCGCGTAGCGCTGCATACCTACCAGTCATATTAACCTACAGAGCGCCTCTCTATCTATCGCATAGCTCTTATCTCTTTTGACGCGGCACGTGTAACGACGCGCGACCCGCAGTCGGTGTCCGGCTATGTACTTGTAGCTTCGTACGTACAGTGCGGAGTGCGCTACGCCTGCTATGACTCAGTATGAATGAAAAGCGAACATTGAAAATATTATCCTAGTAGGTATAACATGCCTTATATAGTTAGCTACGTTACCTATGTAACTAAATAAAAAACGAAAACAATACAATATAAATAAATATTTAATATGAATAAATGAAACTTACATGTCACTTATAATCAACTCAGTTATCGAGGCTCTTCTTTCTTCTCTTTGTTTGACTCCTTTCCTCCCATGCTCCCTACAGCAGTGTGATTAGAGAGCTCCACGTCATTTCGCTGCTCCTTAGCTTTCATGTGCGCCAAGTAGACCGTCCAAACGAAGCTAGCCAAGCTCACAAATATTATTCTATTCCTCTCCGCTACAAAGTAAAAGTTTAAAGTCTGCGCCGTCGGCCAAAACACGACTCCTATCTTGTATGTCGGCCAGAACTTCTCTCGGACCTCGTTCACGCATGTCTTTAAGGGTTTCATTTCGAGCAGACTCATTCCAAAGAAGAAATACATCATCGCTATAGGTGAGTACGAAACTTGCTCAATTGCAGCTCTAAGAATGGCCGTTTTTAGGGACTTTGACTTGAAGAATCGACTGGTGTACTTCATCCATCCGTAGAAGACTGGGGCCATGAAGAAAGTCCCGAAGATTCCGAAGCGAGCCGCGCGGGGGAAGTCGGCTTCATATATGCTGGTCCCGTGTGCTATGTATTCTTGCACGATGCTGCAGGTTGGCCAGATGACGGCGTAGGACACCATACCTCGGAGCAGGGGAAACTGAACCGGCCAACTGCGAACTTTTGTGAAGATACCGCTCATTTTAAAATTGTTGCGCACAAAATGTTACATTGATGACGGTCCTGACAATGTAACACAGCTTTGTTGTTTGTGGCCTCCACAGATGATATGCGAGGAGTATTTTTAAAGAATTGGCGGGTAGTCTATGGTTTAAACTCTAAAGTATCATTCATAAGAAATACAAACAAAAATACATTATACACCTAAATAAACAGAAATTAAATTAAATTGCGTTTGTAGTGGTTTATTAGATTAGATTATCTAATAAACCACTACCAGTGGGCAACGTTCCCAAAATGCTGGCAGCATTGCCACGTTGAATGGCAATGCTTATCCTTATGCTGGTCTACGTTGATTTTTGGATATTAGCCACAGCCCGCAACAGCCAAACGACTTTAATATAATATTTTGATTAGGCTGGTGGCCGCTGGTCTGGTCGAAATTGTGCCAAGAGTAGAAAGAAGACTGGACGTGCATAGTACAGGCTGACACAACGTTGTAGGTAAGTGTATGTTTCACAAGCAACTCTCACCTAACTAAGCGAAGCTTTGAACCTAAATTCGATAATCAGCGCGGCGCTTAGCTTAGGCCTTTAGGTTGTAGAAGATTGACTTGAATCTGAGGTGTAAAGCGTAGTGATGATTTTTACTAGGAATGGTGGATCATAAATACCTACTTATCTACTTAGGTTGTAGAACCACGCCTAACTACGCCCACGCTCTCAATGTAAAAGATGTCTTAATCCCATTCGGGGAACGTACCTAAAGCTGTTGATTGTGACTAAGTAATTTAAATCCATAACGAAATTATCATTTGAACACGAACATGACATGTAATTACCGTTTAGTATATCTATACAAACGATCTGACCACCCACCATCAAGGAGGTTAGGAACAATTGAATAATTCGATTGTGATTCAATTATTTGGCTCGGGTGAATCGATTCGGCGATCGCCTTTGTGATAAGAGATGATGAGGCGAAAAAACGCGGCGCGTGATTTGTCAATTAAGTTGATCTTTGCGTGTTTACTGAGGGATAATGATTCATTAGATTACATCCCGCTACAGTAAAGTTGTTTTGTTGATAGGTGAGTTGTTTTATATCAGTTTCTAATTTTTTAAATTTTATTTTATTATCTACCCTAAACCACTTCTGTCAAATCCCAAATTTACTTTAACCACAGAATACTAACGGACAGAAGCATCACTCAGAAATTTAAACAAATAGCGACTCTTGCTACGTCGCAATAAAATTCAATTCAACTCGCGTAGCGCTGCATACCTACCAGTCATATTAACCTACAGAGCGCCTCTCTTTCTATCGCATAGCTCTTATTTCTTCTGACGCGGCACGTGTAACGACGCGCGACCCGCCGTCGGTTCCGACTATGTTCGTGTAGCTTTGTATCTACAGTGCGGAGTGCACTAGTCCTGCTTTAACCTATTTTTTTGTCAAAATACTTTTCATTTAATACTACTAGCGTCATCTGTTGATTTTCTATTGTACTATAAAAATAATTGTGGCATCAACGTATATGTTCCTTGGACATCAAGCGAGTGAGATTTGAACTAAATGTTTAAAAGCGCCATCTATTGTTGAATAGCTGAACGACTAGCTACTTTGACGTTCTAATGTATAAAATAGTACCACAAACATGGCATAGACATCGCTGCAACATAAGCGTAGTGCTGCTACTCACCGCTAGATGACAAAATGTACAATTTCTGCCTATTTCTGAATTGTTAATTATTTGTCATCGATTATAATTTAAAAATTTAATTAATTGACAACAATCGAATTTGTTGCTCATAATAATTTGTAACAAACAGACTTTTCTAAATTATTTTTTCTGCTTTGGCACTGGATATGCGTTGTAGTAGGTCGGTAGGTACCATAGAACTGTCGGTAAGTAGGTCCCTATAGGATTGTTGGTAAATACGTGATACTTTTGTGTAATTATTGCCTTCATATTTATATATTAATATTTCGTTCTTAAAACATTTATTTCAACTCAAAGGCTCTCAGGTAGAATACGAAGGGTTCTACATTTTCGCCAACTGAAGAATGTGAGATTCCTTTCCACAATCAAGGGTCCACTTGAAGAGTTGTTCTTCACATCGTAAACCCGCTACTTTATTGCTAAATTTGACAGCTCCTTTTTGAAATCATTTAAATGTTTGTAAATCACCTCGTAAATAATAATATTGGGCAACGCTAATTGGTGAATGCTTTTAAAAAATAGAAAAAATAAGGCTTGTAGTGTAGATCGTTGGTAGATAAGGAGGTATTCTCGTGTAAAAGTAAATGAATATAAGTGGAACATTGCACCATATTTTTGGTTCCCAAAAAACATGATCTTTTTAAGTCTAGTCTAGTGTAAGAAGTCGTCAAACGCAAGCCAATTTACCAATAAATATAAATCGATACTAGAAAGTTAAATGTTCGCCTAGGTGTATTCAAACAAAACTATTAGGCTTGAAACTGCGTTAAGCGGGCGCCCACGACGGGCACCCGTTGCATATCCACGCGCGTGGACACGCGGATGGGCTCTGTGGGAACGCGACAGTCTCCGTCGCGTGCACCAGTCGGAGACCTTATTTTATATTGGCGTAATTAACTGAACAAGCCCGTGCGTGTTACTGCTAAGGCCTGAAACTGCGTTAAGCGGACGCCTGCGAGCCCGCCTCCCCGCGGCGGAAGCCCGCGCGGGCATCCGCCGCGGGTCTCCGCAACGGAGCACTTTGTATAACCCTAGGGGAGGACACTGTACGCTGAAACGATGGCGATGAGCCTAGTTCGGCGGCACATATCCCAACGTTATAAAATTGACAACTAGCCAAATAAGCTTAAGAACCTTATTGAATAAATGTTTTTCTTTTTTTAGGGTTCCGAACCCAAAGGGTAAAACGGGACCCTATTGCTAAGACTCCGCTGTCCGTCCGTCTGTCTGTCCGTCTGTCACCAGGCTGTATGTCATGAACTGTGATAGTTAAACAGCTGAAATTTTCACATATGATGTATTTCTGTTGCCGCTAACAACAAATACTAAAAAACAGAATCAAATAAATATATAAACGGGCTCCCATACAACAGACATGATATTTTTGCCGTTTTTATAGATAATGGTACGGAACCCTTCGTGCGCGAGCCGACTCGCACTTGGCCGGTTTTTTTTAATATTTTGTAACATAATAATTTCTTTTTGTCATAAAACAGTTATGTATCAACTAGGAAGGTTACAGGAACAGTACCTAGATACCTACAGGTAAATCTAGTTTGGGACCAATTGACTATGTTTATGTAACCAATTATTTTTTCAATAAACGTTATTATTATTATAGATTATCCTGGAATTTAGGCCCTACCATCAGGCCCTCGACTTTGCGGAAATCGAATTCGCAAGCCGATCAGCCAACCTGTCCAACCGCTACGCCACAGAGGCTGTCATAAAATAGACGCTGCAGTATGTGTTTGAGATCAACTAGATGATTAATGTAAAAGTAAATTCATTTGGAAGTGATTACTGAACAAACATGGAGTGATCGATGGAGCGCTGACGCATCGCAGCGAAGAGTTCATGTGGGGAGGACTCCACGATAAATTTACAATAGTTGGGAGAGATATTACTATTTATTTATTTCAGGTAACTTAAGAAAACAGTAGTTACATAAGTGACTAAAGTAATTCCAGGCCTAGCGCACTCCGCACTGTAGGTACGAAGCTACAAGTACTTAGCCGGACACCGACGGTGGGTCGCGCGTCGTTACACGTGCCGCAGCAGAAGAGATAAGAGCTATGCGATAGAAAGAGAGGCGCTCTGTAGGTTAATATTACTGGTAGGTATGCAGCGCTACGCGAGCTGAATTAAATTTTATTGCGTCACAGCAAGAGTCGCTATTTGTTTAAATTTCTTTGCGGAGTGATGCTTCTGTCCCTTAGTCTCCCTTATTCTGTGGTAATTCTAAGACCCATAATACTTTATGACTAACATACATATTATCTTAAATATAAAATATAAAATTCCCGTGTCACAATGTTAGTTACCTTACTCCTCTGAAACGGCTTTACTAATTTTTACCAAATTTTATATGCATATACAGTAGGTCTGAGAATCGGCTACTATCTATTTTTCATACCCCTAAGTGATTTTTTTTTTAATTTATATGGCAAAACGTTTGCCGGGTCAGCTAGTAATATTGTAACTATTTTTATTAAGGTACTATACAACAGGGAGTTGTTTTTGCCTACATTCCCTGTACCGGCGGTAGACTTCCTGCAGGCCAGAAGTCCGGGGCGAGGAACATCTTCGCGTGTTCAGCTCGAACCTGGAGCGCGTAGGACTTGACGCACTTATATGAACGTCAGTTATTACAATGACTTTACCACCGTATCGGAAAAAGAACCACCACTCAGAAGATACGGCAAGAAACTGAGGGGCATTTTTTTAGAACTTTTGTTACAATATTTTATGTTTGTTTTTGACAATATTATGTTTCTTATGTGCCAGTGCGCTACTTGGCAGAAGCGGAATGTTCCATGCTTCTTTGTCTTCTATGTACCTAATTACTAACTGTATAGTATGCTTTTATGCTTTTTTCATTAGTATATTTTTCACACGCAACTTGAATCTACTTTCTGTGAGCTCCGTTATACATTTTGGAATTTTATTGTAAAAACGTAGTAATTTCACTGGCTTCAATACCTACCTACAAATGGGTATCTCAGAAGTTATATAGTTGATTGGTGCATGGTTACATGTCTTGCCATAACAAAAACCGTACTTCCTTGACATCCACACCACAATCTAGTTTTTTCAAATTTTTTAGTCTAAAACAAATAGGAAGTTCACCGGCTCCACACGTGCTGGACCAAACGTTTTTAGGGTTCCGTAGCCAAAGAGGAAAACGGGACCACTAGTTTACTAAGATTCCGCTGTCCGTCCGTCTGTCTGTCTATCTGTCTGTCCGTCCGTCTTTCACCAGGCTGTTTCATGAACCGTGATGCAGTCACGACAACGACACAGGCGGATAGGTAAAGTGTTTTTAGGGTTCCGTACCCAAAGGGTAAAACGGGGCCCTATTACTAAGGCTTCGTCTGTCTGTCCGTCTGTCACCAGGCTGTATCTCATGAACCGTGATAGTTAGACAGTTGACATTTTCACAGATGATGTATTTCTGTTGCCGCTTTAACAAAAAATAATAAAAACAGAATAAAATAAATATTTAAGGAGCTCTCATACAACAGACATGTTTTTTTTGCCGTTTTTATAGATAATGGTACGGAACCCTTCGTGCGCGAGTTCGACTCGCATTTGGCCGGTTTAATTTTTTTCGTTGTGCAACGAAGCAAAGAGGTCATGTTTCTTTTTTTTAGTGCCGATCTCACGCTGCTAGGGATAATGTGGCGCCAAATAGGTCAGGTCCAACAGGCCAGTACAAAAACTCAAAGTCAATAAAAAAAATATATCAATCCGATATTATGGGGGGAGACCTTTGCCCAGCAGTTGGACAGCAAGGGTTTAAAAAAAATAATAAATACGAAAGTTTGTATGTAGGTAAGTGTGTTTGATACGTCTTCTTCACGCTGTAACGACTGTTTGAAATTCGGGATGGAGATATGTAGCTCAACACACAGGCTGTTTTTTATCCCAGTAAACTCCGGGTGAAACCGCGGGGTGCAGCTAGTTGAGTTACAAAAAACAAAAAACTTTCGACTAATTTTTTTTTTTTACGCCTAATAGATCTATGTTTGGCCACTATCTCGCCTGATGTGAAGCGGTGATGTGGCCTAAGATGGAGCACATAGATCTAGAGAGAGACGGCAGTTGAGCGGCTGCTCAGACCCGTCTCCCCGATGGTTCACCGAACATCATCCCGAAACACGACTAGGTCGCTTAACGGCATGGCTTTGTTCGGTGGGTGGTATTACAACCACGGCCAGAGCCTACTACTCAAAAGCGCGTAAGCGGGTTTCATCACGATGTTTTCCTTCACCGTTTTAGAGAGAGCAAAATCTGCACTTTACTATAAGTCATTGGTGCAGGGCCGAGTCGGGATTCGAACCCTGGTGCGTCTGATCGAAAGGCGCATGAGTTCCTGCTGAGCCACACTCGCTCTTTGCTTGCACTTTGCTGACCAAATTGACCAATAAAGACTTCTAAATCAGAAATGGGTAAATAATTCTATATACCTACTACTATATTGTACCTACTAGCTATCTATAAGTAAGGTATCTTATGAAAATAAAATAAAATACGTTGGTAGAGTCATTGTAATAATTGACATTTATAAGTGCGTCTGGTGATGTCAAAAACTGAATGACTGAATGACTTTTGAACTTTGAACGTTGAAACACAGTCCAGGGAGGTTCCTTCCGCGAAGCAGGTTCATGCCCCCTTACCCATATGTCCTTCAAGCGCCAATCGTATACCGTGTTAAGCCCAAATTAAGGTCACTGCAACTAATGAGATACCTACAGTCTAATTATTGTTGATTCTGGCAAGAAATCGAATTAGTCTCATTAGTTTACACCAAAATATGAGAACTACAAATTGAGAAAACTTCCATGGGACAATATATGGCATCACAAGACATTGTCGCAGTGAATTTACCCTAATATAACTCAACACGATATACGATTGGCGTTTGAGGGACATATGGGTAGGGGCTGTAGTATTTTGAACCGTCTGCGTCTGTAGATTACATTCTAAAAGATAGTGACCAAAAAAGTGTCCTTTTACGGCTTACAAGTTGTAAAATTATTCTTAAAATTTTATGTTATCGCGAAGTGTAGTGCTAAAACTTTTACGATGTGCTACCGTAGGAATGTATGAAGATCATTTCGATTACAACAAACCATTTTTAACCGACTTCAAGGAGGAGGACGTTCTCTGTTCGATTGTATTTTTTTTTATGTTTGTTAGTCTCAGAACTCCGTCATATATGAACCGATTTGGAAAAATCTTTTTGCGTTGGGTTCAGTATAGCTACGAAGCGGTCCCATATAAAATTCATCGATATGCCTTGGACTCCAAGTTTTGTTAATAAATATGGGTTTTATACAATCATTTTTACATTTGAGAAAATTTAACCTGCTGCAAAGCAAAAAGAAATCGATTTTTCTATTACAAAACTTCATGAAATTGATGTTATGATACCTATGAGAGAGGACAGCTATCATGATGATAGATCATGCTGCAGGTTTGTTTTTCTTTTGATATTGATTTGATACGTCAAGTTTGTCGCGGCAATGAAATTAAGCTTGCTGCAGGTTTTTTCTTTTATATTGATTTGATACGTCAAGTTTGTCGCGGCAATGAAATTAAGCTTGCTGCAGTTTTTTTTTCTTTTATATTGATGTGATACGTCAAGTTTGTCGCGGCGATGAAATTAAGCTTGCTGCAGTTTTTTTCTTTTATATTGATTTGTAACGTCAAGTTTGTCGCGGCAATGAAATTAAGCTTGCTGCAGTTTTTTTTCTTTTATATTGATTTGATACGTCAAGTTTGTCGCGGCAATGAAATTAAGCTTGCTGCAGTTTTTTTTTTCTTTTATATTGATTTGATACGTGAAGTTTGTCGCGGCAATGAAATTAAGCTTGCTGCAGTTTTTTTTTCTTTTATATTGATTTGATACGTCAAGTTTGTCGCGGCAATGAAATTAAGCTTGCTGCAGTTTTTTTTCTTTTATATTGATTTGATACGTCAAGTTTGTCGCGGCAATGAAATTAAGCTTGCTGCAGTTTTTTTCTTTTATATTGATTTGATACGTCAAGTTTGTCGCGGCAATGAAATTAAGCTTGCTGCAGTTTTTTTTTCTTTTATATTGATGTGATACGTCAAGTTTGTCGCGGCGATGAAATTAAGCTTGCTGCAGTTTTTTTCTTTTATATTGATTTGTAACGTCAAGTTTGTCGCGGCAATGAAATTAAGCTTGCTGCAGTTTTTTTCTTTTATATTGATTTGATACGTCAAGTTTGTCGCGGCAATGAAATTAAGCTTGCTGCAGTTTTTTTTTCTTTTATATTGATTTGATACGTGAAGTTTGTCGCGGCAATGAAATTAAGCTTGCTGCAGTTTTTTTTTCTTTTATATTGATTTGATACGTCAAGTTTGTCGCGGCGATGAAATTAAGCTTGCTGCAGTTTTTTTTCTTTTATATTGATTTGATACGTCAAGTTTGTCGCGGCAGTGAAATTAAGCTTGCTGCAGATTTTTTCTTTTATATTGATTTGATACGTCAAGTTTGTCGCGGCAATGAAATTAAGCTTGCTGCAGTTTTTTTTCTTTTATATTGATGTGATACGTCAAGTTTGTCGCGGCGATGAAATTAAGCTTGCTGCAGTTTTTTTCTTTTATATTGATTTGTAACGTCAAGTTTGTCGCGGCAATGAAATTAAGCTTGCTGCAGTTTTTTTCTTTTATATTGATTTGATACGTCAAGTTTGTCGCGGCAATGAAATTAAGCTTGCTGCAGTTTTTTTTTCTTTTATATTGATGTGATACGTCAAGTTTGTCGCGGCGATGAAATTAAGCTTGCTGCAGTTTTTTTCTTTTATATTGATTTGTAACGTCAAGTTTGTCGCGGCAATGAAATTAAGCTTGCTGCAGTTTTTTTTCTTTCATATTGATGTGATACGTCAAGTTTGTCGCGGCAATGAAATTAAGCTTGCTGCAGTTTATTTTCTTTTATATTGATTTGATACGTCAAGTTTGTCGCGGCAATGAAATTAAGCTTGCTGAAAGCTTGTTTTTCCTTTGATATGTTTTAGCCCATTTGGTTAGACATAGGTAACATAGTCATAATACTCTATATCTAAGAGAACTCCCTTGTCTCAGCACAGAATCGGATTGACGAAGAAAACACGTATACTACGTTTTATCAAACAAAAAAACCGTCTTCATTGTATCTTCGAAGTCCAAGGTCAAATATCGATGAAATTTATATGGGACCACTTCGAAGCTATACTGAATCCAACGCAAAAAGAATTTCAAATCGGTTCATAAATGACGAAGTTCTAAGGTAACAAACATAAAAAAAAAAAAATACAATCGAATACAGAACCTTCTTCTTTTTTGAAGTCGGTTAAAAATACCTTAGCTCAAGTGTTCCCAAAGTAAACTACGCTCCCACCATTTTTTTATAAACCCAGCAATCACATTTATTAATATTGACCTCCATTTCTTTACCTCTCAAGTTTAAACAAGTATTTCCGAGGCGGCTTATTGCCCCGAAGCGATGACAACTTGGCGTTAAATACAAACATATTTCTTCAGCACTTCCCAATATAAACAATGAACGGCCTCGCCGTAGATTGAAGTTTTTATAACACGTTAGGAATTTATACATAAATAAATTTTAACCGTAACCGTACACTGAAACCTATTTGCTCATGTGACAGTTCTCTTCCCTCAAGGGTTTGCTGGAAGAAAACTCTTTTTAGGGTTAAGCTCGCCTTTGTACACATATTTTATAAATCATCGATGTAAAAATTTTAGTGTACAATAAAGAATATAAGAAAAATTCTAAATAATAAATAAATACACCCAATGATCACAAACACAGATCCTGGCATCAACTAGGATTCTCTGTATCCAAGGGAACCAGGAACTACGAGGACCATGGTCCCACAACAACCAGACACGAAATAAATGCTTGCGCATTTTTTTTTCTTCTCACAAATATTTGTCCCGTCGCGGGAATCGAACCTGCAACCTCAATGGAGTATGTGATTAACCAATAGTTTATTAGCAAACGCAGATGTAAGCGACTTCAGGTATATTATCATTGCTATTTTGAGAGCTACAATCCTAAAATTTCATTATAAAGTATGATATTCAAATGGCTGACTATCAAAGAAAATCATAATAGTTACCCTTCTGTAAGTGTTTTTATAAATAGTTTTTATATTTATTGTACCTACTTACATAACATTTGTATATAATTGTACATTTATTAAAACCTTTTCTTCTACGTGATAGAAAATCTAAACCACTTTCAGACATCAAACCCGACAAAAAACACAAAAGAAACAAACCAATTACAAAGTAATTAGTCGATCCAAAAGGGCATCACTTAACGCAATGAAATCATCCGCTTCGTTTACGCATGGTAGTAAACAATCTGGTGCAAGACAAGGACAGGGCCATACAAAACTCATCCGTACCAAAGCGAGATAGAGAGTTTAGTTAAGCTCCGCCCACTAAACACCACGCGTCGAGGATTGGCTTCATGCCGCAATCTATTATCCATCAGTCTTCCAACGCCAGCCTCTTAAACAACAACCTAATTAACTCAGTACGAAGGTAAAAATAATGAACTAAGTGAAAGTGACAGTGAAAATGGAAAACTACGAACAACACAACGAAGTTTCCACGTCGTTCAACAACAACAACTTGAAACACAACTACAACGAGTGCAAAAACGAGTTCTACTTTGAAGAGAAACATAAAGAAAGTTACATTCATAAAAATTACCGATTGAAACTGGAGGAGGGATTAAACTCAAATTTGACAACGCCGTTTTCAGTTAAAGACATTTTGAATATAAACCAGACGAATTTTTACGAACGACCCGATGTTTGGAAATGCAATGAGAGAGAACCCTACGAGTACGACCCAGTTTACCATCAAACCCAAGGGTATTGTCCTTCGGAGTACTTTGGACAAGTCTACCCTAACATACCTGTGCATCCGAACCTAGAATATTGGAACCAAGAAGTGTACCATGATCACAAAACGGAATATTACAACTACAACTCATATTGCCACAACCTGTACCATCAGAACTATGATCAGTATGCGGAAGTGCCTCCTTATCACCCTGTTCCACCAGACCTGCCTCCGAAACAGGACGTGGAAAGAGAACCTGCCAATGTTAATATTTCACCTGTTGAAGAACTGAAAAGGAATGTTATTGATAAAAGAGACGAATATGTTTTGCCTGATGCGGCCGAAAAGGACCTTGCGCTGAGGAAAAGCAATAGTAAGTTTTTATAGCTTTTTTGTATAGAATTATGTCTGAATTAGAATAAAATATTATCAGGGATTATCTGATCGTTATCATCAATGTATGATACCAAAACCCGTCGTTTATGATTTCTATTTAGTTATGTACCATTTTGCGAACTCTGCATTACGAACTGTCATGAAAATGTCAAATAAATTTTAATTCTTTGTTCCTAATGTCTGTTTTCCTTTGTTTGCAGAAATCCTCACGCCCGTCGGAAAACCAGATAAGAAGGACAAGACCATCAAAAGAAAACCTCGGATCCTCTTCTCACAAAACCAAGTCCACGCCCTAGAAGTCAGGTTCAGAAGCCAGCGGTACCTCACAGCTCCTGAAAGAGAACAGCTAGCGAGAACCCTGAACCTATCACCAACACAAGTCAAGATCTGGTTCCAAAACCGAAGATACAAAAACAAAAGGAACAAAGCGCCAGAAGTGTCCACTTCAACAGACGCTAAGCCTAGCAAAAGCGTAACCGGAAGAAAGCTCTACAAGCCGGAAAATAAAGACGACATCAGCTTGCCAACAGTTTCAAGTTATGGCGGTTTCAAACTAGTAAAAAGTACTGAGGAGAAAAGTGCACAAGATGCTGAAAATTTGACACCAACGATAGGTTTTGAAGACAGTTTATCGTACGATAGTAACGCAGTAGAAAAATATTACCCTAAACCTATGGATCTAGATAGTACTATAGGTACTTCCTCTGATATTCAGGACCTGTACTCTGAAAATGTTATGACTGATGATCGTAAAAATATGTATTATGACACTGAAAGTAAGAATTATCCATTGAGCTATGTTTGTTGATATTTTATGAAACCATATTATTTAGACTGATCAAAAGTATTATAGTTTAGTTCTATTTTGTTATTTGTATCGTTCATTGTTTAGTTTTAAATCTGTACAAGCTTGTGCAATGCCATTAAATACAGCTAATGTATGCCAAAGTATTACATAAATAGATTTTAATACTGTTTGTAAATAAATAAAAAATCTACATATTATTTCGTTTCATTGTTTTAGTTGAACCTTTTGATTAGAGCTTTCAGATTATTTTCAGTTTTTCTGAAAAGATATTTTTTAATAAATACTTAACCTTATTTGGTTTACTTTTTAATTCAGACCACTATAGAATTTAAAATAGATATAAAAGTTCATAGCTACGTAGTATCAGTATCTCTGATTCTGCTATTTTATTATTCAACCAGATTATTTCCTATACGAGTCAAATACAGATTATACATTTTAGGCAAAAAAATCCTACATAATACAATACAATATTTCTTTAATGTACACCAAACAAGAAATTAACAACCTACAGGAAAGACTCCTTATAAACTTTAGTACAACGGGCGGAATTATATGATTTGTCTAACCAAAACTCCGTGGTAAAAGCCTAAGGAGTTCTGTTTGGACATTTTTAGGTTTTCACTTGTTTATCATGTTTCGATAAGCGCTGTTCATAATCATGGGTGCTTCTGCTTAGTGTCCGTGAGATCCTAAGGTCGTTTACTTAGGTAGTACCTACCTACTATTACGCTATTTCAGAAAACAGCTAAGAACTTTTTTCATAAGATGCATGGCTCTTCTCTCAATATTTAACAAAAAATCTTTTCAATTTGTAGAGATCGCTTTTATCTGAATTGCTACCATACCGATGCACCGCTACGGACGTTTAGACGAGCGTTTAGAACGCTAGCGTTTTTACACCCGTAGGTATAAATATATTTAAAAAACACTGCGAACCTAGATGACCCTTATTCAGGAACAACACTTTCTGAAACATTTGGCTAATTAAGGTACAGCAACCAATCAGAACTCTACCACAGAATAAATAAAAGTATTACGGAACTCTACATTTGCACGCGTGCGTTTTAGTTTGCAGTCTGTTTCGACATTTTTTTTATTTGTCATGTTTCGACAAGTGTTGATCATAATTATGGGTGTGTTGTCTCCGCGAAAGCTGTTTTGTAGAAAAAAATCCTAAAAATTTAATAGATTTCACTTTTTGTATAAAAACAAAGAAAGAAAGTAATAAAAATATTTATTCTAATAAAACTGTACACAACAACACAGGCACACGGGCCCTTCAACAAATAACAATGTAAACAGTATTAATATAAATACTAACTAAGTATGTCATAGTTTTTATTTGGCTCTTCTCACAGAGTTGAGAAACGCAAATTTTTTTTTGTAATTTTTAGAAATAAGTCGGTACTTATGAAAAAAAAAAATGAAATGTTGTATGTATCTAATTTAGGTCCTGGAAAAGGTCATAGGCAACTTTTATCCCCGGAAACCGCGCACGAACCCGCAGGGCGCAGCTAGTATTAATATCTAGAAGAAAGATAGCATTACGAATTGTGTGTTACATAAATAGGTAAGATAGCTACACTATCGCATTAGGTGTAGCTGTAATGATAGCTGTAAGAAGAAATAAATAAAAAAATCGTTATCTCAAAATTCCAAAGCGGTAAAAAAACCGCCCGTCCACACACTCCCTGCCGAACAGGCGCCGGCGCCACGAGATAACACAATATCTACCCCATAACACGTGTCGATCCATCCAAGGGGATGGGACCTGCCCTCTTCCACCCTCTATGGGAAAAACCACCACCTGTCAAAGTTCTAAAACCAATAAAAATTAAGTAGAAATCGATAAGCTGTCTGAAAACATTAAAAACTCATTAACTTACTAAAAAAGTATAAAATCTGGACTGTTTTACAGTAAATTGGCAGTAAAATGAGTTATTTGTGGACGGTTCTTTTGTTTCGTTTTATTATGATAGTTTAACAGATCGTAGGGTTTTAGGGACGTAGATGTCTCTCATTATTTAGATAGTTATCTCATCATCAGCCCATCACGTTCCCACTGCTGGGACACGGGCCTTCTCTCATAGAGAGAGTATGGGTCATAATCCACCATGCTGGCCTACTGCTGGTTGGTGGACGTCACATGTCCTTGAATTTTTGTGATAAATTCTTAGATATGCTGGATTCCTTTACCGTTTTTAGAGCTAGTGTTAAATCCGCACAAAAATTAAGAAAGCCAGCGGGATTCGAACTCGAAAGTAGCACGTTCTCCCACTAAGCCACACTCGCCCTAGACGTCATCTTATTTAATTGAAAGCTACGAAAATTCTCATTATGAATATTTATAAAAAAAATACTAATAAATAATCAACCATAAAAAAAAAAATACTAATGACTTTAAAATGCCAATAATTGCGTCCTTCTCTCTTCTAATGTTGCTGTGCACGACGGGGTCCATAAAGATAGTACGTTTACCAAATTACACCTTGTACTACCTACATATGGAAGCAATAAAGAATCTGAATCTGAATCCGAATCTAGACAAGATTGTTCTATATATCCTACTTAATATTATAAACGCGAAAGTTTGTAAGAATGGATGTACCTTCGTTACTCTTTCACTCAAAAACTGCTGAATGGATTTTGATGAAATTTAGTATGGAGATAGCTTATACCCTGGATTAACACATAGGCTTTTTATCCCGGGAAACTGCGGGTGAAACCGCAGGGCGCAGTTAGTATTTTAATAACCTCAATTTAGAGCGAGTGTGGCTCAACGGTAACTCATGCGCCTTTCGATCAGACGGACCTGGGTTCGAATCCCGACTCGGCCCTGCACCAATGACTTATAGTTAAGTGCAGATTTTGCACGCTCGCTCTAAAACGGTGAAGGAAAACATCGTGATGAAACCCGCTTACGCGCTTTGGAGTGGTAGGCTCTGGCCGTGGTTGTAATACCACCCACCGAACAAAGCCATGCCGTCAAGCGACCTAGTCGTGTTTCGGGATGATGTTCGGTGAACCATCGGGGAGACGGGTCTGAGCAGCCGCTCTATTGCCGTCTCTCTCTAGATCTATGTGCTCCATCTTAGGCCACATCATCGCTTCACATCAGGCGAGATAGTGGCCAAACATAGATCTATTAAGTGTAAAAAAAAAAGAAATATACGACACATACAGGGTTCAAATCGGTGACCGGCGAGTGCGTTACTTCAGTTTTGTTCTACTATAGAATTATAATAAATTTAACTCATCATCAAAATCCCAAGAAAAAATCTTATTCACTCCATGACTAACAAGTCTCTACACTGATTTATCAAATAACTTTATTATACACTATACGTTTTAACCCTGGCTCTGCCCGCACATCATCTCGGCAATTAGTCGGGCGCGGGTGAAACAGAATGGGAACATTAAACTGTGCACATGTACTGCGCTGATAACGCTGAGAAAGATCGCGCGGTACACTGCGGGACAAGAAAAAAGACATTCGAAAAATAATAGCCGCCATAACATTGATTTTGATGTTGTACGAAGTAAACTCATCCATGTCGTTTTATTTACAGAACCAATTAACAATTATGTACAAACATATAGAATGATAAAAACTGAACTAACCTACAACGAAGTAAATACATTGTAACTTAGTGCCGACGCGCGAAAACCGCGTGCGCCGGTGTCTGTATCTATCATATTTTATTAGTAAATAAATCAGTTCGCTTTTGACGATGAAGTCGGATGGTTTTATTTACGCCGTCTATAACATTACTTTCTCCGGTTATCATTTCAACTGTAAGGGCTTATGCAACCCATACAGATGTCGTAATGCCAAACTAGAATAAGATTTTTGTTCAAAAATATATTTTCAAGACAAGCTTTTAACAAACTCTCTCTCAAATCAAATCAAATTAAAATGAGCCTAAACACTAGTAGTTTACGATTATCCGTCAAGGAGTTCCATTGCCTACCTTCCGCCTCTATCATCAGATCAGCTGGCTGTCACCATAATATTTCATTGTCATCGACTTTTGTCAGACTTGACAAGTACCTATGCAAAATTTCAACTTCGTAGGATATGAGGAAGTGGTTCTGATTCAGCTTGCAACATTCCACCGCATGCATGATAGGTACTGTTCATTTCAAACACGATGTAAACATTTTAGTATTTATACCTAGTTACATAAATAAATTGAATTATAGTATAAAAGTTTTCGTGAGTTTGATACATTATAAATATTAAAAAACGGCTAGGCCTCACGTAGTTTCACGTAGTAGATCTCGCAGCGTAAATTCGCTCTTGATGAAGAGCATCGGACATGCTCAAAACCTAGATCGACTAATTGGACAAACTACGTGAGTCCTAGCCCTTTTATAATATCTTAAAATTGAATTATATTATTATTATTATTATTATTATTAAACTCTTTATTTCAGGCAATATTAAAGTACAACAAAGTAAAATTAACAGAGGCCCATAGAAAATATACCTTACAGACTAACATACATACAAAAATATAAAATTACATTAAATAAACCACACACTACTTCACAGGGTTCAAAAATTTCGCTCCTTCCCTGTATCTCCGGTATACTACTCCTACAGGCCAGAAGTCAGAATTCAGGAACAGTCCCTTATGCACCGCTGGAACTTGGAGCCTATAGGACTTAAATTCAGTGGTCCTAGTCGACTCCAGCCTCGACAGTCGCATTGCTATCTGTCCCTGGATCCGTCCATGAAGCATTATAATAGGTGAAGGGTGAAGAATTATAATAGGTGTATAGTTTTGTTGTCCTGTAGTGTACACTGACGCTGGAACGGGAGTCCGGCGTCCAAATAAAAGCTAACGAGCGCACTGTACGGAGCTTAGTAATGGAGGGCGCCCGCACGCGAAACTGGATCGAGAGCTTTACCTTCAAGGTGTGAATTATACAAGCTTGTACTACATTCTCGTACATTAAGAAAGATAGAAATTAAGAAGATTGTTTTTTTATCGCTTATTTATTTATTTCAGGCAATATTACAGTACAACAAAGTAAAATTAACAAAGGGCCCGTAGAATATGCCATCATCTGTGTTTCCTATTAAACACAACCTGGGTGTGTTCAAATCAAGAGTGAATAGATAGATACTTACTAGACCACATCGTCGCTACTCTCTTCCCATCAGGTGAGATCGTAGTCAAAAGTTCTATCGTGGTAAGGAACATCTTCGCGTGTTTATACGAGTAGATCTACTAGTCGATACATATCAAGTGGTAACAAACATCCACATACACTTTCACATTTTATAATATTAATAGAATGGGATGTTGACCTAATGGACAGTAGTGGAACGACGTGATGCTAAACGACGATGTGGCTAAAGAAGGAACACACTCTGTGGTCTACACCACAACCACACCACTCTGTGGTTGGTTAGGTTGGCTCAAATCTTATACAAATCGGAGGTTGCGCGTTTGCAGCGATACACTGACTCTCCTGTATGTGCGGATTTAACACTCGTTCTAAAAACGGTGAAGGAGTGAGGAAACCGGCATGTCTAAGAAATAATCACACATTAAAGGTCATAATAACCATCCACCAACCCGCTCTGGGCCAGCGTGGTGGATTATGGCCCATACACTCTGTATGAGAGAAGGGCCGTGTCTGTGATAGGCTGAAGATGATGACAATACAATACAATACAATAATGCTTTATTGAATACCAAACACACAGGAAAAACAATAGTTAACAAAGTTAATAAACAGTGCCGTACAATGGGCGGCCTTATCGCTATATGACAATATTATATTTCACTAGCTGCGCCCCGCGGTTCCACCCGCGGTTTCCTGGAATAAAAAGTAGCCTATGTGTAACACTAATATAATGGGGGATCGGACAACTTTTCAGAAAGTGTTTAAAATTAGCTATATTGTATATACATAGCCATGAAACGAGCGAGTGTGGCTCAGTGAGCGAGTGTGGCTCAGTGGGAGCAAGTGCGATTTTCGATCCAACGCACCCGAGTTCGAATCCCGCTTGCCCCGCACCACTGACTTTCTGCGGATTTAACACTCGCTCTAGAAACGGTGAAGGAAACATCGTGAGGAAACCGGCATGTCCAAGAATTTTTCACAAAAAGTCAAGGACGTGTGACATCCACCAACCCGCACTGGGCCAGCGTGGTGGATTATGGCCCATCCTCGAGAAGGCCCGTGTCCCAGCAGTGGGAACGTGATGGGCTGATGATGATGATGATGATAGCTATGAAAAATAATGTTTTAATTAAATAAAGTCCTAAAACTACCTTAAATTATTTTTAAATGTGTGTATGTTTCAAATATTGCCGCGCAAAAGGTCACCTCACACGTATGACGTCACACGCTGGCCAACGAAATGACAAGCTCTACGAAAGCAAACTTGCAAAGTGATTTATACATTTTTGTGAAGTTTAGAGTCTTTAGGGTCGTCATGGCATGAAAAACATATCGTTTTGATATAGATAAAAAACAAAAATATAAAATAAACACAAGCTTCGCACTCGGTATTTACTTTGAAATGACGTCAAACACTGTGTTGGTGTTCCGGAGCAGATAAAAAATGTCAGAATTATTAGATTTTATTTATTGATTTAAAAATATAAATTATTATTATTTCTCAAGAATATTGATTGAATGATCTTTCGAATTCGACAAACATTCATTCTAACTACATTTTAGATTTTTTTCGATTACTGTCCGATTCCCTATTCCAAGACCTAAAGTACCTACATACCAAATTTCATCAAAATCCGTTCGGTAGTTTTTGTGTGAAAGAGTAACAAACATACATACATCGTCGACCGCGTCGTCACTTTCCATCAGGTGAGACTGCGGTCAAATGCTAGCCTTTACATTCTTACAAACTTTCGCGTTTATAATACGAGTAGGATAGGATTGGTCGCGTCAGTGTCACCAGCGGCGCTGCCGTCGGGTGGCGTGGCATCGGTCTATCGGGCCAGATCACCTCCCATCCTTCGATAACCTTAAAAGCCACCGGTATTAATACATCAAACACCCACGTGCGTGTACATCACCCATATTGAATTTATTAGTTTTTGATTTGATCTTGCGCGCTATGTTTTTGTTTGGGGAACACTATAGTTGAAGGCCGACAGTAAATTGAAGTGCGGGTGTGGCTCAGTGGGAGCACGTGTGAATTTCGATCCGACGCACCTGAGTTCGAATCCCGCTAGGAGCGCCACTTTGAATTTATTTAGTTATGTGCGGATTTAACACTCGCAAAACTCTCACAAACTCTAAAAACGGTAAAGGAAAACATCGTGAGGAAACCGGCATGTCTAAGAATCAAAGACATGTGACATCCACCAACCCCCACTGGACCAACGTGGTGGATTAGGGCCCATACTTTCCCTATGAGAGAAGGTCCGCAGCAGTGGGGTGATGATGGGCTGATGATGATGATTAAATTGGCTCCCAAAAGGGTCATAGTTTCATTGCAATAAGTGCCTATAATAACGCCAAAAAGAGATGCACAAATGTTACAGCCCGTAAAGTGAAACAACAATAGCGATGTCTGGGCAATATCTTCATCGGCATCGGGAGATCGAATTCGCATCGAGAAGGAGGTGATGGCTGGTCCACAAGTCCACGAGTAATAGTAATATTTTGAGACATTTTAAAATAGTTGATAAAATAAACATCTCCACAGTTTGTTGGTGAGTCGAGATACGTTTTTTTTCTATTCACAAACATTTGTCCCGTCGCGGCTTCGAACCCGTTACCTCGGTGGTGTCTGAGATTTGAGCCAACCTGCCCAACCACTACGCCACAGAGATTGAGCTCAACAGACATTGTGATTAAAAAACAAACTGCTTCAAATCTAAAACATTCGAACAATCTTCTTCTTAGCGAGTCGATCCTTCGGCTTTATATTTTTTAAAGTCAAAGTCAAAGTCAAAATATCATTTATTAAATAGGCACAAAACAAAGTCAAAGTCAAAATAACCATTTATTAAATAGGCACAAAAGTGCACTTTTAAAGGTCATAAACACATGATACAAATAAAATATGTTAAAAATTGTAACTTATGTTAACATGACTTTGAAAAAAAGGTATGTTTACCCTTTTCTTTCCTATACTCAAATTTAAGTCTGAGTGCTGAAAAAAAATGCGAAAACTGACTACCAGTGCTTCGGAAATACGATATAGAAGATAGCACCAAGAAACTCTGCGGGGGCTCAACTCTGTCTTTTTTTCAGCTCTTTTAAGATGTCTCGAAAATAACAATGAACAATTATGTATAAATTAGAATTAACAGAATGTAAAACAAGAAACTTTTGGACCAGTACTCCGCCACAAGCACAGCATTGTCCGTGGCATTGTACAGGTCCTCGCGTGTGCAGGTTTTATTTCATTAACGGACCTATCAAAAATTAATAGCGCAAATATAAAGTTCTAGTAAAATCTAAATATTAAAGAAATAATTAACAACCTTAAAATGGAACAACCTGTACCTATACCTCTGTATTCTGTGCCTATACTTAATGTCATTTCGTCCTTGTCACTCCTGAGAGTGACAAGGACGGAAATAAAGTCATCAAGATTACATTGGAGCGGTCCCGAGCGCAGCTATTGTTATGATTTTTATACATATTATAGTCAATACTACCTACTATTTTAAAATGTTACTATTTTAGAAGTAAGAAATAGAAGAGGAATGCGACACCCAAGACAAACCTGTTTAAGGTTTATAAGGTGTTAGATATTTATGAAAAGTTGTAAAATTTAAAAAAAACAAATAAAAAACAAAAAAAAAAGGTGGCGGGACACGCAGGGCAAGACAAAAGGTATGCCATAGTCTGGGGAGAAACACCGAACTCGCATGCACTATCCGAGCTGTAGCCCCTGCACTTGTTTTCCTTGCTACGGCCAACTTGGGTCCGGGGTCTGTTTAAAGACTTTCATGTCGGCCAAGGCAGATTGTGTCCAGGGGGGAGATTTTCAGAAAGTGCAATAGGTGATGCTGTATGGTATCTCTCTTGCCAGAGACTTAGTCGTGCCTTGGAGGCATCTTCATCTATTGGCAACGGAAGATTTCGAACAATAATTATTATGTGTTCATATATTAATTTATTTTTATTTAAATATATAATAAACTAGTATTTCGCCGCGTGCGCGAGCTGCTAAAGCAGCTCGCGTGGGGGGGTGGCTGCTGTTTTTTTTTAAAAGCTTCCTATCGATTACGGTTCTTAAGTTTTGTTTACCCTTTTTGTTTTGAAATCAAACTTTTGTATGGCGGCCATATTGAAAAAAAGCTGGATTTCAAGTGATTGTGTGGCGTGCGCGAGCTGCTAAAGCAGCTCGCGTGGTGGGGTTTTGCTTTTTTTTATAAAAGCTCCCTATCGATTACGGTTCTAAAGTTATTTAAATTCAGTTTTCGAAAAAAAGACTTTTGTATGGCGGCCATCTTGAAAAATTGCGGAATCCAAGTGATTTTGTGGCGTGCGCGAGCTGCTAAAGCAGCTCGCGTGGGGGGGTGTTGCTTTTTTTTTATAGACGCTTCCTATCGACTACGGTTCAAAAGTTTTGTTTGGCTTATTTTTCCGGAAAAAAACTTTTGTATGGCAGCCATCTTGAAAAATGGCGGAATCCAAAATTTTTTTTCATAATTGTAATCTTCGACCCAGAAAACCTTCCGATGCAAAATTTCAGTCGGATCGGAGCAACTTTCAAAATGGCCGCCATTTTTATTTCTTTTTTTTTAATTTTTCCAACTTTTCCAAATTTCCGCCATCGTCCTCTATGACATTTGGTCGAGCACTCTATATCTATCTCTTACCGTTTAAAAGTTATTAACATTTTTATTTTGTATGGCGGCCATGTTTTTTTGTATGGCGGCCATCTTTTTTTTCAAATTTTCAAAAATGGCCCAGGTTTTGGGGCATATTTAGTTCAAGCGGTACCCCCATCCGATTTATAGTTTCCGAGATCCCTTGAGCAGTTCCATCTCGGAGACACCTTTCCATGGATTTCGGATTTTTCTGGTTGGTTTCAAAACATCCTCTATCCAACAGTACCAAACACTACCCCCCACCATAACGGCAAGTGGGAGATCAATTCTGTCAATATGTCAGTCAGTGAGTGGTCTTTTAATTTTATATAATATAAATAAAATAATAAATACGTCCTGCTATCACATGCGAAGATCCTGGCCCCTAACTAGGATTCCCTGTATATAGGGAACCAGGAACTACGACGAACATAGCTCCACAAGACCCAGGCTTGCGCTCTTTTTGTATTAAGTTTTTTCTTAATTATATTAAGTTTGATTTAGGAATAAGCGATTGTTTCTTTTTTGTTGAGTAAGAATAAGTGCACCTCCTTACAGTAAGCGTCATAACCAACTTTTTTATCTGTCTCTGATTTGCTTTTTTTTTTCTAGATGGCGCCAGTGCGCCTCCACCGAACGTGCAAGCAATAACTCAGTGACACAGATGGTGTCAGGGGTCAGAGTGACCTCCGGTGCCCCCCGCCGGGTCTTTTTAGCTTGGACCTTGTTTGGGTTAAGTTTTTGTAAGGTTAGAAAATGGATTTTAAATTGCTCCTGTTTGTGGGAGAAGTGAATTGATGCGTGAATATTTGTTATGTAATATTTTTTGTACTAGCAATTTAGAAGCAGGTAGAAAGCCTAGAAAAAATTATCACTACATAATTGTTTTATATAAAAATTGGCGACGAGTCCCGGCTTCGCACGGATGCAATTATTACTTCAATATGGTGTAATGTTTTGACAATTTGATTACAAAAAATTAAATTTAGCCAACAACATTTTTTTTTATATATTCCTTTCGTAAAAATATCTCTTACTGACAGTGAAAATCGTATAATAATCTGTTGCGTCGTTTATAGAAAGAAATCGGAGAAACAGACATGAGGACGCGGATAGTGACATAAGTTTCATACCATGTAGAGATGTAGTCCCAAAAGAGAGTTCGTTAAGAACACAAATACCTAAGTAGGTACCTATTTATATTCCTAGTATTCCTTCTGAAGTGCAATAAAGTGTTTTCTATTCTATTCTACCTACTTAAGTACTCAGGCTATCCTACTTCGATTAAACGTACTAGAAACATAGCTGTAGCCAGTACATTTACCTATGTCGTTATGGAAATTAGATTCAATATCAAAAGATATAATTCTAAAAACTACATTTATTTACAAATAATCATTCAGTAATGTCTGTGAATGTTAAATGTTATGAAAATATTAAAATTTATCTAAACAGACCACCTTCCATTTTTTCTTTCTTTTTTTTTCTATCTAGGGCGGCACAGGGCGTGCTGACAAAATGCCAATGTAATTTATTGGGTCGCAGGCGCCACTCCGCGACCGCGACCGATCCGCCATTTTTTGTTACCGGCAACAGTCTTGGCGATGGATGCAGTCGCACCCGACGACGACACAGGCGGATAGGTAAGGCCTGTTTTTAGGGTTCCGTATCCAAAGGGTAAAACGGGGCCCTATTACTAAGACTCCGTCTGTCTGTCCGTCTGTCACCAGGCTGTATCTCATGAACCGTGATAGTTAGACAGTTGAAATTTTCACAGATGATGTATTTCTGTTGCCGCTATAACAAATAAAAAACAGAATAAAACAAATATTTAAGGGGGCATACAACAAACATGATTTTATTGCCGTTTTTATAGACAATGGTACGGAACCCTTCGTGCGCGAGTCGGTCTCGCACTAGGCGGGTTTTTAACATTCTTAGGTGATGGTACCGTTATGTTTGGAAAAAGTTTGAATAGAATAAGAGAAGGGAAATATAGATAAAATAAATCCTACACGATTTTAGACAAGGCGCATTAAGAATAAGCCTGTATTCGGTATCTGTAGAGTATACTGTTGGTAGGTTTCTCGCATGCGAGAGGCTGTCTGAGTGGGTACTACAGCTTTTCCGGTAATTCAGCCGCCAAGCAGTAGTGCGCAAACATTGTGTTCCGGTTTGAAGGGCATTGTAGCCAGCGAAATTACTGGGCATTATGAGACTTAACAGCCAATTGTCTCAGGATGACGAGCTTAGAGCATTGCCGGGCACGATTTTGTGAAACAAATATCTGGGTGGTGCTGTTACTGTTATGGCAGGCGTATTGCTTACCATCAGGCGAACGACCAGCTCGTCTCGTCATTTAGTTACATTACCCTAGCAACGCCATGCCGTCAAGCGACTTAGTCGTGTTTTGGGATGATGTTCGGTGAACCATCGGGGAGATGGGTCTGAGCAGCCGCTCAACTGCCGTCTCTCTCTAGATCTATGTGCTTCATCTTAAGCCACATCATCGCTTCACATCAGGCGAGATAGTGGCCAACCATAGATCTATTAAGCGTAAAAAAAAAACCTCAAATTAGTAGAAGTAATCGTTTTATGACACGCTATTTCCACTTCTGTGTTACTGAGGTAAATAATACTAAGTCGATTTTGCTTTAAGGCAAAATGTTTGTGCTCAGAAAAAAGCGCAAGTCGGTACTCTATAGATTTGTTTCGCTGGATGTTGTAGGATCATGATCCTCGTAATTCTTGCTTCCCTAGTACAGGTATACAATCTTAGGGGCTAGGGATGCAGGAAGGATCTACGGTAGGAAGGATCTATCTAGCACTGCACAATAGCAGTGCTACCCAGAACTTTTTAACACCATAAAAAGTACTGCGTAGGGCTGCATTGCGCACGTCACCCCGGAGACATCAGCTGATATTAAGTCTCATATATGCCCAGTAATTTCGCTGGCTACAATGCTCTTCAAACCGGAACACAGTAAAGCTTGCGCACTACTGCTTGGCGGCAGAATAACTGGCAAAGTTGTGGTGCCTAGGTACCCAGATAGCCTTCCGAATACGAGAGACCTACCACGAGTAAATGTATATAAATATATTTATCTTACATATTAAAATATATTCCTCAAGCCGGCCACAGCACAAGGTTTCAGACCCATTTTGTGTCCCATCATTTTAATTGAGTAAAACACACATCTCACCCTCCGTTCCACGCGTGATAAATCTGTGCGTATTGGAACAGAGGGCGATTATCGTATCAATTACAGGAATGGACGTCAAACTCCGTGACGTGGCATGTGGTTACTGTCAGTGACGTGGGCCGCGGCCGTGGCCAGCGAGCGTGGAAAAGAGCATTCGTATTATATTAGCCTATATATATACCGAATTTCACTAATTACTCGTCTCTCGTATGCAGGAGGTCGTCTGGGTAGGTACCACAGCGTTGTCAATTATTCTGCCACCAAGCAGTGTGCCGGTTTGAAGGGTATTGTAGTCAGCGAAATTATTGGGCACATATGAGACTTGTCTCGGCGTGATGAGCGCAATGCAGTGCTACGCAGTGTTTTTTATAGCATTAAAAGTTCTGGGTGGCACTGCAATTGTTATGGGCAGGCGCGGCGCTTACCGTCAGGCGAACGACTTGCTCATCTGATCACTCAGTAACATAAAAAAAGAACGTCCTTAAACCTACCAGCCTTGATAGACCTAATCACACCTATCAGTAGATAGGTGATAGAGCGAGTGTGGCTCAGTGGGTGAACGTGCGACTTTCGATCTGACGCACTTGAGTTCGAATCCCGCTGGCCCCGCACCACTGACTTTCTTAAGTTATGTGCGGATTTAACACTAGCTGTAAAAACGGTGAAGGAAAACATCGTGAGAAAACCGGTATGTCCAAGAATTTATCACTAAAATTCAAGGACATGTGACATCCACCAACCCGCATTGGGCCAGCATGGTGGATTATGGCCAATACTCTCTCGATGAAAGAAGGCCCGTGTCCCAGCAGTGGGAACCTGATGGGCTGATGATGATGATGATGACATCGTGTATACAGTGACTTGCTATTCAATGTTCACACAGGAAACATAGAGAACAGCATAGAATTGATGGAGTGATGAGCGCAATGCAGTCCTACGCAGTGCTTTTTATGGTATTAAAAGTTCTGGGTGGCACTGCAATTGTTATGGGTAAGCGTGGCGCTTATCATTAGGCGAACAACATGCTCGTCTCGTCAGTTCCTTAAAAAAAACGGCAATGGAACATGGGCAGTAGTTTTTCAAAATCTCCATAAATCTCATTATAATTTTTGTAGTGAATTTATTTGCTGATCAACATCAATTTGGTTAGTTTTTAGCAGTATTGCCACCTATTGAGGAGTAGCAGAACTTTGCTTCGGCGGTGAATGAGCATTGGTGAAATTAGTTTACGAAAGCGCTGTCTCGTGGCAAATAGTTGAACTGTAACGTTTGCCAGAAAAATGACACACTACTTGATTCTGTTGAAACGTGCGCTCAATAGATGTCGCTAGATAGATGAGAAACCATATTATTTGCTGTGGTGAAACTAATGTCTGAGTATGAAATACATACAAAACTGGTAGAAATTCTACTTCTAATTTGGTAATAGATAGGTCCCATGAAGTATTCTGTGAAGACTGGAAATGACACGAGTAGCGTTTAAACTTGAAAAGAGGTTGAGTGCTTCACTTTTGATTTTGGCGACGCGGCGTCCGCCAATTTTTTTTATTCGTTCAAGATTGTAATGTATTTCTTTTTAAAGTTTAATAATGTAATTGAATCAAAATAATATTACCCAGCAAGGAAATATACTTACCTACTAATAGTTTTGTGTTTGTTATGTAAGTAATTACGTACCTACCTATCTATTAGAGCTTCTCTGTCTGGGTTATTCCCAAAGTACTCCATTCTTTTGTTCCAAGAAGATAAGAATCCCATACATTAATTCTCAAATTACTCCAAAGAAATATTAGTATATATTTTTTGTATTTGTTTAAGTTGCATTTTACTCCACGTGTTGCTGGTTTTATTCTCAAAATACTCCAGTGATTTTGCAGCATCAAATACCTAACTACTCCATCTAGATATTATAAAATTAACGTTTCATTTTCAGTTACATTCTACTCCATGAGATGTTGAAAAGGTACAGTCAGTCAGAGTATTTATAAGCACTGTACCAAAATAATGCAGACGAAAGTTTTTTTTTATTGTGTTAGATGTTTACGTCTGTAGTAATTGGATTAAACCTCGTCACACCACTTATTTTTATTGCATTATATATTACCTATTTATTAAAACGAGTGTGAAAGAGATTTCAAAATATTGTGGTTGATTTATTCTAAATTATATTTAAAATAATATATGTATAAAATGTAATTTATATTAATAAATATAAATAACTACAAACCAGATAACGTATTTTATTCCAACTTTTCCTCGTGGTTAAATATATTTTTATAAACAGTTTTGCACCTGACTGTACGTCAACTATCTTTTGGAGTATATATAGGAGGCAGCATAAAACAGTTTTTTTTTAATTAATAATAATTAAATAGAAATGGTTGGAGTAGTTTGAGAACGAATATACGGTTTATGAACTCATTATATTACAACTTATTACCTAAACAACCCTTTTGAAACTAGAAGTGTGGAGTACTTTGAGAACATTTTTATATTCTCATGGAGAAGAATGAAACTCAAATTATAAAATATATTTTTGATATTTTTTTCGTGGAGTAGTTTGAGAAAATTTCTTGGAGTACTTTGGGAATAACCCCTCTGTCTAATTTCAATTTCATATACCTACGTATTGCATTCTAAAATGTAATTATATGACAGGTAAATATTAAATCTAATTTAGTTAACTATATAGATACCCGTTGTTGGGCGCATCCATTTTATGAAATCCAACTATAATTTTTGAGTAAAGATAAATCACTCTCATTAGCGCTTAATACTTAGATATCTCTTTTGATCTTTTGAATCAAAGCGTTTTCATGACATGCTAATTCTAAAGTATTATTTCAGAATCTTACAATCTAAACATACTCTACTTAATTATCCTCTTTCTCTAAGTGCATTCCAAATTGATTACGAATCGATTATTGTTCTTAAAATGTTCTCGGAATCTTTGGTCGATTGAATGCGTTTGCGGTCATTTTACTTTAATTGATGTCGGCGAGAAAAAAAGGTTATTATTGGTACCTACCTACTTTATCACGTGAGCGAATAAATGAATGGTTTAGTCCCGTCTCGGCACCTTCCAATTTCTTTTCATTTTTTACACCTGACTGGGTCAGCATTTAATTTTGTCCACGACCTCCCCAGGGCCCTAATTCACTATGACAACTTGGCGATTCCGTGCTTCAAGGAAACGTCGATTCCTTCATTAATAAACGACATCTGCGAAATTTGTATTCTCTATGACGCGTCATATATATGAATATATGAACGCCTCATGGAGATGTCGTTTATTAATGAAGGAATCGACGTGATTTCGAAGCAAGGAATCGACGTGATTTCGCCAAGTTGTCATAGTGAGTTAAGACCCTGATGGGAAGCGACGATGTGGTCGAAGATGTAGCTCGCTTACCCAGTAAGTACTTGTTCACTCTTGATTTGAACACACCCAGATTGTATTTGTGTGGAAACACAGACGTCGGCAAGGCGTTCCACTCCTTCGACGTTCGCACCAAAAAGGATGATTCGAAACGCTTAGTACGGATAGGCGGAACGTCCACCATGTAGGGGTGACGTGCCAATCGTCTGGTTGTCCGATGGTAAAATGGTGAGTGGTGACCCATCTATGCAGGCTCGATTATCATGATGTAGGATAGGCTTTTGTTATCTCTTTAAGTAATTACATAGAAGACAAAGATGCATGGAACATTCCGCTTCTGCCAAGTAGCCAACTGGCACATAAGAAAAATAATATTGTCAAAAACAAACATAAAATATTGTAACAAAAGTTCTAATAAATATGCCCCTCAGTTTCTTGCCGTATCTTCTGAGTAGTGGTTCTTTTTCCGATTCGGTGGTAGAGTCATTGTAATAATTGACGTTCATAAGTGCGTCTGTGACGACAAAATTGAATAAAGATCTTTTGATGGATCTTTCTATTTTGAGCTTTAGAGCGAGTGTGGCTCAGCAGGAACTCATGCGCCTTTCGATAAGACGCACCTGGGTTCGAATCCCGACTCGGCCCTGCACCAATGACTTATAGTTAAGTGCAGATTTTGCACGCTCGCTCTAAAACAGTGAAGGAAAACATCGTGATGAAACCCGCTTACGCGCTTTGGAGTGGTAGGCTCTGGCCGTGGTTGTAATACCACCCACTTAACAAAGCCATGCCGTCAAGCGACCTAGTCGTGTTTCGTGATGATGTTCGGTGAACCATCGGGAAGACGGGTCTGAGCAGCCGCTCAACTGCCGTCTCTCTCTAGATCTATGTGCTCCATCTTAGGCCACATCATCGCTTCACACCAGGCGAGATAGTGGCCAAACATAGGTCTATTAAGCGTAAAAAAAAAAGATTATAATTTATTTATGATTAAACTTCATATATTTTACTCGTGGCCAAAGTGTTAATTAAAAATATGCAAATGAGGTATGGTATACGAGACTGCGTAGCAATGCATTGCGCTCATTAGGTATCTTGAGACATCAGATATAATATGTCTCATATGCCGAAGAGGCTGTTAATTCTCACATAAGAATAATGTCCACATTTAACTTGCCTAATTGCTTACCTAATTAAACTTATATTATATTATATATATTATACTAATATATTATATATTATATATGATAGATATCCTTGCTTGAATTATTAAAAACTGTGTCTGTCTGTAAATTTGTGACCTTTTCATGACTACCTACCTAATAAAAATACCAGGTAGCTTGAGACAGGAATTCGGGTCCGTGGCGGTTCCCCCCGATGGCGATTCCACCTGTGTCCTTTCCACCTGGTCGCCGTAGCCCCTTATAAAGTGTATTAAAAAGAGTTGCCACGCCTGCCCATAACAATTGCTGTGCCACCCAGAACTTTTAATAACATAAAAAGCACTGCACTGCATTGCACTCATCACCCCGAGACATCAGATATTAAGTTTCATACATAAGTATGCCCAGTAATTTCGCTGGCTATAATGCCCTTTAAACCGGAACACAGTAATGCTTGCACACTACTGCTTGGCGGCAGAATAACTGGCAAAGCTGTCGTACCTACCCAGACGGCCTCCCGCATACGAGACCTTGCACGAATAGGCTACTTTTTATCTCGGGAACCTGCGGGTGAAACCGCGGGGCGTAGCTAGTAAGTAATAAAGACTAAAGTGATTGATTAGTAGGGAATCGATGCCGCGCCGCAAACACCACTTACAGCCACTTCGGACGACCACTTATGTTCGCTGTAGAGTTGCATAAGGGCTAGAGGAGATAATTAACAGTTCATTTCTATCCACTGTCTTTTGTCGTATCGCAAATCGTCTCCATCCAAAGGTTGTCTGGAAGAGATCGCTTATTAGCGATAAGACCGCCCATTGTACTAATCGAATTTTTAAGTTCTATTTTTATTTGTTATTGTTATGTTTTTGGTGTACAATAAAGCGGTATCAATCAATTAATCATTTTATTTCATTATTTAATTTAATTTGTCTAGCTATAAGAATGACATGTTCTTTTAGAATAAGCCCTGAAAAAAATAAAAAGGAGAAAAAGAAAACAAAAAAAACCGAGTTCAATTCTTTTTTTTTATATTACTGAGTGACGAGACGAGCTGGTCGTTTGCCTGATGGTAAGCAATACGCCAGCCCATTACAATAACAGCACCACCCAGAACTTTGTTTTGTAAAATCCTGCGCGGCACTGCACTGCGCTCGCTGTATCTTCGAAGTCCAAGGTCGAATATCGATGAAATTGATATTGATAGGGACCTTGAAGACACTGAACACAACGCAGAATTACAAATTCCAAAACAGTTTTTAAATGATTTCTGAGGAAACAAACTTAAAATAAAATAAAAACTCAATTTAATTGATAACCTCCTCCTACGAACAATTTTACAACAGAGCAACCTCAGAGGTGTAGGAATATGATAAAGGTAATATGGGCTACCTTTTTGGGAGGAGAGGGGGGGGGGGAATGCAGAGGGTGTGAGGGGCTCAAACCCACTAAAAACGCCCTAAAATACTCTCGCCCGCTCCCTGAAACCTGAAATAAAAAAGTTTAAGTCCGGTCACATACTCGCTTAGCTCTACGGCTACACTTGATAGCGGTCGATATCTATTTATCCACTCATCTTAACGAACATCGTCTCAAATTAAATTAAACATAAGCCGACAGAGACTTCCTTGTTCTCTATTACTTTACCTACCTATACCTACTTAGGTATATGTATATAAATTGTAATTAGTACCTACATAAATTATACGTATAAGTACATAAATTATAAGTACGTATACGTATAAGTACATAAATTGTAATTAGTACCTACATAAATTATACGTATAAGTACATAAATTATAAGTACGTATACGTATAAGTACATAAATTGTAATTAGTACCTACATAAATTATACGTATAAGTACACAAATTATAAGTACGTATAAGTATAAGTACATAAATTGTAATTTGTACCTACATAAATTATACGTATAAGTACATAAATTATAAGTACGTATAAGTATAAGTACATAAATTGTAATTAGTTTTGAACGAATATAGTTTTTAATTGTTTCTTTAAAGACTTTAATTATTATACTTAAACAGTCACAAAATGTTAGTGTTAAAGTAGGTAGGTACCTACATGTCTACCTAGGTAATAATTAGAATTTAGGTAATTTGTGCCTATCATCATCATCATTTCAGCCCGTGTCCACCCACTGCTGGGTGGTATATAGGCCTTCTCTCCCTCACGCCACTTCCGGTCCTGTGCCTATAGGTAGGTACTCGATCGGATGCCTTGCCATTGTATAATATCTTGATGTACCTACTGTAAAATATATGAAATAAATAAATAAATAAAATAATGAATCACTAATCACAGAGCGAGTGTAGCTCAGTGAGAGCACGTGTGACTTTCGAGCCGAAGCAGAGTTCGAATCCCGCTGGCCCCGCAACACTGACTTTCTTAAGTTATGTGCGGATTTAACACTCGCTCTAAAAACGGTGAAGGAAACATCATGAGGAAACCGGCATGTGCAAGAATTTATCGGAATAAATCAAGGACATGTGACATCCACCAACCCGCACTGGGCCAGCGTGGTATATTTCTTAAAGACTCGAAAACTACCGTATGAATTAATGCGGGGTCAGTGCCTCCTTCCTACGTACCTACGTACTTAGTAGCCTACCTTGTTGGGACATCTCACTCGCATTTCTTGTTTGACATTCTGTTAATTCTAATTTATACGTAATAGTTCATTGTTATTTTCGAGACATTTTAAAAGAGCTGAAAAAAGACATCTCAACAGAGTTTCTCGGTGCTATCTTCTCTAGCGGGCGTATTTCCGAAGCACTGGTAGAGTCAGTTTTCGCATTTGATTTCAGCATTCAGACTTCAATTTGAGTATAGGAAAGAAATGGGTAAACATACTTACCTTTTTTTCAAAGTCATGTTAACATAAGTTACAATTTTTAACATATTTTATTTGTATCATGTGTTTATGAACTTTAAAAGTGCACTTTTGTGCCTATTTAATAAATGATATTTGACTTTGACTTTGACTACCTCTTAACTTAATCTAAATCGGTGTAAGTAGATAGGTATGTTTCATAGCGCTGTGGACTCGCAATGCTGAGATATCTTTACATAAGCTCACGAAGTCATGCAGGAAAAACAAAATCCCACTTATTTTGCTTCCGTAACTGTTAGCTAATTTCGAAGTCACGGGCAAAAACTAGTTTAATAATATATTTAAATACATAATAGTAATAGTACCTATATATAATAATAATAGTCATAGTGTAAACGTTTAATAATAAAATCTTTAATCATCATACGCTCGCAAAAGCTCGTTCGAAAACTTTTTAGGCAGTTCACTCAAGATGCCGCGTGACACATTTTTCGAACTCCGAAAACTTGGAAAAGAAAATTAATGTTCAGACTTCCACTTCCCACTTTTTTTATTGGCTCTTTAGTTGTCGCCTTGCACCTGATTGGTTGGTTTAAATGGTGCTCTAATGGGAGAAGGGGACGACGCTGATAGGTAAAGGGCGATTGTCGTAAGAGTGAAAGAGACGGATAGACACTTCTCAAGCACTTATGAATAGAGCGACGCGCCTAAGGAAGTGCGAGGCGATGCAATGGTTACCTGAGCCTGCGTGAATTGGTCGCTGTAGATGTTCTTGACTGAATTTACTAGGATGTTTCATCATCTTTAATTACTGAATGAAGTTATTTATATCTATTTCATATTTAACAATACAAAATAAAAAACGAAGAAGAATTACTTTAGGTACCTACTTAGATACAGTTTTCAAATTGTAAAAACTGAACAGGGGTAAATTAAGAAGGGTGGAGATGGCTAAATTCGCCATGGAAAATCGAGATCGATGATCGTGATCTCAACTCTGAAAAAATTTAAACTGCAACTTGTTAGTTTTTGGAAAAAAAAATTGTCTTCAATAGAATCTGCTAAATAAAAAATTGGTACATTTTCTATTGTGGCACCAAATACCCAAATAAGAAGGTGCTTCCGTCTTGCAAAGAAACATAATACAAAGTACGGGAAATGGTTCATTATTAGAGATTTGTATTTTCTTCCATTTCCGATGCACGATTTGGTTACTAAAAACATAAGACGCAGCAGGGCCTTCGTTGTCTAGTTAGTACAGTGACTGAAAGAATGAGTCAAAGCCTACAGGTTCGAATACTGTCATATTTCAATATAAACATATGCAACAGCTCGTAAAGTCGTTAACTTTTTAACCAAAGACCAATTCACCGCAAACCCCAATATGCACGCTCTCCGGAGCGATCAAATCGCATTCACGTAAACATCTTCAAGAAAAACTCAACGATCCCCACTACTTACGCTACTTCTAGAGCTTTTTTAAAAACGCCCGCCCTAAACTCTCACCATCCCTCTCCCACTTACGAACAAACCTGAAGAAAATCAACTATCGCCGTCCCTGTCGAAGGCTTAGCGTCGAACAGGCGGGCAATCTATCACGCAAAGTTTATTCGTTTGAGGAACGCTTTGTGGTGAGGCGAGCTCGCAACCGCGCGGTGAAGTGCAAATTGTGTTTAAAAACAAAAAATGGAATCTAAATTCAAACTGAAGGACTTTGAAGAAAAAACCAATTTAACAACACCGTTTTCGATTAATGATATTTTGACAAAAGAAGAGGCGAAGTGTGAATTTGAAAATAGAATGTTTTCAAGTTTTGGCGGGAAGATGAATTTTATGAAGACTGGCTTCAAAGAAAGTTATCCGATGAAGAAGGAGGTCATAGAAAAGAGTTTGAAGTATTACGACGATTGCAACGGCTACAGTGATTACACTGACGATGGAGCATTGGATATGTCGAGGAAGAACAATTATCCAGTCACAGAACTTTCAGGTGAGATTCTTATTTTTTAATGTATTTTTTTTAATATAAATAACGGTACATATAAGCTATTTCTTTGCATCGTTATTCTTTAGAACTCAATTAGAATTTCTTAAATAAATTTAATATTATATTATTATGTTTATAATTGGTATAGGTATATAATATTATATGTTTATTATAATAGATGTATACCTAATTATTATTATTAGTTATTATTTTAATAACCGCAAGGCGCAGTTAGTATTTTAATAACCTCAATTTAGAGCGAGTGTGGCTCAGCGGTTACTCCTGTGCCTTTCGATCAGACGCACCTGGGTTCGAATCCCGACTCGGCCCTGCACCAATGAGTTATAGTTAAGTGCAGATTTTGCACGCTCGCTATAAAACGGTGAAGGAAAACATCGTGATGAAACCCGCTTACGCGCTTTGGAGTGGTAGGCTCTGGCCGTGGTTGTAATACCACCCACCGAACAAAGCCATGCCGTCAAGCGACCTAGTCGTGTTTCGGGATGATGTTCGGTGAACCATCGGGGAGACGGGTCTGAGCAGCCGCTCAACTGCCGTCTCTCTCTAGATCTATGTGCTCCATCTTAGATGTGGCATCGCTTCACATCAGGCGAGATAGTGGCCAAACATAGACCTATTAAGTGTAAAAAAAAAATTACACTAATTAATCATTTAAAATACAATACAGACATGATGTAAGTAATGTAAGTAGGTTGACCCTACATGATATTATAGTTTGTACTCTTTGTACATATGTGCACGTCATTATTATCTCATTTATGTTGACACCCCCGTCTCTTACAGTTCCTTTAAGTCCTCTCCATCCAAAGGTTGTCTGGAAGAAATCGCTTTGAGCGATAAGACCGCTCTTTGTAACACTTTAATTTTGAATCTTGTTATTTTGCCTTTTGTTGTAATAATTTCGGTGGTGTAACAATTAAGAGTAGGTCTAATCTTAGAAATTATATTTTAAGCCTCTATAATCGCATTATGCTAAATTCAGACAATAGCTTCGTAGTTATGGTTGAAAGGCATTGCTCATTAATGAAAAGGCAATGCTCACAAACAATACAGTACAATACAATAATGCTTTATTGAATACCAAACACACAGGAAAAACAATAGTTAACAAAGTTAATAAAAAGTGTGTACAATGGGCGGCCTTATCACTATGCGCAATTTCTTACAGGCAACCTTTAAATAGACATTCTAATATATGTATATTATATAGGTACTCGTACATACGTACCTAGCATAGTCATTGGTATACCTGTTTCAATTTGTTTTGTATTATTGAAACATAAAATAACTACCACAAAAAATTATAAAGCCCGTTTTAGTGTTAAGGTACCTAATAAAAGCTAACACTTTACTGAATCACTTATTTTATTCATTTATTCTGCAGTACATATAATTACAAGGGGAAAGTGGGGCTTAAGGACACTCACCAAAATTACTTTTTAAATATAGCATAAAATATCCAAATACTTGACAATGAATAAAGCACTTACAAGCTATTCGAAGTCATAAACTTAACATCCACCAAACTCATTTTTAAATTGGTTGAACCAGTTTAAAAAGTAGGCGCTATAATAAGTACTTAAGTAATTTTAATATGAGGACAACATATCTACAATGTTCATAGTCAAAATTACTTTTTAGTTCCACGATAACCAAAAAAATATGTCTTAACAGTTTTTTTAATCAATTTATAAGGTATGCCCAAAATAAAGTTGCATCTCCATACACAAACTCATTAAGGCCAGTTCACACCATCACCAACAAATCAATTAAATCGGCTATCGGCTCACGCCATCCGCGTATAAAGGCGCGTGCACAATGGATCCATTACGCAAATTGTCCGCGATCATTAGACCGAAACTATTTAACAGCCATACTAAAGCTGGGGTAAAACGGATTCTAATTCTAACAGTATTTTTGCGTGCGATGCGACGCTATTGTCCCAAGTTTAGACCCGTTTGGGGCTATTCATTTGTGGTGGTATTGATTGAGGACGCTGCTAAGCTGGTTTTAATGAACGTCTGGGTGTAGTGAGGCTTTTTAGGTTTTAGTTTTTGATTCTGTTGCAAGTATTTTACATCAGCATTGTTTATTGTTGTCTTGACGGAATTGTATCGAGTAATAAAATATATTGGCCATCAAAATTACTCGATTTGGTGACTTAAGTATATTGTCTATCTTAGGTATATTGTCTCCTTTCAATTCGACTCTCGTGTGTCTTTTTTAGAAAGTTGCAATACAAGTTTAAAGAAACGACGAAGAAATATATAGTGACGAAGAAATCCCCTCAGCGTAAACTTTTTCGTACACCATCCCTATCGTATTATTATGACAGTTCAAATTTACATAAAATCGGTCTTAGCACGTGGCGTGGACTACAAACCTAGTAATTACTAAATTGAATGCCTCAATAGCGCTTTTAAGCGTCATCACTTATAATAATGAGGGTGTACCGTAATCGTGCGAAGTGACGTCTAAGTGGCGACGTCGCGGCGTGCCACCGGCCAGTGTGAACGCGCCATTACACCGCCATTGTCACTGGCGACGTATAATTTGTGGCGGGCGACTAATTTGAAATTGGAACGTCATTGATTGGTGATTTGTTTTGAGAAGATTAGTTTTTTTAATGGTTCCGGCGAAGTGGATTGTTGTTAGGTATAATGGCAAAATCCTGCTGTTAACACCTTGTGAAAGTGTATCTGTCTGTTTTTTATCAATTTCCAGCATATTTTTTTTCTAGTTAAGTAAACGTTAACACACTAATATTCCTTCTCCATTGTTACAGATGACTACGACTCTCGTTCTTCTCACACTGGCTCCCCGCGTCGAGCTACCTCCTCCCCCACAGACATCGCCTACAAACCCTTCCTCTACGAGCCTAGAAAATGCACTACCCCACCCGCGGATACGCGCTCCCCTACTTACCCTGACTACCCACAAAATGGCGCGCGTAAAAAACGTTCCCGCGCGGCATTCTCACACGCACAAGTCTACGAATTAGAAAGACGATTCAGCCAGCAAAGGTACCTATCCGGACCAGAACGAGCAGACTTAGCTGTTAGCCTCAAACTAACAGAGACACAAGTCAAAATATGGTTCCAAAACCGACGGTATAAGACTAAGAGAAAGCAACTACAAATGCAAGAAAATGGGATGCTAGCTGCGGCGGCTGCAGCGGCCAATCACGCGAGAAAAGTGGCTGTCAAAGTCCTAGTAAACAATAACGGTCAGCCGAGTTTACCTGATCTCAAATACCAGAATCCAATGCTAGGAAAGAGTTTGAACCCAGCATTGTTCTCGACACCAAATTTACTGGAAGGATCACCGATTTGGAAGCATTTCGCTGGAGTTTACGGGGTGGATTTCGCTAAGAATCCTGAGTACAAAGCTATGTTGCAGGAGTCTTACAATCAAGCGGTGTTACAGTCCTTATACGCACCTCATTTAGGAGTGAACTACCCCAACCTACCTCTTTCTTACATGTACTACCCCGGTCACCCCGCGTTTGGAATGCCAGTCTCTTGCGATCTTGAGAGAAACATGGACACACGACCGGACAGATTTGGTGAAAGTTCAGAAAAAGACAAGCAAAAGAGGGAAGAGAAAATGAAAACGATAGACAGTGTTGACATCAACGAAAATAGTAATGAGAGTATGGCCAGTAACATAGAAATAGAAAATTAATTTATTTAAAAATCATTTGAATTAAAATAAAAGCAGACAGAACATGGGAGGCAGAGCAGAAAAAACGAACTTCTTCATTTTTTTTTTTTTGTTTGTTACGCGATTACTCCGCCAATTATGAATTGATTTTGATTATTCTTTTTTGTTTGGTAGGCCATACTTCAGAGGTGGTCCCATGTAAATTTTATCGAAATTGATTAAGCACTTTTTGAAGAAATCAACAAAAACCAAATAATATAGGTATAGTCTTGAAGTCGTTTTTTTCCAAAAATTAATTATTTTCAATTTAAGTAATTAAAGTTAAAGCTCCAAAGATTAATATTGTTCGATACCAAAGTTTAGCCAAAGATTAGGCACGAGTAGATAGTAGAATTTGTTAATGTTAAGTTGAATTTTGTTGTAAATAATTATTAATAAGGTTTATTAATTGTTCTAATGTAGTTGATTATCAAGCACGTTTGTAAATAGTACAAAGATAGTTGTTAAGATGTCCTAATAAAGGTGCAATACATTAATATTTAATTTTTTTTAGTGCATCCATACATACCAGCCTTCCCCAATCCCCCATATTGAATGGTTTATTATATCAGTACTGAAGGTAGGTTTCTCGTATGCAAGAGGCCGTCTGGGTAGGTGCCATAGCTCTGCCAGTTATTCAGGCGCCAAGCAGTAGTGCGCAAGCATTACTATGTTCAGTTTTGAAGGGCATTAGCCAGCGAAATTACTGGGCATTATGAGAATCAACAGCTAATTTTCTCAGGGTGACGAGCGCAGTGCAGCCCCACGCAGGATTTTGCAAATCAAAGTTCTGGGTGGTGCTGTTATTGTTATTTGTGCAAACGACCAGCTCGTCTCGTTATTCAGTTACATAAAAATAAAAAAGCCGCACTCTGCACTTTAGATACGAAGCTACAAGTACATTGCCCTGTCCACAGTGGTTCAGAATTAAAATTTAGTTGGTTCTGAAACAAAGTCTATCTATCACCTCTAAAAAATAAAATAGATACCTATTTTTCCATAGATTTTCTGTGATATTTGTTTCATTTTTATGAAAAATTGGATAGAACAAATATTATAATTACAGTGCATTTTTTGTGTCTATTTCATAAATATATTTTAACTTTAAACTTTTTGAATTTAGAGTATTAATAGAGGTCTGGGCCTGTGATGGTTATTAGGTTTCCGCATGAAGTACAGTTTATCCCTTTACAAACTCTAGTTTAGAAGTCCTTAACCTAGTCCTAGTCTTGGTTGCTATTTTTTTACTATAAGTAGTTCTGTAGTTTCTAAAGCATATATTATACTAATCTGGAGATTTAAAGGATTGCCAAATATTCTATTTTTTTATTTTATTTTATATATATTTAAAAAGAACTAAACAAATATTAAAAATGAACCTGGCTGTATAACTTCAGTTCCTTTGCCATTGCGTCATCAAAGTTTCAAGAGTAAAACGAGCCGTAAAGATCTCTCGAAGACTCGCAGCAAATTGCAGGAGACTGCAATCGTAGTTGAAGAGTTTAGAAGTGAAGAATGCCAGAGAAATCACCGCGGGACAAAATTGCCGGTGACGCCTACCTTCGGGAGATGTGCAGAGAGTGCGGAGAAGGCTTCCGATAACTTTTTTTTATTTACCACGTCACTTTCTTCTTTGTTTGTCTGTCTGTCGTTCCAGATGGAATATTGCAACTGAAATTTCAAGCACTTCCCGATTACGTATCCGGCTGAAACTTTCAGGGTAACGGTGCAACTAGTTTTACATAAAAAACTATCGTAAGTAGGTATGTAGGTAGGTATGTAATTGTAAACTTTTAAAGTCCCGACGCAAAGAGGAGGGGTGTTATAAATTTAACCACTATGTGTGTGTCTGTGGCACCGTAGCTCTTAAACGGGTAAACCGATTTGGATGCGGTTTTTTCATTTGAAAGCAGGTTTTCTAGCGGTGGTTCTGTCAATGTTTTATCAAAATGGCCGTTTTTTTGTCCGAGGTTTTTTTAAATTTCAGTTGACTGAAATTAGCTTGTTTTCCTGTTATTCAATAAAGTATTATTGTATTGTATTGTATTGTAGGTAGGTACTTAAATATCAGAAGCCCTCTCCACACTCCCACCCCGTTCTCCAATAAAATTATCATATGAATACCATCCTTGGGGCGTGCCGGGGGTGGGAAGACGGCATTATGAAAATACGCGCGGCGACTTCCGCGCGAAGAATTCTGTAAGAACGCGCCCTAAAGAGATGGCTGTGTGAATGCCGCCTAAATGGGACTTGGTCTGTGTGTATGTAATTTTATTTTTAACCGACTTCAAAAAAGGAGAAGGTTGTCTGTTCGATTTTTATATTTTTTTTAAATGTTTGTTACCTCAGAACTCCGTCAGTTATGAACCGATTTGGAAAATTATTTTTTGCGTTGGGTTCAGTATAGCTACAAAGTGGTCCCATATAAATTTCATCGATATTTGACCTTGGACATCAAAAATACAATGAAGACGGTTTTTTTTAAATTTATTATTATTCAAGGCGATCTTGATTCTTTGGTTCTTCTTTTTTGAGAGCTTCCACTGTACAATGTACTTAGGTAGACCTTGCGCATGTTTGAAAATTTTACTCGATGTATGTAGTCTCTCGTATGCGGGAGGCCGTCTGGGTAGTTACCACAGCTTTGCCAGTTATTTTGCCGCCAAGCAGTAGTGCGAGCAAAGGAACGCGTGTGGCTCAGCGGGAACCCGTGCGACTTACGATCTGACGCACCCGAGCTCGAATCCCGCTGGCCCTGTGGTTATGTGCGTATTTAACTCTCGCTTTAAAAACGATGAAAGAAAACATCGTGAGGAAACCGGCATGTCCAAGTATTGATCACAAAAATTCAAGGATATCCGCAACCTGCATTGGGCTAGCGTGGTGGATTATGGCTCATACTCTTTCTGCGTGAGAAGGCCCGTGTGCTAGCAGTGGGGATGTTATGGGCTGATGATGAAGCAGTAGTGCGGAAGTATTACCACAGAATACTAAGGGACAGAAGCATCACACTCTCACTCTCAGGACTCTTGCTATGACGCAATAAAATTCAATTCAGCTCGCGTAGCGCTGCATACCTACCAGTCATATTAACCTACACAGCGTGTAACGACGCGCGACCCGCCGTCGGTGTCCGGCTATGTACTTGTAGTTTCGTACCTACAGTGCGGAATGCGCTAGGCCTGGTATTACTGTGTCCGGTTTGAAGGGCAAGCCAGCGAAATTACTGGGCATATGTATGAAACTTAATATCTGATGTCTCAGGGTGATGAGCGCAATGCAGTCCTACGCAGTGCTTTTTATGATATTAAAATTTCTTGGTTGCACTGCAATTGTTATGGGCAGGCTTACTATCAGGTAAAGATCCGTATTCAGCGGAATTACACTAAATCTTTCATTGCTTTTCAGATTTGAAATGAATTGCCGCATCACGCCTGATTCCATTAGATATTTTCTGCAGTTTTTCAATAATGAGTCATACCTAGACCTACTATGTATCACCAAAGTTTATGACCACATGTGGTAATAGCATTGCAATGCCACTGCAGCAAGCGATGCAGTAGTTGATCTCTTCCATTCCCATCCCATCGATCCAGTGTTTATTTCTCACATTTGGTTCTCATCCTGAGAACCGTTTATGATGTTTACTTAAAGATTAATGCGAGTGCGAAATGAGAAAATGAACTTGATTATGTTTGCAAGGAGTGCTTCAAATAACAAGTAGGTATAATTTTTTTCTAAAATAATTAATTTTTAAGAAAAAAACAAAACCGACTTCAATGTATCTTTGAAGTCCAAGGTCAAATATCGATAAAATTTATATGGGACCACTTCGTAAAACTGAACCCAACGCAAAAAGAATTTTCCAAATCGGTTTTATAATGACGGAGAAATGAGGTGCCAAACGTACAAAAAAATGAGAACCTCCTCCTTTTATTGCAGTCGGCTAAAAATAAATATATTAGGTATAGGAATGTACTATTAATTATTCCTTTTAGGCGGTCTTATAGCTAGTAGGTATTAATAATAACATGGACATATACGTTCTGGGTGGCAATGCACTTGTTATGGGCAAAAGTGGCGCTTACCATCAGACAAACGACTAGCTCGTCTGATAGGTATTTCCTTTGAGCTAAAACATGGAGTCCTTTAAAAGGGGAATTAATAGATTCCTTAAGGGTCGGCAACGCATCAGCAATACCTCTGGTGCTGCAGATGTCCATAGGCGACGGTAACCGCTTACCATCAGGCGGGCCGTCAGCTCGTTTGCTGACACATTAAATAAAAAAAAAGCTCCTTCTAGTAGACATACTTTATCTGAGGATAGCTCTGTTGCTTAAAAAACTGTAATGTTAAAAAGAAAACAAGTACGAATAACATAAAAATAAATTACGCATAATTAATAATAATTTAATAATTATATAAATAATAAAATAAATTATATAATTATAAATTATTTATATAAATAATTATAATTTTATTTAATAATAATATAATTATATTATTATTACTTTAATATATTTTTTTATAATTATATTTATACTAGCTGCTCCCCGCGGTTTCACCTGCGATTTCCTGGGATAAAAATGTCCTATTCCAGGTCCTAAAGTACCTACATACTAAATTTCATCAAAACTCATTCAGTAGTTTTTGCGTAATTAAGTAGTAAGTAACAAACATCCATCCATCCATCCTCACAAACTTTCGCATTTATAATTAGTAGGATAGGGTTAGTAGGTAGGTATTAAGTAGTTACTACCTAAGCAGGTAGTAAGCTTATGAAAGGTCTGATGTCTGATTAAACGCAGCCTTCAGTTTGAGTATAGGAAAGAAATGGGTAGGTAAAGATACTTACCTTTTTTCAAAGTCATGCTATCTTAAGTTACTATTTTTTTCATAATTATTTTTATTTATTATTATTATATTTATTTTTACTTTATACATTTATTAGGAAGATATTTACAATTGTCACAAAAAAAAAACTATTAATAACTATTATTTTTATTTTATTAGTACATATTGTCTTTATGACGTATAAAAGCGCACTTTTGTGCCTATTTAATAAATGATATTTGACTTTGACTTTGACTATATAAGGGGAACACCAGCCTATAATAATAATATTACCGAGCATTTCCATCGTCCAATAATGCTCTTTAAGTTTTATAGGCTATGAGATTGTTAGGCGGTGAACATCAAAGAATGCCACCAACTTTAGAGTTGTTAATCAGTAACAAAGCTAAAGCTTCATAATTCGACAGCCAATCCAAAAAGTAAGAAGCCAATCTTTATTTCCAGAAGTTAAATATCTATATTAGAAGCAGCCATTGTGTTAATCAAAGAAACTCTATTGATTGTTGACGCACTGCACGACGTAAACAGTGCATTACCGCTCATCCTCTCAATACGATTGCTAGGAATGGGACAGTGATCGATAAATGTCATATCGATATCGATATTCAACTATTGGAATTAAGTCCTGAAGTAGAGACTGCGCTAAGGTAGGACGCTGAACCAACACTGATCAAATCAAATGCGACAGAAGACAATCATACAGGGTAAATTTTGAGCAAGTATGCCTATGGCCTATTCCATTCTACCTTTCATTCTATCTTTACAATTAACGATAAATAATATAATTGCATCTGTAGGTATAATTTACAATGATGCCATGGTGGTGGTCTTTTATTATATAGTATTTAGATTTCGGAGAGTGTGCCATGGAGTCGCAACTTCATCATCATCATCATCAGCCCATCACGATCCCACTGCTGGGACTCGGGCCTTCCCTCGTAGAGAGAGTATGGGCCATAATTCACCACCTGGCCCAGTGCGGGTTGGTGGATGTCACATTTCCTTGAATTTTGTGATTAGTTCTGGACCTGCCGGTTTCCTCACGGTGTGTTCCTTCACCATTTTTAGAGCGAGTGTAAAATCCGCACATAGCTTAAGAAAGTCAGTGGTGCGAGGCTAGCGGGATTCGAACTCGGGTGCGTCGGATCGAAAGCCGCACGCTCTCCCACTGAGCCACACTCGCTCTATCGAATCGCAACTTGTTTGACCTTTATTATTTGAACAGCAATGGCATGTTACTCTTTTGTAGGATAGCATCTAAGTTCCTTTATACCTAACTACTGGGAGTCTTCAAGACAAGAATGAACAGATATTCTACTATGCAAGCGTGCTACGTCATCCATCGCATTGTAGCTAATCATATAAATTATCAGATAAATCAGAGAACAACACCAAATAACAAGTTTACTTCTGTAAAAGACTCATTAGATAACACTTTTGAGGCGAAACTTAAATAGTATTCATAATCATAATCATTTATTCATTGTAAATATGGGTACAATTGGTCTCGTTGTCAAAATATTTTTTGTTATTAATAAATAACATTATCATACTATCGACTACAAATTCCTTGCTATCGACAAAATCCCATCACTAGTAAGTACAGCGCAGGACGCACTTTACTGCATTAACACTACGATCGAGTTACCCGCACGTGCGCCGGAAATGTCGTCAGGTAAATAAACACCACGCGAGCATCACTAGCGGTAGGGATCGGTAGGGTTAAATACAACTCATTAGATAGTACCTAATAGTGGAATTGTGTTCTGTCTTTAAACGGGTATCAGGTAAAAATCAGCGCCGAGTAGTGTACAACTCTTGGCATTTTATGCTGAGCTGAGCCCATTCGGCACATATATTTATTATTTAAGTTTTATTTATAATTTCTTGTTTGTGTGCCGAATAAATGGTTTTTCTTTCTTTTCTTTCTTTCTTTCTTTAGGTACTTGCACGTACGTAGATGATAATCAGATGATAAAGCGAGTGTGGCCCAGTGCACGTGAGACTTTCGATCCGACGCACCCAAGTTCGAATCCCGCTGGCCCCGCACCACTACTAAGTTATGTGTGGATTTAACACTCGCTCAAAAAACAGCGAAGGAAAACATCGTGAGGAAACCGGCATGTCCAAGAATTAATTACAAAAATTCAAGGACATGTGACATCCACCAACCCGCACTGTGCCAGTGTGGTGGATTATGGCCCATACTCTCTCTATGAGTGACGGCCTGCATCCCAGCAGTGGGAACGTAATGGGCTGATGATGATGACGAGATGATAATCACCTACATAATTATAGAGAACTGAGCCCATAGATTTTTTTTGCTTATAGCTATTATGTTTGGCCACTATCTCGCCAGTTCTGAGATAGAGAACATAGATCTAGAGGAAGACAGCAGTTGAGTGACTGCTCAGATCCGTCTCCCTGATGGGTCACCGAACCTCATCCCGAATCATAACTAGGTCGTATAAGTTTGTAAGATATCATGGCCGCTTGACAAAGACTAGTCGCTTTGACGGCATGGCAATATTTCTGTAACCATGGTTACCAAGATATCGAGTCCTTTGCTAAGAACAGGTCATAGTAATTACACGGCCTTAGGCCCTCAGGACTTCCATTGGCTTGGCCTGCATCTTACCAACCTTGATTTCTAATTTGATGACAATACTCACTGACTTTTTTATTTAAATAATTTTATAAGATTTTATAGATACCTGTTCACTCTCGATTTGAAGACTCCCAGGTTGTAGTTGTCAGGAAACACAGACGTTGGCAATGCTTTCCATTTCTTGGCTGTATACAAAGTATTGACATTTAATATGAAATAAATAAATTAAATTACATATGTTTGATAATAAAACTGTTAAATATTTGTACACCTACACAGGACGAATTTTGTTGGAGAAAACTACTGCAATGTCACCTTGCAATTAACCAAAATTCTGACAAATAAATTTATTTCATTTAAACTATGTCATCGATGAACTTGAACTATGAAAACGATGTCGCCAGATATACGCTAAAAGCCAAACTAGATTTGCACGCTGATAGCAACGACGATGCAAAAGATATCGAGATATCGACAACACAGCGTTGATGCAATAGCCGAACTCGAAATCGACATGTGTACACCAAACGATAAAAAACGTGTTTACTTGAACGCAATTCGCCGCCAAGACCAGCAAAAAAGAAAAAAGCACTTTCAACCCTGACTTGTCGGACCTCACAAGGGCCCTACTCCCGGGCACGGTTTGATTGCAGTCGAGCACATGATGGGATCGCGGGCGGTCGCCGCCCGCCGGGAGTCTAGACGATTGGCGACATGACTGGTGACATGATATGTGAGATGCAATCGAGTTTGGCGTGAGATTTATTTTATTTAAGAGTAGCATCCTCAGGTCTTCAATGACCGGTTTGATTATCCGTGGTCGTAGGTAATTTTGTTTTGTCGAATGCCTTTCTAAAAATTACTACACACTTCAGTAATACTAGAAAAGAGAGAAAGAAAAACCATTTATTCGTCGCACAAATAAAAATAATCTTAAATAATAAATATATGCTTAGCGTGCCGAATGGGCTCAGCTCAGCAGAAAATGCCGAGAGTTTAGCACAACTCCAGTGGCGTAGCTACCGGAGGGCTAGACGGGGCAGTGCCCCGGGGCCCTCAAGCTCAGGGGGCCCCTCGACTCTGGCTTACAAACTATAAATTGAACTACTGAGTAATTATTTTTTTTACGTAGGTTTTTAAACCAATAACACCACTTTCTCGATCGACTATACGTTTTACGACGAATCTGGAGTACGACGAATCTGGATTACGACAAATCTGGAGTACGTCGAATTCGGAACACGATGAATACGGAACAAACGATTTTATATATTTTAGTTGGGGCCCTAGTTTATTTTTTGCTCCAGGGCCTTTGGTTACCTAGCTACGCCACTGCACAACTCGGCGCTGATTTACAGCTGACACCCGTGTTGTTAAGAGAACTGTGAAAAATTGACTCATCATCATCATCATCATCATCATCATCATCAGCCCACATCAGTCCACTGCTGGACATAGGCCTCTCCCATAGCACGCCACTGAGCTCGATCTTCGGCTTTCCTTCTCCAGTCGCTACCAGCAACCCTATGTATATCGTCGCTCCATCTAGTCGCAGGGCGTCCTACGCTACGTTTGCCGATTCGTGGTCTCCACTCTAAAACACGTCTACCCCAACAAATATGACCAGCCCATTGCCACTTCAGCTTGCTAATCCGCTGAGCTATGTCGTTAACTTTAGTTCTCTGGCGAATAATTTCGTTCCGGATTCGATCCCTTAGAGAAATACCGAGCATAACTCTTTCCATAGCTCGCTGAGCAACTTTCATTTCGTGGACTAGTCGTACCGTGAGTGTCCACGTCTTGGCTCCGTATGTCATAACAGGTAGGACGCACTGATTAAAGACTTGACTGAGAAAAATTGACTATACTTAACTAAAAGCCTAGTATAGATAACCTAAATTCCACAGCCCACCACCAGTTGGCAGCGTACTAACCCAAATCCAACTCGTCCTTATTTTTCAAACAAGACGAAGAAGAAGATTAAAAAATAATATAATAATTATATATCACTAGCCGTACCCGGCATGCGCTGCAATGCCAGATTTTTGGGCCAGGAACTCTCGCACACAGAATAAGAACCCACGAAAATTTCATAACAATCGAATCAATGGTTTAGGAACGCATAAAGGACAAACATTCATTTTATTATTACCACGTTTTTATTAAGTCACTTTTATGTTTGTCTGTCTGTCTGTCGTTCCGGGTGAAACTTTTAGGGTCGCTCACAACTCGATAACAATGTATTCTAAATCCATAAACACGTGGATTTTAGATTATTTTTTTAATCTATTACTGATTCTTTATTTATATAGATAATTATTTTACAATAATTATTCTGCATATATTTCAAGTCTTCGTTTTCTAGTTTCGTCTTCACATCACAAAACGAACTCGTCACTCGAACGAATCTCACAAACTCATCAACCATTCGTAGTAGGACCCTGAGACATCATTGGGGACACTCAGGCGAATCGTCTAATTTTTTTACTGTCGCGACTCCTTTTAAGTTTTTCATACTGTTTTGCCTATGAGTTAAGTGGCGTGCAAATCTTTACTAATTTGCTTTTTGCTTACGACCTTTTTTTGTTCAAAGGGTTGGTTAGACGCAAAAGGTTTTAGAAATTGGAGCAGGTTGTGCTCTTTTCCCAACAAAACAGATCTGGAGCGCGTTGAATTGACTACCATTTACTACTTCATTTTTCTTTTTAAATTACTGTCTTCTGGTTTGACGGGTTAGGTGCATTGCGCTCATCACCCCGAGACATCAGATATTAAGTCTCATATGCGCAGCGATTTCGCTGGCTACCCTTCAAACCGGAACAGAGTGATGCTTGCGCAGTAAAGGTCGGCAGGTCGCTATTAATTTAAAAAATAATATTATAAGTTTTTGTTGAAAAATATATTTTTCAAGACAAGCTTTTAACAAATTCGTAGATTCGCGAGCAGATTACAAGAATACGTTTTATCAAACAAAAAACCGACCTCAATGTATCTTCGAAGTCCAAGGTCAAATATCGATGAAATTTATATGGGACCACTTCGTACCTATACTATACCCAACGCAAAAAGAATTTTCCAAATCGGTTCATAAATGACGGAATTTTGAAGTCGGTTAAAAATGAGCCCAAATACTAGTGATTCACGATTATCCGTTAAGGAATTCCATTGCCCACCCCGTCTCCATCATCAGATTAGCTGGCTTTTACCATGATATTGCATTGTCATTGGACCTTGACAAGTATGTATGTAATATAAAAATTTCAACTTTGTAGGACAAGAGAAAGTGGTTCTGATTCAGTTTGCAAGATTCCACACGAACAAACATGACTATGTTACATACTCGTACTTACATACATTGCAAGTTAAATAAAAGCTTGTAATAAAATAGTGATGGTAATACGTTCGTTTGTACAAATAAGTATTTTTTATGAAACTGGTTAGAAGCCAAGTTTGAGCTCAATTCAATTAACCAATCTTCTCAGAAGCAATAACCGGGTTTCAGAATATGATCTCTGAAGTTTACTCAAAGGAAATAAGTAGGCGACTATTATTGCAGTGCTTGCAGTTAAAACAACAGCGCTAGTCTTTATAGTTTTAAACTGCTGGATTTGTTAAACAAAGCTTACAAGTCTTGTGAATTTGCGCGATTTGAGAAAACTTGTGTAACGGCTCAACGGCTTTGAGTAAAACCACAGAATACTAAGGGACAGAAGCATCACTCCGCAAAGATATTTAAACAAATAGCGACTCTTGCTATGACGCAATAAAATTCAATTCAGTTCGCGTAGCGCTGCATACCTACCAGTCATATTAACCTACAGAGCGCCTCTCTTTCTATCGCATAGCTCTTATGTCTTCTGACGCGGCACGTGTAACGACGCGCGACCCGCCGCAGGTGTCCGGCTATGTACTTGTAGCTTCCTACCTACAGGGCGGAGTGCGCTAGGCCTGGTGAAACTCGGAACGGAGATACCTTATACGCTGGATTAACATTAATACATAAGGTACTTTTTACTTTTTATCCCGGGAAACCGCGGGGCGCAACTAGTTATCAACATATGTGTATGCAATTGAGCGATGAACCGAGCATGTTCGCCTGATAAAAAGCGCCACGTTTGCCTATAACAAATGGTGCTACCCAGAACTTTTAGTAAGTACAGCGTAGCGCTGCAATGCGCTCGTCACGAAAGCGCAGTTCACTTATTTCTTACTGGCCAACGGCTTTTTTCTATGAACTACGGCTTTTTTCTATGCACCTGGACCGCAGTAAGAACATACTTCCTACGTAAGTACCTACAACAATGATTTTCTGCTTCCTTTTCGTGACGAGCGCATTGCAGCGCTACGCAGTACTTACTAAAAGTTCTGGGTAGCACCATTTGTTATAGGCAAACGTGGCGCTTTTTATCAGGCGAACATGCTCGATTCATCGCTCAATTGCATACACATATGTTGATAACTAGTTGCGCCCCGCGGTTTCCCGGGATACTACGGCTTTTTTTCTATGCACCTGGACCGCAGTAAGAACATACTTCCTACGTAAGTACCTACAACAACGATTTTCTGCTTCCCTTCCGTGCTACTAATTTTACCTACTCAAATGGTCCCTAGACTGTCAAAAGTGGTCAATCCCCTTTGGTTATAATGAGATATCCAATGAATAAAACCGACCTGACCACCCATAGAGACTCTCATAAGCTGTTTTTTGCGACCCAGGTCATCAGGACACACAAGTCTTTCGTTTTCTAATATTCTGGCTCCAATAAAGAAAGAAAGAAATATTTTTATTTGACAACCGCAAAATCATAAATTAAAAAAAATTGATATTATGTTAGTAAATCTTAAAATATTTTCCATTAATAAATAATAAATTATAATTAATACATATTATTATAATTATCATTTGGCGGCCCGTTTTGACGGCAGCACATGCGTCTTGGTCCAGTGCGTGAGAATAGGCCCGTCAGCCGTCTCTGCTACTACAGTCATAAAACTAACAAAATACAAAAAAAAAAACAGTTTAATTTTTTATTTAATCTTTATTTCAGGCAACATTAAAATAAGTTACAGATGTTATTTACTTATTTTACGGCCCATATAAATATATACCTTAGAACTAACATACATATAATTTATATTAAAATATTTATTTTTATGTGACAACAGTTATATGTATGTATATATGAGAACAAAGCTACAATGTCGGGCCAAATGGGATTTTGGGTTAGTACAAATATAAGGTGTCCTTATTTGACACCCGACGCTTGTCATCGTAATGAGGGTTGATTGTCTGAGCAGCATAGGTTTCTAATATAATTTGTCTGAAACTACCACCTATATGTACCTACTAGTATTTCGCCGCGTGCGCGAGCTGCTAAAGCAGCTCGCGTGGGGGGGTGGCTGCTGTTTTTTTTTAAAAGCTTCCTATCGATTACGGTTCTAAAGTTTTGTTTACCCTTTTTGTTTTGAAATCAAACTTTTGTATGGCGGCCATATTGAAAAAAAGCTGGATTTCAAGTGATTGTGTGGCGTGCGCGAGCTGCTAAAGCAGCTCGCGTGGGGGGGTTTTGCTTTTTTTATAAAAGCTCCCTATCGATTACGGTTCTAAAGTTATTTAAGTTCAGTTGTTCTGAAAAAAAGACTTTTGTATGGCGGCCATCTTGAAAAATGGCGGAATCCAAGTGATTTTGTGGCGTGCGCGAGCTGCTAAAGCAGCTCGCGTGGGGGGGTGTTGCTTTTTTTTTATAGACGCTTCCTATCGACTACGGTTCAAAAGTTTTGTTTGGCTTATTTTTCCGGAAAAAAAACTTTTGTATGGCAGCCATCTTGAAAAATGGCGGAATCCAAAATTTTTTTTCATAATTGTAATCTTCGACCCAGAAAACCCCCCGATGCAAAATTTCAGTCGGATCGGAGCAACTTTCAAAATGGCCGCCATTTTTTTTTCTTTTTTTTTAATTTTTCCAACTTTTTCAAATTTCCCCCATCGCCCTCTATGACATTTGGTCGAGCACCCTATACCTATCTCTTACCGTTTAAAAGTTATTTGCATTTTTATTTTGTATGGCGGCCATGTTTTTTTGTATGGCGGCCATCTTTTTTTTCAAATTTTCAAAAATGGCCCAAGTTTTGGGGCATATTTAGTTCAAGCGGTACCCCCATCCGATTTATAGTTTCCGAGATCCCTTGAGCAGTTCCATCTCGGAGACACCTTTCCATGGATTTCGGATTTTTCTGGTTGGTTTCAAAACACCCTCTATCCAACGGTACCAAACACTACCCCCCACCATAACGGCAAGTCGGAGATCAATTCTGTCAATATGTCAGTCAGTCAGTCAGTCAGTCAGTCAGTGGTCTTCCAGTTTTATATTATATTAAACTAGTATTTCGCCGCGTGCGCGAGCTGCTAAAGCAGCTCGCGTGGGGGGGTGGCTGCTGTTTTTTTTTAAAAGCTTCCTATCGATTACGGTTCTTTCGATCTTTTACCCTTTTTATTCTGAAAACAAACTTTTGTATGTCGGCCATCTTGAAAAAAAGCTGGATTTCAAGGGATTGTGTGGCGTGCGCGAGCTGCTAAAGCAGCTCGCGTGGGGGGGTGTTTTGCTTTTTAATAAAAGCTCCCCATCGATTACGGTTCTAAAGTTATTTAAGTTCAGTTGTTCTGAAAAAAATACTTTTGTATGGCGGCCATCTTGAAAAATGGCGGAATCCAAGTGATTTTGTGGCGTGCGCGAGCTGCTAAAGCAGCTCGCGTGGGGGGGTGTTGCTTTTTTTTTATAGACGCTTCCTATCGACTACGGTTCAACAGTTTTGTTTGGCTTATTTTTCCGGAAAAAAAACTTTTGTATGGCAGCCATCTTGAAAAATGGCCGAATCCAATTTTTTTTTTTTAAATCGTGATGTACGACCCAGAAAACCCCCCGATGCAAAATTTCAGTCGGATCGGAGCAACTTTCAAAATGGCCGCCATTTTTTTTTTCTTTTTTTTAATTTTTCCAACTTTTCCAAATTTCCCCCATCGCCCTCTATGACATTTGGTCGAGCACCCTATACCTATCTCTAACCATTCAAAAGATATTTTCATTTTTATTTTGTATGGCGGCCATGTTTTTTTGTATGGCGGCCATCTTTTTTTTCAAATTTTCAAAAATGGCCCAAGGTTTGGGGCATATTTAGTTCAAGCGGTACCCCCATCCGATTTATAGTTTCCGAGATCCCCTGAGCAGTTCCATCTCGGAGACACCTTTCCATGGATTTCGGATTTTTCTGGTTGGTTTCAAAACATCCTCTATCCAATGGTACCAAACACTACCCCCCACCATAACGGCAAGTGGGAGATCAATTCTGTCAATATGTCAGTCAGTCAGTCAGTGAGTGGTCTTCCAGTTTTATATTATATTAATATAGGACAGTGAATGAAAATAGCAGTCTTTCCTAGCCGAATGATAAAGACTGGTGGTAAGTTTCTCGAATGCGAGAGGCCGTCTGGATGGGTACCACCGCTTTGCCAGTTATTCAGCTGCCAAGCAGTAGTGCGCAAGCATTACTGTGTTTCGGTTTGAAGGGCATTGTAGCCAGTGAAATTACTGGGCATTATGAGACTCAAAAGCAAATTTTTTTTTTTTTTACGCTTAATAGATCTATGTTTGGCCACTATCTCGCCTGGTGTGAAGCGATGATGTGGCCTAAGATGGTGCACATAGATCTAGAGATAATAATTGTCTCAGAGTGACGAGCGCAGTGCAGCGCCGCGCAGGATTTGGCAAAACAAAGTTCTGGGTGGTGCTGTTATTGTTATGGGCTGGCGTATTGCTTACCATCAGGCAAACGACCAGCTCGTCTCGTCATTAAGTGACTAACAAAAAGAGATAATTATGTAAAGTCAAAGAATATTGAAAAAATATCAAGTTTTCCTAGAAATATATTTTACAAGACCTGTAAGTTTCGAGTCCATTAGTCCATTCACGCGCGTGCTCGCTAACACTTGCTAACATCAAATTGCTTCTTTGAGCACATTAAAAAAAAAACACATAATTATGGATATAAAACCTCCATCCTCGTAAAAAGTCCAGATAAAAAGTCGTGAAGGCACTTCCTCCGTCTAATCTCCCATAAAATGGTTCCATACATCCATTAACACTATTTTTACCTTTTTTTAACTCATTCAACGCCCGTCCTCAATGAGGCTCATTTATATTTTAAAAACTACGAAAATATAATGTTTACATTACTTTTTAGTGTACGACGTTAACCTGTGTGCCGAATTTTCTAATCTGAAAACGATTTGGACAAGCAATAAAGGCTATAATTGCCTGAGATGTCGTGTTATGATGCAGTGATGATGTATGGGCGTTGAATATTTAAGACAAGCGATTGACGTCTTTAACGCTGTTGTAATTAATTTATTGGCGCTTTTAAAGCGGAAGCCAAAAGGTATAGAGTAGGTCGTGCTACTAAAATATTAGAGAATAAGGTATAAAATATACTATGGGCGATGACTATGGGCTTACAGCAGGTGTGCAGAACATACTGATTTCACTCATATTCCCGACAGTAAAATGTTGATTGATTGATAGTGCTTGTTTTTGTAGTTCACCAAAAACATAACAAAACATATAAAATAGAACTTAAAAATTTTATTAGCTTAATGGGCGGTCTTATCGCTAATAATCGATCTCTTCCAGACGACCTTAAACCGTAATGTTGTTTTGTTATAAGTTTGTTTCCATGTAATGTAAACGTATGCTAAACACAAGGGATGAATACGAAAAGTTTGACTCCAACTCTTTTCTTTCTTAAACACGCTTTCTCCTTTTTTGTATTCATCTTCATTTTGTAGGTTTGGCAAGTTAAGCCAAATATGCCAATTACGTCGAGACTCTAATGTAAGGGCAAGTATAAAAGTGGTGAGCACAAAAAAAAAAACAAAAAGTCTGCTTTTTCTAGACAATCGTCTCCATAGTTTTCCGCGTCGTGTGTAGCGGGCGGCATATTTACAGGTCACATCCGGCGCACGTCTATTACTTAATAGCATCGCGAGCTAATGCCCCGCAGTAGATACCAAACTTTAGTTAGGGGCGTTAGCGTTAGCACATTATTAAACTAGCATTAGTAGCATTAGTCAACTTTATTTAGTCACAAAGTCTCAAATGCCTCGCGGTGGACACCGAACTTTATTCGGACATACATTTCTTTTACGATAGCCTATGTTACTTTACTTTTAAGCTTTTATTAAGAGTGTGAGACTGTGAGACCGTGGTAAGATAAGATGAGTTTAGGGTGCAATGAAACATCGAATGGACAAAATGAAGATAGTACTCGTATAAGAAAGTAAAGTTTTAAAATTTTAAAATTTACTTTCTTATACGAGTACTATCTTCATTTTGTCAAGAGAAAAGAAAACTTTTGCCCAAAAACTGACAGCACAGCATTTTCAGCAGACTTCAGGTGACTATTATGTATATAACCTAAGTTTATTTGGTGAATAACAAGGAGCACAATATTCTCATTACTGGCGTAAAAGTAGAGCTTCTCTGCCGGCATCTGTGTTTCCGGATAGCTATAATCTGGGTGTGTTTATGACAAGAGTGAACAGGTTTCTTCTAGGCGAGCGTGATACATCTTCGACCGCATCGTCACTTAACAACAGGTAAGATAGCGGTCAAACGCAAGCCTTTAACTAATAGAGAAATAAAGCTTACTTATTAGTAGAGCGAAATTACTGGGCATATGAGAGACTTAGTATCTGATATCTTGGGGTGATGAGCACAATGCAGTGCTACGCAGTACTTTTTACGGTATTAAGTTCTGGGTAGCACTGTATTTGTTATGGGCGGGCGTGGCGCTTACTTAAGGTGAACGACTTGCTCGTCTTATTATTTAGCTCCTTAAAAAACTTAGAATTCATCATAATAAAAAATATATCCCTGAACTTTGACATCCGCTGGGCGAGCTCGGCCGGGCAGCGCAGATTTTTTACCAAAAGCCATGTAATATGACACTAAAATTGTGTTAAAACAAACATCTAGCGTCTCCATGACGCCATAAACATATTAAAAGGGTCTAAAAGGGTTATTAAATGACAGGCGTTCCAAATCAAAGCAAAAATTACCAAATGACGCCGGGGATGTGTAAAATACAAAATTTTTTATACTCCTGTTCGTATGGGTGTAATTTTTTTTACATACCTGAGTGTAGAGTAGTAGTGTGGAGGGTAAGCCCATAACAATTGCAGTGCCATTCAGAACTTTTAATATCATAAAAAACACTGCATTGTCATCATTATTCCAATTATTTATTACCTAATTAATTGGTTGCATCTTGCAGTATTCAAAAATCACAGCACTGAACTCTTTAAACACCCCAACATGATGGTACCATTTTATAAATACTCCATAAATAATATTGATATCGCATTTATAGGCCATTATACCAAAGAACAAGCAATATAAATATGAAAAGTAAGTCGACACCGACAGACCGACAGGCGAATTTAACGGTTCAAATATCGCGCCCCTCTTATAAAAGCTAAAACCGAGTCAAGTGATTGTGCAGGCAAATCTGTGTACATACTACATAGTGTAATCCATCACTGGATTGGAGTAGGCGGAGAGGTGCAGGCTTCTCTTAAAGAGATCTTTTTGAACTGTATGTAAACCACAGTAGGTATTAATTAATTTAGACAAAGTATACACATAGTTTACAAATTATAAAATATTTGCAAATCGCGTGACCTCCGTGACCAATCCGTGACCAATCCGTGACCAATGACCGTAATCAAATCTAAAGAGAATAATAATACATTCTATTACAAAAAACCGACTTCTAATTGCGAATATCGATTACATTCATATGACGTTGAAACTATACTGAACCCAAAGCAAAAGGAATTTTCCAAATAAATTTATAAATGACAGTTCTGAAGTAATAACCATATAATAAAAATACAATCGAATTGTGGAGCTTCTTCTTTTTTTTAAGTCGGTTAAAATCAATTCCTATCACAGATACAAAACATGGATACAGAATTAAAGTAGATAAATAATTTATTCGAAAATAAGAACTACCTACTGGCTTAGCATCATCAACTTCATGCGGATATTTGCATCCTCAATTGTGTCACCTTTTTTTTGTTTTTCTTTTTTTTATATATTTGAATGAGGAGACGAGCTGGTCGTTTGCCCGATGGTAAGCAGTACGCCAGCCCATAACAATAACAGCACTACCCAGAACTTTGTTTTGCAAAATCCTGCGCGGCGCTGCACTGCGCTCGTCACCCTAAGACAATTAGCGGTTGATTCTCATAATGCCCAGTAATTGGCACTTGTAATTGCCTACTTGTCACCCTCACTGAAGTAGATAAAACATTCTGATGAATTAGCATCTTAAAAGTTATGTGTTCCATTATAATTTATAACTTACCTATATAAGGCAATACTAAGGAAGTGTAAGAAAAGTAGTTAAGAACATTAGTTAAGAACAGTAGTTAAGTAAATAGAAATAAAAATGCAAAGAAATAACGCTGACAAAAAAACAAATAAATAGAATAAAAAAAACACAGTTCCAATTACTCCTAGAACCAAAAACTAGATTTTAGGGATGCCACAAAATAAAAATTTGTCAGTAAACGAGGGGCTTTCAAGCCAATTAAAAAAAAACTTACTTATACAATAATAATGATTATTTATTTCTGTCTTGGCCAATATCTTATTAAATCAACTATTTCGTCATTATAACTGTTAAATTTGTGGTTTACTGATAGAAAAATCATAGAGAGAAAAATCGTAGAAAATCATAATTGAAGATGACGTGGAAAATGTACAACACATACTTAGGTGTGTATATGTGTAGGTACATATATGATTGCATTTTGTTTTATATGCTATTAAATTCATTATAAATGCGAAAGTTTGTGAGGTTGGATGGATGGATAGATGGATGTTTGTTACTCAATCACGCAAAAAGTACTGAATGGATTTGGATGAAATTTAGTATGTAGGTAGTTGAGGTCCTTGAAAAGGGCATAAGCTAGTTTTTATACCGCGGGTGAAACCACATAGCACTAGTGATTTTATAAGTTTCACGTGTAACATACCTCAACGAACGAATCAAAATGAATGGTATCCACCTCCTAGACCATAAAAAAGAGAGCAGTGGGGGCGGGCGCCCCAGCTCTCCCATTGCAATACAACACTTTAATGTGCCATTTATTTGTTTGTTCCTACATTTTTCTATACTACCTACTTTGTATTATCATTTAGGCTTAGTTTCACAATACCTATTATAAAAAGTTTTTATAATAGGTATTGTGAAACTAAGCCTAAATTTTTATTAAAAACATAAGCCTAAAAAATTTATGTGAGATAAAAGTCTTAACGCATAGATACTTGCTTCAGGTCTATATTTGACCACCATCTCGCCTGATGTTATGCAACGATGTGATCGAAGATGGAGCACCTTGGATATGTGAGGGTATTATTATCAAATTCTGTTTAGTCGTTTTACCGTGATTAAGTACCTAACGATCACCCATACGTCTATCCACTCTTGCAAACTTTTGCATTTATAATATAGGAGTATGTATTTCATCATCAGCCTATACGAGTCCACTGCTGGACATAGGCTTCTCCCAATGCACGCCACTGAGCCTGATCCTCGGCTCTTCGCATGTAATTACTGCCAGCCACTTTACGCAGGTCGTCGCTCCATCTGGCCGGAGGGCGTTCTACTCTACGTTTGCCTAAACGTGGTGTCCACTCTAGAACTCGTTTACTCCATCGGTTATCGGTTCTTCAGAGAAACCCCGAGCATAGCTCGCTCCATGGCTCGCTGAGCGACTTTAAACTTATGAACCAGTCTCACAGTCAGTGTCCACGTTTCAGCGCCGTATGTCATTACGGGTAGGACGCACTGATTAAAGACTTTTGTCTTCAGGCATTGTGGGATGGGCGACGAGAAGACTTGACGAAGTTTTCCAAATGCTGCCCAGCCCAGCTGTATCCTCCTGTCGGCTTCCTTCTCAAAGTTGTGTCTACCGAGCATTAGAATTTGTCCAAGGTAGACATATTCCTGCACAACTTCGAGAGGCATGCCGTAGACGACTATTGGTTCCGTAGTTTGTATTTGTATGGTAGTATTTTAAGACATCGATTTTTGTTGACTCCAGGCTTGAGAGCGCCAACTTTTTCAGCCCGATTCGTCCTCCATATAGCTGAATGACAAGACGAGCTGTTGGTGCGTGGTGCTGCACTGCACTCGTCACTTTGAGACAATTAGAAGTCTCATAATGCCCAGTAATTTCGCTGGCTACGCCCTTTAAACCGGAACACAGTACACGCACTATTGCTTGGCGGCAGAATAACTGGCAAATCGGTGGTACCCACACAGACGGCCAGTGTTGTATCATAAATTAATTATACGAAGTCGCGGGTGATAGGTAATAGGTACTATAATACTAGGTCATGAAATGAACACTTTTTAAAACTAGATAGCCTCGACGTTCAATGATGGTGAAACCTAAATTCATGAACATCGGCAAACTTTTTGGTTATAAATAGGGGGAGTCCTTAAATTACGTTTTGAAAAATCTCACGTGAGATTGGGGGATGGGGGAGGAGGTTAAATAAAATCTCACGACATCTCACGGGGGGGGGGGGAGGGAGTTACAGAAAATTAAAAAAACACCTCACGTAATTAATGGACGCCCCCATACTAGTGACGAGGTCCACTTTTAGGTCCCAATGGAGGTCGTCATTTCTAATATACCACGGAGCGTTTACAATACCCCTGAGTGTTTTATTTTGGAATCGTTGAATTATAGCTACGTTGTATTGATTGGTACATCCCCACAATTGGATTCCATAAGTCCATATTGGCATGAGGACTTGTTTGTACAATAGTATTTTATTGTGCACTGACAACGTAGAATGCCTCCTAAGTAGCCAGTACATCTTCCTATAGCGTTGCTCTAACTCGTCATGTTTCTTTTTTAACCGACTTCAAAAAGGAGGAGGTTTACAATTCGACGGTATGTTTTTTTTTGTGTTTTTGTTACGCGATTACTCCGCCAATTATGAATTGATTTCGATGATTCTTTTTTTGTTTGGTAGGTCATACTTCAGAGGTGGTCCCTGATAGATACTATTTTTTAAGTAGGTAAATACGGCTTGTAGGTAGTATCTATCTACTACCTTTTAGACTTGGCTGGCACCGACTTCAAATATATGAGTGGGTAGCGCTTAAAATAATTACATTAATTTATTTTTCACTTTTGATTGCCTATTTGTGGTTTTGAAGTCGGTTTAATTTTTTTTTAAAAATAATTTATTGCCATGTGCCTTCCAGCGAAGCTTTGCGTCTAATGTCATGCCAAGGTACTTGGCTGTATTTTCGTACGGTATCGCAACACAGACCCAGTGAGGAGACTAAAAAGGGAAAAACCTTTTGAGTTAGTTAAGTGAAGTGTCAGTGAACCGTATATAGTATAAACAGTTAGTGCTATATAGGTACTCGTAATAGGTCTGTACGGTTCCACGTACATTTTTAATATACTAACTTAAACCTATTCTGTGATGACCTACATATTCTTACCTACTTACAAATAATATCGAGTGTTGTTACGATCACCGACCGATCCACACATGTCGCGTTGAATGTGAATCGTCAGCTAACTTTTATACTTTAGATTAGATTAGATTAGATTAGATAACTCTTTATTGTTTCACCACCAGAAAACATAATAACAAAAAGTACAATAACAAACTTAAAAACTAAAGTGTTACAATGGGCGGTCTTATCGCTCAAAGCGATTTCTTCCAGACAACCTTTGGATGGAGAGGACTTAAAGAAACTGTAAGAGACGGGGGTGTCAACATAAATGACATAATCAACAAATGTATGTACAAAGAGTACAAACTATGATAACATATACTATTATCTATATTAAATATACAATAATATATACCAATTATAAACATACATAGTAATATAATATACAAAATATATAAGATATATATATATATATATATATATATATATATATATATATATTTTATATATTTTGTATACTTGAACTAAAAAATACTTATTATTATATTTTTACTTCGGTCAATAAAAAGTGAAATTTGGCCTCGCGGGTGTTTTCTACTTCCTTCCGCACTTCCGCACAACTACTTTATATTAAAACTACTACTTTAATGTACGGTCTAACTGGACTGCACAAGGTCAATAACAAAAGTGTTGATGGACATATTCTAGTTTCACTCTACTTAGCAGCCAAAGCCAAACATAAATTACTAATTAATCTTATTAGGCTTGACTATAATTCTAACGGCGGGTCTTTATTGAGACAAGTCATTACATTTAAAAAAACAAGAAAATACTTTTCAAAATACCAGGTCGTAAAATAAATGCTAGTCCTAGATTACAGTACCTATGTAAAAGTTTTTAAAAGCTTCTTCGAAACAACAATATAAAATGTAAATAAAAAAAAAATAGAAATAAAAAATATAAAAATAAAATAATATATTATAATATTATATTATTAATAATATATAATAATAATATATAAATAAAATAATATATAAATTTTCTACAATATAATATATATAATATTTTTATAGGTACTTTCTTCAACTGTATATACCTTTCACTTATTCCTCCTCATAACATCTCCTCAAACTTGGCTTGAACAAATTGACAGACACTCCACTTGAAGCCTACAATCTTCATACAGATCCACAGCTTAAGCAACAGTTAATACACAAACTGAGGTGCCATTGTAGCCCACTTGTTCTTCACTAACTCCTGATAATTACCATGTATCCTTAGCCTTAAGATGCACAAGTAAAACTAGTCTGTATTATGGAAGAATTAAGGACTCAAATTGTGATGGTGAAAGTCTCAAGGGTCCAGGACACATAAGACAGCATTGAGATGGTCAGGCTCCCACGATGTTTGACGTTTTGGAGAGCTTCGAAAAGGTAGAATCGCCGACAGATATAAAGCCATTATGTTTCGTCTGAAATGATTTCGCCACAATCAGTAGAAACCCTAAAATTAATACCTACTTCACAAGATAAGTCACAGTTTGAATTTTGAATACTGGAATTAAAACGTGTCTTTTCATAATTCTACCCGCCTGGATAACTTTCCGGGAGTAAAAGTGTACTACGTCCTATTCCAAGATCTAGCCTAAAAGGTTTTGTCCGTTTAGTCTTCTCGCTATGTCTGTGCTGTGTTCACGTGGTGATGAACGCTACGTTCATGAGCTTTTTTTTACATCTGATTGGGTCAGCGTTTGACCATATTTTCACCTGATGGGAAGCGACGATGTGGTCGAAGATGTAGCTCGCTTACCCAGTAAGTACTTGTTCACTCTTGATTTGAACACACCCAGATTGTATTTATGTGGAAACACAGACAAGGCAAGGCGTTCCACTCCTTGGACGTTCGCACCTAAAAGGATGATTCGAAACGTTTAGTACGGATAGGCGGAACGTCCACCATGTAGGGGTGACGTTGTGCCGATCGTCTGGTTGTCCGATGGTAAAATGGTGATGGGGGGATCAGATTGTGCAGTTCTTGAGCACACTCTTGGCCTGGCTCATCGACGTGGAGTCGCCAGCTTATCTGTATTCAACAGAATATACTATGGCAGAACCGAGAATCTGTAATCAGTGAATAACTCTACATATTTAAAGCTCTACATCATAATCCTCTACAACCCAATCTGCCGTTCGTTAATGCGCTCTAAGGACATATGATGGCCCTACTTGTAACTCCTGATCCATAATCAAGAGATAATCATTCATTGTAAGTCGTGTTCTTAAATAGATGACTGAAGAGGCTTAAGAAAAGTAGCTAGTACCTATCCTTTTCATCTACACAACCTTTTTTTATGAAACTGAGTGATGAGACGAGCAAGTCATTCGCCTGATGGTAAGCGCCGCGCCTGCCCATAACAATTGCAGTGCCATCCAGAACTTTTAAAATCATGCAAGTAAAACGTATTTAACAAACAAAAAAACCGACTTCAATGTATCTTCGAAGTCCAAGGTCAGATATCGATGAAATTTATATGGGACCACTTCGTAGCTATATACTGAACCCAACGCAAAAATAATTTTCCAAATCGGTTCATGAAGTCTCCTCATCATCATCATCATGAGCCCATCACGTTCCCACTGCTGTGACTCGGGCCTTCCATCCTAGAGAGAGTATGGGCCATAATCCAGCACGCTGGCCCAGTGCAGGTTGGTGGATGTCACATATCCTTGAATTTTTGTGAAAAATTCTTGATCATGCCGGTTTCCTCACGATGTTTTCCTTCACCGTTTTAGAGCAACTGTTAAAACCTGCACTTAAGAAACTCAGTGGTGGCCAGCGGGATTCGAACTCGGGTGCGTCGGATCGAAAGTCGCACGTGCTCCCAATGAGCCACTCTCGCTCTATGATTAGCAGGGAGATCACGTAAGTCTGTTGCAAACTTCGCATGTTGCGAACCTTCGTGCAATAAAAAAAATAATTTAATCGATAAAATAACTTTTTATATCTCGATTTCAATGTGCTCCTATCGATAACTTCGAAGGTAACCCGACAAATTTACAAAGCGAGATTGTGCTATGAATCGTTATGTATACGCCATATCAATTCAATTTTACTGTGTAATACCAGTAATACGGCTCTTTTGTCTATAGTATATATATCGATACAAAGATAAAATATAGTAGTTTTCTTTGTATAGATATGAACTTAGTTTGTCAAAACCTTTTTTTATTTCAATGGAGCTTTCGTTGTCTTTTGATTGCAACGAACGAGGTACGTGTTCGCAAAACCAACATCGAAACTATATCGTTCGTTCTATCGTTTCTTATTAAAATTGATTGAAATAAAAGATATATGATCGCCCTGCTGATCTCCTATTTGCTTCCAGTTATTAAATTCACACTACCCCAGCTACTAAAACATCCGTTCCCGCTAACCAACCAGATTAACTCTCAGTTTACACGTCAGAAGTTCACTGGTTACTCGACAAACGGTCAAAATATTTAAGCAGCAACGAATATGTTATGCATTACGTTGATTGATAGATTGATTGATTGACTGATGGTGTGCTTGTTGCTGTAGGCTGGAGGTGGGGGGTCGTGTAAGAAAAATGCCATAATTGAAATGATAATATACCTTTGAGTATTTCTTAGACTTATTTCAAACAAATTTGACAGAATCTATTTAAACAGAAGTTCCGTCGGGGGTTATAGCAAAGAAAACTAACTAGGTTATAGTATGATTAGAATATTTATAAACACAGCCCATTTTTAGGGATCCGTACCCAATGGGTAAAACGGGACCCTATTACTAAGACTCCGCTGTCCGTCCGTCTGTCCGTCTGTCACCAGGCTGTATCTAATGAACCGTGATAGACAGATGAAATTTTCACAAATGATGTATTTCTGTTGCCGCTATAACAACAAATACTAAAAAAACAGAATAAAAAAAATATTTAGGTGGGGCTCCCATACAACAGACATGATTTTTTTGATTTTTAATAGATAATGGTACGGAACCCTTCGTGCGTGAATCTAACTTAGGTTCCCGTTTTACCCTTTGGGTACGGAACCCTAAAAAGTGCTATCACAGTGTCCAATAAGCCCGGTCAGGTGTGAGGCCGGTCGCGGGCGGACGGGACGGGGCGGGCGCGGGGCGGGACGGGAACGGGACGACAATCGCACGCTAATGAGTCAGCTCTAATAATAATTATCTACCCTTACTTTTTGTTCGACGACTTTTCTTTTTGATAGGGCTGTCTGCCACACATTTTTTTCATACTATGACATTATTTTGTATTACCAGGCCTAGCGCACTCCGCACTGTAGGTACGAAGCTACAAGTACATAGCCGGACACCGACGGCGAGTCGCGCGTCGTTACACGTGCCGCGCCAGAAGAGATAAGAGCTATGCGATAGAAAGAGAGGCGCTATTTAGGTTAATATGACTGGTAGGTATGCAGCGCTACGCGAGCTGAATTGTATTTTATTGCGTGCGAAGAGTCGCTATTTGTTTCAATTTCTTTGCGGAGTGATGCTTCTGTCCCTTAGTAGGTATTCTGTGGTATTTGTCAAAGTATTTTCTTTGCAAATTTAGGTACCTAAATCTGTAAAAGTAGGTATCTACTCCCGCTGGCGCTTGGTTCAGATACAGGTTGACAAAAATCAATAGTCAGACTTGGTACAATACCTATAGAGTTGTAAAGAAAAAAAATACATTAATATTACCGGCATGGTATTATACATTAGTAATAAAAAAATACATGCAGACGAACATAGTAACCTCCTCCTTTTTGGAAGTCGGTTAAAAATAAATTACTATTATTTTGTTCAAAATGTAAGCTGACTATGCGTTCGTCTGTATGTATCTGCTGCTTCTCTATTTATTCATTTTACCTCTGTTTATAAATTTTGTGCATATAGAATTAAAAAGTCACAGGTAAAGGTATAATGAATTATACAAGTTAGACATTATTTATTTATTTACAAAATAATATAGAAGTTATACGATATATTTTTTACAACAGACTGGGTCTGCGTTTGATCACAATCTCACCTGATGGGAAGTGACGATGCGGTCGAAGATGTAGCACGCTTACCCAGTAGATACTCAAGCGACCTAGTCGTTTTTCGGGATGACGTTCGGTGAACCATCGGGGAGACGGGTCTGAGCAGTCGCTCAACTGCCGTCTCTCTCTAGATCTATGTGCTCCATCTTAGGCCACATCATCACTTCACATGAGGCGAGATAGTGGCCAAACATAGATCTATTAATCGTAAAAAAAAGAAAATACTTGTTCACTCTAGATTATACATATTTTACGTAGAAAAATACAATTGAATAAATTATAAAAATAAAAGAAATAAAAATTTATATAAATAAGGTCTTGCAAGCATCTTGTCACAATTTACAGTCGCTCGCCAACCCTCCACAATAATAGGAAATTTGTTTTCCGGTTCGGTGGCGACCAATTACGCGATTAACGAATTATTTCCACTTTTTTCCCGGCATCAGGTCCTCCCACTGTCCCCCTGCCTCCTCTCTCCTCAGTGCTTGGTAATCTTGCTCACTCTGAGGTAATTTTATAAGGTAAAATGGTAACTCAGTAAGGATGCTTTTTCTTTCATTTCTACCCATAATCTAAATATATTTTTATACGAAACTAGCTGACGCGACAGACGTTGTCCTGTCTTAACTATGAATATAATGTTCCGCGCAACTTTCTTATTTTTTTCTCTTGACAATAACAAACACAACCAAAAAAGAATTAGCAAAATTGGTCCAGCCGTTCACGCCAGCCGTCCAGGGGTTCTCAATTCGTTTTTTATGTTTGTTACCTCAGAACTCCGTCATTTATAAACCGATTTGTATTTTTTTTTTGCGTTGGGTTCAGTATATCTACGAAGTGGTCCCATATAAATTTCATCGATGTTTGATATTGGACTTCGAAGATACATTGAAGTCGGTTTTTTTTGTAAAATGTACACTTCTGACTTAAAAAGATTCACCAACCTCATATCAAATGTGATTTTCGAATGTTTCAGTTAATTAGCCTCTTCCACCAGTGCCGAATAACATGGGTTTCAGATCGACGTGATGTGTTCGCCATTCAGGGCTCTCATTCACCATGACAACTTGGCGATTCCGTGCTTCGAGGAAACGTCAATTCTTTTATTAATAAACGACATATGCGGAATTTATATTCTCTATGACGCGTCATTTATGTGAATATATGAATGCGTCATAGAGATGTCGTTTATTAATGAAGGAATCGACGTGATTTCGAAGCAAGGAATCGCCAAGTTGTCATAGTGAATTGGGGCCCAGTTGTAATAAAAGCTCCCTTACTGTCACTACGGCTACAGCGCTTGTATGTACTGGTAATTCCTTCGGGTTTCCGCCTATTGAATCTCTTTTGATTAGCCTCCTTTCCCGTTTGACGGTGAACGTTCGATCGTCACGTCCTATGTAATTGGTCCATTTTGTCGCTCTCTTTTTAAAAGTGTCGGTGGAAATATTTGATCTTTCTAGAAGGGAGGTCGAGTTGAATTTGGGGCGATTGAATGCGAAAAGATTATTTGAAGACATTTGAGGATCGTGATTGGTTTTGTTAGTCATATAGTACAGCCAGTAATTTAAAGATATCATAAGTACATAGTAGTAAAAGTCTCGGCATTTTATGCTGAGCTGAGCCCATTCGGCACATATATTTATTATTTAAGTTTTATTTTTTGCTTGTGTGCCGAATAAATGGTTTTTCTTTCTTTCTTTCTTTTAGTAAAGAATATGGTGAAGAAACATAATATAATAAATAAATAGTATAATAGATAACATTATATAAATATATAATGTTATCTATTATAAATAAACATATAAACATATATGTATTTATGTGTTGAATTTCATATTATTTATTTTTAGTAGTTATTTAATTCATTTATATTTGTTTTATTTTTAATAGGTACATAGTATATCATAATTTACATATAATTAGAGTTTTATAATGTACACCACACTGACCGCAATATTTCTATAAAAATTCCTGTCGATCCAAACAGTCTGTAAGAAATTGCGCATAGCGATAATTGCCTATTGTACACACTGTTTATTGACTAAGATGAGTATAGGTTTTTCTGTGTATTTGGTATTTAATAAAATATTATTGTATTATATAGTAGGTATGGATAAGGTCGAGAATGTAAGGATATATATAACTGGCAGCTCCAATTGTTGTATTATGGAAAGAAGTGAAAGAGAAAGCTGCAAGAGAACACTTTGAGCGATAAGACCGCCCATTGTAACACTTTAGTTTTAAAGTTTGTAATTTTTCTTTTTAACGGACTTCAAAAAAGGAGGAGGTTGTCTGTTCGATTGTATTTTTTTTATATTTTTTTTATTTTTTTTTATTTTTTTTTATGTTTGAAAAATTATTTTTGCGTCGGGTTCAGTGTAGCTACGAAGTGGTCCCATATAAATTTCATCGATATGTGACCTTGGACTTCGAAGATACATTGAAGTCGGTTTTTGTTTTTTTTCTAAAAATTAATTATGTTGTAATAGTCTCTGGTGGTGTAACAATAAAGAGGTATCTAATCTAATCTAATGTATTATTTATATCAATAAATTTATTATTGATTATTATTGATCGATCTATTTCGAGTTTGTTAAAAGCTTAACAAAAATCTTCTTTAGATTCTAATTACTTAGGGGATTTAAAAATATCCACAGAAGTACGGGAAAACCACTAGCGTGGGACGAGAAGCCAGCACCGGTACCTATTCTAACTACCTATAGGTTTAGAAGCACTTAACCATTAACCCGATTGCATGAGTGTGGTCTAAATGCGGCGCGCGTACGCCACTCGAGATTCGCTTGCCCAATTCAACGGCACTTCTTTTCGGTACAAGCCTGTAGAAAAGGAGTAAAAAAAATTTTTTTTAATTCGCCCTTTTGGGCAGACTAAAGTCTCGAGGAACATACCGCCTTGTCTTACGTAGTTTTTAGTTTAATGATTTCTATCGTATATCGTCGTATGAGGGTCATCAGCAACAAGCCGGACCCTCTCCTAATGCCTCAATAAACTGGTGACACTTTATTCAAGCATTCCATGGACTTTTTGAGAAAACATAATAAGCAATGTTTTTCTTTATTTTGTTTCATTTGCCTACACTCGTGCACGTTTACGAACACATAATGGTTAATATCTCACCGATATTACACATGATCACTTGAAACTTCATCACTTGTTTGGAAAATAAAACAAAATCGAACAGTATCACTTTTCACTTTCCGCCAAAAAGTCTAGTAAGAAAAAGTGAGCTATAGCTCTTGCTGTGGCTTAGGATACAAAGTTCCAAGTTTGAATCGCACCAGCTTTGAACGAATGCGATTCAAACTTCTTAGTAACGGTACGAGAAAAATAACATATCAGTTTTGTAGACTGGTTTTCTTTCATATAGAACACCTACAGATGATCCTTTTAACATTCCCAATTATTACCCACTACTGGAAATAATACTGTTACAGATACTGACATATTATGAATGCGAAAGTTTGTATGTTTGTTACCTCTTTACGTAGCAATTACTAAACGGATTTGGATGAAATTTGAAATGGAGATTGCTTATACGTTAGATTAAAACATCATCATCATCATCATCACCTATGCCCATATCCACTAAGTCCACTGCTGGACATAGGCCTCTCCCAATGAACACCACTGAGCCCGGTCTTCGGCTCTTCTCATCCAGTTTCTTCCGGCCACCTTTTGCAGGTCGTCACTCCACCTGACCGGTGGGCGTCCTACACTACGCTTGCCAATTTGCGGTCTCCACTAATGGACTTCGTCCTTCTAGAGGTCTGACCAGCCCATAACACATAGGATAGGATTTTTTTCCTAGGAAACCATAGAGTAAAAAATTATTAAATATAATTTCCAAACTGCGATGATGCTGATGAACATGATCCTAGGACTTCTGGAGTGCGTACAGTGCAGAACTAGTGGCACTGTAAATTATTATAAGTAGGCGTGGCGCTAACCATCAGGTTAAAGACGTGTTCAGTGTAATAAGGGATGATTAAGTAATTATGTAAAGTGCATATGACTTTTGCTCTTGCCAGTCCATTGCCGATTCTTTTGGCAACGGAAGAAGGCAGTCTGCTCCAATACTTATGGATTTTTCGGATGCACTTATGTACTCTTTATCGTAAATCATTTGCTTGCCATCCTGAGTTACTGTGCCATTGGTAAATAACTGTAATATAATGAGGCCAATCTAAATAACAAAAAAACTGACTTCATTTCTGTTGTATCTTCGAAGTCGAAGGTCGAATATCGATGAAACGTATATGGGACCATGTTTATTTATTTATTTATTTATTTATAATAGGATCTCCAACAAAGGATACACTTACATGCTAGATTTTAATGCTAAATTAAGTTTTTACAAATTCAATTACTGGAGACCACAGCTTGCTATATGTTGAAGCTATGTATACTGAACACAACCCAAAATTTCCAACTCAGTTTATTAATTACAGGGTTTTGAGGTAACAAACATAAAAAAAGTACAATCGAATTGAGAACCTCCTCCGTTTTTTAAGTCAGTTATAAAAATACCCAACTTTCACTTCGTTATATAGTTCCTGATGAACCCTTACGTACTAGGATTTACAGTATTTTCCTTACGGAACTGAGTAATAAGACGGGCGAGTCCTTCGCCTGATGGTAAGTGCCACGCTTGCACATTAGCAGTGCCACCCGGCACTTTTGATACCATAAACAGCACTGCGTAGCACTGCATTGCGCTCATCGCCCAGAGCCATCTGATATTAAATCTCATATAAATATACCCAGTAATTTTGCTGGCTGCAGTGCCCTTCAAACCGGAACACAGTAATGCTTACGCACTACTGCTTGGCGAATAACTGGCAGAATAACTAACAAAGCGGGAACTATATTTAAGGAACCAGCTGACCAATTCAGAACCTCACGACAACTCATTTGTCGATCGATTCGGTTTGATATCGTACGATTCAAAATATTTTAAATTCACAATAGTCGAATCGACGTTCAAATTGTCGTAGTCGATAACCAATCGTAACCGTACGATAAACGCGTATTTATCGACCGAGAACGTTATTCACAATGCAGATATCGAAGCAAAGTTTTCGAACGTTCGATTAATTTCCACGACAACTTATCGAGTGCAACATATCACTCGAAAGCATTAGATTTCACCGTCAATACCGAGTATATTCCGTGTGTTGTTAAATAAACTACATTTTCTACTACAAATAAATGAAAACTCACAGTAAGATTCAACATAAACTAATTCTATGTAAGAAAGTACCAAGTCTAGTATTTATTTATAGGTTAAGTTCGCTTTGATTGTTTTAGAACTATTTACCTACTACTATAAGATTACTTAATAAGATGCATAAATCTACCGAAATAAAATCACTGTACCTATATAATTATTATAAAGTACTCTGTGATACTATGTAATTGTAATTTTGGTATTTACTTAACATTTCTAACGAATCTTGATGAGGCTCGTCTTCTCGCTCGATCTTCTTTTAATAATTTCAAAACATGATAAAGAAAACAATTTGCGATAGACATTTAAATTTGGCGGTTTGTCAATGTCTAAAGCATAGATTAAACATTAATGTCAAGTGGATATCAGCAGGTGGGTGTTTACGAAGCTCTTGTTTTTTTATATTTCTACCAATATCTGGCGCTTATAATTGTTGATTATATTTTAATTCGTGATAAACGTTGTTATAATAAATTTTGATAACTTGAAAACATTTTTATATCGTCTAGATAATAATACAATTTTCTGCGAGTATTGCCCACAAAACGAACTCCGTAAATGCAACACGTTGTCGTATCGATTTCGATATCGTAACCGAAACCGTGTCGAATCCTCGGGGCGGATGTTCTGAATAGCTCGAAAAGAAACCTACGACACGAGATCGTTATCCAATCGAATCGATTCGGTATGTTGTCGTGGGGTTCTGAATCGGCCAGCTGGAACTATAAGGGTCATGGGCCAAACATTCGTGGTAGGCCTCTCGTATGCGGGAGGCCGTCTGGGTAGGTAAAGTGCTACACAGTGTTTTTTATGGTATTAAAAGTTCTGGGTGGCACAGCATTGTTATGGGCAGGCGTGGTGCTTACCATCAACGACTAGCTCGACTCATCACTTAGTACCATAAAAAAACACTAAACGGAAAAATTTAACTTTAACTTAACCGAGTCCTTCGCCTGATGGTAAGTGCCACGCTTGCACATTAGCAGTGCCACCCGGCACTTTTGATACCATAAACAGCACTGCGTAGCACTGCATTGCGCTCATCGCCCAGAGCCATCTGATATTAAATCTCATATAAATATACCCAGTAATTTTGCTGGCTGCAGTGCCCTTCAAACCGGAACACAGTAGTGCGTAAGCATTTTAAGTAGTTACATGTTCGTTCTTCGGTCACTACAATAAAGTTTTACATAAAAAACTTCTGAGACGTCACAATCTATGTTTATTTTTACATAAATTTTCTGTTCTATGCACAAAATTGTACTAGGAAATATTTCCAAGTACCCATACAAAATACATCACAACCCAACAAAAAATTATGCCTTTCAAAGACTTATCAAGAATACTGGAGTATTTATTTCGCCAGTGGCTCCTGTGCAATGTCACTGAGATAAGGGATGAACCCGGGATGAAACAGGGATGAAGATAACAAACGTAAAATATCAGGTGAAGTGGTACTCACGCAACTTACGACTCGAGTGGGCCTACTCCTTTTGTCGGATAGGGATGGGTGTGGACCGTTGCGAAAAGTATCGATAATAACTATCGACAAAAAAAAATAGTAATGCAGTAAGAATGCATAAAAAAAATTGTATCTACCCCATTGGTCTAGTGGTGACCTAGAACACCACTAGACCAATTATTGACTATTTTAATTTGCAGTTCTATGCTCCAAGCAACACTCCATTGCGACGCAGATTTAAAAAACACAGGCCTTCTCTCAGAAGCCGTAACCCACGACGCGGGCCATGTGTCTTGGCCTGACCTATGTGAGCGAAGTGTAGAAAGTATAACGTGGTATAACATCGATGTAATACAATCAGAAAACTTGATGGGATTTAAGGAACTATTTTTACCTAATTCTCAGTAGGGCTTCGTAGCATAGACGGTGAGGATTTAAAGAAAACTATCTAAAGGGCCTAGTAGGTTGAAATGGGACGTCAGCCGCATGTCTAGCGAACTTTGGGCCAAAAGAATAACCGAATGAGTTCCCAACAATAGACGCAGACAACGCGGCAGACCAAAACGAAGATCGTTAGACGAGCTAGATACATATACCTGATAGATTGGCCCATTATTTCATTACCGCGAGAAATTAAAGGAAGGTGGGAAGGCTTTTGCCCTGCAGTGGGACGACTTAGGCTGAATATAATAATAAAATATTAATAAATCCTTAGATTATTATGTTCCTCACCAGGGATCTTGGTAAGTGTTATGAACTTTTTTGAATAACGACGACGGCCTGCTTTACACAGGTAGAGCAGGTCGGCTGATTATTTGACATTAACGTAAGGACGATAGTGAAGAAAAGATAGCTGAAGACGGTGGAAGAAAAGACCTTGACCAGGACCTGATTGACCCGACCGCGACGACTGCAGGACTACTGGAATAAAAGGAGAGGAACCGACGCGTGCCTTTTTCTTTTTAAGCAAGTATTTTTAGGAATAAACTATAAATACATACGCCCAACTATCACATACATAGATCCTGGCCCCTAACTAGGACTCCCTGTATCTAGGGAATCAGGAACTACGAGGACCATGGTCCCACACCCAGACACGAAACAAATGCTTGCTTTTTTTTTCGGTGCGCAAACATTTGTCTCGTCGCGGGAATCGAACCCGCAACCTCAATGGTGTATGTAATTTGAGCCAGTCTGCCCAACTATTACACCACAGAAGCTGTCACTATGATGCTATTAAAGAGTAGGTGGTATTATTAGAGCGTAAAGTTTATAGATATATCAATAAGTAATTCCTATCCCATCCCTACCCACTTGGTTAAGCAGTAAGCACAGCAGCAAGTGGGTAACCCATTGGCGTTATCTGCCACTGCTTGTCCGTCTGTCTGTTTACATCTTAAGAGCAAGGATCTTGTAGTGTTTCGTTACTTGTAACATACTGGTTAAACATGTGGATTTTTTTAACTGCGTTCAAGGTGACATGTGGGCACAGTGCGGTCTTACTTGTGGAAGGTTTCTCGTATAAGAGGCTGTCTGGGTGGGTGCCACCGCTTTGCCAGTTATTCAGCCGCCAAGCAGTAGTGCGCAAACATTACTGTGTTCCGGTTTGAAGGGCATTGTAGCCAGTGAAATTACTGGACATTATGGGACTCAACAGCTAATTGTCTCAGGGTGACGAGCGCAGTGCAGCGCCGCGCAGGATTTTGGAAAACAAAGTTGTAGGTGGTGCTGTTATTGTTAAGGGCTGGCGTGTTGCTTACCATCAGGCAAACGACCAGCTCGTCTTGTCATTCAGCTACATAAAAAAGGCCAGAAGCAGCAAACTGTCTGTGTCTGTCAATGTGAGTTGAATAGTTATGCTACTAATATTAAAAATGCGAAAGTTTGTGAGGATGGATGGATGTTTGAGTAATAAACATACATCCATCCATCAATATAATAATAATCAGGAGTCACACGGACAAAAACGTACACCTTATAGATTAGATTAGATTAGATAACGCTTTATTGTCACACAACAACATGAAATAATTACAAAACGATACTTAAACCTAAAGTGTTACAATGGGCGGTCTTATCGCTTACAGCGATCTCTTCCAGACAACTTATATTTCGGGTATCTACATATCTAGGCCTATAGAGAGGTCTATTTAATGGCCATTAAGTTATTTCGTTGTTTATTTTTGGTACGTAGGTAGTATGTAGCTAGTTAATTGATGCTGGAATCTTCTAATCAGCCCGTATCCACCCACTTCTGGATATCCCTTTCTGGTCCTGTGCAAGCCTCATCCATTGCAATCCGACGTGCTTCATGATGTCATCTGACCATCTTTCCGGTGGTCTGCCTGGAAGTCTTCGCCCAAGCCTCGGATACCACTCGGTGACTCGGTGCCTTGGTCGTTAATATATTCTGGAATACCGGAATATCATTTTTTTTAATTCTTTATAGATCTATATTTGGCCACTATCTCGCCTGATGTGAAGCGATAACGTGGCCTAAGATGGAGCACATAGATCTAGAGAGAAAAGCAGTTGAGCGGCTGCTCAGACCCGTCAACCGGATGGTTCACCGAACATCATCCCGAAATACGACTAGGTCGCTTGACGGCATGGCTTTGTTCGGTGGGTGGTATTACAACCACGGCCAGTAATTATTACAATCAATAAGGAAATATTAATTATGTAGGATAAATTACCGGAACGCCATTTCTCTGCAATGTTTTTATCAACAATTTAGAGCAATACGGGCCAGTCTACAATATTCAAAACTCATAAAAGTTTTGCAAGCAGAAAGCTTGTAAAAACAAGCGATAAGAACCAATACAGATCTAATAGATCAAGATTTATGTTAATACAAGTGTTTTGTGGTCGGTTTATTACATTTGAAGTGCGTTTTCATATAAATTGCGATTGCCTATTCATTTGTTACGCAAGAGAAGCCGAATGGAGCGCTTGAGGCGGGAGCTAGTGTTTAATCTGTGACATAAGTGCTTGATCGATTTGTCTAGACTTTAAATAGCTCTGAAGTGTATTGTGTATAGTGTTTAAGATTGGCTTCTGTAGGTTTTTGCAAATCGGGGACCTTGTGTAAGGCGCTACAGTGCGATAGCTGACAGCGAGAGAAAATCGGACAGAATCGGAAGTCGGACTAGCGCACGACGTAAATAGATAGATACATAGTTTAACTTTAATTTAATTTAATTTCTTTTTATATTGTTATCTCATATTAATTAACCGAAGATGGAGGTTTTCAATTCGACTGAAGTCTTTTTGTATGTTTGTTACGCGATTACTCCGCCATTTATGAATTGATTTTGATGATTATTTTTTGTTTCATAGGTCATACTTCAAACGTGGTCCCATATACATTTTATTGAAATTTATTAGTTAGCACTTTTTGAAAAATCAGTAAAGAAAAAAAATATGATATACTCTCGAAGTCGGATTTAGTATTTTTTTCAAAAAAAATATTATTTACTAAACAAGCACGGTTACTTCAAACCCAATCAGTTATAAAAATCAAATAAAAAGTCCAAAGGCGCGCTTGCATTACATCACTCGCCTAGCATCGCTCATTCCAGTTGAACCGCCACTAAAACAATAAATATAATTCCCCAAGCTGCGTCAGTTCATCAACGTCACTACAGTTTACAGATTGTCAGTGGAATGATTTTTAATTGCTCACAAAAGATTCAAACAACGCTCGCATACAAACTAGACAAATAAATTCGAGTTTTTTAAACGCATAAGGTAAACACGATATTAATGTTGCCGTGGTTTAGTTTACTAATACAGTTTGGGTAAGTTCAAATCTAGAGTGAACAAGTATCTACTGGGTAAGCGTGCTAGATCTTCGACCGCATCGTCACTTCCCATCAGGTGAGATTGTGGTCAAACGCAGTCCCAGCCTGTAGTAAAAAAAAAAGTTTTGTTCTGTCATTTTGTTTGTTTAAATTGTTTAGACTTTTTGTTGAAATTGTAATAAGGTAGGTATAATTATAGGTAATTTATAATTTGCTATATCCTACCAGAGCCATGAATATGTACTCGGCATCCGTTTTTTTTATGTAACTGAATGACGAGACGAGCTGGTCGTTTGCCTGATGGTAAGCAATACGCCAGCCTATAACAAAAACAGCACCACCCAGAACTTTGTTTTGCAAAATCCTGCGCAGCACTGCACTGCGCTCGTCACCCTGAGACAATTAGCTGTTGAGTCTCATAATGCCCAGTAATTTCGCTGGCTACAATGCCCTTCAACCGGAACACAGTAATACTTGCACTACTTCTTGGCGGCTGAATAATGTTTCCCGATTCTTATAATCTAGGTGTCTTCAAATCTCGAGTAAATCGGTATCTAGGCAAGCATGATCCTACGTCGACCGCGTCGTCACTTTCCATCAGCTGGCCGATTCAGAACCCCACGACAACATACCGAATCGATTCGATTGGATAACGATCTCGTGTCGTAGGTTTCTTTTCGAGCTATTCAGAACATCCGCCCCGAGGATTCGATACGGTTTCGGTTACGATATCGGAATCGATACGACAACGTGTGGCATTTACGGAGTTCGTTTTGTGTGCAATACTCGCAGAAAATTGTATTATTATCTAGACGATATAAAAATGTTTTCAAGTTATCAAAATTTATTATAACAACGTTTATCACGAATTAAGTTATTATCAACAATTATAAGCGCCAGATATTGGTAGAAATATAAAAAAAACAAGAGCTTCGTAAACACCCACCTGCTGATAACCACTTGACATTAATGTTTTATCTATGCTTTTGACATTGACAAACCGCCAAATTTAAATGTCTATCGCAAATTGTTTTCTTTATCATGTTTTGAAATTATTAAAAGAAGATCGAGCGAGAAGACGAGCCTCATCAAGATTCGTTAGAAATTTTAAGTAAATACCAAAATTACAATTACATAGTATCACAGAGTACTTTATAATAATTATATAGGTACAGTGATTTTATTTCGGTAGATTTATGCATTTTATTAAGTAATCTTATAGTAGTAGGTAAGTAGTTCTAAAACAAAGCGAACTTAACCTATAAATAAATACTAGACTTGGTAGGTACTTTATTACATAGAATTAGTTTATGTTGAATCTTACTGTGAGTTTTATTTTATTTGTAGTAGAAAATGTAGTTTATTTAACAACACACGGAATATACTCGGTATTGACGGTCAAATCTAATGCTTTCGAGTGATATGTTGCACTCGATAAGTTGTCGTGGAAATTAATCGGACGTTCGAAGACTTTGCTTCGATATCTGCATTGTGAATAACGTTCTCGGTCGATAAATACGCGTTTATCGTACGGTTACGATTGGTTATCGACTACGACAATTTGAACGTCGATTCGACTATTGTGAATTTAAAATATTTTGAATCGTACGATATCAAACCGAATCGATCGACAAATGAGTTGTCGTGAGGTTCTGAATCGGCCAGCAGGTGAGACTGCGGTCAAATTCTTGCCTATTCGGTATTAATAATAATAAAATGTTATCTCACTCATATAATAACAACCAATATAAACAACCAATATGTGTTACGGCTAATAGCCGAAGTGCGGCTACACCTAGTTTTAGCCGCCTACAACTAGGTGCAGCCGGCCACATGCGGTTAAACTTAGATTGATTAGATAGATTGTGGTATTAAAAGTTCTGGATGGTACTGCAATTATTATGGGTAGGCGTGGCGCTCACCATCAGGCGAACGACATGCTCGTCTCATCACCAGTCCCATAAAAAAAAACTAACTTAAACGGCTTTTTCCTTTTGAGTCTTCTCACTAGGTCTGTGTTGAAATAGGAAAGTTGAAAAAAAAAAACAAAAAAAGGTATAGTAGTTTCGTCTTCACACTACTATTCCAAAGCTTTACGCATTATCTAAACAATTATCAACAAAACATCTTATACGTTGCCAGAATCAAAACGCATAATGTATGGGAAAACATAAAAATGCGGACAGCCTCGTCGACGATATCCAAACAAATCGCGACTACCATATTATTACCTCGCAGACGCAATAATTAACATAAAAACATCTCCAATGGTCTGCGTCATAAAGGTAGATTTCCTATAAAATGGTGCGTTTTCCGTCGGCTTCAGAATGGCTTCATATTACAGCATTGTTAATACACTCATACGTCTGGGTATAGCACATCACACACATCAGTTTTTGTGTGATTGAATAAAACATTCATCCATCTTTTCTCACAATTTTTCGCAATTTGTAATATTAGTAGGACACAATTGAAGCAAAATTGTGCTTCTTTTGTTGTTGTTCAGAGTTTTTATTAAGTCTTTATACTTCGAATAGTAATAAGGGTGTCTATATTCTCATACAGAACAAGGAAAAGATTAAAAGAAATTAAAATAATTATTTTTATGGGATTTTTTTATGTTGAAAAGCTTTTAACATTTTCGTAAACGTACCCGCGAGCAGATTAAAATGAGCTCAAATAATAAAAGTTTACGATTATCCGTCAAGGAGTTCCATTGCCCACCTTCCGCCTCCATCATTATATCAGCTGGCTGTCACCATAATATTGCATTGCCACTTACATTGACAAGTATGCAAAATTTCAACTCCGTAGTATAAGAGTAGTTCTGAGTCAGCATGCAAGAATTGATCCGAACAAACATAAAAACATTGCAAGTTAAATAAAAGCTTATAAAAACCATTAACTTACGCATAACAAAATAAAACGGTCTTAGAATAGGACAGGCTCTGTGTGGTTTACAACTGTACAAGCATATTTTAATATCAGCCAATGATCCCCCAGCAATGCCCCCAACAATAACGGGGGACTTTTCCGTTTCTCAACCCATCTTTGAGGACTTGAGGACGAACCACCTCAATACCCGAAGTCTACCTAGTTTTAACGACGTGTAATCATGTCCAGCCGCAGCGCAGTTTGTTGTCGTTGTAAAACAATAAAATGTTATTGACACGAACACTTGTTGCAACAACAAACACAACGCACGTGTGTAGGGCGGAGAATAAAATTGGGTGTTAAAACGGTGTGATATACGTACATAGTATTTTTTCCCCTGTTTTTAGGGTTTCGTACCTCAAAAGGAAAAAACGGAACCCTTATAGGATCACTTTGATGTCCGTTTGTCCGTCCGTCTGTCCTTTATCTCGGGAACGCATGGAGGTATCGACTTGAAATTTAAACCATATACTCAGGTCCTTGAAGCTGTGAAAAAAATCGAACTTCTAAATGAACATGAAAAAAGATACGGCCGTTTATACCACAAACGTATATTTCGACACTCTCAAGGGAATCAACATTTATAGGGTACTTTCCGTTGTCTTAGAACTATGAAACTTATACTACAAGTACAGGGAAAAATCTGAATACTATATATTTGTAATATCATAAAAAATAGTCTTTATTTAAATTTTAAAGTACGTAATCAATCATCGACTCGATTTCTAAACTATTAATAATATGTACCTACAAATTTATACGGGACCCTCGGTGATCGAGTCCGAGTCGCACTTGTCCGGTTTTTGTTATATAGGTTACATACTTGTTTTTATACGAGTAAGGTGATTGATTCTACGTTCTCTTTGTGTCAAGCGTTGTAAGCCCAAGGGAATGAAGAAATATAAAAACCCGTAATATTGAATCGCAGCGCAGTCCTAGCCTTATATTGTAGGTGTCACAGCACACTTTTTAGATTACATTGAAGACCAAGATGCATGGAACATTCCGCTTCTGCCAAGTAGCCAACTGGTACATACCTAAGAAAAATAATATTGTCAAAAACAAACATAAAATATTGTAACAAAAGTTCTAAAAAATATGCCCCTCAGTTTCTTGCCGTATCTTCTTCTAGGTAGTCGTTTTCTGATACGGTGGTAGAGTCATTGTGATAATTGACGTTCATAAGTGCGTCTGTGACGACAGAATTGAAATAAAGAACTTTTGAATTGAATTGAATTGAACTTCTGCTCCGCGTAGCTTCTGTAGGTACTCATACCTACTCACATTAAGTTTTTTTATAGAACTAAGTGATGAGACGAGCAGGTCGTTCGCCTGATGGTAAGCGCCACGCCTGCCCCTAACATTTGCAGTGCCGATGCCGTCCAGATCATTTAATACCAGAAAAATCATTGCGCCTGCATTGCGCTCATCACCCCGAGAGATCAGATATTAAGCCTCATATGCCCGGTAATTTCGCTGGCTACAATGCCCTTCGAACCGGAAATTTCCTCCGATTTGACGAAAATGTTATATAAACCTAATAGTGTTCATTACATACCTATCTATTATTATATATTCTTTCTTCCTTTGAGTCTGGTTCCTTATTTATACTACTGTCATATATTTTTACATGTTTTTGTTTGTTGCACTATTCATATACTGTATTATAAATGTAATATAATTATTACATTTAAAATACTAATTTTATATGTATTATTTTATGTTAATAAATATATTTTTTCTTCTTTCTTTCTGGGGTTAAATAAAAAAGGTAAAAGAGAAACTGTATTTCCTGGTATACTTCACAGTTGTCGCAAAATTTGCTACGAGCTACGAGACAGCTACGGGCGAAGCCGCGAGACGGGAACATACATTGTATGAAAGTAATCGCGGTTACTTTTACAAATAGTACAGTTTTATTACGCAATTCCTTCGGAACATAATCATACATTAACTACCGTCCGTTGTATGCATAAAACCAACATAGTGCGGTGGAAAATCATCATTTTTAAATAGTTTTAGTTCACTTGCGCGCTCAGTGGCTCATTCTATTCTTTGAAACGCCTACGCTGTTTCTTTTGATGAAAGTGTTTTACTGTTTCTTAATTCTTATTATCACACTATTCTATTGTAAACTAGCTGCGCCCCGCGGTTTCACCCGCGGTTTCCCGGGATAAAAAGTAGCCTATGTCTTTTTCAGGACCTAGTACCTACGTTTGAATAACAAGCATCCATCCATCTATCCATAATACATCCATTCTCACAAACTTTTGCATTTATAATATTAGTTAATATTTCGTAATTATTATTTATAAAAAATGCATGTATAGAATTAAAAATAAAGAAAATTTTTCAAGAAAAAATAAATAAAAGAAATTAGTAGGATGCGAAAGTTTTATTGTAAGTCTGTTTGTTACATCTTCACACTGTTACGGTTTAACGGATTTGGATGAAATTTAGAATGGAAATAGCTTGGATTAACATAGTTTTTTTCCTGGGAAGCTGTGGGCGAAACCGCGGAGCGCAGCTATTATTTATATGAAGCATTAAAGAATGCCAAGCGAAAATCTTAAACAAGGTTTATCGGAAAGAGGCATTTCAATAAGGCAGAGCCCTTCCCGTGCTTAGGGAAGATTGTCATGAGTTATTACTAGTTTTTATTTAACTTGCAATGTATATTGTAACTATGTTTGTTCGGGTGGATCTTGCAAGCCCACTTGCAAGCACCACTTCCTCTTATCCTACGGAGTTAAAATTTTGCATTGTCAAAGTCCGATAACAATGCAGTAAAGAAAGTAGATTCAAATTTAGGGTGAAAAATATTCTAATAAAAAAAGCATACTATAAAGTTAGTAATTACATAGAAGACAAAGATGCATGGAACATTCCGCTTCTGCCAAGTAGCCAACTGGTACATAAGAAAAATAATATTTTCAAAAACAAACATAAAATATTGTAACAAAAGTTCTAAAAAAATATGCCCCTCAGTTTCTTGCCGTATCTTCTGAGTAGTGGTTCTTTTTCCGATACGTTGGTAGAGTCATTGTAATAATTGACGTTCATAAGTGCGTCTGTGACGACAAAATTGAATAAAGAACTTTTGATTGATTGATTGATTGAATATTATGGTGACAGCCAGCTGATCTAATGATGGAGACGGAAGGTGGGCAATGGAACTCCTTGACGGATAATTTTAAACAGCTAGTGTTTGGTTTTACACATTTTAATCTGCTCGCGATTCCGATTACGTATTTATTAAAAGTTTGGCTAGAAAAATAAATTTTTAAACATAAAAAATACTTAATTATATGTTTCGCATTATTTTTCTCTGGTTGCCTGGCAATAATTTGAAACTTCATATATGCGTTTATATCAGAAAGTGACTTAATCTGATGGTCCTAGTTTAATTATTATCTGAATAATAAAGTAAGCAAGCAGTAGTGCGCAAGCATTACTGTGTTCCGGTTTGAAGGGCATTGTAGCCAGCGAAATTACTGGCCATTATGAGACTCGACAGCTAATTGTCTCAGGGTGACGAGCGCAGTGCAGCGCCGCGCAGGATTTTGCAAAACAAAGTTCTGGATGGTGCTGTTATTGTTATGGGTTGGCGCATTGCTTACCATCAGGCAAATGACCAGCTCGTCTCGTCATCCAGTTACATAAAAAAAACGAGCATTCTACGAAAGAAACCATTTTGTAAACTATTATCTACGGCACAGTTAGTTAATATCATCCATTGAAGCGGGCTGTATACTATAAGCAATCGTTTCGATGCAGTGCCATAGATTAAATATCAGTTACCACGTTAAGCCGTGTTCCCAACTGAAGTTCAGAAAATGTAAGAACAAGGTCAGTCGAACAATATACAGAGTGTTAATGAAATAACGGAATACCTGAAAATAGTGTGATCAGAATCGGGAGTACAATCAATATAAATATTTATTTCCATTTGTTATTTATTTCGATAAATTACATTTTCATGATGCTTTGTCTAAAACTTAAGCTTATGTTTTACTAACCATCAGATCTAGTTAAATCTAAACGCCAAAAATCACTTATCTTTGTATTGCCAATAATAGTAAATGATCACTTAAAATAATATCACCAAATGAAAAACGTATTCATCACAAAAACTAGTAAATGAACACCAAAAGTAGTAAATGATCACCAGAAGTCTCGCTCTTCACCCCTTCATGTCGCTGCCCCTACTTGACCTTCACTCCCTTCATTCAGGACCTCCTTCGCGAGCTTCTAAACAAAAGAAAACAGAAGGGGAAAAAAATAAAAAAAATAAAGAAGGGTAAGGGCGAATTGGACCACGGAAGATTGAGGTGCGGCAATTCAGGTAAGTATTGGTCATTCACTAAATTTGATCTGCCGATAGGTACAATTTTTGGATAGAAGTGTATAGGATCACAAAGATTTTTCCCCTAGTTATATTATGTAGGTATATTATTAACTGTGGTTTGGTTTTAAACTTCAGACAACGCTCGCGATGCGAACGTTCGGTGAGATTGAACCTTAATCATGCAGTCCGCGTGTCAGTAGCGTAAACTTTTCATCTGTTTCCACTACCTGTTTATGGTCGGAAGTACGAAGGGGGCGTTTGAATGGCGCCAGTGGAAGGGTGAATGGAAAAAGATCATTAATTGGGAAACCTATATAAGACCCATTTCATATACTTTTACGTAATAGATAGCTACTTATTTATCAGACCTTACCCAAGTGGGCCGCTGCTTCTATTTCAGTACATTGTAATTAGTAATATTTTTCAATAGGTACTTAATATCTGATGTCTCGGGGTGATGAGCACAATGCTGTGCTACGCAGTGCTTTAGCGAATAGCGAAATAGCGAACCACTTGTTCGTTTCATCACTCAGTTTCATAAAAAAAAACAAAATTGTACATTGATTTAATCCTTCGAATGTTTTGTACACACTTTTCAATCCTAAAACGCATGAATATTTTGTTCTATACGTAAACACACGTGTCTGGAACAATAATCTTACTGTTCTTTTAACATTTGTCCAATACATCCAAAAGTTTGTCTGTAAGAGATTGCTTTATGCGATAAGACCGCCTGTTATATTACCCTAGTTAAGGTTTTACTATGAAAATTAACGTGGTTCGGACACATTATTAATAATAATTTACGGGTGACACGTTTAAATTGGAGCAATCCAACTATAGTTTCTTCTACTATAGTTACAATGCGAGGCGTGACGCGTTCGCGAGCGTACCATACTCACCTTGAAAAAGACCACCGGATGTGGTTGAAACTATAGTTGGATTACTCTAATTTAAACGTGAGTGTCACCCGTAAAATATTATTAATAGTTAAGGTTTATATTTTTCTCGTGTAATTATGTTTGTGGCATGCAATAAAGTGTAATTGTATTATAGTGTATTCTTACGTATCCAGTAACTGTCTCTAATAGTTACTGTTATATTTTTCAGCAGTGCAGTGAACGAGGCACGATACCCTTTCAACTGGTCTCGGTAGTCTATGTTATTTTTGTCTAACCACCGCACGTGCAAGAATTGTCTTACACGTCTCATCTCAACAGCAACCATACCGCTGTAACTTTTGCCATACATTCTTTATAACTCAAAGGTGGGTTAGGTTTCTTAATTGGGAAAAGGTACCAAGTAGAAAAGTGATGAAAATGTGGCTAAATCCGTCGTATGCTTTGTGAACGCTAATTGATTTTTAAACGTTCCGAGTAAGCTTTTGTGTGATTGAGTCGTTTCCTTCTCAAACAGAAGTTCATTTTGCTTCTGAAATTGTGATTGAGTAGACAGAGTATTAGCAGGCCTAGCGCACTCCACACTGTAGGTACGAAGCTACAAGTACATAGCCGGACACCGATGGCGGGTCGCACGTCGTTACACGTGCCGCGTCAGAAGAGATAAGAGCTATGCGATAGAAAGAGAGGCGCTCTGTAGGTTAATATGACTGGTAGGTATACAGCGCTACGCGAGCTGAATTGAATTTTATTTATTTATTTATTTATTTATTCATTCAATGTCATTACAATTTCATTACAGAATTATGTCCAAAGCGAAATTGTAGTCATGCATAATATTCATATCTAGTCAATAACAATAACAATATTAATTATTCTTATTGCGTCATAGCAAGAGTCGCTATTTGCTTAAATTTATTTGCGGAGTGATGCTTCTGTCCCTTAGTATTCTGTGGTATTAGCGAGGTTTTATTACATTTGCCTGTATTGTCGGCAAGTTGAATCACAGCATGGAGGATACGGGTTCAATTGCTGCTACGGGACAATTATTTAGGCCTAGAAACATCAAAAAGTTTAAAGTTTCATGTCAGGGCCCCAATTCACTATGACAATTTGGCGAAATGACGTCGATTCCTTGCACCGAAATCACGTCGATTTCTTCATTAATTAACGACATCTCTATGAAGCTTTTTCATATATTCATATAATATATATGACGCGTCTTAGAAAATATAAATTTCGCAGATGTCGTTTTTTAATGAAGGAATTGACGTTTCCTTGAAGGAAGGAATCGCCAAGTTGTCATAGTGAATTAGGGCCCTGGTGTTGTGGAACCAAGACACTTTGTACTTTCTAGTTCTACAGAATCGTAGTCAGGGGCCAGGAAAATATACGAGTACGATTGTAATCTTACCATCGATCTATCTATATTTACCCTTTAAGTGTTATTTATTGTTTATTTGTAACTAATTCCAGGAATATGGATGTTTACTCTTTATAAGTTTAAAATTTCCTGTAATAAGGTAATGACTCGTTTCTAAACACATGGTTTTGAAACTTAAACAGGGTGAAAAACACGAAGCTTCGGTTTGGGCCATGAAATAGGCGACAGAACCAGAAGCGGAGCGAGAGCGTTAAATGACAAGCTGCGATGTCTCCGTGATCCATTGCCAGTATCAATTTCAATTCAATTCATTTATTATTTTCAGATAATTACAATCAATTGTGTTAATATCAACTTACGGGGTATGTTATTGACTTTCTATTTATAAATTTTTCATATTAAATAATGTAATTTTGTCAATTCAATAATATTAAACAATTAATTAAGTATCGCTCGTACCTAAGTGCTAGCGGCTTTGTTTTTGGTTCACATTATTATTATTATTATTATTATTTATAGACAAACAAGCAGACGGCCCGCATGGATGGTAAGCGGTTACCGTCGCCTATGGACACCTGCAACACTCGGGGCATTACTGGTGCGTTGCCTCTTCTTAGTGCCCCATGTTATAGCTCTGCGGTAAAACCTCATGAAAGCTTTCATAATAAGTAGTGACCCTGATGAGCGAATGTATTAATAAAAACTTATTAGTTTTATTCATTGTAATAATTGACGTTCATAAAAGTGCGTCTGTTATGCCAAAATTTAATAAAGAACTTTTAATCTTTGAACTTGAACTTTGTCACTAAAGCTCTTCCTTATTTATTTATAAGTATTTATTTATAAGTATTAATTTGTAAGTTTTTTTATTTATCTATTTATTTATAAGACGAAGATTTCTCTTCGATCTGTTTTATCGCTTGTTCTATAGCCCTACCTGTCAAACCTTAACCAGCCACTAAACCACGCGCCCGCGCCCTCTACAGAGGCGAGTAACATAAACACTGTCCTAGTTTAAAGCGACAAAAACTAAAACAAAATTAATAGGTACACCCTAACGTCACGTGTGCTTATTCTAGGAAACTAGTTAATTATGCGTTGTAAACTAATAAAATGTTATAAGCCGAAACGTGTTAAGAACAGCTTTTGGAAGCAGGCTCTGATTTCTGACTGTGCTGCTACGAAGCGCCGCGCGGCGCAAGCATGTAGCACTTTAGCAAGCATGTTGCACTTCTGTTTTTTAGTACAAAAGGCTCTGAAGCCATGAACTCTCTCTGTCTTTGAGATCAGGACGTGTAATTTAAACCGAGTTCTTACATGGGCCCTGACATACACATGTCAGGGCCCATGTAAGAACTCGTTTTAAATATATCTTCTTCTAATATATCTCTATATTACGTTACAAATACAAATAAGCAATGTTTTAGTATACACCAAACAAATCATCAGTAGGTACAAGAAAACCACTTAAAAACTAAAGTACCTAGCGCGGGTATTAGAGCCTATCAGACGTGGCCACAGAGATTTTTGAATAACAATTTCTACAACAACTTACTAATGTATGGTGTAATTTTTTGACGACTTGATGACAAAACATTGAATTTTCTCTACTATACAAAAACTTAATTAGAATGTATTGTACATTTTACCCTTCCATAAAAATATCTCTAAATGACAGTGAAAACCGTATCAAAATTCGCTGCGTACTTTAGAAGAAGAAAGCGGAGTAACAGGCATGAGGACGCGGATAGCGACTATGTTTTATACTATATTAGCTGCGCCCCGCGGTTCCACCCACGATTTCCCGGGAAAAAAGTAGCCTATGTGCTATTCCAAGTTCGAAACTACCTACATACTTAATTTCATCAAAATCGGTTCGGTATGTTTTGGGTGAGAGAGTAACAAACATACATTCATACATTCTTACAAAATTTCGCGTTTATAATATTAAAAGTAAGAATATAGATAGATAGATGAACGCTTTATTGCAAACATTAAATTACAGACATTACATAAAAAACAATTAAAGAAAGTGTTACAATGGGCAGTCTTATCGCTAAATGCGAATCTCTTCCAGGCAACCTTTGGATGGAGAGGAATTATCAAAATGTTAAAGATGGGGATGTAAGGTCTACAATCTTATACTTATATAAAATTCTCGTGTCACAATGTTAGTTACCTTACTCCTCCGAAACGGCTTTACTGATTTTTACCATTATATCATAGATTTTTATATGCATATTCAGTAGGTCTGAGAATCGGCTACTATCTATTTTTCATACCCCTAAGTGATATTTTTTTAAATTTATAAAACAACGTTTGCCGGGTCAGCTAGTAATAATAAAAACATAAACAATGTCAATAAAATAAACTTAAATGATAGATACAACACAACAACAACATACTGAATGCCTACATAAATATACATACACATTATTACACATTATATTACAAACGTACATAAATAATTATATAATACGTACATAAATGATTATATGTAGAATAGAGATGCAATCTCTACACCTCCACTACTCTACAAAAGAATCAAAGCTCTGGCGTTGATCCAGAGGCAGTCAAAGACAACTGCATCTACCTTTTGATCAATTGTTAGCCACTAGCACGGTTATAATCGATAAACAGCTTCAAAGGTAAACTTACGAAGGAATTTACGGACTTCAATTTCCACAGGGCTTTTCTTTTGTCCAAAAACTTAGTTTTGTTAGATTGTAAGTTACTTTAAATAATTTTGGCTAATTTGAATAGTCACCCGAATAATGGATGGTAAGAAATATAATTTATACCACACCCACTCGGAAAGTGTCTTATTACTCGTTCATAAACGGGTTACAAAGTTCGTAATTTCTCCCTTAAAAATGTGCGGCGGGAAAAGTTATATGGAATTTCATTACTGCCCTCCGAAGCAGGACAGGAATGTTGTATGAAAATCCATTACTGCCCGGCTAGCTTTCTTTTGTTTTTTAGCAGCGAACATAAAAAAAAACACAAACGTCAAACCTCAAAAAGGTCTTGTATGAAATAATTAGAAAAAAGAGGCGGGAAACATACAAACCTCAAATCTCAAAAAGGTTTTATATCAAATAATTAGAGAAAAGAGGCGGTTTTTTTTTGTTTTCTATTTTTAATGAAATGCGGATGGCAACCTTATTCTGCAATACGAAAAAAAAAGCGCGGTAATTTATTTCGTTGCGTTAAATATTGTATTTTATTTTCCTCGTAGGTGTAGTATAAAGCACTATGTATCACTCGGGAGAAAGTTCTATTTCTGTTCGAGAGTATGTTTAAGCCCGACGCGCAGCGGAGGGCTTAAAGGAAACTCGAGAACAGAAATATATCGTATTCTCCCCTCGGTGTACAATGTACTATTATTAGGCAGAAAAAAGGTTAACAAATAATAGAATAAATACCTATATGATTATTTGCCCGACTCCGTGTGCGGATCGTGGCGGCGATTAGATGGTATAGGCAAAGTGGCAAAGAAAACTAACTGTTACTTACGGTGTAAGCAAGTAATAGTATTTTTTGGTATAGGTAAGTACAAACATGTATAATAAAAAAATATAATCCATGACGTTCTCGTTTTATATACATTATTATGCACATAAAGACATAATATTTTTAAGGCATTAACAAAATGCATGTTTAGTGAAGTTGTCAAAGATTTTTTGGAAAGATTTTATGACCACCGTGGAGCTCTCCCCGCGCCTATTGATTATTGTGATGCGGGCTCAAGTCCCGTGGTTCTATGTTTTCTTTCAAAAATAACTATTTATTTCGAACGATCACATAATTTATTTGACTTCTATAAATATTCTTTATTTCCATTGAATTTTCCAAGTTTCAATATTTTTTGATGTGACAAATAGGTAACACAAGATAAAAAAATAAATATGATATTGTTTATGCATTCATAGTTTAATTTTGGATAAGACCACATAATTTATTATTATTTTATTTACACCGCCGACCTCTCATGGGTGACTATTCAAATTAGCCAAAATTATTTAAAGTAACTTACAATCTAACAAAACTAAGTTTTTGGACAAAAGAAAAGCCCTGTGGAAATTGAAGTCCGTAAATTCCTTCGTAAGTTTACCTTTGAAGCTGTTTATCGATTATAACCGTGCTAGTGGCTAACAATTGATCAAAAGGTAGATGCAGTTGTCTTTGACTGCCTCTGGATCAACGCCAGAGCTTTGATTCTTTTGTAGAGTAGTGGAGGTGTAGAGATTGCATCTCTATTCTACATATAATCATTTATGTACGTATTATATAATTATTTATGTACGTTTGTAATATAATGTGTAATAATGTGTATGTATATTTATGTAGGCATTCAGTATGTTGTTGTTGTGTTGTATCTATCATTTAAGTTTATTTTATTGACATTGTTTATGTTTATATTATTACTAGCTGACCCGGCAAACGTTGTTTTATAAATTTAAAAAAATATCACTTAGGGGTATGAAAAATAGATAGTAGCCGATTCTCAGACCTACTGAATATGCATATAAAAATCTATGATATAATGGTAAAAATCAGTAAAGCCGTTTCGGAGGAGTAAGGTAACTAACATTGTGACACGAGAATTTTATATAAGTATAAGATTGTAGACCTTACATCCCCATCTTTAACATTTTGATAATTCCTCTCCATCCAAAGGTTGCCTGGAAGAGATTCGCATTTAGCGATAAGACTGCCCATTGTAACACTTTCTTTAATTGTTTTTTATGTAATGTCTGTAATTTAATGTTTGCAATAAAGCGTTCATCTATCTATCTATATTCTTACTTTTAATATTATAAACGCGAAATTTTGTAAGAATGTATGAATGTATGTTTGTTACTCTCTCACCCAAAACATACCGAACCGATTTTGATGAAATTAAGTATGTAGGTAGTTTCGAACTTGGAATAGCACATAGGCTACTTTTTTCCCGGGAAATCGTGGGTGGAACCGCGGGGCGCAGCTAATATAGTATAAAACATAGTCGCTATCCGCGTCCTCATGCCTGTTACTCCGCTTTCTTCTTCTAAAGTACGCAGCGAATTTTGATACGGTTTTCACTGTCATTTAGAGATATTTTTATGGAAGGGTAAAATGTACAATACATTCTAATTAAGTTTTTGTATAGTAGAGAAAATTCAATGTTTTGTCATCAAGTCGTCAAAAAATTACACCATACATTAGTAAGTTGTTGTAGAAATTGTTATTCAAAAATCTCTGTGGCCACGTCTGATAGGCTCTAATACCCGCGCTAGGTTTTAAAAAAACTTTTAACTGACTTTTAATAATAATACCGACTTTTAATAATTCATTTATTTCAGGCAATAATACAGTCAACAAATTAAAAGTACCAGAAGCCCATAAAATATATATCTTAGAGACTAGCATATATACAATTAATAAACACTAAAGCTATCAGGCTAAACGATCAGGGAATTAACTTCGGCTTCGCCTCCCTGTAGCGCCGGAATGCTATGCCTTCGGGCCAAAAACTCAGGAGCCAGGAACGTCTCTTTATACTTCGCTGAACGCCGAAGCACGAGGCACTTGAAGCTCGTCGTCCTCGTTGACTCCGACCTCGACAGCGATAACTGGTTCAACTCCTGGATCCGTCCGCCGCACCTCTTCTTTATATACAATAAAAGGGAGGAGGTTCTCAATTCGTATTTTTTCTTATATTTGTTACCTCAGAACTCCGTCATGTCAGAAAATTGTTTTTGCGTTGAGTTCAGCATAGCTACGACGTGGTCCCATATAAATTTCATCGACATTTGACCTTCGAATAATTTTCCAAATCTGTTCATGAATGACGGAGTTCTGAGGCAACAAACATTAAAAAAAATACAATCGATTAGAGAACCATTTGAAGTCGGTGAAAAACGTGGATTTTCTATTTTTTTCTTTATTATAGAAAGCAAACAAAGAAAAATATATGAAGTAAATAAGCCAGCTCCCTTAAATTAACTTAGTCTTATTTGAAATCATTCCCATTTTACGTTCAGCACGTTCTCACCTTTCATTTCAACTCTTTGACCGCTTTCTCTGCAACAAAAGCTATCCTCGACTACAGAAGCGTAATTTAGGACGTTCTTAGTATTATGTGCGGGAGTGACGAGCGTTAAAACGTTTTGAAACGCAAACACGCGCCGGATACGAAGCTTTGTGTCTGTCCGTCCGTCCGTCCGATACTCGCTACCGACTGGGCTGACGACGTGACGGACTGTGCACTTGTTTAATGGTCTTCATGTTGATTGTGCAGTAGGTAAATAATATTGTAACGGTGATGACCAAATGGTGACAAATTGATTAATAATCACTACCTTTTCCACATTAACACTGCTTCCTAATGCTATCATAACACTTTTCTTATTGTCGCTATTAAGGCGAAGACACTATATTCATGTGTTCTTTACGAGTAGCACTAACTGTTTACACTATGGTTCACGGACACTTCACTAAACTAACTCACAAGGTTTTGTTCTTTTTATTCTTCCTAGGTCGGTGTTGTCGAGGATAGCCTCGGCGTTCATGTGATGGTAAAGCCTGAATTCAGGAGCTTCAGCAAACTTTTTAATTACTGAGTGAAATTTAAAGATATTGTAAAGTTAGAAGTAGACCTCTAAAAATATTTTCAGCTCGAAGTTCACAAAATCGTAAGCGGCGACAAGAACTTTTTTGACGTATTGTTCAAGTTCAAAGTTCAAAAGTTCTATTCAATTTTGTCGTCACAGACGCACTTATGAACATCAATTATTACAATAACTCTACCACCGTATCGGAAAAAGAACCACTACTCAGAAGATACGGCAAGAAACTGAGGGGCAATTTTTTTAACTTTTGTTACAATATTTTATGTTTGTTTTTGACAATATATTATGTTCCTTATGTGCCAGTTGGTTACTTAGCAGAAGCGGAATGTTCCACGCAGCTTTGTCTTCGATGCAATTACTAACTGTAGGTATAGTATGCTTTTTTCATAAAAATATTTTTCCCACGCAATATGAATCTTTGCTTTGCTTTTGGCCTTTGCCCTGCAATGGGACGATATGAGTTGAATATAATAATATTAATAATTTGAATCTACTTTATGTGAGCTCCGTTATACATTTTGGAATTAAGCCCATGAAAGTCCATGCCATGAATTGTCTAAACCTAGGTACTGCAATTCTATCCTTATTTCTAGTATTTTGTCATACGAATTAGCTGTAAAAGCTATCATGCGCCAATTCCGGCGGTATTTACATTAAAATAAATTAATTTAGTTCGACTCGCCATCTGCAATTAGTCGTATTGGGCTCGGGTTACTTACTGATGGTTAGATGGTGGTCAGCTAGAGAGAAGCAAGAGGAAAACTTATTGTCAAATGTTAACCTACCTCTACGAACCTACCTAAGGCGAGGGTGGCTCAGTGGCAGCACGTGCGACTTTTGATCCGACGCACCCGAGTTCGAATCCCGCTAGCCCCGCACCACTGATTTCTTAAGTTAAGTGCGGATTTAACACTCGCTCTAAAAACGGTGAAGGAAAATATCGTGAGGAAAACGGCATGTCCAAGAATTTATCACAATAATTTAAGGACATGTGACATTCACCAACCCGCACTGGGCCAGCGCAGCGTGGTGGATTAGCGCCGATACTCTCTCTACGAGGGAAGGCCCCAGTCCCAGCAGTGGGAACGCAATGGGATGATGATGATGAAACTATCTATATCTGCCAAAGCTGAATTATCGCCCTTTGGGAAAAGACCCTACACTATAAATATACTACATACTTTTACACTAACTTACCATCTCCAAACATATAAAACAAGGTCCCTATTCGCGTCTTTATTTGTATCTCCGCTTACTTCTCCTAAACCACGCAACGGATTTTGATACGGTTTTCACTGTCATTTAGATATTATTAATAATAATTTACGGGTGACACGTTAGTCCAACTACAGTTTCAACCACATCCGGTGGTATTTTTAAAGGCGAGTGCGGAACGCTCGCGAACGCGTCGCGCCTCGCACTTAGAGATGTTTTTACGGAAAGTTAATATGTGCAATAAATTCAAATAAAGATTTCGTATAGTTGAGCAAAATTAAATGTTTTGTAATTAAGTCGTCAAAAAATAAACCACATTATTAAATTTCATCCGTGTGAAGCCGGGGCGGGTCGTTAGTCGTACATATTATGAAGCCAGACCCGAAATTCAGACGTGGCGTACTACTGAGTACTTACTAAGAACCGCTCGTTACTCTTTCGATAAAGATGATTGGTGAATGTCATATAGATCAGATTAAAGAAGATAGATAGATAAATACTTTATTGTTAAAAACCTTAAAAATACGTCCGTGAAAAACAAAAAAAAGAACGTAAGAAAGAAGCAGAAGAGTCCCTTTCAATATCTGTGGTGAAGGTAGGTATTTCTATTGTCTCTCAGTAGGAAGCACGAAACGCTGCTCTTGGACCCTACTTAGGTACTTTGACGTTCAGAACAGAGCATATGTGATGCCATAATAAATTTAATATAATACTTTTGAACTTATACATACATAATAGGGGATCGGACAACTTTTCAGAAAATGTTTTATTTTAACTATACAATTAATATATATAGCCATGAAAAATACTATTTTAATTAAATAACGCTTTAAAAGTACCTAAAACTATGTTTAAATATTATTTTTCAAATATTGCCGCGCAAAAGGTCACCTCAAAATTTGTGACGTCATATGTAGGTAGAATACGACAAACTCTTCGAAATAAAACTTGCAAAGAGATTTAAGTACGTTTTGTGAAATTTGGGGACGATATTGTAGTACCTAATGGAACGAAAGCAAAAATACATTTTATGAAAAGCAAAAACGTAAAATAAACACAAGCTTGACTCACGGCATTTACCTACAAATGACGTCATGCGCTGTGATTGTTGTTTCGTTTGAGATGAAGAACAGATTAAAAATGTCAGAATTATTAGATTTTATTTATGGATTTAAAAATATAAATCATTATTATTTCACAAAAATATTGATTGACTGATCTTTCTGGTTCGACGAACATTCGTTCTAACTACATTTTAGATTTTTTCTCGATTACTGTGCGATCCCCTATTACCTTAACTTGTACATCGCAATTTTGAACGTACAATGTCACTTTTTCAATATGACAATCACCTTGTCTCCAGGATAAATAGATAAGATGATGAATACTAACATCTATCCATCATGGGATTAACACACATCTTTTTGTTTATGTGAAGCTTGGTACCTACTGACGTCGGCGATCTTGCCTTGATTTCGCATACAACCATTCATTTCCTCGGGACACAAACAAATTGCCAAGATAACATGCCATGGTAACTATCTTGGTACTATGGGTTATATTATTTTTTTTAATATGTAACAGTATCATAATTATTATTATTATGTCGCTCATTCTCAAGGGTTATAAACCCTTAATATTATGTGGTACTAGTTGCAGATCGCGGTTTCACCCGCGATTTCCCGGCACGACGTTATGCGTGTTGCTTACCATCAGCCAGTCAATAGGCGAACGACAGACTTGTCTCGTTGTTAGTCAGTTATTTAAACAAATCATCCATGTTTTGATTTTAACTAAAACGTCATCTAATAAATATAATGAAATATGGAGCATCCAAATTTAATTATCGAGAATATCGGCCGCTTGTCCAGATAGTTAGGTCAGAGTAGTCTATACCTACAGACCATTCAACACCGCGTCCGGTTCATTGCCACTTCGAGAAATTACGAGTTTTGTTTGGAAAATAAACATATTTACCCAAATTCTTTGCAAGTCTTCGGGGAATTTAATGAGCAGGAATTCCGTTTGGCTAATGTAATTTTTGCTATTAAATTTTAATGGGACACAAAATTAAAATCGGTGGTACCTATCGTAAGAGTTTTACTTATTTGAAGGTAGCATTTTTACATTGTAAAAGTACCTTACTAAAGCAGTCTCTCGTATGCGGGAGGCCGTCTGGGTAGGTACGGTGGTAGCTTTGCCAGTTCTTTTGCTTTTGCTGCCAAGCAGTAGTGCGCAAGCATTACTGTGTTCCGGTTTGAAGGGCATTGTAGCCAGCGAAATTACTGGGCATATTATACCTTTGCCAGTTATTCTGCCGCCAAGCAGTAGTGCGTAATCATTACTGTGTTCCGGTTTGAAGAACATTGTAGCCAGCGAAATTACTGAGCATATGATACTTAATATCTGACTGATATCTTGGGGTTACGAGCGCAATGCAGTGCTGCGCAGTGCTTTTTATGATATATAAAGTTCTGGGTGACAACTGCAGTTATTATGGGTCCGTTTTGTGTCCACAATAAAATTCTCGGTTTCAATTCAACAATCTCATTATACAACTTTACTTGCTTTTAAGTTTAAGCTCAAAGTTCTTTGTCAGTTTAGGCATATCAGATGCACTTAAGAATTTCTTAATAAAATACCAGAAGAAATAAATGAAATTGAATCCTTTCATATCTTTAAAAATGAACTTAAATCTTTCTTAATCGACAAGGCGTTTTATTCCATTAAAGAATTTCTAATTGATAATTAATTGTAATTGCTAAAATAAAAATATTGACTATGGAAATTTAATTTTATGTTGACATGTACGTACCTAATTATAATTGATATTTTAATTTGTTAGTTCTCATAAATAATGCTATTTGTAAATGAAAATTAAGTTTTGAATTTTATATTTAATTTATTCTATTTCTTATTTATTATTATTTCTATTTCTATTTTTTTATTATTCAATTTTTTTAATTTTTATTCTATTTATTGCAATAAAAATTTGCATACCTGACGGGTATAACAAAGCGATATATAATATTAATTAAAACCTGAATTTTGAATTTGAATTTAATATTCTTACAGTCTCGTCCTTACCGAGCCAGCCTATCATTGCCTTCACATCAGTGCTTGCTGCTTCAAATAAAGAGTTCTCGGAAGCCCACCCAGGCTCCAGCCAACTGACAAACAAACGGACGAAGTGCAGAGTCGACTGCCGACGGTAGTCGATGGTTCCAACTTTGAAAACTTATGCAAGTGATGGAAGAGCATTGGAAAAAAGTTTTTTATTAAGTACAATGATTACTGAGACGTAGCATACGATCGCGATGCCTAGAATTCAGAGAGAGGTAAACTCTACGCATTTCCCCAATAGGGGATCGGACAGTAATCGAAGAAAATCTAGACTGTAGTTAGGACGAATGTTTGTCGAATCTGAAAGATCATTCAATCAATAATTTCTCTCATATCAAATCAGTATATAAATCCTAATAATTAGATATTTTTTATCTGTTCCGAAACACAACAAGGTGCATGACGTCATTTGAGAGTAAATACCTACCGTGTGCGAAGCTAGTGCTTTTTTTTAAATTTATTTATATAAATTTTACAACTTTTCGTATAGTACTAACACCTTATAAACCTTAAACAGGTTTTTTTTTTCAATACTCAATACTCAATAGTTTATTGCAATCATATATGTATGTACATTTGAAGAGGTCTTATGAAAAGGTAAGTTAACATATATGACCCTGACAGGGTATGGCAATAGGAGTAATAGGAGCGAGCGGACCGATCCATTAGTATTCATTAGTAGGATTCATTAGTAGGTTTGTCTTGGGTTAGGTTTGTCGCATTCCTCTTCTATTACTTACTTCTAATAACATTTTATATTTTTATCTAAATCAAAATGTAGGTACGATATGTTTTTCATTTCATGACAACCCTAAAGGCCCCTTAAACTTCACAAAAACATATAAATCACTTTGCAAGTTTGCTTTCGTAGAGCTTGTCGTTTCGTTCGCCTTTTGATGACGTCATACGTTCTGAGGTGACTTTTGAGCGGCAATGTTTGAAACATAACATCATGGCTATAGGTATTATATAAATAGGGGATCGGACAACTTTTCAGAAAGTGTTTTAAATTAACTACAATTAATATATATAGCCATGAAAAATACTATTTTAATTAAATAACGCTCTCAAAGTACCTAAAACTATGTTTATATATTATGTTTCAAATATTGCCGCGCAAAAGGTCACCTCAAAACTTGTGATGTCATATGTAGGTAGAAAACGACAAACTCTTCGAAATGAAACTTGCAAAGAGATTCTAATACGTTTTGTGAAGTTCGGGGACTATATTGTAGTAATGGAACGAACAAATTAGCAAAAATACATTTTATGAAAAGCAAAAACGTAAAATAAACACAAGCTGACTCACGGCATTTGCCTACAAATGACGTCATGCGCTGTGATTGTTACTTCGTTTGAGATGAACAGATTAAAAATGACAGAATTATTAATTGATTTAAAAATATAAATCATTATTATTTCACAAATATATTGATTGACTGATCTTTCTGGTTCGACGAACATTTGTTCTAACTAGATTTTAGATTTTTTCTCGATTACTGTCCGATCCCCTATTATGGTTAACTTTAAACACTTTCTGAAAAGTGGTCCAATCCCCTATTATTCAGCACAAAACTTTTTTTTTTAATTTGCCCGTTTCGGCAGGTCTCGAGGACCATACCGCCTTGTCTAACGTAGTTTTTATTTGATAGTATTTAGAATTGAAAACATTACAATGATTTCTTTCGTATTGTGGTCAGAATCAATGTCATTCCTAGAGCTTCCATGAAGTGGTGGAACTTTATTCAAGCTTTCCATGGACTTTTTGGGAGAACATGAAAAGCAATGTTTTTCTCTATTTTGTTTCATTTGCCTACACTCGTGCACGTTTACGAACATAATGATTAATATTCCACCGATATTACACATGATCACTCGAAATAACACTTGTTTGGAAAATAAAACAAAATCGAACTGTATCGCTTTTCACCTCCCGCCAAATAGTCAGCACAAAAACTAAGTTAATTATTTATTGTTTTTTTTTGTTTCTAAGCGATAACGCAAAATACGTCGCCGTAGCCGAAGTTTGAACTCGGGACCTTCTCCTTCAGTGCAGGAAACGCTATGAACCAACTGAGCTACCACGGCAGGCACCTTAGTGGTCAAAATGGAGTTCAAACCTCAGCTGCGACGAAATATTTTGTATACCTAAAAAGTCATTCATTATTGTCGCGCCTATCTGAAACCATTGACAGTATTTAGTTGTTTACCATTCCAAAACAAACGGTAGTATTTGTGCTGATGAATTTATCTATGTTTATGGTCGGTAGTTAATCGGCCGCTCGATCGAACGCAGGCCAGCGAGGTGGAAACTCAATAAAATTCGACTTAAGGGCAACCATACTTTACCTATTCCTCATCCGGACATGGTATTAAAAGCTCTGGGTGGCATTGCAGTTTTTGTGGGCAGGCGTGGCGCTTACCATCAGGCGAACGACTTGCTCGTCTCATTGCAGTTCCATAAAAAAGGACAGATTTGGAGGTTAGCTCAAGTCTCATACACGACCGAGTTATAGTTTCAGATTTGGTTGTAAATAACCAAATCTGAACCAAAACTACTTTTAACTAAGGCGGGTGTGGCGTTTAGTTATATGGGTCAGGAATCTGTCCCAGGAGAACCAGACGAATATGGCAACCCTATATCCTCATTTAACGATGAAACATTTAACAGTTACAATGATCGGGATTTACGTATTTATTTAAGTGGTATTACTGGCCAGCGCAGCGGCCACCGCCGCGCCCGCGGCCGCTGCCGCAGACCACACATAAAACTGGTAACATTTAGGAATCGCTTTGTTTTTACAAGTGCGTGTTTTAAATTAATGTGGTGTTTTACTTTATTAGTTACCTGTCGACAGTTTTATTAGTAATATGGGGTCCAAGGCGCTTAAAATCTTATCTAGTTCCACGAAAGGATTAGGTTTACTATGAATATAGACCTTACCTTACCTACTTTACCTATCTATGGATTGATCAAGTCGATAAATACCTACGTCAATCAACAGGTTCAGCTGAAAAATTAGATTATTGATACCTATTTTTTAGATAGTACTGAATGTTTGATTTCATGCTCCTTCCTTGTGCAATGAAGCTTCACTAGTGTCATCTATGTCAGTGTATATGATGTAAGAAACTTTATGACAACCACTTAAGTAGTTGATGACAAAAAGCCACTACTCAAACAAAGATGGCGTAAAAATAAATTTTTCATTATTTTACCTACTCAACACTAGATGGCAAAAAAGCAATTGCCAAATATTCTAGCATTTACTCGGCAATAGATAGCGCTAATCAAAATGTTAGATATAATATAAGAAATAAAGTTGTCTGAAAGTGTATGAGATGATTATTTCGTTAAATAATTCAATCGCTTAATAATTATAAATTATTTCTGTTGCTAACCAAATCTATTGGATTTGAATCTATTTTTTCAAAGTGCTAGTTTTATTGTCCAAATGCTGAAATGAAACGGAACGTAAAAGATCTAAAATGACGTTTCGTGACACTTGCGCATTGTTATCGTCGTGCAGAATATATTTAACGCTTTTTCGGAAAACAAAATTTTTGTGTATTAGTGCAGCCAGATTTCACATGGAAAACCGGGATGAAACGAAGTCATCAATGGAACTCGCCAAGGTGCCGCCTCTGGTATCGACATACAGACAGGCACTCCGAACCTTCGATGTCAAGTTGAAGAGTGATCGAGACGCCAACTTGAACAAGTTAAAATCTTTGATGGATAAGTTAAGAGCCGAAGACTTTGCCTTTGACATACAGCTAAGCGACCCGGAGACATGGATGGCGCCGCAAAAAGCGCCCTGCACGTATATCGAGGTGTTCCAGAACAACACTGTCAATATGAGCATCTTCGTGCTCAAACCTGGGTTCAAAATGCCACTGCATGACCATCCACACATGTTCGGGCTGCTAAAGGTAATATCCGGTGCAGTAAAAATCAGGAGTTTCACAGAATATCCCCTAAAAGAAGTAGTCAATATGATAGACTTTACAACGCGAGCGAAACACGAAGCGGCGCGACTCACTAAGGGCTTGCATCAGAGGAGAAAACTGTTTGCTCAAGTGTCGACCAATCGTGTCTGCAGGGACAACTCAGAAACTTGTACATTGACTCCGACCATATCAAACTACCATGAAATAGAAGCTCTAGAAACGCCTGCTGCATTTTTTGACATTCTCTCTCCCCCCTATGATACCCTTATTGAAGATATTGGTCCTAGAAGATGCAGGTACTACAATGTAACCAATGAAATTAGCACCAATGTTGTAGAATTACAAGAAACGGAGGTGCCAACATGTTTTTACTGTGATACATCACCATACCTAGGACCTATACTTGGTTAGCTTGTAATTGACTAGGATATAAAATTATAATTCTGATAAATAATTTTACTGTGGAATTAAATTCCTGGTAGGTAGTTTTTAAGTCCTCTATGAGAGTCACTTTAGTGACATAAGTAAATAGTTCAAACATTTTGTTGTGCCTTTCCGCAGCATATATTTGAAGGTATTATCATGATTTTAAGTTACCATTGAATATAGCTGTATACATCATACCAATGTACCTATGGAAATGTTCAAACTATGTTTAAAATTTAAATTAAGTAGATAAACACTTCCATTACTATCACAAATAATTTGGCTGTCTGTTAGTATGAATAAACGAAGAATGGTATTAGATATTAATGTATAATTGTATATAACCTATCTTATTTATTATATTGCTCATTATTATCTGTAAGTTAAAATCGAGTTACAATTTATTATTATTCCTTATACTTACAAGATAGCTTTTTAAAACAAATCATAAAGTATTATAAGGTCCCATGTTGCAGAAATAATTAAAAATTCATATTATTTTTTCAAAATTTTACGTAATATGTGAATTATCAAATAAAACTTCATCTCTCCATCAACAGCCCGTATTAGTCCACTGCTGGACATAGGCCTCTCTCAATGCTTGCCAATGACCCCAATCTTTTTCGTCCTCATCAGCTACTTTGCACTGGTGACTGCTCCATCCAGCCAGAGGTTGTCATGTTGCCTAGACTAGGACTAGTTCACCCCATCGGAATTATACCAAGAAACATTTCCATTTTTGTGCCAATCATGGGAGGGACATCCTTTTCAATTCTTGCTAATGTACTGAAAATGACATACAAATACATGGCTTTTATAAAGAATTTTATAAATACAGATTTTTATATTTATCAATATTTAACATCTTGCTTAGCAAAAAATATTCCTTTTTACTTAATGTTATTATACATTAATGAATGAATTAATTACATTAACATCAATGTTATTGATGGTAAGAATTGAAAAGGCGAAACTCCTTATATGTACTGATTTTTTCTACATTATATTTTACTGCTGAAAAACCTTTGTAAATATCAGTGCCTTTATTTACTTCTATTTTAACTGTTACCTATTCTGTTACTAAATTGTAAAGTAATTCTATTGAATGTATAATAAAAAACACGAGTCAATGAATCACTGTGTTTTATGTCTAAACAGAATAGAAACTATAATATTATACCTTCTATGCCATAACATTCTCACCAGTATAATGACTGCCTCAAGACAATGGTGCCACATAGGAAAAAGAGATTCCTTGTGAAACTCGTAATCTTATCTAGGAGTATAATTAACCTTACACAAGGAGTAAGGTAGCACATCAATACTGGACTGTCAAGTATTTATAATAATCGACTTAAAGGACTTTCAACGTTTAATATGAAGAATTTGATATGTCATTTATATTACAAATTATTTTTATTTACATATATATATATATATATATATATGTAATATATATATATATATATATATATGTAATATATATATATATATATATATATTTATATATAAAGTTTGATTTAGTACTCTATTACATTTCAATGGCTTAAAAAATTAGATTTGTTTTTCTGGGACAAATGAAATGAGTATAATGCTGGGTATATTTTGGTATTGCACTATGACTATGACTAATTTTTAATAACAAAACCTAGTTGATAATAAACTTTATTCATAAACCATTCCAGGCTACTATTTTCAAAGGCACTTGCCGTCTCTATTTACATAACCATTATTTCCGTATAGTTTTGCTTTTTAGACGCTAGAAACTAGGCAATAACGAGGGTGAGAGTGCAATTGACTGTAGAAAGTACTTTATAGATATTAATATACGAATTTAGTCACTAAGTATTTAAGGTTTGGAAACTATCGTGAGTCAAAGTATTCATTACAAATATAACGGCTACACTCACGTTATGATTGTGCATTGTTCAGACGCGGTAAGTCTGCGCCGCGAATCCAAAGCGTAAACTCTCGGAACAAGGACATCCTAATTGTCCAAAACCTGGTCGGAGTTATTCCGACAGAATTATAAGGTGAGTATAGCCGTTTATATTTATAATGGACATAAGTATTTGATTAAACTGATCTAGATGTTATTACAATTATGTCGCTTCGTGATGCAGCTTCCTAACCTGTGCGGGGCGTATTCAGAGCGGCTAATTGGATGGATCGTCACTATTACGACCCGTGGCTAACTAAATAATATTTTAAAGAATACCCGAAGGTATCAAATAAATTGAATTATGAGTGTAGATCCGTTGTCCCCGTTGGTCTTTTCCCCGCCACGGGGACAAGGGACGTCATTAGAACTGTGACCACACAGCGCAAGCCGAGCGAGCGTGCCGCGGCAGCGGCTGGCGAAGCGCCAGAAAGTATTTTTTCAATATAAAGTTTACTATATCAACGGAAACAGAGTAACATCGGGACGTATTTTTAAATATTTTATTAAAGTACCAGTGTCCCCCGTTTAACGGGGGCACGGCTTACTCGGGGACAACGGACCTACATCGAATTATGCACCTTAAATTACTTAAACATTAAATAATTGAAGATTGTATAAAATTTTGTTAATAGGGTATGTTTTGTGGCCATTATGTTAAGTTTTGTGTTTTTGTTAATAAAATTGTAAGTTATTTTTGTTTTTTTGCAATTTTATTATAGTTTACTTGTACCATAGAATACTAAGGGACAGAAGCATCACTCCGCAAATAAATTTAAACAAATAGCGACTCTTGCTATGACGCAATAAAATTCAATTCAGCTCGCGTAGCGCTGCATACCTACCAGTCATATTAACCTACAGAGCGCCTCTTTCAACCAAAACCACAATTTTCTTAAAAACCTTAAAAATAGGTACATGAAAAGCAAGTACATTTCACAGTAATCAGCATAACAATAGGCGGTCTCATCGCTCAAAGCGATCTCTTCCAGACAACCTGTGAACAGAAAGGGCTAACATAATTTGGAAGGACGGTGGTTTAAATAAATATTACATACCGAGCCACCCTTGCCTCAAAACACTGTACTCTTTATATTATAGATTTTATACCTGCCTATTTTGTTAGTATAGGCATCTTATAATAAAAATTCAGTAAATATTTGTAAATAATGATTTAATGAAATATAACATTAGCATAAACTAAATTATACATTCACACATAACAATTGCACACAGTAATAGCTAAAGTTACATTTAAAAAGGTAAATAATGTTTAATAATATTGAAAATATTGATTTGTCTTTCGTTATAAGAAAATATAGCGTAAGGCATGATATATGAGCACCTGACTTAGATATTACGACTCAATATAAGACATGCGATCCTTCACACGCAATACACCATTTTTGCAAACATCCCACATACAAACATGTATCACACTGATTCCTACAAGATCTTTCCTATTTTTCGCATTATTTCATATAGAGACTACCCAGGAAAAGTCGTCGAGACTAAATTTCTGTCTCGCAATATAAAATTATAAATTCCCAACGACAAATCAAGCATCTTTGACTTTCATTTGAAAACATTAATTTCTCATCACCTGCCATGTACAGTGACGTAGCTACCGGAGGGCTAGACGGGGCAGTGCCCCGGGGCCCCCAAGCCCAGGGGGCCCCTCGGACTTTGACTTACCAACTGTAAATTGAATTAGTGAAAATGTCTCTTACATTCGGAATATAAATAAACCAGAGTTCGAACGCGACGAATACGAAACAAACTATTTTAAAAAGTTTAGTTGGGGCCCTAGTTAATTTTTTGCCCCAGGGCCTTTAGTTACCTAGCTACGCCACTGGCCATGTACAAGTTATGTTGTTGATTTATTATCACCTAATCAAGTGATAAGACAGCATTGCAAATCAAAATCGTTTATCGGACAGATACGGTGTCCATTTTTAAACTACTAATCTCCAATTATTTGTTTACACATGCTTAGTTTCAAAGACATACCTACTTTTAAGTTTATAAACAATAACGCATGCTAAATAAAACTCGTAGAAGTTTTGAAAATAAGATTTTCAATACATAGATCCACCCTGATATTCAACACTATTGTTACGCGTATTCATCGGTACTTTTTAGGGTTCCGTATCCAAAGCGTAAAACGGGACTCTATAACTAAGACTCCGCTGTCCGTCCGTCTGTCTGTCTGTCTGTCACCAGGCAGTATCTAATGAACCGTGATAGTTATACAGTTGACATTTTCACAGATGATGTATTTCTGTTGCCACTATAACAACAAATACTAAAACAGAATAAAAAATATTTAAGTGGGGCTCCCAAACAACAGACATGACTTTTTTGCCGTTTTTATGGTAAATGGTACGGAACCCTTCGTGCGCGAGTCCAACTCGCATTTGGCCGGTTTTAACTGTACCTATATATTACTAGTACCCGCCCGCGACTTCGTTCGTGTCGATAAATTTGTTACTCAGGGATAGTGGAGCTTTCTATCAAAGAATTTCAAAATCCAACCAATAGTTCTAGAAATTACTTCCTACAAACATACTTTCAATTCTACCTCTTTATAATATTAATATAGATTTCACGCAATATGCTTGGCGAAAGAATTTCAAAAATCTTCTCCAGCCGAGGTTTGAACTCAGCCCTTCTTTCAGTACAGGAAACTAACCAATCGAGCTACCGGAGCAGTATTTCGGCCACCGAGGTAGGCCGTATTTTTTCAGCCTATGTCTATTGAAATTTCACATCAGACTTCAAACGAAAAGAGGTTATCAATTTGTCCTACTCTTGTGTATTTATGCAAGCAATTTATGTAAGCGTACTTTTAACCTGCATTTTAAACCAATTATTCACAAAAAACTAAATGCAAAAGGTATGTAACGTTTTCATATCACAAGCACAAAAAGTCAGTCAGCATTTAATTGATCAAATCCAACCAGTCCAACATTTTCTTACGTGTCGTATCACATGCATTCCATACAAGTTTCTACAATGGTACACTCGTTTTTTAAAATATTCTTCGACTTCGACATTGGTTCTGTAATGATTTGCCAGACTAACATTTATTTGTAAAGACAGTGCAGTGAAACGTGGTACCGAGCATTCTAGCGAAGGTTACAAGTATGACGTTGTAATGCTCGTGGAAGCATCTTACAAGTATGTCAGGGATGCGTTTACGGCATCTAGCTAAGACAAAACTTAAACTAGATAAATGTCAAACTCCCTTCTTAGTCTGAGGGAAAGACTGCCTCGTTTACGAGCATCCGCTGGTAAGTTTTCGGTTATTCGGGTATTCAATTTGACATAAAGCTATGACGCCGTTTCAGAACCCACACATAAAATTTTGTTCATCGAAAAGTTATCCTACCGGCTTCCCTAAACGCACCTGTCTTCATAAACATACTTGTAAGATTTGCTCCTTTCGATTTGCTAGAATACTCGTTGATGATGAAATGTAAATTACAAACAGTGGCTTTACTCTGATTGGTTACTAGGACTCTTCGTTCCTTCGGATGAAAGGGACAGCGCTATGCAACAGGCATAAGAGTGTCTCTTTTAGTCCGCACGAACGAACAAACCAAAGCAACTCAGAGTAGGCCTCCAGGCACTAACTCTCCGTCGTCAAGTGTTACATTACATCTTGTAATGTAACATTCGCACCGAGCGCTGCAAGCGAATGCTCAAGCCTGTCAGCACAACCCTTTACTTTGCTTAATATGGCTGTAACTAAACATTTCAAACTTGTGCAGAACCAAATACTTTCTTTTACATGTAAAAACAAATTCAAGAAACATTGGCGCTGCGCAAACGTGGACACTTTTGAGCCTTGTGTCGGATACAAGCTACCAATGAATATTTGATATTTATATAACCGGTATGAAATCAGCCACTCCCTACGCAGACATACTCTTTTTGGTTCCAGGGGCCTTACTATGAAAAAGTAATTACGATCTTCTGTCGGATGAAAGGGACAGCGCTTTGCAACATGCATAAGAGTGTCTCTTTTAGTACGCACGAACGAACGAAAGCAACTCGGTGTAGGCCCCCAGTTGCTTCCACTTGACGCATACTCGTCACCGATCAAAAAGTGTTCGGTGTAGGTAACTGGTAACTAAAAGTCGTCAGTTGAAGACACAATCAACATTAACAAATTTCCTTACAATTGTACTGCAATCGATGTCCTACCGGACACAACTACTACGGTTTTCTGTGAGGTGTGCCGTTCGGTAACAAAAAGTGTCCACGTTTGCGCAGCGCCTTATAAACATAACATTTTTGTACGAAATTACGATGTTCGATGACGAAAATCGTAATTTACGAGTACTGTAATAAAATTATTTTGTAATATTTAAAATATAGCATATTCTACATGTATTCAGGCAGTGTAAGTGACTAAATGTAAAACCACATTAAATTAAAATGACTAATTCTATGTGTTTAGTTTCTACTTTTGTGATGTTGGACTTTGAACCTTAATAACTAGAAATTATGTTGTTTCTATAATGAGCAGATTTAATCTCTTCTCTTTTTTTAAACTCAAATGTGAGCAGTTTAAAAAGATTTTTAAATATAGCAATAATTTTATATGAGCAAGAGAGCTACGTACGAGACAAAAAATTACGAAATTTTAGAGAAAATTGTAAAAAATCTATTACCAATAAGGGACTAGTAAGACGTTGTACTTTGGATCTTAAAAGTCAAATTTAAAAAGGAAAATTACTAAATATTTGTAAAGAGCATAAACATTGGTCATTTTTATTCTGTGCAAAATAAACACAGTGCAGTTTTCAAGTTTCTAGTCATCATCCTTTGGGATGAAGAATACAGGCAAGTTACAATCTCTCCTTCTGCTGGGAATTCAGGTTTTTAGCAGTTTGGATCAACCTGTCGAGAGTTATGCCACAGAATACTAAGGGACAGAAGCATCACTCCGCAAAGAAATTTAAACAAATAGCGACTCTTGCTATGACGCAATAAAATTCAATTCAGCTCGCGTAGCGCTGCATACCTACCAGTCATATTAACCTACAGAGCGCCTCTCTTTCTATCGCATAGCTCTTATCTCTTCTGACGCGGCACGTGTAACGACGCACGACCCGCCGTCGGTGTCCGGCTATGTACTTGTAGCTTCGTACCTACAGTGCGGAGTGCGCTAGGCCTGGTTATGCACAGGTTTCATTCACAAATCCATTGATGCCTACGTATACAAGATATAATCTAACAGGATCGAGATGATAATCTACCAGTGTCTCTATGGCGTGTGTGACTATGATTCATAGACAATATAGACATTCCGGATATTTACTTTTAAGCTATTGCATAGCTTCTATCGCGGGCCTTGAGCGTGGAGACCGAATCCAGACATTCCGTAACGAAAATAACCTAACACCCCCCACTCCGAAAGCTATGCAATAGCTTTACCGCGGCAGTCTCCGAGTGCCACACGTCTTTTTTCTTTACGCTTAATAGATCTATGTTTGGCCACTATCTCGCCTGGTGTGAAGCGATGATGTGGCCTAAGATGGAGCACATAGATCTAGAGAGAGACGGCAGTTGAGCGGCTGCTCAGACCCGTTTCCCCGATGGTTCATCGAACATCATCCCGAAACACGACTAGGTCGCTTGACGGCATGGCTTTATATTTTTTACTTCGCCGGTTTTCGTTAAAATCGGACTTTGAAGGCCGGTATTTCAATACAAGATCCGGAATAACATTCTAGTCTCTCAAAAGTATGACTTATCGTAAATCTAGCACTTAACCTAAGTAATAAGATAAAGTACCATTGAAATACCGGCTAAAAGCGAAAGAGAGATTGTCACTCGCTCATTGGACGTTATCGATTACTATTTTGTTTATTATTTGTGTTACGTATCCTGTGGTTATAATTTAAAAAATTAAATGGACTTTATCGCGTACATTTTACAAAATTTGTCATGCCGATTTTCTTTTTCTTTTTGCCGGTTTGCAATAATTGTTGATATATTACATTTTTTTTTATTTATGTTACAGAATGACGAGACGAGCTGGTCGTTCGCCTGATGGTAAGCAATACGCCAGCCCATAACAATAACAGCACCACCCAGAACTTTGTTTTGCAAAATCCTGCGCGGCGCTGCCCTGCGCTCGTCACCCAGAGACAATTAGCTGTTGAGTCTCATAATGCCCAGTAATTTCACTGGCTACAATGCCCTTCAAGCCGGAACACAGTAATGCTTGCGCACTACTGCTTGGCGGCTGAATAACGGGCAAAGCGGCGGGAAATTACATAATTTAATGTTTAAAATGTTATTTTGATATTCACGAATAGACCTAGGAATTTGAAAAAATATATTTTATTTGTTGTTATATGGGTCAATGGAATACATACTGTTTACATTTGAAGTCAAGCTTTTAGCTTTATTTCCTAAGGGCGTGTGACAGCCACGACTTATTATTTTATTGAACGCCAACTCAGTACATTTAGGTTTTTAGTATAAAATATAAATTTTTCAAGTTAATTCTGGGCCTAATTATATAAATATAGGCGAAGACTACATGCAGTTAATCGTAGTTTTAGTGTTTATAAATTGTATATATGCTAGTCTGTAAGGTATATATTTTATGGGCCTCTGGTTCTTTTAATTTGTTAACTGTATTAATGTCTGAAATAAATGAATTTATTATTATTATATTATTTTTTATGGAAATGAGTGATGGGACGAGCAGCTCGCTCACCTGATGGTAAGCGCCACGCCTGCCCATAACAATCGCAGTGCAACGCAGAACTTTGAATAACATAAAAGCACTGCGTAGCGCTGCATTGCGCTCATCACCCCGAGACATCAGATATTATATTGATGTAAAATGTACGCGACAAAACCGGATAAAACCAGTTAAAACTGGTATAAGTTTATGCGGGTAGTTCGGGACGGTCGCCCACGCCGCCGGCCAGGTCAAACACTGCTTGCGCCACCTCGGCTGCCAATTTGTCTGCCGACTGGAAATAAAAACAAGATTTTTGTTGAAAAATATATTTTTCAAGAGAAGCTTTTAACAAATTCGTAATCGGAACCGCGAGCAGATTAAAATGAGCCCAAACACTAGTAGTTTACGATTATCCGTCAAGGAGTTCCATTGCCCACCTTCCGTCTCCATCATCAGATCAGCTGTCACCATAATAAATCCTTAGAACCTATGTCTATTATAATTTATATCACCACCGTCTGTGTATGTTTTGTTATTCCTCTCCATCCAAAGGTTGGCTGGAAGAGATCGCTTTAAGCGATAAGACCGCCAATTGTTACACCATTCTATCTATATATCTATCTATCTATCATAATATTGCATTGTCATCAGAATTTCGGACATCGGGCAAAATTTTAACTCCGTAGGATAAGAGAAAGAGGTTCTGATTCAACTTGCAAGATTTGACCAAACATTGCAAGTTAAATAAAAGCTTGTAAAACACCGCACCCAAATCGGTTCACATGTTTAAGAGCTACAATGCCACAGACAGACACACATCGTCAAACTTATAACACCCCTTCTTTTTGCGTCGGGGGTTAAAAAAGAGCTTGGCGCTCGCCACCAGGCGAACGACTTGTTCGTCTCAAAGCTCAGTACCAAAAAAACAGCCATGTAAAGTCAGAGCGGGTCACTAGTGATATCTTCATAAGATGCTGTGCACCACCGCCTGTCCTTTTTACATTTGTCCAATCAATCCAAAGGTTGTCTGTAAGAGATTGCTTTTGCGATAAGACCGCCAATTGTCCCTAGGTTTATCTTTTCTTTTTCATATAATTATGTTTGTGGTATGCAATAAAGTGTTACTGTATTGTATTGTATTGTATTGTATTGTATTATAACTCACCTCTCTAGTATCGGCTTCTGCGTAAACTCGCACAATATCTTCGGTACCGGAGGGGCGAACGAACGCGCGCGCCGCCTCATATCCCGCCACTAGGGCTTCGATCCGGGACTGCAGCCCCTCGGGCGCAGTGCACTGGCGCTCCGCGTCTGTCGTCGATATTGCGTTGCGGTCCTGGAAGAAAACAATTTTGATTTTCAGTTTGATTCAGATATTACTTAGTAGTGCGCAAGCATTACTGTGTTCCGGTTTGAAGGGCATTCTAGCCAGCGAAATTACTGGGCATTATGAGACTCAACAGCTAATTGTCTCAGGGTGACGAGCGCAGTGCAGCGGCGCGCAGGATTTTGCAAAACAAAGTTCTGGGTGGTGCTATTATTGTTATGGGCTGGCGTATTGCTTACCATCAGGCAAACTACCAGCTCGTCTCGTCACTCAGTTACATAAAAAAAACAAAAAAAAAATACTGATACATGGAGTGTGCGATGGAATAGGGAATATGCATGTATTTTTTATTAATGCATGTTTCGATCATTCTTAATACTATCAATGAATAGAATGTTTAAAAATTTTACGGCATCATTTGTTAATAAAATAACTAAATGAAAATTTGAATCAATTTAAATCAACATAAACGCGCCATTTCCGTGTGACGTCCAACGTGGGGACCTAGGATCTCCTCATTGGTCCATGTATGGTAAATGTGTGTGAATGTCAATAATTTACCAATAGGGCGGGCTCTATGTCAAAAATTGACCAATAAGCAGCGAGGTGACGTCAGATAGTGGTTGCACGTTCTCAAGTGTTTTGCTGTTACGTTCCGTTTCTCCAAAAATAAGAAAAATAAACATTGAAATACAAATAAACTACGCAATTAATAATAATAATATATCACTACTAAATGTTTACAGGAGTTATATATCGTAAATCTATTACACAAGTTAATTCCTCCATCTCCTTTCTACCATCGGACAACAAGACGTACTGAAACTCGGCATCCGTTCATGGTTGACATTCCTCCTGCCAGAACAAAGCGTTTCGAATGAATGCTTCTTTTTTTTACTGTTTGTTTTTCATGTCATATGTTCATAGTTTATTAGTTGTTGCAAATAAACGTTTCTTTCTTTCTTTCTTTCTTTCGCTTCAACTTTCATAATGCGAACAGCTAAAGAATGGAACACCTTACCAGCGTCCCTGTTTTCCGATACTTATAATCTAGGTGTCTTCAAGTCCAGAGTGAATCGGTATCTTCTAGGCAAGCATGATCCATAACCGCGTCATCACTTTCCATCAGGTAAGACTGCGGTCAAATGCTTGCTTATCAGGGAAAAAAGGCCTTTAAATCGTTCGATTATAAATTAGTCTCACCTGATTATGCGTCAAGTTTAAATCTTATGCTCATCTCGTGATGACCTCAGTAGTTACGTTAGTGAACTCGGTAGTTACCGGATTTACCTGGGTGACCTCGGTAGATACTGTGTCATCTGGGTGACATCGGTAGTTACCTTAGTGACCTCGGTTGCACAATGACCTCAGCAGTTACGTTAGTAGATTACCTCGGTAGTTACTGTGTTAACTTACAATTTACCGAAGTGACTTCAATCGTGACGTGAATGACTTCGGTAGAACAGTTAACAGGGTGGCCTCGGTAGTTACTAAGTGACCTCGGTAGTAACTGTGTGACCTCAAGAGTTATCTGAGTGACCTTGGTAATTGTTGCGTGACCAAAAGTTACCAGAGTGACCTCAATAGTTACGTGAATGACTTCGGTAGTTACCTGGGTGATCTCGGTAGTTACTGAGTGACCCGGGTAGTTAATGAGTGACCTGGGTAGTTAGTGAGTGACCTCGGTAGTTACCTGCACTGTGACCTTCAGCTGGCGGCACGGTAGGTCGTGGTACGCCTGGTGCCAGCGCCGCGCGTCTAGCCCGCGCGCGCACAGTACCGTCTCGACTAAGAATAGATCGGAGATCGCATCGCCGACAGTTTCGTTTGTCATGTCGATGAAGTTAAGAAGGAGTTGAGCGGATTTGCGCTGCTCTGGCTCGCTGGAATAAAAAAGGCTTTATAATAACGTGATTAGAATTAGTTTTCACTGGTGGTAGGTTTCTCGTATGCGAGACGCCGTCTGGGTACCACAGCTTTGCCAGTTATTCAGCCGCCAAGCAGTAGTGCCCAAGCATTACTGTGTTCCGGTTAGAAGGGCATTGTAGCCAGCGAAATTACTGGGCATTATGAGACTTAACAGCTAATTGTCTTAGGGTGACGAGCGCAGTGCAGTGCCGCGCAGAATTTTGCAAAACAAAGTCTGGGTGGTGCTGTTACTGTTATGGGCTGGCGTATTGCTCAGCGTCAGGCAAACGACCAGCACGTCTCGTCATTCAGTTACATAATTAATAATTAAGTTTTAGAAAAAAACAAAAACCGACTTCAATGTATCTTCGAAGTCCAAGGTCACATATCGATGAAATTTATATGGGACTACTTCGTAGCTATACTGAACCCGACACAAAAAGATTTTTTCAAATCGGTTCATAAATGACGGAGATCTGAGGTAACAAACACAAAAAAAAAACAATCGAACAGAGAACCTCCTCCTTTTTTCCTGTAGCATGATTGTCTTGTAAAAGTTGGTGGTAAGCCCCCTGGTAGAAACAAAACTGAATAACTTTAACGAACGTTAATCATCGTACGTAACCGTGAAATTTGAACGTCCGTAAGTTACGGATAAACCCACCCTAAATCCCGTTTTAGTATAAAAAAGTCTGTTTTGTTAATTTCCTGTACGAATAGGAAAAATGCAAAAAATTGCATGCAATTTGTATATTTCCATTGTTATTGACGACATTGTAAAAGTTAGTTACTTATGTCGCTGACTGTACTGTAAACATACCCTTCCTCAGCTAGCTTGCTGATGACGTTCTTGGCGTGTCGGCTATAGACGACAGTGCCGTGTCCGTTCGCTTCGAAGTAGATGCCGACGTCGTAAGCGAGAGCCGCGTGGTGGAGATGCTTCACGCCCGTTTTGACGCACGTCACCGGGATTTTCTGGAACCAACATTTATCATAATTAATTTTTAGAAAACACATAAACCGACTTCAATGTATCGTCAAATCCAAGGTCTTTGAAGGAATGTTTGACATTCTGTTAATTGTAATTTATACCTAATTGTTCATTGTTATTTTCGAGACATTTTAAAAGAGCTGAATAAAAGACATCTACGCATAGTTTCTTGGTGCTATCTTCTCTAGCGGGCGTATTTCCGAAGCACTGGTAGAGTCAGTTTTCGCATTTCTTTTCTGCACTCAGACTTCAATTTGAGTATAGGAAAGAAATGGGTAAACTTATCATGACGTTAAAAAAAAGGTAAGTATGTTTAGTAAAAAAATTTTAACATTTTTTTTTGAGTATAGGAATGAAATGGGTAAACTTATCATGACGTTAAAAAAAAGGTAAGTATGTTTAGTAAACAATTTTTTGCATTTTTTTTTAGTATAGGAAAGAAATGGGTAAACATATCATGACGTTAAAAAAAAGGTAAGTATGTTTACTAAACAATTTTTAAATTTTTTTTTGAGTATAGGAAAGAAATGGGTAAACTTATCATGACGTTAAAAAAAAGGTAAGTATGTTTAGTAAACAATTTTTAACATTTTGTTTGAGTATAGGAAAGAAATGGGTAAACTTATCATGACGTTAAAAAAAAGGTAAAAAAAGGGTAAGTATGTTTAGTAAACATACTTACCCTTTTTTCAAAGTCATGTTAACACAAGTTAAAAATTTTAACATATTTTCAATTTTATTTGTACCATGTGTTTATGACCGTTAAAAGTGCATTTTGTGCCTATTTAATAATCGATATTTGACTTTGACTTTTACCAAATGTTCAGTGATGTATTTGGTAGAGGCTCCGTTAGCGTACGCAGTCTGTACGAGGCCGACTCGCAGGCTGGCGGCCTCGCACCCGCGCAGTAGCTCAGTGACGTAGCTCGCGAGGAGTGTGGCGATTCGATCGCCGTCGAGGAGCTGCATCTGTTCCCTGTACACGTAATATTTTATTAAACTAGCTGACCCGGCAAGCTTCGTACCTACCGCCATTTTTGTAAAAAAATCTACTTGTTTTTTAACCGTCTTCAAAAAAGGAGGAGGTTCTCTGTTCGATTGTATTTTTTTTTCTTTTTTTTATGTTTATTACCTCAGAACTCCGTCATTTATGAACCGATTTGAAAAAATCTTTTTGCGTCGGGTTCAGTATAGCTACGAATTGGTCCCATATAAATTTCATCGATATGTGACCTTGGACTTCGAAGATACATTGAAGTCGGTTTTTGTTTTTTTCTAAAAATTAATTATTTACACTTTTTTACACAAACTTTGTCCTGACAATAACAAACACAAAAGTAAAGGAATTATCAATGGTGCAGTCGTTCGGAAGTTCTGCGCGTACATACATTTCGGCGATTCCTTTTTATTTATTTAGATTATTTATTATATATGTTTCGGCTAGTAGCTGAAGTGCGGCTACATCTAGTTTTAACCGGCTACAACTAGTTGCAGCCGGCCACATGCGGTTAAACTTAGATGTATCCTACATATCTTCGGTTAGAACTAGGTTTAGCCTGGGGGGTTTTTTAACTTTCCTGTTGGGAAAGAGGGTTGATTAAGCCCACGCTGTTTTTTGAGAAATTATTATTTTCTGCCTGACCATACTTTAAAAAAATTAAGCTTTGATTTTTTCAAATATGCACCCGATGTTCGCTCAGAACAAAACTTGCAAAGGAAAAGTTAACTACCCTGAAGATCCCAAAATTTTGCCACAATCTGTTTTTGTATGTAACTGGATGACGAGACGAGCTGGTTTGCCTGATGGTAAGCAATACGCTAGCCCATAACAATAACAGCACCACCCAGAACTCTGTTTTGCAAAATCGCGCGCGGCACGCACTGCGCTCGTTACCCTGAGACAATTAGCTGTTGAGTCTCATAATGCCCAGTAATTTCTGAATGTATTATTCAAATTATTTTTTATTATGTATTATTTTTTTTTGAATGTATTATTCAGAAATGACTGGGCATTATGAGACTCAACAGCTAATTGTCTCAGGGTGACGAGCGCAGTGCGTGCCGTACTTGTCATCGATATAATGTATACGTACTTGTCATCGATATAATAGTAAACGATGCGGTCGCCGTCGCCATCGAGCGACGCGACGCGCTGCGCCGGCGCAAGCGGGACGCCTACTGGCGGCTTTTGGGACACCTTCACGAAGTCTGCGCCACACTGGAAAATAGAATATTTGCCACAAAATTAAAGAACATTTTTAAACATAATTAATTTTTAGAAAAAAACAAAAACCGATTTCAATGTATCTTCGAAGTCCAAGGTCACATATCGATGAAATTTATATGGGACTTCGTAGCTATACTGAACCCGACGCAAAAAGAATTTTTCAAATCGGTTCATAAATGACGGAGCTCTGAAATAACAAACATAAAAAAAAAACAATCGAACAGAGAACCTCCTACTTTTTTGAAGTCGGTTAAAAAATAAATAGAACTCACATTCAAATTCAGTTTCCCACCATTTCCCCCGAGGTTAAACAGGTTCAAGTCGAGCTCCCCGTCCAAGGTCTTCTTGATGATATTAAGCTTCTTCCCACCGACGCCGTTAGCGCCGTCCACGTACAGAGTGGTACTGTAGTCGCCATACACGGCCAACTTCTGACGAATGTTCTTAAACGCGCCGACTATTTTCTCGTAGTAGCCTGGAATGTGTTATGTTTATTATAATTTATACTTCAATGTTATATTTTTAGACATTTTATAATTAATTTTTAGAAAAAAACAGAAAACGGATTCAATGTATCTTCGAAGTCCAAGGTCAAATATCGATGAAATTTATATGGGACCACTTCGTAGCTATACTGAACCCAAGAATTTTCCAAATCAGTTTATAAATGACGGAGTCCTGAGGTAGCAAACATAAAAAAAAATCAAAAAATTCAAAAAACAGTGGAACAGAGAACCTTCTCCTTTTTGAAGTGGGTTAAAAATTTAAACGTGCGAATTTCAGTGAATTAAAAACCCACGAAACAAAAACATATAAAAAGTAAAAAACGGCTGAACCGATTTTGTTAAAACATGTCTAAGAACGACCGCCAGAAAACCTGCTTTCATATAAAAAAACCGCATCAAAATCGGTTCATACATTTTTGATTTTTGATTTTGATTTTGTTGATAAATATATTTTTCAAGACAAGTTTAACAAATTTGTAAACGGAACTGCGAGCAGATTAAAATGAGCCCAAACACTAGTAGTTTACGATTATCTGTCAAGGAGTTCCATTGCCCACCTTCCGTCTTCATCATCAGATCAGCTGTCACCATAATATTGGGTTGTCATTGGACTTTGACAAGTATGCAAAATTTTAACTCCGTAGGATAAGAGGAAGTGGTTCTGATTCAACTTGCAAGATTTGACCCAAACGAACATTGCAAGTTAAATAAAAGCTTGAAGAATAGACATCCCCGCAGAGTTTCTTGGTGCTATCTTCTCTAGCGGACGTATTTCCGAAGCACTGGTAGAGTCAGTTTTCTCATTCCTTTTCTGGACCCGGACTTCAATTTGAGTATGGGAAAGAAATGGGTAGACATGCTTCCCTTTTTTTTTGAAACACTAACATAAATTTTGATTAATTTGTGCCTATCTGATAAATATCTTTTTTAATTTTTGACGACTTTAATCTTGCTGTGGGATCGGCGCCTAATGGGCTGATGACGATGACGTAACTGGTCAAATCGATAATCATACCTTCTTCAGTGGGCGTGCCGTAAGAGTTATCGTTACGGCACTTGACGCAGTAGTGCAGAATCGGTGTGGTCACTATACCAAACTCCTTGGCAGTGCCCTTCAGTGCCATCACACCATGCACTGCCGCCGCGGCCAAACGGGGACTTGTATATCTGAAATGATATAATAGTTTAAAACATTTATAATTAAATAAATATGTACATAATAGGGAATATGCATGTGTTGTCAAAAAATCCGGAAATTACTTTTTATGATATTCCTGTAAATATTTAGATACTAAGGCACAGAATACTAAGGAACTGAAGCATCACTCCGCAAAGAAATTTAAACAAATAGCGACTTGCTTTGACGCAATAAAATTCAATTGAGCTCGCGTAGCGCTGTATACCTACCAGTCACATTAACCTACAGAGCGCCTCTATCTATCGCATAGCTCTTATCTCTTCTGACGCGGCACGTGTAACGACGCGCGACCCGCCGTCGGTGTCCGGCTATGTACTTATAGCTTCGAACCTACAGTGCGGAGTGCGTTAGGCCTGGTACTAATGACATTATTAATTGAGTAGTTTTTGTATTTCAAACTTTTTCGCTTTTTTGGAAAACGGAACGTAATCGCAAAACGCTTGAGTACTTGCAACCACATATTGACATCACGCGGCTCGCTGCTTATTAGTACATTTTTCGCCATATTGGTAGATTATTGACACACACTTTTTTTTTACGCTTTATTATCTATGTTTGGCCACTATCTCGCCTGATGTGAAGCGATGATGTGGCCTAAGATGGAGCACATAGATCTAGAGAGAGACGGCAGTTCAGCGGCTGCTCCGACCCGTCTCCCCGATGGTTCACCGAACATCATCCCGAAACACGACTAGGTCGCTTGACGGCTTGGCTTTGTTCGGTACATGTATTGTACACACATGTACATAGCATAGAAAGACCAATGATCCTCCCCACATTTTGACGTCACACGCAAATGGCGCGTTTATGTAAACACATGCTTACCTATGTTTACGTTACAACACACTAATATGTTGTATGTGTTTATAACTATCTTATTTTATAGTTGAACTCTTAATGGCAGTAGAAAGCGAATGTGCGTACCGAGATAAACCTACTGTGGTTTTGTGGTACTAAAGAAATGTTTGAATAATAGTTTTTATTTAATAAATTAAAAATTAAATTGATTCAAATTTTCATTCACCAAATACTTTCGTCTTTTCTGTACAAACATTTTGTCCTGTAGCTGGAATCGATCTTGTAACTTCTTCCAACAATAAAGAGTATTGTATTGTGCTTGAAAAAGTGAGCAATTTATTTTTAGTAATAGTTTAAAAATGCTTAAATACCTGGTGTCCATTCCAATGAAGACGCTAGCTTTCAACGCCATGTCAGCATTCACCTCCTTAATGACCTGCTCAGTTGTTGATTCTAAATCATTGTCACTGAAAACATTATTTCAATATTAATTTTAGCATTTTTATATTATGCGCGAGACGAGCTGATCGTTCGCCAGATGGTAAACAACACCTCTTAACAGTTGCAGCACCACCCACAAGAGTTATGAAAAATTCACCGCGGCACTGCAGTGCGCTTGTCACCCTGATACGCGTTACCTATTAAGTTTTTTTTTATTATTATTTATAGGCTTGCGTTTGACCGCTATCTCACCTGTTGTTAAGTGACGATGCGGTCGAAGATGTAGCACGCTCGCCTAGAAGAAAACTGTTCACTCTTGTCTTAAAGACACCCTGATTATAGCTATCCGGAAACACAGATGCCGGCAGAGAGTTCCACTCCTTGGCCGTTCGCATTATGAAGGTCGAAGCAAAGCGCTTGGTGCGAGCAGGAGGGATGTCAACCAGAAATTGATGACGAATGAATGATGATATTGATGATGAAGTCTCATAATGCCCAGTAATTTCGCTGGCTACAATGAATGCCCTATAAACCGCGGGAAAGCAGTAAAGCTTGCGCATCACTACTTAGCGGCAGAATAACTGGGAAAGCGGTGGTACCAACCCAGATGGTCTGACGCATACGAGAGACCTATTATTTTGTGGTAAAAACAGGAATGCGAACGCAGAACATTGTAACTCAGTAGTGCGCGATCATTACTGTGTTCCAGTTTGAAGGGCATTATAGCCAACGAAATTAAAGAGCATTATGAGACTCAACAACTAATTTTCTCAGGGTGACGAGCGCAGTGCAGCGCCGCGCAGGATTTTGCAAAACAAAGTTCTGGGTGGTGCTGTTATTGTTATGGGCTGGCGTATTATTATCAGGCAAACGACCAGCTCGTCTCGTCACTCAGTTACATAAAAATAAAACTCAACGTTCTGAAAAAAGTGGCGTCATTTTACCACTTTAACTTTTATTTTTCCTTAATAAGTTTCAATCAGAAAATGACATAATGGAACAGGGAAACCGCATTCGAATCTCTCAGTAGTGTCTAATTATCACGCACTTGATTAACGAGTTATTCTTTTCACAGTCGGTTATTTTAATAAAATCCTTTGTCGTATTGAGGTCGGAATGTCGGCATTGTTACATTGATAGTAATATGGAAATGATTTCCTTATTCGATTTCTATTGTTTGCAAATAGAACGCGCTCAGGCTAGGTGGAGCGACGATCTTCGTAGGATGACTGCGCTACAGCTGGACGAGAGTAGCCCGGGACCGCTCTGTGGCGTGTGATTGGAGAAGCCAAGTCCAGCAGTGGACTGTGATAGGCTGACATGATGCCGACGAAGCGTTTATTGGATTAGGCAATTACCTGACGTTAGCAAGCCTAGTGGCTATCTCCTCCCAACTCTGTTCCATCATCTCTCCATCAGGGTCGATCAGTTTCACTCCATTGTCGGGCTCGAGATTGTGCGAGGCGGTTATCATGATTCCTATTGTGCGACCTGAATGCAACATATTAAATATATATATATATATATATATTTATATAACTCTATGGTTACAAGTAATTTCAAAACTCTATGGCACTGGATTATTGACATTTGAGACTTGGAGGTTAGAACCCCAGAATACTAAGGGACAGAAGCATCACTCCGCAAAGAAATTTAAACAAATAGCGACTCTTGCTATGACGCAATAAAATTCAATTCAGCTCGCGTAGCGCTGCATACCTACTAGTCATATTAACCTACAGAGCGCCTCTCTTTCTATCGCGCCGCTCTTATCTCTTCTGACGCGGCACGGGTAACGACGCGCGACCCGCCGTCGGTGTCCGGCTATGTACTTGTAGCTTCGTACCTACAGTGCGAAGTACGCTAGGCCTGTTAGAACCGAAAACTCTTAACCGCTTGGGAATCCCAAGTTGGGATCTAGACTGCAGTTACTGTGCAAATTCCATCTTGCGATACCGACCTGTTCAATATGAATGTTAGTGAATAAAGCCTAGCTTACTACGTTATGTACTTGAGATCTTAGTCCCACAAGAGTTAAAAAGCAAGGCTTCTGACAATGTAACAATAGATGTGGGTCAGAACCGCAACCCGCAGAAAGTACCGACTGTTTTTGGGCTGTGGACTCATAAGATCCCAAATCATTGGAATACATTTTTGAGTCCCATCATGCTCATAAAATAGCTCCAATGTTCAAGTAAGGTATATGTGTGGCATAGCAAATGAAAATTCCGTCAATCATTCAAGTTTCTTACCATTTTTACATCTGGATCGGATGACAGCCAGGAGGCCCATGCGGTAGACCACATGTTCCAGCAGACTCGCTCTGTAACAACAAAATATCTTATGAGGCAATAAGTACTATAAGGAGGTCAGCGCAATGGCAGACAACGGACGAGCTAAGGAGGGGCGCGGGTGACGCGGCAAGCATGCAGCTCGCTCAGGTGACGCGGCGGCCATGACACTTGACGTACACCGACGATCGACAGCGCACGTGCCGTTGAGTCCAGATTGTTATTTATTATATTCGTTAAATTATATTCTCATTTCTGAACACCTCTAACAGTACATACATAATACTTGTAAGATGTGGACTTGTAAAATCTGCCTTCGTCAGCTTGAGCTACAACATGCGAGTCCATTAAAAGAGTCATTAGAAGAGATATCAGTTTGCTTCGTGTAGAATGCTCTGAAGTGTTTTTTGACCTAGTTCCGCCTTCCCAATTTTACCACCGCACTTCTCGTCACCGTCAAAAAGCTCACCCTCACATCTTACATAACTGGAGTTCCCGCACCACTCGCTTCAATCGCTCTTTTCTTCCTCACACTTGCAAGATGTGGAATGACAAGCCTTCTTCGGTCTTTCTCTTGAGCTACAACATGGAGTCCTTCAAAAGAGGTATTAAAAGAGTCATGGGCTTAGCCTGGGTGTAGCAGATATTCATAGACGACGTTGACCGCTTACCATAAGGCGGGCCGTAAGCTTGTTTGCCGATACTAACATTAAAAAAAAGAAATGGGTAATGATAAAGTCTACGCATCATTAACGCCTCTGTTATAATATATTTGTAGTGAGAAAGTTTTTTTGCAGGAGCTTGTCTATCAGAAAATACAACCTCAGTGTCCAAATTCGTAGTGCCTACTGTTTGATGGCAACATCAGCGACGCACCCGAGTTCGGATCCCTATTTGGCCCTGCATCAATGACTATACGCCCATTGTTACACCACTGTAAACATTTGAATTGTACTTTATCTCTATTTTTAAGGTGAATAATAAAGTGTTTATCTATCTATCTATCTATCTATCTATCTATAGTTCAGTGCGGAAAGACTATTCTAAGGAAAAGCATTCTACACTGTTCGTAATTATATAGAAGACAAAGATGCTTGGAACATTCCACTTCTGCAAAGTAGCCAACTGGTGCATAACAATGTAGAAAACCAACCAAAAAACTCTGAAAAGTGGTTCTTTTTCCGATACGGTGGTAGAGTCATGGTTATAATTCGACGTTCATAAGTGCGTCTGTGATGCCAAAACTGAATAATGAGATTTTGATTTGATTAAATATGATTTGATTTGGCACGATTGCATATTAACAACAGCGACCAGAGCCTACTACCACCCACCGATCAAAACCGCCGTCAAGCGGTAGTCGTGTTTCGGGATGATGTTCGATGAACTATCAGGGCGACTGGTCTGAGCAATCGCTCAACTACCGTTTTCCTCTAGATCTATGCGATCCATCATCGGCCAAATCCTCGCTTTACATCAGGCGAGATAGAAGCAAAACATTGATTTAAAAGCTGATGTTTCAGGGTTTCTTATTCTTCGTGTCGATGGTCCATATTATGTTTCAAGTGATAAAAGATTTAAGCCCAATGCTCGGCTACTGCTATTCATATAGCTCTCGTAAAGTGCAGGTGTTTGGGCACTGAGGGCAAGACAGCAAGTGCTGCATTGTTTGCGCTGGAGCACCGCAATCACATCGTGACCCCCCGGGGTCAACGTAGCCCCATTAAATTAGGTTGCTCCTGCAGCGGCCCAATTCAGTTATTTTAGGGTGACGAGTGCTGAGCAGTGCAGACTTTGCAATTTAACAACCAGGGCGTCACTGCAACATGCAACTGTCATTAGGTGCAAGACCTTGATCGTTTATTGTTTTTATTGCAATCAATAAACACGTGCATGAAGCTTCTTCGTACCTTTATATAGCAGATCGTAAGGTAAAGATCAAGGTTTTCTAAGTGGGTCGCGGAAACTAAATGCCAGAACATTTTGTTTTCGGTTCTTGAACTCCTCGTGACATTCTCTAGCGGCATTTAGATAATGGATCACAAAGCAAGTTATGTTTTAACCCCCGACGCAAAAGGAGGGGTGTTATAAGATGTTAAAATGTGTCTTAAATAAATAAATAAATTTAACCACTATGTATCTGTCTTTGACACCATAGCTCTTAAACGGGTGAACCGATTTAGATGCGGCTTTTTTATTTGAAAGCAAGTCTTCTAGCAATGGTTTTTAGATATGTTTTATTGTGGAGGGGGTTATTAAAATTTTGAGTTTATAGTATAAACTGAAACGCAATGAAAATTTGTTGTGTAATCCCGATGAATATTGAGATGAATTTCCGCAACGTCACGCCTGATTCCATTGAATTTATAGTATAAAAAAATATAATTTATGGTATATAAAAGTAGCAAACAAGCATGACGACCGGCTGGTCGAAAGGAAACAGCCAGTCGCTGCCTTAAGACATATCTGCAGCACCACAGGGAATTGCCACGGACATCTCGGCTAGTTAGTTTCAGGGCATTGCCGACACAACTCTAGAGGACGGAAGCAGTCGTAGATGATATCAGCTTTTGGAATCGCTACAGATGCTTGACACATACTATGCTTTAAAAATTCTATTCGTAAAATATTTGCAATGAAGTCATGCTTCTCTAATCTTGAAATAAGTCTTATCACGTTGTCATAAGACTCAAATTAAATGTTCACCGAAGCGTTACTAATGTTTACATTGTTATCAATATATCGACCACGCTTGAGTGATAACTGATAAGCGATCCTAATTGCCAATATTCATTTTACTGTTGTCTGTTGGAAATATTTTATCAGTGCGATAAATAATCGTGCATAATCTACTTCTGAGAGCACTACAAAGATTAACTAGGCATCTAAGGAAAAATAGGATTTATGTTGAAAAATACATTTCCAACAGACTTCAAAAAGGAGGAGGTTCTCAATTCGACGGTATACATTTTTTTGGTTGTTACGCGATTACTCCGCTAATTATGAATTGATTTTGATGATTATTTTTTTGTTTGGTAGGTGAGAGGTGGTTCAGAGGTGGTCCCGTATAAATTTTATCGAAATTGTCTCAGCGCTTTTTGATATAAACAACATAAAAAAATAGTTTAGTCTTAAAGTGGGATCTTGTTTTTCTCTAAAAATTAATTGAAGACAAGCTTTTAACAAATACGTAATCGAAACCGCGAGTAGATTAAATTAAGCCCAAACACTAGTAGTTTTCGATTATCCGTCAAGGAGTTCATTGCCAACCTATTGTCTCCATCATCAGATCAGCTGGCTGTCACCATAATATTGCATTGTCATCGGACTTCGACAAGTATGCAAAATTTCAACTCCGTAGATTAAGAGGAAATGGTTCTGATTCAACTTGCAAGATTTGACCCAAACATTGCAACGCCGCGAACATGTAATATTCATAAAATAGGTGCTCATTATGAAATATTTTAATTAACATATTTTGGTGCACAATCAGTATATTTGGCGGAAAAACGGGAATAATAGGGGATCGCACAGTAATCGACAAAAACTCTAAAATGTAGTTAGAACGAATGTTCGTCGAACCAGAAAGATCATTCAATCAATATTTTTGTGAAATAATAATGATTTATATTTTTAAATCAATAAATAAAATCTAATAATTCTGACATTTTTAATCTGTTCTTTATCTCAAACGAAACAATAATCACAGCACATGACGTCATTTATAGGCAAATGCCGTGAGTCAAGCTTGTGTTTATTTTACGTTTTTGCTTTTCATAAAATGTATTTTTGCTAATTTTTTCGTTCCATTACTACATTATGGTCCCCAAACTTCACAAAACGTATTTAAATCTCTTTGCAAGTTTTATTTCGAAGAGATTGTCGTTTTCTACCTACATATGACGTCACAAATTTTGAGGTGACCTTTTGCGCGGCAATATTTGAAACATAATATTTAAACATAGTTTTTGGTACTTTTAGAGCGTTATTTAATTAAAATAGTATTTTTCATGGCTATATATATTAATTGTAGTTAATATAAAACACTTTTTGAAAAGTTGTCCGCAGGCCTATTGAGGTACAGTTAAATACGATCAACGTCAAATAATAGCTTGTAAAAAAACCTCAGTAGGTGAGTGCAAATTTTACTGACAACCGACGTCATAATCAGCTCTTAAAATCGTGAGAAAATCAACATGTTCTAGGACCACAAAATTCGAGCACCTGTCACAACCAACACCTGACTTGTCTCACACGTAGGTACAACATGGAGGATGATGGCATAAACTCTCTCTGAGAGAATCATCAAGCGACATCATACCGTCAAGGGACCTAGTCGTGTTTAGGGATGATGTTCGGTGAACCATCGGGAAGACGGGTCTGAGCAGCTGCTCAACTGCCGTTTCTCTCTAGATCTAAGTGCTTCATCTTAGGCCACATCATCGCTTCACATCAGGCGAGATAGTGGTCAAACATGGATCTATAAAGGGTATAAAAAAAAGGCCCATGACCAGGCAGAAGTACTGATAAGACTGATGATGAAGACGTCATTAAAAATAAGATTTGAAATTGATAAAGAAAAAAATAAATAAATACGCCCAACGATCACATACATAGATCCTGGCCCCTGACTAGCATTCCCTACATCTAGGGAACCAGGAACTATGAGGACCATGGTCGCACAACACCCAGACACGAAACAAATGCTTGCGCTTTTTTTCTGTGCACAAATATTTGTCCCGTCGCAGGAATCAAACCCGCAACCTCAGTGCTGATATGAGCCTACCCACCACTACACCACAGGGGCTGTAAAAAATATCTCAAATTGAGTAAGCAATACAAAACCTCCTTTCACAAATTGAAGGTTAATTATTCAAATGAAATACTTAAAGACAATACAATACAATAATACGATAATTATTGAACACCAAAACAGGAAACAAATGTTTACATAAATAACAACCGCATTTCAGTAAACTAAAATTTGAAAAACTCCCGACACAAAAAACCTAAAAAAAGTAAAAAACGGCTGAACCGATTTTAGTAAAACATGAAACAGAACCACCGCTAGAAAACCTGCTTTCAAATATAAACAAACCGCATCCAAATCGGTTCACCCTTTTAAGAGCTACGGTGCCACAGACAGACACACATATAGTGGACAAAAACCCCCGACGTCGGGGGTTAAAAATGGGCGGCTTTATCGCTATGTACAATTTTTCACAGGCTATTGAATAACGTAACTTGCATTATTAAATTCACGATAAACTTTTTGTATTTGGACCATGTCGTCACCACCAGCAGTAGTGCGCAAGCATTACTGCGTTCCGGTTTGAAGGGCATTGTAGCCAGCGAAATTACTAGGCATTATGAGACAACAGCTAATTGTCTGAGGGTGACGAGCGCAGTGCAGCGCCGCGCAGGATTTTGCAAGGTGCTGTTATTGTTATGGGCTGGCGTATTGCTTACCATCAGGCAAACGACCAGCTCGCCTCGTCTTTCAGATACATAATTATAAAAAAAAGTCATGTAAGTAAATTGCTTTTTTGGCTCAAAGAAATAAGAAGGACAGATAAACAATGAAACGAACTCATTAAGCAGGCTATTAGTACATTAATTACTATTTCTTAATTATAATTGGATTTATGCAAGTATGCAACATACATACCTACCATAATGTAATTAATTCAACTTACAACACTCATTAAGCGTGATAACTTGCCTAGCATACTAATTAATCTTACTATATTCTGCTAGTTAAAAAACTGCTGAGCCGATTTTAATAAAACATGTTTAACCACCGCTAGAAAACCTGCTTTGAAATTTTGGGAAGTATTTATGGGAAAATAGACATTTGGCCAGTAGTGGTACAACATTATAACCCTACCCCATATTAGTACTATCTACTGTCTACTACTGATGTTACCAGCATATACCACAGAAGACAGGAAAGATTTGGCATCAAGAAAAGATTTTTCCGGAAAAATCGGGAAAACCGCGACCTAAGCTGGGTCGCAGCTATTTCGAAAATATACATATATCTTAGTACTTTAGTACCATGTCATTATCAGTATTCAGTATTTGTCATTATTGTCATTATCCTGGATGATGTTCGGTGAACCATCGGGGAGACGGGTAGGAGCAGCCGCTCAACTGCCGTCTCTCTCTAGATCTATGTGCTCCATCTTAGGCCACATCATCGCTTCACGAGACGAGATAGTAGCCAAACATAGATCTATAAAGTGTAAAAAAAAATATTCACATTTTTTCCTTCTATCAAACATTTTGTTATTGCAATATGATGCCGTTCAGTTTGAAAAGGTGATGTATAGGAGCAAACACTGCTTCATACGCCTTAGAGATTTACATTGAAAATATGATTTATTATAAGCACCAATTTATATATAGAACTATTGGAATAGCATACTAAGCATGCAGGTTAATAAAACTGATATTATTTGGACAACAAACAGTTCTGAAATTGATCTGTAAGTGCTTGGCCCGCTGCCAACACACATAAAGTATGAAAGGCCCTCTGTCAAAGTGAATTCTATTACTCGGGAATCTAGTTTTATTGGTTTAGCCCCATTATGAGGATTCAGGTAAATATAGTTCTATCCATCTAAAGGTTGTCTGCAAGAAATCGCTCTAAGCGATAAGACCGCCCATTGTACGTCAAAACTATGATGTATTTTGTGACTTTATTTTTCATAATTTTATTTTTTTATATTATTTATTACACAAAACAAATTACAATTGGTGCAATACCATATAAAACAATAATAAACAACTGGATTGCATCTCAAAAGCACGTGCAACAGAAAACTTAAAAACAAATACATAAAGAGCAGACAATGTTTGAGGTTTGAGATGCACACATCCACAAATCTACAATACATGATACACAATATCGACATGCCACTTAGTATAGGTTTGTGGACGCATGCACTAATAAAATTAGCTGCTAATTTAATAAATTAAAACCTATTAATTGTGTCTATGTTATTTGGTGTGTAATAAAGTGTTATTGTATTGTATTGTATAGTTGAGAATTGTATTGGAATATTTAAATTTGTAACTTTGTAATGATGCGATTGATTGATTGATGCAAGATTGATTTATACATATACCAAAGAATACTAAGGGATAGAAGCATCACTCCGCAAAGAAATTTAAATAAATAGCGACTCTTGCAATGACGCAATAAAATTCAATTCAGTTCGCGTAACGCTGCATACCTACCAGTCATATTAACCTACAGAGCGCCTCTCTTTCTATCGCATAGCTCTTATCTCTTCTGACGCGACATGTGTAACGACGCGCGACCCGCCGTCGGTGTCCGGCTATGTACTTGTAGCTTCGTACCTACAGTGCGGAGTGAGCTAGGCCTGCATATACACATAATCTGATGCTTACTTTGATCTTGCATGTTGTATCATAGATAGATAACACTTGAATTGTTAAAACCCTTAAACATACACAAAAAACAAGTACATTTCACAATAATCAGCATAACAATAGGCGGTCTTAAGGCTGTAAGCAATCTTTTTTAGGCAACCTTTGAACAGTAAGGACTAACATAATTTAGTTGCATGCTTGCTTCATATTTCTCTTTTGTGATTTGTCGAAAGGCTTAGTTTAATTCATGAATATTGGAAATACAGACAGTGAATGTATTTTATATACCGAGGCCAACCTTCTTAGGTTTTTTGTACAAGAACATTTGCAGTATAAAAGTTTTGACCAATAAAAATTAAAAATATAATGATACAAATGTGTGGTTAAATTTTGGGACGTTCAGGGAATTTGTTAATTTTAGGGCCTGACTATACATTTTTTCAAAAATCTTTAAATGTAGTTTTTATTTTCTCCTAAATTCGACCAATATTTCCTAAGAACAAAACTTTCTCACTGCAAGGGAAAAGGAAAGAGTGGAAGTCCCAATATCTTGCCACAAAATTAAAACCTACATGTGTGTGTAGGAGCACTGAAAATGTTTATGAGATAATAATTGGGATCAACAAACCTACATAGATTATATGATATAGGAATACACCTAGATAATCAAGTTCTTAAAGCAAGACTCATTTATTGATGTATTAAAATTTATCACTTTATCAGTGATTGCACACAGACACAATCACTGATTGCACAATTTCTTACTTTCCAATAAAATACCTTACCTACCTACTTATTTTTAAATTGTTTAAACTTATCTGTTTGTTTGTATAACATTTTAGAACTACTAAAAAAGGAAATTCAGTTGATTCTAAATAAACTATGTCTGTTAAAGAATGTAATAAAATTAAAACAGGAAAACAAAACAATATTATTATAAACAGAACATAATTTACCCTATTAATAAATAACTGTATGTATGTATGTAATATCTAATTGTAATCGCTTTAGAATAGCCAATCATACCCCCCACATAGTTTACACCCGTTCAATACAGAACATTCATTACAATAACTTGTTATTCTAAGTACATAAACACATTAATTACATGATATAGCCGACACTTTTAATTGCAACAAGGTCGTTTTTCTTAATCGCAGTGCATTTTTCATACAATAATATGCTAAATAGCAGTCTTGCCATGTGTATAGGTGACTGTGACTAACTAATAGTTTTACCATATACATACACTGTCATTGACCATTAAAGACAGACGATCGAGCGCTTCCCGTTATAAATTCATTATACATAAACGATTGAATACTATGACTCACTGCAATTCTTCAATTGGTATAGAAAATTGCGTTCTGCTTACGTGACAATTTAGTTGGCGTTAAGAGAAAGTTAAACTAAAAAGGCATTTGTTTCAAAATAATGACCTAAATAACTGGATAAAATTATAGTTAGAGGTGTTTCTCGGAATTTTACTCACTTTGTGCGAAATCCGGCGGTTCCGTATTCTATGAACACGTCTGTTGTTTTCGGGTGCATTTCTCTGGCGAACGCGTAGACGACTCGCAAACTACTTGGCGGCATTGTGATCGGTGATATTTATTTATATGGTCTCAGGTACAATCACTTGGAATCAACAAACGAGATTTCCTACATTCCCGCTCCGATCCGACGAGTTTCAATGAGATTTTTGATTTGTTTGACGTTTGGCTAAAATGACAATCGACTTGGTGTTAAACGACCAGTTTCAGAATACATACAGTGCGACTGCCGCCATACATTTTGCTAATTATTTTTATTCATCAGTTTAATAGTACATCCACGAACTGTCAATGTCAAGATTGACAAGTTATTGCTCACTAGCTGGCGTCATAGTTTTACTACTACACACTAGATGGCAGCGTTTCGAAAGTGTAAATCTAATTTTATGTGGTGCTACTACTCGGCAATAGATGACACTGTATGTCTCGTAATCTGCACAGTTACGATCGTTAAGTACACATACATACCTACTAACTTATAGCTACCTAATTATCAATGTAGGCACTCGATAAAATTTACATAGCTATAAATTAAGTATTTAATAAGCATTATTGTGTTCCAGTTTGACAGGCATTGTAGCCAGCGAAATTACTATGCATTTATGAGACTTAAAACAAATTTCATTGTCTTAGGATGACGAGCGCAGTGCAGTGCTACACATGATTATTAACCAAGGATCTGGGTGGTGCTGCAAATGTTATGGGCAGGCTCAGTTTCTTGCCGTATCTTCTGAGTAGTGGTTTTTTTCCGATACGGTGGTAGAGTCATTGTAATAATTGACGTTCTGAAGTGCGTCTGTGATGCCAAAAATGAATAAAGAGATTTTGAGTTTGACATGGTTTGCCATCAGGCGAACGACTATTTGTTGTATCTAGGGTTAGGCTATCTCTAATTCGAATTTCTCTCAATTCCGTTGAGCCGTTACAGCGCGATGAATTAACAAACACACATACATTCAAACTTTCGCATTTATAATATTAGTAAGACTTAGAAGGAAGTGTGATGCGATTAATTGAGATCGAATATTGGAATATTTATTATTATAGATGCAGATGTACCTACCTACCAAGAACTTTGAATTAAGTCACGTCTCGCCAAGCGCCCGTCATCGTCATCGCGAGAGAGCTCGCCGTTTTTACCTTTTTGTTGTGTCAACCCTAACTCTAAAGCCTGTAAACAAATGATTACAGACAAGACATGTAATTATGCAGTATGCGCCATGGTTGATACGCCAATTAGTGTAACTACCTACTCTTTGATGCATCACTGACGCGGAACACGCATCGTGCAGTGACAGATTGATAGTTTCGCTACTGATTGTACTGGAGACAATAACACGTGTGTTTTGAGTGACAATTAACAAAATTGCAAAATTGTGACGTTTCAATAAAAAAAGAAAAAGCTAGGCCCTCACCGACCATCAGAGCTGTGGAATATTGTAATGCGGGGATCAAGACCTCGCGAGGAGACGCAGGTATCTATTTTTTATCCAAAATTGGTCTAGATTTTTGCTAAGTATGCGATAGGTACGGTGCAGATACAAAAACTGCGGTTTTTTAAGTTTTGTTACATCTATAGGTATAAAGATACTTTATTTTACCTGACTGATCAAATTTTCAACCGGCAAATGCTTACTTAAAACAATACTACTGATTACTGAAAACAATACTACACTCTACTTAATAGAACTTAACTTCTTACAAGGAGACGCAATTGGACAACCCACAGACCATTAAAGGCTTAGGTATAGATAGTCAAAATGCTCCATCCCACTACCAGTTGGCAGCGTACCCAAGACGCTGGCAGTATTGCCCCGTTGGATTGCAATATTGATACGTTGAGCCAAATAAGCCCCAGCATTTTGGTCACGCGTCGCATCGATCAGGCGCTCTGACAGACTTTTGAAAATACGATGAGCTCTCGGTCCCCACGGACCCAAAGTCTCTACACCAAACGGCTCAAATATGTAACCGCTACCGAGGTTAGCATATTGAAAGACTTAATATCTGATGTCTCGGGGTGATGAGCGCAATGCAGTGCTACACAGGTCTTTTTACGACTATAAGTTCTGAGTCGCACTGTAATTGTTATGGGCAGGCGTGGCGTTTTCCATCAGGCGAACGACTTGCTCGTCTCATTACTAACTACCGTAAAAGCAATAAAAACAAAAAAAACGTAAAACTTGGCACAGGACACAACAGACTTATTTCCTCGTTATCTTTTTGCTACTGAAATATCATATCATTATTCGATTTGTTTTCTCGTTGAGCAAATTGTTTCATTATGGAATGGTTCACCGGAAAAGTTTATTACATGTCAACAAGTAAAAAGGTATGTAGGCTTTTTCTGGTACCAAGTCCACGCCAGAACCAAGGCAAGATATGGTTAAGAAAAGACCTCACCATGGATGGGTACATTAAAGAAAATGGATGATGGCGACATTTTCAAGTAAATTCAAATTACGCGTTAAGAATGTTCTAATGAGAAAAGCATACTACACTGTTCGTAATTACATAGAAGACAAAGATGCTTGGAACATTCCACTTCTGCAAAGTAACCAACTGGTACATAAGAAACATAACATTGTAAAATCCCAAAAAATTGTAACAAAATCTCTAAAAAAAAATGCCCCTCAGTTTCTTGCCGTATCTTCTGAGTAGTGGTTCTTTTTCCGATACGGTGGTAGAGTCATTGTTATAATTTGACGTTCATAAGTGCGTCTGTGATGCCAAAATGATTACAGAGATTTTGATTTTTGATTGATTTTTCCAACTGTGTAAAAGCACACAATAGCTTAGTATATATAGGTATGTATGTTTTATGTAGGCATTTAGAATGTTGCTATTGTATTATGGTTAATTTAATTAGCCTTTTTATGTTTTTATTATTATTGTAGACCTTACATCACCGTCTTTAACATTTTGATAACTCCTCTCCATCCAAAGGTTACCTGGAAGAGGTCGCTTTTAGCGATAAGGCCACCCATTGTAACACTTTCCTTAATTGTTTTTATGTAATGTCTTTAATTTAATGTTTGCAATAAAGCGTTTATCTATCTATCTATGAATAATGGTACCTAGGTAGGTATATCGATTTAATTAGTATTAATATTTAATTTGTACACATGCCATCTACCACCCAGAAGCAATATTTAGAAACAGAAATTGCTCATCGCATAATGGTCGAACGTATAAACCCATTATTGCTGATATGTACCAAATTGTAGGTAATATCATTGCGGTAATAGGCCCAGTTAATGGGAACGATTTGATATAAAAAACCAGTTTATTTTGGCCTCCCATGCCGCCCATACTGAGCACTTACAGCGATATCTCAAACCGTCATATGCCGCAGTGAATCTTTCAATTTAAAGTCGTAAATGCCATGGCTGAAATGTAAAGGAAACGTGGTAAAAATTAAGAGGGGTAGAGTATTAATATAAAATCAAAGATCTAGAGATGACGGTGATAGGCAAAGAGCATTAAGTTATTTAGTCATATGCCAGCAATTTCGCTATTAGTGCGTTTGGAAATCAATTCGTTTGGTTTCGGGTTAGGCTTGTGATCTCTATTTATTTTAGGTACTTACATTTGTTTAGATTTTTTTTTTTCACCAATGAGTATTTATTGTACAGTGTCGATGGTCCTAGAGTACTTAAACTCTACTTGAACACGAACTGATGATTCTGTCCAGACCTTTATGTACTCTTAGAACAATATGTTATATGTAATAATTAATTTTTAGAAAAAACCAAAAACCGACTTCATTGTATCTTCGAAGTCCTAGGTCAAATATAGATGAAATTTATAAAGGACCACGTCGTAGCTATACTGAATTCAATGTAAAAAAAACTTTCCAAATCGGTTCATAAATGAGGGAGTTTTGAGGTAACAAACATAATAAAAAATAATACAAACAGAGAAACTTCTCCTTTTTTCAAAAAATATTGACGAAATGGCTGGTAAGTATCAATAAATGCGAATATAAAGATTGATTGATACTAGCAAACGTAAAAATAACAACAAAATGTACCTACATAGACGCATTTTTTTTTTCTAAAAGTAAAATCGCAAAGAAGTCATTATGTACCTACATCTAAATACATTATACATCTCTAGTATATTACACTCCCACTGGCCAAGGAATGCTCATACATGCTCACACGAGAATCTAAGTGGATTAAGACGCTCGTGTTAATATACCATCTATCATCCGAGTCTGTGTGGCCCTTTCATTCGAATCTACAATTAGAGCCCGCCCGTGGCTTATGAGGAAAGAGGAAACTCTAACTTATATGAAATCAGATTTATGAAGAAAAACTTTCTTCCTATTCTCAAATAAATCATGTTTCTCCGAGTTCCTATTTTACATATCGAGTCAGAAATCAACTCGATCGTGGCAGAATCAATATTCGGTGCGTTGCCAAAATTAGGTAAATGATTGTATAAAAACAAAACTCGGTTTTTGTAAAGTTTGTTAAGATTTATATGTTGGTTTTCATACATTACAGATTTTTTTAAAGGATTTGAAATACTGAATACAGAAATTAACGACATCTCTATGACGCATTTATATTATGATGCTCTATGACGCGTCATAGAGAATACAAATTTCGCAGATGTCGTTTATTAATGAAGGAATCGACGTGATTTCGAAGCAAGGAATCGCCAAGTTGTCATAGTGAATTAATGCCCAGATTAAGGTGTAGATTCACTGCGACAATGTCTTGTGATGCCATATATTGTCCCATGAAAGATTATCTAAACTTTTAGTTATCGTATTGGGTGTAAATTAATGAGATTAATTCGATTTCTTGCTTGAATCGACAATAATTAGACGACATCTCATTAATTGCGGTCAAGCTATAGCTTCCTTAATCTGAGCTCAACACGATATACGATTGGCGCTTAAGGGACATATGGGTAAGGGGGCTGGTAAGGGGATATTTTTCATTCCTCACTAACTCCGTTGTGAAGGCATACGAGTAAAATACTATGCCTAACATCTTACCACTTATGAAAAAACATCGTAAACAAACTTACATTCAATTAACTTCATTCTATGCAAGCAACGCATGTTCAATACATCCAACCTTCACAAGATTTCTTCAGAAGTGCCTCTAATGAATTAAGTCGTACTACATGGCTCTCCAATTTTATGCCTTTACTACCACATAGAGCTTGGTAAATGCATGCCCATGTAACCCATTCAATTTAATGTTTGTATGATATCACGATTTCTGAACACGGCCTCTGTGTGGTCTTCATGCCGCGGGTGAAATAAAAAAATTGGGATGAATGTTTCTTTTTTATTTATTTAACTGAACGACGAGACGAGCTTGTCGTTCACCTGATGTAAGCAATACGCCTGCCCATAACAGTAACAGCACCGAGCACCACCCAGAATTTTGTTTTGCAATATCCTGCGCGGCGCTGCACTCGTCACTCAAAAAAAAAAGTGGTGCTACCCACCCAAATGACCTCTCGCATACGAGAAACCTACCACCAGTAGTATGTGAAGTATTGTTGCTATATTATTTACGTTTTAAAATAGTCTATTTTTTTATGTGAGCCCGTTTGAGCAGGCTAAAGTCTAGGACCATACCGCCATGTCTTAAGTAGTTTTTAATTCATAGTTTAATATTCCATTTATTATGCTTTTGTCAAGAATGAGGTTCAACAGCAACAAGCCGGACGCTCTCCTTATGCTTCAATAAAGTGGTGGAACTTTATTCAAGCTTTCCATGGACTTCTTGGGAGAACAAAAAGCAATGTTTTCTCTATTTTCTTTCATTTGTCTACACTCGTGCACGTTTACGAACACATAATGGTAAATATTCCACCGATATTACACATGATCACTCGAAATAACACTTGTTTGGGAAATAAAACAAAATCGAACTGTATTACTTTTCACTTCCCGCCAAAAAGTCTTAAAATAGTCTAATGTCTATACAAGTACTGGCTCAAAATATAAAATAACTAGGTACATACTTTTTAATAATCAGATGACATAATCCAAAAAGTATTTATTCCGGCCAGTACCTTTTTTAATACGAAAAAGTTTCTTCAATAATAAAATTACATTAAGTTTTATACGGAAGCTAACGTGAAAGTTGAATATTATTATGTCTAATCGAAATGAGCTACCTGAATTAAGTCTATCACATTAAATTGATTAGTGTTGTGTTTGCCGCCATTAAAAACATTAGATTTACTAAAATTATTGCCTTTCTCCTTACGATTTGTATGCTAATTAGAAATATACAAATAATTAAGGAAAGTGAGTACATAGAAATATTATTTGTAAAAGTTATATCAGGGTTTCTTAAAATAATAATTCTTAAGGGCACAAACGTACCTAAATAGAAAACAATGGCCAGTCTCAAAGCTAAGAAAAATGTCACCCATGCTGCAGCTAAACCGTAAGTAATAGCTGTGGTTATAGTTAGTTTTTAACCGACTTCAAAAAAGGAGGATGTTCTCTGTTCGATTGTATTTTTTTTTGTTTTTTATTTTTTTTATGTTTGTTACCTCGGAACTCCGTCATTTATGAACCGATTTGAAAAATTCTTTTTGCGTCGGGTTCAGTATAGCTACGAAGTGGTCCCATATGAATTTCATCGATATGTGACCTTGGACTTCGAAGATACATTGAAGTCGGTTTTTGTTTTTTTCTAAAAATTAATTATCTTTTGCTAAACTTTTGGTTGAATAGTAGCTACCTATAATTTTAGGTACTTACTTTAGTTTAGAAAAATTATTTTTCCTTCACCAATGAGTCGATAATATTATAGATAAAGTATCGATGGTCCTAGAGCACTTACACTCTACTTGAACGGGAATCAACAATTTTTTTAATTTTTTATCTTTTTTATTTTTACGCCGAACGTACACATACATAGATCTACCCCAACTAGGATTCCCTGTATCTAGGGAACCAGGAACTATGAGGACCATGGTCCCACAACACCCAGACACGAAACAAATACTTGCGCTTTTTTTTTCTGTGCACACACATTGCCCCGTTTCCCGTTTGTCCCGTCGCGGGAACCGAACCCGCAACCTCAGTGGTGTATGACATTTGAGCCAACCTGCCCAACCACTACACCACAGAGGCTGTCAAAAAGTGTTTTACAAATTATTTGTGTTTCACAAATTATTTCACAAACTGTTTCACAAATGATTTCTAGAACTATATCTGCTCCTAGAACAATATGTATAGGTACGTCAAAAATATGAAAATTGTAGCTAAACGAGAAATAATGACTACCTTCATCTTCCGCCCATCACGTTCCCACTGCTGGGACACGGGCCTTCTGTCATAGAGAGAGTACGGGCCATAATCCATCACGCTTGCCCAGTGCGGTTGGTGGATGTCACATGTCCTTGAATTTTTGTGATTAATTCTTAGACATGCCGGTTTCCTCACGATGTTTTTCCTTTACCGTTTTAGAGCGAATGTTAAATCCGCACATAACTTAAGAAAGTCAGTGGTGCGGGGCCAGCGGAATTTGAACTCGAGTGCGTCGGATCGAAAGTCGCACAAGCTCCCACTGAGCCACACTCGCTCATAAACGAGAATTAATCACTGATAGAGTACAGTAACCAACGTTCTTATTGTTTCAATTTATAATTTAAATCTCTGGCTATACTTATAACCCAAACTTTTGCAGTAAACGTATAAATGCTCGTTAAATAAATTCTTAAGTAATTCTCTTTATCGTATCCAATACCAAAGCTCTAGATCATTTTTATATAAAGTTAAAAACCGACTTAGCGCAATAAAATTAGTACAAATCCACTATAACCCGATGATAACTCCTTGGTTACTAATAGAGAGGCTATTAAGACCACCTTTCTGGTTCTATGGGGAGCAATAAATGAATAAAAACAATTACAAAAACACAAACTTACTAAAACACCTCTCGAACTAAACTCTCCAAAAGTTTCACGTTCTTATTTCAAAGTGTTAAGAATCAAATTAGAATAGCAGATCACAGTTATATTTTTTTGTGGTCGCTTTATAAATTTGGGTGTAGAGCGCTGTGTGTGGAGCGTAAAGCGATTTTATCGAGAGGCGGAAGCGTTTTCTGCATTACGTTTACGGCATGTGCAAAGTGAATTTTACGATGTGAATATTGTTGTTTATGTTTATTGTTCTAGCGATATGTAGATTATAAGCTTGATTTTATTGTGTTTGCATAGAATATAAACTTTATGGTGTTTATGGAGAGTATGCAAAACTGCAAAAGAGTGAATGGTTGATAACAATCATTTTACGAAATACTTTTAAGTAGTTATTACTGTGGCAATTGTTTAGTTGCCGTTGAATTCGTTTTATTATTACTATGATAATAATAGGTATGGTGGGACCTTGACGGTGCTTCATCATGTATGTATTGCTCCTTATGTATTAATGTGCTTCGTAAAGTTTTATTTACAGGAAATATGGGCGTATTAATATTTGATCAGTTGTATCTACTGTCCGTATTTCTAAAGTTAAAATATGTTTAACGTTTTTTAATTATTTTTTGTAGCTTTTTATTGTTTCACAACATTTATAGCAATCAAAGTAATGAATTTCTAATGTTCAATGCTATTTATATACCAAATTAACAAATTAAAATAAAACACAGTTTTGATCACACGACCTGCCCGCTACTACCTCGCGCTCAATACTAAGTGCTCACCCTTCCGTCGGCGAGATGAAAGCTGGCGGCTCTTTTGTGACGCGCACTCCGACGCAATTAGGGTCCGCTGTAATGAGAGGAGCGACACAGCCACCGCTAATCGGCCGCAGAGCCTCGATACAGCCGATTCTGTAGTGACTAATGACTAATCTGTGAGGATACTGCCTTGATAGTCGCTTGGGCGAATAATTGGTCGATATAGTTGTCGCTTGAACGATGTAGTATAGTCCCGTATATACATGAAAAAGCCTTCACATGTTTCGATAATACATTTTCCTCATTTATCACCTACCTCCACGTTAACTAACAAATACCTAATGTACAATTGTATTGACTCTAGGTGCCAAGAAGCTCATAGGCGAGGACCTGTTTGAGACTCAATTACAGAATCTCGATCATAGACGCAAAGTTGCAAGTTTGGCGGTATTTTATCGGGTGCACTTTGGAGAGTGTGCTCAGGAACTACATGACCTCATACCACCGTCTCCATTCCATCATAGGACAACTAGATGCACGGCTATGCGACATCCATATATGTTAGATATCCCCCCTGTACGAACAAAGCGTTTTGGTGCCACGTTCATCCTACGAACAGCCAAGGAGTGGAACGCATTGCCAACGTCTGTGTTTCCTGACAACTACAACCTGGGGGTCTTCAAATCGAGAGTGAACAGGTATCTTCTAGGTAAGCGAGTTCTATCTTAGACCACATGCTTACCATCAGGTGAGATAGTGGTCAAACGCAAGCAGTAAAAAAAAGGTCAAATATCATTGAGTTTGCCCCTACGTAGGGGCTAACTCACTAATCCAGACACACTCATTGATCCAGATCGCATTGCCCCTACGCCTAGGTTGGGGTTTACTCGTCACAGTCCCAACTCGCAACACAGACAATACATTTAATTGAATTCGGGTCTGAGCAGCCGCTCAACTGCCATCTCTCTCTAGGTCTATGTGCTTCATCTTAGGCCACATCATCGCTTCACATCAGGCGAGATAGTGGCCAAACATAGATCTATTAAGTGCAAAAAATAATAATTTGGTATTCCGGTTAGAACGGGAGTGTTTTCTGCTTGTTTAAAAATCTTACTCATTTAAGTAATTACTTAATCTTAATCAGTTCGTTTCAAACCACGAGTCTAATTTTAGTTCACGGTTCGCAAGGTGCGCGGTGCGCGGTGATTGCGGGCGGACTCTGTAGATGTTTTTCTCTTCACTTCTTGTTTGAATGGTATTTGTGAAGTTGCCATACCACAATTCCGCCAATGTCTTGTGGTAGATCGACATATATCTGAATCTAAATAATAATAAATAAATAATGACTAATGATGATAATAAATTCGCCCAACGATTAAAAACATACAACAACAGATAACAGATCCTGGCTACTAGGAACTACGAGAACCATGGTTCCACCACATTGGTGGTAGGTTTCTCGTATGATTCCATCACTGGTTTCTCGTATGCGAGAGGCCGTCTGGAAGGGTACCACCGCTTTGGCAGTTATTCAGCCCTCAAGCAGTAGTGCGCAAACATTACTGTGTTCCAGTTTGAAGGGCATTGTAACCATTACTGGGCATTATGAGACTCAACAGCTAATTGTCTCAGGGTGACGAGCGCAGTGCAGCGCCGCGCAGGATTTTGCAAAACAAAGTTCTGGGTTGTTATGGGCTGGCGTATTGCTTATCATCAGGCAAACGACCACCTCGTCTTGTCATACTTGCGCTTATTTTTTCTGTAAACAAACATTTGTCCCGTCTCGATCCCGCAACCTCAATGGTGTAGATGTGTGGTGTAGCTAACCTTCCCAACCACTACACTACAGAGGCTGTGTAGTCTAAATACAATTTAAATGACATGTCACACCTGTCAGAGTAAATATAATTGATAGAATTTAATACTTTCTAAGAGTAGTAACAAAAAAAAGTCAACAAATCGATTGACACACAAACCATTGCCACATTTGTTCATCTTATCTCACATAAACTTAAGCCGGACAAGGAAATGGTTGCAGAAGCTCAAATATTGTATTTGAAATAAGCAAGTGATAAGAAACGAACCGAAGGCTTTTGTGAACTTAAAAAGAGCCATAATGTGACATCTATCGATGACAGATGACCAAACAGAAGCCAAAATATAAAGCAGCTGCTGAAAAATGCATCTTCAAACTTTAAGCTCTGCTCCATCGCAATAGATATGAAAGTTTTATGTAGGAACATTTTTTGAACGAAGACTAAACTTGGTATTCGAGTCAAAAGGGTTTTGAAAAGCACCTTAATACAGAGGCGCTAAAAGGTGGTCCCGATTAATGTATTTATTTAAAAAGTGTTGACTTAAAGATAAAGACGTACGAGATGAAAATTTTAGTCCATTTTGAGGGTAGAGTGTGAAAATTAGCATGCAACCTCCGAAAGAGCTTCGCTGTAAAATTAAAGATATTTTTGAAAAGATTGCTCGGAAATCACACTGCTTTTTATTAGCAAGTGCAAGTACTTCAAAATTCGCAGTCCCCATGCAATATTAAATTAAAAAGAACCCATAAAAAAGGTTTTTTTAACCGACTTCAAAAAGGAGGAGGTTCTCTCATCGATTGTATTTTTTTTGTATGTTTGTTACCTCAGAACTCCGTCATTTATGAACCGATTTGGAAAATTATTTTTGCGTTGGGTTCAGCATAGCTATAAAGTGGTCCCATATAAATTTCATCGATGTGTGACCTTGGACTTCGAAGATACATTGAAGTCGGTTTTTGTTTTTTTCTAAAAATAATTAATTGATTAAAATGTATTTAAAATTCGTAGCAGTAACTTACCATGTTGGTGATTTGACTTGATTTGTTTATGCAGTTATACCAAATACAAGCCTATTTCTTAAATTTATTTTGGCCCAATAGGTTTTAAGGCCAAAAACTCATTGTGAACACTCTAAATCGCATTAATATAAAAAATACTTAGGTTAGTTTAAATATTTTAATAATTTCAAATAATGAGTTAAGTGTTTAATACTTTCTAAGCACATAAAATACAATAATAGTAAAATCATCGAGACACAATGTATGACTCACTGCATAGTATCACTTCACTACATAGTATAAAACAAAGTCACTTTCTCTGTCCCAATATCCCTATGTATGCTTAAATCTTTAAAACTACGCCACGGATTTCGATGCGGTTTTTTTTAATAGATAGAGTGATTGAAGAGGAAGGTTTATATGTATAATAACCGTGCGAAGCCGGGGCGGGTCGCTAGTATATTATAAAAAAGTAAAATAAGCAAAGTAAGTACCTATGTGTATATTTGTAGCAGGTAATCTCTGGAACTATCGAACCGATTTTGAAAATTCTTTCACTGATAGAAAGTACACTACAAGTAAATATTTAATAAAACGGCTAGGACTCACGTAGTTTGTCGAATTAGTCGACCACTGATCGCCGCGATCTCGCAGCGTAAACTCGCCCCTGATGAAGAGCATCGGACATGCTCGAAACCTAGGTCGACTAATTCGACAGACTACGTGAGTCCTAGCCGTTTTATTAAATATTTATAATGAATCAAACTCACGAAAACTTTCATACTAAAATACACTACAAGTACCTATAGGTATTTGGTCCATGCCCTAAGTAACATAGGCTATGTTTTATTATGTTATGTCGCTGCGAACGTAGTCGCGGGCGGTTAATCATCATCAACCCGTAGTCGTCCACTGCTGGACATATGCCTCTCCTAATGAACGCCACTGAGCCCGGTCTTCGGCTTTTCTCATCCAGTTTCTTCCGGCCACCTTTCGCAGGTCATAACTCCACTTGGCCGGTGGGCGTCCTACACTACGCTTGCCGATTCGCGGTCTCCACTCAAGGACAAGTCTACTCCAGCGGTTGTCCGTCCTTCGTGAGATATGACCAGCCCGTTGCCACTTCAGCTTGCTAATCCTATGGGCTATGTCGGTTACTTTGGTTCTCTTTCGGTTATGGGCGAGCGGTTGCTAGTATAAAATATAGTGGCATATATATGTATAGTTACGTGTCGGGTATATATGCAAAAAATAAATCCTTTATGACAGTTACCTATATATAAAAATTCATTACCTATAACTGCGAGCATGTCATTTTCTACGACAAAAGAAGCCACTGCATATTTATTTCTAATTAATCCATATTTAAGTCGCAGGGTCCCATATTAGGCGTACATCTGCCCTGATGGAGTGCCAGTCTATGAATAGTGACGCTAATAATGTGAAGTACATCGGTCATGGTTAATTAAAGAGCTCATATTGTTCCGTGGGGTAACCATGATCTCGTTGTGAAATGGGGCTATTAGTTTCTTAGGAGTTCAACAGAATATAACTTTAAAAACGAAATAGATAGATAGATAGATAGATATATTCCTCATCATTATCATCAGCCTTTACGTTCCCTCTGCTGGGACACAGGCCTTCCGCATATAGAGACAGAGAGAGAGAGAGAATATAAACGGCTACACTCACATTATGATTGTGTCAGAATAACTCCGACCAGGTTTCGGACAATTAGGATATCCTTCTTCCGGGAGTTTACGCTTTGGATTCGCGCCCCCCGCGCCTGCACCGGTTTTAGCACCGCGCCCGCGGCGACAGGAACGAGCGGAGGAGCGCAGTCTGCGCCGCGAATCCAAAGCGTAAACTCCCGGAAGAAGGAGATCCTAATTGTCCGAAACCTGGTCGGAGTTATTCCGACACAATCATAACGTGAGTGTAACGTGAATGGAAAAGGTATAACCCATCTTGAAGGTACCTACATTTTGCCAAACTCTAAAATATGCTTGCTCTAAAACAATTTTTGTCGAATGAATAAATGTAAACGTAGTGCAGAACCACCTACTATGTTCCTAGCCCTCGATCAATGGGAATCGAACCAGGGAGTCTGGATCGTTGTATTATGTACCTTAGAACCACAAAATTCTTCAGAAAAGTAGCAGTACAAGAATATGAAGTTGAAGAAGTTTTTTTTATGGAATTGAATGATGAGACGAGCAAGTCGCTCGCCTGGTGGTAAACGCCCTGCCCATAACAAATGCAGTGCCACCCAGAACTTTTAATACCATAAAAAGCACAGCGTACACATCAGATATTAACTATCATATGACCATTGTCCAGTAATTTCGCTGGCTAAAATGCCCTAAAACCGTAAAACAGTAATGCTTGCGCACTACTGCTTGGCGGTAGAATAACTGGCAAAGCTGTGGTACCTATCCAGACGGCCTCCCGCATACGAGAGACCTGCCAAGAGTAAAGTAAAAAGTAGCGGGTCCGTAGAATACGGGCCAAACTCATGGTGACTGCCGTCTCTCAACATCTGTACAACAATACAAATGATTAGCCATGTCGGATGACTCCATCGACAATGTCGCCTGTCGGCGCTGTCGCCTGTCGCTTGATGACAGCCGTGTCGGCGATCGATCTGTAGTGATTGATTCTTATTAAGATTTACCTGTAGGTAGACGTGGAAGTACTCTTAATGGTAAAATCATACGTTTAAAAGTCTTAATTGTAAAAATGCTAAGTATACAAAATTAAAATTAATCACAGACTTAAATAATCACTGTTTTTATTATTCTTATGTTTTTTTATATAATTTTTAGGGTTTTGTACCCAAAGGGTAAAACGGGATCCTATTACTAAGACTCCGCTGTCCGTCTGTCTGTCTGTCTTTCTGTCTGACTGTCCGTCTGTCACCAGGCAGTATCTTATGAACCGTGATAGTTAGACAGTAGAAATTTTCACAGATGTATTTCTGTTGCCGCTATAACATCTAAATGACAGAAAAAAAATTATTTAAGCGGGCTCCCATACAACAAACGTGATTTTTTTGCCGTTTTTATAGATAATGGTACGGAACCCTTCGCGCGCGAGTCCGACTCTATTCGATAGTCCGATACGTATTCTGTGATATAAGTAACTAGTGTTACATTAGGTAGTCCTCCATCGTTCCTCGTGTCTTTTTATATGTATGTTTATTATATGTAGTGCTATTATTATTTTGAATGTATGATAACTTTATGGATAAGTACACTCCATTTTTCACTGATCCTATAGCAAAACGGGTATCAGCTGGAAATCAGCGCCGAGTAGTGTACAACTCTGGGCATTTTATGCTGAGCTGAGCCCATTCGGCACGTATATTTATTATTTAAGTTTTATTTGTAATTTCTTGTTTGTGTGCCGAATAAATGGTTTTTCTTTCTTTTCTTTCTTTCAGACTACTTATAGTATTAGACAATTCATAGAACATTTTTCTTTTTTCCCATCGAAACTGCGCCACTTTGATACCAGCTAATGGCGCCTGTACATAATGCCTCAATTTCGAAGATGGATTACACACTTACCGTCTATTTGCGGCAACGCGATGTGTGGCCTCTAATCGAATGGTACATTAACGTAGGTATAGGTATCTTCCTGTTTCAATTGTGTATCTTTGTTCCCAATTTTTGGAGAGTAGATCTAGGGGAGTAGGAGTACATCTAGGTAACTCTAGTAAATATTAGGTAAGTTTTCACGTCTCTACATCTTCTCTTCTCGCTTTTTGTATTCTTGATAGATTTACACACACACCCACCCTCACATCACACACCCTCTCTGACATACATACACACATACCCTTTCTCACACACACATACGCTCACTCACCCTCTCACACTCTCACTCTCTAAACATTACAAAAATATGTATAAACTTATTGTTAGTTATTATTATTGTACCTAATTTTAAGGCATTATATTTGATGTACCCCCGACGGAAGAGTCCTGGCTCCTATAGTACGAGTTTCGAGCCTAGTGTAGGACCAGCCCCCCTACCCATATGTCCTTCATGCGCCAATCGTATATCGTGTTGAGTTCAAATTAAGGTATAGCGTCACTGCGACTAATAAAATACGGTCTAATTATTGTCGATTCAGGCAAGAAATCGAATTAATTTCATTCATTTATACCAAAATACGATGACTACGAGTTGATATAAACTTAATGAGACAATATATGGCATCATAAGACATTGTCGCAGTGAATCTACACCTTAATCTGAGCTCAACACGATATACGATTGGCCCTTGAGGGACATATGGGTAGGGGGGCAGGTGCTCCATATAAGTAAATATGTACCTTTGCCTCTTTTACCAAATAAACATTTTTTCATTTTAATTTTTTTGATTTTGATGCAGTTTTCACTAGGTACCTAGTAAAATAACACCTATATTACAACAACTACATTAATATATGAGGAGGTTCTTTTCAAAACTTGACTATTTCACTTTTTGTGTTTTTTTACAATCTGAGAAAATAGTTTTTTAGGTACGCAGCTTTGTAGTGGAATAATCTATTTTTTTACGAAATCGTGCCTTTTAATCTTTATTTTCTGGTGTAATTATCAAGTTTTCGTCCAATTTTATTTTTGAATGTTACCAAACAAAAAATAAATTATATTCATCGAAAGGCAAGTTTTGAAAAGAAGCACCTCATATATTTTTTGATCGCACCCATGCGAATCGGTAAGCTAGAAGTAAAACGACGTAGTGACAACGAAATACCATAGTAAACACAAATTTGTGTGTAGTTATTTTGGGGTTAACCCTTGACAGTTAAAAACCTCGTTTTCGACCGACTTTAAAAAATTCGACGGTATGTTTTTTTAATTGCTCCGCCAATTATGAATTGATTCTTCTTTTGTTTGGTTGGTCATACTTCAGAGGTGGTTCCATAGAAATTTTATCGAAATTGATTCAGCACTTTTTGAAAAAAATACAAAAACAAGAAATACAAAAATAAAAATATTCATTTCAGTTTTTGAAAAAAATAACAAATACAAAAAAAATAAGTTAAGTCGTCGGTTCTTGTTTTTTTCTAAAAATTTTTTTTTAAGTAACTGAGTGACGAGACGAGCTGCTCGTTTGCCTGATGGTAAGCAATACGCCAGCCCATAACAATAACAGCACCACCCAGAACTTTGTTTTGCAAAATCCTGCGCGGCACTGCACTGCGCTCGTCACCCTGAGACAATTAGCTGTTGAGTCTCATATTGCCCAGTAATTTCGCTGGCTACCATGCCCTTTAAACCGGAACACAGTAATGCTTGCGCACTACTGCTTGGCGGCTGAATAACTGGCAAAGCGGTGGTACCCACCCAGACGGCCTCTCTCATACGAGAAACCTACCACCAGTAATTATTATTATCTTAAATTATACACCTTAATTCTTATAATTCAAATACCTTATACAATATCATTCGATCACAAACGCAATTCAAACATTACGCTGCAACAACAACCAGTAGTTAGTTGCATTGCAGTAGCTCCGGGAATTACTTGAAATTGCAACCCATTACTGTAGAGTGTTTCTGCTCCCATGGGTTGTAGATACTTACTTATTTGTAGCTGCTGCAATGTGTTTTATTTAGGTGCTTACATAGAGACGATGTAGAAAATCCATTTAACTGAGACTGGGACGAAGCTTGCTTCCCTGAGAGATGATTTCTGACTTATCGTTCTTAACATTTTTAACCAAGTTCAAAAAAGGAGAAGGTTCTCTATTCGATTGTATTTTTTTATGTTAGTTACCTCAGAACTCCCTCATTCATGAACCGATTTGGAAAATTCTTTGCGTTGGGTTCAGAATAGCTGTGGTCCCATATAAATTTAATCACGGATTTCAAACGGGTATCAGCTGAAAATCAGCACCGAGTAGTGTAACATTCTTGGCATTTTATGCTGAGCTGAGCCCATTCGGCACGTATATTTATTAGTTAAGTTTTTATTTTTTGTATTGTTTATTTGCCGTGTGCCGAATAAATGGTTTTTCTTTCTTTTCTTTCATCGACATTTGACCTTGGACTTTGAAGATACATTGAAGTCTGTTTTTTTGTTCGATAAAACGTAGGTATGCTTGTAATCAATGTAATTGGTTAAAAAAATCGGTTAATTAAAGTTAAACTTAAGGGTTTCGTCTAGTTCTGCAATGTATTGAATGATAAGTTTGTTAAGGAATGCACTTACCAATTTTCTACCTTCATACATAACTTTACGAGTGCCATGCTTACCTTGGTGTGTAAGCTTTGCCTTTTAAATGGTAAATATTAATAATAAAACTCTAAATATTGATGTAGGTAGGTGTGTGTATCTACATGTTTTGTCTCTGATGATGTAGAATTAGGCCAGCCCTTCTCCCTCTCCTCTTTTCCCCTCCTAGTCCTTACAGGGTCAGCCACGCAACGGCAATGCTTCTTGCAGATGTCCATAGGCGATAGAGACCTCTCACTATCAAGGGTCTATGCTTATTTTTACATAATTAAAAATACCTATTACTTGTAGACATAAAATTCAGAATTGTAGACGAAGATTGAAAGACGTGCAAAAAAGGTTCACAATCGACGACACGTTGGTGGAATTCAAACTTCAAAGCCTAGTACATCGATGTGAAGTCGCCAGCCTATCGGTATTATACAGAATTAGCTGCGCCCCGCGGTTCCACCCGCAGTTTCCCGGGATAAAAAGTAGCCTATGTGCTATTCCAAGTCCTAAAGTACCTACATACCAAATGTATTCAAAATCGGTTCGATAATTTTTGCGTGAAAGAGTAACAAACATACATCCATACATTCTTACAAACTTTCACGTTTATAATATTAGTAGGATGTACTAAGGAGAACGTGCTCAAGAATTACACAATCTGATCATCACCGTATTACCATCGTGTCCGATGTCCAAATCGATCGGCACAACGTTACCCGATAGATAGAACCTAGATAGACCTTTTAGAAGTTCCGCCTATCCGTACGAAAGGTTTCGGGTCATCCTTTTTGGTGCAAACGTCGAAAGAGTGGAACGGCTTGCCGTCGTCTGCTTTTCCACATAAATACAATCTAGGTGTGTTCAAATCAAGATTGAACAAGTACTTACTGGTAAGCGTGCTACATCTTCGACAACATCGTCACTTCCCATCAGGTGAGATAGTGGTCAAACGCTGACTCACTCAGATGTAAAGATTACATTGTAGAAACATGGGTCAGTGCTTCGGGTTAGGGTACAACTCGCCCTCTCAAATTCTGGCCCGAAGGCGAGATGTCCACTTTTTAAAATGGTTATGGTCAGATTCGCCCAGGCCAGTTTTTAAGAATGGGCCAGTTGTACCTTCTTCAAATCTAAAGGGGATGTTTCGCCTTAACCGTGCTATAACACTTTTTTTTTTTATTATGGGCTTGCGTCACCGCCTTCTCGCCTGATGTTGAGCGATGATGCTTCATTGCGATAATTGTTATTGTACCTATACCTAAGTGCATTTTGTGATTTTAATAAGGAGCCTCACTTCTGGTGAAATCTGTCAAAATCTATGCATTAAAAAAGCCTATACACTTCCGCCTCTGACCAGAAAAAACGTATTACCGATTGGACTATTTGACCACACATCGCGTGCACAGATTTGTGTTATAACGACCGCCTCTCAAATGAAGGCTCTAGCTGTTGAAGATAGACTGTAACCGCAATCGAATACTTTACTGAATTCGGCTACTTTTTGTGATTTGGTACATTATTGGTATGGTATCAAAAAAGGAGGAAGTCCTCTATTCGGATGTTTTTTTTTTATGTTTGTTACCTTAGAACTCCGTCATTTATGAACCGATTTGGATTTTTTTTTGCGTTGGGTTCAGTATAGCTACGAAGTGATCCCATATAAATTTCATCGATATGTGACCTTGGACTTCGAAAATACATTGAAGTCGGTTTTTGATTTTTTTCTAAAAATTGATTACTTACATTTGGTTTCCAGCACTATACTTAGTGTATTAATTCTTAACAAAAACTTAGTTTGGATTTAGCCAAGTCCAATTCCAATCTGTCTTCCAGTCAGTGCCGGTCGTCCAATGTCGAGGTGGACGGACGACATCAGAAGAACAGCAGGGAATGTTTGGATGAGAGTTACGAGAGATAGGGGAGAATGGCAGCACCAAAGGGAGGCCTATGCTCAGCAGTGGGCGATAACGGGCTGATGATGATGATGATGAATTCCAATCAACGTTCTATGAGTTAGTGACCATAACTTTTAAATAGTGACGTGTAATACCAAAAAAACAAACAATATCACCCGCATTTTTTATAAACTACCCTCATTTTATTAATAATAAGCCTTAGTAATAATTATGCTTTTAACATATATAGGTAAGTAAGCCTGTGCTGTTAGCCTAGTAAGATGTTAATTTTGTTGTATTCTATAAGGCACAGGCCTTACAGCCTAGTTTATTAGTTAGGGTCTCACAAACAAAGTTGTTACAAGGTGAAATAAATTAATTTTGATTTTTGAATTTTAATTCTTTTTGAGAAAAAATATCTTAAACCTGATTTTATATCTCTAAGCGAGTGTGGCTCAGCGGGAACTCATGCGCCTTTCGATCCGACGCACCTGGGTTCGAATCCCGACTCGGCCCTGCACCAATGACTTATAGTTAAGTGCAGATTTTGCACGCTCGCTCTAAAACGGTGAAGGAAAAAATCGTGATAAAACCCGCTTACGCGCTTTGGAGTGGTAGGCTCTGGCCGTGGTTGTAATACTACCCACCGAACAAAGCCATGCCGTCAAGCGACCTAGTCGTGTTTCGGGATGATGTTCGGTGAACCATCGGGGAGACGGGTCTGAGCAGCCGCTCAACTGCCGTCTGTCTCTAGATCTGTGTGCTCCATCTTAGGCCACATCATCGCTTCACATCAGGCGAGATAGTGGCCAAACATAGATCTAACAAGGGTAAAAATATAGTACCGACTACCAACTGCATATTTTATGTGACATATTCATTGCTACTACTATTAAGCATTATGTACCTATATTGTACTATTAAGTAGGTATACTATAATTACATCCCGAAACTTTTTAGTTTACCTAATATGACCGAATAAAACAAAAAAGAAACTTCCGCGTTCTAAATTAAAAACACAAAACCGATTACTGGCCACACAAATAGAGATGTGTCATAATAGCCACGTTGGAAATTAAGGCGGTTTCAAAATAGCCCCCTAATGTGCGCTAGCATTATACGCCCCGGGACGTTTCCGCTTTTGTTTCCGTTTTGGAAAAAATCGTGATGACGCTTGATAGAGATGTAAAGATTTAAACACTGACAGATGGCGTTCAGTGCTGTTTCACTTATAAATTAATGACAAGATGTTTTTGAAAAATATATTTTTTAGGAAAATCTTTTAACAAATTCGTAATCGGAACCGCGAACAGATTAAAATGAGCCCAAACACTAGTAGTTTACGATTATCCGTCAAGAAGTTCCATTGCCCACCTTCCGTCTCGATCATCAGATCAGCTGGCTGTCACCATAATATTGCATTGTCATCGGACTTTGACAAGTATGAAAAATTTCAACTCAAACTGGTGCCAAATGGGGTTTTCGCTTAGCACAAATGGCAAGTGTCACTATTTGACACCCGACGCTGGTTTTCAGCAACACCCCAAGGCGTGCGGATATATTTGGCTTGAAATCTAAAATAAATATATACAAATACTCTTTATTGTATACCAATAACATAAAAAAATGATTACCTACAGATACACCTTATAACTAGGGTAGTACAATGGGCGGTCTTATCGCTTAGAGCGATCTCTTCCAGACAACCTTTGGATGGACAGTATCGGAAGAAAAGAAGACATACATAATACAGGTTAACATCGAAATTACTGGGCATTATGAGACTCAACAGCTAATTGTCTCAGAGTGACGAGCGCAGTGCAGCGCCGCGCAGGATTTTGCAAAACAAAGTTGTGGGTGGTGCTGTTATTGTTATGGGCTGGCGTATTGCTTACCATCAGGCAAACGACTAGCTCGTCTCGTCATTCAGTTACATATAAAAAAAATCATAAATACATAATAATTATATAAAAACTACTAATATAAACACTTATAACCTAATGCGTCTATGTCCTTACGGATGTTATACGATTAGATATAAGTATAAGTAAGCACCTACAGTAGACGTAGATGTTATCCAGCTGTTACAGCCTCATCTTGATACCATATTCCGAATTCCCAGACCATACTCATGGTGTAATCTGTAAGGCCACCCGCATGCTGCTTATTACAATAACTTAAGTTCAAATGCAGACGTGTCATAACGACTGCACCCGATCAACCAAATTACAAACTATTGCGTTCTTCCCGTTAACTTCGACGCATTCACTTTTATTGGGTAACCAGGATTTGTTTTGGGGGTGCCAAAGTGTAGAAGGGCGGAAGACGAAACAACTCTTAAGTAATCAACTTTAACTTATCTCAATGTTTAGATGAAGTTCGACGTTTAGATAATAGTTTTTTATCGAACTGAGTAATAAGACAAGCATGTCGCTCGCCTTATGGTAAGCGACACGCCTGCCCATAACAATTGAAGTGCTACCCAAACTTTTAAACCATAAAAATGTACTGCGTAGCACTGCATTGCGCTCACCACCCTGAGACATCAGGTATTGAGTCTCATGCCCAGTAGGTAATTTCACTGGCTACTATGTCCTTCAAACCGGAACATAGTAATGTTAAATAACTGGCAAGCAGGGGTACTTATCCAGATAGCTTCAACATCGTCCCACATAAATTTCATCGATATTCGACCTTGGACCACAGAATACTGGTACAGAAGCATCACTCCGCAAAGAAATTTAAACAAATATCGACTCGTGCTATGACGCAATAAAATTCAATTCGACTCGCGTAGCGCTGCATACCTACCAGTCATATTAACCTACAGAGCGCCTCTCTTTCTATCGCATAGCTCTTATCTCTTCCGACGCGGCACGTGTAACGACGCGCGACCCGCTGTCGGTGTCCGGCTATGTACTTGTAGCTTCGTACCTACAGTGCGGAAGAAGTCGGTTTTTTTTGTAATAAAATGTATTATAAAGGGCATATATATATTTTCGGGACTTTGTGGCCCTCCAAAGTACTCCTTATTACGTCCATATATAAATTGTTGTGGTTAATGGTCACTATTGGTACTCTGTGGTTTGGTTCTCTTTGCGGACGGTATGCCGTGGTGTTAAAGTTTTTGAGGGTTCATAAGTGGTTAAACTTTAATGTGGAATTTGGTGAATCACATTACAAAAAAAAGGATAGCGGAAAGAAAATTTGTCATGCGCATTCATGAAATAACCTAAAATTACATAATTAAAAAAAACAAGTATAAATTTTATGACAAAAATAACCAACTTCAAATCTTATATATCTTCGAAGACCAAGGTCGAATATCGATTAAAGTTATATGGGACCACCTTGAAGCTATACTGAACCCAACGCAAAGAATTTTCGAAATCGGTTCATAAATGACGGATTTCTGACGTATCAAACATAAAAAATACAATCGAATTGAGAACTTCCTCCTTTTTTAAGTCAGTATAAAACTTGATGAAGAGCAGCAATTTAAATAGGTACCTACTTATAGTTACATACTTAGTACTTAGGTACTTAATTTCAAATCAAAAAGTGCAGGCCGATGTCAAGTGTTCTTGAATTATGATTGAGCCTGGAAGAGATCGCTTTTAGCGATAAGGCCGCCCATTGTAACACTTTCTTTAATTGTTTTTATGTAATTTCTTTAATTTAATGTTTGCAATAAAGCGTTTATCTATGATTCTTGGGCATGCCGGTTGCACGATGTTTTGCTACACCGAGCTTAGAGAGAGTGCGTAAAATGCGCAAATATTTTAGAAAAGCCATTGGTGGGGCAAACCCAGTTTCAAACTACTGTGCACGATGCACAGTATCGATTGTCGCACTAGTTACTACTGAGCCGTACACTCGCTTGCTCATGTAGGTATTTTTTTAAGTGGGTCTAACACAGCGTCCTTACCCCGAAGCCTATCCTGTCGTGTCTACGGGTGCTACAATCCCTAATGACGGAGCCCCATTTCAGACATCCACGGCTTTATTTCCGTTATCAATTTAGATGGAATGGTTCGCCACCTTTAAATATAGGGTAGCTTTTGGGGTTGATGCTAGCTGAATGCAATAGATTTTTCAATAGCACGGTGAAAAAAATGCTGCCTAAAATATTATATTAACATCGTAAAATAAAATAAATTCTCCCAACGATCACATAAATATATAGAACCTAGCCCCTAACTAGGCTTTCCTGTATCTAGAATCAGCCAACCAGGAGCTGGATACTTTATTTCAGGCCAGGACCAGGAGTCAGGAACTGTGAGAACCATGGTCCCACAACACCCAGACACGAAACAAATCATGAATTTATAAACGAACCTAAGTCGTTTCCAAAGCTGTATTTTAAAATATGTAATCGGATATGCGAGAGCGTAGCACTAGCAGAATAACTTCATCTATTGTTAACTAGATACCTAGGTAAATATAAAATACCTATGACAAACATAACACATCCGGACAGAAATCAAATCAGGGGGGGAAGAACGTAGTGGGAAATATCCTGGAAAAAGCTATGAATTTAAGAATCATACTAGTTCTAGAAGATCTGATATATAATCGCCCTTACTGGACCCGCGTGGTGAATCCTTGGATTGACGCTCATATATAACAAGGTAATCAAATCCAATCAAAGCCTCTTTATTCATTTTTGGCATCACAGACGCACTTTTGAAAAGGAAAGAGAACCACTACTCAAAAGATACGGCAAGAATGTGCGGGGCATTTTTTTAGATATTTTGTTTAAATTTTTTGGTTTTCTACAATGTTATGTTTCTTATGTACCAGTTGGCTACTTTGCAGAAGTGGAATGTTCTAAGCATCGTTGTGTTCTATATAATTACGAACAGTTAGGTATAGGTTATAGTATGCTTTTCTTATAAGAACAATATTTAACTGTTTTTGAAAGCAGGACTGTCCTATCAGAGGAAAGGTAAAATGGCCCGAAAAATAATATTCACAAATGTGTGTATTATTTCTTTTAGAAGTGATATAAGATACAGATGTCATTCATTAAAATTGGTCGGCTCTCTCAATGGTATCTGCAGATGTATTTGAGGCAGGTAGCAATTTGTTCGGCAAATACAGGGTCATTATAGTTGAAGCTTGCTATTTTATTATGTAGCGTGTCTAATGTCGAATTGGTGTCTAATGACCAAAAAAGTACTTTATTAACTAGCATTGAAATATGAAATGGCTCGACTAGTAAACTTATGGCCTCAAATAAAGTGATGAAATACGCGTTTTTAGCTTTGTTCCGTTTTCGTAACTATTTTTCTCTAGCTACAAACAAGTAAGTACCTATAACTTCTTTTTATAACAAGAAAAATAGACTTCAATTTTGATGTATCTTAATCAAATCTAATGGAGCGATAAGGCAGCACATTGTACCTCAAATTAATGTTCATTATTATTACTATTTTTTGTGTTGTGTGTTTATTTGGCGTGCAATAAGGAGGCGAAGCCGAAATTAATTCCCTAATCGTAGCTTTAGTGTTTATAAATTGTATATATGCTAGTCTGTAAGGTATATAATTTATGGGCCTCTGGTACTTTTAATTTGTTAACTGTATTATTGCCTGAAATAAATGAATTTATTATTTTTTATATTATAATAAAGTGTTATTGTATTGTATTGTATCTTTGACGTCATGAACCTGTGTAGCTTTATTATCTATACATTTCTATGCTAAGGTGAATTATGAAAAAAGCAAAGCTATTTGAAATGCAAGCACCCGGAAAAATACATTCTTGTTCCTACCACGAAAGTGTGACGGAAGGCAAAGAACGGATGCAATCATCCCGATGTACGTGTTGTTAGGTATATAAAGTCATTACAAGTAATAACGTGGCAGTATATGCAGTAAGGGTGAAGGCCTTCACCCAAAGAGAGGTCCATATCCCAAATGAACATAATAATATAACTAACCATACTAACAACTAACAGGCCTAGCGCACTCCGCACTGTAGGTACGAAGCTACAAGTACATAGCCGGACACCGACGGCGGGTCGCGCGTCGTTACACGTGCCGCGTCAGAAGAGATAAGAGCTATGCGGTTGAAAGAGAGGCGCTCTGTAGGTTAATATGACTGGTAGGTATGCAGCGCTACGCGAGCTGAATTGAATTTTATTGCGTCATAGCCAGAGCCGCTATTTGTTTAAATTTTTTTGCGGAGTGATGCTTCTGTCCCTTAGTATTCTGTGAAACTAGTCAGTAAGTAAATCAACTAACATTACCTACTAACATCTATGTAAATAGGGATTAGGAAAAATAAAAGCTTTTTTATATATTTTATTATTAGATATTTTTATAGGCAGTAAAAGAAAAGGAACAGAGATTCCACAACGACAAAATATTTTAAAGGGTACGAAGTGCAAAATGCTTGGGGCATCTACCGTACTTATATAATAATATCTACCTACTTATTATATCATAATACTTAACAGTTATTCTGCAGCCAAGCAGTAGTGCGCAAGCATTACTGTGTTCCGGTTTGAAGGGCATTGTGGCCAGCGAAATTACTGGGCATATGAGACTTAATATCTGATATCTTGGAGTGATGAGCTTAAAGTTCTAAAAAAATGCCCCTCAGTTTCTTGCCGTATCTTCTAAGTAGTGGTTCTTTTGCCGATACGGTGGTAGTCATTGTAGTCATTGACGTACATATGCCAAAAATGAATAAGGAAAATAAATGCTTTGCTTTGCTACACAGTGTAAAAGTTCTGGGTTGCACTGCAATTATTATGGGCAGGCGTGGCGCTTACCATCAGGCGAACGACTCGCACTCTCATCATTCAGTTCCATAAAACTTACCAAACCCTTTTTGTTTACAGTAATTGACTGTACACACACACACACAGGACAGAGTACAGTAATCAAGAAAAATACAAACAAGTTCTTACTTTTTTATTCATGGAACTGAGTGATGAGGCGTGCAAGTTCGCCTGACGTGAAGCGCCACGGCCTGCCCATAACAAATTGCAGTGCCACCTAGAACTTTTAAAAGCATAAAAGCACTGCCTAGCACTGCATTGCGCACTGCAACAAATGCTGCATTTACATACAACATTGGATTGACTGCAACTCTGTGCTGTAACAAAGAAAGAGTCCATACTGGTTTGTAAGTTTTAATTCTAGCCGTACAAGGGAAATAAGTAAAGAACCTACATATTTCTCTAACAATAATAGTTTTAATAGCAGTAATGAGAAGAAAACACCGGGACGGAAATGCATTCCTTTGATGTTGGCAGAAAGGAATCTGTGCTACATACATATAGGTACTACATACCTACTTACTTGGTATACATAGGTATTTACATAATATAATAAATGTATTCAGATTTCAGATTTTGAACGTCGATGTGTATTAAATTTTATTACTACTTGACTGTATGTTAGGTAATTTTAATACTTATTTGCTTTTCCATAGGACACATCTTATATATATGTAATTCTCGTGTCACAATGTTAGTTACCTTACTCCTCCGAAACGGCTTTACTGATTTTTACCAAATTTTATATGCATATTCAGTAGGTCTGAGAATCGGCTACTATCTATTTTTCATACTCCCAAGTGATATGGGTTGTTCAACCTTAACATTTTTTTTTAATTTGTATAGCAAACGTTTGCCGGGTCAGCTAGTATACCTATATATAAATATAAACATGTATATATATATATAATTACATAAATAATACGTACATTTTCAAATGCTATTAATATTTACACAAATAATTATAATTGAATTTTATTTATTTAGTAATTGTAAATTTTTTTTTTTTTTTTAAGTTAAAGATGACAAAGATTTATGTTAAAGATTAATAAAGGATTAGGTATTATTATTAATATTTGCTTTTCCTGAAATACTATTCGTGGTACATACGTAAGAAAAGTCTCATTTTAAGCATACATTTTTAAATTTTAATAGTTCATATCTCCAGGTAGGTACTGATATTTTAAACAACCGATACCTATATGGGTACAAAGACCTAAGAAATAAGTTGGCATAGTCAACAAATTACCAGACAGAGATGTAAGTGCTAATGTCCAATTAAAACCTCTATAAAATTGTATCGAACAAATACTTACTCATCATCATTATCAGTTTGTTTTATTATCCAACTGGCACTAAAACTTAGATAAACGCAATTAATTCGCCCTTTACAACACGAACAGTTGCGCAAATGACTTAACAGTAACATTTTCAATTTTCGAACGGATATCGAAATGATTGGCCAATCATTGCGCGGGAAAGCGAACAATATGGCGTCGGTTCCGCTCGTAACGTTTATGGGAAATATAGAATTTAATAGCACGAAATGGAATACTTTATTGTTATTTGTTTCCGTTAATTTTTGTATGTTTTTGTATTTGTCTATTATTTTTTGTGATTAGCAATTATTTTCTTTTACCTACATACTTAAAACTACATATTAGTGGTCATGGTTATGTGAAGAGTTTTCGAAAGCGGTAGATGTTATCTCCGAATTTGTGTCGCTTAGGTACTTACCGATATCTTATTCTAGCCGTTTACTGTAGGTAAGTACCATAAAGACCTTAAGTTCTTCAAATTGTGTTGAGCTATATTCCTAATGTGAGAGTTTCATAGAGAATCGCTACACCTAGGTAGGTATAATATATCTGAATTCAAGGTTTACAAATTTGAGTTGAGGGTTCGCCATGGATCCTGGTGAAAGGATCAGCCAGTCTGCCGACCGACTCGCTACCGTGATCGTTGCCCAGGGTGCGCCGGGTGCATTAAAAATTACGATGCACCAGACATGGAGGGTCCTTTCTAGCACACATTCATCCATAGCGAACCAAAATAAGTCCAAAAAAATATTAAGCCGAAGGATCGACTCGCTAAAAAGAATTTGAGGGTGACCACGACTACCCTACGTCAAACGACATCACACAAGATTAATATTACAAATAGTCCTTCAAAACTTTCATGATAATCATGTAATTCTCTCATCTGTCCATACGACGATTCTTTTTTAATTCTTTACACCATGCAGGGCCCCAATTCACTATGACAACTTGGCGAAATCACGTCGATTCCTTGCTTCGACATCACGTCGATTCCTTCATTAATACACGACATCTCTATGACGCATTCATATATATTCATATATATGACGCGTCGAAGAGAATACAAATTTCGCAGATGTCGTTTATTAATGAAGGAATCGCCAAGTTGTCATAGTGAATTAGGGCTCTGTACCTAACGCAATCATTATACTAGCTACCCTCGTAATCCGACGAAACTAATTAAAAAAGTAATGTTTACCTAAAATCGGTTACACTTAACCGCCATGTTGGTTGTTTGTCTTCACGCTCCGTAGCCACGGGCCGGCGCGGCGCGCGCGTTGAACTAATCTAATTTGACATTTAGTTTAATTTTTTTATGGGTACCGGTGCAGTTTGGATTGGGGCAGGGCGGGGCTTCGAATGTTCGCAATTAAAATTGGATCTATTTTATTAAGCGCGACTTCAATGGTGGAGTAATACTTTTTTTTATTTCATTACGCTTCGCTAGATTTGTGCATTCATCCAATGAGATTAATGTACCTAGATAGTATTTAATTTTAAGGATTTTTTTATTTATTTATATAGCTGACGTAACCCAATAACATTAGAAATAATATAAATTTGGGATATGTTTAAGATAAAAAATAACTTTAAATTCTAGTATGAAAGTTTTCGTGAGTTTGATTCATTATAAATACCTATTTAATAAAACGGCTAGGACTCACGTAGTTTGTCGAATTCGTCGACCTAGGTTTCGTTTCGTTAGGAGTCCTAGCCGTTTTATTAAATATTTATAACTTTAAATCCATAAAATTTTCACTTCCCGCGACGAAGTTAGAGCGAAGAAGCTATTTTTATATTCTTTAATTCTTAGGTTTGCTTAGGGAAGACGAGTTCAGAAATTCCATACCTATTGTTATTGATTTAATTACATTTTAAAATAAAAAACCAAATTCTTCTCAAGCATGTTTGCAAAATCATTAATTAGGTACAGTCAGCGACAAAAGTAGCTGAACATTTGTGAATCTTTGATTGACTACACCTTATTATTATTATTATTCAATATTTGGCGTATTTATCTAAATGTTGCATTTAAAAAGTCTGGTAAATATCCTGTGCAAATACCTAATGAAATTGCAAAAAATTGCATGTGATTTGTTTAACTTGTTTTCAGTGTTAATTGTCAATTGTAAAATTGTAAAAGTTCAGCTACTTATGTCGCTGACTGTACCTCCCTATATTACCTCACTTAACTAAGAGTGGATCGTGTTTTCTAAGTTATTGTTTACAAGTATTATGATATTTTTATAAGTCGTTATAAGTTTACCTATTGTACCTATCTATTAATTAATATATATCTATTATAAAAGCTTTGCGTATACCTACCTAAAGCCTTGTTAAACTGAAAAAGATTTAAATACTAAGTGCACTTTACTCTTTCTAAAAAGAAGAAATAGATACCTAGTACCTAATATTAATACTAAGTAGGTACCTACTATTGTTATCTATCTACCTACTATATACCGACTTAGAAAAAAAGTTGTTTAGGTAAAGTAGTAAAATTAAAAAGGTAAACACTTTATTTTTTTACATAAATATAATTAGATAAAAGTTTTTAATTTAACGAATTGATGCCTTGAATGCCTTTTACCTTACTTACTATTCTTACCTATCATAAAAATCAATATGTGTGAAATGTGAAATATCTATAAAGTTAATTGACCAGACAATTAAGTGTCAAGCATGTGATTGGAATTCCCAATAAATAATAATGTACGCACAGACTTGCCGCCAGTAGCCGACCAAGGTTCACAATTAACCGATGAACTATAAATGAAGGAAAGTGGCAATTTCTACAGTGACAAACGTCGGCCTTATCGACGCTAAATAATGGAGCGCGTAGTTAGACTCGCGTCTTCATCCCGGTAATTAACCACCACCCCCCTCTTCCCACCTCACCGCCGCCCCGCGTCCACCCGCGGCGAGTTAAATTAATCACACCACGAATCTCGCCCCCAATCCAGGGCCGGATTAAAAAGTTTTATTGGAGATCCGAGTGTGACAGCTCGACGCGCCTAGCGTTCCAATCTCGACCAACCACGACTAAGCGCCAATAAAGCGACGCGCTCTCATTCGCCAGAGCTTAATGGGCCACGCCCACCTTCACCGCCCGCACCAGGGCTGTCACACGCCACGTCAGTTGACCGAGGCGCGTCGACCCGTCAGCCGTATTCCGTGTTAACTTTCGTGTTAGCATTTTGTGAGATAAATACAAACGGAACGTTTTGAATATTTTCGGTGACTGTTGTGTGATGGATCTGTGAGCGAACTATGGAGGAGGAGTCGATGTCCGGACACAGCTGTTCCGAAGACGATATTAGCGTGGGGCGGCCGTCGCCGGCTCCGTCCCGGTCGCCGTCGCCTCAAGACTACTTCAGACCTTTGAAAAGATTGAAAATGGCATCCGAGCCCGCCGAAGAGAGACGGGGTGATGGAGTGAAGAGTTTTTCGATATTGGACATTTTATCTCACAGTCCGCGCACTCCACCGCGTATAGTTCGGCCGTGGGACGCGTCGGGCCTCGAGCGGCTGCAGCGGCTACAGCGGTTGGCAGGAGCTGCTTTGCTGGACGGAGAGAGATGGAGACTGGCCGCTTTGGGCCTGTTGAGGCCGCGGGAGATGGCGCCGGCGGAGTGCTGTGACTCGGCGTCGGAGCGGTCCTCCTCAGCGAGCGACTGCTGCTCGGAGCCGAGACGGGCTTCTCAGCAGGGCTCCGGCGCTCCCCACACACCCTTGGATGCTCTGTTCCACATGACGAGCAAAACCTTCGAGGCGAATAATGCTGACAATGCAGGTAAGTCTTTCTTATCTTTCGCTTATTTTATAGACTAAAAGTAAGCGTTCGAGGGGTTCAGAAATTAATGTTCTCCAACCTCAAACATCAAATTAATTTTACCTGATTGAAGTTTCTCATTAACTGTAGATAATATATAAAAGTAACATAAAGTTAAGTAACTTGCAGATTAATTAAGAAAGTGAAATCTTAGCAGTAAAACACCTGATAATAAGTAACTAGGTATATTGATTTCATTGAAAGTTAAAGCTATAAGCTTTGGAATTATCTTTTACTTTCTATAAAGGAGATACAAACGAGGTGCTTTGTTTTAGATAAAACCGTACAGACCTATTTTATGACTATTATTATGGAAATAATCAATCTCTACCATTTATGATGACAATATATTTTACATTATAACTCGAGTGGAAGACGCAGATTTCTTTGATTTTTTTTAAATCGTATATTTGTGTTGTATGTCTTCAGTTGAGTGTAGTGTAATCATATTTTACTGTTGCCATGAACATATATACATAGTACTTACCTAGGTATCATAATTATATCCAGTCTTGTTAGACAGCCTCTATGGTATGGTGGTTGGGCAGATTGGCTCAAATCTCATACACTATTGAGGGTGCAGGTTCAATTCCCTCGACAGGACAAATGTTTGTGCATAGAAAAAAAAGCGCGAGCATTTGTTTCGTGTCTGGGTATTGTGGGACCATGCTCCACATAATTCCTGGTTCCCTAGATAGATACAGGAAATCCTAGTTAGGGGCCAGGATCTAAGTATGTGATCATAAAAAAAAGCTAGGGGTGTCGCAAGGTTTTTAATTGTTAGTTAGTAACAAATCGACTGATTATATTACTATAAATGTTAGTAAGGGTCTGTTTTTTAATGTCGCTAGCAATCATTTGTATTGGGCTAATAATACTGGCAAAATTCTTATAGGCATTCAACTAGAATCATCTACCTATCTAATTACTGATGCTGGTTACATCATTAATTACCTATTTTAGCTAATGAATTGGCATAATTAGTGAGATCTGGCACACAGTAGTACACAATGTATCATTCTCAGGTTCTGTTTTAATAAGATCTGGTGGGCAGAAGGTCAACTTGCATCATGATTGTCTGTTACTTTGTTAATTAACTAGTCAGAACTGGAGAGATAGATGAATTTTACCGTAATATCACATAGAAAAAAAATACAACTAAAGGTAAAGAAAACAGAACAGTGTCAAAAATGATCTTTTAATCTTGCTCTGTTCAAATCAACCGAGCAGGAAATATCGTATCGTACGTACTTACATATCGTAGAAATATGGATGGTACCGTTCCGATTTAAGTAAGTACCTAAGACATAAGAAATAACATTTATTCATTAGTATATATACTTGTTAAAATCTAATGGAATCAGGCGTGACGTTGCGGAAATTCATCTCAAAACTGGAACTCAATGAAAAATTGTAGTGTAATTTCCCTGAATATTCAGTTTTTACTTGTTAAACTTTTTTAAGATACATGGCATTTTATTACATTATAACTTACTGATTTACATTATCCAGTAATAAACGTATTGCAAGTAGGTATACTAACGTGCTCTTGAAAGTTAAATGCTGGCTATAAATGTTGATTACCTATTTATTTATTTATCAATTAGATACTAATTTATCTAAAAATATAACATTTGAGGCTACCTAGGTATCAACCTAATTATGCTTGCTAAACAGTGAAATAAATAGTCTATATCTAAGTGTATGAGTTTTGTCTGTTTATAGTTATTTTTGTACTTTGTTATACCTGTCTCGTAACATTATTATTTTTCATTATTTAGCCTCCGTCACCCGTCCTTGTGCCGCCCCTGTTTATTAGACAGGGTTCTAGATTGACACCAATTTACCTTTCACTGTATTTTGTAGAGACTAGCTAGACTATTAAAAAATACAACAAATTACAGTTTTCTAAGTTAATTTTCTTTTACCAGTTGTTAATTTAAAAATAATCTGGAAATTTTCTATTCAACGGAAAGCGGAATATAAGCTTTTTAAAAACCACCAATGCTTAGTGTGTTGTCTATGGTTGTTGTAAAAGCCACAGACAACAATCATTAAAAAAAACTCAAAGGCATTCTTTTTACATGTCGTACTTAACAACCTTGTATGTTTGACTAAAAATAAAAACCTATCCGTCATTAATAAACCTCAATATTTCGAAAGTTAACCAATTATCCATCGATTTACCAACCAAATACAGCGTCAAATTATCTAAATCAATATACGCATAATCATTTAATAGTTTCTTTAGTCATTATGAATATTTTTCTGTTTATTTAAATAGACAAGCTGTAAAAGTTTGACCGGTTATGGTCAAATAATTATTGGCTAAACGGCTGAGGTTAATCATGCAATTTTAAGTTCTAGGAATAATCTGTCGGTTATAATTTTTAGTATTTTGTATGCAGTTTATTTTTTATGGAAATTTTGAATGACAGAGAGATTGAAGCGTCGCGTCGTCGTTAAGGAAACAATAACGTTCTATGTAGGTATACCCACACGACCCACATACTTGAATCAATATAATTTTGCTTTTTAATTATTATTTTTAATTGGCCTGCTTACCATCAGGCAAACGACCAGCTCGTCTCGTCCTACAATTACATAAAAAAAATTGACTTGAATATTTTAGATACTTCTTTTTATTCTATTTATTATTTATTTCATAAGTATGTTATTAAAGTCATTAAAGGACAGGTATAACATTACTATAGGTACCTACTCATACTATACGTTTCACAATACCTAATAATCTAGTACCTAATGGAATTATATTTTATCAAATTATCTAGGTAGGTAGCTACGAAAACTGTTTTGTAAAGTTCATATACCTCTATAATATTATAATTACAACATTCTGCAAAATACATTAGCTAAACATATAAAAAAATACACAGTGTAATCGATGAAGTCGTCACCACTTATCGATTCGACGACAATCGATACAAGCCGATGTACCGAAATAGTCGATTATATTATGATTATGGAGCGGTACAATAATTGAACGCTCCGCCGGACGGACGGCGCCTTCGCCTGTTATTAGCTGTGCAGTAAAAAAAGAATTGTCGTTGGTACGTATTACAAACGTTATAGTTAGACAATAATATGAAGAATTTAGTTTAAAAAATAATAGCCTTGTAATAGTAGAGTTTGTACATGAAAAATGAAAATGTTACGGAATAAGCAAATTTATGTATGTACAAAATGGTTTAATGAAGTGAAATGATTAGTCCCAGATTCAACTAGCAATCAGAATAAACTTTTCTGCCTGACGATTGTCTAATGATTGTCTGATAATTTCTCTTTTCTGATTTTAGGAACGTGATGTAAAAAATGTAACTAGGTATGTAATATATTTTTTAGCTACCTAGCTATTGCACTACTTAGGTTATTATACTTATACTCTACCTAATTATTTGAATTGAATGTAGTGCACCTAAATGACAGAAACACAAACATTTTATTTGCCGAGACGCTTTGTGCAGCTTTTATAAAAAAAGATGCGAAGCGAAATAAGCATCTCATTCTGCAAATACGTTTAAATTGACCTCCATTTGCCACACTTAACGAACGGCATTGATAAGAATTAAACCACTTAATAATATAACCGAACCGATCAATGAGCTTTTAAAGACCCCAAAAGTTACAAACAGTCATTCAACGGCCCCTTTTCAAAAAAATCCACTGTAACGTCATTTGCAAAAACTCTATTGTGGCTGGCACAAAAGAAGACATCACACTTCGACTCTGTGCTTCGACTGCAGAAAAAAACGAATGAAAAAAAAGAAAGGGATCCTAATTCGAAATTTAAATAGACGTTAGAGAAAGGCGGGAATTGTCTATGGTCCATATGTTACGAGATTAACTTGTTGAGAGTTGCGCCTAGTGGTCATTTGTCATTGCGAGCGCGGGAAAACAAGGTTGATTGAGGAAGTCATTTCTTGTATTTCTGAACGGAAATAATATTTTTTACATCCCATTGGAACTGCGGGACATTAGAAGGTTTACTCTATGTGATTATAATGAGTGTATTATTTAGATGTATCACGGGCGTAATTACAGGGATTCAGTATACCTACGTCATTTCCACGTGTGAGGAAATTGATGCCTTTTTGTCAATTTATTACGAGTTAAAATAAATAAGTAAACTTTATTTACTTTAGGTTTTGATTCAACTTAGATTTACATGCACTGAATCCGACGAACTTTTTATATTATTACTAGCTGCGCCCTGCGGTTTCACCCGTGGTTTCCCGGGATAAAAAGTAGCCTATGTGTTAATCCAGGTTATAAGCTATCTCCATACCAAATTTCATCAAAATCCATTTAGTAGTTTTTGCGTGAAAGAGTAACAAAGGTACATACATACTTACAAACTTTTGCGTTTAAAATATTATAGTAGTATTACAATTTACAATTAGGCTTACATTTTACTTGGCTTTACCTACCTACTCATCATTTTGTACCTACCTGTGACTAGTGTTGCCAGGTCCAGTGTATCAAATTTCGGAACGAAAGCTTAAAATAATCGGGATTTTGGTTTTCAAATCGGTACAACTACAAAATGAAACTGGTTTTTGTGAATCAGCGTAAATATTTTTATCAGATAGTTAGGTTTTAATGGTAGATCAATTAAAACACACTGAAATATACCTAACAAAATTTAAACGTAACCATTTCGAATAATCAAAATCATTAAGTTTGTGTCATTTTTTATCAAAATTATTAAATAAAGTACTGACTAAAGAGGTTAGTGAAAAATTTGGCGTCCCGATCGAAAGTAAATTGAGACGTGTTACCAGACCCTTAACAATCGGGACGCTGCGCGCAAATCGGGACACCGGGCAACACTACCCGTGACCTTTAAGGTACCTACTTATTCCACATATCAGTCAGTATTACATAAAATACCTAAGCACGTAATTCAATGCTGCCATAGAGCAATTTATTCGTAAATATGTCATTAAAACCTACATAAACATATAGGTACATATTTATACGTAATTTCAGTACGATCATCGCAGCTGATAAGTCTAAATTACAGTATAATTTTGATGTGATGATATTTCACATGAAGCATATCTAATATTATATTAGGTACGTTTATGTACCTAATACGACTACTATCATGTTGTTCCAATAGTGATATGACGGTCGGTGCCGTGACAATTATTAGAGATGGAATACAATAATTGCAAAAAGAGCTCTCATAGAAATAAAAAAATAAACTAATAAACTTTACCATTCAAAGAACGCATTAAAAATTATATTTGGCTACTACATACCGTTCACTTGTGGATTGTATAATACCCATATTTATAATTATATTGTATTGCATGTTTGTAAAAATATATGTAGGTATGTATAATAATTAGGTATATAAGTAAATAGTAGAGCGAGATATAAGTAGAGCGAGTGTGGCTCAGTGGGAGCACGTGCGACTTTCGATCCGACGCACCAGAGTTCGAATCCCGCTGGCCCCGCACCACTGACTTTCTTAAGTTATGTGCGGATTTAACACTCGCTCTAGAAACGGTGAAGGAAAAACATCGTGAGGAAACCGGCATGTCCAAGAATTTTTCACAAAAAGTCAAGGACATGTGACATCCACCAACCCGCACTGGGCCAGCGTGGTGGATTATGGCCCATCCTCTCTCTATGAGAGAAGGCCCGTGTCCCAGCAGTGGGAAACTGATGGGCTGATGATGATGATGATGATGATGATGATGATAATGATGATGATATAAGTAAATAATAATAATTAGGTAGTTAAGTTTATTTATGTAGTCATATGTATAAGTAATTCTAATAAGATACCTATTATATTTAATAATTATCATGTAGGTATAAGCCCTTAGTATATCTATTAGGTATACCTACTTATTTTCTATCACCGCCGTCTGTATGTTTCGTTATTCCTCTCCATCCAAAGGTTGTCTGGAAGAGATTGCTATAAGCGGTAAGACTGCTCATTGTAACACCATGGTAAACATTTAACTTGTACTTAATTTGTATGTTAAAGGTGAATATTAAAGTCTTTATCTATCTTGGTAAGAAAAAGAACCTATTTACTTAAAAAAAATATCTCTCACTCTCTCTTTAAAATATAAAACCTTCGAAACATCGTTTTTAAATAAGGAGTATTTAACTAAAACCTTCTACAATCTAAAATAAATTACAAATCAACTGAACAGCGCACCGCACGCCGCAATGCTCATGTCCTATCGGTCGACACTCGCAGACGCCTAAAGAATTATTATATTTTATTATACCACAAATTATTGCGCTCCTATACAACCTCCTGTGGGGTCTGCAAAGGTGTCAGACCCGACACATTTATATTACCCTCTATTATGAAAAAAAAAAAAAGGAAAAAAGCGGCAAAAGGGCGCACCCGACCGGCTATTAAGTCGCGCATACAGCCTTTACGAATGATTCTTTCTGAAATCGCTGACTAATAGATTCTAAAGGTTATTGGAATCGATGGGGTGCAATCTATTTGGCTTGAATCGATTGGAAAATTAATTAATAGTACCTACGTGGTTGAAAGCAGGAAGTTTAAGCGCCTGAAATCGATTACGTATCGATGCAGATGCATTTAGTAATCGATTTATGCGTACAGTCGTACACTCATGTGCCTTTTACTTACAAAATACCTTTATATTTTAGCAAAGTAAAGGGCACCAGTAGGTACCTAAAGAAGATATTCAAAAATTGTAATAACGCCCATCGATTACACATCCTTCTTACTAATATTATAGACGTGAAAGTTTGTATGTATGTATGTTTGTGACTCTTTCACGCAAAACCTACCGAACCGATTTTGATGAAATTTGATAGGTAGGTTTTTGTTACGCGTAATAGATCTATATTTGGCCACTATCTCGCCTGGTGTGAAGCGATGATGTGGCCTGAGATGGAGCACATAGATCTAGAGAGACGGCAGTTGAGCGACTGCTCTGACCCGTCTCCCCGATGGTTCATCGACCATCATCCCGAAACATGACTAAGTCGCTTGACGGCATAGCTTTGTTCGATGGGTGGTATTACAACAACGGCCAGAGCCTACCACTCCAAAGCGCGTAAGCGGGTTTCATCACGATGTTTTCCTTCACCGTTTTAGAGTGAGCGTGCAAAATCTGCACTGAACTATATAATATAAGTCATTGGTGAAGGGCCGAGTCGGGATTCGAACCCACGTGCGTCGGATCGAAAGGCGCACGAGTTCCCGCCGAGCTAGACTAGCTCAAATGTACTTTAGGACTTGGATTTTTATCCCGGGAAACCGCGGGTGGAATCGCGGGGCGCAGCTAGTATCTACATAAAAAGATTCTTCATTATATTTATTCATCAGTCGACATTTTCTCACGATGTCTGCCACAATCATTATCGACGTAAATTCTAATATGAAACTAATAAAAAGATCACACTTCAGAAACGGCGAACGTCTGCTTCATCTCGGCTGGATTAACGCTAATTTTACCTTCTCTGATTCACAGAAACCCATTAACTGTCCTCTCTGTCTTTTGTGAAGATTTAGAGAAAGACAGGTGCATGTGATTTTTGTTAATTTAATTATATATTAGACTGCAGCTTATCTCCATCTGTTAGATTAACGGGTGTGATTATAGAGCGTTCGTTCAAACAAGGTGCGCTCTCTTAATTTTATCATAAACTAGCTGATACCCGCGACTCCGTTCACGTAGAATTCAGTTTATAGCTGTTTTCTAAGTGTTCCTTTTTCTGTGTTAAAAATGCTAATGTCTTATTCTAGGATAAAAAGCACCTGCATACCATCAATTAATGCATCAAAATCCGTTCAATTATTATACACATGCATTTTTATAATATTTTCAAAATTAATAATTATTATTATAGTATTATAAGTAGTATTATTATTTGAAGAAGAGAACAAAAATGATTTTAAGATCAATGTTTTAATCATAGGTATAGGTAGGTATATAATATTTTAAATTTTTATACCATAATTAATCATCACCATTAACACCTATATCACACCGGTACCAATGTATTTCAATGGTATGCTCTCGAAGTAGTACAGGAGTGTGTCTACTTAGAACAAACCCTGACGTAGTGTAAGACGCCCTCGGGCTACATGGAGCGACGACCTGCGCAAAGTAGCTGGAAGCAATTACGTTAGGAGAGCTGACATAAGGCTCAGTTGCGTGCATTAGGAGAAACCTATGCCCAGCAGTGGATTAATATGTGATGATGATGACTGTAATAAGCGATAAGACCGCCCATTGTACGACCATAGTAAGGAATTTTGTTATTATTTTTTTTTAAAGTTTTGTATTTGCATTTGTAATAAATTTATAAATCTTAATTATAATTATTTTCCATTGATATAAAATGCTGAGTTTTTCTGAAATATACATATTTCTAGAGCGATCAATAAAACGTTACTCAGGCATCCAAGAAAAGTATTTCATTATCTTATATACTTTTCAGGATAATGACAAATCAATAAAAGACAAAGCGGCAAAAACAAAGGCTCATAATGAAAGGGCGCACCCTAATACACCGCACGGGCAGCAAATATAAAACCCTCGGCAGCGGGTCATTAACTAATAACCCCGCATTTGGACACCCTGAGTGCCGAATTATAGGTGCCTGTATGCCTGTTTATTATTATACGTGCCTGTTTTTATTTACAAACCGCCGGGCCTTTTGTGGAAACACTGTTATTTTTAACTAAATTGACGCCGGAACGCCGAACGCAGCCCGCAGGCGTCTGAGGACTATGAATTTAGACCATTTTAGTCGCACATTATTTATGCGAGTACACTGTAATTGTAGATTCAGCGTACAAAGCCGTGTATTGTACCTATTGCAAACAAATAAAAAAGAAAAAATTAAAATTCTGGCTCTTGCATAGTCAGTGACAAAAATTGCAAAATAAATTCAATTCAACATCGTCTTCGGAAGTACCTACTCACATAGTGTGTATAGGAATTAATTTAAAAATGTTCAGCAACTTTTGTCGTTAACTCTTCGCCCAAAACTTGGCTCTATAGGGCTTTTCATGACTTGGTACTTTCTTTTATGAAAATTATACAGTTTGTTAAACGGATTGGATGAAAATTAGTTTTTATAATATTAAGCTTTGTTCAAGATCTCATACAAACATACATAGTACCTATAAAACAAAGTCGCTCCCCGCCGTCTGTACGCTTAGATCTTTTAAACTACGCAAAGGATTTGAATGCGGTTTTCATCAATAGCAGAGTGATTCAAGAAAAGGTTTATACGTATAATACATGCGTATAAACCTTCCTCTTTCTCCGTGCGAAGCCGGGGCGGGTCGCTAGTTATAGATATTTCCATAGTACATAGACCACATAGCTAGTCTCAACCTAACACCGCTGTAATAATAAAAGGTTATAATTAATACACTCACCCACTCACTCATTATATTTTTCTTTCATATTAATTTGTATTTTGGGATTAAGTGTGTCTGTAACTTATTTTAATGTTGTCTGAAATAAAGATTAAATAAATAAATATACACTCACCTATCTCTCTAACCTTACGAATCCCTAAAGTTCCTCCATCTCAGATACTAATTTAGATAGTTACCTCTATTGTCTATTATCTACCCTCAGATCAATCTATAGATTTTTTACCAGCCAGCATTTAATGCAATTATGTATTTTTCTAAGTGGCCAGTGAGTTTTAAAGGTCAGGTTTTTTTTTACAATACATATAGGTAGGTATATTATAGTATCGATATTAAGGTGCGCAGTTTTTTCTTTGTCTATTTAATTACTATATAATTTGGACGGGTGTCGCTCGATATCCTTTTCTATACATAATTTGTTTTATGTACTGACTAATGTATTTGTATTGATTGGTATTAAAGGAGGTGGGCTGGTAGAACAACAGATGATTATTTTCGCCTACCCTACGGTTTTCCGGAATAAAAAGTATCCTGTGTGTTTTTCCAGGACCTGAAGTAATTATATACTAAATTTTATCAAAATCCTTTCTGTAGGTTTTCGTGATTTAGTTACAAACATCCATCCATTCGTCCATTTATCCTCAAAATCTTTCGCATTTATTATATTTGTAGAATAGGAAGTTAATTTGAAATGTCTGCTTTTACCCAAAAAAAATATAAAAAAAGCCAACTAATGAAATCAGGCGTGACGTTGTGGAAATTCATCTGAATCTTGAACACAATGAACATATCTAGTGTAATTCCGCTGAATAACACAGCGAAAGTACACTAGATACCTTTAATGCGTTTTAAATTTAAAAAATAATTTTTCTTATATAACTGAATAACGAGACGAGCTGGTTGTTTGCCTGATGGTAAGCAATACGCCAGCCCATAACCACAACAGCACTACCCAGAACTTTGTTTTGCAAAATCCTGCACGGCATTGCACTGCGCTCGTTACCCTGAGTCAATTAGCTGTTGAGTCTCATAATGCCCATTGATGTCGCTGGCTACAATGCCTTTTAAAACCGGAACACAGTAATGCTTGCGCACTACTGCTTGGCAGCTGAATAACTGGCAAAGCGGTGGTACCCTCCCTGACGGCCTCTCGCATACGAGAAATCTACCACCAGTAAACCATTATGGGTACTCTACGTATTGTGTTTCTTTCTATAATTCGTCTAACATCCATTTACACATTTAAAAACGTTTTGTTAAATATCCAGCATTTTTTCAAATTCCCATATAACCTACTTTTAGTTTCTGCATCAACAATTTTGTTCAAAATAATACCAAAAGCTTTCGATAGCCGTCAACCACAAACCTTCAAAAGGCCGTTAAGTGCCCAGGCTCAATGCAAGGACTTTCATATACGGACCCCGAGGCCGATTAAAAAGTAATAAAAGAAAAGACTCTTCACTTTCCAAAAACACTTTATAAAACGTCTTTTGCCACTCGTCACGACTTTTGGCGCCAATTTTTAAGGACAGCCATTTTCATTCAAAAAAAGAAAATGTTCTTTTTGTGGCATCACACGGATTGTACATTCTGCCAGAGTCGAAATATTTCGATTTTAATAGAGCATTCATAATGTAATTTTTAAATTACGCCTCGATGCAATATGTAAGGTTTTGTGGATCGAACAAAGGATGATTCAATTTTGTTCGTAATGTCGATTTTATTGTCGGTCGTTCTTATTCGATTTCGAAGAAATTATGATTGTTATTCACACATGCAATGTTTTGTTGTTATCCCTTTAATGATTTAATGATATCTCACTTACGAATATCTTGAATTAATATTTTTAGTCGATTGTTATCGGTAATTATTATTATGGAGGTCGTGTAAATTACGAATAATTTAGCCAATAGGGAGGTACAATTATTGCAATGTATGTTGCCTTCCACAAAGAAGTGATAACGTAAATTCTTTTGAAAATTTGAAATTGTTTCTGAAAACAATGAAATAAGAAATAATAGCGTCTTTATATTTATCGACAAGGTTACGTAAGAAATTAATCTACACTTCCATGTCTAATTAACTTTACGGAGCCCTTTTAATACGCTCACAAGTACATAACAATATTTCTTTTACAAACCAACTATTAATTAATCTGTAACTTCACTGATAAGGCAATCTATTACCGCAATTTTACCACGGCGATAAGGCAAGCCACAACAATCGTGTGTAGCCTTCTTAATTGAATTATGTTTACAAAATGTAGCTGGCTGGTGACACAGTCAAGTGTGACAGAGTTGTTAGATCCGCTTTGTGAGCTCGCTTCCTATTGGCCCGTTTAAATTTAGAACAATGGCGGACGGTGACATGAATAGATCATAGATTAGGAGGTAAACAGGCGCGCGTAATAGGTATACCTAAAACTATATAATAGAGATAGAGGTAAAGAAAGGCATATTGGATTATTATGTTACTAGCGACCCGCCCCGGCTTCGCACGGTTATTATACATATAAACCTTCCTCTTCAATCACTCTATCTATTAAAAAAACCGCATCAAAATCCGTTGCGTAGTTTTAAAGATTTAAGCATACATAGGGATATAAGGATATAGGGACAGACAAAGCGACTTTGTTTTATATACTATGTAGTGATAGTGATTACCATAGTATACATTATGTCTTCGTCTCTTATGTCAATTTGTTTCATTAGAATGTTTTTTTGAGTCTTCCTACTCTATTTTGTGCTATTACTGTCATTGTTGTATAGAACATTACTGTGCTATTGGCTGAGTTATTAATTAGGTATATTCCCTATTCTTAAGATTTTCCTCATAATATTCTGGAGCTATGAACTAGTTTTTACCAGATTTTTGTAAATGAATTACTTACACCGAAACTGCATCTGAATTTTCAAATTTCAGAAGCGGGACCCTCAAAAAAGAAATGTTTTTTTTATTTTCATTTGACGGTATTTTTTAAACTGTAAGCCTCTTGTAAGAGAGTTTAATTTTCAACACTTTAAGACCTTCTCCGAGACATCTCTTTTTCAGATTTGCAATGGTATTTCAAACGCATAACTATGAGAAAGGTACAGTGTACAGACTGTGCAGTCCCAAACCGCAGCGCCCCAGGGCAGGATTGCGCCGCGTTTCGCAAGCAACCGCATTCAATCTGAGACGAGGAAACCTGGTGCTCGTGCGCAATTTAAATATTTGGGCTATTAGAGGAATTAGAGAACGTAAGCATTGGGCAAGACGCTCGTAGTTTCACTAGGATGCGCTGCATTACTTGCAAGTTGTCCTTAATATTTACAAGCTTGCAATGTTTGTTTGTTTGGGTCAAATCTTGCAAGTTAAATCAGAACCACTTCCTCTTATCCTACGGAGTTAAAATTTTGCAAACTTGTCAAAGTCCGATGACAATGCAATATTAGGTATGGTGACAGCCAGCTGATCTGATGATGGAGACGGAAGGTGGGCAATGGAACTCCTTGACGGATAATCCTTGACGAATAAACTACTAGTGTTTTGGCTGTCTGGTTCTACTGCTTGATCACATGCCTTCTCTAAAGCCTACAATGAATTAACAGAGAGTACACAGCCGCGAAAAACGCGCCGTAAAGAGACCGTGCTATGGACAAAAGTTCTAAAAGTATGGTCCAGTGCAGCTTGGAAGATGGCACATGAATTTTGAGGTTCTTAAGATATGCTGGTTTTCTCCGAATATTTTTCTTCACAGTTTAGATCTAGAGGTGAATTTTCATTTGAAATGCGAATTCAGATACACCCTCTGAGATGCAGATTGAATTTGTCCCTACCAGAGTTCCATCTCAATCTCAATTTCTAAGGATTTAAAAGGGTATGTTGAAGTAGCATAAAGGTTTTAAAGCATGGTGCATCCGCGATTGCATTATTCTTTGTATTTATATACAGTGTTTTAACACGTTATACACAATAACACTCTATTTCGTACGTAATTACCCGCATGTCTACTAACCTTCCTTAATAAAAAAATACATCAATAAATTAATCTACTTCTGACAGTCCATCGTGCTATTTTCAGACGCAAACTATTATTAATTCTGATTGGGCTATTGAAAAATAAACTCTAATCTTAGCGTGTAGAGCAGAAATTTAAATAAGATTGTTTAGTGTAGTTCAGAGGTGCTCAAACGATATAATAGCAGGACCCTTTGCTTTATCGGTGGTAATTCAGGCACTCTAAAGATCTAAGAAAGAGGAACACACCGATCGAAGAAAGAGGAACACACCAAAAAGCTTGTTTTTTCCGCTTTACCTATTCAGCAGGTTGATCACCTTCCTCGTCTTTAGAACAACTATTGAAACTAAATCTTCACATGAGTCCTCCAAATGATTGCTGAGGGGTCTATCAAATTGCGACTATAGTTCAAGGGCATTAGTGATAAAAGTCCCCATTTTGATGGGTGAAGTTTGAGCACCACTTGTTCAGTTCTTTAGTTCTATGAATAGGTGTAATACCTATGTATAGGAGCTAGGTACAAATCACAATGCTTCGCCGATTTGCTTGCCCGCTACAAATAGGGCATTGTTGTTTTAATCCCGGTGATTAGTCGACGTAGGTACCTATACTGCAAACCGGCCCTAATGAGTCGGGTTTGTGTTCGGAAGTAGAGTTAGGAAAGCAAATACGTACATTTGTAATTTTCCTTGTTCTGTTAAAGAAAAAGTGCCCCTTTACTTCGTGCATAAGTTACATTTTCAGGAAAGTACATTTCTACGCAGTTTCGATTCTTCTAATTCCAACCAAAAAACAAAAGAAAATTTGTACCTAATTTAATTTTCCAATAACAATATGTCAGTTCCCGATAAGTGTTGCCCATTACATATCCAAATTAAATGCTCTAAGAGGCCTCTACGTGTTAGACTTGTAGCGTGTAAACACCCGACCTACTTATTAGGACTGCGTTTAGCATTAAGTATTAGCATATATAGAGTATAAGGTAGTCATCAGGTAGCCTTTAACCAATACACACGTATCCATAGTACCGGCCTTTCACTGGTTAATCACCATCATCATCATCACCAGATCTAGGAATCACCACCTACTCCACATGTCGACCCCTATATCCCTACATGGCGACCCCTACATCCCTACATGTCGACCCCTATATCCCTACATGGCGACCCCTACATCCCTACATGGCGACCCCTACATCCCTACAGACTCATGTCCCTGTGCAAGCCTTTCAAAGGACCGGGTGTATAACCCGTGTGTAAGAGCGACATAATAATATTATTATTTCCAAAAATAGCAACATCAGTAACATTTCATAGTAACAATTTCATACTCCTTACAGAACAACTTAATATGCAGTAGCCCGTAGAAACTATATTCTTGACGCGCAGAACCTACACTAACAATAATAATTGTTCTTGAGTCAATGAGTAATATATACAATAGTAGGACTACGTAAATACACAAGTGTAGCCACCAGCCCCGACTTCATAGGGGTGCGATATGACAGTGTTATCACACAAACTTTTCTCAAGACATTTTCAAAACGATGGAGAAAACCGTATCAAGGTCCATAAAACAGTTTAGAAGTTCTAAGCGAACTAAATATGCAAATGTGGATGAGTTTGACGATGAGATATTTTTAGACAGAGAACCAGTAGGTACCTACATACCAACACATACTGTATGTGTAAGTAGGTAGTATAAGATATTATAGTTTGTACTCTTTGTACATTCCTATATATCATAATTATCTCATTTATGATGAGACTCCTCATCTCTTACAGTTTCTTTAAGTCCTCTTCATCCAAAGGTTATCTGGAAGAGATCAATTTGAGCTATAAGACTGCCCATTGTAACACTCTAGTTTGTTATTTTTAACCGACTTCAAAGGAGAAGGTTCTCAATTCGACGGTAATTTTTATTTTTATTTTTTTATATGTTTGTTAAGCGGTTACTCCGCAAATTATGAATTGATTTTGATGATTCTTTTTTTGTTTGGTAGATCATACTGCAGAGGTAAATTTTATCAAAACTGATACAGCACTTTTAAAAAAAAATAAGTTTAGTCTTGAAGTCGGTACTTTTTTTTAAAAAAAAATAATTGCTGTTGTTTACGCTGGTATAATAATATAATAATATATTTTATATATTTTTTTGTTGTTAACATTTCTGGTGGTGTAACAATAAAGAGTTATCTAATCTAATGTAACACATAAAACCTCATTCAAGTTTAATTCTCAAGCTAATATATATAGGTATATCAAATAAAAGCTTTTAGATATTAATTTCAAAGTCCGACTATTAAACATTCCTTGGGCAGCTTCTGTGCTGGTTCAAACTGGTTACCACCACGGCAGCGTAAGAATAGACCAGGTTAATTAAACGCGGTCCGGACGCTGCTATAAAGCATGCATTGTGTGCAGTGTGCCGCACTCCTATTGAAGGATATTTATAATCTAAGAATGGAATATGTGAAAGGAATCGATTATTGGTGGGAATGAGTCCTGGAGACTGATGACAGAGCGACAAGTTCAGGACAATTCGACTTTTGTAGCGCAGCAAGGTTACTTCAGACAACCTCTGTGGTGTAGTGGTTGGGCAGGTTGGCTGAAATCTCATACACCACTGAGGTTGCGGGTTCAATTCCCGCGACGGGACAAATATTTGAGAAAAAAAAGCGCATGCATTTGTTTTGTGTCTGGGTGTTGTGGGACCATGGACCTCATAGTTCCTGGTTCCCTAGACACAGGGAATCCTAGTTAGGGATCAGGGTCTATGTATGTGATCGTTGGGTGTTATTTATTTATTTAATGATGAACTCAGACATAATTTGGAGTTACTGTTATCATGTAATGATAAATATAATGTATGCCTAACTTCCAACCAGCGCGCCTTTCTATGTTCAGATCTTTGTATCAGTTGTGAATGTCGCGTCAAATTTGGAACGTATCTTGTGTCACAGCAGGGGTGTAGCCCCTCCCGCACCGCACAGCTTCCTCAGGAACAGCCTGAGCTAAATGCTAGACAGTACAGGACTTTGCGATTCGAAGCTCTAGGTCTATCTTTGTAATTGCTATTAATTCCTATATAGAGGCAAGAAGCATATCACAAGGCGCAAGACTTGCTCCTTTTTTGTAGAATAGGTATATAGGTATAGATATAGATCGTCTAAAAAGAGTAAAATTAAACATTTTGTATCTACTACATCTTAGGCCACATCATCGCTTCATATCAGGCGAGATAGTGGCCAAACATACATCTATTAAGCGCAAAAAAAACTACAAACATTTTAACAGGCAACTTTCAATTACTTTCAAAAATATTACAATATTGACATATTTCGGTATTTCTGATCAAGCCGTATATTTCTTTAATTGTTTTTCAACCAAACAACAATTAAATGTTGACAGGGATGCAGAAAACAAAATGTGATGATTACCAAGAATCAGTATCCTAGTAACAAATTATATAATAAATAACTTCATTAGTTTTTTCACTGATGTTGCTATTCATGCCATAAATACGACTAGTGACTACCCTCATATTTTGTTTATTCTTTTTGAACTTACTATATACACTTGGTACGCGAAGTTGCATTAGTTATGTGTTTAAGGGCCCATTACTTTGATGAATAACATTGTAAGAGATAGGTATGCCACCAACGATGCTCTCTTCAACGATTAGTGTGGTTTAAATTAAATTTTATGGACCTCTTGAAAGATAATTCTTGCTTACAAGCACATAAGAAGAGTTAAGTATTATTTATATGAATCGTTGATGTCTGTAATTAGGTACCTTTGTATTTAATTCTAAATAGTTGTATTGCAACGCATGAATCAAGGAAGCTTAGAAATGTGGTTTGAGGCATTTCTAAATCTGCCTATTCCAAAAGGGGACAGCGTAATAGCAATATGAACCTGAGTATGGATCAAGTAGCATTAATCATTTAAGTTGTTAATAGAACACATAGACCCCTCTAATTTCCATTTACAACAAAATAAAAGTTTGGTACTCAAGCAGTATGCTATCCATCTGGATAAGGAATTTTAATTGGGATGGTATAGCGTTATACCAAAGACATGAGCTTCAAACTCACAAACATTTTTTTTCTGGATATTATATCATTGCTTTTTTATCGCTTATGTATATATATAGACCTAGGTTTGACCAATATTTCGCCTGCTATTAAGCGACGATGTGGCCGAAGATGGAGTACAAAGACTTTGGCTTAGCAGTGGAGCTGTCTCCTTGATGTGTTCAATATATCGTAGCTCAAATCTTAAATACAATCCCCTATAATGTGTTTTGACAAAGAGTAGTTAAAAATATAGAAGAGTGAGACGAAGTAGTCTAAAAATAACTCTCAGGATTAAAAGGCTCCGTTACTAATAAGGTTAATATCTCCCGATTAGTTCCAAGAGCGACCACCGGCGGTTTACGTGTGCTGGAACCGGTTACAGCAAGCATGTGAAGGATTTCGCTTGTTTTGTGAATGAAATGCAGGGAAATTGAGGCATACTCGTAAAAGACAAATGGCATGGCTGTTGTTAATAAATGTCACTGTTCCATTTACCTAGAAATAAATACACCATAAATGAATACTTACTCTTTGAGATTCAAATTGTGTGTGAAAAATATTCTAATGAAAAAACATACTAAACAGTTGTTACATAGAAGACAATCAATGCATGGAACATTCCGCTTCTGCCAAGTTACCAATTGGCACACAAGAAACATAATATTGTCAAAAACAAAAATAAAATATTGAAACAAAAGTTCAAAAAAAAATGCCCCTTAGTTTCTTGCCGTATATATCTTCTAAGTAGTGGTTGTTTTTCCGATACCGTGATAGAGTCATTGTAATAATTGACTTTCATAAGTGCGTCTGTGATGCCAAAAATGAATAAAGAACGTTTGATTTTATACTTGAGAGAAGATCCGTGACCCAGCAGTGGGAACACTGGGAATATAATGATCTAATGGGAATGTTAATGGGAATAATATCAGTGGTACCTAACTCGTGCGCCTTTTGATTCAACAGATTCGATAGTTCAAATTAAGCTCTGCCCGCACCAATGAGTTTCTCAAGTTGCGGAGATAACACTCGCTCTAAAACGGTGAAGGAATCCAAAACATGAGGTAACTGGCATGTCAAAGAATCACTAAGTTCGAAGATATGGACATCCGCCAACCCGCACTGGGCGAATGTGGTGGATTATGGCTTACTCTCCTTGAAGGTCCGTAACCTGCCAGCGGGATCATAATGGGCTGATGATAATAATAAATATTAGAATGAGACAACATTCTAAATCATTTACTCGTGGTAGGTCTCTCGTATGCGGGAGGCCGTTTGGGTAAGTACCACAGCTTTGCCAGTTATTTCACCACCAAGCAGTATTGCGCAAGCATTAATATGTTCCGGTTTGAAGGGCATTGTAGCCAGCGAAATTACTGGGCATATGAGACTTAATATCTGATGTTTCGGGGTGATGAGCGCAATCCAGTGCTACGCAGTGCTTTTTATGGTATTAAAGGTTCTGGATGGCACTGAAATTGTTATGGGCAGGCGTGGCGCTTACCATCAGGCGAACGACTCGCTCGTCTCATCAATCAGTAAAATAAAGAAAAAAAATAAAGAATTGTAAATAAGGTTTCCGTGAATAAGGGGTATCTCCTTATAGTTACGTATAATTCCAGTTGTAAAAGTTGGAGTTTGATTTTGACTCTTCTATTGAAGAGTTTTTTGAGTTTTAAGAGTTGCACACGTTTTAGAATAAAAAAGAAACTATTAAAGATTTCGAATGTTTGAGATGAGATCATGAGGGCCTCTGTGCGTGGAGAACTATACAGTTGATACTTTTATAGTTAAAAAAAGTGCTCAGTGTTGAGAAAACTAAAATTCATTGCCGAGACTGCATAAAGACAGAAGCCTTAATACAAAAAAAAAACTCTATTAAACAAAATAATCGATTAGGTTTTTGCCACGCGCGGTGATCTAAAATCGATCATAATAATCATCTACCGAATTGATTCGATCTTGTATGTTGAGGTAGTTTGCAAGTGTTACGACCGTGATTTTTGAACATTAAATGTGTTTTAAATTGTTGCAAATGGCTTTAAGGACAACAATTTTTACTCTTTTAGGTGAAGTTGATTAGTTAACCTACTAGAAAAAGAAGATAAAGTTTTTTACAATTTACTTTGATTGTTTCGTATTTCCCTGTACGTGTACATAGCGTTTGATAAATATTCCGATTGATCTTTGATGTCCCGTTTGGCATAACGAGTTTTGTAAAAATCCTTTTGAAAAAGATCCCATTTGGTAAGTTGACAAAGAAAGTCGAGCTTAAAATTAAATAATATACATCGCAATAAAAAAAAATATACTTTTATTTAACTAAGTGATGAGACAAGCCAGTCGTTTGCCTGATGGTAAGCGCCACGCCTGCCCATAAGAATTCCAGTGCCACCCATTTCATTGGAGTACCCTTTGCCATACTCAATGCTACTGCTAAGTTATTGATGTACATACGTACATTGTTCTAACAACAACCCACATAATATTCGGCGGAATTACACTACATATTTTCATTGCGTTTCGATTTGTTATTGTATTGTATTGTAGTGCAGGCTGTTTGTATTCCTCCATTACTGAACAAAATCGATTCACTTGATATCTAAAGGTTACCGTACAATGTTTCCGTTCTGCCTTCACGAAACAAAACAAACCGAAGTTTTACAACAGTTGAACGCCCTATACCTACCAATCTACCACACCACTGATTTACATGCAATTGACACTTTAATCCAATCGTTCCCTGTCCAATCCTGCGCTTAAAAAAGTTCCGAAAGAACTGCTCTCTCAAATACAACCTCTTTCAAGCAAATTTCTACCTTACATTTTCAAGTTTAAGGATGTTGATGAGTGTAGAAATAAGTTTGTAAGAAATGGCTGTCACAATTTTAAGTTCTTCAGCTTCCAGTCGAATTTCAATCTTATCCTGGACTAATTAGGGGTGAGGAAGGTGCAGTGTAGGTTTGTTAATAAGATGAGAGAAGGCAAGTCGAATCGGCCTTAGTGTCAGCACTTCATGGAGGAAATCACTAAATGAGTGTAAGGACACGATGTCGGTAAAGCTTTGTTGTTTAGAACACAGCTTTGGAACAGAGTTACACGCGATTTGTGAAAGAACGAGCTTTGTTCGACGCCTTTGATCGATTTCTGGCATTTGAAGGGATCGAAGCGTTGAATGATGTTATTGAACGATTTCTACGGTTTGTTTTTTGGAATTCCTGATATGGAGCTTACTATAAGTATTTTTAATTAAGGATGCAATGTTTTGCAGAGATTTCGTCTATAACTACTGCAATTCAAGTAATTGATTATTACTACTGTATTGAAAATTAATTAACAAATAAATTGACTTCACAAAAAATCTAATTGACTTACCTTATCAACTAGGCACATATAATACATTCTAGTCTACCTAAATGGAATTTATAATATAAAAATATCTTAGTTGTAGCCTTAGTATTCTGTTGTTGTAGCTCTACTCAACTATACTATATTTTTATATTCTCTACCGCGTCTAAAAGCTTTGTATCTCATGTCTAATATTAATTTATGTGACAAGCTATAGACTCTAGACATAAATTACTTAAATGATCTACATGGGCTGGAATGCCTAAAAATTCCAATAAGAATCCAACAACACCGTCACATCCGTGTCTGCTCACAAAGCCTACTAATTGCTAAGCGCGATCTCAGTGAAATTAATCAATCCGACGATCCTGCGCAGGAGTGTACCTGCCTAATATAAACGTTGTTCACTCGCCGCCTTTGATCTCGCCGCGCTCTCCAATTAGCGCGCCATGCCGCCGCCTTTGGCGTCAGCCGCCGCATAACCCATCTCTCTCTTTCGCGGACCTCTCGTTTTAGTCATACAGCCTCCATGGGTTCCTTCATTCATACTAACTCTAACGTAATCTGGTACCGCCTAAAGGCTTATGTCGCTGTCAACTATTCTTTGGTTCTCCAAAGAAACTTTTGCGTAATCTGCACCATTGATTGAGGGGTATTGTAACTGTTAGCGCATCTGTGGTAGTGCTCGAAGGCTTTAGTAACTTTTGAGGAATCTGCGGCGTAGCTTGAAGGCTTTAGTGGCGTAATGTTGGTAGATTAAAAGCTCTAATTATAACTCGGTAGATTAGGTATGGAGGTAGTCATTTGCCTCGTTTCTGTGTGGCCAGTAGCCGAAATAATTATAAGCAAAGTATGGGCTATGCTCTTAAATTCCGGTGGCTATTATATACCTTACCTTCCAATATGTAAGGAATTCAAAATAATAAGGCTCTAGCTAAATTATAATCCCTTAATATTATCACTTTGAACACTGCAAATAGAAGTTTTTATTGCTTTATGTAAGTGTTTCTGTTTTTCAGGATTTAAACTTTGTATGATTACTATGATTAGACAATCATTTTCAATTTATTAACTACCAGTTGTGTAATTCTGACCAAGGCTTTTTTATGCAACTAAGCAATGAGACGAGCATGTCGTTCACCTGGTTGTAAGCGCCACGCTTAGCTATAACAATGGAAGTTCCATCCAGAACTTTTAACACAAACAAAGTACTGCGTAGCACTGCATGCATTGCATTACCGCAAGACCAGAAAAAATGCCCTAATTTTGCTGGCTACAATGCCCTTCAAACCGGAACACAGTAATGCTTGCATTGCTTCGCGGCAGAATAACAGGCAAAGCAGCAATACCAACCCAGACAGCCTCTCGAGACCTACCACCACCTAGTAAAGAGACCACTAGTAGTGTTGTGACTAAGATTTATTACTAATATGGGTTCAAAGTAAGAAAGAAAGAAAGACCATTTATTCGGCACACACGCACGACAAACAAAAAGTAAAAAATAAAACTTAAATAATAAACATATGTGCCGAATGGTGCACACTCAGCATAAAATGCCGAGAGTTTTACACAACTCGGCGCTGATTTTCAGCTGACACCCGTTTTGCTATAGGAACAGTGAAAAATTGACTGTACTTATCCATAAAATAGGTATCTCACATCTTGGCCATCCAATTTCATGAATGGGATACGTTTGGGCCTTTCTTCTTGTTTCATTCAACTGTTACGAATCACAAACGTGTTGCATTAGTAACGGCTAGACTAATATGTTAGCCGAATCAGGAAAAAAAACTTGGCTTATCAAACGACCGCAATGGAGTGGAACTACAGAATACTAAGGGACAGAAGCATCACTCCGCAAAGAAATTTAAACAAATAGCGACTTTTGCTATGACGCAATAAAATTCAATTCAGCTCGCGTAGCGCTGCATACCTACCAGTCATATTAACTTACAGAGCGCCTCTCTTTCTACCACATAGCTCTTATCTCTTCTGACGCGGCACGTGTAACGACGCGCGACCCGCCGTCGGTGTCCGGCTATGTACTTGTAGCTTCGTACCTACAGTGCGGAGTGCACTAGGCCTGGTTGGACTCCGTTTCCTGACATTACCTGAGAAGCTTGAAATTGGTATTTATGTTTTTTGAAGCAAGCATACTGTATTGTAATATCTATGCCAACGTAGAAAGATACCTAGATATCTTTATTGCACTGAAATATGAATCACACTACATACTTTTATTGTTAGTTTGTATTATAAGTTTGACGCATGTCTATTTGTGTGTATGTCTGTCTGTGGCTTTGTAGCTCCCAAACGGCTGAACTGAATTCAATGCGGTTTTTTTCTTTGATTTTCTAGTTTAATCGAGGTGATTTTTAGCTGTATTTAATGAAAATCTGTCCAGGTGTGTAAGTAGTGAGCTATTAACTATTTATCATGTTATTATTTAAATGTTTAATGTATACTTTTTTTATGATGACAGTATTTTCTCTAAGCATCTCTTCAGACAATGTACTCCAACATCTGGTGACCAGTCAACTATTTGTAATAATTAACCTTATAAAATGTTCGAGCATAGGTGCTCGGTGACGACAGAAACACAGGAAGACAGGAAGACGCAAGTTCTAGCACTGCTCGACCAGAAAATATTTTCTGTACCTATTCTGAATAAAAAAAGTTTTTGTTTTTTAATTTGGGTACATTGCTTATTAAAAGAATATTCATCAGAAAAGCGAACTCAGTACTTATGCTACCGACGGCAAAATTATGAAAATATTTATAAAAACAAAAATTTTATGTAAATAATTGAATCACTCTACATTAATTATGAACTCTTCTTACTATACTTCAAAGGAAAAACCGGTCACGCGTTGATGTCTTTTCAATTAGGCAAAATAAAAAAATGCTTATTTGGGAATCAGCGCACTTCTTGTCAATATTTAGGCCTAATTTTAGCTACGCCTGGGAACTTTAGGGCAATGACCCATTTAAATACTTCATTTGCATTTTAAGACTAATTTGTAATCATTACAACAACGAAATTTGCCATCACCGACTCAATTTGTCTCATATTAACGCTAAAACGGTGGCAAAACGGCGGAAAAATTATATAAAAAATACGGAATAAACCTTATGAGCAAATTGACATTGACGAATAAATTGTAGAGAAGCGGTGCTAAAATATAGGAAATTATCGTTCAACGATCGAAAAATGTTAACTAAAAGCCAATGAGCGCTCAAAACAAATTCCAGCGAGAACGCCACCAGTTTGGGGTGGCCGCGGCCTTCAATAAATCTTTATGACTGTATCACTTTTATTTTGCATAAATAAAACTAAATTATAACTGCCCTTTGCTTCGCCCGGTAGCCGACGGATAATATTGTAACCAATATCAAAAATGAATTAAAGAAAAAAAGTGAGAGAGAAAAAAGGATGATTATCAAAGACGCGCCGCGGTCACGTTTGTGCCTACTGGCTGGTTCTGACAAGAACAGCGGGTGTTGGCGGGAAGAAATTAAAAACGTAGTAACAATTCGGAAATGGAATGGGTTTGTATTTCTTTTTCCACTTAACATAATTCAAGATCTAACAATTTGGAAATGCAACCGGTTTTAACTTTTTAATTATGTTTTTGGCAGAAGATTTCAATTCAATGGGAGAACTAATTCGCTAATCGTGATTTAGTGCGCCGCAATGGAGGGAGGATGGATTTGGTGTTAATCTTTATTGATTGCACTTTCTTTTAGTAATCTAATCGATTGATATTTTACTTATAACTCTGGTTTTACCAGTCATAAAAGCTGATAATACCAAAACTTGGCAATAATTAGTAGAAAACAGAAGATTTAAAGCATTACCCATGAGCAGTTTAACATATTCTTAAAATATCAAAGCATTCGTTAGCAAGCTGTAATCTATCATAAGTTAAAATGTTCTAGTTTATCCACAGTAAAACTTACTTTTTCATCTCCCTTGTCAGTCAATGGGTAAAAATCATTCATTTGCAACAGATTTTACCATTATAATGTAACTACTCAATCAATCAATCAAAATCTCTGTTCAGTTTTGGCATCACAGACGCACTTATAACCGTAACAAGTAGTGTTTATTCAACTACTTGTACATAATTATATTTTATACATACTAATAAATGTTATTCATCATTACCTCATCATGCACATTGAATATTTAAATAATTTGTAATGTTAAATTGTATTACTTATTTAGTTAATTTGGATTTATTGTTAATATTTTATATTATTATAGATGCATTATTATTAATAACATATTATAATTATTTTATCATTATGTCGCTCATTAATTATCATAGATTTTCCGTAGTAGTCGCCTCTTTGGCGTAGGCCTCTGTACACCTACCTACTGTACCTCGCTTTAATTAAACAAAACCAAAATGCGCCGGTTTAAAAACTGCACGGAAAACAGTAATTCAAACGGAAGTGTAACAAGTTGGTGGTCTTATCGCTTGAAGCGATCTCTTCCAGACAACCGTGTAGAGAGAGGAATAATGTAAAAATTCATGGACGTTTCAATATACTTGTAGTTTAGTTTCTATGGATTTCAATTCTTATCAACTGTTCACCACTCCGCTTCTTTAGAGCTATTGCGGTGAGCGCTCATTGTCGGTGCCAGACTTCGATCGAACGGGCGCTGTTCCACTGGTCGTTATTCTCAAGCCATCGATCCACCCAAATGAATGTCTGTCGAAGTACTATCTCTCAACGTACTTTTGTTCAAAACGTAGCCACATGGCCAATACATTTAGTTCACGACCTGTAAGACTGGAAGATAATGCTAAATAGCATTACGTAATTCCTTGTATTATTTTTAACCGAATTCAAAAAAGGAGAAGGTTCTCTGTTCGATTGTATTTTTATGTTTGTTACCTCACAACTCCGTCATTTATGAACCGATTTGCGTTGGGTTCAGTATAGCTGCGAAATGGTCCCATATAAATTTCCTCGATACCTCGGACTTCGAAGATCTACACTGAAGTCGGTTTTTTTTGTAAAAATTAATTATTGTGCACTATTAAATAAATAAATGTCGACATTCGGTACAAAATGGTACCACTCATGTTGACAACACGTTTACTACTTTTTTTTAATTTTGAACTATGTATGTATGTCTTTGTTTTCTCTATTTCTTGATTTATCTGTTTTATTTATCAAAGTATCATAATATTATTAGTAACTTTTTAAAGGTATTTTTCGTGCAAATTTGTTTTTTTTTCGACTAGTTTTTCTCGCGACTTTGTCCCTTGGACAACGGAAAGAGTCTAAACTTCCAAAGCAAGACACAACACCTGTGTTGTCAGTCGACACGTTCGGTGAACCATTGGAGAAGCGCGCTCCCTTTGTAAAACACCGCGGCTATTAACGTAGCATTAAGCTGACGCTCGCCTCGAGACGTTCTGGCTCCCACTTTCCATTTTACAACTGTCAGGCCGACGCGACGGGAACTGGGGCTTCCGACGCGGGAATCGAACCTGCAGCCAGGAAGTCTTTTACTCACTGAACATTAAATTAGAGAGTCACATAATCGGATGGATTAGATGTTTTTAGATATGTTTCCTACATCAATGTTATTAAGATGCTAAATATTAATGACTAAGTAGGTAAGTAGCATAAACAAAAGACACTTAAATAATACCACAGAATACTAAGGGACAGAAGCCTCACTCCGCAAAGAAATTTAAACAAATAGCGTATCCTTGCTAAGACGCAATAAAAATCAATTCAGCTCGCGTAGCGCTGCCTACCTACCAGTCATATTAACCTACAGAGCGCCTCTCTTTCTATCGCATAGCTCTTATCTCTTCTGACGCGGCACGTGTAACGACGCGCAACCCGCCGTCGGTGTCCGGCTATGTACTTGTAGCTTCGTACCTATAGTGCGGAGTGCGCTAGGCCTGGTAGTACCTAATAAAGTCACCGCGAAATACCTACAAAATTATACAATCACTATAAAACAGCCTCTATGGTATAGTGGTTGGGCAGGTTGTCTCAAATCTCAAATACCTACCACTGAGGTTGCGGGTCCGATTCCCGCGACGGGACAAATGTTTTTGCACTGAAAAAAATTGCAAGCATTTGTTTCGTGTCTGGGTGTTGTGGGACCATGGTCCTCATAGTTCCTGGTGCCCTGGTTACAGGGAATCATATTTGGGGGTTAGGATCTATGTACATTATGTGATCGTTGGGAGTTATTTATTTATTATTTTATTAAAAGCGAATCGTATAAAAAGTGCCAAAACTTACCAATCAATAATATTGACAGCGTCACAAATCGCGGACATTAATTTAATGAAATTAACATACTTAATATTCGAAAGATAACGCTTTAGCATTACCCCTTCAAAGGGCCCGCCATCTTATTAAGTATACGTTTAATACCGCTATTTACGGCTCTCTGGACATTTTATGAGCAGCCACCGAGCTACTTTATAAACTGCACCAAATAGATGGCTCGAATAATCAAAAAGGTTTCGTTAACTCACACGCAACCTACTACGCATTAAAAAAAAAACTTTATTTGATTTTTTCTACTTCCATAGACTTTAAAACAAAACAACTGCAAGAATATGTTTCCTTGTCACAGGCCATTTGTAACCAGTTTTAAAATAAAAAAGTCAATCTTTTCGAGTTAAAAATTGTGTAACAATCACAATTAGATCCTAAACCGTATTCACAGATAATCAGAGCAGAAAAACATGGTCAAAAAATCAAGTAGGTATTTCCTAACATTCGACCACATACATCACACACATCCACACACATCCACACACCCTCACATCCCACATCCATCTTCACATACATCTACATACATCACATACATCTTCGACCGCATCGTCACTTAACAACAGTTGAGATAGCGGTCAAACGCAAGCCTATAAATAAATAAATAAAAAAATCAAACATCATCTTGTGATCGTTGGGCGTTATTTATTTATTTTATTTTTAAGTATTTCTCGTAAGGAAGGAAAAAAATTGCAAGAACATTTTTTCTTGTCACTGGCCGTAACAAGTTTTAATATAATACAAGTCGATCCTAAACCGTATTTCAAATAATCAGAACAGAAGACAATATTAAAAAATCAAGTATTTCTCATATGTAAAGAAACTGAACCTATTTATGCTCCAGTAGTCCATCTAAAGCTAAATGAGAATCGCAAAATACTAAGTTAATAACTGGCTATAAATATGTGCTATATCGTAGAGGCCATAACTTTTAATAACATTAGAAAATTCATATCGTAAACTTGTGCCTTTATTGGTTTTTATAATTTGTTCTAATCGATCAGTTGCACGACGCCATTGATGTTTTCGTTTAGGATGGCGATACACTGAGCGAAGTAAGTTCATTTGAATCGAGAGGAATCGAGAGGAATTGAGTCTATGAATAGAAGTATAATAGATTAGATAGTTATGACATTATCGGGTGTTGAAATATTTATACGTTCTATTCAATTCAATTACGACATTGTTTCGAGTTACAAAAGTATATAGATAAATGATTATTTAACTGATGATGTTTGCGTTTAGGATGGTGATACACTGAGCGACGTTAGTTAATTTGAATCGAGAGGAATCGAGTCTATGAATCGAAGACATTAGATAGTTATGACATCGCTGGGTTCTGTAACATTTATACGTTCAATTCAATTCAATTAGGTACGAGATAATACGAGAAATACGAGAATATAAGAAAGTGGAATAAATGTTTATTTTACAGAACTCTATAGTTCAGTCAAACAGTACTCTACTCTAGAGTACTGAGTTGAGTACTATTTGAGTAATACTCTAGAGTGGTATAATTGGCCTATCCCAATCGTACCACTCTAAAGTTTGCAGACAAGAGAGATTCTGTGTGCTCACACCTTTACCACAAATCATAAAACGCAAAATAATGGCTATGGAATAATTGTACAAAAAATATTATTATTCAAACTAAAAAATAATATATGAATCTTGTTTTGCGCCAATTTATGAGCATTATGCTATAAAGTTCTTATAATGGAGTTAGGTATAATGCTTATTAAGAAACATAATTAGTTGAATATTTATTGGTATCAGTTATTATTTAGAGTGAAACGGCGCTGAGTAGATTCAAGATTATAACGGCTTTTTGTTAAAGAGTCTGTCTCACATTATATCGTTGTTGTTATTGCAATACATCGTCAGCCTCTGTGGTGGTAGTGGTTGGGTAGGTTGGCTCAAATCTCGTACACCACCAATACACTACCGCGGTTGCAGGTTCGATTCCCGAGGCGTATGTATTTGTTTCGTATTTGTCTCGTAGTTCCTGGTCCCAGTTCCGGGACCTGAAGGAAATACATACAAACAAAATTCACAAAAACCACTCAGTAGTTTTTGCATGACTGAGTAACAAACATTTATATTATTATATTTGTAATTTATATACCTATATTAAAAATAAATAAATAAATAACGCCCAACGATCACATACATAGATCCTGACCCCTAACTAGGATTCCCTGTATCTAGGGAACAAGGAACTTTCCTCAGTTCCTGGTCCTACAACACCCAGACACGAAACAAATGATTGCGCTTTTTTTTTCCTGTGTACAAACATTTATGCCGTCGCGGGAATCGAACCCGCAACCTCAGTAGTGTATGAGATTTGAGCCAACCCGGCAAACCACTACACCACAGAGGCTGTCAAATATTATATTTTTATTCATCATCATCATCAGCTCATCACGTTCCCACTGCTGGGACACGGGCCTTTTCTCACAGAGAGAGTATGGGCCATAATCCACCACGCTGGCCCAGTGCGGGTTGACAATATTAATATTACTTTCTTTTTTTTTAAAGGGCGAATGTCTTTATTACTGAAAACAAACTACACTCTACTTACTAAAACTAAACTAACTACATATACCTAAGAAGAAGCAATTGGACAACCCATAGACCATTAAAGGCCTATAGGTAGCTCAAATGCTCCAACCCACTACCAGTTGGCAGCGTACCCAAGATGCTGGCAGTATTGCCCCGTTGGATTGCAATACTGATACGTTGAGCCAAATAAGTCCCAGCATTTTGGTCACGCGTCGCATCGATCAGGCGCTCTGACAGACTTTTGAAAATACGATGAGCTCCCGGTCACCACGGACCCAAAGTCTCCACACCAAACGGCTCAAATATGTAACCGCTTTATATTACTAGTATTATAATATTATAGAACTTGGATCACTTTTACAGTTAATAAATCTAGATTAACGTAATTCATTTTAAATTAAATGCCACCCACATGCTCTCCGACGTTATTTTTTACTATTACAACTACAATAATTATGTAGTTTTTTATGGCCACGACTTCCGTTTCACCAAATTAGTGAATTAACATAAATTATTGTCTATTTACATTCATAATTATTATAATATCGCCTGTCGAGTGAACGAACCTTAAATATATAAGAAAAGGGATAGGTACGTAGTTCTTTTCTTTAATGTCTCTTTTCTATCTACAGAGGCTGATGTTGTACTGTTCAATAATTCATTATATCAAATTAATTATTGGTATGTATTTAATACGCGTAGAGTTTGTCTTAACAAAGATGTCTAAATGTGTGGGCTAAGACGGGTTGTTCCTGATGTCCCCCACTTTTCGGCCTCAGTGGGGGAAAACTGGAAGAATTTTACTTTGGTAAAACTAGCAGTAGAGATAGCAAAAGCAAGTGCAAAATTAATTATGTAAAGTCATCGCTACGCATACGTTTACACCATATATATGGCAACATACATAATGTTGGCGGGGCGTACCTTCATGAGTTGATATGTCTATAGCATTTTCAATATCAATTTTAAAGATGTTTATGCCCAACGATGAAGTTCCATGAAATGCGTTATTATTTAAAAAAAATAAAAGTTCATCACGACAATCGATGGTTAAAAGACAATGCAATGCAATACTTTTGATTTCTGGCACAATGCAATGGCGTGGTGCCAGAGATCAAAAGGGCCGCTTGTAATGAGGCCTGCGCCCGCGCATATTTAAAACGCATTAGGTATCCGATGATTGTGGCTAGTTTAAAACGATAAGTTTGATGCCCGCGGGCCCTTTAATAAGCCGGTCCAGGAATTTAATGTCATATTAGGCCTAAAGTCGCTTTTTAGTGGACTAAAGTTATTAAATTAACTAACTTAAACTAAAAATATCAAAAATATGGTGTCGCATGAATGTTCTGCATCGTCGATTAGATTTTCGCATCCATTAATCGCATTTTGGAGAGGTCATGCATCGTTCTTGAGTTTATGAAAAATCCAAAATATTCAGAGACTTTTGATGCTGATTGTACCTAATGTAGGTCATATAAAAAAAATACCTATTTAGCTTCAAAAATTGTCTATTTGGCTAAGAAGTCCTTTATTTCTTTTATTTATTATTACTGGGCATATGAGACTTAATATCTGATGTATCAGGGTGATGAGCGCCATGCAATGCTGGTTGGCACTGCAAGTTCTGGGTGGCACTGCAATTGTTATTCTCAGGCGTGGCACTTACCATCAGGCGAATGACTTGCACGTCTCATTACTCAGTTCCATAAAAACAATAAGAATTCAAATATTGCTTTCTTTATAAAGAATAATAATTGGACGTTATTTATTACATTAATTATTATTTAGAAAGCTGTGACCACGGTTCCGCTAGTTTCTGAGAAATTAACAACGACCTAACAAATAAATAAATGACTTAAAACGGCTGGTTTTGTGTCTACGAATTGGCAAATAATTGTAGTTTCGTTGAACCTAAACTCGGACTTATGCAACTGCTTTCACTGGGTCAAACCGGCTATAACCGGAACAATCATAAAACAAAGCCGGGTAAATCTAGGAAGTGTGTTTATTTTTTGCAGCATAAGTACATTCGTTTATTAAGATTGTTTGTTAGTATCGTTTCTCTTTTTTTAAATACACCTGCTGTTTTTGTTCAATAAACTTTTGAAAAATATATTTTTTTGTACAGAAAACTTCGTTCAGCATATAATTCATTTTATAACAAAAAAAGACGTGTGGCACTCGGAGACTGCCGCGGTAAAGCTATTGCATAGCATTCGGAGTGGGGATTGTTAGGTTATTTTCGTTACGGAATTTCTGGATTCGGTCTCCACGCTCAAGGCCCGCGATAGAAGCTATGCAATAGCTTAAAAAACCGACTTCAATTCTAATATATCTTCGAAGTCCAAGGTCGAATATCGAGAAAATTTATATGGGACCACCTGGTCCTATACTGAATAATTATCCAAATCGGTTTATAAATGATGGAGTTCTGAGGCAACAAACAAAAAATAATTGAAATACAATCGAATTGAGAACCTCCTCCTTTTTAGAAACGGTTAAAAATATTTCACCTTGATCTATTGCACTCATAGAGATCTATCTGTGATGGCACTAATAGTGTCGATAAGTTAGAATCATATTTATATCTCTTCGGTATATAGATGATAGGAATATTTAGTTTTCTTTGCTCCTGGTAAAAGATATCCATAGGCGACGGTGACCGCTTTCCATGCCACACACATTCAAGTTTTCATCCAATCTGCATATATTATATAATTACTAGCTGACCCGGCAAACGTTGTTTTGCCATATAAATTAAAAAAAAATGTTAAGGGTGAACAACCCTTATCACTTAGGGACAGGAAAAATAGATAGTAGCCGATTCTCAGACCTACTGGATATGCATATAAAATTTGGTAAAAATCAGTAAAGCCGTTTCGGAGGAGTAAGGTAACTAACATTGTGACACGAGAATTTTATATATAAGAGAAGAAGAAGAAGATTTATGTAGGTTTATAATATAATGTGTAATAATGTGGACCTAGTATATGTATGTTTATGTAGGCATTCAGCATGTTGCTGTTGTTTTGTACCTATTATTTAAGTTTATTTTATTATCATTGTTTATGTTTATATTATTATTGTAGACCTTACATCCCCGTCTTTAACATATTGATAATTCCTCTCCATCCAAAGGTTGCCTGGATGAACAAAAACACCACCCAGAACTTTGTTTTGCAAAATCCTGCGCGGCGCTGCACTGCGCTCGTCACCCTGAGACAATTAGCTGTTGAGTCTCATAATGCCCAGTAATTTCACTGGCTACAATGACCTTCAAACCGGAACACAGTAATGCTGCACTACTGCTTGGCGGCTGAATAAATGGCAAAGCGGTGATACCCACCCAGACGGCCTCTCGCATACGAGAAATCTACCACCTTTTACCACGTCTTTGTTTTTATGTAATGTCTGTAATTTAATGTTTGCAATAAAGCGTTCATCTATCTATCTATCTATCTGCATGAGACGAGGCTTGATGCATTTTTAGTTCGTGCAAATCAATGCAAATGCTCGAAAAATATCGTCATGCTTGACTTCTTTATTTATTTATTTTTTTATTTATTCAGGTGTCCGTAACACTTACAGCACTACAACCAAAGCGTGTAGCGGGCCAATTACATGTTGGAATACAAATAATAATAAAAATAATAATAATGTCAATTAATAATAAATGATTACAATTTTGGCATATCAACGTTCACGTTTATGCAGTCAAGTTCATGGAAAGTCTTCAAGTCTTAAGGTAATTGGATGGATGATCTTAAACGTGTGTGGCTGCCATCTTCTCGTCAAAAATAGTGCAAGAATGACATTTACTAGTCCCATTAGTTGACTCGAGTGTATTCTCCATTGTTTCGCAATACACCGCGTCGTTTAGTGAGGCGATCGTCTTGTTATTGTGTTTGTGCGTGTCAAAAATCGGACAACTTGAGATATGACTAAGAAGGTAGGTACATTAGCGAGCTACGTTACGTTCTTATTGCAAGAACTGAGCTGAGAAATAAAAAGAAAGCATGGGCCACATTCTCCTCACTGCGTTACTTAACTAAACTTACATTTTAAAATTTTACCTTGAATTTAAATTTTAAAATTTGAATTGGAATTCAATAGATTATGCCCAATTAATTAATATTAGGTAGATATTTTAGCAGATATGTACCTATTAGCTAGGTAGTTGTTACGCCATAAAACTGTTAGGTACGTATTATATTTTGTATTGGTACCCATAATTACTGAAAAGTTGATAAAAACTATAAATTAAAAGTTAAGACAGAGAAGACAACATCCTCACTCCTCTTGAACGAGACAAAGTACCGTATCTGTCAGTAACTAAAACAAGACAACTAGTCACTGCACCAGCCGTCCAATTTCCCCGACTGCAAGTGGCACTGCCAATTATATCGTTAGCTGACTTTAATGAAGCTGCCTGGAGGCCTCTGATCATGGAGAGAGTCAACTAGACTTCAAAGAACCATGTCGTTATAATTTATCTCAACATTGCTGAACAATTGAAGTGAATATCAGATTTTCTTACAGTGGTAAGGTGCTAAGAAGGTTACATTTTTGCAGCCAGCGGTACTAGATCACTTAAAGACATACTTAACTGATGCACTCCAGCTAGCTTCTATTATAACGTATTTAAGTTGGTTATAACGGTGACAGGAACCTGTTACTCTGGTATTTTAGAGTGTTAGTAGTAACTGGACACTTGGACAGTAATAACATCAGTGGAAGTTTAGAATTTTCAAAGAACTCGTGGGATTGTTTCGGAGAAAATAACAGCTTTTGTTGCTCGTTAAGAAAGGATATTTTTTTGCCTTTTTGCATATTTTTATATCAAAACAAGCCCTCATTAGCTCTTAAATATGAGTGCTGTTGCATAATACATATTCCCATGGAAATCATTATAAAAACTGGCCAAGTGCGACTTGGCACATTGCAAATTCAGGGTTCCATAAAGTTATTCTAATTTGTAGTACGGCACTAGTTGCTAATTAGGTCAATAAATAGGTGCTTCAACCTCAAAATAAATCCACGCTGAACATTTTTGACTTTGACCTCTAGGAATTAGTAGATACCAGACGGACAGACATATGAACCGACAGGTGAACGGGCAAATATTCAGCCACCTGGACCCTTTGTCTACGGGACCCTAATAATCATAATACATAATGCGTTAAAATTGTATAAATTGTATGTAAAAAGTTTCTAAACATGTAAAGTGGTAATAAATAGACTCAATTACATGTAGGTGATTACTCAGACGCAATTTTAATGTCTTTTAATTATGGTTTTTAATTTCCATTGCAAAGAAGTCATGTTAAAAAGTCACGCATTAGCATAATGCACTTTTAAATAATTGCTTGTACATTGTAGCTAACTTCGCTGGTACAGTCAGCGACATAAGTAGCTGAACTTTAACAAATCAAATTCAAATCAAATCAACCAGTTATTGACATAAAGTATTGTACAAGGTAAATATTGAACCCATAGGCTCCCGAACTAGTCGAAACTGTGTTTCAGGAGCCAGTGGCTTCTTATTACAATCTTTCAATCGTCAATAAAGCTGAAAATAAACAAATTACATGCAATTTTTTGCAATTTCCCTATTTGCACAGGATATTAACAGACTTTTTAAAAGCAACATACAGTGAAATTAGACGAATACAAGGTGTAGTCAATCAAAAATTCACAAATGTTCAGCTACTTTTGTCGCTGACTGTACATTTGTAAATGTTACAATACAATACAATTACTTTGTCTTACATGTGCTATAATATACCGCTGATTGAAGACAAATAAATAATTTAGAAAATTACGCCAAACATCATATATAAACGAAAATGTATGTTTGGCGTAATGCTCGCGCTTGCAATAATTGATACTTATTACATTTTCACTGTATTTATTTTTAGTCTTAAGTATTTTCAAAATTAATGTGGCTTGTTAGTAACAAGTGCGACTTTCGATTTCTTTTATGTAACTGAATAACGAGACGAGCTGGTCGTTTGCCTGAACGTAAGCAATAAGCCAGCCGATAACAATAACAGCACCACTCAGAACTGTGTTTTGCAAAATCCTGCGCGGCGCTGCACTGCGCTCGTCACCCTGAGACAATTTGCTGTTGAGTCTCATAATGCCCAGTAATTTCGCTGGCTACAATGTCCTTCAAACTAGCGCACTCCGCACTGTAGGTACGAAGCTACAAGTACATAGCCGGACACCGACGGCGGGTCGCGCGTCGTTACACGTGCCGCGTCAGAAGAGAGCTATGCGATAGAAATAGAGGCGCTCTGTAGGTTAATATGACTGGTAGGTATGCAACGCGAGCTGAATTGAATTTTATTACGTCATAGCAAGAGTCGCTATTTGTTTAAATTTCTTTGCGGAGTGATGATTCTGCCCCTTAGTTTTAATTATGTGCCGGAACACAGAATTCCATTGATTAATTGGATGGGCATATCCACCGGAATTTAAAACTGAGTCAATGACATTGAGCTAGTCCATGACTTATTTAATAAGACTTTCTATAAATATACTTTATACAAGATTTTTTAATGTACTAACCGTTTATAAAATCCCTTCGTGACAAATTCGTGACAAAAATTTTGTATCAATTAAAATTATAAAGTTAGATTAAACTAAGTGCAATCATAAATTATTGACTTTAAAATATCTTGACAAAATCTAATTCAGGTTTTTGTAAGAATCTTGTCAGTGAATTAAATAAGGATTAATGAAATTAAATACTTATTATCATCGAGGATTAAATATATCATTCTATTGATTCTCAACGAGTAGGTAGGTAAGTATTTTTAGTTGTTCGATTACCTGCCGGCCAGTAAATATTAAACAAGAAAAAAGATATAAGCTTATTATCCAATTACGCACTATTTGCCGTGTTATTAACATCAGTAATTTTGTCCGCGTGGCGATTCTCTTTTTTTCTCGTTTACTGGGCTCGCCGATCGGTCGTTACTAGTCGTTACGAATATTGGCAGATTATGGTATACTGCCTGCAACACGTGTTACCGCGCTTATAAATTACCCTAAAATTTTGGGAAAAAAAATGTTATGAAATGTCCCTTAAGTGTATAATAGTATTTCGGAAGTTGGGGTAATGTCAGTTAATAAGGAGAAAATTGATATTAATTGTTTAATGAAATTTAAGAGGCCAATAATAAATTGGAAGTATTTTTAAGTATGATACTTAATAGGTATTATTAGATGGTGGGAAAGAGCTTTTTTAACCGACTCGAAAAAAGGAGGAGGTTCTCAATTCGATTGTTTTTTTTTAGTATGTTTGTTACCTCAGAACTGTCAGTTATAAACTGTAGTTTTAATACTTTCGCGAATTGTATTCATTTTTTATAATATCGAAACGTCGAGGTTAGTCAAAATGTAATGATGATTTTTAAAATTGATTAAAATTGTGCCCTTTGAGACGCGATATATTTATAAACTGATTTGGAAAACTCTTTGCGTTGGGTTTAGTATAGCTTCAAGGTGGTCTCATATCAATTTCATCGATATTCGACCTTGGACTTCGAAGATACATCAGAATTGAATTTCGTTTTATTTTTTGTTATGAAATGTATTATTACCTATATTTACCCGTAGCGATGAGTAATAACGAAGTAAGGTAAGTGAATACTATAGAGTATCTGATTTAATCTGATAAAGCTATAACAAAACTAATTTGTCCGAACAACGCGAAATCGTTCCGTTGCCGAAAGGCTAACAACGCGGAGAAGTACTCACTCCTCACCTATGACTTCGATGCTTGGTGCAAGTCATAGGGTGGGAGAGATATTAGATTATCTCTAAAAAACGTACTATTAGAAGCAGTGGAGTTGTAATTTTATTACGGGAGTGACATTGTCAATAATGACAAAACTCCGTTAAAAATAAAGTTGAAAAAAAATTATATATATATATATATATATATATATATATATGAAACCTTTAATATTTTTTGATGTCCTTAACGTAGACGAATAGGTACATCGTCCGCCTAAGTCGACATACAGGTTCTGGACTTAAATATTGTTATAATATTACATAATAAAATAATTGTTAGTAGAGCTGAAATAACTATATTTCTTTTGACAAATCTCCATACATCATCACACCGTTGCTAAGGTTACATCAGATATAGGTTTGTAAGATTTAGAGGTTTTACTGCAAATATAAGTATATTATGCTTAACAAATATTTAGTCTTGTATTTTTCTAGCTACAGTTTTACAGAACAGCACAGTGTGCACTCAACCTGCTTAAAAAAATACGGCGTAGGATGAAGGCTAGTCTGTCTACCTTGTACCACGCACCAGAGAGGAGTTAGTTTCGAACTTTTCGTTCGTTACTTGCGCCAGCTTGTAGGGTTAAGGTATATCATGTTCAATCTCATTACTGCAGGCAACAGTGCCTCTAATTGACCTGTGCAATATCTTGCGCAAACTTGTAGCAGTCATCATTAGAAAACATCACTAATGTGGGAAATAATCTACTTTGTTGAAATAAGTACAGATATTCATTTGAGATGACTTAGTCATAAAGTTTATATGTAGATATATGTACTTAGTATAGTAGCGAGGCCATCTGGGTAGGTGTAGGTACCACCGCTTTGCCAGTTATTCTGCCGGTAAGCAGTAGTGCGCAAGCATTACTGTGTTCAGGTTAAGGGCGTTGTAGCCAGCAAAATGACGATGTAAGTACGTAAGACTACGTAGTACTATTTATTTTTCTGTGGTGAGATCTAATAACTGATGTCTCGGGGTGATGAGCGCAATGCAATGCAGTACTTTGCACGGTATTCTAAATTCTGGATGGCACTGCAATCTTTATTGGCAAGCGTGGCGCTTACCATCAGGCGAACGCCATGCTTAGCCTCATTGCTTAGTTGCACAATAAAACATGTTTAGAGTTTTTGAAGAAAATGTTTTTCCATTATCCCTTTACACTCAAATTAGTCCAATCATCATTTTCCGCGCTCTCTATTCCATATTCAAATTATTAGAATCCACATTTCCCGCCGCGCTTGCCCCCACACATGAGAAAAGGTCAGGTTACCAATTTGCTGGGAAGATGTTCTCCGTCATTAAATCTTGAAATAAACTCATACGTTCCTTATTTGAATTTAGGTATGTAACTGTTAGTAATGATTTGTTATTTTGTTTAGATAGGATAACGATTTCATGTTCTGATAAAAAACATAAGGGTCACATGTTTTTCTTCTCGTTTTTGATGAAGCTTAGCAATAAGCAAGACATTCTGCCAAATTGACAAAAACATTATTAACTTTATTTTTTTCTAATGTCACATAGTGCTTTTAACGAAAATAAATACTTTGTTTTGTTATTGATTAACATTTGAAATATAGAAACCGTTTCTAGAACTTATATGCCTAACGGCATTACCCTGATCCCTTCGAAGTTAGGGCGGCCTTTTAGTACGTAGTAGGTACTATTAGGTATTCTGTGTTTTGAGTGTAGGACGCTACTTGCACTATGGTACTGTCATATTTTTTAGCAATAAAGGCATTCGTCCGCTTAAAATGTGTTTACCATATTGAAGACATATATTACGCAATTTTACAACTGTCACTATGTGAGGTCGTCCTTTGCCTCGCCAAAGTAAACATCGTTTGGGCAACCTATTGTGTGCACATTCTACAAAGTCTACCGTTTGGTAATGCTCCTTCCGGCAGTATTTTTTGCGTGTTGGTCAATATTTATTTATTGTTTTGTTAAGTTGGCTCTTGCATTTAGGACATAATGTAAATTAGTTTTATTGACATGACAAGAACACAATGTATTTTTAGGTTTGTTTAAATTTTAATTTTGAGAATATTTCGAATAAAGACTTGAATTTTTATAATTTTTTACTTCTTAAATTACTTTACCTAGTTAGTTATTTCGTAAGCTGTGTGGCGTGAAAATCAATAACAATTATCTTTTTTTCTTTTTTTTACCATTTATAAGCTTGCGTTTGACCACTATCTCACCTGATGGTAAGCGATGATGTGGTCTTAAATGTAACACGCTTACCTAGAAGATACCTGTGCGCTCTCGATTTGAAGACTCCCAGGTTGTAGTTGTCAGGAAACACAGACTCCTCTAACTGCTTCTTCTTTCAAAGATATTGATTAGGAAAGTGCATATATATACAGCACTAGATATCATTAATTTAGTTCAGTAATATCAAAGAAAACTAACTATTACTGTAATATTCACTAGCTTTATAACAAAAAAGCTGATAAAATTACTTCGACTCAGCGAGTGAAGTACAGTTCCTCGCAGCTTTGCAATTCTGGACGCCACAAGACAGGTACCTACTACTTCTAAGGGCAAGTGGCTACTAACAACATGCGACCATAAATATTTCTTATGTTTATTCTTACCATTCTCTAAATCATATAATAATAATTTAATAAACACATTAAAACATTTACAGCCATCCCATAATCCACAATCCCAAGTTCCTGCAAGAGCTTTCCCTCTCCAGTTACCCAAAACAGCCTTATCTTAAACCCACTTAAGCCGTGCTCACAATATTGGTACACAAATTTCTGCGTCGCTTACACCGCCTGTCAAAATATTGGCGCCAACGATGCAAAAAAGCACTCAAAATGAAGCAAGCGCCAGAGCGATAACTTTTTGCCTATTTGCGACTTTACAGCGTCTTAAAACTTTTTATTAAAAACAAGAAAGAGATCCTTCTCCTTTTTTAAATTAACAGCATCATTACTAATTCTTAAACCGTGAGATTAGTTTCTGTTAATTTCATATCGACCGTTATTTTATGAATAGGGCAATCGTTAAAACTCGAGTCGGATTCGCCTCCACCGGCTGATTTAATCCATCGGTTGATTTCGCCAGATTTATTGCGCCAGTAATGAATCCATCCCGAGATAATTCTATTTTAACGGTCTCAATTCGCTAATAGCCAGTTCTCATTCATTAACTCGATTTGACTCGATTCTGCCCTGTCACTCTTGTTTGTTTCCTTTTTTTGGAAAATCATCTCAATGAATACGAAATGAGTTTTTTTTTCAATTATTGTCGAATCACGCAGCGATTGCTTTTGTCAAATCGGGACGGATTGTTCTAGCTCAGTCGCTAATGAAGTTTTCGTATGCGCCCATCCTTTTTTTGTCAGCCATATCTGTTTGTTTTGAGTTCGGCATCAATTTATTTTCGAGTTTTAAATTAGCCTTGTACGAGCACCGGGCTGTTGCCGTCCTTGTCGCGCTTAACGAGGTGCATGCGTGCGTCTCTGTCGCCCGTCGCGTTTGTTTTGTGCGTGATGCGCCCCGCCCATGCGATGTCGGCACGGGCGCTTTGACCGGTAGCGGTGCGACTCGTTATCTGTTTTTTCCGACGGCGCGGCGGCGGTGTGTGTCCGGCCTAATATTTGAGTAGGACGTTGAAAAAGTCGTTTTGTGTGCAGTGGGAGGCGCATTGCGATGTTTACCGCCAGCCGTCTGGCCCGTTATACAATTTTGGCAGTGGACTTCTACATGTAGCAGCTTTTTAATAAGTTGTTGAGTTCGTGTGCGGTAAAAATCAAGTTTTTAAAGCATTTCACTTCCTTATATAAAATAGTCCAATCACAATTAGCCTCTTTAGCTGGCTGATACGTCAACAGAAATGAGTTTTTTCATAGTTTGTACTTATTTCATTGGAATTATAGGTAGCTAATGAGGGCGCTAGTAAGGCGGGTGATTTGTCGTGCCGTGAGTGGGGGCGATTTGGTCGTGCGATGCGGACGATAGTAGCCACGCGACTTGGAGCTTACGATTCGTAGTAACACCCTTTATTACGGTGACTTTGAGTTATGTTGAGGAGCTGAATTTATTTGACTTTTCGTGGAGTAAAGGTAAAATTATCGTTTCTTGTCCATAAATATAATTGAATTTTATAAAGTAAAAATAGCTCTAATTTATGTTTTAAAGTATGTAATGAAATAATGACTAATAAGCTTTCTACTAAACTTCTATAGGTATGCGATGTACCTACCTAATAATTATACAGTCTCTATAGTCAGTGAAGTAATATTTAGTTTTCTTTGGTAGTACCTACTAACTATATATAGGTAGGTACTGACTCAGTAGCTAACCTATATTTTAAGTTACAATTTCTAAAGTATTTTTATTAATTTTTATTATGTATAAATAACGTTTAAAAGTGCATTTTTTGTCTATTTAATATAAAATAAAATAAATATCTTTTTACTTTTTTGACTACAAGATAAGTTCCAAAATAAAGATTTTTTAGAACTTATGTTGTAGTCAAAAGTCAAAAGATATACTAAAATCACTAAAATTTCAAACATTTTCTAACAATACACCCAACAATTTCACACCCTCATGGAGCTACGAAAGTCATAGAGCATCCGGCCGCACAGACACAATACAAGAAAATACACTTAGGTAAGTGTCTAAAAATAAACAGCGTACAAATTCAATTATCGGCTGGAACTGCTTCGGATGCTCAGCGGACTTACGTCAATATTTTTAAACAACGCATTTTTTCATTGTGCCGATTCGATTTCACGCGAGAGCAGCGCGAATTAATCGAGTTATAAATCCTGAGATATCGTTAACGCTTCCTGGGCGGTGTTCTCTGATCTCTCAAATCTTGAAAGCGTAAGTCTGCAAGCATTACGATAATAGCCTATTTAAAGGCATTAAAAACAGGACATCTCGAAGTGATATATCAGGTTGTGTGGAAGATAAAGCTCCAAGCGATAATACCGCCCTTTATAATATCGTAATTAAGGTTGTTTTTTATTCACCAAGGTATGAAATAAAAAGTATTGTGTTGTATGACGAATTGCAGTATCACCCACGGGTTCCCTAGCGTACAGTGTCACTTTCGAAATCGAATGCTGTTTGATCGATTATCGAATGCTCGAGAATATAATAATCGAGTTAAAAAAACATAGGTCGAACGCCTCGATCGCATAATTATGCACCAAAAACCCAAAATCTTATAATGCAAAAGTAATTACCTACTTGTCCCCGTGGTTGTAAATCGAAGTTCGATTCGAGTATCTCGTAGGCGAGGGTGTTTGAGATATGGCTTGCCCAACCACTACACCACAGAGGCTGTCAATAATAGAGATCTCTATTCTCCTTTAGGTCGAAAGAAAACTTGAGTTTACTGAGTGAGAGCTAACCCTAGTGAACCAAAAACAACTACTACAATAATTAAAAAGAAATCAAAACTTGACTCTGGCAGTGCACAAGTCTTGCAAATTCTAGTCTCTGAAGGGGGGAAAAGAAAAAGAAAAGCCTTCTCAGGGTGGTCACAAAGTAATTCAACGATTGAAATAGAGAGAGGTAATTAAAAGAAGGGAAGGGTGTTAAACAAATTGTTTTTGCAAAGATTTAAACCGAGCTACAGGGTGTTAAACAATTTAAGGATAACATTAGGGGTGACAAAGCATTATAATCTGTAGAATGTTGTACAGCGGTAGAGGGTGACATTCGTTTTTTAAAATTTGATAATGGAAAGGGTGATTGGCAACGCTAGGATTATTCTGCATTTTGTTGTTTTTAATTTGTCAGTTGAATTAGCCTGAACAATGAGTTTAGGTCTGTTTAATGAGTTTACTTTTATTTTAATGGATAAATTTAAAAGTTTATTTAAAACCATATTTATGTTGAAGCTTTGTGTTTGTTTAAAAGATCCACATTTACAAGACAATTTCTTTTTCATATTTTTTAACACCTAGCCTTTATACTCAAAATAAATTTACACCCTACTTACTAAAACTAACTTAACTACCTATTTACAAGGTGAAGCAAGTGGAAAACCTATTGGCCTTTAAATACCTAGGTATAAATAGTCCAATATACTCCAGCCCACTACCGGTTGGCAGCGTTGCTGGCAGCATTAATTTCACAGCAGACAGTTTCATCGACCACAACTTGATAGTTCCCGCTACCGCGGATTTATTTCCCCCAACAAAAGAGGTCCATCGTCACCATCAGTCAACACCATACCTTCATTGAACAGACATAAAGAGCTCCTTTTCATTATACACCGCACCAATAGTTCACAATCGCTTTGTGATCCCCGACTCCTGTGTTATTTTGTCATTTTCCGACTCAATGCTTTAGTTACAAAAAAAGAACACCCGTATTTTACTTTTTATTTTTTATGCCAGCACTTTCGGACTTTTATTGAGGTTTTTTGCCACCCCTGAAAGTACCCTTTTATAGTTTTATGTGTGTTTAGATGAGATGTGTAAATTCATTTATTTGTGCTGATAAAATAAACTTGATAACTTTTCAGTTAAAAATAAGTTGAAATATTTGGCTGAGCAGTCTTGTTTATGTCTTATTTTGATTTGGCATTGTTAAAGTTTTTGTGTTTCAGAATACATTAAAATCTGAATTTGTTAGCCTATGATCTATCTGTCGTGTTACTCACCTATCTTTACATCTGAGTCTTGAACTTTTTAATTACTTTTTTCTGGCTACTTCTAATAATCTTGAGTTCCAGGTAATTTTTTTAAATAGGTTTACAATTATAAAATTCAGGGGTTACTAATCCCCTTTAAGTACACCCTGTGTCGTGGGACCCGTAGGTAGATTTTTCTTTAATATCGTAATGGCCTTGAAAACCGTGATGTGTGAGCTAGTGCCTAAATGAATCAGTGACAGCTAGTAGTATTTTACTACATACCTATGTAAATAGGTATGTAGTAAAATAATAATTAAATCTAGTTCAAGATCAGTATTGAAGAGTTGATTCAGTAGACAATGTCAATAGTTACTTGTAACAGGACCATTTGCAACACTGTTGCAATGTATTAATGATACATGTTTGTGTCTACATCAAGAAAATCTGATAGCAAGTGAAATGCTTTACAATGTACGATCGGTTTGATGTCTCTAAGCAATTTGTTCACTTCAATTGCTGTATTTACATGGGTGACAAATTAATCATTGAGTTGCTACTCATTTCGTAAAGGACCATACATTATTTATTAATGATGATATAGATTAATCATAAGCAACTCGTAGAGGCCCATTTAAGGCCTTTTTGACATCTACCAGGCGGGGCGAAGTATCTTAGTGGATTTCAATGTTTTCATCATCTAAATAAAATTATTAAATGATTGTTTTTTTTTTTGTTTATTATTTTGTAATTTTTACATGAACTGGTTTCCTTAGGAGTCTTAGAATGACTTTAAGATCGAGTTTGAATAGCGTACCTATACCTATTGTATTGGTGCAATGCCCAGATTACGGACTCAGGTGTATATATAAAATAATATAACAAATATAACTCGTTCTGAGGTTTACCAGGCCTAGCGCACTCGGAACTGTAGGTACGAAGCTACAAGTACATAGCCGGACACCGACGGCGGGTCACGCGTCAAAGAGAGGCGCTCTGTAGGTTAATATGACTGGTAGGTATGCAGCGCTACGCGAGCTGAATTGAATTTTATTGCGTCATAGCAAGAGTCGTTATTTGTTTAAATTTATTTGCGGAGTGATGCTTCTGTCCCTTAGTATTCTGTGGGTTTACTAACTCTCAATATGTAGATACCAGGTAGACCGTAGCAAAGTGGGCGGTGACATGACCACAGCCATTGAAACCAGGGATAAATGTCGTATAAGAGAGGAGGCTTACCCCATTTAGCTTGAACAGAGCGAAATTGAGCTAAAACAATGAAACTGCATTAGGTCTGCGTGCGTTATTTCAAATAAAAAAAAACAAGATTTGCAATATTCAGAAAGAGGAAAAATGAAAGAGTTTGGGTAGGCTTTGAGCCTGCGCCTTCGGAATACCGTTCTGATTAGCCACTGGGCTAGCCAAAGACGCTGGTTTGAAACCTGACCAAGTAATCTCATTTTACCACGTTTTTATTACGTCACTTTCTTGTTTGTCTGTCTGTCTGTCGTTCCGTTTTGAACCTTGCAACTCAAATTTCGAGCTCTTCCCGATTAGCTATCCGGTTGAAACTTTCAGGGTAGCTCACATCTCGATGGCAATGCATTCTAAATCCATTTATTAGCATGCAATGCCGACCTAACCTCAAAAGGCGCATAAAAGCGTGGTTTCTAGATAATTTTTTTTTTCACTTTCTTGTTTACTTTAACTGAATACATATATAAAATCGTAAGATTTTCGCCATGCTTTCCGCTTACAAATGCATTGAATATCGAAAAATCTCAGTTCTTATTGGCCTTGTTGCCCTGTAGCATGAGGCAAGTGTCCCGTCCGCTCAATTCTCCAATTCGCGCCACTTGAGCTGATCAGTCGATCAGAAGCGATTGCGTTTGATACACTCACATGTCTGTGTTGTTTATGATGCGAATCATTCGCGACATTCCTTGTTGGTGGGATAGTTTTGAATCAGGGCCCCAATTCACTATGACAACTTAGCGATTCCTTGCTTTAAAATCACGTCGATTCCTTCACTATTCACTACATAGTATAAAACAAAGTCGCTTTCTCTGTCCCTATATCCCTATGTATGCTTAAATCTTTAAAACTACGCAACGGATTTTGATGCTCTTGAAGAGGAAGGTTTATATGTATTAATAACCATGCGAAGCCGGGGCGGGTCGCTAGTAATTAATAAACAACGAATCTGCAGATGTAAGTAATCAACGTGAAATCAAGGAATCGACGTGATTTCAAAGCAAGGAATCGCTAACTTGTCATAGTGAATTAGGGCCCAGTTGAGATCCAAACTGTCTGTCTATGTGATTGTCGAATAAATAAATTAGGAATTAGGGAATTAAAACAATAAGGAAGACTAATCAACATTAAGCTATATTGCGCTATGATTTTTCGTACTATATTTTTTCTACAAACATAACTCTGCCGCCAAGCAGTAGTGCGCTAGCATTACTGATAATATACATACTTTGAAGGGCATTGTAGCCAGTGAAATTACTGGGCATATAAGACTTAATTAATATCTTGTGTCTCGGGGGTGATGAGCGCAATGAAGTGGTACGCAGTGCTTTTATGCTGGTAAAAGTTCTGGGCGGCACTGCAATTGTTATGGGAAGGCGTGGCGCTTACCATCAGGCGAACGACCTGCTCGTTATCGCATCACTCAATACCATAAACAATTAGCACAATGCACCTGTATTTAAATACTCACCCTATAATAGTAAAATTTAAAAAAACGATGGTCGAGATACTTTTGTTACCGGTTTAGTATCAAAACGACATAAATAATTGCTTTAAATCCTCAAAAATTTTATTATATGCCGATGATTTGAAAGTTTATAAATGTTATAAAGACATCAATGACTGTAAACAATTACAAGAGGACCTAAACAGACTCGCGGGTTACTGTAGCTCTAATAAACTACAATTGAGTCTTCCAAAATGCAACTCAATCATATTCACTATAACTAAAAATATTCTAGCTTATGACTATAAACTTAATGACGTACCGCCTACCAGGGTGCATGTGGTACGCGATCTCGGTGTTCTTTTGGACTCAAAGCTACATTTGGAATCACATATTGATAACATCACAAATAAATCTTATCGTATGTATGGTTTTGTCATGATCCTCGAAAGAATTTAGGCGTAAATCATCTTACTTACTCTTATATAAAATTCTGGTACGATCACAATTGTAGTACGCTGTTCCTGTCTGGAACCCCTTCTATAGAAAATATGCTGAATCCATAGAAACTACTCAACGCAAATACCCACCCAAAGAAAATGATCACTAGAGTTTATCTGTCAATGACAAAGAAGTCCCGTATTAATCTTATATACTTAGTGATTATTTGGTGATATCGAATTCGTACAAACACTTTTGCAAATGGTTCGTATGATCTACCAATAGACCTCAAATTCGGAGCGAGATTATAGCTGTGATATAGCGAGGAATCCAGAGTATGTATAACTAGATTCCTCGCTTCGTAGGCCGGGAAGAAATTTAAAGCAATACAAGCTATACTATTTTATTTATTTATTTTAGCCGTGGTCGTCCCTCTGCAGGGCAAAGGCCTCCCTACCCCCCTTCCACTCCTCACGGTGCGACTAATCCTTCCAGTAGGAGTCCAGCTCATCCCGCTGTCTATACAAACATCGACAAAAAGAAGATACATTAGTATAGGTAGTACGCATTGTTTTCCATTTAAACCCAAGCCCAGTTAAGTCCTCCAGCCAAACCTTACAAAAGATGCACGACAAAGATAAACACATCCATCCTCGTTTTCTGCCTATAAATACTCGAAATATCGCCAGAACTCATCACGACGCGGTCCACAATCTCGTGATCTACAGCATCACCAGATTTAGCCCCTATCTCCGGATCTCTGGCACATTTCCACAGGCGAAACTGCTGTTTAATTAGGGTTATATTATACCTTTTTTACATTCTGCTCTAGGGCTGCCAACCGTACCATTATTGTCTACCTACTGTATTGTAGTTCAGTCAGCCTCGCTTATTACACTATAGGTCTTATAAAGATAGGTCTAGTAGACAGATGTAAGCAAAGCTGGCGCAGCAACGCAGAATATTTTGGATTTTGCTTAGTAATAAAATCCCGCGCTAATTAGCTTTTGAAATGTTAGGCTGTTTTTTTTCTAAAATGTAGCAACCCTAATGGTCCCGTCGGTTGCCGATTTATCTACTCTTTGACTTCACGCTTGTTGCTTCAGAGAGGAACAACTGAAATAATATGTTTTTAGTGGTTTTTGGACTGTGATTATGTGTAGCGGTAGATAATGACTTCATTTTGGGAATGTGATTACTTACTTTCGAGTTAATTATGATTTTGATGCTTGTGAGAGATCTGAAAGTTTTTACTGGGTTAGAACAAAGCCATTACAAAAGTCAGTTTTACATAAAACAAGTAGTTGTAAATTACAAAGAAGTGATTTATTATTTATTAGCTAACGAATTCTCTGTCGGCGTCTGTGTTCTTCTCGCAACAATAATAAACTCATTCTGGTAGGATTCATAAAAAGTCTAGCAAAAAAAAAAACAATCTTATTACCAAACTTAGCGACTATAAAATTATAAATTAAACGCCTTTAACTCAAAGTCTTACTATGGGTATTTTGCATTCATTTTGACTGAAATTTTAGAACTGAATTAAAAAAACGAATGCTCAAAATACGAATTCAAAACGCGAATTCCAATTACATTGGGCGACACTTAATGAGCTGTCACTCGGTCGGCTAGTAACGAATGTCGAAGGGAGCGCCATTTTTCACCGTAAGCGCTGCGTCGCTGAAATACGGAAAACGAATGGTGAAATACGGTAGCTAACTGTATACCATTGCAGCCAGCGAAGTTACTGGGCATATGAGAATTAATATCTGATGTCTCGGGGTGATGAGCGCAATGCAATGCTATGTAGTGCTTTTTATGGTATTAAAAGTTCTGGGTGGCACTGCAAGTGTGATGGGCAAGCGTGGCGCTTACCATCAGGCAAATGACTTATTCCTCTCATCACTCAGTTCCATAAAAAACCTACCGGCTCTCAGTATAGTGTGCTTCTAATATGAATGCTTTGATGTATATTAATTAAATGTACCTAAGTAATATCTATTTTGTTACCAATCAAATTGTGCTCGAGATCTCAGTATTCCTGACCGGGTCAATAAAATACCGGAAAATGATTGAGTTATATAGGTCCAATAGTCAAATCTAAAGAAAGTGTTTCAGAGGAGAAAGACCCATAATCTCAGTGAAGCGCATAAGGAAGGAAGGGTTTCAACGGGCCAGTGTTTTATGTTTGTCGTAAGGCAAAATAATGAAATAACATTGCATAATTAAATTATTATCTATTTATTTAATATACACTGGCCGAATGGGAAGAATAATAAAAAGAAACAAAAAAACTATAAATTGACAAATAATAATATCTAAAAATTACGTTTTTATGCGTCTTTTGAGGTTAGGTTGGCATTGCATGCTAATAAATGGATTTAGAATGCATTGTCATCGAGTTGTGAGCTGCCCTGAAAGTTTTAGCCGGATAGCTAATCGGGAAATGCTCGAAATTTGAGTAGCAAAATTCCACCCGGAACGGCAGACAGACAGACAACAAAGTCATAATAATAAAATAAAAAAAAACGTAATAAAATAGGCTGTCAGTCAGTGTTGTCGATGTCGTGTAGTGTCATGTTGTCTACTAACAAATGTCGAAACGCGCGCTATTTGCCAGCGTATAAGCGCTGCAGCGCTAAAATACTGAATCGAAACAGTCGAGTGGAGTGACAAGCAATATGTTACCGATTTAGCTGTGTTTATGTTCTGATGAAGCGTTATGACGATTTAGCGTCACTCTGCTTCGAAATACAATGTTACACAGTTGCAGATTCTTATAATACATTTTTAGAAAAAAAAACAAAAACCGACTTCAATGTATCTTTGAAGTCCAAGGTCAAATATCGATGAAATTTGCAGTGCTGCGACTGTTTATGAGCAGGCGTATTGCTTACCATCAGCGTATTGCTGAACGACCAGCTCGTCTCGTCATACAAAAACATTAGAAACATCAGTAAAATAAAACTCCTGTTACATTTCTTTATTTATGTAAGTATTTACCTACTAATAACTTTTTAATTTACACACAAATATTGTATGTTATTAATAATATGTGACCATGATAGTTTAAAACCTTATATTATGTAAGTACTTACTTAAAAATAGCTGATCTTTAGACTCTTAATTACCGCTTTAAAAAACCTTAAGTAGGTATTAGCTGTTAAAAAATGGTCTCTATTTAAGATAGTCATTTCAACGTTAGTTGAACTGTGACAAAAATATAATTGCACATCGTTTAGCTGGTTTAGCTCTTATGAATAACTGGGGCTAGTCTTTAGTTAAAATTTATTTTTTGAACTTGCTGCTCCTTGAAATCCGGAATGCATATACTAACCGTATCTAAATAACTCCGACCGTTTCGAATTCAACCAATGACAGATTACATCATCGTTCCATTTTCAAATCGTCCTTCCATTTCCGAATGGCGTCGCTCTATTTACGATTGTCATAGTGATGCACCTGTTCTGATTCTGTGACGATCCCGGGACGCCCCGCCGGGATTCGGATCGAACCTGGGGTTTTTGTCCCGGTAATTTGAAAGACATGAAAATAAAAGTATACCTATTGCTACTTACTGTGCGTACTGGGCTTTTTTTAGAATGAGGGAATGTTGAGAGTATTTATTTACTCTTAGGAATTAAGGGCCTAAGTTGAGCATATTCTTATGAGCAAGTAGATCTGTGTGTTCTATCTTCGGCCACATAACAAAATCTATAAGCGATAAAGAAATAACAGCAGCGTAGTTGATGCATGTTCGGGCAGACCTTGTGGTATATACCTCTTTGCCAGTTATTTTGCCGCCAAGCAGTAGTGCGCAAGCATTACTGTGTTCTGGTATGAAAGGCATTGCAGTCAGCGAATATACTGGGCATCATGAGACTTAAGAGCTAATTTTCTTAGGGTGACGAGCGCAGTGCAGCGTTGTGCAGAATTTTGCAAAACAAAGTTCTAGATGGTGCTGCAACTGCTATGAGTAGGCGTATTGCGTACCATCAGGCAAACAACCAGCTCGTCTTGTCATTTGGTTACATTAAAAAAAGGTCAATCTTATAAAGTACTCCAACCATTGCGTACCTAAGTGTAAACAGATGCACGCGCACAGTGAGGCTAATAGCAGCTCAGGTGGACAAGGCGCGTTTTTGCTGCGACCGACGGACGCGACCGGTTGCAAGGTGTCCGACAGTTGTCACGAGCCGTGACAATTGGACACCTTCCGACGCGGGCCAATAGGGATGCACTCGATCGCTGGTGTTTTTTTTATGTTACTGAATGACGAGACGGGCTGGTCGTTTGCCTGATGGTAAGCAATACGCCAGCCCATAACAATAACAGCACCACACAGCGCGGCGCTGCACTGGGCTCGTCGTCGTGGTGTTGCTTTTGAAGAAAAATTTCCTAGGAGCGTGTGGATCAGCTTGAACTCATGCGACTTTCGATCCGACACACTGGAATTCGAATGCCGCTGGTTTTACACCAATGATTTTCTTAAGTTATGTGCGCATTTAACACTCACTGTAAAAGCGGTGAAGGAAAACATCGTGAGACTCGCGAAGAAACTAGCATGTTCATGAAACTTTAAGTTTAAATATATGATATATTTTAGCGAATTACCTCTTAATATATTTCTAAACAGTACTTTCAACGAACAACATGTTGTCTGTATAAACAAAACACGGGGCAGGTATAAAATTTACAATCACATAAGAATATAACAATAGTCAACCCTATAAGCAATGTTTGATCTGCAGCAGTAGTAATGAGAGTTTTTGTACGAATTCTCCGAATGGTTTACGACTGTGGCAGATGAAGTTTGCGATGATTGGTACAATTGTTACGATGTGGTATTAAAGTAACTTGACGTGAAGAATGGTCGCAACTCTACTTTCAACGAAGCCAAAATTGTATACCTATGCTTGAGTCTTACAGTGATTTAGAGAACAAAAGAGTTCGTTAGAAAGAAATAAAAGAAAGAAATAGGTTTATTGTGGCAAAAATAAAAACAGTAATATGAATATATACACTAAATTACAATTTCTACTATAAATCTAAACTATACGGTAAATTATAAAATTATTAAAATTTACGTTTCCTGTTTTTATTTTAAACTTGTTAAATTAGAGTAGCTTTTAACTATCTTATGGCGCAGCAAACCGGTGTAAATGCATCGCTATCCATTTGCGCACGCGCACGACGTGAACAGTTCAAGAGCAGTTCGCGTGCATGCACAGTGCACAGTGTTCGCGAACGTGTCATTAATGTTTGTCTAATCACGAACTTGTACACGAGCATATGACTGTCACAACATACGCGCGAGCCGTTCGTGAACAGTGAACACGTTCACACTAGTTTCTTATGATTCACATAGACCGTACGGTTCGTGCGCGTGCGCAAGTGTAGCAGCCCCTTTGGCTGGTTTGTGCTGTAAAATTAAGCACAAAAAATAGGTAACATTTAAATTTTAATGTAAAACATTTTTTTAAACAATTTAACACTAAGCCAAACTTTTAACTGACTACTTACAAGGAGAAGCAATTGGACATTCCGTTGACCATTCATTCAATTTTTAACCACTTATTAGCATATGGTGTGGAACATTAAACCTTTCCATGACATGACATGTGCTTAAATAAAATAAAACGATTCAGACATCTCGAGATTTCCGTGCCGTAAATACTGACAAATGTACCTAGTATACCTAAAGAAAGCTTAAAGAGAATGACGCCATTATGAAAGATGCTTTCCATTGTTCTCTAAACATGAAATATTGTGCACAGAGATTCATTACTGCAGCGCAGAATACCTAATATGACTGCAGCGTCTACTAATTAATTTTAAAGTTGTATATTGTCGTTAAACCGAAGCAACTTGAGTTATGAGCGGCGTAGTAGCAGGCTGAAGTAAATACCGGAATCGCAGACAAATTAGGTATCTATTGAAATTTCACGTTTAGTCTTGTCTTTTCCATTTAGCGACGGACTATAAACAGGCTCTAGACTAAGAGCGGTGTTAAATCGAATCAATTTGTCAGCGCAAGGGCTTTTAGCTCCGAAATGGGAGCGGGTGGCTTCGCCCCTTAGTAGTGACAGTTATGACGTGGCAGGGCGTGTCCGTGGCCCTCTGTTCATTTGTCGAGCCATTTGCTCGCCGGAATGCGGTGTCATCAGCGGCGAACGGAGCGTGTAATGGAAAACGCCCCTCTAGTGACAACTCCCCACCAGTCGGGGGGGGTGATCACCCTTAACGCGCGCTAACGAAATTTCAAAGTTTTGTCCTATTAAACCGGCTACCTCACTCCACTGTGCATTTGATATGCTCAAATAGGCGAAACTGTTGATTACTTTCGTAATCTAAACTCGAAGCGAATAAACCACCAACAGATCTGATGAAATGATTCGTTTCACTATCGTGCGAGTTATAAATAATTTGCGTTAAGCTTTACACCTTATCATGGTAGATTACCATGGTAATTCGATTCTGAGTTTAATGAATATTAACCATAAATATCTTCTATTAACTACTTAGTAGGGTAGTTCACTGCGAAGGTTGATTAAGGTTTCCTATTATTTAGGTAGGTACTAAAAATTTTAGCAATAAATGTTCTTATGAATATTTTGTTGCTAATAGTAAAATTAAAAGCCTGCTATGAGTCTGAGAAAGTTATGCCTCTTCATTACAATTTATTATGCCCAAGGCTCAGTCATTAATGCGAAAATACATTGAACCGTTTAGTCTTTTGGCAAAATTAATGGCAAACTATATAATGTTGCCACCGTTCAAATGTCGTGGCTTGCGACCGCTATCCGGAATAATCTGGACAAAGTTGTTACAGTACCTATTCTACCAATTTCCGTCCATGACTTTAGATCCTAGATGCGGCCATATTCTCTAAGCAAACATAATATCTTCAACCTTTTAAAACTGTACTAAAGTCAGTAAGGTAACTTTAAAACCTTAACTTCAATGCCAAAATGTGGAGTTCTCGAAATAAAACAAAAAACATGATAAATATCCTATTTCTAAATTTAATTCTGATCTCCAACTTCAGCTTACTATTATTAAATAATAATAGTAACCACATGTTTCAAGATTGATGTAGGATAGCCAAATGTAATATTTCCCTCTCCCCTCCATCCTCACACATCGGCAAGGCCTCTGGCACTTTTAGTCTGGCGGAAACCAGTATCACAATTAATAGAATTTTTGTTTCTGTATAAACAGTACGCATGGTAGGCTATAGTTTAACAACAATAAATATGTTTAATATGTAAATATTTTCAATAGATGTCACGCCCGTCACCGTAAGACGGTAAAAATAAAGGTATGCAAGTATATTGACCACAGAAGTAACTGCCGTGGTAGTTCAGTTGGTTTCGGCGTTTCCTGTACTGAAGGAAAAGGGTCTCGAGTTCAAACCTCGGCTGGCAAATATATTTTGGATTACTAAAAAGTTTGTAATAAATAGTCGTAATGATATAGTTTATAGACTTTATAGCATTACGATTATTTATTTTATCACCTTTAAAAAGTAATGTCCTCTTTTCTTGTAAAGTCTGGCTGCAGCAAAAAATAAATGTCAATTTATTGAATCCTGCGGTGTCGTTTACCAATTCGCACAGCTTTCTATCGCCCCCAAGCTAAACAAATCTGTGCGTAATGGTAACAAATGCGAGCGTAGGCGCGGCCCTCGAGTTGCCCCGGTTGTCCCGGTTGTCGGCGTCCCGGTTAAATTGTCGCCCTAATCCGGGATCATTTGTTTGCTAAAGGGATCCCGGGATTCGCACTGGTGCGTGACTTTTGTGTAATCTTTTTATTTGTACCTAGTGTAGCGGCAGTGGAACCTTTAAGAAAGTAAAGTACTGCTTGCTGTTAGTTTCTTCTTTCTAAGCAAATGCGAGAAGAAAAATATATTATACCTACTAGAAATCTTCGAAAGATTTTCATAATATTATAATGTAAGTAATGTGTGTGTCGTCATAATTTATTATTGCCTCAGCCATTAATTTTTTCTCTCAGATTTTTTAAATAATAACATAATATTGTCAAAAACAAACAAAATTTACATAAAAACAATATTGTAACAAAAGTTCTAAAAAATACCCCTCAGTTTCTTGCCGTATCTTCTTCTAGGTAGTCTTTTTCTGAGACGGTGGTAAACGCAATGCGCAATGCAATGCTACGCAGTGCTTTTTATGGTATTAAAAGTTCTGGGTGGCACAGCAATTGTTAAGGGCAGGAGCTTACCATCAGGCGAACGACTTGCTCGTCTCATCACTCAGTTCCATAAAAAAACATATCCCGTTTCTAAATTATGAAGTCATTGTAATCAAAGTCTGTGATGCCAAAATCGAATAAAACGATACTGAACTATTTTCTATTTTTAACCGACTTCAAAAAAGGAGGAGGTTCTCTGTTCGGTTGTATTTTTTTATTTTTTATGTTTGTTACCTCAGAACTCTGTCTTTGTGAACTGATTTGGAAAATTCTTTTTGCGTTGGGTTCAGTATAGCTACGAAGTGGTCCCATTTAATTTCATCGATATGTGACTTTGGACTTCAAAGATACATTGAAGTCGGTTTTTGTTTTTTTCTAAAAATTAATTATTTAAAACAATATTCAAAATACATGCATTTAATACAATTTATTTTGCAAAACTTCGTTCTTCCTTTGTCGTCCAAGCAAGTAAGCATATCGATTATCAATTACTCAACCGTGTCACGTGCGAATCGATCGACTGATCGGGACAGCTGCCCCTTCACTGGCCATTTAACTGCGCCGGTGACAACTGACAAATGACAATCGTGATTTAGTAGCCCGTTTGACTTAACTATTTAGGCTATACCAACTCGGCTATAGGCGGGCTTTTTGATTCACTGTTATTTTGTGAGGTCGTTTGTTTGAAATAGTTTTGTTTTTAATTTTTCTTTTTGAGTTGATTGTTTCTGCCGCTACGAGTACCTATAGGTGACCACTGTGCAGAGGTGTAGAGTGTAGACTGCCTATTAAGGGGATTGGTATTTTGATAACTATTTATTTATAAATTAATATTGATAGATATTGATTTTTATGTATACAAAACACAAACTTGGTAGGTACCTACTTACGTAGAAGCTCTGCCGGAGTTATTTATTAACATTTGCCTTATTGATTGTTTTAACGCCAACAACTACACCTTGACACATCTTTTAACTTTACGTCAACAGTTAGTTTATATTGATAAACTAAAAAACTTCTTTATAGAGAGCTGTATTCAATAGAATTGAATGTTTGAGGGTAACGTGAAGAGTTCTGTCGCCGCCGCCCAGGTTATTGAAGTTCTTGGTAATATTGCTTAGCTTAGGTACTGACTCTACAAAAGTAATAGTCCGCGATAGCAATGCGACGCTGTTTGTTTATATTTGCCACCTTGTAATAGATTGCGGTACAACTGAAGCGAATTGCGGCAGCGCAGATTAAACAATAGCGCGGCGCGGCGATAATATACTGAAACCAACTTCATGTAAGCAGATGCAAGAATTACTGTTATTTTTTTTTTATATATATATTTTATGTTTAAATATCTACTTGCTGCTCTTACAGCGACGCCAAGGCGTACAACAAGCTAACGTTTTACCTAATAATAATAAAACACAGAATTATACAAAAAATAATAATGTTCCAGTTAATCTCGGTAGTACTGTGGAGTTTTATAAGGTAGTTCAAACAAAATATAAAGTAAATTTGGAAAAAATCAAATGCATATATATATTTATATAGTTTGCTTTCCTGTCCAGAAAATCTCAAACAATAACATAGACAGGTATACAAGTAACATAATATACCTATTCATTAGATAAAGGTTGATATATCCTGCCATCAATATTTTTAAATACTAATTAGTCCGTCATTAAAACCATCTCATTATCTCATTCATTAGCCGAGACCAGGATCTCCATAATTTCTTGATGTAGTCACTAAACTAATAGATAGAAACAGTAATGATTCTGTCTTCATCAGTACCAGGATGTCATATCACAGAGGAGCTTAATGCGCCGCGACTCACATGCACAATATGTCTCAATTAGTGACGCACAGTGCGCCCAGTGCGCCAGCCAAGGGGACAAAATTAGTTCACGTGAATGATGCTCTTTAAAATTATTTCTGGATCATCAAAAGTAAAATGTTGATTTGTGGGATGATTGGGATGATCAAAAATGCCAGCTGGGCGATGCGTTGCAATACGAAAGGTTCAAAGCGTTCTCAAACAACATTATTTAGGTCCAATAATAATATTAAAATTGACAATTAAGGTAGTTTTTCTGTCTGTACCATGTGTTTGTTTATACGAAAAACGCAGGAGAACGAATTGTGCAACACTTTTTTATTTAAACAAAATAAGACCACACAAAGCCAGTTACCACCCTGTATCAATAGCCACTTGTCTCGTCCGTCGCCATCACATCTGCAGGCGAAGCCACACAGATAGCTAAAAAAAGGAACCTATTTGTAAAAATTAAAAATAACTAATTTGTAAAAAATGTTCAAGACATAAATATGTCAAAACACGTATTTTCAGCTCGAGCGTTCGTCAGATAGCATTTCAAGTATTCAATGCACTTTGAGGTTAGGAATTAATTTGCGTGACATCCCACACAGTGGTTCAAAACGTCAAGCATTTAAAACAAAACGAATAAGATTTAAATTGGTGCGTTTTGTTTTTTCTGAGTGAAATGTTTTTGTGGTTTTTCATGTGAATGGAACGCCGCTAATATATCTGTCATTTGGGCGTTTTGTTGTAGGTTAGGAACATGTGGCAGTGATTTGTTAGGACCGCACACACGCGCGTCACGGTATTATTGTTATTGGGCGGCGACGTGTTTGTGATAGTTTAGAGTTTGTCACCGCACACTCGTAAAACTATTAAGAGAAGTTTCAGTTAATGATGTCGTTGAATAAATCGGTGAGACACGATGTCGTAAAATTAAATAGTTACAGTGACAAAACTAACGATCGCTATAAAACAATCCGACTCTTTGTACGTACTTACACGAGCATTCGCAATTTATTTATTACGTGTCGTATTATGAGATTGCAATTTTGTGATTACTTGCTGTTAACATGATAAAGAGACATCTGTCGTAAATGTTTATTATTGTGTGTTTATTATTGTTCTGTGCTTATAATTGAGCTGACATAAAGGGTGAGGTGTTAACCTAAAGACTTTAAGAGGATCTTAGGAAAACGGCAATACCTACTTAAGAATATAAATATTAGCGTAGAGTTGTTACATAATGTATTATTATGTCCTTTTCTTCTTTTTCTTCCGTTAAACACATGGGCTAACGACTATTTTAATATTTTATCTATTTTAATATAAATTAGCCGGGTAGCGAAGTTATATTGAAATAGATAAAAGGTCCCCACATCTATTACGAACGGCTAGGCGAACTACGTAACGATAGTATATCCTAGAAATAATAAATTTATTTCACCGAGGCCCTGGTGTAGATAACTTGTTCGCAAGAAAATCACAATGAGAAGTTTTTAAATTTAAAAAAAAAAATTTTTAAGGTAAACAATTATTAAGTCAATTGTACAAATTATACAAACAGTGTTTTTGTATTCTAATCTCTTACAACAACTTAAGCCAAAATTAAAATCCCAAATGACACCAATCACACTATTAAAACTCCATCTCTCATTCTGTCCATAAATACATCTCCCTCGGCAATATGTCTTTATTCCCTCTAATAACAATTTAGGCGATTATGTGACAAAAGGAAGTGTTTTCGTCGCACTCATTTCTCTCGCAGTGTCCGGGTTTGTGTCCCGGGGGTTCCGAACCCACATTATTGCCTCGCTGTGATTTATATGGAGCTACCGGTTTTTGGCTTTATTGGCCGCTTTCTCAGCTTCTTGCCTTTGAGGTGGGCTAGGGTAGGTAATCTTCTTTGTTATTACCGATAACAGTTCGGTTTTCAAAATGAGTTAGAATAAGTAGTTGTATTGTCAGGAAAAGAAAAAAAAAGGTGATAAACATTTTATTCATAAAACAATGAAAAAACATTCTAGCTTCATTTCTCATTACATATTCTAATTCATAATAAGATTACCAATAAAATTAGTTACATTATCGTTTTGGTACTATTAAAAATATTAGAGAAATTACTTTCACTTATTCAAGAACGATGATTTACGAATTTTTCTGTTTATTATTTACAATGCTATTGATTGGCTCTCAATTTCCTACACCTAATTCATTTTCGTCTAACCCCATGAATTTACTCCAGGACGTAATCCAAGCGACATTAGTTCGCAAGAGATTGCGCCACATACGGCCTCGCTCACCGGGAGCCGGAACGCTTACAAATTGTTGTTTACAGTTTAAACTAGATTTATGTCCTGCGCTAGGGAGTGCACAACCACTGCGGGAGAACAAAGCTAGTAAGATTTGGGACTGAATCATTAGGGCAGACCTATTTTAACTGACTTTAAAATGAGGAGGTTCTCAATTCGGCTGCATGTTTTTTTTATGTTTGTTAAGCGATTACTTCGCCAATTATAAATTGATTTTGATGATTATTTGGTAGGTCATACTTCGGAGGTAGTTTCATGTAAATTTTATTGAAATTTATTCAGCACTTTTTGAAATAATCAACAATAGAAATTTAGGTCTAGAATATAATTTTAATTAAAACTTCACGTATTCACTTAACTTATTAGTAGTGTACATACATATTTGGAATATACCTGTTGAAAAAAAATGCGCAGTCTTGGGCTTTCCATAAAGAAAAGTAATTTGACAGGCGTAGTTAAGATCTACGGCTTTTAATAAACGGATTAACACGTTCTATGCGAAACCAGCTCTAAAACACCTGGTGCGTATCTCGCTTACAGTGCGAACAAGAAAACTATAGACTTCTCTGTCTTGCGAATGGCATAACTTTAATTTGGTTCGGTGGATGAGAGAGATGTATATATACTTAAGATGTGTAATTAAAGTGGAGTCCAGTGGTGTACCTACCTTAATACCAGATATTTTAGATCTGGTAACGCACGGAAGAAATATTTTTTTAACGTAGTGCGAGACCAGGTCATTTCAATCTTGTACCCCGCGCACCTTGTACCGCACCCCGCGCCAGCGCCGCGCGGCCAGTGTTGTGATCGCATTCAACGAAACGCACGCGTCGACATGGCGTCAAAGGCGAAGAGAAAATGTCGCAAAAGAATTGATTATTTAAATTTCGGCTGTGATGGATTGATTAATCAGAGACAAGTAAGTCTAAGACATTATTTACCTAATTACTTTTCTTGCATTTTCACTATGTATATCAAAAATTGTTATATGTGTTAAAATAAAAAATCGCCCAAGTGCGAGTCGCTCGATTTTTTAAAAACATCTTACAACATTAAGTTTTTTACGTCGTTTTCGTCGTCTTAGCTATTTATCTACCTACCTACCTGTTGCCTTTATCAATATCGAACAAAAGCGCTAGTGGCAATAGAAATACCTGGTCAGAATAAATTTCAACTGTCTATATTAAACGTTACATGAGATAACAGCTTAGTGACAGACAGATAGACGGACAGTGTAATCTTAGTAATAGGGTACTGTATTTTAGGGTTTGCGTCTACGCCCAAACGGTGCAAACGGGCTTCTATTACTGAGACTCTGCTGTCTGTCCGTTCGTCTGTCACAGAGCTCTACCTCGCGAACCGTAATACACTAGACATTTGTAATTTCTACTGATTATGTTTTGCTGTTTCCGATATAACAATAAATACTAAAAATAAAATAAAGTTAAAAATTAAAGGGGGTCGTCATATAAGAAACGTGTTTTTTCAGCGTTTTAACTAGATCTTTGAAATAGTATTAACTACATATTTGAAATTTTTGAATTTTTAGATACCTATTCTTCTGTTAATTTAAATGTTATTGTGTTGTTTCTAGCAATCTAAAGAGAAGGAAGAAAGTTATCGGATTTGTGAGTACATATCGTATAGCGGGAATGGTGTTACTAATATTTGGTTTCGAAATATGTTTTCTAGCTTTTTTGTGTATATAGCTTAAGCAAGAACTATTAACACTATACTGCACTGGGCTATTTAAAAGAAAGTTGACAAAAATTTGCAATATAAAATGACATAACACATTGTATAGACCTATGTCATCCGTCGCAAATATGGTTCTAATACAAACAGCACGTGATTTAGCAATTATTACATCTTCTAACGCCGTGTGATAGAGATATGTAATTTCAGTAACCATCTGTTGGATAAACTTCGGATCCGACTGTGTTGGAAGATGTTAGCCATAATAATTATTATAATATAAGCATACTTATAACTAACCTGCAACCCTGCATTTTGCATGTCAGATTTGTGTTTTTTATTATATTTACTACAATTTCACGAAGTGCTCGCTAGTGATTTACGTCATCTTCGTTTAGTCTACGAATATGACCAGCATTTAACTCTATTTATTTGTATTCTCTGTATTTGTAATGCCCTTCAATTCCGCTATGTTAAGGGGAAAAGCTTTCTATTCGTAGGTACGTTCCAAGGCGATTACAAATATTATTCTTTTTTCAGATTCCGCGAAGGGATTCCCAGCCAATTTTATCAAATAAATCTACTATACAAGATGTAGACACGTCAAGCGATGAAGAAATTTTTCCGATAAAATGTTTTAAAAAAGCCGATGCCGTGGAAATCACAAACGTTGAAAACGAAAATAATGTACTACTTAATGTTTATTTTCCAACTGAACAAACTCTTTTAAATAAACAAAAACGTGTAATAAATAAGCAAGCAAATTCGATAATTATTACGAAAAATAAAACAGCAAATACTAATAATTCGATGTGCTTGAATAAAAACAAGCAATCAAAAGATACTATTTATATCAGTCCTAGTAGTACCAAAAAAACATGTCATGTGTTACAGAATGTTACACCTTCCTTTCCTTGTACAAGGCAACTACATGAAAATAATAGACATCCCTCAGTTCCATGTTCACCATCATTGGATTTTCCACATTTAGGTCAGGAAAGCAAAGCTGATTCTCTATCAGAAATATCATACTCCAATTTATTGGACTGTGACATGTCGCTTAGTGAAGTTAAAATAAATGAACTTCTTTACACACCGCAACAAAAAAGACAAATTCAAAATATTACATCAGAATATGCGCAATCAGAAAATTCAGATACTGAATGTGGAAGAGAAAGTATAATGAAAGTCTCTGTCAGTATTGAAAACATTCCAGATGATACCGAAGCAAAAGAACGAAATAAATATAATAAACTACCAATCGTTGTTCAATCGTCTCATATTATTGACGAAGATAGAATTGAAAGTATTACTTCCGACGAACAGAACGTTACAAAAAACAGGTCACTTTCCAAAAAATTTACGAATTACAAGCCGTTAGATTCTATTGACAATGAGGATATTACAAAAACTACTACTCGTAACAAGAAGGTTGTAGACAAAAACAGATTAATTCCTTATAAACCACCAAGCATTTTAAATTCAAATGATTTTATTGGATATGACAGCACCGGTGAAATATTCGACAGCGATAGTGATAAAGATTATGATCCTTTTAATGCCGAACCACTTGATTCAGAAAGTTCATCACAAAATTGTGCAGAAATAGAACTAGAAATATCTTCTGAAGATGAGAATCAAGATATAGAAAATGAAACTTCAAACACCGGACAACCACTGCTTGGTTGCAGAAGTAATGAAGATGAGTGGGAGGATATTTCTGAAAGTCCCGTGAGTTTTGACGAATATGTGGGACAAAGTACTTTGAACGTACCTCCATTTGCAAAATCACCTGAAGATATATACAAATTGTTTTTAACAGACGAAATGATTAACAAAATGGTAACCGAGACCAATATTTACGCACAAAATTACTTACAAACAAATCAACAAAATATAAAAAATAAATCACGTATTAAACATTGGACTGACACTAACTTTCAGGAAATGAAAACATTTATAGCAGTTTTAATGGCAATGGGTTTGTGTAAAGTTCCTTATATAAACTTGTATTGGAGCAAAAATAAATTATACAGAAACGAATTTATAAGTTCGGCAATGACCAGAGACCGATTTTTGCTACTCCTGAAATGCTGGCATGTCAGTGATGTATCGAATGAGGATAAAAGTGACAAACTACATAAAATCAGAGATATGTTTGCACTGATGACTAAAAAAAATCAGGAAATATTAAAGCCTGGTAAACATGTAGTAATTGACGAAACAATGATACCCTGGCGAGGACGACTAAGTTTCCGTCAATATATAAAAAACAAGTCTCATCGGTATGGCGTCAAACTTTATAAGCTTTGTACTCCCGAGGGTTATACTTATGAAATAGAAATTTATACAGGTAAAAAAGGTCAGAAAAAAGAAGTCGATCACAGTCTAAATGTTGTTATGCGTTTGATGAAAAATCTAACAAATGAAGGAAGAATCGTAATAGTAGATAATTACTATACTTCTGTAGATCTAGCAGAAAAGCTCCTTTCACGAAAAACCTTCATATGTGGAACTTTAAATATAAGAAGGAAACATTTGCCTAAAAAAATTATTCTAACAAAGTTAAAGAAGGGGCAGGTTATAGGGAAAATGAACAAAAACGGAGTCAAAGTACTGAAATGGGTTGATAAAAGACAAGTTCTAATGCTAACTACCTGCAAAACTCACGACGACAATCTTATAGATACAGGAAAAATTAAAAGAGGCACTAACGAAAATATTAAGAAACCAGCCTGTGTGCTCATGTACAATAAAACTAAAAAAGGAATAGATTTTAGTGACCAAATGTCATCATATTATACTACATTAAAAAAAGGAGTGAAATGGTGGCGAAAAGTCATAATGGAGTTGTTATTTGGGACAGCTCTTGTTAATGCTTGGATAATCTTTAATTCAATTAATGATGGAAATAAAATACCAAAGATCCAATTTGTCGAAAAAGTTATCGCAGCATTTTCAGAAAAGAACGAAGACAATAATACAGGTAAAGCTGCAGTCAAAGACACACACAAACACACACAGTTATACAGGCACACACGCACACACACAGAAACATGCATACACAGAAATAAACATACATAATTATAACATACACACTCACAGCAACGCACGCTTATCACACCACACTGCACGTCCCTCACACCACACCATGCAACATTTTTCGTAATAAAGTTATCTTTTCAGAACCGGTATCTACCAAGCATTATTTGGTGAAGGGTTTGAAAAAGAAAAATTGTGTTGGATGCTATGAAAAGCTCCGAACTTTTTTAACAAGTAGGGAAGCAGATCGAAAAGTTAAAAAAGTTATTACGGAATGTGTTACATGTAAGAGAACCTTTTGTTTAGACTGCTTTAATGAGAAACATTAAAATGTGAATATTTTTTCCTACATTAAAAGTTAATTACAATTATCGATATTGTTATTTTACATCCCTAAAATATGCAAAAATCTTCCCTTATTCAGTGCGGCACCAGGTGCATAAAGCCCTGTATTTTATTATTGCTATATATTCAAAACTAAACAGGCTGTTTACGTACGCCTTTAGATTCATGTCAATCAATACATTATTCATGATATCAAAGGCAAAAAAAACATAATTAATATAATTTGACGTCAAAAACAGTATTTCAGTTTCTGAAACGATACAAGGTGTAATACGCCCGATATCGCCATAATGATAGTTTTACCTCCGGGTGAGATACACCTGGTACCGCAGGAACTGAAAGAATAAAAAAAATCCTGCCGCTTTGAACGTGTTAATAAACGGTAAATAAAAGATAAACAATGATTAACGTGTTTTGTCACTGTTCAACTTAGGTTGACACGAATATGTTAGAAAGAAACAAAATGTTAAACACTTAAGATTTTAAACAGCCTTAACAAAAAGAGCCTATCTACTTTGTTTTTTGAGCCAAAGACTACAACCTATTCAAAAGTCAAAAGATATTTATTTCATAATGCACAAAAATTAATTTATAAACGTCAAATAAACAGAATACAAATCAATTGAAATACGTTAAAATCTGTAAAGATATTTTGACTAAAAATGTAAGCTTGTCTGTCTACCCATTTCTTTCCCATACTCAGATTGAAGTCCGGGCCCAGAAAAGAAATGCGAAAACTGCTCCCGTACCCATATGTCCCTCAAGCGCCAATCGTATCATTTTGAGCTCAAATTAAGGTATTAAGCTTCACTGCGACTAATGAGATACCGACTAATTATTATTGATTCAGGCAAGAAATCGAATTAATCTCATTCATTTATACCAAAATATGATAACTAAAAGTTGAGATAAACGTAATGGGACAATAAATGACATCATAAAATATTGTCGCTGTGAATCTATACCCTAAACTGCACTCAACACGATATACGATTGGCGCTTGAGGGACATATGGGTAGGGGGGCTGATGCTACCAATGCTTCGGAAAAACGCCCTCTCGAGAAGATAGCACCAAGAAACTGCAGGAATGTCTCTTTTTTCTATCAGTTAGCTGTGAATATGTTGTATCGTTCGGTAAAACAGTTTCACCTACCTGTCGAGTTGTTTAATGACATTTTTTTTTACTGGTTATAGGCTTGCGTTTGACCGCTATCTCACCTGATGGCAAGCGACGATGCTGTCTAAGATGTAACACGCTTACCTAGAAGATACCTGTTCACTCTCGATTTGAAGACCCACAGGTTGTAGTTGTCAGGAAACATAACATAATTATTACTTATTACCTTGGCGGTACAACTTGATCAAAACGTCGAGGTAGTCAAAAAGTTATTTTGCTAATTTTATTAGTTGTTCCTCTTGTGCCCCAATGAATACTATTCGCGATAGTTTAAAAGCAATATTATACTTACTAACAAGTCTACAACTAATCGATTGCGTCGTATTTAATTGCATTACATGACTCTACGTTAATAATTTTATGTAAAACTCGTGTTCATTAAGCACAATTGAATGCACAGGTGTATTATCTATCTATACTTGTTATTATAAAAATGGAACTGAGCCAATTATGTACATTGAAGATATTTTTAAAAAACCAACTGGGTTTGACTGTTTAGAGGGCACTGAACAGAAATCCACAGATTTAAGATTTTTTTTTATTTTTAAACTTAGGGTATGTTACATTAATATCGGTTGGGTAAATACGAAGATACAGCTTGACCTCTTCGTTGTACGCGCTCTCATAACTGGGGAGGTCTTGCGAAGATAAAAGCTGGTAATGTATAATATAACAACTAGATTACATAGTTAGTAATAAAACAAGTGACTAATTAGTAAGCGTGCAGACCTTCAGGAATAATTGCATTAACCATAGATAAGAGTTTAATCATTGCTGTCTGTACCCATTTAGCATAGTCGTAAAAACTGTATCGATACTGAAGGCCGTTTACGTCGTGATTGGTTTGAATTTAAATAAAAACGAATACTAATGATTTAATTTAAATAAATATGTTAAAACTTAACGGCTTTGATTTATTATTTATTTTCAATGCTCGTTACTGTTTCTGGTTTTCTGCAGTCGGCGTCGTGCGTTGAAAACACAGAACAAACACGGATGAACGATATGTTTTAGGAATTAGAAATGCACTCCTTCAGAAGCAGTTTTCTTATACTATATACTATATACACACTATATACACAATACTTGAAATTCATTTTCATGCTATATACCTTACCTTCATGTTCTTGGTAATATTTGCTTCGGGTAAGAACACATTTCGGTTGAGTTAAGGAAATCAATAAGAAACAATGTAATCGGTTGAGAAAGGAATACAGTTTAATTTAAGAAATAAGAAAGTGAAAAATAATAAGAAATGATTTAAGAATATTATACCTAATCGGAAGAGACGTCATAGGATGAGAACGGATTTGTGAATGTTGATATTATGAACAGCCTCCCTACCCATATGTCCCTATAGCGTCAATCGCATATCGTGTTGAGCTCAAATTAAGGTATAGCTTCACTGCGGCTAATGAGATGCGGTCCAATTTTTGTCAATTTAGGCAAGAAATCGAATTAATCTCATTAATTTACACCAAAATACGATAACTACAAGTTGAAATAAACTTAATAGGACAATATATGGCATCATAAGACATTGTCGCAGTGATTTTACACCCTAATCTGAGCTCAACACGATATACGATTGTCGCTTGAGCGAGATATGGGTACGGGTGCTGTTCATATTATGAAATGTTCATCTGTCGTATCAGTCCTTACCAAAGCCGCAAAGCATAGGTACTTAAATTGCACAGTGTAACAGCACACAAAATATCGTGGCCACAAAAAAGCAGTAAATATAAACATAAAACAAAAGTAGGCAATAAACTCAAGTGGTGTCTGAAGGGGATACAAATGGTTTGTTTTGACTACCACCGCCTGAAGAGGTATTTAAAAAGTTATCAGCTGACTGAAAGACTTCAAAGTGTATGAGGCCGCTCGTTCACTTCACTAGACAGGATAAAAAATCTTACCAATTATAAAGGCACTTGCTACCGTTTTACTAACAATAGCACGGGACTGATGTGAACTAAAATGCCTAGCTCTACATTTTTTTTATGTAACTGAATGACGAGGCGAGCTGGTCGTTTGCCTGATGGTAAGCAATACGCCAGCCCATAACAATAACAGCCCCACCCAGAACTTTGTTTTGCAAAATCCTGCGCGGCACTGTACTGCGCTCGTCACCCTGAGACAATTAGCTGTTGAGTCTCATAATGCCCAGTATACCAAGCCGGAACACAGTAATGCTTGCGCATTACTGCTTGGCCGCTGAATAACTGGCAAAGCGGTGGTACCCACCCAGACGGCCTCTCGCATACGAGAAACCTATTACCAGTACATTTTACAAACCTTAAAATTTTGCTTTGGGCGTTTTCTATTTATACTCAAGTAACAAGGTTGATAATAAGAATGAGAATTACGTCTTATTAAACAAAATATGTTGCTATTACTATGTATTTCACCTGTAACATATGCATGCAATAAACAATTGAATATGAATACCCTCAGTTTTACCAAAAAAATATAACTCTCACACTACCATAGAATAATTAATCACTCTACCAATTTCCCAAAAGCTACCAAAAGCTCATCTCAGTAATTTAAACTGTGACGTAATCTTGTTTGTACGTAACACAGTACTTCGGCACCAAATTACCCTCCGTAATCATGACAGGTGTTGCATAACCTTATTCATTATATACCTATACCTATATAGTTAGCAATAATTAATGTGCGTAGCTTGCTACACTACATTTATTGCGGCTAACTGCCCGCACAAGGGAACAAAGGATACACACCTACAATTTCCACGTAAGATGTTTATCTTAATGCGGCACATAAGCAATCATTGTACGTACTTGTACATAAACAATGTACCTAAAGGTACGCAATCTTGTGTGATTAATGATTATGTACGTTTAATGTGAATTGTATGTGTTTGCGTTAGGTTTAGGGCCGAGCGTTTTATTTCAAGCCGGTAGTGATTTGTTATTGACAGGCCTAGCGCACTCCGCACTGTAGGTACGAAGCTACAAGTACATAGTCGGACACCGGCGGCGGGTCGCGCGTCGTTACACGTGCCGCGTCAGAAGAGATAAGAGCTATGCGATAGAAAGAGAGGCGCTCTATAGGTTAATATGACTGGTAGGTATGCAGCGCTATGCGAGCTGAATTGAATTGTATTGCGTCATAGCAAGAGTCGCTATTTGTTTAAATTTCTTTGCGGAGTGATGCTTCTGTCCCTTAGTATTCTGTGGTATTGACTCTTTGAAAGGTGTAGTAAAGTATGAAATAACTTTAGGTTTATTAATACCTTTAGGCGCCTTTAATACAAACGGCTAAGGAGACTGCTGGCATTTATGTTCCCGGATAGCTACAATCTGGGAGTCGACTTCGACTGCTTCGTCATTTAACAACAGGGGAGACAGCGGTTTTAAACGAGTATCAATAAAAAAAATAAAAAGTCTTTTGTCTATGTTCTCGCAAGTCAAAACTACGTAACAACTGTAAACTATGCAGGGTTATTCAAGGACTTGCTCCAAGATTATTCTACAGCGATCATACTGTTAGCTGTGACAAGAGCTGATAGCTCCTCTTTACCCAACTCATAGGCGCGGTGACCCTTTACTGGTTGTATGCAATAGTAATTTTATCATCTTAACATAGATTATTTTATCAAGTCTAGATTAAGCACGAAAAATATAGTAGTAATTCGACAAAAAGTGATAAAGGGCGCGCCAAATCGCCAACCCGTGCTTTTGCTCTCTAAAGCAGTAAAATTAATAATCAAATAGGAAAAACTTAGACAAGTATATATGTGTATGCTACATCACGCTGAGCTAATCTCTTGAAATAACCAGGTCCAATACCGTTATTTAATTAATCACACCTATAACCTATAAACAGTAATTCTTGATATTTATTGGTTATTATGTTGAGTTTACATGTTTTGCCGGATTGTCAGAACTAACTTGGTTAGACAACACTTTACGTTTTTGTGACTAAGCGGCTGGCGGGCGTGCACCAACAATGTTTGTGAGTCCGTAGTCCGTACAACTGAAGCGTTCACTTCACTAAAGACACCGGCATACGATAACCATCGGTCGTTATACTGTCACGGGCGATGCACTAACTGCCTTACTCCACGCGTGCAACGTTTTTGTCCACGTCGAAAGCTTTTTGCGCCCACTGTGCGTTCATTTTATTCTTTTTTTAGATAAACTTTAAAATTTCGAATGCCGTTTTTAGAACTGGCAACACGGTTTATTAGTAAAGCGCCTTTGATTTGTGTGAGCGTGGATGATTTGGTGTGTATGGTATTTTGGCGCCCGACTTTGATGGGACCGCTAATGACTTTTAGTAACATAGTATTTTTTATGTATTAACCTATCCATCAGTGTTATAGTTTAATCTAATATAATCTAATGTAATGTAAATAAGGCATAAATCTGTTAAGCCCCCAAAATACTTTATTGCCACTAATTTTATATTACATAAAAAAAAAATTGTCGTGTGTATAAATGATACCAACAAGACAAGTCTTGTGTTAAGGACTAAGTCGTCTAAGTGGACAAGTGTCAGTAACTTAAAATTCAAACCATAATAGTTATTATATTTAATGATACATTTAGCCAACTCCATTGATTGAATAACGAAATCTAATTAAATTATCAAATGTCAGCCGTACTATTAGGCATAATGACTGATTTCAATGGCCATAAACAATAACACTTTAAAATTACGACACCTCTGGGCTCAATACACAATGTCGTCGCAGATTAGTGCACAGTTAGTATGGAGGTATGTATGCAGCCTAATTTATTCCATACTAATTGTACCTAATGAGACATTGTGGCATTTCTGGCGTGGGCCCAAACGGCCTTAAATGCCTTGTGTTGTCAGTCATGCAGCTCGATATTGTCGTTCAATTAATTATATTTACAATATAATAATAGAGCTAATTTTACCGGTGAAATAATAAATCAAACTATCATCAAATCCTGTGATTATAATAAAAAATTTGAAACGGACCTTGCGAGAGTGAAGGCGACATAAAAGAGAAATATGATACAACTTTATCTTACTTTTAGAAATTTAGGTGGTACGAAAAAGTCATAGAAAGCATTTTAGAAATATTCGATTTTAATATTTTGTTCCGACAAAAAATAGATGACGAATCACTGTGTAGTTGAACTTCTATTTTTAAAATCAAACCCAATCGCAGAATACTTATTCCTCATCAAACCTATTAAGAATCAAGCGGTCAAGTGTGAGTCGAACCTTTCTAAATAAGTGTTCTTTAGCTACCTAGGATTGAACAAGAAAGTAACAGATTAAAAAAATAATCTAATTAATCTAAAAAGAAACACGTTTTTACGCGCCTTTTAATATTAGGTCGGCATTGCATGCATTGTCATCGAATTGTGAGCTACCTTGAGAGTTTCAGCCGGATAGCTAAGCGGGAAGTGCTCGAAATTTCAGTTGCAAGATTCCACACGAAACGACAGACAGATAGACAAACAAGAAAGTGAACAAACTTAATAAAAACGGACGATACGGAACACTAAAATCGAAACGTAACTGGCCATTACTATTGTTAAAAAAAGAAATTTCCCAGAAGTTCGGCGACCGCTCACCGGTAACTTACAAAATAGAGGAGAAAAACGCAAACAGTAATGTAACTTCTGAACGATTTTCTTATAAAACTTTTTTAATCTGGAGGCAACGAGCGTGAAACCAGAAGGGCATACGTGCCGCGGCTTGCGCCCAAATGTACCTACCACCGTGTGAACTGTTCTCGTGAGAATGCGGTCGGGAGACTCAGTTTTATTAGATTACTGGCTAATTTCTCGATCTTGCGGTAGTACTTTGAAAGTAGACGGTTTTGCTCTGAATATTTTCTCTAGTGCGAAAGAGCGCGTACTGCTTTTTCTCTGTTTTCGGTCTCGCTGTTTTTCTATTGTGTATTTATTAGTCAAGTTTCCCGAATATTCTAAAACCTTTAATTTCATACCACAACAGCTAACCAGGTACCTAGTTACAGTAGATTAGTCATTTTGGCGTCAATATAATAATAATATTATTTATGATATTATTAGGTAGGTACTAATAGACCTTACATCCCCGTCTTTAATATTTTTATAATTCCTCTCCATCCAAAGATTGCCTGGAAGAGATCGCTTTTAGCGATAAGGCCGCCCATTGTAACACTATCTTTAATTGTTGTTATGTAATATCTTTAATTTAATGTTTGCAATAAAGCGTTCATCTATGTGCTTCTGACGTAGACTACGCTCTACATTATTTTTACTTGTCAATTAATTATTTGATAAATATTTATTACAGATCAAATAGCAGTGTCATGTCATTAACAAGTTTTCCACTTGAACGTTTTTCTTTTGTTTTCCCGTCGTAGCTTTTGGAGTGGTAGGCCGTGGTTGTAATACCACCCACCGAACAAAGCCTTGCCGTCAAGCGACCTAGTTGTGTTTCGGGATGATGTTCGGTGAACCATCGGGGAGACGGGTCTGAGCAGCTGCTCAACTGCCGTCTCTCTCTAGATCTATGTGCTCCATCTTAGGCCACATCGTCGCTTCACATCAGGCGAGATAGTGGCCAAACATAGATCTATTAAGCGTAAAAGAAAAAAAAAAGCTAAAATAGAAAGCTTGACTGCTTTTATATTTTTTCCTTTAAATTTCATTGTTTCGCATATCATAATTTTCTACATCCAAAACCCATCCGAAATAATATAATCACCTTTAAAAACTACATTTACTATTTCCAGTTATATAAAATGACAAAAATAAACATTATATTTTACGTGACTATAGGTGCCGTTAGCATTTAAATATATAGGTACTTAGGTACATAAAAAATCTTTACAATTATATTTAATCAAAGCAGTACGATATTTTGTCACAGATTCCGCGAATCGAGCAACAAACCGAATCGAGTTCGATGTGATTCGATTCAATCTTGCTCACTCGTTTGGCAAATTGTCAATTTTTTGTTATGAGAACTAAAAGTTTTAGATTATTTGTTTCAAAACAGTTATCAATTTTATCATTATTAGACTAGACTTTATTGATAGGTTTCGTTTCTATATTAACCATCTCCAAAGTTTAGTTTTTTTTTATCGAACTGAATGTAAGCGTCACGCCTGCCCATAACAATTTCAGTGCCAACTAGAACTTTTTACCATAAAAAGCACTGCGTAGGACTGCATTGCGCTCATCACCTCGAGACATCAGATATTAAGTCTCATAACGCCCAGTAATTTCACTGGCTACAATGCCCTTCAAACCGGAACACAGTAATGCTTGCGCATTACTGCTTGGCGGCAGAATAACAGGCAAAACTGTGGTACAAACCCAGACAGCCACCCGCATATGAGAAACCTACCACGAGTCATAAGGAGAAGTACCTATACATACACAATTAGCTCTATTTCATTTATTTTTCCTCGTTCGCGAATTTTGTATCGCACCCTTGTGTATTTGGTTTTTTATGTTGGATCTTCATTTCTTCATTGCTTCAAAACGGCTATAGCAAAACGGGTATCAGCTGAAAATCAGCGCCGAGTAGTGTAAAACTCTCGGCTATGCTGAGCTGAGCCTATTCGGCACATATATTTATTATTTAAGTTTTATTTTTGTTTGTCGTGTTTGTGTGCCGAATAAATGGTTTTCCTTTCTTTTATTTCTTTGCTTCAACAATTCCTTATTATACATTCTTATCTTAGTTCTTATACAGTCATTTGTTTATTTTGTTTCAAAGCAACCGTCGTTCTATAACGTCATCTGTTTTGACATAAACATCCGAAAAAAGTTCTTTACCAAAGCGGTGCGTTATAAAAACATTGACAAAGTCAGCGCACGGTTGAACGGCTCGTTTCAGCGCATACTCGATTTAGTGCGCGAGTGTTCTCAGACGACGCGAAATGGGCCGTGGAGAGTGCGCCTTAATTAGGATAGGTATCCGGTTAGTGTTTTGAATTTATTTTTATTCATTATAATAATGGCTACATGATTATACACAATGTTCGCTTTATCGTAGATTACAATGGCGGCTGTGAAAAAAAAAACAGTTAATAACCGGCCAAGTGCAAGCCGGACTCGCGCACAAAGGGTTTGCGCCGTACCATTTTCTATAAAAACGGCAAAATGTTGTATGGGAGCCCCCTTAAATATTTATTTTATTATGTTTTTTATTATTTGTTGTTATAGCGGCAACAGTAATATATAATCTGTGAAAATTTCAACTGTCTAACTATCACGGTTCATGAGATACAGCCTGGTGACAGACGGACGGACGGACAGCGGAGTCTTAGTAATAGGGTCCCGTTATACCCTCTAGGTACGGAACCCTAAAAACATTACTGAATCCGGGAAATGCTAATCTCTAATCTTTTAATAGTATATAATTCATTTTATAATAAAAAGATACCGACTTCAATTCTGAAGTATCTTCGAAGTTCAAGGTCGAATACCGATGAATCATAAATGGGACCACATTTTAGCTATACTGAACCCAACGCAAAAAGAATTTTCCGAATTGGTTTATAAATTATTATTATTAAATCATTTAATTCAAATAATTATCCATTTTACAAATGATGTCAAAATAAATAATATTAATTTCAAATAATAGATACAAACTTGATTAAATTTAAATTAAATTACAAATTACAGAATTCTGAGGTAACAAACATAAACAAAGCAATCGAATTGAGAACCTACTCCTTTTGAAGTCGGTTAATAAAAACAAACTCCATCCGCGTCCTCGTCATTTCTGTTTCTCCACTTACTTCTAAACCACACAGCGGATTATGATACAGTTTTCTCTGTTATTTAGAGATTTTTTTATAGATGGTTAATATGTACAATACATTTTAATAAAGTTTTTGTATCGCAGAGAAAATTCAATATTTCATAGTCTTAGAATCAATAACATGAAAATATAAATAGGTATATAGATAGCGTAGAAATTAGACTGACCAGGGCCCTAATTCACTATGACAACTTGGCGATTCCTTGCTTCAAGGAAACGTCTATTCCTTCATTAATAAACGACATCTGCGAAATTTGTATTCTCTATGACGCGTCATATATATGAATATACATGAATGCGTCATAGAAATGTCGTTTATAAGAAGGAATAATGAAGGAATCGACGTGATTTCGAAGCAAGGAATCGCCAAGTTGTCATAGTGAATTGGGGCCCAGACCAAATCAGTCCCCACAAGTAAGTATGACTGAAAAACCTAGTCACTTCCAACATTTATACCAATTTTAAAGTATTATTGTATTGTATTGTAACCAATAGTATTGACGGCAACGATTAGTTCAAATTCTGGCCAGATTATTATCGCGATGTAACATAATCATAATAAAACAAAATTAAACAATCATCAAAAAATATCTGACGATCAAATAATTTTATTTATACTTCTTTTTTTGAATTTTTTTGGCAACTGCAGACCTGTCATTATGCCTAGTTTGTACGATTGTTACTTAGCGCATTATGCATACCAATGAGTATTATCAGGTCATTTATCTAGTCGATTTGTGGAATATGCCTGATGGAATACATTTGAATAATGTTGAATAATTTGTAGCGTACTGTTTATACTTTCTTACCTATACATTTATTTGTAAAGAAAACCATCCGAGTACACTTTAGTATTTAAGTTTGTTATTTTTCCTTTTTTTGTTATATAATTTGTGGTTGTAACAAAAGAGTATTAATGTGTTTTAATTTCACAGCCCCTGTAGTGTAGTGGTTGGGCAGGTTGGCTCAAATCTCATACACAAATGAGGTTGCGAGTTCGATTCCCGCGACAGGACAAATGTTTGTGCATAGAAAAAAAACGCAAGCATTTGTTTCGTGTCTCGGTGTCGTGGTACCATGTTCCTCATAATTCCTTGTTCCTTAGATACAGGAAATCCTAGTTAGGGGCCAAGATCCATGTATGTGATCATTGGGCGTATTTATTTTTTATTTATTTATGAAATAGCTAACTTAAACTTTTTCCCGTATCCAAGTAGTCAATTTCGGTTAACTCTTGGACCACTTCTCTTCGGTTATTTTAAATGTGCATAACTTTGCGTGCAAGTGAGATTCAATTTGACATCGTTAACGCCTGTCCACAGTTTATTATATTTTTTAACAAAAAAATCACGATTAGGTTAAAGCTCTAATCGACTTAATCATCTAACGATCGCCCATTAGCTCTTTTCCTCAAACCGCATTTAGGATGCCCATTCAAAACCGGCAATGGTTAGCAAATATCACGACTTGCCCGCGATGACTCCTCGGGTCAAACTCCTGACCCTCACATACAAACCCCTACGTGATCTCATTGAAGAATTAATTAACCAGCATCGGAATAAAAAGGGACTTTCAAGGTGATATCGATTCTTTACACTTTTTATGAAATGTAATTTAAGGGAGGTTAAAGAAGACGCCTCTAGATCTCTAAATCATGCATTTAAAAATCAATTTCATCAGCATTTTTGGAACTTCTGCACGTTTCAGTAACAAACGTTTGAATATCTATATCACTTCATCATCATCAGCCCATCACGTTCTAACTGCTGTAATACGAGCTTTCACTCATGGAGAGAGTATGGGCCATAATACACCACTACTCTGGCCCAGTGCGGGTTGGTTGATGTCAAATTTTTGTGATTAATTCTAGGACATGCCGGTTTCCTCCCGGTGTTTTCCTTCGCCGTTTTTAGAGCGAGTGTTAATTCCGCACATAAGAATGTCAGTGGTGCGGGGCCAGCGGGATTCGAACTTGGGTGCGTCAGATCGAAAGTCACACGTGCTCCCACTGGGCCACACTCGCTCTTTACTCCAGTTTTATATAAGACTCAACATTTCCCATTCTACATGATACGCTTTGTCCTCCACCAGTCCCAACGTCAGGTAAGTACTTCCAAAACAACGTCACCGAGACAGATTGGGAATTTTTTACGTTCTCCTAACGATGTCTTTTGGCTCGCCACTTTTTTGGCACTTTTGCTGTTTTATACACGTAATTGAGGTACGGATTCGCTAAGGATGCGATTAGGCCGTGATTAATACGACGACCTTTGTGATGCAGACAGGCGAAAAAAAAAGAATTAAAAAAGTTATAGTCCGAAACCGGTGTAGTCCCATTTCGGCATCTTCCCATCTTGGCACCCATGAATTTAGTTACCATGCCCACGAAACATTCCCATCTCGTCACTCTGTCCTAATTTATTCTTACGTACACTTCAAAAAATTGAAAGTATCAGTATAGTAAGCAAATAAACTTCATTATTTATTAAATCTAAAGTTTTTTTTTTTTGTAAATTACCGTTTATTAAACAAGTTTAATTTAAAATAGTAGTGTATAGTGAACAAAGTAAAAAATATTTGTATGGGACTTTCACAGACAAGGCCTTGAATCGCTGTAATTATATTGATTTAATAAATAATCAAGTTGATTTACTTACTATACTGATATTATGTTTCCATTTTTTTATGTGTACCTACCTAACAATGATTTAGGACAGGGTGCCGAGATGGGAATGTTTCGTGGGCTTCATAAATAAATTCATGAGTGCCGAGATAAGAAGGTGCCAAGATGGGACTAAACCCCGAAACCGGCGAGTGCGGTGTGCACTGCTGTTTCCTTTACAAACTATTGTCTATTCTGCGTCTGTTAAAACGTAAGTATACCTTACTACTAAGGTTATTAGGCATACATTCCAATGCATTAGATTTACTATCAAAAATCGCCACCAAAATAAAAAGAGTCTAAATTGCTAAAGGTCTTTTGATTTCGCTTGAATTAATGTGACGGTAAAGGAACGGATTCTGACACGTGATAAATGTACGGGATTTTAATTTATTAATCAAGTCGTGTTATGACAAGAAAATCACAGCGTTGCCGTAGCCGCTAGATTAAACGATGTTTTTGTAATGCTAAGGTCATTTATTTGAATTCGAGCAAAAAAACTGTATTCGCCGTATTTACACCTTTATAATGTCTTTAAAACACTCGGGCAAGTTGTTACTGGTCATGTCAATGTCAAATTATATTATATGGTCGAACAAACATACAAAAAGCTATTTGCCCCAGTAGACTCGAAGACAGGCGGGGATGGCTCAGTGGGAGTAAGTGCGACTTCCGATCCGACGCACCCGAGTTCGAATCCCGCTGGCCCCGTACCACTGACTTTCTAAAGTTATGTGCGGATTTTACACTCGATTTAAACGGTTTACAGTTGGTGGAGGAAAACATCGTGAGGAAACCGGCATGTCCAAGAATTTATCACAAAAATTCAAAGACATGTGACATCCACCAACCCGCACTGGGCCAGCGTGGTGGATTATGGTCTATACTCTCTCTATGAGAGAAGGCCCGTGTCCCAGCAGTGGGAATGTAATGGGCTGATGATGCCAAATTTCATAAAGATCCGATCAACCAATCGAAAGATAGTGTCGAACAAACATACAAATTAAAGCCTACTTGTCCCAGTAGACTTGAAGACCTCGCTTCGCTTGGCAATCTGCGCTACAACCATAGTTTTATAGGACAAGTAACAGCAATTTAATACCTATACTAAATTTCTATATTTTATGATATTGATAAATAAATTAACTCTAGACTTGCTATTTATAGTTGTACTTTCTTTTCATATTATTTATCTCAAAACATTAACTATGATTTGTTTTTATTACTGCTTTTTATTGTACGTGTGTAAGCTTTGCAGTAAATAAAAATGATTAAATTTGATATATAATACCAAAAGAAGGAAACTGCAATTATATTTGAAATGAAGACTAATTATTATTATTATTTATTTTGTTCTGCCCACATCAATCACTTTTAATGAAATTGATTAGAAACAGGAATCGTAAATAAAACGTATTGTATATCATTCCAGAATTATTTACCGACATCATAAATAGAAGACGGTGACGGTGGTTCTATTTATTTTTATTTTATATTTTCCAATGTTTTTATTATTTTTATTTACTGTATTACGGATAGGCATTGTATTTATACTATTTACACCTACTATTAATAATACAATGTTTTTATTGAGCTTTACTTGAGTATTGAGTATTTTGTAGCAATATCTATGTTAAAACTGTATGTCCAATTATTTATTTTCGTAGTTTAACACAACAAGTTCGTGAGTCACCAAGGGTCTGTGCTGAAAACCAGCGTTGTGGATTCTTCACGACATTATGCTGAGCACAGACCTTTTTTGACTGCACCGCACACGGCAGCGGTCTCCATACACAATTACACATGCTGTAATTGGTTGGCCTTATTAACTTGTTTTATTTCGTTCTCCTACACTTGTGTATGTAATATGTTTGTTGTGTGCCTTTTTGTCAAGATAAATTGTTTTTTTTTCTTTGATGAACATTATAATAAATGATTTTTTTTCATTGTTATACTTAGGTACTTACTGTTTATTAATCGAATTTATTGCATGGAATGTGAATTGTTGACTCGCTGCGCCACGCGGTTTCACCCGCGATTTCCCGAGATAAAAAGTACCCTATGTAATTTTCCAGGGGCTAGGTTAAAAGTACCACATACCAAATTTTATCAAAATATGATCAGTAGTTTTACATGATTGAGTAACGAACGTCGATCCTTTCGCATTAAACAATATTTGATCATAAAATTGCAACAATGTGACCATACTGCCGAAAGCGGGTTTCTAAAGCGAATGTTAAATTTGTAACTTAAGAAATCAATAATAGAATAAATAGATAAATAAAGATAATAACTCAGTTTCATTTCTTTTGCCTAAGTATACCCAAAATCCCATGAAGCAATTTCGATAAAAAAATATTAATTTTCATTTCTCTCGATGGGCCTTATTAGAATCAAGTATGGAAATTTATCAAATAGAAAACCATTGCCGTGGAGCGAAATGGCATAACCCGTTGAAAACTCGCCATCATCGAGTGAGATTGTAGTAATAAGAAAAAAAAGAGACAATACCAATGTACTTTATAGGCACTAAGATTGTTTTAAAGCTGTATAATTGTACCTACCTTCCTACTATGTTTTATTTACTTATTTACAGTAAATAAATAAATAATAATAATAAAATAATAAATATAGTAATAATAAAAGTAGTTTCCTCTAATATAATGTATTGAAAATAACTAAGTTTAGAAAATAAAAAAATGGCGCACCCCTTTACAGCCTTGTAATGTGTCAATCAGATATATTTTAAACGAACATATAAATGTGAACCACGATTTACCTTTAATTCTAAAATACAGTATAAAAAGTTCATAACAAGTTCTTCAATTTCCAAAGCGCGTAAAATCATCGAAACAATCATAAAACTAACTCTCAACAACAGAAATGTTAGCACCGAGCATTAACGAGTCAATTTCGAAAAATAATTACACACTCTAACGCCATTTCGAACCGTAGAGACTATTTGTAGAGATAACAACAAAATAGACCGGATGCTCAGATAGCGCCATTGTTGTATCTTCATTTCCGTTCCTTTTATTGCTCAGGCCATAAAGGAAAATTGAGTTTTTACGGCCTTTTAAATTGACGTGAAAATAGATATTACTGCGATGTAATCCGATTGAAGGAATCGCTGAAAACGCTCAGACATTGTTTGTTGATTGTTCACTTTTTTCTTCATTAAAAATAATTTTACGAACCGCCCGTATGTGATTGTGCGCTCGTTAAAATGTAACGATACCTGGGTGTGCTTTTATTATGTATTTTATGACGGACGGGTTACATTTTAGCGCTGCGGGCTCTTTATTGCAGTGTCATAGACTCGAATGATGTTTTAGTGGCTGATAACGAGACGAAAAAGCGTCGACTTTATCTATACAACCGCCATAAGCCCACTTTTACCCCTAATCTTTTATTTAAATTAAATTCCTTCCACCATTGTAGAGAACGTGCCACAAATCGATGCTCTTAGTCGATTAATCGACAAAACGAGTTCCGAGAAACGATATGATAAAACGTCCAAAATCTTGTTAATTATCCCACTTAGTTTCCGTTGCAAATAACCGTGACTAATTCGATAATTTTGCTTGTTCCAGATGGTCAGTCGAATCACCTCAACCTCTTCAACTCGAGGCCGCAGCCGAAAAAGAAACGGAAATCCCGGACGGCGTTCACGAATCACCAAATATTCGAGTTGGAGAAACGGTTTCTTTACCAGAAGTATTTATCACCCGCAGACAGGGACGAAATAGCCAGCTCGTTGGGCCTATCCAACGCGCAAGTGATCACATGGTTCCAGAACAGACGAGCGAAGCTCAAGCGAGATATGGAAGAATTGAAAAAAGACGTAGAAAGTGCAAAAGTTTTGTCTGCACATAAGAGTTTTCTTGAGAACGTGACAGACTTGGGCATTCTGAAGAAGAAAGCCATGAGCATAGGCGCGAGCGAGGAGGCTGCGACGAACCTGGTCGTGAGCGCGTCCAAATGAAACGAGGCCGCGCGTCAGATCGGACAAGATGTCACTTACGATCGACGCGTGCTCGATTACTAATCGAACAATTCGATTTAATCGACTAAAATGGACTATTGTGACAAACGAACTCTTTAGTGACGTTTCAAGTTTTATCTTCACTAATAAATAGATATCGCGTAAAGTACTTCACTATTTAAAACTGTAAATATCTTTAGTGATCTGAAGTAGTTTATATTACTGTACAAAAAACTTAATGAAGAAGCTTCGTTCTAAATAAATGTGATAGTTGATTTTATTCGAGTACTTAATATTTTAAAGATATATTCCTAAATTATTTATTGCGAATGAGTCACATGAATGGTTTATATAAAAATATATTGTTAATTTTAAGATCGCAATTGAAATTTTTACCTTTTAGGAAAAAAAAAAATAAAAAGTAATTAAGGCATTTATTTTTATACAATGTGTTTCATCAATGTGTAATAAAACATGATTAAAGGAAATATAAAATTATAAACTATTCATTTGACTCACTATATAGTTACTATGTAAATAATATTTGTACATGTAGCATATAATTAAGTATCTAGTTAGATTTTATCAATATTACTAGAATCCTTTAAAGTGTAGTTTTATAGTTGAGCCGGAATTAAACAATCCAATTTAACTGCTTCACTTAAAAACGAGGTAGAAAAAATTTATTATAAATAAATTAATAACGCCCAACGATCACAAACATAGACCCTGGCCCCTAACTAGGGAACCACGAACTATGAGGACCATGGTCCTACAACGCCCAGACACGAAACAAACGCTAGCGCTTTTTTTTTCTGTGCACAAACATTTGTCCCGTCGCGGGAATCGAACCCGCAACCTCAGTGGTGTATGAGATTTGAACCAACCTACCCAACCTCTACACCATAGACGCTGTCAAAATTGGTTGTTTAATTCTGACTATTAATTAGATAAAAGTGTATAGATTCTAACCTAATTTTATATTAGTAAGTGTTAACTACTAATTAAAATTAGTAAAATGGCTCTACTTAAACAGCAATATGTATGAAATGAAACGACTAATTTAACTTATGAAAGTATATTAAATTATGTTTAAAATCGGAAAATGTTCAATTATGAAAGAGGTAGTGAATCATCATCATCATCATCATCAGCCCATTACGTTCCCACTGCTGGGACTCGGGCCTTCTCTCATAGAGAGAGTTTAGGCCATAATCCACCACGCTGGCCCAGTGCGGGTTGGTGGATGTCACATGTCCTTGAATTTTTGTGATTAATTCTTGGACATGCCGGTTTCCTCACGATGTTTTCCTTCACCGTTTTTTAGAGCGAGTGTTAAATCCGCACATAACTTAAGAATGTCAGTGGTGCGGGGCCAGCGGGATTCGAACATGGGTGAGTCGGATCGAAAGTCGCACATGCTCCCACTGAGCCACACTCGCTCTTTAATGAATATCATATCTTAAAATAATTGTTATGTTTTTAAAATTAATACTTAATGTCCATTCTTTAAAATAGTTATTTTGAATTTAATCTAGTATTACACAAGGGACGTCTTAAGGTATACCTACTTTATGTCATACAAAGTATCATGTTGTTATCAATTTAATTACACAGTTTACACCAATTACATTAATTAAAATACAGATTAAAAATATACAATAGTCACAGAGCAGTCAAAAATATAAATCCTCCCCATCCAAAGGTTGTCTGGAAGAGATCGCTTATTGGCGATAAGACCGACCATTGTACTAATCAAATTTTGTAGTTCTGTTTTTATGTGTTATTATGTTTTTGGTGTACAATAACGTGTTATAAATCAATCAATCAATCAATTTAAAATTAATATGTCAAATTATATGTATCGTACAAATAACATTGTTAAGTAGTTTGTTTTATTTATATCCATTTAAATCAGAAGATTATATTTTAATTTTTCACGTTATTACGAGTATGTAACTATCTATGTTCCTAATTTAAATTGCATATTTCAATTTTGATAAAAATATTAATTTTTAACAATATTATGCCCCCCACGCCGACCTATGCAATTTTTATACGTTTTAGTCGGCTCCAGCGGACATCACAACCATCAAAACAAACATCGAACAATTTGTGTCGTGTATGGCCGACCTTGGCGGTCAAAATGTTAATAAATACCTTCTGAGTTGCAAATTAAATTTATTTATAGTAAATTAATTAGCGAAAGAATCATTTACGAACAGTGACGAGGTTTATTTCGACAACTTAATCAGCCCCTTACTCATATGTCCCTCAAGTGCCAATCGTATATCGTGTTGAGCTCAGATTAGGGTGTAGATTCACTGCGACAGTCTTGTGATGCCGTATATTGTCCCATTTTATATCAACATGAAGTTATCGTATTTTGGAAATGAATCAGATTCGTTCGATTTCATGTCTGAATCGATAATAATTAGACCGTATCTCATTAGTCGCAGTGAAGCTATACCTTAATTTGAGCTCAACACGATAATACGATTGGCGCTTGAGAGACATATTGTAATAAACCCGAACCTTATTGTTAATCGCATCCAGGGCCCTAATTCGCTATGACCACTTAGCGATTCCTTGCTTCGAAATCACGTCGATTCCTTAATTAATAAACGACATCTCTCTGACGCATTCATATATTCATATAATATATGATTCTCTATGACGCGTCATAGAGAATACAAATTTCGCAAATGTCGTTTATTACTAAAGGAATCGACGTGATTTCGAAGCAAGGAATCGCTAAGTGGTCATAGTGAATTAGGACCTAGACTTGACGATTCCTTGCTTCGAGATCACGGCGATTATTTCATTATTAAACGACATCTGCGAAATTTGTATTCCCTATGACGCGTCATAGAGAATCATATATATGAATTTAAGAATGCGTCATAGAGATGTCGCTTATTAATGAAGGAATCGTCGTGATTTCGAAGCAAGGAATCGCCAAGTGGACATAGTGAATTGGGGCCCTGTTTGATACACGAGAGGGGTCAGGCTCAGCACATGCCTACCCAAGACATTAACTCCCAACCAGGGATCTGACTTCAGGTTCGCGCTAGGACTCTCACTTTTTCCATCTCCTCCAGGGATCCGACTTCCGATTTTTCTGTGTCATATGCCAATCTTTGAGTTTCTTTTTTCCTCTTCAAATATTTGAGTCTATAGTGCCAGTATTTCAAAGGAGTTAAGTTAGAACCAACAATAAGGATAGGTTATTACAATATGAGTAGGGGGCTGAAAATAAAACTTCCTCTGACTAAACTGTAATAGTGTGTGTACGTTTGAACATAAGTGGTATAAAATTCAGTAATTGAATATTTTTGTTTCTTTAATTTTTTATTGTAGGTAAACGAATCTCAGTATTTTTCTACCTTCAGTAGTTGTTGACATGTCGCGCTGTCATTTTGTAAGATAGTGGTAGAGACCATGCTTATTGTGAATATAAGTGTAAATAAACAATTACGTGTTCTAAATATTTGTATTCATTTTCCTTTAAGTTCTTCTCTCTGATGCGTAATAACGAATCTTCGTTCCGTCGGATGAAAGAGACAGCGCTATGCAACAGGCATAAGAGTAACAAATGAAAGCAACTCAGAGTAGGCCCTATGGTATTGAGAGTTTTTAGACCGCCCGAAGGCCACGGCCTAACAACAGGGCCCCCATTCACTATGACAACTTGGCGATTCCTTGCTTCGAAATCACGTCGATTCCTTCATTAATAAACGACATCTCTATGACGCTTCATATATTCATATATTATATGACGCGTCATAGAGAATACAAATTTCGATTATTAATGAAGGAATCGACGTTTCCTCGAAGCAAGGAATCGCCAAGTTGTCATAGTGAATAAGGACCCTGTTGTCCTAAGACAACAACCGGGACTGCTCTCCGAAGGACGGTGGCGCTCAGATGTAAACACCACGGTCACCCATCCAAGTGGTGTTCGCTGCGAACGTTGCTTAACATAGCAGATCTGTTACAAACGGCTAAGCAAGTACCCTAGTAGGATACAATAATATAAAAAAGGATATTATAAATGCGAAAGTTTGTGAGGATGGGTGGATGGATGTTTGTTACTCAATCACGCAAAAACTACTGAACTGATTTTGATGAGATTTGGTAAGTAAGTTCTTTAGGTCTTGGAAAAGAACATAGGCCTATTTTTGTCGCGGGATACCGCGAGTGAAGCCGGTGGGCGCAGCTAGTAAATAATATAATATTGACAACACGCTTTCCATACAGGACATAAAGCAGTTGTTGCTAAATAGGTTCTGCATTAAGTTTTTCGTGTAGTAGGGGATCGGTGAGTATTTTTTTATGTAACTTAATGACGAGACAAGCTGGTCGTTTGCCTGATGGTAAGCAAAACACCAGCCCATACCAATAACAGCACCACCCAGAACTTTGTTTTGCAAAATCCTGCGCGGCACTGCACTGCGCTCGTCACCCTGAGACAATTAGCTGTTGAGTCTCATAATACCCAGTAATTTCGCTGGCTACAATGCCCTTCAAACCGGAACACAGTAATGCTCGCGCATTACTGCTTGATGGTTGAATATCTGGCGAAGCGGTGGAACCCACCCAGACGCCTTCTCGCATACGAGAAACCTACCACCAGTGAAATATAGTTTCAATCAATCAAAAGTTCTTTAATTAAATTTTGTCTTCACAGACGCACTTATGAACGTCAATATAAAATGAATCGAAACATTGGTTTGAAAAATATATTTTTAAAGAAAAAAATTCTTAATCGGAACCGCGAGAAGATTAAAATAAGCCCAAACAATAGCAGTTTACCATTATTCGTCAAGGAGATCCATTGCCCACCTTCCGTCTCTATCATCAGATCAGCTGGCTGTCACCATAATATTGCATTGTCATCGGACTTTGACAAGTATGCAAAATTTCAACTCCGTAGGACAAGAGAAAGGTTCTACCTTCTTACAAGATTTAACCCAAATAATGAAAACAGGGCAAGTTAAATAAAAACTTGTAAAAAATCTAAAATATAGTTAGGACGTATGTTTGGTGAATCGGAAATCATTTAATCAATATTTTTTTTTAAATATTAATGATTTATTATATTTTCCGTTAACACCCAGATACGAAACGAATGCTTGCGCTTTTTTTCTGTGCACAAACATTTGTCCCATCACGTCGCAGGAATCGAACCCGCAACCTCAGTAAAGCAAGAGATTTGAGCCAACCTGCCCAACCACTACACCACAGAGGCTCTCAAGTATTGAAATAACTTGGTTCATATTTCTATATATCTTGGTAGACATATTTCTAATATTGAATGCATTAGCGCATGCTAGGCGAAAATGCTAATCTTAAGATTTATTATTATTATTATTTATTATTTATTTTTATTATTGATTGATTTATTATTTATTTGCTAATCTTAAGATTTATTAGGAAGAAGAAAAATGATTTTGCTCGGGCAGGGATTGAACCTGCGTCTTCGGATTACCGTCCCGGCGCCTTAACCACTGGGCTACCGAGTTAGCTGCTTGAGCAACCAAATTTCTTCTATCCTTCTTATATCGTCTTACGGGGACGATTCTACTTCATCTGTCGTCAATTGATTGTTTTTTTTTTCTTTCTAATTATTTAGTCTTTTTTTTAACGGGCGAATGCCTTTATTACTGAAAACAACTCCACACTCTACTTACTAAAACTAAACTAACTACTTACAAGGAGAAGCAACTGGACAACCCATAGAATATTAAAGATCTATAGATAAATCTCTCAAATGCTCCAAGTCACTATTAGTTGGCAGCGTACCCAAGATACTGGACTAGATTTAAAGTCTTGATAGCCATAAACAATAACTTTGCAACATATCTGACACGAACTAATGCTTCATCTGAGGGAACCCTTTTTAATTGGTTACCCCAGCAACCATGCTGCTTATACGAGTTACTCGAGAAGGGTATCTTCTAACTGGGTTAACTAAACTTCACCTACTTTAGTAACTGCTCAGTACGCGGCAGAGCCCCCCTGAGCGGTGTTTTAATTCGAACAGCAGGGGGATCGTCTAACAGCGATCCCGAACGCTTTCAAAGATATCACGTAATCGGTATTTGTCTGTAGAATTGTCGAACTTTTCTACTCAAACTCCGCGTCCCAATCCCTATCACGATCACGTTATCGGTTCGTCGACAGATGTGAACAACCCATTGCCATTCAGTTTGCTGATTCGGTGAGCTATGTCGGTTACTTTAGTTCTCTGTCGGATCACTTCGTTACGAATCGATCATTCCGAGCATAGGTTGTGGTCCTGGTTGTGGTCATCAAGCTCAAAGTCGCTCAGCGAGCTATGCGCTGTGCGACTTTAAGTTGTCGACCACTCTCACGGTCAGCAAAGAATAACTAATACTTACATATAAATAAATAAATAAATAAATAAATAAATAAATAAATATCAGTGTCCACGTTTCGGCTTCGTATGTCATTACGGGTAGGACGCAGTGGTTGAAGATTTTAGTCTTAAGGCATTGTTGGATAGGCGACGAGAAGACTTGACGAAGCTTACCAAATGCCGCCCAGCCCAGCTGAATTCTCCTATCGGCTTCCCTCTCGAAGTTGTTTCTACCAAACATGATAGGTAATTTGTTCAAGGTAGATATATTCCTGCACAACTTCGAGAGCATGCCATTTTAATAAGGAAATACCTATTTTGAAATCTTTATTCACCAGCAAAGCATCTAGCTTCAGCCAGACAGCTTCAATAGAACTTGTACAAGCTGATGTACACACGTCCTCGTGAGGGCTTGGAAAGGGTTAGGTAATTAAAACCAATTCGATCTGCTTTCAAAGACAAATTTTATTACAACCGTAAACTCTAACCTAATATTCCATGCGAAACTCGTCACCGCGATCTAGAAAACGCGGCTCGTTTATTATCGCCATCTAGTGAAAACCTTAGGAACTAATTGGCACATCAACACCGTTTATGGTTTGAGTATAAAACAAAGGTAACTTCTACAGAACTGTTGAAAAAGACTCTTACCACCAACTAAAAGTTTATTACGAAAAGGTGCTGTAATGTTAATGGTGTTATCTTCACCATAATTACAACGTTACGTTCACAAAGCTGTTACCTTTCATTACGTTTGTAAAAACAAATGTAATGTAAGAACGTCCTAACAATGTAAGTTGTAATTATGTTAAAATTCGAATTGTTGCGTTCGAATTCAACAACTGTTAGCCACCACTATATTGAGGCCTCTTGACTTTTAAAGATGTTGCCAGGTTAGAAGTTCCTCTATGAAATGATAATTTTACGGAATGTGAGGGGGAGCGAATGTGGCTCAGTGGGAGCACTTTAAAGTGTCAGATTGAAAGTCGCTCGACTTTCAATAATACAGTTAACAAAATTAAAGTACCAGAGGCCCATACAGACTAACATACACCTATACAATTATACAAACGCTATACACTATAAGAGGCATTTCGGTGTAGCCTTTCTGTAGCGCCGGAACACTAATCCCTCGGGCCTAAACTCGGAAACCAGGAACATCTCCATATATTTTACAGGATGCCGAAGCACGTAGGACTTAAAACTCGTAGTTCTCGTTGACTCCTGCCTCGACAGGTCAGGTCCTGGCCCTTCCTCCGCACCTCTCCTTGATATAGGTACCTAATAATATCGTCTCCCGACGTGCTCTGGTCAAATCGGGAGACGTATATTGCCGTCCTGGGCTCTGCAGTTGATGTGGCTGCAGGAGCGGTGCCGCGGTGGTTGCGCGTCGGTCGAGGTCGATTTTTCTTCTTCTCCACAAGGGTGAACCCTTCCTTGTCGACCTCGCTCGTGTTTGGGACGGGATGCGGGAGTCTCAACTCCGAGAACACTCCGCTTATGAGCACATCCCACAACGTAGCGTTATTCACCGTCCCCTATAAAACTACACTTTTAAACTTCGAACGAAAGACGCTAAATGTTGTATTTTATAATTTAAACATCGAACGAATAAAAGAGTGAATTTGTGGTTACTGTAAATAAGGAGTTCGTATCAAAGAAAAAAGAAAAGTGGTGCCATTATCGAGCGCATCAATTAAAAAGTAAAAATTGCGGACAGTATTATCAAATGTGGCAACAAAAGTACAAATGTTGCCAGTAATAATTATTGCAACATTAAATTAACAGCTCTCGGCTATGCTTATTATTGGTTTTTATTCCGTTTGTTTAATAACTAATAATTTATAACTTTTTGTTCCAATTAATGTTGCTTTTTTACATTCTGCATGTTAGTCTTTGTAAAAAGGAATGTTACGGAAATAACATAACTATGAATCGTTTAATTTGTAATTTGCCGCATACTTATTAGGTATGTACATATGTTTATACTGTAGCAGTAAGGATAATTATGACTAATTCAGAAATTAAAACGACCCTCGATAAGATAGCGAACGTAACTTGTTGATAAAAATTACGTTATTTCTTTTAATTACGGTACTCACTAATAGGGGATCGGACAGTAATCGAGAAAAATTCTAAAATGTAGTTAGAAAAAATGTTCGTTGAACCAGAAATATCATTCAATCAATATGTTTGTAAAATAATAATGATTTATATTTTTAAATCAATAAATAATTCTGACTTTTTAATCTGTTCTTCATCTCAAACGAAGCAACAATCACAGCGCATGGCGTCATTTGTAGGCAAATGCAGTGAGTCAAGCTTGTGTTTATTTTACGTTTTTGCTTTTCATAAAATATATATTTGCTAATTTTTTCGTTCCATTACTACAATATAGTCCCAACTTCACAAAACGTATTAGAAACTCTTTGCAAGTATTATTTCGAAGAGTTTGTCGTCTTCTACCTACATATGACGTCACAATTTTTGAGGTAACCGTTTGAGAGGCAATATTTAAAACATAATATTTAAACAAAGTTTTAGGTACTTTTAGAGCGTTATTTAATTAAAATAGTAAATTTCATGGCTATATAAATATTCATTGTAGTTAATTTAAAAGACTTACTGAAAAGTTGTCCGATCCCCTATTGCTACACTACACAACAGAAGCCTGTAAAATTTACTTTACTTTTAAACGAATCTATAAAAGTTGATAAGTAAGTCTCGTGGTAGATCTCTCGTATGCGGCAGGTCGTCTGGGTAGGCACCACAGCATTGCCAGTTATTCTGTCGCCAAGCAATAGTGCGCAAACACTACTATGTTTCGGTTTGAAGGGCATTGGAGCCAGAGAAATTACTGGGCATATGAGACTCAATATCTGATGTCTCGGGGTGATGAGCGCAATGCAGTGCTACGCAGTACTTTTTATGGTATTGAAAGTTCTGGGTGGCACTGCAATTGTTATCGGCAGGTGTGGGGCTTACCATCAGGCGAACGACGTGCTCATCTCCTTGCTCAGTTCCATAAAAAGTAAACATAATTACTTTACTGATGTTGGCAATATGGCTGCCAGGCTCAAATGGGATTGGGCGGGCCACGTTAGCCGTATGCATCCTGACCGCTGGGCTAATATTTCCACACAATGGATCCCTGAAAACGCACAACGTCGCCGAGGCCGACCTAGAAAAAGATGGCGAGACGATCTAGACGCACTCCAAGAAAATTGGTATGAGATGGCGCAGGAGCGAGACAGGTGGAAGGAATTGGGGGAGGCCTTTGCCCAGCAGTGGGACAATATAGGCTAGAAAAAAAAAATACTTTACATCCTTGCTAACGCGAACATACCAACATAGGTACATTGACATGTAATAGAATCAAAGTGTCATCATCATCATCATCATCAGCCCATCACGTTCCTACTGCTGGGACACGGGCCTTCCCTCATAGAGAGAGTATGGGCCATAATCCACCACGCTGGCCTAGTGCGGGTTGGTGGATGTCACATGTCCTTGACTTTTTGTGAAAAATTCTTAGATATGCCGGTTTCCTCACGATGTTTGCCTTCACCGTTTTTAGAGCGAGTGTTAAATCCGCACATAACTTAAGAAAGTCAGGGGTGCAGGGCCGGCGGGATTCGAACTCGGGTGCGTCGGGTCGAAAGTCGCACGAGCTCCCACTGAGCTACACTCGCTCCTATCAAAGTGTATTTCGTATTTGTATTCATAGTTATTCATGGTTGGGCAATTATTTTTTTATTCACGGTTCATCACCTAACGCTTTCTTAAGAATAGTGACCATAGTTAAAGTATTAACAACACACAAATTATATTTAAATATGACCGAAACGTTCGTGCTAACTTTTACCAACCAAATTACAAAGGACTATCTAAAGATACAATCTTCAAATAACCGCAGTTCAAGTGTAATTGGGGCTTCAGACAAGACTGGTCTAAAAAGAGCTCCAAAGAGGAACTAGTTTCAAACGCTGGCGGGTCACGTGTGGTTGGTGGCTGTAGCTGGTGAGCGACCAATTAGCTATCAACAAACTCTCGTCCGTGACAAATTCTCGTACAGTTTTAACAATTTGAGTTTGAGTCAGTGTAATTTGACGTCGGTTGTTTGCGCTAGGTGTGCACTGAAAACAAACACAAATCTGCTCCAACCTACCTACCTACAGCTATCAAGTGTCCCATCTCTTACAAAATCTCATTGGCCGTATTCTTCCCCGCTTTATCAGTTTTTCTACCAACAAGCAACAAACTCCTTTTTCTGACTTATACCAAAGAATCCATACTAAGCGTTTCGCAAATTCATTTACCATGCGAACTGCTAAAGAGTGGAACCCTCTGCCAGCGTCTTTATTTCCAAACAGCTACAACTTGTGTCTCTTCAAGTCTAGAGTGAATAGACATCTCGTGGGCAAGCATGTTCCATCTTAGACCGCATCTTCGCTATCCATCAGGCGAGATATCATCAAACGTTGTCCATTTACCAATAAAAAAACAGAATACTAACTATTTCTAACGTACTGTTTTTACTGACTATACTGTGTTCTTTGATTTGAATTACTGCAAGTAAGATTAGGCTCAAACATTAAAACTTTAAGCCTATAAATGGACATAATATACAACAGAACGGTGTTATGTAATTCAAAGATCAAATAAAATTCAATGTGCGAATAATAATAATAAGAATTAAAGGTAAAAATAATAATAAAAATTCAAAGTGCAAATAATAATAAAAATTTTGGTACAAATAATAATAAACATTCAAGGTACAAATAATAATAAATATTCAAGGTGCAAATAATAATAAAAATTCAAGGTGCTAATAATAATAAACATTCAAGGTACAAATAATAATAAAAATTCAAGGTGCAAATAATAATAAAATATGGACAAACGGGCATGGCGGCGCTTCTAATCTTCTGGCTCGCGAGTAATCATTAGATATTGGTCATTCAAGCATCAAACCTTCTCATCTCTTCATTCACCGTCCTTGTTTATGTTATTCCTCTCCGAAGCACTCCGTACGAGCTTGTCTGGAAAAGATCGCTTATGTGATAAGACCACCCATTGTAACATTTTAGCTATTGTTGGTTGCTGTGTGTTGTGGTGTGTCAATATACTGCTAGCTAATCAATCATTTATCTTTATTTATCTTATTTTATTTTAGCCGTGATTGTCCTACTGCAGGGCAAAGGCCTCATTCTTCTACACTATAAACTTAAAAAACACCCGACACAAAATCTATAAAAAAGTAAACAGCTGAACCGATTTTGATAAAACATGTCTAAGAATCTAGAAAACCTGCTTTAAAAAAACCGCATCCAAATCGGTTCACCCGTTTAAGAGCCACAGACAGACACACATAGTGGTCAAACTTATAACAGCCCTTCTTTTTGCGTCGGGTGTTAATAAAAACGTTACCAATAGGGTTGTGCTGGAGCGCTCATAAGTTCGTCATTTTTGAGCGCTCCAGCACAACCCTCCAATAGGTACAGAGAGTTAGTTAGAGAGGCTTAGCCCTAATGTTTATATTTTTTCTATTAGCAACATGCGGTGTAACCTAAGCATTACATCTCAACTGGCACGCGACGACCAACGTACGTAATCCAAACATCGAATACAAACTAACGTATCGATTATAGCATCGCATCGGTGTGGCGAATCGATTTTATAGAACACCGTGTAACTGGCCGTTGACATGAAATGTTTTTGATTGTTGTGGTTAGAGTGCTTATTTTTTTTATTAAGAAAAGCGCGCGAAAGATTTTATTGACATGCCTAGCTAGAGTTTAATCAAACCGATTCAAACGTACATACGTATCTATTCTTATTTTGTAGAATTTGCATCGAGTAGAACATTCGATGTGGTGAATCGATTTTATAGACACCGTGTAACTGGCCGTTTATTGAATGTTTTTGATTACAGAGTTACCAAAGAAATTGCATACAGTATCTATACAGTTTATAATTCTATGAGCGTTACATCGATTGGAAATCGAGAAGTTGTTAGGCGCCACTTTTGATCGTGGCACTAAATTAAAAAAGCACATAATAGGTACATAACATATACTTTGCAACTTCTATTCGGCAATATATTCTAAGTTTCAATTTAATACGTAACTGGTCACATTTGTTTATGCGAAATAATATAATGACCATCAAAATAATCTTTGAGATCTTTCTATCCAAAAATTGTATCAGCACCAAACCAAATTGAATTGCCGCACCACACTTTTCCGTGGTCCAACTCACTTTTACCCCTAGAGTTTAGGTACATAAAAAGCGCGGAGCCAGAATTTCGCGAAGAAGGTCCTGAATGACGCGAGCCTCTGAGGTCGAGTGGAGCGAAGGGGGGAGGTGGCGAGCAAAGCAAGCCGGCGACTTCCGCAGCGGAGCAAAGGTCAAGTACGGGAAGCGACATGAAGGGGTGACGAACGAAACTTCTGGTGGAGCCTACTTTGGTGATCATTAATTATTTTTGATGATTATATTTTTTTGGTGATCATTTACGTACTATTTTTGGCAATATAAAGTGATTTTTGCCGTTACATTTTATTAGATCTGGTGGTTAGTTAAACATAAGCCTTTATTTATTTCTTCTTACCTCCCCAGCTGTCAAACAACGTGTTAATACCAATGGCGAAAGAAAAAAGTTAAGTAAGGTCGATATGCACCGTGCCTATTGCATATCTTCATAGCATAACAATGTCTGTTAGCGGCCATATTTGTAGACGAGACCGGTGATTGTTGGGAGGACATGAAATTACGTCGCTAATCGTACAGCGGTGCCTTTCACAAATCCATTATGATGTTATTCATTCACGCCGTACTGTCGTGTGCAGAAGTGTAATTATCAAATGGAATGTTAGGGGCTTCCAATGATGAACAGAATAAGCAGCATCCGCACGCCTTGGGGTTTTGCTGAAAACCAGCGACGGGTGTCAAATAGTGACACTTGACATTTGTGCTGAGCGAAAACCCCATTTGGCACCACATAGTAGTCATTTAAGTTTAGTTGTCTCTTTATACTGTTTATTATATATTTATATATATATATATATATATATTATGTAACTGAATGACGAGACTAGCTTGTTAATCTAGTATTGCATAGTTGCACTTTCCGCCATTGACGTTAATCGCCGCGCAACCGCTGCATCAGCATCGGCCCCGCCGCGGCTCGTGTTCTTAAGTTAAGCGTCACTTTTGTGCCTCACTTTGGACGAAGCGAACCATTTAATTATAGATTTATTGTAATATTTATTTTTAATTAAATTTAGTTGAAATAAATTTGATTTTTTTTTAGATTCTCGCTGTGACCATCTACTTTTAGCTGGTCGTTTGCCTGATGGTAAGCAATACGACAGCCCATAACAATAACAGTACCACCTAGAACTTCTGTTTTCTGTTCTTTATTTTGTTAGTTGTATGATTTTGTGGTCGTCAAATAAATGTTATTCTTTCTTTCTTTTTCTTTCAGTATAAACCTCTCTACGCTATCTATAGGATGATTTAAAAGCAACTAAGGAAGTATTTTTTAATCGTAATGGTTTCATTGAAGTTGGAAATAATATAAATTTGTTACTCACTAAACAAGAATGAAGTACAGATAAGTAATGGTAAAGTTATCAAGGTTTTTTTTTGTAAAAACTAATAATAATACTTATGTACTTATGTAGAAATTGCGCATAGCGATCAGGCCGCCCATTGTACCCACTGTTTATTATGTTTTTTCTGTGTGTTTGGTATTCAATAAAGCATTATTGTATTGTATTGTATTGTAGGATATTTCGTCGTCAAACCTACTAAATAGATTCCAGTTTCTGAAAAATGAACGCTGTGTTTCTAAACTATGTATACTACAAACTCATCATTACTTTCCAAAGCGATGCAATTTCATTCTATCTAATGAATTAATTGAATTGCATTTCCATAGCGATGAAATGTTATAGGCACATTTAAAACCTACTCGATAACTCAAAGCTCTCATCTGTACAGTCATTAATATGTACACGTTGTAGGACTATGTCAAAATAACGATTTCCATAACAACACACGCCAAGCACCAAGCACCAAGCAGTAGTGCGCAAGCATTACTGTATTCCGTTGCATTGTAGCCAGTAAAATTACTGGGCATCATCATCATCATCATCACGTTCCCACTACCGGGACACGGGCCTTCTCTAATAGAGAGAGTATGGGTCATAATCCACCACGCTGGCCCAGTGCGGGTTGGTGGATGACACATGTCCTTGAATTTTTGTGATTAATTAATTCTTGGACATGCCGGTTTCTTCACGATGTTTTCCTTCACTGTTTTTAGAGCGAGTGTTAAATCCGCACATAACTTAAGAAAGTCAGTGGTGCGGGGCCAGCGGGATTCGTACTCGGGTGCGTTAGATCGAAAGCCGCACGTACTTCCACTGAGCTACACTCGCTCTGCTTCTACTACTGGCACTGGGCATATATGAGGTTGATGAGCGCAATGCAGTCCTGAGCAGTGTTTTTATGCGTGGCACTGCAATTCTTATGGGCAGACGTGGCTCTTACCATCAGGCGAACGACATGCTCGTCTTATTACTCAGTTCCATAAAAAAACATATTTGAGAAAGGCATAATGTCGAACGATGTAGGTACTTAGTTCGATATTTTAGCTGTAACTGCATGTTGCCGCCAGCAGTGCCCAATTAGCGCGTAATTTTAGTTATACATATATTTAATTTTATTTCTTTTATGTGTATTGTTTAGTTTAATATTCTTTTTATTTATGAGACTTGGTTTTTTGAAATAAACGCATTTTATTTTATTTATTTATTTAGTGACTTCGACATGGTACTAAAATGCGCTTATTATTAATGTTGACTGTACTTCCATCAATTTCCCAACCGCCAGTTTCACAACTCCGATGCGTCGGCTAATCGTCCAATAAACGCCCATTTATAACATAATTGTGGTTTAATATGCCCACACGCGCCGAAAACATGACAAAACCGCTTCATTACTGTCCATTGTGCTCTTCACTCCACTTCTAAAATGCATTGTACGCGAATTTTAAGCACGTCTGTTTCTATTTCTACCTTTGCCATGGAGCTGTTACATTCGAAAGAGTTCTTAAGGTCTTTTAGATAAGGTTGAAAGCCGCGTATTCTTTTTTCGAAAAGCTCTATGACAGATGTTGCCACGTGTAAATGCAAGAATTCCCGCACAATAATTTCGATTGGTTGCAAAACGCCCATAATGTATTTCCAGGGTTTATACGGTGGATTCAGTTTCATATTTATATGTGACACGTACAAATTAGGATATTTACATAATAAGCCTTAGATACGTCTCTCAATTTTTACTGCTTGTAACGTGGTAGTTTCAATTTGCAAACAAAAGTCATTGAGTACGAATGATTGAATGAATATATTTATTTGCGTAAAATATAGTGTTATTAGTTGTTGCACAGGTCAAATTAATAGATAATGGTATCACATATTTAGTCAGAAACATAACTGACATTCAAAATTTTAAATTTTTTAAAAAATCTATTGGTATAATAATTATAATAACAAAAAGTCATACGCAATTCACATAAGTACTGCTGTGGTGGTGCGCGCACTTATCTCTACTACAGTTTTAGAACTGTAAAACTGGTACCTTTTGCGCATGGTAGATCTTCAATGTGGCAACATTAATAGGCGTCACAGTTTTCAAAAATATAGCAAAAACGAAACATTCATCATCCTGGCAAACTCTCTTGTAGTCTTGTTAGTTCGTTGCAGCGTGAAGTTCGGATTTTGGGTCATTCTGTTGCCTTCGGGGACGCTTATTGTGAGAAAAAAACCTTAATATTATGGTCATATGGCTTAGGAATGATGAATTAGCAATTTGTTATTTATTACCGTAGCAATATGGCGAATGGAGCTGTTTTTAATGTTTATTACTATAATCTAGTTCAATTTAATATATTGCAGATGTAATTAAGAGAAAGTTTTGTAAATTATGGACATTAAATAGTTCTAAGTGAATCTGGTGCAATTTTATGCAGTGATATTTAATTATCATTGATTATTTCCTAAACTTTTATTAAATGCAAATTATTGATGAATGATTTAGATATAAAAATCTTTTTATTGATTTCTGATGCAATTTAACAATAATTAAGCTATAATTCTTAATATTAATGCTAATAAAATAAATGCAATATTTTTAATTCGAGAAAGAAGTTTAATCTCGGACTGTAGGAATAAATAGTTTTATCTTTCCATACTTCCAGTTGGTGAAAAACAATACTATTTGACCCAATCAGCAGTTTGATACTAAAAAACTGCATATGATATATAAATATATCATTTTATATTTCTTACAAAATAAATCAATACAATAGGTGAACAACGAGCTGGCGCTTACCTCGGCCAATGAATTAGTCTGGCCATTCAACGAGGTAACGTCGCCAGCTTTTTGGGCACCTTACCCGCAGACGGTGCGGCGACCTAAATTCTGATTTTTATCTTAAAATTTAATTTTTAATTTTGTTGTAGGTTTTGTTCAGTTTATATCCCTGCATATATGTAAATAATTTTACATTAATAAATTAATAATATACAATGGTCAATTTAAAAAATTTACTATTTTTTTGTACTCGTGGTAGGTCTGTCGTATGCGGGAGGCCGTCTGTGTAGGTACCACCGCATTGCCAGTTATTCTGCCGACAAGCAGTAGTGCGCAAGCATTACTGTGTTCTGGATTGAAAGGCATTGTAGCCAGCGAAATTACTGTGCATATGAGACTTAATATCTGATGTCTCGGGGTGATGAGCGCAATGCAGTGCTACACCTGACAGCTATTTTTACGATTAACAGTTCTGGGTGACACTGCAATTGTTATGGGCAGACGTGGCGCTTACCATCAGGCGAACGACTTGCTCGTCTCATTACTCAATACCATAAAAACAATAAAAAAATACAGATGTGAGAAAGCTTCCGGAACAAAACTAGTCGTTAAAAATAACAACTTTTGTTTATTATTTGACTTACCCTGTATTTTTTTTTGTCTACGGTTCCACCCTGTATATTGTCTATAAATAACAATTGAATCTAAACCCATAGAAAGCATTGTCACTTAATTCGATGCATTAAGTATACAAATCAATAGCAATAGACATTTTTGTCATTCTAATTAATAACAGAACCAGTAAAATGGGCCACAACTGTCAACGCCCGCGGCGCGTGCTTACAAAATTAATTACTAAACGCGTAATTATAATTAAAGTGACGTTTTCATTATAAGAGCTATTATTTTTAAATTATGTAGCGAATTTGTGTGTTTAATTACTTAACGGTTAGATGTGTGTGAAAGTAAGTTTATTGTAGGATACAGCCATGTGGTTACCGGCGACTCGAAACTAGTTTTTTAAAGTAAATGACTTTTTTAAAACCAACTGAAAGGGGCACTTAAAAATATAGGTACGTATTTTATGTTTTTTATAATGTTCTAATTTGAAAGTGTAAAATTATCTGCATATTTCTGGTCATATGAGACTTAATATCTGATGTCTCGGGGTGATGAGCGCAATGCAGTGCTACGCCGTACGTTTTATGATTTTAAAAGTTCTGCGACACTGCAATTGTTACGGGCAGGCGTGGCGCTGACCACCAGGCGAATGACTTGCTCGTCTCATTACTCAGTCTCATAAAAGAGGCAACGTAAATTATACCTCAGCGTTATTTGGTAGATATATTTTATGTCGTCGGTTGATCAAATAATTAAGGGAGATTAAAATTCCGATGACGACTCTACTTATTACGCGTGACAAAGTCCCGCCCTTATGTGATTAAGCACGTGTCACGTCAAGATTTGAGTAAGACAAGACGATAGGGTTGCTAGCTTATAAAGTTACACCAGGCCTAGCGCACTCCGCACTGTAGCTACGAAGCTACAAATACATAGCGTGTAGCTATGTAGTCGGCGGCGAGTCGCGCGTCGTTACACGTACCGTGTCAAAAGAGATAAGAGCTATGCGATAGAAAGAGAGGCGCTCTGTAGGTTAATATGATTGGTAGGTATGCAGCGCTACGTGAGCTGAATTGAATTTTATTGCGTCATAGCAAGAGTCGCTATTTGTTTAAATTTCTTTGCGGAGTGATGCTTCTGTCCCTTAGTATTCTGTGGTTACACCTAAATTAGTACCTAGTGCATAACTTCTTTTGACACTGGTATAAAAGCAAATGCTCCCTTCGGTAGCTCCAGAGAATATGCCCTGTAAACCGGACAACCAGACGATCGGCACCACGTCACTACATGGTGGACGTTCCGCCTATCCGTTTCCATACTAAAGGTTTCGAATCATCCTTTTTGGTGCGAACGTCGAAGGAGTGGAACGCCTTGTCGTCTGGATGTGTTCAAATCAAATGTGAACAAGTACTTCCTGGGTAAGCGTGCTACATCTTCGACGACATCGTTGCTATCCATCAGGTGAGATTGTGGTCAAACGCTGACCCAGCCAGATGCAAAAAAAATCTGTTTAGGTATCACAGACGCGATTGTGGGAGGCAGTGGGGTACTTGACACTGGCGAAATGCACATATCGTGCGGAGCTATAACTAAAATAAAATAGAAGTAGGTACAACAAGCTGCGCTCCGAAGTTCCACCCGCAGTTTCCTGGGATAAAAAGTAGCCTATATGCTATTCCAAGTAGTAAAGTACCTACCTACATTTCAACAAAATTTGTTCGGTAGTTTTGGCGTAAAAGAGTAACAAATATACATACAAACTCTCGCGTTTATAATATTAGTAAGGATAAGAATTATTGTTTTATTTCAAGATGCAACGCATCAGCTAAAGGTTGAAGCATGTCTTTGTGGAATAGTAAGGCATCGTATTTTTAGGCATCTTTTTTTTATAGGTATCTGACTAGGCCAACGTTTGACCACGATCTCACCTGATCTCACCTCTCTCAGTGACGTTGCGGTCGAAGATGAGGCACGCTTACCTAGTAAGTATCTATTCACTTTTGATTTGAACACAACCAGGGCCCCAATTCACTATGACAACTTGGCGAAATCACGTCGATTCCTTGCTTCGAAATCACGTCGACTCCTTCATTAATAAACGACATCTCTATGACGCATTCATATATATGACGCGTCATAGAGAATACAAATTTAGCAGATGTCGTTTATTATTGAAAGAATCGACGTTTCCTTGAAGCAAGGAATCGCCAAGTTGTCATAGTGAATTAGGGCCCCGGTTTTATTTATCAGGAAAAACAGACAGTGGCAGGGCGTTCCACTCCTTCCCTGTGGGTATTAAAAAGGATGAGCTGAAGGTTATTGTGGCATAATAAGCTAGGTATCTCAATCATACATGAGACAGCCCTACTCTAACATGACATGGCATACACAAACGAGCCTGCGACAAAGCCGCGGCGTCTTTGATTGGATTCCGGCTGGTTAGCTGTGTGTGCTCTCTTGACAGTGTCAATGTCAACTTGACACTTGATGTTTGTATTGGGCTACCCTTTTTATAAACGAGTGGGTTGAGGGTCCGAGTTTAAAGAAGTGACAAGTGGAAAAAACGACTTTATAAACGCTTGGATGTATGTATGGATGTTTGTCACATCCACGGAAAACTACTAATGTGATTTCGATGAAGTTTTGTAAAATAATAAATAAATACGCCCAACGATCACATACATAGGATTCCCTGTATTAAGGGAACCAAGAACTACGAGGACCATGGTCCCACAACAGCCAGATACAAAACAAATGCTTGCTCATTTTTTTTCTTTGCACAAACATTTGACCCATCGCGGGAATCGAACCCGCAACCTCAGTGTTGTATGAGATTTGAGGCAACCTGCCCAACCACTACACAAGAGAGGCTGAATTCATAGGTAATAGGCATTCTAAACCGCAAAAATTAAATGAAGACTTAAAAAAAATACTAGATGTTTTCGATCAATATATTTTTGGGGATTTATTTAGTTTAATTTACAACTATAAACAACACAGGAAACGGAAACTTCCTTTTCAAATTAGTTTTATTTTGTTATTTTTCTACTGAAACATATATAATAGAAATCGGAGACAATAATTCAACACGAAGAAGGCGAACCCAATACTTCGCAATTTATTACTTCCCCACCATTTTTTATCAATTAATCGATTCAAGTTCCTTTTGAAAATCACCGTCTGTCAAGGCAGATATTAATAACAACTTTACTTCCAGATCTTACCGAGTTAATTCGTACCTTATCGTAATGGAATAAGGCAGTTTTGAAATGTAATTGTTGGTTTGTGAATTGAATAATCCGATAATAACATTATTCGGACGTGTTTAACGTCTATCGATACTAGGATTATTGGGACGCTGTCTCTTTGAAGGTAAGTAGAGTCATGGTAAACTATGGTCATCATCATCATCATCATCAGCCCATCACGTTCCCACTGCTGGGACACGGGCCTTCTCTCATAGAGAGAGTATGGGCCATAATCCACCACGCTGGCCCAGTGCGGGTTGGTGGATGCCACATGTCCTTAAATTTTTGTGATTAATTCTTGGACGTGCCGGTTTCCTCACGATGTTTTCCTTCACCGTTTTTAAAGCGAGTTTTAAATCCACACATAACTTAAGCAAGTCAGTGGTGCGAGGCCAGTGGGATCCGAACTCGGGTGCTTCGGATCGAAAGTTGCACGTGCTCCCACTGAGCCACACTCGCTCAATTCCCTGTTTCTTTGTCACAATATAAAGTAAACAGATTTTTCTTTTGTTTGTCGAGACGGCGGAAATTTATTGGACACCCGGGAAGAGAAGGCCAGGGTAGTGCCAGACTTGGCCTAAGCCACCTGGCTAAAACCCCCATCTACTCTGCCTGTCCACAGACCAGACGTGCCGTCAATTCTTATTTTTTTGGACGTAGGCACATCGAGCTATGCTTTTTTTTCTTGAATAAGTCAATTATTCATTTTGTCACATTCCTATTTACATTTTAGCTAAAGTAATCCTAAGCTTTTCTTAACCTAAGTTTGTAAGTGGGAACTGGTCTGGTTCTGGTGGCTTAGGAATACCTAAACCACCAGAACCAGACCAGTTCCCACTTGCAGCACCCTTTACGAGTAGGCGCGTGTACCAGCCATACCGTTTGGTTCAGTATAGCTACAAAGTGGTCCTATTTTATCGATATTCGACATTGAACTTCGAAGATACATCGAAATTGCAGTCGGTTTTCTTTTATGTTATAAAATCAATCAAATGAAATGAAATAAAATGAAATAACTCTTTATTGAAACACACACAGATAATTAAAAACTAACAATAAAAGCATATTTATAGTGTCTTATAGTTTAGGTACTTACATAAACCAATTACATAAAATAGTAAATAATATAAATATATATAATACTTTTTAAAATATAATACATATAAATTAATATTAATATTAATTACATACATTACAATACCAGGATATAGATGATTATAGCTATTGCGAATAGTAAAAGACCTTTACACGGTGTTTAAAAGTGTACAGCGAGGGTTCACTCAATTATATGAGTGTAGAATTGTAGATCATGTATGGATTAATGTGTGAGCTGGTATCTGATCGTTGAGCGTCATTTATTTTATTATACTTACTTCTTAATTCTTCTAGGATTTTTTATGTAACTGAATGACGAGAGGAGCTGGTCGTTTGCCAGATGGTAAGCAATACGCCAGCATAACAATAACAGCACCACCCAGAACTGTATTACAAAATCCTGCGCGGCGCTGCACTGCGCTCGTCACCCTGAGACAATTAGCTGTTGAGTCTCATAATGCCCAGTAATTTCGCTGGCTACAATGCCCTTCAAACCGGAACACAGTAATGCTTGCGCACTACTGCTTGGCGGCTGAATAACTGGTAAAGCGGTGGTACCCACCCAGACGGCCTCTCGCATACGAGAAACCTACCACCAGAAAATATTTATTTTACTTCTTCATTTTTCTAGGCAACATACGAAAAGTTATTGATGCGCATATATATGTTCACAGCATTACCTGAAGAATAATTGTTCCAATTTAGAAAGGCATATTTCAATTTCTCCCACCTAAAATTAGTTTCCCGGTACCAGGGTCGCATGAACGCACAGAGATGATTTATAACTTATTTAACGAATCAAAAGCGATGCGGGCGGCCGAATATCCGTTAGTAATTAATTACAAATGAATATCATAATCGTGGTTTTATGGCTAGGAAAGCTTTGAAGTGTGCTGGTGTTTGAATTGGGTATACAAACGGAGTTGCTCAGTGTAGGCCAGTGGGAAATTGTTATTGATAACTTTCCTTCAGCTCTCATGGCTTGTACCTACCTATATCTTTTTTATTTTATTTCCAGATAGGCAAGCACTTGACCGCAGTCTCAACTGATGTGATGACGCGATCGACGATGGATCATGCTTGCCTAGAAGATACCACTACCAGATATTCACTCTGGACTTGAAAACACCTAGATTATGGATCTGTTTCCACTGTTGTAATTTTATATGATGGAGCGCTTTCTACATAGACATCTGGTTGTATTTTCCAAACTGATCTACTTGAACAGTTGAGAGGCTTTTAAGGACCAGTTAGTCTTGCATAAATGGATTGCTTGTGACTTTGTGGTATTATGGTTATTATATAGAATCTTATTATTATTAATTTTAAATTTAGCATGTCAGTTATTTATCTGACAAAATATGTGATACAATTTATTTATTAATTTGACCTGTCCAACAACCTAAAGCAACATATTTTATGCAAATAAATACATTTCATTTCATTCCATTTCTCCTAGAATTTATTTAACCTAAATAAATGCATCGATTTGTGATGTTAAAACATGGATATCGGTAGAACTAGTAGCGTAGTTTGCCTAGCAGTTTGTAACAAACCTTTTTGGTTAAGCAACATTTGCAGCGGTCTTGACTTGGATGGGTGACCGTTTGTGTGGCATTTACATTTGTTTTACATTTGTGCTACCATGCTTCGGAGGGCACGAAGCTGTCGGTCCTGGTTGTCTTAGGATATGTTAGGCTATGTCGGAGGCCTTCTTGCGATCTAAAATCTCCGACACCAGGGTTGGCCACACACCCACACGAGAAGAAGAACCATTTTTTTTACATACCTAATATAGATCTACGTTTGCCACTATCTCGCTTGATGTTAAGCGACGATGTGGCCGAAGATGGAGCACGTAGATCTAGAAGACACCTATCCACTCTGGCCTTGAAGATACCCAGATTGTAGTTATCAGGAAACAGAGACCATCGATTAAATAAAATAATGAAATCAGCAATACTGAACGTGACTCATGAGTCTCATGACCTATATCTAAATTATGCCCAACATGACCATATCATCAAAAGTAAAGGTGAGAATATACAGAGATCTGCGTATAATTAAATTTATGATTATGACAGCCGCGCGCTGGCGGTGGCGGCTCCCTTGATCTCATAGTGTTACATTTTACTAAACATCCTTCCTTCAGTTCGACTTAAATGTAAGAATGAAGCTGTTTCGTGTTTTATATCTTGGAAGTGTTATTGGACCTTCTTCTTTTAGTTATTTATATTCTAAATCAATACTATGTGCAAAACCAACTGTGTGCGATTCTTGAGCCCAGTCAAGATATACCTGTTAGAAGAAGTCAGGGTTCAGTGATATCATAAAAAAACACACCCAACGATCACATACCTACATGGATCCTGGCCCCTTACTACGATTCCCTGTATTTAGGGAACCAGGAACTATGAGGACCATGGTCCCACAACACCCAGACATTAAAGAAGTGCTTACACTTCTTTTTCTGAGCATAAAAATTTGTCTTGTCGCGGGAATCGAACCCGCAACATCATTGGTGTTCATCCTGATGTTGCGGGTTGGCTCAAATCACGAGATTGAGCCTGCTCAACCACCACACCACAGAAGCTGACAAAACTACGAGTGCTTCTTCTGGTATTCGAAATCACCAATAACTCTGTTTCTTGACCCTGAAAATTCTCAAACTCAAACAGTTATAAGTATTTATATAAATAACAACAGTATAAATAGACCAATATAAATACATTATATTTGAACCAATAAATTGTATCTTAATATTGCAAAAAATATTATACCTACTTACCAGGAATAACATACAGAGATAGAAGAGAAAATAACCTCTGTGAAACTAAAATGGCAGACACGTTAAAAGCACCAACAGTAACCAATAGAAACATGTGTACCAGGAATAACATACAGAGATAGAAGAGAAAATAACCTCTGTGAAACTAAAATGGCAGACACGTTAAAAGCACCAACAGTAACCAATAGAAACATGTGTACCAGGAATAACATACAGAGATAGAAGAGAAAATAACCTCTGTGAAACTAAAATGGCAGACACGTTAAAAGCACCAACAGTAACCAATAGAAACATGTGTACCAGGAATAACATACAGAGATAGAAGAGAAAATAACCTCTGTGAAACTAAAATGGCAGACACGCTAAAAGCACCAACAGTAACCAATAGAAACATGTGTACCAGGAATAACATACAGAGATAGAAGAGAAAATAACCTCTGTGAAACTAAAATGGCAGACACGCTAAAAGCACCAACAGTAACCAATAGAAACATGTGTACCAGGAATAACATACAGAGATAGAAGAGAAAATAACCTCTGTGAAACTAAAATGGCAGACACGCTAAAAGCACCAACAGTAACCAATAGAAACATGTGTACCAATAGAAACTCGTTCGGATTGGGCAAAACCCTATTGGTTGGTAAAAAGTTAAAAACACAATACAGCTAAAACACGCTTTCTTTAGTTTACAAAGAATGTTTCGCTTGTCAATTAGTTAATATCATGGAGCCGTATCGCAGTTAAAATAACGACAGTTTAGTTTTCTCTTACATTATTTACTTTCTCTGTTTTCTTTTACACCACTTGTCAGTGTTGTCGTCGATAAATGGTGACTAATTGTTCTTGTAATCGTCAGGTTGAGAGTGAGCACAAACTTGGTGTTCAAAGTTCAAAAGTTCTTTATTCAGTTTTGGCATCACAAACGCACTTATGAAAGTCAATTATTACAATGACTCTATCACCGTATCGGAAAAAGAACCACTACTCAAAAGATTTGGCAAGAAACTGAGGGGCATTTTTTTAACCGACTTCAAAAAAGGAGAAGGTTCTCTATTCAATTGATTTTTTTTTCTTTTTTTTATGTTTGTTACCTCAGAACTCCGTCATTCGTGAACCGATTTGCAAAATTATTTTTGCGTTGGGTTCAGTATAGCTACGAAGTGGTCCCATATAAATTTCATCGATATTTGACCTTGGACTTCAAAGATACATTGAAGTCAGTGTTTTTGTTTGATAAAACATATACTTGTTTTAGAACTTTTGTAACAATATTTTTTGTTTGTTTTGACAATATTATGTTTCTCATCTGTGAAAATTTGTACGCCTGCAAAGGCAGAATAAGAGATCTTTTTTTTGACACTAACACCTGTACCATACCTTATTTTATGCAAATAAATGATTATGATTATGATCATGTGCCAATTGGCTACATGGCAGAAGCGGAATGATCCATTGATGTTGATATTCTAGTCGCCAACCATCATCCTGTTTTCCCAGGACATGTCCTACTTTTTGGGGTGTTATACCTGTACAGACTTATTATTATGTCAATAACATCGTTCATATATTTTTTGCCTGCATTCCTCCACTTTTGGGATGTCTAAAAGACATCGCTTTGAGCTATAAGACCACCCATTGTGACACTAATATTAAGTTAATTGTTATAGATAGATAGATAGATAACACTTGATTGCACTCAAAAAAGAAAACAGAATTACAGTTGGTAATACATAATCAATAAGCACAATAGGCGGTCTTATCGCTAAGCAGCGATCTCTTCCAGACAACCATTTTTTTTGGTATGTTAGTTTTAATTGTTTCTGTATTATTATTTACCCTATGATCATTCGCCAATACGTTCATACTCCTGAGACATAAGGCTTTCTATCAAAGTGTATGGACGTAATCCACCAAGCGGGCACAGTGTGCCTTGGGCGGTGGGCCTTGGCCTTTTATTATTTAACTAGAGCTTGGCCGATGTCAAATTTTCTATGTTCTTGAATATTGAGATTCTCGACACATAAGTGTCCTCGTTTTAAAGTGACTGAAATAACACATAGTTAAGAAACGTCATTCATGCATGACCTTGCTGGGATTCGAACTCCGGTCTATCAGATCGTACACAAGCCACCGCTAAGCCACACTCGCTCTCCGTCTGAATTACAAAAATACCGGAGATCTAACTAATCCATCCCAACAGGTTCCACTAGAGAGGTTCAAATTGAATCGCCCCGTTGTTTGCCCAAAAATTTAGATAAAAAAGGAGGTTGATAAACAATAAAAACAACGGAAGGCTCTTTGGCGGTGCACTGACGCCATAAAGTTGCCATTAGATGTCTTATTAACACCCATTTTGACATAATTAGGATCAATTCTCTACTAAAACAGCGCAGGTTATATGATCGGTTGTGTTTTATGATTCTTCAGGTCTGCTGGTAGGTGGCAGGCAGATGGGGAAACAATTTGGTAGCTATTAATTAGATTAATGTGTTTTTTCTCATGAAATTGCCGATTAAATAACGATTTATTAAAATTAGTTTTGATATTGAATGCATTAGCGCATGCTAGGCGAAAACCTCAAGATTTTAAATTATTAGGAAGAAGAAACACGATATTGCTTGGGCAGGGATCGAACTTGCGTCTTCGGAATACCGTCCCGACGCCTTAACTACTGGGCTACCGAGCCAGCTGCTCGACTGCCAAATTTCTTCGTCTTACGGGGACGATTCTACGTAATCTGCCGTCAATGTTTACATTGATCAATATCCCTGATAATAATGATCCCTGCCCGAGCAATATCATTTTTCTTCTTCCTAATTATTAAATCTTGTTAAAATTATGTTGGTAAAGGTGATGATTTCATCTCATGGTAGAGGAGCCATAGGAGCCACCTGAAACTGAAATTATGGTAGTTAACCTATAGATGGTTTGTCAAGCATTTGTTTCGTATCTGGGTGTTGTGGGACCATAGTCCTCTTAGTTCCTGTTTCCCTTTATAGATACCTACAGGGAATCCTAGTTAGGGGCCTATTTATTTATGTTGGTTAACCTATAGTAAGTTATATTTCAAAAAGATTATAAATCTCAATAGAAAACTAATATGAAATCTAAACACCAGCACATACTAAAGTACAGTGCGAGAAGTGCAACTTCAAATTGTTGTAAACAGATGAAATAATCTGGTGTAATATCAACTCTATGCTGGACCACGCCGTTCATTAAAATACCTAATTATTTCTTAAACGTCAGTAATAGATAGTATTCTTCGCTTGAACACCGTACCATCCAATTTTAAAACAACTATATGCTGGGTGGTCCTACAACTACGGCTAATTACAGATAACACAGGTTTTTGCGTGGCAAGAACTTTCCAGAACCAAAATTCGCGTGAACAGACTCCACCAGTCATACTCTGTCATACTATCTCCTAAGCTAAGCCAGAGATGTACTATTGCACCATAATTTATTACTGTACCGGGCCAAGCTATAACACCATAATGGGCTTTCAGACACCTCGGGGGAGTGACAGAGACGGAGCGATTTGAGCGAGCGAGACAGAGGACCAGAAGCGCCGCTTCACGTCAAAATACGTGCTCCATTCGTTTTATTGCTTTGCTGTGGTGTGGGCTGAGGGATGGGGTATCGATATCAGTTGCCGATACTTTTGGAGTACCTATCGGAATATGGTTGGAAACTCGACGTTGACATATTCATAGGGTGCCGTTTTAATAATTGTCAATTAAAAGACACAAACCTTTATTAGATTTTTGGCAAATTTACCCATTTTCTAGATTAAGAGACAAGAGCTCGTTCATGTGTTTTGTATGAGCGATTTGAATGTATCGAAGTTAAGAGGTTAGCTATTATAATTCTTAATTAATACTAAATATACATACATGTAGTCAACATAGTTGATAAACATATATAATACTTACCTACGCGGTCTTATCGCTATGTGCAATTTCTTATCGGCTCAGTTTTCTCAATCGATTTTGCATTTAGAACAAAATAACACTTGTTTTTTAAAACACTATTTTCTTCTAACAGGATGTCATTAATATGTATAACGAATGACATATTAAGACTTACAAATTTACTTACTGCAATTTCCCAATACTTTTACGTTCTAAATTCATGTTATCGACCCGTACCGGACGATTCATCATTATCGATAATAAAAGCTCAGCAACATCCCATCCCTCAGGGCGGCACCGCGGCAACATCAAAGGAGGCCACCTCTTTGATGTGGCCGCCGGCGCGCGCCTCCAAACGCCGTAAGCGACAAATCCATACGTCATCCTCCTGTCATTATAACGCCTTACAATCGGGCCGAGAATGTGAAATTACTTACAAGACAATATAAATTGACAAGCCGGTTTAATAGCGATTATTGCTTTGAGACTTGAGTCTTTGAGTGGTTGAGTATTGTCAATCTTCGAGATCGAGCTTTTGACGGCATCCTTGATGTAGAGGTTGGTTTACACTTTAGTAGCACGGAAGGTTTGATTCCCGCTCCGAATCAACGAAGTTTTTTGTTTCTAAGCAGTGACGCATGCTTGGCTATAGTTTAACAAACTTTTAAGGTATGTACATATTTCTCCGCAGCCGAGGCTTAAACTCCCTTGTAATTTTCTTTTGTACCCTCTACAATTGCCTGCGGTATTGATGGTAGTGTAAAAATGACTAAGAGGTTCTTCTCTGTATCTCTGTATCTGTTGTTGCTTATTGTTCAAACAAATCTAAATTACTTACTAAATTATTACTACTCATAATACGAAGCTTGTTGAATAAAATATGTATGCATTCATTTGTTCCCCGCCTGGGTGCTGTAGTATAGCGTAATATTCTTGGTTATACTTTGTATCATTATCATTCGGCATATTGATTAGTCTTGATCGAAATTAAATGACTGCAAATAACGTCGGATGAAGTCCGAGTCATTATAGTGGGTGTCGATGTCAATAAAATTAAGATATCAATAAATTCCTTTGAGATTTTTGTAGCCATTTAGAGACGTTCCATCGTGTCCTTGACATTTTATATCCATTGTGTTTTGAAAATAGATTGTCAGTTGCCAGTCGTTTGAACCCCTAATGTGTTTTCGATTAAAGCAAACAAAGTAGCAAACTGGTACATAAGAAACATAACTATGTAGAAAACCAAAATAGATATTTGTAAGTCATACGAAAATACGAAACTGATTTTGATGTAATTTTGTAAGTACAAACTTTAGATTTATTTAAACAATAACAACAACAGACAGAACATCTTAGTGATTTTCACACTACCATCAATAGTGCAGGCAATTGTAGAAGGGTACAAAAGAAAATTACAGAGTTAAGACCACAAGGCCTTTGTGAACGATAATTTGGACACCCCTTTGTAGCCCGGTGTGGAGGTCATGCTTTTTTAATAATCCTTTAAACAAAGGGAAGTATAGCTCGTGATGAGAATTTTATATGAGATGCGTAAATTGTTAGAGAATTGTTATTTTTGAAATGAGAAAGATAATCCGACACTGATAACAAAAAACTATTGTCACAACTCTTAAGAAACTCTATGTGAAACTCTTAAGAAATTAAACTTTAAATTCTTACACTTTTGTTTTGACGTGTTCAGTTTCTTTCAATACTTTCTTACCTTCATGTATTGACAGTACATTAATAATTATTTTTTAGAAAAAAACAAAAACCGACTTCAATGTATCTTCGAAGTCCAAGGTCACATATCGATGAAATTTATATGGGACCACTTCGTAGGTATACTGAACCCGTCGCAAAAATAATTTTTCAAATCGGTTCATAAATGACGGAGTTCTGAGGTAACAAACATAAAAAATTAAAAAAAAAAAAATACAATCGAACAGAGAACCTCCTCCTTTTTTGAGGTCGGTTAAAAATACATGAATATCATTGAATCTTAGTATTTTATTAAAACACAACAGTACGTCCCACAAACTACTGAGATAATATATTGTCCTTCTTTCGACCTTGTCTCGTTTAGTTCCAAAGCCCGGACAAGCTAGACCGAACAAAATTAATGAAGAAAAATCGTTCCCGTCTCATCAATCAAGCCAACGACCACACGGACCGACACACCGACCGTATTATTACATATGCCGTGAACAATTAAAGCACAAAAGCAACATTTTCCGTCCATCCGTCAGTCAACCTTTATCAACGAGAAAAATCGTCTAATTCACACCTTAAAGAACTCAAATTTGACGCACAAAGAGCTTATTTTGGTCGTCAAATTAATCAAGTGAGCCCCTAATTGTGGCCAGTGTTACTTTTTTCTTAAATAGTTTTTTTTTTGTTTTGGGAAACGACACAGTTTTGACAGAGTCGGAAGATGGATGGAATATAGCTCGGGGCGGGGTGGGATCCGCACTAAATCGAATAGGCTTGCAAGCCAACTGGCAAACGTTGACCGCTGTCTGACCATCAGGTTATTGTGCAATCTGTTTGAATTGTTTAATTTCATCTCCTTGCTAGAATTTTTTTTTTATTCCACGTTTTACAAGTTTAAGTTCAATTATGATGGAATGGATCAGAACGGAGAAAAAACCCAAAAACGAAACAATATAATTAAAATTATTATTGCCAAAGGGCCTTCATAAACATGGATGGGTATGGGGGGTGCTGCTGTGACATTACAGTAAGCATACAATAAATAAATAAATAATAAATAATCATTTATTCAATAAGGTTCTTAAGCTTACTTGGCTAGTTAACAAATTTATAATATTGAGGAATCTGCTGCCGAACTAGGCTCATCGCCCGTGTTTCAGCGTACAGAGCCCTCCCCTAGGATTATACAATATATAAAAGCTAGCCTGTAATAATTTTGTTTCAATACAAACACAAAAAAATAATTACAAAGTTGAATTATTGTACAACACCTTATACTTTGCTTCCGATACTGTCTATCCAAAGTTTGTCTGGAAGAGATCGCTCTAAGCGATAAGGCCCATTGTATATACTACCCTAGTTATAAGGCTTAACTGTAATCGTTTTTTATGTTATTGATTAATAAAGTATTGTATTGTATTATATCAATGGTTCACGAGACCAACATTTTCTTATGTCAATTGATCTGTCGTACCAGTCCTAATGTTTGTATGATGTCAGTTGTCAAATAGAGCAATAATTAACTGACTTTATAAAGTTAATTGCTTTGCTACTTGGGAGAAGTCACTTAATTGCCACTTCACAGCTCCACAAAAGGGTTTTCACATCTCTAAAATGACAAGAATATTACCATAACGATTTTATAATTTGCTCTATTCAATTACAGCATGATTCGAGTGATATTGACAAATGACAGACAGGTGTGGCAACGCTGGCAACACAGAATGGCTGTTGTCACGCCTTTAATGCAAAGTGGCTAATTACATAATTGCTGGCAACAATTAATCATTTTGGGCGCTAGTTGTTTCGAAATAAGCTGGTCGGTGGTGGAATTTGGGTTGAACTATTTATAAGTATTTTTTACATCGGGAGTTTCTTTACCTGGAGTGCTAAAAAGAGTGCATATTAAAAGCACCATTCACCTACTGTATACCACCCACCGAACAAAGCCATGCCGTCAAGCGACCTAGTCGTGTTTCGGGATGATGTTCGGTGAACCATCGGGGAGACGGGTGTGAGCAGCCGCTGAACTGCCGTCTCTCTCTAGATCTATGTGCTCCATCTTAGGCCACATCATCGCTTCACATCAGGCGAGATAGTGGCCGTGTGTATGTGTAGAAAAACGCACTCGTCTCTAATATTGGTAGATCGAAAGTAAGATCTTTGAAAATATTTCTAATAGGTACGTACATAGATCCCTTTAGCTCAGTTCTTTTACATAGTAAGAGAAAGTGAATCCAATAATCAAAATAGACGTAAAATATCTATGAAGCTCTAAAATAAGGTTTGTCAAAACAACAAACACGATCGACACAAAAATCAACGTGAGAATATTTGGAGAATTCGCTTTAAAATATACCTTTATCGATTTCGCGATCGTGGGAATGTGTGGACTTCACCACTTAAAGTATCGAGTAATATCTTATGACTCAGCACTCTTTTCACGAACGATAACCAGCATAGATAGAGCTGGCTCCCGTTTAACTGTTCCTAGCTAATGTTAGAGTTTGATTTATCTTTAGGGGTCATCAAAAGTGGTGGAGGCACCTAATGAGTAGTTTAGCTTTTCTCTAGTGAAGTGAACGTGTCAAAGTTAATTCGATTTAATGGCTCGGACCTCTTTAATTATCGAATTAGAGACGTCTCTTGTTCGACTCTAGTGAGTTGGAGCTGCGAGTTTTTTGTTGTTATTTTAGTGATTTAGCAGATAAGCAGGACCCGGCTAATTGTTTGGAGTAAACAATTATATGAGTAGTATTGTTTTGGTAATTGCGAAATAGAGCATGTGTGGCTCAGTGGGAGAACGTGCGACTTTCCGACCGACGCACCCGAGTTCAAATCCCGCTGGCCCCGCACAACTGACTTTTTTCATTTAGGTGCGGATTAAACACTCACTCTAAAACGGTGAAGGAAAACATCGTGAGGAAACCGGCATGTCCAAGACTTCATCACAAAAATTCAAGGACATGTGACATCCACCAACCCGCACTGGGCCAGCGTGGTGGATTATGGCCCATACTCTCTCTATGTGAGAAGGCCCGTGTCCCGGCAGTCGGGACGTGATGGGCTGATGATGATGAATTGCGAAATGGAGAATTTTGCTAATAACACATAAATAAGCGTAAGAACAAAAAATATTATATGTAATTTTGCTGCTAGTTATTGCGCGATATAATACAATATTAAACACTTGGCTCTTCTGCGGGCCGCGTAGGCCGGCTACCTATGGGAAACATCCATTCGTTTTTTTTTACGTTGTAGTTTCAAATTTTTGATGTACTTTCGTTATACTTTCCATCAGTTGAGACAAAAAATAAAAATATATGAATAATTAATTATTAGAAAAAAAAAACGAAAACCGACTTCAATGTATCTTTGAAGTCCAAGGTCAAATATCGATGAAATGTATATGGGACTTCGTATATACTGAATCCAACGCAAAAAAAAGAATTTTCCAAATCGATTCATAAATGACGGAGTTCTGAGGTAACAAACAAAAAAAATATACAATCGAACAGAGAACCTTCTCCTTTTCTGAAGTCGGTTAAAAATAATAATTATTAATAATAATAATAATGAAGGTGACCTCGGACGAGAGATATTTCGAGATATTGTGGTTTTCGCTCCACCAATCTGCTCATCACAAAAGTGTTTTGAGCATGCCTAAAAGAACTCGTAAAAGAAACTGGCACGCGTCTTCAATAGGTATTGTAAATCAGAATCTCGGTTACCTGTAATCAATTAAAACAAACGTCATGGTCCGTGGACGATAACTACATTCGCAAAAGACCATAATTCCCCGCCTATAATAACAGCCTTAAACATTCAGTACTCGGGAAGAGAAACCTTTAAACTATAGACGTGTCTAGTATTTTTTTAAAGCCATTACTGCAATTTCTCTCGCAAACATTAATTTCATGAAGCTATAGATCTCATCCGCCGACTCTGATTTATAAACAATGGTTAGTGACGTAAGCTTCTTTAGCGGCGGAGATTTATCGCTAGTGTTGGGGTAGAGGATGCTGCGAAATATCGATGAAGAGCCGAAATTTTGTTAGCATATAAATATTTTCACTTTTGATTTAATGAGTTTATTTAATAAAACATTTAGAAGATTACATTTTAATATGAAATCAGAAAGCATGATGTAAAATTATTTAATAAAATAGATGACGCCTATAATTACAAAAAAAAATATTCTTCGTGTCTATTAAGTATACCTAATGTAGTTTTTAAAAGTACAAACTAATACAAATAGCCATTACTGATTTCTTTTTTATCGTTACCTAGTTATTATTAACTGTCTTTTACATTAAAAAAACAAACAGACATTAATTTCAAAACAATTGTTTTGAACCAATACCTAAAAAAATAAGTTAATACTTACCTCTTGTTTCCTAAGTATCGTAAGCTATTTACAATTCTACCCATCGAGGTAATCTACTCACAAATAAAATTTAGTTTTGAAAATCTCACGTGTTCTAATTAGTTTACATAAAATGATAAAACTCATAATTCACAATAATTAAATCCAAAACTAAGCCACCATATCGTTCATAAATACTACACGTTACTTAAGTAGAGAATAAAAATGCTCGTAAAATTATCGATAAAATCTATCCCGCACTACCGCCATGCTAGTCATTCACTCAGATTACTACTACAAACAAATTCGAATGTTCCATCCCTTTCTACACGCTACAAAATGTTCGACCTCTCTCTTTCGCCCGCGATTGCTAGCCCTCTTTGTGTAGCCGCGGCGGCTCCTTTGAAGTACCGAAGCCACGCCCCTCCCTCCCCGCCTACCCCCCACTTAATTCGTCACACGGTAATGACAATGGTTTTAATTACATCGAAAACAGATCGACTTACGACAGCGAGGAAGTAGTATTTGGTGGACCTGATTAGGACTGCGAAGCGTAGTCATGATTTCATTTTGCCAGAGGCAGGTCTTGCTAAATACATTTTTATTTTTATTTTTATGGTTCAAGTGAGTTCATGGGGTAGGATTATGGTGGGGAAATTTATTTAGCTGTACCGCCGCAGTCCTACAGCTTTTCTAGGAGAAGCACATTTATTTTCCCTACTTTGGTAGACCGAAACTATTTTATTTTCTTATACCACAGAATACAAAGGTACTTATACCTAATTTTTTTTATTATTTTATGCAAACACAGTACAAGAGTAAAATTATCAGAGGCCCATATAATATGTACATTACAGACTAAAAGATACGAATTATAAAAAAACACTACAAATAATAATATATTCTAGGGATTTTTCGGCGGCTTCGCTTCCCTAAAGCATCAGTAACTCAGTAGACCACGTCTTAGCCAATGGTATCCCACTGCTGGGGCTGAACCAGTAGTGATGTAAGTAGTGTGCATAATAAAGTGTGCTCTAAAACTTTGCTGACTCAGTGGCCCAGTGGTTAAGGCGTCGGGACGTTATTTCGAAGACGCAGGTCCGATCCCTGTCCGAGCAATATAATTTTTCTCCTTCCTAATTATTTAAAAATAATGTTTATTGCATATAGATATTTAAAAAAAAATACTTATGTAATTATTAAGTCCGGAACACGCATGACTGTAGGCAATTAAAGGCTTGTTTTAATGACAGGCGTAAAGTTTAAATTTTTTGCATACCTACCTAATGATAATAGGCATAATGATTAATATATATTTATTGGACCAATTATTTATTTATTTTGTAAGTAACTGTCTGAATTTGCAGCTTTATAAATCTTTTCAGATAGGTACAGTCTTATAGGACAAGATCGTTGTAAATAGGTATACGTGTTACAAAAAACATTCTTTATCAACTAGGGATTAAATGTAACATTTATGATTGCCTACCTATTTAATTTTGTAACAAGAAGGAGTATGACACAAACAATAAGGAGAGGCCATGGCCATGTCGGAGGTCTTCGGGCGGTCTAAAAACTCCGACACTAGGGTTGGCCACACACCCACACGAGAGAAGAAGTAGGTACCTAATACATCCTTATCTCAAAAACCCATCATCATCAGCCCATCACGTTCCCACTGCTGTGACACGGGCCTTCTCTGATAGAGAGAGTATGGGCCTATTATATATTATATATTATAATTATATATATATCCACCACGCTGGCCCAGTGCGGGTTGATAAAATTACCTATCAATACAATACAATACAATTATACTTTATTGAATACCAAACACACAAAAAAACAATAGTAAACAAAGTCAATAAACAGTGGGTACAATGGGCGGCCCCCAATACAAGTAATTCACTCGGGACTTGAAGACACCTAAATTATAAGAATCGGGAAACAGAGACGCTGGTAAGGAGGATTGCTGATACGTTGCCGACCCTTAAGGACTCTATTAATTCATTAATATTTAGTGTACCTAAAGCACAACTATCTCGTGCCTAACGCAAATTTCAGTTTTCAATCACCACATCTAAATGTAAATCCTAGGATTCCTGCAGCGATTCATACGATGCCCGAGCGGTGCATTTCCAGTTCGCTCTTACATAATTATAGGCGGCCACTTCAAAGGGACCGCCACGCCGAGCGGCGTCTTTGTAGTCTAATAAACGAGATTCTGCCTTCAAACAAATTTCCATCGTAAAGTTGAGAGCTTAAGATTGTTTTTTGGTTGAAAGTAGGCAGTTTTCTTAACACCTTAGCGTATTAAGAGGTCGTATCGGTTAGGGATTTTGCCACGGACTTGTCAAAAAGAGGTTTTATTGCGGGTCTAAATGAGGGACCTCACTAGTGGAATGGATCGAATTAGGTGATTCGTATGTGGACGGCGAGCGGCTTCGGGGCTTCATTGGAAGGCCTTTGATACAAGTGGATCGGTATTTTAATAAACTAGTGATAGGTTGATGTTGGGTGACAGCTCCTGTGGCGTACTACTTGAGTTGGTTGAAGGGTTGATGTATAGTAGTAGAACTGCAGGGCGATCACTTAAGTCTGTTGCGAACATCGCATGTCGCGGACTAACGTGCAATAGAAATTTATTTCAAAGAATAAAATGCGATCATGTAACTTTTTGTCTCGATTTCAATGTGCTCCTATCGACTACCCAACAAATTTACAAAGCGAGATTGTGCTATGAGTCGTTATGTATACGCCCAATCTATTTATTTATTTATTTATACTTTAGCACAAAACAGTTTGTACATGGAGGACTTAATGCTAGATAGCATTTTCTACCAGTCATCCAGGACGTGCAAGAAAAAATGGTAGCGGTGCAGTAAAGTGTGTTATAGGAAATATTAAACCACATAAACTTAATATATACATAATAGGTATAGGCATATTATGCAAGCCTAATTTTAAAATATATACTTAAATATATACATAATAAATAAATACTTAAGTCATTATATAAATAAAAAGACATATACCAGCAATAATAAATGACTATGTCAATGGGTTAGGATAGGATTATAGATCTAGTAGCAGGGAGGAGAAGAGGAACTGAAAGAACGAAACGTTTTAAGGGTTGCAATCTATCTGGTACACCTAATCTATTCAATTTGTGTAATACGGCTCTTGTCTATGGTTTATGTATCGGTATAAACTTTGTTTGTCAAAACTTATTTTTATTTCAATTTAGCTTTCGCAGACGTTTGATTGCAACAAACGGGTTACGTGATCGCAAAACCATCATCGAGACTGGTTTCTTATTGAAATTGATTGAAATAAAAGATACATGATCGCCCTGCTGAGGGACCGATAGACATCGAAATCAGTCACCTGGAATCCAGTAGACCAACGACTTTCAAGTCGTACAAGCTGAGGATTCCAGCAGCACTTACGACGATGTTCCTTAGTCCGGACTTCTGGCCGGAAGGTGTGGTCTACCGACGCTACAGGGAAGCGGAGCCGCCACTTAAATTCCTTAATTTTAAGATTTAGTGTTTTATAAATTTTATATATATGTTAGTCTCTAAGGTATTTGTGATATGGGCCTCTGATATAATTACTCTGTGTTTTTTATTATTGCCTTAAATAAATGAATTTATTTGATTTCTAATGGAGTGAGTGTAACTCAGTGGAAGCACGTGCGATTTTCGATCCGATGCACCCGAATTCGAATCCCTCTGACCCCGCACTACTGACTATCTTAAGTTATGTGCCGATTTAACACTCACTCTAAAAACGGTGAAGGAAAACGTGAGGAAACCGGCATGTCCAATAATTCATCACAAAAATTCAAGGGCATGAAGGATTTTGGCCCGCACTCTCTCTATGAGAGAAGGCTCGTGTCCCAGCAGTGGGAACGTTATAGGCTGATGACGATAATAGTTGAGGAATAATTTGTCAATAAAGTGGATGTTTGCAATGTACGAAGTTCCACTGCCTACGGAAGTCTACAAAGTCCGTATTCTAGACAGTTTTAACAAATGTTATCCCATTAATATTACAAATGTGAAAGTTTGTGAGGATGTATGGATGGTAAAAACTCAATCACGTAACCGATTCACTCTAGACTTGAAGACACCTTATAAGAATCTGGAAACAGAGACGCTGGTAAGGTGTTCCATTCATTAGCTGTTCGCATTATGAAAGTTGAAGCGAAACGCTTTGTTCTGGCAGGTGGAATGTCAACCATAAACGGATGCTGAGTTTCCAAATCACATGTATGTTTTGGTACAAAGAATATTAAAAAATCTCAGAATATTATCTCTATATCCATATCCAGACAGACATTTGAGGTTTAAGGTTGCAAGTTGTTGAGTCAAGGTCACGCGCCGCTTTTCTTACAAGTGATATCTCACTACCCGCCCCCCCCCTTATGATCCTCCTCCTCCAGTCGCTTGCTCACTGCTGAGCATCGTGATGCTCCCTACCACACTTGTCATGAATAATCTTCCGCCACTCGTGACGCTCTCCAGCACAGTGAATGGCGTCGGATATGTTTGTGTCTAGTTGTTTTGACACATGGTCAGTCCAACGTATTGGGCCCCCCTTGTGATATTTCGTGATATTTTTCGAACCCTTCCCCCCTTTCAAGCTTCACGTGATTAATGGACGATCCCTAAGTAAACGTAAGCATCCTCAGCTAGATGCTGTTGAGCCGTGAGATAACCAGCATAGTTACACCCCACACGACGGCACTTACTGGCACCAGCCAATTACTGGCCTGGAATTATTGACGGAGGAACACGGCTTAACGGCTTAATTTCTGCCGTTTAACCGAGCTGTACCAATTTGGACGGCTTTTTTCTGTTTAGCTTGTAAGCCGGTATGGAGGAAGTATCGAAAAAAAATTAATACCTAATGATATTGTTTCTGGGCATAATGAAGATGCAGTCCTAATTAATAAATTCTGGATGTTTAAGAAAGAGAAAATATCTGAGGAATTAAATTAAGAACTGCCGTAATTGATACACTTAACAACTGTGCGATCTTACATTTATAATTTGATGTGGCTCCTAAAACCTTACGTACACTGTTTTGATAATATATGATTTGAGAAATGAAAGTTAAAAAAATTCAAGGTCAATTAGTTTCTCCGCGAAGAATGAAGATATCACAGAGACATAGCGTACTGATCATCATGAACAATTCATCACTTCATTGTCCCCAAATGTACACCATGTAGAACCTGCCTATTTATCTTTGAAACATTGGAGGCTAGACTGGTACGCTCCTACCTTGTGCCATATCCATTTTCCTCTTCACAAAGCTACAACACAATCAAGCTATCAAGTTTTCAAGCCATTCATCATGCCACCACAACTTCTAGATCAGTTCATTGGGTATCGACTATGACTCTGAAATAATAGATCCAAACAATGGCCTATTATTTCAGGGTCCATTACCTTGGCCACCCAGGCCCAGGCATATGGAAACAGCTATCTCTCTCGCACGCTGTCGGTGGTCTTAACGAGACTCAACAATCGACACAGTGGAGACAGTAAGCTAAGTCGGAGTAAGATAGATCAGACGCGTTTGATAACACGTGTTTAACATAGAATTATGATTCGATTATTCAGAGGTCAAAGAGCGAGTATGACTCAACGGGAACTCGTTTGACTTTCAGATTTGAAGTTCGCCAATGACTTTCTTATGTTATGTACGGATTTCACTTTTAATCAGTGACTGAAAAACATCGTGAGAATCAGGAAACCGACATGTCCAAATTCACAGTTCTATAGGAGACAAGTCATGTGACATCTACCAACACGCACTAAGCTTGGTGGATTGTGGCCCATACTATCTATGTGAGGATAGGCTTCTGCCAGCGGTGGAAAGAGGGAACGTAGTGGGCTGATGATGATGATGATAATAGTCAAATAACAACTAAACTGACGACCATAGTCCGACTCTGGCAAGAGAAATCTGACTGGGAAATTCATTAACTGGATGAAATTAACAGTTTGAAAATAATTACCTATGTTATATACCTACTTATTCAGATGAGTTTGTTCACTGTTGATGTTAATGCACTGTGGTGCGCATCCACGCTCATTTTTTACATGATTACAGTGAATGTTTGCAATAACTCAAATCGGCTGCATCGATGGGACAGCATTAAACTTGCATTAATTCGGCATCGATATACTCGATACGATGCTCGATTAATCAGCCAATGAAGCGCTAATCGAGTTGCGTGCGAGCGATTTATTTTTTCAGGTATCGATTCGCTTTCGCGGCCCATTTGGTGTGGGAAGTTGTGAATTGGAGATTTTCCGCTTGATGCTTGGAGAAATAGATTGTTTGTTATGATAGCTGCTGGTTTTTTATACGGGCGATGATGTTACGTCGTGGTTGGGGTGAACTGAGTTATGCTGATATTTCTCTTTATCTACAAGTTTTCATCTTTTGGATTCTGACCTCACGAAAATTTACAAGGAAATGTATTAATTACACGGGTGTGCAATTCAATTCTTTATTCTTTATTTTTTTTCTTTATTTGTTTCTTTATCTATAATGTAATTAGATGGCAGGTAAATAAAAATACAGTTCATCATAGACCCTGTTGGGCGCAGCAATCAGGAGAGAGGAACACTATTTGTGCGTTGAATTTAAACATGTCAAATAAATTAAGTATTTAGAAAAAATACAAAAGGATATCATAGAAATAGTATTATTGAGAAAATTAATGTCAATTTCTTTATAAAATATGGTTAATTGTTATAAGTCAATGTTTTGTTTCAAATAATAGTCCTCATGGCTATTATTGTTAAGTTATTGTAAAGTTCAATTAATTATTTTCCTGTTTCTTATTAATTTAATTGATCACTCAAATATTCCTGATTTGTATAATAGGTTTTGTTAATTAGTAATTGTTTTATTTGGTCGCTATACCTACCTACCTCTTCTGTTTTATTTTACCTCCATAACTTCATAGGTACCGTAATCAATTTTTCGGTACTGAAGATTTTGTACGTAACTGGTACAGGTGCTTGATTCTAAATCTAAAACTATTAAATGACAGTTCCTGGCTCATAAAATCCATCACCATTGAGAGCTCGTTCACATTGTTAGATTTATAATGTACTACCTATCAAACTACCTACCTAAAAAGAAGCGACAAAAAAATAGGTAGGTACATATACCTCACCTACATATGCCAATATCTCTATGAGAGAAGGCCTGTGTCCCAGCAGTGGGAACGTGATGGGCTGATGATCCGACACACTGTGTTCAAGCTGTGCCGGTCACGAGAGTGCCTTTCGCACGGTTTAGGCCATTCGGGCCACCTTTTGTGTTGGCACATGGGGCGAGATCAATCATCTGCGTCGTGCCGGCGCGACGGCGAGACGTCGCGAATCAATAGTGGGGAAACGCCGAGTAAATACGGTTTGAAGGATTGAGCAGTTAACCTGCCTTCGAATGAGGGATGATGGGTTCCTGGAAGTTTTTTTAAACGATTAAGAAAAAGAGACATCCCCCCAGAGTTTCTTGGTGCTCATCTTCTCTAGCGGGCGTATTTCCGAAGCACTGGTAAAGTCAGTTTTCGCATTTGCGATTTGAGATTTTTATTCAGATTCAATTTGAGTATGAGATAGGAATGGATAGACATGCTTGCTTTTTTTCAATGTCATGATATTTTATAGTCTTTGTAGGCGACAGAAGCCTTAAATAATTAATTTCTTTCATTTTTGCAAAACCTCTATGTATGTCAGCTCTGATAAAAGTGGGGAAACATCACGATTTTCTATGTTTGCTTTTAAATATTTTATAGTTTCTTAATAATTAATAATTTAAATTAATGTGTAATTAATAATGTATAATTAAAAACAAAATTACAAATAATTAATAATTAATAATGATGTGTAAATTTCGCCAATAAATACAGTTTTCTTCTCATTTCTCGTCGTCGTTTTCGCTCGAAGGCTCAGAGGTTCTTCCTCTGACCTCGAAAGAGTCTCGCGGCTGTCTCCTTCATTCTCCTTCGATCCCGGATGAGATGACTTAGGATATAGGTAGGTATTTACAGAAAGCACAAAAAACCGGATAAGGAAGAGAGAAAGTCTTAAGCTCTAATAAGTACATACCTACGTACACAAATCTTTTTTTTATGTAACTGAATGACGAGACGAGCTGGTCATTTGCCTGATGGTAAGCAATACGCCAGCCCATAACAATAACAGCACCACACAGAACTTAGTTTTGCAAAATCCTGCGCGGCGCTGTACTGCGCTCGTCACTCTGAGACACCTAATGCTGAACGAAGAACAGCTAATGCTGTTGAGTCTCATAATGCCCAGTAATTTCGCTGGCTACAATGCCCTTCAAGCCGGAACACAGAAAGCCGGATCTAAGAGAAACAAATAAACTGTACTCAAACAATGTTTTATTAGGTAGTCCAATAAATTGAAATGTTCCGTGAACTCTGACCAGCAATTCAACGCTTTCACTCAAAAATCTAAACAAATCGTACGAAATAACACCTAAGGAAGATCACGAAAACGCCATAACGCATTACCGAGCGAATCAAAAACAAATTCTGAAAATGCTCTGTAATATAATAAATGTTAATAATTTAATAACACACGTTCCAAAGGTGAAAGGCAAATACAAAAATCGTGTGTTAAATCTTCAACGAGATCGGCCATCAAACAAATAATAATAAATAATGGAAGATTTCAGATATCTTAATTATCGTGGATTTACACCGTTAGATTGCTCAAAAAAAGATTTCGTGTCTTAATAATTCATATTGCTCTCATGATTCGCTCGAAAGAGTCGAAAGTCAGTATTTGTGGGGCCCCGGTTAATAAATTACCTTCGAGACCTCACATAGAGACTTAAATACGTGGGCACAGCTCATGGAGGCTCCGCCCGAGAAAGGGACGGACTATCATCTCTTCCCTCTCTGTCCCGCAACGAAGGGCTCCGGCCCAGTGCAATAATTTTAACAATGTACTTACACAATAAAAGCTGGTGTTTATTTAAAGGTCGTTTTTGATGTAATTTAATTAAGTTTTCTAATTAGAAGTGCGGGACTGTACGGTGTTTATGTTGCTGTTGTGTTGTGTACGTTTTAACAGTGTTGCTTTATAGCACTAAGGGGTTAGTGGAGACAGTTTTAACATCTGCAGAACTCTACTCTGCACCAACTTTTAGCTACGGAAGGCCTCGAAGCATAGTTTGAATACCTGTTTTTTTTTTATTCTATGTTTGCTTCTTGTCCTCTGACAATGTCCTCAGAGGTTTTTCAGCTAACACCTTGATTGTTCAATATTTTTTTTTACGCTTAATAGGTCTATGTTTGGCCACTATCTCGCCTGATGTGAAGCGATGATATGGCCTAAGATGGAGCACATAGATCTAGAGAGAGACGGCAGTTGAGCGGCTGCTCAGACCCGTCTCCTCTATGGTTTACCGAACATCATCCCGAAACACGACTTAGGTCGCTTGACGGCATGGCTTTGTTCGGTGGGTGGTATTACAACCACGGCCAGAGCCTACCACTCCAAAGCGCGTAAGCGGGTTTCATCACGATGTTTTCCTTCACCGTTTTAGAGCGAGCGTGCAAAATCTGCACTTAACTATAAGTCATTGGTGCAGGGCCGAGTCGGGATTCGTACCCAGGTGCGTCTGATCGAAAGGCGCATGAGTTACCGCTGAGCCACACTCGCTCTAATTTTCAATTTAATTTTATTGTAATTATTTAAAGATATTAATAGGTATCTATGAAGAAGGGGATAAAGGCGGAAGAATCAGGATAGTGAGAACAAATTTCGTTGACATTAATTAGCTGTAGCTTTTTTGTACGTTTTGTTTTTTTAAGCTATTGCATAGCTTCTATCGCGGGCCTTGAGCGTGGAGACCGAATCCAGAAATTCCGTAACGAAAATAACCTAACACTCCGAATGCTATGCAATAGCTTTACCGCGGCAGTCTCCGAGTGCCACACGTCTTTTTATTATTTCTGTTCCTGAATTCTGACTTCTGGCCTGTAAGGGTAGTACGAGTATACCGGAGATACAAGGAAGGAGCGAAATTTTTGAACCCTGTGAAGTAGTGTGTGGTTTATTAAATGTAATGTTATACCTATTTTTGTATGTATTTTAGTATGTAAAGTGTAAAGTGTAAGTGTATTCTTGTGTAGTGTGTCTTCTATTCTATAGGCCTCTGTTAGGTAATTTTACATTTTTGTACCTTAATATTGCCTGAAATAAAAAGTTTAATTAATGAATTATGTAATTTGCTTTTATTGAATTATTTTTTATTATTAATTCATTTTCATCTTGTTAGAAACGACTCTGACCGTGAAATTAATACTTATTACAAACTATGTAAGTACTCCAAGCAAAGAAACTGCTTAATAAGAAACTGGAGCTAAACCATTTTTATGAAAATATCTAAGCCAAGGGAAATTACTGGGCGTTATGAGGCTTAACAGCCATTGTCTAAGAGTGACGAGCGCAGTGCAGTGCCGCGCAGGATTTTGCAAAGCTCTGGGTGATGCTGCAACTGTAGGTAATGGGCAGGCGTATTGCTTACCATCAGGCGAACGACCTGCTCACTGACGAGACCATCACTCAGCTAGGTATATAAAAAAACCGGCCAAGTGCAAGTCGCACTCGCGCAAGAAGAGTTCCGTACCATTATCTTTAAAAACGGCAAAATAATCACGTTTGTTGTATGGAAGCCTCTTAAATATTTATTTTATTCTGTTTTTTATTTTTGTTATAGCGGCAACAGAAATACATCATCTGTGAAAATTGCAACTGTCTATCACGGTTCATGAGATACAGCCTGGTGACAGACGGGCCGACAGACCGACGGACAGCGGAGTCTTAGTACGTAATAGGGTCCCGTTTAACCCTTTGGGTACGGAACCCTAAAAAGATTAAACTTTTTATGGATGTGCGACCGTAGGTAATAAGCGATTTAACAATTTTTGAAATAGCTAAGTTTTTTGATTTTTAAGTAGGTATGTTACTTCCCTAGGAAAATGCCTACCCTAGGTACCAACCTATAGGTGGATTATTAAACGATTAAAAAGTTCAAATAAAGTCAGTTCATGTAGGTTTTTCGCTCTGGGCCCCAATTCACTATGACAAGGACTTTTTGGCGGGAAGTGAAAAGTGATACAGTTCGATTTTGTTTTATTTTCCAAACAAGTGTTATTTCGAGTGATCATGTGTAATATCTGTGGAATATTAACCATTATGTTCGTAAACGTGCACGAGTGTAGGCAAATGAAACAAAATAGTGAAAACATTGCTTTTTATGTTCTCCCAAAAAGTCCATGGAAAGCTTCAATAAAGTTCCACCACTTGATTGAAGCACTAGGAGAGGGTCCGGCTTGTTGCTGTTGACCCTCATTCTCAACAAAAGTATAATAAATGGAATATTAAACTATCAAATAAAAACTACGTAAGACATGGCGGTATGGTCCTAGAGACTTTAGCCTGCCCTAAAGGGCGGACTTAAAAAAATAATGAAGGAATCGACGTGATTTCGAAGCAAGGAATCGCCAAGTTGTCATAGTGAATTGGGGCCCAGTTTTATGTCTCCGACACTTTCCTGAAATGAGGAGAGGAGGGTAGAGGAGAGAAGTATATATCTATACCTACTTAGTAGATTCCGGTTTGCAGCCGAAGGACGGCGAGCGACGGCCCTCAGTGAGTAAGAGCCCAGTAGGAGCATGGGCGGAAACGGTCTCTCAAACAAATAAAATTATCAACAAATACCTACCTAAATATGGTGTAATATTTTCAATTGGGTTTTGAGTTTTGCAAATCCCACTAATATTATAAACGCGAAAGTTTGTAAGAATGTATGGATGTATGTTTGTTACTCTTTCACGCAAAAACTACCGAACCGATTTTGATGAAATTTGTGATGTAGACTTTAGGACTTGGAATTGCACATAGGCTACTATTTATCCCGGGAAACCGCGGGTGGACTAGCTAGTAAGTAGGTATGGTACTTACTACCTACATATAAGGTAAATCCACCATTCATACTTAGAGACTTTAATAGGTAGATAGTTAGCAATTATTAATTTACGATTGAGGAATAATGATAGATAATTATTAAAAATTTTCAACTAATCACAGTAACCGTAACATATACCTACCAACACAAATCAATGAAAACACGAAAAACAAGGCACAAAACTATTTCTGTTTTGTGATGCTGGCAAATACACAACGTGCGACGCCAAAATCCTCAAAAGGGAAAAAATAAGAATAAAAGCTTGCCGGTTCGTTACCGTGACAACTGTGAACCTTGCTTGTAACGAGATGAGGAAGAGGATGGGTCATGGGAGAAAGAAAGAGGGACTGGCTTCCTACACCAGTGCTGAAAGAACTTACTTACGACGTTTCATACATAAAATATGTTTAAAATACATATATATAAGTATATGTTTTAACAGGAAGCTGGTAGGTAGATGAAGACAGTTTATCCCTAGGGATAAGGATTGTAATACCACGCTCCACAGTTCACTAGTTAATGGATTATGGAATAATTTCAACCCGCGCAAGGATAGAAAGGTGAGGCATCGCAAACGCTTCCACGCTTATCCATGGGGTGCAAACCGTTCTTCATATAAACTTCATATATTATGTGCAAAGATAAAGTATTATATAATTCGTCTTTGATTATGTGTATGTTCAATTTCGAACACCTCGCCATCTATTGCCTACTAGCAAAACTACTTATGATTGAGCTTTGACTATGCTATGTTACTCGACGCTAGATGGCAGTAAAACGCTTTTTTCTATAACGGTTATCAGTGTTATCACTGTCAAAATTAATTGATTGTTATTGTTAATTTCAAAAGTAGAATCATGATGTCATAGAGTACATTTGATTAATAACATTACAATGAATAACCAATTAATAGAGAAAGTGATCAAATCTAACGATTCCAATTCTTGCCCGGAATTTTCTTACGGAAACCCACTACTCGACAGAAATGTCGCTGGCGCTCTTGCCCGAAGCTTTGTTAAGATTCTTAGCGTCTCCCAGCAAGATTCTAACGTAAACAACAACCTACGATATTCGGTGCTAGCTAATATACGCAAACTGTGCCGAATAGAACCAGAAAACCATTTGGAAATCGATGAGAACTTTACAAAATCTCTAACAGAAGTATACATGGACAAAGCCAAAGAAACGCTAACAGAAGACTGTGAAGACTTCATAGAACGTAGGTTGGATGAATTTCTCATAAGAAAAATGAAAGAAGCAGATCTCAACGCGAATTACCAGTCTTCTATGAATCCGGAAGTTATCCAAGCATTATTGAATTTGATTGACAATAGTTCAAATCTAATACCAATAACCAAAGACGTTTTACATTGGAATATATCTGATAGGAAAAACCTAGCATTAGTAAAGAACTTATGGACTAATTCTAGCTTAACTGAAAATGTTAATGCAACAAACATTTGTGATGATATTTCTATAAAAATGAAAAAAGAAATTGAAATAGTTATCCTTAATTTATGTCATAGAATATTGACTGATTCAAATTTACAAATAGTAGAATTATTTAAGACTAATATACTTATGGATTTAGTAAATAAATGTTCAATTTCTGCAGAATGTTTCCAAATTTGTATCGGCATTATGAATTATCTTTTCATTCATTTAAATTACAACACAGATATTCAAATCTTTATATCAAAGTTTATACAAAGTGTTAAAGAGCATTGTTTGAATAGTATTTCTGTATTATATCCAATAAATCTTAGTCCGATTGTAGTTCTACTAGATGTTGATTTAGATGGCTTACAGAGTCAATTTAAAAAAACATATGTTGAACGAACATTACAATATTTGAAAAAATTGCATGAAGAATCAGATGTTGTGATGTTACTTTCTCATTTTCCATACTGGTTTGATTTCTATTGTGATTCATAAAGTAGGAAGTACTAAAATAAAAATATCGAGAATTTCATGATGCATTTTTATTATGAAAAATCAAAAACTTAACTAACAACTTTTTCCATCACATAATATTTAAGTTCCTCACTTATTTTTAGAGATCACAATAATTTTACCACTTTTTAGTCTGTAACCACATCACAAATTCACACTTGAAACTAAAAGGCACTTGGCTTCTAGAACTAGCACTGACAGTTTGATTTTTATTTTTTTTCTACATTAAAAGAAATATAAAACAAAACATACTGTCATTATTTTTGTAGTTTTATTTATTATGTATCAGTAATTAAAGCAAGTCAAAACAACTAAGAGGTTTGTGCAAGCTGTCAAATCTTATCTTCTAATAACTAAATTAGGTTGTAGGTTTAAATGAAAAGAAAAAAAACTTGAGTAGAAGCATGTAGAAGGCAGCTTTAGCATAATATAGCGCTACTTCTAGCAGTTTGTTTTGTAAAATGAAGCATATGAAATAACATTGTTATACACAACAACAGCATAACACAACCAGCAATAAAAAACCATTACATCAGGACGACACCTTTATACTTAGATTGTGCTAACTTTTCTAAGTTGATAGTGTACATACGGAAGCCACTAAGCCTGTTTTCATACAAAACTTTCATAATATTCGAATATAGCACATCACTATTAGTGCTATGTTCTATTTTCTTCATCTCTGGCAGATTTCCGTGCTCCGTATCGAAATGTTTCAATGAGGTCACGAAATGCTTCTCCATGGTATTTATTTTGTGGCTCATTTCTTCCATGTGTTTTTCTAATGTCTCCCAGAATGGAAGAGTTATGTTGCACAGGCCACAGTGGTAGAGTTTGGGTTTTATCTGTAAAAATATATCACCTTACTTTAGAACAAAATCAACTATCTCCACAAAACTATCTCCTTCATTTGTTTTCCAATCTACCCACTCAACATTGTCGAAATTGTGGCAACCCCGCAGAAGCCATCAAAAGAAGTAAAGAACATCTAGCATTTAACTTAGAACGCTCCATGTAGCAGTGTATGGGAGAGGTGCTGATTTATGTGCTAGACTAGATCTATAACATATGGGTGCATAATTAAGCAGATTATTTTTAATTATAGTATTTCACAGAGCTTATCTCAGATGCCGATAAAATTCAATATATTAAGTTTAAACTTCAATTGCAATAAGTCATATTACCTCTCTGATGAAGTTATTCTTCTCAATCACTACTTTGGTAGCCATGACATGGGACTTGTGTGTTTTACCCTCACAATGTTCTTTCTCTTGCCAACCTTTAAAAGTTTCGTCGCACACAAAGCACTTTGTTAACTTATAGTGGCGACCATGTTTAATACGTTTCATTAGAAGAAAACTGTCTCTATCAATACAAAATGCCATGTTTATAGCAACAGCATCTATATTGGTTACATATTCCATTTTAAATAGATAACGGGAGAACATTTCAGTTTTAGTTGATCCCTTTTTGTGCTTTCTTGCTTTAATTTTGCCGTTTATTTCAAGATGGCCGGTATGAATGGCCCCTCCAACATGTTGCTTGAATAGATTCATATGAGCTGACAAAAATCTATCACACAGCACGCAATACCCTTTACTACCTCCAGAATTCAATTTAATATGATTATCTTTACCATACACTGCCAACTCATGTCTCCTTTTTCCGGAATCTGCTTCATGTATAAATACATACTGTTTTTCAATATCCTCTTCAATCTGTTTAATTATATTCGATTTGTGACAGTTGTAATTTTTATGTTTTTTGTACATATGTTTACGGAGGTCATTTAGTGTATTTCTCACAGCTGCCTTGCATTGCTTGCATGTAATTTCTTTGCTTTTTACATCAATATCATAGAATTGATCTGTAATTTCTATAAGCTTATCAATATCATATTCTACATCCCAAAGCTTGTTGAATTCATCTATGTCATAAATTCTAACTTGTTGTTCAGAGTGACCATTTGTATGTTGGGATTCAATTGGTTTCTTTTTCTTATCATGTTGTTGCCAATGGTTTTCAAAGTCCTCAGATGACAATATTTTCATGCACATGAAACACTGGAAGGTGGTTTCATTTATCTGAAAATATACAAATGTTATATACCAGGGGTTCCCAAAGTGTGCGCCGCGGCGCCCTGTCGGCTCACACGTCAAATTGACTAAGTTGCCATTGTATTTCCTATTTTTCTTAAATAATAAATGTTTTTCTTGTATATAAAAACTCAGCTTCATATTGTAGATGTTTTAATTTTTGTGCCTATCTACTTAATATCATTGTACCCTATTTCAACTAGCTAGGGTGTGACGAGACAAAATACTAAAAAAAACCTGTAAATGCACCACTAACTGAAAAAGTTTAGGAACCGCTGTTATATACATTAAGGCAAGACTTCAAAATTATACAGATATTGTTTAGATATTTACATAGGTTTTCCTTTTCTGAGTTTTGGCACAGAATAGATTATTATCTATTCAATTAACCATAAGTAATTGCTACAGTTTTGATCAAGATTCTAATACCTACCTTTCTATAACACATATCATCTCCCTCATACTTGGTTTCTGTCTGAATGAGCCTTATAACATGGTCTTGAGTATCAGTGTGCTTCAGTGCATTTTCTACTACAGCATTACATAGCAAACAGCGCTTATTGTGAATACCATGCCAGTGTTGACTTTCTACTTTTATTTTGTTAATATTAACAGTTCCAGAGTCATAATTGGCTTCAATTCTCTTAATAGTCTCTGTAGTATTTTTGTTAGCAGTGTGTTTGTCAATTTCAATGTGCTCTTTGGCTGATGCCATGTTGAGAGCAACATAGTTGCAATATTGGCAGTAAAAGTAGTTTCCGATCTGAAATACAATATCACTATAGGATGACGTTGCAGAATAAGTTATGAATTTAAACCTCTGAACCGCTTGACTCGAAGGGTGTACACCAATTGACATTCAAGCCATTGTCATAATCCAGCACAGTGCCGTCAAATAGCAGTTTTCCACCACCACATAATATCTAAAATTGCATATTTAACCTCATAATATAACTCAATGCATCGACAATCGCCCTGTGTCGCTCGGACTCTGCTATGAATAGCTAACATTAACAAGAGGCAGATTAAAAAAAAGCTAGTTGAATATGAGAACTAAAAAGCACTATCTTGTAGGTAATTTTGAATTTGAACAATGCAGAATAATTGCAGGGTAGGTGGGTACTGGGTATGGTTATAAATTATTTTACTATATATATAAATAAGAAAGACCTTAAAGATACCATCGTTTTTGAACTTGGGAAGACAGCTCTGAGTTTTTAGAACTTTTCTATGCTTCTCCCATCGGATATGCTTTTCAATATCATCAACTTTGTGGAATGTTTCGTCGCAAAGAAGACAATGGTGGTCGGCTTCGCCACACAGAATGAAATTCTTGTAATATTTAATAAAACACATTTTTTCTTCACAATATTATCAAGTAAACCGTTTAAATCCTAGATTACTGCTAGAAATTAGAAATACATGAAAGATTTAAAAATACAACAAATCAAAGATCAGCAACCGATCAATCGATCATCAACTTTTACTTTTTAGTTTTTAATATTTTGCTTCGTTACGTTCAAAAAATTGACAAACCAACCACAGATTCATCATAGACTCATAGTAAGAGCAAATATAAAATATAGTTCTTTGGCCGCGTTCAGAAATCACCCAGTTAATGTAATTGTTACCCTAACGCCGTTCAGAAATGACTCAGGTGAACTTTGACATTTACCCTGAGACGTTCAGAAAACCAATTGGGGAGAGTAAAAGTTCACCTGACAGGTAAAAATATTCACCGATAAAAAAGCGGGTTACGATTCTCACCTGTCAGGTAATAGTTGTCAGTTGTCAATTTCCTTTACATTTTGCAATTTTTTGCATTGATTTTTTGTACATATAAATAAAATAAGCGATGCGTGTATTTGAAGCAAAATATAAGGTAAAATTCCGATACTAGCCAAAATAACGCAGTTAAATCTGATAAACAAAAGCGCGGGAAATCTCGGTCTTGAAAATGATTGGTTTTGATTGGCTGGCTTATTGTATTACTCGATGCCCGTTCAGAAAGGCGATAGTTAATTTTTAACTTGGCATATCACTGAGATTAACTGACAAGTATTCACTCGTGAACATTTACCCATTTCTGAACGCGGCCTTAGAACATGATAATAGTTGTATCTTTTTCAGAAATAATTTATATAATAGTTTAATAAGAGCCTGTTGTATAGAGCTATCGCAAAGAAAAACTACTATATTTTATCTTTGATTACTCATTGTCATAGGGACTTTTTGGCGGGAAGTGAAAAGTGATACAGTTCGATTTTGTTTTATTTTCCAAACAAGTGTTATTTCGAGTGATCATGTGTAATATCGGTGGAATATTAACCATTATGTGTTCGTAAACGTGCACGAGTGTAGGCAAATGAAATAAAATAGAGAAAACATCGCTTTTTATGTTCTCCCAAAATGTCCATGGAAAGCTTGAATAAAAGTTCCACCACTTTATTAAAGCACTAGGAGAGGGTCCGGCTTGTTGCTGTTGACCCTCATTCTCAATAAAAGTAAAATAAATGAAATATAAACTAACAAATAAAACCTACGTAAGACATGGCGGTATGGTCCTAGAGACTTTAGCCTGCCCTAAAGGGCGAACTTTAAAAAAAAAACATTGTCTTAACAAAGATAAAATATAGTATATTTCTTTGGTCATAGGCATTGAGGAATGACCTCAATGGTCATAGGCCTCAAATTCAATGCTCATTGTACAAATATGCCACAGACTAGGAAGTAGATATCACAGGATACTAATAGATATACTAAAGACAAAGATAAAATATTTGTCTTTGTACAAAGATGTGTACTAATCTGTGGCATCAACGCTTAGGGCTTTACTTTTTCTGTGGCCGTGATTTTTTTTTCATAACAAAAAATCTATTTTCCTCAAATCCTAGATAAAAATAATTAAAGAAGAAGGTAACAAATCGTATCGAAACATGTGAATAGTGCACAAGTTATTTTGATATTGTTTGGTAAACGCCGCGATTGATCAACTTATTACTAAGTACTAAACTTGGTAACTAATTATGAGCAAGCGACGCCGCGCGTCGTCGGCTGCCAGCCGGGGCGCCGACTTGGAAGACAGCGACGATGGAATAGAACACAATCCTGGGCCGCCTCCGTCGCGGAAGAGAAAGAAGTTGGATCCTGTAAGTTATTTTTTTTTATTTTTTATTATTATTATTTTTTTTGTAAGTATACACTGAGTTTGGTCCACGGCTCCTGAAAATGAGTTGGCATCTTCGCTACCTCATGAAGTTGTGATGACATTGGCAGAATTGTGACAATAAGACACAGAAGCCATAGTGTTGAGTATATGCAAAAATCCTACAACGCTCTACGGTTCCAGTGCAACAACAGATTTAGGATGCTGTTGGGGCTGCCGCGCTTCTACAGCGCATCAGGAATGTTTGCAGACGCGTGCACTGATGATTTCTTTGCGATCAAAAGAAAGAGAATTGCATTCTTGCCAGGGCACCAACAGCCTTCTGACCGATGTTGCAACAAACATGTATTTGTCCGTCATGAGACACTGGCTAACTGTAATATGTACTGCCTGTGGCTAAGCTAGTGTCTCAATAACTTTATGATGTGACTATCTATTATTATATGTCTCATTAGGTGTAAGAGCGTAGTTTTTAAGATTGTAAGCTGTGTCTACTAACATTTTTATGGATTTATTTATGATCTGAAATAAAGAATTTAATAATAACATAACATTTACTTATATCTCCCACAAAGGTTTATAGTATAAATAATTATAAAGGTTTACAGTATATGGCTAAAATTTAGAGTAGAACTTGAAAACCTGTTTTGTGGGAGATGCCTGATGTAGGTCTAAAAGACCTGCATTACAGGCTACCAGGCTCACTCTGCGGATTAAACATAGCTTGCAAAAAAGAAAAGATGTTGTGATACCTTGTAAGTTAAGAGATATAAACTTTACTTATGTACTTAGATATTAATAATTAATCAAGATGAATAAACAATAAATGAAATTAAGTGTAGCTGTTTACTTATGGTTAACATGTATTGTGCATGTTAGTGTGAATCAAATAAATGTGATACGTGTGAATGTATTTGCATAGTGTAGGTAGGTGTGTGATGTATGTATAATAATAATAGAACAAGGGTTCAAGTCCATATACAGTGCAACCTCGATATAACAAATCGGAGGGGAACAAGAAAATATTCGTAATATCAAGTAATTCGTTGAACTGAGGTTTGTTATGTTGAGGTTAGATTGGTCTAAAATTCGTTATAAAGAGGTAAAAGAATAGTTTAATCACCTCAATATTACGTACTTATCTTGTTATAGCGAACAACTTCTACTAATAAATGATAACACATTTTCATCAAATTACTATATGTATTTGCTATGTATTTAAAAACAATTAGGTAGATAATAATTTTTTTTTCTTACATTAATAATCAAAAACAATTAACAATGTGGTTATTAACAACTTTATATAAAGGTTTTGGGTTGGCAAAATTCGTTAATTAGAGGTATGAATACTTTTTCTTGATAGTTGAAAATTCGTTATAAAGAGGTTGTACGCAAAGAATGTTCGCAATGTAAAGGTATATTTTATATTAACTCTTATGGACAATTCAAGGGGATTACGAAGAATTTGTTAAATCGAGGAAGTCGTTATATTGAGGTACGTTATATTAAGGTTGCACTGTATTATCTCTTTCAATCTTTCGGTTCTATGAATACCCCAAATGAAATCTGCAGGTTTTACTGTAGGAAAAGTAAGCACCTTTCCTGCCAATTCTGTATAGGGCTTTCTTAATGAAATAAGCAAAGGGGCATGAGCAAAATTGATTAATAGTTAATCATACGAGTCAGTCTTTGAAATCTGTTCATGTTTCAGGGTGAGATGTGTCAGCAGTTGTATGACACCATCAGGTCATTCAAGAAAGAAGACGGTAGTTTGCTCTGTGACTCGTTTATACGAGCTCCGAAGAGACGCCAAGAGCCGCAGTATTATGAAGTTGTTTCACAGCCTATTGATTTGCTAAGGGTAAGTGTTTTTCAAAACAAAATAACGTAGACCGGCAGGGGAAACGCCTAACTCTAACACTAATTCCGATTGCATTCAAACACGTCTTGTGATCGGTCTCTCAGAATACTAAGGGACGGAAGCATCACTCTGCAAAGAAAATTAAACAAATAGTGTCTCTTGCTATGACGCAATAAAATTAAATTCAGCTCGCCTAGTGCTGCATACTTACCAGTCATATTAACCTACAGAGTGCCTCTCTTTCTATCGCATAGCTCTTATCTCTTCTGACGCGGCACGTGTAACGACGCGCGGCCCGCCGTCGGTGTCCGGCTTGTACTTGTAGCGTCGTACCTACAGTGCGGAGTGCGCTAGGCCTGTCGGTATTTGTCCATGGTTGAACTTTTCTACTTAAGTCCACATCCCATCCCTACCCCAATCATGATTGCTAAAAGTAATCAATATTGCAGTTTGAAAGATACTTATTACAAGCAATCCTAGAAAACACTTCTTGCTGAACCGTGTAGTGAGTAAGTACTTGGAACAAGCTTCCAGAGTAAACTCTAAACTGAAACGCAATGAAAATATGTAGTGTAAAAATTAATAATAATAATTAGTTACATATTATAACAAAACAACAATTTAGAAATTCATATAATTTTAATTACTGGAGTTGTCTGGAAGAGATTACTTAAAGCAATAAAACCACCCATTGTCACATTAACTTTGTCTTTAATTGTTACTCTTTCTGTATTGTGGTATAATCAATAAAGAGTTCATTTAATTGCAGGTCCAACAGAAACTTAAAACGGATACCTACGAAGACATTGAAGAGTTGTCTGCTGACATTGAGCTCCTCGTAAAGAATGCTAAAGCATTCTACAAGTCAGACACTATAGAGTACAAGGATGCAGTTGAGCTGTGGAAGCTGTATACACAAGCTAGAAATGCTCTTGAAAATGGTATGTTTACCTCCAAAAATTTAAAATTCTAAAATACTGCAACTTTCTAAAAAGCTGTTATATGATCTATGTTAGTCAACTAATAAAAGTATGTTATTTATTTATAGCTAAAATCATATTCTTTTTGATTGTTATTTTTAATCCTTTAGCTATTTTGACTACCTTATAAAATCTCCACAGTACACCGAGGTTAACTGGAAGATAATGCTCACTAGCATTAAGTTCACCTATGTAATTACAAATTTGTTTGTGCAATAAAGAATTTTCTATCTATCTATCTATTTTGGAGCCCCTTCATGCTTTTCAAAAGCCTTGCTGCCTCTCTTGGTCAACTAAACTGAGCCTATGTGTGATTGTCTGCACGACTTATATATAACAAGCAAAGAGAAGAGCGACAATATATTGAATCCACAATTTTGTTAATGCTAATAAAGTTTTTTAAACTTTATTACAATAGTAATAAAGTGTCATTGTTGTGAATTTATGTTCCTCAATAGTTTATGACTATACTGTTGCTTTTTGAGCTATTCATACATATGGATCCAGGACCTATACCTATGTAATATTAATTTACCTTCATCAGGAGATGAAATCAAGACCCCAAAGCTCTCCCGCAATGGGTCTTCCAGCAGAAGGTCTGATGTCGCAGAAGATATGTCGGAGACTTCCACAAACACGGAGGATGATATTTTTGAGGAGCTGTTCAATGCTGTAAGATTTTCAATTTTCTAGACAAATAAAACCTTTTAAAACTTTGTTGAAATGATATCAATAAATGTTAGCAATATTGATACTATATTATATTGTGAATGTCCCCAAATTTTGACACCATTCTTGTAACAATATACATCAAGGGATAATTTCCAATGAAAACGTTAGTTATTTGATTTCTTTGTCTCTAAATGACTTCGTTCGAATATTAGAGTTTACGGAACGGCGAAAAACGCGATTCGTAATAAAGTTAGTTGTCTGTGTTACTCGTACACCCGACAAATACGCGAAGTTTTGAAATACCTTGACTTGACTTCTTGCTTATTGGCTTCTGTGTCTTATTGTGACAATTCTGCCAATGTCCGTTTTGTTGCACTGTAGCATTTTATTTTCATTTATTATTATAATCCCCTATTATAATAATAAATGAGAATAAAATGCTACAGTAATCGAAAAAAAATCTAAAATGTAGTTAGAACGAATGTTTGTCGAATCCGAAAGATCATCCAATCATTATTTTTGTAAAATAATAATAATTTATATTTTTAAATCAATAAATAAAATCTAATACTTCTGACATTTTTTATCTGTTCCGAAACACCAACACAGTGCATGACGTCATTCCAGGGTAAATACCGTGTACGAAGCTTGTTTATTTTATATTTTTTATACAAATTAAAACGATATGTTTTTCATTCCATGACGACCCTAAATTCTTTAAACTCACAAAAACATATAAATCACTTTGCAAGTTTGCTTTCGTAGAGCTTGTCGTTTCGTTGGCCAGCGTATGACGTCATACGTCGTGAGGTGTCCTTTTGCGCGGCAATTTTTGAAACGTAACATTTAAACATAATTATAAGTACTTTGAGGGCTTTAATTAAAATATTTTTTTTCAAGGCTATATACACATTATGGTTAATTTTAAATACTTTCTGACAAAATGTCTGATCCCCTATTCTCAGGTAATGACAGCCAACATAGACGGGCGACCTCTCTACCCAGCCTTCCAATTCCTCCCGTCCAAGCGTCGGTACCCGGAATACTTCAACGTCATAGACTCGCCTATAGACCTCAAGATTATAGCACAGAAGATTCAGGGAGGAGAATATGCAAACTTGACGGATCTCGAAAGAGATTTGCTGATTATGGTCCGCAACGCTTGCCATTTTAACGAGCCCGGCAGTCAGATTTATAAGGATGCAAAGACTTTGAAGAAGGTCAGTTCTTGCTTTTTATGTCTTATAAGATTTAACGTTATGGAACATATCGCATTTTACCATTTATGGCCAAAACCAATAGGCCTGTATAGTTCAGGAGATTGCATTATAGTTGTCTCTAGTCCGTAGCCTATAGTTTTGTGTATTACAATTTATAGTCCAAAGGGCCGTCTTCATTCAATCCAAGCTAGCTGATATAAACTGTCAAGCAATGGATGTAAAATACCTACATAATCGTGCCATAGAATAATGACTGTGCATTGTACCTTTACTTTTCAACCCCCGACGCTAAAAGGAGGGGTGATATAAGTTTCACCACTATGTGTGTTTATCTGTGGCACCGCAGTTTTAAACGGGTGAACCGATTTGGATGCTGTGTTTTTTATTTGCAAGCAGGTTTTCTAGCGGTGGTTCATGCTCAGGCTGACCGTTTAACTCGCGTATCGCCTGCGCGGTAAGAAGGGAGCGAGGGGAGATGTTAGCGGGTGGGTGAAAGGGGTGCGCGGAGCAGAGAGACTATAGTCTCTCTGCTCAGGCCGACCGTTTAACTCGCGTATCGCCTGCGCGGTAAGAAGGGAGCGAGGGGAGATGTTAGCGGGTGGGTGAAAGGGGTGCGCGGAGCAGAGAGACTATAGTCTCTCTGCTCAGGCCGACCGTTTAACTCGCGTATCGCCTGCGCGGTAAGAAGGGAGCGAGGGGAGATGTTAGCGGGTGGGTGAAAGGGGTGCGCGGAGCAGAGAGACTATAGTCTCTCTGCTCAGGCCGACCGTTTAACTCGCGTATCGCCTGCGCGGTAAGAAGGGAGCGAGGGGAGATGTTAGCGGGTGGGTGAAAGGGGTGCGCGGAGCAGAGAGACTATAGTCTCTCTGCTCAGGCCGACCGTTTAACTCGCGTATCGCCTGCGCGGTAAGAAGGGAGCGAGGGGAGATGTTAGCGGGTGGGTGAAAGGGGTGCGCGGAGCAGAGAGACTATAGTCTCTCTGCTCAGGCCGACCGTTTAACTCGCGTATCGCCTGCGCGGTAAGAAGGGAGCGAGGGGAGATGTTAGCGGGTGGGTGAAAGGGGTGCGCGGAGCAGAGAGACTATATAGTCTCTACATGCCTATAGACATGTTTTATTAACATCGGTTTAGCTGTTTTTTTATAGGTTTCTTGTGTTTTTTAAATTTTAGTTTACTTAAATTTGCTTGTATATCTTGGAGAAAAATACAGTTTATTTATAAAATCCCAGTTAACATTATATTTCTTACAAAATCACTATCATAGGTTTTTTTTAACGCTTTATAGATCTATGTTTGGCCACTATCTCGCCTGATGTGAAGCGATGATGTGGCCTTAGATGGAGCACATAGATCTAGAGAGAGACGGCACTTGAGCGGCTGCTCAGACCCGTCTCCCCGATGGTTCACCGAACATCATCCCGAAACACGCCTAAGTCGCTTGACGGCACGGCTTTGTTCGGTGGGTGGTATTACAACCACGGCCAGAGCCTACCACTCCAAAGCGCGTAAGCGGGTTTCATCACGATGTTTTCCTTCACCGTTTTAGAGAGAGCGTGCAAAATCTGCACTTAGTACTTAGTTATACGTCCATCCGTTCCCAGGTAATCCAGGTTCGCAAACAAGAATTGGACCAGCACGGGCGCGGTCCCGCGAAGACCTCGGAGCGCATTCGTAGCAAACGGAACTCCCGCGTCGGCCCCGTTCCAACCAGCCGCACTCTCGCCATCATGGAAGCACCGGGCTCCGATAATGAAGATGTTAAGGTAACTTTTATCAATTTCTGGGCATATGAGACAATCTGCACTGCAGAGCAATCATGTATCTTTTATTTCAATTAATTTCAATAAGATACCAGTTTCGATGATAGTTTTGCGATCACGTAACACGTTTGTTGCAATCAAACGTCAACGAAAGCTCAATTGAAATAAAAATAAGTTTTGACAAATAATGTTTATATATACCTTATAAAATCTCCACAGTACACCGAGGTTAACTGGAAGATAATGCTCACTAGCATTAAGTTCGCCTATGTACTTACAAATTTGTTTGTGCAATAAAGAATTTTCTATCTATCTATCTATATATAAACCATAGACAAGAGCCGTATTACACAGTAAAATTGAATAGATTGGGCGTATACATAACGATTCATAGCACAATCTCGCTTTGTAAATTTGTCGGGTAATCGATAGGAGCACATTGAAATAGACATAAAAAGTTACATTGTGACTTACGTGATCGCCCTGCTGATGTCTAGGGGTGGTGAGCGCAATACTAGGCAGTGCTTTTTATAGTTCTGGGTACTGTAAATGTTATGGGCAGGCGTAGAGCTGTAGAGCTTAACATCAATCTAACGACTTGCTCGTCTCAATCAATCACTACCATAAAAATATAGCCGAAGATAGAGCACATAGAACTAAAGGAAGGCTTGAGCGACTGCTCAGACTGGTCTCTCTGATGGATCACCGAACATCATCCCAAAATACGAATGTGTCGCCTGACGACATAGGTATTGTTTGGTGGCTGGTATTACAACTTCTTAAATAATATAATTATGTATCTTCATAATATCTTTTCCTACTTCAGCACTCGGAAGATAGTGGTGGTGACAGCGATGAAGATAAAGTGGAGAATGAGGACTCACCGCAATGGAAACTATTGGAGGTGATCAGGAACCATTTGGGAACTGATGGTAAGTACTAGAACAGCTGTTGAAAAGAACTTGACAAAATTTAACTACTTCCGTATTCCGCTTACAATCCGCAAACAGGGACGACCGGTTGCTAACAATAACAATTTCAGTTGCGCGCTCATCCACAGCTTGTGCTTGTGTTCCAATTAGCCTGAATTTGTGTATTCCATAACTGAAACGCAATGAAAATATATAGTGTAATCCCGCTGAATATTATGTAGGTTGTTGTTAGTTCCTAACAACAACACTCTTTGTACGACACGTGTTTCGCCGTCTGCACGAGGCATCATCAGGTGTCGACTCGCCGAACGCTCCAGACACACACAGGTGTCGACTCTCGTTCCAGCGTTCGGCGAGTCGACACCTGATGATGCCTCGTGCAGACGGCGAAACACGTGTCGTACAAAGAGTGTTGTTGTTAGGAACTAACAACAACCTACATAATATTCAGCGGGATTACACTATATAGTTTCATTGCGTTTCAGTTTTGAGATGAATTTCCGCAACGTCACGCCAGATTCCATTGCATTCATTGTGTATTCCATTTTAAAATTAGGGATTTTCGGTAGTCCAAGGACTGTCAGTCTCATAGTGTTCCCAATTCACTTCTGGCTGTGTTAAAGTTTCATTAGAATTATAACCCATCTATTCTCTAAAGACTGTTCTAATGAGAAGAGCATACTATACTGTTCGTAATTATTATAGAAGACATGGATGCTTGGAACATTCCACTTCTGCAAAGTAGCTAACTGATAAGCAACAAAATTGTAGAAAACCTAAAGATTGTAACAAAATCTCTAAAAAGAATGCTTCTCAGTTTCCTGCAGTATCTTATGAGTAGTGGTTCCTAATCCGATGCGGTGGTAGAGTCATGGTGATAATTTGACGTTCATAAGTGCGTCTGTGATGCCAAAAATAAATAAAGATTATGATTTGATTTGATCTGTAACTCCCATTCCAGGCACGCCAATGTCAGAACCGTTCTGGAAGCTTCCATCGCGGCGTGCCTATCCCGACTATTACAAAGAAATCAAGAACCCGGTCTCCCTCAACCAAATCCGTAACAAGATCATACGGGGCAACTACGGCACACTGTCAGAAGTGGCCGGAGACATGAATATAATGTTTGAGAACGCTAAACAGTATAATGTGCCCTCTTCAAAACTGTATAAAGACGCTGTGAAGCTTCAGAGGTGGGTAAATGACCTAAAGTTTATAGTCTACTAGTTGCTGACAGGATTTGATTGTGATCTCTTCAATGTGATGTGAGCGAGTGTAGATAATATTAAAATAAAAAATTAGAGATAAGAAATTATTTTAAGATTTTCACTACATGTGAAATTGGCTAGAATCACTACGATAATATTTTGAGATTTTCACTACATGTGAAATTGCTAGAATCAATACGAATAGTTTTTGGAGTGGTAGGCTCTGGCCGTGGTTGTAATACCACCCCCACTGAACAAAGCCATGCCGACAAGCGACCTAGCCGTGTTTCGGGATGATGTTCGGTGAACCATCGGGGAGATTGGCACTGAGCAGCCCATCAACTGCCGTCTCTCTCTAGATCTACGTGCTCCATCTTAGGCCACATCATCGCTTCACATCAGGCGAGATAGTGGCCGAACATAGTTTTATTAAGTGTAAAAAAAAAGATATTATCGGTTTGTGAATCTTTTAATGGTAGTAACACAAGGTTACTCTCGCACCCAGCGATAAGGCACAATCTAGCACACAGTCCGCCAAAGTATTCAAACTTTAAGCAAAGGCCATAACCAGGTGGATAAGCAGGCCTGATTTTAGTTAAGTTTAATTTGACGATTCATTTTATTGCCCGAAAGTGGACCTCGTTAATAGTGTAATAGGGAATATACATGTGTTGTTGAAAAATCTGGAGATTACTTTTTACGATAGATTACTCCTGTAAACATTTAGTAGTGATATATTTATCATTATTATTTGCGTAGTTTATTTGTATTTCAATGTTTCTTTTCCTTATTTTTGGAGAAACGGAACGTAATCGCAAAACGCTTGAGCACATGCAACCACTATCTGACGTCACGCGCATCGCTGCTTATTGGTCAATTTTTGACATGGAGCCCGCCCTATTGGTAAATTATTGACATACACACGCATGCAGCATATATGGGCCAATGAGAAGATCCTAGGTCCCCACGTTTGTGACGTCACACGGAAATGGCGCGTTTATGTTGATTTAAATTGATTCAAATTTTCATTTAGTTATTTTATTGACAAATGATGCCATACAATTTTTAAATATTTTTTGTCATTAATGGTATTCAATAATGAATCGATTCATACATTAAAAAATACAAGCATATTCCCTATTAAAAAGGAACAAAACCTTTTGAGTTAATTTAGTGCCATGACAGTGTGTCGTAGTAAAGTTAGTGCTACCGTAAAGAACACAAGAACATATGTAGTGTCCTCGCCCTAATAGAGACAATAAGAAAAGTGTTGATGGACATATTCTTAGTTTTACTCTAGTTAGCAGTTTAAGTTAAATTCAAATTACTAATAGTCTTATTAGGCTAGATTGTAATGTTTATGTAGTCATTTTGTGACAATGTAAAAAATATAAAAAAAATCACACATTCTACAGATTGATGCAACAGCGAGTCCAAGAGCTTCTCGATATCGTCCAAGAGTCGTCGAGTGACGACGAGAGTCTATCTTCAGTGAAGAATCAGTCGCAAACTCCCATACCCAGGCCTCGGGGTATGTTTTCGTCTTTCTATGTTTATTTCAAAAAATATTTTGTCAAAAAATTACTCGGAGCAATTGGCAATAGTGATGTTTTGACAGATTAAAGTAGTGACAAAGGTATTTAAGGATTTTCGAAAAGATCTATTTTCTTCCTAAAATGGAATAAAGGTCCAAAAATTTTTTTCTCGTCAATATACTTGCCTTTCAAAAGCAAAAACGTAAAATAAACACAAACTTGACACACTGCATTTGCCTTCAAATGACGTCATGCGCTGTGGTTGTTGTTTCGTTTGAGATGAAGAACCGATTAAAAATGTCAGAATTATTAGATTTTCTTTATTGATTTAATAATATAAACCATTATTATTTCACAAAAACATTGTTTGGATGATCTTTCTGGTTCGACTAACATTCTAACTACATTTTAGATGTTTTCTCGATCACTGTCCGATCCCCTTTTCTAATTTAGCTAATTTACCATTAGGTCGCCCGCGCACCAACCCCCTCCCGGTGGCCGACCGCCCCTCCCCCGCGGCTCCCCCCGCCGCCAAATCCAACCTCCCCCTCAAGAAGAAACTGCACTACGTCTCCAAACAACTGGTGGACTTCACCTGCTCGGACGGCAGGCAACCCATGTTGCTGTTCATGGAGAAACCAAGCAAGAAACTGTATCCGGAGTATTATAATGTGATCGATAGACCGATCGATATGATCACTATTGAGAATAACATCAAGGTAAGAGTTAGTTTTTGGTTGTGGAAGAGTTCTTTTGATGCTGTATGTGCCAGCCACATGCCGCTGTAAAATAGTAAAAAAAAGCGAAATCAGTATTCTGTATGCATTATTTATTTCTTACTCTTGCCTTTGAATTAATCCAGGGTTTAAGCTATTTCGGAAGAGACAAGACCTGAAGATGATCGGTGTCAGAGGCTGGAGGCAGCACGCCAGAAACAGACCTGTCTGGAGCCAAATTCTCGACCAGGCTAAGGCCCACCCAGGGCTGTAGCGCCTTAGATGATGATTAAGCTATTTCCGAATTTCAAACAAATTTGATGTGCCGTTACAGTGTAAAGAAGTAACAAACACACTCACACACTCACTCACAAACTTTCGCAATTATAATTAGTGATGGAACCAGAACAGTGCTGTCATTAATTTGACAAGCGCATTGCATTGCCATGTTTCCAATTCAAACTTCTGAATGACACTACAACTAAGGATATAAATAAATAAATTCGCCCAACGATCACATACATAGATCCTGGCCCCTAACTAGGAATCCCTGTACCAGTAACTACGCGGACCATGGTCCCACGACACGATACGAAACAAATGCTTACGCTTTTCTGTACACAAACATTTGTCCCGTCGCGTGCGAACCCGATACCTCAGAGGTACATATATGAGATTAGAGTCAACCAGCCCAACCACTACACCGCAAAGGCTGTCGGATATACTTCATCTAGATCAGTCTACAAAGTTCTGCAGTTCGTGGTTCCTTTTAAAGCCTCCATATGAAAATTCTACCATAATTTCAGAACGAGCGCTACTCTTCAGTAGACGAAATGGTCTCAGACTTCCGTTTGATGTTCTCAAACTGCCGCCAGTTCAACGAAGAAGGTTCCATGATATACGAAGACGCGAACCTTCTAGAACGAGTCATGAACGAGAAACTGAAAGAAGTTAACAGCTTGGACAAGAAGACACCTCTGAAGGCGATCAAGTCGACTAACAAGACGCGACAGCTGACTCCGTTTGAACAGAAGCTGAGGACGCTCTATGACGCGATTAGGGACTATAGAGACCCTAAAGGTAAGCTGATGTTCTGTGAATGCTAGGTTAATGCAATACACAACCTGCCCAATTATTACAAATAAAAAAAAATAACGCACATAGATCCTGGCCTCAAACTAGGATTCCCTGTATCTAGGGAACTAGGAACTATGAGGACCATGGTCCCACAACACCCAGACACGAAACAAATGCTTGAGCTATTTTTTTGTGAACAAACATTTGTCCCGTAGCGGGAATCGAACCCGCAACCTCAGTGATGTATGAGATTTGAGCCAACCTGCCCAACCACTACACCACAGAGGCTGATAAAGGTCCCATGACCTCAAATTTTGTTATTTCTAGACATACCAGTTTCCTCGCGATTTTATAGAGTAACTAGCTGCGCCGGGGGTTTCACGGGATAAAAGTAGCCTATGTCCTTTTCCAGGGCCTAAAGTGCCTATGTACCAAATTTAATCAAAATCCGTTCAGTAGTTTTCGCATGATTGAGTAACAAACATCCATCTACCCATCCTCATTAAGTTTCGTAAGATTGTCATGGGGCAAGATTCGAACTCAGAAACATGGCACTAAGTTTCAGCTCTTATACATTATAAATTTAGGTTCTATAGAATACTAAAGTCAAAGTGAAAGTCAAATATCATTTATTAAATAGGCACAAAAGTGCACTTTTAAAGGTCATAAACACATGATACAAATAAAATATGTTAAAAAATGTAACATGTTAACATGACTTTGAAAAAAAGGTAAGTATGTTTACCCATTTCTTTCCTATACTCAAATTGAAGTCTGGGTGATAAGAAGATAGCACCAAGAAACTCTGCGGGGATGCCTTTTTTTCATCAAGTTATCTACATTAGAAAAAACTGCTTCTAATCAGCATTGAAATAAACAATAACTTTTGTTTGTCCGTAGCCAATCGTCAACTCGCACTAATCTTCATGAAGCTTCCCAGCAAGACGGAATACCCGGACTATTACGAACTAATAAAGAACCCTATAGACATGGAGAAGATAGCACAGAAACTCAAGAACAACGTCTATCAAGCGGTCAACGAACTAGCCTCGGACTTTATACTGATGTTTGACAACGCCTGCAAGTATAACGAGCCGGATTCGCAGATTTATAAAGATGCGTTGATCCTGCATAGAGTTTGTTTGCAGACGAAACAAATGCTCAGGTGAGATATCCATACAATAATAATAATAATATAATAATAGTTAGTGGATATTGACCCCTATACCTGTCTAAAAACCTCTTTTAAATTCCAAGTCTTCAAAACTCTCCAAGACAAATAACCATTAATGTTAATATATAAATTTACTACAAACATACACTTCTATACACAGTCAACTTTACATGCATACGCGCACGCACACATACACACACACATAGACTCACACATATACACCCTTTATACATACTTGAATCCTCTGCTAGAGAGCGCAAAATACATAATAATTGTAATAATTAGGATGATCTTTCATTAGCCTATATTATGATTACTTAAGATTGTAACTGAATCTCTTGTATAAGCTGTTGATCATCTAATAATAAATAAATAAATAAATAGTTCTAATACCATGAATCTAAGGTCATCAGAAAATCTGTTATTGAAAACTCCCCAGCATGATACCACTATCTATAGTAAGTCGTTCACCGTTGAGGCGGTACGATTGTGGAACTCTCTTCCCGTAACAATAAAGCAAGCGAGCACGCTTCAGATATTTAAACTCCGTGTCAAAAACTTTTATTTGTCATCATAAAACTGCTATTGTTATCATATATATTATTATTATTATAATGTAATATGTATGTATATTTATTTATTTTATACTTTAGCACAAAACAGTTTGTACATGGAGGACTTAATGCTAGATAGCATTTTCTACCAGTCATCCAGGACGTGCAAGAAAAAATGGTAGCGGTGCAGTAAAGTGTGTTATAGGAAATATTAAACCACATAAACTTAATATATACATAATAGGTATAGGCATATTATGCAAGCCTAATTATAAAATATATACTTAAATATATACATAATAAATACATAGATACATAGTATATAATAAAGATGTGCTTATACGTGTATTATATATTTACTATTTATATATACCATATTTATAATATATATATTTCATTTGATTTGTAAATATTTTATATAACTATAGTTTAAGTATTTTGTTAGAATACATACCTACGTTGTTATGTCTGCACACTATCGTCTATAAATTTTAATATTGTCTTTATAGCATACGGTTGTCTGGAAGAGATCGCTGTTTAGCGATAAGACCGCCTATTGTACTTATCATAAGAAAGTATGTGTACAATGTAATTCCTTCTTAAGTGCAATAAAGTGTTTTCTATTCTATTCTATTCATACAATAATAAAATAAAATAATACTTTATTGAACATCAAGGTAGGTCTCTCGTATGCGGGAGGCCGTCTGGGTGGGTACCACAGCTTTGTCAGTTATTCTGCCGCCAAGCAGTAGTGCGCAAGCATTCCTGTGTCCCGGTTTGAAGGGCATTGTAGCCAGCGGAATTACTGGGCATAGGAGACTTAATATCTGATGTCTCGGGGTGATGAGCGCAATGCAGTGCTACGCAGTGCTTTTTATGCTATAAAAAGTTCTGGGTGTCACTGCAATTGTTATGGGCAGGCGTGGCGCTTACCGTCAGGTGAAAGACTTGCTCGTCTCATTACTCAGTATCATAAAAAAACAGGAAAAAAGTTTAAAGTTACACATAATAGTGGACATAATATATATATATATATATATATATATATATATATATATATATATATATATATATATTTATGTAACTGAATGACGAGACGAGCTGGTCGTTTGCCTGATGGTAAGCAATACGCCAGCCAGCAACTTTGTTTTGCAAAATCCTGCGCGGCGCCGTACTGCGTTCGTCACTCTGAGACAATTAGCTGTTGAGTTTGTAGAGCTAAAAGTTCTGGGTGGCACTGTATTGTTATGCGCAAGCGTGATGCGCACCATCAGGCGACCGACATGTTCGTCTTATTGCTCATTCGTATAAATAAATGCACGTTTAGGATTAATATAAAAGGTCTTAGTGGCCCAAACAAACTAATTTTATCAATATAAATTTCAAACACATATATACTCTCTCACAGATATGATACATTCTAGAGGACTTACGATATGATACCTATCTACCTAGGTATATGTACCTAGTTAGGTAAGTAGATGGTATCTAAGGAAGGTACCTATATGATATGATATCTACGTATGATAGATAGATAGATAAACACTTTATTGTTAAAAAACCTTAAATATAGGTACATGAAAAACAAGTAAATTTCACAGTAATCAGCATAACAATAGGCGGTCTTATCGCTCAAAGCGATCTCTCCCAGACAACCTTTGAACAGAAAGGACTAACATAATTTGGAAGGACGGTGGTTTTTTGATGATGTGATCTATTCCAGCCGTGAAGACGACGATGCAGTGCCGGATGTACCAGCGGCTGTGCAGGAGTTACTGCTCAATCTGTTTACTACTGTCTACAACCATCAGGATGAAGAGGGCAGGTAAATATCTCTGCATCTAGAGCTTCGGCTGGCGGTTTGGTTATCCGCACCTGGGTCAAACGTTTTGGACGAGTCCATATTTACTTTCCGTAAATATTCCGTTCTTTCAGTATCCCTTCGAGTTGCATGACTTATTAATTTGTGGCTTCTGTGTTTCTGTATGTTATTGCACAGAATACTAAAGTACAGAAGCGCGACTCCGCAAAGAAAGTTAAACAAATAGCGACTCTTGCTACGATGCAATAAAGATCAATTCAGCTCGCGGAGCGCTGCATACCTACCAGTCATATTAACCTACAGAATACAATAGAATTGCCTCTCTTTCTATCGCATAGCTCTTATCTCTTCTGACGCGGCACGTGTAAATTTAGGGTTTATACTTGTGTTGTGATGAATTATCAATCTGAATATGTATTTAGTTCAAGTTATGTATCTCTCTACTGTCTATTAACTGAACAATAACTTTTCAAACAGTATACCTACCTAGTATTAGCACAGAAGACTTAATAATACAAGTAGTATTATGTATTAGCTACAACTATTCTACAAGTGTGCATATTTTAATTTTCAAACTAAGTAGATAACTGGCATACACTATATACACTTATATAGGTAATGTCTAAGAACCTGAATAGATCTGTTAACACGTGACAAGAAACGGCCACGGGTACCTAGTCCGGGGGCCGTCACCCGAAAATCATGTTAGAGCGAGTGTGGCTCAGCGGGAACTCGTGCGCCTTTCGACCCGACGCACCTGGGTTCGAATCCCGACTCGGCCCTGCACCAATGACTTATAGTTAAGTGCAGTTTTTGCACGCTCGCTCTAAAAACGGTGATGGAAAACATCGTGATGAAACCCGCTTACGCGCTTTGGAGTGGTAGGTTCTGGCCGTGGTTGTAATACCACCCACCGAACAAAGCCATGCCGTCAAGTGACCTAGTCGTGTTTCGGGATGATGTTCGGTGAACCATCGGGAAAACGGGTCTGAGCAGCCGCTCAACTGCCGCCTCTCTCTAGATGTATGTGCTCCATCTTAGGCCACATCATCGCTTCACATCAGGCGAGATAGTAGCCAAACATAGATCTACTAAGCGTAAAAAAAAAATGTTAGTTTATAATTAGTGCAAGCTAAATCGAATCTAACGCGCTTTAGTATAAGTAGCATAGGAAAGCGTGAGTCACGCGGCGCGCGGCAACGCACTGCACTCTGCACGGCCACGCCGGTGTGGCCCGGTCATGTACTTGTAGCTTCGTACCTACAGTGCGAAGTGCGCTAGGCCTGGTTATTGTCAAAGCACTGGGTTAATGGGAAATTGATTGGGTCGAAATTATGCTTGTTCGATGATGTCTGTCAATATTCCTGAAAACTGATCGTAACGGAATCTTCGGGCGGTCTTTAGAATATGTCGCTTCACTCTTAAAATTCTTTTCTTCGGGCGACGTATATTGCAATACGCACCCTCGCCGTAAAAATATTATTTTGCTCCCTTGTAACAATCTACTATTATAATCATTGTAGACGACGCGAAGCTCTGCACCTGAAACATAAAAGTAATATATAAATAACATTAAATAACTCACATATATATAATAATTAGTTAAGAATATGTACTTACCTTAAATAAACAATGCAGGTAGCGGCGGAGATACGTATATACCTATATCTGTGCGTACGTACCTATAGCGCACCGACACGCAGCTACCGGCCGCTCAGTCGCGAAGCCAACGCCGTTCGGAACGCTGCTACAAATACATACCTTATATACGTGTCTCCAAAGCACTTCGTTATTACGCAATCCTGGTAGTTTTTCTTCTCCTCCTCAAGACCTTGCACCTGTCGTGTACATCTGGTCCATCGAGCCGCATCGCTGAGGAACAAAAGTCGAAGATAATACTGCACTATCGAAAATGTTCAGCACACCCCCGCGCACAATAGTAAAAACGCGCGGTGCTCTCAAGCGAGAAACGTTGACGCAAATGAAAAGTGACAATGAAGTGCACTCCGTGAAGACATGTCCAGCAGTGATGGATAATGCAGAAGATAACGAGCGCGAGCCCATAATTATTATGAAGTCGGCCCCAGCCGAGGGTAGTTTGAAAATTGAACCCGGCGGTATCAAAGCCGCTTCCTCAAAAAAGAGCTCAAGGTCTTCGATTACGGCACGTAGGAAACAGTTAGAACTGGAAGCAGCCGAAGCTAAGGCCAGAATTGAGAAGGATCTGATAGACAAGCGCTTGGCGGCGGACCTCGCCGCGCTGGATGATGAGTGCTCTCAAAAGTCCCGTGGCTCTGCACAACTATCCTTGGCTGGAACATCTCAGAAAGTGGAACAGTGGCTTGAAAAAAGCATCCACGAAACGCATGAGTCATGCACTAACGCGGTATGCGCGCAGCCGGCGGCTGCCGGCTCGGCCCCGCACGACCTCCAGCACTTGGCGCAAGCCATACAAAACTTAGCTACGACCTCACAAAGTGCTAACACTAAATATTTGTCTCGGTTAGCGACTCCAAAAGACTTACCTACATTTTCTGGTGAACCGTTTGAGTGGCTTCAATTTAAAAAAGTGTATGAAGAATCTACCAAGCTGTGTGACTATAGTGATAGTGAAAATATCACAAGACTAAACAAGTGCCTGCGTGGTGATGCAAGAGAAGCAGTTTCATCGCTACTTATCAGTGACAATTCGCCGACTATCATTCTAGAAGCACTAGAACTGCGTTTCGGCCGCCCGGAGCTGATCATATATAAAATTACAGCACAATTTAAAAAACTGCAACCCTTGCCGCAAAACTATCACAACGAGTTGGTGAACTTTGCTGTAAAAATAACCAATTATGTGGCAGTCGCTAAGTCTATTAATCAAAGTGATTACCTAAGAAGCCCAGAGTTATTAAATATCGTCATATCTAAGTGCCCTAACATACTTATAAACAAGTGGGCAGACTATATATACGAGAATCGAGACGACAGTAAAGCCAAACTACAATTGTTCTCCGAGTTTCTACACAGAGAGGCTATAAAGGTCGCCGCAGCAGGTATATGTCATATACATATACAAACTGAAAATAAGTTTCCTAAGAAAAACGATGATCGTAAAAGTTACTCCGTACAGTCCGTACTAAACAACGACAGTGACGAAAACACGAAGTGCAAGTTTTGCAAAGCATCAGTTCACACACTCTCGAACTGTGTCAAATTTAAACGTGCCCTAAGAAAAGACAAGTGGCGCTTCGTTAAAATACATAAGCTGTGTCATAAGTGCTTGTTGCTAGGGCATGGGAAAGAAACCTGCCCGGGCGCACTATGCGACGTCGATGATTGTGGCATGGCCCATCATCGCCTGCTCCACTGGCCGGCTAAAGCGTCGCCTCAGTCGACCAACGACGCAACTACGAGTACAGCAACTGCAAGTGAATTAAAATCAACTACCGAGACTATAACAAATACTACTGTGACTCCCAGTACAAGTGTAATGTTAAAAATAGTGCGCGTTAATGTACACGGACCGAGCGGTGTTATCGCTACGCATGCCTTGCTCGATGACGGTGCAACGGTGTCCCTATTGTCAGCTGATCTCGCGAACTGTATTAACCTTCAAGGTCAGCCTGAGACTTTACGCATTAGGGGCGCTTGGAACTCTGATATCGTGTGTCAAAGTGAAATGGTGAACTTTAAACTGTCGAACAGTGATGGTAAAATGTACGAAGTGCGCGCGCGAAAAATAAATGAACTTGACTTGCCTACTCAAAACTTATCTACAGTGAAACTCGAAAGTTATGAACATTTACGGGACTTAAAAGACAGTTTATCTTGTGCTAATGTGAACGTTAAACCCAAAATATTAATTGGGCAAGATAACTTCCACCTACTCATGACTCTTAAGACTATTTATCGTGGTGTTAACGAACCGTGTGCAACCCTCACGCCGCTCGGGTGGTGCCTGCACGGCATCGTACCCGCACCTACCTACGCTCGCAAGGGTCGCCCTCTAACCGCTGAGCATACGTTGACCACAACAATGTACGCGCGCGCCGCACCGGCCGCCGCCGTTACCTGCGCCGCCCCCACTCCTCTCTCCCCCGCTGCCCCGGCGAGCGCTAGGCCCGCACATACACAGCAGGAGACGCACACATGCGCAGGCGCAGAACCGTGCTCGATGCAGCTACGGCCGAGTGACGCACACATCGACGAGGACGGACAACTTCATGAGCTTGTTCGGCGCTCGTTTGCCATCGAGGCGATCGGCGTAAACTCTCAGCCGCGAGTAAACAAAGATGAAGTTCGTGCGGTTGACATCATTGATAAATCAGCCGTATTAAATAATGGAATATGGACGATCGGCCTACCGTGGAAAAATAATATACCTATGCCAGACTCATATCCAAATGCCTATAAGAGATTTATGACAGTAGAACGAAGAATGTTATCGGATCCAAGTTATGCAGTGCGTTACAAAGACAGAATCAATCATTTAATGGTTAATAATTACGCTCGATTATTATCCGACGACGAAATTTCAATGCATGCAAGCCGGGAATGGTACCTACCGCATTTCGGCGTCGATAACCCGAACAAACGAAAACTAAGATTGGTATTTGACGCCGCAGCGTCCAGCGGTGGCTACGCCCTCAACGACTTCCTGCTTCAAGGCCCAGACCTGCTTCAATCACTGCTGGGCATCATGCTACGCTTTCGTGAGAAACCTGTGGCTATAGTGGGCGACATCAAAGACTATTTCCTTCGCATCAAAATAAAAGAAGAAGACCAGCATGCACTACGATTTTTATGGCGTGAAAATAAAAGCGAGGAGATAAAGATATATGCCATGACGTCACTTATTTTTGGCGCAAATTGCTCTCCTTTCATTTCGCAACACATTAAAAACAAAAACGCTAAGCGATTTGAAAAAGAAATGCCTGAAGCTACTGAAGCCATACTGAAATCCCATTACATGGACGATTATATTGAAAGCGTTGATGATGAAAAAACGGCCGTGAAAATGATAAAAGAAGTCTCTGAAATTCATAGAAGAGGGGGATTTGAAATTAGAAATTGGATGTCTAACAAACATGAAGTGTTAGAATGCACCCCAAAAGAAACCTTAAGTGACAAGGCAATAACGATGAAATCCGGGTGCGTGGACTTACCTGAAAAGACGCTCGGGCTTATGTGGTACCCGTCAAGCGACACCTTCGGCTTCGATCTATCACTGAAGCGTGTCCCAGCTGAAATCCTGGAACTGAAAAGAAAACCTACGAAAAGAGAACTTCTACGAATATTTATGTCTATCTATGATATATTCGGTTTTCTGGCCCCATTTACTGTGAAAGCAAAAATAATATTACAAAATATTTGGAAAATTGCAACTAAATGGGATGATAATATACCTGAAAAAGAATATAAAATTTTCAGTGACTGGATAATAGAACTGCAATCATTACAACTCTTACGCATACCAAGATGGTACTTTATCGGCACCAAGTGAGAGCGAGCGAGACAGCGAACACGGCGCTCACTGTAGTACCTCCAGCGAGAACGAGACAACTATAGAACTGCATGTGTTCTGTGACGCCGCGCCGACTGCGATGGCTGCGGTCGCATACTGGCGGAAAGTATATAGAAACAAAGATGTGCACGTATCATTCATCGCCTGCAAGAGTCGAGCGGCACCTGTCAATAAATGTATAACTATACCGAAGCTCGAGTTGCAAGCAGCTGTGATCGCCTGCCGGCTCGCTAATACAATAGCGCGCGAAAGCCGTTTGACCGCCTATCGTAAATACTTTTGGACGGATTCCTTAATAGTATTGCACCAAATAAAGAATGATACCCGTCAATACAACGTATATGTTGCAAATAGACTCGGCGAAATTGATGAATTATCACAATCACATGAATGGAATTACGTTCCTACAAAAATAAACATAGCCGATAAAGCGACCAAAATAAATACTTACAAGTTGAGTAACGACTGCGACTGGCTCCGGGGTCCCTGCTTCCTGCACACCTCGCGCGAAGAGTGGCCAAAATATGAACCTGGAATTGAGAAAAATGTTATTAATGATGAGATTTTACAAGTAAACACAATGACATGTGAAACAAAATGCGATAACTTACCTGTTCCCGATCCGACTAAGTTTTCTTCGTGGCTCCGCTTATTACGATGTATGGCAAACGTGTTGTTGTTTATAGAAAAGTGTAGAAGACACTGCAACACACAACTAAACACACAAATAATGCAGCGCGCTGAGATTGAGCTATTGCGCTACTCGCAGGTTAAATCGTTCGCTGAAGAAGTTTCAGCACTGAAAAATAATAAAACGATTGTACCTAGCAGCCGATTATGTAAGTTAACGCCAGTACTAGACGAACACGGACTACTACGCGTGGGCGGGAGAATTGAAGCCGCCACTGATGTCGAGCCGCACCTGAAAAAACCTATAATATTAGATGGTCGCGACACGGTCACAAAATTAATAATTAAATACTACCACGAGAGGGCAGCACACGGAAGTAACGAGACTGTCGTAAATGACTGGCTAGTGAACTTACGTCCTACTGTACGCTCTGTTGCTTCGAGATGTTTATTCTGCCGAATAAAAAAAGCTAAGCCTACCATCCCACGATTGGGAGACCTACCAGAGGGAAGACTCGCTCACCACCAAAGGCCCTTTACCCACTGCGGCGTCGATTTATTTGGCCCTATGGAAGTTACAATAGGCCGTCGCCATGAAAGAAGGTATGGAGTATTATTTACTTGCCTCACAGTACGGGCCATACATATAGAGCTGGTACCCACGCTGTCGACAAATTCATTCATAATGGCCTTGAGAAGAATGGCAGCAAGGCGCGGATGGCCCTACAGAATGTACTCTGACAACGGTACAAATCTGAGAGGATGCGAAGCCGAACTGAAAAGGTCATTTGAAGAATTCAAACAAGCTAATGTCAATGATGAGTTAGCAAACCACGGACTTGAATGGCATTTTATATCACCGGCCAGTCCTCACATGGGCGGTGCGTGGGAACGCCTGATAAGAAGCGTCAAGACTGCCTTGAAAGTGGTCCTGAAAGAAAGAGCGCCGCGCGAAGAAGTCCTGATGACATTGTTAACTGAAATAGAAAATATAGTTAACAGCCGTCCACTGAGCTATGTCACTGTGGACCATGAATACCCCGAGAGCTTGACACCAAACCATTTCCTAATCGGCTCCTCGTCCAACCTACCAGTACCAGGCGTGTTTGACGACGGTGACCTGTACCAAAAAAAGACATGGAGACATGCACAAAGACTTACCGATGCTTTTTGGAGACGCTGGGTACGTGAAGTCCTGCCAACACTTCTGCCACGCCAGAAATGGTACCAGGAAGGCAACCAGCTGAAAAAGGGAGACGTAGTTTTTATTGTCGATCCCGCTTTGCCTCGAAATACCTGGCCAAAAGGCAAAATAGAAGACGTACACCCTGGTAACGATGGTCGCATACGAATTGTAGACGTAAAGACAAAGACAGGAATACTTACCCGACCGGTGACACGTGTGGCTCTGCTCCCTACAGCTGATGATGATTGTCCTTGACAGACAATGGGGGGGAGGATGTAGACGACGCGAAGCTCTGCACCTGAAACATAAAAGTAATATATAAATAACATTAAATAACTCACATATATATAATAATTAGTTAAGAATATGTACTTACCTTAAATAAACAATGCAGGTAGCGGCGGAGATACGTATATATACCTATATCTGTGCGTACGTACCTATAGCGCACCGACACGCAGCTACCGGCCGCTCAGTCGCGAAGCCAACGCCGTTCGGAACGCTGCTACAAATACATACCTTATATACGTGTCTCCAAAGCACTTCGTTATTACGCAATCCTGGTAGTTTTTCTTCTCCTCCTCAAGACCTTGCACCTGTCGTGTACAATCATCATCATCATCATCATCATCATCACACTCATCTCTTTCATTGTACGTACTGCTAAGGAGTGGAATTCTTTATCAGAATACTCATTTCCTTCCAATTACAACCTGGGTCTCTTTAAGACAAGAGTGAAGGCAGTAGGCACCTCATGGGCAAACGTGCTCCACCTTAGACCGCAACTACGCTTACCATCAGGTGAGTTGTTGTCAAACGTGACCCCATTTATTCATAAAAAAAACACTGCTGGGGCACGGGCCTTCTCTCATAGAGAGAGCATGTGCCATAATCTGCTACGCCTAGTGCGGTGTTGGATGTTACATGTCCTTGAAGTTTCTACCACCATACTGTATACTATACTGGATACTGTTAGTATCTACTATTATATCTTACCTTTTATTGCAGATGCTACTCGGACAGCATGGCAGAACTAGCGGAGCACGACGAGTCGGCAAACGGGGAGAAAGTGCGCGCCATCTCTCTAGATCTCGTCAAGCGACGTCTCGACAAGGGACTTTACAAGCGGCTGGATCACTTCCAGCAGGATATGTTCGCTGTTTTCGAAAGGTATAAAGATGGCTGCTGCCTGCGACTTGCGTGGTATTGGGTTATATCGCGACCCTTTCAAACCACGTGTTTGAAAAACTAAAAGTTAAAAAATCTCCGACACAAAATTCCTATAAAAATTTTAAAAAGCTGAACCTATTTTGATAAAACATGTCTAAGTACAGTGGTGGCCACGTAGATCGACTGCATAGTTGTGTTCATCGAACAATGTAAAACTTTTTTTCAAGTTGGTTACCACCGCTAGAAAACCTGCTTACAAATAAAAAAACCGCATCTCGCGGCTGCGCACGGTGCCACAGACAGACAAACGTAGTCGTCAAACTTATACCACAGAATACTAAGGGACAGAAGCATCACTCCGCAGCGAAATTAAAACAAATAGCGACTCTTGCTACGACGCAATAAAGTTCAATTCAGCTCGCGTAGCGCTGCATACCTACCAGTCATTAACCTACAGAGCGCCTCTCTTTGTATCGCATAGCTCTTATCTCTTCTGACACGGCACGTGTAATGTTAGGGTTTATACTTGTGTTGTGATGAATTATCAATCTGAATATGTATTTAGTTCAAGTTATGTATCTCTCTACTGTCTATTACTATTATTCTCATTCTGTGAACAATAACTTTTCAAACAGTATACCTACCTAGTATTAGCACAGAAGACTTAATAATACAAGTAGTATTGTGTATTAGCTACAAGTGTTCTACAAGTGTGCATATTTTAATTTTCAAACTAAGTAGATAACTAGGCATACACTATATACACTTATATAGATACTGTCTAAGAACCTAAATAGATCTGTTTACACGCGACGAGAAACGGCCATGGCTACCTAGTCCGGGAATCGTCACCCGAAAATCCCGATTTTTATTGCGTCATAGCAAGAGTCGCTATTTGTATAAATTTCTTTGTGGAGTGATGCTTCTGTCCGGTATACTGTGACATAGCTCAGAAATAGATGACAATGCAATATATATATATATATTGTATAATGATAAAAACGTGATCATCATCAGCCCTAAACTTCCCACTGTTGGGACTATGGCGATATGGAGAGGGTATGGGCCATAATCCACCACGCTGGCCTAGTGCGGGTTAGTGGATGTCACAAGTTCTTGAATTTTTGTGATTAAGCTTAAAACGTAATATTTTTTTTTTCAGAGCTCGCCGTTTATCCCGCACCGACAGCCAGATATTCGAAGATTCGGTAGAACTGCAATCCTACTTCATAGAACAACGGGACATACTGTGCGCCAACACTCTGCAATCCCCCGCGTTGTCATTCACTAGAGACACAATTACCACTAGTGTGGAGCTAGTCAAGCAATGCAAGATGCTGCAGGAAAATGAGGAAGAAGATGAGACCAGGTAAATAACTTTTTTTTTTTTCGTTTTCATTAGGTAGATCTACGTTTGACCACCATCTCACCTTAAGCGACGATTTTTTTTTACGCTTAATAAATCTATGTTTGGTCACTATCTCGCCTGATGTGAAGCGATGATGTGGCCTAATATGGAGCACATAGATATAGAGAGACACGGCAGTTGAGCGGCTGCTCAGACCCGTCTCCCCGATGGTTCACCGAACATCATCCCGAAACACGACTAGGTCGCTTGACGGCATGGCTTTGTTAGGTAGGTGGTATTACAACCACGGCTAGAGCCTACCACTCCAAAGCGCAAAAGCGGGTTTTATCACGATGTTTTCCTTCACCGTTTTAGAGCGAGCGTGCAAAATCTGCACTTAACTATAAGTCATTGGTGCAGGCCCGAGTTAGATTCGAACCCAGGTGCGTCGGATCGAAAGGCGCACGAGCTCCCGCTGAGCCACACTCGCTCTATAAATGATCGATGTGGCCGAAGATGGAACACATAGATCTAGAAGATACCTATTCACTCTGGCCTTGAAGATACCTGTAGTTATCAGGAAACAGAATAGGGGATCGGACAACTTTTCAGAAAGTGTTTTAAATTAACTACGATGAATATTTATAGCCATGAAAAATACTATTTTAATTAAATAACGCTCTAAAAGTACCTAAAACTATGTTTAAATATTATGTTTCAAATATTGCCGCGCAAAAGGCCACCTCAAAACTTGTGACGTCATATGAAGGTAGAAAACGACAATCTCTTCGAAATAAAACTTGCAAAGCGATTTAAATACGTTTTGTGAAGTTTGGGGACTATATTGTAGTAATGGAACGAAAAAATTAGCAAAAATACATTTTATGAAAAGCAAAAACGTAAAATAAACACAAGCTTGACTCACGGCATTTGCCTACAAATGACGTCATGCGCTGTGATTGTTGTTTCGTTTGAGATGAAGAACAGATTAAAAATGTCAGAAATATTTATTGATTTAAAAATATAAATCATTATTATTTCACAAAAATATTGATTGAATGATCTTTCTTGTTCGACGAACATTCGTTCTAACTACATTTTAGATTTTTTCTCGATTACATTCCGATCCCTTATTAACTATATTTATAAATTTGAATAATTTAGCCGTTTTACAAGAAAAACAATCCATACTATAAATTACTTTTAACATGAAAACCTTGTGTTTAATTATGTCTCATGTAGATCAAGTACTGACGACTCAATGCCCCCCGGCGCGGTCCCCACACAACAGACGCAGTACACCAAAGGCGACTTCGTTTACGTACAACCGGAGAAGGGAAAAAAGGAACCAGCCATCGTGCACATTGAACGAGTTTGGACTAACAACGAGGGGGTGCCGATGATATACGCCAATGTGTATTTTAGGTAAGAGGATCACCTTTTTTATGTAACTGAATGACGAGACGAGCTGGTCGTTTGCCTGATGGTAAGCAATATGCCAGCCCATAACAATAACAGTAGCACCCAGAACTTTGTTTTGCGAAATTCTGCGTGGCACTGCACTGCGCTCGTAACCCTGAGACAATTAGCTTTTGTGTTTCATAATGCCCAGTAATTTCGCTGGCTACAATGCCATTCAACCGAAACACAGTAATGCTTGCGCACTACTGCTTGGCGGCTGAATAACTGGCAAAGCGGTGGTACCCACCCAGACGGCCTCTCGCATACGAGAAACCTACCACCAGTAAAATCAGCGCTCTTTGAAAAGCTGTGTTTACCCCGCGCAGCCATGTTCGGTGGTGTGGTGTCTTCATCCGTCGAGTTATCACCGTCTTGACCGATCAGTTGCTGGCACAATGCACTCGTCGTATCCGCTTCGCGGCTCCACAAGTTGCAGTCGGAACAAGAGCCACTGAGAATCGGCTTCCATGCTGGTGGTATACAGTCTGCGCCGCGAATCCAAAGCGTAAACTACCGAAAGAAGTACATCCTAATTGTCCGAAACCTAGTCGGAGTTATTCCGACACAATAATAACGTGAGTGTAGCCGTTTATATTTATAATGAATATATTGACTCACGATAGTTTCCAAACTTTAAGTGGCAGAATAACTGGCAAAGCGGTGGTACCAATCCTGACGGCCTCTCGCATACGGGAAACCTACCACGTAATCAAACGTTTCCCGTTCTCAGGCCTCTAGAGACATTCCACGTGTTCACGCGCAAGTTCCTGCAACAAGAAGTGTTTAAAACGGAGCAGCACCGCACTCTGCCGCTAGACCACATCCTCGCGCATTGTTACGTCATGAACGTCAAGGAGTACTTCAAGTTTCGACCGCAAGGTAAACTTTACACCTCAAGGTATACAGGGTGTGGCGAATGAACAGCATCTTTCGGGACCATTGCAGTAGAAAATTTGTTTTAAGAAAACATCGGGTGAATATTAAAAAAAGCAACGTTTTAGGAATTTTGAAAAAGGTCAGCATGAAGTATATTTTTCATAAAAATAACACGGACTTAATCAACAGACTTAAGCATCTTGGGTACGCTGCGAACTGGTAGTGGGTTGGAGCATTTGAGCTATCTATAGGCCTATAATGGTCTATGGGTTGTCCAATTTCTTCTCCTTGTATGTAGTTAGTTTAGTTTTAGTAAGTAGAGTGTAGTTTGTTTTCAGTAATAAAGGCATTCGCCTGTTGAAAAAAAAAAACTTAATCAACCCTATTTTCCATCAGAAAGTTTACCTCCAAAGTATCCCATCAAATAACATAAACATGATATCTCGAGTGAAAAGGTACAATCTTGGCAAGCGTGCTACATCGTCGACCGCATCGTCGCTTACCATCAAGTAAAATAGTGGTCAAACGTAAGCCAATAATGTATAAAAAAAAAAGTATGTCTACATACGACAGTGAGTAGTGAAATATCGATGCTTGCAACATGTTTCGTCCTACCCTCCTCCTGTTTCTACATAAATTTTGCCGCTGCTATGTCCGCACTTGGAGCAAAATCTAAAAAATACTTCTGAGTGAAGTAATTTTTATGAACGAATGAGAGACTACTAGACTTACTGATTGGTTCGATTTAAACTTATTTAGAACAATGCTATGTCGCCCATATAAGTGGTGCTTATATGTTTAGTGACACCAAAATAATTGATTTATTTTCACGCTGCTATTTATCCTGCCACCGGAATAAAGGGCGTAAGTCTCACACAAACACACGCATTTCACCAAATCCATTACAAATAGTAAATTAAAAATGCGGGAAAGAAAAATAGATCTTACAGTCCATCAAATCTAAGAGGTACCGTTTGACGTTTCATATTTTTCAAACCGAAACAACTTTGTTCATACGTACATTATTCAGTTTCGATAACCTTTTTCATAAAACCATGAATTTAGAAAGATTTCATTATTGTATCTAAAAATGTACAATTCTTAATATCTAAATGTAATTGAAAACTTTCAAACAAAGCAAAATAACACATATTTACACAGTAAATAATTTCTAATAGTTATATTCTTGACCTCATTACAAAGTTACGTAGTTAGGTCACTGCACGTAGTGTTGCGACTCTTCGGATACACTTGTATGCAAAAAAATCGTTTACATATACGAAAAATCGAATGTATTATTTACAAATTACACTTGACAACCAAACAAATATTTTTTCATGTGAATGGGATTTATCTCACATATTACGATTACATAACTAAATAGTTATGTAATCGTAAAATATGAGATAAAACCCATTCACCAAAAATACGTATTTATAAATCAAATATATTTGCTTCTTTAAAAAGTTGTCGAAAGCGAAAAAATAAAATAATTTTTTTTTTTCTGGCAACACTGCCAACTACAAGCGCACGCGGTCCGCTCGGTCGGTTCGGCGTCAGCAGTCTCTCGCCATCTTGGAAGCTGACTGTGCGCGTACTTGCTTTCTCGTTTGTGTTTTACAATTTGTGACTTGGCTATTACTTTTCTGGACTGATCATTCTTTATCCGTTTACCTTGGCAATATTTATACTGGACTCCGAACTAAGCAAGTGTTTATTAATAATGTCGAAAAGAGGACGTACTTTGAACAGCCAGGCTCGTGAATTGGTGGTGAAATTACACGAGTATTTTGAGCGTGAATCTCAAAATGGTGGACTTCTACTGCCAGTTACACAAGTTCGGGATCGCGTCGGTGAAGCTCTCGGTATTGGTAGCCGCACCGTTGGCAAAATATTAAGTGAAAAATATGGGCCTTCGGGGAGTGACAGTAACGTACTTCACACACCGAAAAAACGAAAAAGAAATAAACCTGTGACAGGCATCGATGAATTCGATAGTCATGCTATTAGAAACCATATATACGGGTATTTTACAAGAGGCGAATTTCCAACATTGGCAAAGTTATGTGCAACTTTAAAAGATGCCGGGCTGTATAAGGGAAGCATAGAGTCGTTGAGAACGGTAATAACAGGAATTGGCTTCAGATACAAAAAAGTTGACAAACGAAAAATTGTTATGGAGCGACATGACATAATTATGCAGCGACTAACATTCCTGCGCGAAGTTAAACAAATTATAAACTGGGATAATGTAATATTTTTGGACGAAACCTGGCTAAATTCCAACCATTCTGTGCCGAAAACATGGACTGATGATTCTGAAGCTTCGTGCTCGAAGGTGCCGATAGGAAAAGGTGGACGCCTCATAATATGCCATGCTGGGTCAGCGTCTACAGGCTTCGTGGAAAACTCTTTATTAGCTTTCCAATCCAAAAGCACTAAAGAGTATCATGAAGAAATGGACGCAGTAAGGTTCCGAGAGTGGTTCTTAAATTTATTACAGAATATCCCTCCTAACAGCACAATTATAATGGATAATGCCCCATACCACTCTGTGCAAATTGATAAAGCACCTACGTCAGCCAATAAGAAAGCAGATTTGGTGGCATGGCTGCAAAGAAAAGGAGTGGATGCCGACATGTCACTATTAAAAGCTGAATTATTACAGTTAGTGAAATTGCATAAACCACCAAAACCGACATATGTAATTGACCAATTGGCCGAAGAGCACGGGCACAAAGTCATACGACTTCCTCCGTACCATTGCCAATATAATGCCATTGAACTGATTTGGGCCCAAGTTAAAGGTAATATTTTATAATATTATAATAATAACACGAGTACTTCTAACATTTATAATTTAAACAATGGTTTTCGTCTGCTATCAAATAGTTACATTATTGTTTTACAGGTTATGCAGCAAGACACAACACAAAACCACCCTTCAGTGTCAAGAAAATGGAAGGTTTATTAAAGGAAGCATGTGCCCAAGTTACACAGGAAGATTGGAGTAAAGTAGTACAAAAAACAAAGAAAATAATAATGGACGACTTCGAAAGAGACGTACACTTTGATAATGTAATGGACAATCAACTGGTCATTAATTTAAATGACGATGATGACGAAGACGACGATACTAGTACTAGTAGTGAATAAAAAAATATCCTAAACATTTCTTTTATTTAATTATAACAATTGATTTCTTAAAATTCGGATATTATAGTAATCGATCTCTTAAAGTTCGGATATTATAGTAATCGATTTTTTCATCCCATCCCTATCATTCAATTGTCAGAACTGTCAAACGGTACTTCTTAGATTTGACGGACTGTAGAAGTTTTTTTTTATGTAACTGAATGACGAGACGAGCTGGTCGATTGCCTGATGGTAATCAATACGCTAGCCCATAACAACAACCACCACCCACAACTTTGTTTTGCAAAATCCTGCGCGGCGCTGCACTGCGCTCGTCACCCTGAGACAATTAGCTGTTGAGTCTCATAATGCCCAGTAATTTCGCTAAGATGGTCTCAAAATAATATTTTATTTATTTAATCTTTATTTCTGGTAACTTTAGATAAGTTACAGATGTAATTTACTCATTCTATGTCCCATATAAATATATACCCTAGAACAAACACATACAATTTATATTAAAATATTTATGTGACACGCTTTGTCAGCGACGTATGCATGCATTTGAGACTGATTTCTAGAAAAGATACTTTCGTAATTTATCTTTCCAAAATTTGAGTTTTTCTCTAAGCCTGTGTTAAGGCTTAATAAGAGAAATTACACTATTAAAATGTCACAAAAATATGTTTGTTTCCTACAGGTTTATCCGACAAGGATGTGTATGTGTGCGAGAGTCGGTACCACACCAAGCATCGCTGGTTCAAGAAGATCAAGGTTTGGGAGGGAGGAGATAAAGACACGCTTGTGCCTAGAGAGGTGAGTCACTGAAAAAATAAGTTATCCTTCAGCGTTTGCTTACGTCACAACTATAGAATAGAATAGAATATACTTTATTTTCTTGAATGTGAGTACAATACAGATGTTATATATAATTATTTACTGTCACATTTCGCCTATTTCAACAGACAATCAACAGACGCGCAAAAAGGCTCATTAACGATGACAAGTTGGTGGAATCCAAAGTCCAAAGCCTGGTTCATCGACGTGAAGTCGCCAGCTTATCGGTATTCTACAGAATATACTACGGAGAGTGTGCTCAAGAACTGCACAATCTGATCCCCCCATCACCTTTTTACCAGACGATCGGCACAACGTCACCCCTACATGGTGGACGTTCCGCCTATCCGTACTAAAGTAGGGACAAGATAATAGGTCACTTTTGACAGATGTCAGTTTTATATTCATAGTGAGGTGACCTGCTTAAAAACATCGATTAAATGAATGAATCGAATGAATCGATACAGACTTGAAACATATGTGAATTTTAAAAATGATCATGCGAATCCCTGTCCCATTATTATTTTTTCTTTCATAAATTAAAGGAGCAAAATAAGACAAGTACCTACGTAATTTAACAAAAAAATTGCTTTTATTCACTTGAACTATCGGAACTGCTATCTTCATCACTGCTGTCAGCACTCAGAGATATTATTAATTCATTTTCAATAATATTGTCTATTCTCACATCTCGTTCAAAATCTTGTAAAATTATTTTCTTTGTCTTCTCCACGACTTTTCGCCAGTCTTCTGTAGTGACTTCTGCACATGCAGTTTGTAGCAGAGTCATCATTTTAGCAGTACTGAAGGGTGGTTCAGTATTGTTCCGCGCTGCATGACCCTTTATTTGTGCCCAAATAAGCTCGATGGCGTTATACTGGCAATGGTAGGGAGGCAATCGAATAACTTCGTGTCCATGCTCTAGGGCTAGTTCATCGATTACATAGCGGAGCTTGGACGGCTTAGTTGCTTTTACCAGATTTAACAACTCAACTTTTAATAAAGTTGGACTTGCCTCCACACCATTTCTTATCAGCCACGAGACAATTTCTTGCTTTTTATTTGCTTGAGTTGGTGGTTTATCAACTTGTACAGAATGATACGGAGCATTGTCCATTATAATTTTCGATGGGTTTTCTAAGCTGACTAGCAGCTTCTCAAACCACTCTTTAAAAACATCAAAGTTCATTTCCTCATGGTAATCTGTTGTAGTTTTAGAGGCGAATGCGAGGAGGCAGTCTGGAATAAAACCTTGAGAAGCTGATCCCGCGTGACATATAATAAGTCGGGCTCCTTTTCCCGATGGAACTTTTGAGGTGGAGGCCGCTGTATCATCGGTCCATGTCCGCGCAACCGTATGGTTCGCATTCAACCATGTTTCGTCAATAAACACGACATTGTCCCAATCCGTAATTTTATTTACCTGACGTAAGAATGTTATTCTCTTCAAAATAATATCGTAGCGTTCTAGCAGGATTTTCCGCTTGTCGGATTTTTTAAATCTAAAGCCAATCGATTTCAAAACCTTTGATAGAGACGATTTGCCTCCAAAAAATAAGCCTGCGCCTTTTAACGAACTCAATAGCTTTTCCCGTGTAGGATATTCTTTTCTCGAGTAATATCCATAAATGTGGTTTCGAATTGCAGCAGCATCAAAATTATCAACGTCAACAATTTTCTTGTCCCTCTTTCGTTTTTTCGGTGTACGTAAAGTATTATCTTCTGAGCCTGATGGTCCGTATTTCTCTTTCAGAATTTGAGTTACTGTCTTCTTCCCTATTCCCAAAGCTTCGGCAACGCGTTCTCTCGGTGGTTTCAATGGTAAAAGAGGCCCATCGTTAACTGATTCACGTCCAAAATAATTGTACAATTTCAGCACTAGTTCGCGAGATTGACTGTTTAGAGTTTTCCCCCGTTTCGACATAGTACTGTTGTGTAATGTTTTTCTTGTTTAATAATCGTTAAGCAATCGGAGTGCAATTTATAGCCAGGTAAACGTAGTCAGTAAGATCAGGTTGAATGAAAAAGCCGGATCAGAAGAAAATAACAGAGAGCACACCAAAAACGCACAGTCACTTCGCACAACAACAAAAGACTGCGTCATCATCATGTAATGGCGACATGACATGCGTCATCGACAGGCACTGGTGTTGCCAGCAACATCCACCTAAATTGCACCCAACATCAATGACCTTTCTATTTAGTTATTTTTTTGTATTTTTATAGTTAAAAGAATAATAAATATGTATAATTAGGTTTTATTATAATCACAACGTGGTTATAAATTTATGGTGATTTTTCTTCACAAGTAATCATTGCATTCGATTCAACTTACAATCCTATCAGCTTTCGATTTTTAGAGTAACATCCCTAGTGTTTAAAAAGAAAAAGGGTTGACTGACGCAACATTGTAACGACGTTCAGTTCTTTAGATCAGAAATTGTTTATTATGTTTAGAATGGTTTATTAGTGAAAGCAAATCGTAAAATTACTCGTATCGGTCATTATTACAATAAATATGTAAACGTAATTGAAAAAAGTTAAGCAATTGTGCAGTTCTTATTTTATGCCCGCCGTTACAAGGTTACGTTGTTGAATTTTGATGAAATGTCAAAAGTGACCTATTGTCCCTACTTTAAACGTTTCGAATCTTCCTTTTTGGTGCGAACGTCGAAGGAGTGGAACGCCTTGCCGACGTCTGTGTGTCCACATAAATACAATCTGGGTGTGTTCAAATCAAGAGTGAACAAGTACTTACTGGGTAAGCGTGCTACATCTTCGACCACATCGTCGCTTCCCATCAGGTGAGATCGTGGTCAAACGCTGACCCAGTCAGGTGCAAAAAAAAAATGTAATGGCATGCCAAATCTTATTATAAGTATTGAGAAATCTTATTATATTTCCAAATGTATTATTCATGCATCATGTTCATGCAACAAATAGATGTAAATAATACAATATTAATACTGCTTAATCACAACAGGCTATACAAAATTAGAGTGAGTGTGGCTCAGTCGGAGCACGTGCGACTTTCGATCTGACGCACCCGAGTTCGAATCCCGCTGGCCCCGCACCACTGACTTATAAGTTATGTGCGGAATTAACACTCGCTCTAACGGTGAAGGAAAACATCGTGAGGAAACCGGCATGTACCTACAAGAATTTATCACAAAAATTCAAGTACATGTGACATCCACCAACCCGCACTGGGCCAGCGTGGTGGATTATGGCCCATACTCTCTCTACGAGGGAAGGCCGGAGTCCCAGCAGTGGGAACGAAATGTAGTGGGCTGATGATGATAAATACAAAATTATATCAAATTTATATTAGATAGATTTATGAATGAGGCCCGATGTGTGCAGAAAGGACCTAAGATAAAGACTTGAACCGGTATACCGTGCCAGACACTCTAAAGCTTGTTTTTCTAAAACATAATACGGAAAGTATGGAACGCTTGGTTAGGTAGGTATATATATTAGATATTATAGTAGATATCATACATATATTTTATGTAGTTGGTTTATATAAGTGTATTGAGATATTGAAAACCACTGTCCATTATTTTTGCCTAATTCCTCTCCCTGCACGGTTGTCTGGAAGAGATCGCTTTAAGCGATAAGACCGCCAATTGTTACAGTTTTGTTACGTTGTTTTTATTATTCATAATTATATGTGTGTGTTTCAATAAAGAGTTATTTCATTTCATTTCATATCGAGTCAACAATAAAAAAATAATAAAATATAAATTGTTTATTTCAGATAATACACATCCATAGTTATAAATTACAATAAGATATTAAAATTAAAACATAAAATCAAAAATTATAAATTAAATTAATAAATTAAAAATTATAAATTATAAAACAATGTACGTACTCCGTTATTTAAAGCCATCCAAAGGTTGACTGGAAGAGTTCGCTTTTAGCGATAAGTCCGCCCATTATACTTTAGTTTGTAAGTTGTTTTCATGTACCTACTGGTTATTTGAGTTTGGTCAGGCCTAGCGCACTCCGCACTGTAGGTACGAAGCTACAAGTACATAGTCGGACACCGACGGCGGGTCGCGCGTCGTTACACGTGCCGCGTCAGAAGAGATAAGAGCTATGCGATAGAAAGAGAGGCGCTCTGTAGGTTAATATGACTGGTAGGTATGCAGCGCTACGCGAGCTGAATTGAATTTTATTGCGTCATAGCAAAAGTCGCTATTGGTTTAAGTTTCTTTGTGGAGTGATGCTTCTGTCGCTTAGTATTCTGTGGTTTGGTGTACAATAAAGCATTTTGTATTGTATTGTATTGTACATGTTTCTTTCATAAAAACGCAGAAATTTACGTAAACAAACGTGTGATTGATTATGATGTTCCAAAGTGTACGGATGTACCAAATTGAAATAAATTATTTGAATTTAATTGAATTGATGTCATTCAAAATAACTGAACTCAAGATTATTTCGAGCAGGTTTCGGACATTTTGGAAGTCCTTGTTATCATAGTAAGCGGTTAATAAATCTGATAATATTGTTCTAGGTTCCTCTGGAGCCTAACAGAACGGTGTCAGTGTTTCGCGAACGCGTTGAGAAACATAAGGACGAGCTCGCTGAACTCGAGATATTAGAAAACGTACAGGAGAAGGAACGACCGGTAAGTTTCAATTGTCAATTTATTCTCACGAATTTTAATTAAAAATGTTATTTTTATTTTTATTATTATTATTTATTTTTATTATGTCGCTCTTTCTCACGGGTTATACACCCGGTCCTTTGGAAAGCTTGCGCGGGGACATGAGTCCAACACGTAGAGGCATCTTAGAGCATTTAGTTTAGATATGTAATGGGCAACACTTATCGGGGACTGTCTTTAAGTGCATCATTAAGAAGATGCAATCAAAGACAGCCCCTGATAAGTGCGAGGACTGTTATTGAAGATATGAAAATTACTTATGATTGGGCTATTGAGGTGAATTTTTAATGGATGAGAGCCGGTCTATGATATGAGACCTCGGCACCTGCCAGTTCCGCCTCATAAGAAAATATTTAGGCAGGTGGTGACTCGCCACCCACTAAACGGGCCCCCTTTAAGTGCTGCCGTACATTGGCGACGAGAGGGACGTTTTTATATTACATTTTTTTTTAATATATGGCTGAGTACGATACTTGTACGATATTAGATATAAATCGTTAAAGGATAAATTATTTTTCAAAAAAAAAACTAAACCGACTTCAAACCACAAATGGCACTCAAAAGTAAAAAATAAATTAATATAATTATCATAAGCGCTACCCACTCATATATTTGAAGTCGGTGCCAGCCGACGCTGAGTTGAGACCAGTTTGCAACAAAATAAGTTTAATTTTTATTGAACTGAGTGATGAAACGAGCAATTCGTTCGCCTGATGGCAAGCGTCACGCCTGCCCATAACAATTGCAGTGCCACCCAAACTTTTAATACCATAAAAAGCACTGCATAGCACTGCATTGCGCTCATCACCCCGAGACGTCAGATATTAAGTCTCTTATGCCCAGTAATTTCGCTGGCTACAATGCCCTTCAAACGGGAACACAGAAATACTTACGCACTACTGTTTGGCGCCAGAATAACTGGCAAAACTGTGGTACCTACCCAGACGGCCTCCACAGAGACCTACCACGAGTAAGTTAAATAAATATAAATGACTACATTTAGTTATTTTCCCCCAGGACGTGGTAATGTACAACCCTCTAGGCACGGACGACGAGAACACGTACTACGAGCAGTACAACACGGTGTGCTCCGGCGTCATCAAGACAGGAGACTACGTGTACGTGGCCACCGACGGCGGGAAGCAGATGATTGCACAGCTTGACACTATATGGGAGACTGGCGAGTGAGTCATTATACAGGGAATAACATTAATGTGTAGTAATACTGAAAGGTGTGTATGGGTATCTAGTCATGAATCATCGGGCAGAATATACAACCAAAAAAACACTATTATATTTTCCATACAAAGTTTAAAAAATATTTATTTCAATTATTTTGGACAATCCTAACAAGCTGTGGCCTAGTCGCGGTAGTACGGGTCATTGACCGAGCTACTTTGTGCCTAGGCACAAAACAGATTAGTACAGAAATCTACATACATACAAAGTGCGCTCGAGCAACGCACACATAGACACCGCTCACAGACACGATATCTGGGCACAGTTGGGATGAGAGCGCGAGTGCCATCCGCTTGAGACACGCGTCTGTGAACTTTTTTGTGCAAAAATGGAGCAACGAAAAATAGGTTATTATAACTGTTTGGTGGACGGTTGTTTAAATTGAACATTAAACGGTGAATTGTCGTTTTTTAAGCTACCAGTTGTTTCAGAGAGGTAAGTAGGTATTTGCTTGTATTTTGATGGTTCGTTTTCACGTAACACAAAATAGTTAGGTAGGTAGGTAAGCGCCCCAGCCCCCGGCCCTGCGCCGAACAAGCGAACATGACTTTGTGGCCTTGTCATATTTTTACAATTTAAAATTAGATATTTATTTAGCTGTGTTAGCCTTGTGTTCAATAATCTAATGAGGAAGATGTTAAGGTAAACTAATCGCATTTGTTTTGTCTTCAAAAAAACTTTATTCAGTTATAATAGTAACTGCGAAAAAATTATGTCGATATCGTGTACAGTTATTTTTTTTAAATCAATCAATTTTCCTTCCAAAAACTTCCTGCGCCGTCCAGTATGAAATGTATGAAAAGTACATACATGAGATTAACTTCTGTATTTATCTGTTTTGTGGCCTAGGCGCTCTGTCTTTGAAAACGCCGAACATTTTACAAGGGCTTGATTTCGAGTCTCAAATACCGGAATTTCATACTGAACGGATCTTCGGACTCGGTCGGTTCCGTTCCGGAACCCACTCGTAAAAAAGGGTATTTCCACATTTTTACACGACTGTCCAAAAGAGTATTTCAGGGTTTACGTATGTATGTATTTATTTATTCCACCATTACTTCTTATTGCCTGGACAGATTTGAATGCATTAAAACCATAATAAAAACATAGGTTTAAGTTTTTTTTACCATAGTTTTTTTTGCATGTTCCGGAACCGGTATACAAAAAAATCTCCGCGAACGTACCCGACTTAGCCTTGCCTTGATTAGTTTCAACTTTTTATCCAACTTGACGTCTTAGAATTCATATTCAGAAATAACCTAAAAAGAATTTCCGAAACGAAAACGGTCCTTTTCGGTGGAGTTTTATGGGGCGGCGTTAGAAGGTAACTTTGTTTGTGCCGCTCGACCAATGAGGAGCAGCGGCTATTATTTATTAGGATTACATCTTTATGATTGGTGCAATACGAAACAAGGCTAGCGAATCATGAAGCGGCGGCGAATGTTTGATAGCTTTAGTGTTTGCCGCGTTTTGTCAAAGATGAAACAGGTTTATTTCTGAAAACTGACTAAGTAAAGACGCTTTATTGATTACTGACTTACGAACACTCTTTTACTATGCAATGAAATCAAATGTTGGAAATGTCTTAACCATCATTATCAGCCTATTACATTCCTACTGTTGAAATTCATGCATGATGTTTTTTACATCCTATTCCTACGGTGGTTGGTGACCTCACGTATTTTTTAAGAACATCAGCCATGCTCGCTCTTATTAGGCGTTGACACTGATTAGATCCTTATTCCTGAATGTTAATTGGAGCGATGATGTTTAATGCTGTAATTAATAAGTAAGCATTAATAAAAATAAAAAAATACCCTGCCAAAAACATTATAGCCTATGTCACTTGGGATGATTTAAGGATTCCAAGGATACCCCATACATCCAAATCTGTTGAGGCATTTTGTGATAAAAAAACGCACATACATTAACCCCGAAAACATTACATTCCTTTTTTGGGGAGTCGCGTAAAAAGCAGTTTGCTTGAAAGTTAGTTGTAAAGTAAGGTTGGTAGGACAGCTGGCTTTGCTAACTGAAGATAAAATTTGTTTGTCAGATCTGTACACGCGGCGCACTAATATTCTTTGTCACAAGTTCATTGCTCTTTATCAGCTGATTGTTAGGGTTGAAATGAACTTGATTACCAGAAATGTTTAAATTATCATATCTTGTGATTTTAAAAAGTTTCTGGTGATTTGCACTTGGACTTGAATTATTAAAAAGCTTCTATATGAGTGGTTTAATTATTACTACACATTAATGTTACACGTTGTATTATAATACAGAGTCACATATGTACCCAATTTAGGGCATAGCAATATGAGCAGGCCTAGCGCACTCCGCACTGTAGGTACGAAGCTACAAGTACATAGCCGGACACCGACGGCGGGTCGCGCGTCGTTACACGTGCCGCGTCAGAAGAGATAAAAGCTATGCGATAGAAAGAGAGGCGCTCTGTAGGTTAATATGACTGGTAGGTATGCAGCGCTACGCGAGCTGAACTGAATTTTATTGCGTCAAAGCAAGAGTCGCTATTTGTTTAAATTTCTTTGCGGAGTGATGCTTCTGTCCCTAAGTATTCTGTGATATGAGTAGAAGCGGACCGATATATTATTACTTCTTTCGTCAAAATGTATCCTTAAAAATTCGTCTACACTATAATAACTTTTATTAAGTCGTTTAATTTCAAATATTATAGTCTTTTAAATATTTAATAAAACGGCTAGGACTCACGTAGTTTGTCGAATTAGTCGAGCTAGGTTTCGAGCATGTCCGATGCTCTTCATCAGGGGCGAGTTTACGCTGCGAGATCGCGGCGACCACTGGCGGTGTCGAGGCGAGATGCGCGGGCGGCCGCCCGCTCCGCACGACGCTCGAAACCTAGGTCGACTAATTCGACAAACTACGTGAGTCCTAGCCGTTTTATTAAATATTTATAATGAATCAAACTCACGAAAACTTTCATACTAAAATTATAGTCTTTTGTTCTATAAAATTACTAGCTATAAACGCGAAAGTTTGTAAGAATGTATGGATGTTTGTTTGTTACTCTTTCACGCAAAAACTACTGAATGGATTTTGATGAAACTTTGCAATAATATAGCTTACACATCAGAATAACACATAGGCTACTTTTTATCCCGGGAAACCGCGTTTGAAACCGCAGGGCGCAGCTAGTCATAAATAATTTATTTAATAGGGTTCTTAAACTTATTTGGCTAGTTGACAAATTTATAATATTGAGGTATCTGTTGCCGAACTAGGCTCATCGCCCGTGTTTCAGCGTACAGTGCCCTCCCCTAGGGTTATACAATATATAAAGGCTAGCTATTTTTTTGTTTGATTTCTCAGAACTCCTTCATTTATGAACCGATTTGGAAAATTCTTTTTGCGTTGGGTTCAGTATAGCTACGCTACAGCTGGTCCCATATAAATTTCATCGATATTTGACCTTGGACTTCGAAGATACATTGAAGTCGTTTTTATTTTTAAATTAATTATTCTTGTTTGTTTGTTACATGTTTATTGTTTGTTCCAGCAACAAATGCTACTTCCGTGGTCCGTTCCTCATTTTCCCGAATGAAGTTGCAAACATCATTAGCAAGGTAAACACTACTTATGACAAGATTAATGGCAACACCTAATTAATCTCTCAAAGGTCACACTCATTTCATTCATAAAAAATAATATTTTTTTTATGGAACTGAGTGACGAGTGCAGCAACTCGTTCGCCTGATGGTAAGCGCCTCGCCTGCCTATAAAAATTGTAGCGACACCTAGATCCTTTAATACCATAAAAAGTACTGCGCAGCACCGCATTGCGCTCATCAATGATACAATGATTTATTAGTCCGCGAATCTAGGTACATATATACTTATGTAGTCATTATTAACGGATAGTTCATCTCCGAATAGTTCCGCCATATTGGCATACAAACATAGTACATTACAATAATCACCTTGAAACATTATCATGTGCCCAGTAATTTCACTGGCTATGATGCCTAGAATGACATGAATCTTTTTATTATTACGTAAACAAGCACGTGAAAGCTTAATCGATTAATCTAGCATTTAAACAATGATCATGTCATGTAAATGAACTATATGTAATGTTATTTAATATCACTTTAATCAATTCTAAATAATCCAACTCGCTCTTGAGGTATTTTTTGTTTCTTACGACTGGCAACACTGGCGCCACACTGGCTCGGATATTCTACTTTAAAGATGGCGGTTGTAAGAAGGGACGAATAAAAACAGTTTCGACATTGTACGACGATTCAGGATTTATTTTTCACGCCCGAAGATGAGATTTTACACACGTCACTTATCCAATGTCTATTCTAAGTGCTAAAACTAGAAATTTCGGTTCACAGCCGTTCTACAAGCAAGAGGTGCTCCTGACGACAATGCACGACACGAGCCCACTAGTGGGCATAGTGGGAAAGTGCTCGGTGCTCGACTATGATGACTATCTCAAATGTAAGTTACAATAGGGGATCGGACAGTAAACCAAAAAAAAATTAAAATGTATTTAAATGGAATGTTCGTCGAACCAGAAAGATTGTTCAATCTATATTTTTGTGAAATAATATTGATTTATAGCACCTGCGTAGCACTGCATCACCCCGAGACATCAGATATTAAGTCTCATATGCCCAGTAATTTCGCTGGCAAACTAATAATAATTAAACACTTGCACGCTGATAAAGCAATAATACATGTGAACCTACATTTATTTTGATAAATCAAAGCTGACCCCTATTGCTGTCATTCATCTGTCACTCCGTCAAATGTCTATCGGACAAACCGAACAATGTCCAACTCTCACTTGACCGTTTTTTTACAGGCCGTCCGACAGAGATAGCAGAGAATGACGTGTACGTGTGCGAGTCTGTTTACGACGAGTCAAACCGCATCGCGAGGAAACTCAAGTCGGGCCTGAGGAGGTTCGAGCACACCAAGGATGTCACCGTTGATGAGGTCAGCAATTTAAACTTGTCACACGCTATTATTTAAAAAAAAGACATCCCCGCAGAGTTTCTTGGTGCTATCTTCTCTAGTGGGCGTATTTCCAAAGCACTGGTAGAGTCAGTTTTCGCATTTCTTTTCTGCACCAGGACTTCAATTTGAGTATAGGAAATAAATGGGTAAAAATTCTACCTTTTTTTCAGTCATGTTACTGTAAGCACAGAATACTAAGGGACAGAAGCATCACTCCGCAAAGAAATTTAAACAAATAGCGACTCTTGCTATGACGCAATAAAATTCAATTCAGCTCGCGTAGCGCTGCATACCTACCAGTCATATTAACCTACAGAGCGCCTCTCTTTCTATCGCATAACTCTTATCTCTTCTGACGCGGCACGTGTAACCACGCGCGACCCGCCGTCGGTGTCCGGCTATGTACTTGTAGCTTCGTACCTACAGTGCGGAGTGCGTTAGGCCTGCCATAAGTTACAAGTTTGAATATGTGTATTTTTAATTTCATTTTTATCAATGTTTTATGACCTTTAAAGTGCACTTTTGTGCCTATTTAATAAACGATAACGACTGACTTTGACTACTTAACTCACAATGTTTAGGTTAAATCTTGCAAGTTGAATCATAACCGCTTCCTCTTACCCTACGGAGTTGAAATGTTGCATACTTGTCCAATTCCGATAACAATGCAATATTAAGGTGACAGCCAGCTGATCTGATGATGGAGACGCAAGGTGGGCAATGGAACTCTTTGACGGATAATCGTAAACTGCTAGTGTGCTCATTTTAATCTGCTCGCCGTTCCGATTACGAATTTGTGAAAAAAAAAATCAAAAATTTCAAAATTTAAAATTTCTTTATTGCTGGAATGTTGTGTACAAAGATGACAAATAAAGATAATTCCTAACATTCTACCATAACAATGGTGTGCAATATTAACATTAAAAAAATATATATATATCATTAAATTAAATTTAAAAAAGTGGCAAAATAAATTTTTCAACCAAAATCTTGTTATAGACCTATCAGTGCAAACGGGCAAAGACAAACCTTATGGCGTATTATTTTATCTTTTATTCTCAGATCTACTTCTTCCCCAAACCGCTCGGGCCGCCGGTGCTGGCGACTGCTCACGAGGTGAACTCGTCTTCCACTGCCGCCTTCACCCAGAAACAATTCAACCCCAGCGTCAACATGGACTCTATGGTCAGTTGAAAATGATGGAATACTTTGGACGGGAGCAGATTTCTTTAACGTCATGCATTGTTGCAACAATCAATTGAACTGCTAAACGTGGTATATTATTTCTAAAATCAACGTGATAATATGTAATACATATTTTTGAATTTTTATTAAGTATGTTTTTTCAAAATTATGTTTGATAATGACCAAAATCGACAATTAACCTTTGTTCTCATTTCACCACGCTTTTATTGAGTCACTTTCTTATTTGTCTGCCTTTCGTTCCGGGTGGAATCTTGCAACTCAAATTTCGTGCACTTCCCGACTAGCTATCCGGGTAAAACTTTAGGGTAGCTCACAACTCGATGACAATGCATTCTAAATCCATAAAAACGTAATTGATATAAAACGGCTAAGACTCACTGTAAACGTCGAAATTACTCCGACCAAAGCGCGGTTAAATTACGCCGCGGCTTGATCTCATAACTCCCAGAAGAAGGACTTCTAAAATGTCCGAAACGTGGTCGGAGTAATTTCAACGTTTACAGTGAGTCTTAGCCGTTTTATATCAATTATGAATAATAACACTCACGAAACTTTTCAAAATCTCATAAAAACGTTGTTTTAATTATATTTTTATCTACATTAAATATTTATTTCTAGTCTTAATTTTTCCTGTCCCAAACATTTTTTTTAGTTGGTTGGAACATTATACAATTTTTATGTTCCAACCAACTTTCTTTCGTAATCTTCAATAAGACCCCCAACAGATGGTAATTATTTATTTATTTTTTAGGACGGCAAGCCCCAGTTCACGAATCTCATCAACACAACGATCGGTCAGGACGTTGAAATGATGTTAGAGAACTCTCTCGACGATTCATCTCTGGCGTCGCCTGCTACTCCGCTTTCTATAGGTATATGATATACGGCTCTGGAAATATGATTATTAAAAAAAATATTTGGTTAGGTTTGAGCGAGTGTGGCTCAGCGGGAACTCGTGCGCCTTCCGATCTAACGCACCTGGGTTCGAATCCCGGCTGGGCCCTGCACCGATGACTTATAGTTAAGTGTAGATTTTGCACGCTCGCTCTAAACCGGTGAAGGAAAACATCGTGATTAAACCCGCTTCTAAAAAAACTAAACCGACTTCAAAACCACAAATAGGCACACAAAAGTGAAAAATAAATTAATATAATTATCTTAAGCGCTACCCACTCATATATTTGAAGTCGGTGCCAGCCAAGTCTAAAAGGTAGTAGATAGATACTACCTACAAGTAGTACTTATATACATAGTATTATGTATATGACCATTGACCATTACACCACACCATATGACCATTAGATTCCGGCTTATTTCCATAAATCATAATATACTTCTATATACATCCCCAGGTGGTAACAGTAACCCCTACAACCCCGCCCTTTCCGCGACTACCGAGCGCGCCGCCGCCACCCCCGCGAGCGGGAAAAAGAAAAAGGACTCCAAACAGAAAATCGTCACTGGATACATTATGTACTCGAGCGAGGTCAGAAAGGCGATCATCGCTAACAATCCGGAGAGCACGTTTGGTAAGTTTATTTGGAACTTTACCGCTTGTAAGCAGTTACATTTAACGAATTTAACAGAACAGTGAGCTTATACCGGAGCACCGTCCTATACAGGCTAAATATCGGTGTAGGTCCGTTGTCCCTGTAAGCCGTGTCCCCGTTAAACGGGGACAGTGGTACTTTAATAAAATATTTAACAATACGTCCTGATGTCCCCGTACTCTGTTTCCGTTGATATAGTAAAGTAAAATTTTATATGGGAAAACTACTTTCTGGCGCTTCGCCGCGGCACGCTCGATTCGCTCGCTCGGCTCGCGCTGTGTGGTCACAGTTACCTAACCTAGTGGCTGTATCTCCGTAAAGGGCACAATGCTACGAAAATTTAATGACGTCCTGTTGTCCCCGTTGCGGGGACAAGGCCTACGGGGACAACGGGCCTACACTCAAATATTGAGTGAAATCGACCTTAAATGAAATCGCCCTGAACATTCCATTTTCTAATGGTAGAATTTATTATTTTATTTGAAAGTTTAGCGAGTTACATATAGTTACAATATACAACATTTTAAAGTAACTATTGAGTTCGGCCCGATCCGAACGTCCGAAATTGATCCGCACGTTCAAACACGTACGTCTTAAAGTAGAAGGGGTATCATTGTATATTTTATCTAGGAATATAGGCCACGCGAACGTGTCGGGTGAAACCGCGAAACGCGACTATTTTTCATAAATATTGTAAAAGGCTGATTGTGCTGTTGAAAATGTCCTGCTTTTCTATCGCTGCTAAGTGTCTCCCTTAATTAGTTCAAATCGTTCCTTGATTTTCACTGTAATTGCTCGATTTTTTATCATCCTCCTTTGTGTCTAAATGTAAATAATCTTAACAATATCTAAATATAGCTAACAAGGACAAAAATGCCAAATCAGGTAGGTTTTCTGTCCCTCTTCCACTTTTTTATAATATATATTTTTTGTATAGTAATACTTTTGTACTTTCTGTTTATTGCATGAAAATTGAGTTTTCAAATATCCTTAGGTTTCAAATAAATGCATGAAAATTACTTACATATCTAATAATATTTAAGTAAATAGTCAACAAATAAAAGAACTTACCTAATCAAGATGACAATAATGTTCAACAGTAGTCAAATATAAATATCTGGGAGGTGAACCAAGTTTCTTTCTACAAAACAAAAATAAAACATAGATAAATAATACACATGACATTTATGAAAATGAAACAATGGAAAAATTTAAATGAATAATGAAAACGAAAAATGAAAATATGAAATGTGTTATTTTATTATGATTGATTGGTTACGCTTTATTGTTCACCAAGAACATAATAAGAACAAATAAAATAGAACTTAATTTTTTTATTAGTACAGCGATAAGACCGCCCATTGTGCTAATCAAATTTTATAAGCTATGTTTGCTTAAGAAATAACACCGAAGTCAAAATTTCGTATATTTTTCCCACACTATGTTTTGTAGAAAGACACTTAGTTCACCCTCTCAAATCATATATTAGAAAGCGCTTCTAGTATACTATATTTATTTATCAGCTAAATTGAAATTGCGTAGTGTACATTTAGATAAAATAAACACGTGACATAAAATTTCTCTCGCTTTTTTTATATTTTTTTAACGCATTCCTCACGGACCGGCCACAGAGAAAGACAAAGAGAAACCAGACAAAGATGGCGCGAGAAAAGTTATGTCGCGCAAAGACAGTACTACAAAGGTATGTCTAATATATGTGACCGCGTCTCGGTAAGGCGACACGAAATGGCAGACATGAAATTTAGATGAACATGTTCCTGTCAGAAATTGGTAATTTTAAAGATTTTTTCTGTAATATCTAGAGCGAATCTTGGCATAGTTCTAGACATGTAACAAAACCGTAGGCTTAGTTATGTTGAAATAATTTGTCGATACTTGGAAGCGCCACTGACAAAACACTATATGAATAGAATTATTTGGCTTAGTCCTTTTAGTGGATAATTTACTGACGAAAAACACGTAAGCAGCCACTGTCACTGGTAGACAGAGTACTGAACGCTTATACTGGATAAATCACTAGATATTATTCGAGATATTGCCTCCTCATGTCATATATATAAAATTCTCGTGTCACAATGTTAGTAACCTTACTCCTCCGAAACGGCTTTACTGATTTTTACCAAATTTTATATGCTTATTCAGTAGGTCTGAGAATCGGCTACTATCTATTTTTCATACCCCTTAGTGATAAGGGTTGTTCACCCTCAACATTTTTTTTTAATTTGTATGGCAAAACATCGTTTGCCAGGTCAGCTAGTTCCTTCATCAAATAATCTTCCATAACATAGTAATAAATGTTCTTTAAACTCTTTTTTATCTTAACATTTCTAGAAGGTGACATGCTAAAACAGCTTACTATTCTTCAAGTTAAATAAATCACAGTTGAGTTGTACTGTTGTTAAGTTGTACTCGAATATATTCGACCTTGGACTTCGAAGATATATCAGAATTGAAGTCGGTTTTTGTTTTGTAATAAAGTATTTGTTTCTGTAGAGCTCAAGAATATGCCAAATTTATTTTCTCTTCTCCACAATATCATAAAAGAATCAATTTCTGACACACACAAATAAAAATAACAAACATTTCGCACATTCGTGTCGTACCGAGACGTGGTCCAACTAATGCGTCATTCACACGAGCGTTTCTACCAGGTGAGATATCGCGCATAGTCGGCAACGAGTGGCGTTCGCTCCCCGCATCCACCAAGCAGACGTGGGAAGAACGCGCGGCGAGATGCAACGAGGAAACGTCGGCACGCCTCGCGGAGGAAATGCGAGAGTTATCGCAGCACGTTAGTGTGCCACTGGCTTTATTTGGGTGTGGGGTTCTGTGTGTACACTAAACTTTTGGTACTTCCGCAGACTATTAATTAACCGATTTCATAAGGAAGAGGTTCTCAATTCTGCTGTTTTATGTACCTATGATTGTTAGGCGATTACTCCCCGAATTATGAATTGATTGTGATGGTTCTTTTGTTTGGTAGGTCATACATCAGAGGTGGAGGAATAATTTAATAATTCGTAAAATTTGTCGTAAAACAATAGAGGACTTGAAACCGTATACTCACTCCGCGGAAACACCTGACATCTCATCAAGAATCATCATACCTCGATAAAAACCTCTCATCTCACTATCAACAGAGGAAAATATACCAACATTCCTCTGGCCTTCTCTCAACTAACAACTAAAAAAGGACATGCAAACATATTCTGATACATCTAACACTCATAAAATTGTCATCAATGAGCTTGGAAACGGCATTTTTTCTAAATATTTTTTTTACAAAACATAGGTCTACGTTTGACCACCATCTCGCCTGATGTTAATCGACGATGTGGCCGAAGATGGAGCACGTAGATCTAGAAGATACCTATTCACTCTGGCCTTGAAGATACCCATATTGTAGTTATCAGGAAACAGAAGACGGCAATGAGTTCCATTCCTTAGCAGTACGCACTATAAACGTGGAACCAAAACGCTTTGTATTTTGAATTGGCGGAATGTCTACTAAGGGTGATATTTGGCCGATCTTCTACTCGAAATCTACTCTTCTACTCTAAATATAGGTATACCTCGCGCCAAACTTGATGGCGGCTGACTGGCGCATCACGTGATCTGCGCAGATACAATTTTGTATGTGAATTTGTTACTGCGCAGGTCACGTGGTGCGTCTGTCAGCCGCCATTAAGTTTGACGCGTATTATACTAGTTTTAACGTATGCCTTTTATTTTTTTCTCTAGCATTTCTAATGACTTCACAATATTTTTTTAAGGTTTGGTAAGAAAATGTCGCGCGTTTATTTTTCTATGCAAGGCGGTGACGTCACAGTATTCCCTCCATTTCACACAGCTCGCTGAAAACGCACGTGGTGCATTATATTTGCAATAGGTGTATGTGTATGGGAGGGCAGGAATGTATGGGAAGTGACGTCATGGAATTGGCGCGAGGTTCCGTATTTTTACTGAACTAAAAATATTCTGTAACTTTGTCAATATGTACTTGACGTATCGACAGGCCTAGTGCACTCCGCTCTGTAGGTACGAAGCTACAAGTACATAGCCGGACACCGACGGCGGGTCGCGCGTCGTTACACGTGCCGCGTCAGAAGAGATAAGAGCTATGCGATAGAAAGAAAGGCACTCTGTAGGTTAATATGACTGGTAGGTATGCAGCGCTACGCGAGCTGAATTGAATTTTATTGCGTCATAGCAAGAGTCGCTATTTGTTTAAATTTCTTTGTGGAGTGATGCTTCTGTTCCCTTAGTAGTCTGTGGTATCGATATCAAATAAAAAATATTCTATTAATAATAATAGCTTACGTATTTTTATGGTGTGTTAAAGCCTTTTAACCACGCTCGTTACTTAAACAGGTACCGGTATGTTACAGACACAAATGGAGATGACGTACGAATGCGCGTGGGACTCCTGCGACTTTCAGTTCGAAGATCTCGCCGATTGTCTCGAGCATTGCGTCGGCGACGGCGGTAACAGTATGTTTTCATTTTACTTACACTTTATAATACATTTTCCTTTCGAGAATAACGTCGAAAAAGGGTCCAATCAGAGTATAGCTTTCGATTATCTGTATTCAACACATTTAAATCAATCAAAAATCTTTTGTATTTATTAAATACAGATGTTTTTAATTAGAATTTGACTGTCTGTTCGTCTGTTACATGCATTTGGCGGTCGAATGACTTCTAGATCAGTCCTTTTAATTAATTGACTCTAAAAGACAGAAATATATTCTTTGGGAAAACTTGACGCGACTTTTTTTACTAGTTGAGGCTTGTTTTTGACCACTATCTCACCTGATGGTAAGCGATAATGTGGTTTAAGACGCAACTCTCGTCTAAAAGATACCTGTTCACTCTGGATTTGAAGACTCCCAGGTTGTAATTGTTGTAATGTTATTTTAGTTGAAGCCGACTTCACGATAGAACTTGGCCGAATAAACTTCTCCAACCTCGCAGATTCTCAATGACGCAATAACAGCCCGTATTCCGTTCTCAAAAAGTTCATTATCGCAGGCGTATCCGGGTCGGGTCACGTGCAACAACACTACCGAGGCTCGTTCAGCGAGTACGCTTGTCTATGGCGGGCGTGCGCGCGCGTGCGGAAGGGACAGGCGCCTTTTCCGAACCTCCCCCGTCTCATTCGTCACGTGCGAGATTTGCACGTCAACAAGGGCAACGGGAAGATGATGCACACACACGAACGTAACAGGTACGTAACAGTGCTAAGTTGAGCAGTGAGCAGTTAAGCAACGTTGCTGCGGAGCGCCACTTGGATGGGTGACCGTTTGGTTTTTACATGTGAGCGCTACCACGCTTCGGGGGGCATGTTAAGCCGTCGGTTTCAGTCGTTTTCGACAAAAAACTTATAGCGATGTCTGAGGCCTTACGCCTACTATTCCTATTCGAAGTGTCATGTTGATGTGATAGATTACAAACATGTATGAAACATTTTCGTTACATTTCCCAGGAATTTCGTTCCATCCTCGAAGAAGCCGAAGATCACAAGCATCCGTAGCGGCGTCATGTCTCCCGGAAGTAAGTATATCTGCTATACCTATAGGTACCTATTTCTACGAATTTACATATTATTATTTGCGATTCTTCGTACGGTACGCAAGAAAAACAAAGTTAAGGAATTTAAATCAAATTCTTTAGTGCCAGATTCTTTATTGTATACAAAGCAGTGGTTAAGGCGTCGGTACGGTATTCCGAAGACGCAGGTTCGATGCTGCCCGAGCAGTATCATTTGTATTCTTCTTAATTATTCAAAATCCAGGTCAATAATAGTTGAATTTTGTATGAAAACGTACCACCGTAATCACTGATGATGGCAATTTGAGGAGCTTCTTTTCAAGACTTGACTATTCCACTTTCGATAAAACTCTTTTTTTGTTAGGTAACATTCAAATTTACACTCCTCGAAAATAAAATTGGGCCAAAACTTGATGATTACACCATAAAAAAGATGATTTCGTCAAAAATAGATTACTCCAATACAAAGCTGCATACCTAAAAAATCTATTTTCTTGTAGATTGTGAAAAATCTCCGAATATAATAGAATTTTTTATTGGCCTTATTGTCACACTGGGCAAGTCAAATTTACATTATTGCATTAATATATAACATTATAATAATTTAGAATATTTATTTAGATTATAAGATTTACATTTTAAGATGTCAAATAAATTAAATTGTAATAAAATTCATTCACTTTAGTGAAAGTCATATCATTAATCAAAGTTTTTTCTACATGATTAAAGATTCTGTGAGACGCATATCCATAAATTCATTTAAGGAATACATAGGATGAGACTCAAAGAACTGTTTGAGTTTTCCTTTGAAGTTACTCAACAGCTAATTGTCTCAGGGTGACGAGCGCAGTACGGCGCCGCGCAGGGTTTTGCAAAACAAAGTTCTGGGTGGTGCTGTTATTGTTATGGGCTGGCGTATTGCTTACCATCAAGCAAACGACCAGCTCGTTTCGTCATTCAGTTACATAAAAATGTGAGATAGCGGTTAAATGTAATTTTGTTATAGTCAAGGGTAGGTAATGGTACATTGATATCTTATTGCAAATTCCCTGTTTTTAACCGACTTCAAAAAAGGAGGAGATTCTCTGTTCGATTGTATTTTTTTAAATTTTTTTTTTATGTATGTTACCTCAGAACTCCGTCATTTATGAACCGATTTGAAAAATTCTTTTTGCGTCGGGTTCAGTATAGCTACGAAGTGGTCCCATATAAATTTCATCGATATGTGACCTTGGACTTCGAAGATACATTGAAGACGGTATTTGTTTTTTTCTAAAAATTAATTATTGTACCTTTGTCAATCTAATTTTATTTAATTTTACTCCAAAGTGGAATAGTCAAGTTTTGAAAAGAAGCTCCTCATTTGTCGTTTCCCCCAGCGTCCCTGAGCGGCATGTCCCCGCTGGCGCGCAACACGCCGTCCCCGGGCGGCGAGGCGGCCGCGGCGGCGCCCGCGCCCGCGCCCGCGCCGCGCGCCGCTCTCGACCCTATCTTCGCGTCCGCGCCGCCGCGCGCGCAGAGACTCACGCACTCCGAGGCGTACATACGGTGAGTTTCCTTTGTAATCTTTTTTTTTTACACTTAATAGATCTATGTTTGGCCACTATCTCGCCTGATGTGAAGCGATGATGTGGCCTAAGATGGAGCACATAGATCTAGAAAGAGACGGCAGTTGAGCGGCTGCTCAGACCCGTCTCCCCGATGGTTCACCGAACATCATCCCGAAACACGACTAGGTCGCTCATTCATAATTCATTTATTTATTGCATTCATGTACATTAATTTTTCATATATTAAAGGCGGTCTTAAATAACGCAGTGGGTTGATACATGAGCCCTGTAGGGCGTTTGCAATTCAGTGCGAGAAGTATATTTTAGTCATATTAATTTATTTTATTTATTTAAGTCAGTATACTGTCAGTGTCAAGGAATTGTCATTTTTTTTTGCACATAATTGTCACACAATACTTACGTACACGGGCAAAAATCTTACTTTAATATTATAAACGCGAAAGTTTGTAAGAATGCATGGATACATGTTTGTAAACGGATCGGGATGAAATTTAGTATGGAGATAGCTTATACCCTGGATTAACACATAGGCTTCTCTTTATCCCGGGAAACCGCGGGTAAAACCGCAGGGCGCAGCTAGTAAATTCACAAAGCTGCCAAATTTTTTATGGAACTGAGTGATGAGACGAACAAGTCATTCGCCTGATGGTAAGCGCCACGCCTGCCCATAACAATTGCAGTGCCATCCAAAACTTGTAATACCGTAACCGTACCATAAAAAGCACTGAATACCGCTGCATTGCGCTCATCACCTCGAGACATCAGATATTAAGTCTCATATGCCAAGTAATTTTGCTGGCTACAATGCCCTTCAAACCGGAACACAGTAATGCTTGCGCACTACTGCTTGGCGGCAGAAACCTTGAAAAGCTGTGGTACCTAACCAGACGGCCTCCCGCATACGAGACCTACCACAAATAAAACAGATCTAAAATCCAGTATTTTCAACCCCCAGATATATCGAAGGTCTACACTCCGAGCAGAAGTACATCACACCGTGGGAGAAATCCCTCACCCCGATGCCTTCCAACCCCGATCCAAGTCAGTTCAACATGCAGAAGCTCCCGGCTCACTGGATGACAGAAGATGCTATCAACGGCTACCTGGCACTCGATAAGAATCTCCAGGAAACGGATGTAGCCAGGATGGACCAGAGCGCCAAGGTCCTGGCAGGGCTGTGTGCGCTTAGAGACTTCATGATGAAGGATGCTCTGTGCCTGTATAAGAATCTCTGACGAAACTAAGAAAGCTTTTTAGGTAGACGGTCGTCAATCGTTGCAATGCCACTAAGAACTTCAAATTGCCAAGTTCGGCACTGCCCAATAACTTCACGTCTGCGCGTAACAATTGCAATGCCTCTTAGAACATTGTATTGCCAAGTTCGGCACTGCCTAATAATTTCACGTCTATCCATAACGGTTGCAGTGCCCTTAGAACTTCCATTAAGAAGTTTGGGACTGCAATGTGCTCACACTGAGACATCAATTATCAATAGGGGATCGGACAACTTTTCAGAAAGTGTTTTAAATTAAGTACAATGAATATATATAGCCATGAAAAATACTATTTTAATTAAATAACTCTTAAAGTACCTAAAACTATGTTTAAATATTATGTTTCATATATTGCCGCGCAAAAAGTCACCTCAAAACTTGTGCTGTCATATGTAGGTAGAAAACGACAAACTCTTCGAAATAAAACTTACAAAGAGATTTAAATACGTTTGGTGAAGTTTAGGAACAATATTGTGGTAATGGAACGAAAAAAATTAGCAAAAATACATTTTATGAAAAGCAAAAACGTTAAATAAACACAAGCTTGACTCACGGCATTTGCCTACAAATGACGTCATGCGCTGTGTCTGTTGTTTCGTTTGAGATGAAGAACACATTAAAATTGTCAGAATTATTTATTGATTTAAAAAATATAAATCATTATTATTTCACAAAAATATTGATTGAATGATCTTTCTGGTTCGACGAACATTCGTTCTAACTACATTTTAGATTTTTTCTCGATTACTGTTCGATCCTCTATTGCCGAATCATTTGAGTAAGATATTATTGTAATTCTGTCTTCGCACATTGCCGGCGGACCGTGGATAGTCACTTTTCGATTTCGCGATGAAAATTGCACAATTTTTACGCCGACATATGTGAACACAGCTAAGGTAATATGTTTAATGAAGAGATCATATGAGATCATTTATAATGAAGTAGGTAATAAAAAGAGAGGAAGGCGATTATGCAATCTTAGTAACTAGGTATGTTTTTTGACTTCTTTATTATTAAGTAGCACTAAAATAAAGGTATGTTTATGTATTCTAATTGGATTTTAAATCAGTTACCTAAATGCGTGTATTCCTGCACTCCTTTATAATTTATAACTAGGGACTTAAAACTTGCCTCGGCTACGCACGGGTGCGATCTGGAATGGGCCCTTTTTTGTGGAGAACACTCTTCGTTGTCATTGCACGTGAAGAGAATGCGCTTTCGTCGTTTAAATGAAAGTCAATCTGATGAAGACAAGCGCTTAAATTCTTCTAAACACAATTTAGCTGCCGCTAGAAACTCGGAGAACATGAAATTCGGAGTGTGCTCAGGAGCTACATGACCTCATACCACCGTCTCCATTCCATCATAGGACAACCAGACGCACGACATGCGACATCCATATATGGTAGACATCCCTCCTGTACGAACAAAGCGTTTTGGTGCCACGTTCATCCTACGAACAGCCAAGGAGTGGAACGCATTGCTAACGTCTGTGTTTCCTGACAACTACGACCTGGGGGTCTTCAAATCGAGAGTGAACAGGTATCTTCTAGGTACGCGTGTTACATCTTAGACCACATCGTCGCTTACCATCAGGTGAGATAGTGGTCAAACGCAAGCCTATAAACAGTAAAAAAAAATCATCTTTCTGAACATATAATAAGGAACCTTGAGGTGACTTACTCCGATAGAAGCTAAAAAGGAGTTTATCAACTACCCGAAACTTTTATGGTTTACATTTTATCCCGGAACATGGCAAAAATTCGCAGCATAAACCATTTGCTGTGGTCCACGCGAACGAAGTCGCAAGCAAAAGCTAGTTTACCTATAAACCTTGCGATTGGCGAAAGGTGCGCAGGCCTCGATTAGACCGCCAAGGTCGGTTATACCAGGCCTAGTGCACTCCGCACTGTACGTACGAAGCTACAAGTACATAGCCGGACACCGACGGCGGGTCGCGCGTCGTTACACGTGCTGCGTCAGAAGAGATAAGAGCTATGCGATAGAAAGAGAGGCGCTCTGTAGGTTTATATGACTGGTAGGTATACAGCGCTACGCGAGCTGAATTGAATTTTATTGCGTCATAGCAAGAGTCGCTATTTCGCACCTTCGGTGCTACAAAGTCACAACAGCTCAGTTTTGAATTTTACAGGAGAGGACTTTGAAGATTTTTTTCGCATTTATTGCCTTATTACTGGATGTCTAATTGTAGTAGGTTTAAAATCTTTATAAAATTGATGCTTTATTGTGTTTTCTATAGTTTCGTGTCAAAAGTTTAATTCAAATTACTAAAATTATTCTAATAAAACGCAAAACAAAAAAAGTGTCCTGAATTGTGACTTTGTTGCACCAGGAATTATTTAGTTAAATGAGTTATGCCTTATTATTTAGGCATTTCAGTCGGGCTTTTTGCACTCGTCTACATCATTTGTGTCGCTTTAGCTCCAACGCACGTCATAATCTCGCAGGCGCGGGGGCACAACTGTCTAATCAAACTTTGTTGGCCCAAAACAAATGGAAAAATGCACCAATAACCACAAAGGCACTCGCGCCTATTAGTAGATTTTTGCGATACTTTCGCGGGTGTTTTTGTTGCCCCGATATAGGCATGGCTCTAAGACAATTTGGCATACTTAACTCAATTTAGCAGTTTTGGCTATTTGTGACTTTGTTGCACCGAAGGTGCGATTTGTTTAAATTTCTTTGCCGAGTGATGCTTCTGTCCCTTAGTATTCTGTGGTTATACTCAACATGCGAAAAAGTGCTCTTTACGCCGAGGTCGGCTTGAGCCGACTAAAACGAATGAAAATTTGGCGTGGAAGGCACGGCATTGCTTCTGTGGCTTTGCGCTCCAAAGGATAATGAACAAGTATACATTTTATAAAAAAAAAACCGACTTCAATGTATCTTCGAAGTCCAAGGTCTTATATCGATGAAATTTATATGGGACCACTTCGTAGCTATACTGAACCCAACGCATAAAGAATTTTCCAAATCGGTTCATAAATGATGGAGTTCTGAGGTTAACAAACATAAAAAACATACAATCGAACAGATAACCTCCTAAAATAATGAGTAAACTAAGTAATGAGTAAAGAGAAAAACCTCCTAAAATAATAAAATAATGAGTAAGAATAAAGATAAAGCTTAGTTTATTAATATTAAAAATATAAATATGTATACAGCACTAGTACAATTGTATGGCGTAAATAGGCGATCGCCGTTACGTTGTGATAAGCGCGCTACACACTCTCCACTTCTTCTTTAATGAGTCGAATGTAGTTGTTGAATTTGGTACCGTCTAGTATTAGGACCTGTAACAAAAGGACATAGCATCTTGTAATCTGTCTCTGTCTTGACAGGCCTAGCGCACTCCGCACTGTAGGTACGAAGCTACAAGTACATAGCCGGACACCGACGGCGGGTCGCGCGTCGTTACACATGCCGCGTCAGAAGAGATAAGAGCTATGCGATAGAAAGAGAGGCGCTCTGTAGGTTAATATGACTGGTAGGTATGCAGCGCTACGCGAGCTGAATTGAACTTTATTGCGTCATAGCAAGGGTCGCTATTTGTTTAAATTTCTTTGCGGAGTGATGCTTCTGTCCCATAGTATTCTGTGGTCTTGATTCATTATTTGCCCAATATCAAATGAACTCCTTGGAAATTCAATACATATGGCAACCGCTGAATACAATTCGTTTTTTTATAAGTGTATTTTAATTTCCTTCGTGTAATATTTAAGACTTTTATCTACTGAAAGTTCACTAATCAGCATTATGTAACAAGACTGAAAGACAACACAATAACTGCCTTATGAATGTAAACCTAACATTCTAGAATGGCTTATTTTTTATCGTTCAAGAATGGAGGACACTGGTGCTAAAACACTTTTTTGTGAAACTGCGATTGTCGTATTAACTCGCTTTCTTGTCTGTCTATATGTCTGTTAGGTACTTTGGTGATTTTAAACTAACTTCCCGAGCTAGAGATTTGAAAATAGCTCAGAACTGGATAGCAATGCAATATATAATGTATTTTTAGTCTTTAAAACATGGTACATAATTTTATTTGTACACTTCTCACCTTCCGACTAGGTGTGAGGGCACCTCCCTCATAGTCCCACTGCGAGAGCTCAGCCTGATCTGTCACATCTACTTCGAAGCTAGCGAGCGCCTGCTCAGCTACTGGCTTCTCTTCTTGATTCGCGAAGAGAACTTCTGTTGAACCTTCTGGAAATAGGACATTTATGTCAATAATTTTAATATCCTACTCCTTTCCTACTAATATTTGAAAGGCAAAATAGTTGTTTGATACTTAATCATGCGAAAACTACATAACGCATTTTGACGTTGTAAGTAGATACTTCTGTATCCTAGAATAGGACAGGACACTTGCAGAAAATTATCTAGAGTGAAACTTTGAGGTGCAGCTTCTTTACATTATAATATAGTTAAGTGTATCTATAAGATATCATAATTTGAAACTTGCTATTGTAATTACTTGATGCTGGCTAAATGCACAAACTGTGCGAAGGCAAATCTCTACATAGTATAAAACAAAGTCGCTTCCCACCGTCTGTACATACTATATGTCTTTTAAACTACGCAATGGATTTGAATGCGGTCATCAATAGAAAGAGTGATGCAAGTGTTTATATGTATAGTAAATGCATATAAATCTTCCTCTTCTTCCGTGAGAAGCCGGGGCGGGTAAAGAATAAACCAATATAAAGTAAAAATAACATACCACCAGTGTTGTAAGTTTTGCATATCCACACTAGGTACTGGAATGTGTAGGGCATGTTCCGTTTGACAGCCTTGTCCAGCTCTGTCTGCAGTGATGCAAACAGAGGCACGCTGATAGCCGCCGGAATGTTCAGAATCCTGAAACAGGAGTAATCAATATTAAGTTACCATATTTGGTACAAAGAGGTGGAAGAGTTTGTCTGACGGAATAATATTCCTTTTACATTCTTTATTCATCTTCCACAGTTTCGGAAAAGGAACCACTACCCAGAAATACGGCTAAGCTAGAGGAGTCATAATTTATCAAGATTATTGTTTTTATTTTTATCAATATTGTTTCTCGTGTCACTTGGTAATTTGCAAAAACAGAAAATATATAAAATAATATTCTACATGCAACATATGGGGATCCGTTTGAATTGCACTATGAGGCACTATCTTCAGGAAATTATTCGGCATGAAGGACTAGATCTAGACTAGATTAAACCTCGGCTGTGGCCAAATATTTTGCATACCTAAAGAGTTTGTTAGACTAGACTAGATCCCATATGATACTATAAATACTGGCTCTCATAACTGATGTGTAACGAAAAGGTAATAATTAACATTGTATATCACATACCTCTCGTTAATAACAAGTCCTACATGTTTGGAGTCATCTGTGAGTATCTTTTGTATAAAAGCTTTGGTTCTGTCATCTGCATTCTCTTCAGATAGAGTTGTCAGTAAGGTCCTAATTTGTTGCACAGCAGTTTCTTCCTGAAATTAAAGAATCATTTAAGTTCTTAGATAAATAGTTCAATAATTAACAAAATAACTTAAAGATAAAATGTGTACAAGTTAATCAGGTATATTTATACATAAGATGTATTTTATTTATTTATTGTAGGTGGTTGCTAGTAAAATATACTGAAATATGCACATGTAGTCTCATCAGAATTTAAGTTTGAATCTGTGATAGTCAATGCAATGAAACTTCAATTGGAGCAAAACTTACTTTTCTCTTAGTAATATTGATAACTGTGGTGACACCGAACACACCGTCGCTGCCATCATCTTCATCATCATCCTCCTCCATTCCATCATCCAGGCATTGCTTCACTACACTGCCTACATAGTTTTGGGCTGGAAAAGAATAATATATGATTAAGATGGTAAGGTGCTATAAAAATAGAAAGCTGTGATAAACCACTAGTTTCTTAACAAGTCAAAATAAGCATAGCCTTATGCACAACCATATGTGTGTATGGCACAGGTGGGTTAATTTCAATATCAGTTACCATTAGACCGAGAGTTGTGAAAAGTGTCAAAAATGTTGATAACAACTGATGTTTTTTATAAATATGTCTGTGACGCAAAAACTCAATGAAGAACTTTTGAATTTTGATCAAAGTCCAAAAGTTCTTTATTCAGTTACTTTGAAGGGACATCTAACAGGCCCCTTTTTAGTAGCTTTAGTTTATAGGATTTGGAGATTTTAAGATGACCAAGTAGATGGATCACTGGTATTTAGCTTTAAAACCTATTAAAAAAATACTTACAGATAATAATCTGAGCGAGTTCACTCAAGTCAACATTAGACTTAAGGAACAGTTGTCTGAGTAGCTGCTTGATGCCGTGGAAGTCACAGTCCTCAGGGTTACGGCCCTCAAAGTCCGCCTGTAGCTCCTATGAATGAAATAAACATTACTTAACAACTGCATTCAAGACTGGGCTTCTCAACCACACAATAATGGATTTATGATCGAATAGTTTACTTATAATCATCTTGACACATCGCTTCAATATAATATTTAAGAAGAACTCGTGAATTGAGTAAAAACGCATGTAAACCATGCGTTTATAGGTTAGAATTGAGCATGCATGTTACCTTTTCTCCGACGTAGTTTCCTTCAGAATCTACATCTGAATCATGTTCACTGCCTGAGTCGTGTTCTTCTTCACTTTCGCTGTCGTGGTTATGCACTTCCTTGTTCTTTTTGTTGGACATTTTAGATTTTTATCGACACAATTTACCGCAACGCAACACAAACACAAACAAAACAACTTGACATTGACAAATTTAAGACAGATTAGACTGTCACTGTTATAATTTTTTTTTAAATTTCAAGCTAAAGTCTCTTGGACCATACCGCTTTGTCTTACGTAGTTTTTATTTGATATTTTGAAAACATTAAAATTATCATTGAGGTCTCACACCCTCAATGAAAATTATGTATTTCGTATGCTAGTCAAAATCAATGTCATTCTTAGTGCTTCAATCAAAGACGAAGTATTTGTTTTTGGCCTAAGATTTAGTATTTTGGCTTCAATAAAGTGGTTGAACTTTATTCAAGCGTTCCATGGAGATTGGTTTGGAAAATAAAACAAAATCGAACTGTATCACTTTATAGTCTTTTCAAGTCCCAAAGATACCTACAAGAAAAACTTGAAGTAGTGATGTCCAAACTTATGGTTCGTCTAATCGATCTTTTGGATCGCAATCCTACTAATATTATAAACGCGAAAGTTTGTAAGAATGGATGTATGGATGTACCTTTGTTACTCTTTCACGCAAAAACTACTGAATGGATTTTGATGAAACTTTACAATAATATAGTACACATCAGAATAACACATAGGCACTATATATTTATCCCGGGAAACCGCGGTTGAAACCGCTGGGCGCAGCTAGTGAATCATACATTCTACGCAATAGTTGACCTATCTTGAATCGATTAATGAGTTGCGCACTTAGAATAAGTAGCGACTAATTTATATATGGTACTGTCTTTGCTTACTAGTCTGTGCTGCAGGTAAAGATTGGTGTGGGTCTTGCGGCACTCTCTTCAGTCTGTTTGGCATTAGCACACAGAGTTGTGATGTCGCGTTACGTTAAGGCCCGGTGGAGAAGGCTTTTTTCTATGTTTATCTCAATGGAATGTACCCCTGTCATGGAAATAAGTACCTTATATACGTATGTCCTACTTTGTATATACCTATTACACAGGTGCCTATCTAATGTAGACAATAAACTGTAATATTTCATGAAATGATCGGGCACTTCATGTGACCAAATCTACGATTGGGCCACGGCAGATAAGTACAATAAAAAGAGTTGAAACAATAAATTTGCAAGAATGCTATCCACTTAATAGGTTTTTATTTTTTTATCATCATACTCTTACATTACATTAGTACCTACCTATTAACTTTGTAGTCCAACAATTAAAGGTATGCTGTGAATTTTTGCAAGTGCAGCGTATGAAACCAGAAATCTATAGTGTACAGCTGTACTCAGCATAAATCGATATTATTGATTCGATTGGACAGAAATTATAATAATAATATGTAAGTACTAATAGCTTTGACAATTCAAAATGAGTATTTAATATCAATACGACACAACTACTACTAGTAACTCTAGGAAGTATACTATTGCTTTAGAAAGATGTTTAAAGGAGCGCATCCCGTGTGGGAGGCGGGAAATGTTTTCAAATGCTACGCGGTACGCTCAAACCAAAGCGTCTAATCTGCGTTGACGATGGTTGCAGCGGTGGCGATCTATTTGCGTGCAAAGTAAGGCTCGCCGCGTGATGCTTTGGTTTGAACACGTCGCAAAAAGTGCTATTGCAGGAACTGGATCATACATGTACGCCACTACAGATGCATGCTGGACGCGTTGGTGTGAGCGCATCTTTCCTTTAGCCTTTTTAGCTCAGATTGATGCGATATTTCACACGTAATTTTATTGCAATTACAAATAAATCGGTTCATTATGGCAGTGTAGTGATTACTACAAACATTCTTCAACGAAAGATTCTCGCACTCTATTTTATCTCTGTTTTGCTGCATGTCACGCGACTGTTCGCGTCAGTTATAATAATACGTCCATTGCCACCATATACAGTAGATACAGCACGATTAGCGCCAGCGATTAACTTCTAGCATATCCGATACGCATTCTTGGTAATCCTATAAATCACGAATTTTGTAATTTTAATGAAAATGGCTGCAAGCAAGATTTCGTAGACATAATTATATGTTCCTTCATTTCAAACTATAAAGATATTGCATGGCGTGAGCACCCCTTATATAATCGTTAGAAGAATCTGAATCAAATTGTATTTATGACTGCTTATCTTCTCGCTTGCAATGAAACTGGAATAAACGTCAGCAGCATGTTTGTATGACTTTTCTGCATCATATTTTTCCAAAAGTTGAGGTGTGCTAGCGTGTTTCTTCTGATCTATATTAACCGGTATGGCTTTTCTAGATTTAGATGCTCTTCTGAATATGAAGTTATTACAATCTTCCATAAAATAACTTGACTTTGAATCTTTGATTTTGTATGACTTTTCTGCATCATATTTTTCCAAATGTTGAGGTGTGCAAGTTTGTTTCTTCTGATCTATATTAACCGGTATGGGTTTCCTAGATTGAGATGTGCTTGTTAATATGAAGTAATTACAATCTTCCATAAAATAACTTGACTTTGAATCTTTGATGTTTCCACAATCTGCAAATTCAGTACTAGACGCTAGAGTGCTAGATGCCAAAACCGGAATGTCTTTAGATAAAAGTTTTTCATAAAATTCTAGTTCAACGTAGGCTGGTTTTGGAGCAGGAACAGCCTTATTTTCAGTACTAGACGCCAGAGTGCTAGACGCCAAAACCGGAATGTCTTTAGAAAAAAGTTGTTCATAAAATTCTATGCGACGTCTTTTAACGTAGGCTGGTTTTGGGGCAGGAACAGCCTTATTTTTATCTCTTTGGCAATCAAATTTGTGAGGCAAGACACCTTTTTTCAATTTAACCCTGCCACCAACCAACTTGTATTTAATGTAGTTTTCCATATCCTCTTCCACCTAAAAAAACAATTATTATCAATGTACTGCCAACAAACAGGGGTAGAATAAATACAAGGACCAACTTAGTACCTAAGGGCCGGTTTCCGAATTGAGCATTCTAGAAAAACTCTGCTAAGTTTTGCTCAAATAGTTGAGAGAGAGTTAAGTTTTATACGTTTCACTTGATGGAATTAGATTTTCTCAAACCCCACTTAGTTAAGTATATCTCAATTCATTTTTAAAGATGTCAAACAATGTTTTGCGTTCTGTTACACGTACAAAAACCGATAAACGCCGATATTGAAGGATTTTGTCATTATTTTAACGCGATCGTAGAAAATGAAACGCATATCATATGTCAAAACGTCATTTAATTATGTTGTCAAAATGTCATTTCAGTTTGATTCGAATTTTTCTTTATGTAAAGTTTTGTATTTTATTAATTAGTATTTCTTACTAATAAAACCAGCTACAAAAAATTTAAAAGGACAGGATATTCTCCCAATTTCACAAACGAAGAGGAAGAAATCATCGTATCGTAACAAAGTAAGTATGCACCTAATCCTTCGACGTTTAGCATTTTTATAATAATTACTTATGAAATTTACATTTCCCTCATGAAGGGAATTCTCCCTAGGTTCCTTAAGCACAGACTCATGGACATGTGCATTCTTCCCATCCTCACTTACGGTGCGCAAACTGGGTCTTTGACAAATCATCAGAGGTCCGACCTTGAGGTCTGCCAGCGAGCTATGGAGCGCAGTATTCTTGGCGTAAAGCGAACTGACCGTATAAGAAACACCATAATGGGACTGGGCTGGACATGTCTGCCGCATGTCGGATGATCTCTGGGCCAAAACCACTACTCAGTGGACCCCACACGATTGCAAACGACTTCGCGGCAGACCAAAAAGGAGATGGCGCGATGAGCTAGACTCACACCTTAAAGATTGTTCTATCGTGGCAATGGATAGAGATAAATGGAGGGAGGGTAGGGAGGCCTTTGCCCTGCAGTGGGACAAAACAGGCTCCTAATAATAATAACTTGTGAAATATATTGTTTTGCCTACAGATTCAAAGGTGTGGTAGACTGCAATATGACGGGAGCATTCTACCTACAAAAGAAAAAAGAAGTCCAAATGGCTATAAGAAAGCAATACTAAGGCGCAACTGGGTCAAGAGATGCAGATATACCTACCTAACCTTAATACCTGTTTAACCTAATTATTGAAATAAAACAACATACTCATTACTATTATAAAACGATTTATTTACGTAGTACCTACATACTCCCATTAAATAACACAGGAAATACATAGGGACTACTTGCTAATGATTTGCGATATAACTTTCTATATAATAGTGCTGATCTCACAGTATTTTGGGCCTGGGGTAAAGGTTGAACTTCATTTAGGTACTTCAATAAGTACAACGTTTTAGCAATATGATCATCAAAATCAAGGGCCATATTATGATGTACCACGCATCACCTTTGACACCCTGTCTAATTTTAGCTGCTAATCTCCGGAGAACTCCAAAACATCTCTCTACAGTGTTTCTGGTTGATATCTGGGCTCTAATATTATAGGCTTCTTGTGCTGGAGTAGCAGGATTTAGAAATAGTGTCATGAGATACCTAAGACTATGGGTATTGTTGTCACTAGACATTGTACAAAACAATAAACCCGAAGACCGCGGACACAAAAGCTAGTAGGTTATTCACAAAAAGTTTGTGTATTTTTAATAAAATAAACAAATCACAAGGTTCAGTAAGGTTTGAGTAGCCGAACGCCTTTACTTAAATGTATGTTACTCAATTATGCTTTGAGACTAGTTTGAGCACTGTCAACGAGTTCTGAAACGCAATTATGGCGCTGATCATAAGATGAGCATGAACTTAAGATCCGAACTGTCAAATATGAGCAAATCTCAAACTCAAATGCTCAAACTATACTTAACATCTAATCAGAAACAGAAAATGCCTTAAGTAGTAGTTAAGCAACCTTTAAGAAAAACTCAACTTCGAATTCTCAATTCAGAAACCGGCCGTAAGTCATACATTTTAAAACCCCCATGATGGCGTAAGTGCTCTAACTGGCAACATGCAGTGCTCTTTTTTCAGATTATATATACAACACTTGGCGATACAATGCTTGAGTAACGAGACAAACATTTTGACTAAAACAAATGTGTTTCATCACTAACTCTGGCGAGACCTTAGAATGGAAGCCTTTTTAAAAACGTTTTCACGTTAACAAACTGAACATAGATTTGGGTCAATCTCACAATCTATTCTCCACACGTAGTCTGGTCGGTGATTCCTTCCGCACACTTCCAAGATACAGAAGGAGCTACTACTACCTGAGGTTTTACTGCAGACTCACAATATGGAGCATTTCAAATTTCAATAGATAGGATACAAGCGTCCACAAAGGTACCAAGGCAATGTATCAGTATTGCAGGTTTTTTATTTATTTGTATAAATTTTACAACTTTTCATAAAAAACTAACACCTTATAAACCTTAAACAGGTTTGTCTTGGGTGTTGCATTCCTCTTCTATTACTTACTTCTAAAATAGTAACATTTTAAAATAGTAGGTAGTATTGACTATAATAAGTCAACTCAAGATCAAAGGACATGGTTAACTGCAGAGTAGAGGTGCATGTTGATAAAACGAAACGGATTCACTTCACTACGGGAAGCATCATCTATGGACTGTTAGTGTGTCATGTCATATATGTCATGCTGTCACGCGCAAATAATAAGAAAGAGCTCACAAGTTATGATGTTATTATTGATATCATACTCTTTATTAAGTTGATTGTTTAATTAGCCGACTCATGTAAGTCTTGCTAGATACTATTGGAGTTTACCACCGTGCTTCGGAGGGCATAGCCGTCAGTGCCGGTTGTTGCCTTAGGGGTTACGACAACAATCGTTAGGCCATGTCGGAGGCCTTCAGGCGGTCTAAAGACTTCAACACCAAAGTTGGCCTTACACCCACAAGAGAGAAGATTGCAGGTTGTTTGAACTTACATTAAAATGGTCTTCACAACAGTATGCAGGAGTTTTATGTGATAGTTGAGGCAATTGAGGACTGCGTTTCGTAATTCGACACCATTTCTTTCGTAGCTTTATGTCTTTTGGAACTTGGAAAAATATTTTATTCGGTGTTTTTATAGTTGTGTTCTTGCATTTCGGCACCATACAGTACTTGTACAGCTTCTTTCTATTACTCATTATTTCTAAATCCATTACTTACAATATAGGTAGGTAACTGAGACACAAAACTAACCCTAACCCTACCGCGATAAACCACAACACAACACTGCACGTATGTCACTGTCAGACATGAGTCATGTAAGTGTCACTTTACTTTTACTTTTATTTATTTTAAATTGGCCCGTTAGGGCAGGCTAAAGTCTCTAGGACCATACCGCCATGTCTTACATAGTTTTTATTTGATAGTTTAATATTCCATTTATTATACTTTTGTTGAGAATGAGGGTCAACAGCAACAAGCCGGACCCTCTCCTAGTGCTTCAATAAAGTGGTGGAACTTTATTCAAGCTTTCCATGGACTTTTTGTGAGAACATAAAAAGCAATGTTTTCCCTATTTTGTTTCATTTGCCTAGACTCGTGCACGTTAACGAACACATAATGGTTAATATTCCACCGATATTACACATGATCACTCGAAATAACACTTGTTTGGAAAATAAAACAAAATCGAACTGTATCACTTTTCACTTCCCGCCAAAAAGTCCCACTTTACTTTTTTTTTTTCTTCTCCCCTTTGTGGGGTTTGGCTTTGCACGTACTTTACTTTTACTTCTTGTTTGGATGGCATTTGTGTAGTTGCCATACCACAATAGGGAATTAGACAGTAATCGAGAAAAAATCTAAAATGTAGTTAGAACGAATTTCGTCGAACCACAAAGATTCAATCAATATTTTTGTGAAATAATAATGATTTATATTTTTAAATCAATAAATAAAATCTGACAATTCTGACAATTTAAATCTGTTTTTCATCTCGAACGAAACAACAATCACAGCGCATGACGTCATTTGAAGGCAAATGCCGTAAGTCAAACTTATGTTTATTTTACGTTTTTGCTTTTCATAAAATGTATTTTTGCTAATTTTTTCGTTTCATTACTAAAATATCGTCCCCAAACTTCACAAAACGTATTTAAATCTCTTTAAAATTTTTATTTCGAAGAGTTTGTCGATTTCTACCTTCAAATGACGTCACAAGTTTTGAGGTGACCTTTTGCGCGGCAATATTTGAAACCTAATATTTAAACATAGTTTTAGGTACTTTTAGAGCGTTATTTAATTAAAATAGTATTTTTGATGGCTATATAATATATTCATTTTGGTTAATTTAAAACATTTTCTGAAAACTTGCCCGTTCCCCTATTCCGCTAATGTCATGTGGATAGATTTACATATCATGGAGAAATATCATGAAGATTAGGTATATTATTATTGTATATAATAATATGTGTATCTGTTCCTTCGCAGAACGTCTTGTGCTTGATCGATTACAAAAATATACGCATCGTTGGATTTGACTCTTGTTCTTATTTATCTTTTTTTAAATTCATTTTTACCACGTATATGTTAAAAGTTGTAACGTATTTTAATTGTATTTGTATAATGTGTTTTAAAAATTGAGCTATTATTACTACGTATAGAGAAGCTATCATAAGCAAAGATCAGGCTCTATTTTGTTAAATGTTTAAACTTAAGTTCCTGCAGTGCTGTAACAATAAATAGCCGTCGAACCTAACAGTATAAACCTAAGATTTAGTATACTTTTTCTTTGGTATAAACACGCAGCAATAGAGCACTTGTTGTAGGTTGTAGAGTATGTAGTTCTTGATGTTGTAGTTTTCTATCGAACAAAGGTCGAAAGCGCCGTGATTTTTCTTAACACATACGCGTTTTGTCCAACGTTTTGCAACAGCTTGTCGTTCCTATAGACTAACTAAACTGTTGACTGACTACAGAACTGACATAGCTTTGTTTCTACCTAACAAGGTTCATTAGAATTCAGTTTTCGTTTTCTTATTAATCATAAATTGAATTAATTAAATAGCAAAAAATATTAAAGTATGAGAATTAAGTTTAATTTATTTATTTAAGTAGTATAAAGTTAAACGACACCACTGTTGCTTTTTAAACTTTAATCGAACTAGATTCAATAAAATTATCATTAATTCTACCTTTACAACGCTTTTATCACTGAGAAAATTAACCGTTTGCCTTGCCGAGAGAAAACCATAGCCTCGATAATCTAGAGTATAGTTCCATAGACTATATAGATAAAAATATTAAAGCGGTTCCACACGACACGTTACAACCTCCCCCTGCTACTCTAGTCAACACCAGGGACTAGGCTAGCACCAACAGTAGCACGGGTCTTACGTGGTCTACCTCTCCTACGTTTTGCACGTACCGGTGTTTGGATATGGCCCACGAACGGTGTCAGTTTAGCACAATGGTACTTACCAATTGTTTCTCCACTACCTGGATCAATTATGATGTAGCTCACCGGACTGCAAACCTCGGTCACGCGATACGGCCCATCGCGGCGCGGAATAAACTTGGGTGTTTGTCCTCGCGCCGTGTTGTTTGCACCTTCTGTCTTCAACAGCACCAGATCGCCAACTTCATACAAAGGTGCTTCGCGACGTCCCTCGTCAGCGTACTTCTTCTGTCGTATTTGTGCCTTTTCATGCACGTCTCTAGCCGGGCCAGTAGTAGCTAGCGGCGACCCTTTGCAGGGTGCGCTCGACACCAAAGTGTCCGGCAGTGGGCGCGTCGTGCAGCTCAGCCATCACGTGCGCTCGTTCGTGTGCTGGCACTACGAGGCACGCAGATTCCGCATCTTCGCTGTCTGGTGCATATCTGTACAAGATACCATCTGAAATAACATATCCACGGTCTGCCCACACGCGGGCTTTAAAAGGTTCATTTGACTCGAGGTCCACAATGATCTTCTGGATCTCTGGATCCTTAAATTGATTTTCACTAATATCACCCGGTTGGCGAGTAGGTATATCTACTGTGGCAAAACACATATCACAGTCAGGTTCCTCTGCGCATGGTGGTCTCGATAACATATCTGCGAGCACATTAGCTTTACCTGGCGTATAGGTGATCCCATGGGTGATATTTAAGTTGTATTCCTGTAGTGTCAGGGCCCAGCGCGCTAAGCGACCGCTTGGACTTTTCACACTCATCAGCCACTTGAGAGGTTGGTGGTCTGATTTGACCAGAACCTCAGCGCCCTCTATGTATCCCCTGAACTTTGAAACAGACCACACTACAGCCAAAGCTTCGCGTTCAGTGGTTGTATAATTTCTTTCGGCTGGTGTCAGCAATCTACTGGCGTATTCGATGGGCTGTTCGTCTGGGCCCTCCCCCTGCAGTAAAACTGCCCCAAGACAATAGCCACTACTATCAGTGCGTAATACATACGGTTTGGTTTCATCGGCCTGACGCAGTATAGGCGCAGACACCAACTGCGATTTCAACTTCTCGAAAGCCTGCTGCTGGGGCTCATCCCATCGCCAGGCAACACTCTTCTTCAGCAGACTGGTGAGTGGTCGCGCCTTCTCTGCATAATTCGGGATAAATCGCCGGAACCAACTTGTAGTCTGAATGAAGCTCATCAAGTGTTTCAAGTTCTAAGGGGGTGGTAGATTCGCGATGGCTTCAACTTTCTGTTCGTCAACTTGCAGGCCCCCTGGTACGATAACGTGCCCCAGGAACCGCACGCTGTCTCGGGCGAAGACACTCTTTTGACGATGTACTCGTAGGTTGAACATCTTCAGCCTCTTGAACACAGCTTCCAGGTCTTCCAGATGTGAAGTGAAGGTGTCTGAAAGTATTATGAGGTCATCTAAATATGCTAGTAGATTAACATTTCTCGTACCACCAGAATCTCCTTCTTTGTCTTCACACTTCAAATTAGACTTGAACCTATCAATCAGGCGTTGAAATGTGGCCGCTGAATTCCTCAGGCCCATAGGCATCCTTTTGAACCGAAAAGTTTCCATGGGACAGGTAAACGCCGTCATGTCCCTATCTTCTGGTCTAACCAAACACTGAAAATATCCTGATCGGAGATCAAGCGTAGTCATGAAGTTGCTAGTCTTTGCTGCATGTAAATATCCTCCATACGGGGCATAGGATAGCAGTCCGGCTCAGTCACAGCATTTAGTTTGCGGTAATCGACACACAAGCGGACCCCGCCATCCTTTTTATTTACTAAAACAACATTTGCAGCCCACGGTGACTCACATTCTTCAATTACATCATTTGTCAATAGTTTTTGAAGCTCATTATTTAAAAGATCTTTCTTACCTGGGGACAATCTGTACGGTGGAGAAGCTATTGGCTGCTGGCTCTCCTTCACCTTGATGCAGTGCAAAGCAAAATCAGTAGGGGGACCATTCTCAGCAAAAACAGCCGCATGCTCTTGTAGCAAATGGTTAAGTTGCACCCTTTGGTCTGCGGTGAGTTTTGACCCTTCATCATCCCTCAGATTAATTCCCATTGTCTCAGATTGCATATACTTGGCTTCATGCGTTGATACCACATAGTCTGAGACAAATGGATAGGATACATGTGGTGTGTCCGAAAAACTCCATGAAGCTTGTGCAATATCAATTGTTATACCAGCCGCCTTCATAAAGTCATTCCCTAGCAAAGTTTTGGCATTAGCATCAGGCAACACCATCAAAGATATTGGAAACTCTCTGCCTTCAAGCATTATTTGAGTTGTACAACACAAAGCTGTACTTACACGTTGTGTTCCATCAGCCAGTCCAATAACCCGTTGAGACTCGGTGAATGTTGTGCCGGAGTCTCGCAGTATGTTGTACAGCCCTGTGCTGGCTAGGCTGTGTGTGGCCCCGGAGTCAAGGACAGCTACACCTCGGCGTCTAGCAATATTGACTCCGACAACAGCTCGTGTTACATTGTCACTTGCCCCCATGTAGAGTTCCTCGATACTCTGAAAATCAACTTTGTTAGAACTAGTGCTATTGTTATTTTTACAAGTTACACATTTGCTTTTTATGACACCGGGTTGGCCAGGCGTTCCCTAATATTTGTACATAACAAACCATACACAATATCAATTTGTGCCTCCTCTAATAAGTTATATGGTAATTTTGCGAGTTTAGCTCGAATACGATTAATGAAAACATCACTCTTTTCACCTTCCTTTTGTCCATTATTAAAAATCTCACACAAGAACTGATGTGCCGGTCTCGGCACCCCGAACATAGCACGAAGTCCTTGGATGGCACCTTGCCACGTCGTAGTAGTCGGTTTCACACCCTGCCACCATACTGCTGCGTCTCCCTCGAGCAGCATAGGTAGCCCGCGGAGTGCGTGTTCGTCATTAATGTTCGTGCAATCTCGATACACTTCCACGGCGTCGATGAAAGCTTCCAACACATCATCGTCGTTCACGGCGCCTCCTCGAAAGCGCGCCGTACATTTGGCGAGACTCCCCTGTCGCACGAACGGCGCGGCGGCTCTCATATCCGCCGGCGCCTCCGACGTGTTGCTCGACGTAGATGGCGTCGCTCTCCCCTGTGCGATGATACTATCCACGAGCTGGCGGTTCACTTCCGCCTGCGATCGTGTGATGCTCTCCACGAGAGACGCGAGCTGTGTCTGCGTCATAACAAGCTGCATCGGTGTCGGCGTCGGTTCGTCTTCGTCGCTAGCGACGGCGCAAGCTGCGCCCGCCGCCGTCACAGATCGAGTCGTAGCTGGCGACTGCGTCTTTTTCGGTGGCATATCGATCAATGATGATAATCCTCTCAAATCTCAACGGATTCGGTGTTCACAGCGATGCGTTGGTCGGTCGGTCGGCAGACCCACGCTATCCCAAAACCAGTCCGTGTCCGTGGATTCCGGCCGCGAGTTGAGCGCCAATATAAAGTTAAACGACACAACTGTTGCTTTTTAAACTTTAATCGAACTAGATTCAATAAAATTATCATTAATTCTACCTTTACAACGCTTTTATTACTGAGAAAAAATTAACCGTTTGCCTTGCCGAGAGAAAACCATAGCCTCGATAATCTAGAGTATAGTTCCATAGACTATATAGATAAAAATATTAAAGCGGTTCCACACGACACGTTACAGTAGGTAATTTATACCATTGTTTGACTATTATTTTTATAAAGATTTATACAAATATGAAATTTATTAATTCTTTATATCTTTATTTTTGACATAATTTTTATTATGAATAAATAACTATTGACTATTAAACAAATAATTTTTCATCGTAATTTTTTATCTTTTTATTTCATTGAATCACCACATTTATTTTCCTAATTTATGTTTGATTATTTTGTTCGCTATAATAATACAGGTCAACTAATTTTACCTACCCTTGTTACAAACACAATGTCACATCTTAACTTTTAGTCTATGACAAATGACGCAACATGGCGTACGCTTAAAATATTGTTTGAATTAAAATTTTAAAATGTTTAACTAGTTACTCACCGATGGAAAGTTATTTCTTTACACTTCGCCGTACAACTGGAATTATTAGTGCAATATCTTAACACACACGAGGGCATAGTTAATGCGTTTAAACGTTTTTTCGTTTAAAAACAAACAAGACTTTGACGCTCAAGAGCTAGCAAGCAACTAAATGACGTGCGGCCGGACGGCCGCACTTGAACGGAACACGGTACTGATGTGCCGCGTCTTCTCTATACGTAGTAATAATGGCTCAATGGTTTTAAAGTGCATTTTAAATATATTGTGCTATGCTTACCCCTTGTCTCTTACCCTAATTTTACTGTCTGTAAGAATTCAAGAAAAGGGTAAAGTAGGACCAAGCTGTTTTAATGATCTGTAAGCAAAAACACAATATTTTAGTATCTGGCAAGTGTAAAATATACTTAAAAACTAAACAACGCGAATAATAACTCACCTTGGTGTAGCTAGCTAAAGAAATTACAGAAAACCCGTAAGTAGTTAAGCGAACCTCTTTTTGAGCCCTGAAAAATATAAAAATTGTCGGTATTACTTTTGTAATGATACTGCTTACCGACGTCTTTTGGAAAATATCAAGTACCTAAGTAAAAATATTTGTTGTTCAAGTTAATAAATAGGAATCAATATCGTAATACCACAATAAAACAGAAAATTGTTCATTTAAATGCCATTTCATCTAAAATCATAGACTAAAATATGCAGATGTTCCATTACAAAACTGGTTGTAGGTATAAATATGTGACGGAACACAGACTTGATGTGGTGTTTTTAAAAAGTGTTATATTTTTTAATATTTACTTTATGTTTAATATATAATGTCATTTATATAAAATAAGATAGGAATTCATTAATTACTTTACTTAAATAAACGCATATCAATTAATTTTTCTACTTTACATACAATACTATAAATATAATTCATTTAATTAACTATAAATACATTTTGAAATGGAGTATGAATTCTAATGAAGTTTTGTAGGTAATAAAGCTCACGCTCAGCGTCACTTCTGTGGTGTAAAAATCTATAGGGACGCCATGTTGTTACACTATCTTGAACAAAACGCGTGACCTTTCCCTAAAGTAAACTAAACTCTACAAAAAATCAAGCGCTGCATGTTTTAATAGTTTAGTTAGACGACATAGGTAGGTACTAAAGTTTTAACCCTGCAGCGAACTTTAGGTCTTACTCACTAGCATTTGAACAAATAGTTTTCATGAATGCGCTTGTCTATCGGTGGAATATAATATATTCCAGGTCCGTTGGTCCGTTGGCCCGTAGGTCCGTTGTCCCCATTGACATATTATGTCAATGGGGACAACGGACCTACGTACATTTTAGTGATCATGTTCTTACCTAGGAACAGGAAGCTTCATGTAAAGTTCTACCACTTTACTAACGCCCAAGGGGAGGGTAGTATGGAGGGTCCGGTATGTAGCCGATGACCCTGTGGCATTTAGGTAGATATTTAAACTTACCTATGAAGCATTATAAGTATGGGGCTCTTGATAATACGCGATGCTTTGTACCAACCGCTGTTGTAGATTGCGTCAGAAACTCCCTTACTCTGTAAGATAAGTAGAAACTAGGTATATCTTACGCTCTAAACGTGGTATTAAATTTGTATATTGTTAAATTTATATAAAAAAGAAAGTGTTATCTTTTTCTGCTATGTTATATATATATTGTATATATGAGATGTACTTAAGCTAGCAATGAAACGACCGTTTGTATAGAACGCTGGTTTATTACTAGTCGACGCAAGTCGCGCGCCAGGCTAGTGAAGTCGGTAGTATAGGTACACATACATATATGTGCGTTGACGCAGTAGGCTCATATACATCAATATAACTGTATAGTAGACCTACTATTATTTGTTATGAGTAGCTATAGTATTTAGTTCAATGTAATTTCTTTTGTATTTTCTTTCTTTCTTAGTACGCGTACCTTGGTACTATCAAAGGTACTATTAAGTATTCTGTGGTACGTGCTCCAATGAACGTCTTGCTAAAATGATATTTCTTTTTACGCTTAATAGATCTATGTTTGGCCACTATCTCGCCTGATGTGACGCGATGATGTGGCCTAAGATGGAGCACATAGATCTAGAAAGAGACGGCAGTTGAGCGGCTGCTCAGACCCGTCTCCCCGATGGTTCACCGAACATCATCCCGAAACACGACTAGGTCGCTTGACGGCATGGCTTTGTTCGGTGGGTGGTATTACAACCGCGAGTAGAGCGAGTGTGGCTCAGTGGGAGCTCGTGCGACTTTCGATCCGACGCACCCGAGTTCGAATCCCGCCGACACCGCACCACTGACTTTATTAAGCTATGTGCGGATTTAACACTCGCTCTAAAACGGTGAAGGAAAACATCGTGAGGAAATCAGCATGTCCAAGAATTTTTCACAAAAAGTCAAGGTCATGTGACATTCACCAACCCGCACTAGGCCAGCGTGGTGGATTATGGCCTATTCTCTTTCTATGAGAGAAGGCCCGTGTCCCAGCAGTGAGAACGTGATGGGCTGATGATGATGATGATGATTTCAACCACGGCCAGAGCCTACCACTCCAAAGCGCGTAAGCAGGTTTCATCACGATGTTTTCCTTCACCGTTTTAGAGCGAGCGTGCAAAATCTGCACTTAACTATAAGTCATTGGTGCAGGGCCGAGTCGGGATTCGAACCCAGGTGCGTCTGATCGAAATTGATATTTGAAAAAATTAAAAACTATGGAGTTCCTCTCGTTCACTACTAAAATCAAAGTTCCGGGTGGTGCTGTTACTAGATAGATAAACACTTTATTGTTAAAAACAAGTACATTTCACAGTAATCAGCATAACAATAGGCGGTCTTATCGCTTTGAGCGATAAGACCGCCTATTGTTATTATATATATAACATTAATCAAAGGGAAACATTAATAGCAGTAAGAGGAGAAAAAGCACATAAAAAGACTCACGGTTTCTTAGCCGTTTTTATAAAAAATTACGAATTTCGTTCTGCTCAAACCATGCAGGTATACTTACAGAATCCAGAAGCTTCTGTCCATACCAGCAGATCAGGAACGTTTGGGACAATGCAGTCAGCAGAAAGGACTTGTACGCTATGTCGTTCCATTTCTCTACCACCTAAGGAAAAAAATCTAAATGTTAAACTAAATGAACTTTGTATGCATGTATTTTTTATGCATGAATCGATTCATTAATTATACATATACGCAATCAATAATAATGAAAAATTAATTGTTAATCCAAATGAACTTTTGAATAGGCAATATGCATGTATTTTTTATGCATGGCTCGATTCATTAATTATGAATCTATTAATAATATAATTATATTACCACTTAATGTTTACAGGAGTAATCTATCATACAAATTTCGGGACGGAACGGAACGGGACGGGACGGGACGGAATGGAACGGAATGGAACGGAACGGAACGGAACGGAACAGAACGGAACGGAACGGAACAGAACAGTCAGTGCGTCCCCAAATGATGAGCCCATAACATTAGGAGTGAACCAATATAACCGTGATAAGCTACAACTGCAGTCTCTTTATTAGAGGTTTTTCGTTGGCGTTTTAATACTTATACATACCTATTTACTTCCTAAAAATGTTACTTTATTTGGTCCTTCAACGTTATGGCCATTATAATTAACTTGAATGTCAATATAATTAAAATTTACATAATGAGTCTTTGATAAATTAATTCTTAAATTATTCATGTCAAGCCATTGAATTACGGATTTAATTGTATGTCAAGATTTGTAAAATGTTAAGTTTGTGATTATTAATAAAATGCAATTGTGTGGCCAAATGCAATTTCGCCTTGTATTTAAAGGTTAATTCGATTTGGGTCCTAGGTATTTAATTTAATGTGACACTTTAGTCCGCCTGTACGCATCATATAATTATGAGGAACTTTACGTTTATGGGAAGTGAAAAGTATATTATCAACTCTAAAGAATAAACTTACGACAACGCAAAAACCGCAGAAGCAGATTATAACCGAACTGTTGAAGAAATTTATGAGCAGAGCAAAACTATACATGCTCTCTACATCCCCGGACAACCTGTGAAAATAATTACAAATTATGATATCGAGTTTAAAAAAATGATGATGCTCTCTCGGGGCGACGAGCGCAATGCGGTGCTACGCAGTACTTTTTTAGTTTTCAAAGGTTGAGTGGCACTACAATTGTTATGGGCAGGCGTGGCGCTTATCATCAGGCGAACGTCTGCTCGTCTACTAATCTTTATTCAGTTCCATAAAAATAATAAAAGGTTTTATTGGTAAAATGCGTTCTAAAAAAGCAGGTATTTACGTCAGGTATGTGAAATAATATTTGCAGTAATTTGACAGCCTCTGTGGTGAGTGGTTTATCAGGTCAGCTCGCAATCTTATGTATACAACAAAGACTGCGGGTTCGATTCCCAATACTTGACATGTTTGTGCAAAGAAGAAAGCGCAAATATATATTTATCATGTTTGGATGTTGTTGGACCATGGTCTAGCTTGTTTTCATAGATGAAAAAAACTGGCCAAAACTACTGGCCTGCAAGTCGGACTCGCGCACGAAGGATTCCGTACCATTATCTATAAAAACGGCAAAAAATTACGTTTGTTGTATGGGAGCCCCCTTAAATATTTACTTTATTCTGTTTTTTTGGCATTTGTTGTTATAGCGGCAACAGAAATACATCATTTGTGAAAATTTCAACTGTCTAACTACACGATTCATGAGATACAACCTGGTGATAGACGGACAGACAGATAGACAGACGGACAGCGGAGTCTTAGTAATAGGGTCCCGTTTTACACTTTGGGTACGGAACCCTAACAAAAACTAGACCATGAGAGGCACAGGGAATCCTATAGTTATCGGCCAGAATCTATAAATGATCGTTATGCAAAAAACAGTTTATATATAAAAGAAGATAATAATAATATATTTCCACGTCAAGATTAAAGAAGCAGAGTAACAGAGAGGAGAGAAGCGTACATGGAGTACCTAGATCAACGATCAACCATTACCTGATCAGCGATCTATGTCTCAGCATAATTTCTGTAAGCTGTTTCTGGTGCTTCATTTCCAGGTCGGCGTTGTTTAGATTATCTAATTGCACCTCATTGCGTTCGTGATTTCTACTTTGTACACCTGCAAAATATTGTTATCCTAAAAATAATGATAAATCATGTATTTACTCTTGGTAAGTCTCCCGTATGCGGGAGGCCAGCGCTTTGCCAGTTGTTCTGCCACCAAGCAGTAGTGCGCAAGCATTACTGTGTTCCGGTTTGAAGGCCATTGTAGCCAGCAAAATTACTGGGCATATGAGACTTAAAATCTGATGTCATCATGTAAGGAGCGCAATCCAGTGCTATACCTATTTGTTACGGTATTAAAAGTTCTGAGTAGCACTGCAATTGTTATGGGCAGGTGTGGCGCTCATCATCAGGCGAAAGACTCGATCGTCTCATTACTCAATTCCATAAAAAACTATAACCGTTTTTTGTTGGTGACGATGTGGTCGAGGATGAAGCTCCGCATTCTATGATCTAACCGCGATATACTTTTTATGGTAAATACTTAATCCAAGTTAATACAATACAATACAAATACTCTTTAAAGATAAACCTTATAACTAGGGTAGTACAATGGGCGGTCTTATCGCTTAGAGCGATCTCTTCTCTCTCTTCCGATACTGTCCATCCAAAGGTTGTCTACCTTAGTATCGGAAGAAAAGAAGTAGACGCTGGTGTACAATCTGTTAATCTGTGCTTGATAGCGATTTTTAGCGCGAGATTCGACTCGCCCTTCGCTCGACTTCTTCCTCCCCCCTTGATGAGGCGTTTGCCTCACGTAATTAATGGACGCCCCTATCCTTACTAAACAGATAAGTATGCTTACTGAGTGGATACGAGTCTATCAGCTGCTCGTCAGTAGGGACGTAGATGAGCTTCTGTATTCTGAGCGAGAGCAAGTCGAACTGAGTGGTGATGTGGCTCAGGAACGCACAGAATAACAAGTCGCCGCACAGGTTGCACCAAATTACAACTAGAGCTGAAAGTGAAATAATCACATCACATTAATCAATTAATATACATGTATGTACATAGGCATGTATTTAAATGATCGTTTTAATTTTGCAAAAACAGCAAAGTATCTAAACTAACTTTTTTAATGATTCATCCTCTTTCTCTGAGATATAAAATAAATTAAATCAATCGATATTCTCAATTTGCTTCTTGCGCTTCGCCGGCTGCTGCTGCCGCGGCTCACACGATGTGTGCTCACTGCTCTAACATAACCTAATCTAAGTCTTTTAGGCCGTCTGTGTAGTCGAAGTATTTTCTGTCGAACGAGTATGAAATATTATATTATTTAACAAAAAGGATGAAATATTCTTTTTAACCCATTATTTTTAACATTAAAAAAATAAGGAGGAGGTTCTCAATCCGATTGTATCTTTTTCATTTTCATTTTTTTTATGTTTGTTACCTTAACTTCGACATTTATAAACCGATTTGGAATATTATTTTTGCGTTGCGTTCAGTATAGCTTAATTCGAAGTGGTCCCATACAAATTTCATCGATATTTGACCTTGGACTTCGATACATTCAAGTCTGTTTTTTTTGGTAAAATGTATACTTGTTAATATATTAATTAGATTTTAGAGGATCAAATAATATTGTCTCATATTATACATGCGAATGTTTGTATTTAAGTGTAGTAGTGAGTTTGTTACTTCTTTACGCTGTAACGGCTCAACAGATTTTAGTGAAATTTGGAATGGAGATAGCTTTATCCTGGATAACCGGGATAACGCCCGTTTACCCGCTGGTTTACCCGGGAAACCGCGGAGCGCAGCTAGTAGGTATATATTAGGCAAACACTAGCAAACACTGCCCATAACTAGTGGCTTGCTAGCGGTAACTTTCAATGCACCGCCAGAGTTCGAGTCCTACTTGACCTGTATTATGCTAGGCGATTAAAAACAGCATGAGTAAGCCGGCATTTGTAAGAACCACTTCTCAGCAGTATGGGAAGACGTAATGATTTGATGATGAGGCAATGGGGGTGTGCATCTATGGCCTATTTTACCATTAATAACATGCAGTCCGCAATCGATAATCAGTCTATATTTTACTGCAGCTGGTCAAAGGCTTTTTAGAGTTCTTAGTCAATGGCTTGATTTAATTTATACTTTTGGATTGCCCCGGCACTTTCACTACAAGGGTCCCTTCTTAGGTAAGTTGGGATGGTAACTTCACACTTTATGACAAATTATCGCAACAATCATCAAAGGAATTACACTACTATTAACACAGAATACTTCTGATCTGCTTCTGTCCCTTGGACAGAAACATCACTCCGCAAAGAAATTTAAACAAATAGCGACTCTTGCTATAACGCAATAAAATCCAATTCAGCTCGCGTAGCGCTGCATAGCTACCAGTCATATTAACCTACAGAGCACCTCTCTTTCTATCGCATAGCTCTTATCTCTTCTGACGCGCACGTGTAACGACGCGCGACCAGCCGTCGGTGTCCGGCTATGCACTTGTAGCTTCGTAACTACAGTGCGGAGTGGGCTAGGCCTGCTATTAGGTAATATACGTATACTAAGCTAGAGTGTATTACTTATCGGATATGACGTCACAATAAGAATATGAATAGACAGCTTCTGTGGTGTAGTGGTTGGGCGGGTCGGTTCAAATCTCATACACCACTGAGGTTGCAGGTTCGATTCCCGGTACGGGTTAAATGTTTGTGCACAGGAAAAATAAATAAGCCCAAGCATTTGTTTCGTGTCTGGATATTGTGGATCCATGGTCCTCGTAGTTTGTGGTTCCCTAGATACAGGGAATCCTAGTAAGGGGCCAAGATCTATGTATGTGATCGTTGGGCGTATTTGGGCGTAAGGACATATTAGTCCTCGTGCTCCCACCAGTAGGTGCAAGCGGAAACGGTCTCCGTACGGCGTATTTGAGTATCGACTCTTTTGTAATCTTTGCGATTTATATCAGTATCAGCAATTTTAGCAGCAGAGTTATAGTTAGTATCTTTTGCCTTAGTGATGACATTGAAATCGTACCTTGCCACGTTTGAATCGCCAGCAAGATCTCAACGTACACAGGCTGCAGCGGGTCAAAAGGTAGCCAATAGAAGAAGTGCAAACTCATCTGACTCTCGTAGCCTAAAGCGCGCTTTGCAGACTCCACTACAGGAGGTCTGAGAAAGCTGATGAGAAGAGCGTTGTTGCACCAGTCAGTCCTAGAAGACAGGAGCGATTCTTAGAGATGTAAGCTAATTTTGCAGAATTACTGAAGTCAACATTGAACACAAAGGTAAACACCATTTGCTGTATATTTTCTAATACTTTCTAATACTTATAGAAAAATCTTAATCTCTCCCACACATATCAAAAAATCCCATCTGGCACCACTATTCTATCCTTGTTTTTTTTAACCTTAATAGATCTATGTTTGGCCACGATCTCGCCTGATGTGAAGCGATCAGCACATAGGTCTAGAGAGAGACGGCAGTTGAACGGCTGCTCAGACCCGTCTCGCCGATGGTTCACCGAACCTCATCCCGTAACACGAGTATGTCGCTTGACGGCATGGCTTTGTTTATTGTGTGATATGTATCCGTAAACTATTTTGTTTATTTTTCTTTACTATATTTGTTCTTTAATTGTGTTGTTGTCTTTTCTGTCTTTCTTTCTTTACCCAAAATTGTATAAAATGGTATATTATACCTTTCATGACAAAAAGCAGCTGTTTCTGCGCTTTATCAATGATAGCATTCTCTTCCTCAGTGACTCTACCTTTGGGCCACATTTCTCCGATTTCGTTCACCAGATTTTCATAAACTGGGCGGTGATAGACTACGGTGAAGGATTTCATCATTCCTGTTGAAAAGCCAAAGAGAAATATCATCATTTCTGTCCTCTACTCTTATGTAATGTTATAAAGAAGTACTTTTTGAATGAACACCACTAAGCTACGGCTCATTATCTGCCGCTCATTATTAATCCGATCTCTTTATCTGCCCTGAGTTGCAGTTGCTAAACAGGAACACTGTCATTGCTTAAATTCTCCTCTGAAAGAGTAAAATTATCATATATCATATATATGAAATTCTCGTGTCACAATGCTAGTTAGTTAGTACTCCTCCGAAACGGCTTTACTGATTTTTACCAAATTTTATATGCATATTTAGTAGGTCTGAGAATCGGCTACTATCTATTTTTCATACCCCTAAGTGATAAGGGTTGTTCACCCTTAACATTTTTTTTTAATTTATATGGCAAAGCAACGTTTGCCAGGTCAGCTAGTTTCTATATATATCAATGGTTCAATGCCACTAAAATAACACTAATATTTTTGATATTCAATGCATTAGCGCATGCTAGGCGAAAATCTTAAGATTTTAAATTATTAGGAAGAAAAATGATATCGCTCGGGTAGGGATGGAACCTGTGTCTTCAGAATACCGTCCCGACGCTTTAACCATTGGGCCACCGAGCTAACTGCTCGGGTAACCAAATTTCTTCTATTGTTCTTATATCGTCTTACGGGGACGACTCTACGTCATCTGTCGTCAATGATTACAGTGATCAACCGAACAAGTCAAATATTGCAATTAGCAACAAGTTCTAAAGTTTAAGTTTAATGTTTTTCATCTTCCTGATTATTTAAAATCACTAATATTGACGACATAATAATCAATGACTTCCCATCTACCCAGTTCTCACCTAGCAGTACCATCCCAAAGCACGGCATCATGCGGAATATCTTCACAGCATCCTGGAAGGAGCCTCCACCCGCTGTCTGCACCATGCTCACGAACTCCAGCACCATCGCCACCCACATGTTGGCGTACTCGAACCAGTAGAACCAGTCCCAGCATTTGCTGGGCAAGTGGCGAAGAATACAGGAACGGGAACGGGAAAAGCATAGTCCGTTACGTTAGTTGCAAATTTTGCTATATATCTAGCAATCACGGGCAAGAATAAACGAGACCTTTTTGGGGTTCTCTTTTGTTCTGTCTCGTTCTAGCGCGATATGAAGAAGATGATAAGTGAAGATAGCAAGCAGAAGGGAAACGTGGTATTTTCACAACTAGCCTTCCCTATAAACTGCGAAAGTTTGTGATGGATGGATGGATGGACGTTTGTTACTCAATTACGCAAAAACTATCTGAACAGATTTTTATGAAATTTGGTATGTAGGTACAGGTCCTAGAAAATGCTACTTTTTATTCTGGGATACCGCCAGTGAAACTGCGGGCACAGCTGCACACTGCACAGCTAGTTTATCATAATTTCATGACAACATTTTCTGCGCCAGAATAATGTGAGCTTGTGTATGAAATGGAAAACAAATGAAACCTTAAAACACTGATGAGAGGACGGTGACCATGTGTATGTGTCGCAGCCAACTAGCTTAATTCGCCGTTCAATCAATAGCCTAACCCCTTAACTAAAAAGCGCCGTTCAACTAGCGACCTGAATGATATTCAGGCATTTGATCAAACAGCTAGGCAAACGACTTGGAGCGATGACGTTTAATGACTTGCCTAGGCTGTTCATTGATAAGCCTGTTTTCCAAAGTTTAATGAAAAATAGTACAATGGAAGAGTGAAGTATGATAATTAATATAGCTGCAGCCTTCGGTAGGTTAAGGTGACACCGCGAACATGTATCTTAGATACGAATATAATGTAAGTAGATTATAATCTATCACTTCGATAGATTATAATCTACCGAAAAATAATGCGACGTTTCACATCTTTCGACAGTTTACAATCTCGCGTAGGATACATCTAAGTTTAACCACATGCCTAAGCCAGTTTATTAAATATTATAATAGACGCTATGGCTGAATATCATTCAGGCCACTAGTTGAATGGCGCTGTTAATTGAATGGTGAATTAAGCTAGTTGGCTGCGACATATATATATCTACATATACACTCGAGAGCAATGAATCCGGGTCACTTAAAGAATCCTAAAAATCTCGGAAACTAAAAATGCTAGGTTAATGCAATAAATTGTATTTAATAGACAATGTAATACTCCTTAAATGAAGGTATTAAAACTTCTTAGTTATTGTAAAGTTATATCATAAAAAAATCAAATTTGAAAAAGGGCCACTTTCGAAGATGGAACTACGAAATTACAGCATTTGGTTTTGCTTTTGTTTGTAATCTGTCATTTATGTGGGTACATAAACCATGTTGATAGTGCTCTATATTCATTATTCAAGCTGAAATTATGTCGCTTACGCCTGAAGAATGCACCAGAATACTTACAATGCTGGAAACCGGCCGGAGTCAGCGCGATACAGCCAGGACTGTCGGTGTGTCGCTGTCAACAGTACAAAGAGTTCTCCGACGTTACGAAGAAACTGGTTCTAACCTACGCAGACCAGGAACGGGCAGAACCAGGTGTACCACAGCACGAGAAGACCGATACTTGGTGAACACCATGCTTCGAAATCGCTTTCTCACAGGAACTGAACTCACCAATCAGTTTCGACGCCTCGGAGGAAGTAACCCAAGTGCATGGACAGTAAGACGTCGGCTTGCTGAATCTAACTTAAAACCCCTTAGACCTGCAAACGGCCCTAAACTGGAGCGTGGGCATCGTATTTCGAGACTAAGATATGCCCAGAGCCACGTAAATTGGAGTATTGAAGATTGGTCAAAAGTTATGTTCTCCGACGAATCAAAATTTATGCTCTACAAGCACGATGGAAGACACAGAGTGTATCGAAGACCAGGGGAAAGATTCAAGCAAGCATGCATCGAAGAAAAAGTAGCCTACGGTGGTGGGTCTGTACTTGTGTGGGCCGGAATTTCTTCTGAAAGTCGCACAGAGCTGGTGATCATAGAAAACGGCTCTTTAACTAGCGTAAGATATGTGGAAGAAATCCTCAATGATCACGTTGGTCCATTTATGGTCAATTTAGGTGAGGATGCTATATTTATGCATGACAATGCCCGACCTCATACAGGTAGGATTGTGAATGACTACCTTCAAGAGATGAACATTACTCGTATGGAGTGGCCAGCGCGCAGCCCGGATATCAACCCGATCGAGCATGCTTGGGACGAGCTAGGCAGATGCGTAAAACAACGAAACCCTCCCCCAATCACGCTTCGTGAGCTCAAAATTGCTCTCACAGAGGAATGGGAGAATATTCCCCAAAATCGTATAAGGAACTTGGTGTACAGCATGCCAAACCGCGTAAACGCAGTAATGGAAGCACGAGGAGGCAATACGAAGTATTAAAATTCAAGAAAATCGTAATAAAGTTCAAAAATTTCATGTTTCCTATTTTTGTTTTAAGGAGAGATCAGCAGTTTTTTTCTTTATGTAATTTTGTGTTAATAAAATGTATGGTGACTCATATTTTTTTTACTTTCATTTAAGGAGTATTACATTGTCTATTAAATACAATTTATTGCATTAACCTATCATTTTTAGTTTCCGAGATTTTTAACATTCTTTAAGTGACCCGGATTCATTGCTCTCGAGTGTATTTTCACGGCGAAAATGTGTGTTGTGAACGAGAGGCTTATAAAAGATTTCAAAGATATCAAAAATTTCATTTTACATGCGAGGGAACAAAATAGGATCAAAAAACGTACCTGGCCAGTGGTGACATTTTGTGAGTCATTCTAATTGTGACCCATCTCATAATTTTCTTCGGTATGTAAAACGTTTTATCGTAATCACACCTTGTATATTTGTATACCTAAAAACAAGAATAAAATACATCGTGTTTGTAGGTACTATATATAAATAATATTTACTTATATGATAAAAATCTCTCTACTTAGCAGTTTAAGTTAAATTCAAATTACTTATTAGCCTTATTAGGCTAGATTGTAATGATAATGAAGTGTCATTTTGGGGCACGACATTATAAAAAAAAAAACAAAAAAATATGATAAAAATAATATATTTAATTTGACTCTTAATTTGACAAGAGATCACGAGTCTGATAAAATGGATTTTGACGCACAAAGGAAAAAAGGTACTTATATAAAATGATACTTATATAAAATAATTGGGAATAAAATAGTAAATATGTATTGGAAATTTCAGAGAAAAGAATATTCTTCATTGCTCTGGGAAAAGTACTTACCCCATCTTTAGGCTTTATACGATTTCTCGTAGTGATTTTCTTTAAGAAAGATACCATATTGATGGAGTCGTAAGTGGAATGAAGTCACATTTTAAAATCTTTATTTATATGTAGACCGAGTTATAATAATGGTAACAACTTGTTTTCCTTGATTGCAGTTCATTGTGTGATGGCGGACAAGTGTCAATCTTGAAATTGTATGTTATGTGAATAAGGCAAACATTTTTAATAGTAATTAAAAATAGTGCAGTGTTTTGTTGTGTGTAATTAAAATTAAGTGTTAGTTGAGTTAATTACTTCTGATTATTAATTGTTATGCTTCCATTACACTGTGAAAGCTAATTGTCATAGAAATGCTTTTTAATTGGGGAATAGCGAATTTGAGTAGTTGTATGTTGTTGTAGTGTAGTAAAAGTGTAAATGTAGTTTATTCCAATTCGGTACAATCCCAGATTGTCCCAGTTTTTTTTTTAAGTAACAGATTTACGAGACGAGCTGGTTATTTGCCTGATGGTAAGCAATACGCCAGCCCATAACAATAACAGCACCACCCAGAACTTTGTTTTGCAAAAACCTGCACGGCGCTGTACTGCACTCGTCACCCTGAGACAATTAGCTGTTGAGTCTCATAATGCCCAGTAATTTCACTGGCTACAATGCCCTTCAAACCGGAACACAGTAATGCTTGCAACAAATCACAATTCTATTTGGTTAATTGAATTTGTTTATCATTTTCATTCTGTATTTTGTTTTAAATATTATGTTAATAGCTACAAAGCGTGGCGGCATATATTTATCTGCTGGAATGTATTGTTAGTTATTCATTATTTCAGTAAAAATACTGAAAATATAAGCTTTATTAAACGTTCAGCAGTAACGTGAAGTACGGGGCCGTCTATTAATCACGTGATGTTTTTTAGTAACTTTCTAACCCCCCCTCTACCCAAAATCATGTGTACTTTGTTTGTAGGTACAAGTTATATTTTTTTATTTCAGAATATTATCTTTAAATGCAGGTATAATCTAATTTAATTCTGGATTAAGCACGGTGATAAACATTATACAAACAGACATTTAAGGTTGCAGGTTGATTCTGAACGTTGCCTGGCAACGGTGAGTCAAGGTCACGCGCCGCTTTTCGGTTCCAAAATTGCGCGTGCAACGAAAAAATAAATACACGTCATGTCTCACTACACCCCAATTGTGATTAATGGACGATCACTAAGACCTGTATGTTGATAATAATCTGTAAAATATTTCTTCTAATATGGCGTAGAGGGTGCTACGAATGTCGTAGACTGTAGAGGCGTATCTTGTATAGGAACATGTTTTGTAGCATCTTTGTACCATGTTGTACCATCTTTTCTACAATACGCAGTTATAGAGGGCACTAGATAGTAGGTGAACCGTTCCATTCTAGAAATAAATAAATTTATTTATTAATTTATTTATTCATTTATTCATTGCATTCATGTAAATTTATTTATCATACATAGGTAGGTCTTAAATTATATGTTAGGTTGGTACGTGAGCCCTGTAAGAGCGTCTGAAATTCAGTGCGAAAGTACATTTAGTCATTTTAATTTAAATTTATGTTTTATTAACGTCAGTATATTGTAAGTGTCACGGAATTAAACAGTAATTGCTAATAATTTTACTTATTTTTATAATGTAATTTGTAGGTAGATAAACATTAAATTAAAGACATTACAAAAAACCAATTAAAGAAAGTGTTACAACGGGCGGCCTTATCGCTAAAAGCGATCACATCTTTATATTTTAATACAAAAACAAAAATGTGTTCAAACTGTCATGGTCACTGACATTAGACACGAAGATATTGATCATGGTGCTTGCAACAGTGTCGAAATATCGAGAACTCAAAACATAACTATACATTACAAATTTTAAATACCCCTGGCCCAACATGCCTAAGAACAGACGCTAGAAAACCTGCTTAAAAAAAACGCTACAGTGCCACAGACAGACACACATAGTGGTAAAACTTATAACGCCCCTACTATTTGCGTCGGGGCCTAAAAACAATTCGATACAATTCTTTTATTTCTAACAATAATAACTAATTGCAAATTTATACTGTTCCTACTTCCTAATAATATTATAAATGTTATAAATATTTAATAAAGCGGCTAGGACTCACGTAGTTTGTCGAATTAGTCGAGCTAGGTTTCGAGCATGTCCGATGCTCTTCATCAGGGGCGAGTTTACGCTGCGAGATCGCGGCGACCACTGGCGGTGTCGAGGCGAGATGCGCGGGCGGCCGCCCGCTCCGCACGACGCTCGAAACCTAGGTCGACTAATTCGACAAACTACGTGAGTCCTAGCCGTTTTATTAAATATTTATAATGAATCAAACTCACGAAAACTTTCATACTAAAATTATAAATGTTGTTAAAGTTGCCTGTAAGAAATTGCACATAAGGATAAGGCCGCCCATTGTTCTACCATTATTATTTGTAACTGTAAACTTCTGTTTCCTGTATTGTATTGTAAATGCGAAAGTTTGTGACGATGGAGGATGTTACTCAATGCAAAAACTACTAAACGGATTCTGAGGAAATTTGGTCATGGAAAAGGACATAGGATACTTTCATCCCAGAAAACCGCGGGGAGCTACAAGTTAGACATATTTCAAACGATTAAAAAAGACATGTGCTATGCTATGCTATGCTATGCTAAGTATTTTAGCGGGTGTAATTCCGAGGCACCGATAGATCCAGATCTCTTATTTATTTTTCGTACCCGGACTTCGATCTGGATATAAGTACTATTATTAACTATTTACTTATATTGCTAATTAGTTTGCAATAATTTATATTACCTAAATTATTAATTTACTTAATGTCAATTAGTTTTGGCTTAAGTTCAAATTAAATGTAACTAGCTAATCTGTGAATCTAAGATAATAAATAAATATTGTTTTAAAAGTGCATTTTTGTGATAACTTACAGAATAAAATATCATTTAAATACAGTTCTATAACGACCACTTGCACCAACGTAAAATAGCTATTGGTCAACCTGCGGGTTAATATGATTTTTGTATGAAAATAGACAAAAAACCCGCCATTGACGCGCCACTTTACTTTGCCAAGATGGGACTAAGTAAATAATAGTAGGCGTATTCGCGAGTATGTATATTGTTCCTTGCGATCATCTCGTTAACTCAGCCTAGGTAGGTTTGTAAGTGTTGATGAGTATGGTAAAGTAGGACCAAGCGGTTTTCATGATCTGAAAGAAAACGAAATAATATTAAAAAAAAAAAATGTATATATGTAAAATATACCTAAGCAAAATATACATTTTGGCACAGTAAAAAGTATGTGTAGTACCTGTGTGTAGTTTGCTAAAGAAATTACAGAGAATCCGTACGTAGTTATGCAAAGTTGTTTTTGAGCTCTGAAAAACATAAAAGTTATTAATAAGTAATTAGGTTTTTTTATTTAACTAAGTGATTAGACGAGCATGCCTGATGGTAAGCGCTATGCCTGCCCATAACAATTGCAGTGCCACCTAGAACTTTACTAGAGATAGATATTTTAGATATTAGATATTTTACGAGAGACGTACCACGAGTACTAATAGATTAATCATCATCATCATCAGCCTATACCAGTCCACTGCTGGATATAGGCCTCTCCCAAAGCACGCCACTGAGCCTGATCTTCGGCTTTTCTTCTCGTCACTACCAGCAACCCTGCGCATATCGTCGCGCCATCGTTTTTGTTCTTTAAAATGTAGAAATTTATAACTTAAGGAGGTGTAAGTAACAAACCTATGAAGCATGATAAGTATAGAAATCTTGATTTTACGCGATGCTTTATACCAACCGCAGTTGTAGAGTGCGTCAGAAATACCCCCACTCTGTAAGAGACGGAAAGTAGAATAGAATAGAAATACTCTTTATTGTATACCACATACAATAAAAACATAACTTTGAGAGCTCATTCGCACGAACGCTTTCTCGACGTTTAAACGTCGACGTTTAAAATAGAACATATGACTTCGCCTGTGAGTGTTCGCACAGCGGCGCTTAAGCGCCGGTCGCTTTTTTCTACAGTCGACCTTGGTTCCATAATCCAAGCGTTTTCTAACCCTAAGCCTAACATTGGTCACGGTGACCAACGGTATTCGGATTTTACGTAACTTTTTCATTCTTTTATTTTTATACATAAGTTGTTGTGATTTTGCCATAATTTTTTTTTTATTTGGAACTATATTTTAAAGAAGTAACTAATAATTAAAAAACACAGTGAGTACCAACATTTATAATATTTAGTTCTATGTAAATGTAAATTTTTAGCTCATTTCAAATGTGCTATTGATTTTGTTTAAAAAAAGTACTTATAATCATTTGTTTGAATATTTTAAGAAAGTTCTTATGTTTATGACACAACATTACTAGCACTACTAGCACTACTACTACTACTACTACTAGTTTGACGCGCAAGCGTAGGAATATTGCCAGAAACTCGTAATATTTTATATCTACCTGCTCAATTATAATATTGTCAATTTAAGTACTATACTAATGTTAAAAAATAAAATAGTTAAATGTATGCTACATGCGAGATAATTTAGTATACTAGGCTAAGTACATTAAGCTTACTGGCATTTATATTTTAATGTAAAATTGCTTTTCTCATCAAGTGAATTTGTAAATTCTTATGAGAAATAAAAATCTTTAACCGTCACCAGTACTACTACTAGCACCACCACCACCATCATTACTACTACTACTACTACTACTAGCACTACTAGCACTGCTACTACTACTACTACCATTACTACTACTACTAATTCTAGCACTACTAGTACTACTACTACTACAAAAATTTCACCAAAATCGGTTCGGTAGTTTTTGCGTGAAAAATTAACAAACATCCATACATCCATACATACCAATTTCGCGTTTATAATATAAGTAAGGATAAATTATTAAATACTATATTTTAAAGTTACAATATCTAACTTCACAAAACCATATCAGATATATATTATACTTACAGTTAGTTTAAGTACATTACATCAGTGTACCTAACATTAATCTTAACATTCATAACCCCTTGACCGGTCTGACAGCGTTTTTGTTATTTACCAAAAAGGTTTTAGAAGAATTAAGCTTTTTCAAAGAAGTGCTTAATACATAAGAAAAGAATAGTTGCATAGTACAATTATATGTTGACAGGTATTTGTGATAGATTGATCATATGTCACAGACTATGCCTCATCACTAACTCGGCGTTAAACGCTCTCGTGCGAACAGCGTAGGAGCACAGAATACGTAATAGTACAAAAAGCGCTCAGCGCAGCGTTTTTAAAAGCACCCGTGCGAAACGGCTAAATAAAAAAATTTAAACCTCCAACACAATTAAACATATGTAAGAACCACCACTTGAAAAAATACTTTTAAATAAAAAAATCCGCATCAAAATCGGTTCACCCGTTTAAGTGCTACTGTGCCACAGATACAGACAGACACACATAGTGGTGAAACTTATAACACCCCTCCTCTTTGCGTCCGGTGTTAAAAAGTATTCCGATGCACCCGAATTCGAATCTCGCAAGCACCACTGCCTTTTTTTTAAAACGGAAAAGGAAAGCATCGTGAGGAACCGGCATGTCCAAGTATTTATCACAAAAATTCAAGGACATGTGACATCCACCAACCCGCACTGGACTAGCGTGGTGGATTATGGTCCATACTATATGGTTAAATGCTATGCCAATCTAGCGGTAATTTTATGTTAACTCTGTATAATAATATGTTAACAGCGTTGTGGACCGCATTATTAATAATAATTTTGTATTAAGTTATGTTTACTTTATAATGTAGTAAAATAAAATAAAATACTCTCTCTAGGAGGGAAGACTCGAGTCCTAGCAGTGGGATCGTAATGGGTTAATATTGCTGGAAACTGAATCCCATACCACCAAAATTTAAAATGTGTGGGGCTCGTTTACCTTATAATATATCCGGATACCGGATAAGTATGTCCTCTTCGGGTAGGTACAATATACTAAACTAGTAATGCGATTATTTTTTCTACAACCATGTCCGAGATACGTGATGTAACCGACCAGTCACTGTTCCTTACATGGCTCGACCGACGAAGTAGTTAATGCTTAAAAAAAAGACATCCCCGCAGAGTTTCTTGGTGCTATCTTCTCTGGCGGGCGTATTTCCGAAACGCAGGTAGGGTCAGTTTTCGCATTTCTTTTCTGGGCCCGGACTTCAATTTGAGTATGGGAAAGAAATGGGTAGACATGTTTACCTTTCTTTTTCAAAGTCTAAATATTTTAAGTTACAAGTTTTAAAGTAATTTAATTGATTTGTATTATTTGTATGTGACGTTTAAAAGTGCATTTTTGTGCCTATTTAATAAATATGTTTTGATTTTTGACTTTTGACTTACAGAATCGAGGAGCTTCTGCCCGTACCAGCAGATCAGGAACGTTTGGGATAATGCAGTCATCAGGAATGACTTGTACGCTGTTCCGTTCCATTTCTCCGCCACCTATGGCAGAAATATCAAAGTTATACACCCCATCAAAATGAACGAGTCGATAAGGATTGGACGGATCGGAGTGACGTATACTTGGTAAGACATCGACATAATTAATTTTATAATAAAATAAACCGACATCAATTCTGATGTATCTTCGAAGTCCAAGGTCGAATATCGATGAAATTTATATCGAACCACATTGCAGCTATACGCAGAAATAATTTCCCAAATCGGTTCTGAGTTCTGAAGTAATAAACATAAAATAAAAATACAATCGAATTGAGAACCTCCTCTTTCTTGAAGTCGGTTAAAAACAGGCGTTGTTCCCGTATCATGTCAGCCCAATAAGGACGCGGCCTTATTATTGTAAGTAATATTTAGGTGAAAATTCGCACGCCGCACCCTGAATCGTGTCGAAAAATTAAGATATGTACGCGGTACGAGATCGGTAAGACTAGACAGGCAATACAAGGCATACAAGGCATGGCAAGGCGGGCGTCGTATCTCCGTCGTAGCGACCCAATGAGGAGGTGTCTATTATGCAAGTTAATCAAATAAAAAAGTTAATCAGTTTCAGCTAAATCAGACAGAAGCATTATGTACATTACCTGATCAGCGCTTTATGTCTGGCAATGATTTCTATAAGCTCTTTCTCTTGTTACCTTAATTCCAACGGAACCTTCGAGTGGATACTTTATAATTCATAATACATTTATTAAAAATTTGTAACATAACAGCACAAAACCAAAGCGTTACAAACACAGTCATAAAATATAATTAATAAATTAATTAAGGAATACAATTATTTAATTATTTAGGAGTATGTCATTAAATTATAAAATTAACAAATTAATTAAATAATATTCTAAACAGATATTCTAATTATAATATCTTTATCTGAGAACGGAACGCAAAACCAACGTACGGCAAACCGTCATCAATTTATGGTTGATCCCTCCTGCTCGCACCAAGCGCTTTGCTTCGACTTTCATAATGTGAACGATCAAGGAGTGGAACTCTCTGCCGGCTTTTGTGTTTCTGGATAGCTATAATCTGGGTGTATTTAAGACAAGAGTGAACAAGTTTCTTCTAGGCGAGCGTGCTACATCCTCGACCGCATCGTCACTTAACAACAGGTGAGATAGCGGTCAAAAGAAAGCCTATAATCAATAAAAACATTAAAATATCGCTGAAAAATACTTACGATAATGCAAAAACCAGAGAAGCAGATTATAATCGAGCTGATGAGGAAATTCATGAATAGAGCGAAAGAAAACATTCTTTCTACATCCTCGGACAACCTGTGGAAAGCAAAAACGATGATACAGAGACAGAACATTATTACTTAAAATTTTTTTTTTCGGTCAAGCTGTTAAAAAATTTCATTCTAAAAACAAGAACATCCATTACGAAGTAACGGATAAAAAAATAATTTAAAAACCATGTTTTTATGGATTTAGAATGCATTGTCATAAAGTTGTGACCTACTCTGACAGTTTCAGCCAAATAACAAATCGGGTAGGGCTCGAAATTTGAGTCGCAAGATTCCACCCAGAACGACAGACAGCCAGACAGACAGAGAGGTGAATCTTTTTTTATGGAATTGAGTGATGAGACGAGCAAGTCGCTTGCCTGATGGTAAGCGCCACGCCTGCCCATAACATTTACAATGCCACCTGGAACTTTAAATACCATAAAAAGTACTGCGTAGCACTGCATTGTGCTCATCACCTGTACATTACCTGATCAGCGCTTTATGTCTGGCAATGATTTCTATAAGCTCTTTCTCTTGTTTCATTTCCATGTCGGCGTTGTTTAGCTCATTGCGATCATATTCTCTACTGCACACACCTGCAAAATATTTGAATTTAATAACAATTATGAAACACTAATAGTAATTCTAACTAAAAACAGTTCATGATCGTGTCAACCTCCCTGTGACTGAGTAACGAAAGAGACTACCTCTCACGACAATTCAAGGTGAATAGTGACCATCATAAAAAAAACACTAGAAATAAGGATAGAATTGCAGTACCTAGTTTTAGACTGAGTAAAACGAATAAGTCCTTCGTGGGCAATTGCGTACGTTTTAACAATAAAATTACGAAATTTATAACGGAGCTTACATAAAGTAGATTCAAATTGCGTGTGTGAAAAATATTCTTCACATATAAAATTAAACCTAATATTGTCAAAAACAAACAAACATAAACATAAACATTGATTGAAACAAAAGTGAATAATGATAGTCTTGTCATAACCTTCATGTTTATTATCTCTAAATAGTTTAAAACAAAGTCTCTATCCGCGTCCTCATTTCCGTTTCTCCGCTTACTTCTTCTAAACCACGCAACGGATTTTGATACGGTTTTCACTGTTATTTGAAGATTTTTTTAACGAAAGGTATGCTGTACAATATATTCTAATTAAGGTTTTGTATAGTAGAGAAAATCAATATCAAAATATTACTTCTCATTAGTAAATTGCATCCGTGCGAAATCGGGGCGAGTCGCTATTTATTATTATTCCTATGGCTGCCATTGCACCTTTTTAACTAATTTAAAGGCCTGGGTTTCATAAAACTAGGTACTTACCGAGTGGATAAGAGTCTACCAGCTGCTCGTCAATAGGAACGTAGAAGAGCTTCTTAATCCTGAGCTGGAGAAATTGGAACTGAATGGTGATGTGACTCATAAACGCAAAGAAAAACAGGTCGCTGCATAGGCTGCACCAGACTACAACTAGAGCTGAAAGTAAATATATGTATATTAGGTATCAGTGTAGCGCTCGTAGCGCACCTTGCCTAGCTGTTCGAAAGAGTAAACAACGTTAAGCAACGTTCGCAGCGGTCATGACTTAGATGGGTGACCGTTTGTGTGGTATTTGCATCTGAGACCGTGCCTCGGATGGCACGTTAGCCGTTGGTCCCAGTTGTTTATTTATTTTATTTTATTCTCAAAGGGTAACTGACAGCTAGGAACTGTACAGATAGCTAATTATAAGTGATCACGAATAAGTATTTTGTAAATATAAGACATACACGAATGTTTTAAAATGATCATATAGACGGAGGAACACAACAGAAAAGGTTGTCGAGTTTGTTACATTTAGTAAGTTTTTAATTGAGTTAAAGTTCGGTAGTACATAACTGTTTAGTTTAAGTAAATAATGTGTTGTCTTAGGACAACAGTCGTTAGGCCATGTCGGCGGCATTTGGGCGGTCTAAAAACTCCGACACCAGGGTTGGCCGGACACCCCCAAGGGAGAAGAAGAAGGCGATAGTGTGGCTGTAGCAGTACAATTCTACGCACCAGAGTACGAATCTCTCTTGACCCTGCGTGGACGATTGTAACACTCGTTCTAACAATGGTGAAGGCATACAGCTTGAGGAAACCGGCATATCCATGAACCACAGTAATCCAAAATATGCCGCGGGGAAGTGATATAAACGATAGTCGGTAACGCACTGTCATTTGTTACTATACACGGTGCTTGCGCATGCGCAACTGCGCTATGCGCCATACATATGTAACAATTAGTGGGTGCATTGAGCGGCAAAACTGTGACTAAACCGTACTTAGACCGTTAGCATTTTTTGCCTTAGTGATGATATTAAATTCGTACCTTCATCAACAGCCTGCACGAGTTCACTGCTGGACATAGGCCTCTCCCAATGCACGCCACTGAGCGCGATCTTCGGCTCTTCTCATGTTGTTGCTGCCAGCTACCTTGAGCAGGTCGTCGCTCCATCTGGCCGGAGGGCGTCCTACACTACGTTTGCCTAAACGTAGTCTCCACTCTAGAACTCGTTACGTACCTTGCCAAGTTTGAATCACCGCCAAGATATCAGCGTACACAGGCTGCAGCGGGTTAAAAGGCATCCAGTAGTAGAACGGCACAACGAATTGACCATCATAGCCCAAAGCGCGCTTTGCAGACTCTACTAATGGAGGCCCGACAAAGCTGAATAGAAGAGCGTTGTTGCACAAAAAGTATCCTGAAAGACAGGAATGATTCTTAGAGAAATATAGACATTCAGAACGATGGTAAATCAAAAATAAAAGGTGTTTATGTTATAATTTCGAAAATCAAAATTTCTCTACATAATTATATGTAAGAAGAGCGAGTGTGGCTTAGTGGCAGCACATTCGATCCGACGCACCCGAATTCGAATCCCGCTGGACCCGCACCACTGATTTTCTTCTATTATGTGCGGATTTAACACTTGCTCTAAAAACGGTGAAGGAAAACATCGTGAGGAAACCGGCATGTCCAAGAATTGATCATTGACAGCCTCTGTGGTGTTGTGGTTGAGCAGGTTGGCACAAATGTCATACGCCACTGAGGTTGCGGGTTCGATTCCCGTGACGGGACAAATGTTTGTGCACAGAAAAAAAAGCGCAAGCATTTGTTTCGTGTCTGGGTATTGTGGGACCATGGTTCTCGTAGTTCCTGGTTCCCTTGATACATGTAATCCTAGTTAGGGGCCAGGCTCTATTGTATGAAAAAAGAATCACAAAATATTCAAGGACATCCGCCAACCCGCACTGGGACAGCGTGGTGGATTATGGCCCATACTTTCTCTATGATAGAAGGTCCGTGTCCCAGCTGTGGGAACGTGATGTGCTGATGATGAATTATAAGTACCCAGCAGTAAAAATGTTCATAATGTGAGGCATACCTTTCATGACAAAAACCAACTGTTTCAGCGGTTTATCTATAATAGCATTCTGTTCCTCAGTTACTCTGCCTTTGGGCCACATGTCTCCGAGTTCGTTCACTAGATTCTCATAAACTGGGCGGTGGTAGAATATGGTGAAGGATTTCGTCAGACCTGTTGAAAAACAGAGGTAGTTAGTTCATCAATTATTATATTGTTCTTAAGTCTTATGCAGTGTAAGAAGTAAGCCTTTTTGAATAGACAGTACCAAGCCATATTTGCGGCTCATTGCACCAAATTTAAGAAGCCGTTCTCTTTATCTGCTCTGAAAATCTTGCATAAACAGAAAAACATTGCTTATTTCATTGATGAAGTCAAGAAGTCAAGAAGGCAAGCAAGGTTCGGAATGAATATGGCAAAATATGAAACAAATTGTTTCTATATTAAAAATCTCATAACACCACGAAGATAAAAAAAAAATATAAAATAAGTACCACACTTGGACACACTACAACGCTCACATTACACACCCTCTCACTTCTACACACACACACACACACCCTTACACACACTCACACTCTCACACTCTAAACATGACAAGCATCGAGTATGTATATATTAATTGTTAGTTATTTATTATTGTACCTAGTTTTAAGGCATTATACTTGATGTACCCCCGACGGAAGAGTCCTGGCTCCTATAATACGGCTTTCGAGCCTAGTGTAGGACCAGGTGCTCCATATTCCTTAAATATGTACCTTTGCCTCTTTAACCTAATAAACATTTTTTTCATTTTAATTTTTTTATCATTATTATTGGTTCAATGCCTCTACAATAGATTTACAACTATCAGTGACTTCTACGTCTGCTCAGTACGTACCTATGATAGCCATCCCAAAGCACGGCATCATGCGGAATATCTTCATAGCATCCTCGAAGGAACCTCCGCTCGCTGTCTCCATCATTTGTATGAACTCCAGGATTATCGCCCAGCTCATGTTGCCGAACTCGAACCAGTAGAACCAGTCCCAGCATTTGCTGGTAAATATATTTTTTTTAATGGTACCGAGTGATGAAATAAGCAAGTCGTTCGCCTGATGGTAAGCGCCACGCCTGCCGATAACAATTTCAGTGCCACCCAGAACTTTTAATACCATATAAAGCTTTTCATAGCACTGGATTGCGCTCATCACGTTGAGACATCGGATATTAAGTCTCATATGGGCAATTGAGTAATATTATGTAATAAAAATAGACATTAAGTAATAAAAAATGGGAATAGCATAGTCTGTTGCGTTAGTCAATCTTAGGCAAAGCTAAACTAAATCTCTCTGGCTCTACCCTCGCTTTCAAGCAAGTAAGGCATCTTTGGCAAGGATCAAAGAAATCACTTAATTTTCTCTTTTGTTTTTTCTTGTCTTAAAGAAAATAATGTGCTCGAAGTTAACTTTGAGGTTAACCTCAGCAAAGAAGAGAGCAGAAAGGATATGGGAGGGCGCACAGTATTTTATTTTGCCTCTGGGTTGGACATTTCCATCTGACCCTGTGGGTCGATGAGGAGCAGTATTCTGAACAACATTAGTTAGGAGGAAGAGTATCCATTGTAAATAGTTTAGCAGAAAAATAAATTCAAAGTTTGTGTTTTCAGGGACTCCCAAAGACGAAAAAATCATATATCTGTTTGAACACAATGATATTTACGTTATTTTTATTTTTGGCTTTATTGCTTTATAAGATATACACACTTTAGGCTTTTTGGAGTTTCGCTGCAGCACATAATTTAAGAGAAAAAAAAACATACATTTCAGTTTTAATTTTTTTTCTAGTAAACTCTTTCGATCCCGCAACAAAATTTTATTTTAAAGTATGCGTTGACATGCCCTCTGTGCACTATATAGTAGATTGTATCATAAGGGAGCAAAATAATATTTTTACGGCCAGGGCGCTTTTTTGAATCCAGAGCGAAGTGAGGGATTCTAGAGTAGAATCCCGAGCGTAGCGAGGGATTCTTTAGTAGAATCCTGAACGTAGCGAGGGATTCAAAGTACGTCGCCCGAGCCAATAATATATTTTGCGCCCGAGTGATACACTCTACTTTTCATCACCCACTATGAGAAAATAAAAGCGCCTCATATTTTTTTTTTTCATTCATCCGGCGGCGTCACTATGGGCCGTCGTACCAGCCAGTCTTTATTCAAACAATATTTGCGTTCGATTTCTTTGGTGCTGAACACTAAGATGTTTCAAATTCAAAAAGTGCGCGGCAAAGATAATTGCGGCGCACTTATAAAGAGGATTAAAAACTCATTACTGCCCGCTAAAAGTTTCTTATAGAAAACACCACCTTTGGGTGCACGTAAAGGCGAACCAAGTCGTCCTTTTCGAATAGATGGGATGAAAAATATATTAATCCCCAAGATAGTGGACCTTAGGAATTATTTCGATTCTAAAATGTCGAAATTGTACCTGTAGGTTTTATCAAGGCGAAGTTCATACATGTTCAACTTACATTGCTTTTATTATATTACACGTGGTCCGACCCAGAGGCAAAATAAAATACTGTGGGGCGCTATCATCAGTTCTGCTGGGATTTTTGTCACCTAGTTATGACTTGGCAAGGGTTAGTCTATTAAACAATTATTCAAATTTTACCTTTAGCATTTATACATGCGAGGGGACAATTTGTAATTAAAAAAGGGTAAAAGTGAACCTACCTGGCCAGTGGCGACAATTTGTAAGTGGTTCGAATCTTGACCGTTTTCATAATCATCCTCTGTATGACGTACGTCTTGTCGTAATCACTCTGTGTGTATTCGTACACCTAAAAATATGAAAAAAATTATTATATATTATATACTATTTCACATGAAATTATTTTTTTTTTCTTTATGTAACTTAATGACGAGACGAGCTGGTCGTTTGCCTGATGGTAAGCAATACGCCAGCCCATAACAATAACAGCACCACCCATAACTTTGTTTTGCAAAATCCTGCGCGGCGCTGTACTGCGCTCGTCACTCTAAGACAATTAGCTGTTGAGTCTCCTAATGCCCAGTAATTTTGCTGGCTACAATGCCCTTCAAGCCGGAACACAGTAATGCTTGCGCACTACCGCTTGGTGGCTGAATAACTGGCAAAGCGGTGGTACCCACCCAGACGGCCTCTCGCATACGAGAAACCTACCACCAGTATTATTATGTTTTATTTTTTTATTTATCATTTAAAAATAACATAGCAATAGCAAGTTGCATGGCATTCGTAAACCACTGAGGTTTATGTTTTTTTTTATTTGACTCTATAACTTGATTGGAAGATATCGCTTTTAGCGATAAGTCCGTCCATTGTACTTTAGTTTGTAAGATTTTCAGGTACCTACTGTTTCCTTTTGTTTGGTGTACAATAAAGAAATTTTATAGATAACATCGATTGTCGCCGACACAAGAGACCACGAAAACGACACCCAACATATAAATTATATCTATATAATAAAAGAACAGAGTATTTTTCTACAATCATCGCACAGCCGAAACCGCTTAACATAGAAACCTGAAATTTGGACCACGTATTCTACAAGTAGTGAAGGCGTCATTTAAGAACGGATTTTTCGAAATTTGACCTTTAAGTGGGTCAAATGGGGTCATAAAGGATGTATGGGGAAAAAAAATTCTTTTGTCGCACGGTCACGAAACTTTGGCAGTATACTATGCAAAAGAAATAAAAGGACAAGTGTATCACAGTTTTTTGAAAATCAATCCTTAAGGGGGGTTTAGTGTGGTTTTTTAGATTGGAATGCGGAAACTATAATGTATGCTACAGTGATTATTTCTTGACCAGTAGTTATTAAATTTTGTGTGAGCATTAATCATGTAAATAATAGGAACTTGTTTTCGGCATTTTGCGAAATTCATCCCCTAAGGTCATTTATTGGGGTCGCAAAGTTTTCATGGTGTAGGTTTTTTTAGTAAAGTTATGAAACTTAGTAAATTGACTAAACATAAGCATATAAAAATATAATTTCAGTAACTTTTCAAAAATCAACCCCTAAGGTAATTAAATAGGGCCGTAAAGTTTGTATGGAGTAGGATTTTTTTATTAATGCGACACTGTAGCTACAGTAAAGAAACAGGGTAAATAAATTATTTTTGATCAAGTTTATAAATAAGTTTTCAGCATTTTTCAAAAATCAACCCCTTACTAGGTTAAACGAGGTGGTAAAGTTTACATAAAAATTTTTTGTTTATAGCGATGAAACTTGGTACATACCTGATAAAACATCATTAGAATGTGATTTACCATTTTTGAAAATCATCCCTTAAAAGGGTTAAACAGGGTGGAAAGTGAAGATTATTATTTTTAAGCTATAACGATGAAATTTAGTGTACGTGGTAAGCTAATGAAATTATAGATGTGTACTTCACCATTTTTTGAAAACCATCCCCTAAAAAGCCTAAGCGGGGTGGTAAAGTTTGTATAGAAAATCTTTGTTTATGAAGTTTCGTGGCTATGATAAAACTTGGTAAAAGAACAAAATTAAACCGTGGTTTATAATTTTTTTAAATCATCCCTTTACAGGGTTAAACAGGGTGGAAAGTGAAGATTATTATTTTTAAGCTACAGCGATGAAATGTGGTATATGTGCTTAGCCAATTAAATTATGGATATATATTTCACATTTTTTTTAATCATCCTCCAACAAGCGGGGTGGTAAAGTTTGTATAGAAAATCTTTTTTATTTATGAAGTTTGTGGTTATGATGAAACTTGGTACACAAACTAAGAAAAAGGAGATAGTTATAACATGATTCACATTTTTTTTAAATCTACCCATAACCAGGTTTAATAAGGGTGAAATGAAGTTACATTTTTTGAAGCTACGACGATGGAATTCGGTTCATATATTCAGACAGATAAACTTTAAGCACCTGTGTCACCATTTTGCTGAAATCATCCCTAAACCGGTTCAAACGGGGTGGTTAAGTGTATATAGAGAATCTTTGTTCATGAAGTTATGGCAATTAAATTTGGTACACAGAGTAAGACACACAAAAGAAATAAACTTAAACGTAATTCGCCATTTTTTGAAATTTACCCTCTAACAAGGTTAAACAGGGTGGAAAGTATCAAAAATTTTTTAATGCTACAATGTTGAAATTTATTATAAGTACTCAGCCAATAAAAGTATAAACACTTATTTCACCATGTCTTGAAATCATCCCCTAACAGAGTGGTAAAGTTTGTGTGGAGAATTTTTGTTTATGAAGTTGTAGCAATGAAATTTCGTATACAGACCAAACAAAAGTAATAAATTAAAACGAAACTCGCTATATTAATTAACCTCTAAAAACGTTAAACAAGGTAGATAATAATTTTATTTCTAAACTTATGACTATGAAATTCGGTACATATATACTAATCGAAGATACTATACGCACATTTTTACTACTTTTTAAACATCTTAAAAGGTCTAAACGGGATGGCAAATATTTGTGTGGAAAACCATTGTTTGTAAGGTGAAAGCGAAACTTTGTATTATAGACTAGGCAAAATAAATGATTTCTAACGTTATGCAATTTTTTGCAATTTCCTTATTTGTACAGGATTTAAAAAGACTTTTAAAATGCTATAGGTACATTCAGAAAAATAAGGAATACTAAACTTTTGTCATTGACCGTACGTGTCGCTGGGAAATGAGGATATCTGGGATTTTGCGATATTCCTAGGGATACGACAAAATCATGGTATAATCATGTATGGTAAGGACCACTTCTCCGCAGTCCGACTAGCTTTACCCCTAGAGTGTATATAAAAAGCGCGGAGCCAGGAGCTCGCGAGGAGTTCCTGAGCAGAACGAGTGCGCAAGGCCAGAACGAAGCGAGAGGGAGAGGTGGCGAGCGTAGCGAGCCGGCGACCTCCCGAGTGGAGTGATGGTCGAGTGCGCGAGTGGAGCGAAGGGATGACGAAGCGAGAGTTCTGGCGAGAGCCTATTTATTAAAACTGTACGTCGTATCCCTAGAGATTTCGTGAAATCCCTGGTATCTTCATTTCCCTGCGACATACAATATTTTTTCTGGAGCTACGACGATTGACTTTTGGCCAAAATACTTACATATACTTAGCCAAAAAAACTATTGACACGTGTATTATTACGATTGTTTTGAATACCATCCCCTGATAGATTTAAACGGATGGTAAAATTTGTAAAGAAAATATATGTTTATAATGTAAGTATTCTGTTTATTTACATTAAACGAGATAAGAGCTGAAAGAGATCGGAATAGAAACGCGATGAATTCGGGATAGGATTGGGATAGAAGCAGGACAAAATCGGCATAGAAGCGAGAGCAGCCGGAAATAGCCAGGAGCAAAATGAATTATTATATTAAGCGTACAAAGTCGCGGGCAACAGCTATGTATATGTAAATAGGAGATTTAGGTTTCAAAGATTTCTGTAACTCAGGCTTCATGTATGTACATGGCGCCGGACCGGCGCTGCCGCCGCACCGCAAATGATTACAAAACCGGACCGGGACCACGCGCGCCGCACCGTCCGTCCGTTTGTACGTATTACTGGTATTACGAATCGTAAAGGGTCCGTGGTGGTTCCCCCCGACGACGTTTCATTTCCACCCGGTTTCTATAGTCTGTAATATGTTTCAAACTACTACGCTAGCATTTTGTACGTTTGATACTTGGTCAAAGAAACTATAAACACATGACTCACAAATGAAGTTAGGGCCAAAAAATTTGGTAATTATATCGGGACCGGAGTGGGATGACAAAGAGACAAAAAGGGGATGATAACGGTATAGGAGGGGAACTGTAACACGGCCTACCGTGTTACAGTTCCCCTCCTATACCGTACCGAGGTTCGCTAGGGAGGACGATAAAGGGTTAGGATCGAAATTTGATTGGTAGCAGAGCAGGACGATAATGATATAGGAGCGGGACGGAATCAGGAGCAGAGCATTACGGTAACGCTATAGGAGCGGGAAGATAACAGGATGGGAGTGGGAAGGTAACAGAACAGAAGCGGTAAGGTACGGTAACGAGATAGGAGCGGGACGGGAACTGGAACGTGAATATGATGGGACGAAAAATGTTCGGATGCAGGATGAATACTCCACTACGCGGACGAAGTCGCGGGCATCAGCTAGTATATATATATATATATATATATATATATATATAAAATATTATATGTATATGTATATATATATATATATAATATTATTAATATATATATATATATATGTATATATATTATGTTATATATATTATAAATTATATATTTTCGACTCACAAATAAAAGACATAGTTAAAATAATTAGATTAAATAATAGGTTACTAATAGGTAATTTTTAAAAAATGGCTTACCCTATCTTTAGGCTTTCTACGACTTTTCGTAGTGAAAAACACCATACTGGTACAGTCTCCAGTTGAAGTTCACTTTTTAAATCTTTAATTTATGTAGACCAAGTTAAAAAAGGCTTATGTTTAACTGGCCATCAGATATAGTAAAATGTTGCAAAGAAATTCTTTGTTAAAGATAAAAGTTAAAACAGACAAATTCTTTCAATCTTGAATCGTCCCGCAACGCTGAACTTCAAAGAAAATTTAAATAAAGACAAACAAAATAATAATTAACCGTTTAGTTTTTATATATTCGTCTCAGCCTTTTATAATTTTAATGCTGATAATTAGTATTAAAGAAGCTGAATGTAAAAATTGTCAAAAAGGTAGATTTCTGATTATTGCTTTCCTCCACCGGGGTGAGGGTTGTGGAGCACAAATTGGCACCCGATGGTGCAGATATCAGAATAGCTGGTCTATTCTCTTGAAACTATCTTCACTTGTTTTTCATATCAATCATACTTCCTCTTTAATGTTTTCTTAACAAAACTTGCTAAACATGAAATACGATAAACGAATGTATGTCCGATAACGATTACCTTACATTTCATTTTGGTGTTCAATATAATAAAATATAGAGAAAAATATAGACCAGATATATTATGTAAGACGATCTCTCTCTCTCTCTCCCCGAAAAAAATTTTCACCATAAAAATGCTTGAAGAAAATCATGAAAACCATATCTTATTTTTATTTCATTTAATCTTTATTTCAGGCAACATTAAAATAAATTACAGATGTTATTTTCTTATTCTGCGGCCTATATAAATATATACCTACCTTACAACATAACATACATATAATTTATATTAAAACATTTATGTGTACTATATCTTAGGCCAACATGAAGTGCGCTATCTATGTTATCTTTTAAAATCTACCCATTGTGTAAAAATTATGTATTATTGCCTATAAAAATAATTACTACAACACTTAAATGAATATTTAACAGTATTCTGCCTTCAACCCTTTCATATCGTGAATATTGTATGTCTTAATCATTGTAAAAATGACATCCGAAGGGGAAAAGCTATAACCTTTCCTAAGGGAGTATTATATTCTGAATAAGTTAACACTTCAGTATGGCCGGTATTTTTATTGAAACGTATGTAATTAAAACTAATGTTTTTGTGTCAATATTATTAGTTCTTGTGGTTCTGTAACGCATCTTATGGTTCCGTCACTTTACATTACTTTACTTCACTATGAACAGGCACTCCGCACTGTAGTTACGAAGCTACAAGTACATAGCCGGACACCGACGGCGGGTCGCGCGTCGTTACACGTGCCGCGTCAGAAGAGATAAGAGCTATGCGATAGAAAGAGAGGTGCCCTGTACGTTAATATGACTGGTAGGTATGCAGCGCTACGCGAGCTGAATTGAATTTTATTGCGACATAGCAAGAGTCGCTATTTGTTTAAATTTCTTTGCGGAGTGATGCTTTTGTTCCTTAGTATTCTGTGCTTTAACAGAAGTATTTGGTTATTTATTAAGAAACACAAAACAGGATACAGTTGAAAAATGTAGGTACATTATATTAGCTTTTTTGTTTAAGTAACTGAGTGACGAGACGAGCTGGACGTTTACCTGATGAAAAAAAAAACATGAAGATGATTAAACATGAAACAAATGAATATAAAATGAAATAATAATAATAAATTTAATGAAATTGAATGTGATTTAAACATGAAGTTATGAACTAGAAAAGAAAGAAAGAAAAACCATTTTTTCGGCACACGTAAATCAAATAATACAAAAAATAAAAACTTAATAATAAACATATGAGCCGAATGGGCTCAGCTCAGCATAAAATGCCAAGAGTTTTACTTTTTTTAAGATTTATTTTTTTTATATTTTTTTTTAACTAGGCAGTACCTCTAACCATATTTACACAGCATGATTAAACAAAAGCAGTAATACAATACAATTATAAGTAATAAACAGAGTCCATCAGAACACACAAGCGTAGCCATTCGATTCTGATATTGAAGAAAATGAAGTAGTAATTGTGACGTTCTCGAGTATCTTGACAAGAGTGCTAGATAGTCGACCTCATTGTTACTATACCATCGGGTGACATAGCGGTCAAACGCAAGCCATTTCACAATAAAAAATGCGTGCTAGATCATCGACCGCATCGTCGCTTACAATCAGGTGATATAGTGGTCAAAGCAGTAAAAAAAGAAATTTCATTAGCATGCTACATATTGTTCGTTAGCATGATATGTTCTATTACGATGCTAATTGCTAATATGAAATTTCACAGTTGTGAATTCACAATTTCATGCGAAATTTCATTATTACAGAACTACATGTTAAGTTCCGCATAAAATTAAAAAAATAAAATAAAATTATAAAAGTTCGCAGCAGGCCATCGCCGCAGAATTCGCATTCTAAGCAATGCGAAGTGGTGAGCTACGCGATGAATTTTAGTATTCATCGAATTTTGCAACAACAATTAATTTCATTAATGCTATACATTTAGCAGCTTATTTATGCTGCGAATCTCTAATTAATCTAACTTCAGAAGAGATTAATATACTAATAGCTACGTGCCGGCATTCTCATCCGGAGCCGGCATCTGCTTGAAATGTACACTCCGTTTTTCATTCTTCCATTGAACATAAGTTTGTACTCTACGCTTTATAAATATTCAGCAGTAGCGTGAAATAAGACCACGCCGTTTTGATAATCTGAAAAAAATTACAATTTAAGTAGCGTAGAGGGTGCTACGAATTTTGTAGATTAGTCTTTTTTACTGAATAAGCAAATTAACGTGCCGTAGAGGTTGCTACGAATTTCGTAGAGCTACGTTGTTATTGATAAAACTAAGATATTGCTTCAAGCGATAAGATAGCCAAGTGTATAACCCTAGATAAGTTTTATTTCTTTACTAGCTACTCTCCGCGGTTTCCTTTTCCAGGACCTAAAGTACCTACATGCCAAAACTTATCAAATTCCGTTCAGTAGTAATTAAAGACGCTGTGCTGGTCTTAAATGCCAAAACTGCATCAGAATCAGTCCTATATTTTTGAGGCTACAATACATTACAATCTGGACCCTAATTTACTATGACAACTTGGCGATTCCTTGCTTCAAGGAAACGTCGAATCCTTCATTAATAAACGACATCTGCGAAATTTGTATTCTCTATGACGCGTTATATATATGAATATATGAATGCGTCATAGAGATGTCGTTTATTAATGAAGGAATCGACGTGATTTCGAAGCAAGGAATCGACGTGATTTCACCAAGTTGTCATAGTAAATTGGAGCCCAGATGTAAGAAAAATACTTGCCGTGGTGTAACTTGCCAATGAGATCACAGAGAAGCCGTAGGTAGTGACGTGGACTTGTTTTTGAGATCTGAAAGCAAGTTTTTTGTTATAATGTTTTTTAGCGCTCATATATAGCTCTGTTTTTGACCACTATCTCGCGTAATGTTAAGCGATGAAGTGGCAGATAGTGCACATAGATAAATAAATAATAACTAAACAAATACGCCCAACGATCACATACTGGCCCCTAACTAGGATTCCCTGTAGGTAGGGAACCAGGGACTACGAGGATCATGCTCCCACAACACCCAGACACAAAACAAATGCTTGCGCTTTTTGTTCTGTGTACATACATTTGTCCCGTCGCAGTCGCGGGAATCGAACCCACAACCTCAGCGGTTTATTAGATTTGAGCGAACCTGCCAAACCACAGAGGCTGTCACTAATATAGCTTGTAGCTGTAACACAGGGTATCCTAGTAAAGCTACTCACGACACTTCTAAGTATACTTAAACATATATTTCACACTATTTGTTTGTTTATGTGTTAAGAACGTGCAAATAAACTATTTCATTTCGTTTCAAGATAAGAAATTAACTTAGAAGAAAAAATGTAATTGTATTATTTTTGATAAATGATTAAATAATTGAAAAAAAAATAGAGCTACCGCTAAGATCTATCTCCCTGCTTCACCGAACATCACCCCGAAAACGACTATGTCGTTTGACATCATATGGTTTCGTTCGGTGGGCAGTATTAAAACCACGCTAGAGTCTTCTCTAAAGTGCGCAGGTGATACAAAAATCAGTTTTAGACACTGGCTCTTAAGGTTTCCATGGAAAATTGCTGTGTGATGCGAGAATTTCACTGGAAGTCAAAATGTTAAAATTATGATGTACGATGAGATGATTAAAGTCTAATTTACCTAAAATATATTACTTTACCTGTGTAACATGATCAGAATGGCGCTCCTAATTTTGATAGAGGCCTTGTACCATCCGCTGTTATAGAGGGCGCTGGATAGTCCTTCGCTCTGGAAATAAATTAGTTCCTAGGTATATATATATATATATAAACACTTCTTCAAATATTTAATATAATTCACAAAAATCAGAAACACTGATAGTTTTTTGTGGTCAGCTGAAAGACAAAATATTTTTGACCATCTTGCTACAGTGCTGGTAGCCACATAGATGACTCAAGCCCTTATTAAAAAATGCTGTTTAAAACCTTATTTAATTTTTAATATTCTGTCTCTTTCTAACATATTCGCTTCAACGTAAGTTGAACAGTAACAAAACATCATTAACTTGATTTACCATTTAATGATAAGGGCTTCTGTGTTTTATAAAACGTATTCGTAATCGCAATAACTAATATGGTACTATAACGTACCATATATGGTGTAGGTGGGTACTTACAGATTCAAGCAGCCTCTGCCCGTACCAGCAAAGCAGCCAAGTTTGAGACAGTGCAGTCGTCAGGAAGGATTTGTAAACCATTTCATTCCACTTTTCTACAATCTGCGAAGTATGGGTACTATGTAGATAATAATAAGTAAAATCTAAAGCCGTAGCTTTGTAAGAGAAACAAAGAGAGAGATAGAGAAAAAGAGAGCGAGAGAGATGAAATATAAATACTTACAACACAGCAGAAACCACAGAAGCAAATGATAATGGAACTGTTAAAGAAATTTACTAGCAACGCGAAACTAAAGAGTTTTTCCACATCTTCGGATAATCTGAAACAAACGATATTATAATTGACTTACAAATGTTATTGAACTTTTATTTTGTTTATTAAATATTTGCATGTCACTAATAATTGACTATGTGTTTCGGATCCAATCATATTTAAAATAAGATCTTTAATGTATGTACCAACATGTATTGCAAATAAATGATTTCATTTCGTTTCGTTTCTTTTCATTCGTTTCGTTTCGTTTTATTTCATTTCGTTTCGTTTTATTTCATTTCGTTTTTTTCGTTTCATTTCGTTTCATTTTGTTTCATTTAGTTTCATTTCGTTTCATTTCGTTTCATTTCGTTTCATTTCGTTTCATTTCGTTTCATTTCGTTTCATTTCGTTTCATTTCGTTTCATTTAGTTTCATTTCGTTTCATTTCGTTTCTTTTCATTTCGTTTCATTTCATTTCGTTTCATTTCATTTCGTTTCATTTTATAAGTGAGGAACGGAGAGCGCACAAGTGTAGTTTTGAATAGAGTCTGTGGAAAAACGAAAGGAGCAGCAAAACATAAGCTAGCTCGTAGCGTAGCTTACCTAGTCTTTCGTAACAGGGCGCCTACTCTGAGTTTCTTTTGTTCGTTCGTTCGTGCAGACCAAAAGAGACATTCTTATGTCTGTTGCATAGCGCTATCCCTTTCATCTGACGGAACGAAGATCGTAATTACGAATCAGAGTAAGGCCCCAGATCTACTATGTTAAGCAACGTTCGCAGCGGACACCACTCGGGTGGAGTTTGTGTTACATATGAGCTTCGGAGCCGTTGGTTTTGGTTTGGATAACAGTCGTTAGGCCACGTTGGAGGCCTTCGGATGGTCCAATAATTAATTTTTAGAAAAAAAACAAGAACCGACTTCAAGACTAAACTTATAATTTTTGTTTTTGTTACTTTTTCAAAAAGTGCTAAATAAATTTCGATAAAATTTATATGGGACCACTGAAGTATGACCTACCAAATAAATAATTAAATTTTAGAAAAAAAACAAAAACCGACTTCAATGAATCTTCGAAGTCCAAAGTCAAATATCGATGAAATTTATATGGGACCACTTCGTAGCTATACTTAACCCATCGGAAAAATAATTTCCCAAATTCGTTCATAAATGACGGAGTTCAGAGGTAAAAAACATATAAAACCCTTCTCCTTAAAAAAGCATCATCAAAATCGATTCATAATTGGCTGAGTAATCGCGTAACAAATATACAAAAAAAACATACCGTCGAATTGAGAGCCTCCTCCTTATTTGAAGTCGGTAAAACACTCTGACACCCGGGTTGACCACACACCCTTACGAGAGAAGAAGCAACTAGCGGAAAAGGTTATACTTTTTATAACCCACCTGATCAAAGCTCGATGTCTCAGTACAATATCGATTACTTCTTTTTGATGTCTACGTTCCCATTCTTCATCACTGAAAGCGTCAATGTTTGCTCTTTCATTTTGAACAAATTGACGACTGTATATGGCTGAAAACCGAAACGAAAAAGCAACATTAGAGAAATGCTCATCAGCTTCTGTTATGCCTTTCGCCTAAACTAAGCTTGCACCTTAAACATGCATTTGCGGTCATGAATTTGTTTCATAATCCGTACAAACTTAAATCTGTATGATAGTTTAGTGCCAAAAAAAACCTTCCAAGTGCGAGTTGAACAAACAAAACAAAAGGGTTCCGTACCATTATCTATAAAAACGGCAAAAAAATCACGTTTGTTGTATGGGAGTCCCCTAAATATTTATTTTATTTTGTTTTTTAGTATTTGTTGTTATAGCGGCAACAGAAATACATCATCTGTGAAAATTTCAACTGTCTAACTATCACGATGCATGAGATACACTCTCGTGACAGACGGACAGACTGGTGGACAGCGCAGTCTTAGTAATAGGGTCCCGCTTTACCCTTTGGGTACGGAACCCTAAAAATACCGTACGAGGAACGCTAGCAATCTCGAATCAAATGCATAGTTTTACACCCTCATGATACAATCTTCTAGGTGTAAAATGATCCCATTAAGACGAGATTGCTCGGTTGCTAATGGTTTCAGTTAAAGTTAATAATAAATACGCTCAAATATCACATACATAGATCCTGGCCCCTAACTAGGATTTCCATTATCTAGGGAACCAGGAACTATGAGGACCATGGTGCCACGACACCAAGACACGAAACAAATGCTTGCGCTTTTTTTTCTATGCACAAACATTTGTCACGTCGCTGGAATCGAACCCGCAACCTCAGTGGTGTATGAGATTTGAGCCAATCTGCCAAACCACACCATCTGGCTGTAAAATTAATTAAAATTTAAATTAAAATTTAATTATTTCGAGTAACAAGAAAACTTATATGATGGACAAAATATATAAACTAACCTAACACATAATTAGTAGACCCTGCTGCACAGACCTGTCACGAGTTGCTACCCGGAGCTGCTAGTAACATGCCTGTTGCAGCAGTGTCTAATTTATGGGCAGTCTACCCTGTCTGCAATCATTGCTAGGACGGTGTTGGAGCTGGCCCGCTCTCTGCGCACCAAGGACGCAATAATCTACTTTTATATTTTAGGCTCTCACCCAGAGGATACCCATCCACCAGCTGTTGGTCCACCGGCACGTATATCAACCTCTTGATCCTCACGGCAAGCAGGTCGAACTGCGTCGTGATGTGGCTCAGGAAGATGCAGAATAACAGGTCTCCACACAACATGAACCATATGGTTATTAGACCTGCAGGGCGATCATGAATCTTTTATTTCAATCAATTTTAATAAGAAACCAGTTTCGATGATGGTTTTGCGATCACGTAACCCGTTTATTGCAATCAAACGTCAACGAAAGCTCAACTGAAATAAAAATACGTTTTGACAAACAAAGTTTATATCGATATATAAACTAATAGACAAAAGACCCGTATTATATAGTAAAATTGAATAGATTGGGCGTATACATAACGATTCATAGCACAATCTCGCTTTGTCAATTTCTCGGGTAACCCCGTTTCACATTGGAAGTTATCGATAGGAGCACATTGAAATCGAGACATACAAAGTTACGTGATCGCATTATATCGATTAAAATAAATTTCTATTGCACGTAAGTCCGCAACATGCGATGTTCGCAACAGACATACATGATCGCCCTGCTGAGCAGTGACGCAACATCTGCAGGGGAACCTTCTAACTCAAACACCGATCGCGATCGCTTCCAGAGACATCACGTGATTAGTATTTGTCTGTTGAATCGTCTAATTTTTCGTTTTTTTTTATCAAACTGAATGATGAGACGATCAAGTCGTTCGCCTGATGGTAAACGCCACGCCTGATCATACCAATTGCAGTGCCAACCAGAACTTTTAATACCACAACAATTACTGCGTAGCACTGCATTGCACTCATCGCCCCGAGACATCAGCTATTAAGTCTCATATGCTACAATGCCCTTCAAACCAGAACACAGTAATGCTTGGGTACTACTGCTTGAAAAAATTAACAAATAGGATCCTTTTTTCCCGGCAAATCGCGGGTGCAACCGCGGGGCGCGGCTAGTAAGCGATAAATAATAACCGCTTACCGTTGGTGCCACAGACTATACAGTCATTTGACAACCGATACCGAGTCTCTCACTCACGGAACATAAGCGGTTTCTACCCAAAATTTGCTGTACGCCAAAATAGTGCAGCACTACTACTTTGAGAGCAGTTAATCTCCTTTACTGACCAAACTATTCAAAAACCCCCAACCAGAGTCGTTTTTATTTTACATATCTCTCAATGCGGTACTCTGCGCTTATCTATCTAAACCAGTCACAGTTTGCTTAGAGCCGAAACGTAGCTCATCTCAACGTCACGTCCAGTTAATTCCCTTAATCCAGCCCAGTCTAGCCAACTGCGAAACGGCACTGACAGAAAGTACATAACTTAGTTCAGTCAGCCCATCACAAAGGCTAACAGCTCAGGGACGTACTAAGGTTTTGTTTTGGGGACTAGAAAAAAAAACCGCTGTTTCAGAACATTCTTGTAATGGATGAAAAAGTCGTTGATAACAGCTAAATTGATTAATTGAGGCCAAAGTCATAATTATAATATATTTTACGGTTATTTTAAGTAATAACGTCTGCTAAAACAACTAATACATTGCAAAACATTTATTCCAAGTTTGCCAAAAGTTCAACTCTTAATGGTTTAGAGAAACAAGTTTAAATTCTGTGACCTTTTTCTTTGTTTTTAGAGCCGGCAAATGCTCTTCTTCTTCTCACTCTACACCACAAGATAACAATCAGCTTTAGACCTAATAGCCTAATTATGCCGAGACTTTGTCTACGACTGTCCTCGGGAGATGGGGAGTTAAACCCCAATCCCCCCTGTTCCTAAGTACATCCAGTAACAGTTTCATTAAAGTTTAGTGCCCTGCACATCGCCAAAGCTAGAATTAACAACAGAATTGTGAACATGTAAACTGCGATAATTACGACAGCTTTTTATGGGTCGTGTTTTGAAAATGGGGGTTGAATAATAAGAAACGAGGAGTTCAAATAAAACGTGTGTTAATTGAGATTGACTCATCATCACTCTTGTACATTCCCACTGCTGGGACATGGGCCTTCCCTTACAGTTTCTTATCACGCTAGGCTAGGCGGATGTCACATCTCCTTGAATTTAGTTTCGGTTGTCTCATAATGTTTCCTTTTACAGTTTTTAAGGCTAGCTTTAAATCAAATGAGGGTTGGAGCTCCAGTGCGTCGGATCGCTTTGCACGAACTGGCTGAGCCACACTTGCTACATATAAAGGTATATTCTGTTGCGCTATATATGCGAATCCAATCTTTGCTAGCACCTACCTTTGTATATAGGTATAGAGTTATTTGTCGTCAAAAAAGGTCTCGAATATCGAAAATCCCAAGTGAGCAAATCTAGGGGCAAAAGCTAATACAAGATTTTGAAAGCGCAAACATTTGTTCATTCTTCAGTGTCATTACCATTACCTACCAAAGCACGTATTCCAGTACATTTCACATATGAAAGTATTTTTACAACCGCATAAAATTCGCGTTAGAGCTTAGCGCCCTGAAATATGTACCTAATACCATGTGTGTCTAATACAAGGTTTCTATTTTACTTAAAATTTAAAAAACAAACTAGTGAGTTTTCTAGTCACGAGTGAACAGGTACTATCTTGGCAAGCGTGCTACGTCGTTGACCACATCATACATAGCTTACCATTAGGTAAGGTAGTGGTCAAATGCAAGCCAATAAATTTTACTCGTGGATAGTCTCTCGTATGCGGGAGGCCGTCTGGGTAGGTACCACAGCTTTGCCAATTATTCTACCACCAAGCAGTTGTGCGCAAGCATTACTTGTTTGAAGGGCATTGTAGCCAGCGAAATTACTGGGCATATGAGACTTAATATCTGGAGTCTCTGGGTGATGAGCGCTATGCATTGCTACGCAGTGCATTTTATGGTATTTAACGTTCTGGATGGCACTGCAATTGTTATGGGTAGACGCGGCGCTTACCGTCAGTCAAACGACTTGCTCGTCTAATCACACAGTAACAGAAAAAAAGGAATAAAAAAATGAATGTCGGTGACTTTTATAGTTAACGCGCAATATGTATTTCTCATCGGTGAACATTAAGTTAGTAGTGCTTTGACCTCCCAAAGTCCACCCGCCACCAAATAATCGTTATCAACGTAAACGCTCCTATTGGGATCCTAATTATTTTGAGAGAAAGAGGGTCATGTTCCATAACTGACTAAGATGTTCCATTAAAACCTCACATCGACGTGTATCGTAGAGTGTCTCGATATTGAGCGGGTAATAAATTCGCCAGTGATTGGGGGTGGCGTGAGTGGTTGGGGCGGCCTCTAGTGTGCGTCGATACTATGGCGCCGTCACATCTTCCGGAGACGCATAATAAGGCTGGCGCGGCGGCTGATTCGGCCAAGCAGCTCAAGCGGCGCAAATATGCTAACTTTAAGCCGTTTGGTGTAGACACTTTGGGTCCGTGGGGACCGGGAGCTCATCGTATTTTCAAAAGTCTGTCAGAGCGCCTGATCGATGCGACGCGTGACCAAAATGCTGGGACATATTTAGCTCAACGTATCAGTATTGCAATCCAAGGGGGCAATACTGCCAGCATCTTGGGTACGCTGCCAACTGGTAGTGGGTTGGAGCATTTGAGCTATCTATAGGTCTTTAATGGTCTATGGGTTGTCCAATTGCTTTTCTTTGTAAGTAGTTAGTCTAGTTTTAGTAGGTAAAGTGTAGAGTTGTTTTCAGAAATAATGGCATTTCCCGTTAAAAAAATGACCATCTGCTATATTATACTACATTCTGGCAAATAAATGATGATTATGATTATCCCCCTGTTCCCCCTCTCACGATAAAGTGAGACATGTGAAACATCTCAGATAATTAGGAAATTATGTAGTTTCTGAGTCGTACCCCGGGGAGGTGTGTCGTATCATGTAAATGGGTTTCTCGTTTTAAAATAATATTATTATCAGCTCAGAGTTAATGTCAGTGTCGTTTAGCGGAGAAATATTTGAAACGAACTAATTAATAGAATAGAATAGAATAGAAAAACTCTTTATTGTATACCAAATTAAAGAAATAGACAATAGCACAGTCCTTAACTATGATAGTACAATATCTCTTTCGGCCTTATCTCTTGAAGTGATCTCTTCCAGACAACCTTCGACAACACAACAATTAATGTGTGTGTGTGTGTGTGTGTGTATGTGTTTGACAATTAATGTGTAAAGTTGAATCAAAACGTGACGATCTGTTCTTTTATTTCTTGTCTTACACCACCGTTACCGGCCGCGGCCTAGCGCACTCCGCATTGTAGGTGCGATGCTACAAGTACATAGCCGGACACCGACGGCGGGTCGCGCGTCGTTACACGTGCCGCGCCAAAGATAAGAGCGATGCTATAGAAAGAGAGGCGCTCTGTAGGTTAATATGACTGGTAGGTATGCAGCGCTACGCGAGCTGAATTGAATTTTATTGCGTGATAGCAAGAGTCGCTATTTGTTTAAATTTCTTTGCGGAGTGAAGCTTCTGTCCCTTAGTATTCTGTGCTTACACCTATGAACAAATCCTTATCCATCTCTTCCATTCTTTATCTAAGTTAACTTACTCTTTCATACCTGTACTATCTTGGATAGAAAATTAATTATGATAATAAACAAATACAATTGGTATTAGTTTTTGATATTAGAAAGGAATAGATCAAAAGAACCACTACTTAGAAGATACAGCAAGAATCTGAGTAGCAGTGGTGGTGGTGCAACAACTATAACACAATAGAGTCGGTCTATCCTTCTCGGTAATAGAAGTACTACAAAATCAAAATCGGTCAAAGCTAAAAGCTTTAGACAAAATGCCTTATGGTGTACTCAAAATGTTAAAGCGTATTTATTTCTTAATCGGGCATCCCTTTTCATCTTTTAGACGACCCTCGAAACGTAAAGACGAGGAAGTTATTGTTGCGCCAGAACATTTTACGTTTCAACGTAAACTCAGTTTAGAAGATACTCGGTGTCACCGCCTAACTTGTACTGATTACATTTTTGTAGCACGTTTTTATCTTTTAAATTCATTTAATACAAGAAGATTTTCCTATAACTCGTGTTTATGGGTAAGTGCGTGTTTCTGAAAAACGTATTAATGCCTACTTATTTTCGAGTATGGATGTTTTGGAGTAAGACACGTGTACTGCATAGGTATTATACCAGGAAAACTGCTGCCAATGACATTCTTAGTTCACAACATTCGTTAGTTATTCATATACTTTCTGTGGTCTCGTATTTTACCACGTTTTTATTAACTCACTAATAATTTCTTGTTTATCTACCTGTCGGTCTGTCTGTCTGTCGTTCCGGGTGGAACAATACAAATTTCGTGTACTTCCCGATTAGTTATCTGGCTGAAACTTTCAGGGTAGCTCACAAGTCGGTGACAATGCATTCTAAATCCGTAAAAACGTGGTATTTAGATTAGTTTTTTAATCTATTACGGATTGTTGATAGCTTTACTTCCAAAGTAGTCAATGGACATACACAGAATTAAAGTAAGTATGCATTAGTGTATCTATACAGTTAGTAATTACATAGATGACAAAGATCCATGAAACATCCCGCTTCTGCCAAGTAGCCAACTGGCACATAAGAAACATAGTATTGTGAAAAACAGACATAAAATATAGTAACAGAAGTTCAAAAAAAATGCCTTTCAGTTTCTTGCCGTATCTTTTGAGTAGTGGTTCTTTTTCCAATACGGTGGTAGAGTTATTGTAATAATTGACGTTCGTAAGTGCGTCTGTGATACCAAAATTTAATAAAGAACTTTTGAACTCTTAAAAGGATGGACATTTTTACACGCCGGAGAAACGATCACCACGCGGGATATCTTTCTGCATACCTCAGTGCATACGAACATTATCAACGTTGCTATACGAACTACAGAAATCGATATAAAGACCGTTTTATTTACAGGAAACTTATCAATACTATGTCGAGAGAAATTATTGGCGAATGTCCCAAGGTGAAAAGCGCAGTGCAGTGTCGCGTAAAATTTTGCACAAGTGATGCTGTAACTGCGGTCAAGCATTGCATACAACCGTCTCTTCACTCAGCTGTTTAAAAATTAACCATGTTGTTTTTGGAGTCCAAAAAGTCTTACCATGCCATGTCTGAAAAGCCAGGATAACCTCATAGTACCCTCGCTGGAAGGGGTCGAAAGGGAACCAGTAGAAAAACGGCAGAATCAGCGGCACCTCATGGCCCAGGGACACCTTCACGATCTCCACGAATGGAGGGGAGAGGAAGATGACCAGGAGAGCGTTGTTGCACCAGTAATAGCCTGAGAAAGAAAGAAGACACAAAGAAATGAAGAAAAAAGAAATATAAGAGACTAGCTGCGCCCCGCGGTTTCCCTGAATAAAACGTAGCCTTTTTCAGAACCTAGAGAACCTTCATACCATATTTAATCACGATCCGTTCAGTAGTTTTTGCGTGATCGAGTAACAAACATCTATCCAACCATCCATCCTATATATATAATAATAATTTATAAGTAGTGTATTATCTTTGTTTTTTTTTTATTTTGTAGGGTATTATTATTTTAAATGTACAAGTAAAGTTTTTTTTTTTTTTGTTGATGAGTAAAGTCAATTTTTCATTATTCCTATAGCAACACGGGTATCAGCTGAAAATCAGCGCCGAGTTGTGTAAAACTCTCGGCATTTTATGCTGAGCTGAGCCCATTCGGCACATATGTTTATTATTTAAGTTTTTATTTTTTGTATTATTTGTTTGTCGTGTGCCGAATAAATGGTTTTTCTTTCTTTCTTTTTTTTTTTTTCCATCCTCACAAACTTTCGCATTTAGGAGTATAATATTAGTAGAATTATTTAAATATGTAGAAGTAAGTACAATAGTTTAATTGAACATGACGAACATCAACAATTTTGAATCCTATCTTGTTCTACTTATATTATAAATGCGAAAGTCTCAGTGTATGTGGGTGTTTCATATTGCATAACTCCATGGCAACTGGACTGATTTTGATGAAATTTGGCATATAGGCACTTAAGGTCCCGAAATAGGACATAATATATGATGCTTTTATCCCGGAAAAACGAATAGTTCCATAGGGAAAAACTATAAGCTGAATTTTACGCGGACGGAGTCGCGGATATCGGCTAGTAAAAAAGAAGGAAAGAAAGAAAAAACATATAATCGACACGACAAACAAAAATAATTTTAAAGAATTATCTTAGAAAGCTAATCTGACAATAAAAGTGCTTAGCGTGCCAAATGGGCTCAGCTCAGCATAAATTTCCGAGAGTTTAGCACAACTCGGCGCTGATTTTCAGCTGATACCCGTTTATTTAGGAGAATTGTGAAATAAAGAATTGTATCGGTTAGTAATAAATGTAGTAGCACCTTGAACCACATAGGTCAGTTGCTTCAACGCAGTACTGATGATCTGATGCTCCTCATCCGACACGGCTCCCTGCGGCCACATGTCACGCAGCTCGTTCACTAGGTTTTCATACACGGGACGCTCGTACACCATCTTGTAAGTCTTGGCCATTGCTGCAAAGAAAGGGGTTAGGTTTTGATGGTAAACTCTTCAGAGCTTGGCCTTTTTGTAGTAAGGTTTTTACCAAAAGTAAATACTGTACTAGAACTTTGTATCGAAAAAATTCTATAATACCAACGACACTGAACTCATTCCTGATTTGATCTTTACTGAGCAAGCTTTTCAGAATGGGCATTAGCAATGCCTCTGGTGTTGCAGATGTCCCTAGGCGACACTGACGGCCCGCTTTCGATAAGGCGGACCTTCAGCTCTTTTGCTACACCAAACTTACCAAGAACCAACAGCATACTTACCTAATTATAAAAACCTTTGTTTAAATTTGTCAGGTGGTTTACTGCAAGATGTTTCAGACAAGGAAGAAAAACTTTTAATTACATTTCTTATACAGATACTTGCATCGTCTCTGTTCAAAAATACAAATTTTATTGTTAGGTAAAACTTGCACTAATTTGAAATACGTAGAAGCACCATTATACCCAACCATTTGAGCCCGCAGTGCCTGCCACCCATTGCACGTTACATACCTAGAAGTAAATACCCCACGCAAGGCATCATCCTGAAGATCTCGATGGCATCTTGGAAGGAGCCTCCCCGCGCAATCAGTACCATGTTAATCAGCTCCAGCCACGTCACGATGAACAGATTTGCGAACGAGAACCAGTAGAAAACGTTCCATATGAACCTGGCACGAACAGATAAAATTCTCTTCATTGGTTATATATTACAAGTGTTACCAATGTTACAAATATTAACCAGCACTGGGCAGAATAGGTGACCATCTGTGTGGATAGGTGACCGTTGGTGAGGATGGTTGACTGTTTTTGTGGTATATACATTTGAGCGATACCGTGCTTCGAGCAAGAGCAAGTGTGGCTCAGTGGTAGCATGTGCGACTTTTGATCCGACGCACCCGAGTTCGAATCCCACTGGCCCCGCACCACTGACTTTCTAGTTATGTGCGGATTAAGCACTCGCTCTAAAATCGGTGAAGGAAAACATCGTGAGGAAACCGGGCATGTCCAAGAATTTATCACAAAAATTCAAAGACATGTGACATCCACCAACCCGCACTGGGCCAGCGTGGTGGATTATGGCCCATACTCTCTCTATGAGGGAAGGCCTGAGTCCCAGCAGTGGGAACGTAATAGGCTGATGATGATGTGCTTCGAGCCCTCAGTCCCGGTTGTTGTTGTCAAAAAAAAATCAGTACTAAGGTATTTATTACCTTAGTTTTTATGCTGAGTCGGAACCTTTTCCTGACATCGCGCAACATTCCATTATACTATAATTATATTATGTATTTATTATATAGGTTATGTATTTATTATGTGTTATTTTTTCCTGTTGTATGTATAGTATAATATTATTTGTTATGTGTAGTATAGTATTATAGCTTAATGTAATGTTGCGTGTATCTGTCTTGAATAAATGTATTTTTTTTTGTCTTAGGACATCAGTAGTTAGGCCAAGTTGGAGACCTTCGGGTGGTCCTATATAAACTCTAGGTTTGGTTACACGAGAGAGAGAGAAGGAAAGTACCTACTGGGCGTGCGTGGTGAGTTATGTCCCTTAAGAGCTATTGTCTTAGGTGAGTGCAGTGCTGCGCGGGATTTTGAAAAATATATTCCGGGTGGTGTTGAAACTGTCATGGGCAGAAATGCTGCTTACCATCAGGTGAAAAACCTGGTCGTCTCTTCACTCAATTACAATAAAAAATGTCTGCTTTTTTTGGTGATAAAGGCAATATCGTCGAATCAGCCAAGATTGTTAAAAAGATCTCACCTGATGATTGGCGGGTCTTCCCTGGTGAGACGTAGTCCGCCCAGCCTGAGGATAGCACGTGGAATGGCGTAAGTGTCATCATAGTTCTTGAGGGTGTACTCCTGAAAAATAAAATTTATTTTAAATTCTCGTACGATCTTTATTGCCATTCAACGTGGCAATGCCAATGCTGCCAGCATTTTGGGACCGTTGCCACTGGTAGTGGTTTACTAGATAAGGTTGTTACCGTAAAACAATTGTTTTTATATTTTGTTGTGAAGGATAAAATGATAAGAGAGACTGTAGCTTACCTAGGAGTTTACAAAATATTAGTAATCGCCTCAGCTTCGCATGTATTGTATTGTATACGTAAGCCTTTCTAAAAAAAAAGAATAAAAAAAAAGAAATTATCTAAAGTCTAAATGACGGTGAAGAACTAATCGAATTGTGCGACGCCAACTCCTCAGAAAGAGGGGAAAAAAAAACTAATCGAATAAATATAAAGACTCGAATGAGGAAACTTGGACACACTTTGTTGAAAATGTAGAGAAGAGGTCACAATGGCAAGATTTATATAAGAGCGCAGATATTGACGCTTGGTGCTGGTGTCAGGATTAATACATCGAATAACCATAAAACTCATAAAAATGCGATTTGCGGCGTAGGGTCAGCGAGGGCGTCATAGCGTTGGGAGAGCGGTGTAAATTCGTTTCAAATAAATGAGACATTTGAAAAGTGTAGAGCTACCTATCGACCTTGTATAACGTACCCATAGTGGAATCCAAAATAGGTACCCCAGAAAACTGAACTGGAAAACTAACTTTATAATTATTATCATCAATCAAACATTTTTTTTCAATCGCAACACTCCACTTGAATTATGTGGGACTTACTTTAGATACGCTTTGCGTTCCCTGGCCATCTTTCTTTTTCTTGCAGCAGTTTTTCAGAAACGATGTCATTTCGGCGGCTCCGTACCATCAGAACCAACCTTGGTCGTATTTTCACGCATTTATATGTAAAGTCGTGTGAAGAGGCATATGCAACTTTTAGAAGTAAGCTGTTTTGTTGGAGTTAGAGGAACTTTTATCGGTTTACTTTAAAAAGAAAGTTTCTTTTGAGTTTATTCGTATCGTATGAGCTTTGTTGAAGGTAGCAAGCGTAATGTTTAAAACTGGTTTTTTCCCAAGGCGTGGCCTGATTGTTCAAACATTTATTAGACAACCTCTTTGGTGTAGTGGTTGGGCAAGTTGGCTTAAATCCAATACACTATCGAGGTTGCGTGTTCAATTCCCGCGATGTGACAAATGTTTGTGCACAGACAAAAAGCGCCATTATTTGTTTCGTGTCTGGGTGTTGTGGGAGCATGAACTTCGTAGTTCCTGGTTCCCTAGATATAGGGAATCCTAGTTAGGAACCATCGATGTTTGTGATTGCTGGGCATTATTATTATTATTATTGAAAAAATGAGTATTTCAATGGTTGTTGCAACTCTGCTTTTTTTTAGTTGTTACTGTGTTATAAAAGGCAGCGCCTTTTTACAAGACTTAGTGTTGTACATATAAGCTTATTCATTACCAACTTTGCCAAGTAATACTGGCAATTTTGCAGTAGAGTAGGACAGCTTTATAAAACTGTTGGTATCATTGGTCAGTATTACAGGAATTTCGTTTCTGTGTATACATACAGAAGAGTCATGCATACATCGCGTACCATGGCGGTCGTAACCGCAGCTCGAATAAAGTAGATGCTCTGAATTCCTAGGTTCTACTACAGCATTAGTAGGTACTATGGTTGCCAGACATTTCGATTTTGGCGGGACGTCCTGATTTGTAGCCCAAAATTAAATGTTCCGCGCGAGCAGGCTCAGTCTCGCTAGTCGGGGATTACTTCACGGTGCAACGCAGCGGAGGCCGCCCGCCCCGGCACGAAGTGAAAAAAAAGCGCGCGTGAAGGCGCGACCGTGACACTCTTTCGCTATTAATCACTCATTCGTTTGTTTCTATTTCACGATCACTTTTTTAATAATCATTTTTTAACGTAGTTAATCTTCTGATCGGCCCTTACTGTTCGTAATTACAAAGAAGACAAAGATGTCTGGATCATTCCACCTCTGTAAAGTAGCCAACTGGTACATAAGAAACATAATATTGATGAAAACCAACAAATTAAAAAATTAATAAAATAAGTAATCAATAAATAATTTATTGTGCAAAATCAATGTTCACAAATTGTAACAAAATATCTAAAAAACCATGCCCCTCTGTTTCTTGCCGTGTCTTCTGAGTAATGGTTCTTTTTCCGATACGGTGACAGAGTCATTGTGATAATTTGACGTGCATAAGTGCGTCTGTGATGCCTCAAATTAATAGAGATTTCGATTTTATTGTTTTTCCATTGTTAAAAGCTGTACACCAGTTAATTTCCCGATCACGTCCGTCTCTACTTCGCGTGATGGAATTCTCGTGTTAGACTCTGATTTGCATCTGTTGCTCCGACACTCCGAGGTCAATCGCGGCGACACTGAAAGCTCGGTGTTTCCACTTACAATGTGGTCTTGGAAAATGTACCTAATTTGTAGCAAGATTTTATTTTATACATTTGCGTTTGACCACTATCTCACCTGATGGTAAGCGACGATGCGGTCGACGATGTCGCACGCTTGCCAAGATAGTACTGTTCACTCGAGATTTGAATATTCCTAGATCATAAGTATCGGGAAAGATTGACTCCAGCAGGGAGTTCCACTCATTAGCGCTGCGCATAATGAAAGTGGAAGCGAAGCGCTTAGTGCGCGCAGGAGGAATGTTCACCATATAACGGTGGCGCTTTGCCGTTCATCTTGTAGTCCGATAATGAAACTGAATGATGATGAATTTCACAGTAGACTCGCTCCGGGATCACAATTTTAGCAACAATTTAGCCTCTTTTTATGTGTATTTTTATATATCCTAGCAGGGTCGAGATATAACGAGAACAATGATAAGACTAGATAAAGTAATATTTATACTGATACTAACCGATATTCGCGACTCCGGCAGCTTCGAATTCGGTTGTGCCCTAAAAAAACTGTTCACTTTTACAAGTCCGTACCGTCACTTTATTTTTTACGTTATAGGCTTGCGTTTGACCACTATCACACCTGATGGTAAGCGACGATGTGGTCTAAGATGTAACACGCTTACCTAGAAGATACCTGTTCACTCTCGATTTGAAGACCCCCAGGTTATAGTTGTCAGGAAACACAGACGTTAGCAATGCGTTCCACTCCTTGGCTGTTCGTAGGATGAACGTGGCACCAAAACGCTTTGTTCGTACAGGAGAGATGTCTACCATATATGGATGTCTTATAGCCGTGTCTGGTTGTCCTATGATGGAATTGAGACGGTGGTATGAGGTCATGTAGTTCCTGAGCACACTCTCCAAAGTGCACCCGATATAATACCGCCAAACTTGCAACTTTGCATCTATGGTCGAGACTCTGTAAACTCTACTTACTATGGATACGTAAGTAATGGTTAGTATTCTTTGCTATGGACATCTGCAACACTGACGATGAGTTACCGACCTACGAGTAAACCGAAATTATAAAATTCGAATAACGTGTCACAGCAATATTACAGCAGCGAATCACGTAACAACAAAATATCAAGACCACGAATAATTCTACAGCGACACTTCAGGGCAAAGTCATACATAGGTTCGAGGACGAGCTAAGCAAGGAGCAGTGTTATGTTACTGGTGTACCACTACGCGCGAGCCGAGCAAGCGAAGCGAGCATGCCGCGGCAGCGGCCGGCGACGTGCCAGAAGAATAATAAGCCAAAGCCAATCACAAACTTTCGATGTAGAATTATTCGTGGTCTTGACATTTCTTTGTTATGTGATTCGCTGTTGTAATATTGTGGTGACATGTTATTCGAATTTTCATATTTCGAATACTCTATAGATTAACAGCATCCAATAATAGACAAGTCGTTTAAAACTAGGTTAGTCCATAACTATTAAAAAGTACGGCTTGGCTGTCATGTTGTTTACTACGTTGACCGCAGTTAACCCAGCGAGGGGGTTGCCCTATAACTATAAACAACGTATCATAGGTTCAAGTGCTTCGCCATAGCTTCTCTCGTCTCGCTCAACAAGCTCACTTAAATTATACAATACAATTACACTTTATTGCATACCACAAACATAATTACATGAAAAAGGATAAACCTTATTCTTAACTAGGGTTTAATTGGCGGTCTTATTGCATAAAGCAATCTCTTACAGACAACCTTTGGATGGATTGGACAAATGTTATGTTATCATATCATACCATTTATCATATGCTATGTTATAGAATAATTGTTAAAAATAAGCACCTGGATGACTTTATTTTACAGACTTATCATTGGGTATGTTTTTTAATTTTTTACAAATATATGCAGTGATAAAAAGTAACCTAACCTACAATTACAAAAACTCTTGATTGCATTACAGTTACAAAATAAAATATACTTAATATTAGTACAAAATTCCTTAAAATGGTAGTACAATGTAATCTACAACAATTAAAAAACAAACAAAATTTAGGTCACCGTCTGCGGGTAAGGTGCTCAAAAAGCTGACGACGTTACCTCGTTGACTGGCCAGACTAATTTGTTGGCCGAGGTAAACGCCAGCTCTTTGGCCACCTGTTGTTTCTATGGGGCATCACAGCTCCCTGAACAAATTATTATTTATTATTATCGTTATGAATTGTACCTATAGTTTGTACTCTTTGTACTATGTTTTTCTTTGTTTGTTGTATCTATGTTTTTTTATGGTACTGAGTGATGGGACGAGCAAGTCGTTCGCCTGATGGTACACCACGCCTAATTCGTTGGCCGAGGTAAGCGGCACCTCTTTGGCCACCTGTTGTTTCTATGAGGCGTCTTGACAGCTCCCTGAACAAATAATTATTTATTTTTATTATCGTTATGAAATGTACCTACAGTTTGTACTCTTTGTATACATACTTGTATACTCGTATATATACTTGTACATATATACGAGTATTGTATCTCGTATTATAATTATCTCATTTATGTTGACATTCTATCTCTCAGTTTTTTAAGTTCTTTCCATCCAAAAGTTGTCTGGAAGAGATCGCTTTAAGCTTTGTTATTTTTCCTTTTGTTGTTATAATTTCTGGTGGTGTTACAATAAGGAGTTATCTAATCTAATCTACGGTAAACTTTAATAAAATAAATGTCATTTTCAGTTATATGTTGTGGCAGTTGTTATGATACCTCCCTAAGTAACCACTTGCACAATCGGGTTTAGTATTTCTTTTTTCTAATAAAATTTCCACAGGTATACCATATGTATGTATGTATATACATATATATTTTATATCATATCCAGTAAAAATATCTAACTACTAGGTCTTTTCCTTGCAGAGCAGTTCAGAGCGCAGTTGTAGTGTGTCCTCATCATACAATTGTCTAATGATTTCTAACTCATCTATACAATTGTTAAGTTTATCTTCTAATGAAAACTTTTCTTTAATTAAATCAACATTTTTAACAAAATAGTTCCGCTTGGTAAGTTGTTTTTTACATCTATTTACAATTTCTTAACCTTTATATATTTTTTAATTTTATTATTTCTTTTAAAATTAGGGCTGTTGCATAATTATACATACGTATATCTCGAATGTTTTTTTTTTTATGTAACTGAATGACGAGACGAGCTGGTCGTTTGCCTGATGGTAAGCAATACGAACTTTGTTTTGCAAAATCCTGCGCGGCACTACACTGCGCTCGTTACCCTGAGACAATTAGCTATTGAGTCTCATAATGCCCAGTAATTTCGCTGGCTACAATGCCCTTCAAACCGGAACACAGTAATGCTTGCGCACTACTGCTTGGCGGTTGAATAACTGGAAAAGCAGTGGTACCCACCCAGACGGCCTCTCGCATACGATAAACCTACCACCAGTAATGAAACCTACCACCAGTAAAGAAACCTACCACCAGTAAAGAAACCTACCACCAGTAAGTAAGACCAGTAAGACTGTGTAGGTACGTTAGTGAAAGTGGGGTTCAGTGGCAGACACCAGCCAAACTAAACATATTTGGAATATCTACATAATATAAATGACTCCCCATTTATCAAAAACGATCCAGGTACTAATCTACACGATATATATTACGGTTAAAATATTACCCTCCCCTTAAAGTTTAGTCTGTAAAAATCTGAAAATATTTTATAATTTAAGTGGTCGCTTGAAATCGGCGATAGGTCACACAGCGAGTGTCTTGAACATTAATAAGACTGTAGTCGTTGCTTTTCAAAAACATAAATAGAAATTCTTTATCTTTCATTTATTAAAAATCTAAAATCATCAAAATCAATCATTTATTTGCTAGAATACAAAATAATTATTCACTATCTCGCCTGATGTGAAGCGATGATGTGGCCTAAGATGTAGCACATAGATCTAGAGAGAGACGGCAGTTGAGCGGCTGCTCAGACCCGTCTTCCCAATGGTTCACCGAACATATCTTAATTAAATGCTCTAAGAGGCCTCTACGTGTTGGACTCATGTCCCCGCGCAAGCCTTCCAAAGGACCGGATGTATAACCCGTGAGAAAGAGCGATAAAATTACGATATATACGCCCAACGATAATCATAGATCACAAACATAGATCCTGGCCTATAACCAGGATTAATTGTATCTAGGGGACCAGGAACTTCGAGGACCATAGTCCCACAACTCAAAGAAACGAAACAAATGCTTGCGCTTTTTTTCTGTACACAAACATTTGTCCCATCACGGGAATCGAACCCGCACCCTCGGTGGTGTATGAAATTTGAGCCAACATACCCAACCACTACACCACAGATGCTTTCTAATAGACTAGAGTGAGCGCTTACCATCGGGCATTTATTGGCTTATTGTCAACTAATTGACAAGATTAATAAACCAGCAGGGTGATTATGGGTTGCGCGCTGGGGTAGACGTGTTCCTCAATGATTGACCAACCGCTGTACAGGCTCAACAGAGACCTAGTGCGGGGGACAGAGTTCCTAAGGGTACACAGTTTTATTCCTTATAAAAAGTAGTCACCCCGGCTACTCTCATCCAGCTGCTGCCAAAGATCGTTTTTTTTATGTAATTGAGTGATGAGATGAACAAGTCGTTCGCCTGATGGTAAGCGCCACCAGGCGCCCCAGCTAGACGTTACGCCCCAGCCACGTTTAAAATAATAATTTTATTGGAGTTTTGTACCTGTTTAAGGTAATTAGAAGACTTCGCGTAATAAAGAAGATAGCTTTAGAAATATTGGCACTCAGGTGGCATTGTGCTTGAAATGAACATCACAAATTGTGTCGCGTTTCGTTTGTGCCACAAATGTGTCGACCATCGTCGCGTGTACACTAGTGTAGCTACTGTAACGACTTCCTTAATCATCTGAAACTACGTAAGTAATATTAGTTGAGGCGCACACTCGCGACTGTTTCGCGACAGAACTTTTAATACTAAAAAAGCACTGTGTAGAACTGTATTGCGCTCATCACCCTGAGACATCAGATATATCAGATATGTTTGGCAACTATATCGCCGGCAACGATGTGGTTGAAAATGGAGCATATATATATTTTTTTAACCTAATAGGCAAGCATTTGACCGCAGTCTCACCTGATGGAAAGTAACGACGCGGTTGATGATGGATCATCATAGATACCGATTCATTCGAGACTTGAAGACACCTAGACTATAAGAATCAGGATCGAAATGCTAAATCTAGCTAGAGGAAGATGGCAGTTGAGCCATTGCTCAGACCTTTACTGGTGGTAGGTTTCTCGTATGCGAGAGGCCGTCTGGGTGGGTACCACCGCTTTGCCAGTTATTCAGCCGCCAAGTAGTAGTGCGCAAGCATTACTGTGTTCCGGTTTGAAGGGCATTGAAGCCATCGAAATTACTGGGCATTATGAGACTCAACAGCTAATTGTCTCAGGGTGACGAGCGCAGTGCAGCGCCGCGCAGGATTTTCCAAAACAAATTTATGGGCTGGCGTATTGCTTACCATTAGGTAAACGACCAGCCAGTCTCGTCATTCAGTAACATAAAAAAAGACCCCCTCCCTGATGGTTTACCAAACATCACCCCGAGACATCAGCCCCCCTACCCGTATCTCCCTCAAGCGCCAATCGTATATCGTGTTGACCACAGATTAAGGTGTACATTCACTGCGACAATGTCTTATGATGCCATATATTGTTGCATTAAGTTTATCTCAACTCGTAGTCATGGTCTTTTGGTATAAATGAATGAGATTAATTCGATTTCTTGCCTGAATCGACAATAATTAGACCGTATCTTATTAGTCGCTGTGAATCTATACCTTAATTCGATCTCAACACGATGTACGATTGGCGCTTGAGGTACATATGGGTAGGGGGCAGGACTAGGTCGCGACTGTGTTGTTTTTAGTAGCTCTGCAGTCTTAAATAAAGGCTGTGATAAAGGTCACGCAAAAGAGTTGTTTAAGCTCTTCAGGCAATTATATAGGCACCCCTAGGTATGTAGGTATATAGGCAGCAGGTATAAGTCTTTTATACAAGAGTTGCCTAGAAGCTGTACCTATCGACCAAATAAACTTAAAATTATTATTATATTATTATTATTCACATTTCTTATACATTTTCCCTTAACATATTGTTCCCCTTAACTTGTTCTATAATTATATTATGTATTTATTTTGTTATATAGTGTTAGGTATTATTTATATTTTATTTTCTTTCTCTGTTATTTGTAACGTATAGTATGCCTATTGTTATCATCATCATCATCATGAGCCCACTACGTTCCCACTGCTGGGAATCGGGCCTTCCCTCGTAGAGAGAGTATTGTTATAGTGCCTATTGTTAGGTTTAATGTAATCTTGCGTGTGTGTCATGAATAGATGTCTTTTCTTTCTTTCTTTCTTTCTTTCTTTCTTTCTTTCTTTCTTAACATTTAGGTAGGTAAGTATATTAATGCTAATAAACGCATCACATGAATAGGCATGTGTAAGATGCTAATTACTAATTATGTAACGTAATCCTGATAATCAACCAACGAGAGTAAATAATGATGATTTAAGCTGATTTATCCGAAAGCAATCGAGCGCAGACAGCCCGCATAATTAAGTACTGCAAATCAGCAGATACCTAATGATGTACCCTACCCGTTTGAGGTAGCGCTCACGTAGCTCGCCTAGCCGTTCGTAACAGATCGGCTTTGTTAAGCAACGTTCTGTTACACATTGCAATATTGCTGACCTAGGGGCGAACCCCCAACACTAATTAAATCGCTGTCAGCAATGTACCTCCCTATATAAACTGATAATTTTTAGCATGTTGTCTAAAGTCCGGGTCAGGGAGGATGCGTGGCGTGGCGTGAGATACACACTCACCGTTTGTAATAGATAGATAGATAAACACCTTAAACATAGAAATTAAATACAAGTTAAATGTTTACGGTCTTATCGCTTAAAGCGGTCTCTTTCAGAAAACTTTTGGACAGAGAGTAATAACGAAACTTAAACGGACGGCGGTGATAGAAATTATTAGAGATATACTAAGCAAATAATAGATATACACAGGGCTTATTCATGAAATAAAATATATCTAATTACTTACACATATGACTACATAAATAAACTTATATAGGTAAAGGTTATCTGGAAGAGATCGCTTATTAGCGATAAGAACGTCCATTGTACTAATAAGATTTTCAACTTCAATTTTTTTTATTGTCTTGTTATGTTTTTGGTGTACAATAAAGTGTTATCAATCAACCAATAGGTACCTAATTATATAATGTTAATTTATGTAGTCTGACATACGTACAATATATCATTCTCAATATTCATACATATTATACAATCCAAAAGTGAACGGATGAAAAATACAATAGTAAAACATACAAATTATTATTAGGTGGACAAATATAATTTTAAGGCGTTCTTTGAATGTGGCCAGTGATGGGGAGCGTTTGATTTCTACTGGCAGCGCATTCCAGAGTCTAGCGGCTTCAACGATTGAGGAGTTATCGTAAAACCAACTACTGTGCTGCTGTGTTATTAGTATAGAATAAAGAGTATTTGTATTGTATTGTGCGTTGGAGTTTTGAGCAAGAGATTTTCTGATCTGTAATGTATGAAACTTTATGAAAACTGCCAGATTGGATGCGTGACATGCGTACGCGCGTATAAGGAGCTGTCACGAATCACGCCACGCCACGCATCCTGTCTGACCCGGCCTTTAGGACAACAATCGGTCATGTCAGAAGCCTTCGAGTGGTAATCATTTCAACATCAAGGTTGGCACACGAGAGAAAAGAAGACCCGTTTGAGGGTTATAACTTACATACACCATGTTTTGCTTCCATAAAATATTTGAAGCGCAATGACTGAAATTTTACAAACAATCATAGTAGATGGCATTATATTACACATACACAACCACGCACCCAACACATACATATCACGCCCAATACACACATACACCTTCACACACACCCTCTCTCACCCTCCCTCACACACACCCTCTCATACACACATATACCCTATGCTCACGCCTTGTCATTCTAGTTCGAATATGGCATACAGAAAGCTCTTCTGGTTACTGCGACTTAAATATAATTCATTGTTAATAATCTGGTATTGAATGTAACCTGCTATACCTACCATCTCGACGAAAACCAGTTCGAGCACCGGTGTAAGTTGAAAAACAGCGCTGCGTTCTCATCTACGATGTGAACCCAGCACATGCTGAATTTACTCCATTTGCACTCTGACTGTAGGTACATTGCTTATATTGTATAGTTTTAATTAGATACTAAGAACTCGAAGCTGTGTATCTTGTTTGTAGTTGCAATAAAGAATTTCTTATCTTATCTTATCTTATCTTATATTAATTAATTTATTTATTTCAGGCAGTATTTAAGTACAACAAAGTAAAATTAACAGAGGTCCATAGAATATATACCGACTAACATATACATACAAAAATACGACACTAAGTATTTTATTACGCTACTACACAACACAAAAAGGAATGGTTACTTTCCCTACAACAGCGGTAGACTACTCCTGTAGGCCAGAAGTCCGGGATAAGGAATATCTTCGCGTGTTTCGATGGGACCTGAAGCGCGTAGGACTTGAAATCAGTGGTCCTGGTCTACTCCAGCCACGACATTCTCAAAATAATGAATATATAAATATAATAATATAATATAATATCTATATATAAATAAAATAACGCCCAACGATCACGTACATAGATCCTGACCCCTAACTAGGATTCCCTGTATCTAGGGAACCAAGAACTATGAGGACCATGGTCCCACAACACCCAGACACGAAACAAATACTTGCGCTTCTTTTTTTCTGTGCACAAACATTTGTCCCGTTTGAACCCGCAACCTCAGTGGTGTATGAGAATTGAGTCAACCGGCCCAACCACTACACCACAGAGGCTCTCTGATATATATAGGTACATAAAAATAGAGTACGCAAACACAACTCCTGGACGGGATCCGAACTCAGGGTGATAATAAATTATTTTTCAAAAAAAACTAAACCGACTTCAAAACCACAAATGGCACTCCAACTCCACTCAAGTCCTACGCGCTTCAGGTCCCAGGTATCGAAACACGCGAAGATGTTCCTTATCCCGGACTTCTGGCCTACATGAGTAGTCTACCGCTGTTGTAGGGAAAGTAACCATTCCTTTTTGTGTTGTGTAGTAGCGTAATAAAATACTTAGTGTCATATTTTTGTATGTTTATGTTAGTCGGTATATATTCTATGGACCTCTGTTAATTTTACTTTGTTGTACTTAAATACTGCCTGAAATAAATAAATTAATAAATATAATGCCATCTACTATGATTGTAAAATTTCAGTCATTGCTCTTCAATTATTTTATGGAAGCAAAACATGGTGTATGTAAGTTATAACCCTCAAACGGGTCTTCTTCTTTTCTCTCGTTTGCCAACCTTGATGTTGAAATGATTACCACTCGAAGGCTTCTGACCACATGGTAAAAAATAAATTAATATAATTATCATAAGCGCTACCCACTCATATATTTGAAGTCGGTGCCAGCCAAGTGTAATAGGTAGCAGATAAATACTATGTATATAGTAAGTACTACTTGTAGCTAGTAACTATCTACTACCTTATATTATTAAATACTATGTATATAGTAAGTACTACTTGTAGGTAGTATCTATCTACTACCTTTTAGACTTGGCTGGCACCGACTTCAAATATATGAGTGGGTAGCGCTTATGATAATTATATTAATTTATTTTTTACTTTTGAGTGCCATTTGTGGTTTTGAAGTCGGTTTAGTTTTTTTTGAAAAATAATTTATTTTAACCTTTTTAGTGAAAAACAAGTTTTAATTAAATTAATTCAAAAAGTTTTTAAAGACAAGCTTTTATGATCTAGAAGCCACATCATGACGAAGTTTAAAATGGGCTATCACAATTAAATGCATGTACAAAAAAATTTCATGTCTGTCCTATTCTCTGTTGAGGAGTTCCCTCGCCGGAAGTCAATCCTGGGTGTATCTGCCATGTCATGATGGAATTTAGAACAGGCTATTATGGTTAAATCTATTTACGAAATGTTGTGTCTGTACTATTCACCGTTGAGGAGTTCCCTCACCGGAAGTCAAACCTGGGTGAAGCAGGTGAAGCAGTCGAATACAAACCTCCACCTTAAGAAAGTTGGTTACGAAAAAAACAAGAACCGACTTGAAGATTAAACTTATATTTTTTGTTTTTGCTATTTTTCCAAAAACTACTGAATGAATTTCGATAAAATTTATATGGGACCACCTTTGAAGTATTACCTACCAATCAAAAAAAGAATCATCGAAATCAATGCATAATTGGCGGAGTAATCGCGTAACAAACACACAAAAAAAAAAAAAAAAAAAAACATACCGTCGAATTGTAAACCTCCTCCTTTTTGAAGTCGGTTAAAAAATAATAATAACTGCTATTCTTAATATTTCGAAGTTTTTATTCTACTTAGTTATTTAATTGGCTTGCAATTAAGGTTTCGGATTTCTAAAAAGAACACAAGTACACAGTGTCTTCAGCTTATCAGAGACAGCTAAAAAAATTTAAGATGGACAAATGAAATGCGACCGTTACTCTACATAGCTAAATTCAACGTTTTTTTTAGTTATAAAAAAAACTTTTTGTTAATGTTTTTTTCGTAGAATAATTGCATGATTTTAATAAATTTACAATAAATTTATAATACATAAATAAAATTTAAAAAGAAAACATAATATTTGTTAGCTCTGAAAAAGCAAGTGTGCGTCGCAGCTAATTCCGTGGTGTGCTCGCGTGCTCTATTGTCAATTAATTCGCGCCAAAAACGTCAGACAATTGTATTGTCTCCGTCTAGGGCCGCCCTAACGACTCGCCGTGCGCCGCTGCCCTGTACAAACATCCAATTTAATTTTATTTGCGTGGAATAATTATTTTGGCAGAAGGACGAATAGATAGTTAAAAACTATTGAATACAGATAGTCTATTTGAATAAAAACTTTATTGTTTATTGTAATAACTGTATGCAGCGAAATTACTGGGCATATGAGACAATATCTAAGTCTCGGGGTGATGTGCGCAATGCAACGCTACGTAGTGCTTTTTATGGTATTAAAAGTTCTGGGTGGCCCTGGAATTGTTATAGACAGGCGTGGTGCTTACCATCAGGCGATCGACATGCTCATCTCATCACCCAGTTCCATAAAGAAAATATAATTACGTAAAAACCAATTAAGTATATTTTACAGTTATCATCATAACAATTGGCTGTCTTATCGCTCAAAGTGATCTCTTCTAGGTAACTTTTGAACAGAACGAAATAATGTTCTAATGATCTGGAGAATAATATAAAGCATATATTCTCAGGACTAAAACAGTTATTTTAAGACCACCAGAAAACTCACTTTACTCCTCATATGTGTAATTAATAGTTGCGCCGCGCGGTTTCACCCGCGCAGTATTCGATTTATAATTGCGCCCTCGGGAGCTGTTCCATTTTCCGAGATGAATAACGTATGCCCTATTCTGGGACCTAAAGTACCTACATATCAAATTTCATCAAAATCCGTTCAGTAGTTATGGAGTTGAGTATTCACAAACATACACAAAAGCACACACGTACACACACAGCATCACATCGCAATTATAATATTTGTAGGATATTAAATGAAATGGGCCGAAAACGCCGATTGAAACCGCTTAAGGTAATCTGAGCTGGAAGCTGCAGAAGCCGCCTCTTTAGGATTCGTTTTCAAAATGAGCTAATACGGTCAACCTGCTTTCGAAAACAAGCTCACACATAAAATATGTACATTGCGTACCTAATGATTATAATATTGTCTTTGTTCACCAATTTATAAATAATCAAAAAAAAAATATGATAAGATAATTTTTTATTGCCAAAAATGATATTTTACATATTTTTCTTATAAATGGTACCTACAGATTAGAACTTATTATCTAAAAAAAATTAGAGTTATCGGCGATCCCTAAACTAAGCACGAGGTCTGTGTCTTGGGGGACGAGTGCAATTTTACCAAATTAATTTTATTTTGTGATTAAAGTATGCAGGCTTTATGAAAAAATATATGGCAACTAAAATGATTATGAAATTTTTCAGTATGATCCATATTTTCAGACAGAATATCTGAATCTGATTACTTAACCTCTTTACATTTTCGAGGCATCTATCACCAGCACATGCGATGGATACATCAAGGACAGCTCTCTTCAGTGTTCCTTGCAGCGCGCCTGCGAAACTCTGACGCGGGCTCTCGCAGACTCGCGGAATCGTCCCACCGCCGCCAGTCGACGGATAGCGTCCCGCGCGACTGTCTGCGCCCGCCTTTAATTAAAAATAATGAAACGTCAGTGCGACGCGAGCGCGGGAAAAACGAATTTGGAACACTGATTTTATACTTGTGAAAAAGTTAGTTTTCTTTTTTTGGCAGAGGAACTTTAGCAATACAGTCTGAATTTCTAAATTTACTTTCATTTAGTGCGCTGTTTGTGAAAGTGGCATGAGAAAGTTGCTGAAACTTTGCTGATAAGCGTCGTTAACTTTCAGAAGAAAACAAACTTGTAAGTAATTATGTGAAATTACTTTTAGTATAAAATAAGTACTTAAAATAGGTTAAAGTATGTACGTCATACCTCATACATATTACCTATATTTTGTGCCTATAAGTCTTTATATAAATACATAAATGTTATAATAAAACAAAAAGTACCTATTTAATAAAACAATAATTCGATTGACTAGAAAAATAATTACGATTATAGCTAAAATGTCCTGACGTCATATGCGTCAAGATACGAGTATAAGGATAACGGATACGTTAGTTCCGGATGGCCGCCAGGTGTCAAGGTCAGGAACTCAGGACGCTTGCTTGTCAACAAAGCCACAAATCATAAGTCTGGTGCTGCGAAAATAAGATTAATTTATTTATTTAGAAGATACAGGCTATATGGGGTAGGTTGCGCAGGTCGGATCATATTTTATACACCACGCAGGTTGCAGGTTTGCTTCCCGCCACGGTACAAAAGTTTACGTGCACAAAAAACGCAAGCAGGACCACACACGAAATTTGTTTCTTGTTTCATCGTGGTTACTTAAACCTAAAATCCTAAGGAATTACTAAACCGCTTTACCCTTTTGCGGGCGTTCGGGTAAATATTGGCTTATTACACATGGTTGATTACACGGCGAAATTGGCCGGAGGTGGCAGCTGAAACATCTGCCGCTACCTCACATGAACGTGCGTATATAGTTAGAAAAGTCTATCTAAGATTTCACTTACCTACCGTGGATAGATGTTTGACATTACTTCAACCTATACGACTATTGTGTATTTATTATGTGCTAGATATAAGTCAGGAATTTAACATTGTTTGTTAGTAGCTCAAAGGAAGGAATCGTAGTAGCTGTAACAAAGGGTATCCTAGTACGGCTACTGACGTCACTTCTAAGTGTATATTTAGCACTGATATTTGTGTCATTAAATAAACATAACTTAGAATAAGTTAATGTTTTTGTATATGTAGCAAATATATGAATATTGAATCTATGCATGTCTTCACTGGTCGATACTTACAAGCTTCTTTTTTAGATTCAAAGTTCAAAGTTAAAAAGTTCTTTATTAATGTTTGGCATCACAGACACACTTAAGAACGTCAATTATTACAATGATTCTACCACCGTATCGAAAAAAGAACCACTACTCAGGAGATACGGCAAGAAACTGAGGGGCATATTTTTTTTAGAACTTTTGTTACAATATGTTTGTTTTTGACAATATTATCTTTCGTATGTGCCAGTTGGCTACTTGGCAAAAGCGGAATGTTTCATGCATCTTTGTCTTCTATGTAATTACTAACTGTACAGTATGCTTTTTTCATTAGAATATTTTTCCCACGCAATTTGAATCTACTTTCTGTGAACTCCGTTATACATTTGGAATTTTATTGTAAATACGTACACAATTGCCCATGAAGGACTTATTATTTATATATAGACTTATTTTACGCAGTCTAAACCTAGGTACTGCAATTCTATCCTTATTTCTAGTGTTTATGTTGTGATGGTCACTATTCAACTTGAATTTGTGCAGATTTTTACGATCATACATTATATTTTCATAAATATACAGAGAAGGTAAAGTCAATACAAACAAAAATAATAACAACTGTTATAGTACCACTAGTTAAAAACTCAACAGGTGATTTATCTGATAAATCTAACTATAGACCTATTTCACTGGCTACCATAATGGCAAAAGTATTGGATGAAGTGTTAAATAATTACCTAAGTAAATGCATTATGTTACATGATGCCCAATTTGGGTTTAGAGAGGGTCTTTCAACAGAGAGCGCCATTTTGGCACTTAAGCACACTGTTGATTACTATACCAGGAGAAAGACGCCTATCTATGCTTGCTTCTTAGACCTATCAAAAGCATTTGATCTGGTATCATATGACATTCTCTGGAAAAAGCTGGAAGAGGCAGGTACTTCTCCAGAAGTCATAGGTATCTTTTCCTACTGGTATATGAATCAAAAAAATGTTATAAAATGGACGAATGCTTTGTCAGACGAATATACACTGAACTGTGGCGTGCGGCAAGGGGGGCTGACCTCTCCAAAATTGTTTAACTTATATGTCAATCAGCTGATTGAGGAGCTGAGCAACATGCATGTTGGGTGTCGCATCGATGATGTAAGTGTGAACAAAATAAGTTACGCGGACGACATGGTGTTGCTGAGCCCATCAATTGGAGGATTGAGAAAGTTGATCAAGGTATGTGAGACCTACGCTGAACAACACGGTTTAAGGTACAACGTAAAAAAGTGCGAGTTCATGATTTTCACAGGTAAAAACAGTAAGCCTAGTTGCGTTCCACCGCTTATGTTAAACGGAGTTGCCTTGAATCGTGTTTCTCAGTTTAAGTACCTAGGGCACATTGTAACGGATGATTTAAAAGATAACGAGGACATTGAGAGGGAACGCAGAGCATTGTCGGTACGAGGTAATATGTTGGCTCGTAGATTCACTCGATGTACATTAGAGGTAAAACTAACACTTTTTAAAGCGTTTTGTCAAAGTTTCTACACGAGTAGACTATGGACCAACTTTACACAAAGATCGTACAATGCTCTGAGAGTTCAGTATAATAATACCTTCAGAATTTTGTTGAAACTTCCCAGATTCTGTAGTGCATCCGGTATGTTTGCGGATGCTCACGTGGATGACTTCTACGCGAACATTCGCAAAAAAACCGCTTCAGTTATGCAACGTGTGAGGGGGAGTAGCAACGAAATACTGAAGATGATAGCCGAAAGAATAGATTCGGTTTTTCTTCGACGGTTCATCGATTTACATGTCAAACATGTGAATCCTACCCTACTCTAAAATGGTTACAGACGAATTTTGGGCATAAAGTACCAACGAGTGACAAAGAGTATCACTCTTCTTTCTTTCTCGTGTGGGTGTTTGTATTGTTTGTCCAAAACTGATGCCGGTGTTTATAGACTGCCCAGAGCCTCCGACATGGCCTATAATTTTGTCCAGAGACACTACCGGGACCGACGGGTGCCCTCCGAAGCTCGGCACTCATATGTAAATACCACACTAACAGGGTGACTGCGGCGAATTTGCGATCTCTCGAAGAAACTCGAAGGTTACACGAATGCCTAAAGGCCTATTCACACATTTCAGTGACGACACAGTACCGGCACTGTGGTAAAAAGTAGTGTCAGTGAAAAAAATATTTTTTCATATATTCTCTATGAACGCGTCCACACTTGTCAGTGTCAGTTTCGTCACAATGCTGTCAGTGCCGGCACCGCCAAGCACGCAAGGAAATCGTTGTTGACGATACTTTTTACTGGATCCCGAAAGCGTGCTTCAAAAACACTATGTGCCTCCGGACATCACTTATACTGACGTGTGTGAATTGAAGGCGCTGTGGTGTCACTGTAGCACTGATATGGAACTGTGCGGACGCGGTGGCAGTATATATTGTCACGAAGTGAAATGTGTGAATAGGCCTTAAGAAAGCTTTGCTACGGTTGCTACGATATATAGGTGAAAAAGCTTATTGATATTTTCATAAGCTTGTAAACGAGGAAATATCCGCCCAACTGTTCTAAAAATGAGGTATAAACGTGGCGTAAAATATGAGATCTGAGATTCGCTATTCCATCGTTTCAGTTCACTCAAGGGCAAACTTTACAGCTTTTCAGAACGTTCAATAAATACACGAGTATATGTGCAAATGTGTGGATAAGTTTGTACTACAATGTTTTCTGTGAAGTCGATTTTTAAAGGTCTCAGTCTAGAGATTGGAATTGAGAGCCATAAATAGTTTGATATTAGCATTAGCGCATATGCTTGGCGAAAATCTTAAGATGTTTATTTATCTTATTCTTACTGTTACTGTTAGCCTGTGTCGTCCCAGTTTTGGGCAAAGGCCTCCCCCCATGACTTCCAGGCTTCGCGATCTTGCGCTATTGTAGACCAATAGTTGCTAAAGGCGTCGAGTTCGTCCCGCTATCTCCTGCGCGGTCTGCCGCGACGCCGTCTTGCTGTATCGGGGCGCCACTTGGTGGTGATTTTGGCCCACAGCTCTTCTGGCATGCGACATACGTGACCAGCCCAGTGCCATTTTAGTTTTGCGGCTTTATTTGCTATTCTTATTATCTTATTCTTAAATATTTAAAATCATTTAATAGTGTTTTATTTTTTTTATTTAATTCGCGAGCATTAATGGAACACAGTAATGCTCGCGCACTACTGTTTGGCGGCTGAATAACTGGCAAAGCGGTGGTACTCACCCAGACGGCCTCTCGCATACGAGAAACCTACCACCAGTAAAATGTTTGAATGAGAAGGTTCAGGAAATGTCGATGCTTGGATCGACGACTTGTTTCGGCATTGATGCAGGAGATCAGCCCACCACCCCCCCTTTCTCCCATTATTTTCTTCTTCTCTCATCACAGTATTGGCAACGCTTGGGCATTGCTATAGTATTGCTATAGATCTCCATATGCAACATCGCCGTATGCTTCTTTGCCGTTCTTTTACATAAAGGTTTGAATGAATTTATTACAAAGGTATTTGTTGTTATTGTAGACCAGAGCTTTTCAGACTTAGTATATGTTTCTTCTTATTCTTTGTTCAACTGTTTTGACAAGTTTCGAACATTTACATATGTGTATTCCATTATAATAACAAGCTTACTGAATCTGAATAAAAGTTATTCAAATTCTTCGTAAGTTTCGTCAGAGTAAATGTTTTGTTTCTTTATTCTCTTTCTTTTAATTGTAAGTAATGTTATCATAAAGTAAAGAAAAAAGAAAGATAGAAAATACATTAATTCAGGACATCACACAACATTACACTGAACATACTAGAATAAGGACAAAACAAAAACATACAACCAGTGTCCGGAAAAGGTTCCGACTCAGCATACGCTAAGGTATTTTTAAGTACCTTAGCACTGATTTTCAGTCGGAACCCTATCCATGGGCATCACGAATAATCAGACGAAACATTACAGTAAAAAACAAACACACATAAAACAAAAAATATAAACCAGAAATATTACATAATACCAGAAATAAAATAGTAGATCTTCTACTACCCAGTACATTTTCGTTAATCTAGCAGCGAAGGGAAATAATGCGATTTGTGGGAGCACCTTCCGACATCACAGAGGTGGAAATTTGCCGTGTACCGGACGGAAGTAATGGGAGCATGATGTGAAGGGACCGATTTACAGTAACAGTTGTCGTGTTACACTGCAAATGTTTTTTTTCATGGAACTAAGTGATGAGACGAGCAAGTCGTTCGCCTGATGGTAAGCGCCACGCCTGCCCATAACAATTGCAGTGCCACCCAGAACTTTTAATACCATAAAAAGTACGGAGTAGCGCTGCATTGCGCTCATCATCTCGAGACATCAGATATTAAGTCTCACATGCCCAGTAATTTCGCTGGCTGCAATACCCTTCCCTGTATCTATGGAACCAAGAACTAGGAGGACCATGGTCCCATAACACCCAAGCACGAAACAAATGCTTCCGCTTCTTTTTTGTACACAAACATTTGTCTCGCGGAATCGAACCTACAACTTCTCCTTTTACTGGTGGTAGGTTTCTCGTATGTGAGAGGCCGTCTGGGCCGTTTACCAGTTATTCAGACGCCAAACAGTAGTGCGCAAGCATTACGGTGTTCCGGTTTGAAGAGCATTGTAGCCATCGAAATTACTGGGCATTATGAGACTAAACAGCCAATTATCTCAGGGTGACGAGCGCAGTGCAGTGCCGCGCAGGATTTCGCAAAACAAAGTTCTGGGTGGTGCTGTTGTTGTTATAGGCTGGCGTATTGCTTACCATCAAGCAAACGACCAGGTCGTCTCGTCATTCAGTCATAAAAAAAACCTCAGTGGTGTATCAGATTTATGCCAACCTGCCCAACCACTACCACAGAAGCTGAATAAAAATGAGAGAAGTTTTATTCACTCACCTTTCATAATATATACAGAATATAGGATAGACGTCTCAAGTTTTGCAGATTCCCATCAAATGTACCTTCTCTAATCTTGATGCCCATAGGCGATGGCGTCATATACTACTCCAATGGTGACGGTAAATGCAAACATCAGGCGGGCGGGTCGTCGTAAATTCACTTTTTCCCGGACCTTTCTTCCACCGTCGCTTCGCACCGGCCGTCGTTAGGCCGTCAGTCGGTAGGTTTCTTTAACAAACTGACATGATTTAATTCATAGCTGAATAGATTTTTTTATAAGTTATAGGCTTGCATTTAACCGCTATCTCACTTTTTTTATGTAACTTATTGACGAGACGAGCTGGTCGTTTGCCTGATGGTAAGCAATAGCCAGCTCATAACAATAACAGCACCACCCAGAACTTTATTTTGCAAAATCCTACTCGGTGCCGTACTGCGCTCGTCACCCTGAGACAATTAGCTGTTGAGTCTCATAATGCCCAGTAATTTCGCTGGCTACACTGCTCTTCAAGCCGGAATACAGTAATGCTTGCGCACTACTGCTTGGCGGCTGAATAACTGTTGTTAAGTGACGATGTAGCTCGTCTAGAAGAAACCTGTTCACTCTTGTCTTAAAGACACCCAGAATATAGCTATCCGGAAACACAGATGCCGGTAGAGAGTCCCACTCCTTGGCCATCATGGCTCCTAGGTCTTCATGAACACGGCGAAATTGTTCCAATGATGGTTATTAATGAAAACCATTGCGGTACTATTTATTATATTTTATTTATTTAACTCATGTGTTCGTTTGGCGTTCGTTTAAAAAATAAATTTTATTTATATTTATTATAAGCCCAACGATCATATAAATTTATCCCAATTTGGTACAACCCGTCGCGGGAACTGAAACCGCAACCTCAGTGATGTATGAAATTTGAGCTATCCTGCCCAACCACTACACTACAGAGGCTGTCTATAGGTGACTATCGTTTGGTTTGACGGCAGAATTACTCACACTTTCATATTTTATATTCAATACCAAAGAATGGCGAAAGAAAAAAAAGCAAAAAAAAGAAAGAAATAGATTTTTAATATTTTTGTTGAAAGAAGCTTGTTCCATCTTAGGCCGCATCTTTGCTTTCCATCAGGCGAGATGTCGTCAAATGTATGCCCATTTACTAATAAAAAAAATTTAGAATATTACATCTGGGTGTTGTAGCATCTGTTCAAAACAATCAGGCAAACGGCACGCTCGCCTTGTCACTTAGAAATATAAAATCCCATATTATACCGCTTCTCCGAAGAAAACAAATGTTACCAGAATTCCGGGAGCACGATTCCATTGTGATAAATTGTACAAAACTGCGTATTTACTGCAAATTCGCTATCGAGCTGGTTTGCTTCTGGAAACAAGTACTACGCGACACGTGGTGTTATGAAATCAAGTTGCGTAGTAAAATAAGTCTTTCTATTTTTAACCGACTTCAAAAAGGAGGAGGTTTACAATTCGACGGTATGTTTTTTTTTTTTTTTTTTTTGTGTGTTTGTTACGCGATTACTCCGCCAATTATGAATGGATTTCGATGATTCTTTTTTTGATTGGTAGGTCATACTTTAGAGGTGGTCCCATATAAATTTTATCGAAATTCATTCAGCACTTTTTGAAAAAAATAGCGAAAACAAAAAAAAATATAAGTTTAATCTTCAAGTCGGTTCTTGTTTTTGTTGTAACCGACTTTCTAAAGGTAGAGGTTTGTATTCGACTGCTTCACATGCTTCACCCAGGGTTGACTTCCGGCGAGGGAACTCCTCAACGGTGAATAGTATAGACACAAAATTTTGTAAATGGATTTAACCATAATAGCCTGTTCTAAATTCCACCATGACATGGCTGATACACCCAGGAATGACTTCCGGCGAGGGAACTCCTCAACAGAGAATAGGAGAGTCATGAATTTTTTTTTGTACATAAATTTAATTATGATAGCCCGTTTTAAACTTCGTCATGATGTGGCTGCTAGATCATAAATGCTTGTCTTTAAAAACTTTTTAAATTAATTTAATTAAAACTTGTTTTGCACTAAAAAGGTTAAAATAAATTATTTTTCAAAAAAAACTAAACCGACTTCAAAACCACAAATAGGCACTCAAAAGTGAAAAATAAATTAATATAATTATCATAAGCGCTGCCCACTCATATATTTGAAGTCGGTGCCAGCCAAGTCTAAAAGGTAGTAGATAGATACTATCTACAAGTAGTACAATACAATACAGTACAATACAGTAGTACAATAGTTACTATATACATAGTATTTATCTGCTACCTAATAGACTTGGCTGGCACCGACTTCAAATATATGAGTGGGCAGCGCTTATGATAATTATATTAATTTATTTTTCACTTTTGAGTGCCTATTTGTGGTTTTGAAGTCGGTTTAGTTTTTTTTGAAAAATAATTTATTGTAAACCTTTATATATTCCGTATTTTGATAAATTTGATATACACATAATTGATATAATTTGACAGCCTCTTTTTTGTAGTGGTTGGGCAGGTTGGCTCAAATCTCATACACCACTGAGGTTGCGGGTTCGATTCCCGTGACGGGACAAATGTTTGTGCAAAGAAGAAAAAAAAGGCAAGCATTTGTTTTGTGTCTGGGTGTCGTGGGACCATGGTCCTCATACTTCCTGGTTCCCTAGATACAGGGAATCCTAGTTAGGTTGGTTAATCCTAGTATGTGATGTGTATTTATTTTATTTTTTATTTTAATGATGTTTTAACCAGATTTTTGTTGAAAAATACATTTTTCCAGTTAAGTTTTTAACGAATTTGTAATCGCAACCGCGAGCAGATTAAAATGAGACACAAGTCACAAAACACTTCACTCAAACTCTCAAGTCACTCAAACACAAGTAGTTTACGATTATCGGTCAAGGAGTTCCATTGCCCACCTTCCGTCTCCATCATCAGATCAGCTGGCTATCACCATAATATTGCATTGACATCGAACTTCGAAAAGCATGGAAAATTTCAACTCCGTAGCTATAGATACCGTAGGAAGTGGTTATGATTCAACTTGCAAGATTTGACCCAAACAAACAAACATTGCAAGTTAAATAAAAGCTTATAAATACATTCCTTCTTCAACTCCATCGCGACTAGTGAATGCAGCCTGAAGGCCTTAAATGATAAATGATTATCTATTTAGCACAAAACATGGGTATTCAGCAAAAACAGGGGTGTGCAACCATTTGTTAGAGAGACAGACGTGTCGCGTCGCCGGAGGCGCGATGGCATAAAATAAATATAACTACTATTATGATGGGCCTGTCACGTGACGTCGGCCGGGAACTGTTTTGAATAAAACACTAGCTGCTTCCTGCGGTGACCCGCAGTTTCCCGAGATAAAAAGTTAAGGAATGCAATGGAATCAGGCGTGACGTTGCGGAAATTCATCTCAAAACTGAAACGCAATGAAACTATGTAGTGTAATCCCGCTGAATATTATGTAGGTTGTTGTTAGAATAATGTAATATGTATGTGTTGATAGTAAATGTAAAATGAATTTAATTTAAATTAAAACATATATACATATAATAATTAACTAAGTATAATAATTAAATAAACTAAATATATAATAATGGATTTAATATACGTATATTATTGTATACTTATCTAAGCGCGTATTGTATAATTCTTAAACCAGGAATACCATACCATACACAGACCGGGTCACCGGGACAACGCTCCACCGGGAACCGAGACATGTCGCGGTGAACCGTGACGTATGGCTGCCATTTTACAAGGGAAACACAAACTGATGCTATACGTACGCACCTATGGGGTGAAGATTTGTCATGGTGTTCTCTAGGCGTGGGAATTCGTAGATTCATGTCAGCTGTGAGTACCTACTTATTACGGCAGAGATTGTGATAAAGATAGCCCAAATGAAAACGTCATCCATTTAAAATGTGGGATATAATATGAAATAAAAAAAAAATATGCATGCTAATACTAGTTGAAAGTTAATACATAAATGGTCCCACAACGCCCAAATACGAAATAAAAGCTTGCACTTTTTTCTATTCACAAAAATTTGTCCCGTCGACAACCTGCACCTGCACAACCACTACACCAGGGGCTGTCTATTAATTATTTATTTTCCTTTCCGAACATACCTATAGTCTGTCAAAAGCAGAACATCGTCTTTAAAAGATTGAAGAGAACCTAATAATAACTGGCTGAGCATTGAAACTCCTTTGTATCGAAAACGTGATGATTTCGCTGAATTCAAGCAGCTTACGTTAGGGAGCGTATTCAGGACTAACAGACTTTTGTACTAATACAACACATAACTTGACATACAAACTTGCATGCAAAACTTATGCATACGGTTCTATATTATAAAAAAATGCCCCTCAGTTTCTTGCCGTATCTTCTGAGTAGTTGTTCTTTTTCCGATGTGGTGGTAGAGTCATTGTAATTATTGAAGTTCATAAATGCGTCTGTGATGTCAAAATTGAATAAAGAACTTTTGAATTTTGGTTCATATTTGGCTCGCGCAAGTATGACCACATATCAGAATTTGGCACCAAGCTCAAATGGTAAGCCTTCCGCCGTCGCCGGGATGCTCATGTTCTTTCTCTCCTGTGTAGTGTCCTATTTACGAGTTAATTTTAATCTTCTCCTCCTTATATCAAAGTACACAAGAATTCCCATGCCTCGTGATATAGCAATATAATTATTTTCTTTGCTTGTGCGACATTCATAAGTTATTCGAATTGGAATCCCCCGCAACAAGTTGAAATTCGCACGAGAAATTAAGTACGCTTGTTGATGAAACAAAACGAAATAGTTTTTTATCACCTTGATTAGCAAAAGTACATAGTTTTTGGGTAGGTATCAGGTTGTTTATAATATAACTCTGAATGAACACTACATCTAAGGTTTGGAAACTATCGTGAGTCGAAATATTCATTATAAATATAAACGGCTACACTCACGTTATGATGGTGTCGGAATAACTCCGACCAGGTTTCGGACAATTAGGATGTCCTTCTTCCGGGAGTTTACGCTTTGGATTCGCGGCGAAGACTGCGCGCCTCCGCTCGTTCCTGTCGCCGCGAGCGCGGCGCTAAAACCAAAGCGTAAACTCCCGGAAGAAGGACATCCTAATTGTCCGAAACCTGGTTGTAGTCATTCCGACACTATCATAACGTGAGTGTAGCCGTTTACATTTATAATGAACACTACATCTGCCGTGCGTATCGAACGAATGTTTAGTTTTCTTTGATAGCGGTCTCCAGAGCCTTGGGTCCCGCGCCAGCCGTCTCCTCCCCCTTTCCCCGCACCTTCTTTCCGCCCGCCGTCGTAGTGATGTGCGTGGACAACGCTCTAAAGTTTAAATTACATTCCCTCCGTCGTCGCCCCGATCGTTAAATTCCCGGGTCCACCCCTGCTTAAACTTTAGTATTTCCATACTTATTTCAATTTGTATATTGCCCCTTTCAGCACGGTTTGAGACATATAAAAGTATACCTATTTTCTTGAATAAATATTGTAGTTATTGTAGTTTGCTGCGCCACGCTGTTTCACCCGCGCCCGCGGTTTTCTGGGGTAAAAAGTAGCCTATGTGGGGTATAAGCTATCTCCATTTCGAATGTCACTCAAAACCGTTCAGTCGTTGTGGCAAACACATTTACACACTTATATGTAATATACAAACACACTTACATACAAACTGTCGCATTTATAATATAAGTGCAATGTGATGAGAATAGGCACTACTTAAATAGCTGCAACAAGAAAATTGCCTAGCGATTGTTTTTTAACGACTTCATAAAGAAGGTACTATGTTCCACTGCATATTTTTTTATGTATGTTCACCGATTTCTCCGCCAACTGCTGACATATTTCAAAAATTCTTTTTGCGTTCAGTTCAGTATAGCTGAACGAGTAGTCCCATACAACTTTCATCGATATTTGGACTTCGAAGATACATTGAAGTCCGTCCTTTTTGGTAAAATGTATACTTGTGTCTGACGATAATATATTATATTTGGAGAGGAGTGACAATGTGGTCCAAGTTGCATATACCTACACATACTTATAAGTAGCTATTTAATGTATAATGGCAATTGTACATAGCATCACAACTATTGTATTCTACGACATCATTTTAGTCGTAGATTTTTTTCTACGTAAATACGCCTTCTAGTTTGCCCAATATTTAATTAAATCATCATATTAAACTACATTAACTTTGATAAAAGAGCCGTTTAAATAGGTGTCATCTGCAGGAGACCTTCGCGGGCCGGAAGGAAAGTTAATTAAAGCTTGCTAATCTCCGTTTGGGTTTTCAGCCCGAGGGCAAGTTTAACGACGTGGTTAGCCGGTAATGGATGAGTACTCTATAGCTAGGTTAGGAAAGTTTTTTAAAATGTACCATAATGTAGCCATGCCCTAATGTGGCATTGCCATGTATATAGCCATGAAAAATAATATTTTAATTAAATAAAGTCCTTAAGAGCGAGTGTGGCTCAGCGGGGACTCGTGCGCCTTTCGATTCGACGCACCTGGGTTCGAATCCCGACTCGGCCCTGCACCAATGACTTATAGTTAAGTGCAGATTTTGCACGCTCGCTCTAAAACGGTGAAGGAAACCATCGTGATGAAACCCGCTTACTCGCTTTGGAGTGGTAGGCTCTGGCCGTGGTTTTAATACCACCCACCGAACAAAGCCATGCCGTCAAGCGACCTAGTCGTGTTTCAGGATGATGTTCGATGAACCATCCGGGAGACGGGTCTGAGCAGCCGCTCAACTGCCGTCTCTCTCTAGATCTATGTGCTTCATCTTAGGCCACATCATCGCTTCACATCAGGCGAGATAGTGGCCAAACATGGATCTATTAAGCGTAAAAAAAAAGTCCGTAAGTAAAAGCGTAAAACAAAACTATGTTTAAACGTTATGTTTCAAATGTTGCCGCGCAAAAGGTTACCTCCGAACGCATAACGTCACACGCAGGCAAACGAAACGACAAGCTCTACGAAAGCAAACTTGCAAAGTGATTTATACGTTTTTGTGCATTGAAGGACTTTAGGGTCGTCATGAAAAACATATCGTTTTGATTTAGATAAAAAGCAAAAATATAAAATAAACACAAGCTTCGCACGTTATTTACTTTGAAATGACATCATGCACTGTGTTGGTGTTTCGGAACAGATAAAAAATAATTACTAGAAATATTTTCTGAATTACTTGATTTTATTTATTGATTCGAAAATATAAATTATTATTTTTTTACAAAAATATAAACTAAAATAAAATTAAACAAAATATTGACTGAATTTCTGATTCAACAAACATTCGTTCTAACTACATTTTTGATTATTATTCGATTACTATCCGATCCCCTATTGACTTTGATACGGTCTTTCACTCGAGTCGAATTTAATACTATCCTAACCTGCTAATATTCTAAATGCGAAAGTTTGTGAGGTTGGATAGACGGATGTTTGTCAATCATGCCAAAACGTGCTGAACGGATTTTGATGAAATTTGGTACGTTTTTTAGGTCCTGGAAAAGGACATAGGCTACTTTTTATCCCGGGAAACCGCAAGTCTGGATCCGGAATCCTAGTTAAGGGACAAAACATTTTTTTTTCAACTAATGCCTCTTTACACGAATTGCTTTTCGCCCAAATGGCTTTTGTGTAAAAGGATTCGCGAAAGTGTCTTTCGCGCTAGTGTACCTACTAGCATAGATCCCTCAACTGAACAAGTCGAATGAGTTCGTAATATTTAGCTTTTCGCCTCTTTTCCCTTTACTTTCATATTATTCTTCCATTTTCCTCACATTTCCTTGTTTCGTCGACTTGTTACTTGTTAGTGTATTTATGATGAGAAATGATGGAAGCAAGGTCGTAAAACGGGGCATACTAGAATTCAGTCTCGGGGCAAAATAAATCTCTAGGAGCTTGTTATCTTGGGGACTAGTTACCGTCTAAGAGGGTCTAGTTTACGATGGGGTCTGGATAAGAGGGGAGGAGCCCCGTCCTCGGTTTGTCAGCATAATGGTATTGTTTTAAGCTTTTATTTCCAGTTTAGTATGTATGAATTTATATGTGAGTATTGTCTACTTTTTATTTAATGTGGAACGCCTTGCCGTAGTCTGTTTCCACATAAATACAATCTGGATGTGTTCAAATCAAGGGTGAACAAGTACTTACTAGGTAAGCGTGCTACATCCTCACTTCTCATCGTGAGATCGTGGTCAAACTTTGACCCAGTCCGATGTAAAAAAAGAGTATATTTATTTATTTATTTATTTAATTTTATTATTTAATCTTTATTTCAGGCAACATTAAAATAAGTTCAAGATGTTATTTACTTATTCTACGGCCCATATAAATATATACCTTAAAACTAACATACATATAATTTACATTAAAATATTTATGTTTATGTGATATTTGTGTTTATGTGTGATATGCTTTCTCTCTTTCTTTCTCTGTGTGTATGTGTGCTTAGCGATAAGACAGCTCATTTTCTTCGCATTTAATTTCAAAAATGTATATCTCATAAAGTGCTGTTGTATTGTATTGATTGATGATTATAATGATGCAAATTATTTTTCGATCAGAGGTTACTTAGGGATAAATTTTGACGAAAAGAAAAAATGAGATGTACCTATTTATATTATAACGTATTTTTTACAATAATAATTAACAGTTAACAGTATTCATGCAAATTAATCCTGTCTCAGTAAGGGCGGGAGGAGTGCAAGCCCATACCTTTGTCCGGCTCTGGGTACCCAAACTCGTAAAATAAGTAAGTCGTAGATGTTTGTTATTCCCTACGTCTGTCACATTATTGTAAGGATTCCTGACACTGCCTGTTTGGACATAAACTACGAAAGGGTTGACACCTTGTGATGGATGCTTTATTATAACTATCAACCGTCCGCGACTTCGTTCACATCGACTCAATAAAATATAGCCTATGTCACTCAGGGATAGTGCCTTTTTGAGCTGCATTGCATTGCGCTCTTTACCTTGAGACAATTAGCTCTTAAGTGTCTTGGTGCCCATTAATTTCGCTAGCTACAATACCCCTCCGGAACACAGTAGATCCCCGCAGAGTTTCTTGGTGCTATCTTCTCTAGCGGGCGTATTTTCGAAGCACTGGTAGAGTCAGTTTTCGCATTTCTTTTCTGCACTAGGACTTCAATTTGAGTGTAGGCAAGAAATGGGTAACCATACTTACCTTTTTTCCAGTCATGTTAACATAATTACAATTTTTAATTTTATTTGTATCATGTGTTTATGATCTTTAAAAGTGCACTTTTGTGCCTATTTAATGAACGATATTTGACTTTGACTTTGACTTGAGTAATGCTTGCGCACTACTGCTTGGTGGCAGAATACCTAGCAAAGCAATAACTTCGTTTGATCTTTTTAGTTGCGTATATATATAACACTGAAACATATCCATGTTCCCCGTGAAAAGGACCTCTCGACCTTATTTTGCTCGCACTTATTGAAGAACCAATCATCTTTTTTCGAAAAGGTAGGACAAAACAGGTAGAACAGGGCCCAAGATTCACTATGACAACTTGGCGATTCCTTGCTTCGTTAATCACGTCGATACCTTTATTAATAAACGACATCTCTATGACGCATTTGTTAGAAATTATAAAATATTAGGGTAAATATTAAAGATCTTATTACTTTTCTAGGGCTTACTTTAGTTTCTTTTTTTATAGTAGGTATCTTTTCATTTAAATTCTGTTAGATACAAGACTCCTGGGGTTGAATCTTAGTCAAGAGATTAGCGCTGCCGTTAGTTATCAGGATTCACACAGTGGGTCTTGTGAAATAAGTAGACTTCAGGCTTCTTTCAAAGCTCTTTATTTATTTTAATCATTATTGACGTTCTTAAGGTACGTCACAAGGAATCTACCACCGTATCGGAAGAAGAACCACTACTCAGAAGACACGGCAAGAAACTGAGGGGCATTCTTTTAGAGCTTTCATTACACTTGATAATGTCTTATTCGATACACCATTTAGAATTTACCAACAACTATTAAAATAACTAATTCAATTATCAAAACAATGATTCTTACATTTAAAAGTATGGAAAAATACATCGTACCTTAATTCATTTAGACGTCCGATCGCTCCGCTTGCCAACAAGCGACTGAGTCGTGCTCTAAGTTGTTACGCCTTTTATAGTTGTCAGTCTGTCGTTTCAATCTCGTTATTTTATCTATGGTCAGCTATTTTTATTGTCATAGCGATAAAGCGTTTATAATGATTATAGCATAACGATAATAGCATTAACAGATAATACATTGGCTTATAATTATACTAATTATATCAAACGTTATACATATATCTAACACATTCATATATTCATATATATGATTCTGAAGGATCGTATCCGGAACGAAGTAATTCGACAGAGAACTAAAGTCACCGACATAGCTCACAGCTGAAGTAGCAGTAGGCCGGCTATATTAGCCGTAAAACCGATTACTGTTGGGGTAGACGCGTTCTAGAGTGGAGACCACGAATTGGCAAACGTAGTGTAGGACGCCCTCAAGCTAGGTGGAGCGACGGTCTTCGCAGGGTGGCTGGTAGCAGCTGGATGAGAGTAGCCGGGGATTGTGCTCAATGGCGTGCAATTGGAGGGGCCTACGCAGTGGACTGCGACAGGCTGATGGTGATGATGATGATGATGATGATAATATATGATTCTCTATGACGCGTCATAGAGATCACAAATCTTAGCAGATGACGTTTATTAATGAAGGAATCGACGTGATTTCGAAGCAAGGAATCGCCAAGTTGTCATAGTGAATTAGGGTCCTGGTAGGTGAAATTTTTTGCTTGCCCTACCTTTTTTGAACCTGTAGGTATTTTGTACGAAAAATGGTTTCTATTGCCTATCGCATACCTCTGACGTATCGCGAGCGAAGGAACGAAGGATTATGAGGGACTATGAGCGACAAAGATCAGTCTGAAAAATGGCAAAATAGTAACCAATCAGAAAATAAGGATATTTTACCTAACGATATCCTAAATTGTCTCTCTATGTAGCTTACAGTTGTCTAGAATAAATTGATGCTTAGCGAGAAAACTGCCAATTATACATATCGTAAAAAAGTATGTGGCTTTTGTGCAATAAAGAGTCTATTTATCTAAATTAGACGGCCTCAGTGACTTAGTGGCAGGACAGGTATGCTCATACTTCATACACCACCGAGGTTTCGGATTCAATTTCCGTCATAGGCCAAATGATTGTTCGTCGAAAAAAACGCAAGCATTTGACTCGTGTCTAGTTGTTGTGGGACCATGGTTCTCTTTCCTGGTTCCCAAGATACCGGGGATCTATATATCTTTGTATAAAACAACTCAGAGCACAGGGGCAGCGCCCTGGAATCGTGTTCATTCAGACCCTTGTCCATGTCACTTCGAGTACTTATTCTGATAATGTGTTTGTGTGTGCCTGTAGAAAACGTTATTACGTACGTATCCGTATCCGCTCCATGTAACCGAGGTTTTAATCCACACGTAGTGGTATTACATTCCATTCACAGATTGTGTTTCGTAGCAACATTCGTAGCGGAACGCTACGCTGTAGCACCGTAGCTTGTTGCTACGGCGGTTGTAAGCTACGCTGGTTTTTAAATTTTTCTGTAAAGATTTTGCTTCGCTACATCCTTTTTGGTAAGTATCCCTATTGGTACATCGTAAAAGTACCTACTGAGTGACTATAAATCTTCACAGATTTTATCCCGTAAGTTATACTAAAACAAACTAAAACGAATGCATACGCACTACTGCTTGGCGGTAGAATAAATGGTAAAGCTGTAGTACCTACCCAAAAGCCCTCCCGCATACGAGAGACCTACCACCAAGTACCTACGAGTACACCAAGGGACCAAAGTAATAAATGTTTCGCAAAATATTTTATAGATACACCTTTTGACTTTATACTTATTTTATGTAACTCTTTAAACCATCCTGTTTTTACGAGTCAAAATGGCAGCTTACAGAGAACACTTAGCGAAAGAAAAAACATTCACTTATACGGGGTTCGACTAGACTAGATATTGAACCCGAGACTAGGTATTAAGTCATTGTATTTTTCATTAAACGATTAGGATCAAAATCATTCTTAGCAATGTTTTTTTTTTTCAACGGGTGAATGCCTTTATTATAGAAAACAAACTACACTCTACTTACTAAAACTAAACTAACTACATACAAGAAGAAGCAATTGGACAACCCATAGACCATTAAAGGCCTATAGGTAGCGCAAATGCTCCAACCCACTAATAATATTGTAATGTAACGTAATAATATTACTCTACCTAACAATATTAATTACTGGGCATTATGAGACTCAACAGCTAATTGTCTCAGGGTGACAAGCGCAGTGCAGCGCCGTGCAGGAATATGCAAAACAAAGTTTTGGGTGGTGCTGTTATTGTTATGCGCTGGCGTATTGCCTACCATCAGGCAAACGACCAGTTCTTCCCGTCATTCAGTTACATAAAAAGAAAAAATATTCCATTGTTTACCATGTTTTATTAAGTCACTTTCTTGTTTGTTTGTCTGTCTGTCTGTATGTCTGTTTGTCGTTCCGGGTGGAATCATGCAACTGAAATTTCAACCACTTCGCGATTAGCTATCCGGCTGATTTACAGGGTAGCTCACAACTCGATGACCATGCATAACAACGTGGTTTCTAGATACATTTTTTAATTTGTGACTTGTTTTTTTTATTTTTTAGACCAGTTTAGGCCTGTGTTTGATCACGATCTCACCTTACGGGAAGTGACGAAGCGGTCGAAGAAGAAGCACGTTTGCCGAGTAAACCATTCACCCTTGATTTAAACATACCCAGGTTTATTATTTAATCATTATTTGGATTAGATTGTTATCTCAGCGGAGTATATGATACATCATTACGAAATAATTTTTACCACAAACAGAAATATTACCCAAAATTACTTTTATTCAAAGCTAAAAGGATAATAGGAGATATAATTAACGTAATTAAGGATAATATGTGGGCTTTGTGGATGTATTTGTTAACGAAAATGCCGCGCAAGGGTACACGTGCCAGCCCGGGGATTTTTTTATTTGGAGCTTGAATATAAAAGGCGGACGGAATCTCGCTAAGCAACAATTGAAGCATAGTTTGCGGTGGCGTGTTTTTTAACCGACTTCAGAAAAGAAGAAGGTTCTCTATTCGAATGTATTTTTTGTCTTTGTTACCTCTTCACCCCGCAGCGGCTAATCATATTTGGATGAAATTTAGACTGAACATAGCTTATACCCTGGATTAACACGTAGGCTTCTTTTTATCCCTGGAAACTGCGGTTGAAATCGCAGGGCGTAGTTTATCATATAACCTACTGAGCCATTACGTTTCCGCTTATATAAAACATGAAATTATTTCTGTGCGAGCGATTATAATGACAATAGAATATAATAAAATAAAATATAGTAACTCTTTATTATAACACCACAATACAAAAACAATTAAAACGAAAATAACAATTAACTTAATATTAGCGTCACAAAGAGCGGTTTTATCGCTCAAAGCGATCTCTTCCATACAATTCTGAAGTGGAGGAATGTGAACAAAAAAATATATATGTATGGTGTTATTAACATAATTGTGTAGGAAAGTAGGTAAATTTACAATAAAGTACATAGAAACTTTTGCATTTAGTAAGATTACCTACCCATAATACTCTCCTACAATATAAATACCTTTAGTGGAATAACCATGCTTTAATTAAATCCTCACCCCATCTATTTTATAACTACTTTATATAACGACTTGCAACTTTTTTATAATTTTATTTAATTATCCATATTACAAGTTAAGCATGCCAAAAAATCAAATAAATTAGATTACATTACATTACATTAGATCAATTTAAATCTAATACGCTAAAAAACTTTTTTAACAGATGATAGTTCGATGGAAGGTAAAGAACACAAAGATTTGTATGCCTTGCATTTGAAAAATAAATGATAGCCATCTATTATGACACAACAATCAAACAAATAAATCACTCTGATTTCCAACATCAAGACACGTATATCGACATCCAACTGCAGACTTGCGTTCACTATATCATTGGTAGCCTTGGTCTACGCAGGAAATTTCCCTTTTAATCGTGACTAGGACGCTGTTAGATTTAGGGCTGCCCGAAATAAATGACCGGGAAACGGGAATGGAACTTCCAAGAAGTTCTCTATATTATTATTATTTATTTGAAGGGCTTTGTCGTTATGTGACCAATCTGCCCTGTAAAAACAAAATACAACCTTATAATTCTATAGAAACTAAAGAGCTGTATTGTCCAAGTGTAACGAAGCAAGCTCCTAATGTTTCGAAGACATCGTACACGACGATAAGGCTTGTTTATATAATAATAAAATTGTAATGATTGTAATCGAAAACCGACAGTATTTTCGAAGTATCATTAAATCTTGACTTATATGTAGCCAATCCTATAGTACTTACGTAATTTCCTCATTAATAAATGTTATTATTATGTTAAAAAATTTGTCAATGACAATAAATTAATTACTTGATTTCAAATTTGATGACAATACTAATAATTACACATAACTTTTTTTAAATTTTAATATTTTTATTACATCTTTATTTTTTTTAACCGTGACCTAATTTAATTAACAAAGTATTGATAGATGAATAAAATTATGGTTAATAATTAAACTGTTTAAATATTTTTACGCCTACAGAGGCCGAATTTTGTTGGAGAAAACTACTGCTATGCCACCTTGGAATATTGTAACCGAAATTCTGACAAATATTTTTTTTTTCATGTCATTTCAATTTCAAACAATCTTGTGTGATTTACGAACTTCCATAAAAATGTAAATGTTTATATATAACCTACAGTAAGCTCTTCGACAATTTTATGGGACAAAATGCATTCTAGGTCCTATTTAAAGACATCACGTGTACCTATTTGTACACACCTATCAAAATAACAATACATACTACAACATAGCAATAAACCTACATAGCTAAAGACTTTCGTATTACAGTATATAAATATGATAGTTGGAAAGGATAGGATAGACATGCACCTTCTACTAATTTCTATTTCTTCTGATAATGTATGATTCTCATCTATGCTATGGTTCGATTCTCAAAACCGGGAAAAATCACACCCTCTAACCGGGGTACAGACTCGGTCAACACTAGTCATAGATGAAATAAGTTCTAGCTTCGTTTTCTCGTTTATTGCTTTTTTGATACGTAGCGGTAGAGGAGAAAACTGTGAGCTCAATAGATATTTTATTTTATTTGATTGAAATTAAATAAAATGACATTATGATATTGACTGGTGGTAGGTTTCTCGTATGCGAGAGGCCGTCTGGGTGGGTACCACCGCTTTGCCAGTTATTCAGCCGCCAAGCAGTAGTGCGCGAGCATTACTGAGTTCCGGTTTGAAGGGCATTGTAGCCAGCGAAATTACTGGGCATTATGAGACTCAACAGCTAATTGTCTCAGGGTGAAGAGCGCAGTGCAGTGCCACGCAGGATTTTGTAAAACAAAGTTCTGGGTGGTGCTGTTATTGTTAAGCGCTGGCGTATTGCTTACCGTCAGGCAAACGTCCAGCTCGTCTCGTCACTCAGTTTCATAAAAAAAAATCGTAATTTGTAGTTTTTGATAAAAACTATCGCTTCTTTAAAGAAAATCGGGTACGTATGCAAAATGAGACTCGGGACCCGTGACCACTAAAAATGTAATGTAAATTTATTCTTATTTATTTTCTGATCTGGTAATGTTAGCTCAACTTAGCCCACTAACAACTGGGACTAACCAGTGTCACAGCATTCCTTGCGCGGAAGATTGCTCGATTGCTCTTGTTTACACACGTTTTTCGCCGTGAAATTTCGGCTAATTAGCCGTGTGTAAACACGGTCGTCAATGAGGTATGGATCACTATGGAAGTTCGTTGATAGAGCGGTGGCTACGCCGGCGCCGCGCCGTTTCTCTGCCGCGTCCCTCTTTTTCACACACATTTTTTCGCTGTAGAATTTCACATCGAAAATACGCGTGAACAAGGTGTCAATCGAGCCAAGCTAATAGTCGATTTATTCTTTCTTTATTAAAGTTCATCATCATCAGCCCATCACGTTCGGGGCCTTCTCTCATAGAGACAGTATGGGCCATAATCCACCACGCTGGCCCAGTGCGGGTTGGTAGATTTCACATGTCCTTGAATTTTTAGGATAAATTCTTGGACATACCGCTTTCCTTACGATATTTTCCTTCACCGTTTTTAGAGCTAGTGTTAAATCCACATATAACTTAAGAAAGTCAGTGGTGCGGGGCCAGCGGGATTCGAACTCGGGTGCGTCGGATTGAAAGTCGCACGTTCTCCCACTGAGCCACACTCGCTCATAAGTTCATATCATCATCAAATTCGCTTGTTCAGCCTCTCATCAAATTGCATATACATTTGATGGTTCTATAACTTGCCATTCCTAATTTATTTGGATCAAATGTTCTGCTTTGAATACGGCTAATATCATCAGCCGAATTGGATATTTAAGTACCTACCTATATTATGTCTATTTTTGTGTTTATTACATCTCATTTTGTGTACTAACATAGTTTTTAAGATTGTATTAACATTTTTATGAATCTATTTATGATCTGAATTAAAGAATTTAATCATAATGTTTATTATCTAATAATAATATTAATAATTACTATTTTCTAGATATTTTTAAACTTTCATCTGATCCGACGAATGAATGACGCTTCATTTCGACAAACGAACTTTTCCCGCAAAAGAAAGAACTTATCAGAAACTTATAATAGACTCTGCGAGGAGTTGGGAGTTGATCTCGAATATGTTTTCGTGAATAACATTATGACAGAAAAAATTAATGATATTTTATGAGTAGTTATTTAAGAGCATATTTAATATTTACATTATCATCACTATCATACATTATTATAGCCCTTTACCTACCCAACGTGTTGGGCTTTCTCTCATAGAGAGTTTTTTTTTTATTTTATTTCGAATAGGCATTTCACCGCAGTCTCACCTGATGGAAAGGGTCGACGATGGATCACGGTTACCTTAGTAAATACCTATTCACTTGAGACTTGAAGTCACCCAATTTATAAGAATCGGACTGATCGGACGGAAACAAAGACGCTGGTGAGGTGTTCCATTCCTTAGCTGTTCGCATTAGTAAAGTCGAAGCAAAATGCTTTGTTCGGTCAGGAGGTATGTCAACCATGAGTTTTGTATTGGGCCGGTTGGTGATGGTATTCGACAAAAGTTTACCAAATATTCCAAAAATCATTACCAAAAATTCCTTAGCAAAGCGAATTCCAATAAATTTAATTGCTTACTACACCCTAGACCGAAATGCTGCGATCAATGTCATTGTGATGAATGTGATCGTGATGGATGACATCGTGAAGTACAGCGGACGACAATTGGACCAGGCTTACACATGACCGAAAAAAAATCGTAAACATGTAGAGAAAGAAAGAAAAGAAAGAAAATACATTTATTACAGACATCACACAACATTACACTTAACATACTAAAGTAGAGGCAAAATAAAAAAACAATAAATACAACAAACAGTGAAATGTTGCGCGATGTCAGAAAAAGGTTCCGACTCAGCACTCGCTAAGGGGTTTTAAAGTACCTAAGCACTGATTTTCAGTTCTATACCTATACCTAGTCTTATCAATCTATTTATGCCTATACCCGGCAGTGGATGGACAGGAGCTGATTATACAGATATTATAGATAGACAAACACTCAATTGACTTCAATCGAAGTAATCGTGCCAAATTCATATATGTATTTATAGATTCTTTATCGTATTCAACCTTGCTTTATATATTTTCTTTTCATTGGCTACAGCTCCAAGTGGCATAGGAAAAAAATAAATACGTTTCAGAGGCGTCGTCATCAATCATGTTTTTTTGTTGAGGGTGACAGATATCGTTATATTATTTATTTACTAGCTGCGCCCTGCGGTTTCAACCGCGGTTTCCCGGGATAAAAAGTAGCCTATATGTTATTCTGATGTGTAAGCTATTGTTATGTTTAGAGTGTTTTTTGAGCAAATAAATGTTCGATAAGAGTGGACTGTATGGACGAAACAAAAGGCAAAATCTGAGGGTTTTAGGAAAAGTTATAATACTGTGTAAGTTATAATACAAACTCACCAGATAATCCAGGCGATGGGTCTAAAAGCCGATATTTTGTACCTAACTGCCCTTTGGCTTGCGCGCTTACCTCCGTTTAGTTTTTGATACCTGATCGGCGACGAAAGAGGACCGGCCGCGGCACAGTATTTCGCGTAGTTAGTAGCACTACTTCTTTCTATACGAAAACGATAGATAGGGCTTCGCCCTCGACAAATTATGTGCAATAATGGCACCGAGAAAAGGGATGCAAGAAAATTGTCCACGCGGATGGCGGGAACCGAAAAGCGATAACCACAAGAGTCGGATGTTGAACTCTGAATGAAAAAGATCTAATCGGAAGTTACCATACACTAGAAACTATAACTATTTATGACATAGACAATCGATTTCTATAATCGACTAAACAACTAAAGTGAACAGCTATATTATTGTAAAGTTTCATCAAAATCCATTCAGTAGTTTTTGCGTGAAAGAGTAACAAAGGTACATCCATACACACATTCTTACAAACTTTCGCGTTTATAATATGAGTAGGAGTTACAAATAATACTTACATATAATCTCAAGACCGCGAGAAATGGAAGGAAAGTAGGGAGGCCTTTGCCCTGCAGTGGGACGATATGGGCTGAATATAATAATAATAATAATGTACCTTACCTTCACAATTCTAGCGCACTGCAGATGGCCAAATAAAAATAATATTAATTTTACTTTATTTATATTCATTTCGTGATGAACTCGGTACAAAATGGAACTGGTTTCAGCCTTCGCCCAGCGGACGGACAGAACAAACTTTAATGCCAAGGTACTTATTACCTTAGTTTTATGCTGAGTTGAAATCTTTTCCTGACATCGCGCAACGTTTCATTGTACTTTAATTATATTATCTATTTATTGTGTGCTACATAGTTTTATTATATATTATCTTTTTCTGTTATATAGTATATTAATATAGTTTAATGTAATGTTGGGCGTGTAAAGTTATATTTATTCTTTTAGCATCGATCATTAGATGTTTGACAGTCTCTGCAAGTATTTTTGTGGATGTTGCGCATAAAGTAATATACTGGGAGTGTTGTGGGACTATGGCCTTCTTAGTTCCTGGTTCCTTTAATACACGTTCAGATAATTCTAGATACAAGCGTAGGTGCGGCCACCCGCCATAAGCAAGATGAAGTTGTTGGATATTCTCCAATAATTGCCATAACATCGATAACAAATAATTGGAAGTATTACGACCCACATCTTATTTATGACACGACAAACCTATGATAAGGTTTGTTCACACAAGCTACAAACCAAGATAAGAGCTACCATAATACCTGAATAACTGTCTGCAGATATTCAAGTAACCGGCGCTTAGCATCTTCTCATTGTGTTCTTCATACGATCGGAGCTTGAACCCAGTATAATAAAATTCAAAGATCTACATAAAACGATTATCTAAGTTTATGCTTATCAGTTTTCCATCAATTTAAGTAACTAGTTTTAAAATTGCGCAGGTTAAAACATGATTGCCTTTATTTTCTTATTCTTATTCTTGTATGTAACTGCAATGTATTTAACTATGTTTGTTCGGGTGGAATCTTGCAAGCTGAATTAGACCCACTTCCTCTTGTCCTACGAAGTTGAAATTTAGCATACTTGTCAAAGTCCGTTGACAATGCAATATTATCGTGACAGCCAGCTGATCTGATGATGGAGACGGAAGGTGGGCAATGGAACTTCTTGACGGATAATTGTAAACTACTAGTGTTTGGGCTCATTTTAATCTGCTCGAATTTGAATTTGTCATCAGCTTATCTTAAAAAATATTTAAAACGTACTTTAAAAAAAGGAGGTATATTTTTTTACGTATTTTAATATACATAGATATGTACAGTACTACACTTATTTTTCCAACACTACTAAACCGATTTGTGTGATTCTATCGGTTATCGGTTCGGTTGTAAAGAGCCATATTGTCCTATATAAATTTAGTAAGACATACACATATGAGATAGAGATAAAAAGTCATGTAAAATGCTCGTCAAATCACGATAAATCACTTTTTATTCGAACAAATAGAGTTCGGTTAAAATTTGTTAAGCGATAGTTAGCTAATTATGAATATACGCAACCACGCGGCTTGATGATACTGTATATAGATAAATACGAATATATATCACATACATATATTAATAGATCCATGTTTGACCACTGTCTAACCTGATGTGAAGCGATGATGTGAATGCTCGTTATCCAACAGTGCCGGGAATATAACGGATTGATAATGATGATCTGTGATACTCTTCTGTAGCAAACAACTTCAAAACATGTTACAAATGTGTTCCATGTGGACAAATCTTAAGACCGTCGATCAATTGAGTGAATGTTTTTGAGTTATTGGCCACTAACAAATGGTCTAACGAGGACGTGTCCTTTACGATACGAAAGCTAGTTCTAGCTAGTTATAAAGAAAAATATATTTTTCTACCTACGACCTTTTTCATTATTGGTTGTTATATAAATAGGTTATATAAATGTTGTTTTATAGGGTGGCAAAAAAACATAGATCCGGGAGGATGGTAAGCGGTCACCGTCGCCTTTGGACACCTGCAACACTACACAGTCATGTGGGTGCTTGATAAACAATTATCAAAGACCCTTCTATTAAACTGCCCCATATTGCGGCAGTTCAACCCTTCTTTTGAACTGAACCATATTGTAGCTCTGCGGAAATACCTTTATAGAGGATACCTAAGTTAGAAAATGGTGGCAATATCGTTACCACAGTTTTATGTATTGTAATAATGTGTCGTTACTTTGATCAAGAATACACCTAGAATCTGTCTTCTGTCAAACACAATCAGAAAACGTCTATCAAAACAACAATACAATAATACTTAAAACAGGAAACAAAAGTTTACAGTTACAAATAATAGTGGTAGAACAATGGGTGGCCTTATCGCTATGTGTAATTTCTTACAGGTAACCTTCTATCCTGGGTTCACAAAAGAAAATCGACAATTGTTCTTATAACCCGTGTGTACAAAAGAGTGTCATAGTGCTTGTTGAACGCCTCATTACAAGCTTACGTATATTTAACTTGCAATGTTTGGGTTAAATCTTGCAAGTTGAATTAAACCACGTTCACTTCTTATCCTACGCTGTTGAAATTTTTCATACATGTCAAAGTCTGATGACAATGCATATTGACAGCCTCTGTCGTGTAGTGGTTGGGCAGGTTGGCTCAAATCTCATACATCACTGAGGTTGCGGGTTCGATTCCCGCGACGGGACAAATGTTTGTGCACAGAAAAAAACGCAAGCATTTGTTTCGTGTCTGGGTGTTGTGGGACCATGGTCCTCATAGTTTCTGGTTCCCTAGATACAGGGATCCTAGTTAGGATCATGATCTATAAATGTGATCGTTGGACGTTATTTATTTATTTTTATTTATTTATCTCCATCTTCAGATAAGCTGGCTGTCACCATAATAAAAAAATATTATGGTGACAGCCAGCTTATCTGAAGATGGAGATGGAAGGTGGGCAATGTAACTCCTTGGCGGATAATCGTAAACTACTAGTGTGTGGGCTCATTTAAATCTGCTCGCGGTTCTGATTACAATTTTGTTAAAAGCTTGTCTATGGTTTTACTTCATAAAACAAAAATCTTGTTTTATGAAGTAAAACCACTGTAATGCTGTATTAAAATATAAAATATAGTCTCGCTCAAATTACATTTAGCTAAAAGTCAGTTTCACAATTTCAAATGATGTTAAAATCTATCTGCATGTTAAAAGCTTCTCAATGTTTTTGGTACATTTACAATTAATTTTGTAGAAGAAGCAATTAAATTACCGCTCCTCTGAAGTTTATACGACCTTAGGGTCCATTATTCAAGTTTAGAGTACCTTTGCGTTTTTTGGGGCCGAGCAAAGTTCTGCAAAACTTTCATCTTAGGGCCTTTTTGCGTCCTCCTGCCTTTTTAGCATAGCATTCGGAGGGTCAGAGACGAATGGAAAGATTACATAATTTTTTACAATAGCTGTTTTTTTACAGGTGATTGCAGATCAAATGCAAATCCATACAATACACTACAAAATGCTTTGTTGTACACCAAACAAAATGAATCAGTAAGTAGGTAAATGAAAACAACTTACAAACTAAAGTACAAAGGGCGGACTAATTGCTAAAAGCGATCTCTTCCAGTCAACCTTTGGATTGAGTTAAATATCTGTGTGAAGAGGTCGACAGTGTAAATAAAATAATAATAAATTATGTTATGTTAATTATAATAATTATGAATTAAGTCAGGTCTATAAATACGAAGCTTAGTCATCTTTGTTACGGATACTTAGGCAAAACCATAGATCCTCATTAATTCATAGTAATTGTGCGAGAGTAATACTATTATTTATTTAAAAGAGTTGAAAAAAAGACATCCCCGCAGAGTTTCTTGGTGTTATCTTCTCTAGCGGACGTATTTCCGAAGCATTGGTAGAGTCAGTTTTCACATTTATTTTCTGCACCAGGACTTCAATTTGATATAGGAAAGAAATGGGTAAACATTATTACCTTTTTTTCAAAGTCATGTTACTATGGTAACGTTACAATTTTCAACATATTTTTAATTTCATTTGTGTCATGTGTTTATGACCTTTAAAAGTGCACTTTTGTGCCTATTTAATAAACGATATTTGACTTTGACTTTGACTTTATTCTATGGCTAGACCTAGAATTACAATTCTAGATCAACGAACCCGCAAACTCTTGCTGCGCAATTTGTAAGTTGGACATTTTCTGTAAACAATTTGTATAAACAGGAAAAGGACACTATTCATTTCGTAGAGAGCGATTTGTTTTGTAGAATCTCTTTGGATATTAAAGTGGGACAACAACAATATAAACAAATCGTTGGAGCATAATCAGAATCACACAATCGATCATTGGAAGCCGAGTTGGAAGATTGGACATGAAATGCCTGCTCAGTCAAAAGTATTGGAATTCGCGGATTTGTTTATTTGTCGTGTGGAAATTGGTTCTCAACGTCATCATAGTAGGAATAAAGTTAGATTTAGACTGAGTAGTTGCATGACTGCCAACTGCTTCTGGATCATAGATGCATTGTCGCTTGGAATAAGGCGAGATTGTAAGCAAACGCTGAAACCGAAGATGGAGCAAATTGATCTTAAGGAAGACGGCAGTTCAACGACTGCTCAAACCCGTCTTCGTGATGATCTACCGAACATCATCCAGACGGCAAGGCTTTGTTTGACAACGGCGGCCAGAGTCTACCACTCCCAAAAATCTTCTTATGGTCATTCAGCATCTAATCTGCAAAATTTGAAACTGTTGAAAAATTAAATAATTTAATTCTAGTATTACTTTTTAAAATATTAAATGTTATATTATAATTATTTTATGATTATTTAAATGACTGTCTTTGAATTGTTTTTAACTTGTTTAAAACGTTATTTAGAAAGTCGTACGACTCTAGAACATTGAAATCAATGGATAAACAAAACTCGTTCACAAATCTTGAATCTTACCTCTGCAACGAAGCTCGTTTATGGTTTAATCTTAGTAATCCACGAGCGGGTATTGTTTAAAACAGCTCCCGACTTGAAAAGTCAATGCGGTCTGTAACTACACCACCTCTTGTGTCATTGAACTTTTGTTAAGTTTATTGGTCTAGCTTCGCCCCGTGGTTTCACCCGCAAAGTAAAATAAAGGGATTCTAAAATAATCTATGTATTTAGATTTTGTTTAGAAACTGAAGAATGTTGGACCAGAAACTCAGCATTGTGTTCTGGGCACTATTCCCTCCGCCAGAGGGCTGTGAGATTAGGTTTTTACCTACTTTGCCTATAGTCCCTAAAGATATAACTATAATTGCTTTTATTAGAGGTAAATATATAGGATTATGGCCTATACTCTCTCTATGAGAGAAAGCCCGTGTCCCAGCAGTGGGAACTTTAGGGCTGGTGATGATGATGATGATGATAATATAGGCAAGACTAAATAATACTGAAATCTCACAGAAAAGTTTGAATAGCAAAGTCCTGCGGCACTGCACTCGTCACCTTTTATCGAATATCAAGGTAATCATCTTTTATCGAGTATCTTTTATCGAATATCAAGGTAATCATCTTTTATCGAGTATCTTTTATCGAATATCAAGGTAATCATTTATTATCGAGTGCTAAATATCTGACACACTGAAAGATATTCAGAGTTCAGTAACACGGTAAATTTTCATAGCATTCAGTTTATAACTGTGTACATCTGAATTCTAAACAAACAGGTTTAGAGGTGAAATGTGGATGATTGAACGGATGAGCTTCCTATGCCGCCCCGCCCACTGTTTTCATCAGGGTTCAAAGCGCAATGGGAATAGGGTTACCATGAGTTAAATGTCCGAGTGTTAGTTACTATAAAGCCATGCCGTCAAGCGACCTAGTCGTGTTTCGGGATAATGATAACTATGAACCATCGGAGAGACGGGTCTGAGCAGCCGCTTAACTGCCGTCTCTCTTTAGATCTATGTGCTCCATTTTATGCCACATCATGCTTCACATCAGGCGAGATAGTGGCCAAACAGAGATCTATAGAGCGTAAAAAAAAACTACATATGTGACTTAATATCTGATATCTCGGGGTGATGAGCGCAATCCAGTGCTACGCAGTACTTATTAAACAGTATTAAAAATGGGTGGCACTGCAATTGTCATAGGCTGGCGCGGCGCTTCTCATCAGGCGAACGACTTGCTCGTCTCATTACTCAGTTCTATAAAAAAAGAAGTCTTTACTGGTACGGCAGGAGTTCGTTCGTGATAAGAAAATAGTTAGAAAGGTAGACTCTACTTTGCCTTAGGTACTTTATTTTATTTTTTTCACAAATACCCACATTTAATTTTAACCCCACGTAGGTATCACTACCTACTTTCTAATGTAATGCTAGTTCAATTGAATATTCTATGCGAATGGAGGCGCAGGTATCGGTTAGTAACATATAATAGAAGATCCAATAGATAAGCTGATAGATAGGCTGCGGAACTTCTCAGATTCTATATTGTACATTAGATAGTTACCTACTTCAGTATGTGCCTAAAATCGGCCAATTAATGTCCCCTTCAAAGTAAAGTTAAAGTTTAAATTTCACCTATTTAAAGTTTATTTAGTCTTCCAATTAATTTTCAATATGAATAATAATTAATAACAGCAATAATACTTATTACATAATTAAGCCATCAAAGTAAATGTAATACAATAAATAATTATATAATGAAATACCTAAACTGTCACATAATATAATGAGAAGTAATACTAATATAATATTAAAGTAAATAGAATTAATAAAAATATAATGTAAACATGATATAATGTAAAAATAGTACACATATAATCTAAAAATGATAAATACATAGGTATATGTTTAATGCAAAATAATGTTAAAACGTTAAAAGTTAGAATAATATGTTAAAATAATATAAAAAAATAAGCTTTAACAAAAGGCTTTTTTATTTTATTATGTTTATTTATTTATTAGTCTTCCGACGTCGACAAATGATTAAAACCAACGCGTTTGTCGCATATTCATGACGTAAACTGCAAAGTAACATGCGCATACTCCGTGGTGATGGACATCTGTAACGTTTACCAAATTGTGGGATTTGTTCCCGTGCATAGAACCTTAACCGTAAAGATAGGTCTAAGGCGTCGAGTTTAAGAAGAAGTGAGCCTATGAAAGTGGCATGATCATGAATGATCAAACCCTCCATAAATCTTCTATATAAATAAAAATGAATCGCCGAAATGTTTGTACGCGCATAACTTCCGAACGACTGCACTAAATTGGATAAAACTTTTTTATGTTAGTTATTGTCATGACATAAAAGAAAATTTTAAAAAATCGATAAAGAAAAAATATGGCGGCACAAAGTTTGCCGGTTGTTATTAACAAAGATTAAAAAAAACACCAAATATCCGCAAACTGTCGAACGCATGTGCACCAACTCCGTATATTTGTTTTCGTTGGCGGCCAGCGCTTCCAAACGGGCCGGGTAAATATTGACGCGCGTCAACGCGATTAGCCGCGCGGGAAGTGATGCGACAGCCCAGAGTGGCTATTACTTAAAAATCTAAATAGAATTTAGTGTAATCTGGCTTTCCATGCAGCGGTTACGCAGTTTTTACCGTTTTTCCCGCGGTGGTTTCGCTATAAAGTCAGACGTGGTGTTTCAAGTTTGTATTCTTTGTTTAAGCTTCAGTTCAGAAGATTTCAACATGAGTGAGTAAGTCGGCGGTTGTTTTTTTACGTATTTGGCAATAGGACGCTTAGAAGCTTTGTTTTACTGGTATTGGTGGTATTATGTATCGGGATCTTTTTACAAGCTTTTATTTAACTTGCAATGTACTATGTAGGTATGTTTGTCCGCGTGGAATCTGGCAATCTTATCCTACGGAGTTGAAATTTTGCATACTTGTCAAAGTCCGATGACAATGCAATATTATGGTGACAGCCAGCTGATCTGATGATGGAGACGGAAGGTGATGAACGCGATGCAGTGCTACGCAGTACTTTTTATGATGTTTAAAGTTCTGATTTACACTAGAATTGTTACGGGCAGGCGTGGCGCTTACCATCAGGCGAACGACTGAAAATATCATTCCATATTAATTTGTTCTTATTCATTTATTATGATGGGAAAACATACAAAATACCTCTTACCCCAATCTCTGAAGGTTCTGATCAAGACATATTCTCCGTCCCATGATGAGTAAAACTAACGTTTCTTTTTGCATTACGTTATTCTATCTGAATACCTAAGAGCCTGATATGATAAAATCTGCGGCCACTTTTGATCATATTATTATGGGATTTCCTTCGAATATTATGCCATTCGAGCGAGCAGATGCAATTTCAATGCAATCTCGAGCTGCATGCGAGCTTGTCGGGTATGAAATGTACTTTAATCTTCTCTCAATGACATTTGCCATCGCACCGTTCTTATGGAAAATTTCATATTAATAGTAGCGCAGTAGCTTTGAAACTCTTCTTTCTCTTTTTTTATGAAACTGAGTGTTGAGACGAGTAAGTCGTCCTCGAGACATTAGATATATATTAAATCTGATATGCCCAGTACTATGATATACTCTAGAACCAAATCTTTATTTTTATTTTTTACTTTTCACCTCATGTTACCATTTAAGCCTACGTTTCATTGAGCATTTGCAACTCGCAAAAGGCAAATTAAGGTACGCACGAGAGCGCAAAAGTAATCCAGACTACTTAGCCAAACTAGAAAAACCTGAAAGCTTGTGAATGTTTTGCCAGCTTTATCTCGCTGTTTCAGGGGCCAATTTACATTTGTAATTAATTGTGTTATGTCGGCTATACACTCGCGGCGAGAACGAAAGAGAGACCGGGAAGAACGAGACAGACCGAGAACGAAAGAGAGGCCGGGAACGTCTGTGAGTTTCGTCGGTTCTCGCCCGCTCCCGTCCTGTGTTGGTAGCCGCAGGCCTAGCGCACTCCGCACTGTAGGTACGAAGCTGCAAGTATATAGCCGGACACCGTCGGCGGGTCGCGCGTCGTTACACGTGCCGCGTCAGAAGAGATAAGAGCTATGCGATAGAAAGAGAGGCGCTCTGTAGGTTAATATGACTGGTAGGTATGCAGCGCTACGCGAGCTGAATTGAATTTTATTGCGTTATAGCAAGAGTCGCTATTTGTTTAAATTTCTTCGCGGAGTGATGCTTCTGTCATTTAGTATGCTGTGGTAGCCGCGAGAACACTCGGGCGAGAGTGTACCGCCAATTAGTACCTCCACCGACGCGACGTCAGACTTTTTGTAGGTCCGATACTCAGTCCGTGTTTTTCACCATCATTTGTCACCTATTTTGTGACCGACTTTTTGTAGGACGTGTGCGTTGCAATATGTTACGTTGTAGTTAATGTTCGTGTGTTAAAGCATATACATGTATACATACATGGCATGTAATGGTCACCTCATGGATTCAAATGTGTTTTTGTGAATTTGTTTCTGGTGTGTTATACTGTGAAGACTCTATCAAATCACTTTTATTAACACTGGACCCAGTACGCGTGGATGCAGACACAATATTTTTCCATAATAATTTAATATGCCAAGGTAGATAATTACTATATTATTTTATGTGCCTGTAAATGATAGATTTGAAAGCAATTAGGTATTGGAATACATAGGTAGGTAGGTAAGAAAGAAAGAAAGAAAAAACATTTATTTGACGACCACAAAATCAATTAACTAACAACGTCCGTACATAAATAAGAAAAGAGAAATACAAAAAGAAGAAACAAATATATAAACAGTATAAAGAGACAGCTAAACTTAAATAGGTAGGTAAGTGGATGATGAGTACGTAACTATGTATTAAGTTGATGACTCAACTGTATCATCCTTTAACCACCTTAACAATAATATCAATAACTTAAGATCAATAACATTTCCCTTGAAACTAGAGAACTATTCTACATCACGCACAACACAATATCGGCATTGGCCTTGTTTAAGTTATGACAAGGTCTTTATTATTCGATCTCTATAATATTAATATGTCTACAATTCTGTAAACTACGCATAACAACAATCCACATTGTCCAAAACGCAAACCGCCCATCATACCTTAATTAAACTATAGATAAGGCGTCCAATTACCTTCAGTAATAGACAAGCATTGTGCGAAATTGTTTTCGTTTTGACTCGGCTTGTTTGCATTCCTTACCTATCTAAATGAAAATGGAGGTCTGAACAAGACGGACGGTTTCTATTAAACGTGTAAATGGCCAGTTAGGAAACCTGGTTCTTTCTAATAATAAAAGATATTGTAGGAGAAAACGAGTCTGGTTAAGCTGCTGATATTATAAAAAGTTTTAGTTAGTGGCTGATTAAAAACGTAACGCTGAACGACCGTAGACTTTTTTGACTGAATCTGAATCTAATAACTCATGGCGCTTCTACACACATGTATTATATTATTAGATTCAGCGACATGCTGATGATTCATGCCTCTGCGCCAATGACGATATAACCAAGTTGGTTTTATGCTCCTTGCTCTGTGGTAGAGGACTCTTGTATGCAGAAAGCCGTCTGGGTAGGTACCTCAGCTTTGCCAGTTATTCTGCTGCCAAGCAGTAGTGCACAAACATTACTGTGTTCCGGTTTAGCCAGTGAAATTACTGGACATATTATTATATAAGATATATATCTGCGGGGTGATGAGCGCAATGCAGTCCTACGCAGTGCTTTTTATGGTACTAAAAGTTCTGGGTGGCACTGCGATTGTAATGGGCAGGCGTGGCGCTTATCATCAGGCAAAGGACTTGCTCGTCTTAACACTCAGTTCCACAAAAAAAAAATGCCGGCGTGGTATATAGCCCGGCCAACCGCCAATTAGATACGACACGTCATAGCCGACTGCCGGCAGCTGCCGCAAACCGGACCCGTCCGACGGAAGACGATGAAACGGCTACCGGGTGTATCACCGGACATGTGTGGAGGCGCCATAATATGGAATCTTACACAGATAATCATAGGTAATGCTTAGAAAAAAATGGAAATCTGAACATGATATCTTAAAGGAAAATGGTGTCTTAGGTTGGATTAACTACGAGGACCTATGATCTCAAATACAGAAATCTAAATAATATTATCTCTGTTGTGCAAAAACACCCAATTATCAAATACTTGTAAAGATAGCAATCTCTCCGAGTCTATCATTAGAAAATACGAATACGTTGGTTCAATATTTTATACTCTTTTACCCTACGCGGAATTTAATTTAGTCAGGTATTTCACAATTAAACGTTTTTACATCCAAAGTGACGAATGCTCATCAAGAAAGACTCTACGTTAAGTGCTTCATAAACCAGGAAAATTACTTACTAAATAGCAGACATTTGAGTTCTGTCATTGCTAGTGTTGCCACTTTTGATCGGGACGCCAAATGTCCCGATTTTTTACTAACCTCTTTAGTCTGTACTTTATTCGATAATTTTGATAAAACAAGACACGAACTTAATGATTATGATTAGTAGAATAGGTTACGTTTGAGTTTTGTTATATTTTAGAGTTTTATTGGTTCTGCCATTTAAAAAAAAACTGACTATCAGATAAAAATGTATACGCTAATTATATATATAACAAAAACCAGTTTTCTTTTGTAGCTATTGTAGTTGTCCCGATTTAAAAACCAAAATTCCGATTATTTTCACCTTCCTTTCCGAAATTTGACAAACTGGACCTGGCAACACTAGTCATCGCCCAATCGCGTCGTATGTACGACCGCGCTAACAATGGGCCACACCCCTACTCGCACGACATCGCAGCCCTCCACGCGAGTCCCCCCACATACCCTAGAAACGCGCCCTGCCCCGCGACATACTCCCACTGCCAGAAGAAAACGAAAAGGGCAGAGGCGACAACGACCACAAAAACAAGAGGACCAACACAGAGAGGTGCACCAATTAGCGGAGCAACCACGAGTGGCCTGCCAGCTCCGCGGCGGTAAAAGCCTTGCGCGCTTACGCTTAGAGAAGACCACCTCGCGACCCTACCATCCCCCAGGCGAGGTGGAAGATCACCATTGATTGAGATTGAAGAGGTGATTTCGATTTAAAAAAGAAACCTTTTACCACAGTTTTTGTAATTTTACCTTGATTAATTACCACGTCAATCTTACGATAAAGTTAGGCTCTCTCGCCGCTCATCTTAGTTACGGTACCGTACCTAATCCCAAATTTGGCACTTTTACGAGTTTCAGCTCTGCCCTTATTTCCTTTTCGCTGAAGAAGGAACTTTGCTACTTTATTTTAGTACTGCCAATCCAGGATTGCTTCACCTTTATTTCTTGGTGCCGATATAATGTATTTCCGAAGATTTACGCTTTGCTTGCCGTCGTTACGACTGATCGGTAGGTCTTCGATATTGGTTTATGTTTTTGTTTATTTGTTATATTTTAAAAGCTAAATCAATATCATTAATGTCTAATAGGTAATTGTAATGACAAAATATACTACTCACTTACAGCAGGCTTGAAACTTACTACAAACTTATGAGAATGATGCGCCAGAAACTTATGAGATCTAATCAGCCTGTATAATCTAGGTACCTACTTTTATCGTTTGCGCCACTCTTTCCTTTCCAGTCATGAGCAAGTTTATTTTTAATTGCTCTTCAACGTTTCTCACAATATAAATTGACCATCAGGATGCTTTGAAGGCTTGGTCAATTTATTAGAAACCATTTGGTAGTATGTGGTTCTGAACCTGTTATCTCCTCGTCTAACTTGTACCGGTAAAACTCACACGAAATTAGTCCTTATTCTGTGTAACCTAAAAGGTAATTTACGATGCAATCACCCACTGTAATGCTTATTCAGTGACCTCAGTGTCACTGTTTCTCGTTAAAGCGTCGCCTCTGGAAAGGTTTATTTTAAAAATAAAGTAACATAAAGCCTAACCAGCGAACCTAAAAGACGAGACAAATTGTTAGTACTAAATAACAATTTCACTCCTGAGTGAAACCTAAATAAAAGGCTAAAAATACGACGTCTGGAGCTTGAACAAATAAAAAAAGGCGGACGCCTCATCCCCAAATTCAAAATTAAAAAGAAAACTGACTCAATGGCTTGCGAAAAACTTTTACGACTTAAATTAATATATGACTTTTAAAAACACACTAATTATAAATTAATGTTCATTTTAAATTTTATACAAATAAGTTAATTTCAAAAATTGATCACTACTTTGACTAATAATATTTTGACATTTTTATTTTTTAATTAATTAATTTGTATGACATTTAAAGCTTTTTGACATTAATTTAATAATAATAATTACTATTACATATTATACAAACGTATATGAGATCTGTAATTTAAATAATTAGTAAGACATGTTATTGCACACCATTGTCACGGTAGAAAGTAAGGACTTATTTTTAGAATTTTATCGCTTTTACTTTTACTACAGAATACTAAGGGACAGAAGCATCACTCCGCAAATAAATTTAAACTAATAGCAACTCTTGCTATGACACAATAAAATTCAATTCAGCTCGCGTAGCGCTGCATACCTACCACTCATATTAACCTACAGAGCGCCTCTCTTTCTATCGCATAGCTCTTATCTCTTCTGACGCGGCACGTGTAACGACGCGCGAACCGCCGTTGGTGTCCGGCTATGAACTTATAGTTTCGTACCGCAGTACGGAGTGCACTAGGCCTGCTTTTACTATAATATTCTCGCAATAAATGATTTGATTGATTCATTGATTGAAGAAAAGCACTTAAGGTATGCCAGTCCGCTCGTTTGTTTCGTACACAAGCCTCACGCACACATTTACATCATGCCGACCAGCCGTCACATCAGCTTGAATTCGGCCCTCCTTGCACTCAAACAAACATAATGTCACCGCCATAGCTGCTTCAGTTGTTGCTTAGCGAGATTCCGTCCGCCTTTTTTTATTCGTTCAAGCATATCATATTATACAGCATTCATCATCATCAGCCCATTACGTTCCCACTGCTGGGACCCGGACCTTCTCTCATAGAGCGAGTATAGGCCATAATCCACCACGCTGGCCCAGTGCGGGTTGTTGGATGTCACATGTCCTTGAATTTTTGTGATGATTTCGTAGACAAGCCTGTTTCCTCACGATGTTTTCCTACACCGTGTTTAGTGCGAGTAAATCCGCACATAACTAAAGAAAGTCAGTGGTGCGGGGCCCACGGGATTCGAACTCGAGTGCGTCGGATCGAAAGTCGCACGGGCTCCCACTGAGCCACACTCGCTACATGTCGCTCCACTGTTGTACAATAAAAGTTATTCTCAGACCTAAAACAAACCTTTTTGGGATCAGTTAGAGAAGCTAAAACAACAATACCTAGGTATTAAGACAAGCTAAACAAACTTACATGGAGTTGTTGGTGTGGTCCCATCTAAAGCATGCACGTGACGCGCCCAACATATAAACAAACCGCCAAACATTAATGCCTTCATATTGGAAGCCATGTCACTCTTGCACAAGAGCTGTCACGAAATAGAACCGCGTTGCAAATCAAAAGGGATTCATTAGAACTTAATTAAAAACCCATTAAATCTTAACGAAGATGGTAATGAACAAGTTGATTACAGTTGCATTGTTACGATTTGACATTGAAAACTTAAAAGGTCAAGTTAAAGTTTGAGAAGCACTGTAATTTCGCATACCCTAATACAAATGAAGAACTATACTAATACATAACCAGGTGAGTCTATGAATAAAATATGTTGTCCGATCGCCGCAAAGACAATAAGATAAAATGAGAGAAAAGTGAAGCGTCTGACAGTACGCTGTACTCTCACTGAGCCACACTCGCTCTCGCTCTTATACATCATTATATCTATTTATTATGTTATACATACATCCCATCCCAGTTATCCTACCACCTGTAGGTGGTATATATACTTAGATATTAGATAATATTTTACAAAATGGCTTAGCTTTAAATAAGTTAAAAAATACCTACATAATTTATAATCATCATCGTCATCATAGGCCTGTTCCATCTAAAGAGATGTATTAATCAGCGTCCGGAGTAACAATAATTTTTTTTTTTAACGGGCGAATGCCTTTATTACTCAAAACAAACTACACTCATAACAATAATTGAACGGCACTTTCGCTCATGACTCAAAAGGCCGACACGGGAATAACAGACTCCACACCGTGTGCAGATGTTTAAATGCTGTGATCCCATAGCTGATGTGGGGTTGTTAATCCGGTCGTGCCTTTTTGCACATTTGCTTGCAAGGAGCGCAAACCAAGTATCGTCGTGCGAAGTTATGCCCTCTGCAATAGACTTTCGCCAAAGGTCACGGTCTTCTGCTTCGTTCTCCCATTTCAAGCAGTCGATGTTGAAGGACAACATATCGCGTTTGACGCTGTCCTTGAACCGTAACATCAGGCGTCCTACTGGGCGCTGGTGTAATTTATACTAATATGATAATATGATAAATTTTGGTTAACTTTATTTATTATATATTATACGGTATCTGGTTAAACCGTATAGCATATACATGTAATAGCAAATTACATGTTAGGGATATGTTAATTTGAGGGCACTGAATTTAGGTGGCTAACGTTACTGCCCTGCCATTTACTAGGGTTGGAATTATTAGACCCTAGACTGTAGTGCGGCCTGAAAGGTTTGCTTATCTCCGCAAAGAAACAGTTTTTATTTTTGTTCCTCCAATAATATTTATTTTTATGGTACTGAGTGATGAGACGATCAGGTCGTTCGCCTGATGGTAAGCGCCACGCCTGCCCATAACGATTGCAATGCCTCCATTGCACTGCATTGCGTAGATCACCCCGAGACATCGGAAATTAAGTCTCATATGCCCAGTAATTTCTCTGGCTACTGCCCTTTAAACTGGAACACAGTAATGCTTGCGCACTACTGCTTGGTGAAAGAATAACTAACATGCAAAGCAGTGGTCACCCAGACGGCCTCCCGCATACGAGAGACGTACCACGAGTAAAACTGGTTCAGACTAGTTTGTGTTTGGTCAATCTTTTATAAACGAGATCCTATGTCATCATCATGTTCATAGTTTGCAAGGCATTTGCAAACTAATTAATAAACTGTGAAATATGATACCTGTAAAAATATGATACCTGTAAAAAAACTGTATAATTAACTACATTTTATTACTAATTTATTTTAATTAACTACATTTTATATTATTTATTTACTTATAATTAACTGACGATAATTAGTTTTTCTTAGTTGGTGTAAGTTTTTGGTTTTCATTTGTTTGTGTTTCTCCAAAGTAAAAGAAGCTTAGGAACAAAAAATGGTTTTGATATTTGCATTTGAAAACGTAGAATGTCACTGCTAATGGTAAATGTCGAATCTATATTACTTTTGTACTTGTTGTTACTTTTGTACAAATTCACTGGTTAATCCCCCATTCATAAACATAATAATCTATATAAATATACTATAAATTAAAATTTGCCCACGTCTTGTCGGAGCTGCAGGTGACAAAAGCGCTGGCTCATTCCTGGCTCAAAGATTAGCTTTAGCTATTCAACGCGGGAATGCAGCCAGCGTACTTGGCACCTTGCCGCATGGTCACCACTTGTATATAAATTTCTAGTTGTACATAGTTTAGTATCTTATTAATAGTTTCTTTTTTTGTGGCAATTGTAAATTTCTTCCTTAAATATAAATTAAATGTTGTTTGTTCGCATCACTTGAGAACTGGACCGTTTTCGCAATTTTTTTTAATCCTCGACGCAAATAGGAGTGGTCTTATATTATAAGTTTGACCACTAAATGTGTCTGTCTGTGGCACCGTAGCTCTTAAACGGGTGAACCGATTTGGATGCGGTTTTTTTTATTTGAAAGCAGGTTCTCGGTCAGCCGTTTTTTACTTTCTATAGGTTTTTTTGTTTCGGGGGTTTTTGTAAACTTTGGTTAATGTTTCTTAATAGTCTAAGTTTGTTTTTTATGGAAAGAAAATTTTTAAAAGTTGCCCGCTATATTGGGAAATTTGCGGTTGAAACCGGGGGGCAAAGCTGGTTTGTAATAAAATACATACCTAGCTGTACCAACCAATCTTTCAAACCAACTAAAACAAAAAATCAATCGCAACAACTTTACAAGACTCACCAGCTATAAATTTTCAATTCAAGACTCAAGATAAGTATCGAAAGATACCAAAACTAAAGTTCTTACACGTATTTTAAAGACGGCAAAGTTCGACGCCGAGTCCAATGAAAGTTCTAAAAAGGTTTGAGTCCTTAACTTTTAAATTAAACAGTTTTACTGAAGGCAGAGAGAAAAGAATAAACTGTCTAGGGCTCTCAAACTATAGTGGTTTATATTGAATACTCTTATAACATAACATAAACACTAGAAATAAGGATAGGATTGTTGTACCTAGGTTTAGACTGACTAAAACGAATAAGTCCTTTATGGGCAACTGCGTACGTTTTTATAATAAAATTCCAAAATGTATAACGGAGCTCACAGAAAGTAAATTCAAATTACGCGTTAAGAATGTTCTAATGAGAAAAGCATACTATACTGTTCTTAATTATATAGAAGACAGAGATGCTTGGAACGTAGAATGTTCTTCTCTTCTGCAAAGTAGCCAACTGGTACATCAAAAAATAACTTTGTAGAAAACCAAAAAATTGTAACAAAATCTCTAAAAATGCCCAATAGTTTCTTGCCGTATCTTCTGAGTAGTGGTTCTTTTCCGATAAGGTGGTAGAGTCATTGTGATAATTTGACGTTCATTAGAGCGTCTGCAATGCCAAAACTGAATAAAGATATTTTGATTGATTGATTGATAAAGGTATTGGTAAAGCTGAACCTTCACCAAATGTTTAACAAATGCGTGCGCTTTTTTTCTGTGCCATCATTTGTTACTTCTTGGGAATCGAACCCTTAACCTCAATGGTGAGATTTGAGCCAACCTGCCCAACTACTACACCACAGAGACTGACAACCTTATAAGTAATGTATAAGTTATTTACATTTACATATAAATAAGTTAGTTATTTATAAGGTATATATTCTATGGGCCTATGTTAATTTTACTTTGTATATCAAAAATATAATAACTAAAATATATTATTAAAAGGAGTCCCTTTAGGCAAGGTTCCGAAGATACTGGCAGCGTTCCCCCTTTGAATAGCTAGACTAATTCTTTGTCCGTGGTAGCTGCCAGCTCTTCGGCCTCCTGTGATGTCGACTAACCGTATTGCTATTTCTTTAAAAAGCTTTATAGGACTAGGACCCCACGGACCAAGGGTCTCGACACCGAATGGGACAAAATCATATTCGGAGCCTAGACCCCTGTACTTTTATATAAGTTATATACACACATACATTATTATTATATCTATTCTTGTCAGCGAATTTTGACGCAACTGCGTGGTAATATCGCAAAATTTTCATAATTGTAGGTTGGCATTTAAACAAGAGCCCAGCAATTAATACCAAACCGATTAATTTATCACAAGCACCACATAGTAATAACATTTAGTTTTCTTTGGTGATATCGAGAGCGAGTGTGGCTCAGTGGGAGCACGTGCGACTTTCGATCCGGCGCACCCGAGTTCGAATCCCATTCGCCCCGCACCACTGACTTTCTTAAGTTATGTGCGGATTTAACGCTCGCTCTAAAAACGGAAAACATCGTGAGGGAACCGGCGTATCCAAGAATTAATCACAAAAATCCAAGGAAATGTGACATCCACCAACCCGCACTGGGTCAGCGTGGTGGATTATGGCCCATACTCTCTCTATGAGACAAGGCCCGTGTCCCAGAAGTGGGAACGTGATGGGCTGATGATAATGAATGTATCACAACACAAGCACTACATAGTTATATAGATACCTACCTAATAAATTATATAGATTACCTACGTAGGTACGGCGTACATAGCTACGTACGTAGACTATGTAGACTCCTCAGATAAAGTATCCAAACTCGAAGGTAGACTCCGATGTCAAAGCACAAATCTCTCTCAAAGGCTCTCAGAAAGACTTCTTATTTGCGCGAGTCGCGACATCAACGTGTCTAACATCCACCAAATCAATAGGCAAGTATGAATTCATGGAAAATTATTTAGGTATTTTTTTTTATTTCGTCAAGACAACTTGTTAAGAAAACATTCTTAAATAAATGGAGTCGTTTGAGCATAACTCAGATTTTTATGAGAAATGTTTTTTTTTATGGGACGAGCGAATCAGTTGCATAAAAGCGGTAAGTTGGTAAGCGCCACGCCTGACCATAACAATAGCAGTGAAACCTAGAACATTTAATAACATAAAAAATCATCACCCTGAGACATCAGATATTAAGTCATATGCCCAGTATTTTCTTGTGTTGTAGGTTTTAGATAAATTAGGTGTAATATAAATGTTAATTTACTTGTGGTTTACCTTTTCAAAAATGGAATAATGAGGTTTTTACGAGCTTTTATTTAACTTACAATGTTGATTATTTATGTCAAATCTTGCAAGTTGAATTAGAACCACTTCCTCTTATCCTACGGAGTTGAATTTTTGCATACTTATCAAAGTCTTTAGGCAATGCAATATTATGGTGACAGCCAGCTGATCTGATGATGGCGACGGAAGGTGGGCAATGGAACTCTTGACGGATAATCGTAAACTACTAGTGTTTGGGCTCATTTTAATCTGCTCGCGGTTCCGATTATGAATTTTTTAAAGCTTTTCTTGAAAAATTTTTTTACAAATATCTTGTTTATTCTTAAAATTGATTCCTAAAGATTCCTTTAACAGATTGCACCCCAAAATGTTTGCACCATTTAGTAGATTATTTAGTAGTACTAAAGGACTACTAAATAACGGTTGTAAAGTACCATAGCAAGCGTAGCGTAGAGGCGTAAGCCATAACAGTGGAAGATACAGTGGATTACAGATATTTTGGCTAAGTAAAAACAATTACTGGAAATAAAAACCACTGGTGGCAACTAGGATTTTTTTTCTCCTTGCCACCCGGCCACCAGTGGTGGCGCTGCTGGTGGTGGCAACTGGTAATAGACGCATACCGGAACGCTTATCAACTTTACACATAAAACAGGTAATTTCTATTGAAGCCCCAAATGTATATTCACCGTAATCCTTTTTTTTGTAACTCCATGACGAGGCGAGCTGGTCATTTGCCTGATGGTAAGCAATAACAATAACAGCACCACCCAGAACTTTGTTTTGCAAAATCTTGCGCGGCGCTGCACTGCGCTCGTCACCCTGAGACAATTAGCAGTTGAGTCTCATAATGCCCAGTAATTTCACTGGCTACAATGCCCTTCACACCGGAACACAGTAATGCTGGCGCACTACTGCTTGGCGGCTAAATAACTGACAAAGCGGACGGCCTCTTGCATACGAGAAACCTACCACCAGTACAAATTCATACAAATACACGAGTCATATAGGTACGGTAGAAATCTATATTCCATCTGTATGTAGTGGAACTACGGGCGTTTGCATTGGTCATTAATTTCGCATTAGCCCGTGGATTCAGCATCAGATTCAATTCAGGTCAAAGCGGTTTGACAAATGACAATTACTGTCAAACTCGTTCAGTTCCGATAAATAATGGTTTGATTAAGGCCTCCCGCCTTTTTGTTGCCGCATTTTTGTCGGTGAAAATGAAATATACGGAGTTTCATATTGCAACGCACACGTCCTAAAATAATTTATTTTATAACAAAAACAAACCGACTTCAATTCTTATTTGGCTCAACGTATCAGTATTGCAATCCAACGGGGCAATACTGCCAGCATCTTGGATACGCTGCCAACTGGTAGTGGGCTGGAGCATTTGGGCTATCTATAAGCCTGTGGTCTGTGGGTCAAATTGCTTTTCCTTGTAAGTAGTTAGTTTAGTTTTAGTAAGTAAAGTGTAGAGTTGGTTTGAGTAACAAAAACATTTGCCCGTGAAAAAAAAATTCTAATATATCTTCGAAGCTCAAGATCGAATATCGATGAAATTTATATAGGAACACATTGTAGCAATACTGAATCCTAGGCAAAAAAGATTATAAACGAAGGAGTCCTCAGGTAACAAACATAAAAAAACAATCGAATTGAGAACCTTCCTTTTGAAGTCTGTTAAAAAGTAGGTGACAAATGACGGTGAAAAAATTGGACCGACTATCGGACCTACAAAAAGTCTGACGTCAGCGGAGGCACTTAATCATTCGTAACAAGCACTTCGGCAGATTAAAGTAAAAGATACATGCGGAAATAATGCGATAGGGCAGCGTAACTTTTTATGTATCGATATCAATCTCTTTTTATCGTGTCAAAAATTCTGGTTAGTTGTCGCAGGCTGGTTATGAGGGTAGGCTTGGTTTAGTGAGAATGATGAAAATTAATCTGATAAGCTAATGAAAACCCAAGTTGAGAAGGCTCGTTCAATATAACCTTTGGCGTAAAGTATCACTCAGACTAGTGTCTTGGGTCTTCTCTAGCGGGCGTATTTCCGAAGCACTGGTAGAGTCAGTTTTCGCATTTCTTTTCTGGGCCCGGACTTCATTTTGAGTATGGGAAAGAAATGGGTAGACAAGGTTACCTTTTTTCATGATATTTTAAGTTTCAATTTTTAACGTACATATTTTATAGTTATTTGATTTGTATTATGACGTTTTAAAGGGCATTTTTTGTGCCTATTTAATATCTACTACATATCTCTAATAAATAATAATATCTATTATATTTTGACGTTAGACTTTTAATTTTTTAATTTGAAAACCATTAGGGCTGGCAACTAGAAAAGTTACTAAAACAGAGAGCTCATATAGGCTGTGGCTTAGGCAAGTACGTGTTTGTGTCTGCTCCCATGTATTTCGGCTCGCATTAAGCGTGTGTTTGGTTTTCCCTATTGTCCTGTGGAAGCCTTAATGAATTAATGAGTAGTCATTTACCTAATTGGGGCGGGTTTTCGAGAATGATAAATTTTATGTAGCAACTACCAAGTCATGAGCTGAAAAGAAAGAAAGAAAGTTCACAAACACACACAGGAAGTTTCTTTTTTCTTTCTTTCCTTTTTTTATCAGCGAAGTGGTCGTAAGTTCGCTTGGTTGTATGATGATTAATATAGAAATGTTTTATTTAACAAGGTTTTGGGTGGTGCTGCAACTATTATCGGCAGGAGTATTGCTCTTCATCAGGCTAACGGCCTGCTCGTCTCGCTACTTAATTACATAAAATGTGTTATATTGTCTCAAATGTACAGAGGTACATCGTATTTTTTTATGTAACTGAATGACGAGATGAGCTGTTCGTTTGCCTGATGATAAGCAATACGCCAGCCCATAACAACAACAGCACCACCTGTTTTGCAAAATCCTGCGCGGCGCTGCACTGCGCTCGTCACCCCGAGAAAGCTCTTAAGACTCATAATGCCCAGTAATTTCGCTGGCTACAATGCCCTTCAAGCCGGAACACAGTAATGCTTGCGCACTTCTGCTTGGCGGCTGAATAACTGTAAAAGCAGTGGGTACCACTGACGCCCACGACGGGCCCTGACGGCCTCTCGCATAAAAGAAACCTACCACCAGTTTTATCTTACGTGTGTCATTTTTATTTTTTCCTTTGTTGATGTGAAATAGTCGTCTTTTGTCGTATTAAAAATCCTCTCCATCCAAAGATTGTCTGGAAGAGATCGCTTATTAGCGATGAGATCGCCAATTGTACTATAATAAAGTCTGAAAACAATTCTAAATATGCCTTATATGACATATTTGAGCACAGGTCAGTAACTGATGAAAGATGATGAGCTTTCAAGCCTGCAGTGCCTGGTGTCCAGGTCTTAGGTTGATGAGTGTCGCGCAAAACTTACGTCACAGCAACTTCTAAGGACAGACATGGTGCTAACCAAAGACGAAGTACTTTATCTTTGGTGCTAACCACCAAACGTTCAATCTTAGGCTTGTTACTATTAAGTATTCTGTGGCCTCATAAAGAAACAAAGTCTACATGATCCAATTAAAAGGTTTAAATTATTAAAAGTCTCATTCCCAAATGTCTATATATTTTTTCTATCCATCATTGATGTTATTAATATCCCGAGGCACAAATACCGTAAAGATAGAGATATTTATATTGATTTCTGATTTAGCTAATGGCAGCTCTCCCCCTTCCCCTTCACCCACTCTCTGGCCCAGTGTTTTAGTGGGTGATAATTGATAGAAGGCTTGGCTGATCAAATCAATAGGGAGTTTTATGAGCGCAAGTCGTTCCGGATTTTGAAGACAAAATAGATAGACATGTCTATATTTTTTTTTGCAGAGACATAGTAAAAGACAAGGCTACTAAACCTACATTTCTGTAGGTTTCAATTCAATTCAATTCAAAAGTTCTTTATTTCAATTTTGTCGTCACAGACGCACTTATGAACGTCAATTATTACAATGACTCTACCACCGTATCGGAAAAAGAACCACTATTCAGAAGATACGGCAAGAAACTGAGGGGCATATTTTTTAGAACTTTTGTTACAATATTTTATGTTTATTTTTGATAATTTTACTTTTCTTATGTGCCAGTTGGCTACTTGGCAGAAGCGGAATATTCCATGCATCTTTGTCTTCTATATAATTACTAACTGCATAGTATGCTTTTTTCATTAGAATATTTTTCACACTCAATTTGAATCTACTTTCTGTGAGCTCCGTTATACATTTTGGAATTTTATTGTAATAACGTACACAATTGCCTATGAAGGACTTATTCGTTTTACTCAGTCTAAACTTAGGTACTGCAATTCTATCCTTATTTCTAGTGCTTATGTTGTGGTGGTCACTATTCACCTTGAATTTGTGCAGATTTTTACGAACATACATAATATTTTCATGAATATACAGAGAAGGTAAAGTTAATACATTAATTGTTTAAATACTTCTCTTAATGATTCACGAGGACCCAACTCATAAATAGCGCGAACCGCCCGCTTTTGTAAAATAAAAATAGCTTCTATATCCGCGGCAGACCCCTACAGCAAAATGCCATATGACATTAAGCCGTGGAAGTATGCAAAGTAAACTAACCGAGCCGTAGCTATATCCGTTAATTGCCTAATTTTACTAACTGCGTCTGCAGCAGAACTAAGTTTTCCTGATAGAGCATCGATATGAGGACCCCACTGCAACTTAGAGTCTATGCCTTTACCAAGAGAATAATAAATAAATACGTCCAACGATCACATACACAGTGGAATTGAATGAATGTTTAGACTAAATCTATAGTGTTAAATTAAAAAAATAAAAACAATAATAGTTGACCAAAATATAATTGTCAATTAGCTGAAATGTCAATGAATGAATGTGAATGAAATGTAGCGACGCAGGGAGGCTAGTAGCCCAATAGTTAGTATTCTTTACTAGTAGGATCCGCGCCGTGCACCCGCGCCCTGCCGCGTCGCCCCCGCGTATCCTGTTTAGTGAAATAGACATTTCAGCTAGGTAATTGTCAATTATTTTTTGGTCATATATTTTTAATTTAACGCTTTATATTTAATCTAAAGCTCACTCAGTCCATACTGAGTACATTCATTTTGGAGAAATATCCAATTCAATTCCACCCTGTATTTGTATAAAGATCCTAGCGCCTGTATCTAGGATTTCCAGTATTTAGAGACTCAGGAACTACGAGTCCTTTAATACCCACGAAACAAATAAGTTCTTGCGATCGCAACCAGGGCCCTAATTCACTATGACAACATGGCGATTCCTTGCTTCGAGGAAACGTCGATTCCTTCATTAATAAACGACATCTGCGACATTTGTTTTCATATATATGACGCGTCATAGAGATATCGTTTATGAATGAAGGAATCGATGTGATTTCGAAGCAAGGAATCGTCAAGTTGTCATAGTGAATTAGGGCCCTGCTAGGTGTGGAGATATGAGTTAACTTCTGTCACTACACCAGAGAGGCTGACAATTAAAAAAATATGTACAATTCAGTAGACAGATAAACGCAAGTTCGATTTGTAGACTCGTTTTTTAATAAAATATTAAATAAATAACTCACTGGTGATCTTGAAATTGAAAATGACAAAGCTATAGCTATGAAATAATTTTTATTATTATTTTAAGACGCTTTTATTAAGCCACTTCCTTGTTTGTCTTGTGTGTCGTTCCGGGTGGAATCTTGCAACTAAAATTTCGAGCACTTCCCGATTAGCTATCCGGCTGAAACTTTCAGGGTAGCTCACAACTCGATGACAATTTTAAAGGCGCATAAAAACGTCTTTTTTAGATTAATTGTTTAATCTACATTAAGTTCTTGTTTAAAGTCAAAATAGTCATAGTAAGTGATTTCGAATACTAGTGGGAGGCAGCATTCGTAATTAATATTACCAATGTCTCTTATTGTACTTCATAGGAAGAACTAGTACTTACGAAATCGTACAATACAATAATGCTTTATTGAATACTAAACACACAGGAAAAACAATAGTCACCAAAGTCAATAAACAGTGGGTACAATGGGCGGCCTTATCGCTATGCGCAATTTTATACAGGCACCACTACAGGCAAGTAGATACTTTGGAAATAGCTAAGCAAATAGCTGTAGAAAAACATTTAGCAAATAGGTACCCTAAACATTAAAGAAACCCTTTTCCAATCTCCCACCTGGGACCTTGGTCGGAAATAAATAGCGAAAATGTAATCTGGGAACTCCAAACGAGGCTTAAAGGACAAATGTTTGAGACGAGAGCGCACCTGGCTACCAAGATAATGCTATGCCTATAAGTATCTATTTGTTGAATAGAATCGCGCTGAAAATCCTTCACAGTACAAGCTATCCGTCTTTGGAATGGTCTTCCAATTGACATCAGACGTGCTAAGTCCGTGACTATTTTTAAACATATGGTAAAAGCTCACTTCTTATCCTACCCTTAACGTTTAGTTTTCTTTGCCCTAAGCCGCTGCTACTTATTATCTTTATGTAATTATGTAAAAGTATATGGTATATGTATTAGTATATTAATATATATTAGTTTATATATGTATTAACATGTATGTATTATCTGTAGGCCATTCAGTTGGCTCAACCGATACCAGTCATGTACATAGTATTTAATGTCTTTTAGTTTAGTTTTATTTAGTTTTTAAATTATTAATAGCCTTTTGTTATATTATATTGTATGACTTTATAGTAATAAATATATTTGTATTGGAATATATGTTTAAGTATGCAGTTATTTATTATTGTAATTTAATTGCACGCCGTCTACTCCTTCTTTCGATACTGTCTATCCAAAAGTTGTCTGGAAGAGATCGCTTTAAGCGATAAGACTACCCATTGTACTACCATTGTAAGGAATTTTGTGTTACTATTATTCATGTAGTTTTGTAACTGGTATGCAATAAAGAGTTTTGTAATTTGTAATAGTATAGGTATATACTAGCTGCGCCCCGCGGTTTTATCCGTTTTTTTCTGGGATAAAAAGTTGCCTAAGTATTAATCCAGGGTAAAAGCTATCTCCATTCTGAATTTCACTCAAATTCGCTCAGCCGTTGCAGCGTGAAGAGGGAATAAACACACAGACACACATTAATTTTCACTTTTATAACATTCGTGTGGTAGTACTATACTATGGTATTTGTTGAAAGCTGTCCCACATGTTCAATTGATGGGTTATTAAATTTTGAAGCTTTAGCAGATTCCTTAGATGAGATTTAGAGGTGCGCCGAGTACTAGTTTTACCGAATAACCGAGTACCGCGAGGATTACTCGGTATTAGGCTTAAGTTTTTTTTATATTATTGAATAAATGCCCACTATTTTGAATGTTGTATTTACTACTATAACTCTTAACTCTGACACTTTATTTTTACCGAGTTATTCTGTACTATAGCTCAATTTACAGCTACCAATTGTTGTAGTAAGCATTCTTGAAGTAATAAAGATTTTCCCAAACATATATTTTTCAAGACAAGCTTTTAACAAATTCGTAATCGGAACCGCGAGCAGATAAAAATGAACCCAAAACACTAGTAGTTTACGATTATCCGTCAAGGAGTTCCATTGCCCGCATTCCGTCTCCATCATCAGATCAGCTGGCTGCCACCATAATATTGCATTGTCATCGGACTTTGACAAGTATGCAAAATTTCAACTCCGTACAAGAGGAAGTGGTTCTGATTCAACTTGCAAGATTTGATAGAGATAAGAAAAGAAATAGACATTGCAAGTTAAATAAAAGCTAGTTAAAAATACGTCAATACTTTTACGTCATCATCAATTTTCACAGCATGCGAGTTCTCAATAACCGTTTCATCGAAATACACGAAAATCGCCGTTACTTTCATATTTCCAACTCGCATTCATCACTGGCTTTTTAATATTTTTCAGCGCGTTGAAAATTCCACTCAGTTGGAACGATAAAGAATTTTCAGTAAAAATATAGCGCCAATGTTACTTTATGTAAATCGAATATCGGGAATACTTCCAATAGGCACTTAGCCGGCGATTCAGACGATCTATCGGGGCATAAAGTATAAGAAAAACGATTATTCTGCTCCCATATCGTTACAACGATTTACCAAATAGCTGTTCCTCCGTGATGATTACATTTAGTTATGATGTGATAGTCTGTGAAATCTAGAGATAATGAAGACCATTAAGCAAGGAAGAGAGAAGTCTTGAGAAATGAGGAGAGCGCGCCCGCTTGGACCAACATACTTTCTAGGCCATCTAGTGTTGAGTGTCCCCTTTCATGCTTCGTGATGAAGACTCAACTTCAGCTATGCTCCATGTGTCATATCTTTTTCTCTCGCGTAGGAGTGAGCCCAACCCTGGTGTCGGAGATTTTAGACCGCCCGAAGGCCTCCGACATGACCTAACGACTGTTGTCGTAAGACAACAGCCGGGACCGACGACGGCTTAACGTGCTCTCCAAAGCACGGAAGTGCTCAGATGTAAATACCACAAAAACGGTCACCCATCAAAGTTGTGACCGCTGCGAACATTACTTAACCTAGCAGATCTTTTATGAACGCCTGTGCAAGCTACTCTGCCAGCGCTTTTTGTCATTTGACACGATGTGAAGATAAAGTTCCCGCGGGAATATACAAAAGCTCCTTAGCTTTAAAAGCCAAGAGCAACGTTAGTACCTATTTGCAGTTATATAATTTTTGGTCGTGAGTCAATGCTATCATTCCACTTAAGTACAGATTATTACACCACAGAGGCTCATACGTACCTACTTAATTATTATGACATCAACGCTCGGCTTCAAAATACCAACCTAATCTTTATTCCATCGATCAATCGCAGAATCAATCCAAAACAATACATTTCTATTTCAAAAAAATCGTCACGCGTCGTGCTCTTTTCGGGACAAAGGCGAAAGTGCCACAGAATAATAAACAGGGTATGGAGGTCGCTGGCTAAAAATAAATCTATGGATATCCAATGATATAGTGCAATAACTGCTAATAGGTAGTCGAAAAGGAATTTTGCCAAGGTGAGAGGTGTGCAGAATGTCTGATGGCTTTTGCCATTCTGCGAACGTAGTTATAGATTTTTTTAACCCCCGACTCCAAATGGAGGGTTGATATAAGTTTGACCACTATGTGTATGTCTGTGGTACCGTAGCTCTTAAACGAGTGAACCGATTTTGATGTGGTTTTTTATTTGAAAGCAGATTTTCTAGCGGTGGTTCTTAGACATGCTTTATCAAAATCGGTTAGCCGTTTTTTTATAAGTTTTTGTGTCGGTGGTTTTTTAAATTTTAGTTTACTGATTATTAATATTGTCGTGGTGGATTATGGTCTTTTTCTTTGTGAGAGATGCCAGTGTCAGCTGTAGGAACCTCATATCCCCCAAAGGGTTGATGCCCTTGGCGATTATAATGGAATTTCCACAAAAATATCTCAAAGAAGAATACTTCCAAAAGATTTTTCTTAGGAAATATAAGTTTTCAGCTTCGCAAAGAATCTAAAAAATTGTTTATTGTCTTCATAAGAGGAATTCCAATTACTGGGGACTATATCGAATAGAAAAACGTCACAGTATATGAAAATATTGACAATTCAATTATTAAGAATGTGATAGAGAAACAAAACATAACAATAATATTTCAAGACAAGCTTTTATTTATTTATTTATTTATTATTTATTTTAACAAATTAGTAATCGTAACTGCGAGCAGATTAAAATGATCCCAAACCTAGTTCACGATTATCCGTCATTGCCCACCTTCCGTCTCCATCATCAGATCAGCTGGCTGTCACCTTAAACCATATTGCATTTTCATCGGACTTCTGACAAGTATGCAAAATTTCAACTACGTAGGATAAGAGGAAGTGGTTCTGATTTAACTTGCTAGATTTGACCGCCCTTATAAACGTCAAATTATCACAATGACTCTACCACCGTGTCGGAAAAGAACCAATACTCAGAAGATACGGCAAGAAATATTATTTTGAAACCTCTATTCCTAATGGACAAGACGAATCCTAGAGTGGACACCGTGGGCGAACACCAGACCACCCACTGAAGCGATGGGTAGACGACATCCGAGGACACGCAGGTCATGACTGGATGGCCAAGGCAGAAGATCGGAAGTTATGGAAACAATTGGGAGAGGCCTATGTCCAGAAATGGACCAATAAAGGCTATAGAAGACGAAGAAGATTCCTAAACTGGTTCGTGACCGCAATTACAACGAACAACAATATACAGTCTGGAAAAATTATGGGACTTTCAGGGTAGGTACCATTTATCTATCAGTGAGGAAGTTATATTCTTAGAAAATGTCGATTGAATTTTGGACAAAATAATAACTGCATTTTTAGATTTGTGAAATATGTCAGTAATTATACAGCCTAGATAAAAAATGTAATTTCTCGAAAAAAAACAACATGTCACACGAAAAAACACATATTTCCAATCTGGCATGGTTCCCTCAGAGTAACCTATTACATCAAATCGTCAGATATTAAGACATTTTTAATAAACTGACTTTTATTTACTTACTTTGAGTTCCCTCAGAGTAACATTCCTGATAGGTAGGTAATAGGGTCGATAATAATATATAATAAATTAATTTATTTCGGACTCATCCATAATTTGTTAGTAACAATTTTCTTATATCTATGTTAGTATTTACAGCTTATCCTACTTAATCATTTTTCACTGGACATGTACGCACTATGCATACATATCCAGCGACGTATTATAGGACCTTCCCACCGGTCCGCGAACACGCTCAGAATAGTGTTAGCGCTGCCCCGTACCCGCGTCATCAGGGAGGCAAACCATGTTGATTTTTTTGAGAAATTACAGTTTGCAAATGCAGTTTTTTTTTTAAATTCAAATTTCAAACTATGTTTTCTATAAACAACACTTCCTCACTGCAAGAGAAAGGCGACTCTGGAGGTCCCAAAATGTTGCGACACCTGCCCCCCAACCCATATGCCCCTCAAGCGCCAATCGCATAATATCGTGTTGAGCTCAAATTAAGGTATTACTTCACTGCGACTAATGAGATACGGTCTAATTATTGTCGAATCATGCAAGAAATCGAATTAATCTCATTAATTTATACCAAAATTACATTTTACTCACTTTTTATTTTTTTATTATATATAATAATATATATGTATGTTTATTATATGTAGTGTTATTATTATTTTGAATGTATGATAACTTTATGGATAAGTACAGTCAATGTTGAGATACACTTGATGAGACAATATATGGCACCATAAGACTTTGTCGCAGTGAATCTACACCCTAATCTGAGCTCAACACGATATACGATTGGCGCTTGAGGCACATATGGGTACGGAGGCTGTATAATTAGCTGACAATTAAGCACATATATATGTATTGTGACTAACGGTATGTTCCTCATTGCTTTTTAATCCTCAATTAGATTTTTTTCTTAATTCACGTGGGAAATTCAAATCCATGGCATGACACAGGCTCAAAAGCTATGATAAAATATTGCAGTAGGTACATAATAATGTGGCTACCCCCCAATGTGGATCCGAGTCTTGCTTGCTTAGGACGGCTTCAGGCCGGCAGATTACCCGATAATGACACAAGACATTGACACAAGCGAGATTTCAATCGACCTCTATCAATCTTGAATCTCCCTAGATATTGGTCACAAGCGAAGAGTCCATTGTGCCCCGGCATCAAACATCTGATTCGATCTGATCTGATTCTGATTTATTGACACAGGTTCTACAAAGACTGCTATTACTGTGATTGTGGCCCTCTCGGAGTCTTTTTCAAGATAATAATGGATTTGAGGGCCAACAACATAAGTTTCTAGCTGTAGGTAAAACCGTGTTTGCAAGTTTTTTTATATATATATGACATATAGACAAACAAGCAGACGGCCCGCCTGGATGGTAAGCGGTTACCGTCGCCTATGGACACCTGCAACACTCGGGGCAATACTGGTGCGTTAACTACCTTTAAGGACCCTTTTCACCCTTCTTTTAAAGTACCCCATGTTATAGCTCCGCGGGGAAACCTTGGGGGGTAGCCCATTCCATATCTTGCAGGTGTGCGGCAAGAAAGATCTGAAGAATCGGACAATATGCGATTTCCATAGATCTATGATATGTGGATGGGCTTTCGCACGATGTCGGACAGTACGGTCATAAAACCGTGATGGAGGAATGAGATCAAATAGTTCCTCAGAACATCAAGTTCTTAATCTATCAACAAGTTCGTTAGTCCTGTTTGAATAGAGGATAGATCACTCATGGAGGCAAAACGGTAGGCGGCATTTGTACCGACAGTCTAGAACCGAATTCCAATACACAATCCAATTCCAATATTAGACAATGCGCTATCACGACCTAATCGAACTGCTAAATTACTTTATTCCGACATGACTTTACTCCGACATGGGTTAACTAAGACAACATGCTATTTAAGATACATTCAACTCCGACAGTAGATTATTTCTATGACTGATGCGTTTAGTAGAGTGTTTATATAAAGCTCGGAGTCAGATGTCTGCGAAGGTCACGAATGAACTTGGCATTAAATCTTTTGATATTTATGTATCTATAGAGACGCAAGAGTCTGCGTGAACATGGATTTTAAGCGCTGCTTGATATTAGGCATAGCAGGACACATTAAAGTCTCTTAAGACGCTCGCAATCTGCCCGCGATCTCGTGCGTATCCACAACTCACTAAATGTAGACCTAGTCGGCGCCGGCGCAGTTAACGCGTCAAGCACAGAAAGCGCGCGCCGCACCCTAACGACACTACGTAATGAGCGCGTGCTGCTTACGTACTTCTTAAAAACAGGCGGGTACACGGCACATTCATCAATGTGAGCACACCCTAAGTTCAAGGAACTATTTAGAACGAGGGATAGAACTTACTTACGATGATATCAATATTAAATAGAATAGAAAAACTCTTTATTGTATACCAACACTGATCCTATAAGATCAGTGTATACCAATTTAAAGAAATAGACAATAACACAGTCCTTAACTATGGTAGTATAATGGGCGGTCTTATCGCTTGAAGCGATCTCTTCCAGACAACCTTTAGATGGACAGTATCGGAAGAAGAAGTAGACGGCGGTGTACAACAAAATTTATTAATTACAACTAAATACCTACATAATACATACATGCTAATATTTACATTCTAATACACACAAAAAAAAAATATTATTATTAAAATAGAGTATCCGATGTAGCGATATAAGCAAGCAGAGTATTTTTACTCAGATCTAAGTATAATTGATGGAAAAGTGTACCCTACTCAGCTACTCGCTGACAAGTAGGTACTTTGACGACGGAGGGCGGTCCCTAGCGCCGTTTAATGTTCACGGAAACAAAACCGTTTTTTAGACCTATGTTTGACCACTATCTCGCATGATGTGAAGCGATGATGTGGCCTAATATGGAGCACATAGATCTAGAGAGAGACGGTAGTTGAGCGGCTGCTCACACCCGTCTCCCCGATGGTTCACCGAACATCATCCCGAAACACAACAAGATCGCTTGACGGCATGGCTTTGTTCGGTGGGTGGTATTACAACCATGGCCAGAGCCTACCGCGAGAACGTACACAGCGTTCTTTGCCGACAGACGAAAGAAGATTAAACACTCGCTAGTGCTACATCAAAACAACAGAATCGTGAATTAAAATTTACGACTACCATATTGGTCGCCGATAGATTTGACGCGCCCAAAATGGCGGCGTAAACGTTCGGCTATCACAATTAGGTATTGTGTGGCTAAAATTAGCTCTGCTATTGTAGTGATGTAGTGTGATAATAATGCTAAGCCGGTTGTTAGGCGGCTAGTACCTAACTGTGGCGGTCTAGAGTGGAAGATCGCCGCACACGTCATAAATATCTTACCTTATGTAACTAGGTAACTCCTCCCTTCACCAGCCGTTTTCCGGAATAAGAAGTATGCTATGTCCTTTTTCAGGATCTTAAGGAGGTTATTTATTATATACTATAGTATAGTAGTAGTTGTATAGTATTTTGAAAATTTCTCTCCATCCAAAGGTTTTCTGGAAGAAATAGCTTTTAGCGATAAGGCCATTGTAACTCTTTAATTGTTTTATGGAATGTCTTTAATTTAATGTTTGCGATATAGCGTTAATCTATCTATCTATACCAATATACCAAATGTTATTAAAATTCGTACAGTAGCATTTGCTGAATTGAGTAACAAACATCCACCCGTCCGTACTCACCACCTTTTGCATTCACTTCAATAATCAGCCCTGTTGCACAAAATAAGGTGCAAGCAATGAATATATAGATACGAGTACCTAGTATGTCGCTACACTTTCTTACAACTGCTTTGATGTTTCTGTTTTAAAGATTATATAAAAGCCCATTATTTTCTTCCTAAAGATGAAGAACGTGCGGTCAGCGACAAAAGTCGGTGAACATTTGCGAATCTTTGATTGACTAGACATTCAAAATTTGTCTGTTTTTATTGAATGTTGCATTTGCGCAAATCCTATGCGAATAGAGAAATTGCAAAAAAGTACATGTAATTTTTATATTTTAGGTGTTATTTTCAATTGAACGATTGTAAGGTTCAGCTACTTGTCACTGACTACAGAATAACTGGCAATGCGGTGGTACCCACCCAGATAACCCTCGCATACGAGAAAACAACCACCAGTCCTATTAATGACATCTTGACGATTGCATTCATCAACTTGTGACGTCACTACGTGAAAAACAAAGGTCAATTTTATTATTATTTTACTTTCCCATCACTATTCTAGAGTTTTCTTACGATAGATTACGATAGATAGACTGTCTATTTTTATCCTTACACGGACCGTCTAGAATGACAACACTAAATAGTTACAAACACAAGATAGGTTTTTTTATCGTACTGAGTGATGAGACGAACAAGTCGTTCGCCTGATGGTAAGCGCCACGCCTGCCGATAACAATAGCAGTGCCACCCAAAACTTTTAACAGTATAAAAAGCACTGCGCACTTGATTGTTCTCAGCACCCCGAGACATCATATTAAGTCTCATGTGCCCATTAATTTCACTGGCTACAAGGTCCTTCAAACCGGGAACACAGTAATGCTTGCGCACTACTGCTTGGCGGCAGATTACTGGCAAAACTGTGGTATCTACTCAGACAGCCTCCCGCATACGAGAGACCTACCATGAGTAAAGGTAAGTCTTCTATCTTCTATTCCCGAAATAGGCAATTATTATTTTCAGTCTGTTTTCATAATAAATATTAATCTGATCTATGTAATTTCACGCCGCACCCACACTCCCCTCAGATTATTTATAGCTGACCCGTATTATCGTACAAAATTCCTACTTCCTGAATCTTACATCAAAAGTTTAACAAACAAAAAAACAATCGAACAGAAAATCTTCTCCTTTGTTGAGGCCGGTTAAAAAAAATACAATCGAACACAGAACCTCCCCCTTTTTTGAAGTCATATAAAAAGCAAGTGTGTTCTTTATCCGGTTGTAGTGAGTGTACCTCTTTATTTATTCAAATGGCTTTCGTATTTCCTGATTCTGAAGCTTATGGTTAGGGATATCGTTAGAAATTATTTAATCATCATCATCATCATCAGCCCATCACGTTCCTACTGCTGGGACAAGGGCATTCTCTCATAGAGAGTATGGGCCATAATCCACCACGCTGGCCCAATGCGGGTTGGTGGATGTCACATGTCCTACAATTTTTGTGATTAATTATTTGACATGCCGGTTTCTTCACGATGTTTTACTTCACCGTTTTTAGAGCGGGTGGTAAATCCGCACATAACTTAAGACAGTCCGTGGTTTGAACGAGCGGGATTTGAACTCGGGTGCGTCGGATCGAAAGTCGCACGTGATCCTGAGCCACACTCGCTCTTACAAATTATTTATCCCGCCAAAATATCCTATCAACTCAAAAACAAATTGTCCGCAAAAACAACCAGAGAAGAGAACCCATTCAAAACCTAGAACACAATCCTGATTGATGTCACAAAATTGCAAATCCTAACGAGCAACCCGGCGGCGGCGGCAGGCGGCGCGGGCCGTAAATAGCTTGATTTAGATACCTACGTAATTTATTGAACAGAGCTTACTGAAACTCAAATCCTGAATTTTGGCGACAAATCATACCAAATATATATTGGCTTCAGTAAACAGAGTAACACTAATACTTAGTAATAAGATAATGTCAGGTCGCAAGCACGCCACATGTTACTTCTATGTTTCTTCTACGCTCCGCCGCCTCCTCCAGTTTTGGTGTAGGTGTATCTAAGGAGCCGATAGTAAAACGTATGAGAACTAACTCAAATATTGTGTAATTCCTTCTAAAGTGCAATAAAGTTTTCTATCTCAATTTTTTTTAACGGGCCTTTATTACTGAAGACAACTATTTCTAAATAACTTGGTGAATTTTGATACGGTCGATTGTGCAATGACAATACTTGTGGTAGGTTTCTCGTATGCGAGAGGCCGTCTGGGTGGGTACCACCGCTTTGCCAGTTATTCAGCCACCAAGCAGTAGTGCGCAAGCATTACTGTGTTCCTGTTTGAAGGGCAGCGAAATTACTGGGCATTATGAGACTCAACAGCTAATTGTCTCAAGGTGACAGCGCAGTGCAGCGCCGCGCAGGATTTTGCAAAACAAAGTTCTCGGTGGTGCTGTTATTGTTATGGGCTGGCGTATTGCTTACCATCAGGCAAACGATCAGCTCGTCTCGTCATTCAGTTACATAAAAAAAACATAATCCATGAGGTACATAAAAATGTGCAGGCAAAGGCAGGTTGCTAGTAAAAGAGTCGATAGTCGATGCCGCTAATAACATACTCGTACGTGGCTAGGTATATACAGACAAGCACCAAGAGACACAATCCTGATAGCTAATACTTAATTGCAAACCCTAACGATCTAGCCCATTCAATGCAGTAGGTAGATATAATTAATATTGGAGATCTACGTCAGTTGTGCCTAATTTGGGTAGACACTGATCGTATTGGTCGTGTTCTGCGTGCATAATTTTTTTTAAGATGCGGCACGTGCATCTTAGCACGTTTTTTCTTGAATCAACAATTGAATTTAAATATGACTCTGCTGTACTTGCTTATATGTACATATTAATTCATTGGTCTCGGATATACGTTAATTCGGTTATAGACTATAGAGTACCTTCTAGTACTCCCTAACTAGTGGTTTGAGTAATATTTCAAGTTTTGTGGTAAGGTATAGATTGACAGCCTCTGTGGTGTAGTGGTGGGGCAGATTGGCTCAAACCACATACACCACTGAAACTGCAGGTTCGATTCCCGCGACGGGACAAATGTTTATGCACAGAAACAAAAATTGCGCAAGAATTTGCTTCGTGTCTGCGTGATATGAGACCATGGTCCTCGTAGTTCCTGGTTCCTTAGATACAGGTAATCCTAGTTAGGGTCCACGATATGTATTTCCTATGTAACTTCAATGTATCTTCGAAGTCCAAGGTCTATCGATGAAAATTATATGGGACCACTTAGTAGCTATACTGAACCCAAGAATTTTCCAAATCGGTTATTAAATGACGGAGTTCTAAGGTAACAAACATTAAAAAAAACAATTGAACAGAGAACCTTCTCCTTTTTTGAGGTCTGTTAAAAATAGGCCGAGCTGCGGAAATGGCTAGCTCTATAAGTACAAGTTAGTCCCTCTTATTTAAATATCGAATTGGTGACAAGACTGAGCTCTGAAAGCAGGCTAGACGGGTAGTTTATCATGCCACACTTGACAAGAGCGCAGACAACCAAACAAAGTCAACGCGAATATTTGACCTCCACCGTAACTGCGTAACTTTTATATTAGTTTTGTTTGTTTGCAAGTAGACACTGGCGGTTAACATAAAGCTTAATGTTCTATTCTATTCAGTAAGAAAGTGTTGTTATTGCTAGTTCTATAGTCATAAGGCTAGGTTTAAGAGCTGATCCTTTTTCTTGTCGTTTTGTTGAATACTAGCGAACGAGGGTGGGAAAACTTTTTTTTTTGACACTTTATATTTCTATGTTTGGCCACTATCTCGCCTGATGTGAAGCGATGAAGTGACCTAAGATGAAGCACATAGATCTAGAGAGAGACGGCAGTTGAGCGGCTGCTCAGACCAGTCTCCCCGATGGTTCACCGAACATCATCCCGAAACACGACTTGGTCGCTTGACGGCATGGCTTTGTTCGGTGGGTGGTATTACAACCACGGCCAGAGCCAAAAAAAAACTGTGAGGTTGTTCGATAATAAATAGAGGTATCGGCAGTACTACTTCAGTCTTGTTGATTCAGTCAGCTTGGCAGGGACTGCTCCTGAATTAACGATAGGTATACTTTTTATTAAAAAAAAACCGACTTCAATGTGTCTTTGAAGTCCAAGGTCAAATATCGATGAATTCATATGGGACCACTTCGTAGCTATACTGAACCCAACGTAAATAATTTTCCAAATCGGTTCATTAAAAAAAATACAATCGAACAGAGAAACTTCTCCTTTTTTGAAGTCGGTTAATAATAGCTTATTATATTTATTATGTTTTCTAAATGACTATACTCCTACTTATCAGAGCCCTCGTGGCGGAAACACTCCCTGCCCCCCTACCCATAAGTCTCTCAAGCGCCAATCGTATATATATCGTGTTGAGCTCGAATTAAGGTATAGCGTCACTGCGACTAATAAGATACGGTCTAATTATTGTCGATTCAGGTAAGAAATCGAATTAATCTCATTCATTTATACCAAAATACGATGACTACAAGTTGAGATAAACTTAATGAGACAATATATGGCATCATAATACATTGTCGCAGTGAATCTACACCTTAATCTGAGCTCAACACGATATACGATTGGCGCTTGAGGGACATATGTGTAGGGGGGCTGTTCGGGTCACGCTACGCCATCGCCAGTGAGATTGATCGAAATAATCCGCTTGATCGAGGAGCTTTCTTCTGCGTATCCCAGTGTATAGCAAACATTAATAATGTTCGTACTTATTGTATTTTAAGTGAGATTATGTATCATGATAGATAGATAGATAGATGAACGCTTTATTGCAAACATTAAATTACAGACATAACATAAAAACAATTAAAGAAAGTGTTACAATGGGCGGCCTTATCGCTAAAAGCGATCTCTTCCAGGCAACCTTTGGATGGAGAGGAATTATCTTAAAGACGGGGATGTAAGGTCTACAATAATAACATAAACATAAACAATGTCAATAAAATAAACTTAAATAATAGATACAAAACAACAGCAACATGCTGAATGCCTGCATAAACATACATATACTAGGTACACATATATACACATCTATATACATATAATATATCACAGCAATAAAATAAATAAAGAAACGTCAGCAATTATCATCATCATCTTCAACAATCATGCCCCAACATTTAAAGAATAATTTGACGGCACGTGTTTAAATACAGTAGCAAGAATTTAGGTCAAATCGGCCTAAATGTACCATACCATCTCATCAGCAGTCTTTATTATTATAGGTAAGTAGATACCTCTACTTAATTAGTGTTAGAGGACAGAAAATTCCGTTTAAGGAAAATCGTAAATATCGTATTAAGGATGCCGGGTATAACGATGTAATGGAAATAGGAATCCTCGGAGGAGATCTATCTCGTATCCGACTTTACTTTTGCTGCTAAAAGGAATCCTACGATCCATGTTATCCGTGTAGACTGTAGGCCAAGTCGCTCTCGTATGCCCAGGGGACCGACCTCAAGCATAGCTTATAGCCTCGTGCATCAACATAGGTACTTTTACGAACGTACCAAAATATTAAATAGTAAATTATAAATTGCTCATATTTATAAATCGGCAACGCAATGTAGGACGCCCCGCTTAAATGGAACGTCGCACACGCAGGATTGTTGGTAGCTATTGTTAAAGGAGACCCGAAGATATATGGTGAAACGAGCTTACGTTTGACAACAACTCACTTATTTGATTAAAAACCTCACCTCTTTTGGAAGGACCTCTAAATGGTCCGAAACCGGTCGAGCGCCATCGCGATCTCGACTTATCAACAAAAACGTGAGTGAAACCGTTTTAAATAGTTTTAAACAACTCACTTGATGTTAAGCGTAGTTAAAGTCTAAGGTGGAGCACGTTGGCCCTCGAAGCCTATTCACTCTTGTCTTAAAGAGACCCATAATTCGATTTCGGTAAAGAAGTCCACTCCTTAGCAGTACGTATAATGAAAGAGTCAGCGAAATACTTTGTGCGGACTGGTGGTACGTGCACAACGTAAGGGGGAAGTGACTCTCCTCGCCTGGTGGTCCTAAGATAGGAATGGGGATGAAGGAATTACATGTGTTCAATGTCATGCTTTGGTAGATGCTTATGCCATGTCTACAGTAGACTGATTTCGATTCAAATGGTGTTGGTGGATGTCAATATTTAATAAATCACTTTACTCGAAAAATTCGTTTGAATACTGAGAAAATATAAATTCCAGCGAAGCGACAATAGGTTAATGTATTCCGTTCACAAATTGCTACGTTCTTATTTGAAGTCTTCACAAAAACAATAAAGGACGTAGGTATGGAGTGTTACTAGGATTTCATTTCGGGGAGTCAAGGTCGTTTAGAAAAGGGGACCTGCTTGCGGATCTGCGAATTCTATCTGAGTTGTGGATACGTAAATTAGGTAGGTATCTGATGTCGGCGCTTTTCGTTCTAAGATGAAACTGACCTGATTCACGTGTAACGGAGCGTGTAACGAAGCGAAGCATTCAAAAGTAAAAACATTTTTATTTAATAGGCACAAAACATGCACTTTTAAACATCATATAAACATAACACAAATCAATTAAAATACGTTAAGAATTGTAACTTAAAATATTATGACATTGAAAGGAAAAAGGTAAGCATGTCTACCCATTTCTTTCCCATACTCAAATTGAAGACCGGGCCCAAAAAAGAAATGCGAAAACTGTTCTACCAGTACTTCGAAAATACGCCCGCTAAAGAAGAGAGCAAAGAAACTCTGCGGTGAGTCATATTAACCTACAGAGCGCTTCTCTTTCTATCGCATACCTCTTATCTCTTCTGACGCGGCACGTGTAACGGCACGCGACCCGCCGCCGGCGCCGGTGTCCGGCTATGTACTTGTAGCTTCGTACCTACAGTGCGGAATGCGCTAGGCCTGGTATTACAGACATTTTGAAGAGAAGCTAAATAATCATAATCATAAAAATTTATTTCCAAAAATAATATAAATATGTACAATAGTTTTTTCTAAGTGAATCACTCATTTTAACACATAAACAAAAATATCTCTTATCTTATGGCATATCTGCGAAACCAACTGCGAATTCTCAAGTGAGTTGACCTTTATCATTCAAATCCGACACCTACTTCACACTGGTGCCTACCAGACCAAAAAGTATTTTTCGTAAGTAAATAGGTACTGATATTTTCCTCAATAATAAACTATGTTCCAACTACAGAAAACCAACCCTTGGCGGCAGGATTAGTTCAGCTACCATAATATTAGATAGAAAATAATTCCCTGACTCGATTCAAATTATACCTATCGAGTTACCAAGTGAAGCTAATTACCTTGGTATATTATTTGTAAAAATATTTTGGTTATGCTGTAGTTTAGTAACTATGCCTATAATATAAAAAGAGAAGTTCGCGCTACGTTCAGTATTTGCGGGGAAAAGGGAGACACTTTTCAGCCAATATATTTCCATAAATAAACGGACGTTTGCCGCCCTGTTCTTTTACATACGAATAGGAAGTGGATTGATCCACGCGATATAGATTATACTCCGATTGCTAATGGACGTGATATCCGGTTTCGTCCTTGATCATTAAAACCTTAATGATATATGTTAGAGTGCGAGTTCGGAGCATCGCAGCTGCGAGCGCGACGTTTTGCGTGCTCGGCTTAGGTAACTATTAAGTAATCTGTGCCTATACCTAATAGCGCCCTCAAAATATGTATGGATGTATTTATTTTATTTATTTATTTAGGACATAACTATAAATTAAAAATTTAAAAACCCCCGACACAGTAAAACATGTCTTAGAACCACCGCTAGAAAACCTGCTTACAAATAAAAAACGGCATCCAAATCAGTTCACCCATTTAAAAGCTACGATCCACGATGCCACAGACAGACCTTTTTGCGTCGGGGGTTAAAAACATAGTTATTATAAGATAATGCTAAAGTTAACAAATGCTAGATCCACACCAAAGTTCACGAGTTAACAGATAGCGGTTAGTATGTGCTGCCCGCTAAATATAAGTATAGAGGAATATAGGGGCGCTTCTGTGTCATTACGGCTTACGAGTCATGGGGTAGGAGTCAATCATGAGCGTTATTCCCATCCAGATCCAGGTCAGACTACATATAACTCAAAGAACTATCCTGAGCTAGTCAGCCAATCATGCACATTAGAAAAACAAAAATGGCAGCTACGGAGTTTCCCGAAGAAAAACTCTTCTTTCACAAAAAAATCTTACAACAATTTTCCTTGCTCCAGGTATCAAGATGTACGGCCTCCTCCTAGAAAATATGGCGGAGTACATCCGACAGACGTACGGAGAAGAGAGGTGGGAGGACATCAGGCGGCAGGCGGGGGTAGAACAGCCTTCATTCTCCGTCCACCAGGTCTACCCGGAGAACCTCATCACCAGGCTCGCGAAGAAGGCGCAGGAGGTAAGGACAGTCGACAGACGTACGAGGAAAGTACGCACCTTAAAGGTCAGATGCAGAAGGCAGTAACTCCTTGACACGGCGCATATCGTCAGAAGGTTCGTTACTCTGCAACTCTAACCACCGGTAGTTTGGGCCCTGCCCCGCTGCCGGCAGCACTCTAGGTTTAGGTGGTTTATAGCAATAAGGATATATGCCTTAATTTGTATAGAGCGTGAAGAGAATGAATTTAAACAAGTTAAACAGATAAAAAAATAAACATGGTGCCGATTTTTGTGTCTGTTTGTTTAGGTTATCGTGACTATGGTTGTGTGTGAGTGTATACGTGTGTGTGAGTTGTGTGTAGGTGTATATGTACATAACTGAGTGAAAGTTAGGGTATGAATGTGTTTATGATGTACTTAAGTTTAGTATGTGCGGTAGAAAGAATGGGAGATAGCTACTTTATCTACAGAGTTAGTGTGAGTTTAGTAAAAGGGCTATAAATGTAAGAGAGGTTAAGGTAAAGTGGGTAGTGTTGCTAGGTGTCGTAAGTTGTTACCGTCGCCTATAGACATCTGCAGCACCAGATGCATTGCTGATGACTCTATTAATACCCCATTTAAAGGGCTTCATGTAGTAGCAAGGAAATACCGACGAAGCTCGCCCTCACAATTCCAATTATCATCAGCCCATCACGTTTCCACTGCTGGGACACGGGCCTTCTCTCATAAAGAGAGTATGGGTCATAATCCACTACGCTGGACCAGTGCGGTGGATGTCACATGTCCTTGAATTTTTTTATTAATTCTTGGACATGCCGGTTTCCTCACGATGTTTTCCTTCACCGTTTTTAGAACGAGTGCTAAATCCGCACATAACAATTCCAATAAATGACAAAAATACGTACCCAATTATATCTATAAGCGTACAATTTGAGAAATCAGCGTCGCTCCAGACTTCAAAGTGTCTATTTATAGCTATATAAATCATAATGAATCGATTAATGTATCAACGCTTCGATCGCGCTTTAGAGTTTAGACGGAGAACTTTATTTTTGTACTGATCGGTAGTCCACTGGGATTAATTTCATAAATTCCATATACTACCGAAATCCTAGGTGTCCTTAGTGGCTTAATTTAATTTGGTAGGTGTTAAAAGTTCTGGGTGGCACTGCAATTGTTAAGGGCAGGTGTGGCGCTTACCATCAGGCGAAATGAAATCAAAAGAAAAGAAATGAAATGAAATTAAATCATTTATTTGCAATACATGTTGGTCCATACATTAAAGATGTTATTTTAAATATGATTGGGCCTGAAACACATAGTCAATTAGTAGTGACATGCAAATACTAAATTTATACGTAAAATAACAGTTTAATAACATTTATAAGTCAGTTTCACTTGACGGAACGACATTCTCGTCTTATCACTCACTATATCTATAACACTTCTAGCTAGAAAATCTAGCCTAGATCACAGAATACTAAGGGACAGAAGCATCACTCCGCAAAGAAATTTAAACAAATAGCGACTCTTGCTGTGACGCAATAAAGTTCAATTCAGCTTGCGTAGCGCTGCACTACCTACAAGTTTTTTTTTTTTTTTACGCCTTACCGATCTATGTTTGGCCACTATCTCGCCTGATGTGAAGCGATGATGTGGCCTAAGATGGAGCACATAGATCTAGAGAGAGACGGCAGTTGAGCGGCTGCTCAGACCCGTCTCCCCGATGGTTCACCGGACATCATCCCGAAACACGACTAGGTCGCTTGACGGCATGGCTTTGTCCGGTGGGTGGTATTAAAACCACGGCCAGAGCCTACCACTCCAAAGCACGTAAGCGGGTTTCATCACGATGTTTTCCTTCACCGTTTTAGAGCGAGCGTGCAAAATCTGCACTTAACTATAAGTCATTGGTGCAGGGCCGAGTCGGGATTCGATCCCAGGTGCGTCGGATCGAAAGGCGCACGAGTTCCCGCTGACCCACACTCGCTCTACTACAAGTCATATTAACCTACAGAGCGCCTCTCTTTCTATCTCATAGCTCTTACCGCTTCTGACGCGGCACGTGTAACGACGCGCGACCCGCCGTCGGTGTCCGGCTATGTACTTGTAGCTTCGTACCTACAGTGCGGAGTGCGCTAGGCCTGTCTAAAGTCTGGGTTACTGCCTCCAGAAGCGCAATCCTCGAAGGGCGCAATCAGTCGAGTTCAACCAACTAAAGTACTATCTGATATCTCGACTGTGTTCAGAGAACTGGTATACACTATACAGTACCTATGTATAATTTTTAGGGTTCCGTACCCAAAGGGTAAAACGGGACCCTAATATTTAAGTAGGGCTCCCATACAACAAACATGATTTTTTTGCCGTTTTTATAGATCATCATCATCATCAGCCCATCACGTTCCCACTGCTGGGACACGGGCCTTCTCTCATAGAGAGAGAATGGGCCATAATCCACCACGCTGGCCCAGTGCGGGTTGGTGGATGTCACATGCCCTTGACTTTTTGTGAAATACTCTTGGACATGCCGGTTTCCTCACGATGTTTTCCTTCACCGTTTTTAGAGCGAGTGCTAAATCCGCACATAACTTAAGAAAGTCAGTGGTGCGGGGCCAGCGGGATTCGAACTCGGGTGCGTAGGATCGAAAGTCGCACGTTCTCCCACTGAGCCACACTCGCTCTCTAGCCACACTCGCTCTCTAGCCACACTCGCTCTCTAGCCACACTCGCTCTCTAGCCACACTCGCTCTCTGATGTGCGACTCGCACTTGACCGGTTTTTTATACATAATACGTACTGGTACTTAAGGTACGTACAGTACAGATAATTAGATATATACAGAGATAGAGGATTAGAGGATTTCTAGTAATACAATTATTCTTCCTTTGTAGGTAATCAATAAGGATTCACAACTTCCTAGACCCATAAATACCAACCCCTCCACGATACTAGCCTTATTATTCTTATTCATGTAAAAAATATAAGCCAGGCACATTTGTACTACATCCCTTTACAACAAAATTCATACGTAGATACAGTCAGCAGATTTTATTATCATTAAGTGGGTTTTTATACGTACCTACCTAATGAGATATTTATTCACAAAACATGGTCATAGCGTAAGTAATAGTTTGTTTTTTTGGTCATAGATAGCTTGGTACGTAGCGTAGGTATTTTACCTAGGTACTTGGTGAAAAAACCCGGGCAATTGCACAATCAATAATGGACAAAATGAAAATTTTGTAACACCCTAGGTTATTAAATGAACATCTTGCAGTGTCCCTGGTGGATTCGCGCAAAATAACCTATCTAAGAACCATGTCAAATAAATTTCAAAGCTGCTACCGAAAACCGCATCGAAATCCGTTCAGCCATTTCGAAGATAGATGATGGAAACATAGAAATATGCATATACAAACTACCCAAAAATACACCGCAAAGTGATATTTCTTCGCAATATGACCTCTCTTGGTATTTCTGGAATAGAACATGATAAGCGGACGTTCGCAGGAATAATAAAAAATACTTGTACTGTATTTTTGACCACTCCGTCAACGGCCCATTAGCTCAGTTGGTTAGAGCGTCGTGCTAATAACGCGAAGGTCGCGGGTTCGATCCCCTCATGGGCCATAAGCTTTTTGATTCTTTTTTGTAATTTTTGTTATGGTTTTTGTTATGTAATAATATTATATTTCTTTTTAGTTCTGTATATTTCTTTCGCGTTATATGGAGCTGGAATCGCCAGATCCGACCACTGGCTCTGCTAGATGTATAAGGTTCTCTGAACACTCAACTTTCGAGTGCATTTTATAGAAATAAGTAATTTGTTGTACTAGCTTTCAAGAAAATCAAATACCTACATACCCTGGTTTAGTAAAAAAAATAAAAAAGGGAGTAAAAAAGTATAGATCCAAAAAATATGTATTATGGAGATGCTGGGATTTGAACCCAGGACTTTCAGCATGCGAAGCAGACACTCTACCACTGAGTTACATCCCCGGTGATCTTGTGGTCGAAATTACTGAACCTATGAAATTTATATGTTGAACTAGATATTATTCTGTAAGCGAGGCATGAATTTACTAGGCGTTGAATTGAAACCACGTGTTTCGTTTCGTTCAGAAAGCATTGCACTACTTTTGAAATACGTAAAAAGGGTATACTCTTCTAAAGTTACCGCAATTCGAGGATACAACCCATTTTGTTACAACAGCATGATCACCACCTAGAAATGCCTTTAAAACATAACCAAAACATATTACTGCCCGCAACTCCGTGCGTATAGGATTTGGGCCACGGCGGAATAAAACTTATAATTTGTCCTTCTCCAGGCTACATACATCTCTGTGCCAAATTTCATCAAGATAGGTTCAGTCGCAAAAAGAGGTGACAAACAGGGTTGACATGACAGACAGGGTTACTTTCGCATTTTATAATTTTATTAGCGTGGATTATTTTATTGTGGACTAGCTGCGCCCTTCGGTTTCACCCGCGGTTTCCCGGGATAAATAGTACCATACTAAATTTCATCCCAATCCGTTTAGCCGTTGCAGCGTGAAAGAGTAACAAACATACATTCTTACAAACTTTTGCGTTTTGAATATTATTAGTAGAATAGTAGGATGTATGTGTGGATAATATTGCCATCACATTTTTATCAGGCGCTTCTTTACAGGTCCTCGGCATCACGGAGCGCGAATTCATGGACCAAATGGGCGTGTACTTCGTCGGCTTCGTGTCACAATATGGCTACGACCGCGTCCTTTCCGTCCTCGGAAGGCATATGAGGGACTTTCTGAACGGCTTGGACAATCTACACGAGTACTTGAAGTTCAGTTACCCGAGGATGAGAGCGCCTAGTTTTATTTGCGAGAATGAGACGCGGCAAGGCCTGACGCTGCACTATCGGTCGAAGAGACGCGGGTTCGTGTATTACGCAATGGGGCAGATTAGAGAGGTGAGTAGATTTATATTACTAGCAATTATAAGAGAATGCAATGGATGAGGCTGGCACAGGACCGGAAAGAGTGGCGTGAACGAGGGGAGGCCTATACCCAGCAGTGGGTGGATACGGGCTGATTAGTAGTAGTAGCAATTATAAAAAAAAAATCTTTGATAAGTCTTCTATATAAATAAAAATGAATTGCCGAAATGTTTGTACGAGCATAGCTTCCGAATGACTGCACCAAATTGGATAAATCTTTTATTTGTATTCGTTATCGTCAGGGCAAAGTTTATAAAATTTAATTTAAAAGAACAGTTTTTTTTAGATATGGCGGTACGAAGTTCGCTGGGTCAGGTAGTTCATAATAAAAATATACGTTAAAAAATCTTCTCTTGTTTTCATCTTTCGTGTTGCCTTTACTTACTTTCCCCACTTTTTCTCGGTATACAAACCTTTTCGTAGATTATTATGACAAGTATTATATTGAGATAGGTTTTGCCAAGGGTTCCTCTGAATAGTAAGTCATTTTTTATTGGAAAGTTTTACACAAAGATGATGTAACTTTCAATAATAGATAAATCATTTACACTAGCTGCGCCCTGCGGTTTCACCCGCGGTTTCCCGGGATAAAAAGTAACCTATGTGTTAATCCAGGGTATAAGCTATCTCCATACCAAATTTCATCAAAATCCATTCAGTAGTTTTTACGTGAAAGAGTAACAAAGGTACATCCATACATCCATTCTTACAAACTTTCGCGTTTATAATATTAAGTAGGATTTAAATATCAAGGGCAATTTATAACTAAATAATAATATTATTAAAATGTGTCTTTAAAAGTCAACGACTGCAAAAAGGAATTTGGAGGTGCGGGGTATCGATCCCCGTACCTCTCGCATGCTAAGCGAGCGCTCTACCATCTGAGCTACACCCCCGATTGAATTTAAAAACGAAATTAACAATTAGTACTCGTTAAAACAAAATTATTATCAGATAAAGATTGAAAAGAACTATAAAATTTATATATAGTCAATCATGAAGCACCTATCCATGCTTCAATAAAATTATCAGATTTATCAGTATATTGCAAACTTGTTCATGTAAGAAAAATATTACTATTCGGTAGGATTTATACCTACCTACTCAAAAAGTTGTTAATTTAGTTTCGTAACTGAAATAAAGAATCCAAAGTTGTTTCAATTTTATTACTTTCGTAATAGCAAAATAATCACAATGATTCACGGTTTACTACTACTACACTTTTATTTTCTCGACAACAACAAAGCGCAACGCTAGTTAAAGCGCCATCTGGTCACTAATGTATAAACCAATTAGTTAAAGTCTGAACCAATAGATGGCGCTGGTATTAATGATCACTCCACTACTAATTATATATTTCTTTCAGGTAGCCCGCCACTTCTACCACAAAGAAATGCGAATAGAATTACTCAGAGAGGAGCTTCTCTTCGATACGGTCCACGTCACGTTCCAGCTGACTTTCGACAATAGAGCGTTCACGCTCGCTTCCTTAGCAATGACGCGGGAAGAGAAGCATTTGCCAATAAGCGCATCTGTGCTGTTTGAGATATTTCCGTTTTGTATTGTTTTTGGGTGAGTTCATATCACCTTTGGACCCTATAACAATAAAGGAAAACTAAAGTCATCCAGTGCATACTCAAATTTATAGTAGCAAAATATATTAACAAAATATCAAGATAAATACATAGGTACAGAGTGAAACAATAAATACGGTGATAATATCTTGCGCTTTGAGCTTATGTATTTAAATATCGTTACTGTCACATATAATATATTTAGCTATAGATAGAAATGTAATCAGAACAGCTTTTAATAATATACTCGTGGTAGGGCTCTCGTATGCAGGAGGCCGTCTGGGTAGATACCACCGCTTTGCCAGTTCTGCCACCAAGCAGTAGTGCGCAAGCATTACTGTGTTCTGGATTAACGGGTATTGTAGCCAGCGATATACTGTAGTACTTATAAAACTTAAACGTCTGATGTCTCGGGGTAATACGCGCAATCCAGTGCTACGCAGGACTTTTGTTGTAGGCAAGCGTGGCGCTTACAATCAGGCGAACAACTTCCTCGTCTCACAACTGACATCCATAAAAAAACATTTAAAAATATTATAATTTTTATCATCTGAAGATGATACTATGATATATATGATAATATGATAATAAATCATTGTGATTTATTTGTCTACGAATCTAGGTATAAACATAGTTGTTATACTTGTTAAAGATATTATTGTTAAGTTCCGTTTTATGTTTAGATCAGACATGGTGGTGCGGAGCATCGGCAACTCTCTGATGGTGATCCTGCCGGACCTGGTGGGCAAGAAGATCACCAACTGGTTCGACCTGGTGCGACCACTTATCGCGTTCAAGTTTCAAACGGTAAGATCAGTTACCTACTTTTCGCGTTCAAATTTGAGACGGTAAGATCAGTTACCTACTTTTCGCGTTCAAATTTGAGACGGTAAGATCACTTACCTACTTTTCGCGTTCAAATTTCAGATGGTAAGATCTGTTACCTACTTTTCGCGTTCAAATTTGAGACGGTAAGATCACTTACCTACTTTTCGCGTTCAAATTTGAGACGGTAAGATCACTTACCTACTTTTCGCGTTCAAATTTCTGATGGTAAGATCTGTTACCTACTTTGAATGCCCGGTCGGTGGTCAAAGATGATGCAAGCCGTGTTAGGAATAGAAGTCCAGTATTCCGTATAGAGAGTCGCGCAAGCTATTGCTCGGCTACTTGCGCTCCGCGGTTTGCAGATTGTACCTACATACTTGCTCTAATATCGGTGCAATAAAAAGGCAGGCATCTTCTTCTAGAATCCTATAGATTCTTTGTTTACGTAACCTATGTTATAATAAATAATAGATACTAGCTATAACTAGGATTTCCTGTATCTAGGAAAGCAGGAACGATGAGGACCATGGTGTTTAGTCACAAAACAATCCCCCAGACAGCAGACATTAATTAATTATAGTAATAAAATAATAAAACTGCCTATTTATTACAGTAACAATGAGGTCGAAACTATGGGGCCGTGGGGGGCAAACGTGCGGCTTCTGTCAGACGCCTCATAGAAACAACAGGTGACCAAAGAGCTGGCGCTTACCTCGGCTACCGAATTAATCTGGCCATGCAATGAGGTAATGTAGCCAGCTTTTTGGGCACCTTGCCCGCAGGCGGTGACTTAAATTCTGTGTTTTATCTTTAAATTTATTTTTAATATTGTTGTAGGTTAGTTTAGTCGTTATCACTGTATATATTTTAAATTGTTTCTTCTTTATATACTTTGTTCATGAACAAATAATATCACTTAATTAACAATTATTTAAAAACTATTTACCAAAAACATTACATGGTATTTTTGTTTAACTACTTAAATTAAAAAACATTTTTTATTTTATTTTTCATATTGTTATTATTTCGCCCCTCAGATCCTAAACCGCACTAACAACATCTTCGAGTTGGTGACTGTAGAAGCCGTGATGCACGAAAAGGCTCCCGACAAGAGGAATGAACTGCTGCGGCTGTCGGACGAGACTGATGTCACCACGGAGAAGAATCTCAGGCTGAAAGGTGAGTTGCTTGCTATTATGTTTTAGCAGGCGTTAGGAGTTCTCATCAGTGATACTAGCTGTTGCTATTGTTTTTTAGAAGGCGTTAGTAGTTTTTAGCGTTAAAATCTCTTCTCTAAATAGTACAAAACAAAGTCGCTGTCCGCATCCTCATTTCTGTTTCTCCGCTGTTTTTATAGTAAAGAAAATAAGTTTTTGTATAGTAGAGAAAGTTCAGTGTTATTCAAGTCGTCAAAAAAATCATTCGCATGGGTAAATTTGTTCGTGCGAAGCCGGGGCGTATAGCTAGTGTTCTATAAATTCCCAGATCTACAGATTTTTGGCAAATTACTATGTCTACAATTGTTATTTCTATAGATTTCGATTTCTACAGCTTCCTACATCGTATTACTAATACGTGATACCTAGTATTACTAATATTTAGTTTTCTTTGGTATATTACTTCCTAAACTACCCCGCTGATGGATTGAGATGCGAATTTCACCATTATTCAAAGATTTTTTTTAGGTAGGATTAAGTATACAAATACAAACTACACTCAAATTTAGTGCGACTTGCACCATGTAAATCACACCAGTCGCTACTGAATCTATAACTATACAGGGTGGAATCGAATTCGATATTTTTCCGAAATGTATTTACTCCATTCTTTAGAATAAATTTATAGCGTTAAATTAAAAAATTCAAAATTAATGACCAAAACATAATTTAAAATTGGCAAGGCTAGTAAGCGCCGCGCGCCGTGCTGTGCCTCCCCCCTCATTACCTGTTTGGTGGTGGATCAGTTAATTGTCAATTATTTTTTGGTTTGTTAATTTAACGCTATAGATTTATTCTAAAGCATGGACTGAATAGATATACATTTCGGAAAAATTCTGAATTGAATTCCACCCTGTATATTGCACAGATATCTACTTACTCTCTCAGTAAACAAATGTTTCAGACGTTTCCTCCATTCGTCTACGAAGTCAGCTTGTTATATCAGAATCAAAACCCAGAACATCATACGTGGTTCGCATGCATTAATTACCACAACTCCTGCATTCTGATTTAAAACTTATGTTTAGGAAATCGAGTACAATTTTCAGTATCAAATTGTACAGGTGGATAAGTAAAAATAATATGTTGCCTGTCCCTTCGAGTCCCTTGAAATAAACTAAATTCACTCATGGTATAGTAGTTTGTTCCTCGCTTTGTTTGTATTAAATTAGCATTTTATTCAGAGCATTAGGAGGGATACCTATGAGTAGACTATAAGATGGAGCATGGATAGAGTTAGGTACCTATATATATTGCTTTTTTAACCGACTTCAAAAAGGAGGAGGTTTACAATTCGACGGTATGTTTTTTTTTTTTTTTTTTTATTGAACCCTTCTTAGTTAGTACTATTATTTATTCTGTGTTAGTGGTTGAAACTAGGGTTGTAACGGAACTTCGCCTCCGCCGCCGTTACTGAGGAAGCTCCGCAAGAAAACATACCTCCGCCTCGCCTTCGCATCCGCATTTTTTTTGCGTATTTGTAACTGAGGTTTATTTACGTCGTAAAACAAGTTTAGTGCCAAGTGGACAATTATTTAGTGCAGATGGTTTAATTTATAAACCCCTAAGAAATCGTTTGGAAAGTGACAAGGCGCGAAACTGTTGTTTGTGAAATATTATTTGCCTCACCTTAATTTTGATTACTATAGTAGGTAATATTTGTATTTTTAAGAAAATATGAATGATTGTACGTATTTAAAATAAAGATTTCTGTCAGTAAATGATGAATCACTATTTTTTCCACTTTCACTTTCACCTCCGCTTCCGCTGAACTCCGCCTCCACGGAGGTGATGCTCATCGCCTCCAGAGTCCCCAACTCCATTCGGCCCATTCTATTTTACCTCTCCTTCCTCTTTATACCTATGTACAGGGTCGGCGACCGTTTGTAGTATTGCAGATGTCCATATGCGATGGACCGCTTTCCATCGATAGGCAGCGGCACTTTCAGTAGGTACTAAATATATTTCTCTAATCCCTGGCATCTTAAGTGGATTAACGAATGAACACAGCTGGAATTAGATCAAAGCCCAAGAAAGAATTCCAATGAGAATTCATGTTAACACTCCAGCGTGACGAGGGTCGAAGGTCCTGTCTATACGATGCTTGGTCGGAAACTTAATCGATCGTTGTTCAACCGTTTGGGATATTAACTTCGACATTTCGTGACTATAGAATTATTTGCGAGTTTATGCGGATTTCTCAGTTTATTTGCAAGGTCGTTTGGTGCCATGCATTATGTATATATTAATATATAAATATATATATATATATATATATATATATATATATGTATATATATTTATTATAGGCTTGCGTTTGACCGCTATCTCACCTGTTGTTAAGTGACGATGCGGTCAAAGATGTAGCACGCTTCCCTAATAGAAACCTGTTCACTCTTGTCTTAAAGACACCCAGATTATAGCTATCTGGAAACCCAGATGCGGCATATATTTATTTATCAGTTGCATTGTCTTCAGAATTTTGAATAGCAATGACCTGCTTTTTATGGTCCGCCATCTCTTCATCTAGACTAGATAATACACTTATCAGCTTTCAAATGCCAAAAGGCTTTAAAAATACGCACCATTAAAATAGGCACTCGAGGTAGGTCTCTCCTATGTGGGCGGTCGTCTGGGTAGGTACCACAGCTTTGCCAGTTATTCTGCCGCCAAGCAGTAGCGTTCCGGTTTGAAGGGCATTGTAGCCAGCAAAATTACTGGGTATATGAGATTTAATATCTGATGTCTCGGTGTGATGAGCGCGCAATCCAGGGCTACGCAGTGCTTTTTATGTTATTAATAGTTCTGGGTGGCACTGCAATTGTTATCAGCAGGCGTGGCGCTTACCATCAGGCGAGCGACTTGCTCGTCTCATCACTCAATTTCATAAAACAGGTACATTTGTGAATATCTAAGAAACTTAAATGCAGGGTTCACATTGTAGGGGGACATGGATAAATATTTGGTGAACAAAACCCATATTATAGGATCCCCCTATTAATCTGGAAACATTTATGTAGTTAAATAATAAATAATGCTTATAATAATAATTTTAAGGTACCAGTTACCATAGCAACCAAATCTTATATTTATACCTACCTATATCATACTAAACCACAGAATACTAACTAAACTTACTGCAACATTGCTAAGTCTTTCATCTCACCCACAACTTCACAAGTCTGCTGACAAAGTTCGAACATAATGTTAGCAAAGAGTTGTAAATTTAGTAGCCACTGAATTTGAAACATGAGCCTGTAGGGCTTAACTTAAAATTAAATGTAGTTTAAAGTTTAACATCCAACTTTGGAGCCCTAAAGGCTTTCTAAGATACTAGCGCTGAGTATCAAAGTAACAGTTAAGTTAGATGTTTATTATTATGGCATAGGAGTTGGTATTCTACATAATATAAATAAGTACAATGACGATTTAGTTAATATTCAGGCGCGGATCGTGGCAGCTGCCACATTTGATAGGGGATGGTTAGGAAAAAACGGTTACGGACGGTTAGGTATGGCAATATTGCACATATTGCCAGCATCTTGGGTACTCTGCCAACTGGTAGTGGTCTGAAACATTTGGGTCATCTATAAGCCTTTAATGGTTAATAGATTCTCCAAATGCTTCTGCTTTTAAACAGTTAGTTTAGTTTTAGTAAGTAGAGTGTAGAATTGTTTTCAGTACCCAATGAAGGCCTTTATTACTTTTTGTTTTATTATAAATCCGGCTTCAATTCAGCCCCCATATGTTCCTCAAGCGCCAATCGTATATCGTGTTGAGCTCAAATTAAGGTATAGCTTTACTGCGACTAATGAGATACCGACTAATTATTGTCGATTCAGGCAAGAAATCGAATTAATCTCATTCATTTATACTAAAATATGTTAACTACAAGTTGAGATAAACTTAATGGGACAATAAATGGCATCCTAAAATATTGTCGCAGTGAATCTATACCCTAAACTGAGCTCAACACGATATACGATTGGCGCTTGACGGACATATGGGTACGGGGGCTGATGTACCTACCTTCTAAGTCCATGTCGAATATCGATGAAATTTATATGGGACCATGTTGAAGCTATACTGAACCCGACGCAAAGAATGTTCCAAATCAGTTTTTAAATGTCGGAGTTCTGAGGTAACAATCATAAAAAATACAATGGAATTGAGAACCTCCTCCTTTTTTTGAAGTCAGTTAAAACACATATTACAAAATTAGTCACAGACAAAATTAGACTGAATTTAATGTTTTTTTTTATTAATATGCTGATAGCTGATGATGTTAATGATTACCCTCGAGAAGCCTTTCCCCTGGGTTCACGAGCATTTTATTCCTATTTCTGAAATGTCATCAAGAAACCTGCGTCAAGTTACGAAAGCGAAAACAATAAGTAATAACCAACTTTTACTTACTAAAGTATGTAAATACAATTTAATTGGATAAGTTTTTAGTATAAGTAAAGTAATAAAAGAATATCCAGTGGCGTATTTACCCTAGGGCCATGGGGCCCTAGCTTTATGCCCCAGATTCATGACTAGGTCTACCTTTATTTTTCTCCTGGATATGATTGGACTTGTTAGTCAAATAGTTTTATAAATTCTTTGCGGCAAATAAATCGAACAATGTTGTATCCTTGAACGAATAAAAAAAGGCAAACGGAATGTCGCTAAGCAACAACTGAAGCATAGCAATGGCGGGTGGCGTTTGAGTGAACGGAGGGCCGATGACAAGCAGATGTGACGGCTGATTAGCATAACATGATGTAAATGTGTGCGTGAGGCATGTGTACGAACGAGCGGACCTGCATACCTTGAGCAGTGGCGTAGCTAGGTAACCAAAGGCCCTGGGGCAAAAAATAAAAGGGTGGGGAGGGGGAATTCCCCGCAAGTTGCCAACAAAGATGTTCGAGAATTGTTGGGGATTCCCCTGTATTTTTTCAAATAAGTTGCCATTATTAAAGTCGCGTTCCTGGAAACTGGTTTATTTATATTCCAAATGAGGGAGAAATTTTCACTAGTTCAATTTATAGTTTGTGAATCAGAGTTCGAGGCCCCCTGAGCTTGGGGGCCCCAGGGCACTACCCAGTCTAGCCCTCCGGTAGCTACTCCACTGACCTTGAGTGCTTCACTTCTGAATTTGGCGACGAGCCGTCCTCCTTTTTGTTATCGTTCAAGGTTGTATCTGTCACATTTTTGTCGTAACATTCGTTGGTTGCAGGGATTCCACGCAAGAAGCGTTTTGCGTACGACGGGAGACCCTTGCCCGATGTTATTAACTTACACCTCAAAGGTAGCTTGTTAGAATGTGTCGATGTGAACAAGCCTTTATAAAGACAAAGGAATTGCACTAAATTCACAGAAATCTAAATAAAAAGGTACTTCTATTTAGATTTCTGTGACTAAATGACTAGAGAAAAATAGTGGCACTTCTAAATAATTGTAATTATATACCTACTTATACATTATGAAAATTTTACGTCTTTATATTTAAGCTATAGTTACTTTCGCACTATCAATTTTTTACAGCACAGTTAAATAAATTTGGTAATAGAATGAGGCAGAATATTAGGAGTAGCTCTTCTTGGTTCTTGCTACTCTAGGTACGGGCTATATTCTGTGGTATGGGTATCTAACCAAAATTAATTTTTCGAAAAAACAAAAACCGACTTCAATGTATCTTCGAAGTCCAAAGTCACATATCGATGAAATTTATATGGGACCACTTCGTAGCTATACTGAACCCAACGCAAAAAGAATTTTCCAAATCGGTTCACAAATGACGGAGTTCTGAGGTAACAAACATAAAAAATAAAAAAAGTAAAAAAATACAACCGAATAGAGAACCTCCTCCTTTTTTGAAGTCGGTTAATAAGATCTTCCACGATATTTGCCTCATGTTACGTGAACACACGGAAATAATTCGTAGCATAACGTAAATCCTTCACGTATCACGCCATTATGAAACGTAATCTAAGAACGTGCATATTTTGGGGGCTAAGATACGGCACGTAGATACGTTTCCGCTATGAATACGATATACGTGACAAGTCAAATCAGGGGAAATATTAATGTAATGCATTACCTTGTATTATACACACGTCATTTTCTCATCAGGGCCCCAATTCACTATAACAACTTGGGGATTCCTTGCTTCGAAATCACGTCGATTCCTTCATTAATAATCAACATCTCTATGACGCATTCATATATACATATAATTAAGGGAATTGTTTTTTTTAATTATTGCCAAAACTTATGATTTGATTTGGTAAGTTACTTTGGGAAAAGTGTTCCTGGTTGGAAATAGAGTCGATTCAGATAAACTTGTTTTTTTTGACAAATGTAAATTTTTGGGTCAACCGTTCTTATTTAAAAAAAACTAAAAATGGCAATATTTTTTCTTCATAATAAAATAGAAGGTTCCTAAGAATAAAACCTTCTAACTACAAAAGAAAAGGTAGCTACCCTTAAGGAGCCAAAAATTTGCCCCACCCTGTATATAACACGTCATAGAGAATACAAATTTCGCAGATGTCGTTTATTAATGAAGGAATCGACGTTTCCTCGAAGCAAGGAATCGCCAAGTTGTCATAGTGAATTAGGGCTCTGTTGTGGATAACGTTGTTAAATTAGATGATCTTTTAGAAGATCACGCTTTATGTATGACTGCACGTTTGGTTAAGTTCTTAAATATACTATACTACCAATGTGATGAGCTCATCAATATAAGATACAGCCACGAGGCTTAGTGGTCATAGCACCTGCTGGCTATAAGCAGATAGCCTACCTTGACCCCTGATTATGGTCTTCATACACAGAAGAACCCACCAAATTTTCATCACAATCGAATCAATGGTTTAGGAACGCATAGAGGACAAACATTTTTTTTATGTATGTACATTAATTTTGTTTGGGAGGCTAACAGCTTAGAATACAGAACAAGCTAACAGTTATTGTTACAAAATAATTTAACAAGCGAGTCATGGTAAGGCCCTAGGAGGGTTCGAGGCTCTGGAAGTCGCATTTTCCGCTTCCAATTTATAAACAAGACACGTACTTCAGAAATGTGTAGTTCCACAGAGAAATTAATTGTTCGAACTCTTGGATCATCTGGAGATTTCTCGTAAATGGGTAGTTTACTGATTACTCCTATGTCCAGGTCAAATGATCTACATGGACAACTGGCGTATGATGATGTACCTCGGCACGCCTGTGATGCCGGACCTGTCTGCACTAGTGTCTACTGGACTATACATCAACGATCTATCCATGCATGACTTCAGCAGGTGAGCCTTCATCATTATCATCACCTGCGTGTATTCGCATCTTTCATGCTATGCTTTTCGCTTCGACTTTGGGCCAGTCTCGTCCAGGTTCGACACGCAAGTTTTATTGTATCATCGATCCATCTTGCTTTCGGACAATCAACGCCTATTTGTTGATAATCCGTATCATACGTATCCGCCCGTATCATTAAGCCGTATCACCTCACTTTATGACTAAAGCAAACGTGGCAATTATTATTTTTAAGACGGAACAAAGACATTGGACAACATTCAACTTAGACCCTGAATAAGGGGAACAGATGTGGGTGACATTTTGAGGTTATTGGATGATCCATATGGATAATTGGCGTAGGTACTCGTACATCTCCCCAAGTAATAATTAAAGAACATTACAACAAAATTCAAAAAGACCTCAACCAAATTTTTACCTACTGGAATTAAAATAAATCCAGAACCATTAGGTTTGAAACAACTAGTACCCGTACCAACTTAGCTTGGTCAGCTGGCGGCATCGTTTACCTAATCAGCTTAGCTCTCTCTACTTCGTTAAATCTCCAGAAGTTGATGGGTGCCTAAAAGAATGCCTGATCACATTTAACTAATTTCAGAGATCTCATGCTAGCCGGTACTCAGCAATCAGTCGAGCTCAAGCTGGCCCTCGACCAAGAACAACAGAAGAGCAAGAAGTTGGAGGAATCCATGAGGAAACTTGACGCAGAGATGAAGAGAACTGACGAGCTGCTGTACCAGATGATACCGAAGCAAGTCGCTGATAGGCTAAGGAATGGGGAAAACCCCATTGATACTTGTGAGGTAATAAAATCTTGTAAAGTGCCACAAGGGTCTGCATGAACATGGTTTAGGGGCACTATCATTACAAGAGTTTTGGCCGGATTCAAATCCATGTCACACTATAGTATATAAACTGTACATCTTATACTAGTTGCTTCTTCTTTCTCGTGTGGGAATGTTTTCAATCCTGGTGTCGAAGTTATAGACCACCCGAAGGACTCCGTCATGGCCTAACGACTGTGGTCCTGGCTGTAAGACAACAACCAGGACCGATGGCTTAACGTGCTCTCCGAAGGACGGTAGCGCACGGATGTAATACTCACCTCACAAACGGTTATGTACCTATCTTAGATGGTGACCGCGTGGCTAGTTGCTTATAAGTCAAGGAATTTGAAAAACTATGGATATTTGGGAGGAAGCTTCAATATTTGATTGTTTCATTAATTTAAAGCCATTCATTTTTCATTAATACTTCAGAGGAATAAAAAAGGGCTGGATTGTAATTTATGTCACTAGTATACGAAACAAAATGTAGTTATACTATACCCGCTAATTCAAACTTTTTAATTAGATTCAAACATCACCATTTCGTATCAAAGCAAATACAAAGTTACTCAATTCCGAAGCTCTAATTCTAAGTTTTATAAATACTCATATTATGCGACAATCCGTTGGGTAAACAGTTGAATTCCAAAAAGGTCAACCTTCAGGAACAAACCGACTAATCGTTACCCAACAAACAGCTAGTCTCGTTGAATAACCCAGCTTGGTCTGAGTAAACAGTGGGTCGTGTCTCGAACCCGGCAGATGAGATTATATGGACCCTTCTCAAGAAAAACATTAAAATGTGGAAGTATTTTACTTAGAATGGTAAAGCCACAGGTTTTTTTTTTTACACTTAATAGATCTATGTTTGGCCACTATCTCACCTGATGTGAAGCGATGATGTGGCCTAAGATGGAGCACATAGATCTAGAGAGAGACGGCAGTTGAGCGGCTGCTCAGACCCGTCTCCCCGATGGTTCACCGAACATCATCCCGAAACACGACTAGGTCGCTTGACGGCATGGCTTTGTTCGGTGGGTGGTATTACAACCACGGCCAGAGCCTACCACTCCAGAGCGCGTAAGCGGGTTTCATCACGATGTTTTTCCTTCGTACAAAATCTGCACTTAACTATAAGTCATTGGTGCAGGTCTATAAATAGAATTAGAATATTGATTTCTTGCTCTAATATAGTTTTGTAGCCGTGTTAATTATGATTCAAAATGACCTTATCATTGATATAAAAACAAAATATTCATACTCGTAATAAACCTATGAAAAAAGCACAATTTCTCAAAGAATCATGTCCAATAACGATGAAGTTCAGCTCTTGTAATTACTTGGGCGCCTAAATTTATCAGTCCATTCAGCTTTGTTATATAACTTCAGTAAAATCGAAAAAGATTTTACTGAAGGACAAACAATTAAATTCAAAGGTCCCAAACCCTTCAGTGGCACAAATCGCCTAATCATTTCTCTCCAATCAGCATTGCGCCTGAACAAACATCGGGATTCGGATCGTGTCTCGGCCTGTAGATGAGCTGTTTATTACAGGCCGTTTGATTTTTAGCTTTTCAAAGGAATATGTGTTGATTTTATGGTTTAGTTCAAGGTGGAATGATCTAGATTCAATCCAATTTAGTTTAGGATTATTTCTATTGAGTTAGCAATAATTGAGAATCTGGGTCGATTTCTTATTAGCTTTGTCAAGCTTCGTCCAATTACCAGTCCTTCTAATGTTGGTAACTTACCTATTCCATTTAAATTTTCTTGTAATGTGTCGGTGTAAGAATAATGGTGTAAGGATTGTCTTTGGTTATTGCTGAAGTGATGATGATGATGTCCCCCCCGTCGTTACCGACGATGGCGACCCTGGTTTTATTTTCTGGCGTGTGCAAGGATGTGGCTGGCAAATCCAAACTTTGTTTTAAAAATCCGGTCGCATTTAGCGCAGTACAGCCGGCCCGCGTTATTGTATATATAGTTGTAGAGAGCGCTTAGGGCGTGTCTTGCGAGTTTGCCTCTTATGGTCAACTTGGTCAAGCTCTGATCAAGGTCTCTCAGCTCTTCTGAAAATGTTAACAGAAAAGCCAAAATCCCTCTGCTGCTGTACCGAAGTCGACCAGTGCCGGTATAACTAATGCAAGTCATGGGTTCGAACTTTATTCGCAGTCGTATTTTACGCACGTAGTCGGCTATGGACTTCGAGTAGACAGCCAAACGGAGTCGACACGATAGGCCTACCCCTCTCGCCAATTTGGCCAAACGTCAAAGACAAAAAAATCCACGACGTTATATAAAACTAGTTGACGCGCATCACGCGCCATTCACCAACTGTCGTAGCGGGCGAAACAGCTCTTAAAAAAATGCCAAGTTGCAGCATATATTGGTGCAAAAAATTTTCAAGAACATCAAACTACACCAAGGATAACGTAACTTTTCATCTGTATGTATGTTTATATCTAATAATGCACTAAAATAGCGAAAATTTGAAAATTATTGTCAGTCACATAAACTCACATAGTGTTGCAACTAAATCTAAAAAGTTATATTTCGGATAAAATTTTTAGCTTATTTTCATGTATCTAGGCGGCCAAAGCTCTGTTTTCCTGCACGTTATAAGAAAGTCAAATGAAACAAACGATTAATAAATATTGTTTTACATTACAATTTTATATACCTACATGTTATTATTTTGAATAATTGTCGACTCGAAAACTGCAGAATGGATTTTAATTTGGTTTTCAGCGTTTAGTATTATAAGTTCCAGCTCTGATTATAGAGTATACAGGTGTGGCAAAAATTTGGGACCTCCAGGGTAGGTACCTTTTCTCTTGCATTGAGAAAGTTTTGTCCTTAGAGTGGAGAAAATATAAACAGCATTTTTGGTATTTTAAAAATTTTGATGCACTTGTATACATCAAAACAGGTTGGGTTGGTGGTTGGCGCTCTCATTTGGGAGGTCTTGCGAAAATGGTCTTTGAAAAAAGACGACTATATTGTCTGTCGTCTACGCAGGCGAAGTCGCGGAGAAAATTTACTATAATTATTAACTAATGAGAATGACCTAATCGAAAATAGGCACTTATATTATTTGAACGTTAGCAACACAGTCAAAAAACCGGAGTGAAATTAGTGCTGGGACAGAACCAATTTACATACCGATAAAAACAATATGTTTAAAAATATGTCGATAAAAATACAATTGTTGTATTACACTTTTATGATTTTTTTATTTTATTTATTTATCATTTAAAAATAACATTACAATAGTAAGTTGCATGGCATTCGTAAACCACTGAGGTTTGTGTTCAATACCATAATTAATCTACATCGATATTAGGTACACAATCATCTAATAACTCTATCTATGAAGATAGAAAATTGGTAAGTACATTAAAAGTTCATTTTCGTGCCTGTTTAAATGATATTTGACTTTGACTTCTATTACATACAGTTCAAAATATGTTAATGACATTAAGCTTTGGACATGCTCAAAACATTCAAAATACCAACCTTTCTAGTTACTTTATGTCCTGATATTTAAGCTTGCACTTCAGTATTATAGTTGATTCACTGATTTTGAAATGACTATATTAAGCCATTTTTTACCAAAAATATCATCAGTCAACAATTGTTTTTTATAACTGTTTTGCAAAATACAATTTTGACATTTGTTTGTTTACTGTATATGCTTGTGGCGACATTTGCGATAAATTTTGCCTATTCTTCCCTATAGGGTAGGAATAATGGAAGAAAGTATTGCAATAACTATTGAGCCTCGCTAGAATGCTTCTCTAAAAAGCATATACATACAGCAATAGTTCTTGCAACGTTATTACACGTTATTGCAAGTTTAAGTTTAAATCATCGTCTATAGTAATTACATAGACTATCATTATCGTTATTAATTACATAAAAGACAAAGATACATGGAACATTCCGCTTCTGCAAAGTAGCCAACTAGCACATAAAAAAAACATGACATTGTTAAAACAAAAATAAAATATAGTATATTTTATGTTTGTTTAGTTTGTTTAGTCATTGTAATAATTAACGTTCATAAGTGCGTTTGCGATGCCAAAAAATAATTAAGAACTTTCGAACTAACTTTGATAGTTATTATTCTCTTGAGCAACAGAATATGTCATTCAAATGAATAAAAATCTGTTTTATTATATTTTTATGTCTTCCATGCTTTAGCAGAGTTTATCGATAACACAATATCGATAGTATCAAGCAAGAAGTAGTTTAGTTTACGTGATTGACGTTTAAATATCGTGTACCGATAGAACGTCTCTGTTTGTGAATGTGATTGTGTGCGTAAAATTTAAGCTAGTGTTTGCTTCTTTTGTTGTGTGCGTGCATAGCGACGTGATTGAAAAATGCGTTAGTAGTGATCATTTAATTGTGTGCGTTTCCTCGTCCCCCACCGAAAATGACAGACTTTTTGTAATGGGAATGAGTGCGCGTCACCAATCCAGGCTGGATACTTTATCTGAGGCTATGGACGTACGTAAAATACGACGCGTATGGCGCGGATTGTAATCGCAAAATCCGAATTTTGCGATTACAATCCGCGCAATCGCGTTTTGGTAAGGAATTTTCACTCGATGTCTATGGGTTGAGGGTGGCGGTTCCAATTCTTAACGTACACATTGCCAATTTATTTATTTTATCTTTCAATTCCAGATGTTCGATAGCGTCTCCATTCTGTTCTCGGATGTGGTGACGTTCACGGAGATCTGCTCGCGCATCACCCCGATGGAAGTAGTGTCCATGCTTAACGCCATGTATTCCATCTTCGACACGCTCACTGAGAGGAACCGGGTTTATAAGGTATCTACAGCTGTTAACTTGGACAAACTTATAAAGTTGAAATACGGCTGGTAAACTTTGGTCTACAGTGGATGGCCAGAGCAGTCGGAGCAAGTGCGGCAAGCATTTTTTCACGTATTTACAAATTCAGCTCGAAAACATTGTTTGGGTTCTCACCTCAATTTTAATATCAGGGATTAAGGACCCTATTTCTCCGAGAGAAGGCATTAGTGGAAAGGGAAACGTAATAGACTCATGACGACAATGAAGTAATTTTGTAATGTATTTTGCATTTCTAGGTGGAAACAATAGGAGACGCGTACATGGTGGTCTCCGGAGCGCCGGAGAAGGAAGACAATCACGCGGAGAAAGTTTGCGACATGGCGCTAGATATGGTCGACGCTATCACTGATCTCAAGGACCCTAGTACAGGTAACAGAAAAAGAAAAGAAAAATATTCGTTTCGCATTTTATAACCACCTTCAAATTCATCTTTAATATTAATTGTCTTACTTTGTCTCTGTATTTTGTGGTCTTGTTCAAAGCTTTATTTTCAAGTCTTCATGTTAAGAATGTTAAAAAATATATTTCTTTATTCAAATTCCAGGGTCCCATCTGTCAATAAGAGTGGGTGTCCATTCCGGCGCTGTGGTGGCTGGTATAGTCGGTTTGAAGATGCCTCGCTACTGTCTCTTTGGAGACTCTGTCAACACGGCGTCCCGGATGGAGTCCACATCGGAAGCCATGAGGATACACATCTCGCAAACCACGCAGGAACTGCTGTCGCCTTCTTACATGGTGCAGGAGAGGGGGGAGATTCAGGTTAAAGGAAAAGGTGAGAATGTTTCCTATTGCGCTCTTCTAAAGATGTTGTTGATGCTATAATGATGGAATTCAAGAGCCTGTGAAGATGTACAGAACGCACTATCCATAGAAGAACTACTGTTTGTTCCCTTTTTAACAGGACCGAAGAATTTTAAAAAATCTAAGGGAATGAAAAAGATACAAGTAGTGTTAAATAAGGTGTTTACGCATTTGTTTCTGCTTAAAGAAGCATTGCTCCTTAATAATATAGGCTTTTATAAAAAGGGGAATGCCATATTTTCGTCATCATCATCATCAGCCCATGACGTTCCCACTGCTGGGACTCGGGCCTTCTCTCATAGAGAGAGAATGGGCCATAATCCACCACGCTGGCCCAGTGCGGGTTGGTGGATGCCACATGTCCTTGAATTTTTGTGATTAATTCTTGGACATGCCGGTTTCCTCACGATGTTTTCCTTCACCGTTTTCAGAACGAGTGTTAAATCCGCACATAACTTAAGAAAGTCAGTGGTGCGAGGCCAGCGGGATTCGAACTTGGGTACGTCGGATCGAAAGTCGCACATTCTCCCACTGAGCCACACTCGCTCTTCGAGCTTACACTCGCGCTTCGCTCGATTTTCGTCATAAGAAATTTATAACAAGTGCCTCTACTTACAATACCAAGTCCTAAAATTTAAGTAGAGAAATATTTGACCAGTCTTCATCAGCTTTTGTTATCCCATTGTGAAGTACTATAGGCTTCCTCCTCCATTACACCCCCCTTTTTAGTACTGTGAAATTTTCCAGGGTTACCAAGAATTATCACAACTACTTGTTCTTTCTTCCAGGCGCAATGAAAACCTACTGGCTAGAAGGGCGAGAGGCCCGCCCGTCCCTCACGAAAGTCATATCTCCCCAGCTAACCCCCCCATTCACCGCCCTTGAGTGGGAACGAGCAGCCGACGCTCGCGACAGTATTGCCGAGCATTCTGCGCAACAAATGAACAACAAGGAGCATGCGCAGTTAAATATTATGGAACTCGTGCCCAATTCTGTGAGCTCGACGCCTGCTGCTTTGGCATGTAATATGCAGGTCGCTGTGAGGTGTTCTCAGGTTAGTCCACCTCATAAATAAGTAAATATTTTAAATAGCAACTAAAAGGTATCAATTTAAAAAGGACAGGATCATCTCCTGAAATTGTTCAAAGGACAAGATGAATGGAAATAATGAAAGTTGGAATGAAACGGTAATAAAATAATTGGTTCCTTTCCTAACTACAAAGGCCGGTATAGATATTAATACCTCTATGCTCCTAACCACAAAGCACGCTTCCTTCCGTGCTTTTTGCTCCTAACCAATCGTTTCTATCAATATCAGAGTCCGCTCACTAAATGTTATATCCAAAGACGAATACTACTTTATCTTTGGTTATATCAGTGTTATAAATGACAAGTACGTGAACTTTGCGATTCTTGACCTTTCCAAGAAAGTCAGCAAATTTAAATAAGGTAATAAGGTAAGTAGGTAATTAAAGTAGGTGTTTAGGTAAAGATCGGAGATAATATCTTATCGGTTATAGAAGTTTCTAAATAGTATTAGCTTTCTCCCCAGGCGGCCAGTACCCCGGCTCCGACGGTGACGTCACCAGTGGAAGAGAGACGGATGTACTCTCCCGTCACTTTTCAAGACGTGGCGCGGAGGAGTATAGCCAACTCTCCTAACAGGGCTGACAGAGAAAGAGGTAAGGACATCTTGGCGTATCGACAACTTAAACAAGGTTTTTCGGAAAGAAAAAATACCACCGGCTTTTTCACTTGACATTCATTAATGCTTCATATAATAAATATCGACTACCTAAGATTTAAATATATTATCCATCTTGTTAGGAGTTGTCATAAGGGATCTGTTACTAACTGTGTTGATAACCAAATTACAAGAAACAATGTTTTAGATAATATTCCACGTGTTTTCGTCATGATCCTTCCTGATCTAAGTGAAGTAATTCGAAAAATGCGATTTCAGGATATTTAAACTTGGAACGGATGTTTCAATATTTTTTATCCAATTTTTTATTCAATATTTAATTATTTCAGGGTCAAGATCTAACTCAACGAGCACAGCAGCCGTATACACCGATGCTGAATCCGTAGATCCCACACGCACCATCGACAGTCTCAACTCATCGTTTTGGTAATTATACAAGATGTTACGTCTTCCCACTTCGTTACACAGGCCTTTCATTATATTTATGCTAATAATAATGTCCTATTGAATCCTATATCTGTGTAATTACATCACAATAGGTAGGCGTGATATTGATGGGTGGCAAAACGTTTAAGTTACAGTTCGACGTCCCCTTGCAGAGTCGGAACCGCGCCCGCAGTGAAAGATCGTGAGCAGAACTCTCTTACTGAAACTGTAAGTTATATCTGAATTTTGCGATTTGTAATATATAACCTGTCTACAATATGTAAAACCCTGTTCAAACTTTCTTTCTTTTAATCTCCTCAGTGGAAAGGACGCATGTCTCCTACTCACTCCGCCCCAGCCGCTGTCGCTGCCAACGACTCAATAACTGATTCTTTTTCCACCTTAAGACCTTACACCACTTCATCCATAGCGCAACGAATTAGCACCGATGAAATTGGTAAGCAAGAAGAGTTCCTAAAAATATGTACCTAAGATAATAATATCATCCAAGAACACAAATACCTTTTCAGATCAGTTTGTAAAAGGGATTGTTTTAACTCGTATTTTTGTAACTGTGAAAATTTATGACCCAGATACTGAAACTAAGATTAACTAAGTGGTAAATTGTAAAAAAAGTACAAATCACACGTAACATTTCTCTGAGCTATACGTATAAAAAACATAAGCAAAATCTATGCTAGAAATGAAGTAGGTACACGTAGTTTATTTTCAAGCCGTAATAAGATTAAAATGAACTAATTACCATATTTTTTTCAGAAACTGACACAGAATATCAAGACGCGCATGCAGATCATCAAAAAGCTCACGTATGTCCTGTGGAAACGATTGAAGAGCCCCATCCAAAACCTGGCAAAGTAGGAAGATTTAAAGCACGAATTGCTCCCGGCTATCATTTTAAATCTTATTCAAACCGCAAGCAGGTCAGTAATGATTCTATCAAAGATAAAAACCAACAGCTACATTTAAGTAATGTCCAGCCTCATGGACATCATCACACAAAGAATGTCAATCATCATCAGTGCTGTGGCGCGTTTGGTAATCCACATGTTAGACACAAATCTAATAATTCTAGTTGTCATTTAATTTAAACTTGTACTATTTACAATTATTGATAATTTTATTACTATCTGAGAAAAAGTTGTTTCTTTTACGAATGACGATAAAAGAGATATATTTTCATATATTCCCAACGGTTTACAATGACAAAGTTACTAGCAAAATATATTATTATCATAAAATAGTTATCATCTGTATATTTGACGATATTGCTAACTTTCAGCGAACTATATCTTTAATACGTACAACGATCTAGTCCGAGGGCATAATGATAAGGTAGACAGTATTATTGTTGATATTATAATTTAACTTATAACAATGTTAGTTAGTTCGATCTCAGAAACATAACATCCCAAAAAGTGATTCCAAAGAGTCCAGATAAATCTCAAAATGAGCTTTACATTGATGACAATAGAAAAATTTAAATCATTTTAAATAAAAATATATCAAATGTTTTGACGCTGTAAAACAGTGGATTCTTCTAAGTCTATATTATTACGTAAATGAATAACTTTATGGTAATGTTACTTATATTTAAATAAAGACGATATTTTTATGATATAGAATTTAGTGATTAACTATTCAATATATTAAATAAAAAGCTGTTACTTAGTAAGGCTTTACTATGTACTTACACAGAGGATTTTTAAAAAGGTATTATTTTTATTTGTTTTGTAGCGTGTATAACACAGGTTTTTATAAACATAAACCAAATCTTAGGTACGTAAGCTTTTTATCAGTGTTTAGCACTACAATAGCACTATCTATATAATCTCAGTACTATTACTAGATAAGTGAATTTTGATCAATTATGGTTAAGTAGGTAAAACAGAAAAATGCATATTATTTATATATTATATTTTTAAGCTAGAATTAAGTCACACCGTAGTTCAGTGTTGTGAGTCAATTAAGATGTATTTTGTCTAGTCGTTTTGAGATTACAGTTTTATTTAATGTTGTACTTATCTATGTACTTAAAAGTATTATGTAAAATGTAAGTTACCACGTGTTCGTTTTACGAATAAAATATCATTTCATTAAACAGTTAGTTTACTTATTTATTAAAGTTATACAACTGTACAGTCGCTTCTTTTAAAAAAATTGAGACGTTTATTGTCTATTTTGAATTCATCTGAATAAAAATTACATCTTGTTGTTATTCTTTTTTATTTACCTATTAGTGCCATCTAATTGAATAAAATATTACATTTATTTAGCTATCTTAAATTATGATTACAAAAATACTGCAAACAATTTTACTTAAGCTATGTCAAAATATTTACTGAAAAAAAAACTTTAAGACAACTTATATTTACTAGAAATAATACAATAATGGACCAAAAGTTCTGCTAACGCAATTCACCTCCTCATGCACCATTTGCTACACATTTTATAATTAAATCTAGTCAGATCACATTCCTTTAGCAACCTATTCAAAGCTCAACTCAGTCCCCTTCAAATGCTGCTCAGCCCATTCATCGAACCTACGCGACAAATCATCAGACATATAATTCTTCCAGTCACCTATCTCACCTTTCCTTATAAATCTCAGATCAGTGCCTTCAAGGTAACTCTTTCCGAAAGACTTTTCTAAAATGGCTTCTAAGTTGACAGCTCTATTCGTCTTCATGTTGTTAAAGGAGAGATGGTCGCACAGTTTGTCGACTTGCTCGTCGCTCATGGTTTTGTTAAGGAACTTAGCGGTCCTTCTGACGACTGTTGGCAGATCCCGCTTCATTTCTTCGAACTTTATGAAGAGGAGGTTCGGGTCGTGACGCCTATTCCAGAAGCCTGTAAAATTTATTATCAGATTACGTCTGATGATCTGTTACAACGAGTAAAACTTATTGATAATCATAACACCATCTTGAAGAATCACACTATAAACTATTTTCTCTAGAAATCTCTGGTTAGATGTTTGCCACCAAAATAAATAGGTCTACTATTACGAGTATGGTTAATGAGTAATGAGTAAGTTTTAGAAGTAGTCATACCAAGTCACAAGAGGAAGTGTAACTTTTTCACCATCAGACCCTGCTTTATGTATTGTCAATAGATATCACTATAATTATATTTTTTTAATTTGCATCAAACAAGCAGACGGTCCTCCTGATAGATAGGTCGCTATCGCCTACATCTGCAAAACCAGAAAATTTGCCGACGCGTCTACATCTTGCCGACGCTGCAGTAGAAAGCAAACCTTTTCAAGAAATAATCTCTCATTGACAGTTTAACGTATCAAAGACTCACCAAGTATATGGTTCCAGACAGGGCCGAATGGCGCGCGATCCCTCATGAAGACGTCGCAGAAGTCCTCGAAAGGCCCCTTGAGTCCGTGAACTAGCTTGCAGTAGTGGTAGTAGGATACCACCATATCTTTCGGGTTCCGGGACGTGTAGATTACCTGGAGGGAAAGGTCATCGTACTCATTCATGAGTCACATCAGGTAGTCGTGATGGCATTTATCAGTAGCATACATTAGACGCTACTTAGTAAGAGACGGATACAGATTTGATGACACCAATTTAGTGGCAAAAGTTTTTGTTATAATTATTTATTCAGATGACAGTCTGTTGGAAATACGCAGCTCGGAAAAGAGGCCAGAAATATGCATAATCGCATGCTTAGGAATAGTTGTGATGTGTTGCTCTGTCATCATAGCACAGTAATCTCCAAGCAGGCCAGAATGGTGGATATATAAAAATGTACATGCTGTATATATAAAAACTCTGATAGAGTCAGTATCCATAAAAATAGCACCTGATGATGAGCTACAAAAACACAACCTACCTTAGACTTAGCCGTTCCATCTTCCTTCTGTATCTCCAAAGGCAGCAGGTCCCAAGGCAGATGGCTGCGGATATACCGGGGTGTAGGCAGGCGGTACTTTACTAGGTCTACCGAGGTACCCTTCACGGACTCGTCGTGCCACTCAGCGTGCCCGTCCACCATGATGCAGGAGAGTTCTACTAGGGGACAGCGAATCTGCAAAGCAATTAGACTTGTGCACCGAATCAGGATATATTGGCGACCCTACCCCGGCCATTTCCTCCAGAAATTCTCTAAAACTCTAACTAAATGATAGTGAAGGCGCAACAATATAGGTAATAAATTAGTTTCGAAGTTGGCACCTACCTAGTACTAACCGAAGTTTTAAGAAAAGACATAGTGGAAATAAGATTTCCACTCTCTCTTAACCAGTTCTTCTGAGCCAGTGTTCAACAATGGCAACGGAAAAAAAGGGAAGAAGAAACAAAATCTTACATCTACATTCCCAAAATAAACTTGTGCATGGGCGTTGAAACTTTAAACTTTTGGCATTTGAACATGTACTTGCCTAGAGTTTGAATTTCAAAGGCATCAGGCGTTGCGGAAATTCATCTCAAATCATCTCAATTTTCATTGCTTCTATTTCGAATCGTTTTCATCCACTTGTTTCGTTGTCATCCTTATCATACTTTGAAAAATCTAGCAAGTAAGTAGGTATGTCGAAGAAATTAGTATCCAAATCAAATAGGTAGGTCCTAAATTTGAACCTAGAAGGTCCTAATAATGAAATACGTATATTTTTGTGTACGCATATTGCATATAAGTAGGTCGGTATCCATTGATGCCCCAAAAACAATACAATACAATAACACTTTATTGCACGCCAAATAACATATAGGTACACAATAATGAAAAATAAAATAAGTCAGAAAATACATTGTAGTTTTGACGTACAATGGGCGGCCTTATCGCTTAGAGCGATATACCTACGACCTGCGATTCGATATACCTACTTACTTGCTAGATTTTTCAAAGTACGTAGGATTTTTTTTACGCTTAATAGATCTATGTTTACCCACTATCTCGCCTGATGTGAAGCGATGATGTGGCTTAAGATGGAGCACATAGATCTAGAGAGGTGAGAGAGATCGAGAGAGATGGCAGTTGAGCGGCTGCTCAGACCCGTTTCCTCAATGGTTCACCGAACATCATCCCGAAACACGACTAGGTCGCTTGACGACATGGCTTTGTTCGCTGGGTGGTAGGATGATAACGAAATAAGTAGATGAAAACAGCTACATAAAAAAATTTCTTCACATTATGCAACGACCTACATAAAAAAAGAGTCGATTGCATGATGCATAATAATTTAAACTCATAAAACGAATGCCAGTAATGTAACTATGTTCACAATCAGCCAGTACTGTAAGGAAACATTTTCAACCAGAAAACTTTCTTCCATGTCTGAAGTAGGCAAATCAGGAAGTACCGTAAGCTAGTGATGCAATCGGAACTCTATTACCTACTGGACGTACTTATTTATGTACATACCTAATACATAGTAGTGTAACTTGCTAAGCCAGTTTACAGTGCGAAGAAATATAAATTAATATAGTAGGTACAGAACGTAGTAGGGGGTTCCTCGCCCCTCAATGCTATGCCAAGCGGTAGTGCACTACTGTGTTCCGGTTTGAAAGGCATAGTAGCCACGGAAATTTACTGGGCATAGGAGACTTAATATGTGATATATCGGGGTGATGAGCGCAATGCAGTGCTATGCATTGCTTTTATGGCATTAAAATGTCTGAATGGCACTGCAATTGTTATGGGCAGGTGTGGCGCTTACCATAAGTCGAACAAATTGCTCGTACAAATTAACAAAAAATCAGCTCCATAAAAAATGCAACGTTATCATTATTTAGAGCCTAAATTGTCCCACTGCAGAGCAAAGTCATCTCTTTAATTCTTCCACGTTCCAGTTCTTTTGAGACTCGACTCGACGAAGGAGTCCGTCGTCCCGCCATCTCCGTCGAGGCCTGCACGGGGCCGTCGGCCGTTGTTAGGGGACCCCACTGTTGTTATTTTGGCCCAAAGTTCGTTCGGCATGCGGCAAATGTGTCGTTAATTACTTAAATATTAAGATAGCTCTATTACCTGCTGAAGAGACTTAGCGCCTTCATAGTCCAAGTCGTGTCCAATTAGCCAAACCATTTCTTGAGCCCAAGTGGATCCTAGGGAAGTTATACAAGATTACAATTATTATTCTAAATCAGATTTTTGTTAAAAATATTGTTTTCAAGCTTTTAACAAGCTTTTAACAAATTTGTAATCGGAACCGCAAGCAGAATAAAATGAGCCCAAATACTAGTCGTTTACGATTATCTGTCAAGAAGTTCCATTACCTACCTTCCGTCTCCATCATCAGATCAGCTGGCAGCCACCATAATATTGCATTGTTATCGGACTTTGACAAGTATGCAAAATTTCAACTCCGTAGGATAAGAGCAAGTGGTAATATTCAGCTTGCAAGATTCCACCCAGACAAACATACATTTATTTATTTATTTATTTATTTACATACCTACATACATACATACATACATTGCATGTTAAATAAAAGTTTGTAAAAGTTAATTAATAGATACAACTCATTATTTTATCATTATCACAACACGATGGTCCGCACCAACTGTAAATCTAGAAATTCCGTCTCGCGGTAACCAAGAACTACGACCAGGACCATCGTCGAAAGTAACACAGACACGGAACAAATAGTTATTGTTGTGTTATTACTGACTTAAAAAAAGGAGTTTCTATGTTCCACTGCATATATATATATATATATATATATATCACCAATTTCTCCGCCAACTGTTGACTGCTTAAAAAAAAAAAATTTTTGCATTCATTTCAGTATAGCTACGAAGTGGTCCCATGATAATTTCATTGATATTTAAAGATACATTATAATATAATAAACATAATTATAATTTACATAATTGTCACAGGGTGACGAGCTCAGTACAGCGTTGCGCAGGATTTTGCAAAACAAAGTTCTGGGTGGTGCTGTTATTGTTATGCGCTGGCGTATTGCTCACCATCAGGCAAACGATCAGCTCGTCTCGTCATTCAGTTACATTATAAAAAAAGTTGGTTTTTTTTGGTAAAATATATATACTTGTTTGCGCTCAAAGTTTCGTTCCTTGGCGGAAATTGAACCCGTAAACATCGTGTGATAAACCAACATCCTATCATAGGTACTGAAGAACAGTTTGAAACGAAATCTATTGCCATACATTTTGTTAATATAAAAAACAAAAAACAACTCACCAGTCCTTGGATACGAGCACATCCAAACATCACTTTCCCTGACTTCCATATCGAGGATATCCTGTCCAATGGTCATGTAATCCGCTGGCAGAATCACCCTCCCAGGATTGATCTCCACCATACAGTCTTTTTTCTCAAACATCCTGTCTAACAACATCCCTGTGTCTTCATCAAGCTTTGAAAAGGTCAGTTCTGGCTTCGGCCTCATTTTGCGCAAAATGAGGGTCAGTTTTTTTTACTTGAAAATATACATGGGCTGCACACGTCTGCAGTAGCCACCCTGAGGAAGAGTTGTGATCGCGTGCAGTGCGGGCTGCATCGTGTTTTCCAACTCTCACTTGTTAATTGTTTGGATTGAGCGAGTAGGTGGAGTAAGTAGCTTGCTTGATGAAGTATGGGTATGGGTGGTTTATTTTATTTTATTTGGAAAACTAACAGCTAGTTACAAAACATTAATAATTTAAGTAAATACTTATGGCTAATTAAAAGTTTCCACTTATAAATAATTAATGTAATTTAAATAATTAGTAAATTATGTTATTGCAAACCATTGTCATGGTAGAATGTAAGGACATATTTTTTAGAATTTTATAACCTTTATGTACTATATTCTCGCAATAAATGATTTGATTAATTGATTGATTGATTGATTGATTGATTAATTACGTAAACACTTACATAGTCGACGGCCGCGAACAGAGTTAGTGAAAAATTAAAATAAACAGTTAACAATCTACAAAAAAAATGAATTTTCGATATTATATAAATTTAGGAATTAAAGAAACGATCGTTCAAAAGTCGGATCTACATCTATTGCTTTAGCCATGACCTGCCTGCTCTAATTAAATAACTATTCTGCCTGTAATTAGATATTCATAAGGGAATGTGAATGAGGTTGTTTTTAGGACAGTTCAAGTATCTAAGTTGATACTTAGATACTTGAACTGTCCTTGGTGTTGCATGGTGTTAAAAGCTTGAGATACATAGAGCATTGCTAAATATTTATATATGCCGAAAAGTGCGACAAATTACAGGCGAAATTCTTTCTTCTTAAGAGCATCTAACTCCATAAACAAACTGGAAGACTTTCCTGAATTTGACTTATTTAGTACATCCACCAACTCAATTAGACTAAATATTACGAAAAACTAGTTTGGTGTGTCTCCCTGTTGTCCAGTCATCTATAGTTGCTTTAAATACTCTAGTTTAATCACGAAGTGACATATATCTTATATATCCTGCAAACGAGTGTAAACTTAGATTCTATATGCGAAAACTGCTAAATGGTGTTAAGATAATTGTTTAATTAGTAACTTAGATATATCATCATCATATATATAAAATTCTCGTGTCACAATGTTAGTTACCTTACTCCTCCGAAACGGCTTTACTGATTTTTACCAAATTTTATATGCATATTCAGTAGGTCTGAGATCGGCTACTATCTATTTTTCATACCCCTAAGTGTATAAGGGTTGTTCACCCTTAACATTTTTTTTAAATTTATATGGCAAAACAACATTAGCTGGGTCAGCTAGTAACACTGTAAGATTTCCGAAGAAAAAAAAATTGTACGCGTTATAAGAAACAATTAGATTTCTAGTAGTGGGAGAAGAGAATACTTTTGCAGGAGCGACTTCTGGCTGAAAATATCCTGGCGCTGAACGAAATCAGTAAATAAATAGTTATTCTGACGTCTTTATTGTATACACGAGAAGTATTGTACTGTTTTAAGGTTTAAATGGTGAAGGCATTGAGACTTGTCCAAGGAACATATACTCTAGCGAGGACTTGTCGTCTCGAAGTGGCAATTGCAGTGAAGTGCTGAAATCCAATATTAAACCTCCGTTTGAATCACGTTCGATTGATGGTCTTTCTTTCTATGGTTTTTTTACCATAGAATAGAATAATTATTAATTATAACACAAAAATGCAGAAATAATTAAAAACTAAAATAACAACTTAACCCAGATAAGCCTACTGTCCTATATTTAGGACAGTAGAAATAAAAAAAAATATCAGAATACCCTCTTTATCTAAGATTATTTTAGTCTTATGATTTGCAGTAAGAAACGTGTCAGCTTTATTAGAAAAAATAAAAAGACAGTTATTTTAACAGTTTTTACCTTATATTTTACCTTATAAGTGTGTAATAAAAGTGCGTTGCAGACATGGCAAATGACAGGTATGTATAAAAAGTTATATTTTACTCGTGAGTTGTTTTTTTCTGTGTTAATATCTAGTTGATAACCTTAACTTTTGTACTAAATAAATATTCTAGCAAAATAATATAAATAAATTACGTATAACTTGTTACAAATACTAGCGTACTATATATAGGACAGTAGGATAATATACATGATTTTAGTACAATAATACAACTTTTTCTTTACAGACCGTTAGCTGCGCATGAAATTTTAGATGCTTTAGACAATGTTTCTGATAATGAAGAAGATTATAGAGAACGACTGATATGTATTCTACCTCCTCCTGTTGATCCTGACTGTCTCACTGACGAAGATTCGGGTGAAGAAGATAATGTAACTTTGAATAATTTGCCACGAAACATTCTGCTTCAACCGGCTGAAGTAATGATTCAAGGGCAGATTATGGTGAGTGATACAGAAGAAGAACCTTCTGATTCTACAGGTCGAACTAAACGTAGGCGTACCTACGCATGGAGAAAACGGGACTTGGCAAAAAATCCCGTGAATTGGCCAGATGTTCAAGGCGCTTGCCAAGATAAGCGCCCAATTGAGTGGTTTGAAAACTTCTTAGATGAAGATGTTATTTCGTTGTTGGTGTCAGAGAGCAATAAATATGCTGTCAAAAAGAATTTGCCTGGAGACATAACCACTGAAGATATGAAATGTTTCATCGGCATATTGTTGGTTAGTGGTTATTCATGGCTCCCCTGTAGAAGAATGTATTGGGAAAACTCCCCTGATACAAAGAATGAATTGATCAGCTCGGCTATGACTAGGGATAGATTTGACTTTATTTTTCGCCACCTTCATGTCAATGATAATCTGGATTTGCAAGACAAATACACAAAAGTACGCCCCCTAGTTACACTTCTAAATAAAAAGTTCTTAGAGTTTTCTCCTCTTGAAGAGCATTACAGTGTAGATGAGGCCATGATCCCCTACTATGGTAGACATGGCTGCAAACAGCACATAAAAGGTAAACCTATTAGGTACGGGTTCAAAGCTTGGGTTGGTGCTACACGGTTAGGGTATGTTTTATGGATGGAACCATACCAAGGTGCTACAACTATGTGCAATCCAATATATAAAGAATTGGGGCTGGGTGCAAGCGTTGTTCTCACTTTTTGCGATGTGCTGATTTCACGTGGCTTCGACCTTCCTTACCACGTAGTTTTTGATAATTTTTTTACTGGGACGCCCTTGCTGGAAGAGATAACAAAGAAAGGCCTTCGTTGCACTGGGACAGTTCGAGAAAACAGGACATCTAGTTGTCCTCTGATTACATCGAAGTTACTGAAAAAAAAGGAACGTGGTGCTGTCGATTACAGAACGACACATGACAACACGTTCATTATTGCTAAATGGCATGACAATAATATATTCAGTATTGCTTCTAATGCTGTAGGAATAAATCCTAAACAATCTGCCAAACGCTTCTCACAAAGTGAAAAGAGAAACATTGTCATAGAAGAACCACATATGGTGTCCATCTATAACAAATATATGGGAGGAGTGGATCGGTCTGATGAAAATATTTCACATTACCGAATTGGTATACGAGGTAAGAAATGGTACATGCCGTTGCTCACACACATGATTGATCTTGCCGAACATAATGCATGGCAGTTATATAAAATAAATCATGGAAAACTGGATCATCTTGGCTTTCGCAGAAGGGTAGCAATTGCTTTGATTGAATCAAACAGAAAAAATGCCAAAAGAGGGCCTAGCCGACCCTCCCATCATGAACATGCTGATAGTCGTAAAGACCAAATGAATCATCTGGTTATTCCTCAATCGAAGCAAACACACTGTCGTCAATGTCACAAAAAATGTTTGACACGTTGCAAGAAATGTGATGTTGGAGTGTGTGTCAAGTGTTTTGAAACATATCATTCATAAATAGTGTTAATCTAGTAAATTACATATAACAATGGGTAATATAATCAATAGTTATCTAATAAACTACACTTTTTGATTACATTCTGTTTTGTCATAAATGGTCTTTTATTTCCTCTTATTATCCTACTGTCCTACATATAGGACGGCTGTTTCCCTGAAAGCCTTACACTTAATTTTTTTTTCATAATTTTTTTTATGTTGCATAAGATCTAATAAACTAAATAATGTAACTTTTTTCAAAATTTTCAGAAAATTTTAGTTTCAGGCTTATCTGGGTATAATAGTGTCACAATTGGCGGTCTTATCGCCATACCATGTGACTTTGGAAAATATCCTCTCCTTCAACGCCACCAAACAAGAGTAGAAGTTGACTATTTATTCAATACAAAGTTCTGGCGTGTTCATCAACTTTCATGTATTTATTTAATTTTATTCAAGGCAAACGTAGCGCTTATAACCAGACGCATAACATCCGAATTTAAGAGCATGTACCAAAAACATACCATTATGTACCTACCTATACCATTGCATATTTGGTATATTGGTATATTTGGTTTACCTAATCGTTCTAATTTGTAAATGGCATTGCATGGTGCCATCTCGCACTTCATATTTCTTTGTTCATTTAATTGTAAAAATCTTTCATTTACTATTTAATTGTTATTTGCGGAGGCTTTTAATTGGCTTTTCTTATATTAATTTGTCAAACGACTTTGTAACAACAGCTGTTAGCCCCCCAAACAAAATTAAATAAATAAATAAATATTGCCTGGAAGAGATTGCTTTTAGCGGTAAGGCCGCCCATTTTAACACATTCTTTAATTGTTTTTTTAATGGAGGTGAGTGATGAGACGAGCAAGTCGTTCGCCTGATGGTAAGCGCTACGCCTGCCCATAACAATTGCAATGCCACCCAGAACTTTTAATACCAGAAAGAGCACTGCGTAGCACTGCATTGCGCTCATCACCCCGAGACATTAGATATTAAATCTCATATGCCCAGTAATTTCGCTGGCAACAATCACCTTCAAACAGGAACACAATAATGTTTGCGCACTACTGCTTGGCGGCAGAATAACTGGCAAAGCTATGGTACCTACCCAGGCGGCCTCCCTCATACGAAAGACCTACACGTAAACGTGTTTTTATGTAATGTCTTTAATTTAATGTTTCCAATAAAGCGTGCTACTATCTATCTATCCATTAAGGTATTTTGAATCCAGTTATATCTACTGGATCAGTGCAAAGCAACGTTCACTTTCGTTTTCCTAAGCGCAGGATGAGCAGCCGTGCGTGTTTCAACCTAACATCGGGGTAACAAAGTGTATGAGCGTCTTTTCTACTTTATAACAATGCACTAAGCGCTAAAATTCATTGAAAAATTAAGTGCAGTTACTACCCTGTACAGTTAAAGATGTACGTTGCATAAAGATGTGCGTAACTGTAAGTTCTTGGAAAAGATGAAAAGTAAGGTAATGAGTGCATATTAGGAAAATATGCAAGAAACATTCTAGAATCTTGATCAAAGTAGATCCCAGATGTTTCGAGGTAACCAGCCGCCATGTGCTGATAAAATATGTATTGTGGAATTAACTGTTTGTTTGTTTGTCTGTTTGATTGTTTCACATCCTGTGTGGTATAGTATCCACCAACCCGCACTGGGCCAGCGTGGTGGATTATGGCCCATTCTCTCTGATGATGATGGTATAGTGGTTGGGCAGGTTGGCTGAAATCACATACGCCAATGAGGGTGCGGGTTCGATAGCCGCGACGGACGAATGTTTGTGCACAGAAAAAAAAAAATTTACAAAAAACTAAACCGACTTCAAAACCACAAATGGCACTCAAAAAAATAAATTAATATAATTATCATAAGCGCTACCCACTCATATATTTGAAGTCGGTGCCAGCCAAGTCTAATAGGTAGCAGATAAATACTATGTATATAGTAAGTACTACTTGTAGGTATTATCTATCTACTACCTTTTAGACTTGCTTTCGCTGGCTACAATGCCCTTCAAACCGGAACACAGTAATGCTTGCGCACTACTGCTTGGCGGCTGAATAACTGGCAAAGCGGTGGTACCCACCCAGACGGCCTCTCGCATACGGGAAACCTACCACCAGTGAGTTTGGTCCTCGTAGTTCCTGATACTCAAGAAACAGGGAATCCTAGTTAGGAGCCGATCTATATAATTATATGATTGGCATTATAAATAAGCTGTCAAAATTTTAAGTCATTCAGCAAAAAGCTGCGAAAAATACAGCATCGAAGGTATTTCATATTTGTCTGCGCCTCAAAATATTTTTATTTATTTTATTTTATTTTATTTATTTATATATTAGCGAGTGTGGCTCAGTGGGAGAATGTGCGGCTTTTAATCCAACGTACCCGAATTCGAATCCCGCAGGCCTCGCACCACTGTTTCTTAAGTTATGTGCGGATTTAACACTCGCTCTAAAAACGGTGAAGGAAAACATCGCGAGGAAACCGGCTTGTCCAAGAATTAATCACAAAAACTCAAGGACATGTGACATCCACCAATCTGCACTGGGGCAGCGTGGTGGATTATGGCCCATACTCTCTCTATGAGAGAAGGCCCGTGTCCCAGCAGTGGGAACGTGATGGGCTGATGATATATTATACCTTTTTTATAAATATATTATACTATACAGGTTTTACAAAAACCTACATCATGCACCAGCTCTCACAAAGTAGCACTGTCTTTTTTTAGAAATTAAGAATAACCCATGACTGTACCTGAATCTTTGTGAAGAGAAATAAATAAGTTTTATTATTAAACAAATTTTACCTTTGGAGAGCACTACAGTTTCCCAATTCGCCCATTCAAGGTTAAAAAAATACACAAATATATTACCTAAAATGAACATTATTTGAATTTGAACCGCAATATGGCAATATGGTAGGTCTTCTACAAAAGTACAAGTAGGTACTTTCTAAGTAATTTTAGCGTATGTGTAGATAGGCTAGTACTATATCTAGTGTGTGGTCTAGGTAGGCTACCTATACTTAGTACTTAGACATCTTTGTCGCTACATTTCCTAGACCGCTTTCTCTGCACATACCTGCCCCCCTTCGAGTTACTTTATCTGAGCTGCCCCCCTACCTATATGTCCCTCAAGCGCCAATCGTATAGCGTGTTGAGGTCGAATTAAGGTATCACTGCGACTAATAAGATACGGTCGAATTATTGTCGATTCTGGCAAGAAATCGAATTAATCTCATTAATTTATACCAAAATACGATGACTACGAGTCGAGATAAACTTAATGCAACAATATATGGCAACATAAGATATTATCGCAGTGAATCTACTACTACTAATCCGAGCTCAACACGATATACGATTGGCGCTTGAGGGACATATGGGTAGGGGGGCTGTTCCTAACCAGGCAGGCCTCACTTTTATTATATACCTAACGAATAATCTGTAGTGTGCAAGCATTACTGTGTTCCGATTTGAAGGGCATTGTGGCCAGCGAAATTACTGGGCATATGTCTCGGGGTGATTAGCGCAATGCAGTCCTACGCAGTGCTATTAATTGTAAGTATTAAAGTTCTGGGTTGCACTGCAATTGTTATGGGCAGGCGTGGAGCTTATCTTCAGGCGACAGGAGCTCCATAAAAAATATATTACTTCGCAGGTAATTTTGATAGAAATCCCTACATCTACAGAGTATATGTACCTATATCTACTCGTACTTAGCGCTCACTCTAAACTCACAGTTTATGACTGTACGACGGCACGGTAGTTATGCTACCGTGCCAAAACTGTGCATAGTCAAGTTTCGTACTCATCATCGAAAGACATTTCAGCGAAGCTCATTTCTACAACGCCAATTTATCGTATTATATCGTAAAGCTATTTAATCGATAGATTATTTTATCGCTGGGCCAGCCAACTAATTTGCTTTAGCCAAATAGCCACAGATGATCCTTCCTAAAAAATTGTTTTTGATCTTATAAATTTAATTTTTATTTCTACTTTAACTTTGAACATGCGTATTTATTAATATTTTGGTGAATTCAAATTCATGAAATCTTTAATAAACGACACCTATAATTGAAGTCAAATTCACGAAAATTTTAACCGATGCGATGGTACAGTCGCCTGCACTAAGATGCCTGAACCTACACAAATAATTTTTTAATTTTATAAATTTAAAACTGCGACATGTGTCATCTTTTAAAAATTATTTGTGTGGGTATACATGCAGGAGATGTACTATCGGTGACATGGAATTTCGAGCATTTGGCTTTTCGATTAAATAGCTCAGCGATAAAATAAATAGCTTTACGATGAATTGTCGTTGTAGAAATGGGCTTCGCTGAAATGTCTGTCGGAAATGAGTGCGAAACCTTCGCCGTCTCTATCGGTTCAGTGGGTGCGTTATGTGTAAAATTATGCACCATCTGCTGTAATTCCACATACAAATCACATACTTAACCACAGGGAAAGCACAGTTCAAGTCGTGAACCCATCACCTACAGGCGCATAATATTGCGTTAGCTTAATTTCCTTGAGCGGTTTCCTGATTACCTAACCACTTTCCACCATTAACCACAGCCACATTAGGCAGGTAAGTATAGATATATTATAGTAGGTAGGTACGAGTAAGTATAGATATATTATACCTACTCATTTACTTAAGTCTTACTTTCCAACGTAGGTAGGTACACAAGACTTAATAGGACAGTAGGTACCTAAAACCTATATATTAAACTAGGGTATAATAACCTAAGATATTATTTAACAGTACCTACCTACCTTTGGTCGGTGAGGTCGTAGTAGGTATCCAGATGAACTATATTCCCCATGCAGCCTCCGACTACGACTCTATTTTTTACAAGTTTTTATTTAACTTGCAATGTATGTATGTTTGTCCAGGTGGAATCTTGCAAGCTAAATTAGAACCACTTCCTCTTATCTTACGGAGTTGACATTTGGCATACTTGTCAAAGTCCGACGACAATGCAATATTATGGTGACAGGCAGCTAATCTAATGATGGAGACGGAAGGTGGGCAATGGAACTCCTTGACGGATAGTCGTAAACTACTAGTGTTTGGGTTCATTTTAATCTGCTTGCGGTTCAGATTACGAAGTTGATTGAAGATTGTCTTGAAAAAATATATATTTTTCAACAAAAAACTTTTTGTTCTTAACTTTATATCGATATACTTATACTTCCGCTATATTCAAATAAAAATATACCCCAAGACGAAACCAACAATACCTCATTTCTTGTAATTGGTCCAGTAGTTCAGGCTCTCGAAGGCACGCGAAGAGGGAACAAAAATGTACATACGACCAAGACGACACGCTGGTAATATCATTAATCTTTTGCCCCGCCGTAGTCGAGTACAAATACTTTCTTTACGGTATACCTAATGCCATCTAGTGACAGGTTAACCAACTAAATGTAAACGACATTTTTTTTTTTAATTTCTATATATAAATAATTCTTACAGTTTACAGACAAAAGAGCGTTTGTTAATTTAAATGGAATTTTGTCATGACTATACAATTACAATACATTGGTGTAAAAAAGTGGCAGTGGAAAATTGCGTGCGCAGTTAACCTATTGACCCTCCAGCCAGCCCCATATCCGCATCCAGTTTTCTACTTTTTCCATCGACGCCCCGCGCCCTGCCTACGTCCCTTTCCCGGTAGTTTACGTGCGTGACGCTATTCGTCCCCTTGCCTTGCCTTCCCCTCTCTTCCCTTTAGTTGTGTGAGTGACGAATTTGTAAACAAAACAAAGCATTGATTTTTTATATTACTCTAAATTCTTTGAAAAATGTCGAAAGTAACAAACGTAAACTCTAGTTTAGCGTACGAAATACTGCTTTACCTAAATAGCTTCTATTTAGGCATGTTCTTCGTATGTGAAGTGGCTATGGGCATCTTGAAAGCGATTAATGTTTCCTACCCCGAAAACGCCTTGTGGACCGAAGCAGGCATCTTCAGTTTGCTGTGTCTTGTCGAAGTTATACGCATCTTCTTGGGACGGAGAGGAAATCTAGCTAGCAGAAGTAAGTACCTATAAGATAATTCCTACAAATAGTTACTATTAATTATTCTGTCACATAAGTTTACTTTAGTAGGTATTCTTATAGGTTCCTACCCATTGCACTTTTGTATTTATTGATTAAATACACACACATACAGACACAAGTTTTTTTTCTAGAATAACAAATATTTTACCAGCGTTTACTGTCAATAAGACAAGTTTCCATTATTCTATTATAATGTACAGGTAATGAAAAATAATCTCTTTCCAGAAATACCAGTATTCTTCTCCATCCTCCTCACCATACCCTCAGCAGTCGGGGTCTGCTACTTCCTCATCTACCAGACATACATCCTGCGTCTCGAGTACATCTGGTGTGCCGTCATGCTCATGTTCCATGCGTTGGAACTTGGTTTCGCTCTATTGTTCGTGTTCACGGTGTGCAAAAACCATCAGTACGACTAGAACAAGTTTAAGAGTACCTCGCTACCAAAGAGATACTAACCGAAGGACTAACACCAAAGGACTGAGTGTTTAGACTAGGATGAAGTGACATTCCATTCTGCTAGATATTTTTATTCTATGCCAAAGATATTCCAATTCTTATACATTATTATTATTGTGTACGATGTTAGAGTTAGAAATTATATTAACAATCTCATTAGAGCATTAACTATTAATTCTAAAGTATTAATAAATAATAAGTCTGCTTGTTTTTTAACATAGGCTCTAGCACATATTTGTTGTAATTATTTAGGGTAAAATTGCATTTAAATTTTAAGATGTCTACTTAATGTATTTAGTATGTATAGAATACAAAGGTAAAATTATGATAAAACAAATCTTTAGGAATGGTCGGAGTTTGAAGTGATGGAGTATATCCATCCAACAGTTTTATATCTGTGGAATGTCAATGTAATATTACCTAATTATTCTGTAGTCAAATTCATTAGATTTCAAATTTGCTTAGGTATGTGGAATTTATAAAAAGTGCCTTGCAAGATAACAAATGCAAACACCTTAACAAACAGACATTCCAAAGTATAAGAGATCATAAATATATAAGGACAAATGTGGCATCAATGGGCTATTTGCTACTGTGACCAAGTCAACGACCTAAAACCATAGATTTTAATTTTGATTGAATGCTTTCTGATTATTCGTAGTTGCTAAACATTTTCATAACTACATTTTATGTGGCCAAATTAAATGACAAAAGTACTAAATAACATTTTATTTCTACAAACTTAATTCTAAACTAGTAATAAGATTGCTTATGCTTCACTGGGCGGAGTAAGATGCTCTGGCAAGTTCTGGCATTCAACCTTTGTAACTTTCAGAGCGCAACCTTCTGGTAGATTCCTTTGAATGTACTCCAAGTATGTATCGCATGTAGATCCAGTGAGACGCTGAAGGTGGACAAATCTGAAGTATGTACGGATCTCATATTGCACTCGGTGCTTTTTAAAAATGTGTACACTCTTTAATAGTGTGTGACGCTCTTTCTCTGCCTTTCGTTGGGCCCAACTGCAAGGAAATAGTATTATTTTTATTAACTCATTTTTATTATGAAAAATATGACAGAATGTGCTTGTTTAACTTTGCGTTTTTTACAAGTGTGAAAAAGCCTGTGCTCTAACACAGGTTTCTTCGGACTCTAGTCAGAAATCAAACATCTATGTCAAACTTAAGTAATTTCTCTAGTCAGAAATAGTACCTAGATTTAGCAATGACACACTGATTATCAATTAACTAGCATTAGTCTGTGTGATGTTATTACATATTCCCAAGTAACTGTTGGTACCCAAATCCTATAAGAGTTTAAGCCATTCCAATTGATGAACAAAGTTACACTTGTCACATATTAAGATAGGTACCTAAGTAAACAAACCTTTTAGTGACTTCAATGCCCAAGTGTGAGGCAGCAGCCACACAGAACCAGGAGTAACTTAGCAGCACTGCGGGGTCAACACCCCTCATCTCCAACTCCACTCGTTTGTACAACTTGTCTAATTCTACAATATTTGCTGGCGCATTTTCTACTGGTTTGCTGAAAGGAGTTATGGTAGCGGCTGAAAGTGGCCTAAATGCAGCGTAATTGGGAGGAACCGTGGTACGGGCCAGAGGAGCGGCACGCAATATACCCTAAAAATAAAAAGAAGTTAGTACTGATAGCAGGAAATAGAATTTAGATATTGTAACATAACCTTACCCGAATGGCATTCATTTTTACTGATTATGACTACAGATTTGTGTAAAGCCTATGTATATAGGTAGATATTGTTCAAATGTATCTGTAAATGGAAGTTATATACATTATAGGCATTAAATTATATTAATTTTTGCACTGCCACTGTGTGAAAATGAAATATTTTATTTTGATTTTGACAACGGCGACATGAAACACTGAAACAGCCTCAGAAGAGTAATGACACTAGAGGAAACAGCTGATCAATCAACTTGACGTTGACAGAAAATGTTGCGTTCATATTTTTTTAATCTTGATCAAGCCGTGCGGACTTTTTGGCGGGAAGTAAAAAGTGATTCAGTTCGATTTTGTTTTATTTTCCAAACAAGTGTTATTTCGAGTGATCATGTGTAATTTCGGTGGAATATTAACCATTATGTGTTCGTTAACGTGCATGAGTGTAGGCAAATGAAACAAAATAGGGAAAACATTGCTTTCTATGTTCTCACAAAAAGTCCATGGAAAGCTTGAATAAAGTTCCACCACTTTATTGAAGCACTAGGAGAGGGTCCGGCTTGTTGCTGTTGACCCTCATTCTCAACAAAAGTATAATAAATGGAATATTAAACTATCAAATAAAAACTACGTAAGACATGGCGGTAAGAGACTTTAGCCTACCCTAAAGGGCAAACGTAAAAAAAAAAAGAAATGACAACACAGTAAACGTCAGTTGACTTCGTCTAATCCATTGAGGTCTTACACCATTCCTCAATGGTCTAATCAGTATCTCTAACTTTGTAGTCTGTGCGTCTAATTAAAAATACGATTTATACATTGAGGCATTGAGGTCTTTGAGGTCTCACACCACAATGGATTTATAGATAAAAATTGTTTATATTTCTCTTTCTATTCTTTATTCTATGAGGTTGAGTATTATTCACCAAAAAGTATAATAACCCCCACGTTTACTATTCAGCAGTATACCAATTTGCGTTAGGAACATTGTAAATCCATTTCTGTGATGGTTGGAACTCTTACGATTTTGAAGATGTTGCATTGCAAAAGCATTACTAACAAGAAAGTTTCTTCAGAGCAGAAAAAGGATACCGGTTCAAAAAGAAGAGGAATATCAAGGGCCGAGAAAGTGTGTGATTTCGATGTAGATGTTGACGTTAAAGTAGAAGATATAAATGAACTTTGTCGAGTTTGTTTACGAGAAGGCAGAATACCTATATATGGAAACAGTACAACTGAAGACTTACCCGAGGCTCTTACCACTATCGGAGCTATAGAAGTAAGCATTGACGATCCCTATCCAAAATATATATGTCAACCATGTCATGCATTACTCCAAGGAGCTATATTATTCAGAAAAACTGCTCAGCAATCCGATAAATCACTGAAGAAAAGATTATTACATGACCCGGAGCCAGAGATGGATGAACACTTCAGCGATTATACTGAAGACCATGATGAAAAGATACCAACTGAACTCGACAAACAAAAACCAAAAACTCCAAAGTTTCTGAACTGCAAAAAATGCAACTTATACTTTAACTCGTTTCAAGAATACAGCAACCATAGACTATCAGCGGAGCATGAAAATAAAAGAATGTTATGTCTAATTTGTAAGAAAACTTATGCAGCTCAGTACTTTCATAGACACATGACTCTTCATAAGCAAGAAGCACCATTTATGTGTGATATTTGTGGAAAAAGCTTTGTATTACAGTCACAATTTTCTCGCCATCACTTGACTCACTCTTTTGACTTGCCGTTTAAATGTTCTCTGTGTCCGTACAAGGGACGGTTTAGTGAATCTCTCAAAATGCATATGAGGTCGCACACAGGAGAGAAACCATATCAATGTGCACAATGTCCTTCAAGATTTATCAGCAAGAGTAATCTTAACAAGCATGTGCTCACCCATAAAGGAGAACATGACTTTAGATGTGAAACTTGCGGTCGAGGATTTTATACCAGGCGTGAACTGGAAATGCATTTCAAAGTATATCATACTGGTATCAAGGAGCATATTTGCAAGATTTGTAAGAAGCCTTTTGGCTATCGGAAACAATTGATGAAACATGAGCGTCAGGTTCATAAGAGAGAAAAGCTCAAATCTGGGAGGATGCCTATTTATCTGAAGCTCGAGAGTATGAAACAACAAGACAAGGACATTACACTTGAAACATAATACAATAAATATAAATTATATTAGCAATATGTAGTCATATTTTAATTTATTTAGATACAGTACAATTTAATTATTTATAATATGTAATAATGATCTTAAAAAAGACAATAATGATTTATTTGTTGTAATATTTTTAATACACAGTATATTTTGAGATTCATTTTTTGAGGCCCCAGTTTTTTTACCATAAGTTTTACTTGAGTTTTCAATCATCTACTCAATGTAATCACTATGTTTACATACTAGTAAGTCTCAGATAAAGTATCCAGCCCAAAGATAAATATACTTCGTCTTTGATCCAGCCACTCGAAGTAGTAAGTGCATTTACTAAAACTTTTTTTAAAGTAGCCAATGAAAGATCCCCCACAGAATTAAACTTCTTGGATAGGGGTTGGTTGGTTGTTTTGTGCCGGGGTGTGCCCATGGTGTGAATTGTGTTGTCTCAAAAAATGTTTTTCTAAAGAGTTTATATCTTTCTTTCTTCATTATTATTTTTTTACAACATATCCAATATTTATAACATAAGTAGCATGATTGAATAATAAATTATCTTCTCAAATTCCCTATTTTGCTTCTATACTGACAATTTTTTTTCCCTATATGTATACAATTTTGATCTTTGTGTAGAGCTCAACACTCATTCCTAGATAAAAATTGTATATACGGAAACATTCATTTCTCTTCTCAGATAAAATATCCAGATTTTCTTTTCTCAAAATATAATACAAAATAGTAGTATATAAAATAGTGAGTGCTTATACTAAAAAATATAAACTCCTTGGAAAATAGACTGTGATAAATGTCAATGTTAAAAAAAGTAAAGCCAAGATGACAGTGCCATGTCATATTTTTGAACGCCTGTGAATCACGCTTGAATTTACCAAACCTAATTTTCTAAATAACCTAAATCATGGCAAATGAGGCTGAAGAGACTGTCCGCAAGCTTTCCATGCACAAAGGTGTTGCCGGCGTTATCGTAGTCAATGGTGAAGGTATACCAATCAAGACGACCTTGGAAAACCATGTCTCGGTACAATATGCTGGTCTCATGAGCGCTCTGGTCGACAAAGCCAAGGCTGTAGTGAGAGACTTGGACCCTACGAACGATCTCACCTTCCTGAGGATTCGCAGTAAGAAGAGCGAAGTTATGGTAGCTCCAGATAAAGAATTTATATTGATAGTTGTTCAAAACCCGGTTGAATGACGAAGGCTTGTGGCGATGGGGGCCACTTTTTACTATTCTTGTTTTATGATATTTAGCTAGTTTAATTATGTTCCTAATTTTATTGAGAAATACTTCTTTGTAGTTATAAATTTTCTCAATTTGCTTTATTGCTATTGTTATGGAAATAAAACCAATTAATTAAATATTATATATTATATTTCATTCTAGTCAAAAGAATTTACTAAATAAAATTACACAGTCACCTAATATAAATAGGAATGGTCTAATATTGTCTCCAGCCTCCTTGCCCTCCACGGAACCCGCCTCTGTTATTAAAGCCCCCTCTGTTATAGCCACTTCCACGATTACCGAAACCACCTCCGCTGGCACCAAAACCACCTCTGCCGTAACCGCCTCCACCGAAACCACCTCGGTTGCCGCCGAAACCGCCTCGGTTGCCACTAAAACCGCCTCGGTTCCCGCCAAAACCACCAGAATCGCTTCCGTTGCTGTCAAAACCGCCTCGGTTGCTGGCGAAACCTTGGTTGCCGGCGTAACCTTGGTTGCCACCGAAACCTCCTCCGCCAAACCCTCCCCTCGGCCCAGAGGTACCCCAACCTCTAGTGTTTCCTCTCTTGGCACCGTCAGATCGAAAGATCGGCGTACTTGACTCGCGTTGGATTTCGTAATCGCCTGCTGTCATTACGCACAGTTCTTTTAGGCAGTAGATGACCTGAAAAAGAATATTTTGAATGAGCCAGTATTCCTACCAAATATGAATAGGACATGCAGAATTTTAAAGTTCTCGTTGGCACTGCAACTGTTATTGGCAGGCGTGTTGCTCAGGCGAACAAACTGCTCGTCTCGCCACTTATATATATACATAAAAAACCTAGTAACAGTAAGGGGAGATCATATGTTTTTAGCACCTTTCTAACCATCCGCCTGGTGATACGTGGTGAGGTAACAAACTCGCGTGTATTTTTTGATACAAAGTATATTAAAAAATCTTATAAAATACAGGTATAATCTAAATTGCAGAGCGAGTGTGGCTCAGTGGGAGCATCTGCGACTTTCGATCCGACGCACCCGAGATCGAATCCCGCTGGCCCCGCACCACTGACTTTCTTAAGTTATGTGCGGATTTAACAGTCGCTCTAAAAACGGTGAAGGAAAACATTGTGAGGTAACCGGCATGGCTAAGAATTAATCACAAAAATTCAAGGACATGTGACATGCACTGGGCCAGCGTGGCGGCTTATGGCCCATACTCTCTATGAGACAAGGCCCGTGTCCCAGCAGTAGGAACGTGATGGGCTGATGATGACGATAACCTAAATTAATTGATATAAATGTCCAGATGGACATTTAAGGTTGCAGGTTATTTCTGAACGTTGCCCGGCAACGGTGAGTCAAGGTCACGCGCCGCTTAGCGGTTCCAAAGTTGCGCGTTCGACGAAAAAATAAATATACGAACTTACTAAACCCTTAAACTCCTTGTGATATTTCGTGATTTTTTTTTAACCCTCCCCCCCTCTCCTATTGAGCCTCACGTGAATGATTAGATGTTTTCGGTGGAGATGAGCAAATTAAATAAAATCCAAGAATCAAAAAGATCAAGAAACGGTATAGAGGCCTACCTTCTCCTCAATAGGGCTGAACCGCAGCGCGGCGTCCGGCTCTGCGGCGGCGCGCTCGACGAGCTTCTCGACCGCGGGGCGAAGCGCCACCACGAGCGCGGCCGCGCGGGGGGACATCTCGAAATTCAACCAGTTGTCGAGCCGGACCACGTTGTCCACCTGGAAATATTGCTTGCTGAGCCGTGTTTGTTGGATGTTTTTTAGGTGAAAGAGCTTTATATGGTCAATTTCAAATCGTTATTGCATTCTATAATGTAATTAGAATAGAATAACTCTTTATAATAACACCATAATATAGAAACAATTAATACTAAAATAACAATTAACTTAATATTATTGTTACAATGGGCGGTCTTATCGCTCAAAGCGATCTCTTCCAGACAACCCAGGAGTGGGAATGTTAACAAAAATATACTGAAGGTGTTATTGAGATAATTTTGCAGGTAATCCTCCATCTAAAGGTTGTCTGGAAGAGATCGCTTTGAGCGATAAGACTGCCCACTGTAAAGCCAAAGTCAAAAGATATATATTAAATATACACAATGCACTTTTAATCGTCATGTCTATGACGTCATAAAAATTAATTCAATTCATTTATTAAATTTCTGATAATTCATTGTGTTAGTATCAACTTACGGGCTATATTTCTCTTTATAATTAAATATTACAAAAATAACAAAAAACTACTTCAATGTATCTTTGAAGTCCAAGGTCAAATATCGATGAAATTTATATGGGACCACTTCGTAGCTATACGGAACCCAACGCAAAAAGATTTTTCCAAATCGGTTCATAAATGACGGAGTTCTGAGGTAACAAACAAAAAAAAAACGAACAGAGAACCTTCTCCTTGTTTGAAGTTTGTTAAACATTGTAACTTAAAATATCATGACTATGAAAAAAAAGCATGTCTACCCATTTCTTTCCTATAAGAAGTGCCAAAACTGACTACCAGTGCTTTGGAAACACGCCCAAAAACTCTGGGATGTCTCTCTAACTTCTTAAACATTTTATTTTTAAGTTTGTTATTTTTCCTTTTGTTGTTATAATTTCTGGTGTTGTAACAATAAAGAGTTCTATGGTACTATCTTGGTAAGCGTGCTAGATCGTCGACCGCATCGTCGCTTACCGTCAAGTGACATAGTGGTCAAACGCAAGCTAATTATTAGCAATAAAAAAAAAGTTATCTAATATAATCATATGATGAGCTGATGAACTCACCCACTCAACCTTCCTACACGCGAACAGCAGCAGATGCAGCGGCGCCACCATCGTCGTCTGTTTGCAGCTGATGGCGCGCGTGCGCACTTTTTCACCGAACACGAACAGTGGCGAAGGGAAGCGTTGCTCTTGATTACTGCAGTTCACTGATGTCTTGTGGATTAGCGCCGGCTTGCCTTCTGTTGTTAGCACCTGAGAAAGAAACGTAGGCCTCGTCAACAAGAGTTTATTCAACCACCAAGCAGTAGTGTGCAAACATTACTGTATACAAGTTTGAAGGGCACTGTATCAAGAGAAATAGGGAATATACATGTGTTGTCGAAAAATCTGGAAATTACTTTTTACGATAGATTACTCCTGTAAACATTTAGTAGTGATATAATTATTATTACTAATTGCGTAGTTTATTTGTATTTCAATGTTTCTTTTTCTTATTTTTGGAGAAACGGAACGTAATCGCAAAATGCTTGAGTACGTGCAACTACATTTAGACGTCACGAGCCTCGCTGCTTATTGGTCAATTTTTGACATAGAGCCTGCCTTAATGGCAAATTATTGATATACACACACATGTAGCATAGATGGACCAATGAGGAGATCCTAGGTCCCCACATTTTGACGTCACACGCAAATGGCGCGTTTGTGTTAAATTGATTCAAATTTTCATTTAATTATTTTATTTACGAATGATGGCGTAACATTTTTTTTTTAATTATTAGTATTCAATAATGAATCGATTCATGCATTAAAAAAATACATGCATATTCCCTAATTAAACTTATATCTAATATCTCGGGGTGACAAGCGCAGTGGCACAAGATTTTATAAAAGCAGTTTTGGGTGGCTGTAACTGTTATTGGCAGGCGTGTTGCTTACGGCAATATTTTTTATGGAACTGAGTGATGAGACGAGCAAGTCGTTCGCCTGATGGTAAGCGCCACGCCTATCCATAACTATTGCAGTGCCACCCACAACTTTTAATGCTGCTATTTTTAACATCTGCCGCATTGTAAGCAAATTTTTAAGTATGTAGATTTTTTTTAATGTAACTGGATGACGAGACGAGCTGGTCGTCTGCCCGATGGTAAGCAATACGCCAGCCCATAACAATAACAGCACCATACAAAACTTTGTTTAGAGTAGATATGTGAATACTGAACTTATTTCTACAGTTTTGCACTTGCCTTTGGCCCGTGCCTCATTTGTGGGAGAGAAACGTAATTCGTAAAAACTATAATAATAATAACAATGTATTTATTTCCAAAATAGTTATGGTAACATTTCAGTGACACTTGCAGTAGCCCGTAGAAACTATGTTCTTGACGCTATGTGCTCCATTATCGGCCACATCGTCGCTACATCAGGCAAGATGGTGGTGATGGGATAGATGTATAAGCAATTAAAAAACTTACCTTCCTCTTCCCCTGATGCAGACACACATTGGGGTACAGCCCCATGCACATGAGAGCAATCACCAGGTCCAGGTTGGGGTCCGGCCCTGATGGGTGCCAGCGCTGGGATATGCAGCACTCTTCCGAGAAACCGATCGATGCTGTTAGGATGTCTGGAAAAAATTTATACATTCATCATCAGCCCATCACGTTCCCACTGCTGGGACACGGGCCCTCTCTCATAGAGAGAATATGGGCCATAATCCACCACGCTGGCCAAGTGCGGGTTGGTGGATGTCACGTGTCCTTGACTTTTTGTGGAAAATTCTTGGACATGCCGGTTTCCTCACGATGTTTTCCTTCATCGTTTTTAGAGCGAGTGTTAAATCCGCACATAACTTAAGAAAGTCAGTGGTGCGGGGCCAGCGGGATTCGAACTCGGGTGCGTTGGATCGAAAGTCGCACGAGCTCCCACTGAGCCACACTCGCTCAATTTATACATTAGTGGAGTTCTATTAACCCTTTGAACGCCAAGGTCGGCTATACACGACAAACGAAAAAGTGCTCTAGACGCCGAGGTCGGTAGGGCCCGACTAAAACGTGTAAAAATTGCGTAGTTTGGCGTGCAGGGCACGGCTTAGCTTCTAAAGCGCGGCACACAAAAGGTTAATGATGGATGTATTTTTTTTTTAGTGACTGACTTTCTATTTTAATTCTTCATCTATAAACCGCTTTGCCAGTTCTTCAGCCGCCAAGCAGTAATGCGCAATCATTATTTTGACAGCCTCTTTGGTGTAGTGGTTGGGCAGGTGGGCTCAAATCTCATATACCACTGAGGTTGCGGGTTCGATTCCCGCGACGGGACAAATGTTTGTGCACAGAAAAAAAAAGCGCAAGCATTTGTTTCGTGTCTGGGTGTTGTGGGACCATGGTCCTCATAGTTCCTCGTTCCCTAGATACAGGGAATCCAAGTTAAGGGTCAGGATCTATGTATGTGATCGTTGGGCGTTATTTATTTATTTATTACTGTGTTCCGGTTTGAAGGGCATAGTAGCCAGCGAAATTGTTACTGGGCATAATGAGACTTAATATTTGATGTCTCGTGGTAATGAACGCAATGCTACGCAGTGCTTTTTATGTTATTAAAATTCTGGGTGGCACTGCAATCATTATGGGCAGGCGCGGCGGTTATCATCAGGCGAACGACTTGCTCGTCTCATCAATCAGTACCATAAAAAATATGAGTCAACATGTGACCATCACAACATAAACACTTGAAATAAGGATAGAATTGCAGTACCTAGGTTTAGACTGAGTACAACGAACAAGTCCTTCATGGGCAATAGAGGATCGGACAGTAATCGAGAAAAAATCTAAAATGTAGTTAGAACGAATGTTCGTCGAACCAGAAAGATCATTCAATCAATATTTTTGTGAAATAATAATGATTTATATTTTTATATCAATAAATAATTCTGACATTTTTAATCTGTTCTTCATCTCAAACGAAACAACAATCACAGCGCATGACGTCATTTGTAGGCAAATGCCGTGGGTCAAGCTTGTGTTTATTTTACGTTTTTGCTTTTCATAAAATGTATTTTTGCTAATTATTCCGTTCTATTACTACAATATAGTCCCCAAACTTTACAAAACGTATTAGAATCTCTTTGCAAGTTTTATTTCGAAGAGTTTGTCGTTTTTTACCTACATATGACATCACAAGTTTTGAAGGAAACTTTTGCGCGGCAATATTTGAAACATAATATTCAAACATAGTTTTAGGTACTTTTAGAGCGATATATAATGAAACTAGTATATTTCATGGCTATATATATTCATTATAGTTAATTTAAAACACTTTCTGAAAAGTTGTCCGATCCCCTATTGTGTACGTTTTTACAATAAATTTCCAAAATGTATAACGGAGCTCACAGAAAGTAGATTCAAATAGCGTGTGAAAAATATTCTAATGAAAAAATCATACGATAAAGTTAGTAATTACATAGAAGACAAAGATGCATGGAACATTCCGCTTCTGCCAAGTAGCCAACTGGCACATAAGAAAAATAATATTGTCAAAAACAAACATCTCATCTTCTGAGTAGTGGTTTTTTTTTTCGATACGGTGGTGGAGTCATTGTAATAATCGACGTTCATAAGTGCGTCTGTGATGACAAAATTGAAATAAAGAACTTTTGAACTTAGTACTTACTGATAAGCTGGTGTTTGGCCTCGGAGGTGACACGTAGCGTGGTCTGTTGCACTCCCTTCCACTCGCACCACCTCACTTCAGCTTCCTCGCCTTTCGCGTGCTCTCTTTCCCACATCTGAAATTCAATTTGGATTGTTTGACGTGGTTTAATTTAACTGGGGATTTGTATTTATAAAATTAGATTAATATTAGATAACTGCTCACTGGTAGTGGTTTATATAGATTAGTTTAGTTTTGATAGATAACGATACAGTGTCGAGTGTAACGTAGTGTAAGTGACCTGGAAAGTTTACAGTGTCGAGTGTAAGCAGGCCTAGCGCACTCTGCACTGTAGGTACGAAGCTGCAAGTACATAGCCGACACCGACGGCGGGTCGCGCGTCATTACACGTGCCGCGTCAGAAGAGATAAGTGCTATGCGATAGAAAGAGGCGCTCTGTAGGTTAATATGGTAGGTATGCAGCGCTACGCGAGCTGAATTGAATTTTATTGCGTCATAGCAAGAGTCGCTATTTGTTTAAAATCTTTGCGGAGTGATGCTTAGAATTCTGTGGTGTAAGTGACCTGGAACGCGTTTAACATGGCGACGTGGTCGGAGGCGCGGTCGCCGGCGAGCGCGCGCTGGTGCGGCGACAGGCGCCGCCGGCCCTCGCGCAGGTCGAATATCTCGGGGAACGTGGTCGAGTTCGCCGCCATCGTGGTTAGAGCGTCGCCCACGCCTAGGACGAAACCCAGCACCATCATCTTGCCGAGACGGGGCTCTGGAAAAAAATAAATTGTTAATTTTGTGTCAATTTTTTTTTCTGTTAGGGGTTTTTTACGTAGGACGCCCTGCGACTAGATGGAGCGACGATATACGTAGGGTTGCTGGTAGCGACTGGAGAAGGAAAGCCGAAGATCGGGCTCAGTGGAGTGCTATGGGAGAGGCCTATGTCCAGCAGTGGATTGATGTGGGATGATGATGATGATGAGGGATTTTTTTATGAGTATGTGTGATGAGCAGATCGTTTACCTGACGGTGGCAATACGCCTGCCCATAGCAGTTGCACGACTTTCTCATGCAAAAACCTGTGCGGCACTGCACTGCGCTCGTTACCTATTAGCTCTTAAGTAATGCCCAGTAATTTCGCCAATAATGCCTAATAATTGACTCCAGGCTTCACAGGTTAAGGTCCTGGACCCTTCCTCTGCATCTCTGCTTGATATACTTTTTTTTTTTTGTAGAACTGAGTGACGAGACGAGCTGGTCGTTTGCCTGATGGTAAGCAATACACCAGCCCATAACAATAACAGCACCACCTAGAACTTTGTTTTGCAAAATCCTGCGCGGCACTGCACTGCGCTCGTCACCCTGAGACAATTAGCTGTTGAGTCTCATAATGCCCAGTAATTTCGCTGGCTACAATGCCCTTCAAACCGGAACACAGTAATGCTTGCGCACTACTGCTTGGCGGTTGAATAACTGGCAAAGCGGTGGTACCCATCCAGACGGCCTCTCGCATACGAGAAACCTACCACCAGTGCCTAATAATTGATTCCAGGCTTCACAGGTTAAGGTCCTGGACCCTTCCCATATACTTAATGATATCGTGTACATACCTATAGGCAGCTTAGCCAGTATAGTCCCGAGCGGCGTGAGCGCGTCCTGAGCGTCCAGGCAGCCCAGCTCGCGCAGCAGCGCCTCGGCTTCGATGACAGCGTCCAGCGGCGGCGGCTCCGGCGCCTTCGACAGGAAGTGGCCGATGCTGCCCAGCCGGAGGAGTTTGATGCTGGGAAATAGGAGTATGTGATGTACGTATGTAAAGAAAAATGTATTTCTTTAATTTTGAATTTTGCCGCGCTTTGCTTCGTCGGTAAAAACGTTAGAATATAACTTAATGGTATGTAGGTAAAGCAGAGAAAAAAAGTCAAGATGGTGGCGAGTGAAAAGAATTGTGTTTATTGTTAAAATAGTATAGTAGTGATAAGGAAGTGGCATAGTAAATTATAAGCTTTGAATGTCGTTTCTTTGTTTACAGGTAAGTTTTAGAAAATAGTGTTTTCATGTAAATAGTTTGGTATGTAACGTGTAACTACTAACTCAATAAAACTTTGTTTGCAGAGCAACAAATTTTCGACAGCCTCTGTGGTGTAGTGGTTGGGCAGGTTGGCTCAAATCTCATACACCACTGAGGTTGTGGGTTCGATTCCCGCGACGGGACAAATGTTTGTGCACAGAAAAAAAAGCGCAAGCATTTGTTTCGTGTCTGGGTGTTGTGGGACCATGGTCCTCATAGTTCCTGGTTCCCCAGATACAGGAAATCCTAGTTAGGGGTCAGGATCTACGTATGTGAACGTATTTTTATAAAAAAAAAATAAAAAAATTATAGTTTATTTTGAATTGCCAATCCTAACGTATAAGATTATAATATAAATCTTATACGTTTATACCTATATTAATATACCTATACCTATTATACATAAATTCGTCACTACAGGGTGTGGCAAAGTCAATTTTGCCACAACCTGTATTGAAGAATTTTGGGAATTTCAGGCTCAAGATATTTATTAACCGACCTTAAAAAAGAGGAGGTTCTCAATTCGTTTTTTTTTAATTTGTTACCTCAGAACTCCGTCATTTATAAACCGATTTGGAATATTCTTTTTGCGTTGGTTACAGTATAAATTTCATCGATATTCAACCTTGGACTTTGAAGATACATCATAACTGTAGTCTTTTGTTTTTGTTATAAAATTAATTATTTATCAAAAATAAATTTATTAAATAAAGCCCACAGATGTCCCACATTTGCCAGCATACCTAAGAGCCAGCTCGTGCAGCGGAGTCCTGAACATCTCAGCGGTCTGATGCTCCTCGAGTCGGTCGTACCGAGCGCGCGAGCACAGAGTGAAGCAAACCCCGGGCCGGACGCGACCCGCTCGTCCCTTCCTCTAGAACAGAGAGGTAAGAAATTAAGAGTAATGACGAGATGTACCTATAGTCTATCAAATATAGCTTCATTAGAATGACAGATGCTAACGAAGTGGACGGTCTATGTTTGTACAGGCAACGCTATTCCTAAAAAATAATTTAATTAATCAACACGTACGACTCTATAAATAAACATTGATTCGTGTGGCTCAGTGGGAGAACGTGCGACTTTCGATCCGACGCACCCGAGTTCGAATCCCGCTGGCCCCGCACCACTGACTTTCTTAAGTTATGTGCGGATTTAACACTCGCTCTAAAAACGGTAAAGGAAAACATCGTGAGGAAACCGGCATATCCAAGAATTTATCACAAAAATTCAAGGACATGTGACATCCACCAACCCGCACTGGGCCAGCGTGGTGGATTATGGCCCATACTCTCTCTATGAGAGAAGGCCCGTGTCCCAGCAGTGGGAACGTGATGGGCTGATGATGATGATGAGTCTAAAACGTCACCAAATCAAATAAAAAAATATTTTATTCATTTTTGGCATCACAGACGCACTTTAAACACACTAGTAGGGATGTAGTGACAACTACATCCCTACTTGGCGACCACCTACATCCCTACACACGTTTTTATTTAACTGAATGACGAGACGAGCTGGTCGTTTGCCTGATGGTAAGCAATACGCCAGCCCATAACAATAACAGCACCACCCAGAACTTTGTTTTACAAAATCCTGCGCGGCGCTGCACTGCGCTCGTCACCTTGTTCAGTCTCATAATGCCCAGTAAGTTCGCTGGCACGTCCTACGTATCACCAGGGGGAGGGGAACTCAGAAAGTTGCTAAAAATATCACGTGATTAATGGACGTCTATGTTTCACTGGCCCATACTCTCTTTACGAGGGCAGGCCCGAGTCCCAGCAGTGGGAACGTAATGGGCTGATGATGTTACACCGACCTGTTCCAAATTAGTCCTGCTAGCCCACACGGTCGCGTACGAGGTCATGTTGTTGTGCGACGTAAACAGTTTCATCTTGGCCTTGCACGAGTCGATCACGTACACCACGTCGTTGATCGTGATCGATGTCTCGGCGATGTTTGTCGATAGGATCACCTGGAATGAAGGACGGAGATATTTAATGTTCACAGCAGGATGTATTGTTATTGTTAAGATGGTGGGAGATGGATCTGAGTTTTTTTTTTGCTAGTTTATACAGATAACAAACAAACAAAAATTCTAAAAACCGTAGACTAATCTATAGTACTCTCTAAATAATCGATCCTGGTGATTATGTGATAGTAAGCAACACGCCTGCCCATAACATTTGCCGTACTACCCAGAACTTAATTTCACTAAATTCTGCATAGCACTGCACTGCGCTCTTCATCCAAAGACGCTCTACGCAATAGCTCTTAACTTCTAGCGGACAATAATGTGCTACATTTTTAATCAGCATTAATAATAAATAATAATAATAATAAATATAAATTATTACATTTTACTAGCTGACCCGGCAAACGTTGTTTTGCCATATAACAGAACGCACTTCTAAACAGCCCCCGTACCCATATGTCCCTCAAGCGCCAATCGTATATCGTATTGAGCTCAAATTAAGGTATAGCTTCACTGCGACTAATGAGATACCGACTAATTATTATCGAATCAGGCAAGAAATCGAATTAATCTCATTCATTTATACTAAAATATGATAAGTAAAAGTTGAGATAAACTTAATGGGACAATAAATGGCATCATAAAATATTGTCGCAGTGAATCTATACCGTAAACTGAACTCAACACGATATACGATTGGCGCTTTAGGTACATATGGGTAGGGGGCAGACTAGTAAGAGAATTTAATCGCATGTCTAAAACTGCAGACTTAGATCTCTTTATGGATGACGTTCGGAAGTTCAATAGAACCATTGTGTGATATATTTGTATATTTTATTTATCATCTAAATTAATTATTGTCATATTTTCAGTTTTAATTTTTGTAATACCTTTTATTTTTGTATTAATTTTTAATTTCCGGTTTTGTTGTAATTAATTTAATTAATTGCATCTTTATTATGTAATTCTTGCTTGCTATTGTAATAGTTGCATGTAGTCTTCGCCTATAATGGCATTAAGCCCAGATCCAATTTGAATGAATTTATATTTTATAGTAACGATGTACATTGTGTTGGCGTTCAATAAATAAATAAATAAATATACATTAAAAAAATGTTAAGGGTGAACAACCCTTATCACTTGGGGGTATGAAAAATAGATAGTAGCCGATTCTCAGACCTACTGAATATGCATATAAAATTTGGTAAAAATCAGTTAAGCCATTTCGGAGGAGTAAGGTAACTAACATTGTGACACGAGAATTTTATATATATGATGATGTTTCAAACACTACCGTTCCCGGTGTATAAATATTAAAAGGTCATCAATAATATTAATAATTATTATTAATAATAATATAAATAGGTCAATCGGTGATTTAATCGCTTTTCGGAAACTAGACGCAGCGCTTATACGTTTCACTCGCACACAATCGAACACGAATCGCAGCAATTTAGATAGCGCGATCGCAGACACCGATCGCCGATGCTAAAAATAGCATGTGTGGTTAGCCTTTTCACTTTCTTGTTACGTATGCAAGTCATACTCACTTTAGTCATCCCCGGCGGTGGAGTAATGAACACTTTCTTCTGGTCGTCTCTCGGTATTTGGCTATGTAAGGGCAGCACCACAAAGCGCGAGCTGTCTCCGAACACGCGATGGTTGGAGAGATGCTTCATTAGCGCGAAGATGAGATTCCAACCGGGAAGGAACACTAGGACGGCGCCATCGCCTGGGAGATCATTTATGTAGAGAAGTATTGACTCGATGAGCTCGAAGCTTAGCTGTAATAAAGATAAGGGAGATTAAAGGTCGCATTTTATTTGTCAACCCGCCACCCGACTGGCGCCGCCTCGCCTCGAGCGGTTGGGAATTTGTTATATGAAATGCCATAGATATACAGTCACTTCGAGTCAAGACTACAATCTTGAACGACGACGCAAAGTAGCCAGTCTTACGGTCTTTTATGGGAAACATTTTGGCGAGTGTGAGGAATAAAAAAAAATTTATCAACTCCGCAACTTCACCGGAACGCCTTGCCCGCGAGTTAACCACTCTGTGACAACCCGCCGCACATAGGAGTATCTGTACAATAAAACCGGTTAAAAGTCAACATCAACAAGTTACTCTAAAATCCCTTCAAACCGTATTTTGTTCAAGTTCGATAACCGGTCTGTCAATCGGCACCGGTAAAACTTCTACCTGCTCTTGCGTCTAATCGTAAAGTCAGTCGCAACCCAGTCAATGTTGGAATCGCACGTCTTTGTTCGTGACGCTATTTTTTGTTTTATTTACTTCTCTTGGTTTTGTGTTTTCGTGTGGTTGTATTCAGAAAAAGCACCTATTGAATATGGAAGCGGAAGGTATGTACCGCCTTTAAAAAGTATCTTTATTGTTGTATTGTTAACATTACATGTATACGAACCATGTTTTAATAAGTCCTATTTGGTTTTTTTTTTTCACCCATAATTTTTAGTTAACAGTGTTTTTGTTTAGGTGTCTGGCCTTGTCGAGCTACACTTCTTATATATACTTGAAATTTAAGCTAATGCTAATCATGATTTACAAGAAAATTGACCGCCCTTGTCCGCCATTTTGTTTTTTATGCATTTGAAGTGAATGGTATAAAAAAATATTTATTTTAAAATAGTAATTTTTTGTTCTTTCTTTTGTAGGTTCTTCCGAACCCGTCAGGGAATTTACCAGAAGAGCATTATATGACATCTTGAAAGAATTCAAAGGGAAAAAATTGGATGAAAAGTTATCTTTAATGGAAGAAAAACTTGTAGAAATGACTCAATGTCCAGCTGATCAAAAAACGGTTTTGAGTCGGGCTTTAAGGTGTTTCAAGAGTGATTTTAAGAAAAAATGGGTAGCCGGTAGCTACAAGGATGACCGTTTCTTGAAAAACAATGAACTATGGCTCGCATCTTCGATCGAATTGCCTCAATGGTTTGCTGCAGAATGCATCCAAAAACCAGGACGACCATCGAAAATATTCGAAGAGTTAAGTGACCGTAGTAAGCGTCGAAAAACAAAAGAACTGCGCGAGCAGGTACCTGTCGAGGAATTGACGTATGCAGCTGGCGTGAGTCAGCGCACTTCAGGTAATAGTGACGCATCAAAATTAATAAAGGAAATGACTTCTACGCCAACCAGAGCTACAAAATTTCGCAAAATGATAACTTCTGCTCAAAAGCAAACTATTAAAAAACATACACCAGAAGAGGCACTGGCAATTTTTGTTGAAGGTGACTTAAGTCGAAGACAGTGGGAAGTAATACAAGGGGCTAACAAAAGCATCTTCCCCTGCTATTCACTCATAAAAAAGGCCAAAAACCAGTGCTACCCCGAGGAACAATCGATTCAAGTGACTGAAACCTGTTCTGAGATTGAACTACAAGCTTTACTTGATCACACTGCATTGCGTCTGTATAAATACGTAGCTGAGGTTGTTGAAACATGTTCACAGGAAGAGAAGCAAAACATGGTTTTAATTTCAAAATGGGGATGTGACGGAGCGCAACAGTCGCAATATAAACAAAAATTTGTAAACATTACTGACAGTGATGCTAATATTTTTCAAAGCTCATTTGTGCCTTTAAGATTAGTTGTAATGATTGACGGAGAACAAAAGAAAATCATATGGCAAAACCCAGTCCCTTCCTCTGTTAGATTCTGCAGACCCATACGCATACGATTTATTAATGAATCGAAAGATGTTACCAAAGATGAAATAGCATACATCGAAAATCAAGCTGCAAATTTAAGAGAAACAGAATTGTCTACTCCTACTGGAGTCGGTAAAATAAAGCATACCATGATGCTAACAATGATTTACGGAAAAGTATGTAATGCCGCAACTGACACTGCATCCACTATGAGATGTTATATTTGCGGAAAAACGTCCAAAGACTTTAATAAATTAACAGAAGCAGAGGAAGTTAATGAGGAAGCACTGAAGTTTGGACTCTCGATTCTTCATGCTAGAATTCGTTTTTTCGAGTCACTTTTGCATTTGGCTTATAAATTATCATTAAAAAAGTGGCAAGCGCGGACAGCCGAAGAAAAAAACATTGTTCAAATGACAAAAGAAAAAATTCAAACAAGTTTCAGAGAAGAAATGGGTCTCCTTGTAGACATTCCCAAGCCAGGCTTTGGGAATACTAATGATGGTAATACGTCCAGAAGATTTTTTGCTGACCCGGAATGCTCTTCTCGAATTACAGGGATCAATGTAGATTTAATTAAGCGATTTAAAATAATCCTGGAAGTAATTTCGAGTGGCAACAGCATTGATGTTAATAAATTTGGAACCTTTGCACATGAAACTGCTAGAATGTACACAAATTTGTATGGCTGGTATCCTATGTCACCAACTGTACACAAAGTTTTGATGCATGGTGCCAAAGTTATATCTGCTGCGATATTACCTATTGGCCAACTATCGGAAGAGGCAGCTGAGGCCCGCAACAAGCACATAAGATATTACAGACTAAATTTTGCCCGAAAATTTTCACGAGTGGCTTGCAACAGAGACATATTAAACAGGCTGTTACTAAGCTCAGACCCATGTTTAAGCTGTAGCAGACCAAAGCAGCACAAAAAAAGCAAGCCATTTTCACCAGAGGCAATCAGTCTAATGATCGCAAGCACACCACCTGTACTTCCTAATGAAAATGATAGTGACGAAAATATAGAAGAAGACGAAGATGACGAAGAACATGAAGACGAACAGTTTGAGTCTGACTAATCATATTTTTTGATGGTAAATGTATATTTTGTTCAAATAAATGTTTTATATCATTAAACTTTGCCTTTCATTCAATGATATTGCAAAAAAATACAACAAATAATTTTGACCGGTTTTTTTGTACAAATACTCCTATGTGCGCCGCCCGTACGCGGTGACTGCGGGTTCACAGCGCGCGGGTTCTGGGTGGACTACCGTCCGCCATAAAGGAAGCAATCCGCTTGCGAGTGGTTTGTTTAGAAAATGTCATGCACCTCGTCAACGCCGCGCTGTCAACTCGCCGACCGTTTTTATTCTTTTTTTTCAGTTTTTCGGCCAGTTATCAAACAGCCCTCGTATCATGTGAACTTACATCTTTCTCCGAGAGCTGGGCCATGGACTTGGCAGTCTGCAGTGAGTAATCGCTGCCTAGCTGACAGTTCTTGTTCAAATCTTCGTCTTGCTCATCGGCGCCAACTCCTGTTGTTAGAAACACGTCAAGTTAAAAGATATTTATTAAAAACGCACAAAAAATGCACTTCTAAACGTCATAAACATGTCGCAGCCAACAAGCTTAATTCGCCGTTTAATCAACAGCCTAGCCCCTCAACTAAACAGCGCCGTTCAACTAGCGGCCTGAATGATATTCAGCCATTTGATCAAACAGCTAGGCAAATGACTTGGAACGATGACATTTAATTACTTGCCTAGGCTGTTCATTTATAAAGCCTGTTTTCCAAAGTTTAATGAAAAATAGTACAATGGAAGAGTGTAGTGAAAATAATAATGAATATAGCTGCAACCCTCGGTAGGTTACAGTGCGGCGGGGGTGGCCCTTGGGGCACCCCAACGCCGCGAACATGTATGTTAGATACGAATATAATGTAAGTAGATTATAATCTATCACTTCGATAGATTATTATCGATATAATAGCCAAACATAGATCTACTAAGCAATATAAGTCCAAATGTAGCACAGTAATTGTCATTGGCAAGCGTGGCGCTTAAAAAGAATAATTTTCAAAGATGATGGTGGAAATTTACCTTCATCATCATCATCATCGTCATCTTTATTGTTTCCGGCCTTCTTGCCACTGGCCTTGCGCTTGCGCGTTTCAAGCGGCGGTACGAACTTTGTTAGCTCGATCGCGTCTTCTAGGAAATACTGTTGCACTGGGAACGTACGCCCGGGGACCTAGAATATACACAATGGGTTAAATAATACTTTTGTACTGGGAACGTATGACCTGGAACCTAGGATATATACACAATGGGTTAAATAAAACAGTTTCCGGGTAATGTATGACCGGGGACCTAGAATATACACAATGGGTTAAATAATGCTGTCGCACAGGGAACGTACGCCCGGGGACCTAGAATTGACACAAAATCTGTTAAATAATACTTTTGTACTGGGAACGTATGACCTGGAACCAAGGATATATACACAATGGGTTAAATAAAACAGTTTCCGGGGAATGTATGACCGGGGACCTAGAATATACACAATGGGTTGAATAATACAGTTGCACTAGGAACGTACGTACGCCCGGGGACCTAGAATATACACAATGGGTTAAATAATATAGTTGCACTAGGAACGTACGTACGCCCGGGGACCTAGAATATACACAATGGGTTAAATAATACAGTTGCACTAGGAACGTACGTACGCCCGGGGACCTAAAATATACACAATGGGTTAAATAATATAGTTGCACTAGGAACGTACGTACGCCCGGGGACCTAGAATATACACAATGGGTTAAATAATACTGTCGCACTGGGAACGTACGCCCGGAGACATAGGATATACACAAGGGTTAAAGTCTATTCTGCTTCTTCTTTTACGTGTAGGTGTGTGGCCAAACTTAGTGTCGGGGTCACAGACAGCGTGAAGCCCCCTACAACCCGACATGGGCTAACAACTGTTGTTCTAGGATAACAACCAAGACACGGCTTAACATGCCTTCCGAACTACTAATATTATAAACTAACTGCACCCCACGGTTTCGCCCAGCATACTTTAGCCAGGATACTTACCCGAGTAGGAGCCATGGATACTTTCCGGGATAAAAAGTCTTCAGGGTGCCTACTCTGAGTTGCTTTCGTTCGTTCGTTCGTGCGGACTAATAGAGACACTCTTATGTCTGTTGCATAGCGCTGTCCCTTTCATCCAACGAAACGAAGATCGTAATTACAAATCAGAGTAAGGCCCCAGAACCTAATATACATACCAAATTCAACAAAATTCATTGATTAATTTTTGCGCGATCGAGTAACCGCGAAACCGCGGGGTGCAGCTAGCAGCTAAAAGATGACCTCACCTCAATAACAGGACAGTTCCCGAAGTACTCAGTGAACAGGGTGGTATCGACAGTGGCCGACATGAGAATGATCCTGACATCGGGATACGTGTGCGCCATGTCGCGGAGAAGGATCAACGCGAAGTCGGTGTCGGCGTCGCGTTCGTGTACCTGGGAAAAAAAAAATATATAATAAATAAAAAAATAATAATAAATCCACTGGCAAGGTCCCACAACACGCAGACACGAAGCAAATGCTTACGCTTTTTTTCCTGTGCGCAAACATTTGCCCCGTCGCTGGAATCGTCGGGGAACCCGCAGCCTCAGTGGTGTAAGAGATTTGAGCCAACTTGTCTAATCACTACACCATAGAGGCTGACGGAATATAAGTTTTTTTTTTTAACTTAATGATGATACAAGGAAGTCGTACGCCTTTCTATTTTTTTATGGAACCGAGTGATGAGACGAGCAGGTCGTTCGCCGGATGGTAAGCGCCACACTGGGTGTGACAAAAGTCAGGGTATGTACCTATTCTTTTGCAATAACTTTTGTTCATAAGCAACATTAAGTGAGATTTTTATTTTTTTTTTATTTTTTAGATTATTATTTTAGAGAAATCAAAATATGCATTTTTGAATTTTTGAAAATAAGTTATGTGCACGACGCCGATTGTAATAGTTAATTTTTATAAGGCTCATAATGGCAACATTAAAGCGATGGCGCGGGCGAGGGCCGGGCGGGGTGCGGGATAAATTGAGGTAACCAAAAATCGGTATCTGTCTGTCAGCTTGGACAAGGAAAAACACGCCAACGCACCTCGTTCTGCCGCCGCCTGTGCTACATTTCCAAAATCGAAGAGATTTTCATTTTAATACCTAGGAAACAAGGACCATACCGCACAAGTTAGACTAAAAAACAATAAGGAAAGTACCAGTCCAATTCCGTCTTTAAAATTCTTAAGCGAAACGCCCTTGAGTAATAGCTTACCTCATCAACTAGTACATGGCTAACTCCTCTCAAGCCGCCTTCCAGTTTCCTCAACAACACACCGACGGTACAGAACATAATGGACCCGTACGGCCGCGGGAGAATAGATTCGAATCGCACGGAATACCTGTACAAATAAATATACATTATAAATTAACTTAGTCCTGCAGGACGATCACGTAATCTGTTGCGAACATCGCATGTTGCGGACTAACGTGCAATAGAAATTATTTCAATTGATAAAATGCGATCATGTAACTTTTTATGTCTCGATTTCAATGTGCTCCTATCGATTACCCGACAAATTTACAAAGCGAGATTGTGCTATGAATCGTTTTGTATACGCCCAATCTATTCAATTTTACTGTGTAATACGGCTCTTGTCTATGGTTTATATATCGATATAAACTTTGTTTGTCAAAACTTATTTTTATTTCAATTGAGCTTTCGTTGACGTTTGATTGCAATAAAGAGGTTACGTGATCGCAAAACCATCATCGAAACTGGTTTCTTATTGAAATTGATAGTAATAAAAGATACATGATCCCTGCTGATCCTGACCTCTCTGGGGTTAGGAACTACGAATGAATAAGTATAATGTGAGGTCAGTGAGTTATGAAACAAACGCCGTCTCTATCTGCCTACTAGTGCCGCCCTAAGTCTTGTTGAGGGACGTGATGATCCGCCAGTGCCGCCTTTAATATGATTGAGAAAGCGAAGGCAGGATAATTAGTGCCGCCTTCTACATGATGGGAGCGATGGCCAGTGCCACTAGTTCCGACTATGGTTGAGGGAGCGAAGGAAGGATCATTAGTGCTGCCTCATGTGTGATTTAGAACTATATAATAATGCGGCGGAGATGCGGCGCGGCTGCGTCACGCACACGTTTGTATTTGTGTATACCCGACACTGTTCCCGAGCTCGTCGCAGCGCTCGCTGGCGACGCGCTCGGCGACGCTGACGGCGGAGATGCGGCGCGGCTGCGTCACGCACACGTTTGTATTTGTGTATACCCGACACTGTTCCCGAGCTCGTCGCAGCGCTCGCTGGCGACGCGCTCGGCGACGCTGACGGCGGAGATGCGGCGCGGCTGCGTCACGCACACGTTTGTATTTGTGTATACCCGACACTGTTCCCGAGCTCGTCGCAGCGCTCGCTGGCGACGCGCTCGGCGACGCTGACGGCGGAGATGCGGCGCGGCTGCGTCACGCACACGTTTGTATTTGTGTATACCCGACACTGTTCCCGAGCTCGTCGCAGCGCTCGCTGGCGACGCGCTCGGCGACGCTGACGGCGGAGATGCGGCGCGGCTGCGTCACGCACACGTTTGTATTTGTGTATACCCGACACTGTTCCCGAGCTCGTCGCAGCGCTCGCTGGCGACGCGCTCGGCGACGCTGACGGCGGAGATGCGGCGCGGCTGCGTCACGCACACGTTTGTATTTGTGTATACCCGACACTGTTCCCGAGCTCGTCGCAGCGCTCGCTGGCGACGCGCTCGGCGACGCTGACGGCGGAGATGCGGCGCGGCTGCGTCACGCACACGTTCGCCCACGCGCCCTGTCCGCTCGCCACGTAGTCATCCAGAATGAACTGGCACACCTGAACCACAGAATAATTAAAAGTAGTCAGCATCAATAACATATACACATTTTTGTACCATGTGGCAATAATAGTTTCAATAAGAAGATAGAAAGAAGCAAAATGCCAAACTACTGATAATGACGGGGTACTAAAATGTATACTTAATATTGACGCTGACTGTACATGTAATGTACGGTTTCTTGATGCCGTACAGCTTGGATGATGAATAAAAGAGATGAGTAAAAATGGAAAAGATTATATTGTAGAACAGACTAATTGATAATTGATGAGAACGCCTGATTGATGAGATGGTCGGTTGCGAACTGGTGAATTTAGGCCGCGGGCGCGTAAACTGCACTTGCAGCAGAACGCAGAGTTCAATGTACGGCTTGCTCCGTACATGTACAGTCCAGTTAGACCGTTTACTAAAGAGTAGTTCAGTAGTAGTAGTAAATAGTTGTGGAGTGCAGAAGAAAGTGGAAAACACCCATGAAGCTAAATAATTTTACTTTTATTGGCCGAAGTAAAATATAACAAGAAGAACAAAAGTATGCTGAAGATTCACATTCAGCGCGATGTGTGTTAATCGTTTGGTGATGGTAATCGGGGATCGGAGAGTAATCGAGAAAAAATCTAATATGTAGTTAGAACGAATGTTCGTCGAACCAGAAAGATCACTCAATCAATATTTTTGTGAAATAATAATGATTTATATATTTAAATCAATAAATAATTCTGACATTTTTAATCTGTTCTTCATCTCAAACAAAACAACAATCACAGCGCATGACGTCATTTGTAGGCAAATGCCGTGAGTCAAGCTTGTGTTTATTTTACGTTTTTGCTTTTCATAAAATATATTTTTGCTAATGTTTTCGTTTCATTACTCCCCAAACTTCACAAAACGTATTAGAATCTATTTGCAAGTTTTATTTCGAATATTTTGTCGTTTTCTACCTACATATGACGTCACAAGTTTTGAGGTGACCTTTTGCGCGGCAATATATGAAACATAATATTTAAACAAAGTTTTATTTACTTTTAGAGCGTTATTTAATTAAAATACTATTTTTCATGGCTATATATATTGTAGTTAATTTAAAACACTTTCTGAAAAGTTGTCCGATCCCCTATTACACTTCATATTATTTGTACGAATAGATAAATATGTGTGGCAATATATAGGTCATCACAAAATAGCTTTAAATTACTACTAAAAATGTATCGTTGAACTGTACAGTACCTGAAGATACATAAAATATTTATTACAACACAAGCGTTAAGTCAGGCGAGTGGTCTCTAAGGAACCCAGAATGCGTGAGGTCTATAGCTGAGCATATCGAATGACGCGGTGTTAAATCTGACCGTCGACACTTCGTTTTCCATTCACGAGTCCACAAAAGCTCATCGTACAACATCTCACCTGTGTAGTTTTCCCGCAGCCGGTGTTACCTCGGATGATGACAACTGGGTTGTCGTTAATAGCGCTCATTATTTCAGATCGCATCGCGTACACTGGCAGTGATTCCCTCTCGCGGACACTTTCCTGTTAATAACAAAAACACAATAATAAAACACATGTTTTGTGATTTTTTGTGATTTTAGGGTTCCTTACCCAAAGGGTAAAACGGGACCCTATTACTAAGACTGCTGTCCGTCTGTCACCAGGGCCCCAATTCACTATGACAACTTGGCGATTCCTTGCTTCGAAATCACGTCGATTCCTTCATTAATAAATGACATCTCTATGACGCATTCATACATTCATAAATATGACGCGTCATAGAGAATAAAAATTTTGCAGATGTCGTTTATTAATGAAGGAATCGACGTTTCCTTGAAGCAAGAAATCGCCAAATTGTCATAGTGAATTATGGCCCAGGCTGTATCTCATGAACCATGATAGTTAGACAGTTGAAATTTTCACAGATGATGTATATCTGTTGCCGCTATAACAACAAATACTAAAAAACATAATAAAATAAACATTTAAGGGGGATCCCATACAACAAACGTGACAAACGTGATTTTTTAACGTTTTTATAGATAATGGTACGGAACCCTTCGTGCGCGAGTCCTACTCGCACTTAGCCGGTTATTATTGTTATGTGCGGATTTTCCATCCCCACTCAAAAAACAGTTAAAGAAAGCATTGTAAGAAACACACTGTCCAAGAACCGAGGTCATGTTATAAACACCAAGACACATTTGGTGTGCTTGGGGCTACTCTATCAAGAATATTACATACTAGCCACCCCACCCGGGTTTGCACGGATGCAATTTGCTGATGTGGTGTAATTTTTTGACGACTTCATTACAAAACATTGAATTTTCTCTACTTTTATAATGTATTGTACATATTAACCTACCGTAAAAAAAACTCTAAATGACAGTGAAAACCGTATCAAAATCCGTTACGTGGTTTAGAAGTAAGCGGAGAAACAGAAATGATGTCGCGGATCGTGACTTTGTTTTATACTATATCAATCAATCAAAGTTCTTTATTCAATATTGGCATCACAGACGCACTTATGAACGTCAATCTACCACAGTATCGGAAAAAGAACCACTACTCAGAAGATACGGCAAGAAACTGAGAGCTTTGAGCTGGGCTTTTTTTTTAGAACTTTTGTGACAATATTTTATGTTTGTTTTTGACAATATTATGTTTCTTATGAGCCAGTTGGCTACTTGGCAGAAGCGGAATGTTCCATGCATCTTTGTCTTTTATGTAATTACTAACTGTATAGTATGCTTTTTTTCATTAGAATATTTTTTACACGCAACTTGAATCTACTTTTTGTAAGCTCCGTTATACATTTTGGATTTTTATTGTAGAAACGTATGCAATTGCCCTTATATTTAGAGATCCCACCACGCGGGGGAGGCCTGTCTTCCAGCAATGCTGTACAATTTCCTAAAATTACTGTTAAAATCGTTTTTACCTGATACAGCTGGCTGTTTTGACAGACATCTCTGTGGTGTCTCTCCAAGTCAGCGCTGATGTCATCCAAACTGGTCGAAGCTAGCGGTCCCTCATCTGTTCAACAAAACGATAACATTTAGTACTGGATAAAATGAAATGCAACCTCTCCAAATGGTGTTATCTGGTATGTTAAGGTTTCAAAGCATCAGCTTGTGACAGTGAGTTTACTGGTGGTAGGTTTCCCGTATGCGAGAGGCCGTCTGGGTGGGTACCACTGCTTTGCCAGTTATTCAGCCGCCAAGCAGTAGTGCGCGAGCATTACTGTGTTCCAGTTTGAAAGGCATTGTAGCCAGCGAAATTACTGGACATTATGAGACTCAACAGCTAATTGTCTCAAGGTGACGAGCGCACTGCAGCGCCGCGCAGGTTTTTGCAAATCAAAGTTCTGCGTGGTGCTGTTATTGTTATGGGCTGGCGTATTGCTTACCAACAGGCAAACGACCAGCTCGTGACGAGACAAGAATATTGTTCATCTGATGGTAAGCATTGCACCCGAACATATAAGTTCAAAAGAGAACATACAATCTATCTGCAGAATTTTGACCATGTGACCACCTCGTGACCTTACAGAATCTTACCAATATTGCATTGAGTCCAAGCATTCCAGTTTCCCTGCGGCGGTGACCACGACACAACTCCTCCGGGCGTCGGGCGCGCTTCACGCATCGCCTTCGAGCGATCCATCTGCAGAATAGTGACCACATTCTGACCGTCCTGACCCTGGTCTGATTGGTTCGGTGCTGCTGTATTCACGTCGACGGGCGTTATTTCTAGTTCTGTACGAAGAGAAATTAATTTTAACTGCAAAAAGATATTTTTTATGATATTGTGGATTTAGGAATGGCCTATAACTTGCCTTGCAACGTCTCTTCCAGTTTTGCTTCAAGGTCGGGACTGATTGCGACTGGTAATGGCTTCATGATACCCTCGTTTGACCTGTAAAGGAATATCCATGATGTTAGTGCATTTACTTTTTAGTTTAGAGTTGTCCATATACGGACATCTAAAATTAATTACAGTGAAAGAAATGGTAAAATTCAAAAGCAAGTGTGTAGTATAAGCAGTATTTACGCCCCCATACATAGATCCTGGCGATCACATAGATCCTAGCCCCTAACTTAAATTCCCAGTTCCCAGGGAACCAGGAACTAAGAGACTACGGTCCTACAACACCCAGACACACAACTAATGCTTGCGCTTTTTTTCTTTGCACAAACATTGGTCCATCACGGGAATCGAACCAGAAACTTCAGTGGTGTATGAGATTTGAGCCAACCTGCCCAACCACTACACCACAGCTGCTGTCAGAGTACAAACGAATATATCATTGTGAGCATACATTTTCGTGAAAAAGCTCTTCAGAACATCATGCGGACTGCTAAGGAGTGGAACGCTCTACCAGCGACTTTGTCCCAAGCATCTACAATTTGTCTCTTTAAGTCTAAAGTGAATCATATCAATGGGCAAGCGTGCTCCACCTTAGGCTGCATCTTCGCTTTCTATCAGGCAAGATATCTTTCAGGCAACATTAAAATAAGTTACAGATGTTATTTACTTATTTATTTATACTTTAGCACAAAACAGTTTGTACATGGAGGACTTAATGCTAGATAGCATTTTCTACCAGTTATCCAGGACGTGCAAGAAAAAATGGTAGCGGTGCAGTAAAGTGTGTTATAGGAAATATTAAACCACATAACCTTAATATATACATAATAGGTATAGGCATATTATGCAAGCCTAATTATAAAATATATACTTAAGTCATTACATAAATAAAAAGACATATACCAGCAATAATAAATGACTATGACAATGGGTTAGGATAGGTTTATAGATCTAGTAGCAGGGAGGAGAAGAGGAACTGAAAGAACGAAGCGTTTTAGGGGTTGCAATCTATCTGGTACACCTTTTTGATGAAATGTTCACGAGTTTGTCGCTTGAATGCTTCTTTAGAGGTCGCTTTTTTGATACTCAACGGTAATCCATTCCAGTCTTACAGCAACAATGGTGAAAGAATTGTCACGAAAAGATGTTTGGTGTGAAGGGGTAGAGAGAAGTAAATTACTGGAGGATCTCAGTTTACGCTCGTGATTGTCGGTGAGGTATGAGAAGGTTACTTATTCTATGTCCCATATAAATAAATACCTTAGAACTAACATTCATACAATTTATATTAAAAATATAATTATAAAACAACAACCGACATGCGACATAATGCCAAAACCGGCACAAATATTGTGTTTACCTGTCTTTCTTTAAAGTCCCGCTAAACGCCTCAATTACGCCCAAATGGTACAGCTGCCTCACTAGCGACAAGGCACAGGATTTGCTCGCCGTTTGCTTGTTCGACGCCGTCTCACGACCAGTGACGTTGCGGCCTAGTTGCCGGACATATATGGTCATCTCGCAGCAGAAACTCCTGTATAAGGGGTTATAATGATCAGGCTTCAGCCGCTGTCGTAATGCCATCCACCGAAAGCCATGCCGTTAAGCAACCTAATCGTATTTCGGGATGTTCGGTGAACCATCAGAGAGACGGATCTGAGCAGTCGTTCCTCAAGATCCATGTGCTCAATCTTCGGTCACAAATACTGGGCATGAGACTCAATATCTGATGTCCCGCGGTGATGAGCTCAAAGCAGTGTTATGCATTGCTTTTTATGGTATTAAACTTTTTGGGTAGCACTGCAATTGTTATGGGCAGGCGTGGCGCTTACCACCAGGTCAACGACTTGCTCGTCTCATCACTCAGCTCCATAAAAAAAACAACATCGCTTGATCATCGAGAATGTTGTAATCAAAATTGGTCATTGTTAATACACAAATTGGCTTGCTATCACGAAGTGGTGGTTGTGATAGGTATTGTGGATTGTGGACAAGAATTGAATGAACACGATCAAAACGGGAACTTATCGTTACCAGCAATATTGGTCAACACTCGACGTCACCGCGACGTTGAAGGTGGTGACGTCACTATACGTCGTTCATGCTCATACACATTCTTGTGGTACTAAAGCATTCTATACAAATTGTTAGTATGTCATTTCAGTGAATACTAGCTGCGCCCCAAGGTTTCCTGGACCAGAAAGTAGCCTATCTATTAATCTAGGGTATAAACTATCTCCATTTTCAATGTCTCTCAAATCCATTGAGTCATTACAGCGCAGCGTGAAGAAGTAACAAACACACTATACAAACTTTCACATTTATAATGTGTGTATAATGTTACGTGTGATCCATCTAGGGTGGTCCCATTATATAGACGGTGGTGCTTCTAATATTTTATCAGCTTATTGTTAATAGAAAATAAAGTCCCTTTTCCACGAGACTGTTTCCACATAGCCCGGTTTCTGCTGGCGCCAGGTACAAATCTACCATACTTGCACATGAGACGGTTTCTACCGGCTTACCTTACCCGTAAACCGGCGCTATCGCCGGCAACGGGTAAAAGGTTCCAAAGTGTTATACAAGATTAACCTCCGGACGCAGACCCGTGAAAAATTAAAGTCAGTCTTGTGGAAAAGAGGCCTAAAGTTATTAGGAAGTATTCTTAGTACAATTTGAGTGTTTTATATTCACTTTTAGTACAACCATATCCATGCAATATAAAAAGTTATGTTGCAAAGTGTTAGCAAACACAACTAATTAACTTACCCAGTATACTGTAGCACAAATTATATGATAGTTTCTGGAAGTGTAGCCAAGTCGGATTGGGGCTCTAATGCACCTGTGTTCAGAAAAAAATCCAAGACGTTATTTTGGTGGCAAGAATATCACAGCCATCTCTCAAGTTCTCTTGACTATAATTTGCATAGTTTTATGATAATTACCAATTAATTTTAGCAACATTAACAAGTGTAATGTTAAGAATCTACTCAAATACATTCTGGAGTTTCTAGTTAATTTTCATTTAACTGAAATGCAAGAATCAAGAATCTCCAAACCTACAGATATTATTGAGAAGGCTATAATATAAAGCAATATTTGTCTTGAATTTATTCTGAAACCACATTGAAGTGTTGAAGTTGCTTTTGCTTGTGTTAGCAAAAGAGCCTTCAAAACTTTTTTGGTTTCTTGAAGTTAACTTCATAGAAATAAGTGTCCATTCATTTACTCATGCTCTGAAGTGAGTGCTATAACACAAGGTTACAAATACATTTGCACTTACTCAAGAGCTCGTAAACATGTGTACAATCAATGAAAAAATACCTTACTTCATACTATAAGGCACTTCTTTCTTTGACTGTACATTAAACTTGGCCACACTTCCTATTTTTGTAAATCATTTCAGCCAATAGTTTTTCAAATGTTTGAATAACCAGTGGCTTGGAAAAGAGAAAGGATAAATATTTCATGAATGAAAAACAAAAAATAGCAGTAAAACTAAAGCTGCAAAAAAATGCAGCATTTGAGAATAAGCTGATGTCTCGAGGTGACAAGTGGCAGTGCAGTGCCACGCAAGACTACTTAAAGTTCTGAGTGGCACTGCAACTGTGAGCATTCAGGTACCATGTAATGCTCAACATCAAACCTGATTTATGCAATGGAATCAGGCGTGACGTTGCGAAAATTCATCTGAAAACTGAAACGCAATGAAAATATGTAGTGTAATCCTGCTGAATATATATTTATTTATTAAGTTCAGCAAGATTACACTACATATTTTCATTACATTTCAGTTTTCACACCTGATTTCTCATTATTATTTTTTAGTTTTGATCTGATGGAGCAAATAAAATGTAAAATTGGTACTTGTGCTAAAGAATGGATTTGCTATAGGTCACAACCAGTAATACTTTGATATATACGTAAAGTGATTTGGTAATATTACTGTTTGTAACACAATTTGTTGGTAAAGAATCTGAGCCATAAAATTTGTCATATAGGTAAACATAATCAATATGTAAAATAAAAACTCTAGTGGTGACTTTGCTATATTATATAATAATGATATATATATTAATGATAATAGATACTACACTCTACTAATTTATGAGTTGTGTTGCGACTTAGCATCTACAGTGTATGAGATAATAGACTATGTGACTACGATATTATGAAGAAAATGTTAAATATTGGACTTATATTCCAATATATAAAAAAACCAAGAACAAACCGAGTATGATCCGGCCCTACGGCCTTGTAAATGTAATCCCCTGTAATCTTGTTGACCTGCAAGAACTGATGCAGTTTGGATTTGGCGTTTTCCATGGTCCAGTTGCCATGGAGGCTGGCATTAACGTCTAAGTCTTCAGCTTCTTCTACGTTCTTTTGTTGTTGCATTCTGTCCATATAGGTGAAGGTTTCACGTTCACCACTCTCGCCTCCGTATGCTTGATACGCAGGCCCCATCATGTCTGGGCCCATTCCACTCTGAAAAATGTAACATAGTGCTGTATTTTGCAACTTTGCCAAATACCAAAACATACTAAGTAACTTTAAATTACCTGAAATACCGGTCTCTGTGCTTGCATCCCATTACCATTACCTCCATCTTCCACCCCCTGTCCTTGTCCCCCATCATCAGCTTCTACCTTCACTTTCCCTTCATCAGGCACCTCAGACGCCGGCACGGTGCCACTCCTCACAAGATAGTTGACAAAGTCCCTGGAGGCATTTGTTTGGGCCTCCTTCTTTGTAGTAGAATTTCCGGCACCGACGTAAGCAATGCCTTCGACGCGGAGCTCACATAGAAATCGTTGGCGATGTTTAGGGCCTGGAAAAGACGACAAAAGAAGCCTAGCTTAGTGTCCAGAGCCACTGGAGTATGCGATTATTCGGTTCTGCTGCCACAGCATGATCGGTCCAATTGGTGGTCGCAGTTCAGACCTAACCTGGTGTTCCAGTCACTGGAGTATTGGTGTATAAAACACGGTTTCCTACACCCCAACCGGGACAACCGGAACCACTATCACTCTCAGAAAGTACAATATTAGTATTTGGCTGTCTACTCGAAGTTCCATATACAATGGCGCATGGAAGTCTTTGAATTTGCTTCTTCAATAGATTTTCTCAAAGTTAGAGTAGAGCATAATGGTAACAGTGACCTCAAGGATTTGTATTTATTTACGCTTTTTCGACAGAAATATGTTTATCGTGAATTAACTCACCCGTTGCCCGAAAATCAAACACCGGTGTTACGCTTTTCTTGGCGCACCAAGAATGGACAAAAGATTTTATATCCATCTTTGATGGACTTTACAAGAAAAATAGGAAGGTAAGTAAAGTTTAAAATCTTGAAACGTGCAATAATTAATAGCAAATTAAAAAATACAACGCGCCCACCACCTGCCGCCTTTTACCACAGATTAAATCAATAATTTTAGTTATTATAGTGACGTCGAATCCGATCAAGGAACATTATACTCTAGCGAGATTCCGTTATGGCGATATGTATCGATACAACATAATGCGATATTTCGATTTTTGTACCGATACACTTTGCGGCGTTAGGTTTTGGCAGATGAAGGCGCCTCGACGGATCGCTCCAGAAGGGGATGACGACCAACACAGAGCCACCGCCACCGATTAGGCACTCCGACCATAGAAGAAGCCCAACCACCCCTGCCCCCCCCCCTGCCCTAGGGGCCCTACTTGCAAAGAGATTTAAACACGTTTTGTGAAGTTTGGGGACTATATCGTCGTAATGGAAGTAATGGAACGAAGAAATAAACAAGAATAAATTGTATTTATAGCAAAAACGTTAAACAAACACAAGCTTGACTTGAGTAGCTTGACACACGGCATTTGCCTTCTGATGACGTTATGCGCTGTGATTGGTGTTTCGTTTGCAATGAAGAACGGATTAAAAATGTCAGAATTATTAGATTTTATTTATTGATTTATATAAGATATAAATCAATATTATATCACAAAAATATTGATTGGACGATCTTTTTGGTTCGAAGAACATTCGTTCTATTTACATTTCACATTTTTCTCGATTACTGTCCGATCCTCTATTGTCAGGGTCAAAACAAAATAATGCGATAATAATGGGTATCCACGCTATTCATACAAATCGTAACAACCTCAGATAAAATATTTGGGTGTTCACTCGAAGGATACATTACGATACGATATATCGATACACAGCGAAATATCGGGCATCGCTACTTACCGTTGCTTTCGTTCGCGAAATTGAAATGTCAATGTCATTGTCATAATGTTTTTTTTATAATTCGCCCGTTTGAGCAGGCTAAAGTCTCTAGGACCATACCGCCTTGTCTTACATAGTTTTATTCGATAGTTTGTAAAAATTGCAATAATTTCTTTCGTATGTATATCGTCGTATGAGGGTCATAAGCAACAAGCCGGACCCTCTCCTAGTGTTTCAATAAAGTCTTGGAACTTTATTCAAGCTTTCCATGGACTTTTTGGAAGAACATAAAAAGCAATGTTTTTCCCTATTTTGTTTTATTTGCATGCACGTTTATGAACACATAACGGTTAATATTCCACCGATATTAGACATGATCACTCGAAATAACACTTGTTTGGAAAATAAAACAAAATCGAACTGTATCACTTTTTACTTCCCACCAAAAAGTCCGCATTGTCATAATGTAAGTCATTTAAACTTTTTAGTTTTTTACTCAGATAAAAGTTTTTTATGATCACAGTTAAATTAGGATGAAATCAAGAAACTGATTGCACTTGAACAAATGTCTTTTATTTGAGATTAAAGAATTTCAGCAACTTGTTAACTTTTATACAGAAAGCCCAAATCAAAATATAGATTTTTGTGGATTGTAGCAATTTTAGCCTATGGATATACAATTTTGTTTCATATATGAAACATATATTGCTTGTTAAGCAATGACAGTTTCAAACAGAGGCATATAAGTAGCAGATTACATTTTCGCTATAATGTTTTATTTGATTTTTATCTTCAGAGTTCTGTGTAAAAATTATATTACCTATCGATATCTATCAAGTTTTTGCAACTTTACAAAAATGCTTCAGCTGCAGCAGTAGAATTCGTTTCGGCCAAGGACTTTGATGATGTCCCACATTGTTTTATGAAGCCCAAAAATCAGACATGCCATTTTACTGAAATATTGGATAGATCTCATCATTTTAAATGCCAGAGGAAAATTCCCACCCTTCTACGACATATAGTTTTTGAGGCAATAATTTTTGAAAATCGCTTATAATTTTAGCGGGAAAACTGAAAAAAATATTTATAATAAACTAAATGTAGGTATTATTTAAACTTCTTATATAACAATCATAGGACATTGAAAATGTGCACAATTGGACATTTTTTCAGGCTTCAGAGTAGAATTGGACGAATTATGACTAACAGTTAGGGCAGTTACCATAGGGGTCCCTCTTCAAAAACTCGCCTGTATACTTTCCTCAAAAAACCTCAAAATAATCGTAATACGATTTTATTACTTTCTTACTACTACACATACAACATTTATAATAAGTCAACAGCAACGCGTTGGTTCTAATGAACCCGCCCGGCCGCGTACTAATCGCTCCATAGTAAGGAAGTTATTTAAAATAAATATTTTTTTTAAAAAGAACCACATGAAAATGTTTAATAAATTGTTTTATTAAAAACACACCAATACAACACTCATTCGTACATAGAATAAGTACCTAAACAAAACTTGAACGAGTTTTTTTTTGTTATAAAAGAAAGTTACTCGCATAATGATTCACGACTGATTCACAATGTAATTGAATGAATCAAATAAAACTAGTCGTTCAAGTGAACTTGGCGTTCGCGTCTCAATAGAATTAGTTAAATAAACTAGCAGTAATACCTACATATTGCTTCCCATTTCACATATTTTTATACTATTCAAATTACGGAATCGGCCTAAAATATAGCACACAAAACAATATTAAATTATAAATACTTATGAAGTTACCAAAATAATTGCTCTTCTGATGTTTCTAAAACAAGGAAAAACATAAGTTATACCATATACACTTACAGTACCAATTCTTATTGTATTTCATAAAGTGTGCTATATTACCTATATACTTGCATTGCATTCATCATAATGGTATTCTAATTAATATTATTATCATGGACTACAAATATTTGAAAAACCTAACATCAAAAAATAAAAACATATGGTAATATGGACAAAACAAAAACATGTGTAAGTATAATATCTCAATAAACAAACGAAAAATACATCAATAAAGGAAACCAATATAATATTGCCTCAAATGTTTTGATCAGAGAATGAAAGTAGTAAAGAGAATATTAATAGAGAACTGGACAAAAAGAAACGTCCATAGATAAAGTTATGGGTAACGCAATTTTTTTGTCGCATGTGTTACAAAACTAAATTAAATTGTATGACGTGCCAATTTTTTGCCAGGCAGTTCAAGTCAGTCAATCCAGACATATATATATATATATATATATATTTTTGGATAATATAAATACTCGAAAGAGCGTCGGACATTTTTGTATGGAACCATTTAAATGTTTTAACTCAAATATCTCGGAAAGTATGTCACTTACGACATTTCATCACTGGCCGTCGAAATGAGATTTTTTCAAAATGGCGGAGCTGTAGGTATGCCAACAAGTCCGATGCTCTTTGGTATACTTTTTTATTATTATTTTATCACCTTTGAAAGTATGTTTTCAGAATTATTTTAAATATTGCGCGAATTTCCTTATTTTCTATTAAGATAACACAATCAACTCCACTGTGAAAATGGTGCATACATTGTACATAAATTAATTACAGTAATATTGATGTAAAACTAAATTATATTTAATTATATGGACATACTACTTATAATAATGATATGACTATGAACGACCAGATACCTTGCTGATGGAGTAATAGTTGGCACCAGAAGTAAACTTGCCCAAACTGAATTTCCAAGTGAAAAAATAAACATCCTATTATATCCTACTAATAGATATTATAAATGCGATTGTGAGGATGGTTGGATAGATCGACGGATGGATGTTTGTTACGCAATAACTCAAAAACTACTGAACGGATTTTGATGACATTTGGTATATAGGCCCTGGAAAAGGGCTACTATTCCTTATTCCGCGAAACCGCGGGGCGCAAAAATGTGTTAGCCCAGCGTGAAAGCCGCACCTGGGCCCGAATTCACTATGACAACTTGGCGATTCCTTGCTTCGAAATCACGTCGATTCCTTCATTAATAAACGACATCTGCGAAATTTGTATTCTCTATGACGCATCATATATATGAATGCGTCATAGATGATGTTAATAATGAAGGAATCGACGTGATTTCGAAGCCAAAAATGGCCAAGTTGTCATATAGTGAATTGGGGCCCTGAGAGGGAAATATACCCAACGAAAGAAAGAAACATTTAAATTTTTAGGGTAGTACAAAAAAGTTAACAGTGCACTGATTTTTTCAGCTCTGTGGGGTACATCGACGCACTTGTCACATTAGAGGAAGCAGTTTTGTATGAATCGAGTAATACAGTCAATTTAACTTATTTATACTAATTTACCTTGGCAGTGGATTTAAGGCACTTTATCCGACATATTTTGGATGTGGCCGAAAATGAGGAAGATAGCAGTTGAGCGCCCGCTCAATTCCGTCTCCCTGATGGTTTACCGAACGCCATCTCGAAACACGACTAGGTAGACGACATTGCTTCTGTTTATACTTTAGCACAAAACAGTTTGTACATGGAGGACATAATGCTAGATAGCATTTTCTAACAGTCATCCAGGGCGTGCAAGAAAGTATGTAAGATGTGAAAAAATGTTTTATAAGGTAGGTCGGTATATTAAAAAAAATCGCATACTTGGACAAGCTACCTATTTGCCAACTTTAACTATATCATATCTTTAGTTACAGAAACATGTTAAATTGAGATTATAAGAAGTCATTTGTGTGCATAAAAATTCCTAAAAATATCTTATCTTAGAAAAAGTCGCAGAAATATTGTTTTGATAATTATTATTCATTAGTACTATAAAATAAAAATTATATTTTCAAAGACTTATTTAGTCAAACCTTTTTATTTATATTTTCCAGTTCTAGTTATTACATACGTATTTTTAAGACGGCCCCTAAACGATCAATAAAATTATCAAGCGCTCATTATGCTCAATTATTTCATAAAACCAGTTTTAATTCACCTCTGAAAGTTTCAGTATTATTAATCATTGCACATTGTGTTAGGTAGCACATTTTTATTCATGAAAGGATCATCATGTAGGGGCTGCCTTACATTATCAGTCCAAAAAAGAAATATAGTTATCGCCAAATAACTAACAATTAGATTATTACGAACGGTGACGGCGATGAAAAGTTTTTTAAATTTTGTATGGATCACAAAGTGTGGTTATAACGAACAAATTAAAATACATAACGTTATAGCTATAAGGAATAGGGAAACAGAAAATCCGACAGAAAAAGACATTCCTTAAAAAAAATGTGATGTACCCACCCCGCGATGATTCAAATACCGAAAAAGATAGGAATGTCAGAATCAAAACTCCCGCGCAATTTAAAATTCGAACGCTTATTTTTTCAAAATGGCGTCCTCAATACAGCCTCTTTCTCGAGTGTTCTTGGCGTTTTTGGTACCACATGATGCCTAGAACCACTACTACTATGATGATGATGGCTATACACATCATCCAGAGGAAAGTTTTGACTCCAGACATGGCGGGTTTGGAGTCTTCGATTCGCTCTCGCGGCGCTTCGAAGGATGCCGCTGAAGGCACGATGTGTGAGCGGTCTTCTTCTTTATTTTGCTGTAAATTATAAATTAAGGAATAAGATGACAATGAATTCCTAAGCAAGGCAAAAATGTGGCGAGCCTATTGATTTTGTACAGACTACATTTCGGGGATTGTGCACAAGACCTGAATCAGTTGATTCCTTTATCCCCATTTCATCTTAGGACCACCAGGCGACTGCCATAACTGGTAGGTATTTGATATATAGATATACAGGATTTCACATTCAATTTTTCCTTATGATATGTCAGTGTATTACCAGTATTACTAACAAAAATAGTTTAAACAAACCGTTTCTAATAGATCCAGTTCATACATCTTCAAAGATATCAAGTCATGGTTGTCGCTCAAATCTCCTGTGGTGGCCGACGCGCCGAAGTAGTAACCAGTGGGTAGCTGCACATTTTCTACTGTGAAACATTCTTTCCACGCGTTCTTGCCATCTAAGTCAGTTGACACTGCGAAAGGGAACATAACAAAGAATGTGAATCAGTGTAGTTTGAATAGTTACTGTGAACGAGCGAAGCGAGCGAATATAATAAAAAAGGATGTTTGGTTGGTTGCAAAATGTTGAGAGTTAAATCTATTTTTCTATGCATATTGTTCTCGGTTATATCAAACCGATCAGCGATCAACTTGCAACTTGGCGAGCGCAAATTTTTAAGGTCGGCAACTGCCGAGGCCATAGTATACGTAAATCTAGTGGTGTGCTTGTTTTGTACCTTTAAGCGTGTCGTCCTTGTAAACAATAGAGAGATGCGTGTCGTGATTGTAGTTTCGGAACTTGGCCTCGCAGCCGGCGAGCTGCGTGTGCGTACCGTCGCGATCGTGGTCGTAGTGCAGCGTGCCGTTGTTGATCATCGCCGATATATACGGATGCTGGTGCTGTTGGGAGTAACATGATGGTAAACTGCGCTCGCGAAGCAAGTACAATTCCTTACAATGACCCCTCACTACTTATGTCTTTGTCGTAACTGCGTCGTGCTCGAACCTGCTATTGCGCGAGCGCAACGGAATTCCTGCTCCGCGACCGGACTTTATAAATTTAACTATATACCTCCCTGTAATCTCTTCAACAGGGGTTCTTTTGTACTGATTTGTGCTCGCTTCGCTAATCCCATTCTAGCAATGTCGTCACCTTGAGACTCTGCATGGTACTGATTTGTGCTCGCTTCGCTCATCCCATTCTAGCAATATCATCACCTTGAGAATTTAGTTTTCAAACCGCAGTATCGCTGTCGATGATGAGTTTCGAACAACCATAGTGCAGTAACGTATGCACGACACTTTTGACAACTGAATAACTTACACAGAACCGTACTAACTAGATTCTTTTTATAGCTTACAGATCTATTTGGTCACTATCTCGCCAGCTGTAAAGCGACGATGTAGCTGAAGACGAAGCACATAGATATATAGGAAGACGGTAATTAAGCAACTTCTCAGACTCATCCTTGATGGTTCACCAAATATCATCCCGAAACAGGGGGCCAACTCCGAGTTGCTTTCGTTCGTTCGTGCGTGCGGACTAAAAGAGACACTCTTATGCCTGTTGCATAGCGCTGACCCTTTCATTCGACAGAACGAAGATCGTAATTACTTTTTCAGAGTACAGGGGCAGCACTAGATCGCTTGATGCATGGCTTTGTTTGGTGTGTGGCATTAGTTTAACAAACGCGGTCGGAGCTGCTAAGATGCTAGCTTGTACACGAGACTAGCTTCTACAATATATTCATATTGATCCTACTTCTAATGCTGCATTCTCTAAATTTGCACTAATTTAGAGTTAGATGTGTCAAACGCAGTTTCGTATTCTGACGCGCACGCTATCTCTAAACTTGACTTATTTTTAGAGAATCTATATTCTGCGCGGCTAACTGTCACTTGACGTATGTAAGTTTAGGTAAAAATACTTAATTTTAGCGCTGTCAAACCTTATTTAAAGTTAGGGAACGCAGAAAGTAAATCACTAAATATATCAATATTACATTAAAAAAATTAACCTATTTGATCCCACTGCTGGGCAAAGGTCTCCCCCATCTCCCTCCATGAATCCCTCTCCATTGCGATCTCAGGCCAGTCACTCCGGAAAGCGTCCAAATCTTCCCGCTAACGTTTTCTGGGCCTTCCTTCGCGTCGACGCCCGTCTTCAGGCACCCATTGTGTAGCTATTATGGCTCACCTTTCCGGGTGCATTCGACAGATGTGGCCCGCCCATTCCCACTTCAGCCTGGCACTTTTATTGCCCAAGTCAGCGATACCTGTTTTTGAACGCAGTTCGGTGTTACGAACTCGGTCCATTCTTTTTACGCCGAGTACTAATTTCACTAATAGATAATATATATATATGTATATATATATATATATATATATATATATATATATATATATGGTGGTATATATATATATATATATATATATATAATTTATATTATATTATATATATATATTTATTTATGTAATGAAGACTCCAATAGAGACCCGCCATTAGAATTACAATCTAGCCTAATAAGACTAATAAGTAATTTAAATTTGACTACTCTACTTAGCAGTTTAAGTCAATAGATAATATAAAGTTAAATTTAAATGGATGGGCTGGACACGTCTGTCATATGCCAAATGCGCTGTGGGCCAAGTTGACCACAGACTGTAGGCCAGACAACGTAAGAGGCCCGGCAGACTGAGAAGGAGATGGCGGGATGAGCTCGACGAATTTTGTCCAGACTGGGCGCAACTGGCGCAAAACAGGGGCGAGTGGAAAGAATGGGGGGAGGCCTTCGTCCAGTAGTGCACCAACGGCTAAAATAATAAAGTTAAATTTAGATTTAGAGAATGCAACACAGAATCGACCCCATAGACTACTTACATTGTGAGCACCGTTGTGGTTACTATAAGTGTCCAATATAATAGCCAGTCCGCTATAATAGTCCTTGCTACCGAACACTTCGCCGGGCTGCATTCTGTCTCTGACGTACCAAATGGCGAATCCATCTCCGAACAGGTCCTTCCCCCGACCGTGGACTTTAAACTGCACTTGCAACTCCCAGTTACGGGTGTACACAGGCTGCGGAGAAAGGGTACGAATAAGCACAGAATAATATAATATATAATAGATACAAGTTATTTTACTCGTGGTAGGTCTCTCATATGCCGTAGCCCGTCTGGCCTGGGTAGGTACCATGGCAGCAGTTGAGGGTAGGTAAAGCAGTCGAGATTCGATTTTAGGGCTCATAGGTCATTGGCCAATCGGAAGTTGCCATTGTCTTGATAGTGCCAAGTTTGTTTATTAGGTTGCGATACATTTATTCTAGCCAGCAATACCCTAGTCTCTCCTAGATGTTGTCTTATTTATATTAAAATTTTATTATGACTTGGTTAACATTAGACAAAGAAGATTTGTCATTTGCTTGACTCATTCAACAACAAACACCTTGCGGACATGTTTCATTTCTATTAGGTATTATATCTCTATTATTGAGATATAATAAAGACGTGTATATACCTACTATATATGTATATACTATACATTATATAATGTAATCTCTTTAAGTGTGGGAGTCGTGATAAATGTTAGTAATTTATAAAAACTACATGGTTTATTAGGTAATTAGTAACCGTATAATAAAACTAAATGAACCATGAAGCGAGGGTTTGTTGAGGCGTCACAAGTAACACTTATATTTTTATGGTAATTTGAACCTTTTCACTAACAGTTTAAGATAACAAATCGAAAGTAGACCATGAACTTATTCATAACCAACCTTGACCAAGTCGTCGTGACCTTAATAGCTGCCAAAATGAGCTATTAAGTTGCCGACTATATTTAGATCGATTTGGATGTGAACCCGAGGAAGGAAAGTAACTGCTATGGCTATAGGGATTTATAACTAGTGCAACATTAACTTCAGCATATTTTAGGCCAAGATATAGCGCTCGTAACATAGCCCGCCTAGCCGTTCGTAACAGATCTTCTAGGTTTAGCAACGTTTGCAGCGGTTACAACTTGGACGGGTAACCGTTTTTGTGGTATTTACATCTGAGCGCTACCATGCTTTAGAAGGCACGTTAAGCCGTCGGTCCTGGTTGTTGTTTTAGGACAACAGTCGTTAGGCCATGTCGGCGGACCTTCGGGCGGTCTAAAAGCTCCAAGGCTCACACTCATAAAAGACAAGAAGATGGAGAAGACTGGCATTTTGAGAGCCAGTTGTTAGTTATTTGTGGATGGATCTGCTCTGCATCTGCGTGTGATGGACTGCAATCACCATAATTTCAGATGGCCAAGTCTCGCGCCAATAGCCAGCGCTACGCCTGCCGGCCTATCAAAGTTGCAATTCCGAACTCAGATTAGAAATAATAGAATCCATAAGTGTGGAATCGGCCCTTGTGGGCCATAGGAGTACTGGGGATAAATGGCACTGAAATAACCGAAAAATATTCATGAAACGAAGAGTCTGAACAAAGACCTGAAAGCTAATTGGGCGAAATTTGTCTCAGGTGGAAATAGATGAGGAATAAATGCATTTCAATATTCCAAACAACAATAGGCACGGAATTTATCTCTACGTAAATAAAATTGTGTATTTAACCCAAACTATTCATAGCTGTGCCTGTATGTAGGTATGCAAATATTGATAACGTTTATAATGGTGCTAACTAGTTATGTTAGGTCCAGATGACCATAAATGTTATCATGTGATTTAAGCATGGTTTAAAAAGCCATTTCCATACTGTTTCTCTTGATGACTTTTTATATTCTAATGCTCGCATGAATCACGCTGAAAAATGGTATTTGTTAATCTTTAATTAACTACTAAATGTGTTCCTGGATGGCAGCTGGCATAAACTTAGGTAGAGCCAGGCCTAGTGTAACATAGCTTAATAAAAAATTAAGCTTTGTTACTGGATCCTATTTTATTCTTAATACTCATTTTACTAAAATAAATGTTGTCGTTATAAAATATACTACATTAAATTATTAATAATAACAATTATAAATAATATTTATTAACAACATATTTCATATGCGTGCATTTCGCTACCGCGCCGCGCCGCGGTGACGTCAATAGAAAACCGGTCGAGCGGCTTGCGACGACGGCCGGCAGCGTACTTCGGGCAGATCACCCGTCACATCTCGCAGAGACGGTGGTCATTCGCTTTGAATTTTACCTTCATTGAAAATCCTCAATATACGGAATTTACTTCCACAATTATAATAAATTATTAGCCCTGTGCTTGCTTACACTTATGTAACTATTGTGTTGTGTTTATAAATCCCATACTGGGTAAGTTGTGCTTACAAACATTACCTTAATCATATTCTTTGTGCATTTTCAAGTGTTTAAAAAATAACGGGTTCCACCGTCTTAGTATCTTAGCTTCGTTTTAAGGTTTATTAATTTAATGTTACATCTTATATCTATTAGTGCCTTTCGTAGCTTTCTTAATGCTGTAGTGTTGAAATTATTAATCTTTTGACGGCTACACTATTGAAGCCGAACCTGTCTCCCGCGCCATGTCTCTAATATGTACTAATATGTTAAAATGCTAAATAAACACGTTAATGCTCTAGGGATGTAGTTATTTTGTATTTTTCATAAACATAAATTTTGTCGGCATATGCCGACAGTGTCATGGTAAACAATTTTATTGTATGTCGAGTATAACCTACTGTAGGGGAGCGTAAAAGGCTAGATAACTAGTATTAGATCGCCATTAGCAGAATTTTGTAACCGTTCTGAGTGTTTTTTCGATAGCCACTTTCCGCTCAGAATTTAATTAGGTAGTGCCGAGCTCCTTTTTGTTCACTCGCTAGTGGGTTTACCCTGATCTTTGCCTGTCCGTGTTAACACGTCGGTATTTGTGCGATCACAGGAACTCCGTACGGAGTCTGATCCTACCTACTCAGATCTACCGGTTTTCACCTGGACTCTGGACCCATTTTGCTGACCGCTGACGACATAAGACCAACTCAAGCTTGCTGGCGGAGACAAGGGGAGAGCGGTACCCAAGCAGTGCCCTATTTGCGGCATCGGTTTGACCTCGGCCTTACCCACGACCTAGTTTACTTTAAATAAATATTACTTGTTATTGAAAATTATGTTGTCATTTTTTATTTAAATTCCACAACGTGACAATGGCGCCCAAAACTGGATTTTAGAGGTCAAATCGAGTCGTAAGTGAACACTGTTCCATCTCTTCTGGTGCTGGTTAGTGTGCTATTCTTTTCTGCGTTCGATTGTGGGTTTTATGTGATGTTCTTCTATTACTTCTTTCCTAATTTTTTTTATTTTTTCATGAAGATGTTTTTAAATTTAAATATATATTATCAATAATGGGAGCACATTACATGAATATTCTTTTAGAAGCTTCTTCGTAAGTACTATTTCTTTTCTTCCTAATTTTTGGTTTTCAATATTATAGGAAAACCAAAAGGAGAAGCACCACATCGTTCTGCTAATCATTGTGTAATTATATCTTAACTAAAATAATTGTAACAGAACGGAGTTACTGCTTTTGGTTTTTTTGCGTTATTTGATTTTGCCTGTTTTTTAAACTGTGGTGTACAATTTTAAATTTAAAAGCACAACATACCTTTTACATAGAATACTAAGTGTCTTTCATAATCAATATGGCGTACCCTATTAAATATTTGCTTTTACAAAAGTCTGAGCTTGTTTACGAGGTCACTATCAGGGGAGAAGTTCCTGCTGATAGTGTTCTCGAATTGCGGCGTCAGGTAACGAAACTAACGCAGAAGTATCCTTCTGAGGATGTTTTAGAATCTTGTCTTGAATTCACAGAGGATTACCAAGGGGTAGTTGACACAATGACTAAGATAAAACCAAACCTCGATAGTCTCAGGATTGATTTTCAAAAGTCATTATGTGAAAGAACTCGTGCACTAGCTAATCACGTATATCATAGATTACAAAGAATAGTTACCCCAAAAACACTAGAGAGCCTCGAATTATTGTCCAGTGCAAAAAGGCAATTTGAGGCAATAAAAACACAGCTCTCACAGTTTGAGTGTCAACCCGAAGATGAGCCTATTCAAGCACCTGCAGCTAAACAGGAGAACTGCTGCACTGATTTCAAAGTATCAGTTACCTGTGATAGGGGTATGTATTCCGAACTGTCTAAAATTAAATATGATGGAAAGAGTTGCGTACGTTCATTTATCCAACGGGTGGAAGAATTCCGTCAGGCTAAAGAAATACCCGAGTCTAAGATGCTAGCTAGTGCCGTAGAATTGTTTGAGGGAGATGCTTGTCACTGGTTTCGAAGCGTAAGAACTCGGACGCTTACGTGGAAATCTTTACTTACCCTTCTTGAAGAAGATTTCGATATAGTTGATTACGACTATCGCATGATGGACGAAATTAGAAGCCGTTCTCAGGGATCACTTGAAAATATTACTGTTTATTTATCTATTATGGATGGTATGTTCTCACGTTTAAAGAAGAAGGTACCTGAAGAGGAAAAACTGGAAATATTATTGCACAATATAAGGCCTTGCTATGCAAACATTCTGGCAACATCCACTGATATCGCGAGTGTTGAGCAACTTCGAACGCTTTGTAGAAGATTTGAACAGGTTAAATTCCGCAGTGATCAGTTTAAGGAACCTCCAAATGCTTCTTCCCTTACTTTGGCGCCGGAGTTCGCTTATAGATCTAAACAAACCTTTTCCTCAAATAGTAAGTCATTTGCGATTGATACTGAATCCAGAAAATATTGTGCTCGTTGTAAGGTAAACACACACTCTATGAAAGAGTGTGGTGCCGAACGCACCATTTTCTGCTTTAAGTGTGGCATGAAAGACGTACGTTCTCCGGATTGCCCAAAATGTAATTCCAATCAATCTGTCCAACCCAACCAATCTAGCAATCAAAAAAACTAACAAAAGAAAATTCTAGCAAGACAGCTAGCTGCTCCAAAGACTCGGATTGGAATGACTGGCTGTTGACAATCAAAAATTTTTTTGGTTCATATAAAGTTGCTACAATTTTCAATACTCGCCCGAGTACAGACCCTCGTCCTTACGTGGAGATTAAAATCAATAACCTTGAACAAATATCTATGCTTGGCTTGCTTGACTCAGGTTCTGTAGTAACGATTCTTGGAGATAATTCGCATAAGCAGCTACTTGAAAACGGATTATCACTGTGCACGGATGAAAAGTTAGTAGTCAGTACTGCCGGAAAGAGTAGGTTCAGCGCCTTGGGATATATATTGGTACCAATGATTTACGAAGGTTCTTTAAGTATTATTAAGGCACATGTAGTACCAGAAATTGATTCGTCACTGATATTGGGAGTTGACTTTTGGAAGGCTTTCCGTATTTGCCCTAACCACATTAGTAGTGTCAATTTTACCTCAGAGATGGTGAAAAATCCTGCTGATAGTTGTAAGGCCCAAGTGGAATTCCTTCATTCTTATGAAGATCTTGATATTTCTCAGAGATATACTGCTGATAAAATTACTGAACAGTTTCAAGAAATTGCGTTTGAACGCAAAGGATTAGGACGGACTAGTTTGATAACGCATCATATCGATACTGGGGATTCCGAACCGATACGACAGCGTTACTATAGATTATCACCCGAAAAAAATCGTTTAATTGCGGAACAAGTAAATGAAATGCTGGCTCTTGATGTAATTGAACCTTGTGAGAGCCCGTGGTCGTCGCCAGTTTTGGTAGTAGCGAAAAAAGACGGACAGCCACGATTTTGCTTGGACAGTAGGAAACTAAATTCAGTTACTAAAAAAGACGCCTACAGTCTTCCGTATGTGGCTGAGATTTTGGACAACCTTCGGGATGCTAAATTCCTATCAAGTATAGATTTGTCAAAGGCCTTTTGGCAAGTACCAATTTACGAGCCTGATAGGGACAAGACTGCATTTTATGTACAAGGCCGTGGCACTTTCAGATTTAAAGTGACCCCTTTCGGACTTACTAATGCTCCAGCCACACAACAAAGGCTAGTTGATATGCTCTTTGGCCCAGAGTTTGAACTTAAGGTCTTTGCTTACCTTGATGATATTATAATAATAAGCGAGACCTTTCAGCAGCACGTATCCCTTCTTCTTCGTGTCCTTGACAAACTTAAAACTGCCAACCTCTCAATAAACTTGCAGAAATCAACATTTTTTAGGAATAAACTTAACTACTTGGGCTATGTGGTTGATTCCCAAGGTCTCCGTACTGACCCTGATAAAGTTTCAGCTATAGTGGAATATCCGGCTCCAACTACGAAGAAAGAACTGAAACGTTTCTTGGGTACGACATCTTGGTATAGGAGGTTTATTCCTAACTTTAGTACAGTAGCTGGCCCACTTAATCAGCTGACATCGAGTAGAAAGGATGCTCCTCCATTTCTTTGGACACCTGAAACTCAAAAAGCTTTCACCAATCTCAAGTCACTTTTAGTCCAGGCGCCTGTGCTGGCATGCCCAAACTTTAATTTGCCGTTCGAAGTTCACACAGACGCAAGTAACTTTGGAGTTGGGGGCATGTTAGCCCAGAATATAAACGGTGAGGAACATCCTGTTGCTTATATGAGCAGAACTTTGACGAAACCAGAACGAAATTACAGTGTTACAGAAAGGGAAGCCCTTGCAGTGCTCACTGCTTTGGAGCACTGGCGCTGCTACCTTGAAAATGGCCAACAATTCACCATATATACTGACCATGCCGCTTTGAAATGGTTCTTATCTCTAACCAATCCAACAGGTCGTCTTGCAAGATGGGGTATTCGGTTATCTTCCTTCAACTTTATCATAAAACATAGGCGAGGTGTTGATAATGTTGTACCAGATCTGCTGTCTCGTTCTGTTTCTGTTCCTGTTGCTAATATTTCATTGGTCACAAACGTCGTTGAAACCACCAAGGATGCGTGGTATCTCAAAATTTATAAGGGTTGCCAGACGTCCCCGGCTAGTTACCCTAATTACATTATAGACAACAATGTATTATATAGATGCATTGCGAGTAAAAATCCTTTGTTGTCGGAATTCAATTGGAAAACCGTTATACCCACGGAGGGTCGTAATTCCGTGTTGTCTCTTAACCATTCTGAGCCTACTGCTGGCCATTTCGGGGTGTTCAAAACTTATAGACGTCTTGCACTTCGATACTACTGGCCGGGCATGTATAAAGATGTTGTAAAGTTTATCTCAGAGTGCGAAACATGTTTGACTTATAAGTTACCCACTCAAGGAACTCTTGGCAAAATGGGTAAACCAAAGCATTGCAGTCGGCCTTTCCAAACATTGTCTATGGATCTCGTTGGTCCTCTTCCTTGTACAAGAAAACAACACAACTATATCTTTGTAGTAACGTGTTGTTTCTCTAAATACTGCATAATGTTTCCCCTGCGGAGGGCTACCGCGGACGTTATAACTAAATTACTCGAAGATGGTGTTCTCATGATCCACGGAATTCCACAAACTGTTATACTCGATAATGGCTGCCAGTTTATTAGCCGTGAACTAAACAAATTGTTTGAGAAATATAAAATTCCAAATATCCATTTCACACCTAAGTATACACCGCAGATAAATACGGTTGAACGATATAATAAAACAATAGTCACAGCTATATCAACCTTCGTGGAGGATGATCATCGAACTTGGGACATTAATTTGCCAAAAATACAGTTTGCCATAAATACATCTACAAATGAGACCACGGGATATACACCTGCGTTCTTGGTCCATGGACGAGAATTAGTCACGTGTGGATCTCACTATAATGATAATACTTCTGACGAGGACATTTTTGTACCCCGGGATATATATGCCGAAAATTTAGGCTACTTATCAACTGTTTTTGACAAGGTTCAGACTGTTCTTTGGCGGAGCCACGTCAAAAATTCTCAGCGCTATAATTTACGACGAAAGGAGGCTGATTTTAATGTAGGGGACATAGTTTGGAAACGTTGCTATTTCCAAAGCGACAAAGACGCCTATTTTAGCAAAAAACTTGCCCCCAAATTCTCCAAATGTCGTGTTATACAAAAACGATCTCCTTTGGTTTACATACTGGAAGACATGTCAGGGCATAATTTAGGTGCTTGGCATGTAAAAGACCTAAAGTTCATTGCTCACTAATTTTCTGCGCCTCCTTATTTGCTGTATCGGATTGGTTATCTTATTCGTTGTGTCGGACCTTTACTAGGTAAAGTCCTTTTTCCAAGGGGGGATGTATTGTAACATAGCTTAATAAAAAATTAAGCTTTGTTACTGGATCCTATTTTATTCTTAATACTCATTTTACTAAAATAAATGTTGTCGTTATAAAATATACTACATTAAATTATTAATAATAACAATTATAAATAATATTTATTAACAACATATTTCATATGCGTGCATTTCGCTACCGCGCCGCGCCGCGGTGACGTCAATAGAAAACCGGTCGAGCGGCTTGCGACGACGGCCGGCAGCGTACTTCGGGCAGATCACCCGTCACATCTCGCAGAGACGGTGGTCATTCGCTTTGAATTTTACCTTCATTGAAAATCCTCAATATACGGAATTTACTTCCACAATTATAATAAATTATTAGCCCTGTGCTTGCTTACACTTATGTAACTATTGTGTTGTGTTTATAAATCCCATACTGGGTAAGTTGTGCTTACAAACATTACCTTAATCATATTCTTTGTGCATTTTCAAGTGTTTAAAAAATAACGGGTTCCACCGTCTTAGTATCTTAGCTTCGTTTTAAGGTTTATTAATTTAATGTTACATCTTATATCTATTAGTGCCTTTCGTAGCTTTCTTAATGCTGTAGTGTTGAAATTATTAATCTTTTGACGGCTACACTATTGAAGCCGAACCTGTCTCCCGCGCCATGTCTCTAATATGTACTAATATGTTAAAATGCTAAATAAACACGTTAATGCTCTAGGGATGTAGTTATTTTGTATTTTTCATAAACATAAATTTTGTCGGCATATGCCGACAGTGTCATGGTAAACAATTTTATTGTATGTCGAGTATAACCTACTGTAGGGGAGCGTAAAAGGCTAGATAACTAGTATTAGATCGCCATTAGCAGAATTTTGTAACCGTTCTGAGTGTTTTTTCGATAGCCACTTTCCGCTCAGAATTTAATTAGGTAGTGCCGAGCTCCTTTTTGTTCACTCGCTAGTGGGTTTACCCTGATCTTTGCCTGTCCGTGTTAACACGTCGGTATTTGTGCGATCACAGGAACTCCGTACGGAGTCTGATCCTACCTACTCAGATCTACCGGTTTTCACCTGGACTCTGGACCCATTTTGCTGACCGCTGACGACATAAGACCAACTCAAGCTTGCTGGCGGAGACAAGGGGAGAGCGGTACCCAAGCAGTGCCCTATTTGCGGCATCGGTTTGACCTCGGCCTTACCCACGACCTAGTTTACTTTAAATAAATATTACTTGTTATTGAAAATTATGTTGTCATTTTTTATTTAAATTCCACAACGTGACACTAGCGCACACCGCACTGTAGGTACGAAGCTACAAGTACATAGCCGGACACCGACGGCGGGTCGCGCGTCGTTACACGTGCCGCGTCAGAAGAGATAAGAGCTATGCGATAGAAAGAGATAATAATCAATTAATGAATATTAATTAATATTGTAATGTTATGACTGTAATGCAATAACTAGAAATGATTATTTGTAATTAGCTCGCAATAAGCTGCAACGCCCTTATGTACCTAAAAACTAAAAAAAAAGAGATATAAAAAAAAATGAGGCGCTCTGTAGGTTAATATGACTGATAGGTATGCAGCGCTACGCGAGCTGAATTGAATTTTATTGCGTTATAGCAAGAGTCGCTATTTGTTTAAATTTCTTTGCGGAGTGATGCTTCTGTTCTTAGTATTCTGTGGTAGAGCTGAAAAACAGCATTGCTTAGTATCTAACCTTTTCGAAGGCAATGCTGTAACTATTATTAATATCTTCTTTTTTATATGTTTACATGTACCTATGAGTGTGCTTACTGAATAAACTATTTGATTTTATTAAAAAAAAAATCAAATTTAATTTCCAAAAACTCGAACTATTAACAAAATTAAATGTAGATATTCCATTTGGTATTCTAATCCTCATTTATTATGATTAATACATTTATTTACACTTTACTATTACATGGATTATATACAACGTGTAACATAAATGTGTAGTAATAATTAAACCACGCATATAGAAGCTTATTAATAATTCAAGTCCAAGTGCAAATCACCAGAAACTTTTTAAAATCACAAGATATGATAATTTAAACATTTCTGGTAATCAAGTTCATTTCAACCCTAACAATCAGCTGATAAAGAGCAATGAACTTGTGACAAAGAATATTAGTGCGCCGCGTGTACAGATCTGACAAACAAATTTTATCTTCAGTTAGCAAAGCCAGCTGTCCTACCAACCTTACTTTACAACTAACTTTCAAGCAAACTGCTTTTTACGCGACTCCCCAAAAAAGGAATATAATGTTTTCGGGGTTAATGTATGTGCGTTTTTTTATTACAAAATGCCTCAACAGATTTGGATGTATGGGGTATCCTCGGAATCCTTAAATCATCCCAAGTGATAATGTTTTTGGCAGGGTATTTTTTTATTTTTATTAATGCTTACTTATTAATTACAGCATTAAACATCATCGCTCCAATTAACATTCAGGAATAAGGATCTAATCAGTGTAAACGCCTAATAAGAGCGAGCATGGCTGATGTTCTTAAAAAATACGTGAGGTCACCAACCACCGTAGGAATAGGATGTAAAAAACATCATGCATGAATTTCAACAGTAGGAATGTAATAGGCTGATAATGATGATTAAGACATTTCCAACATTTGATTTCATTGCATAGTAAAAGAGTGTTCGTAAGTCAGTAATCAATAAAGCGTCTTTACTTAGTCAGTTTTCAGAAATAAACCTGTTTAATCTTTGACAAAACGCGGCAAACACTAAAGCTATCAAACATTCGCCGCCGCTTCATGATTCGCTAGCCTTGTTTCGTATTGCACCAATCATAAAGATGTAATCCTAATAAATAATAGCCGCTGCTCCTCATTGGTCGAGCGGCACAAACAAAGTTACCTTCTAACGCCGCCCCATAAAACTCCACCGAAGAGGACCGTTTTCGTTTCGGAAATTCTTTTTAGGTTATTTCTGAATATGAATTCTAAGACGTCAAGTTGGATAAAAATTTGAAATTAATCAAGGCAAGGCTAAGTCGGGTACGTTCGCGGAGATTTTTTTGTATACCGGTTCCGGAACATGCAAAAAAACTATGGTAAAAAAAACTTAAACCTATGTTTTTATTATGGTTTTAATGCATTCAAATCTGTCCAGGCAATAAGAAGTAATGGTGGAATAAATAAATACATACATACGTAAACCCTGAAATACTCCTTTTTGGGCAGTCGTGTAAAAATGTGGAAATACCCTTTTTTACGAGAGTTCCGGAACGGAAACGACCGAGTCCGAAGATCCGTTCAGTATGAAATTCCGGTATTTGAGACTCGAAATCAAGCCCTTGTAAAATGTTCGGCGTTTTCAAAGACAGAGCGCCTAGGCCACAAAACAGATAAATACAGAAGTTAATCTCATGTATGTACTTTTCATACATTTCATACCGGACGGCGCAGGAAGTTTTTGGGAGGAAAATTGATTGATTTAAAAATATAACTGTACACGATATCGACATAATTTTTTCGCAGTTACTATTATAACTGAATAAAGTTGTTTTGAAGACAAAACAAATGCGATTAGTTTACATTAACATCTTCCTCATTAGATTATTGAACACAAGGCTAACACAGCTTATACTACAATAAATATCTAATTTTAAATTGTAAAAATATGACAAGGCTAAAAACTTATGTTCGCTTGTTCGGCGCAGGGCTGGGGGCTGGGGCGCTTACCTACCTACCTAACTATTTTGTGTTACGTGAAAACAAACCATCAAAATACAAGCAAATACCTACTTACCTCTCTGAAACAACTGGTAGCTTAAAAAACGACAATTCACCGTTTAATGTTGAATTTAAACAACCGTCCACCAAACAGTTATAATAACCTATTTTTCGTTGCTCCATTTTTGCACAAAAAAGTTCACAGACGCGTGTCTCAAGCGGATGGCACTCGCATCCCAACTGTGCCCAGATATCGTGTCTGTGAGCGGTGTCTATGTGTGCGTTGCTCGAGCGCACTTTGTATGTATGTAGATTTCTGTACTAATCTGTTTTGTGCCTAGGCACAAAGTAGCTCGGTCAATGACCCGTACTACCGCGACTAGGCCACAGCTTGTTAGGATTGTCCAAAATAATTCAAATAAATAATTTTTAAACTTTGTATGGAAAATATAATAGTGTTTTTTTGGTTGTATATTCTGCCCAATGATTCATGACTAGATACCCATACACACCTTTCAGTATTACTACACATTAATGTTATTCCCTGTATACATAGTACATGGAGGACTTAATGCTAGATAGCATATTCTACCAGTCATCTAGGACGTTCAAAAACTGGTAATGGTGCAGTAAAGTGCGTATTATAATACGGATATAATATGGATAACAATAATGATTTCATGAAAACAAAATGAGACTATTGTTGGCTTGCAATTTGTTATTGACTGATATCATACAAATTCAGGGACATGAGAGAAGATTTTTTTATCATTCGTTCAATCTGACTAATAATATAAATAAACTATATAACAATGCTGTGATTACCCTCATTTTCATTCGCTTATAATATAACTCAGGAAATTAATGCACAACAAATTTTGATATATAATCTAGAACCTATAGACGCATACTGAGTTTAGTAAATCCCATTGGAACGGTTATTTTGATCAATTGGACAAAATACTCAGCAATCAGTTGTAAAGTAATTGTACTTCATAGAAAGCTTAGGTGCACCTTTAGAGGTATAAATGCAACATTCTAGTGCCTACTTCTACTAATATTATAAATGTAAATGTTTGTAGAGATCGATGGATGGATGGATGTTTGTAACTCCACATAATAACTACTGAGAGTAGGACTTATTCTATTTAAAATGTAATAATAATAGAACAGGTTTATAGTTATTTTAACTTTCAATTTCATGACTTGTGTTACACCTAACAATGTTTTTCAAGCCAGCATTATCAGCAAACATGCTTCTAGTATGTTTTATGAGGCATAAAAATGAGTAATTCAACGATAACTTACAAAGTCGTACTACCTGATTATGTATTGCAGGTATTACTTTTAAAACCATCCATATTGGTGTTGCCTTCTGTAGAAGTGGATATTCTAAATGAATGGGCACGGTCTGCATTGACACACACATGTTAATGCTTAGCAATATGTATTCTAGTTCTTAACCCTACTTACGATAGGTTGCTATCTTTTATGCTATTCGTAACTTCGGACAACAAAGTCACCGATTCATGTAATCTTATTGTCATTTTTGCATAAACAGGCCACTGTGCCGGCATAATCTACGTTAAAATTGCATTGTTATCTCTATTTTCACAAAGCCTGATAGGAGTACTCAAACATACCACTGTGTTCCAGATAGCTCCCGACTTCGACTGCAAATCGGGCGTCAAGCGGACGTAATTCGAAGTAACTATTGTGCTACCTAAGAAGTCCCAGTAAGGCACCGACATTCCACTACCTGAAATTAAATAATTTAGCGTAGTACCAACGCAAATTGAGTCTATGTACACCAAGATCAAAGTCATCACGAGAGGTCACTCACCTTGGTAAGGTTTTGTGAGGGAATGCTCTCTCCTCACGTAATCCCTTGTGTTCCATTCTGCGGATATACAACTAAATAGCACAGTAATGAAGAAAAATTGGGCCCAGTTTAGCTTTTCATAAAACATTTTCGTAATTTCGTGGACGATTCGTATGACAAGACAAACGCCAAATCATGGCTGGATTGGCTGGCAGCCGATAATTGAGCTGCCAGAATTCATATTTTTTACCCGACCAAATAAATAAATAATTGTTACTAGTTTTTTTTGCATATTTCTTGACATTTTGTGTACATTTGAATTTAAAACAAAATTATTTATGGAAAATTAGTTTATTGGTATTTGTTATTTATAAGCTGGGTGAGCGAGGAGAGGGAGCTTTTTTATGGGTTTTTAGACGTTTATTAGATAAGGTGAATCCAAATCACACAAAAAGCGTGCTGAGGGCCTGAGGGAGTTTCAGGCCGAGCCGGGAGCAGCGTGGCCTTTATTGTATTGCTTGAATTTGTATGAAACGCGTCACACAGAAGACGGGCGCGGGCCGGCCGGTGCATGATGAACAAGCGAGACGGATGCGGGCCGGACGCAGAGCCTGTGATATGTATTGAACAGGCCATACAAGAGTTAAGCGAGCCGTAGGTGGGCCCGACGCAGGGCTTGTGTACTGTATTCTATATCAGGACACACTTAGTAGGCCGGGGACGGACTGGGCGCGGACCTTTGTAGCAATGAATGTGTAAGTGTGCGAGCCTAGGTTATATGCGTAGTCTGACGTCTCTCAGTCCGTGCCTGGCCCTGGCTTATATGTGTGTTGCGCTTAACAGCCTATATTAAACACAATATGAAAGTATCTTACTATTTTTTTTGTATAAGTAACACAATACCAATAAAAACATTTTTGAAATAGTTATTATTAAAATTTGATTTTCTATCTAGAGCATTGCAGCTTATGATTTGGAAATATAAAATAAATAAAAAATATATATCATAGCCATTTAGTCTTCTAGCCTAGTTCTATTCAAGAGCCTTGGCTCTCGGGACTTGTTAGTAAACTTATACATATTCAAGAGTAGATCTCTTCTTAAAAAGCTTAAGACTTGACACGATTACATTATTTCAATAATTTCCCCCAAAATTACGTTTTTCTGTCAATATGTAAAATAATATTTACTTGGTTTTATGGGAAAACTTTTGAGTGTGGCAACCTTGTAAAATAAACGTCAAGCGTCGGTTAGGCAGATTTCTAAGTTATTTAAAAAACTTTACGCTAGATGGCATTGTCTATGACAGCATTATCACATACTTCATACCAAGAACTCTAGATGGCGCTTATATACATTTTCATAATATTTTCAGAAGGCACCTAGGGTTAGTTTTCTGAAAGCCCCAGTAACTTGACCTGAATTTGATTAAGAAGCTGTCCTGGTATACTACTTCTCCAATCCGAGGATTCCAAGCTTTACCACCCTTGGATTTGGTGTACCTACTTTAAGTATTTACCTACTAAACTAGCCTAGAGCCATAGATTTTGTTAATATTTTAAGATGCCATGTAATTTATGAGTAAGTTATATCTGCTATTCATTAACAAGTCTTATTTTTTTTGTTAGATCGTGCGCCTGATCATAAAGTGCATGATGGCCACGTATAGGTTGCAAATGTGCATTGCAAAGTCTTACGAGCCTTTGCAAATTGTAAAGCCTTTGTCACCTTCAGACTTGAGGATTTAAGTTTCAAATGCAGATGTTTTAAAGCCATTGAAATACTTAGAAAAATATGCAGTAGGTAAGTAGGAAATAATGTAGGTACCTATATACAGTTTTTGACGAGAAATGAAAGTGATTACTTAATCAGTTAGGTATTTCTGTCTTGTTTTATTTTCCAAAAAATGTGTTTCTACGTACACCTAGGTAATAATGTTGGTGGATTATTTACAATAAGTGTTTGGCAAAACTGCAATAAAACTTTGACTTTGTTTTGAATGTAGATCATAGTCGCAGAATAATTAATACCTAGTCATAGTGAACATTTTTTAACCTATATTTTGCCACTATGTTGCCTTATGTTAATCGACGATGTGGCCGAAGATGCAGCACATAGATCTAGCTAGGTAGCTAGAGGAACTTGGCAGTTGAGTGACCTCTCATATGATGGTTCACCGAATTTCATCTCGACACACGCGTGGGGTCGTTATTCGCTACATACTCGTAGCTTCAACTTCAACTAGTAAGTAGTAGTCGTCTTTTGCAGGAATCCGCCTTTGGAAGGACCACTACGTCTTTGCTATAGAATAGATTATATTAGATAACGCTTAATCACAATAAAGTGAAAACAATACTCAAAGTTAAAGTGTTACAATGTGCGGTCTTATCGCTTATAGCGATCTTTTCCAGACAGAATATTATATACAGAATAATTAATAGTACAAGCCTTTGCAATTAACGGATATACGGCTCGGTTAATTAGGCAATTAACGGTTATAGCTACGACTCGGTTAATTTACTTTGCATAATTCCACAGCATAATATCATATGGCATTATGCTGTGAGGTTCTGCTGCGGATATAGATACTATTTTCAGATAACAAAACGGGCGGTTCGCGCAATTTACGAGTTGGGTCTCCGCGATTCGATTTTAAGCGAATTAATATATTAACTTTACCTTCTTTATTTATGAAAATATAATGCATGTTTCTAATAACTCGCACAAATTCAAAGTAAATAGTGACCATCATAACATAAACACTAAATAAAAATATATAATTTTTAGTCAGTCCAAACCTAGGTAGGTACAACAATCATAGGTATCCTTATTTCTAGTGTTTATGTTATGATGGTCACTATTTACTTTGAATTTGTAAAATAAAAAAATAAATATTAATTCGCTTAAAAACGAATCGCGGAGACCCAACGCATACGTTTTTGTAATTCCAAAATGTATAACGGAGCTCACAGAAAGTAAATTTAAATTAGGCGTAAAGACTGTTCTAAAGAGAAAAGCATGCTATACTGTTCGTAATTATATCGAAGACAAAGATGTCTGGAACATTCTACTTCTGCAAAGTAGCCAACTGGTTCAAAAAAACCATAACATTCTAGAAAACCTAAATTTTGTTACAGAATCTCAAAAAAAAATTGCCCTCCAGTTTCTTGCCGTATCTTCTGAGTAGTGGTTCTTTTTCCGATACGGTATTAGTCATGGTGATAATTTGACGTTCATAAGTGCGTCTGTGTTGCCAAAAATGAATAAAGAGATTTTGATTTGATTTTGCTCGATATATACTGGTGGTAGGTTTCTCGTATGCGAGAGGCCTTCTGGGTGAGTACCAGCGCTTTGCCAGTTATTCAGCCGCCAAGCAGTAGTGCGCGAGCATTACTGTGTTCCGGTTTGGAGGGCATTGTAGCCAGTGAAATTACTGGGCATTATGAGACTCAAGAGCTAATTGTCTCAGGGTGACGAGTGCAGTGCAGCGCCACGCAGGATTTTGGCAAAACAAAGTTCTGGGTAGTGCCTTTATTGTTATGGGCTGGCGTATTGCTTACCATCAGGCAAACGACCAGCTCGTCTCGTCATTCAGTTACCGCCAAACAGTATCGAGTGCAATGTGCAAGCATTAGGTACCTACTGTGTTCCGGTTTGAAGGTGACTGTATCAAGCGTACCGAAGTAGTGCGCAAACAATAGTGAAAATTATGGAGCATGAAGCTATGGTCTCAGGGTGATAATCGCAGTGCAGCGTCGCGCAGGATTTTGCAAAACAAAGTTCTGGGTGGTGCTGCAACTGTTGTGTACCTGCCCATCTCTTCATTCAATTACATAAAAAAAGATGAGCATTAATCATAACTGGCTAAACATGCTCGCCAAAGAGACATCCCCGCAGAGTTTCTTGGTGCTATCTTCTCTAGCGGGCGTATTTCCGAAGCACTGGTAGAGTCAGTTTTCGCATTTCTTTTCTGGGCCCGGACTTTAATTTGAGTATGGGAATGGGTAGACATGCTTACCTTTTTTTCAGTCATAAGTTAAAATTATTGATTGATTTTAATTATTTGTTTTTAATTGATTTGCATTATGTGTGAACGTAGAGCGAGTGTGGCTCAGTGGGCGAACGTGTGACTTTCGATCCGACGCACCCGAGTTCGAATCCCGCTGGCCCCGCACCACAGAGTTTCTTAAGGTATGTGCGGATTTAACACTAGCTCTAAAAACGGTGAAGGAAAACATCGTGAGGAAACCACCATGTCCAAGATTTTATCACAAAATTTCAAGAAAATGTGGCAACTCTCAGTAAACAACTCTCAAGATAGTATAGTTAATTGATTCTAAAACTCCTCGTTTTCTACAAACATCGAAGAGCACCTACGTAACTGACACCCACATTTGGACCACCATGCTTCATCTTCTGGTTGGTAAAAGTCGCCAAGTGTAAATGTCAATGACCCCGGCAAGTGCGGTTTTGACCTTCCCTGGTTTGTGTAGCAAAATGGCGTGAAAGTGGGTGGTTGACGCAGGGGAAAGTGACTAAAGACCGCACCCTGGTTATTGGAGATGGGATGTGATTTGCGAACTTTCGTGGGAGGTCTTTTCAGCCTTTTGTTGGCATCATTAATACAACCAACTGCCGATCCCATACATACTTAGACCTTGGTTTTCCAACGCCCAGTCAGTTACTGGTGATAGGTTTCTCGTATGCGAGAGGCCGTCTGGGTGGATACCACTGATTAGCTAGTTATTCTGCCGCCAAGCAGTAGTGCGTAAGCATGACTGTGTTCCGGTTTGAAGAGCAATGTAGCCAACGAAATTACTCGGCGTTACGAGACTTAAGGGTGTCGGGCGCAGTGTAGTGCCGCGCAGCATTTAGAAAAAAGTTCTGTGTAGTGCTACTTACGACTTTTATGGGCGTTTTGTTTACCCTCAGTGAACCACCAGCTCGTCGCGTCACTCAATTCCATAAAAAAACATAGATGCTGGACCTAACTATAGGGTTCCCTGTATGTATAGAGATAACGATGAGAACTATTATGACGACCATGTTGCAACGACGTAAAAAAGAAACCTCGTTCATATAAAGCACTATTATTCCTGCCTTCCGATGTTTTGTCCGTTTTCTTTCTTTTCTTCCTTCGTTATTCCTTCTAGTTTTCTTGATAATTACCTACCTAAGTTGGACCTGGATAACTTCTTTAAATGCAGTCAGACGTAGTCCTTTCGTTAGATGTAGATTGGGAATCGAACCCGAACCTACCTTGGAATAAGTGAAACTGCTCACCCACCACACCACACCAGTAGGGTAATCGTCGAACACTAATCCCGATCGGTTTCAAACATAGGTATTTCGTGATCGGTATTTGTCTGAGGAATTTTCTAACTTTTAAAAACTTAATGGAACTGAGTGAAGAGCCGAGCATGTCATTCGCCTGATAGTAAGCGCCACGCCTGCCCATAGCAATTGCAGTGCCACCCAGAACTTTACCATAACAAGCACTGCATTGCGCTCATCACCCCGAGACATCAGCCCCCCTACCCATATCTCCCTCAAGCGCCAATCGTATATCGTGTTGAGCTCAGATTAAGGTCTAGATTTACTGCGATAATGTCTTATGATGCCATATATTGTCTCATTAAGTTTATCTCAACACGTAGTCATCGTATTTTGGTATAAATGAATGAGATTAATTCGATTTCTTGTGAGGGACATATGGTTGGGGGGGCAGATATTAAGTCTCACATGCCCAGTAATTTCGCTGGCTACAGTCCCCTTCAAACCGGATCACACAGTTATTGCTTGGCTTCAGAATAACAGGCAAAATTGTGCTACCTACCCAGACGGCCTCCGTACGAGAGATCACCAGGAGTGAATTATCACTATGCCACAGAATAGTTACATCTCAATTCGTACAGAGTAGTGTCAACAGAGCATCATTTTCGCACTTTCGCGCTGCCGCGCCTCCAACGCATATCGCCCTTTATTTTCCTTAGCGTTAGTTTGTAAACAGTGAGTCACCGCAGTTCCGATAAATAGCTCGTGTTATAGTCGTTTTGTCTGTCTGTCCTGCCTCGGAAGTGAAAGTGCGTATAGAAAGCGGTGAAACCCGCGGCCGCGCACGATCTTGCCGACGCTTCTAGACGGCAATGTCTATGCACTTCGTATTGTATCTATATTATTTTACGATCTTGCATTCGAAACTTGACATTGGACCGGGAAATGTGAAATCGATTACAGATCCGATTAAAATCCGCCGATGATTTAATCGAGTCGACTATGAATGGGTTTCCCTTTCCCATGATCACCTCTTGATTTACGATGCAATAATTGCTTTGAATATTTGATTAAATCGGTGAAAACTATTTACAATGATACGGTGAGTAAATGGCTGGCTTCTAAAATTAGAAAGAAATCATCATTAAAACACAATCATAAGAATTGTTCGGTTTGACCTAGATTTGCGTCACGCGACTCCAGCATCAAAAACTGAAGCGATAAAGTTGTTATTTCCGTAAAATTGTTGAGAAAAGTGAATGTTAAATGTCAAGACCACGATAAAAATATCTAGGGAGAGTGTGAAGAGTAGATCACGGTCATAGAGACTTTCACTGCTTTCTCCGACCTAAATGTGTGTTGTGGAAGGTCGAGTCGATGGCCTTCGGGGTGGCTTAAGCCAAACCAAAAGAGAATTCACTTTTGGTTTTATCTGTCACTTTCATTAATCCACGTCTGGTGCAATAGAAAGTTATGTCTTGTTTTTGGGTCATAGACGGTAAAAGTAATGGGAGACGTCGGGATATGGGTGAAACTTTGGGCTGAGAGGCCACTAACAATGATAGAAAGTTTGGCCGTGATCAGCTTCAACAGTTAATACATTGTGGACAACCCATCACAGATTGGCTTATGGATCATAATCAACTTTCTATGATCATGCTGTCTTAAGCTGAAGGCTGAAATTGAGCAGAATTAGCGCAAAAGTTCTTTTCGGCCCATGCAGTGCATACGAAAAGATACGTACTACTTTTTCCAAAGCCTACATTTTGCATAAAGTAAGGATGTACTTGTATATCTAACTCCCAACCACACTACTGGGTCAGGCCTTCTCGCATAGAGAGAGAGAGAGAGAGTATGGGCCTCATTCCCATATTCCATCCTTGAATAACCTTCAAATTATGAAGGATGATAACGAAACAACAGGGCCCTAATTCACTATAACAACTTGGCGATTCCTTGCTTCGAGGAAACGTCGATTCCTGCATTAATAACCGATATCTGCGAAATTTATATTCTCTATGACGCGTCATATATATGAATATATGAATGCGTCATAGAGATGTCATTTATTAATAAAAGAATCGACGTGATTTCGAAGCAAGAAATCGACAAGTTGTCATAGTGAATTGGGACCTTGGATGATTCACTCGAATTATGTAGAAATTCGAACTCTAGGCAAATAGATGTTCAAATGCCAAAATTTTCAGCCCCCATGCACAAGCTAATTTTGGAAGTGTATAATAAGTAACCATTAGCACAGACCTTCCCTTCTGAGGCTTTTAACCAATAGTTGGATAGGTAAATAATATGTACTTGTTCTGTGAGATAAAGTTAAATTAATTGGCATGAAATTCTATTTACTCTCTAGGACAAGGGTTAATGCTGAAATGTCCCGTAATTACGATAGGTTAAGCCATGGCAAAGCATGGGTCATTGAGAATTAAAGGTATAACATGATCTGGTTGAAGAAAACAAGCGAAATTACTGAGAATTATGACACCTAAGAGCCATTGTCTGAAGGTGACGAGCGAATTGCAGTAAACTAAAATTAAAAACATCCCCGACACAAAAAACCTATAAAAAGTAAAAAAACGACTGAACAGATTTTGATATAACATGTCTAAGAACCACCGCCAGAAAAACTGCGTTCGATTGAAAAAAACCGCATCCAAATCGGGTTCACCTGTTTAAGAGCTATAATGCCACAGACCAGACATAGTGGTCAAACTTATATCACCCCTCCATTTTGCGTCGGGGGTTCAAAACACTCAGGTGAAGCAGCAGAAGTATGCAAATGAAGTCAGGGCCAGAAGCTAGTCCAGCATAATAATATGATAATGACCTCTAATAGAATTTTATTATGATTCGCTTGATATTCCACCAAAACAGCGGGGTCAACGACCGCGACGCGTTCTTATTAAGGCGCTCAGTATTCAAGAAGTTAATATAACAAGGCCCAAAATTCACCAGACTTGCATCGACAATTGTAGAGATTTTTTATGAACGTGAGTGATTAGACGAGCAAGTTGTTTGGCTAATGGTAAGCGCCACGCTTGCCCATAACAATTGCAGCGTCGCCCAGAACTTTTCATATCATAAAAAGCACTGCGTAGCACTGCATTGCGCTCATCGCCCCGAGACATTAGATATTGAGTCTCATGACTATGGTCCCACAACACCCAGTCACGAAGAATATTTTAGCGTTTATTTTTTCAGCACATCTTTTTTCCTATGGTGGGAATCTAACCCGCATACTTCGAGGTATACGTGAGATATCAGACTACCTGCACAACCAAATTTTTGGGGATTCTCTGCCTGAATGCAAAATTATATTAAATTCACTAATTGCGGTAACGGTAGATACATAGATACCAGGGCAGTTACAGAATGGTGGCCAAGAGACAGGCGAAGACTAGTAGGCAGACCACCGGCCAGATGGTCCGATGACATAGTGAAGGGGGTAGGAAACTTGTAGATGCGGAATGCGTAGGACCGGAACAATTGGCGTGAGGGAGAGGATGCCTATACTCTATACCCAGCAGTGGGTGGACACGGGCTGAAATGATGATGATGATGATGATGACACTAATTGCCGTTACGGCCAACAACTCTTGACTGTTCTTCGATCAGAGTTACCTATTTTCATCCAGTTGATCTGTTTATCCGTGTCATACTTCATATATAATACGCCGAACGATCACATACATAAATCTAATTTTTATTACTTTTATCATAATATTTTAAATACTGACAGTTACATTGACGACATTTTGACATTAATTAAAATCAACTTATAATAATCTGACAATTTGAATTTAATAGGGGATCGGACAACTTTTCAGAAAGTGTTTTAAATTAACTACAATGAATATATATAGCCATGAAACATACTATTTTAATTAAATAACGCTCTTAAAGTACCTAAAACTATGTTTATACATTATGTTTCAAATATTGCCGCGCAAAAGGTCACCTCAAAACTTGTGATGTCATATGTAGGTAGAAAACGACAAACTCTTCGAAATAAAACTTGCAAAGAGATTCTAATACGTTTTGTTAAGTTTGAGGACTATATTGTAGTAATGGAACGAAAAAATTAGCAAAAATACATTTTATGAAAAGCAAAAACGTAAAATAAACACAAGCTTGACTCACGGCATTTGCCTACAAATGACGTCATGCGCTGTGATTGTTGTTTCGTTTGAGATGAAGAACAGATTAAAAATGTCAGAATTATTTATTGATTTAAAAATATAAATCATTATTATTTCACAAAATATTGATTGAATGATCTTTCTGGTTCAACGAACATTCGTTCTAACTACATTTTAGATTTTTTCTCGATTACTGTCCGATCCCCTATTTGATTATGTTATTTGAAATTATGTTAATATTGCACACCATTGTCATGGTAGAATGTTAGGAATGATTTTTATTTGTCATCTTTGTATACAACATTCTAGCAATAAACAATTTGAATTGAATTGAATTAAATCCTGGCCCCAAACTAGGATTCCCTGTATCTAGGGAACCAGGAGCTATGAAGGCGATGGTCCCACAACACCCAGACACGAAACAAATGTTGCGCTTTTTTCCGTGCACAAACATTTGTCCCGTCACGGGAATCGAGCCCGCAACCTCAGTGGTGAATAAGATTTGAGCCAACCTGCCCACTCACTACATCACAGATATTACATTTAATTATTAAATAAAAGACAGTTTATTGAAAATTATAAAACAGCACTCCCTAAAACGTTATAAAACACTACGCTTTAATAAATTTCATCATGCCCGATCGGTTTTGAGCCTAAGTGGATATCCAAACTGTCACGAGAAAGCTACCAGAATCATAATTTCATTAAAATAATTCTGAACACTCCCGCAGAAATATGAGATCGCGCTGTTTTCCTAAAAGGCAAGTTTTTTAACGTAAATATATGGTTATGCGGCTTTCTGGCGATATTTACCTATGATCAGACGTACCACTTCCAAACTACATCACGACCACAAAAAATGGCCACAACTTTGCATCAAAACACTTGGTTTTCACTCGGACTGACGGTCATTTTCCGTCGCTGCGGAGCGCCCCTGGAATCTCCAGGAATACCGTCAAGAAGTTTATGTGAGTAGCCGTCTGTTCCCTCTTAAAATTTAGCCACTCGTGTTTTATCGACTTTTGCCTGTGTAATTTTTCATTTTATGTTTTATTTTTTATGTAACTGAATGACGAGACGAGCTGGTCGTTTGCCTGATGGTAAGCAATACGCCAGCCCATAACAATAACAGCACCACCCAGAACTTTATTTTGGAACATCCTGCGCGGCACTGTACTGCGCTCGTCACCCTAAGACAATTAGCTGTTGAGTCTCATAATGCCCAGTAATTTCGCTACAATGCCCTTCAAACCGGAACACAGTAATACTCGCACACTACTGCTTGGCGGCTGAATAACTAGCAAAGCGGTGGTAGCCACCCCATGTACCACAAACCAGCGCACATAAGGTAAAACACGCCAATGTTACATTAGTGTCGGGGCCCCGCACGTACTGTCAAATCACACTCACACTAATATGATAAATGCAAATGTTTGTATGTTAGGTAAGTATGTTTGTTTCCTCTTCACGCTGCTACGGTGGAACGGATTTGAGTGAACTTCAGAATGGAGATAGCTTATACCCTGGATTAACACACACGCTAAGCAGACAGGTTTTAAAGCGACTTCAAAAAAGGAGGTTCTCAATTCGATTGTATTTTCTTTTTATATTAGTTACCTTCGTCATTTATGAACCGATTTGGAATATTCTTTTTGCGTTGGGTTCAGTATGACTACGAAGTGGCCCCATATAAATTTCATCTATATTCAACGTTGGAATTCGAAGATAAATCAGAATTTAAGTCTTAGAGAATTTTCAAAATCAATTCATAATTATTGGCGGAGTAATCGCGTAACAAACATACAAAAAATACACACAAATTAAGAACCTCCTCCGTTTTTGTAGTCTGTGAGCAAGTGTATAAAAAAGAAGAAAAAAAGGCAGAAATATAGAGGAGCTTATAGAGAAATCACTTAGGGGCCCCGTTTTGAAATGGCTGGGGCCCCATTTTGAAAATGCAGGGGCTCCTCCCCCATTGCTAAAAGGATTACATTTAATGTAAAATTAAATTAGAAATAGATTCATGTTATTTTATTGACGGATGTGGCTAAACGTTGATGGAGTTGCCATTAATTGCCTGTTTGATTGGCCGATTCGTTCCCCGGTCAGTGCACTTTGTTGGGTGGTGTATTGCGTTCACCGTTTAAAATGTAATAGGACATGTATTGTGTGAAATAAATCTGTATGAAAGATAATTATAATTATGAAATCCTTTTAACTGTAATGGAAAATGCTAAATGTAGGTATGATTTTCTTTCTCAATTTCTGGCTGGTGCGATTTTGTAGGTTTTGAAAAACATAAAGTTGGGAAATAAAGTCGATTCAGCGTAACTTATTAAACGGTTTTATTGAGTTTGCCCTGTTTGGATCAAATTTGGTAAATAAAATTTTACCCTTTTTATCTTTGAGATTTATCTGTATGGTGTGTCCACACCCACCTTATAGATAGACACACACCTTTAAAAATACTACCACCTAACTTTCATTTGCAAAATTGCAAATTCGTACACACACATACTTGTAGTTTAAGTGTCTTACAATTTGCTATTTAATGTACATGTGTGTTGTGTTGACAAATAAACGTTTTATCTATCTATCAAAATGGCAAATATTTATTTCCCAACACGAGAACTGTCTGAGTAGCCACCTTCAATGCCCAAAATCGACCGCCTCGCCGCGCCGCCCTGTGCGGTTTGTTTGAGGCTTTGAGCCGTAGAACAAGCGTCAGCGGAGTTTCTGGCCGAATGTTGCCCGGGGAAATATATTTTCATCACCATTCAATTATAAATTTTATTTAAGAAAATTACAGTTTAAAGTGTTCGTCATACAACATATTTCAAGCAGTTGTTTGATGGTCGCGAGACGCAGGTGGCTGGCTCATTTGCTATCTTTAACGACGCTTTCGATTTTGTCCGCTTTTTTCCCGACGAACATTTAGCGAAGATATACTAGCAGCCCCCACTGATGATGTATACGACGTAGGAATTTATTGTCAGAATGTGCGATCTTCTTTGCCTAGCAATGAACTGAAGGACGTAAAGTTTGTCTCTGCTATTCTTTTTTACAGGAAAAGCAAGGGTTGCTTATTGTGCCAGAGTTAGAGTGATTTCCACCCTATCACTGACTCCTTTGTGCAAATTTAGAAATATTGTTTTCTAACATAATTCCTAAAAGCCTAAGTTTCTGAAACTACATTGTTGTGATAACTACATTTTAAATCAAAGCCAAACAACACACAGACATCGACAATTCGAGTACCACACGTAGTTTTAGTTACATAGATGTGTTACATAGCCCGCGAATAGATATAAATAACCAGGCGTGCAACAGATGCAGGTGGTACAGGTTGTGTGAACCCGCGCCGACTCTGTGTGACCGCGAAATTATTTTCAAGACTACACCAGCATCGCGGCACACATGCAAGCCTCGCACTCATCCGCATGTACGTCTCACTACCGGACTGCGGATGTAGGGGTACTCGTGAGAATCTTGCTCTTCAATTACCAAAGAAAATACAACCTCCAATGTGCTATTCAAATTTCAACCATAACAGGAGCTGTTAACGATGAGTCCTTATATAACTCTAAAAGGTGTTTACGTCGTTCTGTTATCAGGAGGGTATGGTAAAGTTGCTATCTTGTTCGTAATGTCCGCGAACGGAGGTACATTCAACTTTTAGCCTAGTAAACTCCCGAAGTTCGTTCACCCACTGCTTGTCAACTGACGTAAAGCGAGAGAGAGCGCGGGTAGCGGCGTCCCGCTTCCGCCAGTTCAAGTTTAGAACTTTTTATTGAACTGTCGAAATAGTTTACCTTTGCGCTGGTTATGAGAGCCTGGTACATTTGACGGTTTACGTTGTCTATGTCGATAGTCCGATAACGTGACTATACCGCGTGATGTTTTGCTTGTCGATATGTGTGTATGAGTCGATACTGAGGAACCAGGAAGTAAACTATTTTGTTCTTAATCAGCTAATAAATTGGAATGCCTGCGAAATTTGTTTGGGTTATAGAATGCTAAATGTTTGATGTACCAAAATAATGTATAAGTCATGTAAGTGTCACAATGACTTCCTTCATTTTTATTATCAGATAACAATCTTCTGATGATATATCTCTATTGTCAACTTAGTGGTATAAGTATAATCACAACATAGGCTTAGCTTTAAGATCAGCGTGTTTTAAGGAGGGGGGAGGGGGGCTATTTGAGGGGCCCCTGGTATTCTATCAGTTGAGAATAATTCAGCCAGCATCAGGCATGTGTTAGCTCTGTAATTTGGCCCTTTGAGAAGTACCTATTATACTTGGTTTTCTGAATTTGATAATAATGACATGAAAAAGGCTTTCAGTAGTGGACCAATAATAGATTGCACTTTAGATCTCAGATAATCCAAAATTGAGACTTATTTTAGCTAAAGGTAACAAATCTGCTTGGATAAGCAACGTTCGCTGCGCCCACCAGTTGCATGGGTGACCGTTTGTGTGGTATTTATATTTGAGCGCCGCCGCCATACTTCGGGCACGTTAAGTCGTCGGTCCAGTTGTCTAGAGACAACAGTCCTTAGGCCATGTCTGAGGCCTTCGGGCACTCTATAACTCCGACACCAGGGTTGCCACAACCCGCACGAGAAAGAGAGGACGCAAATCGCAGCAATGTGAACCCGGGGTGGGCCACTTTGTTAATTTATAAAAGACCATTAGGGCCCTAATTCACTATCATGTCATTGATGTCATTTATTAATGAATGAATCGACTTGATTTCGAAGCAAGGAATCGGTAAGTGGTCATAGTGAATTAGGGCCCATAACACAGAATACTAAGGGACAGAAGCATCACTCCGCAAAGAAATTTAAACAAATAGCGACTCTTGCTATGACGCAATAAAATTCAATTCAGCTCGCGTAGCGCTGTATACCTACCAGTCATATTAACCTACAGAGCGCCTCTCTTTCTATCGCATAGCTCTTATCTCTTCTGACGCGGCACGTGTAACGACGCGCGACACGCCGTCGTTGTCCGGCTATGTATTTGTAGCTTTGTATCTACAGTGCGGAGTGCGCTAGGCTTGCCCATAGCTAAAATAAATGCCACAGCAGTGCATCAGTAAATTACTGGAAACAAAACCCAAATCGATAGCGAGAACCACATAAGATTACGAAATCTAAACGCGTGTGATACGAACCACGAATTTTAAATTCAATATGAAGTAGAGAATATGTTCACACGTATGAGAAATACCGAATTGAGAAATGGCACCCACACGTTCGACGGCCAGTGGCGACTGAGCCGTTGGTAAAATGGAGTAGATTTATTTCTATGTTTATCTATTTCCAAGAACTCGTGAAGATTTACTCGTGGTAGCTCTCTCGTATGCGGGGACTGGGTAGGTACCACTTTGCCAGTTATTCTGCTGCCAAGCAGTAGTGCGCAAGCTTAACTGTGTTGCGGTTTGAAGCCAGCGAAATAACTGGGACTTCATATCTGATATCTCGGGGATAAGCGCAAAGCAGTGCTACGTAGTACTTTTTACGGTATAAAAAGTTGTGGGTGGCAATGCAATTGTTATGGGCAGGCGTGGCGCTTACCATCAGGCGAGCCACTTGCTCTACTCATCACTCAGATCAATAAAACAATACCAAAAATAACCGTACGCTATATTGTACCTAACTACAATAGATATATTATACGCACTAAAGTTAATACAGGCCATATAAATTGATAGAGGCGTAATTTATGCGTGAGGTTTATCTGGGTAAAAGTACTTACCAATCCACAATCCCATATTTAACATATTTTTTATATAGTATGTACCTCATTTTTTTATTAACAGACTTAAAAAAGGATAGGGTTCTTTTAGGGTTTTTTTCTATGTTTGTTACGTGATTACTCCGCCAATTATCAATTGATTTTAATGTTTTTTTTTTAAGTTTGTACATAGTCATGAAGCCGGGTTTTATTTCTTATCTAAAAAATAAATACAATACAAATACTCTTTATTGTATACAAATAACATAAAAAAATATTACAAATAAACCTTTTTTTTACGCTTAATAGATCTATGTTTGGCCACTATCTCACCTGATGTGAAGCGATGATGTGACCTAAGATGGAGCACATAGATCTAGAGAGAGACGGCAGTTGAGCGGCTGCTCAGACCCGTCTCCTCGATGGTTCACCGAACATCGTCCCGAAACACGACTAGGTCGCTTGATGGCATGACTTTGTTCGGTGGATGGTATTGCAACCACGGCCTGAGCCTACAACTCCAAAACAATACTTATAACTAGGGTAGTACAATGGGCGGTCTTACCGCTTAGAGCGATCTCTTCCAAACAACCTTAATTACATATGCTACCTTTGACCACCATCTCGCCTGATGGCAACGATGTGTCTGACGATGGAGCACGTAGATCTAGAAGATTCACTCTAGCCTTGAAGGTACCCAAATTGTAGTTATCAGGAAACAGACATGACTGCAAAGAGTTCCATTCCTTAGCAGTACGCACAATAAACGTGGAACCAAAGCGCTTTGTTCGAACTGGCGGAATGTCAACTAAGTAAGGGTGATATCTGGTGATAATCGTCCTCATTTATTTTTACATAATTATCTTCTGTTTCGGTTCGAACGACACTCCTAGCGCACTGGAGTAACGGAGGACTTAAACATTTATTTATTTCTTCTTACAGCTATCATTACAAATTACATGGTCTAGGACTCTAGGTTGTCCCTGCAAGCAGTATTTTCTCTACGTATTCTCTTTTAAATTTTGTTAATAATGTAAGTTTAATCCAAATGTATGTTCAAATATGAGCCTAGCAAGTGTACCTATTTCTAAACATCATGTTGCCGGAAAAGCAAGCAAGTCAAAATCTGGAGGTCTCAATAATTTGGTTCTAAATCCTTCATTGTCTCATGTTTACTAGTAGGCGTAGGTACAGGTACCGGTTTTTTATTATGCTTTCCTAAGCTCATTCAAAGGTGGTTTAGAACCATCACTTTATGGTAAACGATGTGTGATTAAGTTGAACTTAAAGCCGTCGGCAGAACAAAAGACTGACAAGTTTTATGTAATTTTTTTATGGAATTTAGTGATGAGACGAGCAAGTTGTTCACCTGATGGTAAGCCCATAACAATTGCAGTGCCACCTAGAACTTTTAATACGATAAAAGCACTGCTTAGGACTGCATTGCGCTTATCACCCCGAGACATCAGTTATTAAGTCTCATATATGCCAAGTAATTTCGCTAGCTACAATGGCCTTTAAACCGGAACTCAGTAATGCTTGCGCACTACTGTTTGGCAGCGGCTCCGTCAATCAATGTGTCTTTATAGTGTAGGTAGAACATTTATTTACTGAATCGTCTTTTAAGATGAACAAACCCATACGGAAATCACATCCGCGTCTCTGAAATTAAACGCCACTAAATAAAATAAATCTATCGCGTCCAAAGGATACAAATCTTCAAAGGTGACACAATCTCAAGAATCATGATTATGGTCAACCATAGACAACCATAGACTGCGTATCCATAAATTGCTTACACACCTTGTGTTGCCGTCTGTATGATTGTTTGTTCGAGCATCACAGGGAAACAACTTGAGAAATATTGCAAAAAATTACTCGTATGTCGATGTTTATGACTCTGAATAGAAAAAAAAACAAACATTCTGCAGTCCACGCGAGTAAAGTCGAGATAATAAACTAGCTAGATATCACACTAATATAAATGCAAAAGTTTTTATGCAAGTGTTTTTGTCACCTCTTCACGCTGCTAAACGGATTTTGATGAAATTTAGAATGGAGAGCTTATACGCTGGATTAACACATAGGCTACTTTTAATTTTAAGAAACCGCGGGTGAATCCGCGGAGCGCAGCTAGTACTTCTATATGGGAACCTCTTTGGTCTTCTCTTCCTTACATGCGATCCTGCGACCCAAGAGTATCCGCATCACTCCATCTTAGAACAAGCCACTACGTGTTCCCCATTCAAGAACTCGTTTACCATCGCATTCCGGGCGCTAGGTTTATAGCCCATAAAATAATATAAAGGATTCCCACAGGTTAAATTAAATTAAACTTACTATTAAACTTAAGATCAATTATAACTGAGGCACTAATATCCAAAGAGACTGGCTATATTTCCGTAGGCCACTTTCGTTTCTTTATAAAAAAAAAGAAAACTCAAAATGGCGTCCTTAAAATTAAAACTCAATAATCATTACACAAAACTGAAGCAAAATACAATAGAGCGTGTACGCATGCACTCGCAAAAAGCGTTTTTTAATTCGTGACGAAACAAAATAACTTTTATAGAAAGTTTAACAAGGTCGTTTTTAAAACTCTTCAACTATAAAGGTTATGTTATAGAAAACTCATCGATGTATACAGAACTTCAATTTCGAACTCAGATGACCACTAGAGTAGCCACTAGCTTCCTTAAACTTTCGCGCCATCTCCTAAGATTTCATGTTCTCCTAGTACCTCGCTGGCCAGTGTTGGTCTCTTTGCTTTCTGTTTTTTATCGCCAACCTTTTTTTATCGACATCTTTGATTGTTGAATTTGAGATTATAATTATAGAATGTATAATAATATTTTATTTGATTGGTTCATTTGATTATCTTTAGAGATAATCTGAACTTTTAAATGGAAAATGTTTAGTTGCTTCGGTGTTGCTGCTAAGCCTGCAAAAAGCTTTGAGTTCGCATTAGATACTCTCTTACTTTGTTGCAAAGCTCTTGCGGTGGCCGTACGTAATGTCCGCTTGCTATTTGTCGGTGGTAGCGATTAGACTGACCACTTTAAAGCTTAGTGACATGTACTTTCTGTCTCACAAGTCACAACGATGTAGCTTATGTTAATGATTTACCCACACATAGCATTTTATTAAAAAGTGCAGATTTACTTTGCCCGTTTTTGCACTTCGATTAATGGGTATTTTTGGCTGATGACGTCCTGAAAGGCATATTTTATACTTGGAAATCGAATTAAAATTCAGAATCAATTAATTACTAATCTTCTTGACATGTAATGGTATACATTAACCATAAACCATAAAGTTTATGCCTTGTTTAAATTAGTGATAAGCACTAGAATCAGTTTTTTCACTAACCAATACAGAATTTGCTTGGATTTTTTTCTTTGAAAACTGGAAATGGCAAAGCCCGTCCGACCCATACAGCCTCCCCGCAGTTTATTTTTATGCCATTCTATTTCGAGTGTCCAACCGGCCAGTGTTGTCTAGATAAGTGTTGTGTCAGTCGACGACGGGTGTCGGTCGTCGAACTTTTAGCCCAGTGCCTGGGTCGGGGAAGCCAAGGGGAACTTGTTTCTAATGATGCGCGCCTGGTAGGGCTGACGCAAAGGTACTGGGAGCGCGTGGGGTAAATAATGACAGTACTTACCAGAAAATGTTCACGCTCACTACAATTTTATTAACATGACTGACTTCTATATAACTTTAAATAAATGTAATACGTAATCAATCTGATTTAAGATTATGAAAATTAATACTTACTGCCCGCTGTATTTTTCTTTTCTACTTTTTTTTTAAATACGCCTAACATTCACATACCTAGGCTGGCCCCTAACTAGGATTCCCTGTATCTAGGGAACCAGGAACTACGAGGACCATGGTCCCACAACACCCACACGTAACAAATGCCTGCGGTTTTTTTTTCTGTGCACAAACATTTGTCCCTTCACTGGAATCGATCCCGCAACCTTAGTGGTATATGAGATTTGAGCGAACCTGCCCAACCACTACATCACAGAGGATGACAGTTAGCGATTAATTTATTTGGTAGTCATACCCCGATTTGTCATCTTTATCATCGTCACCATCCGTTTTTCCGAGAACACGGTAAAAATTCCATGTCCTATTCCAGAACTTAGCCTACCTTCATACATACCAAATTACATCAAAATTAGTTCAGTTGTTTAAAAGATACGTAAGTGGTGACACTCGCATATACACTCGCATTTATAATATAGGTAGTAGAAGTATAGGATATTAATCAAGTTTTGTATCCAACTATTACTTCAAAGTTCAAAAGTTCTCTATTCATGTTTGGCATCGCAGACGCTCTTATGAACGTCAATTATTACAATGACACCGCATCGGAAAAAGAACCAATACTCAGGAGATACGACAAGAAACTGAGGAACATTTTTTTTTTAGAACTTGTTACAATATTTTATGTTTGTTTTTGATAATATTATTTTTCTTATGTGCCAGTTGGCTACTTGGTAGAAGCGGAATGTTTCATGCATCTTCTTGATAGCGTTCATTAAACCTGAGATTTTTCGAATAATTAACAACAAGTAGTTTTAATTAATAGGTAATCATGAGCAAAGTGGCCAGCCCTGCAACATGACGGCAGTATCAGCCGCACTAGCAGCCCCGATATACACATCGCAGATAAGAACCACTCGACTCGATTACGCTGCTTCACTCGATAATCGCGTCACTACCATCGACAGAATTATCGAATGAATTGATAGGATAAACAACGTTTAAGGGACATTTGCTCGCTTCCGCAACGGATTGCGGATTTACTTTATTATAAAACGTAGAAATAAAATTTTAAAACAAGTGTAAAAAAGAAAATTCCCTGAATATTTTATAGAACTTTTTGGTGGGAAGTGAAAAGTGATACAGTTCGATTTTGTTTTATTTTCCAAACAAGTGTTATTTTGAGTGATCATGTGTAATATCGGTGCAATATTAACCATTATGTGTTCGTAAACGTGCACGAGTTTAGGCAAATGAAACAAAATAGTGAAAACATTGCTTTTTATGTTCTCCCAAAAAGTCCATGGAAAGCTTGAATAAAGTTCCACCACTTTATTGAAGCACTAGGAGAGGGTCCGGCTTGTTGCTGATGACCCTCATTCTCAACAAAAGTATAATAAATGGAATATTAAACTATCAAAAAAAAAAACTACGAATATTAAACTATTAAAAAAAAACAAATATAGATCCGTAGAGTATATAAAAGCGCGGAAGAATATAAAAAGCGCGGAGCCAGAATCTCGCTAAGGAGGTCCCGAATAAAGCGAGCCTACAAGGCCGAGTCTAGCGAAGGTGGCGAGCAAAGCGATCCGGCGAGTGAAGCGGCTTCCGCAGCGAAGCGAAGGTCAAAGGTCAAGCGACATGAAGGGGTAACGAGTGAGACTTCTGGTGGAGCCTACTTTGTTGATCATTTACTATTTTTGGCAATATAGTGATTTTTTGCCGTTAAATTTTACTACATTTGGTGGTTAGTTAAACATAAGTCGTTACTTAATCAGAGGGAGCTGCTAAAAGGTTCCTTCCGCATACTAAATGATCCTATGAAGTATCAAGCAGGGTTATCGTAGTTGAAGTGTTGTCCATCCGGGTTGAACGACTGCGGATGCAAATGTGCGGAACCCGGCGCAATTAACGCGGGACCCGCCGGGAAAACTGCTAGGAAATGGCGGACGGGAAAAATCTATAAAAATCAATACAGTGTTTGAGAAAGTAATGACCAATAGGTACCTACTCCATCTAACCACTTATTTAACTTTTGACAGCTCGATTAGTGATGTCCTAATGCGTTACTGATTCGATTTATGTAAACAATCGACTTTATTTTTTAAATAAGTTTTAATCGATTTAACATGTTGATATTCCATTTTTGCTCAACGTTAGTAGTAACGTAGTATTGTTTTATAGAAATAATCAGGTGGTTAAATTACTACATTGCATGTATTCATAAAAAATACATTAATTATGTTGGTCGTTTTATTTGAACCTTTTACTGATCGATAATATTTATGTAGAAATGAAAATATTTAACAACCCTTTTTTGAAAAAGCTACCTTAATCATTTTGGTTATAAATCTATGGGCTCAAATAATATCGAAGATAAATAGCACGTCTTGTCACTATTATGAAAAAAAAACAGTGCCCCTAAAGTATTGCATTTTTTCACAATGGTTCATCACTTCAATAATTATGGAACTTTATAGGCGTGCATATGTTAAAATTTAAAAAATGGTTGGACGGAGTTATAGTCAAATATTGCTTCCATAGAAATGCCTTACCCGCAAATAGGGAATAGTGAGGGAATACGGCGTAGGAAAAAATACCAATGTTTTCTATGAGATTGAATGTAAACAGAGCGCACTTTGAGACTCGGCCCTGATTCCCTCGTTAATATATCTGTGATGGCCCTAGCACATCACTATTTAAGTTACAATGTAATTTTGCTCTTAACAGTGCCATTCGGGGACACAGTAAATTAAAGTGCTGCAACAAAGTTCTACCACTTAGTCCTACTTATATTATAAACGCGAAAGTTTGTAAGAATGTATGGATGTATGTTTGTTACTCTGTCACAAAAAAACTACCGAGCCGATTTTGATGAAATTTGGTATGTAGGTACTTTAGGACTCGGAATAGCACATAGGCTACATTTTATTCCGGGAAACAGCGGGTGAAACTGCGGGGCGCAGCTAGTATATTATAAGGTATACAATAGAAAAACTATTGTATACCAAATTAAAGAGATAGACAATAACACAGTCCTTAACTAAGGTAGTACAATGGTAGTGTTATAGTAGTGGTACTACTAATGGTAGTGGTATATATATATATATATATATATATTTGATTTGATTTGATTTGATTTACTATACTTACGACTGGGTGCACATCCCGATCTATGTCAGTCAAATGGTATGATCACGCTTATTATGCTTAAAATATTTCTAAAACGTAAGGACCTGTAATTGGCTTTTCGATATATAGACTTACTAACTACGATGTAATATACACCTCAATAAATAAATAGATAAATGCAATCTTATCTAACCCGGTGACAGCGTCACTACTTCTGCGAAATTCAGTCACTTGTTCTCTTCCAGTTTTGATACCCGGGTCACTTTACTATAACCACATAATACTAAGGGACAGAAGCATCACTCTGCAAAGAAATTTAAACAAATAGCGACTCTTGCTATGACGGAATAATATTCAATTCAGCTCGCGTAGCGCTGCATACCTACCAGTCATATTAACCTACAGAGCGCCTCTCTTTCTATTGCATTGCGTAGCTCTTATCTCTTCTGACGCGGCACGTGTAACGACGCGCGAACCGCCGTCGGTGTCCGGCTATGTACTTGTAGCTTCGCACCTACAGTGCGGAGTGCGCTAGGCCTGCTATAACACACACAGTATCATTTGCTGTCAGAATAATCGAAATCAAACCAAATCATCATATATTCAGGTACAGGTACAGTTAACACGGTAAAAGTGCCAGTAGAGACCCATAAAAATAACTAACATACATACAATTTATAGAACACTAACTCTAGGATTAGGGATTTTTGTTTGGTAGAAAATTAAGTATTAAGTTTTTTTGTACCAACATTTCTAAATGAATAAACATATTATTATTATTAAATTATTAAAAAAGCTGACACCGATCGCGATCCCTTTAGCAGATGAGCTTCTACAAACAAGTTCTTCCACTATTTGTTATTCTGTATGGGGGCGATGAATGCTGTACTGACGTTCCGCATGGGGTGTATTGTGCATTTCCCCCGCCAGCATCTACCCAAGCTATCCCAACGTCATATTAAATAAATACTATGTATTGATAAGTTTTTGAAAAAATCGGCCTGCAGGACAGTTTTTAACATTATTATTACGAAATAAATTAATTTATTCTTCGAATTCGACCGCCCAATCAAAAGTTTGCTCATATGAGAAAATAAATCAATATTCCCAATTATACAAAAAGGTTGTTGATTAAAATACTCTCTTACCACTTACACAATGTTCCTTGAACATAAGCTTGTAGGATTGCATAACCGATAAACGATGTACAATATTTTGGACAGACTAATGCCTATTGATTACACTAAGCACGTGCTTGGCAAAAGCGTCAGTTTTTAACCGATTTCAGAAAAGGAGTAGGTTCTCTGTTCGATAGTTTTTTTTAATGTTTTTTACCTCAGAACTCCGTCATTTATGAACCGATTTAAAAAATTCTTCGCGTCGGGTTCAGTATAGCCACGAAGTGGTCCCATATAAATTTCATCGATATGTGACCTTGGACTTCGAAGATACATTGAACCGGTTTTTGTTTTTTTTTTAAATTAATTATTATTTTATATTCAGTAAGAATATAATAGAAATATGATTTGGAATGAGGAGCTCCATCTGCTTTGGAATACTATTCCCATGCCTGAACCACTTGCCATCGAGTATACTGCTCCAGTAACAGTTTGGTATAATTTTCGAAAGTCTGTCAGAGCGCCTGATCGATGCGACGCGTGACGAAAATGCTGGGACTTATGTTGCTCAACATATCAGTATTGCAATCCAACGGGGCAATCCTGCCAGCATCTTGGGTACGCTACCAACTCGTAGTGGGCTGGAGCATTTGGGCTATCTATAGGCTTTTAATGGTCAGTGGGTTGTCCAGTTGCTTCTTCTTGTAAGTAGTTAGTTTAGTTTTAGTAAATAGAGTGTAAAGTTGTTGTTTTCAGTAATAATTAAACAGGCATTTGCTGCCTGTTGAAAAAAAAGGATCATATTTCAGCATGTACTTATTTCCGTATTTCAACGGTAGACTGCCGTTGCAGCTTTTGCTCGTCGTCTGTCCTAAAGCCATCGGAGCTCGGACACAGAAATAAAAATGAATCCAGTGAAATACCGCTACGACCCAACCAAAAACGATCCTTACGTTTAGAGTTATAAACTTATAAATCTCCCCGGTGCATTCTCAAAACGCCACCCGCAGCTTGCGCAGGCGCATTGAAGCGGACGGCGCACGCGTTCGTAGCGCTTAATACCGCTACGATATTCGTAGAGGTTGATGTTTATAGGGAGATATATGATTTTAACGAAATAAGAGCTTAATTTACATATATTATAATTAATCAAATTGCAAGTAACTTGTAATTTTCAGTGGATTTTTCACGTTTAAAGGGTTAATTGGAAAAATTAAACTTAAGAATTACTTCTAAAGCTTGATTTTTTTGGGATTTTCTAATTTTTCTATCAGTTAGTGTTTCACAACATTAGGAAATTGTATTGTATTTTTACAACTGGTCAGGGAGACGAGCAAGTCGTTTGCCTGGTGGTACGCGCCACTCTGGCCCATTACAATTGCAGTGTTACCCAGAACTTTTATAATATCGTGCAAAGTACTGCGTAGGACTTCATAGCTTTAATAAAATAAAATAAAATATCCTTTTTATTTCCTGATAATAAAAACCAGCTAAATAAGTTATTGTTAATTAAATAAATAAATAAATAATTATTGGTATAAGTTACAATATCATCTTTATATGTTTATTAAGGAATAGAATGTCTTTAACCGTACTGAAAGCATATTAATGTATAGTTCAATTACACAACGTAATTGCCCAATGGCTAATAAACATTAAAGATGAACTTATTTAATTATTACTGTCATCAAAATGATTATATGCCTCAAGTTTACGAGCTGTGAAATGATAAAAAATGCAGCTGCGTATATCATTTATTTCAGATAATAATAAAATACCAAATAATTTGCATAAGACAATGTAATTGTAGAGAATTCAAGAGTTTATCTACTTTAATTTTAAATGGACGACATCGACTTAATTATATGGAGATAATCTGAAAACACCTTGACATATAGGTAAGTTAAAAGTAAGTAAATACCAATAAACGTACACAAAAATGCAAATAGGCTGACCTTTTTAAACGGCGCATTCGTTTTAAGTTATTTTCGGTACTTAATTAAGTAGATATACGTATTGTCAACACAAACAATGTTAAACTGACGACTTAATTGTCTTCAATTTATTCAAGAATTCCAACAAGCGATGAATTTGTATTCAGTCAAATAAACACGGCTCAAAGACATTTTAGGCGCAAATTACCCTTTTTATTTATCTCAACGCGGAAATGCAAAGGAGGTTTTAAGAAATGGCCCAGTCAAGCCGGTTTTGTATTTTAAACAAGTAAAAAAAAAACTCGTACTAAAATGTATGCGCAAACGAGATCTGAAGTACCAGGATTGCATAAGTCGACGGAGTTACAGCGCAGAGTATATCAAGCTCATTGAACGTTTCGCCTACGCGCTCACTGTCTGGATCAAAAATAATTAAGAGTAATCACGATCTAATATCTTTCTAATATCAGCTTTAAATCGTCGCCAAATTACAGCAGCAGGTGCCACCGATGGCTGATAAATTATAAAGTTTACCATCAATTTGTCGGCGGGGTACGTCCTGAGCGGACGTGCCATGAATGCTCATTTCTTTAACGAAAAGTGCACACACGCAGTACCGGCACAGAATAATTAACAGTCGGTACCCGCGCAGTTCGTTCACACGGCGAAGAATTCGATTTTCCGAAACGTGTTGATTTCAACGTCAAACTCGGAAGTAACTCTGTACGCGAGTGAGTTATCAACATTTCTCACGCTTCGTTTTCATCGCTGTGTGTGCCGTCCATCTTTGTTTCCTTGCACTTGCGTATGTTATACTGGTATCTGGTTGCGCGTGTGTGCGTTAGCTGAGAGCAATGAGACGATCGCTTCCTAGGTTCGTTCAACTTTTAGCCCAGTAAACTCTGAGCTATACATAGCTACATAGCTAGGTATGTGGCAGTATAGCGACATAGCTGCTGATACAGCGGCACGCCGAGGTAGCTCGATGGTGTCTATGCAGCATATTTCCTGGCATGTTTACACTGGCCCCTTTGTTCTGAACGCGATGCTGTCATTTGCAATTCTGCACTGTTATGTCTCTCGCATTCTTGTTATTGCAGCTTAGTGTGGAAATAGCGTTTTGTACGGTGCTAGATCTTTTTTACATGTCTAGTTATTAAACATGTACTAATAGTAGTTTTTAATAGATGCTCGTTTTAATAGCTAGAGCTTTCGTTTTGACTTATTTATTTTTCATTGTTATTTGGTATAATTAAATACGCTAAATAGAGTCCTGGTTAATTAAATTAAATTTTATTATAATAGAAGAGTCTTAAATGATTTTAATAAATCTTACTTCATGCATCGAAGAAATAAAAATATCTGTATTTCGCAAAGCCTATAAATGTAATCGTCTCAAAAGTTAAATGCCTTTAAATTTTATTCTTCAAAAGCATTCAAACAAAAGGAATTGATCAAACCTCACAAATAAACGTGTGATGAAAAGCCAGTTGTCAGCTTACTTGAGTGGATGTAGGTGTGATTCTGCGAAGAGCATGTTGCGCAGACCATTATAGCTCTAATAAAGTTGGCCATTCACGGCCCAGCTTGGACGGGGAGTGTCAAAAGCTTCCTTACAACGCTTAACTTGTAAGAAAATCGTAAAAGATTTTTTAAAAATCTAAAAGCCACGTTTTAATGGACTTAGAATGCATTGTCACCGAGTTGTAAGCTACCCTGAAAGTTTCAGCCGGATATTTAGTCGGGAAGTGCTCGAAATTTGAGTTGCATGATTTAACCCGGAACGACAGACAGACAAACAATCAAGAAACTGACTTAATAAAATCGTGCTAATAAGGAAATATTTCAGGTGCGTCGCTGCAGTAAGGTATGAAAGGTTTCAACTCCTTAATTTCTTTCAAGTTTTTTTTGTTTTGTAACGATAATCAAAATATTTATGAAGAAAATGCCTCGTATCTCATTGGTCCTGCATGATGTACACCAAAGCTTGACCAGGAATGGCCTTCCTACATCAATCGAGTGACATCGAGGAAGATAAAATGTTTCCCTACCTTTATACTACGTAAGCACCCTAATAAACCTCAACGTCATACTGAACTCCATCAACCGAAACTTGACTCTGGCAGATGCACAAGACGTGCAAAGCCAAACCCCACAAAGGGGAGAAGAAAAAAAAAATAAGATTTTTGACAGAGAGCTTTGAATCCTTTGAATCGTATAAGGTATTATATTGAAAACAAGCTCAACTAAAGGCCAGCGAAATTACTGGACATATGATACTTGATATGTCTCGGGGTGATGAGCGTAATGCAGTGCTACGCAGTATTTTTTGGTATTAAAGCTCTAGGTGGCACTGCGACTGTTATGGGCAGGCGTGGCTCTTAGCATCAGGCGAACTACTAGCGCTCATCAACCAGTTCCATAAAAAATAACGCAGAAGGTGTCGCCGTAAATGTAATCGGCATTGATGCAATTATGATTATTATTGAAAACAAAATACTTTTACAATAAATAAATACTTTTTTCAAATTACTGTAGGCAATATAAAAAAAATACTACGGTTATCCAATAAAAAAATGTTTGTAGACCTCAATTTAATAAATCAAGTTTCATAAATTGTAAAAAGCACTTTCGTTTGAATAGAACCTAATAGCAAAATATAAATTAAATTAATATTACGTCTAATCGCCAGTCCCCTTTTCCAAACAACTCAGAGCAGAGGAAAACGCATACGGTTTTATTTATTCCCTTAGCAATTCCCGCCATCTAGCGTCGAGTAGTGACAACACACGTAAATCTTTTAATATCCCACCCATCCACATAAATATAAACAAAGCAAAGTTTGGCAAGTGCAATAAAACAATTAAATTCAGTTGAACTCAAGCAATAGTTTGCTGAGTTTATTAGTTTGTACTGACATCGACTTTAATGTGCGGACGCTTATTCTGAATTTTAATATTGTGACAGTTTTAAACTTGATTCTAAGTATAGTTGGTAAAAGCTTAAAAACAGCTATTATTACGGAATCGGCTAAAAAAGTTATAATCGGCTATAACCTTCAATGAATAGTGGATCATAAACCAAAGTATCACTAATTGCTTATTTAAATTAGTCGGATTATCGCAAGCATCATGATTGTGGTTTTTGGGAAATAAAAGTATAATATATACTCTGCTTCCCGCGGTTTCACCCACGGTTTTCCGGGATAAAAAGTATCCTATCTCCTTTTCCAGGATGTAAAGAACATATTTTTTTTTTCGCTTAATAGATCCATGTTTGGCCACTATCTCGCCTGATGTGAAGCGATGATGTGGCCTAAGATGAAGCACATAGATCTAGAGAGAGACGGCAGTTGAGCGGCTGCTCAGACCCGTCTCCCCGATGGTTCACCGAACATCATCCCGAAACACGACTAGGTCTATCAAATCAAAGTCAACAGGTGTCAGGTGGTATCAAATTTAATCAAAATCCGTTCGTAAATTTTTGCGTGATGCAGTAACAAATTTATCCATCCATCCTCACAAACTTTCGCATTTATAATATTAAAATAGGATAGGATATTATTGTATTAGACACTGTAAGGTACATTACACTTTATTTTAAATCTTTTTATAACTCTTATCTACCATGATTCTTGTTAGAAAACAATAGTAAATAGTAAAAAGTATCCAATACATTCCAACAAGCCTTTCTAAAAAGATTGGACTTTTAAATTGTTTCGTCATCAAACCGATACAAACTTTTATTGCGAATTACTCCTTCCAGAATAGGCCGGCAAGTTCAACGGCCTCTAGGTTTCGGTAGCCACACGACTCTAGAATTCTAATAGAGTCGTCCAGACTCTAGACTACACGGCAGTCGGCTGCATTGATTTATTTGCTCTTTAATTGGCGGTAGAGTCGGGAGAAACATTGCTGTAGGTAATTTGCACTTAAATATTTTTGCTTAGATTTTTTTGTTTGTTTTTTTTGCTGACGCTCTGAGCATCAAATAGAAAATTGGAAAGCTGTCGTACTTAACAATTTTAGTTGCATTTATAAATTTAAATTTACTTGTCAGCCTCTGTGGTGTAGCAGTTGGGCAGGTTGGCTCAAATCTCATACACCATTGATGTTGTGGGATCGATTCGCAGCGGGACCAAAGTTTGTGAATAGAAAAAAAAGCACAAGCGATTGTTTCATATCTAGGTGTTGTGGGATCATCGTCCTTGTCGTTCCTGGTTCCTTAGATACAGGTAATCCTAGTAAGGGGTCAGGGTCTATGTATGTGATCGTTGGGCGTATTATTTATTTACTTTTCTTCTGCGACGCCAGAATGCATTGACAGGCAGGACACGATTGTCTTACGTCTGATAGAGAGTATCCTCCAAAAGTTGTCGTTTATACCATTAGTAATGGTATTCAGCACTTTTCGAGAGTTTTCACATTCCAACTACAAAAATAGGAAATAAGTAAGTAACAAGATGCATGCAAGCAAAACATTCGTTCTCTCTGTTTGTTGAGATATCTTGGCTACGTAGGTAGATACAAGGAATTCATAGTAGACCACTCTATAGTATAATATGTGGCTGGTCCACAAGACGTACTCTTTTCTTTTACTGATACTATGACCTATGGCTATGGGATATCTCCCTCACACTGCTGGTTTGATATGTTCTTAATTATACTTCATTGTTCAATGTTACAGTATTTTAACAGATTTTAAAAACAGAGACATCCCCGCAGATTTTCTTGGTACTATCTTCTCTAGCGGGTGTATTTCCGAAGCAGTGACTGGTAGAATCTTTATGGGCCCAGACGTCAATTTGATTAAAGGAAAGAAATGGGTAGACATACTTACGTTTTTTTTCAAAGCCATGTTAACTTCAGTTTAATAAAAACGTATTTTCTTATATGATGTTTAAAAGTTTATTTTTAAATAATATTTTTTGCGTTTGACTTTGATGTTTGTTAGTCACTATTATTAAAAAAAAAGTGAAATAATAATTAATATTAATCTTCGTAGTACAAAATATTTTTGTCAACAGCAAAAGCCGCAAGTACCACTTTGTCAAATCACCCCAAGCAAGTGTACGCAAGTTTTTATTTCCATCAACCCATTAACTTACGCCAATTATTCGCGAACCCGGTCATTAACCCTAATCTAATTAGTCCAGATTTCCCCTTTAGATCGGAAGTAAGCAATTTGCCGGCAGTTCGAGTCTACGCTACGGGTCGAGTTTTGGAAATCAACATCGGGTTGCCACGGGGAAGTTCATTGCACTGGTGCGATGGTCTAAAAAGATTGGCGAGTATAAATAGACACCTATGGACGACAATACAATCTCACATGAATAGGTACATAAGACAGATGCAAATCTCGTATTCGCCAATAGTTGTTTTGTGGCATAACCACAAAATAAATAACTAATAATCCCAGTGCAAAAATATTATCATCATCATCATCATCATCATCATCATCAGCCCATCACGTTCCCACTGCTGGGACTCGGGCCTTCTCTCATAGAGAGAGAATGGGCCATAATCCACCACGCTGGCCCAGTGCGGGTTGGTGGATGTCACATGTCCTTGAATTTTTGTGATTAATTCTTGGACATGCCGGTTTCCTCACGATGTTTTCCTTCACCGTTTTCAGAACGAGTGTTAAATCCGCACATAACTTAAGAAAGTCAGTGGTGCGAGGCCAGCGGGATTCGAACTTGGGTACGTCGGATCGAAAGTCGCACATTCTCCCACTGAGCCACACTCGCTCTTAATTATTGGATAAAACTGATTGAAAACGGTTGAGCTATTAGGCTGTTATTAACAAAAAATAGTAACGCCTACATCCTATCCTACACACCCTACATACGTTTTGGTTCTAAGAAAAAAATCCAAAAGAGGTAAAATAAGTTCATCTACTATTTACCGTCCTCGTGGTAAGTCTCTCAAGGCGGTCTGGGTAAGTACCACCGCTTTGACAGTTATTTTGCCACCAAGCAGTAGTGCGCAACCTATACTGTGTTCCGGTTTGAAGGGCAGTGAAATTACTGGTTGTATGAGAATATGATGTCTTGGGGTCATGAGCGCAGCGCAGTGCATTACTTTTATGATAAAATGTTCTGGGTGGCATTGCCAAGCGTGGTGCTTACCATCAGGGTCACGACTTGCTCGTCTCATTACTCACCTCCATGAAAGCTTCAACAACAAATCCCATGTTGAGCTAGGTTAGGTAAGTTCTTAAAACAAAATATGTACCTATTTAATTTCTTTCAGATACCTACACATTTTTGTGGTTACAAAACTCCAGTCCACAACTTTCGTCTAATCAAAAGTATTCAAAAAACTTTATGATACCAAGACGAATGGTTCACAGCGATTCTAGTCATCCACACGTAGGTATATAAAGTACAATGATCCTTCTGCAGAATGTTATTCAACTTTAAGGAATTTCTGACAGCTGACCTCTGCTCGCTTAGATCATAGCAAAAGTGAAAGAAAATCTAGGCAATTTGAAGCGAAGTACAAGACTGATTTTGAATTATCACACACAGCCTTTGTGGTGTAGTGGTCGGGCAGGTCGACTCAAATCTCATACACCACTGAGGATGCGGATTCGATTCCCGCGACGGGACAAATGTTGATTGATTGATTGATAACACTTTATTGTACACCAAAAACATAACAAGAACAAATAAACATAAAACTTAAAATTTAGTCAGTATAATGGGCGGTCTTATCGCTAATGAGCGATCTCTTCCAGACAACCTTTGGATGGATAAATGTTTGTGCACAGAAAAAAGCGCAAGTATTTGTTTCGTGTCTGGGTGTTGTGGGACCATGGTCCTCATAGTTTCTGGTTCCCTAGATACAGGGAATCCTAGTTAGGGGTCATGATTATGTATGTGATCGTTGGGCGTTATTTTTATTATCCACCTCACGTCAACATCATGTCAGTCAAGTGACTGTGAGTTTGGCATGTTGTTATTTATAATTTAATTAATACTTCATTGTTCAATGTATATTAAAAGATTTAAAAATAATTGACATCCCCGCTGATTTTCTTAGTACTCTTCTCTAGCGGGTTTATTGCCGAAGCACCGGTAGAGTGTCTCGCATTTCTTTTTTGAGCCTGGATTTCAATTTGGTTAGGGAAAGAAACGGGTATACATAATTACCTTTTTTTCAAAGCCATGTTAAAAAAACTCACTTAAGTTAAAAAAAAATTACGTAGGTATTTTTAATTTCTGACAGATGACCTCTGCTTTATTAGATCATAGCAAAAGTGAAAGAAAATCTAGGCAATTTGAAGCGAAGTACGAGACTCATTTTGAAATAATTAGATTTTAATTAGAGATGACTATCTCTAATTTGAAACAAGTGACTGATTAACCAAAAATGTATGTTTAAATATTAGGAATAAAAATCATGTCTGTTGTATGGGAGCCCCCTTAAATATTTATTTTATTCTGTTTTTAATATTTGTTGGTTTAGCGGCAACAGAAATACATCTGTGAAAATGTCAACTGTCTAACTATCACGGTTCATGAGATACAGCCTGGTGACAGACGGACAGACATACAGACAGACAGACGGACGGACAGCGGAGTCTTAGTAATAGGGTCCCGTTTTACCCTTTGGGTACGGAACCCTAAAAACGATCATTATTGTAATAAGTGTAAATAGCTAGTTAAGTTCAAATGCTTTCGAATATTGTACATTAGCTTTTTATTATATTACTAGTTCACCCGATAGACTGGTAGCGCTCGTAGCGTAGCTCGCCTAGTTGTTCGTAACATATCTTCTAGGTGAAGCAACGTTCGCAGCGGTCACAACTGGATGGGTGACCGTTTGTGTGGTATTTTCATCTGAGCGCTATCATGCTTCGGAGGGCACGGTAAGCCGTCGGTTTAGGTTGTTTTTAGGACAACAGTCATTAAGACATGTCGGAGGCCTTCGGGCGATCTAAAAACTCCGACGCCAGGGTTGGCCACACATCCACACGAGAGAAGAGAATAAAATCCGACAGACGTTGCACTGTTCATACAAAAATCCAAAAGAAAAAAGCACTATCAGTTTTTCCCGAATTTTCCAATATTCTGGGCAATATTTCCAATTTTTCTTTCCACATAAACACTTCAAAAATATAGCCATATCGGTTCAGCCGCTTACCAACAAACAGCATTATTTTTTATTTATATAATAATAATAGATCGATTATTATTTATCATACATTAGTGAATGTCTGTAGGCTGGTACTCCGTCTGTCGGTTATTAAGTTAACCCATAGGTTACCTTGATTTTGTATGAAAATTGACACATAATTTGTGGGTTAGCTGCGATTTTACGTATGTGCAAAATGGCCTTAAATAGCGTTCTCCATTTTGAGTCTCACTATAAATCATTCGAGATAATAAACCGAGCAAGGATTACTGAAGATAAATCCTAATTCAGCCAATATTCGAGCTATAACTCCGACAATTTCAAACAGAAATCAGTTTTTAATCACTTCCTGTAACAGAAATCCATCATAATTAGACGTTTTATTGCTAATTACCAAAAGCAGAGATCGCCAGTTGTCAGGTGCCTTTAGGAAAGGGGGTAAAGGGGGGCTAGGACGGCCATTGAACTTCGCAAGCGTGAGATCAAACTCACGCCAAAAACGACGTATAAACCAAATAAACTGTCAAAGGAAACTAAAACTTATTGTGCTGGGTATAAGAAAAGTTATAGCGAAAATCCGGAAGCGGGATCATTGAGCTTCACAGCAATTTAATTTTAAGGATTGAAATATCTTATGTGTCGTCACAACTTTCACGGAAATATGAGCCTAATGAATGTGACACTGGGTTTAGTTTAGTATGGGTAGGGCACTGAAGAGGTCGCGTAGAAGCTTCCTGGTCGTATCATATCAATTATAGTAAATGGCTTGCTAATTTATTAAAGAAATCAGGGCAAGACGATCACGCGCGACCTCAGACGTGATCCTTGGAGTGCGTCGAAATCTTTTGCTAGACGAAAGTTTGAACTACTGTCTACTTTAATAAATGTATTTATTGTTAATAAATGTATTTACATTTGATAAAATATTACTTATATTTTATTAAGAATTCACTCACACAAGAGCGAGTGTGGCTCAGTGGGAGAACGTGCGACTTTCGATCCAACGCACCCGAGTTCGAATCTCGCTGGCCCCGCACCACTGACTTTCTAAAAGTTATGTGCGGATTTAACACTCGCTCTAAAAACGGTGAAGGAAAACATCGTGAGGAAACCGGCATGTCCAAGAATTTATCACAAAAATTCAAGGACATGTGACATCCACCAACCCGCACTGGGCCAGCGTGGTGGATTATAGCCCATACTCTCTCTATGAGAGAAGGCCCGTGTCCCAGCAGTGGGAACGTGATGGGCTGATGATGATGATGATGAAGAATTCACTTACCAAACTTAACCAACGACAGTTAAAAAGGCTCGGATTTCAAAGGGATTTCGAATTTATAAAAGTATTTTCAAAACAAGTGAAAACTGAACTATGGACGCTTTTATAATACAAAATACACGGTAATTGCAGGAAAATACATACCTACTTTATTTAGCCATTTAGAATAAGGCTGCCTGTCCACGTAGGACAATCGGTCAGACGGTTTTGTCCGTGAAAATGAAAAATACGGAGTTTCATATTGCAATGCACACCTCCTAAAAAAATTTCGTCATAAAATTGGTAACAAATGACGGTGAAAAAAATCTGACCGACTATCGGACGTACAAAAAGTCTGACGTCGGCGAAGGCACTAAGAATAATTGGGTTATAGCATGAATTTATTCATGGTTACAGCTAACCGACTGTTTTATATATAAATATTGGTTTAATAAGACCCTTTTCACATCGAGTTAATCCTCACCTTATCTATCTCTTAAAAACGTGATAAAAAAAAAAATACTCATGATAGATCTCTCGTATGCGGGAGGCCATCTGGGTAGATACCATAGCTTTGCAGTTATTCTGCCGCCAAACAGTAGTGCGCAAGGATTACGGTGTTCCGGTTCGAAGGGCATTGTAGCCAGCGAAATTACTGGACATATGAGACTTAATATCTGATGTCTCGGAGTGATGAGCGCAATGCAGTGCTATGCAGTGCTTTTTATGGTATTAAAGTTGTGGGTGGCACTACAATTGTTATGGGCAGCGTAGCGCCTACGAACAGGCAAACGGCTTGCTTGTCTCATCACTCAGTTCCATTAAAAAAAACATTGTTATAACTGTTTCTACCAAAACAGTGCCAGAAATCCCGATAAATTTATGATGAAAACAACAATAAATTAATAAATTTCAATAAAACGGGGTGCTCAAAATCCCGCTGCAACAATAAATAATACATAGATACTGCATACGTTTTAATTTCAAATCCGTTGCAAACTGCATGCAAATCAACTCATCCTAACCTAACTGTCAGTAGTGGGCAGTAGGTAAAGTAAAGTTTGGGGGACGCGTGTGCCACAACAATTGTAATTCGAAATGGGCAAGTATTCTTAAATATATAATGGGGATATCAATATATTTTTTGTATAAATGGAAGAGAAAATATTTTTATGTATATAAGAGAGTGGCGAACGGCGCGGCCGGCGTGGAGAGGACTACGTACTACCAGGCCTAGCGCACTCCGCACTGTAGAGGTACAAAGCTTCAAGTACATAGCCGGACACCGACGGCGGGTCGCGCGTCGTTACACGTACCGCGTCAGAAGAGATAAGAGTTATGCGATAGAAAGAGATGCGCTCTGTAGGTTAATATGACTGGTAGGTATGCAGTGCTACGCGAGCTGAATTGAATTTTATTGCGTCATAGCAAGAGTCGCCATTAGTTTAAATTTCTTTGCGGAGTGATGCTTCTGTCCCTTAGTATTCTGTGGTACTACATCACATATAGGTACTATACTAGGGTCTGCATGAGCACCGATTCAAGGCGCTAGTAATTAAGTAAATAAATTAAAAAAATATTTTAAAAATTTACACAAATTCGCTCTACATTTATATTACATATTGATTTAGACATACACTGATTTTGAATAGAATAGAATAGAAAAACTCTTTATTGTATACAAATTTAAAGAAATAGACAATAGCACAGTCCTTAACTATGGTAGTACAATGGGCGGTCTTATCGCTTGAAGCGATCTCTTCCAGACAACCTCTGCATGGACAGTATTGGAAGAAGAAGTAGACGGCGTACCGGCTACACTCACGAGAATAAGTCGAGACACTCGACCGGTGGTCTTTTTTTTTTTTTACTCTAAATAGATCCATGTTTGGCCATTATCTCGCCTGATGTGAAGCGATGATGTGGCCTACGATGAAGCACATAGATCTAGAGAGAGAGACGGCAGTTAAGCAGCTGCTCAGACCCGTCTCCCCGATGGTTCACCGAACATCATCCCGAAACACGACTAGGTCGCTTGACGGTATGGCTTTGTTCGGTGGGTGGTATTACAACCACGGTCAGAGCCTACCACTCCAAAGCGCGTAAGCGGGTTTCATCACGATGTTTTCCTTCACCGTTTTAGAGCGAGCGTGCAAAATCTGCACTTAACTATAAGTCATTGGTGCAGGGCCGAGTCGGGATTCGAACCCAGGTGCGTCGGATCGAAAAGCGCACGAGTCCCCGCTGAGCCACACTCGCTCTAGCGTTCGGGTGGTTTTGGGTGTGATGGGCGTATTTAATGTTAGATTTATTTATCGGTGGGCCCTAAACCAGGCTAGGACTCTATCTTGGCCACCCATTTCGACTTGACATACATAAATAGCGCTTGCATGTGTTTAGCAGTTACAGGAAGGATATGTAACAATTTTGTTTGAACGTTAGGTTATGGTAGGTATACTGATTAATTATTTCATATATTTTTAATTAAAATATAAAATATAAAAATTTTGCTTCATTTAATACAATGAGATTCATTGTATTCACAGATGAAGACAGCTTCTGTGGTGTAGTGTTTGGATAGGTTGGCTCAAATCTCGTACACCACCGAGGTTTCGGGTTCGATTCCTGTGACGGGTTCATCGATCCACTTACAAATATCTAGAAAATATTAAGATATTTATATAAATGACCATCTCCCTTAATAAATAATTAATTTTTACAAAAAAAACAAATACCAACTTCAATGTATCTTCGAAGTCCAAGGTCCAATATCGATGAAATTTATATGGGACCACTTCGTAGCTATAGAATTTTCCAAATCGTTTCATATATGACGGAGTTCTGAGATAACAAACATATAAAAAAAATATAATTGAACAGAGAACCTTCTCCTTTTTTGAAGTCGGTTAATAAATGGTCATCTCCCTCAAAACTCAACATTTCAGAGAACCAAACAACGCTGAGATAGGCCGTTGAACCGGCGGCGGCAGAATGTGACGATTACCAACTAGGCCGCTTGGCCAGGCCTGCATAAGCGATGTCAGTGGAAAAATACAGGTTTAGCAATTCAATCATAACGTACCACCTTGGATTATTTATTAGTACAAAGTGTTGACGACCCCTGGATTTTAAGAAGCTTTTAACTTTATGGTTTGGTTCTAGATTAGCCGAACTGTCGTAATAGAAAGATTAGTTACAATAATTACCTAAGGGAAGGTTGTGATGCGAGTTCAAGTCCCGGTGGTCGTATTTTTTCTTTCCGACTAACCTTGTTTGACATGAGACTTAATATATATAATAAACTATATATTATTTGCTCATTTTGTGTTTGGGTTACGAGCGCAATGTAATGCTACGCAGTATTTTTATGGTATTAAAAGGCTCTGTAATCGTTATGGGCAGGCGCGGCGCAATTGACTGCAAATCAGGCGTAACTTGCTAGTCTCAATTCCATAAAAATAAGTTTTTTGATGAAAAAAATTTTTTAAGACAAGCTTTCAACAAATTCGTAATCAGAACCGAAAATTAGCCCTAACACTTGTAGTTAGCGATTGACCGTCAAGGAGTTCCATTGCCCACCTTCCGTCTCCATCATCAGATCAGCTGGCTGTCACCATAATATTGCGTTGTCATCGGACTTTGACAAGTATGCAAAATTTCAACTTCGTAGGATAAGAGTAAGAGGTTATAAATCAGCTTGCAAAATTACATTGCAAGTTTTTTTTTTTAATTTATTTTTTACTTTGTCGCTGAGCGACCACATCGTCCTATAAGGAGAACTGATAACAAAATCAAAAGAAAGAGAACACAACAAAAAAAAAAACAAATCCTGCCTAATCCTAGCTCCAGCAATCTAATCAGTATTTTGACATCTTCGCAAGAAGGGTTAGATAAAATACTGTTTATGGAACCTGTATTTAAGAAAATATTTTTGTCAAAGCTCACGGTTCTAAATGTCGCATTCCGGACACACTCCAACAAAATGTGATACACATCCTCGACGACACCACGCTCTGTACAATTTGGCGATGGGACTTTTTACATCTACATTGCAAGTTAAATTAAAGCTTGTACAAGTATACGTTTTGTCAAACAAAAAACCGACGTCAATGTATCTTCGAATTCCAAGGTCAAATATCGATGAAATTTATATGGGACCACTTCGTAGCTATACTGAACCCAACGCAAAAGAATTTTCCAATTCGGTTCATGAACGACGGAGTTCAGAGGTAACAAACATAAAAATAACAATCGAATAGAGTAGATTTTTTTAAAGGGCGGTTGGTTAAAAATATACTTAATTTTTATTATAATTATATATTGTATGTATGTGTGTATGTATATTAATTAGGTATATAAGTTTGTTTATATAGTCATATATATATTTAAGTAATTAGATTATATATTGTATATCATATATAAGCCATTAGTATGTCTATTATAATTTATATCACCACCGTCGGTGTATGTTTCGTTATTTCTCTCCATCCAAAGGTTGTCTGGAAGAGATCGCTTTGAGCGATAAGACCGCCCATTGTTACACCATTGTAAACATTTGAATTGTACTTTATCTCTATTTTTAAGGTGAATAATAAAGTGATTATTTATCTATCTATCTATTTATTTGCTTAATGTTGTTTAATGTTGATCGTGTTCCACGACAGACTTTTAGTATCTGGTGTACTTAACATTTACTATTCCAAGTCTATGGTAAGAGAGGAAGTCCCACAAATTCATGGAAAAACTGATCGGCGGTCCTCTATAGCATGCGATCCTGTATGTATATGGAGGCATGGAGGCTGTGGTACTTCTTGCTGTGCGCGATAATTATCTGCAATTACCGCTTGTGAATGTATGAATAGGGATACTCGAGATCTTAATGGTTTGATTACACTTATACCAGCGCACTCCGCACTGTAGGTATGAAGCTACCAGTACATAGCCGGACACCGACGGCGGGTCGCGCGTCGTTACACGTGCCGCGTCAGAAGAGATAAGAGCTCTGTGATAGAAAGAGAGGCGCTCTGTAGGTTAATATGACTGGTAGGTATGCAGCGCTACGCGAGCTGAATTGAATTTTATTGCGCCATAGCAAGAGTCGCTATTTGTTTAAATTTCTTTGCGGAGTTATGCTTCTGTCACTTAGTATTCTGTGCTGATACCAAGAGTACTGATAAGAGTGTATAGATACATAAGCTCCGACACCAGGGTTGGCCACACACCTATACGAGAAAGAAGAAGTACATATGGCACAGTTATGGTACAGTTATGGCACAGAGATACAATCAAATTTATGAGAATTTTGGATACTCAATTTAATAAGAGAATTTATTTCATCCCGAAATATTAACAGTTACAAGGGGAATAGCAAGGGTTCAAGGAGTTACCTATACATATGTCTTTACCTTTAAGTTAACAAAGTCAATCAATTTGATCATTATTATTTTTATTTTTGTTGCGAGTTTAGTTCGTGACTGTCGCTGCGCGACTGTTAGCCCCCCCGTTGTCTAATAAGAAGAAATTATTATATACCTAGAACAAATTAATAAGGCTTGCCTCATTTCTTTGGTTTTATAAATGTTATTTGTATCTATTTAAAAATAAGCAAAATCAGCAATAAATGAATTAATTAGAATGTTTCCCTAATTAATTTATTTGTTGTGATAAAAACGATTTATAGCGATAAAAATTAGCATTTTGTTTTTTGGTAGCATAATTAAATTTTTTTCTAATAATAAATATATAAAAATAAATATTTCCAAACTACAGTTTATCTACGAAACAGTACAAATATAATCTCTAGCTAGAAACACAATCTATTATTTAGTTTCATATACATTTCTTGGAGGATAAAACATTCCACGGCCTGAAAATTTCTATGCACTGCATGAAAAGTTAAGCGTTTGCATTAATTGATTACAAATGCAGTCGGCCCAAGGCACTTTGCATCACAGGATGATAGTTGTTGATCGTCGTTTATTTCTTTTTAACTTACCTAAAAAAAAGGCACATTTCATTTCCTTTTTAAAATGAAATTTGAGTGGGGTTTGCTGGGAGCTAAAATAATATTATCTGGGTTAAGATGCGACAAATATTAATTGGCATTCGATTTCTGGGATTCGTTGGGTGTGGAATACTTTATTGAACACCATAACAGGAAACAAAAGTTTACAGTTACATAAAATAGTGGTAGAACAATGGGCGGCCTCATCGCTAAGTGCAATTTCTTACAGGCAACCTTTGGAACATAGTACTACACACATAAAGATCGATGAATATGCAATGTTCGACATCTACTGAGAGTGTAAAGTTGTTTTCAGTAACAAAGGAATTCGCCCGTTTGAAAAAAAAAAAACAAAATAACACAAATATAAAATACGATAAATTGAGTGGAATGCCTAAGGGTCCTACAATCATTGCTACAACAATACAATCATTGACTAATGCTAATAATTGCGTCCTCCTCTCTTCTAATGTTGCTGTGCCCGACGGGGTCCTAATGAGACTTTGTACGTTTACCTAATTACACCTTGTACTACCTATGGAAGCAATAAAGAATCTGAATCTGAATCCCTTCCTCGCACAACACCTACAGATCTAGTCTCGAGCGGAAGTAGCACACAAACGTAACTATAGTTTTCAGCCTTTCAGCGAGTGACGCATATGAATGATTTCGTCGGTTATTGACAGCGCGTCTTATATTTATTTATCGAATGGTATTACATACAACAGCCGTTTCATGATGTATGGTAATATTGGTAATCTGAGTGTATGGTAACTATGGTAATTTCGGTAATTTAAGCTTTATCAGTATACTAGCCGGTACCAGCTACGTCCGCGGAAAATTCGGTTTTTAGTTGTTCCGTAGTGAAAGGTTCGTTTTACGGGAGGAAAAGTATCCTGTCCTATTCCAGCAACTAAAGTAAGAAAAAAAAACAATAATAGCTAGTAAAAATTAAATAAATCTTGCCTTAACTTTTTAAATTTTTAACCGACTTCAAAAAAGAAGGAGGTTCTCTATTCGGATGTTTTTGTTTTATTACTTTTTTTTAATGTTTGTTACCTCAGAACTCCGTAATTTATGAACCGAATTGGAAAATTCTTTTTGCGTTGGGTTCAGTATAGCTACGAAGTGGTCCCAAATAAATTTCATCGATATGTGACCTTGGACTTCGAAGATACATTGAAGTCGGCTTTTGTTTTTTCTAAAAATTATTTAAAAGTCACGAGAGTAAATAAAAGTAGATGGGAAAACGTATGACGTAGCATATTCCTTATTTCAACTGGGATGTTCGTTTTTTAAATGGTACTGCGTGATGAGACGAGCATGTCTTTCACCTGATGGTAAGTGCCACGCCTGCCCATAACAATTGTAGTGCCACCCAGAACTTTTTATTATAAAAGTTACACTACGTAGCATTGAGCTCATCACCCCGAGACATCAGATATTAAGTCTCATATGCCCAGTAATTTCGCTGGCTACAATGCCCTTCAAACCGGAACACAGTAATGCTTGCGTAACGAGTTGAACTCTCTGCAGGGGTCAGTCTTTCCCAAAACTTACAATCTAGAAATCTTCAAATCTCGAGTGAACAGGTACTATTCTGGCAAGCGTGCAAGATCGTCGACTATACCGTCGTTTACCATCAGGTGAGATAGTGGTCAAACGCAAGCCACAAAAACTAAAGATTAAAAAAAAAATTGGCGGCAGAATAACTTGCAAAGCTGTGGTATCTACCCAGAGAGACGAGAGATCTACGAGAGACCTACCACGAGTAAAATGATGGGGATGTGGTAAGACCACAAGGGGCAACTGCCAGCATCTTGGGTACGCTGCCAACTGGTAGTGGGTTGGAGCATTTGAGCTATCTATAGGCATTTAATGGTCTATGGGTTGTCCAATTGCTTCTCCTTGTATGTAGGTAGTTTAGTTTTAGTAAGTAGAGTGTAAAGTTGTTTTCAGTAATTCGCTCGTAATAAAAAAAAAAAAAATATGTTCACAGACTATATGACTCATGCATATTCGGGTTCAAAACGTTAGACGCGCGACGAAGCATAGACGCCACAGAAGAATCCAGCTTTTGTTACCTATTATCATACGGTTGCAGTTTGAAAACTGCAATAAAACGTATCGGCATTACCCTAAATGATAAGTGATTACGTCAATTTCGAAAGAAAACTCTTTATATTCAGCCTTCTGGCTCCGCATGAGAATAATGACGATATTTAGAAATGGAAGTACCCGAAGCGGGTCAGACAAACAGAATAATTCAATAAATCCCTACAAATGATAGGAAACATTGCTTCTATGATTTGTTGCGTAACAAACCTTCGTCATTTTTATTCAGTTTTGTAAGAGTGAACAAAAATAATTGTTGGGTAATAAAAATAGTTTGCTATTCATTTGTTTTAAAAGATTTTATTTAATTTACAATGTTTGGGTCAAATCTTGTAAGTTGAATCAAACCACTTCCTCTTACCCTACGGAGTTGAAATTTTGCACACTTGTCAAAGTCCGATGACAATGCAATATTGTGGTGACAGCCAGCTGGCCTGATGATGGAGACTGAAGGTGGGCAATGGAACTCCTTGAGGGATAACCGTCAACTACTAGTGTTTGGGCTCATTTTAATCTGCTCGCGGTTCCGATTTTTTTTACATCAGACTAGGCCAACGTTTGAACACGATCTCGCCTGATGGGAAGCGATCGTCGCTTTCCTGTGATCGAAGATGAAGCACGCTTGCCTAGTAAGTATCTATTCACTCTTGATTTGAACACACCTAGGTTGTGTATAATAGGAAACACATATGATGGCAGGACATTCCACTCCTTAGCTGTACGTATTAAGAAGGATGAGCCAAAACCCTTCGTACGGATAGGCGGGACTTCTACCATGTAGGGGTGGCGTTGTGCCGATCGTCTTGTTGTCCGATGGTGAAATAAATAAATAAATAAATTCATTTATTTCAGGCAATAATACAGTTAACAAATTAAAAGGACAGGCCCATAAAATATATACCTTACAGACTAGCATATATACAATTTATAAACACTAAAGCTACGATCAGGAAATTAAGTTCGGCTTCGCCTCCCTGTAGCGCCGGAATACTATGCCTTCGGGCCAAAACTCAGGAGCCAGGAAAGTCTCTATATACTTCGCCGGAAGCCGGAGCACGAAGGACTTGAAACTCGTCGTCCTCGTTGACTCCAACCTCGACAGCAACAACTGGTTCAGCTCCTGGATCTGTCCGCCGCACCTCTCCTTGATATACCAATGATAATTGAAATGGTGATTGGGGGATTAAATTGTGTAGTTATCACACAGTCTCCATAGTGTATTCGGCAGTAAACTGACAAGCTGGCAACTTTACGTCGATGAACGATTAGTTAAAAGTTTGTCTTGAAAAATATATTTTTCAACAAAAATCTTGTTTTCCTTGTTTGTCAGCTCTTACATATTCGAAATTAGAAAACTCGAATGCTATAAATATGTAAGGTATTTCGCCGAAGTTTGAGCTTGGGATAGTCTCCTTCAGTAAAGGAAACACTTTTTCCTTAAATGGTTTGTTTAACTATAGTTGACTATAGCCAAGCATTCGTTATTGCTTAGAAAACATCTAATTTTTATTACACTTTTCATAATATTTTGAATACTGTCATTTTTATTGACGACATTTTGACATTAATTAAAATCAACGTATAATAATCTAACAATTTGAATTTAATTTGATTATGTTAATATTGCACACCGTTGTCATGGTAGAATGTTAGGAATTATTTTAATTTGTCATCTTTGTATACAACATTCTAGCAATAAACAATTTGAATTTGAAACAAAAATTATTTGTTATAAATAATGGTGGATTAAACCGTTATTTAATGAACCGATATTATAATGGAGATGTTTAATTTTATTCAGAACTAGCCGCGCCCTGCGGTTTCACCCGCGGTTTCCCGGGATAAAAAGTAGCCTATTTGTTAATCCAGGGTTTATACCCTGGATTAACAAATAGGCTATCTCCATACTAAATTTCATCCCAATCCGTTTAGCCGTTGCAGCGTGAATGAGTAACAAAGGTCCATACATCCATGCCATACAAACTTTCGCGTTTATAATATTAATTAAGGATTATAATTTTAGTAAGGATGTGTCGTATTCCAAATTGCAATGTATTTTAAGTGTTTTAATGACCAAGAACAAAACTTTTTTTGTAGTAGCGAAAAAATATTGATTTTATTATTTACAATACAAAATGCTTTATTGTACACTTAACAAAAATAATCAGTAAGTACATGAAAACAACTTACAAACTACAATGGGCGGAATTATTGCTAAAGCGATCCCCAGTCAACCTTTGGATGGAATTAAATAACGGAATGAGAGAGGTCGGCGCGTGTAAATAAAATAATAATAAATTATGTGATCATAACCTAAATTTATTTTATTTTATATAAATCGGTAAATTAAATAAATGTTAGGTATCACTTATACAATCTATGCACAAGGTCTCTAATAGAACCGAAACGATCCAGAGGCGTATGCAAAAGGCGATTTATTTCAGATCACAAAAATGACTCATCAAATTACGAAAACAAACCGTTTGCGTGTTCTAATTTGCATGGTGGTGCCATCTAGTTTTAAAACGTATAAACTACATCTGACGAAGCTCTAAACATCACTTATCAAGTTAACACGTGACTGTTTAGTCAGGCCGGTGTTAATATTAAAATCAGCCCCCTTTTGAATTAAAATCGTGAATGTTGATCACTTGTACACAAATTATAATTTAAAATATCCATCTTGCGTTGGTTCTGTTTTAACAGGGACATAAATAATTTTTTCGGCACGTGACTCCAATTTTATTATCAATATGAATTTCAAATTACTATATGAAATTAAAATTAAGACTTGTCATTCAGAACCAGTACATTAGTATTAAATCTTTGACTGAATGAAATTACTATAGGTTATACCTAAGTAAGGATGGCCTGTCCGCAAACTAGACCGATGTGTGAAAATAGGTACCTCCTCTCCTGTATTTATTAAACTGGAGACCCAACTTTAGTTTTGACGCAGTAGCTCTGTAAAATAAAAAGGCATTTCACTCTGATGAAAAGATTTGTCAATATAGAATAAACAAAATTTCTTGGGAGAATTCTCGGCTAAGAAAAAGATTTAAAAAAAATACAATTATGCAGTTTCTATAGGGACTTGGCAAAACGCCTGGTGGAGGCGACGTATGACCAGAACGCTGGCTCATATTTGGGTCAAAAAATCAGCATTGCCATTCAGCGTGGCAATGCGGCCAGCGTTCTGGGCACTTTCCCCTCCACCATAGGCCTTTTAGTTTATGTATACCTAGTATATTTAAGTTATTGAAGCTATTTTAGTTTAGAGGTAGAAGTTATTTTAATTATTTGGTAAATACATTAACATATATACATAGGTAGCTAATGAAATGGTGCTACGCACATTTATTATGAATATTTTGATAATGTTATCATTTATTTATATAAAATTCTCGTGTCACAATGTTAGTTACCTTACTCCTCCTAAACGGCTTTACTGATTTTTACCAAATTTTACATGCATATTCAGTAGGTCTGAGAATCAGCTACTATCTAGTTTTCATACCCCTAAGTGATAAGGGTTGTTCACCCTTAACATTTTTTTTAATTTATATGGCATAACAACGTCTGCCGGGTCAGCTAGTAATTATATAGATAAACGATCATTAATTTTCATGTCATTACAACATCAACAAACAAGAGGCTCCAAACCCAAACGATTTCCTCAATCGACACACATTTAGTCTATTGAAGTATAATCCTATTGTGGGTAGTTAATAAACCGTGAGTTTTGGAGCCGCCTGCGTTTTGTCTCATTGTGCGAGACAAGGTGGAAAAAAGTAGGCTGGACATGAATGACCGATGTAGATGCTTACTTAGATATATACATGTTGTTGCCATTATTATGTTATAGGTATATATATATATATATATATATATATATATATATATATATGCCAGTCTGTAAGGTATATATTTTATGGGCCTCTGGTACTTTTAATTTGTTAACCGTATCATTGCCTGAAATAAATGAATTTATTAATTTATTATTCGTCAATTAAAACGAATTATAGACAAAATTTGTATGTATTTGAAAATGACTTATTAGATAAGTTAATTAATCATCATCATCATCATCATCAGCCCATCACGTTCCCACTGCTGGGATAAGGGCCAAGTATGTACGAGTATGGGCATAATACACCATCCTGGCCCAGTGCGGGTTGGTGGATGTCACATGTCGTTGAATTTTTGAGGGACATGCCGGTTTCCTCACGATGTTTTCCTTCACCGTTTTTAGAGCGAATGTTAAATTCGCACATAACTTAAGAAAATAAGTGGTGCGAGGCCAGTTAATTAATAAGTTAGTTAAGTTATTCACTTACCAAGTACATGGTCTTACGATGTTCAATATTTTATATTTTATAATACTTAAACATTTTGAAATAATGCACGTTTATTATCCGTGAGGATCTATAATTGGATGACAGTTTCTATAAGTTAACTAAATCTATGAAAGACAAACAGCTAGATCTTTCAAAAATAAATTAATAAAATAGCACAATAAATAATTTGTGTGATTTCGCTTGCAACAAACAAAACTGGAACACGTTTACACGTGGATCACGTGGATCACGTGGAACATGTTTACATCATACTGCTTGGCGATTTCTAGCACACCCTGTTTGTTCATGTCGTGTGGTGCAAGCCTTACACAGCGAAGGCCAAGCTGGCGGCGGACATCGGGACAATGAAAGAAATGGCCCTTAATTCGCAAATCCACACGTCGGACACTGGCCACACCGCACGCGATCAGTATGGCACTACGAAAGTGCTAATGCCACAGTTTAATCACGAGTTTTTTTTATGTTTATGTGTACGCAAGAAGCCTGTGGGTGTGCGATCACCGTGTCCTATATATAGACATCTGCAAGATTAGAAGCATTGCCGATGCGTTGCCGATACTATAGATAAGTTTAAACATGCATTATGACATGAAATGATATAATATATAATGAAAAACAGAATTTTGGCTATTTATCTGTAGTGTTAATCTAAAATAACTATTTTATTGAAACATTCTATTAAGTACATTACTTAACAAAAGTTTAATAAATGGCTGTTTTATCGCTTAAAGCGATATGTTCCAGACAATCATGCAGGAAGAGGAGTAACGCAAAGAATACATGGACAGTGGTGTTACGTAGAAAGTCTATTCTAAACTATATCATCAGCAAAAGGTTTATAATACATAACAGTCATTATATAAATGTGCGAAGGCCATAAAAGTAACAATCGTAATATTTACAAACAAACCTGACCTCAACCTAACCTCAAAAGTATGTAAACAACATTTTAGCACGCTCTACATCGAGCGAACAACGAACGCATAATGCGTACGAATACATCATGTCGTTACAGCGAATGGGTTAAAAGCGAAGCTAATGTTCCGTCATTTGTTACCGCCTAATTATTTAGCAGTGAAACTTTTGTTAGGCTTTATGTGGATTAGAGTAATGTTGTAGGCATAACAAAGATTGTGTTGAGGTTTGACTGTTGCTGTTAGTGTCTTTTTTATGTTATGGAATGATGAGATGATCTGGTGTAATTGATGAAGCGAATGTTTTCGTTGCTTTGCAAGGTTCGTATTTTTTTTACCGTGTTATTGAGGAACTTTTTATTCTTTAACTGTTACCGTTAGTTCTCATCAGGTAAACTATATTAGTCGTCAGGAAACGGCCGCGGTGAGCCGCATACTTAAGACTTTAAGACATCTGTGACGCACTTATTTTTTTCTTTTTTCGGATTTTTATTATAAGTCTACTACTCTAGTCTGCTACTTCGGATTTTTATATAAGTAAAATTAATTTGATGATCCCGAGTTTGGCAGCATAGAGTGGTGTGCCGTTACCAACTTATTTTTAATTGCTCTTTTAACTGATTGGCTCAGAGTAAGAATCTACTTTCGACATTCTGCTAAACACTTTTGAAATTTCCAAAATATTTCTGAACCCAGTAAATTAAAAAAAAATATCTTTTCATTTAGCTTGCAAAATCCTTGAAATGGTTTCGTGATTAATAAAATGAAATGTTGTGAATTGTATTAAATTTAAAAAAACTGCAATAATTGCATAAATACATTACAAAATTAATCACATCGATTACCATAACTGAACAAAACGTAACCAGCAGCTTTAAAAAACACTATTTGTGCTTTCTTCCTGCCATACCCACTCTAGGTGTCCCATCCGTCAAATCTTGTCTACAATATGGTCAAGCGTGTACCCATTGTACAGGAATGAGGATTAGACTGAAGCCGTCCGCGTCTGAGGGCAGTTGTAGATTTTTTTGCTAAATTAGGTATGAATAAGTACGCTTGTATGGAGAAAGGGTTTTTAGGAACGTAGGAAGAAGATATTTATCGATTATCGATATTATTAGCAGAGAGAATTTATCGATAAGTTATATTTAATAACAGCATAATGTATTTTTGTTGTAGCCTTTCTTTATTTTCTTTGTCTTTATTTTTACTGTGGCACGTCTGGTGGGGATTTGTGAAAAACACCCATCAATTAAAATTAATTGAAATATCCAGATGGGGACTTATTTTAAATCTTTATTTTAGAAAGGAGTTTTAGGATGGGCATTTCTGAAATAAACTGTGATATTTGTAGGTTCAGTTTCTTTAACTGATGCTGCGCTGTTGCCACTGTCTCGCCCTCGCCTGATGGGAAGTCACGATGTGGCCGAAGATGGAGCACATAAATCTAAAGCCAGACAGCAGTTGAGTGAATGCTCAGTTTCAATAACCCTGATGGTTCATCGAATACCATCCCGAAATACGATTAGGTCGTTTGACGCCATAGCTTTGTTCGGAGGGTTACAACCGGAGGTTGCTTCCAACAACCGAGATTATGAAGGTCGAAATGCCAAAGTACCTGTACACGTGCCACTGTTCCTCTTATGATACGTCATAGAATATCTAGAAACAAAAAGTTGTATAATAGAATTTGAAAAACGGAAAGTGTGACATGAAAACTAAAATGTCTGTTGATTCTCTAATAGACATTTTTGGCGAGAAACTCAATCTAAACAGTCTCGACATTTCACTGCCAATCCCTAGAAACCGGAGAAGAAATGCGGATATGAAACATTTGTTACGAATGTACTTTTGTAGTTAATAAACTTAACTTCAAATTCGACTTCAAAATCATCCAGATTCACGTTTCAGATCACCATATTAAATATACTAATTCAGTATTAAACGAACTAATTGAACTTTTAAATATACTAATTTAATAGTATTAAACGAACTAATTGAGTTTTTAAATATACTAATTCAGTATTAAACGAACTAATTAAGTTTTAAAATATACTAATTCTGTATTAAACGAACTAATTGAGTTTTTAAACAGGGATCCCAATCACAACTACCCCACTGGATCAATAAAAGTTGTTGATAGAAATTCCTATAGTTTTCATTTTTAAGCTCAATAAAATACGTTTTTGGATTTTTGGAACAATTGTTTTTTACCTCAAATCGATAATTATAGGTACTTAAAGTTCTAGGTAGCACTGCAATTGTTATGGGCAGGCATGGTGCTTATCATCAGGCGAACGAATTGTGCGCCTCATCACTCTGTACAATAAAAAAAGCTTTATTTTGACATAAATGAATTCTGCTGCTGAAAAATATTCGTTGCATCATCAAATTCTTAGTACACGGTTGTCGTAGTTCTACAAATACAGTGAATCTATATACCTACATATTACATATTACACATTACATACTTGTTAATGTGAATGTTACATGTAGGATATAAGTAGGAATGTGTTATATTAAACTATATTTAATTAGTAGTATATAATGTGTTCCCTCTCCTAAAAATTGTCAATTGCTGCACCCTAACAGGGCCTGTGTGTCAGATTAATGAATTAAGGCAATTTAAAATAAATAAATAAATAAATCTTCGTTAGCGGCCAGGATTTTACAGTGACTTTTGGACGTTTTAATATTATTATGTAAATCGAATAGCGTCGACACCATTTCGATATCCTCCACGCCAATATTACCCATCTCTACGTCGCAAAAAAACGCGGATATGTCGCAAATAACCCAACCACCTTGCCGTGGAGTGACCACCGGGTATTTTGGCGAAAAAACCAGCAACAAGCCTGTACATGAAGTGAACAACACAATTGCATAGGTGATGGATTGACAATACTCGCTTTGCTTGAGTGTCTGGAAAATTATGAACGAAATGTGGCAAGAGTGGAGAACGAATTTTATTTGTATTCTTTTATCTGTATAATGGTAAAATTTAAGCTGTTTTTTTTGTTACATTTCTGGATGATCTAGAAGTTAGCTGTTATGGCGTTTAAGGATAGCCATCGTCCAAAAGATTTATAGAATGCAATAGAATAATATTTAACATAAAACCGTGTACAACCAAATGATACAAAATACAAATTGTGGATTTATATTTCATTTCCTTTTTGACAATTATGACGTACAATATATTATTATGACATATATATAATACTAGCTGCGCCCTGCAGTTTCACCCGTGGTTTCCCGGGATAAAAAGTAGCCTATGTGTTATTCTGATGTGTAAGCTATATTATTGTAAAGTTTCATCAAAATCCATTCAGTAGTTTTTGCGTGAAAGAGTAACAAAGGTACATCCATACATCCATTCTTACAAACTTTCGCGTTTATAATATTAGTAAGACATCTTATTAATAGTATTGTTGTAGCCTAAGTACAACGTTAAATTATAAGTATGGTCTGAGTAGGTAGTGGGCTAACTCCATCAATCACCCATCCCGAATCACGACAGTCATCCTATATGCGACTTAGTACTTATAATAAACGAATTTTATTTGTTTTTATATACATATTATATTAGAGAACAGCATCATCTAACTCGAGCACCGATCGCGATCGCTGTCAAACATGTCTTGTGATCAGTATTTGTCTGGAATTGACGAACTTTTCTACTCCCAAGTCTGCGCCTCAATCCCTATCACAATCACGATCGTTAAAATGAATGATGTTGTTTGAAAAATGGTAATGCCTTCCAAATTTGAAATAAAAAGCGATCGAAATCGGTGTTAGAGTTACGCGTTTCCCCTACAGATGCCATCTCTTTACTTACTTGACCCTAACATCAGTCGACACATATGGACCGATTATATCCGCGCGCGTGCCCTTATGATATGAAATGTAATATGAGAAATATTATACCTTAAAACATCAGCTTATGGTCCATTTTCTATTACCATTTAACATCATTGTCATTTATTATCAATGCTATTGAACATGTTTAGATCGCTGTCCGACACGATCGTACGACCATTTGTATGGTACCTTAATATAACATTGCAAACATGCTGGAAGTATCATTAATCATTGGTGATTGGGCGGTGTTTTTGGTGGAAAAAAAAGCATGGAATATATCCTACAGTTTAAATTTCGCATACTTGTCAAAGTCCGATGACAATGCCATCATCAGATCATAAGTAATAATAAATGATGAATTTGTTAACTGTATTATTGCCTGAAATAATGAATTTATTATTAGATATTATTATAGAGAGAGTATGCGGGCCATAATCCACCAGGCTGGCCTAGTGCCATGATTTGGCATCCGCCAAAACGGATGTCACATGTCATTGAACATGCCGGTTTCCTCAAGACGTTTTCCTACACTGTTTTTAGAGCGAGTGTTTAATCCGCACGTAGCTAAGGCAAGCGGGATTTGAATTCTGGTGCGTCTGATTGAAAGTCGCAAGAGTTCCCGCTGAGCCACATTCGCTTTACAAGATTTTAATTTTACTTAATTATTCCATATACATAATATAAGGAAAACCGCTATACTATTATAACTAAAACCATGTAAGTAAATGATATAAAATAAATGAATAATCAATAACATATGTAAGTGTCGAATCATACGTAAAAGGTGAAATAGAAATCATAAAAGAACATTTCCAATTAAGGATTAAGATTTACACAAATACGTAACTTTACGTTACAACTGATCAAATGCCGCACAGTGGTCCGAAAGGCGATTAACTTGAACAAATTTCTAAAAGATGCCACCCAAAAGCGTAATTATTGCCTCAAAAATGTGATTTAACATGCCGAAAAATATTGTCGTTTAATTTTGTGTTTAGTGGTGCAAAACTGGATGAGTTTACGGTTTTATAGTATTAGCATTCTTGGGAAGGCAAGAATACGGAGGAAGAATGGGCTTCTAAGTGGGTATTCAAGTATTTATTTAAAGGATTGAACAGATTACCGCCACTATTAGAGTGCGGCTTTTGTTGAGAGTATTTCCTTAAGATATACTCGTATTATTTGCTCGAGCAACAGACTTTACTGTAAGTAAAAGTTTTGTATAATAGTTTGTGACTCGTGTATTTATTTTGGTAGTTTGTGTATTTTTCTTCAAAATCTCATAAATTTAGGTACTTATTAAAAAAAAAATAAAAGAAGCATGTTTTAAAGTCATAATAATATTGATTGTCAGATTTGATTTTGTATGTCATTGTAACTACGAAAAAACAAACAAAGGTGATATTAACCATTACTTGCACTATGCTTAATTATTGCTTTTAAGTACTTATACAATAATATATTGATTAAGAAAATATTGTAATAATTCTCATTCGATAAATCCAGGAAGACTTATATAACGATTGCCACAATTGTGTCTTAAAAAAAGTTAAGAAAGCGGCGCTAACTTCCCGAAAAGATAATCCCCGGGGAGTAGCAACCCTTGCAAAATGTCTTAAACAATTTTTACTTTTTGCCCACATATTGATCTTAAACATTTTTTCTAAAGTTTTTTGTCCAGATTATTGTTGAATGGGATCATTGTGCGAGTGTAATGTGCAGGAAGCTATTGAGCGCAATTGTCTACGCTTCAATGGACATTGGTCATTCTGTGTTCATATTAACATAAGAAAGTGGGTATAAATGATGCGCTTGAAAAGAACAGTCGATTTAGAAACGATGGTATTTGCATTCGGGATGCTTTGGGGACAGAACTGTTGCTGTAATATTTCCTGCTTGATAGAAATCATTGTTACTACTATGTATCTCTGCCTTAACGCTAGAGATTTTGCTCAATTTGGAGCAATCTGACGAGATCACCAACAAAACAAGAGAGCTGGACAAGAAAATCAAATCTAATAATCAATTAATCTTTGGCAGCATATAGCAGTCAGAAATTTAATTATGTAAGTAGGTATATATTCGTAAACATTTGACGATCAAACCCTAATCTCGATATAGTTTTTTCTCGATATACTATACAGTTAGTAATTACATAGAAGACAAAGATGCATGGAACATTCCGCTTCTGCCAAGTAGCCAACTGGCACATAAGAAAAACAATATTGTCAAAAACAAACATAAAATATTGTAACAAAAGTTCTAAAAAATATGCCCCTCAGTTTCTTGCCGTATCTTCTGAGTAGTGGTTCTTTTTCCGATACGGTGGTAAAGTCATTGTAATAATTGACGTTCATAAGTGCGTCTGTGGCGAAAAAATTGAAATAAAGGACTTTTGATTTGATTGATTGATCATTAGGTACAAGGTATTATTTTACTCAACGCATATACCTACATACATACACTATATAGGCCTAAAATTATACATAAGTTACACAAAAAATAATTACTACTTAAATAGCGGTTGAATTAGATATTAACAAGCTCAGACAAAAAACGCCCTGATGTTTATAAAAACATTAATGACTGTCAAGTCGGACTTCAAAACTGACGACCGCTGGGTTCGCGGGTCATTGGCATACTTTCGCGATTTATTCGTTGTGAGTCATACAAGCCATACAACTACCCGTATGATTAGGCGCTTCCTCTTTGTCGTTGTAGTGGTAATATTATATGAAAAACAATGAAATGTTTATAGGACACGTCCCAGATTCGATGAATCGCTGAAGTGCGAAGTAATGGATTCTAACTTTACATTTTATTTTATTTTTTTTAATTTTTATTTTTAATTTAGTTTGAATTTAACTCAGTGTTCCCCTCCAACTTAAACAAGATACATTTTATATTAACCGATTCTTCGAAGGACAGTCAAAGAAAAAAAAGAAGGAAGAAAGGAGACGGGAAGGTTTGAATTCTTTTTCAAACCAATGGTATTATTTAACTGTTAATTTAGACTTGAGTATCTTCGATAAAAGTCTTCATGAACTTGGATGATGTTTAAATATGGCTCTACTTTCAACAAAATCAAAATCAATATCAAAATCTCTTTAATCATTTTGGCATCACAGACGCACTTATGAACGTCAAATTATCACAATGATTCTACCACCGTATCGGAAAAAGAACCACTACTCAGAAGATACGGCAAGAAACTGAGGGGCTTTTTTTTTTAAGATTTTGTTACAATTTTTTGGGGTTTTACAATGTTATGTTTCTTATGTACCAGTTGGTTACTTTGCAGAAGTGGAATGTTCCAAGCATCTTTGTCTTCTATGTAATTACGAACAGTGTAGTATGCTTTTCTCATTAGAACATTCTTAACGCGTAACGTCGAAGTGACGCTGACGTGGAGAATAAATCTTATAATATTGGTGTAAAAGGTTAGTTGTGACTGTGTTCATGCAGATTCTAGTCACGCTATAGCTCAAAAGAAGGTTCTTCGAGTCGAAGATTTGAGCAAAAACACGGGTGTAACTTTGATGGAAATGAGACATCTTTTCCCGCGTATGTTTCAAGTGTGTCAGGAAAACAAAAGGTGCCTTTCTTTTGTTGATTCTAACTAAACTTTACAGTTAGAAGGAGGGCAAGAGGACTCATGTAAATTACTGAACCTATTAGGTATTCTGTGACTGAACGTTGATGGAAGAAAATACTGTTATGGTGAAATATACTTAGGTACATTCTGCGCATAAGTTTTATGTAGGTAAACTGACGATTTTGTGTTTATAAGTTACAGGCCATGTTTAGTTTGAACCCGCTGCAAAAAGTTGTTTCAATTTAATAATGTAATATTTTTTTTTTACGCTTAATAGATCTATTTTTGGCCACTATCTCGCCTGATGTGAAGCGATGATGTGGCCTAAGATAGAGCACATAGATCTAGAGAGATACGGCAGTTGAGCGGCTGCTCAGACCCGTATTCCCGATGGTTCACCGAACATCATCCCGAAACACGACTAGGTCGCTTGACGGCATGGCTTTGTTCGGTGGGTGGTATTACAACCACGGCCAGAGCCTACCACTCCAAAGCGCGTAAGCGGGTTTCATCACGATGTTTTCCTTCACCGTTTTAGAGCGAGCGTGCAAAATCTGCACTTAACTATAAGTCATTGATGCAGGGCCGAGTCGGGATTCGAACCCAGGTGCGTCTGATCGAAAGGCTCATGAGTTCCCGCTGAGCCACACTCGCTCTTAATTTTATTTATGAAATAGGCATTCCTTATTCAAAATAAATATTCTTTTATATTTGTTATTGTACACTGTTATAAAATTACATCGTGGATTATAAACTACATGTACAAAGGCGAGTTTAACCCTAAAAAGAGTTCTTCTTCTTATTTCTTAACTATCAAACTAAGCTAATAACATTATCATTTTCCAATGCATTCCTTGATGCCAATACTAATTGCGATATACACTCGAGAGCAATGAATCCGGGTCACTTAAAGAATCCTAAAAATCTCGGAAACTAAAAATGCTAGGTTAATGCAATAAATTGTATTTAATAGACAATGTAATACTCCTTAAATGAAGGTATTAAAACTTCTTAGTTATTGTAAAGTTATATCATAAAAAAATCAAATTTGAAAAAGGGCCACTTTCGAAGATGGAACTACGAAATTACAGCATTTGGTTTTGCTTTTGTTTGTAATCTGTCATTTATGTGGGTACATAAACCATGTTGATAGTGCTCTATATTCATTATTCAAGCTGAAATTATGTCGCTTACGTCTGAAGAATGCACCAGAATACTTACAATGCTGGAAACCGGCCGGAGTCAGCGCGATACAGCCAGGACTGTCGGTGTGTCGCTGTCAACAGTACAAAGAGTTCTCCGACGTTACGAAGAAACTGGTTCTAACCTACGCAGACCAGGAACGGGCAGAACCAGGTGTACCACAGCACGAGAAGACCGATACTTGGTGAACACCATGCTTCGAAATCGCTTTCTCACAGGAACTGAACTCACCCATCAGTTTCGACGCCTCGGAGGAAGTAACCCAAGTGCATGGACAGTAAGACGTCGGCTTGCTGAATCTAACTTAAAACCCCTTAGACCTGCAAACGGCCCTAAACTGGAGCGTGGGCATCGTATTTCGAGACTAAGATATGCCCAGAGCCACGTAAATTGGAGTATTGAAGATTGGTCAAAAGTTATGTTCTCCGACGAATCAAAATTTATGCTCTACAAGCACGATGGAAGACACAGAGTGTATCGAAGACCAGGGGAAAGATTCAAGCAAGCATGCATCGAAGAAAAAGTAGCCTACGGTGGTGGGTCTGTACTTGTGTGGGCCGGAATTTCTTCTGAAAGTCGCACAGAGCTGGTGATCATAGAAAACGGCTCTTTAACTAGCGTAATATATGTGGAAGAAATCCTCAATGATCACGTTGGTCCATTTATGGTCAATTTAGGTGAGGATGCTATATTTATGCATGACAATGCCCGACCTCATACAGGTAGGATTGTGAATGACTACCTTCAAGAGATGAACATTACTCGTATGGAGTGGCCAGCGCGCAGCCCGGATATCAACCCGATCGAGCATGCTTGGGACGAGCTAGGCAGATGCGTAAAACAACGAAACCCTCCCCCAATCACGCTTCGTGAGCTCAAAATTGCTCTCACAGAGGAATGGGAGAATATTCCCCAAAATCGTATAAGGAACTTGGTGTACAGCATGCCAAACCGCGTAAACGCAGTAATGGAAGCACGAGGAGGCAATACGAAGTATTAAAATTCAAGAAAATCGTAATAAAGTTCAAAAATTTCATGTTTCCTATTTTTGTTTTAAGGAGAGATCAGCAGTTTTTTTCTTTATGTAATTTTGTGTTAATAAAATGTATGGTGACTCATATTTTTTTTACTTTCATTTAAGGAGTATTACATTGTCTATTAAATACAATTTATTGCATTAACCTATCATTTTTAGTTTCCGAGATTTTTAACATTCTTTAAGTGACCCGGATTCATTGCTCTCGAGTGTATTTTGTGACAAATGGCGTTCCATTTTATTACTAATTCTGACATTCTGTGAAAATGTATAACATTTTTATTTTTTATTATTGTGCTATTATATTTAACTTGACATTTGTATTTTTACCTTGACATAATATATTGTAATGAAATGTAATAATTGTTATTCATACCTATAATTGATTTCTTTTTATTGTTATTTATTTTGTATTTTAATATTTGACATTATGTAATTTAATTACTTGGTTTTTTTTTATGTAATATCTAAAATAATAAGTGTAATTGGCTTGTGCCGTTCCTATTGTAAATAAATAAAAAAATAATCATTATTTTTGCGATTTCATGAGATCTCTTGGTTTCCTCACAATGCTTTCTTTAATATTTTCGAAAAAGTGCTAAAAATTAATCAGTACCTGGGACGGGTAAGAAACGTGGATCAACAATGTATCAGTCGATCAGGTAATTTTGAAGATATTTAATCAATTTATGTAGTTCATCATCATCATCATCAGCCCATCACGTTCCCACTGCTGGGACACGGGCCTTCTCTCATATGCCTTATGTAGTTCATTACTTTTTAATATTATAAATAATAATAATAAAATAAAATAAAATGAAAATGAAAATTGAAAATTGAAAATGATAAAAAATGTATACATAACAAACTCACCAGCACCAGTTCACTGCTATGCAGTCCTAATTTTACATTTAACATGATAGGTAATACTTATGCATAATAAGTCAATTCACTTGTAGTTTAAGTGAGTTGACTTAATTATTACAATGAGATTAAGACACCGCGTATATAATAATAGTGTGTATCACTATCACTACATAGTATAAAACAAAGTCGCTTTCTCTGTCCCTATATCCCTATGTATGCTTAAATCTTTAAAACTACGCAACGGATTTTGACGCGGTTTTTTTTAATAGATAGAATGATTGAAGAGGAAGGTTTATATGTATAATAACCGTGCGAAGCCGGGGCGGGAGGCTAGTTTAATAATATTTTACCCTTGGAATACCCGTTTTCACTTTTATTGGATGGTTACTGCTTTGAGCCTACTCGTCAATGCACATTAATGAAATATGGTTATTAAATAAACCATATATAATAATGATGTTTATTATGCTAGAAATATATATTAAATGTTCGCTATTCCATTTTGAAAATGCCATTTGTTTTATAAGTAGGAAAATTATTGTAACTGTTTGTATCGTATGTATGTGCCTCGCATTTGGTCAATTTACCTGATGACTAAATCAATGTGACTAAAGCAGCATTATTTAGATACATAATATTTATTTCATGTAAAACCCACATAGGCTGAACTAAGATATACATACACGGTTTGAATAAATACAACCTATGCCTATGGTTAGAATAAATAGTTGACAATCTGTCAAATCTTTAATTAATGCCAAATCAGTGCTTATTGACTATCTATTTACCATGGAGTTAATTAAAGAGAGTCGCACCCAGAGAAAGGGGAAACCTGTGCTTGGACACCGGTAGGTAATCGGCGACGGCGACGGCCTTCCTGGTTCCACTAAGTTCGGTTGCCACAAAGACTAGTGCAGTGCGAGAACTTTTACTATACCTAGGTCTAGCGCTTAAAGGGCTATCACAGGGTACCTAAGGTACATAACTATCAAATACAATCGTGCCATGTCAGGGCCGAGGCACGGCCCGTACTCCGTCAGGTGCACAAAAGAAATGTTAGACAGCTCTATTATTCTCGCTCACACACATCAGTTTTTTTATGGAACTGAATAACAAGGCGAGCTTGTCGTGAATGGCTCGTGCTTACCAACGGCACAGCAAGGCAAATTATGCAGGCACGTCAAAATTGCGGAAGGCAAAAATTAGAAAAATCTGAAATCTTAACTGAACTTTTGAGTATATCATGATTTGCCAAACTGAATGTAGGCATATTATTATTCACTAACCGGCTACACTCACTAGAATAAGTCGAGACACTCGACCGGTGTTCGAGCGGTACAGACGCTCATCCTCACGGAGTACGTGCGCGTATACACGTGTGTGTGGTGTCTGAGAGGGTGAGAAGGTGTGTGAGGGTGTGTGTGCGTGTGTCGTGTACGTGGCGTCTGTACCGCTCGAACATCGGTCGAGTGTCTCGACTTATTCTCGTGAGTGTAGCCGGTTAGTAAATAATAATATGAATGATACTCACGTTAGTTTTAATAATAATATGAATGTAGGCGCACCATAAAACTAATAGAGGTAATTTCTTTGCACCTGCAATAAATGTTTTTTAGGGTTCCATACCCAAAAGAGAAAACGGGACCTTATTAGTAAGACTCCGCTGTCCGTCCGTCTGTCTGTCTGTCTGTCCGTCTGTCACCAGGCTGTATCTCATGAACCGTGATAGTTAAACTGGTGAAAAAAGATAAAATAAATATAAGGGGCTCCCATACAACAGGCATGATTTTTTTTGCCGTTTTTATAGATAATGGTACGGAAACCTTCGTGCGCGAGTAGGCGCGTCCGACTCGCACTTGGCCGGTTATTTTTAAACAGATGAAAGTACTAAGCCGTACGTTGATAACGCATCCAAAATGCGTCAGTTGTTGGCATTTTTGTAACTTGCTTAATATACTATTCTCACTAACTCTAGCTTCCGACTTCACGCCTGTTTGTCTGTGATACTGCAATTTATGATAAACATCTCACAATTTGCAGCGATAGCTGAGTATTGTTTGTCGCGTAATGACAGACGGCGGGAAGTGGTAGGAAGTGGCCATTAGGTAAGATACATTGTCACATAATGTTGGAAGGCGTATCCAGTTAGGATTCCTAGAAGAGATGGCTAGGACTAGTTTGTGTCGATGCGAAACTTTAGAAAAAATGTAAAGGAGAGCGTTTTAATTACATTAGATGTTATTCTCTGGAGCAGTAAAGTCGACATTTATTTTCGTCATCATTTACTCTCCCACTAATGGGATACAGGCCTTCTTTCACAAAGAGAGAGTAGGAGTTATAATCGGGCCTTCATTCACAAAAAGAGAGAGTAGGAATTATAGACGGGCCTTCATTCACAAAGAGAGAAAGAGAGTTATGACAGACCTTCATTCATAAAGAGAATAGGAGTTATAGACGGGCCTTCATTCACAAAGAGAGAAAAGGAGTTATAGTCGGGCCTTCATTCACAAAGAGAGAGAGTAGGAATTATAGACGGGCCTTCATTCACAAAGGGAGAGTAGGAGTAGGGCCTTCTTTTAGAAAAAGAGAGTAGGAGGCTCGGTGCGCTTTGGTTCTCGGCTTTTTGGACATATGGGTTACCTCTCGATGCTTTGTTCACCGCTTTTTTAGCGAACGAGGAAAATCCGCTCTTTGTTTATTATTGCCTTTGCTGCGGTATTTATCTCTTACATCCTAATCGTCAAAAATACGACAGAAACATGGAAAAAACCTCAAAACCTTATCGCGAAAGATAAAACCTGCCAATAGAATTCAAGATGAAATACACCCTAGTGCCGCCGCGGAAGCAGCCAGCGAGACGACTTCCTGGCTTTCTCTTCCGCAAGAAAACTGTTTCCCGGATGTTGCTCATTTTCCTCGCTAGCTTTAGATATTGGTGTTTTGGTGCTTTCTAAGTTTTGGGTTATCTATGGCCAGTGCCTTTTCAATCGACTATTACATTTAACAAACCTTTATTTAACTTGCAATGTATATATGTATGTAATAATGTTTGTTTCGGTGGAATCTCACAAGCTGAATCAGAACCACTTACTCTTGTCCTACGAAGTTGAAATTTTGTATACTTGTCAAAGTCCGATGACAATGCAATATTATGGCGACAGCCAGCTGATCTGATGGAGACGGAAGGTGGGCAATGGAACTCTTTGACGGATAATCGTAAACTACTTGTGTTTGGATTCGGTTTATATGATTTAGATATAGAGAAGATGACTATTATAATTTGAATCGTATTGAAATATTTGTATTGAACCTGCACCGAGTTACTACACGCACCGTATATTGACCGTAGGTCACCGTGGGATACGGTTGCTTTGCGAGCTTATTCTTCCGCCAAGCAGTAGTGCGCAAGCATTACTATGTTCCGGTTTATAGGAAATTGTAGCCAGCGCCAGCGACATATGAAACTTGTAAGAGAGATGTGATGTCTCGGTGTGATGAGGGCAATGCAGCTACTTGGCATAAGTTTTGGGTGCCAGTGTGAACGTTATGAGTTACGTTATTGCTCAGTTGCACAAAAAGTACAAATTACTATGAAATTAAAAAAGTTGCCATATTTTTTAATTTTTTTTTTGAATCAGTCAACAGCGTTACAATAATAGCATAAGAAATACATGTACTTGTTATACAAATAAGGCAAATTATAGATAACCATAAATTAAAACAAAGCTTAATTAGGCGTAAATGATGTTATACACACAAAAGTGCACCAATACCTAAATGCTAATTTGGGCATCATAACTACACCATTATAATTATATTGTTTAGAGTTGAAATTTAATTTAATTTATTTAAGCTGAGATATTAAGTTTGTGTACTCAGCGCGAGTGTGGTTCAGTGGAAGCTCGTGCGACTTTCGATCCGACGCACCCGAGTTCGAATCCCGCTGACCACGCACCACTGACTTTCTTAAGTTATGTGCGGATTTAACACTCGCTCTAAAAACGGTGAAGTTAAACATCGTGAGGAAACCGGCATGTCCAAGAATTTTTCACAAAATTCAAGGACATGTGACATCCGCCAACCCGCACTGGACCAGCGTAGTGGATTATGGCCCATTCTCTCTCTATGAGAGAAGGCCCGTGTCCCAGCAGTGGGAACGTGATGGGCTGATGATGATGATGATGATATTAAGTTTGATATTCTAATGCACATTAAAGATGAATTAAATTGAAAATTGAATGACAATCAATTGAAGGAAATACAAAATTGTTTATTTTTTATAACTATCCAGAACGTGGTGATTAAATTAATCAATGTACCTATTAACAAATTACATATTTGTCATAATGTTCCATAATATAGTTCCGTTTCTTTAAGTCCTCTCTAACCAAAGGTTGACAGTAAGAGATCGCTTTGAGTGATAAGACCGCCCATTGTTACACTTTAGTTTTAAGTTTTTGTTTGTGGTTATAATTTCTGGTGGTGTATTAACAAAAAGTTATCTAATCTAACTTTACTTGTTACAAATTATTTCATTGAGCCAGATCAGGGGAACATTACTTAATTAATAGGCGATGATTTCCCTTAATAAAACATAGAATACATAATATCTGTATAGATTCCGTCGTAAATCAAACAAATACAAATTTAGTATAATCTTCCACTTACAAGCAGAACTTGAAACATTAAAGATTCTAGCGGGTTTTTACGGCTGCTAATAAAATGGGCTGACTAGAGAACTAGTCCACAGGCCCTCCGTTATAAACAGAATATGGGGCAGGTTGTATCAGAGCGGTTGTTTTCTAAGGACTTCGTCTTGGATAATTTTTAGAAAAAAATAAAAACCGACTATACCTATAATACGTTCTTAGCTCCTGAGTTTTGGCCCGAAGGCATAGTATTTCGGTGCTACAGGGAGGCGAAGCCGAACTTAATTCCCTGATCGTAGCTTTAGTGTTTATAAATTGTATATATGCTAGTCTGTAAGGTATATATTTTATGGGCCTCTGGTACTTTTAATTTGTTAACTGAAATACTTTAATTTGTATTTGAAATTTTTTTTATTGCCTTAAATAAATGAATTTATTATTAATAATACCTTTTGTTTTTGTTGATTATTTCAAAAAGCCCTCAATCAATTTTGTTAAAATTTAGATGGGACCACTCTCTGAGTATAACCTACCAAACAAAAACGAATTATGAAAATCAATTCATAATTGTCGGAGTAATCGCATAATAAACAAACAAAAAAACATAGTCTAATTGAGAACCGCCTCCTTTTTGAAGGCGGTTAATAACAAGTTGGTATTTTCAAATGAATAGGAAAAAAACTGCAACTTTATCCCGCTAGGGGCGCTGGTGCTCGTAAATAATTAAGTTGTTATTTTCTATGTTTAAGGACCACCGTTAGAAAACCTGCTTTCAAATAATAAAAAACTGCATCCAAATCGGCTCACCCGTTTAAGAGCTACGGTGCAAATAGTGTTCAAACTAACACCCATCAGCGTCGGTGTTTAAACGATTCGCAGGACGAATGATTCTAAAAGAAATACTTAGAAATATCATCACATTAAATAAAGTCAAGACGGTTGCAGGCTTTTCCCATCTATAAATAGAATATAGGACAGGATGCGCGCTACCTAGGCCATGTACTGACTACGACTTTTGTATTCCGCTCAGATCCCGGTGAGTAATGATGTCAGCCCTTGTGTTACAAGGACAGCGTTTTGCATTGGCATGTGTTAGGTCTAGGTGAAAACTGCATTCACGGCCAATAATACATCTTGTCAGTCAGAATCCTATGCTGTAATTGTTAGATTTATTACAAGTGTACATTTTATCAAACAAAAAAACCGACTTCAATGTATCTTCGAAGTCCAAGGTCAAATATCGATGAAATGTATATGGGACCACTTCGTAGCTATACTGAACCCAACGCAAAAGAATTTTCCATATCGGTTCATGAATGACGGAGTTCTGACGTAATAAACATAAAAAAATACCTCCTCCTTTTTAAAAGTCATCCATTCATTTATTCTCAGGCAATTAAAAACTCATTAGAATACAATTGCAGTACAAAGTCAGTCAAAATACAAATTCAATATTTCAAAACCATAAGCTCAAAGAAAACCTAATTCCACCCTTCCCCTTAAATCGCAGGAAGAGCAGAAAGTCGGAAAATATCATCCTTATATACCTAGTAGACATTCCGCCAATTCGAACAAAGCGTTTTGGTTCCACGTTTATAGTACGTACTGCTAAGGAATGGAACTCATTGCCATCTTCTCTTTTTCCTGATAACTATAATTTGGGTGTCTTCAAGACAAGAGTGAATAGTGAATAGGTATCTTCTAAATCTTCGTGCTCCATCTTCGGCCATATCCTCACTTAACATCAGGCGAGATGGTCGTCAAACGTAGATTCATCATAAAAAAACAATCAGTCATTAATCGAATAAATGATAAATGGGGCCGTGGGGGGCACGCGTGCGGCTTCTGTTTATAATGCTGGCCAGACGCCCCATAGAAACAACAGATGACCAAAGAGCTGGCGCTTACCTTGGCCAACAAAATAGTTGGCCATTCAACGAGGTAACGTCGCCAGCTTTTTTGTCAAAAACGTCAAAATACAAATTCGATGAGTCACAACAAACAAGCTCAAATAAAATATATAGGTATGCGTCTCCATATTATCCTGATGCCAACACTCCCTCCAATATTCAAAGTCAAAGTCAAAATCTCTTTAATTATTTTGGCATCACAGACGCACTTATGAACGTCAAATTATCACAATGACTCTACCACCGTATCGGAAAAAGAACCACTACTCAGAAGATACTGCAAGTAACTGAGGGGAATTTTTTTGAGATTTTCTTACAATTTTTGGGTTTCTACAATGTTATGTTTCTTATGTACCAGTTGGCTGCTTTGCAGAAGTGGAATGTTCTAAGCATCTTTGTCTTCTATGTAATTACGAACAATATAGTATGCTTTTCTCACTATAACATTCTTTACTCGTAATTTGAATTTACTTTTACTATTAATTATTGTCATTCTCACGATATAAAACCGTACATGCATCAGCACATTCGCCACACGTCTCCGCGACGGGTAACATCCGTTTCTATGTACTAACTAACTAACTTAATACTATTTGCAAGTCATTTCTATATAGGGAAGGGAAACACTTTATTGCTACTGAGAATGTTTGTGAATTGTACAAGTTAGTATGCTAATCGTTTGTTTTAATTCTGATAACGTCATTCCAAGAATAAATAATTTTCTTTCTTTCTTTCTTTATTTCTAGAAAAACGGTAGTAGAAAAAAAATGCGCAAGCAAAAAAGAAATACCGCAAGGTCGAATATAGATGACATTTATATGGGACCATATTGAACCTATACTGAGCTCAACGCTAAAACAATTTGGACTTTTTGGCGGGTAGTGAAAAGTGATACAGTTCGATTTTGTTTATATTCCAAACAAGTGTTATTTCGAGTGATCATGAGTAATATCGGTGAAGTATTAACCATTATGTGTTCGTAAACGTGCACGAGTGTAGGCAAATAAAACAAAATAGAGAAAACATTGCTTTTTAAGTTCTCCTAAGAAGTCGATGGAAAGCTTGAATAAAGTTCCATCACTTTATTGAAGCACTACAATAGGGTCCGGCTTGTTGCTGATGACCCTCATTCTCAACAAAATTATAATAAATGGAATATTAAACTATCAAATAAAAACTACGTAAGACAAGGCGGTATGTTCCTAGATACTTTAGACTGCCCAACGGGCGAATAAAAAAAAAAGGCAAGAGGAATTTTCCGAATCAGTTTATATATGACGGAGTTCTAAAGTAACAAACATAAAAAAATACAATCGAATTGAGAACCTAATCCTTTTTGAAGTCGGTTAAAAATAAGCGATTATACCAGTGACAAAAGAAAAAAAGTTACTAATATATATAAACTCATTGGTACACATTTCATATTTATACATTACATTTCATTAAAAAAAACTGCCGCTGAGTGAATAGTTAGTGAAAAAAAGACGTGTGGCACTCGGAGACTGCCGCGGTAAAGCTATTGCATAGCATTCGGAGTGGGGGGTGTTAGGCTATTTTCGTTACGGAATTTCTGGATTCGGTCTCCACGCTCAAGGCCCGCGATAGAAGCTATGCAATAGCTTAAAAGGATATATTTATTCATTTATTTCAGGTAGTGTTAAAGTACACAAAGTAAAATTAACAGAGGCCCATAAAATATATACCTTACAGACAAACAAATACACAAACAATCTAACACAATAACTAAGTATATTATTACGCTACTACACAACAGATAGGAAATTATTGTTTTTGCCATGGTACAAATTATCTCTACAAGTCCACAACAAATCAGGCATATATTATGTGTTACCTATAGGTAACACATATCTGATGTCCCGCGGTGACGAGCGATGATGAAACTCCTTATAGCAACAAACACGGCAAAGTAGCCATTCTAAAAGTAGGTGGTGACAGAAGATGTTCGCTGCAATCGATGGGCAACATGAATGACAATGTGGCCTCCAACGAAAGTACTTTTACTATGCACGCGCGTGACCGGGGTGGCTTATAGGGGGCAGGGTACTGGGGGTACAGAGGTTGCTATCAATATCTTACTTACCCCTAATATTATAAATGCGAAAGTTTGTGATGATGGATGGATGGATGGATAGATGGATAGATGGTTGGATGGAAAGCAATTTGTTTCTAAATCACGCAAAAACTACGCAAAAACTATTTTGATGATTTATTATGTTGCAATCATGCGTGGTTTTCCGTGATAAAAATACCTATACAAATACCCTTTATTGTATACCAATAACATAAAAAAGACGTGTGGCACTCGGAGACTGCCGCGGTAAAGCTATTGCATAGCATTCGGAGTGTTAGGTTATTTTCGTTACGGAATTTCTGGATTCGGTCTCCACGCTCAAGGCCCGCGATAGAAGCTATGCAATAGCTAAAAAATATGATTACAGATAAACCTTATAACTAGGGTAGTATAATGGGCGGTCTTTAATGTACCTAGGTTCTTTAGGTCCTGGAAAAGGACCTAAAGAACCTTCGTACCAATTTTCATCAAAATCCGTTCAGTAGTTTATGCGTGATTGAGTAACAAACATCTATCCAGCCATCCATTCATCCATCCAGCCAACCTCACTAAATTTCGCATTTATAATATTAATAGGGTTAGTAGAATTTGAGATTTGAAATATAGAAGAAAATTCCACTGACTTATGCACTGTCTTTCTAGAGGATGCATCATATATACTCTCTAAAACTATAAAACATCTTTGAAATATGTTCTACATAAATTCCATTTGGCTACAGATGGATTTTTAAACGCACTCAGAGAAACGTCTCACAAAGCTACGACCGATGTCGCGTGTGGCAAGCTAGTTCACAATTATCTTTCTCTGTCCTATCCAGCTAGTCTGCGAGAAATGCATTAGCAGTTGGCACGATGCCTGCAGACGCGCTGCGCCTTAGTCCAGTGCACCATTGACCTGCCACGTAGGGTAGCTATGATCAAGGACAAGCGTGGCCTAGACCTTGTACTCCTTGCATGTGTTGACAGGTGAGCTTTCTATTCTGCACAGGCTCGGCGTGAACCGTTGTTACTAGGAAGTAACTGCACGGCGAGCAGTCAAGAGACTATGCTCGTCTATAAGAGAGCCTATGCAGAACTGTTTCTAAGCACTTGTTCCGGACTCGGAAAATTTTGCGTGCGGCACTGCTCTGCACTCAACATACCTTGCAAGTCTCAAATACTAAGAGATTTTTCTAAGATCATTGGAGACCCAAAAAGGTCAGATACAGTTTATCAATTGTTTATGTGTTGTCCGGACATTGATTTTTGGTTACACTTTTTGGCGGGAAGTGAAAAGTGATACAGTTCGATTTTGTTTTATTTTCCAAACAAGTGTTAAACGAGTGATCATGTGTAATATCGGTGGAATATTAACCATTATGTGTTCGTAAACGTGCACGAGTGTAGGCAAAATAGAGAAAACATTGCTTTTTATGTTCAGGGCAAACTTAAAAAAAGTGACTTTTTGTTAGGGGTTACAGAGGACTAAACCTCTGAAGAAGACCTATGGAATCTCGCATAAAACCTTTTTGCATCACGTTAATAGTATCCAGCACCATGCAACCTTCAGAGCCGTCAGAAGAACAGAAGACCGTAGAAGTCACAGCTTATAAAGTGTTGAAAAGATTCCCCAAATCTGGCTCCAAAACTTTGAGGAAAATCAAGGACACTGACAATCATAGTGCTCCTAGTTTGTCTCTAGGCTAGGCTAACTATGCACGGCAGCGCTAGCACAGCGTCGAGCATAGAGAATAGGCCAGGTACGTGCACTAACTCCGAAATGGACAGGACGCATAACAATGCCCTGACCTCAAGTGAAATGCTATTATTCAAGCTCTAGTAATCTCATGACATAATCTAGATTATGGTTATTATGTAGCTTTGCTCGAAGCTTCAGTGGGTAACACAACTATCTTTAACAATTAAAATTCGAACGCATCTCCCTTTTTGTTTTTCTCTACATTTTACTTGGTTATAAAGGCTCCCAACAAAATCAAACAACTAATAATTCCACATTTTGAAAATACCAAATAAAACCCTACATCTAAAAATAGGAACTATTTTTCATACTGTATGTCTGAGCTGAACAAATCGGTGCTATTTGTGGAACGATACAAATACTTCCATGAAATCAAAGGGCTCCACATCAAGGGTGTCAGATATAAAATTCTAGTTAATTTGTGGAACAGATGGTATAAATACTGGTACTAGATGAATGAATGACCAAAAAGGCTTATCTAAGAACCGGTGGTTTGACTTTATTCAATAAATATTGTAACTTTTTGGTTGAATGCGTCTCTAAAGTTGCGTTTCTTCTCATGTGAATTTGCACAGCATACCAATCAAAGCGTGCGTTTATTTTCAAGATTAACATTATAGGTCATTTAATGTTAGTCTTAAGAAATCTTCTGTGAATGGCTTCGTACATTATGGCGCTGATATTATTATGGGACTATCGCTTAGATTTCTTTCTTTATTACGACTATGAGCTATTAAATGCTTATCTTATCTTCGTCTTATCAAAATCTGACGCTAGTCTTCAATCACAGAATATCTATAAATAAAAATAAAAATATTAATACCTAATATATACTTCAATTAGTTTTGTTTTTCAAAGAACTACTCCTTGAACTCTACAATCGTGTCGGTTGAACGCGGAAACGACATTCAAGTAGATACCTACCTCGAGCCTAAAGCTGAGTTTTCTTTACCTACTGATACCTTTTTTTTATGTAACTGAATGACTAGACGACCTGGTTGTTTACCTGATGGTAAGCAATACGCCAGACCATAACTATAACAGCACCACCCAGAACTTTGCAAATTCCTGCGCGGCGCTGCACTGCGCTCGTCTCCATGAGACAATTAGCTGTTGAGTCGAGCATGTCCAGTAATTTCGCTGGCTACAATGCCCTTCAAACCGGAACATAGTCATGCTTGCGCACTACTTCTTGGCGGGTGAATAACTGGCAATGCTGTGGTACCCACACAGACGGCCTCTCGCATACGAGAAACCTACCAGTGTAAAAGACTTAAGATTACAATCTGCATTCTTTATGCATCACAAACCAATCTATCAACACTGTCTCAATCTAGCGGTTGGGTAACAGCAGACAGCAATTTTCCACTTATTTATCTTATTTAACTAAATTCCCCGCATAGCGGCAGCGTTGCCGACAGACAGTAACTTGTGGCTTCCTTTCGTTGACTAATACTTATTGTTTTATGTGCTACATTATATTTATTGTTCCTTGCCTGTTGTAGGAAATTGCAACTGCTTTTGCGTTTAGAACGACACTTCTAAAAACACTTCACAAGCAAAGACACCTCTAAAGCGTCCCATCCTGATAATATAAAAAGATTTAAAAAGGCCAAATTCTGACGTTATGAATGTTTCTTGTAGCAGAACTCAAACGTACCGGAGGCAAGGGGCAATATTTTTTCTTTCTTCGTATGGTTTCATAGTCATTATGATCCCCATTTTATTACAATCTAGCCAATTGATTAGGCTAATAAGCAATTTACATTTAATTTAAACTGATAGATAAACATATACTTAGAATGTGTCCATGAACACTTTTCTTATTGTCTATATTAAGGCGAAGACACTTTGTTCTTGAGTTCTTTATGGGTAGCACTCGTACTACATTACACTAATTCACTATCACTAGACTCTACACTAACTCAAACGGTTTTGTTCTTTTAAGTCTTCTCACTATATCCGTGTGGTCGAGGAGCTGGATTGCCTCGACGTTCACATGATGATGAAGCCTATGTTCGTGGGCTTCGGCATATTTTTTAATAACTTTATCGAGGAAATGCGGTTTTGCTTTCAGCGGGAATATCATGCGCGACGCGACAAAATTTTGTCAATGTTGAATAAATAAGTAAATAATCTTCTTCTTCTTCTTTTTCTTCCTGCCCATGGTCTCAGTTTATCCGGGGTCGGGCCTTCTTGTTATACGGCGCCAGAAGACTCTGTCCTGGGTTGTCACATCCTGGGTCAGGTTCTGTCACATCCTGGGCCAGGTTCTGTCACATCCTGGGTCAGGTTCTGTCACATCCTGGGTCAGGTTCTGTCACATCTTGGGCCAGGTTCTGTCACATCCTGGGTCAGGGTCCGTCACATCCTGGGTCAGGTTAAAAAAAAACTAAATAATAATAAGTACGACAAACGCGTCGACAAAATTAAAATGGACTACAATGGTGGAGTCTCTTCAAGTGGTGATTTTGACATCGCTCTTCGATAACGCACTCCGGATAATGACTACGTAATTTATACCACGGCCTACCATTCTTATCAACCCTTTCACTACTGCTCTGCCTTTTCTTAGGATTAATGTGATATTTTTTAATATTTTTTTTTTATGTAACTGAATGACGAGACGAGCGGGTCGTTTGCTTGATGGTAAGCAATACGCCAACCCATAACAATAACAGCACCATCCAGAACTTTGAAAAATCCTGCGTGGCGCTGCACTGCGCTCGTCACCCGGAGACAATTAGCTGTCGAGTCTCATAATGCCCAGTAATTTCGCTGGCGACAATGCCCCAAATAGAGCAATATACTACATAAACATAATATTTATTCAGCTATGTTTATGTAGTATTTTGTATCTATTATTTTAGTATTGTAGTTTATTTTTCTGACATTTTTTTATTCTTGACCTTACATGTCTAACATTTTGATAATTCCTCTTCATCCAACGGTTGTCTGGAATAGATCGCTTTTAGCGGTGCGCCCGTTATAAAACTTTCTTTAATCGTTTTTATGTAATTTCTTTAATTTAATGTTTACAATTAAGCGTTTATCAGTCTATTTATCTACTATTAGAAGAAGATGAAATAGGAAAAGAGCGTGCAATTAAAAATAATAATTTCATTAATTTTTAATTATTATCAGACACGAAATCCATATTTCGTTAAAAACCCTTATTTCCGCGTATTCTATTACGCAGCGTAGACAATAGTTTCCTACTCTCGTTACATAAATAGCGTTCATTAGTCCATGCGATGTCAGTTGCAAGTGGGGCAGGGCTGGAGCTAGGGCATATTTAGGGAGGCAACTTAGCGTACTTGTAGTAATAATGAAGGAATTATTTATTGTGAGTCATTGTCGTACCTAGGGTACTTATAGTAATAAAGAAGGAATTATGTATTGTTGTACCGTTTTCAGCAAATCGCCTTTCAACTACTCACTTTTTAGCGGCAGAAACAGTAGGTAGAGCTCATCGTATGGGTACTTTATCGGAAATTTAAGTGAAACTCATTGAAAACGAAGAATAAATATAAAAAGATGAAAATATTGAAGACTTGGACATTTTCTACCAAAAATATTATGTTGGCATTACTTTTACAAATGTTTTGAATCAAAGTTTTTAGTTCTAAATGAATTATGAGATTATAACTTAAAAAAATAAACAAACACAATCTGATATAAAAAATAAAAGTCGAATATACCTACTGTCAAAGATAAGTTCAAATTAACATTAAGTTTATGACCAACTCATATATTATACGCATTTGTATTAAATAGTATAGAAATATACTTGAGAAAGTTACGAGTGTTTCAGCCCCATACCCCCTATCCTGAGTACGTCCAGTCACTTGACTGTGATTCACTGTAGCTTCCCTGGTTTTTGCTTACGTCCGAGGGTGTTGCACCAACCACGTGCGCAGCCCGGGCATCGAACCCGCACTCCTGCTAAAGGCATACTATGCGTTTACAGCATTGAGCCACCGCACACACGCTAGGCACAGGTAGATAGTCCTGGAACGCCTGGTTCAGATATTTACGAATGCAGATAACAAAATATGTAAACGCCAAATAATTAAAACAGAGAACTATCTCACTACAACCATAGTAATAGCTATGGTAAAAGTAATGTAAAAAATCAAACAAAAAGTCGTTAATTAAAAAAAAACTCGTTATCGACGTAATTAAAAAATATTTATATCAGTTACAAATGTTACTTGCGAACGCTCGCGATGTACGTCACGGCTTGATCTCATAACTCCCAGAAGAAAGAAAGAAAGATAAATTATTTTTCAAAAAAAACTAAACCGACTTCAAAACCACAAATAGGCACTCAAAAGTGAAAAATAAATTAATATAATTATCATAAGCGCTACCCACTCATATATTTGAAGTCGGTGCCAGCCAAGTCTATTAGGTAGCAGATAAATACTATATATATAGTAAGTACTACTTGTAGGTAGTATCTATCTACTTACTACCTTTTAGACTTGGCTGGCACCGACTTCAAATATATGAGTGGGTAGCGCTTATGATAATTATATTAATTTATTTTTCACTTTTGAGTGCCTATTTGTGGTATTGAAGTCGGTTTAGTTTTTTTTTGAAAAATAATTTATTTTACCCTTTTTAGTGCAAAACAAGTTTTAATTAAATTAATTTAAAAAGTTTTTAAAGACAAGCATTTATGATCTAGCAGCCACATCATGACGAAGTTTAAAACGGGCTATCACAATTAAATTTATGTACAAAAAAAATTCATGACTCTCCTATTCTCTGTTGAGGAGTTCCCTCGCCGGAAGTAATTCCTGGGTGTATCAGCCATGTCATGGTGGAATTTAGAACAGGCTATTATGGTTAAATCCATTTACAAAATGTTGTGTCTGTACTATTCACCGTTGAGGAGTTCCCTCGCCGGAAGTCAACCCTGGGTGAAGCAGGTGAAGCAGTCGAATACAAACCTTTAAAAAGACCACCAACCACCAACCTTTAGAAAGTCGGTTACAACAAAAACAAGAACCGACTTGAAGATTAAACTTATATTTTTTTGTTTTTGCTATTTTTTTCAAAAAGTGCTGAATGAATTTCGATAAAATTTATATGGGACCACCTCTGAAGTATGACCTACTAATCAAAAAAAGAATCATCGAAATCTATTCATAATTGGCGGAGTAATCGCGTAACAAAAACACAAAAAAAAAAAAAAACATACCGTCGAATTGTAAACCTCCTCCTTTTTGAAGTCGGTTAAAAAAAGTATTAGCTGTTCTATTTTATATAAATTTAAAAATAAATTGTTTAATTTGATATAAATTAAGTATTACTTACTTACAATACACAATATAAGCCGATCAATCAATCAAAAGATTTATTTGCATAAAAAAATGGTAGGTGAAGGTCATAAAAACAAAATATAGAGACCACCATGATTTTGGCCTATTCGACGTGCAAATGTTAATGAACGAAAGAATGAAACGTTTATTTGCAACAACTTATTATCTATAAACATATGACATATAAAAAACAAACAGAAAACAAAAAAAAACATTTAAAGAGTAACATATTAAATAAAAGAAATAGGAAATTGTTGCAAACCGGCCTGAACTCAGCGTTGTGCTGGTCGTGCGAGCAGCGCTGGTCTTCCGTTGAGGCCGTTTGAGTGACTCTAATACATGTATACAAAACTAAAACACAAAGAACTTATCCAAGAAATTAAAACTAAAACAATTTGCCAACAAAAACATTCAATAAGAGGTACTAATTTTGGTCGCGAGGACGTGTGAGGGTGTGTGTTAGTGTGTGTGCAAGAAAGAGTGTGTGTATGTGTACACGTAATGTTAGTATAAATACTTAAGGTCAAAACAGCGACGAGTTTCCTTTGGTCAAAGGCAGCTATTGTTTTACAGCTCAACCTATAGATTACCTTCAATCGTAAACAAAACACTCCGAGGCTCCCATCCCACGTAGAGAGGCTAAACACGGACATTCTATCAGCTTTTTTCCGCCAACAAGAACCAAGGTAAGGCATCAGAGCGTCCATTTCAAATTAAGAGTCGTTTCACTGTGACGTATAGGGATTCGGAATATGCGCTTTTTGTCACAATAAATATTATGGTGGTGTTTACGTGTTACAACTTACACCTTATTTAGGTGGCGAATGGGTCGGGTCTTCGGTGGGGACTTCTCAGTGATGCGTTGAGACGGGATGTGTTCTGCCTAGGGACAGAGCAGTATGGCACACAGCTGTGAAGGACTTGAGCAAGGATGAAACTTGATCTTTTACTACATATTTCGTTAGTACTAGTAATATTATAAATGCGAAAGTTATTATGTTAGAAAGGTAGTGTGTAAGTGTGTTTGGTACTTCTTCACGCTGTAATAGCTCAACGTTTGAGTGAAATTCAAAATGGAGATAGCTTATACTAGCACTACTATACTAGCCTATATATAGGATTAACACATAGGCTACTTTTTATCCGGGAAACCGCGGGGCGCGATGAATTAATTGACTTACTGTACTGTCTTTTTGAATTGTGTAACAAACATCCATCCATCCATCAATACATCCATCCATCCATCTATCCATCCATCCATCTATTCATCCACCCATCCATACATCCATCAATCCATCCATCCATCCATCCATCCATCCATCCATCCATCAATCCATCCATACATCCATCCATCCATCCATCCATCCATCCATCCATCCATCCATCTATCCATCCATCCATCTATTCATCCACCCATCCATACATCCATCAATCCATCCATCCATCCATCCATCCATCCATCCATCCATACACCTACCCATCCATCCATCAATCCATCCATCCATCCATCCATCCATCCATCCGCACAAACTTTCGCATTCATAATACTAGTAACGATTAGTAGGAAGAATAGGAAATAGGATATTACTAGAAAATAGGATAAAGAATTTACAAATACTTACTATAAAAACAGCGTCACTTTAAATAAAAGCTGGTCTCATTTAAGCCTATTGTTTTCGTTGGCTATACAAGCCCTTCAAACCGGAATAAAGTAATGCTTGCGCACTACTGTTTGGCGGCAGCTGGCAAAGCACGGTAAACCCAGACGGCTACTCAATTAAGAGCCTACCAAAGGACTCGAAGCATTTTTCCCATTTAGTATATCCACTGCTTTTTCTGAAATTACAAAATAAGTTCTGCAAAATACAACTTAAAACGTATTCAAAATTCGTTTGCCAATTGCTAATTGAGTGTTTATGTTGATTATCAAACCCGTTTTGCCGATTAGCGATAAACATGACGTGACCACATCTGATTTCCATAAAATTCTATTCAACGAACTTTAAGCCGACTGAATATAGCTAGCGCCGCATTTTAGAGTACTTCTGCCCACTGCCAATGTCAGATGATTTTATATACATTCGACAGCCTCTGTGGTGTAGTGCTTGGGCAGGCTGGCTCAAATCACATTCACCATTGAGGTTGCGGGTTCGATTCTCACGATGGGCAAATGCTTGTGCACAGAAAAAATCCTCTCTAAGCTTGTGATCGTTGGGCGTATTTATTCATTTATTATTTATATAAATGCTATTAATAATTTTTTTATTGTATGATTTCATTTACATTCCCGGTATATGCTACGGGTGGTTAACGAGGAGGAAGGGGGCTAAAAAATTAAAAAAAATGGGTCACATAGTATGGTTACGTTAGATGGGCGGCGCGCAGGCTGTATTAAGAAATCAAATGAAAAACGCGCGAACTACGTCCGCGTACGTTTTATTTATTTTTCTCGTCACTAGGTAGGTATTCAATAGGATTATTTAATTTGCTAATCCTACTCCATAAGTTTGTGAGCATGAATAGATGGATGGATGGATCAATCACGCAACAAAACTGAACGGATTTTGATGATGTTTGAAGGTTCTTTATTAGGTCCTGGAAGGACATAGCACTTACACATTGATCCGTAGCATATGTGCTACTATTTATCCCTGAAAACCGCGGGAGAAACCACGTAGCGCAGCTCTGCTGGTTCTTGAATAAACACTCGAGGTCTTCAAGTTCTCCAAAAACACGAAAAACAAACCAATTTTCGCCTGACGGGTGGATCTGGATTGCCCAATAGTGCAACACTGGACAAAATTGCACATTGAGCATTCCGGATCCAATCCGAAACATAGACTAAGATAATGTGTGATTATATATATTTTATGTTGTATTTGACATTATTAAAATATTATTATTATTATGTCGCTCTTTCTCACGGGTTATACACCCGGTTCTTTGGAAGGAATGCGCGGGGACATGAGTCCAACACGTAGAGGTGTCTTAGAGCATTTAATTTAGATATGTAATGGACAACACTTATTATTTTGACATGAATGAATTGAATTGAAATAAAAAAAAAATTGTCATTTTTTTTATTTATGTCTATTTTAAATTAACCTAAATATACTGATAATTAAATAATGTATGTAGTAGAATTATTTTATGTGGACATTAATTTATTTCAGTAATAATAATTGTAATTTTGATCATTTTGAATGATCAATAATATTAATAATAAGATTTATATAATGAAATTTTAGTTATTAATAATATGTTGTACAAGTTACTTAATAACAAAATTATAAGTCCTTTACTAACCATATATGGATATTAATTCTGAAATAAATGATTATTATTTATTATTAATTTTTCAAAAACAATGTATGCCCACTAACCCCGCCTACCAATGCCATATGACATAAGCATATCACGAACCACACAACATAGAAGTAAACAAACGTATCCACCACGTGGTCGGAGCAGCGAACTTATTACACGCGGGGTCGGTGACCGCTATCACTTGCTATTGCCATCGAGTGAGATATTGCTATTGGATTACGTAATAAGTAGGTGATTTTCCGCTGATTGGTTTTGATAGCAAGTGGGATGTCTTCGACCGCATCGGGGTTTTACATCAGGTTAGTTGGAGGTCAAACGCATTACGCATGAAGATTTTTTGTTTCCAATCATTTTTCAATATTCAAAATGTATCTACTTTTAGTCTAAGTAGTTTAAACCTTCATAAAAAGCAGGAGGTTTTTAAATCGACGTATATTTTTTTCCACATGGGATGGTCAAACACGTTTTACCTTTGTTCGTGTTCATAAATTACCATTAAGAAGGTGACAACTTTACTGAACCTGTGCTGTCCCACAGCTGGACAAAATTAAATATCTAGCCTGAATTCAAATATACATAAAAGTAAATATTTAACAAAACTCCTAATATTTTAACAATTCGCCACCGTCCTTAATTTTGTATCTTATTACTACCCATGCAAGGTTGTCTGGAAGAGAATTTTTTAAGCGATAAGACCGCACATTTATTATTAATTGTTACTTTTTCTGTATTGTGGCGCTGGTGTTACTATTAAAATTAAAGAGTTCATTCATTCATTTTTATCTCTCTTACAATCTTTGACAGATGACATTGACAGATGTGTGACCATGGCAGTTCAAATGCAATTACTATTGACACCCGTTGTTCCAATCAAGTTCCAATTAAAACAATCACAGTTCGTTCGCCTCTGGGCAACACGCGGATCATAGTGAATCGCAATTCTTCTACACTGACTGGTGATATAATCTATTACTAGCTGCACCCTGCGGTTTTACCCGTAGTTTCTCGAGATGAAAGTAGACTATGTGTTAACCCAGGGTATAAGCTATCTTCATTCCGAATTTTACTCAAATCCGATCAACCGTTGTGGCGGGAAGACGGGTCAAACACACTTACACACTGACATACAAACTTTCGCATTTATAATATTGGAATCACCAGATGAAGTGGTTTTGCTTACTTCATTATCAGAGTAGCTAATTGGACCAATTTTCTCGGCGGTGACATTTTTTTTACGCTAATAATAATAACAATGGAATAAGATTAAATAACGATGTGTTTTCAAAGCTTAATAGATCTATGTTTGGCCACTATCTCGCCTGATGTGAAGCGATGATGTGCCCTAAGATGAAGCACATAGATCTAGAGAGAGACGGCAGTTGAGGGGCTGCTCAGACCCGTCTCCCCAACATTTCCCAATTACAATCTCTTTTTAGTCTACTTCAAATAAAGTAGGAGGTTCTCAATTCGATTGTATTTTTTTATGTTTGTTACCTCAGAATTCCGTCAATGATAAACCGATTAAGAAAAATATTTTTGCGTTGGATTCAGTATAGCTACGAAGTGGTCCCATATAAATTTCATCGATTGACCTTGGACTTCAAAAATACATTGAAATCGGTATTTTTTTGGTAAATTGTATACATGTTGCCTATCACATATACATATACCAGTCTCTTCTATCTAAATATTTTACTCTACTCGTTTACTCGTAGATCCTTCATCTAAAATAACTTGATCAGTATAAATATAATTCTTGCATTAAAAAATAGCTACCAACTGTTAACCAGGGCTCCAATTCACTATGACAACTTGGCGATTCCTTGCTTCGAAATCACGTCGATTATTTCATTAATAAACGGCATCTCTATGACGCATTCATATGTATATTCATATATATGACGCGTCGTAGAGTATACAAATATCGTAGATCTCGTTTATTAATGAAGAAATCGAAGTGATTTTGAAGCAAGGAATCGCCAAGTTGTCATAGTGAATTGGGGCCCTGGCTATGTTCACAATTGTCGACGTGAGCTCTCTCACGTTTTCGGGAGGTCACATACACCACGCAGGTGTATGCCCCGTCAGAGGATGTAGACGAATAAGCAGGTATCGGGTAGTGAAGTACGGTCAACGACAAAAGTTGCTGAACATTTCTGAATCTTTGTTTGACTACACCTTCAATTTTTGTCTTATATCTCTGAATTTTGTGCGAATAAGGAAATTGCAAAAAATGCAAGTATTTTGTAAATTTTTGGTTTTATTAACAGGTAAAGATTGTAAAAGTTTAGCTACTTATGTCGCTAACTGTACCTAACCTAGTGAGCAGTAGAGTAGAACCATGAAGGACTCGAATATGGAGTACCTACCTATTTTCAATCGAGTCATACAGATTCTAATATATTTTCATGAATTTATTTGCTAGCGTGATGATTTTTGACGTACCAAGTACTGATATTGATAGCTTAATTCTGAGATATACTTACAACGCGCTTCTCAAACGCAGGTTATTTAAAAAAGAATCTAATCATTGGTCCAAACTTTTGTCAAATACATAAAAAAAGTATTAAAAAAGTAACCAAACCAAATCTTACAAACCAAACCTTAGTAAAAAAGTAGTAGTGCGCAAGCATTACTGTGTTTGGAAGGCATTGTAGCCAGCGAAATTACTGGGTATTATGAGACTCAAAAGCTTATTGTCTCAGGGTGACGAGCGCAGTGCAGCGCCGCGCAGGATTTTGCATAACAAAGTTCTGGGTGGTGCTGTTATTGTTATGGGCTGGCATATTGCTTACCATCAGGCAAACGACCAGCTCGTCTCGTCATTCAGTTACATTAAAAAAAATGTGTTACAAGAACTTTAATTTTGGTGTTTAAAGTTTTGATTAATTTTAAACTACGAGAATCCGTTCAAAATTCAAACAAATATTTAGTCATTCGCTGCTTTTAAAGGAAGGAAACCCCCTTTTGTTTGAACGTTTGTTTAACAAATCAATCGTTGTTTGGTGCTCCCTATACCTACTTTCAGATGTAAACCAATTCAGTGTAGGACTTTGACCGACCGTTCATCAACATCAAGAGTCAACAAACTACTTAAATTTCATCACTTCCCTTGCCACCAATAAATGATAATTCTTGTACTTCCTTAATCTTCAGACGCACCGAAGAAATGATGACAAATATTTTTAAGTCCATGATAAAGTCAAGAATGTTTTTAAACAAGTATAAAGTTAATTCTACAACTTCAGATAAGCTTAAAGATGGTTTAGAAAAATATCCAATTAGCTTTATGAAATTTTTGGTCTGAATTTAAACAGTCCTGCAAGCCGGTATTAGCCCTAAAAACTTTAGTTAAATCTTGGATATATAAAAGAACTTCTTTGTCTCTACCTTACCTTTTTCAATTAAACGAGCTCCTTCTCCTGACATCTTAAAAATCGTGTAAGGCAGTTCTATCTTGCACCATAGCTGCTACCTATGCTTCGTCTACTGTTGTTAGTAATTATGTTCTCACATGTTATTTTGTATTTATGTTTTATATAGGTTTATTTATTTGTACATTTTATTCTTATATATAAAATTATCGTGTCACATTATCGTGTGTCAATTATCGTGTGTCTTCCGAAACGGCTTTACTGATTTTTATCAAATTTTATATGCATATTCATTAGGTCTGAGAATCGGGTACTATCTATTTTTCATACCCCTAGGTGATAAGGGTTGTTCACCCTTAACATTTTTTTTAAATTTATATGGCAAAACAACGTTTGCCGGGTCAGCTAGTCATCATCATATATATAAAATTCTCGTGTCACAATGTTAGTTACCTTACTCTTCCGAAACGGCTTTACTGATTTTTATCAAATTTTATATGCATATTCATTAGGTCTGAGAATCGGCTACTATCTATTTTTCATACCCCTAGGTGATAAGGGTTGTTCACCCTTAACATTTTTTTTAATTTTATATGGCAAAACAACGTTTGCCGGGTCAGCTACTATTAAAGTATTTATTATGTATACTTTATTGTTATGCTATGTATTTTATGTAATGACTATAGTTAATGTATATTATATTTATTATAATGTTAATTCAATGAGAGTGGATAGATACATTTATAATTTACCTACTTACCTACAAAATTTTGTTGATAACCCCGTCCGTCCATATATATTTTTTGTTTACATTCCTCTACTTGTAGGTCTGGAAGAGCGATAAGACCGCCCATTATGACACTAGGATTAAGTTAATCGTTATTTTAGTTTTAATTGTTTCTGTATCATGGTGTTATAATAAAGAGTTATTCTATTCTACCTTATTAGGTTCCTCTTCCTAGAAATGTGCCTAATGAATATCCAATTTTGCCCCAAATTCTGTCGTGTCATGTTTGTCACGATCATGAGGCCATTATGAAACACTCGAGTCAATGATCGAATTCGTTAACCCCAATCAAACACTGGGTTCATTCTCCCTATTGATTGGAATCAGCTACCGTCACTGGCAATTATTCCGTATTTGTAAAAATGGGGTCATGTTCTTTGTCATCATCTTCAAATTTGACTGGTAGGTTTACTTTACTTTTTTTAAAAATTTACTTTACTTCTTTGTGTGTGTGTGGTTTAGTTTCAGCTTTAAAAATTATTTTTCAAAAAAAACTAAACCGACTTCAAAATCCAAATGGCACTCAAAAGTAAAAAATAAATTAATATAATTATCATAAGCGCTACCCACTCATATATTTGAAGTCGGTGCCAGCCAAGTCTAATAGGTAGCAGATAAATACTATGTATATAGTAAGTACTACTTGTAGGTAGTATCTATCTACTACCTTTTACCTTTTACCTTTTGGCTGGCACCGACTTCAAATATATGAGTGGGTAGCGCTTATGATAATTATATTAATTTATTTTTTACTTTTGAGTGCCATTTGGATTTTGAAGTCGGTTTAGTTTTTTTTGAAAAATAATTTATTTTACCCTTTTTAGTGAAAAACAAGTTTTAATTAAATTAAATCAAAAAGTTTTTAAAGACAAGCTTTTATGATCTAGAAGCAACATCATGACGAAGTTAAAACCGGGCTATCACAATTAAATGCATGTACAAAAAAATTTCATGTCTGTCCTATTCTCTGTTGAGGAGTCCCTCGCCGGAAGTCAATCCTGGGTGTATCTGCCATGTCATGATGGAATTTAGAACAGGCTATTATGGTTCAATCCATTTACGAAATGTTGTGTCTGTACTATTCACCGTTGAGGAGTTCCCTCACCGGAAGTCAACCCTGGGTGAAGCAGGTGAAGCAGTCGAATACTAACCTCCACCTTTAGAAAGTTGGTTACGAAAAAACAAGAACCGACTTGAAGATTAAAACTTATATTTTTTGTTTTTGCTATTTTTTTCAAAAACTACTGAATGAATTTCGATAAAATTTATATGGGACCACCTTTGAAGTATTATCTACCAATCAAAAAAAGAATTATCGAAATCGATGCATAATTGGTGGAGTAATCGCGTAACAAACACACAAAAAAAAAAAAAAAAAAAAAACATACCGTCGAATTGTAAACCTCCTCCTTTTTGAAGTCGGTTAAAAATAACTGTAGTATTATTTCACATTTGGTTTCACACTACAATTACTCGATATATGAACAATTGTTATGGGCAGGCGTGGCGCTTACATCAGGGAAACGACTTGCTCGTCTCATCACTTAGTTCCAATTAAAAATAAAAATATCTAAACTCCGACTTTTATTAAAATAAAAAATTAAATAGTAATCATTAAAATTATTGGATACATACAAAAAATTTGTATTCTGTGCAAAAACTCGATCATTTAATAAATTGTGCGTTCGCGAAGAATAAATTTAGTTAATTTTAATAAGCTATATATAAGTCATGAGACAAATAGCACATATTATATTTTATGTTGTGCTTGGGAAAGGCCTTTGCACAGCAGTTGGACAACAAAGGCTAGGAAAAATAATGTTATGCTGGCAAATGCTACTTAGAAAATAAAAACGTGTTCCCATTACTGAGATTAGGAAACTTTCACACAGTATCGAGGGTGCCAAGACTATAGTTTTGCCGACATGCCGTGCAAATAATTTTTTCGATTTTTCAGCAAGGTGAACATGATTACTGTTTTCATTTTTGAAAGAAAGAAAAACCATTTATTCGGCACACAAACAAGAAATTATAAATAAAACTTAAATAATAAATATACGTGCCGAATGGGCTCAGCTCAGCATAAAATGCCCAGAGTTGTACACTACTCGGCGCTGATTTCCAGCTGATACCCGTTTTGCTATAGGATCAGTGAAAAATGGAGTGTACTTATCCATAAAGTTATCATACATTCAAAATAATAATAGCACTACATATAATAAACAAGCAAGCAAGCATCATCATCATCATCATCATCATCAGCCCATCACGTTCCCACTGCTGGGACACGGGCCTTCTCTCGTAGAGAGAGAATGGGCCATTATCCACCACGCTGGCCCAATGCGGGTTGGTGGATGTCACATGTCCTTGACTTTTTGTGAAAAATTCTTGGACATGCCGGTTTCCTCACGATGTTTTCCTTCACCGTTTTAAGAGCGAGTGTTAAATCCGCACATAACTTAAGAAAGTCAGTGGTGCGGGGCCAGCGGGATTCGAACTCGGGTGCGTCGGATCGAAAGTCGCACGAGCTCCCACTGAGCCACACTCGCTCTCAAGCAAGCAAGCATATAATAACATTTTTGCAAGATTTTCTTATTGTTAGTGGTACTCGGGTCATTTCTTAGAAAGATTGAACAATGTAGACCATAAACTATAATTCACTACGCGACAGGGGTTAAAGATGTTTTATGTCGTTAAATGTTACATATTATTAAATTAATTTGTCAACCGCATCAATTAAGGTGATCAAATTATTTTTAGCTCAAACTAACGTAAATAGAATTTTCGAAAGTTATTGGAAGAAAAGGGGCCAAGTACAAGAGAAGTTCCAAACAGTGAAGCTGCCTTATCTCTTGCATAACAATGTTTATGTTGCCATTCACCTCGCCGTTTAGATAATATTAAGACGCACGTGCCGGCGTGCGTGCTAACGTGCGTGGCCTTAATGGCTGTAGCTTTTGGAAGAACTAGTTATTCTCAAGTCCCATAAAACTTTTTAATTTTTAGTGTAAATGGAAAACAAGCAACACGCAGGCGTCCTTCTCTCGGTATTTTTCGATACTAACTTTTAGTCAACCAGCCTCAGTGAGAACTTGCTAATCGCATATGTACCAAACAAACCACACTTTCATACTCATTATACCCATTTCAATAGTTCAAGGTCTTAAATCTATTTCTCTATTCGCTGGTCGTTCACACTACGTCTGGGGGTGACGAACTCGAGTTTATTTTTATTGAAGTGGCTCCATCAATTCGGAGGTAAACCACCTGTTACAGATTATGTGGTAGATTGTAGCCGGTAGGTGGTAGGTGGTTGGCACCTAGGTTCACTGACGATACTAGTTTTGACGTAGACTCGGTGATGGGTTCACTGTCGATACAAGTTTGACGTAAAGGATGACGTATAGAAGTTGAACTATTTTAACGAATTTTACTATGTGAATTTGTATAATTAAAATCTTCCGGAAGTTTCTAGTTTCACAGTGTATGGTTCATTGACAGGGCAATTAAACAATGCAATAAATTAAAAGAGTAATTTGAAAATTGAAATTTCCGATGACATGGACATAAGCACGTAATGGTTACAGTGCAGGGCCATCCACAAACACGAAAAGAGAGACCTAAGCCTTTCTACACATACACCTTAAATACAGAATACAACTTTACTGCTCTACATGTGACCGGGTATTTAAAACTTAGTTCGGTTCAGCGAGCCATATTAGGGCTCACGCTCGAAAACTATAGATTTGAGGTTTCTGTCATCAAAATTGACGAGGAGGAATAGTCAACGGTTTTGCATATTCTTACAGGGTACTGCATCACCACCATTAAAAGTTTCGGAATGGTAGGTGGACCATCAGGGAGTCTGAACAGTTTCTCATCCACCCGCCGCCTTCCTATAGATCTATGTATATGCTTGTACTCCATCTACTTTACTAATGGTATATATGGATTTTATTAACTTGTGGTAGGTCTCTCGTCTGCCATCTGCGTAGGCCATCTGGGTAGGTACCACCGCTTTGCCAGTTATTCTGCCGCCAAGCAGTAGTGCGCAAGCATTACTGTGTTCCGATTTGAAGGGCATTGTAGCCAGCAAAATTACTGGGCATGAGACTTAATATCTGATGTCTCAGGGCGATGAGCGCAATGCAGTGCCATTATGCGCAGTACTTTTATGGTATTAAAAGTTCTGGATGGCATTGCAGTTGTTATGGGCAGGCGTGGCACTTACCATCAGGCGAACGACTTGCACTTCTTATTACTCAATTCCATAAAAAAAACTTCGGCTACATCGCCACTAAACTTTAGTGAGATATTAACATTACAAGTGTGGAATGTCAGTAATTTGACATAGACCAAAACCTAATTCAGTTTCGTTCAAAAACTTGACTAGGTAACTAATTCTACTAAAAGTATTTAATGTAAACACACCTGATCATTAGGCATTCACTGTGGTTCATTGAACCACTAATTGCACATTATTGGGCAATGATAGGCTAATGTAAACAGATACGTGTGCTAGTCAGTCACACGGGGGCATCGACTTCCAAAATAAAAAAGATCTTACATAACTATTGGCATAGCAAGGGACTTGATAGCAGCCCTGACTTATTGAGTTTTTTCAGATTTATTTTTCAGATCCAGAATGTGGAAATCTGCAAAAGAACGAAGGTAACCGAAATAGGTTTCAAAATTAGCAAGTTGAACTGGCAATGGGCTGGCTATATTTATTTATTTATTTCATAATTAAATGCTTGCTGCACTTACAGCGACGCCAAGACGTACAACAAGCCACAACAGCGTTTTACATTTATAATAATATTAAAACCTAATTACACAAAAATATTAATTTATAATAATCATATGACATATATAGCTTGTAGAAATGATAACCGTAGGAGTAAAAAGGTTCTCGAGTGGTGACCACGGATCGGAAGGCGGAGCGTAGGACGGCCCCTCTGCCGACGACCTGGTAACAGTCGCGGGGAGCCGCTGTATGCATACAGCGAGCAACAGCTCGTTGTGGCGATCTATTAGGGAGACCTATGTTCAGCAGTGGAAGTCTTCAGGCTGATGATGATGATGATGATACGTTTCCTCTAAAATCAGTGACTCATTTCACGTTTCGTTACATTTCGTCACATTGTTAACCACCATATGAAAGTTTCACGTCACACAACTCAAGGACATGACTGATGTAAATAAACTTTTATGTAGGTATCAAAATATTGTCGATATTCCCCTAAAATCTATTGATTATTTTTAGACTACATTGACCCCCCAAAAATAAAAGCCTTCGTTCATTTTGTTTTAGCTACTTCCAGGTCAATGACACACATTTTTAGAGCATTCATCCGCCTTTTCTTGTTTTGCAAATTAAAATCGCAGTATCCATAAATTAGTATGAGAAGTCCAAAAGCCTATTTTATTTTAAACTATAAAATACTTAAATAAATCAAGATAAAATATTCTTAACTAGCACACACACATATGTACACATTTACACACATACCTACACATTAGCGTAAGTACAATTTTTTATTTATCCAAATATTCCAAATTCAAAATGTTCCAAGAACGTTTACTCGTAAATCAGAGCATAGACAAGACAAGCCTTCAAAGTAGGTTTAATTGGGATTCACCAGTGGTAACATTTCGTCACGTTTCGTCACGTCGTCGTCACGTTTTCGTCACGTGGGTCCATGGCCGGTCAGGGTCGAGATTCGCCGCCCAGGGTTCGTTGTCCGGTCAAATATTTTTGGCACTATAAAAAAATCTGCAATCCTCCTATCCTATTATGATGTCATATCTCGTACGACTAGTTTTTGCCGAAACTTTATTGTTTTTTACCTTTTTGTTAAACACAAATTCGATTCGGGAAAAGAACTATCATCGCTCATCCATTGCCATCGCTTCCTTATAGTTAGTTATAAATCATGCTCGTTTCCGAACGAAATAAAAATAAAATAGCTATGATATATTGGAGACATCGTATTTTAATTAACGAATTTTACGCATTTTGATTCTCGAATCGAAAAATCAATCAGTTAGGTCATTATTTATTGCTTTAATCGATCACGAATCAAGAGTATACTTTTATAACACCGCCGCCGATCGAGATGGCGTACGAAATTCAAGATGGCGGGCTTTTTATTCGCGCCAAAATAAAGTGGCGGTCGTTCGTTGACCCGGGAGGCGGGCGTGTTGACCGCGTGACGTCACGCTTGCTACGTCACGTGACGTCACGCGGGGCCGGGCTCGGCCGGTCGCTATGAATCATTTTCAAGGTTCCTTTTTGTCAAGGTTCGGATACTGCACTGTTCGCACGCTGTATATTTAGACGCTTGTGGTTTGCTTCCTTTGGCTGATTTTATGTCATTGCTGAGACGCTTTTATCGTTAAGTTTTTCTTAGCAGGCGATTTGGGTCTCAATGAAGGAGTACGTTTTCGTCACTGATTTATGACGTTGAACTCACTCCTGTAGGTTTGATTGGAGTAACTTAGGGAGAGTTCAAAGATTGTCTTCCGCTGATGTTGGTTGATGTATTGCAACTACCCACTGCATATCTATATGATATCTAATGATATTTTTACCTTTCACCACAACATTTGATGAAATTGCATTTTCTTCAAATGAATGATAGACATCATCTATCTTTTTATAATTTTTATATATTTATTTTCAAATAATTTTAACATTTTGGATTGTAAAAGCAAAAGCAATAATTATATATAGGATGTAAATATAAAACCTACATTTTCTATAATGTCAGATTTTCATAATTATCGCTTCTCGTAAACCATCTACAAAAAAATTAATATTGAATGCATCTTCAACTCAACTTAAACTTAAATTCAACTTAATAGATCTATGTTTGGCCACTATCTCGCCTGATGTGAAGCGATGATGTGGCCTAAGATAAAGCACGAAGATCTAGAGAGAGACGGCAGTTGAGCGGCTGCTCAGACCCGTTTCCCCGATGGTTCACCGAACATTATCCCGAAACACGACTAGGTCGCTTGACGGCATGGCTTTGTTTGGTGGATGGTATTACAACGACGGCCAGAGCCTACCACTCCAAGCACACTACCGCATGCTAGGCGCTAATGCGTTCAATATCAAAAATATGGTGGTTAAGGCGTCGGGACGGTATTCCGAAGACGCATCGATCCTTGCCCGAGCAATATCATTTTTCTTCTTCCTAATAATTTAAAATCGTAGGTTAAAAAATAACTTTCCATGAGTTCCAACACATCCCTCCTCTCTCTTCCCTCCTTCCAAGCGAGCTTAGATACTGGCAGCTAGAGAAATAGAGAATAGGGTTAGAATGGTGGAATAGGCATGGCAGATGCACCGCGTTATCTGTCTTTGGATCTTACGATTAAACAATCGTATTCCGCACTTCAGTGTCATATGCGTCATAACTGTAATATTTAATTCGTTTTGTCTTTCAATTTAGCAGTTATGAATGGCGTTTATAACTATTTAAACTAGTAATAACTATGACGAAATAGGTGCATTAATTTCTTTGTATAGATGCTTCGTTTTGCGTGTGCGTGATTGGCGACACTGGTTTCTCTAGAAAAATGTGTTGACTACCATTCTAACCTATTCTCTATTTCTTTGCTGGCAGCTATTATTCCAAAACAAACCTACTTTTATATACTATTATCAAAGCACAAACACTTTTGTTTGTCTTGCCATTCTTCACAAGTAGGCTAGCCAATTCGAACTGTCCACCTCTCACAAAGAAATAAATAAATACGAGGCATAATAGGTATTATCATTAAGATTTTGGCACATATTCAGCCTCTTTGTCATACAGACTAATTCATAACAAAACAATAGATTTAACAGTTATTTTTAGTCTCGGGATTTAGCTCAAAGCCATTTGTAAATGAGGTAGAAAAAATAAAAACTTAGTCTGGAGTAGGGTTGCCAGATGTAAAATATCCAGGAAATAAATTTTTTTTTAGCCGGGAATACGAACACGTGGATTTCACTATATTATTACACTAGCCGATAGTGTAGCTTATAAGGACCGAAGTCTGGGAGGTAATGTCTGTATTTTCGCTAAGTATAACTTATAGTTTCAATTTTGCCCATCCACGCCTACTTGTATAATTCACCCTATATAACGATTATATCTTTGAATATATTCGCCCTAGGGTGTTTCTGTCATCAGACTTCCCAAAGTATATTTTTCCCAACATATTTTTAATTTTGATGCAACTTCCAAAATACTATAGCTTCATAAAAAATTTGACAACCATAGCCTCAACTAACACACTTCCTATTGGCATGAATTTGAAAAGATCTGACGCACGGTTCAACGACTTATACACAAAAAGGTAAATGCGACCTAGTTAAAACAAGGCACCAATTCATAGAGAATAAGCTGGGTCTAAGTGGTATTCAAATATCTATTTGACTATAGTCAAATCTGGTATCAAGCGTGCTCGCCGAATTGACGGTCGAGGTCTTGTAGGCGTATTCTGTTAAACTTTAAGTTAATACCTAATGCATGACTTACACGTAGGAAGTGGTGCTACTTTTTTGGCTTGCGTTCGACCACAATCTCACGTGATGGAAAGACATGCTCGCCTAGAAGATCACGCTCGATTTGAAGACTCCCAGGTTGTAGTTGTCAGTAAACAAAGACAGAAATCGAATTCGTAAGATGAACGGAAGCAAAACGTTTTGTTCGTATACTCGTAGGAGGGATGTCTACCATGTATAGATGTCGTATAGCCATGCGTCTAGTTGACCTATGATGGAATGGAGAAGTCATGTTGATGATTAAAGAAAATGTATGCTATACCTACAAACCGTTCCGGTTCCGTTACCGCTCGTTTCAAGAGCCGGCCCGTATCAACCTGAGGGACGGAATTTCACTAAGCAGCAACTGAAGTAGCAATGGCGGTGGCGTTATGTTTGTTTGAATGAATGGAAGGCGATGTCAAGCCGATATGACGGCTGATCGGCATAGCATAATATAAATGCATGCGTGGGGCTTGTGTACGATCGAGCGGACCTCGTATTATTCGTACACGGTAAATCTTCTTCACGCTTGTCTCAGTCATACTGGCACTTTTAAGTATTCTTTGGTCTTGATCTTAGCATATACTGTAGTTCCAGTTTTAGTTACGTTAAAGCAGCCAAATTAAAGAGGTACCTACATGGTTGGATACATTTGATAATTGTACTTTAATAAAATACTAAAAGGAAAGCTACATTTAATTTTGCCATGAAATGATCTGTCAGTTCTGTGTTTTTAAGTAACACTACTCCTATATCTTTTTAGCCTCATTAATCTTTCATTATCATACCACACGTGTTGACCTTTATACTTACTATTTTTAGTAATAGGTATATAAGTAATAACTATAATATTATTATTATATTTATCGGTAATCTATAAACAGTCTTGTGAAAACAGCATCTGGACAGCAGAACAGCAGATTGGATTCGACCCTGTGACCTCCCTGCATATATATGGTTATCAATATCATGTTTGGCGTACACTAAAATGTATGGTTGACTAATGTATGGTCATCTGCACCAAAACTGCATCAATACCACCCGGTACAGAATAGGCCCGCCAGCTCAATGCGAAGGCGAGGCGCAACGGTTGCCCCACATACCGGTCGTCGGGATGTGACCTCCACAAGTTTACTGCCACATAAGAGACAAGACAAGCCATTTCGAGACCTAAACGAAGAAAATAAGGCTTAAGATCCGTGGAAGTAAATTTGTCGCTGAAAACTGGGTCAAATATAGGGTAGCCATGATTAATTTTGAACAAGTTGGACAAGGAAGTGGAAACCTCCGGAGCTGTCGGAAAAAAACGATTACACTGTAGATTTTAATGAAGCTCCATTTAATAACATCATTAAAAAAACTGCTTGTCATATTTTTTTTCTTTTTACATCAGTCTAAGTCAACGTTTGACCACTATCTCACCTGTTGGGAAGCGACGACGATGTGGTCGAAGATGAAGCACGCTCGCCTAGTAGGTATCTATTCACTCCTGTTTTGAAAATAAACTCGAGATCTTTGCTTAGGTTCGCTATTACTATATTTTTGGCTTCTTTATACATGCCCTAGCTATCATTACTTTATTAACTATTACCTCTTGTAACAAAGTGTCCCTTCTTGTGAGAGCGTAAAACAAGTCTTTAAGAGTAAAAATGGACTTCGTTCGCCTAAGAAAAAAAAATATAAAAGCATGGCCACCCTTTAAGCATACAGCTAACGTCATTCTAACATAAACCCTGTTTTTATCGCTAAGTTATTACTTATTCATGCTAAAACGCTGTCAAAATAATAAACTATACTTTTGTTGTTTGACCCAGAAGCAACCTGTGAAAAGAACCCGTGATAATTGGTTTAGTCTGCCCCCATTGTTGGCAGTGTTGCTAATGAATCTCGCAAATATAGGAAATTGCGTTTTTTTGGATTGTTTTCTTAGAATATCTTGTGAAGATTTCCTGATCTGTCATGATTGTTGGGGCTGACGAACCTTCTTTGGGTCACAAGACTTCTTGTTTTTGGATCGTATTTTTATTATTTAACGTTTTGTCATATTTTTTTTCTTTTTACATCAGTCTAGGCCAACGTTTTTGTCGGGTTTTCCTGTAGTGTCATGATAATTGTGAAGAAATTCATGTCATGTTGCTTAGAGTTTATGACTCAACCAAACTATTTACTTCATTATTTTTCAAATTACGAAATGTCGCAAGAACAATTTGAGGAAATATATCACACAAATATTATAAATACGAAAGTTTGGTATGTGTGCTTTTGTGTTTGTTCTCTTTTCACGCCGCAACAGCTGAACGAATTTGAATGAAATTCGGAATAGAGAGTGCTTTTACCCTAGATTAACTCTTATAATTTTTATCCCGGGAAACCGCGGGTGTAACCGTGGGGCGCAGCTAGTTCATAATATACTTTCAATGCATAATCATCATCATCATCAGCCTGTAGTCGTCCACCGCTGGACTGCCTCTCCTAATGAACGCCACGGAGCCCGGTCTTCGGCTCTTCTCATCATGTTTCTTCCGGCCGCCTTTCGCAGGTCGTCGCTCCATCTAGCCAGTGAGCGTCCTACACTACGCTTGCCAACTCGTCCTCAAGGACACGTCTACTCCAACGGTTGACCGTAGACCAGCGTAGATGTGACCAGCCCATTGCCACTTCAGCTAGCTAATCCGGTTGCTTTGGTTCTCTGTCGGATTACCTCATTGCGGATTACCTCTTTACCTCCAGTGCATAATAAGTCCCTAAATTAGACGTAATGCGTCATATAGGAAAACTCACGTTGTTGGTTTCTTTTAATTCGGTACTTCCATGGTAGTTACTTCCTTTAAATAGGATAGTATAATAATAAAAAAAAAAAGTTTTCATAGTTCCTTCTCTTAGAAATCGACGTCACCTGTGACTGTACTATAAAACCAAACCGTATTGATGACGTGATCGTCAAATATACAATTATATTACAAACATTGTTACGAATACGGAACTCTTAATCACGATATGTGTTTTTCAGATCCGCTGTGTTACGGATACGGCTGATTGACTCATGCTAGAAATAGATACCTATTAACTAATAAACAACATTTTTTTTATTTAATAATTACTATGTATTGACAGCATCTGTGGTGTAGTGGATGGGCAGGTTGGCTCAAATCTCATACACCACTCAGGTTGCGGGTTCCATTCCCGAGACGGGACAAATGATTGTGCAAAAAAAAAAAACCGCAAGCATTTGTTTCATGGTGTCATGGTTCTCATAATTTCTGGTTCCCTAGATACAGGGAATCCTAGTTTGAGGTCAGGATCTATGTATATGATCGTTGAGCGTATTAAATAGTGCAAATAATTCCGGAGGTGGAGATTTGAAGGAATTCAAAGATCCAAATCGTTCCAAGAGCGAAAATTGTGAGGTCCAAGTTTGGAGTGGACCACTAGTACATTTTTTATGGAACTGAGTTCTAAGACGAGCGAGTCGTTTCCCTGATGGTAAGCGCCAAACCTGCCCATAACAATTGCACCCAGAACTTTTAATACCATAAAAAGTACTGCGTAGCAATGCATTGCGCTCATAATCCCAAGACGCATAATAAGTCTCACATGCCTAGTAATTTCGCTGGATACAATGCCAAAATTTAATTGGACAGACACACAGTAATGCATGCGCACTACTGCCTGGTGGCCGAATAACTGTGGCAAAGCGGTGATACCTACCCAGTTGGCCTACCGCATACGAGAGACCTACCACCAGTAGAAACCTACCACCACACTTATTCATTAGTTTAATTACATCTGTAAACATACATAATTATACAATATAAACTACTTTAAATTTCAAGTGGACACTCGAAAATGATAAAGTGTCCAAACACGATCATCATCGTCATCATCAGCCCATCACGTTCCCAATGCTGGGACACGAGCCCTCTCTCATACACGATCGACATAAAAAAATTAATCTATAAAATAAAAATGAATCACCGAAATGTTTGTACGCGCATAACTTCTAAACGACTGCACCAAATTTGGTAAATCTTTCTTTTATGTGTTCGTTATTGTCATGAGAAGGTATGTATGAAAAAAATATTAAAAGAATAATAGCAAATGTTTAAAAAAGGCGGTACAAAGTTCGCCGGGTCAGCTAGTATAAAATAAAAGACTGGTTTAGGAGAGAAAAAGCTAAATAGAGATTGAAACTTTGAATAATACATTTATATCCTGTGACCTGTGACTCCAATGAAATATTATTCAATATTATAGAGAAAGTCACTGTCTCTGCCTTTGTAATATTATTTCATGTTTTTATTTTATCAGCTGAGCCCCGAGGTTACACCCGCGCGAGAAAGCATTTTCAGTTTTTCCCGAATTTCCCAATGTTCTGGAGAACATTTTCGATTTTTCTTTCCATCAGTTTCTTGCCGTATCTTCTGAACCACTACTCAGAAGTAGTGGTTCTTTTCCGATACGGTGGTACAGTCATTGTGAAAATTTGACGTTCATAAGTGTATTTTTTTTAAATTCACCCGTTTGGGCAGGCTAAAGTCTCTAGGACCATACCGCTTTGTCTTACGTAGTTGTTCATAAGTGCGTCTGTGATGCCAAAATTATTAGAGATTTTGACTTTGACATCAAACCTCATTCAGACTAGAAATAAAAAAGAAAATTTTGAGGCGTTTTCCAATAAACAGTATTCATTTATTTTGAAATCCGTTTTTTTCATAGACAGTTAGATAGAAAATATATACCTATTTAAAAAAATACTCTTCTACTACAACCGACAACTAACAAAACTATATGACTGTATATGTGTACATACATGTGCAAATGAGCGTTCGTGTAATTTTAATCACAGTGCAATTTTATTGATTTTTATCGACTTGAAAATAAAGAGGAGGCTCTCAATTCGACGGTATTTTTATTGTATGTTTGTTACGCGATTACTCCGCCGATTATGAATTGATTTTGATGATTCTATTTTTGTTTGGTAGGTCATATTTCAGAGGTGGTCCCATTTAAATTTAATCGAAATTGATTCAGCACTTTTAGAAAAAAATATAAGATAAGTCGGTTCTTGTTTTTTTCTAAAACTCATTTACAGTCGTAATGTCACCGGAAACTTGAACATCATTTTTTTGTCCGGCATGACGCGATACATTTGTTTTGCCCATCGACATGTTTTTTAGAAAGTTTTGCAGCTATATTAAATATTTAGAGATTTTATTTTTATTTTATTGAAAGTCCATTAAACTAAAATACACATTAAAATAACATTATAAATTAATTTAACTTAACTATCTAATCAGTAGCATATTTTTTATAAAAATGAACCTGGCATGCACAATTTAACTAATTAGGATGCTATTCCTAGCAAGAGCGCAGTACGTGACTTTACATACATACTATTAACAAATTTATTGAAACACACATATATTTAGATAATCTATATATTGGCGCATTTACCATGCCCAACTAGTCTCCCCGTTGGCAAATAAAATAAAATAATTATCTTTTTAAGACAGCCTCTGTGGCGTAGTGGTTGACAAGTCGTCTCTCAACTTAACCGTAACGGCGCAAATATTTGGGCAAAAAGGCCAGTGTTTATTTCGGCTCTGGGAGTTTGAAATCATGACTCTCGTAGATCAAAATATCTACGAGAGTCTAGTCTAGGAGATTCTAGTTAGGGGCCGGGATCCGTATGTAGTCAGTGACATAAGTAACAAAGTTTAAATAAAAAAAATGCTCAATCATATCCTACTATCATTATAAACGTGAAAGTTTGCAAGAATGTATGGATGTATGTTTGTTACTCTTTCACGCAAAAACTACTGAATGGATTTTGATGAAATTTGTTATGTAGGTACTTTAGGACTTGGAATAGCACATAGGCTACTTTTTATCGCGGGAAATCGCGGGTGGAACCGCGGGGCGCAGCTAGTAGACAATAACGCCGAAAATATACAAATTAAGGACATATTTCGTTTGCAATTTCACTAATACCCTATTTACACGCTTTTTTTTTACCAATAATAGATCTATGTTTGGCCATTATCTCGCCTGATGTGAAGCGATGATGTGGCCTAAGATGGAGCACATAGATCTAGAGAGAGACGGCAGTTGAGCGGCTGCTCAAACCCGTCTCCCCGATGGTTCACCGAACATCATCCCGAAACACGACTAGGTCGTTTGACGGCATGGCTTTGTTCGGTGGGTGGTGTTACAACCAAGGCCAGAGCCTAGTGTAAAAAAAAAACACGCATTTCAAAATTCTGTAAAAATGATAAACATTGAAGCTGTCAGTCAAAAATTCACAGATGTTCAGTTCCTTATGTCACTGACCATACGTACGTACGTGACTCATATTTTTCATCTTACTACTATGTCTCACGTGGATACAACATTAATGGTTTAATTTTACTTCCTTTTTGTTTTATTTTACCTAAATTTAGTTAGTTCTACTTGTAAAGAACACAAGAACATAGTGTCTTCGCCTTAATAGAGACAATAAGAAAAGTGTTGATGGTCATATTCTTAGCTTTACACTACTTAGCAGTTTAGAGCGAGTGTGGCTCAGTGGGAACTCGTGCGCCTTTCGATCCGACCTGGGTTCGAATCCCGACTAGGCCCTGCACCATTGACTTATAGTTAAGTGCAGATTTTGTACGCTCGCTCTAAAACGGTGAAGGAAAACATCGTGATGAAACCCGCTTACGCGCTTTGGAGTGGTAGGCTCTGGCCGTGGTTGTAATACCACCCACCGAACAAAGCCATGCCGTCAAGCGACCTACTCGTGTTTCGGGATGATGTTCGGTGAACCATCTGGGAGAAGGGTCTGAGCAGCCGCTCAACTGCCGTCTCTCTCTAGATCTATGCGCTCCATCTTAGGCCACATCATTGCTTCACAACAGGCGAGATAGTGGCCAAACATAGATCTATTAAATATATAAAAAAGTCAAATTTAAATTAATTATCAGTCTTATTAGGCTAGATTTTAATTCTAATGGCGGGTCCTTATTTGAGTCAAGTCATTACATAGAAAAATAATTACCCAACTTTTTTATTATTATATTTTTTTGTTAAGTAACTGAATGACGAGACGAGCTGGCCGTTTGCTTGATGGTAAGCAATACGCCAGCCCATAACAATAACAGCACCACCCATAACTTTGTTTTAAAAATCCTGCGCAGCGCTGCAGTGCGCTCGTCACCATGAGACAAGTAGCTGTTGAGTCTCATAATGCCCAGTAATTTCGCTGGCTACAATGCCCTTCAAACCGGAACACTGTAATGCTTGCGCACTACTGCTTGGTGACTGAATAAAACTGGCAAAGCCGTGGTACCCACCCAGACGGCCTTTCGCATACGAGAAACCTACCACCAGTAAATATGTAACATGCGTGTAGCGCTAATACATTGATACAAGTCGCCATCAAGCTTTCGAACTACTGGTGCTGGGATGGACTAATCAGCCACCCGGTGCCATTCTGAATTCTGGTTCTATCACAAGCCTTTTGTAGTAGTAGTTGTGATTACAGTTGTATTTCCAAATGAAGATTTAATGGGACAGTCATCGTTTAAGCCCCTAATCTCTTACAAGTAGGATACATTTCATACTATCAAGTCATAAAGACGTAAAGTAATCACTTACAGTTATTTAAATCAATTACACCTAAGCTTAGCGCGGCCTCGGGCGAATGACAGGGAAATTGCTAGATTATAAAGTAACTAATGTAAGATGTCGTTAGGACACGTTTATATGACACTACAGCAGCATTGGACGGGCTACTTCGTCCCCATTATCAGTCCATTACATTCTGAAGCTGGTTAAAACTGTTGGCCATTTGGCTACGTGCATTATTTTTTATGAAATTGAGTGACGAAACGAGCTGGTCGTTTGCCTGATGGTAAGCAATACGCCAGACAATAACAATAGCAGCACCACCCAGAACTTTGATTTCCAAAATCTTGCGCGGCGCTGCACTGCGCTCGTCACCCTGAGACAATTATCTTAGGTGTATGCCACGTTTTGACGGATTACTACCCGCGGAGTTTCGTGTTGACTTCGTGCAGACTACTGAAACTAAGGGCCAAGTTTGTGGGAACTTCACGACATGCTAGATACGTTAGGGTTTACTTTGTAAACTTGAACATGCTGGTAAGCGCATGGACTTATAGCGTCAGCATAATATTAGTACTTTGGTAAAACAGCCAAAAATTCAGACTATACTGTATATACGGTCACCGACTTTCAGACACAGAGTCCATTATCTACAATGCAGGTGCATTGTTGCTTGAATATCACACTTCCTCATGTGGTTCAATCTTGGCTATGCAGGTCCCCTTTTCGTTGATCCTTTATTACTGTTATTAGAGCAATTTGGATTTAGATTCATGTGTCTAAAATTGGCAGATGAGTTGCCGATACGGTGGTTTCCGATGCATCCTTGCAAGGTCAGGAGGGGTTTGAGAACAGCTGAAACATTTACCTGAAATGGCTAGAAACATCATGCTGAAACGCGACTGGATATTTTTCATGGCATAGATTTCAACTGCGACTGAGGCCTACGTATCTCACCACCCAACACCATCAATACCTATGCAATTAGCATTAACTATGGTGTCACGTAGGGATTCACCCTCCTACGGAGCTAGTCAACTGTCAACTTGTATTGGTATGACATTGATTAAGCAAATATTACTCTGAGTGGGCGCTATTAGCGTTATTGGCTATGGCATGGCCGGTCCATCGTCAGAGGCTCGCTATAAGGCATCGGTAACGGTTGACCCAGATACGGCCCGCGGACAGTTACGCCCTGTGCAGGCTTAGGAGCGGATGAGATAACGGCGACCGCCTTATGACGATGATGCTGGATCGATAGATGTGGTATAGTTACCATCGATTCAGGATGGCTTGGAAGAAGATGAGAACTGAGTGGCTAGATGAGCAGATCGTTCATCTGATGGTATAAGCACCATCCAACCTATAACAATTCCAGCACCACCTTTTACTGGTGGTAGGTTTCTCGTATGCAAGATGCCGTCTGAGTGGTTACCACCGCTTTGCCAGTTATTCAGCCGCCATGCAATAGTGCGCAAGCATTACTGTGTTCCGGTTTGAAGGGCATTATAGCCAGTGAAATTACTGGGCATTATGAGACTAAACAGCTAATTATAATAATAATAATAATAATGAGTTTATTTGCATAAATGTTTACATGTAAATGTTGAATCCATAGGCTCCCGAACTACACTCGAGAGCAATGAATCCGGGTCACTTAAAGAATGTTAAAAATCTCGGAAACTAAAAATGATAGGTTAATGCAATAAATTGTATTTAATAGACAATGTAATACTCCTTAAATGAAAGTAAAAAAAATATGAGTCACCATACATTTTATTAACACAAAATTACATAAAGAAAAAAACTGCTGATCTCTCCTTAAAACAAAAATAGGAAACATGAAATTTTTGAACTTTATTACGATTTTCTTGAATTTTAATACTTCGTATTGCCTCCTCGTGCTTCCATTACTGCGTTTACGCGGTTTGGCATGCTGTACACCAAGTTCCTTATACGATTTTGGGGAATATTCTCCCATTCCTCTGTGAGAGCAATTTTGAGCTCACGAAGCGTGATTGGGGGAGGGTTTCGTTGTTTTACGCATCTGCCTAGCTCGTCCCAAGCATGCTCGATCGGGTTGATATCCGGGCTGCGCGCTGGCCACTCCATACGAGTAATGTTCATCTCTTGAAGGTAGTCATTCACAATCCTACCTGTATGAGGTCGGGCATTGTCATGCATAAATATAGCATCCTCACCTAAATTGACCATAAATGGACCAACGTGATCATTGAGGATTTCTTCCACATATCTTACGCTAGTTAAAGAGCCGTTTTCTATGATCACCAGCTCTGTGCGACTTTCAGAAGAAATTCCGGCCCACACAAGTACAGACCCACCACCGTAGGCTACTTTTTCTTCGATGCATGCTTGCTTGAATCTTTCCCCTGGTCTTCGATACACTCTGTGTCTTCCATCGTGCTTGTAGAGCATAAATTTTGATTCGTCGGAGAACATAACTTTTGACCAATCTTCAATACTCCAATTTACGTGGCTCTGGGCATATCTTAGTCTCGAAATACGATGCCCACGCTCCAGTTTAGGGCCGTTTGCAGGTCTAAGGGGTTTTAAGTTAGATTCAGCAAGCCGACGTCTTACTGTCCATGCACTTGGGTTACTTCCTCCGAGGCGTCGAAACTGATTGGTGAGTTCAGTTCCTGTGAGAAAGCGATTTCGAAGCATGGTGTTCACCAAGTATCGGTCTTCTCGTGCTGTGGTACACCTGGTTCTGCCCGTTCCTGGTCTGCGTAGGTTAGAACCAGTTTCTTCGTAACGTCGGAGAACTCTTTGTACTGTTGACAGCGACACACCGACAGTCCTGGCTGTATCGCGCTGACTCCGGCCGGTTTCCAGCATTGTAAGTATTCTGGTGCATTCTTCAGGCGTAAGCGACATAATTTCAGCTTGAATAATGAATATAGAGCACTATCAACATGGTTTATGTACCCACATAAATGACAGATTACAAACAAAAGCAAAACCAAATGCTGTAATTTCGTAGTTCCATCTTCGAAAGTGGCCCTTTTTCAAATTTGATTTTTTTATGATATAACTTTACAATAACTAAGAAGTTTTAATACCTTCATTTAAGGAGTATTACATTGTCTATTAAATACAATTTATTGCATTAACCTAGCATTTTTAGTTTCCGAGATTTTTAGGATTCTTTAAGTGACCCGGATTCATTGCTCTCGAGTGTAGTTAAAAACTGTGTTTCGGGTTTTAAAGGGTGACGAGCGCATTATATTATATTATATTAGATTATAGGCTGGCGTATTGCTTACCACCAGGCAAACGACTAGCTTGTCTCGTCATTCAGTTACATAAAAAAAACCGTAAACTTGGCTTTACAAAATTTTGTGTGGCACTGCAATGCGCTCGTCACCCTGAGACTGTCTTGCTCTTACGTCTCTTAATGCCCAGTAATTTCATTTGTAATTTGTGCCGTTACTTAGATTAAAACGTTGTTCAGGAACTACTCAATTGTTTTTTTGTAAACCCTTTACTTAAAATTCAAGAAGTATAAGGTACGGATAATACAGACAGATGATCTGATAGTGTCTTTCGGGAATGCCGTACAAGTTGTAGAAATACTTGACTGTTTTTGATGATATTCTTAGGGGCTTTACCTGTTGATGTTTAGAGGTGTGATGAGATAATTCCGGAAAATCTTTACGACAATTTTATTGTGTATTTATAGGACAGGATAATACATAATCTGGCTAAAACGATGAGGAAAATTCAAGATGGCCGGGAAACCTAGTTTGTCAATGAATAATTTGAATCACGTAACATACAGTAGGTAATTCCGACCTTCGACCAAACACTTTATACCTACTAGGTATATTAAATTAGCTGCCTCTTCGTCGTTCAAATATAGATATCGTGAGCTCAGTGCCAGAAACTTAGTTTACTCGTGGTAAGACTCTCCGGATTTTCTCTTCTTCTTCCTTTTCTATGAAACTGTTTAGCCTTTTTTGAACTGAAAGCCTCGTTAAGGGAACTAGTCGTGTTTCGGGCTAATGTTCTGTGAACCATCTGGGAAACGGGTCTGAGCAGTCACTCAACTGCCGTCTTCCTCTAGATATACATATGTACCTACTTATTCCTCCATCATCAATTCATTCCAAAATCAGTTGATTCGTGTTCAGTACTCTCTAAATAGTCGATTAGAGTTTATTTTTCAAGAATATCTTCAATGCACAGAATTATCACATTTCCATATAATAAGTACAAGTTTTCTACAAATAATTAGTAAAAAAATACGCAAAATGATTAAGGAATATTTAGCTTGTGATAGGTTTGAACCATAGGCCTAAATCTTGTAAGTTACCATATTCAGGCCATGTCGGAGGCCTTCGAGCGGTCTAAAGACTCCGCCATCAGGGTCAGCCACACACACGAAAGAAGAAGGAGACCATATTCACGATTGGGCCACCCGAACTCTAATATCTGATAGATAGATAGAGTAGTAAAGTGGCCACTTCCAGTACCTCTAATCAACCTAAACGTTAATATCGGGTTTTCCGAAGCTGTCCCGGATCTCTTACACAGTTGGCGATATGTTTTCTTTGGTAAGCTAATTACGTGGTCTCTTTATGTCGGGGTAGAGTCACCGATGATTGGTGATAATCTATCGGCTTATATAGTTAGGTTCTGTCATAGGTTCCGACTGAAAATCAGTGCTAAGGTACCTATTTATTACCTTAGTTTTTTGCTGAGTCTGAACCTTTTCCTGACATCGCGCAAAGTTTCATTGTTCGATAATTATATTATGTATTTTTTGTGTGTTATATAGTATTAGGTATTATATATATTTAATTATCTTCCGTTATTTATAATGTATAGAATGCATAGTTTAATGTTATGTTACGTGTGTGTCATGAATAAATGTCTTTCTTTCTTTCTTTCTATGTTACATCTACCTATTCGGTGGATTATAAGTAAGTAGCTACGCTCCGTGGTTTCACCCGCGGTTTCTCGGGATAAAAATGTTATGGGCAGGCGTGGAGCTTACCATCAGGCGAAAGAGTTGTTCATCACATTACTAAGTGCCATACAAAATAATTGTAGGATTTGAAAGTTTGTGAGGATGAAAGAAAGAAAGAAAGAAACGATTATTTGCAACAACTAATAAACTATGAACATATGACATGAAAAACAAACAGAAAAAAAAAACATTAAGTCTGACAGAGTAAATAAATAAAATAGGTAATTGTTACAAACCGGCCTCAACTCAGCGTTGTGCTGGTCGTGCGACCAGTGCTGGTCTTCCGCTGAGGCCGTTTGAGTGACTGACATTAAAACTAAAAAACAAATCGCCATCAAACACATTTAATAACAGTGACTATTTGATGGATGGATGGATGGATGTATGGATGGATGTATGTTTGTTACTCAATCACGCAAAAACTACTGAACGGATTTTGATGAAATTTGTTATATAGGTACTTTTTTGTTTATTTTTTATTTAAATCCTTAAAAAGGACATAAGCTACTATTTATCTGGAGAAATCTCCCAGGGCAGATAATCAACAAAAAAAAAATTGACTGGTTTTTACTCGGCCTTATCTCAACTCTTTTTTACCAAACATCCTGTTCCACATAACGCCTTGACGACTACGGGCCAAAAAAAACAAACGTTTTGGCATGTTATGCATTTGATACCAAAATAACGGTTCCAAATTACGGCATCCTACTCACTTGACCTATAAATTCCTGTATTCGCAATAAGAGTAATAAAAACACACACATCCTTTGATTACCGTTGTAAAAAAATATAAAGCAAATTTTGGCCGCAGAATGTAGGTCCTATAACGGTCTCCGAAGTATCTTTGCTTTTGGTCTCTGACTCACGTATTAGGTTACCATACCACTTACCAGTGTGTTTGATAACAATTTTTGTTACGACTTTTTTGGTATTTGCATTCGTAAAATGCAGTTGGAATAAAGTAAAAATTTATTTTCGAAATTTACACAAATTCGCTATAGCCCATTGCCAATTCAGCTTGCTGATTCGATGGGCTATGTCGGTTACTTTGGTTCTCTGTCGGTTACCTCATTGCGGATCTTATCTTTCAGAGAAACTCCGAGCACAGGCCTCTCCATAGCTCGCTGCGCAACTTTGAACTTATGGATCAGTCTCACTGTGAGTCCACGTCTCGGTTCCGTAGGTTTATTACTGGTAGGACGCACGCATTAAAGACTTTTGTCTTAAGACACTGTGGTATGGACGACGTGAAAACTTGAATTAGTTTACCGAACGCTGCCCAGCCTAGCTGAATCCTTCTGTCGGCTTCCCTCTCGAAGTTGCTTCTACCCAACTGTATTGTTTGTCCAAGGTAGACCTATTCTTCGACAACTTCAAGAGGTGTATCATTGAAGACGATGGGTCTCGGGGATTCTGTGCTATAGCCTTTTTTATGGAACTGAATGATGAGACGACCAAGTCGTTTGCCTGATGGTAAGCGCTACTCCTGCTCATAATAATTGCAGTGCCACCCAGAACTTTTATCACCATAAAAAGCGCTACGTAGCACTGCATTGCGCTCATCACCCCGAGACATTGAACATTAAGTCTCATATGCCCAGTAATTTCGCTGGCTACAATGCCCTTCAAACCGGAACACAGTAATGCTTGCGCACTACTGCTTGGCGGCAGAATAACTGGCAAAGCTGTGGTACCTACCCAGACGGCCTCCCGCATACGAGAGACCTACCACAAGTAAAAGACTAGAGGCTAGAGAACAAAATTAAATAGTACCTATATATAATATAGTACCATGAGATATATTTTTACCGCAAAAATTTCTTCTTACCAATCTTAACGGGCCAAGTCTACGTCATCCATATTTGACCTGCCGCAACTTAGCTGCCGTTTCCCCTATCAATAGCCCGCCAGGGTGCAGGTTCGATGTCCGTTAACTGTACACACGAACTGGGTCACAAGGCTTCGCTAATATCATCGTGTACCGTTACAGATCTGAGAGCATTTGTATCTACTGTCAACCAGTTTCGCCTGACCTGTTTTATGGGCATTATTTCAGCATGATACGTCCTACTGTGTGTTTAGAGAGAGGTCAGGGTACGCTGGTAGGGTGGGACCTGAGAGGTCCAGAATGAGGTTGTATAACTGTAGGCTCGACACGTGTTTCGCTTGTGGGAGACATTACATATTTTATGGGTATTAGATTACATTGTGTTAGTTATTCCGGCAGTACTTAGTGCTGATACTGGTTCTGTTCTGCGAGATAAGGATGGTTTAATGTTTGCTATTTTAGAAGCAGTTCTGTGTGAGACGGGTCGGAAGCCAATTTGTTTTTATATATTTATGTTTAAGTACAAACCTAAGGTTCAAATTCATACTTGACGGCCTCTGTGGTGTAGTGGTTGGGCAGGTTGGCTCAAATCTCATACACCAATGAGGTTGCTGGTTCGATTCTCGTGATGAGACAAATGTATGTATGGAACTGAGTAATGCATGGAACAAAAAAGTGCAAGTATTTGTTTCGTGTCCTGTGTTCCTGGTACAGATACAGGGAATCCTAGTTAGAGGCCAGGATCTATGTATGAACCGTTAAAAAAAAATTATGCCACGTTTCGTTTCTACACAGTGCGTGAAGAACTATACAAGCACATGCCTAACGTGGCATAGTACTACCTACCTGCTTACGGCATCATCTTGGGTACGCTGCCAACTGGTATAGTGGGCTGGAGCATTTGGGCTGTCTATGGGTCTTTAATGGTCAATAGGTTGTCATATTGCTTCTTGTAAGTAGTTCAGTTCGTTTTAGTAAGCAGTGTGAAGAATTGTTTTAGCAACAAAGGCATTCGCCCGTTAAAAAAAACGTTTGTTAGGATGGATGGAATGTACTCAATCACGCCAAAACAACTCATAAAATTTTAATGTTTTGTAGATATTATTTATTTATTTAATTCTTTATTGCACTATAACAAGTAATGTACAAAAGGAGAACTTAATGCTAAAGCATTTTCTACCAGTTATCCAGTGACGGTAAAGAAAATTACTAAGCGTGCATCAAAAAGTTAAAAAAACTAACAGAGACACAAAATAAATCTGTAATACATATTATCGTAAAAACAAAAGCATAAATAATAGATATGGTACTTTAGATACTTTAGATTAGGTACTTTAGATCCTGGAATTCGATTTAGGATACTTTCATCCCGAAAAACTATCGTTGAAATTTGACGCGGCTGAAACTGCCGATCACATCGTTTCCGGCAATATACAATGCACAATGCAATGCTAAGCAGTATATAGCAGTACTTTCTATAGTATTAAGTATTTTGTGTGGCAATTTGTATGTGCAGGCGTGTGGCTTACGATCAGACGAACTACTTCCTCATCCGATTACTCAGTTCCATAAAAAAAATACCGAAATACTCGATATTACCTTCTCTTTGTAGTGGAAATAGTTTGAATAATTAATTCTCTTATTATTACCCTGAGGAATTTCATTTGGTGTAAAAGATGTATTTTGGTCATGTTTATAAATGGCTGTTGTACATGCGTGATGCATTTGCTTTGACGTATTTTGCTCGGAAATGCGTCATTTATATGTTGAGCTGTTCTGTCTTTCGTCGATATATTTTGTTGAAAATGCATAAGTTAATATTTATTATAGCCTTTAAAGATACGTCATTCAAGTTCATTTTCCCTAATCACAACTTATATTTTACAGACGTCATAAAGAGATTATTTAATTCTTAATTATTTTTATAGCGAACTTTTACAGATATATTTATCTAAATTCTGCTGGCCTATATTTTGGCCAAAGGATAAGCATTGCCATTCAACGTGGCAATGCTGCCAGCATTTTGGGAACGTTGCCCACTGGTAGTGGTTTATTTGATTAGATTAGTTATTAGTATTTTTAATTTGAGTTTGTTTGTGTTTTTTTTTAATTATCTGTGTGTTTCAATAAATTTGTTATTGTACTCTAAATTCTGTGTTTTATATTTAATTTTGTTGTAGGTTAATTTAGTTTTTGTCATTCTATATATTTGTACATAATTGTTAATTGGTTCTGTTAATAAATAAATAGCTGTTAATAGGTTAACCTAATTGGCTTGTTACTCTAAATATTTATCAGGTTTCTTCTTATATGTGTACAAATTTAATGAGATGGCGACATTATTTTCCAATCACAACCTTACCTCTATTTTAGTATATTATTATGTTATCTTTATATCTAATCTTTAAATGCGGTAATTAAATTAATGTAATTAAAATATATAAACTACTAGGAGAACATGAACATATAGAACGTTAATTATACGAGTACGCACTTGAATCGTTTGTACATAATAATATAAGTAGGCACTTAAAATGTTTATTATCATACAAAGTGATATCACTCATAGATAATACAATAGCGATAAATTAAGGACTATTGCATAATGTAAAACTAAACATAGTTGGATGGATATATGGATAATGATATTTAGCCAGAATATTGTTAAATAAAGACAAACTTGATCATTATTTTTACTTACTTTTGGCTGAATACATAACCTATGTGAAGCCATAAATAAATGAACTAAATTAGTGTATGTGATAAAAAAAAATGTAAATCAAACAATAGTATTTAGAAACCTATTTAGAAAATTATGATGTTCAAAAATTACAGTGCATTTATAATATTATAAAAATAAAATAGTACATAATTAATTATTCTAATTATTATACATACCACTCTATGAATACACACCTCTATTACCTAGTACCACTTTGTCATTAATTGCATCACATCAAAACTCATTGGCCTCGTTTTTTTTTCAATGTTAGCATCATTGCCTCGTAGTACCAGGCGATCATAATAGCGTAAGAGGTCGCTAAACGGTTGAAAGTTTACTTTGGGCAGCGCCAGCGGTAGGCACTGGCACAATGTTACTTCGGTTTCTTTACATGCGAATGGCCTAACTTTCGCGAGATTTTGGTTTGAACTTGACTAAAATTATGGATATTTTATCAAGGTCAAGTTCAAAGTTCTTTATTCAGTTTTGGCATCACAGACGCACTTATGAACGTCAATTATTACAATGACTATCACCGTATCGGAAAAAGAACCACTACTCAGAAGATACGGCAAGAAACTGAGGGATTTATTTTTTCGAAGTTTGTTGCAATATTAAAATATTGTGTCTGTGAAAATAATTGAATGATGAATGATGAATGAAAATATTGTGTATAAGTATCGTGTGACTGTCTTTGTTTTTGACAATATTATATACCAGTTGGCTACTTGGCAGAAGCGGAATGTTCCATGCATATTATACAGTTAGTAATTACATAGAAGACAAAGATTCTTCTATGTAATTAATAACTGTATAGTATGCATTTTTCATTATAATATTATTCACACGCAATTTAAATTTACTTTGTGTATGCTCCGTTATACATTTCGGAATTTTATTGTAAAAACGTACGCAATTGCCTATGAAGGACATATTCGTTTTACTCAGTCTATATCTATTACAGCAATTCTATACTTAGTTCACCCTAGTTCACCTTGAATTTGTGCAGATTTTTACGAACATATTGTCATAAATATACAACTTAATGTTAATATATTAATTTGTTTAATGACTTCTCTTAATGATATCATTGGACGTTTTCGATATTTTATAGAAAATATTAAATTTATTATTTTAAACTAAGATTTTAAAGTTATAAAGAATAGGTAATGGAAAGTTGCAAGCAGCGTCGCGATGAAAAAATATTTCAGAATTTAGTTACATGCGAAAACTCGACCGCGCCGCGGACTTAAACATTTATACGGTCTATCTCATACATATAAAAAAATAATTGTGATGTGAAACTGGTCCGGACTTGTCAAGTGTGCTGGCTTTTTATGGATCGATATAATGCGACAAACAAGTCGTTCGCCTGATGGTAAGCGCCACGCCTGCCCATAACAATTGCAGTGCCACCCAGAACTTTTAATGGTATTAAAAAGCACTGCGTAGCACTGCATTGCGCTCATCACCCCAAACATCAGATATAAAGCCTCATATGCCCACTTGCGCATTACTGCTTGGCGGCATAATAACCAGCAAGGCTGTGATACCCAGACGGCATACGAGAGACCTACCACGAGTAACCATTTAAGGCTTTCTCATTATAAACCATACGTAATAGAAACAACACATAAAAAACAATTGCTTAACATTATTGTCAGTATTTTTCTCCATTTAAAATGATATTCTTGTTTGGAATAGAATAGAATTCTTTATTGGCCTTATAACATTGTTTGTCACACTGGACAAGTCAAATTTACATTATTCGCATTACATTATTACATTATATATTACATCATTTTTTTTTAACGGGCGAGTGCCTTTATTACTGAAACAAACTACACTCTACTTACTAAAACCACAGAATACTAAGGGACAGAAGCATCACTCCGCAAAGAAATTTAAACAAATAGCGACTTTTGCTATGACGCAATACAATTCAATTCAGCTCGCGTAGCGCTGCATACCTACCAGTCATATTAATCTACAGAGCGCCTCTCTTTCTATCGCATAGCTATTATCTCTTCTGACGCGGCACGTATAACGACGCGCGACCCGTCGACGGTGTCCGGCTACGTACTTGTAGCTTCTTACCTACAGTGCGGAGTGCGCTAGGCCTGCTAAAACTAAATTAACTACATACAAGGAGAAGCAATTGGACAACCCATAGACCATAAAAGGCCTATAGATAGCTCAAATGCTCCAACCCACTACCAGTTGTCGTACCCAAGATGCTGGCAGTATTGCCCCTTTCGATTGCAATACTGATACGTTGAGCCAAATAAGTCCCAGCATTTTGGTCACGTGTCGCATCGTTATGTCATTATTCGAATTAAGAATTATACATTATACATAGGTAAAATAAAAACATCTTGGATCGCAAAATATAAGACAATTAATAATATAACAATTTGAATAAGATGATCAATAACAATAATAAATAATACATCAAAGAAAACTAAATGTCAAATAATAAGATTTTAAATTTTACTAGCTGACCCGGCAAACGTTGTTTTGCCATATAAATTAATAAAAAATGTTAAGGGTGAATAACCCTTATCACTTAGGGGTATCAAAAATAGATAGTAGCCGATTCTCAGACCTACTGAATATCCATATAAAATTTGGTAAAAATCAGTAAAGCCGTTTCGGAGGAGTAAGGTAACTAACATTGTGACACGAGAATTATATATATATGATGATGATGATTATATATATGATGATGATGATAAATAGTTTGATTAAATTTAAATTGATTTTGTTTTCTGAACAATACGGATGCATCCCGTGGATATCTATCGTAACGCATCACCAATGCCTAGAGTTTGTGCTCAGTTGAAGCTACGTACTATAATAAAATACTTTGCTTACTTCATCATGAGCCCATTACGTTCCCACTGCTGGGACTCAGGCCTTCCCTCGTAGAGAGAGTATGAGCCATATTCCACCACACTGGCTCAGTACGGGTTATTGAATTTCACATGTCTTTAAATTTTTGTGATAAATTCTTGGACATGCCGGTTTCCTCACGATGTTTTCTTTCACCGTTTTTAGAGTAAGTGTTAAATCCGCACATAACTAAGAAAGTCAGTGGTGCGGGGCCAGTGGGATTCGAACTCGGGTGCGTAGGATCGAAAGTGCACGTGCTCCCACTGAGCCACACTCGCTCCTCTTTGCTTACTTAATAAATATAAATTAAACATTTAAAAAACCCCCGTCACAATGAAACATGTCTTAGAACCACCGCTAGAAAACCTACTTTCAAATTAAGAGCTACGGTGCCACAGACACACATAGTGGTCAAACCTATAACGCCTCTTTTTGCGTAGGGGATTAATAAAAATTGCTTCAAGTTCATAAAGAACTGTTCCTGAGTTCTGACTTCTGGGGGCCTACTCCGAGTTGCTTTCGTTCGTTCGTTCGTGCGGACTAAAAGAGACACTCTTATGCCTGTTGCATAGCGCTGTCCCTTTCATCCCACAGAACGAAGATCGTAATTACTTTTTCAGAGTCCTGGCCTGTAGGGGTTGTATACCGGAGATACAGGGAAGAAGTGAAATTTTTGAACCCTGTAAAGTAGTGTGTATGGTTTATGACATTTTATGTTACGTTTTTTTAACGAGCTAATGCCTTTGTTACCGAAAACAAACTACACACTACTTACTAAAACTAAACTAACTACATACAAGGAGAAGCAATTGGACAACCCATAGATCATTAAAGGCCTATATGTTATGTTATGGTTTTGTATGTATGTTAGTCTGTAAGGTATAATATATACTATGGGTCTCTGTTAATTTTACTTTGTTGTTGTATATTGCCTGAAATAAAAAGTTTGATAATAAAATATACCAAGGTCTTTTTCAACGGTATTATTGTAGTCACTTTAATAAAGTGATGTTTGTAAAAAACCTCTGTGTTGCTCAATATGAATAAAGAGCTTTTCACTTCTAATGTTTGTAAAGTGTACCTAATTAATATATCATGCTGCGCGCAGGTGGATTAAGGTGACACTTTTAAGCCCTAGGGCTAAAACCTTAATTTAAAATTTCATTTCATGGTAATTTAGTTAATTAGTCGGAAAAGTGGTATTTCGCTTTGAGTATTAGATTTATTATACAAAAGTGTATTAACAATTCAATTAAAACAAGGAAATCCCAAAATGGGTCGGTAGGTAATAATCTATTTTAGTAATTATTTTTATTCGTTGAGCTCATTTTTAACCGACTTTAAAAAGGAGGAAGGTCATAAATTATATTTTTTTAAATAATAATAATAATTGTTCATTCATTTAGAAATGTTGATACAAAAAACTTAATATTAAAGCACTCGGTAACTTATTGTAAGGTTTACAGATAGGGTAAAAAAAAAAAATAAGTAAGCAATAATAAGTATAATAAATAAGCTTTTTAAGGTCCACTAGTTCCTACACAAGGATTCCCTGTGTCGTGGGACTCTAGTCTCTTCCGTAAAACGTTTTAATTAGTCTATAGGGATCTATATTCATAGTTAGGAACACAACTAAATAAATGTGAGCTAAAACAATAGGTAGGTTCAGATATGTCTTTCAACTCAGAAGTAGCTATTTAAGTTTTTTGGTTGTCCTGGTCCCCAGAACCATACTGTGCGTATAATAAATAGTACGAGTATCATCAATCTCAAATCAAAATCTATTGTATTATTAAACGACTTAAAAAAAGGACGAGGTTCTCTATTCGGATGCTTTTTTATGTTTGTTACCTCAGAACTCCGTCATTTATGAACCGATTTGAAAAATTATTTTTGCGATGGGTTCAGTATAGCTACGAAGTGGTCCCATATAAATGTCATCGATATGTGACCTTGGACTTTGAAGATACATTGAAGTCGGTTTTTGTTTTTTCTAAAAATTAATTATTTGTTTGTTACCTCAAAACTCCGTTATTTATAAACTGATTTGGTAAACTCATTTCGACTTGGGTTCAGTCTAGCTTTAAGGTGGTCCCATATAACCATTGATATTCGTCCTTGGACTTCGAAGATACATCAGAATCGAAGTCGGTTTTTTTGTTTTAAATTGTATTATAATTGTAATATTTAATATAATTATAATATTCAATCAAGCTGTTAATTAATTACGCGTACTTGATTAAGGAAATTGGACCGGAAAGACGATATCAAACTACGGTTCTCAGTATGACGTGTATGACGTATACATAGTATTGTTAAATAATAGCGGTTAGTAATGGGCTATTAATAAATAACCGGCCAAGTGCGAGTCGGACTCGTGCACGAAGGGTTCCGCACCATTATCTATAAAAACGGCAAAAAAATCATGTTTGTTGTATGGGAGCCCCCTTAAATATTTATTTTGTTCTGTTTTTTAGTATTTGTTGTTATAGCGGCAACAGAAATACGTCATCTGTGAAAATTTCAACTGTCTAACTATCACGGTTCATGAGGTGACAGACAGTCAGACAGACAGACAGACAGACGGACGGACAGCGGAGTCTTAGTAATAGGGTCCCGTTTTACGCTTTGGGTACGGAACCCTAAAAAGGTATTACGTTTTATCGATTTTCCCTTAACACTCAAGATAAAAATTAATCGCTATGCGACAGTTTGGACCACGCCCATTTGAAATGCTGCGTGATATCAAGAAAAGGTTCTGAGTGATTAGAAGAGCAATTCGTTCCTTTAAAGGTAGGCCCCACGCCTGCACATCACAATTGCAGTGCCACCCAGAACTTTTAATGTTTTAGTGAAAGCGCGTGGCGCAGCTAGTAAATATGTCATATCTTGCAATGGATAACAAACCTGTACATTCATCCATTGATAAAATCTGAACACAGAAAAACTGACCAACCTGTTCAGTTTAGCGGAATAAATATCGGCTGTAAACAAATTAGCTGTTCTCATGCATCGCTGCCGACGAGAAAGTTATAGTCGGGGAACATTAATATGAATATGTATACCAGTTAGTCCCTTGTCACAATAACACTTGTAGTTTCAAATCAAATTATTCTGCAAGAAGGCACAAAAATGCACTTTTACATGTCACTAAACTTAGGAAATACTAAGATTATAAATGCGAAAGTTTGTCAGGATGGTTGAATGGATGTTTGTTACTCGATCACGCAAAAACTATTTGGTAGCAATTTGGTATGTAGGTTCTCTAGGTCTTGGATAAAGGCATAGGTTAGGTACTTTTTATCCCTGGAAACTGCGGATAAACCGCGGGGCGCAGCTAGTTCATTTATCAGTAATTACGTCAAAAATAAATTAGTAATAAAAAAATCTTTAGGATTAAAAGGTATGTTAACCCATTTCTTTCCGACATCCATATCGAAGTTCGGGAACGTAAAAGCAATAAGAGAAGTGACTCCACCGGTTTGTGTGGGTCAAAAAAGACAATTATAAGATAAACAACACCACCTATTGTATTTACTTATTATTGTATTTTTTGTTATCATTACCACAATTTTATTAAGTTGCACTTTCTTGTTTGTCTGTCTGTCTATCGTTCCGTGTGGAATCTTGCAACTCAAATTTCGACCATTTCCCGATTAGCTAACTGGCTGAATCTTTCATAATAGCTCACAATTCGATGATAATGTATACTATATCCATTAAAAAGTGATTTTAGGTTAATTTAATTTATTTTATTTATCATACGAAAGTAATTTGAGTTTTATCTACGACCTGTACACCAAAACATAAAAATAATAAAAATAAAAAAATCATTAAATAAGTCTTTGAATCTAAGAATTTCGTATTCTGATAAGGTCCTCTGGTGTTTTGTTTGAAATACTGACAGTATGGTAAGTTATAGGTTATATGCAAAGCTGATAGAACATCTTAGTGTAGACGTTATTACCATCATTAATATCCGTTTTATATGGGCTTACGATCATTAACGCGAAGATGTTGCCTTCCTGTCATTGGGATAACCACGCGCAGTATATATATATATATATATATATATATATATATATATATATATATACACTAAGATGTTCTATCAGCTTTGCATATAACCTATAATTTACCTATAACCTATATATATATATATATATATATATATATATATATATATATATATATATAATATATATATATATATATATATATATATATATATATATATATATATATAGGTGTACTATAGATGACCATAAAATATTTAAACAAAAGTTCTGAAAATATGCCCCTCAGTTTCTTGCCGTATCTTCTGAATATTGGTTCTTTCTCCGATACAGTGGTAGAGTCATTTTAATAATTGACATTCATAAGTGCGTCTGTGATGACAAAATTGAATAAAGAACTTTTGTTAAAGATTTTCGTTTTTTTTAGTTGTAGATTGGCTTGCGCTTGCCCTCTGTTTCACCTGATGGTAAGCGACAATGCGGTCGACGAAGTAGTACGCTTGCTAAGATGTACCTGTTCTTCCAGTCAATATTCCAGACATTAACGCAGAATTTATGATTTCAGAAACCTGTTTCCATCGCCCACATTTTTCAGAGACGGATTTCCCGTCTCCGCTATGTGGTTCCGTGGCTTTCACGCGCCAACCTTTCACATTCGGACAACTTAATTACAACCAAATCGAGATTCAAACCTTTTCCTGTCATAAAAACCATATGCGTTAAAAAAAATTCCCGAAAACAAAAACGAAGACGTACAAGTTGTTGGGAATAACTTCTCGGGCGTATAGTCTAACAAGAGCTTGCTCAGCGGAAACTCATTTGACTTTCAATCCGATGTACTAGAGTTCGAATCTTGGTTGCATGCGGAATTGCGGATTTAGTTAACGCTCTTAAACAGTGAAGAAAAACATCGTGGAAACTGGCCTGACCAAGAATCACGAAGTTTATCCACCAATAAGCCAAAGGCGCGTGAATGACGACTCATTTATCTCTTTAAGAGAAGGACCGAGTTCTAGCAGGAGAAACGTAATAAGCTGATATTGATGATAGTCCGATAACATGGTTCAAAGGCGCAAGTAACACAAACGATGATTGGAGCCAGTAGCGTCTCATGGAAGAAGTGACCATTGCCAATATATTGGACTAGTGAAGATTTTACCTTGTTACGCTAAATAATTTGACGGACTAATTTCTTAACTTCTTAATTTCTTAACTTATTGGCCGATTATTATTTTCTGTTGATTTTTTTGAAACCAATGTCAGTCTGTGGAAATCTATTTCTTTCTTTCTTGCCTTCTTAGAGGTGGTCTAGAGAAACTTCTGTATTTGTCTTTGATTTTTGTAGCAGATGATTCGGGCTGCGTCACACCAAGCTGGGTACGTCGGTCGTTGGATCTAGGGCTTGGAATTTAGCGCATCTTAAAACATATTTATTCAATCAATGACGAGTCATCTGACCTAGTTCCGACTAGACGCTAAGCAAGCAGTATTTGTCAGTTTATCAAATCGTTTCACTCGTACTTCCATGTGAACAAGCACTCACTGAGCTTTCTACTATCCGCCTCTCACCGCGGCTTGTGTGCGTGCACGCACACATTCAAGCGTGTTTCTTACAGCCGAAATTCAACCTTTCTCTAGTTCATTTTCTCCTGGTAGTTGTGGTGGCGATATTTTTTTTTCACCACGAGTAAATGGCAAGTTTCGGCGGTCATCGTACCACTTACTCGAGTTCATTGCCGGTACCGTTTGACGACCTACCTCCACAATTCGCTGGTATTTATTTTGGACAGTTACTTTTATGCGACATTAAAATGCTGTGCAAGATGAGATCGCAGCGATAAGGCGGCGTTTTGACGGGCGACATCGGTACGTTATATGGATGGGCTTAACAATACCGGAAGATATCGATGAATGTTTCGGTACTAATATCGAATGGCGAAACGACTGATAAAAATAATGTAAATAATGGCAATTTATCAGTTTGAAATGATTAGGATATCGATATTGGCTTTTGATATCGAAATATCGTGGATACATTAAGATATGATGACGATGGTTAAAAAAGAATAAAGTAAAAAAAACTTCCAATAACTTTCTTTTAAAAATAATTTCACACAGATTAAGCAATTTAATTGGTATCGTATACACGTAAAAAATCTTCAACGTATAAGAATTCAACGTATTGACAAAAATGTATACGATATGTCGATGTCTCAAATCTGTCGAGAAACAGGCATTTCATTTCAACTCTAAGTCCGATTAGAATGCCTGATGCCTTTCATTCATAAAAATAAAAACATGCAAGATTACTGCATAAATCTTACAGTACTTTAGAACTTTGACACAGTTCAAAAAAGTCGGTTTCTATACATATTGTAGGAGCGTTTATAATATTTTATTTCGACAAAGTAACATTATTTTTGTACGCCGCCGCTGATGTTTTTTGGCAATCAATAATCCTCGTTCGTTTGACTCAGTGCCACAGTTTGTCTAAATGAATATAAATAGAAGTGCTGTAGAGATCTAGAGCAAGTCTTAATAGAGAGTACAACATAATGGCAGTCAGAAAATAAAGAAAGAAAAAGTACAGTACCTAAAGCACAGAGCAATTTTGTCAAAACAACTTTCAAAAACCTTTTATTTTTTAAGTTTTTTATAAAGAAGTTTCGGAATATCCATTGTAATAACATGTAACCTCTTTAAAAAAACCTTAAAGCGTTTTTCCAGTGGATTTTCCAAGGTAAATTCTTTACAAGTAGGTACCTTATGTAGTTGTTCAAGGTACTTTTCATACGAGAGTAAATTGCGCTGGTAAAACCTTATAGGTCTTATTTAGGAAAAAACTTAATTTCACTGTCGATACCCGTTTACAACAGTTGATAGTCGATTTTCCTCATAATGCAGAATATGCTCAAGTGTTTTTTTAATTCGCCCGTTTGGACAGGTTTGAATTCTTTAGGACCATTCCGCCTTGTCTATGCTCAAGTGAGATTTAAAAATTTGGCACTCATGCTCCTCGACTCCCTTTTTTGACTAAACAAATTCTATCATTCAGCCTGAAAAAAATCGAACTTACGCGTGCCTATCAACCATTCAGCTAAGAAAAAACTACACACTTTTAATAACACAAAAAATTCGTCGTGCTCCGTTGTACGCATCGATTCACGGCCGTATCTTGCATATAGGCAGAATTGGGTCGAAAGGTGAACGGCCCCGATCATTTCGCCGGCGCACAGAATAAACAGCAGTTAGTGTGCCGGCCGTTGACTCACTAGTGTTAATACAACGCTATCAATATTAGTGACGGTTTCGAACGACACTCGACGCATGCCCTCGTTTTGTAATTTGGTTTTTGATTTTGAAAAGTGGTTCGAATTGGAAAATGGCGGATGAAACAGATTTTATCAATGAAATTATTACGTTTAAGATTTTTATGTAGTTAATTTGATGATAAGAAATTAATATGACCGCTTGCATTTATTATGTTACTGAGATTTCGTTTATTTCAATACCTTAAATAATAAAAATGCTTCCACTTAACACTTAAACTATGCACGCTAGCTAAATAACTGAGCCAAAGAATTAAATAGTAAATAATTTAGAGCAAAACAAAACGCGCTGGCAGAATGGACCATCATGCTAAGCAAAAAAATAATTGCTAATATATAATGTTTATTGGCTGAATAATATTTTGAACATAAAAAGTTTCAAGAGTGCGATGCAGCGATCTTTAAGTGCAAATTCAGGTACTATAATATTAGGTACAATTTATTTTAAGCCTGACCAAGTTATCATACAATATCCAAGGTTCCATTTCATTCACACCCACCGTTGCTGAAATTATCAGTACACATCGACCGGACACGACACAGAATTATAATAAGTGGTGAGCGGTGTGCGCCGTCTACAATCGCAAGTGTGCGATGACTTTCAACGCCAGTAGAAAGTTAGGGAATTAACTATTTGAGAAGAGGCGAAAGCGTTTTGTAGGCGACTTTGACCATGGCGGCCATGGGAACCATGGAAATAGAGAAAGGTGCTAAGAAGTCGATTTTTCTCTTTTCAGTACCTACTCGTACTTATGAGTGGAGACCGCGAATCGGCAAACGTAGTGTAGGACGCGCTGCGACTAGATGGAACGACGATATACGTACGGTTGCTCGTAGCGACTGGAGAAGGAAAGCCGAAGACCGGGCTTAGTGGCGTGCTATAGGAGAGTCCAGCAGTGGACTGATGTGGGCTGATGATGATGATGATGACCTACATTTACGTCTTCTACGTACGAGACGTAACGTTTCTGAGTCCTAACTCATTCGTTATAGGTAGATTGTCATTTGTTTAGCCTTACGCATAATCGAAAGTAAAATTAACTTTTAATGATATTCATATTAAACTGTACTATTATGCATTGTGTGGCTAAGCTGCTTATATTGAAGATATCATAGCAGTGTTTTACTTGAGCTTTCAATTTCAAATATTTTTTTTTAATGTTTTTTACCTCAGAACTCCGTCATTTATGAACTGATTTGAAAAATTCTTTTTGCGTCGGGTTCAGTATAGCTACGAAGTGGTCCCATATAAATTTCATCGATATGTGACCTTGGACTTCGAAGATACATTGAAGTCGGTTTTTGTTTTTTCTAAAAATAAATTATAGAAATCCAAAAAAAACCAAACACTGTTGTCATGTCAAGTTCCTGTCCATCCAAAGGTTGCCCGTAAGAAATTGCACATAGCGATAAGGCCGCTAATTATTCTACCACTATTATATGTAACTGTAAACTTGTTTCCTGTTTTGGTGTTCAATCAGTATGATTTTATTGTATTGTATTGTTAAACCTAGTTAGTGTACACGGCTCTCGCCCAGTTCCGCAAGAATTACTAAAATATATGACCACATCAGCCATTCACAAGTTGGTGCGTAAACAACTTACCAATTCCCAGTCTCAGATCCTAAACGTAAACTGTTACGCAAGCTATGACGATGTATTTACAAAACCATGGAGGTTACGACATCCACCTGAGTCTGACTGAGTCACCTTCATCTGTTCCTTGAACTCAGTATCTTGCTTCTCTCTGTCTGATCTGTGTCAGTGGTGCAATGCCGGATGACTCCGTCATGACGCATCAGGTTTGGGGTATACCAAAACCGAGGGTTTCACGGTTGAAATACTGAATTGTTGACCTTTCAGTCGGAAAAATCCCGATTCCTAGCTGTGCCAATAAGATATGTCGATAAGATTTTTGTGTTCCGGTGTAAATTTCATATAGACGCAATACCCTTGAACGATTCGTTCAAGATATACGCACATAACTATATACATATCTTCGATCGTTAAATGTTGATGACTCAAAACGAGGACGTAAATGAATAGAGTGAAGTTCTGGTCTGGACTGGTCCCTCTTATAAAAATTCCTGGCGTATACACCCTGGATATAAAGTATCGTAGCTATCTGGTTCCGAAAAATGTCGTCGTAAGTACTTACTTAGGTACTATCGGGAGAGACGGGCGTAGACTAGTAGCACATAATACTAACTATTACTTACTAATAGGCAGACCAGCGGCTAGATGGTCCGATTATATAGTGAAGGGGGTAGGAAATCTATGGATGCGGAATGCACAGGCCGGGAATAAATGAAGGAGAGGAAACCTATATCTAGCAGTGGGTGGACACAGGCTGAAATGATGATGATGATAAAGTATACTTACTACCTTTCTTTTTTTTACACTTAATAGATCTATGTTTGGCCACTATCTTACCTGATGTGAAGCGATGATGTAGCCTAAGATGGAGCACATAGATCTAAAGAGAGACGGCAGTTGAGCGGCTGCTCAGACCCGTCTCCCAGACCTTTCTCCGTATTGACCAATACCTTCATCACGGTGAATAAGGCTTTCATCCTAGATGATATTTTTTGGAACCAGATAGGTACATTACCTTTTTTTTATATATTAATTAATTTAATCATTTTAACACGTAATGTACCAGACAGGTGTTAGAAATGTCTTGTATAATAAATACATGTGCCCTGTGAGGCCGCTACACAAGTTTTGAGTGAAGTTAGTCACGTATCCCTAGTCGTTTGGTTATCGATCGAAGTCGCAGGCAACAGCTAGTTATTCATAAAATTGTCGTGCGTCGTTTTATCGCTTATAAATCTATGTTTAGCCGCTATCTCGCCTGATGCTAAGCGACGATGTGGCTGAAGATGGAGCACGTAGATCTAGAGGAAGGCGGCAGATAAGGACAGATTTGTCTCCATGATGTTTATGAAGAGAAAGGAGAAAAGAGCAGCGGCGTGTTCCAATACTAGAATTACGGTAAATCTATTGTCAACTAACTGCACCCTGCGGTATCACCCGCGGGTCATTTGAAAAGAAATGTAAAGAAGTCCTGGAAGGAATGTCCTCTTCAGGACCTAAAGTAACTACATACCGATCAAAATCTGTTCAGTAATTTTTTCGTTATTGAGTTACACACATCTATTCATCCATCCATCCATCCACACAAATATTCGCATTTATAATATTAGTAGGAAGTAGGATGAGATTATAGTTACAAGGTAGGTCTACGATCGGCAGATCGGCGTGATTTCGTTTTGAATGTCACGGCATACTTTTGATTGCTGACGTTAAGCCATCTAAATAATAAATCTTTGATTATACATATTTTTTTTTTATGTAACTGAGTTACGAGACGAGCTGGTCGTTTGCCTGATGGTAAGCAATACGCCAGCCCATAACAATAATAGCACCACCCAGAACTTTGTTTTGCAAAATCCTGCGCGGCGCTGCACTGCGCTCGTCACCCTGAGACAATTAGCTGTTGAGTCTCATAATGCCCAGTAATTTCGCTGGCTACAATGCCCTTCATACCGGAACACAGTAATGCTTGCGCACTACTGCTTGGCGGCTGAATAACTGGCAAAGCGGTGGTACCTACCCAGACGGCCTCTCGCATACGAGAAACCTACCACCAGTAAATAATATAGTAATAAAGTAGATTATATATATCCTCTTTGCAATTGGTCCAGTCAGCTACTTTAAAGAAACGACTACCGTTGACCCAGCTTCGAAAAATTCACAGTAAAAAAATACGCCCAACGATCACATACATAGTAAAATAAATGTTTACGTTTCACGTCTCTTGAAATGAAACAAATTTGATATCGTGGCTCTTTGAGGTTTATTTACCAGCTTTTTTACAGCTGCGGTTTCACACGCTGTTTCCCGAGATAGAAGGACCTCATAAATACAATCTGGGTGTGTTCAAATCAAGAGTGAACAAGTACTTACTGGGTAAGCGTGCTACATCTTCGGCCACATCGTCGCTTCCCATCAGGTGAGATCGTGGTCAAACGCTGACCCAGTCAGATGTAAAAAAAAACCTAAAGTACCTACCTACCAACATAAAATTTCATCAAAATCTGATTAGAGTAGATTAGACAACTCTTTATTGTTACACCACCAGAAATTATTACAACAAAAGAAAAATGACAAACTTGAAAACTAAAGTGTTACAATGGGTCTTATCGCTCGAAGCGATCTCTTCCAGACACCCTTACAGACAGACCTTGGCAGTAGTATTCTGATCAGTAGTTTTGCTTGATTGAGTAAAAAACATCCATCCATCCTCTCAAACTTTTGCATTTAATATTAGAATGATAGTAGGTTTCGCTTAGCATATCTTTACAGTTCTTAGAAAGAAATCACATATATTTGACGACCGCAGTCATACTCTAACAAAATAAAGAAAGAAAAGAAAATATAATTACAAAAAAAAAAAAAAAAAAAAAAAACTTCTTCTTCTTCAAGTGCCGCTCCATTATTGAAGGTTGGCAGTCAGCTCCTTAAACTTTATCTTATTCAGAGCAAGTCTGAATAGTTCTTCTACCGTCCTTATCCCTGTCCATTCCCGAATGTTTCGGAGCCACGACATCCTGCGTCTCCCTACTCTGCGTCTTCCGTATAAATACTAACGTCTTATATAAATACTATAAAGAGATAATTAAGCTGACAAAACATGACCTTTGTGGTGCCAAAAGGGGTTCACAAATGTCAAGTTACAAGTTTCCATTTTCAGACCCCAACGCGCTGTGACTGTCCTTTTGTTTGCTATACTTCCGCTGAGGGTCAACCGAGTCCGTCGCCGTCTAGCTTTCCAGTCGTCGTGGTGTGCTATCCGAATCCGGTGAATGACCTCGACCACCCGACATGTGATCGGAAGCCCATTCCGATATCCGCTAGGTGCGGGTAGCAACTGAAAATTAGCGAACATGTCAGTAGAAGCGGGTAATCTGATTATGATACTATTTTTTTTATGTAGCTGATTAATGCGAAGAGCAAATCGATCGCCTGATGGTAAGCACGACGCCTGCCCATAACATTTGCAGAATAGTACTAACTCTCTACCCAGAACTTTTAATATCATAAAAAGTACTGCGTAACATATCACCGACCCTTGAGGGACTCCAGCATTAATGGCCATGAGGTCAGACGAGCAGCCGTCGATGACCACTCGTATAGACCGGTCCGTGAAAAAGTCTGAGATCCAGGAACACAGATCAGGTATACTTGTATGCCAAAAGATTTATAGTTAAACATAATTATATCCACAGCCTCTGTGGTGTAGTGGTTGGGCAGTTTGGCTCAGATCTCATACACCACTGAGGTTGCGGGTTCGATTCGCGCGACGGGACAAATGTTTGTGCACAGAAGAATCCTAGTTAGGGGTCGGGATCTATGTATGTGATCGTTTATTTATATAATTACATATATATATATATATATATATATATATATATATATATATATATATATATATATATATGCTAGGGTCAACCCTATAATGCCTAAAATCTAAGCTTCATTTAAATTGTCTGCACGAAAAAAATCGGACCACTTTCTGTCGATATCCGAAGTGAACGACCTTCTTTGAACCTATCGGAAATTCATTCGGTCGTTATACTATCGAAACTATTGATATATATCGAAACTATCGATATATATCGAAACTAGCGACCGAATTTGTAGTTAATTCTTGGAGGAAACGGAAATTCCGGCTCCTGAAGTTCTCGTCAAGAAATAATTATATAGGAGACTATCTGTCAAACTCTTGTTTCTCTGCACTACTTTCTTCTTTCTTTTTTGCTTTTTTCCTCGTTGGAGGATTTGGCATTGCACTTCTTGTGCAATGTAAAACTTTATACTTTTGTGTGAAAAAATCTGTATAGAATAGAATAGAAATACTCTTTATTGTATAGATAAAAAAGAAATAAAACTTATCTAGGGATATATGTATAACTTATATATTATACAAGTGGCGAACTTGTAGCTTGAAGAGCCGGAACATCTCTCTATATTCATTATATGAATTCCGACCGAAAACCGATCGTAAGCACATTCGGCTGTTGATGACTTTGCAGCTGTTCTGCCCAGGGATCCTAGTCAAGCTGGGTATTAAAACTTTACAGTTGATGAGCAAGGCCTGAATTGTTTTTTTATTTGTTTTTACGCTTGGTAGATCTATGTTTGGCCACTATCTCGCCTGATGTGAAGCGATAATGTGGATGGAGCACATAGATCTAGAGAGAGACGGCAGTTGAGCGGCTGCTCAGACCCGTCTCCCCGATGGTTCACTGAACATCATCTCGAAGCACGATTAGGTCGCTTGACGGCATGTCTATGTTCGGTGGGTGGTATTACAACCACGGCTAGAGCCTACCACTCCAAAAATTAAAAATTCATAACAATTCAAAAATTCATTTTAAAATTTTATCAATTTACATTTTTATCAAGCATTACTGTGTTTTTTTATTCAATTGGAGATTTAATAAAAAAAAATACAGCGTTCCGATTTGAAGGGCATTATCGCCAGCGAAATTACCAGGCATATGAGACTCAATATCTGATGTATCGGAGTGATGTGATGCTTTTTATGGTATTACAAGTTCTGGGTGGCACTGCAATTGTTGTATACAGACGTGGCGCTTATTATTACTCGCTATAATTACTTCAGTTACAAAAACTTGATGTTTAACCAAAATTCATCTGAAACATTTTACATTGCAACGACATAGTACAATTAATTCAAATAAAAAGTCACAAATCAATTACTATTATTATAGATAAAATGTTTTTTATTAATAATAATGCACGTCGGGAGATGGCAGGACGAACTCGACGCCTTTAGCGACTATTGGTCTACAATAGCGCAAGATCGCGGAGCCTGGAAGTCATGGGGGGAGGCCTTCGCCCAAACTGGAACGACACAGGTTAACAGTAACAGTAATGATGCATGTCTCAATAACTTCATGTAAAGATACTACTCGTGCTATAAGATAAGAGATAAGATAAGATTATTTACATTTCTAGCATCCCTTTTGGCCCGGAGACGTGATGTGAACGACCTCAGTGTACCGATCGGAAGTCTATTCAGCGAGGTTGTTGCTGAATTTGCAGCTATTCTGTAACTGGAGATTCGAGGTTGTAAAGCAATAAAACTGCTAGTTTAACATGTGAAGCGTAACATATGTATGGGTTTATTTACATTGTAATTTAGTCGTAAGTGAGATTCCGAGTTGTTTCTACCAACGACCACTATTACATAGTTAGCTCAATACATTAATAATTATTAATTTATCATAATTTATATGATATACATTATTAGTAACCTTTAATAAGTTGACTCATTGAGATTAATCTCTCTGTCTCCGTCTCTTAAATCTGATGTCTCGGGGTGATGAGCGTAATCCAGTGCTACGCATTGCTTTTTATGGTATTTAAAGTTCTGGCTGGCACTGCCATTGTTATGGACAGGCGCGGCGCTTACCATCAGGCGAACGACTTGCTCCGTCTCATTACTAAGTTCCATAAAAAAAGGCTGGATTACCCCAAACAATTTGGTTAAAGAATGTACGAGCGATGAAAGCGGTATTTTCCAAAAAATTTAACCCAATTGTTCAGGGTAAGCCCGCTTTGCCTCAAACAATTGGGTTAAAGGGATGAATGTGTGACTTTTCAAATGTGTGTACATTTACTGTGTATTACTACCATTTTACTGGATTTTTCTATATTGCTTAGTACCTCCTACCATTTTTCTTCCTTCTACCATGATGGCTTAACTTATCATCCTAAATATCACACCTCACACAGAGCCACTGTGGTGTAGTGGTTGGGCAGGTTGGCTTAAACTACATACAGCATTGAGGTTGCGGGTTCGATACCCGTGACGGGACAAGTGTTTGTGCTCAGAAAAAAAAGCGCTAGCATTTGTTTCGTGTCTAGGTGTTGCGGGACCGAGGACCTCGTAGGTCCTTAGATACAGGGAATCCTAGTTAGTGGCCAGGATCTATGTTTGTCGTTGAGCGTATGTATGTATGTTATTATTTGCTGTGCACCACCTTCTATTCTTTTAAAATTTGTCCAATCAATCCAAAGGTTGTCTGTAAGAGATTACTTTATGCGATAAGACCGCCAATTGTATTACCCTAGTTAAGATTTAATATTTTCTCATTTAATTATGTTTGTGGTATGCAATAAAGTGTTATTGTATTGTATTGTATTGTTAAATATGAAAAGGTATTTTTAGGAAAAAAAACCCTATTATTAACTTCTTCTTATTATTATTATTATTTTCAGCCTGGTTTGTCCCACTGCTAGGAAAAGGCCTTTTACACTCTTTCCACTCCTCACGTTTCTGGGCTATTGTTTGCCATTCCATCAAATAGGAGTCAGTTCATCTCGCCATCTCTATCTGGGCCTGCCGCGTCGTCGGGTAGTGTTGCGTGGGGGAAATTAACTTATTTAAAAAAATATATAACTCTAATATTGATTAAAGGATACGTCTTTCAGCTGCTACAAACTTCGTAGCACAGTGCTACGAACTTAATATTTTCACAAATAACGATGGATCAGTAATCCATACTAATATAATCAAGAGGTAAAGTTGTATGTATGTATGTTTGTAGGAGGTAATCTCTGAAACTAATGTTCCGTTTCTGATAATTCTTTCACCGTTAGAAAGTTACACTATCCCCGAGTGACATTGGCTATATTTTAATTTATCAACGTAAACGAAGTCGCTGGCGGTTGCTAGTGAAAATTTTAAACTTCGTTTTATTAACCTTAAATAGCCAAAGGTAAAAAGGTCCTAAGTCACATGGTGACAGAGTTAGTCCCAATACAGTACAACCTTCATTTATCCATCGAAAGTTTTGTCCATAGATCAAATCCCTATTCGGTACAGTTTAAAAAACCGGCCAAGTGCGAGGCGAACTCGCGCACGAAGGGTTTTGTATCATTATCTATAAAAACTGCAAAAAAATCATGTCTGATGTATGGGAGCCCCACTTAAATATTTTTTATTCTGTTTTAGTATTTGTTGTTATAGCTGTAACAGAAATATATCATCTGTGAAAATTTCAACTGTCTAACTATCACGGTTCACGAGATACAGAAAGGTGAAAGACGAACAGACAGACGGGCAGACAGCGGAGTCTTAGTAATAGGGTCCCGTTTTACCCTTTCCGTACGGAACCCTTAAAACAAATGAATGAACAAATCAATAGCTAGTTAATGGGTACAGTTACAAAGAAAAATATTAATCCAAAAAGTAAAGGAGATAAACTTTGAAACTTGTATGACTTGCACAGACCTTGACAACTTTATTATATATCTTTGTAATATTTAATTAAGTGCCTACATAGATTTAAATAGTCGATAGACTTCCTAAAACCGAATGAATAAATAAATAAGCTATTGTCAAATATTTTGCAGAAAATTATGCATTGCCTACGTGTTAATATGTATAGAAACAGTATTAATATCAATCTAACTCCTTTCCAATACAAGACGGTCAAATAAAAAGTACATTAAAATATCCACCGGAAAAGTCTAATTAGACTACCTAATGAGACCCGAAAACCGCCTACGACATTCCCATATCAAAATCCACTTAGCATTTCATATGTTTAGTCCAAAATGTTTTATTTTCTCTGTCACATCCAGTATTTTATTTCTATCTCCATCACATCCAGGGTTCAAAATACTTGCAGTTCAGGTCATCGACCCCACTCTATCGCATCAACGCGAACTTTTGGCTAGCTCTCATACTTTACGTGACGGAATTTTTTAATTGCCTTCCTTTCTAGCGTACTAGTTTACACATATGTTAGAGTGAGACAACTATAGGGTCACCTGGACACTGATATGTGAGATACGAAATCGATTTTCCACAATCGATAAAAATTAAGGGGCAACGACTCGTAGTAAAAGTGCATGCAAATCTGCGGATTAAGAGAAATTAGTTTGATTTATGAATTAAATTTACATGTCAAAACCTTTCAAACCTCGCATAAATAATAACTGAGAATCGTACAAAGATAACATGAAAAAAGACTGTTTTTATTTTTGTTTAGCGCTTTTGAGGGACCATGGTCCGACGGCCCTGATCAATCAATCAAAAGTTCTTTATTCAATATTGGCATCACAGACGCACTTATGAACGTCAATTATTACAATGACTCTATCACCGTTACGGAAAAAGAACTACTCAGAAGATACGGCAAGAAACTGAAGGGCATTTCTTTTTAGAACTTTTGTATTACAATATTTTATATTTGTTTTTTGACAATATAATTTTTCTTACGTGCCAGTTGGCTGCTTGGCAGAAGCGGAATTTTCCATGCATCTTTGTCTTCTATGTAATTACTAACTGTATAGTATGCTTTGTGGATCCAAATTCTCTAAATAAGGTTTGTTGATGTGATCACTGGGCATAATTCAAAATATTATTTGTTATTACACGGCAGTTGCCAGTTAATCGCCGTCAAGCAGTAGTGTACAAGCATTTCTGTGTTCCGGTTTGAAGGGCATTGTAGTCAGCGAAATTATGAGACTTTCAAAGTGAATTGTTTGAAAGTGACGAACGCAGTGCTGCGCCGCGCAGGATTTTGCAAAACAGAGTTATGGGTGGTGCTGTAACTGTTATAGGCAGGTGTATTGCATACCATCAGGCGAACGACCTGCTCGTCTCAGCGTCAGTAAATGTGACGTGTTATATAAAGTGATAAATATATAAATAATAATACCTATAAAATAATCACTTTTTGAAAATACATAAACAATTTTAGATTAGACTAGCTGCGCACCGCAATTCCACCGGCGGTTTCCCGGGATATAAAGTAGCCTATGTGCTATTCCAAGTCCTAAAGTACCTACATACCAAATTTCATCAAAATCGGTTTGGTAGTTTTTGCGTAAAAAAAAAAACATACATCCATACATTCTTACAAACTGTCGCGTTTTAATATTATTATTAGGATTAGTTTATTAATACTTTATTGTTTCATCACCAGAAAACATAATATCAAAAAAAGAAAATAAATATAAAAAAACAACAAAAAAAATACTTTCAATTTTTTTTAATATTTTTTGAAATTTTACTACATTACTACTTATACTTAGCCGTTACGGAGCGATTATCACAAAATATTCAAATGTATTTATTTATTATTATTACACACAAACTTATGCATTTTTAATATTAGTAGGGCGTTGACCGCTAGCTGGTAGCCAGTTATATATAATACAGTGTATTTATACATATATACATAAACGGGTCTATGCCCGATAACTGATGATCCTTTTGTCAGGGATCATAACTGATCCCTGACAAAAGGATCATCAGTTATGATAAAGATACCTTAACAATATATTAAGTACCTGTGTACATATAGGTATTTTTTATCAATTATGTATATCATTTATGTAAGCAGTTTCAATATAAATAATGATTCCCTATTTATTCCCAAACCTAATTTTGAAAATCATAAAATTTTACATCGTAATACTATTTATTACTAATAGTCAGTATCCATAACATCACGCCCCCTATTATTACTTCTCTTTATGTCAGTGTTAATAACTTTGAAACCCATAACCTAGGAAGTCCTAACTATTAATAGCCATATAAAATGCCTTATAAAAACAGAACAATTTTTATTTATAGGTACTAACCTAAATAAGTGATAAAACAGTAAACTTAACTGCATTCCTCGCTTAATTCATCGTCGCACATATATATGACTTCGGCTTGTTCTTCTTCTGGTGCTTCGCCAGCCGCTGCCGCGGCACGCTCGCTTCGCTCGGTCGGCTCGCCTTATCTAACACTCCTCCTCGCTTCGCTCGTCGTCGTACCTATGTATGTTTTTGCGATTTCCTATTTATTCCCATAACATCTAAAAACGTTACGTCACGAAAGATTATACTTATTGCTTATTATAACAGGTAAATAATAGGGCAACATATAATTTATTATGACCACAACAAATTATGTGCATCCAATAATATGACTACAATGTATTATGACGACATTTTTATGAAGAATAATGTAATTGCCAAAAATAACATTACTTCGTGTTTGGGAACGTTGAACCAGTGGCGGAAGTATAATATCCTCCATCCCTTTCCTTCCCACTTACAATCCTCGCCCCGTCCTTGTCACTCACATGCAGACTAAAAACTGCAAATTAGCAATGGTTTCTTCCGTTTTCGAATGCGCTTCCCGGCGTATGCGCGTCTCATATAAAAATAAATTAATTGTGAAATACGGCTTGTGCAACTACTAAAAGGTGCTAAATAGGTTCCCTAAGCGTCTAGATGTCCGTCTGTGTAATCGTGGGGCGCCCCCGGAATCTTCAGCAACACCGCCAAGAAGCACCTGTGAGTACCCGTCTGTTTCCTCCACTTCTTATTACTTTTGCCACTCGTGTTTGGATTTCTGCCTGTGTAAATTTTCATATTAAATACCACAAACCGGCGCACACAAATAACTTTATGACAAATGACATTATGGGATGAACAGGTCACCAAATGACAGCCTCTGTGGTGTGCAGGGTGTATAGTGGTTGTGCAGGTTGGCTCAAATCTACACCAACGAGGTTGCGAGTTCTTTTACCGCGATGGGATCATTGTTTGTGCATAGAAAAAAAGGCACAACTATTTATTTCGTGTCTGGGTATTGTGGGACCATGGTTCTTATAAAATCTGGTTCCCCGGACACAGGGAATCCTAGTTAGTACTAGCTAGTTTAGCACATAGGTGCTAGTCACTTAAGCTTAATTATCTTGTTATACTGTTTCTTTATTTTTTTTCTTTTTGTAATTCTGTTATCTTTTCTTTCTTTATTTTTTGTGTATGACTGTGGTCGTCAATTAAATGTTTTTTCTTTCTTTCTTTCTTTATTTCTAGTTAGTGGCCAAGATGTATGTATATGATCGTTGGGCGTTATTTTTATTTATTATAGACCAATATCATTTTTGAATAAAAAACAACTACCCACATTTTACAAAGTAACTACTTTACATTAACTTTGTAAAAAGAATGTGTTTAAAAATAAAATGTTTTCGTTTCCTTTTGCTGAACTGGAATGACCGTTCCTTGAACCGTTTTATAATTCAGCAGCGGTATGCTTATCATTCGTTATCCGCTGAAACCTAATCAAAAGTCTTCTGATCACGATTCTTCAATATGTAAATATGCAATTACGTCAGAACGGCAAAAATATTTTACATATTTCTGCATTATACATTTTAATTTCGAGATTACAAAAATGAAATTCGGATTATTTGAAAAAATGTCACTACTGCATTTTAATATGTATCAATGTCTCCAATTTTTTGTTAGAATTGCCTTAAGTTTTTTTATACTTTGCCTATTACATGGTAACAGAACAGCTGAAAATTTAAGTAATCTGCTGAATTTATTTTAAATGTAACGTGTTTTTTCAATTCTGTAACTAACATTACTAGTGTTATGTAATTCGATCCTATTTATATTTACTGTTAACTTTACTTACGTAATCTTTGTTGTGAGTGGATGTTTATTTATACGTATATTTAAAGTTTTGCTACTTTATACTTTTTTTACTATAGGTACAGTTGTTAAATAAATTTCATTAAGTCAATAGTTTCGTGGTTTTTATAACACTAAAAATATTATAAATTCGAAAGTTTGTATGTTCCGATTCCACAGAAAGTAGATTCAAATAGAGTGTGAAAAAAAAAAAAAAATATTTTTATTTTTTTCGAAAAAAGGTATGGTGTGTTTGCCGATAGGAATTAAATAGAAGACAAAGATGCATGGAATATTCCGCTTGCCGAGTTGTCAACTGGCACATAAAAAATATTATTATGTTGTCAAAAACAAACAAAGTATTGTAACAAAGTCCTAAAAAAATGCCCCTCAGTTTCTCATCTTCTTTTTCCGATACGGTGGTAGATTGACGTTCATAATTTGAATAAAGAACTTTGAACCTCTGCACCTCGCAACGGCTTAATGGATTTGGATGAATTTTGGAATAGATAGCTTGGACGCTGGATAGGAACTTTTTATCCCGGAAACGAACAGTTCCCAAATTTAACGTTTTTTATGAAGATTGACACATTAACCACAGAATACTAAGGGACAGAAGCATCACTTCACAAAGAAAGTGAGCTAGGCCTGCTTTAACAGAATCTAAAGCGAATTAGCACTGACTAGCTGCGCCTCGAGTTTTCACCCGCGGTTGCCCACCATGAAAAGTAGCCTGTGTTACTCCAGGTTATAAGGCATCCAGGCATTTTGAATTCCACTCAAATCTGTTGAGCTGTTACAGCGTGAAGATGTATCAAACACACTATCACACAAACACACTTACATACAAACATTCGCATATATGATATTAGTGTGATTGTAACATTTCCACAGCTTTACTGTTACCGATGGAAATAAATAAAAAAACACATTCTGTTATTTTTTATTAATTTTAATGTAACTGAGTGACGAGACGAGCTGGCCGTTTGCCTGATGGTAAGCAATACGCCTGCCCATAACAGTTACAGAATCATCCGCAACTTTGTTTTGCAAAATCCTGCGCGGCGCTGCACTGCCCTCGTCACCCTAAGCCAATTTGCTCTTAAGTATGTACCATAATGCCCAGTTATTTTGCTGGCTACAATGCCCTTCAAACCGGAACACAGAATTTTTAATTTATGTATTCAATCTTTCTTTCAGGCAACATTAAAATAAGTTACAGATGTTATTTATATTCTACGGCCCATATAAATATATACCTAGAACTAACGTGCATATAATTTATATTAAAATATTTATGTGACACGTTTTGTCGGCGACGTGTGTCGCAACTGCGCGGTGTCAGCTTGCGGTGTCAGCGGTGACGCTTGCAGCCGTCCTCTGAACCGTCGAAACACGACGTAATGCGTGCGCATTACTGCTTGGCGGCAGATTAACTGAAATATTATTTACTAGCGACCCGCCCCGGCTTCGCACGGTTATTATACATATAAACCTTCCTCTTCAATCACTCTATTAAAAAAATCGCATCAAAATCCGTTGCGTAGTTTTAAAGATTTAAGCATACATAGGGATATAGAGACAGAGAAAGCGACTTTGTTTTATACTATGTAGTGATGAAAAACGGTCTACAAGAGAATTTGTTAAATGTTATTCGTGTTTCAGTTTAACGTCATAGGTAGAATAAATAGTTTTTTCAAATAAATTTCCATCAATCCTCGTCCATTCATACCTTAAACATAACAAACTTATAGGTAGGTAGGTATATATGGTATACATGTTGAATTTTATGTAGTTATTCAACCACGTGTAAATTCGGCTAAAAGCATGTTCAACGGTCGTGATTCATATTTTTTTATATAAAATAGACACAAAGAAATAAATTAACTCGGACAAAGAATTAGTCTAGCTATTCAAAGGGGGAACGCTGCCAGTATCTTCGGAACCTTGCCTAAAGGACTCCTGTAATAATATATTTTAGTATTATATTTTTTAAGGTTTTTAGTTTTAGTTTCATATTATTAATTGGTATTATAAATAGACACTGTTGTCGAATTTTTACAAATTATATGCTAATTTTATGGACTTTACAATTTTATTCAATATAGTCAATGAACGTTTGACTGGATTGAATAATACTGTCAAACTGTATTTCGTGTAAATGACTGAATGGTTAAATTACACTTATAAGAGTTTTATCTAGAAGAAAAAACACTTATTAATAAATTCGTGTCTTATTTTTAACCGACTTTAAAAGGAGGAGGTTCTCAATTGGACGGTATGTTGTTTTTATATTTTGTACGCGATTACTTCGTCAATTATGATTGGATTTTGATGATTCTTTTTTTGTTTGGCAGGTGATACGTCAGAAGTGGCCCCAAATAAATTGATTCCTTTTAAAAAATCAACAAAAAAATATAAGTTTACTCTTGAAGTCGGTTCTTGTTTTTTTTTTTAATTAATATATTATTACTTTTACCGACAATAGTAGTGAATTATTAATAACAACTGCTAAAAGTGATGAATTTCAATTTTATATTCACATTTACCAAATCATGAGGTAATTATTAATAATGATGGGTAATTATTAATAATTTTCAATTAATCACACTTACCGTAACATATTATGAGGAATAGGTATAGTTGCGTACAGTACCAGGAAAAATGTCTGTTTATTCGTTTAGTCTTTCCAAACTACTCGATAGATTTTTATAGAATTTTCACCATCGTTTACCTAAAGAATTTCTTGAAAAAGGTTTAGATTTATAAAAGATAATTTATTTTGTAAATGTTTACCCTTGCGGAGCGAGGATGGTTCGCCAGTAAATTATATATATATGATAGATCTACGTTTGACTATCATCTTGCCTGATTTTTGATATTGAATGCATAAGTGCATGCTAGGCGAAAATCTTAAGATTATAAATAATTAGGAAGAAGAAAAATGATATTTCTCGGGCAGGGATCGAACCTGCGTCTTCGGAATACCGTCCCGACGCCTTAACCACTCGACCACCGAGCCTACTGCCCGAGCAATATCATTTTTCTTCTTCCTAATTATTTAAATCTTAAGATCTTGCCTGATGTTAAGCAACGATGTGGCCGAAGATGGAGCACGTAGATTTAGACGATTTACTCTGGCCTTGATGATACCCAGATAGTAGCTATCAAGAGACTGGAGGAGGAGTTCCATTCCTTAGCAGTACGCACTATAAACGTGAAACTAAAACTCTTGGTACGAATTAGCGGAATGTCTACTAAGTAAGTAATCAATCAAGATTAAGTATGTAAAATTTACTTAATAAATAAATTTATCATTTATGTATGTTTATAATATGTAATAATGTGTACCTAGTAAATGCATGTATGTTTTATGTAGGCATTTAGAATGTTGCTATTGTATTGTAGTTTATTTTATTTTCATTTTATGTTTTTATTATTATTGTAGACCTAACATCCCCGTCTTTAACATTTTGATAAGTCCTCTCCATCCAAATTTTGCCTGGAAGAGATTTTAGCGATAAGGCCGTCCATTGTAACACTTTCTTTAATTGCTTTTATGTAATATTTTTAATTTAATGTTTGCAATAAAGCAGTCATCTATCTATCTATCTTAATTTGTTTTGACTGTGAAGCAAAATATTCTAGACTTGCCCATAGACAAAATAATCAGACTCTTCTTCCATTCGGCCCTTTTTTATATTAACCCGTTGCACCACAAAAGACGTCGTCAAAGGATAATGATATTCAAAATTCCAGTTTCCAGAATCAGCCACTGTCAGATTTCACGCAATAAAACTGACCAAAGCTTCTCTTGTTTCACGAAATAATTGAAAAATCTTTTGTCCTGCGGCTGGAGATGGCTGAACCACTGTCCAAAAGCGGTGCTGTTTAAAGGACAGTTAGCACAGTGGGCCCGCAGGGTCGTAAATTAGACAAAAATAATAATGAACGGGAACGTTTGTAAAACTGTTGTTTTTTGTTTATGAACGGCAGGTCTGATGACGTAGCGTTTGCGGTCGTTTTTCAAAAGTTTTGACATTTGTCATTTCGTCATCGGGATTCCGTTAGACATTTCCTTTTGTTGTCGAATGTGGCAGTGTTGTTATACCGCCACCGAACCGCCTTGTTTTGTTACTTGATATGGTGTGTTGTAATAGAAAAAAATATGTTTTAGGACTTTTTAGAAAACAAACACAGCGAAACGATTCTATGGGAAGCTAGTTTGAGAATCTGTGTTATTTACGATATCGTCTTGAAGTTTGTAAGAAGCTTTTAAATGTCTCTTTCTACACGGAGCTAATTTGCTAGGTATGATTCTTTCCCATACTCCTCCTATCAACATCATCAGCCCATTACGTTCCTACTGCTGGGACACGGGACACTCATAGAGATAGTATGGGCCGTAATCCTCCACGCTGGCCGAGTGCGGGTTGGTGGATGTCACAAGTCCTTGAATTTTTGTAATTATTTCTTGGACATGCCGGTTTCCTCACGATGTTTTCCTTCACCGTTTTTAGAGAGTGTAAAATCCGCACATAGCTTAAGAATGTCAGTGGTGCTGGGCCAGCGGGATTTGAACTTGGGTGCGTCGGATCGAAATCGCACGTTTTCCCACTGAGCCACACTCGCTCTCACTGAGCCACACTCGCTCTCATACTCCTATAGCGTTTAATATTCTTTTTTTACGCATTTGAGTAATAAAACGAGCAAGTCGTTCCCCTGATGGTAATCGCCACGCCTGCTCATAACAATCACAGTGTCATCCAGAACTTTCAAAACCATAAAAAGCCCACACCCACATATAGGATAGGTTCACCTCTCCGCTCTGGAAGTGTCTGGTTCGGCCAGGTTTACCTATACAAACTACTACACCTTATGATCTTCTGTACCTACCTATGAACATATTTTATGGTTCGAAATAAACAAAATATATTTTTTATTTTTTGTAATCCTGAACTGGGCCCTAATTCACTATGACAACTTGGCGATTCCTTGCTTCAAGGAAACGTCGATTCCTTCATTAATAAACGATATCTGCGAAATTTGTATTCTCTATGACGCGTCATATATATGAATATATGAATGCGTCATAGAGATGTCGTTTATTAATGAAGGAATCGACGTGGTTTCGAAGCAAGGAATCGACGTGATTTCGCCAAGTTGTCATAGTGAATTAGGGCCCTGATCTTTTTTTTCACGAGGTTCATTTGTTCCAAGCTTAAATACGCCGGAGCTTTGGGTGCAGCTAGTAGTTTGCGACAACATAAAACAAAACTATCCAGTAGCTGCTTTTGAACAACAACAATTAGACCACATCTTGTTCAAATGAACACAACAGAAGCCATTTTAGAACAATACAGTAGTTGAACATTGTCTGAACAACTTATGAATATTTACACCTTTTCAGAAATATAACGGTTTATTCTTTCTAAGGGTGGTAAAGGACAGTAAATCACAGAAAGGGTTGAAACGGTACAGTGGCTTAATGACAATCAGATAAGAAAGTTTATCATTGTTTATCATTGAGCACGTACTGTATTTGTTGGTTTTTTTAACCGACCTCAAAAAAGGAGGAGGAGGTTCTCTGTTCGATTGTATTTTTTTTTATGTTTGTTACCTCAGCACTCCGTCATTTATGAACCGATTTGAAAAATTCTTTTTGCGTCGGGTTCAGTATAGCTACGAAGTGGTCCCATATAAATTTCATCGATATGTGACCTTGGACTTCGAAGATACATTGAAGTCGGTTTTTGTTTTTTTTCTAAAAATTAATTATTTTGTGAATGGTTTATAATTCATTTTAATCAAAAAAACTACTTCAATTCTGATGTATCTTTGAAGTCCAAGGTCGAATATCGATGGCATTTATTATTATTATTTTATTTATTTAATCTTTATTTCAGACAACATTAAAGTAATTTACAGATGTTATTTATATGGGAACACCTTGAAGCTATACTAAATCCAAAAGAATATTCCAAATCAGTTTATAAATAACGGAGTAATAGATAACAAACATACAAAAAAAAAATACATACAACCGAATTGAGAATCTCCTCATTTTTTGGAGCCAGTTAAAAATTGGTAGTAGCGCGGCAACAGTTTTTGACTAATGACTATTTAGTAACGGACTTTTGACTATTTTGTAAGCATATTTGTCAAATTTTATGTGTAAGTTATATTTTGATCCAAATTAAAACGATGTTTTTAGTGGTAAGTGATTTTAATAATTACTGAAGTACTTTTGGACGAATTTCTTAAGAATACATTTTGACGAGAAAAGTAATAATATATCGGTCCGCTTCTACTCTTATTGCTATGCCCTGACTTGGGTACATATTATGTGACTCCCTGTAGCATGTATGATGCAATAAATGATTGAATATGAATATGAAGTGATGCTTGAACAATTAATTACAGAGCTATACACATACACAGGCAAAATGTTGGGCCATTCAGGGTATGTACCTTTTGAGGGTATGTACATTTAATAATAATATGTACCTTTTGCTTTGCAATGAGGAATTTTTGTTCTTAAATAAGTATACATTTTATAAAAAAAAACGATTTCAATTCTTCGAAAGTTCGAAGAAAATTCTTCTTAGAAGTCCAGGCTTGAATATCGGAGAAATTTATATGAAACCACTTCGTAGCTATACTGAACCCAACTCAAAAACTATTTTCCAAGATTCATAAATAACGGAGCTCTGCAGTAACAAACATAAAAAATACAGTCGAATTGAGAACCTCAGCCTTTTTTAAATTCGGTTAAAATATAGGTTAAGATTTGGATAAAATAAAAACTGCATTATTGGACTTTTTTAAAGTTATAGCCAGCCTTTAAAATGTAATTTCTCAAAAAAAAACTTTGGCTTTAAGGCTTAATCGATTACAAATTAGACATTTTTTACCAATATAGCCCATCAAATTAAATAGTAATTTTTTGAGAAAAGTCAAATTATCTCTTGCAAATAGCACAATACCTCCGACACTTGGTCCATAAAAACCATTTCCAAAAACACTAGGTACCTTTCAACACCCCAATAAAAAGGCTGCTATGGGCAGTTGCCGACAAAGACGTAGTTTTTGTTTAAAAAGCATATTTAGTTACGCAGTTTTTATTCATATTGCAATTAGAATGTTTGCATAACATTAAAATTATGTAAATATTATTAAAAATACTATTAAAGTGTCCTTGAAACGTGATTTGTCTCCAGAAAATAAAAAAAACATTTACTTAACTAAGAAAGGGTCGTAAGGATATCGTGGAAGGTCTAATAAGTTTGTGTTTTAAAGGTTATAAAACAAAAATGACCTTTTTTTGTCACCTTCCTTTTAGTTACATATATGGCTCAGCCGTATAAAATAAAAATAACAATATAATTTAAAAATGACTGAATAAAATAAAAACAACAGAATAAAATAAATATAACAGAATAAAATAAAATAACATAATGAAATAAAAATTACAGAATGAAATAAAAACAAATAGTACTACGTCTCACGTTTACGATTCAAATCGTTATTTTACACAATAGACCCAAACACGTATTAGAGAATAGGATTTAAATACTGTTCCGTTCAATTTTGTTAACTCTGCCAAATAAATAAAAGTACTGCGTATACTAAAGTAGTGATTCTGCACTATATATTCTGTATTATTATTATGTTCTTTTTCTCCTCTTTCTGCTATTAATGTTTCCTTTTGATTATGTTATATATATATGTATATTATACCTATTTATACATATATTTATAATTTAATTTGCATTTCTTTCAAAAAACCACCGTCCTTCCAAATTATGTTAGTCCTTTCTGTTCAAAAGTTGTCTGGAAGAGATCGCTTTGAGCGATAAGACCGCCTATTGTTATCCTGATTACTGTGAAATTTACTTGTTTTTCATGTACCCATTTTTAAGGTTTTTTAACAATAAAGTCTTTATCTATCTATCTATGTTATAAAAACATTCTGCATAGTTAAAAATAATTAGCATACAATCACATACATAGAACCTGGTGGCTTATTGTTTAACTCTAAAATCAATCCTGATACCTTTCAAAGGGATAGCGATTAAGATCGTGATCCCGATTGTCAAATGGAATTATCTAAATTGTTTAATCACAATCGCTTTCAGAACGAATGTATTCCAAACAAATTGAACAAATTGACGCGTAGCAGTACAAATAATATGATGATAATGTACAAAAAATTTGTTTATTGTACGCCGTTACTTAGATGCTGGCGATTTCTAATTATTAACAATTTAACTAAAATTTAATTAAAGAGAAATAAAATAAAACTGGAACTGGGCTGGACATATCTGCCGCATGTCTGACGAGCTGTGGGCCAAACTCACCACAGAGTGGACCCCACGCAACGTTAAACGACGCTGCGGCAGGCTCAGACGTAGATGGCGAGATGAACTAGACGCGTACTGGAAGGACTGGACACAAAAAGCCTTAAACCGTGAGGAGTGGAAGGAGGGTACTGAACGTGGCTTTAAAACGTACACTACAGTAATAATGTTATATTTTCACATTTTTTTAATACCCACACAATTTACAATGAGCTTTGCTCGACCATAAATTCCCTTGTCTTATCATCAGTGTTTGCGCAACTCTCAGAAAACCCGCACTAAAATATTTAAATTCGTAAATAAAAGAAAACACATTTAAAAACAAAGACATAATTTAAAAACTGCGGACGGCCCTTAGCGGACTTTCTAATCATAAAAATCATAAAACATTTAAAACATTATTGTAAAAGGTTGCAATTTTAGCGCAATATTCGGCAATTTTATTTACAATAGGGAAAATATAACTGAGTTTTGTTATAAAATAAGCCGTTATTTTTATCGTAAAGTTTTGTGCAAAAATATGTATAATGCATTACTTAAAGTGAGGGCGACTAGTTAACAAGCTCGCAAAAAGCTGCAACGCCCTTACAGGGCTTATGTACCTACCTACCTACTAGTCTTAACATCTATGACTTAACCTATACCTATATTAATATGAATGAACATTATTTCAGTGAATAAATATAAGATTTATATTATAATCTTATAGTTTAGGATTGGCAATTCAAAATAAACTATAATTTGTTGCTCTGTAAACAAAGTTTTATTGAGTTAGTAGTTATACGTTACATACCAAACTATTTACATGAAAACACTATTTTCTAAAACTTACCTGTAAACAGAGAAACGACATTCAAAGCTTATAATTTACTATGCCAATTCCTTATCACTTTTTAATATTAACTTTCCAAAATACTATTTTAACAATAAACACAATTCTCTTCACTTGCCACCATCTTGACTTTTTTTCCTCTGCTTTACCTACATATGATTACGATTAAGTTATATTCTAACGTTTTTACCGACGGAGCAAAACGTGGCAAAATTCAAAATTAAAGAAATAAATTTTTCTTTACATAAATTAAATAAATTTAAAGTACAACTTCTTTAAATTATCCGCTGCCCTAGTAATAACATTCTCTTTTTTATGGAACTGAGTGATGTGCCGAATTTTATATTTAATGTAATTGTTTAGTAAAATCCGTTCGGTAATTTTTACCTAATTGAGTAACAAACATCCATCCATCCATCCTTACAAATGTTAGCATTTATAATATAGGAGGTAGGACTAACTAAGGCTAAGGACTAACGTGAAGCACGAACCTATGAGATTCCTATTAACTATCAGGTTGTATGTGATATTTTTAAATAAATACGCCCAACGATTACTTATACTGTTCCGTGAATTTTCCTGTATCTAAGGTACCAGGAACTACGAAGACCATGGTCCCACACGACCCGGACACAAAAAAATAGACGATTTTCTCGTGCACAATCATTTGTTTTATTTTATTTGTCCTGTAGCGGGAATCGAACCCGCAACCTCCGAAGTGTAAGATGAGTTGAAGAGATATGATGAGAAACTTTAATTTTCTCACACGACGACCTTCTTAAGTTATGTGCAAATTTAGCATTTGCTCAAAAATCAGTGAAGAAAAATCTTCTGACGAAACATGTATGACTAAGAATCACAACATTCAAGATTTTTCTCGTGGCTTGTGAGTTTTTAGAAGCAATCAGACTTGAAAAACCCATATAACTACCTAGGCGGCGGAATCCTTTTTATTTCATCATAATCCATATTTATAAGTTTAATCCAGTCCCAATATTTTGACAAATTATCTTAATCTGTAACCAAAACCATTGTTTTTATTAAATCGGATTAAAGTTTGTTTTGCTTTATTTTAGAATTTTAAGAAGCAGTCTTTATCTAAACTTATCTTTAAATTTGTATTTGAGTAAGCTTATTTTTAATTATTTATTTTTAATTCCATTGGCGGTGACACTTTTAGAAGATGCGGGTCAATTCAAGGTAAAGTTATCTGTTTTGATACCTTGAATCATGTTTAATCCTAGCTGCCTGTGTTACTGTTTCCGTGAGAATCCTTTATGGAAAGCAGCTTTCAAAATTCAAACGCCTTTCATCTTTCTACCAGCGACCCGCTCCATTTCTCACGGTATATGGAATATTTGCGAGGAAGTTAAAGATGATACATATAGTGGCTGCGCCCAGTGTTTGTTGTTTGTTTGTTCTACCCACAGTTTCTCGGAATTAAAAGTAGCCTATATCCTTTTCCGGGACCTGAAGTACGTATGTATATACCAAATTTCATTCAATCAACCTGGGTGTGTTCAAATGTGTATGTGAATAGATACTAGATAGAGTATATAGATAGGCAAGCATGCTTCATCTTCGACCACATCATCGCTTCCCATCAGGTGAGATCGTGGTCAAAGGTTGGCCACTAGTCTGATGTAAAAAAAAATCCGTTTAAGTGTTAAAGTGATTGAGTAACAAACATCCATCTATCAAGCAGTAATGCATTACTGTGTTCCGGCTTGAAGGGCATTGTAGCCAGCGAAATTACTGGGCATTATGAGACTCAACAGCTAATTGTCTCAGGGTGACGAGCGCAGTACGGCGCCGCGCAGGATTTTGTAAAACAAAGTTCTGGGTTGTTCTGTTATTGTTATGGGCTGGCGAATTGCTTACCATCAGGAAAACGACAGCTCGTCTCGTCATGCAGTTACATTAAAAAAAACATCCATCTATCCATCCATTCATCCATCCATCCTCAGAAACTTTTGCATTTATAATATTAGTAGAATTTGCATCAATATTGTGAAAACATCTACAAAACGTAATATATCGCGGTTAGATAACATATCGGCTCCAATTACAGTTAATGGATGTGGTTAAACACTGAACAGATAAGACAAATTGCCAAATAAATAAATAATTAAGAGATTCGAATGAATTAATAATGACTTGGAAAAATAAACTTGCGACGCTCATGAAGAACCATAACGTAAGAAAGAGGGGTATTTTCTTGTTTCATCATCTTTTTTTACATCTGATTAGGCCTACATTTGACCACGACCTCACCTGATGGGAAGTGACGATGTGGTCAAAGATGAAGCACGCTCGCCTAGTAAGTACCTATTCACTCTTGATTTGAACTCACCCAGGAAACACAAACAATGGCAGGGCGTTCCACTCCTTCGCTGTACGTATTACAAGCAAAAGCGCTTGTTATCTTAGAAGTTTAAGGCTAATGTTTGCAATAGAGTCACCAAGCCAATCTGCATACACTGCAATTCATTATCGTAAACCACTTAATCCATGAACCAGAGTCGCAAAGGTTCATTGACTTTAACATTTCTAATATAAACCTTAACAACCAACGAATAAAAACCACACCTGTCTCACTAACTTTGCATACAATAAAAGTGCCACCTGACTTGAAAGGTTTGCGTTCTGCGTTTGCTCTACGAGAGCGTCTGCTTTCTTTTATTTAAATTTGTTTGTAGTGAAACCAATAATTTGTACATTTAAAAGCGACTAGACAAATAAATTAGCTTATTTCAATTTTTCTATGTCCTTTTGTTGATTTATTGCATTGTGTAAACACAACTTGCGATTTACAGGAAAACCGTAAATCTTCGGAATATAATATTCATATCATATTATGTATATTTTATTTTATATAACCTATGTATTTAACTTGATATTTTTAACCGACTTAAAAAGAATGAGGTTCTCAATTCGACAGCAATCTTTTTTATGTTTGTTACGTCAGAACTCCATCATTTATAAATTAATTTTATAAAATTCTTTACGTTGGGTTCAGTAAAGCTTGAACATGGTCTCATATAATCGATATTCGATCTTGGACTTCGAAGATACATCAGAATTGAAGATGGTATTATTTTTATTAAAAAATTTATTATTAATTATTTCTACTTGTTCCATCATTTAGCAATATAAAGTACCGTTTTTAGTACCACTGGATCTAGTAGTTTTTTTTATAATTAAGTACTCGTATACCTATTAATTTTGATAGTGCCTTAAATTATACTAAGAAAGAGTGGTACACCATGCCATAAACTAATTGTTTTTCTTTCGTTATTTAACGTAACTGCTGTGTAGAAGTAAATTTTGAAAAAAAATAACATAGCCTTTGGAAAATTCTTAATATCTTTTACCTATCGAAAAAGTTTCTATTTTTTCTAAAAAACTCGAAACCAATTACCAAATAATCAAATACCAATACTTAACCCAGAAATTGTATATTTTAATTCTCTCCGTAATTTGCTACTTACAATAACTTGTGACTAACCACTTACTACTAGAAGGAGCTATTTATCAAACAGGCCTACTTGCCTTCCTATGCATGCAAGCCTACACTTGTAGAAGAAGCCGTCTGTCTACCTGGATTTTTGCCGTAGAATAAATAATATGATTTTAACCCAAACCTTGCGCTTATCTCTAAAGTGTGCGAAAAACAATTGAACATGTTTGTGCTCCCAACAAAGACGCAAGTATAACAAAACACGATCGACACGCTTTCTTTAACAATTGAAAAATGATGATCCCAAAATCTAGGTATAAAATACGTTAACAGAATCTATACTATTATAAAAATGGAACTAAGCCAATTCTGTACAATGAAGATATTTTTGAAAAACCAACTGAGATCGACTATTTAGAAGAGGGTACTGAATACGAATCCACGGCTCTCAGAATTTTTGTCTGTTGGTTTGTTTGTGTGTTTGTTATCTATAGGCTCGAAAAGTGCTAAACAGATATTAATGTGGTTTTCAGGGTTTGGTAGTATTATTTTCAACTTAGATTATAGGGTATGTTACATCCAAATTGGTTATGTATTTACAAAGATACAACTTGACCTCTTCATAGCACGCGCTCCCGTACAAAGGGGAGGTCTTGCTAAGATGGTCTTTGAAAAAATATACATAGAGTACGTATGGGCTTCCTCTGTCGTTTACGCGGACAAAGTCGCGGGGAAAAGCTAGTAATGTATATAATTCAAAATTTCGAGACTTTAAACTTACCACTAACTAACCTTAGTATAAGTCTGTGATAAATTAACGAACATAGGTAAGGTAGGTACTAATACATAGTTAGTAGTCTTTGCTATGCATATGGTATGATATATAGTTATAAATGCGATACCTTGTGCAGATGGATGGATAGACGAATGTTTGTTACTCAGTACCACTCAATATTCCCTTAACTATCTAAGCTTGTAACAAACGTACGTTAATTGATATCTAGTTATAAAATCAGTAATTAAAAATTAATTGTAGAAACTAAATATTCGCGATTCATCATCAAAAAATGGAGCTGTCAAACTAGACATAGTCCTAATAGCATCTATAAAATCAGCCAATCCCAATAATATTATAAACGCGAAAGTTTGTAAGAATGGATGTATGGATGTACCTACCTTTGTTACTCTTTCACGCAAAAACTATTGAATGGATTTTGATGAAATTTGGTATGGAGATAGCTTATACCCTGGATTAACACATAAGCTACTTTTTATCCCGGAAAACTGCGGGTGAAACCGCAGGGCGCAGCTAGTAAGTTATGTTTCATTGCTCGGGTTAAAAAGGTTTCTAAAGGTTTTGTCCTTTAAAAGCGTGAAATTACACCCATAAAATTAAAAAATGGCCCAAAATTAGCGATTACTAAAACGTGTCCATTCTCAGAATCCATTAAACCATCTCCTGCTTTCTAATCACTAAATTTAAATTAGCTGCAATGTTTTTGCACATTAACACACAATGTCTTTCTACGTGCCGCCTGTAAAAAATGGCACAACGAGACGAAACATAATAAAAACATTAAAAAATGCACAAATGTTTTAAAAAATTGCGTCCTTCAAACTATTTGCACAATGCCGCCAATGTTATAAAACAATTAAAAAAAAGACATAACAATGACGCTCCAGGGTACGCTGAATGGGCAGAACAGTTCGTATCATTGTTATGGCTTTTGCACATTGTCTAAAATTGTACCTACTTACAAGTCATCGTTTCACATCAGGCGAGATAGTGGCCAAACATAGATCTATAAAGCGTAAAAATAAAAAAAAGTCGAAGGAACGATAAGAATAGAAAGGAAGTTATCTACAGATATATGTACAAATATAGGCTGGTTTATATTTAAAAGTAGGTACCTATAAGAATAACCAACACAAAATAGGTTTCTTTGAATTTTACATATGTTATTTCTAACACTTCGAAATAGAAAGTGTAATTAATTTTAATATATAGGTATATATACAGTTTTTGCTGAAACTAGCAATATTTATATCTCAATTTATTTATTTTTACCGGGCGAATGCCTTTATTACTGAAAACAACTCTACACTCTACTTACTAAAACTAAACTAACTACTTATAAGGATAAGCAATTGGACAACCCATAGACCATAAAAGGCCTATTTATAGATAGCTCAAATGCTCCAACCCACTACCAGTTGGCAGCGTACCCAAGATGCTGGCAGTATTGCCCCGTTGGATTGCAATACCAATACATTGAGCCAAATAAGTCCCAGCATTTTGGTCACGCGTCGCATCGATCAGGCGCTCTGACAGACTTTTGAAAATACGATGAGCTCCCGGTCCCCACACAAAGTCTCCACACCAAACGGCTCAAATATGTAACCGATACCGAGGTTAGCATATTTGCGCCGCTTGAGCTGCTCGGCCCAATTAGCCGCCACGCTAGCCTTATTCTACGTCTCCGGAAGATGTGACGGCGCCATAGTATCGACGCAAGTAGCGTCTCACACTATCTCAATTGATTTTAAGACCGTTGATATGAGAAGCGTAGGCCTTTGAAGTGCATGCCTATGTGAACTACCGTCTTCGTCTAGATATATATATATACGTGCTTTATCTTCGGCCACATCGTCGTTTAACATGAGGCGAGATAATGGGCGAACATAGATCTATCAGCGATAAAAATAGTAACGGCTCGTTGACGGAATGCTTAAAACTATTACCAAAGAAAACTAAATATTATTACGCAAGAAAATTAAAATCGTACTCAAAAAAGCGTTTCAGATTCGGAAAATTGTCGGGCAATCACGTGAGCAGTTAAAATATAGAAAGAAAATAAAAAAAAACATTTATTTGACGACCACAAAACTTTTGATCTAACTAACAAAATAAATTATGTTTTAATAAAACTGTTAAATATTTGTACCTACGCCTGCAAAGGCCGAATTTCGTTGGGAAAACTATTGCACCTTGCTATGTGACCGAAATTCTAACAAATTTATTTCATTTCGTTTCAAAGAGAACAGAAATACCAAGAAGTAGTACGAGTATACAGAGACAACAGTTTAAACTTTTACGAGAACAAAACTATGTGGTGCAAAATGGGGTTCAAATATCATAGGTATTATTACTGAAAACAAACTACACTCTACTTACTAAAACTAAACTACATACAACGAGAAGCAATTGGACAACCCATAGACCATTAAAGGCCTATAGGTAGCTCAAATGCTCCAACCATAGGTATTAGATGTGTGTGTCAAATATCTTGTGGTTCGTGTGTAGAAGGAAAACATTACACACTTTTTTCCCGTCAGTGGAACATGTAATTGAGGATAAATGTGTATTAGTGAATTATTGGTTAAATTGTTGAGGATAAAATGATATAGTCCGTAAATCGCGAAATCCCGAATCTGCGAATGATTCAGCCGTTTAATTTTTTTTTTTTATACTTTACCTAAACAGAAATTCTTAACCCTATCCAAATATGCAAAAATTTGTATGTAAGGGTGAGTGTGTATGTGTGTCTTTCCCCTTCACACCATAACGGTAGAACGGATTTGATGAAATAAGGTATAAACATTGTCTAAATCGAGCGAGTGTGGCTCAGCATTAACTCGTGCTACTTACGATGCAACGCACCGGAGTTCGAATCCTGCTGGCTTTCTTAAATTATATGCGGATTTAACACTCGTTCTCAAACGGTGAAAGAAAACATCGTGAGGAAACTGGCATGTCCAAGAATTAATTACAAAAAATTTAAGAACATGTGATATCCACCAACCCGCACTGGGCCAGCGCAGCGTGGTGGATTATTGCCCATACTGTTTCTATGATGATATCGTTGGGCCTATTTATAATTATTTATTTATTATTTATTATTGTGAGGAAGGCCCGTGTCCCAGCTGTGGGAATTTAAGAGCTGACAATTATGATGATTGTCAAAACATTGGACTGGCACTGGACTCGCGTGGTTTACTGCAATCCTAACTCTCTATTAAGACACTTAATCAGCAGATTTATGACTTTGAATTACTTCAATAAATAAATAAACTACTTAAAATACACGTCAATTAGAAATTAAGATTTTACTTATTGTAGTTTAATACGAACATTCATTAGGATTTTGACAATGTCATAAAATCACGTAGGAAATAGCAAAGTATATAGTCTATTAAAAATCATTCAATTCACACATCAAAGTGTTTAATTGAGGCAGCCATTATCATTAAGATTTGTTTACATTAAGATATACCTATATCATGAAAAATATAAAGATCTGCAAGGAAATGAAGAAAACGAGATAGTTTATTCCTATTTATTAACTTTCTACCTATTCTGTGTACCTGTCTACATAAAATATTTCGTGGCGAACCCTCCTTTCCGAGTACAGATAAAAAACTAGAAATAGACAAAGTAGACATCCTACTAATATTATAAACGTGAAAGTTTGTAAGAATGTATGGATGTATGTTTGTTACTCTTTCACGCAAAAACTACTGAACGGATATTGATGAAATTTGGTATATAGGTCCTGGATTAACACATAGGCTACTTTTTATCGCAGGAAACCGCGGGTGAAACCACGGGGCACAGCTAGTTATGTATATGTTTTAATTTAGAATCGAGATATATTTATATATTTAAGATCAAACGTGATACACATCCCGTTTTTTGCTATTACGTTACCTGCAAACGTGCTGCTAAAACCACAAAGTAATCGATTAACTTAATTAATATTATATCTTGTTCATGTTGAATTCAATAACAATTTTCAACCGGAACTTGATAAGGTAGATGAAATACATACACATTCATACCCAGTTAAATGAATGTGTCGTTGTTGAATCAATGTCACCGTACAGTAAAATACTCAAATCAATGTTCTGTGGCTCGTCTAAAAAAATCCAGATTTTTGAGAGATTTCAAATAATACTAAAGACACCCAACAATAAACAATCATACATATGAATTTGTAAATCAAAATACAAAGTGTAGCTGTGGCAAAATTTTGGAACCTCCAGAGTAGGTACCTAACCCTTGCAATTAGTAACGAGATAGGACGGGGACGGGATCGTTAGAGTATTCGCTAGTTAGAGTTTTCCCTATTTAAACAATATAATTATAATTACTGAATATATCAACCGGCCAGCAATATAATACTCATCCTTGCCTTTATGTAGGCTACTACTTTAATCACCTCGACATTCCCAGCAGTATTTTGTATTACGCAGAAGAGAAACAAATCATACAAGAGTCACCGCAACCCATAATTTTCGTTGGAAGAACATCACAGTCACAGGATTAGCTACTGGTTCTTTATTTTAGAACCAATGTTTATTATCGCCCGCATATTTTGCCCAAATCCTTAAATTCTATTTACCCGACAACATTGACTAAAATTATCGCAAATGTCAGTCCGAATTGAAAAAAATTACGGAAGCCTACTATTTTAATGAAATCCGTTTAGGATAATTTTAATCCTATACAAATTTACAGAACCAGGGCTCCTAATTTTTGAATATTCCAAAACGTCCTTTCTAAAACAATAGACGCAGGGGCTCTTTTGTGGATTACACTAAATTCAAGTTAATCCATGACGGAGCTGTGGACAAGCTTCCGAAATTAATCGCTCGGTGGTTTTGGCGCAAGTTTTAACAGGCTTAAAATAAAATATAAGTATAATTAGGTTGGTAAGATTTTTTTAATTATGAAATGTGCTTACGTTTGACCACAAGTCACCTGGTGGTAAGCGTAGTTGCGGTCTAAGGTGGAACACGTTTGCTTATGAGTATCCTGTCTTAAAGAGACCCAGGTTCTAATTGGAAGGAAATAAGGACTGCGGAGGGAACTCCACTCTTTAGCAGTAAGTTTAATGAACGAGTCAGCGACGGGCTTTGTGCGGGCTAGAGGTATGCGCACAAAGTAAGGGTGGAGTAACTCTCCTCGCCTGGAGGTCCTAAGATGGAATGGGGATGAAAGTATCAGCTGATGCAGGTCTTGTGCACACTCCCCGAAATGTAGTCTGTAAAAAAATTAAGAGGCTAAGTATTTTAATTTAATAATTTATTAACAACACGGCAAACATACTACTATGTATTCTTTACCGTGACATCGCGCCACACGCGTCAACATTTTACAATATTTCTTAAACTATACAACATACTGTGAAGGTCAAATTTCATCTTCACAAAATTTCCATAATGATAAACCTATTTATTTTTATAAGTATCAATATATTAATATGTTGTACCTATTAAGTATCTTACAATTTTCCTTTTTCTTTAACCATAATGATTTAACATTAGGTGGTAACATAAAATTAAATAAATAATAAGTAGTAAGCATTTTTATAAGTATCATTATATTAATATGGTGTACCTTACAAGTACATCACACGCGTCTTCATTTCACGATATTTCTTAAACTATACAACATACTGTAAAGGGCAAATTTCATCTTCACAAAATTTCCATCATGATAAACCTATTTATTTTTATAAGTATCATTATATTAATAGGTTGTACCTTACAAGTACATCACATGCGTCTTCATTTCACGATATTTCTTAAACTATACAACATACTGTAAAGGGCAACTTTCATCTTCACAAAATTTCCATCATGATAAACCTATTTATTTTTATAAGTATCATTATATTAATAGGTTGTACCTTACAAGTACATCACACGCGTCTTCATTTCACGATATTTCTTAAACTATACAACATACTGTAAAGGGCAACTTTCATCTTCACAAAATTTCCATCATGATAAACCTATTTATTTTTATAAGTATCATTATATTAATAGGTTGTACCTTACAAGTACATCACACGCGTCTTCATTTCACGATATTTCTTAAACTATACAACATACTGTAAAGGGCAACTTTCATCTTCACAAAATTTCCATCATGATAAACCTATTTATTTTTATAAGTATCATTATATTAATAGGTTGTACCTTACAAGTACATCACACGCGTCTTCATTTCACGATATTTCTTAAACTAAACAACATACTGTAAAGGGCAAATTTCGTGTTCACAAAATTTCCATCATGATAAACCTATTTATTTTTATAAGTATCAATATATTAATATGTTGTACCTATTAAGTACCTTACAATTTTCCTTTTTCTTTAACCATAATGATTTAACATTAGGTGGTAACATAAAATTAAATAAATAATAAGTAGTAGGCATAGTGGTAGATGTTAATTATATATAAGCAAGTAAACCTAGTATTAGTTAAAATGACTATATTCATATTTTTAATTACTAAAAATTGAGATAAGAACACTAGCAACCTACTCATTAAATAAAACTTTATATTATATCAGCTCACGTAGAGAGGAAGAATATAAAAATAAAATAGCCTTGTTGCCCTTATTTAGAATCGCCTATAAGTATTAAAATGAATGTTCTGGAAGGTTCTCATACTAATATCAATTCTCCGGAGCGCGAACCCAACTAACTACACTGCGGTCGGGCACAAGTCGGCACAACCCTATTATATCTTTTAATCCATCCAAGAAGTTTTAATCTCTTCACAATTTACCTTCCAAAACGTACTTTGTTTTTATACAACAGACAAGTATTTAGAACAAACGTTGTAAATCATAAATATTTTGATTTGTTTTTATATGGGTGGCTGGCCACCAGGGGTGTGAAACAATGAATGCGGTAGCACTTGTACAGGATTAAGTAATAGTTGATATTGACACCCGCATGTCTCAGTGTAAGGATTAAAATGTAGGCCGAACCAGTAGCGACAGGATGTTTAACATAAGTAAATATTATATGTTTATTTTTAAGGAATTGAGTGATGAGACGAGCAAGCCGTTCGCCTGATGGTAAGCGCCACGCCTGCACATAACAATTGCAGTGCACTCCTAATGTCATAAAAAGCACTGCGCTGCATTGCGCTCGTCAGCCCTCGGGATGTTTCAACATCAGAGATTAAGTCTCATATGCCCAGAAATTTCGCTGGCTAAAATGCCTAAGTATATTGAAATGTGGAAAGAAAAATAGTATGACAATTTCCTTGTTTCATCTACATCGTGCCTTACTGGCAAGAATTTTACAAAAGCATAGAGATAATGTTGTTTGTGAAAAGGTCGAACTATTACATTGAAACTTGGTGGGTTTGCTGCTTGTTGAGTCAGTGATTTCAAAGGCTAAACCCGTAATAATACTAACTAGGTACCTAATGACTGACTATAATATAATATAATAGGTAATGAAATAATTAAAACATATGAACAAACATTATTATTTGACACAACTTTCCTAATAACTCGGGCCAAGTCAGGAAATTTATTGTGTATAACAAAACAACCCGACTTCAATTCTGATGTATCTTCGAAGTCCAAGGTTGAATATTCCAAATCGGTTTATAAATGAAGTTTTGAGGTAACAAACATAAAAAAATACAAACGAATTAAGATCCCCTCCTTTTTGAAGTAGGTTAAAAATTTAAGATCGTGATGGTAAGGTTTAAACACAAAAAAAATTTTTTTTTCATTCCAGACGTCACACAACATTACACTTAACATACTTAATTAGGGGCAAAACAAGAAACAATAAATACAAATAGTGAAATATATATATGCAACATTTGTTATATTTTAATATATATTTTTATTTGTAATTAGGTACACCATTCTAACTTACTAATATACCTTATAGGGTTTATCCGTTGTGGATTACCACAAAAGCATAGCATGTCGTTATGAGTAATTATACCTAGAAAGTTGGTGAAAGCCTAAATTTAATCATAAAACTATAACGTACTAATAGGGGTTTTCATATTAATTAAATTATACATTTTCCTGTGGAATTTCATAATAAAAATCGTACGATCCAATTTTATCAGTATGATTATTAAAAAAAAAGACGTGTGGCACTCGGAGACTGCCGCGGTAAAGCTATTGCATAGCATGCGGAGTGGGGGGTGTTAGGTTATTTTCGTTACGGAATTTCTGGATTCGGTCTCCACGCTCAAGGCCCGCGATAGAAGCTATGCAATAGCTTAAAAACTAGCAACCGGCCGCACGTCGACATAATGAAGTATACATAATAGACATAATAAGCCTATGTTACTTAGGGTAATTGATATCTGTTCTACTATTCTTTCTACCAATACTTATTTACATTCCAATAGAACAAGTGAGGAAAACCAATTGAACAAATATGTTCAAATTTAAATTTCAATCATTTATTGCGTTCCATTATATTTTTAAATAGATGTTGTCAATAATTACAGCTCATTATGGACCATTTGTTCTATTTTTGCAATATTTATCGGTAGAATTAATAGGAAAAAGAAATTTTTATGGCAGGAATAAAAGCCGATATATATGTAAATAGATATATGTATAAAAGCACAAACATACACACAAACAATTATACCTCTGTATTATTATTAAATATTAGTAAGTATAGATAGACATAAAACTATATTCAGATTTTCGTCATTTTGCTTAACGAATAAAGTATTTCTGCTTTTTGCTAACCAGTATTTTGCTAAAGAAAATATCAGACGGTAGGTATAGATTGATTTTTGTGAGGTTAATGCGCTTTATCGTTTTTTAATGATAATAAGTATTAATTAATTGGTGGCTTCTTTGAACAAAAATACGTGTGACAGTGAGGATATTCACCAATACGGGGAAGAAACAGCCGAGAATGTAAGAAGATAGTAGATTGTGCCACAGGGCTGTAAAACGCGTTTTACATTTGTAATTTTTTTATATGCCTAGCGCGCCGCCTTTCAACCGGTCAGTAACTAATTTCATTCAGTATTTTTGTTCGATCTCTTTGGTCATGGAACTATTATTATGTCGCTCTTTCTCACGGGTTATACACCCGGTCCTTTGGAAGGCTTGCGCGGGGACATAAGACCAACACGTAGAGGCCTCTTAGAGCATTTAATTTAGATATGTAATGGGCAACACTTATCTGGGACTGTCTCTAAATGCATCATTAGAAGATACAATCAAAGACAGCCCCCGATAAGTGCGGGGACTATTATTGAAGATATGTAAATTACTTATGATTGGGCTATTGACGTGAATTTTTAATGGATGAGAGCCGGTCTATGATATGAGACCTCGGCACCTGCCAGTTCCGTCTCATAAGAAAATATTTTGGCAGGTGGTGACTCGCCTCCCACTAAACGGGCCCCCTATAAGGGCCGCCGTACATTGGCGACGAGAGGGGCAACGTTGGTGTGGGTGGCTAAAGGTTGTCGAGAGGTGTACTGCAGTTTCACTTAAACGCTACTACCAGCGTTATGCCCTTTAACACTTCCACCCTTGGAGCTTAGTTCTTAGCTCTTGCATTTCCACCCCCGGACGGCCAGTTAAGGCAAGCCGGGGGTCAGGGGTCTTATTTAGCGTAAGGCTCAGTGTCGCCACGCACCGACGACTCGCCACAAAGTCTATTATTATTACTATTAAACTCTTTATTTCAGGCAATATTACAACAAAGTAAAATTAACAGGGGCCCATAGATATACTTTACAGACTAACATACATACAAAAATATAACATAACATTAAATAAACCACACACACTACTTCCCAGGGTTCAAAAATTTCACTCGTTCCCTGTATCTCCGGTATACTACCCCTACAGGCCAGAAGTCAGAATTCAAGAACAGTTCCTTATGCCGCTGGAACTTGGAGCCTATAGGACTTGAATTCAGTGGTCCTAGTTGACTCCAGCCTTGACAGTCGCATTGCTATCTGTCCCTGGATCGACGGATCCAGGGACAGATAGCAATGCGAGATAGCATGAAGTGTTTCTTTGATGTACTTTAACACTTCATACCCTGATGTTTCGGGGTTCAAACGGGAGAGGTAGATGGATACTGTAGGCTCCACAGCACGTAGTGTAGACGCCGTGAGCGGGGCGGTGCCACGTGGGTTGCGGCTCGGTCGAACTCGAGGCTTCTTCTTCTCCACTGTAGTAAAGTCGTCATTGTCATGTCATGCGCTTTCAACGTCGTACCGGAGGTTGTAGGTGCAGGATTCGGTTTCAAGACACGAGATGCTTGCGCATAAGACTTCTTCTGTAGAGCAGAAGAAGCTGCTGGCTTTGTAGGCTTGTTGGCTTGGCTTGGCTTTGTTTGCTATATTCATGTTCTTAAATAAAAACTCAAAAAAAAAGAAAAAGGTCAAGGTAAAGGTCTCTTACCTTGGTCACGTACTGCGGAATGACTAATATCTGTTGCTACAGACTATAATGATGGGCAAAATACCCGGAAGACGCAGAGTAGGGAGACGCAGGATGTCTTGGCTCCGAAACATTCGGGAATGGACAGGGATAACGACGGTAGAAGAACTATTCAGACTTGCTCTGAATAAGATAAAGTTTAAGGAGCTGACTGCCAAGCTTCAATAATGGAGCGGCACTTTAAGAAGAAGAAGAAGAAATAAAAACTCTTATGGAGTCAGGCGTGATGTTGCCGAAATTCTTCTCAAATCTGAAACGCAATAAAAATATATAGTTTAATTCCGCTGAATAAGCGGAATAATCAGAGGAATTACATTAAATATTTTAATTGTTATTTGTTAATATTATTTTTTCTATATTATCTGACATCTTGTATAAATTAATTGCTTATGCCTTTGTGTATTATAATTATTATATAGATTCTAATTTTTAAAATTTTACATATCAGTTATTTATCTGACTAAATATGTGATACGATTTATCTATTAATTTGACCTGACAACTTATAGCACCATATTTTATACAATTAAGTACATTTCATTTCATTGAGATTCAAATAAAAACTCATTACTGCCCTATATGAAAGTTTCCTGGAGAAAGACTTTTTTTACGGCCGTTTATGACGATAATAAACGAATATTTCGACACTCTCAAGGGAATCAAAATGTATAGGGTAATTTTAAAATTTAGCAAGTAATATCGTTTTATACTACAAGTACAGGGAAAAATCTGAATACCATACATTTATAATTAAATCATAAAAAATATAGTCTTTATTTAAAGTACATAATCAACCGTCGAGGTTAAAAAACTGCGAATCACGATTCCTGAATTATTTATAATATGTACCTACCTAGAAATTTGTTCGGAACCCTCGGTGGGCGAGTCCGATTCGCACTTGTCCGGTTTTTTATGAATGTAGGCGGTTGGTCCATAATCAGAGCAATGAGCAATTTAATAATTATTGAATGAGGATAAATTTATGTGTTTAAAAATAAACTTTAACCATGGCAACATATAAACCATTTAGTTTCCGAAACTTACTAGAATTAAACCCAGCTTCCTCATGGATTCACTTTAATATATTTTAATCCATAAATAAATAACGCCCAACGATCACATACATAGCTCCTGACCCCTCACTAGGATTCCCTGTATCTAGGGAACCAGGAACTATGAGAACCATGATCCCACGACACCCAGACACGAAAGAAATGCTTGCGTTTTATTTCTCTGCACAAACATTTGTTCCGTCGCGGGAATCGAACCCGCAACCTCAGTGGTGTATGAGATTTGAGCCAACCTGCCCAACCACTACACCACAGAGGCTGTCAAATCATAATAGTGACACCGCTTCTATTGTTTCAGAAAATAAGTTTTTGTAATCTAAAGACGTCTAGGGAACTTCAGTTTCCGTTTATTTGTGAAGTTTTTTAGGGATTAAATGATATTTAGACTATCCATAAGCGGATTAAATTAAAAATAAGACAAAGAGTCAAGACTCGCATTATTTTTCTATTCCGTGACTTTTGCGTTGGTTAAGATAATATTGCCGGATAAATAGAATTTAAGGATTAAGTATTTAGGGATTTGGCGAAATATGCGGGTGTTGGCAAATATTGGGACTAGAATAAAGAACCAGTAGCTTATCCCCAAGGTCTTCCGCTGAAAGTAAGCTTGGTCGGTGTAAGTGGCGGCGACTAGGTGATTGGGTAATTGCAGATGGCTTGTTTAACTGACCACCAGATTTACCTAGTAAAATGTAACGGCAAAAAATCACTTTAAATAAATTACTTTAATTAAATATTTTTTTTGTGTCCGCTGGTACAATTTGTTTACTTTTCGGCAAACATCTGAGGTCGAGCAAAGGGCTGGGCAAAGCTGAAAACTAGCCCTGTGTAAACTCACTAGAGTTTACACAGAACGATGCTGAGCCTACCCCTTATTGCCAAACCATAATACTGTAAAATATTATAGTTATATAAATATTGTCTAATATAAATATTGTAAAAATATAAATATTGTAGTTATATTAAGGTATGTTAAGTTATTGGCAATAAAAAATCATTTTCTTCCTTTCTTTCAAACTTTATATTCTCAAAAATACTAAATAAACACCAAAAAATCATCAAAAATGTAGGACGAAAACGTAATATAATCACCAAAAAAATTGTAAATGATCACCAAAGTAGGCTCCACCAGAAGTCTCGCTCGTCACCCCTTCATTTCGCTTCCCCTACTTGACCTTCGCTCCGCTGCGGAAGTCGCCGGCTCGCTTTGCTTGCCACCTCCCGCCTTCGCTCCACTCGGCCTCGTAGCCTTGCTTCTTTCAGAACCTTCTTCGCGAGCTTCTAGCTCCACGCTTTTTATATACACTCTAGGACAGGGTAAGAGCGAACTGGACGACGGAAGAGTGAGGTGCGGCAATTCGCGTAAGATTTGGTGGTAATTTACTTCATTTGGTAGTCATTTAGATCTATACAATTTTTGGATAGAAGTCTATGGGATCCCAAAGATTATTTTGATGGTCATAATATTTTTTCCACTTAGTGATTGGGTAATTACCGATTAGTGATGATACTCTTGACAGTTTCAGTATTTAATTGGAAGCCAGCGATCGCTTTCATTTTCTAATTTGGAAGGCGCTAGCATCTTTCAAACTGCAATATCGATCATTTTTAGCGATGGTGATTCGGACCAATCCGACAATCCCACAGACAAATAACGATAACAAGACATGTTTAAAAATTAAAAATTTGTGACCTAAATTCTGTGTTTTATATTTAATTTCATTTTTTAATTTTGTTGTAGGTTAGTTTAGTTTTTATCATTCTATATGTTTGTACATAATTGTTAATTGGTTCTGTAAATAAAAGTGAAAAATTAAAAATCAAATAAAAATTTATTTACTAACATAGCCTAAGAACTTTACTTACACAAAAATGGATCGTTTATCTGAATAAAAATTTATTATTATTAGGTCGCTCTTTCTCACGGGTTATACACCCGGTCCTTTGGAAAGCTTGCGCGGGGACATGAGACCAACACGTAGAGGCCTCTTAGAGCATTTAATTTAGATATGTAATGAGCAACACTTATCGAAGACTGTCTCTAAGTGCAACATTAAGAAGATGCAATCAAAGACAGCCCCTGATAAGCGCGAGGACTATTATTGGAGATATGAAAATTACTTATGATTGGGCTATTGAGGTGAATTTTAAATGGATGGGAACCGGTCTATGATATGAGACTTCAGCACCTGCCAGTTCCGCCTCATAAAAAAAAAATATTATTTATTATTATATCGCTCTTTTTCACACATTACTCTCTCTATGAGAGAAGGCCCGTGTCCCAGCAGTGGGAACGTGATGGGCTGATGATGATGATGATGATGAAATTAAATAACATAGACAAATAATTTCAAAAATCAATTACTTAATTTCTGTAAACACTGGCGCCGGCGCATTCAGCAATACTAAGATAGTGTTTACATTGTAATTGTACCATTAATTATGCAATTTGTTACAATTTCTTAAAACGAACGTGACTTAATGTATGTCGTCAGCAGCTGTAATACTGATACACACGTCTAGTGTTAGAATACTGTGAATTACTGTGTTCAGGGATGGATCGAAGTGAACCCTTAAATAATGCCACTGTTCTTCTCAGCCTTTGTGGTGTAGTGGTTGGGCAGATTGGCTCAAATCTCACACACTGAGGTACGGGTTCGATTTCCGAGACGGGACAAATGTTTGTGCTCAGAAAAAAAGCAAGCATTTGTTTCGTGTCTGGGCGTTGTTAGATCATGGTCCTCATAGTTTCTGGTCAATGTATGTGACCGTTAGGCGTTAAAAAAAATTGTTATTTTATGGAAATGAGTGCTGAGACGAGCAAGGCGTTCGCCTGATGGTAAGCACCATGCCTGCTGATAACAATTGCAGTGCCACCCAGAAGTGCATTGCGCTCATCACCCCAAGACATCAGATATTAAGTCTCATATGTCCATTAATTTCGCTGGCTACAATGCTCTTAAACCGGAACACAGTAATGCTTGCATACTTCTTTGTGGCAGAATAACAAACTACCAAAACTACTAATACACTACTATGCACTAATATACTAATATACTGGTAAAGCTGAATTACTTAGTTAATTCAATTATAGAGTTTGTTGGTGCTACCTTCTCTAGCGGGCGTATTTCCGAAGCACTGGTAGAGTCAGTTTGTGCATTTCTCTTCTGCACCCAGACTTCAATTTGAGTATCGAAAAGAAATGGGTAAACATGCTTACCTTTTGTTCAAAGCCGTGTTAACTTAAGTTACAATTTTTTACATACTTTTATTTGTTTTTATAATGTTAAAAAGTGCATTTTTGTGCCTATTTTATAAATTATATTTGACTTTGACTTAAGTGTCTTCGCCTTAGAGAATAAGAGACAGTAAGAAAAGTGTTAACGGACACATTCCTAATTATACTCTACATAACAGTTTAAATCAAACTAGAATTACTTGTTAGTCTTATTAGGCTAGATTGTAATGTTAACGGGATGTCTAGAGACAGATAATTATTAAAAAAAACTATATTCAGCTAATTGTCTCAGGGTAACGAGCGCAGTGCAGCGCCGCGCAGGATTTTGCGAAACAAAGTTCTGGATGGTGCTGTTACTTTATAACCGACTTCAAAAAGGAGAAGGTTCTCTGTTCGATTGTATTTTTATCAAATGTTTGTTAAGTACCTCAGAACTCCGTCATTTATGAACCGATTTGGAAAATTATTTTTGCGTTGGGTTCAGTATAGCTACGAAGTGGTCCCATATAAATTTCATTTATATTAGACCTTGCTACCCTTCAATGTATCTTCGAAGTCCAAGGTCAAATACAATAGATAGATAAATATATTATTAGCAACATAATTCTTATAACTGAAAAATAAATTGTTTATATAATTAGATTTCAGTTTTTTGTTATATAGTATATTATTATTTGTTAGATATGTGTACTATAGTATTTTAATTTAATGTAATATTGCATGTGTGTCAAATAAATGATTTTCTTTCCTTCTTCTTTCTTTACCTATTTGTGATATACCTATAGGCGTACTAATTATGTTATATCTTATGATATATATTTTGTATTTTGTATCTAGAGTATATTTAAGAACTAAATAATATATATTATGACACCCAAGGAATCCTAGTCCATATGATTCCCTGTTTTTAGAAAAGCAGGAATGTATTCTATAATATGTATACCAATTGTTATTTAATCTTTAATTTATTGGCAGAATATATTAATCCTATTTTCATCTCTTACAAAAAATAGATAACCTCCACTACGTTTCTTAAAATACATAATTTTAATTTTATTATTATCTTCCGCAACATGTGCCAACTGGCGGCGTGGCATTTTTTATATTTTTTACTGCAAAAAATCGTAAGGGCGGGGGCGCGAGCGCACCCGGCTGAAAGCTTCCAAATTCAAATCACAAAAAAATTCACGAGCGCGCGAGATCCGCTTATAAAAGGAACGCACGTGGTCTCCGCCGCCAGTCGCAAGACAAGCTCTAACGCGTACGCACGTCGCTCTGAACGCTCCGCGCGCGCTCTTCGTAAATAACATCGATATATTTCAAGTTCGAGATACAATTTTACAACATGGAAATCAAAGTTTTGGACCCCACCGGCGTTTATTGAGACAGATTCGGATATTGACCTCGAATCTACCCAGTTTTGGAGAAAAGTCATCTTTTGAAGAATATTTTAGAAATCTGCCAAAATGTTTGGACTCGATCCCACCGGTGTCTACTGAGTTTTGAAAAAGTTTGGAGATATTTCGATCTTATCGAAAATAACATCAGTGCTCAAAATGTTCGTGCTAGACCCTACCGGCGTCTACTGATTTCGAAGATTTGAAGATTTTCAAAAAACCTGCAAAATGTTTGTGCTCGACCCCACGGGAGTGTACTAAAAACTGTGAAGATTTTTCGTGAAGATTCAAAAAAGTGCATTAAAATGTTCGGCCTAGACCCAACTGGAGTGTATTAAAAACTTTTAGTGTTAAGTGTTTTAGGAGATCAAGATGTTTGCTCTTGATCCCACAAACGTGTATTAGTTTAGGGTTATTGTTAAAAACTCCCCAAAAATGGCTTTCGGTTTAGATCCCACGGGAGTTTATTAGCTTAAGTTGCTTACCTAGCATTTGTCTGTTCCCGTAACCTGTCACGCATCGAAAATGATACAACGATGTTGTTCATCAAATCGCCATAAACTCATCTCAATAAGTAGAGAAGTGTCGTCGAACAGAAAAAAAAGGAAATCATGTAGCGAAGTTGATACAAAATGATTGTAAATTTAGATTAAGTAACCAAAGACTGTCGACTGCCTGTCCTGAAAGATGACTGTTAAAGTCTGCCCCAAGACTTAGGAACTGACGTTCATTTTAATTTATTAAAGTTACCTTAAATTTAAGCGATTTATTTATTGACTAACACTAGGTAAGTAGCATAATTTTAAAATGTCGGAACGAAAAATAGCTAAGTGCTAATTTTAATTTTCTGATCGCTAAATATCGTTGTTAAAAATAGCTGTGTTATTTTTTCTTCTGATGTTATTGCTCCTCCGTCTAAGAGGTTTCTTGCATTTCCTGATTGCATTTCTTTTTGACTTTGTTATACTCTTGTAAATTAATAAGACTGTTAGATAAAAACTCTAGCTAATTGTTGCTAATTAGGTTGAAATAAATATTATAAAAATGTATTTACTACCTTTTCATTTTACAACCCCTTTTCTACCCTTGTGTTGATTTCAGAAATATTTTATTAAGTGAGGTAGGAACACTGTAATCTTTTACAAACTTATAATTTCTTTCTTACTTAAAATATAAACATATTACTATTACCAAATCATTGGACACAACAGGAAATTATAAGTAGGAACACCTCTTTCTAATTAATTCTTCACACATCTACCCTTAAGTTACAAAACTTCTCTCCAGGTATATCTCAGGAAATATAAAAAGGAAAACAAAAAAATAATAATTATAAATAAATAAATGATAAATTTATTATGATTTAGATATTTATTTAATTTCTTATATAAGGTTTTATACAATATTTCTATAAATAAATTATGATTTATTTTTATATTTCATAATAATAATAATAATAATAAACATTTTCCTTATTTATCTAGCCAGTGTAATTACATTTTCACCGTCATCATTGCATCAGCCGGTTGCAGCCGTCGGAAGGTTACCACTTACCACCACCACCCAGGTGTATGTGGTCGGAGTAACATTGAACTGATTTGATGGTAAACTGATGCAAACTGTATGCAATAAAGGTGGTATTTCAATTCAATTTAAAAGTTCTTTATTTCAATTTTGTCGTCACAGACGCACTTATGAACGTCAATTATTACAATGACTCTACCACCGTATCGGAAAAAGAACCACTACTCAGAAGATACGGCAAGAAACTGAGTGGCATATTTTTTAGAACTTTTGTTACAATATTTTATGTTTGTTTTTGAAAATATATATATATTTTTTTTATGTAACTGAATGACGAGACGAGCTGGTCGTTTGCCTGATGGTAAGCAATACGCCAGCCCATAACAATAACAGCACCACACAGAACTTTGTTTTGCAAAATCCTGCGCGGCGCTGTACTGCGCTCGTCACCCTGAGAAAATTAGCTGTTGAGTCTCATAATGCCCAGTAATTTCGCTGGCTACAATGCCCTTCAAGCCGGAACGCAGTAATGCTTGCGCACTACCGCTTGGCGGCTGAATAACTGGCAAAGCGGTGGTATCCACCCAGACGGCCTCTCGCATACGAGAAGCCTACCACCAGTAACTTTATGCCATGTTTCTTATATGCCAGTTGGCTACTTGGCAGAAGCGGAATGTCCCATGCATCATTGTCTTCTATGTAGGTCTATCTTACGCGAGAGGCCGTTTGGGTAGGTACCTCAGCTTTGCCAGTTATTCTGCCGCCAAGCAGTAATGAGCAAGCATTACTGTGGTCCGGTTTGAAGGGTATTGTAGCCAGCGAAATTGCTGGGCATTTGAAGCTAAATATCTGATGTCTCTGGGTGATGAGCGCGATGCAGTGCTACGCAATGCTTTTTATGGTATTAAAAGTTGCACTGCAATTGTTATGGGCAGGCATAGTCTTTACCATCAGGCGAACGAGTTGCTTGTCTCAACACTACAATAAAAAAATAAAATACTAAATCAGTGCGTCTTATTGATGCAGACGGGAATCCCAAAATTAGAAGTATCAATTTCAAAACTAGTTCAATTAAACTCCAATCTACCAATCTGTTATCAAACCGCCTCGCCCGCAATAAATTAATCATAGCAACGGGTCAGAGTGATTATCTACCTCTGTATCTATACTTGTAAAGGAGTAATAACAAAGTCTGTACATTGGAGATATTAAAAAATAAGTTTATTTATTAATATGACAATAAAGACCTGTTTAGGCAATGCAAGTATCTGGCATCAAATCAGTTATTTGCTAGCTTGCAAACGTTTAGACATTGCAAGAAAATAACAAATGAGTTCTGGGTGGCACTGCAATTGTTACGGGCGTGGTGCTTGTCATCGGGCGCACAACTTACTCGCCTCATCACTCAGTTCCATAAAAAACTGCTATTCCATTATGGTACGCAACAAGCAAAAATGCATAGTTTGCTCTGGCTTTAAAGCAACTGAAATATTTTTTGTATAAGTCTAAGAATTTTATAATTTATCTGACTGTTTGTACTCGCATCATGTCTAAACTTCTAAATCGATATCGATTTACAATACAAAACATTAGAACAACAACAAATATATAAAACAAAATCAATCTACCTACTTCCAACCCCTTGGATTAAGAAAAGGGAAAGAAAACTGTTCCTACAATATAAGGGTGCGCAAAAACGACTCAAATGGAACTAGAACCTAGGGGCCTACTCCAAGTTGCTTTGGTTCGTTCGTTCGTGGGGATTAAAAGAGGACACTCTTATGCCTGTTGCATAGCGCTGTCCCTTTCATCCGACAGAACGAAGATCGTAATTACTTTTTCAGAGTAAGGCCCCAGTCATCTATTATTTGTGATATAACTAAAGAAATAATAAAAAAGATATATTAATAATAAATAGAGGATCATCTCAAGAGGCTCTCGCTAGACTGTTGGCTCAAGGGTCAGATGCAGAAGTCTATACTCCTTGACACGGCACGTATTGTCAAGAGATTCCTCACTCTGCAGCCCTAACCACAGGTAGTTTGGGCCCTGCCTTACTGCCGGCGGCAATCTAGGTTTAGGTACTTTTATAGATAGATAGATAACGCTTTATTGTTACACAACAACAAGAAATAATTACAAAACAATACTTAAAGCTAAAGTGTTAAAATAGGCGGTCTTATCGCTTATAGCGCACTCTCCCAGACAACCAGTACCCAGTCTTCCAGACTTATACAATGCAATAATGCTTTATTGAATACCAAACACACAAGAAAAACAATAGTTAACAAAGTTAATAAACAGTGGGTGCAATGGGTGGCCTTATCGCTATGCGCAATTTCTTACAGGCAACCTTTGGATGGACATGAATATTACTTACTTACTTTTTTTTTTACACCTAATAGATCTATGTTTGGCCACTATCTCGCCTGATGTGAAACGATGATGTGATGATATATAATAATAATCCACTTTACTTATAGTATTTTTGTATATTTTTTATAGACAAATAAATATGTGAATAAATAAATAAATAGGCCAAGACCCACGAGGGTGAAGTCGCGGACGTCACTAGTTGGTTTCTATCTATTCGTTGTAATCGAATGCAATACAATTCTCGGATCTACTCTACTGCTTCAAGTGACCAAACCCGGTATTCGTACGCGGATCTCGGCACACCACAAGGCCCTTCAAATAAGGATCTATTTAATAATAGACTTTTAAAATAGGCGGATTACTTAATATGTTTAAAATGTACAGCACATTTGAATTAATTTGAATGTCTGCCGAATAATATGAGTATACAATTCATATAAACAAACTCTTTTTGAAACTTCAGAATAGATTAACATACATACAATAATTTGATGTTTGAATTGATTTCGAAAATCTCATTTTATTTTGACAGCCTCTGTGGTGTAGTGTTTGGACAGGTTGGCTCAAATCTCATACACTACTGAGGTTGCGGGTTCGATTCCCGCGACGGGACAAATGTTTGTGCATAGAAAAAAAATAGCGCAAGCATTTGTTTCGTGTCTGGGTGTTGTAGGACCATGGTCCTCATAGTTCCTGGTTCCCTAGATACAAGGAATCCTAGTTAGGGGTCAGGATCTATGTATGAGATCGTTGGGCGTTATTTATTTATTTATGATAGAAATGAACTCTTTATATTTTACCTACAAGTAGTTTGTCAGTTTTGTGATGGATTTCCGCAACACGCCTGATTTTATTACATTACCTACGAATATTTGAACGAATTTTAATGAAACTTTGTAAGTAATATTTGTTTATACTCTGGAATAGAACATAGGATACGTTTTATCACAGACAATTGACCTTTACAGAACTCCGCAAAGCCGTTGCAGCTAGTCCAAACAATGCCTTCTTAATTTTCATAGAAATTGAACAGCAAGAGTTTGTATATCCCATATTTTATTTTAACTTAATTTGCATAAGTGATTTAAGATTAGATCAATGAAAATCCGATTTAAGTGTCGCAATAGGTGAATCTATTACAAAAGTCTATTATCGAACCATAGGAAAAGAATTTACGAGATAAACAAAAACTTTCACGATCTTTAGAACTAAATAAATCGAAATCTCATGCCGTGATAAGAAAGGGAAAAAAAATGAAAAAAAATAAATTAAAATAAAATAAATTAAAAAATAAACTAAAATTGCATTTAGTCACAACAATTAACAGTGTAGGTGGGGAAAAGGTATTAATAAATCTTATCGAATGACGATAGGCCATAAGTTGAGCCTTTTGATACAAAGGGGTAACACCGCCAGTATTCTGGGAACCCTGCCGCACGGTGGCGATCTACACGGCGTGTTTGCCTTATAGTTTTGTTTTTTTTTTAATTCATATACAATACAATACAATACACAATACTTTATTGTACATCAAACAAAAATAATCAGTACATAAAAACAACTTAAAAACTAAAGTACAATGGGCGGACTTATCGCTAAAAGCGATCTCTTCCAGTCAACCTTTGGATGGAGTTAAATAGCTGAGTGAGAGAGGTCGACGCTGAAAATAAAATAATAATAAATTATGTGGTCTTCTCCTAAATTAAAGTACAAATAATGAAATAATATCATCTTCCCGCGACCCAAAACAAGGCTGGCGCAGCCGCTGAAGGAGCGGAGAACCTCAAAAGGCGCAAGTATAGTAGCCTAGATAGTGGCTACATATTTGAACCTTTTGGGGTCGAGACGCTAGGACCGTGGGGACCGGGGGCGCATACAGTTTTCAAAGATACATCAAAACTTCTTGTCGAAGCAACGCGTGACCAAAATGCTGGCCTATATTTTGACCAAAGGATAAGCATTGCCATTCAACGTGGCAATGCTGCCAGAATTTTGGGAACGTTGCCCACTGGCAGTGGTTTATTAGATTAGATTAGTTAACGCATTTTAATATTTTTCTTTTTTTTACACTTAATATATCCATTCACTATCTCGCCTGATGTGAAGCGATATGTGATTAATAAATTAATTTGTGATTTATGTGATGTGATATGTGTGTTATGTGATTTAATTTAATTTAATTTCCTTTTATTTAGGTGTATAATGTATTTTTAATTTGTTTTTGTTTGTTTTTTTTAATTATCTGTGTGTTTCAATAAAGATGTATTACAAGAAATAATATATTTATACCTAAACTACTATACCCAACACATAATATAAATATCATTAATATAATAATAACAATTATACCTAAATGACGATAGAGCCTACTCTATCAGATCACAAGGTTCTTGGCAAAATGTGATGTAGTACGTCATCGTCAACTCCACGGTCTCGGCCGTTGACCCCGTCGAAAACTTCTACAAGAGCGAAAGTCAAACGATCTAAAGTCCGAACATGAGTCATAAAATCCACAAAGATGAGCATTTATCATGCCTATGACACGTGGACGTTCAAGAGGTTTCTAATGTTACCATGTTTATCGAAATCTCTTAACTGGTTTAGCTTCTATAACAAAATCAAAGAATTAACATAGGTATCTACAGAAAGGGTTCTAAAAATGCCTTCATTTTTGCATCGATTTAGAACAAACTATTGAGTGCACGATTGATTGTTGGTTTAATCTACACCAAAGACAAGCAATACAGACGAAACGAACGCGAACTATTACTTAAAATCTATTAATCTCGAATTATTATATTTATTTACATTATTATATATTTGGGGGAGGCCTTTGCCCATCAGTTGGACAGTATAGGCTAGAAAACGAAAATCTCGCATTAAGTAATAGAAACTATATTTTGGCTATTACTATTACAGAGTAGCGTTGAAGTTACAGTCAAAATATTGAAGTTATCAAAACGAATAATTATTGTAAAGTAAATTAACTATAGATTTATTTGTGAGTTTTCTTTCAGCTGCGAAGATAGTTACATATATATATACATATATATATATATAATATATATATATAATATATATATATAATATATATATAATATATATATATATACATATATACATATATATATATATATATATACATATATATATATATATATATATATATATATATATATATATATATATATGTAACATGTTGTAACATGTTGGACGCGCGTGATTGTTTGCAATGATGCGATTGACAATGGACCTATAGCATGTTACAGTCTTACAAGAAAAATAAGAAGCTGTTTTTTACTAAAAATATTATACATTCCTTAGTCTTACTAAATCTATCTTAGGTACATGGTGAAGCAATAGGGCAGTCTATTGACTCGTAGATACGTAGGCTCTTCCAAAAGTTGCTATTGTGAAAAATGGTTAGAAATTGAAAAAAAAATTCTTATAGCTTTTCAAAACATTCCCTTTCAAGCCCAATGTACATAAGCATTCGGATGAACCAGCTTTGGAAACATTTAAAAAAAATATCTTGCGGGAGGTTAAAAAATAACCGCCGAAATTCTTCGACGAAATAGTTTCAAGAAAGAAAAGATTGCATTTATTTTGTGATTAACGATTTTCGGAACAACCGAGGTAGCTTAGAAGCAACTAGTACAAATATAATAAAAGATATATATTACTCGTCTCACAAATAATATTAATATAGGTATAAATTTACTACTTAACTAATCCAAACATGTATGTAGATGTGTAATCTACATACAGTCAACTTTACATGCACAAACACACACAAATCCACCCTCATACACCCTTGATACATACTTGAATCCTTTGCTAGAGAGACTAAAAACAAAATTGTAATAATTAGGAAGATCTGTCATTAGCCTATATTATGATAACTTAAGCTTGTATGTGAGCTAGTGTGGCTCAATGGGAGAATGTGCGACTTTCGATCCGACGCACCCGAGTTCAAATCCCGTTGGCCCCGCACCACTGACTTTCTTAAGTTATGTGCGGATTTAACACTCGCTCTAAATACGGTGAAGGAAAACATCGTGAGGAAACTGGCATGTCCAAGAACTAATCACAAACATTCAAGGACATGTGACATCCACCAACCCGCACTGGGCCAGCGTGGTGGACTATGCCCATACTCTCTCTATGAGGGAAGGCCCGTGTCCCAGCAGTGGGAACGTGATGGGCTGATGATGATGAAGCTTGTAACTTGTACGAGCCAATACAGCTCGTACAGCAATTTCCCAATACCGCGTAGGTAAACAATAATTATTACTAACAAATCAATCAGTCGTCACTTAACAACCGTCACGCGCTAATGTGTCGATATACCTAACTTCGTAACGGCTCAGACACTAAATTAGACGTAAGCTTTTATCTTAAGCAATACAACATTTTAACAGTGCAGTTGGTTTGGTGTGTTCTTCCTACTGTCCTATTAATATTATAAACGCGAAAGTTTGTAAGTATGGATGTACCTTTGTTACTCTTTCACGCAAAAACTACTGAATGGATTTTGTTGAAATTTAATATGAAGATAGCTTATACCCTGGATTAACACATAGGCTACTTTTTATCTCGAGAAACCGCGGGTGAAACCGCAGGGCGCAGCTAGTTTATTATAACTACCTACTACAACTACAACCAGGTCACCGTCAACGACGAAAAGCCCCAACATAACTCATATTTGTGTATAAGCTTTAGATCATCTAATAAAGTACATAAATAAATAGATAATAATAATTTATTTATTAAATAATAACGCCCAACGATCACATAGATCCTGGCCCCTAACTAGGATTCCCTGTATCTAGGGAACCAGGACGTATGAGGACCATTGTCCCACGACACCCAGACACGAATCAAATTTTTGCGCTTTGTTTTCTTCTTTGCACAAACATTTGTCACGTCGCGGGAATCGAACTCGCAACCTCAGTGGTGTCTCATACACCACTGAGGTTGCGATTTGAGCTAACCTGCCCAACCACTACACCAAAGAGGCTGTCAAAATAGATATATGTAGCTGTCCCAAGCGTAGTACAAAATGGTAATCGACGCCAATGCTCAAAGTCGCGCGACGAGTGCAAGTCGCAGGTGCGCGGTTTGCAACGAGACGCTTTCTTGAGCTAACCTAGTTTGTGGACAAGGTAGCCGTGGAGAGGGCATGAGAGACTTTTCAACAATTAACATATTAGCACAGTATTACGGATTGTAAAACTGTAATATTAGTAAGAGACGAGGACTATGAGCGTATTACTTGGACGTTGTAGTACTGTTAGTACTATAGTAAAGTTGTAGTGTAGCAGAGTATAATTGAAATATTAGTTTACTTTCGTTATATGATAACTAATTTAAAAAAACAAGAACCGTCTTCAAGACTAAACTCATATTTTTAGTTATTGTTGTTTTTTCCAAAAAGTGCTGAATCAATTTCGATAAAATTTATATGGGACCACCTCTGAAGTATGACATACCAAACAAAACAAGAATTATCAAAATCAATTCATAATTAGCGGAGTAATCGCGTAACAAACATACAAAAAAAACATACCATTGAATTGAGAACCTCCTCCTTTTTGAAGTCGGTTGAAAATTATGTTACTTGGGTATTACTTAAAGAGTTCATAACCTTATGCCTCGCTAATATTTTTCTCTGGTTGGTGTATTTCATAGTATTGTTCCCTTTTATTCTTATATTCTTCTTATATTCTTTATTGTACACAAAAAAAAATTTTACATCGATGATTTATAAAATATATGTACAAAGGCGAGCTTAACCCTAAAAAGAGTTTTCTTCCAGCAGCTTCTTTTAAGACTGTCAGGCGTAAATAATCTTGCATCATTTGACCATCTTGCACTATTTGATTCTTTAGAAACTTCTACTAAGTTTTAAAGTTTGATGTGTTTCAAGAGCCGGCCAAATGGACCATATTTTCATCTATTATCGAATTAGGCCTAAAAAAATTACAGAAACTTTTACTCAAGAGCTACTGCACATCTTTCCCGGTTCAAAAATGCATCTAAACAAAGCTAGGTGTCAGCCGCATGGTAAGCAAGCTTACTCTCTCCGCACTGTAAGTATATCTATAGAGACAACTGTACTTTTATATTAAAACGTTGTTAAAGAGATCGAGTTTGTACATTGTTTTTTGTGAGAGATTTTTTTTAAGTTTATGCTTGCCAGGTATCTTGTTTTATTTCTGAATCAATAGATTTCTTGTCTGTTTAGCAGTTTGTTCGTATAATCATAAAAAAACCGTAAAATATTTAAAAAACAATCTAAAAACAACGTTTTTATGGATTTAAAAGGCATTGTCTGCGAGTTGTGAGCTACCCTGAAAATTTCAGCCGGATAGCTAATCGGGAAGTGCTCGAAATTTGAGTTGCAAGATTCCACCCGGAACGACAGACAAACAAACAAGAAAGTGGCTTAATAAAAAGGTTGTAGAAACGCATTAATTTACATAAAGACTCACCAGCTAATAGTATAAATAGTTTTTGGTAAGCCTACCAATATAGTATAAGGGGCTTTACACGGTGTTGCGCGTTTCGTACGTTGATAATATATGTGTTTAAATAGGCTTTAGAGCGAGTGTGGCTCAGCGGGAACTCGTGCGCCTTTCAATCCGACGCACCTGGGTTCGATTCCCGAGTCGGCCCAGCACCAATGACTTATAGTTAAGTGCAGATTTTGTACGCTCGCTCTAAAACGGTGAAGGAAAATATCGTGATGAAACCCGCTTACGCGCTTTGGAGTGGTAGGCTCTGGCCGTGGTTGTAATACCACTCACCGAACAAAGCCATGCCGTCAAGCGACATAGTCGTGTTTCGGGATGATGTTCGGTGAACCATCGGGGAGACGGGTCTGAGCAGCCGCTCAACTGCCGTCTCTCTCTAGATCTATGTGCACCGTCTTAGGCCACATCTTCGCTTCAGATCAGGCGAGATAGTGGCCAAACATAGATATATTAAGAGTAAAAAAAAAAAAGTAACTTAATAATAATATTTGACAGCATCTGTGGTGTAGTGGTTGAGCAGGTTGGTTCAAGTCTTATACACCACCAAAGTTGAGGGTCCGATTCTCGTTAAGGGGCATATGTTTGTGCAAGAAAAAAAGGCGCAAGCAATTGTTTTCATGTCTGGGCGTTGTGGGATGGTCCTCATAGTTCCTGGTTCCCTAGATACAGGAAATCCTAGTTAGGGGCCAGGATCTATGTTTGTGATCGTTAGTGTATTTATTATTGATGATATAAGTAACGCGTTAGAGACGGGAGAGAGTAGATAATTCTAAAATCGAAAGAACAGGCAAAATCACAGGAAAAAGCTAGTCTAACATTACACTTACACTGTCTGCACGGACCATCATATAGGTAGCTGATAGGTATATATATAGTTCTGCAGGTAATCTGATGTCATCCTATGTTCATTACTGAGAATAATGCTAATCAATTCGTCGGATAAGCTTAGATAGGTGTTCTTACGTACTTACTAATGAAAGTTGGCGAGTTGAAGAGCGAGTGTGTCTTTCGATCCAACGCACCCGAGTTCGAATCCCGCAGGCGCCGTACCATTGACTTGATGTGCGGATACTGCGGACAGTTATAACAATCGCTCTAAAAATGGTGAAGGAAAACATCGTGAGGAAACCGCCATGTCAAAGAATTTATCTCAAAAACTCAAGGTATTTCAAACTTATCACGCTGATATTATAAATGCGAAGTTTGTATGTAAGTGTGTATGTTTGTTCCATCTTCACGTCGCCGTCGCAACGGTTGAACGGATTTGAGTGAAATTCAGAATGGAGATAGCTTATCATCATCATCATCAACAGCCTGTTCGAGTCCACTGCTGGACACAAATGCTGGCCTCTCCCAATGCACGCTACTGAGCCCGATCACAGATAGCTTATGTCCTGGATTAACACATAACTTTTCATTCCTGAACCGTGCCATCCAGAAATTTTTAATACTATTAAAAATGCGCACTGCGTAGCGCTGCATTGCGCTCATCACCCCGAAACATTAGATATTATTCTCATATACCCATTAATTTTGCTGGTTATAATACCTTTAAATCAAACCGCACTAATGCTTGCGCACTACTGCTTAGCGACAGAATAACTGGCAAAGCAGTGATAGCCCAGACGAACTTAAAAGGTCGTTGATAAACTCAAAGCCTTCTAAAAATCAATATTAAAATATCTCACTCTCTCTTGCATCGACATTTAACAACAGGTGAGATAGCGAAACATCATCAGCCCATCACGTTCCCACTGCTGGGACACGGGCCTTCCCTGATAGAGTATGGGCCATAATCCACCACGCTGACCCAGTGCGGGTTGGTGGATGTCACAGGTCCTTGACTTTTTGTGAAAAATTCTTCGACATGCCGGTTTCCTCACGATGTTTGCCTTCACCGTTTTTAGAGCGAGTGTTAAATCCGCACATAACTTAAGAAAGTCAGTGGTGCGGGGCCAGCGGGATTCGAACTCGGGTGCGTCCGATCGAAAGTCACACGTGCTCCCACTGAGCCACACTCGCTCAGCGCTCGACGCTGAAACGCAAGCCTATAACTAATAAAAAAAGTCTTCAAATATACTAGTATTTTCAAAACAATATTTAAAACACATCGGTACGGTGCGCAAGCGATCCCGCCGCGCCTAGCATACCAACTATAATCCATTGGCGTGCGGCGCGCGTGCGCGGAGAAAACTCACGGAGGCTCTTGGGGCGGATTACTTAACTAACTTGCCTGGAAGAGATCGTTATTAGCGATGGGGTCGCTCATTGTTACACTTCTAGGCTTTTTTATTTATTTGTCATAGAACCAACAGCACTTAAAAAAAATAACATTGCATGTTAAGCTACTCATACTGTCAATAACAGGTTCATGCTTTTTATACATTCTGTTAAAGTTTTATAATATATAAGTACTAGCTGACACGGTAAACGTTGTTTTGCCATATAAATTAAAAAAGAATGTTAAGGGTGACAACACTTATCACTTAGGGGTATGAAAAATAGATAGTAGCCGATTCTCAGACCTACTGAATATGCATATAAAATTTGGTAAAAATCAGTAAAGCCGTTTCGGAGGAGTAAGGTAACTAACATTGTGACTCGAGAATTTTATATATATGAAGTCTATATATAATATATAATGGCTATATATAAATGTGTAAGTGTATACGCATTGTTGTATTGTTATGCATACGTTATTGTTTTCTTACGTTTGTAATTTGGTGTATTTTGGCTTTTAAACCGACTCGTCACTCCTCTAGACAACTTTTGGATGGAGAGGGCTTAAAGAAACTGTAAGAGACGGGGGGGGGGGGTCAACATAAATGACATAATAAACAAATGCATGTACAAAAAATACAAACTATAATAACATATAATACCTACTTACATATACATCTATATTAAATATATAATTAACATACCAATTATACACATTATAACATCATTGGGATTAGTAGCGTTTAAAAGGAAGATAGGTAAATAGACTAGATGACTATTCTATGGTTCACTTCAGAATTATAAGTGACAATATGAACTCTCTTTCTCGTTCCACAAGTTTTTTGTTTTTATTAAGTCACCTTCTTGTTTGTCTGTCTGTCTGTCGTTCCGGGGGAATCCTGCAATTCAAATTTCGAGCACTTCCCGATTAGCTTTCCAGCTGACACTTTTAGGGTAGCTCACAGCTCGATGATAAAGCATTCTAAATCCATTTATTAGCATGCAATGCCGACGTCTGAAACTCGACGGCGCATAAAAACGTGGTTTTAGATTATTTGTTTAATCTGTAATTTTACTATTCATGACATACAAAAGTGAATTTTGGTGCCTATTTATCAAAATATTTTTTTTACTTTGACTTTGTATGTATACATCTTAACCTCGATCATATGATTCAAGCTCAGAAAGAGGTCTCAAAACAATATTTAGAAGAGTTTCTTCTCACCCTAGGTTTTTTTTAAATCGGCTATTGCACAGGCAATCTAGATGCGACTGGAATAACAATTACTTGCCTCGGCGTGCGACGAGCGTGCGCGGAGAAAACTCACGGCTTTTGAGATGAGTTACATAATAAGGAACTTTTGCTTATCTAATGCAATAACAAGATGAGAAAGGCCGCTTTTAATACAACTGAGTAAAAAGACGAGTTAATCAAGGCCCCGATTCACTGTGACAACGTAGCGATTTCTTGCTTCGAAATCACGTTGATTCCTTACATTAAAAAAATGCTTTTTTTTGCTGATTGTTTGACCACTATGTCACCTGATGGTAAGCGACGATGCGGTAGACGATCTAGCACGCCAAGATAAACATACTATGTTAATATATAATGTTTTTTTATTACCTGATAGGCTAGCATTTGACCACAGTCTCACCTGATGGAAAGTGACTCTGGAAAGTGATGACAGTTCACTTGGGGCTTAAATACACCTAAATTATAAGAATCGGGAAACAGAGACGCTGGTAAGGTGTTCCATTCCTTAGCTGTTCGTATTATGAAAGTTGAAGCGAAATATTATGTTAATATATAAATACTGAACAAAATGCATAGCGTAAGTTAAAAGGAACAATTTATAGATTAGAAACCGCGGAACCAGAGCCTAGCTAATAGTACGGACTTGTTTTCTAATAATACCAGTACAGATATCGAGAAAATTGCTTCCTATCGATATAAAATTGTCACTTTACTATCTAGTTTTAAGGGTTTTTTGCCTCAAAAGGAAAGGATCACTTCGTTGTCCATCTGTCTGTCTGTCACGACCCTTTTTCTCAGGAAATCGTAGGTATCAAGTTGAAATTAATAACAAATACTCGTCTGCAATTCCTTGGAGCTGTGAAAAAATCAAACTTCTAAGTCAGCGCAATCAAAACATCAAAACCTATGGGATACTTTCCCTTGACGTAGAATCACGAAATTTGGCAAGAAGCTACGTTATATACCACAAGAAAAGGGAACAATTCGAAAACCTTAAACTTGTAGCTGCAACACTAAAAACTTAAGTTTATAAGGAACCCTCGTTGCGGGAGCTCGACTCGCACTTGGCTGGTTTTTATACAAGTCAAATTAGTACTTACTGCGGAGCGCAACGTGTTTATATTATTTAGATTGCAACCACTTCAGATTCCTTTTTTTTCCATTTATTTAGTTCCAGTTATGTACAATACAAAGAACGATCACAAAATAAAACATAAACAAAACAAACAAAACACAATTAGAAAATATATAAATAAAATATTATAATATATAAATATTATATTATATATACAATATATTAACAAATGTCGACCCGCCCCGGCTTCGCACGGAAGAAGAGGAAAATTTATATCGATGTATTATACATATAAACCTTCCTCTTGAAATGCTATCTCTATTGAAAAGCGCATAACAATCCGTTGCGTAGTTTAAAAGATTTAAGCGTACAGACGGTACGAAGCAACTTTCCTTAATACTATGTAGAGAGAATAGTTTTAATGTGGATTGCAATATAAACAGATGTGCATTCAGCAAAACACGACAAAATGGCGAGCGAATATTTTGGTGTTCGTTCTGAATAGATTCGTTTTAATAATAATAATTATTATTATTATTTTAGCCGTTAGTGTCCCACTGCTGGGCAAAGGCCTCCCCCCAATATTTAATAATAATAATAAATTGATGATGGACTTAGAGACAGTTCCCGATAAGTGTTGTCCATTTCATACCTAAACTAAATGCTCTAAGAGGCCTCTACGTGTTAGAATCATGTCCCCGCGCAAGCCTTCCAAAGGCCCGGGTGTATAACCCGTGAGAAAGAGTGATATGATAAATTTATATATTTCTGGCATATATAGAACACAAGAACAAAGTGTCTTCGCCTTAATATAGACAATAAGAAAAGTGTTAATGGACACATTCTTAGTATTAGTTTATCTATCAGTTTAAGTTAAATGTAAATTGCTTATTAGCCTAATCAATTGGCTAGATTGTAATAAAAATGGGGATCATAATGACTATGAAACCATAAGAAAGAAAAAAATATATATATTTCTGGCAATAATACAGTTAACAAATTAAAAGTACCAGAGACAAATAAAATATATACCTTACAGACTAACATATATAGAAATTATAAAACACTATACACTAGGATAATCGGCATTTCGGTTTAGCCTCTCTGTAGCGTCGGAACACTATTCCCTCGCGCCAAAACTCGGGAACCAGAAACATCTCCTTAAATTTTGTGGGAAGCCGGAGCATGTAGGACTTGAAACTCTTCATCCTCATTGACTCTAGCCTGATTGACTCTTGGTTCAAGTACCCCCTAAGTAAGTCCCTGTACTCTGAAAAAGTAATTACGATCTTCGTTCTGTCGGATGAAAGGGACAGCGCTATGCAACAGGCATAAGTGTCTCTTTTAGTCCGCACGAACGAACGAACGAAAGCAACTCGGAGTAGGCCCCCTGGATCCTTCTTCTGCACCTTTGAATAGATAGTTACTATTTTGACAGCCTCTGTGGTATAGTGGTTGAGCAAAGGTTGGTTTAAATCTCATACACCACCAAGGTTGCAGGTTTGATTCCCGCGACGGGACAAAGGTGTGTGCAAAGAAAAAAAATCAAGCATTTGTTTCATGTCTGGATGTTGTAGGACTAAGATACAGGGAATCCTAGTTAGGTGCCAAGATCTATGTATGTATGTATGTGATCTTTGGGCAAAAAAAAACTATTTACAACTTTATAACTTTTGTCTTCAACAGTCCAGTGTCAAACTACATGTAAGTAAGGGTACGTACACACTACGTATAGGGTATCAGAGATAAGAAAGCAGTTTTCACTCGACAGGGAAAAGGAAAAGGTTCCGCCAGATCGCTGCCGGCATGTATGGTAACGATCTATGCTATCCTACCCATATTATAAATGCGAAAGTTTATGAGGATGGATGGATGTTTGTTACTCAATCACGCAAAAACTACTGAACGGATTTTGGTGAAATTTGATATGTAGGTACTTTAGATCCTGGAAAAGGACATATAGGCTTTTAATCACGGGTATCCGCGGAGCGTAGCAGATGGTAGATAAAGCCTTATTTATATAACCAACCAACAAGAGTTTCAGTTTCAGATCTTGGTATCCTAAGACCTAAAATTCCTTCTTCCTGAAGTTTATTTCTAAAAATACTAGCCTTGCAAAAAATACTATGGCCTTTTTTATTTATCTGAATGACGAAACGAGTAGCCTGATGGTAAGCAACACGCCTGCCCATAACAGTTGCAGCACCACCCAGAACGTTGTTTTTGACGGTAAAAATTGCATGAAAATTCGTTTAGTACTTGATACAAGTAAACACGGACGTGAATTGCTTATTTATACTTAAAAATATATCATAAGCATGACAAATACAAAACAGAAACACATGTTAAGTATATATTTGATAAAAAAAAATTATAAAAATATAAATAAAATAAGTACAAGTTGTGTGTAACACAACAGGACGTAAATAGAAAATTAAATATTACAGTATATTATAGAGTAAAATATAATATATTGTTATTAATAACATGAAACTAAAATTAAAAACCTTAAAAAATATAATATAATAACTAAAATATATTATTAAAAGGAGTCACTTTAGGCAAGGTTCCGAAGATACTGGCAGCGTTCCCCCTTTGAATAGCTAGACTAATTCTTTGTCCGAGGTAGCTGCCAGCTCTTCGGTCTCCTGTGATGTCGAATAACCGTTTTGCTATTTCCTTAAAAAGCTTTACAGTGCTAGGACCCCACGGGCCGAGGGTCTTGACACCGAATGGGCAAAATCATATTCGGAGCCTAGACCCTGACCTGTATTTGTATGCTTTAGCTCTTATATATATATTTTTTTTATTAGTATATATTTTATTTATTATTTAGCTTTTATTACTTACCAGACAACACAAGAAGACGGCGCGGCAGACCGAGAAGGAGATGGCGGGACGAGCTCGACAAATTTCATCCAGACTGGGTGCAACTGGCGCAAGACAGGGACGAGTGGAAAGATTGGGGGGAGGCCTTTGCCCAGCAGTGGGACACTAACGGCTAACATAATAATAATAATAATTTAGCTTTTATTTATTATTATATTTATATACAATATTTATAATAATAATAGAAAATGTACACGAATAACTATATATACAGTTATTTTTTAAATTCAGAAACATTTAATTAACTGAAATTACAATAAAACTATTTAAAAATGGAAATTAAATGAAAAAGAATCTAAAGAAGATACCAAACTAATGAGGTAAAAACTATAAAAAATAAATTTACAAATTAAATTTATTTAGTTCATGCTTTAAAACAAGGTTCCAAATATATGAATTTCGGATATAATAAACCAGGCTTACCGCGCAACAGAATTGCAAACAAGAGCGCGCGTTGATGTCTTTTGCATGAATCATTCGCAGGACGAATTTTACTCTTATTTAATACGTAAAGTTACGAAGCTTCCTTGAACTAAAGCAACTAAAGGACGTTTCACATTACATATTAACTTATAGATATTAATATTAAAGTTAAAAGTAAAATAGTTGACGATCGCTTCCAAATTAGTACGAAAAGCTGCGTTAAGATCACGCAATTGGCATATGCAACTCTTATTAATAACTTCAAAGCTAGTACTGCAGCTTACAATAAAAATATCGAAATGCGCTGTATGTTAAGAACTCAAGTTGCACCTTGTGAACCCTACATCAAACCACGCGGTCTAAATTAATGTCACACGCCTCGGAGGCGGCTAAAGGCAGTCTTCGAAATGCGAGCCTCTACTCGCCGCCAGGGGGCGTCAGAACTTACTTCATTTATATAAGCAAGCCGTAGCTATGTCCTCTCATTGCCCGATCAGGCACCCGCGCGGACGCACGTCGGTGACCCTCTCACCACCCACCATCGCGAACCAACTCACGATCGTTTGTGACTGTGCTACCATGGATATTGTCACCTTAGACCCCACTGGACTGTACTAAAATGGACTCCACGCTCGATCCCACCGGTCAGTACTAGATATAAGATGGACAAGGTACTCGACCCGACTGGACAATATTAGAAGCTAGAATGATCGGGCTGGATCCCACTGAGATTTACTGATCGAAAATGTGTTGCGGAAGACGAAGGATTTTGACGGGCACTCGTCCGGAGGAGACTTCATCCTGTCGGAAGAGGAGGTTTAAAGAGCTTCCGGTCCCCAGCCTGTAAATAGTTGTAGAGGGAGCGCCCGCAAGGTCATCGGAACAGCTGATTTGCACGCTTGCCCGGAAATGTATCACAGAAAAACTAATCAGATGCAGCTTCCGAACGGATCAAATTCAATGTGAGTATTCTTTTTCTATTTTCTTTTAAATGTTTAACTTTTTTAACTATTTTTTTCTTTATTTGTTTTTCTTGTTTGTTAGTCAGACTTTTCCAAGTAGTTTCTAATTAGAATATTTTAGTTTTAATGTTTATCGCTCTTATTAATAAACGACAAATAAAGTTAAGCAATGTTTAACATGATTTGTCACTGTTTAACTTACGTTGATACGAATACGTTGAAAAGAGACAAAATGTAAAACATTAAATAAGGATTTAAACATCGTTTATTAATAAGGGTCATGTGTCGAAAGGAAGACAAAGAGCTAATCGAACAGGTGGTTTTAATCTTCAAACGGAACAGGAGAGCTGCGCACCGAAGCTAAATTACAACTATGACTAATCTTTACTTCGTTATTGGATAACAAAGCTTTTAGATAATAGTAAGGTAATAATAATAGATAATAATAATAAAAACTCAATCTTTCATATATTTTGTCGATGATAATGATGTTCAGGTTTAAATTGTTCGTAAAGACGGCAGAAGAGTTTTGTAAGCTCGGAGCACTCGCTTTGCTGCCCGAATTTTGGCTGGTATCGCGATTTTTATGGCACCAACCGCGGGGTCGTTGACCGGACATATTTTATTTCATCGCGCGCTTCCACGTACACACACAGGCGCGGCTTACACCCACATCCACGCTCACGCACACAGCGCAACGTCTTTACATGTTTGCGTGGCTTTTCGCGTAAACACAACATCACTCATAATGCGAATGTGTATTACGAAAAGTTGTTTTAATTAATTATCATTATTGTGTCATATGATCACGTAAACAACTTTAAAAAAGAGTTTAATATAAAGAATTTATTCGTAAGTTATTATTCAATTATCTGATACTGATCTTAATGTTCGCAGTTTAAATACTGACTTCCTTGAGGTTCGACGGACAAAAGGTTATCGTTTCGTTACAGATGAGTTCGCTGATTGGTATTTTGTAACGTCGGTTCAGATAACCGGTGTTGCCTGTTCATTTTGACAGATTACGACAACATGCCCGAAAATTCTTACGAAATTACAGTTAAAGTTAAAAACATCCTTAAAATAATAATTAATTAATCAGTTAATAATTAGTTAATCAATCTTAATCAGACTAATTAAAGACACATTGTCTTTAATTTTTTTAATAAATAAACATTCATTTTGTACAGCTACCGAAAGTTGTTAAAAAGTACCTACTAGTAAACAAATATTGGTAAATTTTTGATAGTTATTTTAATAGAAGGTTGACTACCTCTTATTAAAAACTATAAAAAATGTACCAATATGTTTTTACCAATTTTCTGATGGGGTTTCCATGCACTTGGCAACACTGGCGGCGGGCACTCCGCACGTAATATCGGGAGATTAACAAGCGCGTAATGTTGCCTGTTTGCCGAATTATTCAGTTCAATAACCGGGGAACGTCCGCCGCGGCGGAATAGACGCGACGCCGACCATACGCCGGTCACCGATGGACGGTACGCGCCACACCGCCGCGCCAAGCCATGCGCCACCGTGCCCGTATGTTTATGTCTTCTTAATTTAACATTGTTAGTTTTTTAATTGAAATTGGTAACAGTATAGCTAAGCATATGCGATGGGACTGACATGTACTCATTCAAGTACAAAATCCCCCAAATAAAATACCTAGATTTAAAAAAAATATATTGATATTGTATTTATATTGAAATTGATAACAGTAGGTACAGCTACATTTATTGTAGGTACTGAACTCTTTTGACTGTTTTTTTTTAATTCATAAATCATCATTATATTTTAAATCTGTTATTAAGAAGAAAAAGCCATAAAGAAAGACGTTAGTTGCTGAGAACATAAATTAAAAACATACAATTATGTACATCAAGCAAATATAATAGTTACACTATTGTTATGAAATAAAACTAGTTATAGTGTAGTATAAATTATAAAGTATGTCCATGCCTACACAAAACTATACCTACAATAGTAACCAAACATTTGACCACAAATAAAAGTTAGAGGAAATGAAAAGCGAGTATGACACTACCTCATTCCAACATCAAATTCAATCATACATCGTAATTATCATACACCAAATCGCGTGCAACCACCCCTAAATATAATTAAACAAATATACATTTTATTAAAAAAACCGACTTCAATGTATCTTCGAAGTCCAAGGCCAAATATCGAAATGTATATGGGACCACTTCGTACCTATATTGAATTCAACGCAAAAATACTTTCCAAATCGCTTCATAAATGATGGAGTTCTGAGGTAACAAACTTAAAAAAGACATACAATCGAATAAAGAACCTCCTCCTTTCAGTCCAGTCAGATAAAAAAGTTTATTTCAGACCATAAAAAATATCCTAAACATAACTTAAATAAGCTATCCAAACTTGACTTTGACTCATTGTTCCCACATAAGCACTTTTACGACTAACAAAGCATATAAAATTGCTCTACGAAGCTCGCTCTCTTTATCACAATCAAATTACTGCACATTAAGTTACAACACAGCTTGTCTTTGCCATATTAAGCTACGAATACCAAAATAGTGTCTTTATAAAACTTTATAATGGACCAACAAAGGAAGAACCCAACGTGAACAGAATTTTTGAGCAAAAAATATGGCGGGCTAGGGAGGTTGACCTATGATGACGTAAGGCCAAAAACAGGCCAGTGCAGGCGAACCCGCGGGGTCAAGGAGGTTCAAACGCGAATATTATATTGCCTAATCTCACATGCGACATGTGAAACCGCGGCGACGCTCATTTTTTGAGACTGGCCGGAATTAGACAAGCTTTAAATAAATAAGTTGTTTTGTTCTGTTTCTGGTTTTGCACGTTTTGTGTATTCAGCCAGTATTAATAAATAAATAATGTATTACTAACGAAATTACTGGGCGTATGAGACTTAATATCTGATGTCTCGGGGTGAAGAGCGCAATGCAGTGCTACGCAGAGCTTTTTGTGGTATTAAAAGTTTGAGTGGTACTGCAATTGTTATGGGCAGGCGTGGCGCTTACCATCAGACGAACGACTTGCCCGTCTCATCACTCAGTTCCATAAAAAAAAAGAAAAAAGCATATTAGCAGCCTATCTTGGCCGAGCCCCGATTAATTTCACCAAGCTTTTATAGTAAAATGTAAATTCAAATTTTAAATGAACTTTAAAATAAGAAGGTTACAAAACTATTACGACATCGTTCATAACATAATATAATATCGTTACTCAAAATATCAAAAAACAATTAATAACAGTTACCTACGTAGATATTTGTTAACCTGGATTAATTTTAGATCTTACTCATTTGGATTCCGCTAACTATGATAATGTATGTGGTCGCCGCGGTCTCGCATCGTAAGCTCGCCCTGAAGAGGAGCATCGGATATGCTCGAAACCTAGATCGACTAATTCGACAAACTACGTGGTCCTAGCCGTTTTATTATTTCTTTTTTTTTTTTTTTTTTTTTTACGCTTTATAGATCTATGTTTGGCCACTATCTCGCCTGATGTGAAGCAATGATGTGGCCTAAGATGGAGCACATAGATCTAGAGAAAGAGACGGCAGTTGAGCGGCTGCTCAGACCCGTCTCCCCGATGGTTCACCGAACATCATCCCGAAACACGACTAGGTCGCTTGACGGCATGGCTTTGTTGGGTGGGTGGTATTACAACCACGGCCAGAGCCTACCACTCCAAAGCGCGTAAGCGGGTTTCATCACGATGTTTTCCTTCACCGTTTTAGAGCGAGCGTGCAAAATCTGCACTTAACTATAAGTCATTGGTGCAGGGCCGAGTCGGGATTCGAACCCAGGTGCGTCTGATCGAATGGCGCATGAGTTCCCGCTGAGCCACACTCGCTCTAAATATTTATAATGTATCAAATTCACGACAACTTTCATACTAATGATAAAGGTAGTTAAAATCTCGGCCCAGTGACAGAGTAGACTCGGCCTAGTCACTCTACAGACCGTCACCTTGAGACATGGCAAAGACATTCAACACCGTAACCTCATTTATAAAGGCGGAGTCTAAAGTAGTCTAAGCACTAAATTATAGAGAAGCTGTAGTCAAATACATGTCCACAAAACATGCAGACGCGCAAAAACTAAACGCAAAATAGACACATCAGACAGAACATTCAGACATTGCACCATGTATAAGATCAAGAACGCAACAAAGCAGCTGTAAAAGGTTCAAACCCAACAGACCATACGTCAACAAAACTTAAGTAAATGCCATTTTGTCGGCGTCCATCTCTATTTTATCTCACATTTACAACTTTTATCTGTTCGCCATAACTCGATGTTATGCAAAACAAGCTAATAACGCCACCGAAGCTGAAAATGTCAACAATGATCGTATTTTTTTCTCTGGAACTTACACGCGAGCGCTCCAAGTGTACTTTTTGTTACAAAATACAGTGTGGCCAGTTAAAAAGGTGCAACACAAGGTCGCGGGACAGCTGGCAGCTATAATTAAAGGTTTTATGTATAAATAATTACGTGGTCTGTATGTCTAGCAGGTGCCTTATTTATGCGAGAATAAAATCATTATTTACGTACATACCAAATTACAAACATTAATAATTTGGCATGGACTCTCTGGAGAGTTATTGCTATTTTTCTCGGGAGTTTTGGTCTCGATATGGTATTATTTATTCTATCCTGACAGTTGAGGACTTTTTGGCGGGAAGTGAAAAGTGATACAGTTCGATTTTGTTTTATTTTCCAAACATTGTTAATTCAAGTGATCATGTGTAATATCGGTGGAATATTAACCATTGTGTTCGTAAACGTGCACGAGTGTAGGCAAATGAAACAAAATAGAGAAAACATTGCTTTTTGTGTTCTCCTAAAAAGTCCATGGAAAGCTTGAATTAAGTTTCACGACTTTATTGAAGCACTAGGAGAGGGTCCGGCTTGTTGCTGTTGACCCTTATTCTCAACAAAAGTATAATAAATGGGATATTAAACTATCAAATAAAAACTACATAAGACATGGCGGTATGGTCCTAGAGACTTAAGCCTGTCCCAAAGGGCGAACTTAAAAAAAATACCTGACAGTTGATGGTTAATTGACTTGTAGGACTAATTAATTTGAATGCAGATTTGTTGCTATGTTCGTTTATCGATACTTTGACATTTTGTTTAATTGTAGTTTACCTACATAAACTTACGTTCAATTAAATTTAAGCCTAGCTTATTAGTTTTCGAAATTAATTTGTTATAAAACTACTGCATTTATCGAAAACAATGAACGTCAAAAACAAACGCACGTCGGTAATAAAAGTATGTTTTGTTTTAGTTTTCTCAATGCAATCTCAGACTTTGAATGTCTGAAAACAACTCAACATAAAAATAGTTTAAACATAAACTTCAAGTTAATATAACAAACAATAGAATAGTTGAATACCAAGATAAGCAGAGTAGATGCAGATAGACTAAAACATTCAAAGGATACTAAAATAAATATGTCAAGGAAAATATCAAGTGTTTTTTTCCCCCTTTATGTAACATATTGTGATATTTACTTAATACAAAAAATATATGTTCAATTCATAGAAAATTATAATCTCAGTATGGATTAACATTTAAGTCCAAGGTTAAACATTGAAAATCGCTTTTTTGTTCATGATTTGACATGTCGACATGCTATATAATCCTAGTTTTATTTGAGAATATCTTAACTTTGCTTGGGTACCGTCACTAAATATCTTTAATACATACCCATAACTAACTACACATACTTATTTCTATTATATCTATAAATAGTATATTTATAGTAATACATATAGTATATTTATAGTAATACATATTAAATTTAAAAACGTGTCATATTTTAATTCGGCAAAATATTATATAAACAAAAGTCATATTGCATATAACATAAAAAAGTTCTTAATTAAGACTTTTGGGTGACACTGAAAGAGTTATGGGCAAGCGTGGCGCTTAACATCAAGCGAACGACTTGCTCGTCTCATCCCTCAGTTCCATAAAACGCATTATGCATATTTTACCAACTGATATTGTTTTCGCGGTTTGAAAACTAAGCTAAAATACATTTTTAACACTAACTTAGAGTTTAGAGGAGCATCAATCAATCCACAAAAAATATTTGGCATAAGCTATTAAAAAAAATAAGCAATTAGTATGTTTGATTGATCCACCATCGCCTAACAACTAACTATACCTAACATATATTGATTTGATTTTACGCATAACCTACTTGAAAATAGGAAAGACGCTGTTGAAGCCATAGAATCAGAACACCAATTTTAAGTCATCTTTGATTCTTCTTTTTTCATTACATAGGTCCTAATTTTATGACCAAAGAGGTCCTAAAATAAAAAAGTAAAAATCATCAAGCAGTGTTTAATTTCAATTTTGTATGGAATAGTTACGGAGCGATTGAATATATTTTAAAGGAGTCAACAAACCTTCAAGGAACTGGTTTCTATAAAGTTTGAGCACAAATATTTCGTTAGATTAAACATCATGAAGACAGCATGATATTTTAGATTTAGACTATTTGGTAATATTGTGAAGACGGCATGCGTCAGGCGTGAAATTAAAAAAATAAAATTGTTCGAGAAAAGGAATACGAAATTAATATACAAGCAATGGTACCTACTAGAATATCGTTTTACTTAGCATGTTTTACTTCTGATAGAGCATATTTAAGTCATGAACGCGTCAACTAGGTACAGTATATTTTATTGCTTTGGTGAATACGTATTTTATATCAGAAACTTGTTAATTATCTGCGTACAAAGCTAAGCCAAGTTTCAACATATCCAATTACTTATTCTGACAAGTCAATTTCTTTAATCACCCGATAAAGTACATACTTTTGTTCGAGTTACACAAACCCTTAGTTACTTGCTTGAATTCAGGATAAAAGTTAATAATGTGTTACAAAATAATTACCCGAGTGCTGCAACATTGACTGACATTTCGCAAAATGTAATTAAACTTAACTTTTGCGGTCAAAACTGGGCAAATCAAAGCTGACTGTGGCATAAAATTAAATGCCAAGCTGTAAATTCTGTCAGTAGGTCAAATATTGACAAGTAAATGAAATAATCTCGGAACGGTAACTAAATTCAGCCTTACAGCATCGCAATAAGGATTTAACTTTTTATTTGAAACATTATATGATTGAGTAAACACTTTAGAACATTATCACAATAACATCAAATATTATTCTTAATCGAATCAAAGAGAATAATGACGGACTTCATTGCGGAAAAGGACCAAATGGTTTATACACTTTTGTAGCGGCTTTATACCGATATGGTTGCATCAGACTGTTGCATAAACTGCGGCGTAACTTGCGCGTCGCTCGCTTGTATTGCGATCGACTTATGTAGGAATTTATTAAATGTTCTGCTGTTTCATTAAGGCTAAAAGTTAATTACATACCAATATGAGTTGAAGTAAGCCGATGAATTTCATATCATTATATCATTGTTAGAGGCATTTTCCAGAACTAAAGAATTATTTTATAAATACCAGGGACGGAAACTGACATAGTTGAGAATGCAATTAGCTCCTCTGTTCTAAGAGTGGCCTTTTGTCTAATTCTACCGTCAATTGTGCTTCTCATAACTCATTTTATGGCAGATTAAATGTTAATATTCAGAACTTAAACTGTCTCTTATCTTAACATGAAAGACGAAGACGTTAGGTATTGTCGGAGCCATTGACTTCATTAAATCCTAAACTACATCTAAGGATGACGAACGCTTCTCCATAATCGTACCAAGTTAACGCGACTCTAGATTTTATATTTAATTCAAAATTGCTTTTATTAAAGACTTGTTTATTTCCTATTCGAGATCTCTTTTAACGACTTGCTTACCGAATACTACCTACTAACTCATTTTGAATTAATTTGATACATAATATGTGTATATATTGGTGATTGCGTCCTGATTGCGTCTATTACTCTATCGTAATAAAAATACCTATTATAGTGTACAAGAAGGTAACAAGTTTACAATACGTTGACCTTAACGAAATTAATTTTAACTCCACGACGTTATTGACGAAACAAACCTATCTATCCCAAAATAAAGTGCCTTGATTATATTTTAAGCCTCTGCGTAGTTTTTTCGCGATCGTTTTTTCCTTCATCAAGCTCCTTAATAAATCTATAAAAATATAATCGCCATTTAATGACACGCTTCCTCGATTTTTTCAACATGGCGAGCGATTCGTCATCCATCATGTCATTGACACCGGTGGCGCTGCATCAGCCAATATACTAGGAGATGATGAGATCCCAGCGTTCAATCAACTCTACTCAGTGCATGCACCTTATCAACTCAAATTAAAACGACACGCAACTCAATACTGAATGTTCGATAAAATAACGATGGCACTTTGGAAAACTACAAATGTGTGATTCCGATACCCACACAGCAGAACCAGATAACAAAAATGTGTTAGATAACGCACACATACAAAAAATGTGGCCGATAAACACGTGTTGCGGCCGCGACATCTCCGCGTCACTCATGACTTCCTAGTACTCGAAACATAGAAACTGCTCACGAACAAATCTGAAAATACACATCATCGCAACTTTCACGTGTGGAAAATGGTACACAAATGTAAACTGCGTGTTTGTATAGCGCAGTGAATTGTGTGCTAGCCAGCCCAGCAGTGAGCGTAAGCTGCGCTAGTGTGCAGTGAAAACGCTTTCCTCGTACGTTATATACATCATGCTTGTATACGTGCATAAGTGGCAGTATCTCATAGTAGGAACGTGTGTTAATAGCGAAGCTGTGTTTCCGCATAGGCAGTTCTGAGGCAACGAACACGGCCGTGTGAGCCGGCGCGCTTGCCCCGCACGGGAGCGTCAACCTTACGAATTAGAAAAAAGTCGCTTTACGCCAGTTACCTTGACGCGTAACCGGAAGATATCATCAAAAAAATCATATTCACATAAACATTCAAAATATTTAGTTATAGAAAATTGTTAACATGCGTTTATAAACAATAATTCAAGATGAGGTATAGAATATTTTTTGGGAACGAATATATTAGAATTAAAAATGAATAGAATTAAAAATGTCGTCAGCGATTGTGACGCGCCTACACGCGATCACGCACACACCGACGCCCACGTAGTTTTGTTTGTGTACACACTACACATCTATAGCTACGTCACAAGCTGGCCTCTCGCGATCTCTGCGGCCCTGGTACCTCGTCTCCCCGTAATAAGCTGAAGATAACTCGCTTTTCTTGATCTTACATAAAGGAAGGCGTCTTAACTTCCGCATTTTCATTTCATCGGTTGCGAAAACGCTCTTTAATAACCACACTGTTATGCAAAACTGAATCTTTGTGACGTGGAATTGATACTCTGTACAATATGAAAAAATACAACATTTTAATGAATTGCACATAATGTATATAAAGCACATTTCTAACAAGCTAATCCTGATTAAGCGTGTCTAAATCTGTAAGTCCTTTCATAAGACTTACACCGGTACAAGGTCTTCAGAAGTGAAGAGAAGGTTAACGTTGTAAGCCGATGTAATGCGACCTCTTCGCTATTTCTGTTCTCCTGGTACTCGGTGTTCTAGTTGACGATCCGCACAGTCTCGAGATGAGAGAGGAATTCGTGAACATAATCGATACTCATTTTAATGAGATGACTGATAATTTTAATGATAACAAAAACGTAGCTAATAAGCGAGAGAGGGGGCTTAATTGAATTCGAGTAAAAATAGAACTTGTAGCGCCATCTGTTATCGACTGGCGAAGTTATTAATAAAAAACGTGCATGAGTGAAGAGAAACAAGCGTACAATTTGAGGAATTATTTAAGGCAATGTGTCGCCTGGTTTAATTTAACAATGACAGGTGCACGGAGGCTGTCCTGCCAAGAATGACCACAGGGCCGGTGCGCGGGTAGTGGGACAAACGGCTGCGAACTCTGCCGGTTTTTGCCTAGAGACATGTGACGCACTGTGCGCTTCTATTATAATTAGTGTCTTTATCAGAATATTATAATTGGACGTCTCGCGTTCAAACAAGATCCTTTGTATACAGAATGTCTCTTAATTGCGAATTTTTAATAAGGCCCGGTGAAGAGCTCGAGTCATAAAATAATATCTTTGCATATTGCATATACCTAGTACCTATTCGTTACATTCTTATATTATTATACATGTCATAAAATTTATGAGTTTTCTGTTTCTACTTTATAATAAAAATACATTTGCGATTGTAATCATAGAGAGTTGGACGTACACACGAAAGGAAAATAAAAATTGTCATACATTTTTACTATTTTTGCATTTCTTTTTATTTAAATTGATAGCTTACGGTGGTATCGATCGTTAAACCTTAAATGAATCGTGTCTAGTAAAATTAAGCATCATAAAATGGCTTTTTTACTAGGCCCTTTTTATTAAAATATAAAATAATAGATACTTATTTAGAAACATTGCGGCGTTTCCGTCCCGCCCCAAAACATTGACCTAACAAAAGATAGGAATATTCGTTGCACAAACAGAAAATAACAAATGAACACTTTTTGCTATAAAAAGAATTGTTAAAAAATTACTTTTGCAAAAAATTAAAAATGTTCGGCCTTGTCATAAAACAATATACGCAATGGTTTTCGGCTTGTGTCCGAGGTGGTCACTAGAATTGCTTTTTGCAAGAGATTATATAGTTTTTTGAATAATGTCTTTGTCTATGATACATCAAAGAGGGTGCCGCCTATTATGACATGACAGATGAGTTATGAACAAAAATAATATTATAGTGCGACGAGGATATTTATGAACACGGCACAAATTTGAACTAATCTATAGGTAATATCATTGGTTAAGATAAATCTCGACGCCACCGCGTCGAAGGTAGCGCCGTTAGTAAACGGCAACCATGTTCAAGGAGATTTTTGTATAAACACTAAACAAACACATTTTATACGATAATTAAAAATTACTCCTTTAAATTAAAATGCAATGTGTGATAAATGGATTAAGCTTAAATTAAGAATCCAGAGTGTAGTTGGCACCCAAACTTGTTTAAACCGGTTATGCCAATTCAAAATTAAAAATAACCAATTGAAACCTAAATTACTTTGTAAAAAATATTTATAATAAAATATATTAAATATTTTCCCATTAAACTCCCCAGTGCTCCATATTGCCACAATTTAACATCAAGTTTTTAACTAGTCCATGTTTAAAGTATAATAAATAAAAATATGCAAACATGCAACCACCTGACGGCATGTGTGTACCATTTAAAACCAGTTGAGGGGGGAGGGTTTAGACACTGTATTATCTTACAACTGGTATTTAGCAGCTTATACGAAATTTTATTACAAACATATTTATCATTTTTGACGTTAAAAATAGAGCCTTAATGATGACAGTTTTGGTCTAAAAATATTAATATTTTATGTTTTTTGTTTCTTGATTTTGTTCCATCACACCGCCATTTTATATGTAGTTGTAATTCATAGACCAATAGACGATTAAGCTCTAAGGGCCTTATTAATAAACGGTAAATAATGTTAAACATGTTTTGTCACTCTTCATCTTACGTTGAAACGAATATTTTAGAAAGAGACTTAATCTTAAACATTAAATAAGGTTTTATTAATAAGGGCCTAAGTCTTCGCATGCACACCTAGATATAAGACTTTCATTATCGTACGACTGATAAAAGACCTTCAAAGTATATTTTTAATTTGTTTTTCTTTCTTTTCAGATCTGGACATACGGCTGGAATCTTCGGCTTCCCAACACATTTCTCCGTCTATAGATAAGCGTCTGAACCTAAGTTAAAGAACTCCTTCTACATAAACATATATTAACATGTATTACATATAAACTTAATACTCACTAGGTTAAGTTGTTAATCGACTGATTTTCTCAAATTATGCACATATCTTTCATGCATTTGTAATTTTACTATAAATTATTTTTAATTTTTTCTTTTTAAGAACATGGAGTCACTTCGTCTATACAGAAATTTATGGGCTTTAATAATTAATAAGGCCTTATATTTTTTGTATTTATAAAGTGACTGCAATTTATTTTAGTTTTATGTAAGACAAAAGAATGACAAGCAAAACGAGGCATAAAGGGTTTTTGAATGGTTTTCTTCATTCTGACTGTACATTTTATTGAGAAACCTTCAAAAATTGTCCCATATTTAGACCACTAAGTATAATTTAGTCCTAAGTAATTGATTCGGCTCCTTAATATACGTAACTTCCCCATAATTCGAGTTACCATGTCCTTCCGCTTGAGAAATTGTAAATACAATTGCAATTTGCAATGCTTCTCCTGAGCTTTTTACTTGTAGATTAGTGCATACGATGATTTGTAATAATAATGGATATTATGTATTTTTTTTTACGTAAATTGTAGATAAGACTGCGTTTAACTTATACGACGTATGGTTATATTTTGAAATATAAACTTTATTATTTGAAATAAAAACTGTATAATTATTTGTCATTATATATTTTGAAATATTGAGGTAGTGCTTAATAATTCTAAAGTGATCCTGATTTAAAGTTTGAAAATTATAATTTGAATTATATATCATACCACACATGATATTATACAATTTGAGGTATAAATATGTTTATTTTCCCAATTTCTATTAACAATTTCTTTTTTAATATTAATTTAATATTTCTGTGTTTTATTTGTTTTGTGTTGCCAGTAAAGACTGAGGAGGATAGTATCGTTTGATATAATAATAAAACTATAATATAGTCTCCGGTGTTTAATATAAAATGGCCCAGAAAGGATCCCACCCTAGGATATCGAAATGTATATTTAAGAATGATTATGGCATAATATAAGGAATAATAAAGAAGTTTTATATATATCTGCAATGCTGATCTTTTATTTACCCTGTAGCAAAAAGACTACAGAATAATATATATTTATGCGCAGGTTTGTTTATACAAAATTTATTACAATGGGAACATGTAGGTATCATCAACGATTATTGAATCTCTTCGGTGATCTAAAAATTAAAAATGACAAAGAAATAATTACAAAATAAAATAGCTTTTACAATATTTACCTACCGTTTCAGAATTTTTGTAAATAATCACCGGTGATTTGCAATACTCGAGAAAGCCTTAGAGATTAGTCGAGATATCTTAAATTTCGAATGATTACAACAAAATTACTTATTTATTGCAGATAAATTTCGAAACGCATTTAAAATCCTGCGCCTTCCTCGCTACGTGTACCTAAATATAAAGTTTATGAAAAAAAAAGTATTTAATGAGACTTTGCGTTGCCTATATGCAATAAACCACAGCTAAATCTCGAAAAAAAATATACACTGCAAATATGACCGATAACGCCATGGCTATGAGCAAATACTATAACCAGACCGGTATGTTATATTAAAGTTTAATGAATGATCATATCCATATTTACTATATTGACAGCCTCTATGGTGTAGTGGTTGGGCAGGTTGGCTCAAATCTCATGCACCACGGAGGTTGCGGGTTCGATTCCCGCGACGGAAGGGACAAATGTTTGTGCACAGAAAAAAAAGCCCAAGTATTTGTTTCGTGTCTGGGTGTTGTGGGACCATGGTCCTCATAGTTCCTGGTTCCCTAGGGCGTCAGGCATACAGGGCGTCCTAGTTAGGGGTCAGGATCTATGTATGTGATCGTTGGGCGTTATTTATTTATTTATATTTATACAAAGGCTCAATACAAAGAATTGTTCACAAATTGGTCATTTTTGCGCATCAGGTAGACCAATATACAAGAGTTTACACGACATACCTATAATTACTATAGTCATAGCTTTTTTTTTATTTAATATTTCGGCAAACAAGCAGACGGCCCGCCTGATGGTAAGCGGTTACCGTCGCCTATGGACATCTGCAGCACCAGAGGCATTGCTGATGCGTTGCCGACCCTTAAGGACTCTAGTAGACTCTTATAGTTATAGTTCTATGGTATGTCATTACGACATATAATTTGTATAGTAGTTAAACTAACTGCGCCCAGCTGTTTCACTCGTGGTTTCCCGTGATAAAAGTAGCAGGTTCTAAGCTCTCCATTACGAATTTCACTCAAATCCGTTGAGCGGTTATGAAGAAGTAATAAACACAAACACACTAATACACTTACATACAAACATTCGCACTCCACTTACTAAAACTAAACTAACTACTTACAGGGAGAAGCAATTGGACATCCCATAGACCATTAAAGCCAAATAGCTCAAATGCTCCAGCCCGCTACGAGTTGTCGTACCCAAGATGCTAGCAGTATTGCCCCTTTCGATTGCAATTCTGATACGTTGAGCCAAATAAGTCCCAGCATTTTGGTCACGCGTCGCATCGATCAGGCGCTCTGACAGACTTTTGAAAATACGATGACTTTTGCATTTATAATATTAGCACAGAATACGTAATAGTACTACATAATATTAGTCTCATAAAAATATACAAGTAACTTTACATTTATACACATTTCTTTAATTTTGATTGCTATGTATCCTACATACCTACTAAACGGAACCAACGAATTAAATATGCAGGTATACTTGAAGGGCAGCTGATCTCACTCATATATTTATCTATGATTGATAAGGACCATAATAAAAAATACTTTTAATAGATAAATATTACATTATATATATTACTAGCGACCCGCCCCGGCTTCGCACGGTTATTATGCATATAAACCTTCCTCTTCAATCACTCCATCTATTAAAAAAAACCGCATCAAAATCCGTTGCGTAGTTTTAAAGATTTAAGCATACATAGGGATATAGGGACAGAGAAAGCGACTTTGTTTTATAATATGTAGTGATGATATACGAACCAACCATCAGTCCATCACACACACCCAAATCATATTTGCATATAAATTCTCCCACAAGTTTAGATAAGTATAATGTAATACATAAAAATATTATAAGCATATATTATATTCCACAAAATATATATATAATAAACACCATTTCAATATATTTAACATATACAAAAACGACGTGTTGTACCAGGCGATCAGCAAAGACATGGAGGTCATGCCACTACACAGCTGAATTCCATACACATACACACATAACATTCATACGTAATCGCTACCTACCACTACCAGGACCTTATCTATGTGTAGTACCTGCTGTCAATCGTTATGATATTTGTGTTTGACAAACAGTTTAGTAACAGAATGAAAATATTCTAATATGTAGGAGTGAAGTAGGATGTGAGAATGTGTAAGAATGGTTTAATATTATACACGAATCCTAACCTCTTGATTTTAATTTTAATCTAATTGAGCCCACTGCTGGGCAGAGGTCTTCCCCATCTGGATCCCTTTCCATGGCGATCTCAGACCAGTCACTCCGGAAACCGTCCAAATCATCCCGCCAACGTTTTCTAGACCTTTCTCGGCGTCGACGCCGAGAGCACTTGATTCCTAATATTACAAATATCTGCACAAAGTCTAGGCTTAGTCTTATCACAAAGTGCTAGAATGCCATGTAGTATGTAAATGACACAAAATATAGGTACATACCTACATAATATAATATAATACACTCGAGAGCAATGAATCCGGGTCACTTAAAGAATCCTAAAAATCTCGGAAACTAAAAATGCTAGGTTAATGCAATAAATTGTATTTAATAGACAATGTAATACTCCTTAAATGAAGGTATTAAAACTTCTTAGTTATTGTAAAGTTATATCATAAAAAAATCAAATTTGAAAAAGGGCCACTTTCGAAGATGGAACTACGAAATTACAGCATTTGGTTTTGCTTTTGTTTGTAATCTGTCATTTATGTGGGTACATAAACCATGTTGATAGTGCTCTATATTCATTATTCAAGCTGAAATTATGTCGCTTACGCCTGAAGAATGCACCAGAATACTTACAATGCTGGAAACCGGCCGGAGTCAGCGCGATACAGCCAGGACTGTCGGTGTGTCGCTGTCAACAGTACAAAGAGTTCTCCGACGTTACGAAGAAACTGGTTCTAACCTACGCAGACCAGGAACGGGCAGAACCAGGGATATGCCCAGAGCCACGTAAATTGGAGTATTGAAGATTGGTCAAAAGTTATGTTCTCCGACGAATCAAAATTTATGCTCTACAAGCACGATGGAAGACACAGAGTGTATCGAAGACCAGGGGAAAGATTCAAGCAAGCATGCATCGAAGAAAAAGTAGCCTACGGTGGTGGGTCTGTACTTGTGTGGGCCGGAATTTCTTCTGAAAGTCGCACAGAGCTGGTGATCATAGAAAACGGCTCTTTAACTAGCGTAAGATATGTGGAAGAAATCCTCAATGATCACGTTGGTCCATTTATGGTCAATTTAGGTGAGGATGCTATATTTATGCATGACAATGCCCGACCTCATACAGGTAGGATTGTGAATGACTACCTTCAAGAGATGAACATTACTCGTATGGAGTGGCCAGCGCGCAGCCCGGATATCAACCAGATCGAGCATGCTTGGGACGAGCTAGGCAGATGCGTAAAACAACGAAACCCTCCCCCAATCACGCTTCGTGAGCTCAAAATTACTCTCACAGAGGAATGGGAGAATATTCCCCAAAATCGTATAAGGAACTTGGTGTACAGCATGCCAAACCGCGTAAACGCAGTAATGGAAGCACGAGGAGGCAATACGAAGTATTAAAATTCAAGAAAATCGTAATAAAGTTCAAAAATTTCATGTTTCCTATTTTTGTTTTAAGGAGAGATCAGCATTTTTTTCTTTATGTAATTTTGTGTTAATAAAATGTATGGTGACTCATATTTTTTTAACTTTCATTTAAGGAGTATTACATTGTCTATTAAATACAATTTATTGCATTAACCTATCATTTTTAGTTTCCGAGATTTTTAACATTCTTTAAGTGACCCGGATTCATTGCTCTCGAGTGTAGTACGGTAAGTCCATTAACATCTGAATGGGACTATTAGAGACAACGCTTGTGAAAGTTTTTTAGAAAACTCATTGCCTGCTAAAAAATAGTACCAATATAAATTATATTGTACTACTGTACTACTGTACCATGTAAGAAAAACAAAATGCAATGAAAAACAGATCTCTATTCTTTTATTATACCAAAACAATCATAGAACACTGTATTATGTATATCTAAATGAATAACTAATATACAAATGTATAGTACAGCTATTACCGAAGCACTATGGTTTGATGTATCGTTTAGCGGGACCCATGTAAGCTAGCCGGTATGTAGAGCTGCCCGTTAAATATTACTCTAGGGATGGGAAAGGATTGATGGCTCGTTAAGTTGGCCCAAAATCATAATAGTGTGTGCAGTGCCAAAGCTCTATGATTTTGTTATTCTTCAATTAGGAGTTTTTAGGTTCGTGTAATTCAGAAAACTCAATTCAACTGAAAACTATAGGACCGCAAGTTCTAATTAATTACCTACACTTTTATCGATATAATTTATTTTCATCCCATTAAAAACACTCCCCGGGATCAAGGCTTATAGGTCAGTACTGCTGTTAATAAGTACCTTTACCATATGTAACGCGAGCTATCTTACTTACTAACAGCAACTACTGTATAAGTACACTAGAATTATTGAATTCATACAAAACTTATATTGTAATTTACCCTTAAGATTTTCTGACCATAAATACAGGTATTTCTGTTTGAATGGCAATATGCGTGTCCTAATATAAATTTACCGACGATCAATCAGACTCGGCCAGTTAGGCTAAGTTGGCGACTTGAGAAATAGATACACACATAGACACATACCAATAAGTACCGACAATGAATCTAATTTCTTCATAGCACTTATTATTACTCATTTTTTATATTTTGTATCCAAAGTCTTTACTTTGAATGTCGATATATTTATACTAGGTTATCGATATATCGATAGCCGGACGGGCAGCACTCGCAAGGATCAGTCGGCCAGTGGCGCAGTGGGTCGGCGACCAGCGGGAATGCGGAAGGGCTCGCATCCCGCCGCACACCGCATCCCGTTCCTGAGATCTATCCTGAGATAACTAGATTTTATGATATGATGGTTTTCTAAAACCCAGGTATAAAAATTACATAGGTTCTACTCAGAAAGATCTGACGACTTATTTTAGAATTGAAAATTTGCCCGTAATTTTTATAATGGTTTTATGTCATTTAAAAGTAAAATATAATAAAAATATCTATTGCAGAATAAAGTAAATGTATACAAAAATATAAATAAATATTATAAATATAATATAGAAGCTGTTTACAGACTACATGTGGAAACTTAAATGTTCTGTATTCCTCTACAATCCACATACGAGCGCAGTACAGCGCCGCGCAGGATTTTGTAAAACAAAGTTGTGGGTGGTGCTGTTATTGTTATGGGCTGGCGTATTGCTTACCATCGGGCAAACGACCAGCTCGTCTCGTCATTCAGTTATATAAAAAAAAACTTACTAATTCAAAAGAGCACTGGGTTATATTGGGAAATCTGAATTAATTAACAATAAAAAAATAACAAGCGATATTTTTAATTTACACAGGTAAATGAGTCTCAAAAAATCGCTTAAGCTTAATGTGACATTCATCCATCGGTTTCTTAAGATTCAATGATAATTCTGTACAAATAAACAAAATTGTACTGTTTGTCTGTGATTTCAAATTAAAATCAAATGTCTGTTGATATTTAAATAATTAGAAAAAAGAAAAATAAGAATTCTCAGGCAGGGATCGATCCTGCGTCTTTGGTATACCGTCCCGCTGCCTTAGCCACGGGGCCACCGAGCCAACTGCTCGAGCAACCGAATTTCTTCTATCCTTCTTATACCGTCTTATGAAGACGATTCAGATTTTTTAAGATTTTTCGGGGAGAGATTTTCGCCTAGCATGCGTTAATGCGTTCAATATCAAAAATATCTGAAGATGTTTGTCTAAAATCGGCTGCATAGAGAATGAATATAGTAGACAAAACGTTGAGAAAAAGCATGCAGCATAAATTGCAGTTGCCAGCGACCGATCGAACTAAATTGTTGTCGGTGAGCCAGGCGTGCATTAGTACACAGTTGACATACTTCAGAATTTTTCTCGTATAATAATTTATTTTTAGAAAAATAAAACAAAAACCGGCTTAAAGACAATACCTATATTTTTTGTGTTGATTTTTTCAAAAAGCGCTGCGTCAATTTTGATAAAATTTATATAGGACCACCTCTGAAGTATGACCGACGAAACAAAAAAAGAGTCATCAAAATCAATTCATAATTGGCGGAGTAATCGCTTACCATACATACAAAAAAAAACACACAGGCGAATTGAGAACCTCCTCCATTTTTTAAAGTCGGTCAAAAATTTGTTTAGAGAAATCCTGATCCCTCGCAGGCGAAGTCACGGGTGTCAGCTAGTAAATAATTAAAAATTGCATCTGAAATACATACCTACGTGATTGAATGTCAATGTCAGCCCTTTAGCAATTACATGAGTGAATAAAAGCTATTTATGCAATAACAAATTGACCTTATTAACGGCAACCTTTAAATATTTACGATTTTAAGGACTTAATCCAGCCATTTTTGTATGTAATTGGGTTATAGATGTAAGATGGGAGGCAATCTAGGTAGATATCACAGCTTTTACAGCACAACCGCCAAGCAGTAGTGCACTGGTCCACCATTAGCCAATTTGTCAATTTTTGTTTCAATGCGTTGCTTTGTAGGAGCTTTATCTCGTCAGGTAATTTATTATAAGTTGTGATACACATATTATAGACATTTTTTTCGTAAATTTCTTTATGACGCGGAGGTTGATATAATAGATTTCAAATTTAGCCCTTTTCTGTCGTGTTATTACTTCGTTGCGTTTTCTGAAAGTTACCAAGTCAAGTTACCTGTTACAAGTCTAAAGTTTGTCAGCTAGTATTTATAACAAGTCTTTGTAAGGGAGAGATTCACAAAACCTTTCTCAATTTTCTAAGTTATGGTGAAATAAAGATTTCACAGCTTGACTAAGCAAACAGACTGACGTGTATTAGTGACTTTGTTTACTATTTAGAGATGAAAGATAAAATGTTTAAAGAAAAATGCAAAACTAAAAAAACGCGAGTGACGTGCGCACAGTCGACCGACAATATACATAATTATTATTAACAAATTCAAATTATTTACATAGTTATTTCAGATGGTATGTTCACATATCGATTATATAGGTACTTACTGACCTTTATAAAGGTAAAAGGTTATTAATGCCACGAAATAAAAATTGAAACAGATGCATTGCGACGGCGGAATTGAAATGCCATTTCTTTTAAGGTATGAATGGATAACATCGAATCTTAATCGGATGAAATAAACTAAAGTGCTTAATTTACATTGGAAATAAATATCGTCATAGTAGCTCAGTTTTACAAACATATAAAACTGTGGTAATAGCCTACAGGCCTACGCCTACAGGCGTTGCAAACAATAATAAAGACAGAATATTTATATTATGTGTTAGGTATGGTAGTTTAAGTATACATTTGATATTGTTTCTGTATTTGTACTTTAATTTAGGATAAGACCACATAATTTGTTCTCTCTCACTCAGCTATTTAACTCCATCCAAAGGTTGACCGGAATCGCTTTTAGCGATAAGTCTGCCCATTGTACTTTAGTTTTTAAGTTGTTTTCAGGTACCTACTGATTATTTTTGTTTGGTGTACAATACAGTGTTGTGTATTGTATTGTATTATATAAGTAATCTACACTAATATTATGTATGCGAAAATAACTCTGTCTGTTACTGTATCTACCTTTTGACGAGTGAACCAATTTTGATGAAATTTAGCACGGAGATAGCTTGTAGCCCGGAGGACAGAATTATTTCCGTCTCATTCAACACGGGGTTCCCGACGGAATGCGATATAACCAAATAAAACCACAAAAACATAAAATAAACTAAAGTAGTGAATATTTTATTTATTTATATAAATTTTATATTTCTTATATCTAACTAACACCTTTTAAACCTTGAATAGGTTTGTCTTGGGTGTCACATTATCTTCATCATTCTACATTGGAAATAAATATCTCCATAGTAGCTCAGTTTTACAACCATATAAAACTGTGGTAATAACCTACAGGCGTTGCAAACAATAATAAAGACAGAATATATATACGTAATCTAGACTAATATTACAAATAACAAAAATAACTTTGTTACCATTTAACGGATAAACCAATCTTGATGAAATTTAGCACAGATAGATTGCCCGGAGGACATAGAATTATTTCCATTAATTCAACACGTGGGATTGCGATATAACCAAATTCCACGCGAACGAAGTTGCGGGCAACAGCTAGTGGGCTTATAAAATTGTCATCTAAATAGTGCCAAACAAAGTCGCCATTCGCTTCTGTCTATTTATTCAAAAAGCCAATGGTCAAAATTCAAAAGATATTTATTAAATAGGTACAAAAATTACTTTTAAACGTAATAAACACAAAATTAATCAAATTAAAAATATGTTCAAATTTTAATTTAAGTTAACATGACTTTGAAAAAGATGGTAAGCATGTCTATCTATTTCTTTCCCATACTCAAATTGAAGTCCGGGTCCAGAAAAGAAATGCGAAAACTGACTCTACCGGTGCTTCGGATATACGCGCGCTAGAAAAGATAGCACCAAGAAACTATGCGGGGATGTCTCTTTTTTAAATATTTTAAAATGTCTAAAAATATGACACTATAGTATAAAATACGATTAACATAACTCAATGTGAATCTAGAAGTGCGAGTGAGATGTCCCATAGTCATAGCAAAGAATACTAACTATTACCACAGAATACTAAGGGACAGAAGCATCACTCCGCAAAGAAATTTAAACAAATAGCGACTCTTGTTATAACGCAATAAAATTCAATTCAGCTCGCATAGCGCTGCATGCCTACCAGTCATATTAACCTACAGAGCGCCTCTCTTTCTATCGCATAGCTCTTATCTCTTCTGACGCGGCACGTGTAACGACGCGCGACCCGCCGTCGGTGTCCGGTTATGTACTTGTAGCTTCGTACTTACAGTGCGGAGTGCGGTAGGCCTGCTATTATAGTATCAGTAACATGAAAATATAAGTAATATATATAGGTATATAGGATGAGGTAGCAGTTAAAAGTGACCAGAATATTTTATTTACAATTACAATACTTTATAACTGAGTAGGTCCTTCGGTTATACCTACTCAACCACTACTCAAAGGAAATCAAAGTTTCGAAACAATACCTACCTACTTCAAATTTATCTCCGAAGATATCCTATCCATACTATCCCATGTGTACCTTCATCTAACGGTACTCACAATATATAACTAAAATTAGGTGCTAGGATGGCCGATAAAAAAAGGAGTCCACACAACCTTTTAAAAAACCTCCGAGTCCTGTTACGGGGTACTGACCTCTTCCCACCTCACCCACAGGGTGAAATGACCTATTTAACTTGAATGGGGTCATTATCAGCGGCCATGTTGGATTTGTTACTTTTTTTCCAGAGCCTTCGTTTGAAATACGAAGATTGATTAGGATTTTTCTTTTAATAAATACGGCCAGTAAGTTGTGATTAGATAGTTTTGTTTGTTCTTTAACGTCAAATAAATAAGGAAGAGGTTATTTATTATTTTTGGACCACACTCTGCTACAAATAAATAAGAAAGAGGTTATTTATTATTTTTTGGACCACACTCTGCTTCAAATGTTTGCAAATAATGTTCAATTGGGTTGTTTTTGATCAACCCGTGTGATCAACATTATTTCTGACTGGTCCTGGACCGGTGCCCTGAACAAGTGTCACTGTCTACTTATTGTAGGAAAATGAATTGAATTGACGAACTAAGAATAGACACGCTATGCGTTCGTTTTTATAATAAAATTCCATAATGTTTAACAGAGCACACAGAAAGTAAATTCAAATTACGTGTAATGACTGTTCTAATGAGAAAAGCATATAATATACTGTTCGTAATTATATAAAAGACTAGCTGCACCCTGCGGTTTCACCCACGGTTTCCCGGGATAAAAAGTAGCCTATGTGTTAATCCAGGGTATAAGCTATCTCCATACCAAGTTTCATCAAAATCCATTCAGTAGTTTTTGCGTGAAAGAGTAACAAAGGTACATCCATACATCCATTCTTACAAACTTTCGCGTTTATAATATTATATAAGTAGGACAAAGATGCTTGGAACATTCCACTTCTGCAAAGTAGCCAACTGGTAGGTACATAACATTTTTTTTACGCTTTATAGGTCTATGTTTGGCCACTATCTCGCCTGATGTGAAGAGATGACGTGGCCTAAGATGGAGCACATAGATCTAGAGAGAGACGGCAGTTGAGCGGCTGCTCAGACCCGTCTCCCCAATAAACATTGTAAAAATCAAAAATTTGTAACAAAATCTAAAAAATTATTGATACCAACTCTTTTTTTGATACGGTGGTAGAGTCATGATGATAATTTGCCTTTCTTAAGTGCGTCTGTAATGCCAAAAGTGAATATTAATTAATAATTAGAGATTTTGGTTGATTAATTGAATGAGACGTGATGTATGCATTTTATGAAGAGAATCGCAGAAAAGGACAATAAAAGGACATAAATAGTTTAGTAATAGTTTGAATCCGTGAAAGATGATCGTGTCCATTTGCCATCAGCGCTTAGTCAAATTATACAAGAGACTTGTTCAAAAAGAACACTAGCCAATAAATTTTCAGACACTTTTAAATGTTAGTCATTATTCATTTGCGTTTCGTACGCCTTTTTAAACACGGTACACGCGAAAACTTGATATTAATGGCATGTGCATGTAAACGAAAAAAAAAGCAAAATTGTCTATAGCACCTGCCCAGAGTTTCACAAAGTTATGTAAGATAAAAGAGATAAAGCGATCACTATTCCATAAAAAAATAAAATACATGGTTAATTTTGCTTAGTTATATCACAGAATACTAAGGGACAGAAGCATCACTCCGCAAAGAAATTTAAACAAATAGTGACTCTTGCGCAATAAAATTCAATTTAGCTCGCGTAGCGCTGCATACCTACCAGTCATATTAACCTACAGAGCGCCTCTCTTTCTGTCGCATAGCTCTTATCTCTTCTGACGCAGCACGTGTAACGACGCGCGACCCGCTGTCGGTGTCCAGCTATGTACTTGTAGCTTCGTACCTACAGTTCGGAGTGCGCTAGGCCTGGTTATATGAGAGTTCTTATTATCGCCTTCTGCTAAGTATTCGCATCCCTTTGGTGCTGCCATCTTTGTTGTTACACCATCCTATAATAATAGCAAAAAAAGAAAAATACAAATAATAAATATTAATATGCTCAGAAGTACACGAGAGTCTCTAGTATGTGACAGGCGTTTTAGTTGGTACCACCGCTTTGCCAGCTATTCTGCAATCAAGCAGTCAAGCAGAAGTGTGCAAGTATCACTGTGTTTCACTGTGCAGAATCCTGCGCACTGCACTCGTCACCCAGACACAATAGCTCTTAAGTATCATAATTGGTTATGTTCTAATCGAAGATAGTGTTTCAGTGAAGAACAATTAAAGTGGTTGACACTTTATTCGTATTCTATTTTTCACAGCGGTGCATGCAGCAGGTACTATGGGCCGATGATACATGAAATGCTCGTTTTGGTCCTCATGCACGTTACCACATGGGATGGAATGGAAACGTAGCCAAAAGGACCTCGCAAGATGACACAGAAAGCCTAAGGTATGATGATAAAGGATTTCTCAGTGTAATAGGAGGAACAGAAAATACCAAACGGAGACCTTTAGGAGACCTTTAGGTACCTACTCCTTTTGTTTACCCCAAGGCTTTATTGATCACTTGCAACTTGTCGCTACCTTTTACTATTATTTATTATGTGTTGCTACTGAAAATGTTTTAAATGAGTATCAAGGACTTCCAGGCGGGGAGAGTCGTTTCACCCGTACGTCGTTAATATCCCACCTATCCGTACTAAGCGTTTCGCAGATTCCTTTATCATGCGAACTGCTAAGGAGTGGAACGCTCTGCCAGCGTCTTTGTTCCCAAACAGCTACAACTTGTCTCTTTAAGTCTAGAGTGAATAAGAATAGGCATCTTATGGGCAAGCGTGCTCCATCTTAGACCGCATCTTCGCTTTCCATCAGCCATCAGTCGAGATGTCGTCAAACGTATGCCCATTTACCAATAAAAATAAAGAAAAGAATCAAAAGTCTCACACGCCAACAATAATTAGGAGTATTAAGTAATAAACACAATATACCAAACATTTAGTTCTCCCACAGTTTTATCGTTTTTAATATTTTTTATTAAAAGTGCTGTTTACTGATAAAGCTTTCATCATTAATACTATTCTAACAACACAATATAAAAACAATTATTTGTTTTACCTTACCAACATAATCTAATAAACCACTCCTAGTGGGCAACGTTCCCAAAATGCTGGCAGCATTGCCATGTTAAATGGCACTGCTTATCCTTTGGCCAAAACATAGGCCAGCATTTTGGTCACGCGTGCCTCGACCAGAAGTTTTGCAGTATCTTTGAAAACTCTATGTACCCCCGGTCCCCACGGTTTTAGCGTCTCGAAAGGCTCAAATGTGTAGCCACTATCAAGATTACTATATTACATATAGTTGTATCTCTTGAGGTAACGCTCTTCATATAACAAAAGAAGAAACTCTCGCTCTAACTTTGTAAGCGAACTCGCATATGACCCAGGATACGTAATAATGTTCCTCTATGTTAACAAATTTTATTCTTAGAGGTAGGGTATTGAAAAAGTCAAAATACTCACAGATATTAAAATAACCAATTTATATCAATAAATATTTATTTATTAATTTAACAAGGTAGATTCTATAACAAAGAGATCTGGGCATAATATAAGACCAACGATAGACTAAGAAAAAGTAAGGTACTTCATCTATAGCCCGAACTCCTGGCTTACCCTAAATAATACCATTGAACTCATCGCAGCTCCGATCAAACGCTTTTAGTCCTTTACCGGTCCAATAAAAACTCCTATTAATTGCGTAAGCGTATGTAATAAACTTTTGGATTGGTTAAAAATAACCAACGCAACGCACCACCGACCGGGTATAAATTCTTAAAAAACATAAACTTTAAAGCACAATAAATAAACGCCACTTGTCGCCGTCTATTTTCTTTTCAATTTCAAACGAGGCCCGGTCCAATAGGAATCAAATTAGAATTGCCGCCAAAACTGACGTATGACTTTTTCGTTCGGGAATCCATGCTGAAATCTATGATTAGAACTGGATTCTAATACACAAAAAATAAAGTTTAGTATGGTTACCGAGAGCTGGCGTAGTTGCAGCGTTGTTCCGTGTTTGGAGTCCGGCTAGGATATAGGTCATTGCTCCCCTAAACCTGCGGAGCAGTCAGGGCAGTTCATAAGTACTTCCATGTTTAAATTGCCCAAGTTGTATGTACTCTCAGTACAGGATACCGTCGGACATTCATTACGTAGGTACACGCCGCCGCCGGGACGAATGACCATCCTGCGTGATAATATCGCGTTTGGGAACTTTGGAAACGATACCCGTGGAGTGGAGTGTTCCACGAAGTGTACATACGAATTAGCGTTCCAAATTCAAGTTGATAGACGTAAAAATGAAATATTTTTGTTCGTAGTAGTATTTTATAGAGTTCATATCAAATCAACCATTATCATTATCAGTCTTAGGTAATCTTCTTGAAAAATTAAAACAATATCTAAATGACAAATGTTATTATCATTTAGACGAGTTTTTCAACGACAAGTAACGTAAAAAATTAATTATTTTTATATGATTATTAATAATAATGTAATATGTTTGTTTATTTAATGAATTGGTCCTTTCTATTGCCATACCCGGTCATATATGTTTACTAATCCCTTCATAAGTCCTCTCCAAATGTACATATATGATTGCAATAAATAATTGAGTATTTATATTAATATAAATTTAGACCTATCATTCTCATCAGTCCATTACGTTCCCACTGCTGGGAGAAGGGCCTTCTCTCATATACAGAGAGTATAGGCCATAAACCACCACGCTGACCTAGTGCGGGTTGGTGGATGACTCATGCTCTTGAACTTTGTACTTGAACATGTAGGTGTCCTCACGTTTTTCCTTCACCGTTTGTGAGTGTTAAATCGTAGTATCCTTTTCTATTAATATTATAAATGCGAAAGTTTGAGACTCAATCACGCAAACTACTGAACAAATTTTTATGAAATTTGGTAACTATGTAGTCTCTTTAGGCCCTGGAAATGGACAACGGCTATTTTCATTTTTGAGAACCTCAGGTGAAACCGCGGTGTACCTCTTTTTAACCGACTTCAAAAAGGAGGAGGTTCTCTGTTCGGTTGTTTTTTTTTTATGTTTGTTACCTCAGAACTCCGTCATTTGTGAACCGATTTGGAAAATTCTTTTTGCGTTGGGTTAAGTATAGCTACGAAGTGGTCCCATATAAATTTCATCGATATGTGACTTTGGACTTCGAAGATACATTGAAGTCGGCTTTTGTTTTTTTCTAAAAATTAACATCTTATACTTTAGGTAACAGATCCACAGGAAAGCCAAATCACCAAATGTGATATGCAGTTTAATAAATCACTAATACCTAATACTATAGTAATAAATAAATACGCCCAACGATCACATACATAGATCCTGGCCCCTAGGATTCCCTCTATATCTATATCTTTATATCTGGGGAACCAGAAACTATGAGGACCATGGTTTAACAACACCCAGACACGAAACAGATGTTAGCGCTTTCTTTTCTGTGCGCATGCATTTCTCCCGTCGAGGGAATCGAACGCGCAGCCTCGGAGGTGTATGAGATTTGAGTCAACCTGCCCAACCACTATAACACAAAAGCTGTCAAATAATCACTAACTAGCCAAACTAGTAGTACTAGCTTGTAGCCAACGAAATTACTGGGCATTATGTGTCTTAACAGCTAATTCTCTCAGGGTGACGAGCGCAGTGCAGTGCCATGCAGCATTTTGCAAAACAAACTTCTGGGTGATGCTGTTACTGTTATGGGCAGGCATATTGCTTACTATCAGGCGAACGACCAGCTCGTCTCGTCACACAGTTACATAAAAAACTAATGTATATGCATTTGAAAGAAAGAAATAAAGAAAAAACATTTATTCAGGACATCACACATTACACTGAACTTATTAAATAAAGACACCACGAAAACAATTAATACAACACAGTGCAATGTTGCGCGTTAACAGGAAAAGTACCGACTTTTCCGACTCAGCATACGCTAAGGTGTTAAGTACCTTAGCACTGTTTTTGAGTCGGAACCCTGACCATGACATCACGAACAATCATTTCAAGACTGACTTCAAGTCCTACGCGCTCCAGGTTCCAGCGGAACACGCGAAGATGTTCCTCGCCCCGGACTTCTGGCCTGCAGGAATAGTCTACCGCCGGTACAGGGAACGTAGGCGAAAACAATTCCTTGTTGTGTAGTAGCTTAAAAAAAATAGTTTTTCTAGTTCTCGCACTTATCGGGGACTGTCTTTGATTGCATCTTCTTAATGATGCACTTAAAGACAGTCCCCGATAAGTAATGCCCATTACATATCTAAATTAAATGATCTAAGAGGCCTCTACGTGTTGGACACATGTCCCCGCGCAAGCCATCCAAAAGACCGGGTGTATAACCCGTGAGAAAGAGCGATCATCACACTTATCTAAAATGTGAGTGGCGATCTCCTATCGCAACATTTATCTTCCGGCTTATTTTTATTAGTGGATCCAGCACGAAGGGATCAAAGATGTTAATAAACCGAATGTTCACACTTAAATACATTAAGTTGTCATCGCGACACAAATCTGTTAACTGATTTTACAGATTATATTACAGCGAGCATTTTGGTTTTGGTGTAATATAAATAAAGGAGAAGTCTTTATTTCCTCTCTTTTATTTAACTATTTAATTCATAATTCATTTATTCATTGCATTCATGTACATTTATTTATCATACATAGGTAGGTCTTATTATATGTTAGGTACATGAGCCCTGTAAGGTGTGCAAGTCAGTGCGAGAGTACATTTAGTCATTTTAATTTATATTGATTTATGTTTTATTAAAGTCAGTATATGTCAGTATAGTGTCACGGAATTAAGACATTTTTTTCCACATGCTTGTCAGTTTTGAATTCATCTACGGAATAATAACATTTTTTTAATTAGATAAGATTTATTGATTTATGAGCCAATTAACTAACTACAATTACCTATTAACTACCGCCAAGTAGTAGTGCGCGAGCATAACTGATTTCTGGCCTGTAGGTGTAGTATACCGGAGATACAGGGACGGAGCGACAATTTTGAACCCTGTAGTGTGTATGGTTTATTACATTTTATGATATATTTTTTTGTATGTTAGTCTGTTAGGTATATATTCTATGGGCCTCTGTAAATTTTACTTTACTAGCGACCCGCCCCGGCTTCGCACGGTTATGATACATATAAACCTTCCTCTTCAACCACTAAAAAAACCGCATCAAAATCCGTTGCGTAGTTTTAAAGATACATAGGGTTACATAAGGATATAGGGACAGAGAAAGCGACTTTGTTTTATACTATGTAGTGATTGTACTTAAATATTGCCTGAAAAAATAATTTATCAAAAAGAGTTTAATAATGTTAATACAATACAATACAATACAAAAATGCTTTATTTTACACCATAGCAAAGAATAAAAAATAATTGTAGCCAGCGAAATTACTTTGCATTTATCTGATATCTCGAGGTGATGAGCGCAATGCAGTACATTTGAATAAAACTTTTAAAAATTTTTTTTTTAATAAATAGTACTGCATTGCGCGCCTCACCCCAACATGCCACCATCATGACATGCGCCCATCATGCCACCCACAACTTTTAATACCATAAAAAGTTTTATGGTATTAATAGTTGTGGATGGCACTGCAATTGTTATGGTAGCCGTGGCTCTTACCATCAGGCGAACGACATGCTCGACTCATTACTCAGTTCCAAAAAAAAACTATAAAAAAATCGGAACGGCAACGTGAGCCATTTAGGAAAAAAAAACACCTATTTATAGGTACAAAATGTGAGTGGAGATACACAAAAGAATATTTTTAATTAAAATTCACTCAACTGAACAGGTAATTGAGAATTTTATCGTTTGAGAGGTTATTCTAGTCCAAAAATAAAATAAATAAAATTTAGGACAGGGTGAAAGCGTTCTCCGGATCTAAAAAGACAATTTTTGAAAAATATGTTTTGTTGTTCGGTAGTTCCGGAGAAATCGCCTATACTACCTACTATATATACTATACCTACTATACTATAGGTAGGTACTTAAAAACCCTCCTCATGTTTCTTGATTGAATGTTACAATACAATACAATAACACTTTATTGCACACCAAATAACTTATACACAATAATGAAAAACTATGTCACAAAATACATCGTAGTTGTTAAAGTTGGATTTAAACTAAAAATCGTTTATATTCCACCGGTGGTAGGTTTCTCGTATGCGATAGGCCGTCTGGGTGGGTACCACTGCTTTGTCAGTTATTCAACCGCCAATCAGTAGTGCGCAAGCATTACTGTGTTCCGGTTAGAAGGGCATTGTAGCCAGTGAAATTACTGGGCATTATGAGACTCAACAGCTAATTGTCTCAGGGTGACGAGCGCAGTGCAGCGCCGCGCAGGATTTTGCAAAACTAAGTTCTGTGTGGTGCTGTTATTGTTATGGGCTGGCGCATGACGCGTGCTTACCATCAGGCAAACGACCAGCTCGTCTTGTCATTCAGTTACATAAAAAAAAACATTTAGCTAATAACTGTTTGCCAGGTAAGCAAATACATAATTAGTGCAACTTGGTGAGCCATAGAAGATCGTAATACAAGATCATAATATGTATATAAAAGAAAAAAAATAACAATCGAGTGTGTTTTGTCAAACACGAGGATCAACAAAGCGATCTAAAATCTACACCCTCATTAGTATGCCAAAGATGACGATAACTAACCACGACGCTACTAGAAAAATAACGTGGAATCAAAATAAACATTATTGCCTTGCAATAGAAGTCATTTTGCAGTAGCAGCTACTGATTTTATTTTATAAAAAATAATAAACTTTTATAACACATTGCGGTTTTCGGCTTGCATCACAAACTATGTCAGAACGGCGATTCCCGCTCAAATAAATTCTACTCTACATGACTGGCCATAAAGACCATTCGTTTAAAAATAAATTGAGCTCCGCTAAGTTCAACCGCAAAAAAGTATAGATGCGTTTCCGGGTGTGAAATGTGGTCGGTTTTGGAATTAGGGATGTTTCATTTCAGTTGAAAATTTTAATTTCAATTTATTTATTGACCAAATTATAACAATGTACGTTGTATTAGGCTTTTCATAATTACACAAAGTTAATTAATAATAATTTACTTAAAATAAGAATATATGTGATTAGAAAATGAACATTTCTGCCTTCCAGCATTTCGTCATAAATTCGTTTATTGTGTAGAAAGGATGTGTTTCAATTAGTTTTGAACTCTAGGGTAGGTAATTTAGTTACATCAAGAGGTAAAAAATGTTAGATATTGCAATTATCAAAAATATGTGATTATTTTCAATACAAAGTAAATTTTTTGTAAATTTTTTATACCTTAAACGACAACAAAACAACAACAAAAGGCAGGAATTAAAGAAGGCATTATAGAAGGAAAGAGGGATGGCAAAAATCTTTATTAAAACTAAAGTAAAGCATAGACAAAAAAAACAGTTACACTTATTTTTCTACACTTGCATATTTTCTAAAGCAGTGACAACCATATCCCGAACGCAATGGGTACCTTAAAAAAAGTTTAGTAGCATCACAAACATTTCCGTGTGATGCATAGCGGTGCACGGCGCGGGCGGTTTTTGCCACGTTTCACGTGTTGTTCTATGGGGACCGCGACTCCGTGAGAACGTGAGGGAATCGCGGCCATGATTGGAGTTTTTCTTGTTAAACATATGCATGTAGCGAGTGTGGCTCTGTGAGACTTTCGATCCGCGACGCACCCGAGTTAGAATCCCGCTGGCCCCGTGGATTTAACACTCGCTCTAAAATTGGAGAAGAAAAAACATCGTGAGTAAACCGGCAAGTCCAAGAATTTATCACAAAAATTCAAAGACATGTGACCTTCGATCTGATCGAAGCGTGTGACATCCACCAACCCGCACTGACCCAGCGTGGTGGATTACGGCCCATAATCTCTCTACGAGGGAAGGCCTGAGTGCCAGCAGTGGGAATGTAATAGGCTTTTTTGCCGAAAAACATTTTTTTCACGACAAGCTTTTAACAAATTCGTAATCGGAACCGCAAGCAGTTTAAAATGAGCCCAAACATTAGTAGTTTACGGTTATCCGTCAAGGAGTTCCATTGCCCACCTTCCGTCTCCATCATCAGATCAGCTGGCTGTTACCATAATATTGCATTGTCATCGGACTTTGACAAGTACTAAATTTTAACTACGTCGGACAAGAGGAAATAGTTCTAATTCAGCTTACAACATTGTTACATACATTGCAAGATAAATAAAAGCTTGTAAAAACGTTTAGTGAGCATTTTTTTATTATGGCTTCGCAAGGTATGTGCATTTAGCCAGTATTCGACTTTTTAATGTAAGTGAATGATGAGACGAGGTATTCGTTCACCGATCGGTGGTAAATACATAAATAAATAGGTACGCCCAACGATCACATACATAGATCCTGGCCCCTAACTAAGATTTCCTGTATCTAGGGAACCAGGAACTACGAGACTATGGTCCCACAACACCCAGCCACGAAACAAATGCTTGCCCTTTTTTCCTCTGCACAAACATTTGTCCCGCTGGAATCGAACCCGCAACCTCAGTGGTGTATGAGATTTTAACCAACCTGCCGAACCACTACTAATTTCTAATTAGTTTCAAATATGGTTGAGGACCATCGACAAACGGACGCGCGTGTGGATACGTCGCGGGCGCTCCAAACCACCTGCCCTAGTGTTTCAGTAATGTGAACTTTACTTAATTTTCTCGTGGATGTTTTGAGAGAGCAAAAGCAACGATGACCTCTTTGGTGTAGTGGTTGGAGGTCAGCTCATACCTCATATACCTCATAAACTGTGACTTTGAAAAAAAAGTAAGCGTGTCTACCCATTTCTTTTCCAAAACTGACTCTATCAGGGCTTCGGAAATACGACCGCTAGAGAAGAAAAAACTTCAAGAAACTCTGCGAGGATGTCTCTTTTTTCAACTCTTTTAAAATGTCTCAAAATATTACAATGAACAATGAAGTACAAATTGAAATTAACAAAATGTCAAACAAGAAGTGCGAGTGAGATGTCCCATAGTCATAGCAAAGAAACTAACTATATAGTATCAGTAACAGTGGCAATATCATATCAAACATTTTAATGTATCGGTCAAAAAATAAAATCAAAATTCACAGTACACAATCCACATATCAAACTCAAATCTCTCCCAAAATGAAGCCGTAGAGTTACGATGTAATAAATCATTTATAACGGGTGCCTTTTGTTAATTTTTCGCGTTAACTATCAAAATTGATGCTTATCTGTTACGATGTTAAACAAGATGATAAACGATTCCAGGCAGATGTCTTAAAAAATGATTCTGGCAAATAACGTGACAATCATACAGGCTGTAAAGTATTTTTTAAATTAATCAGAATCAGAATCAGAAAAGTTTATTGATTAGCTGAACAATAATAATATGTGCTAAGTCTTCATGCAATTGGAAGTCACATCAGCTTACGCTCATTGAGCATTCAATAATAATATGATTGTAAAGCCTTGCCATCTCTATTTCCTTTTGGGCCAAATATATTCTTGAAAGTGTGGCTCAGTGGGAGGATGTGCGACTTTCGATTCGTGGCAACCGAGTTCGAATCCAGCTGGCTCCACTGACTTTCTTGTTATGTGCGTATTTAACACTCGCTCCAAAAACGGTGAAGGGAAACATCGTAAGGAACCAGCATGTCAAAGAAGAGTTTGTTATATAGGCGTAGCGCTCGGCGGACGACTTGCTCGTCTCATCACTCAGTTTCATAAAAAAAACGAGCTATTACGTACATTAGCTACTTATCTCGCTCTGCACCTATCGTAGGCAATAAACGTCACAAAGCTATCTCTTTACATTTCTGCGACCCTGGTAGCGGAGGCTCAAGTAAGTCGGTTCTAATCCACTTCCGAAAGGAGGACTTTAATGGAACTTTAATTCTATGGATTAGCGCAAACTAAAATAAGGCTTAAATAGTAGCAGTAAGGGATTAGTTTTGTTTGTGTTAAAACTAGAACAGAGTTTAAATCTCACTTATGTGGTTTAACTTTATGTCATTGGAATTAGAACCACATTTGTATCAAGTTAGAGTACATTTTTGAAGTGAAAAAAATGTTGGGTTCACTACCACGTTGTTATGGCGCCCTGGTACTTAGAGTAAGAATGTTTCGTTAGTTCGAAAATGACGTTGACAGAGTCTTTTTTTATCGCACAATGCTCAAAGTCAGAATGATTAAGAACTATGACTATGATTATGTCAGAAATTGGTATTTATTTTACGATCAAAAATACACTTCCGCAGTTGTGAGCGTGCACTTAGACGAGATTTTTGATTCTACTCCCAGGGACAATTGTAATAGCGCCTTGGGTAAAAAGGAGGTTGCATGAAAACGGGTATTAAAACCACTACGTTAAACCTAGTCATCTGACAAAGCGAGCTCTAGCATCCTACTACTATTATTATTTCAGGTAAGTTAAGGTAAAAATAGTTACATTAGTGACTAAAGTAATTCTAAGACCCATATTATATATACCTTACAGACTAACATACATATTATAATACTATATAACATATACATACAAAATATGTTTTATTTTATTTATTTTTATTTTATTTTCAAGGAAAACTAACGGCTAAAACAGTAAATAAGTAACAAAGTGAGTAAATAGCTGAAGGCCAATTAGAAGTTTTCACAGATATTTAGAGAAGAATATAAACAAACATACACAGACAGACGGACGAGCACGGATAATTAGCAAATATACTATATAATATATAATATAATATATCAGGAACTGAGCCACCCTTTCCCTGAGGGTCTCGGGGCGGGCGCTCAGTATACCGAGCAATAGCTCAAGTAGAGGCTAAAGTAGAAGGCTGAAGTAGAGACTTCACAAAATAAATAATATATCACGCTAATATTATAAATGCAAAAGTGTGTATGTATGTTTGTGTGTTCTTTCTTCGGATCGATTCGAACGGATCTTGATAAAATTTGAAATGGAGATACCTTATGCCCTGGATTAACACATATGCTTTTTAGCCCGGGAAACTGCAGGTGGAACCGCGGTGCGCCGCTAGTAATATTATAAATGCGAAAGTGTGTATGTTAGTGTGTTTGTTACTTCTTCACGCTGTGCCGACTCAACGGTTTTGAGTGAAATTCAGAATGGAGATCAGTTATATCTTGGATTACCATATGGGCTACTTTTCATCCCGGGTCATCATCAGCCTGTACGAGTCCACTGCTGGACATAGACATCTCCCAATGCACGCCACTGAGCCTGATCCTCAACTCTTCTCATGTAGTTACTGCCAGCCAATTTACGCAGGTCGTCGCTCCATCTGGCCGGAGGGCGTCCTACACAACCTAAGTTTGCCTAAACGTGGTCTCCACTCTAGAATGTGTTTACTCCATCGGATATCGGTTCTTCGACATATTACGTGACCGACCAATTCAGCTTACTCATTCGGTGACTCATTCTTTGACGGTTTTTTTTATGGAACTCAGTGATGCGACGAGCAAGTCATTCGCCTGATGGTAAGCGCCACGCCTGCCCATAACAATTGCAGTTCCACCCAAAAATTTAATACCATAAAAAGCATTGCGTAGCACTGCATTGCGCTCATCACCCCGAGACATCAGATATTAAGTCTTATATATGCCCAGTAATTTTGCTGGCTACAATGCCCTTCAAACCGGAACACAGTAATGCTTGCGCACTACTACTTGGCGGCAGAATAACTGGCAAAGCTGTGCTACCTATCCAGACGGCCTCCCGCATACGAGAGATCTACCACAAGTACTTCGGATAATTTGGTTCTCTGTCGGATCACCTTATCCCGGGTAACTGCAGGCAAAACCGAAGAGCGCTGCTAGTAATATCATGCATTTTAATACACGAAGTGGTTAATGATGTTCTGCAAAGTAATCGCTTCATTTCAACAACTGGACATCGAATAATTAACGCAAGGAAATAATGTCGTTTTGTAATTATTTTCTAATTGTATTAACAAATTAATAGCTTTTGTATGCGAAGCAGGCTCCGTAAACGAGTGCTGTCTGATGTTCTTGGAAACTTTGAACTATTATGTTGTTAATTTAATATAATATTATAATAAACATGGCGCTGACCATAATAGTTAATTATAAAGGTGCATAATGCTTAGAGCTTATAACTCTTTAATACTAAAAATACTACACACACTACATGTATAAAGATAAACTCAAACTCAAACTCAAAATCTCTTTATTCATGTTTGGCATCACAGACGCACTTATGAACGTCAAATTATCACGAGACTCTACCACCGTATCGGAAAAAGAACCACTACTCAGAAGATACGGCAAGAAATTGAGGGGCATTTTTTTCAGTGATTTTGTTAATTTTTTGTGTTTCTACAATGTTAGTTTTCTTATGTACCAGTTGGCTGCTTTGCAGAAGTGGAATGTTCCAAGCATCTTTGTCTTCTATATAATTACGAACAGTATAGTATGCTTTTCTCATTAGAACAGTCTTAAATACAGATAAATTACATTACAGGTCAAATGAAACTACCTACCTGCTAAAATACGCTTGTAATCTATGCACGAAACACAATTAAGTTGCAAGCTCTAAAATTTATATTTCCTTATATGTTCTTTTTTTTTAATTTAATTTATGGCAAAACCACTATTTTTACATTTACATTTACGTACATTTATTACATTTACATTTATTCTTACAGCTGGGATACAAAGGCCTTCTCTGAGATAGAAAGAATGGTCTTGCTAAAATGGTTTTATAAAATTGACTATGGGCTGCCTCTATCGTCCACGCACACGTCGCAGTCGCGGGAAAAAGCATCAATAAATATGTTATTATTTACCTTTCCTGAGTTCATAGATCACAGTTTTTTTACGGACTTAAAATAGCAGAAATAGCAGGAGCAGGTTCTCAATTCGACGGTATGTTTTTTTTTTACTTGTTTTGTATGTTTGTTACGCGATTACTCCGCCAATTATGAATTGATTTTGATGTTCCTTTTTTTTGGTCATATTTCAGAGGTGGTGCCATATGAATTTTATCGAAATTGATTCAGCACTTTTTGAAAAAATAACAAAACAAAAAATATAAGTTTAGTCTTGAAGTCGGTTCTTGTTTTTTTCTAAAAATTAATTATTATCCTTCTTGTCAAAGTATGAATTACCTGCAGAAAACAACTGCTGAGCAACCCAAGAAAACTATAGCGGAAAGTTTATTTCTACACCTTCCAGAGATTGGTTAAATACTTAACTATACAGGGTGGTATTTCATGTGAAATCATGGATTTCCATTCATTTAATTCACCATGTTTGTTAGAGAGATTTGATCGTTATGATTGACCCTATCGATTGATACCATAAAAGTACAGAATGTTATTTCTTCAGGTTTTAACCGGTTCGATTCGAGTGCAGCAAGCGAGTTTTCGAAAATCTTTGAATACAGATTGCTTTCTTTTTAAAAATAAAGGAATGTTTCCTTTGAGTAAAATTTGCTATCTTCAGTATTTAGATAGAGTACTTTTCCTCCGGGTGCTGTTAAAAACCTGTACCACCCTGTATAAGTAGTTAGTTCTGCTCGCTTAAGACAAAAGATTACACCACGGAAACACAACAAAACGGAAGCAAATTAATAGTCACTCGTTCAAAATGCTCAGTTCAAAAAACCCAATAAATACAGCCAAGTCATTTAGAATACAAATAGCTCCATTTACATAACAATATCTAACGATGTACGACTAAATAAAGAGCGTTTGAACTGCACACGGCGCCGGCGTCAAGTACAGCAGTTACAGGTGTAAAAAGAACAGGTGGAGTAGACTGATTTCGATAGAAATATTTACTTAGAACAGAAAGTTATGGAGAGGACTCATATTGTGAACGCGTACGGTATAGTTGATTGACCTAGGCGACCTTAGTCATGTTATTTTATTTATCATTGAATATCATAACAGCCTTATGTCCAAGGCGAAATTATTGTTGTCATACATAATATTCGTGTTATTCGGTGAACCATCAGGAAGATGGACCTAAGCGGTCGCTTAACTACCGCCTTTCTTATAGATCTATAAAATCTACATATCTTTACATATTATGTGGGCTCCATCTTTGACTACGTCGTAGCTTATCATATAGTTATGCCGCTCTGATTTCAAATCTCGACTTTCTTAAATGCTTTACGTCTACGAGTACTTACTCTGATTACAAAGTCCTGTGCAGAATTTACTTTGATTTCAAAGTCTTGTGCTGATATTTATTTTAATTCTTGAGCAATACTGTGCTCTAAGACATGTTTAAAAATTTAGATACGAAAGAAAAAGAAAGAAAAACTATTTATTAGACAATACTCAATACTCAATTATTTATTGCAATCTTATATATGTACATACCCTGACAGTGTATGGCAATAAAAGATATAGCGAAACAAACAAAAATAATCTTTTATAATATATATAAGCTTAGCTTGCCGAATGGGTTCAGCTCAACATAAAATTTCGAGAGTTTTGTACAACTCGGCGCTGATTTTCAGCTGATACCCGTTTTGTAGGAACAGTAAAAATTTGACTATACTTATTTACAATAAAAATATTTATACTTATACATTTAAAATAATATCCTACAAATAATGGTAATACACTACATATAATAAACTTCCTAAAATATTCACCAAAGAATTCAATGGAAGTCTCCATTGCCCCTGTTCCTCGTTCTAAATATCGGCACGAGCCTCAACAGATCGGACATGTGTTTTACCTACTGTTTCACCTATAATTGCGCTACCGTCACATGTGCCAAATTACTACTTACGGCCACATATAAATGCACCCTTATACGCCCTTAAGGCAGTACAATAAGATCTATTTTGCCTGTTTTTGACTTTATATAAAGTTAAGCGTGCCATATTAATTGTAAATAGAACATATCAATTTGTTATGCAGTTTAAAACACCCTTAACATGTAGTCATATGAACTATTTTGTAGTGTTTCAGCAGTAGTGTGTAGGGCCGGATATAGTGCCACCTGTAAATGCTCGCATACCTACGGCTAAAGTTAATTGTTAATACCTTATTAATATAGGAAATACTTCCGAACGAATCGTCAGTAACCGATATGCAACTTGAATTGCTATGTGCAGTCACACTTAATTAGAGACCTACCAAGTTAATGTAATGGATCAGGCGTGACGTTGCGGAAAATCATCTCAAATCTGAAACGCAATGAAAATATCTAGTATTATTCCACTGAATATTATGTAAGTTGTTGTGAATAAATAATATGTGTTGGGGTAGAAAGTAAATGTAAAATTAAAAATGTAAAATAAATAAAAAAAATATAATTAATATGATAATGAGTTTAATATTGTATATAAAAAATTAAGTAAGTACCTATATACAGCACCTACCTAGGTTTTACGTGAATCTTGAACAAGCAAGCACACAATTTTCCAATCCAATACTTTTTTGGTATATGTCTTATAACATAACAAAAGTACATACTAATATATAAAAAGTATATTGCCTACAGAATTTTTGAGATCTTCCGTTTTATTATATGTATAAATGTTGCACGGTTTTCGTGATTGTTACTTGTGACAGCCTCTGTGGTGTAGTGGTTGGGTAGGTTGGCTCAAATCTGATACACCACTGAGGTCGCGGGTTCCATTCCCGCGATGGGACAAACAAAAAAAGGACAGAAAAAGGGCAAGCATTTGTTTCGTGTCTGGGTGTTGTGGGACCATGATTCTCGTAGTTCCTGGTTCCCGACATATAGGAATTCCTAGTTAGAGGCCAGGATCTATGTATGTGATCGAAAAAAAAGTGTAATTATATAAGGTAAATAGATATAATAATAATAATTAATTAATTAATGCTTTATTGTACACCAAACAAGAAATAAACAAGGTACACGAAATATTCTTACAAACTATAGTACAACGGGCGGACTTATCGCTAAAAGCGATCTCTTCCAGTCAACCTTTGGATGGAAAGAACTAAAGGAGTGAGAGAGGTCGGTGGTGTAAATAAAAAGTAAAAAAGGACGACTAAATGACACATAAAATATATATATAAATATATATATTAATGTATAGATATAGACACATATATACTACATACAATAAAGGAAATTACTAATAATTTAATTATCAGCAGCACTCTGGGAAAGGTAGTAACTTTTGACTAGGTTCTTAAAACTTACAAGTGTCTGTGCTCTTCTAATAGAAACCTAAAGCCCATTCCAGAGACGCACAGCTTGAACTTGATATGTATTATTTGAACTATTATTTATTCTGTGGTATTACATAGTACAACGGAGCTTTGTCATATGTAAACAAACATTATACATTAGGAAAGAAACGTAAAAAATTACACCGGCAGTAGAAGAAAAAGTTTACAAACACCGGCGTTAAGGATTATGTCAGCATACAGTTTTGTAATCTGAGTCATGTTTTATTTCCTCGTACAGGCCGACCTTTTTAGACAGTGCTGTGGTAGAGAATTTATAGCCAATAATAAATTTTTAGAAAAAAAAACAAGATCCGACTTCAACACTATTACTATATATTACTAGCGTCCCGCCCCGGCTTCGCACGGTTATTATACATATAAACCTTCCTCTTCAATCACCCTATCTATTAAAAAAAAACGCATCAAAATCCGTTGCGTAGTTTTAAAGATTTAAGCATACATAGGGATATAGGGACAGAGAAAGCGACTTTGTTTTATACTATGTAGTGATAGTGATAGTGAAGTGATATATTCCCTACACTACATGTAAAAGCTTCACATAATTTTTTGTTATTGTTGATTTTTTCAAAAAGCGCTGAATCAAATTCGACAATATTTATATGGGACCACCTCTGAAGTATGAGCTACCAAACAAAAGAAGAATCATCAAAAACAATTCATAATTGGTGGAGTAATCACATCAAACATACAAAATAAAGAAAACATATAGTCGAATTGAGAACCTCTTGAATTCGGCTAAAAATAACATATACTTTGACGTTTAACGTACGAAGACGTTCTTGCGGAATGCCAGGAACGCACTCAGAGGCAAAAAAATATAATCATTATCGGCATACCAGAACCTACAACCGAAAATGTGACAGGTCGAGCTGATTCCGATAAGGACGAAGTCCTTAAGGTATTAAATACAGTTATGGAAAATTGCCCCAAACCTCTTAAAATATTTAGATTAGGCAAGTACAATGCTGATAAAAATCGTCCAATTAAAGCCTGCTTTGACTCAGAGCAAACTGCGATAACACTACTTCGGAACAGACGTAATCTAAAAAATGAACACAAAATATTTTCAGACCAAACTGTCAATCAACAAAATCACTTAAAGCGCCTTAAACAAGAGTTATCACAACGGCAACAGAGTGGCGAAGAAAATCTCGTCATCAAGTATATAAAAGGAACCCCTAAAATAGTTAAACAGCTGTCAAAAAACTAAATTTACCTTCGGCTGCCCTATCCACGACCACTACCAATGTTATTTCAAGCAAACAAGATAATATTATGACACATACTATACTAAACAATTACCAACATATACCATCAAGATTACATTCCCTCAATTTTTTCTACGCCAACGTACGGAGTATACTAACTCCTGGGAAATTCGACGAACTCCAATGTATCTTAAAAACTATACCGAAAACTACACATGTGATTTTACTAACAGAAACATGGATAAGGTCAGAAAATGATGCCAAACTTCTACAACTCACTGGATATACACACTACTGCAACTTTAGACCTGAATGCAGAGGAGGTGGTGTATCAATATTCGTCCACGATAGTATTGACCATACCCTGACTGAAAAGCAATATATCGGAGGCAACAATTTCCTCTGGATATTTCTAGAAAAAATGTCTTTGAATATCGGGATTGTATACAAACCAGGATGGACAAATTTTAAAGAATTTACAAGAATCTTTGAGAAACAACTAGAACATAACAAAAGGTCCATTGTCTTCGGTGACTTCAATATCGATCTGCTGTCAAATGACAAAACAACATTGCAATATAACACCATTATTGAAGAAACTGGTTATTGTATCCTGAATAAAATAGAACAGAGTTATTGCACCAGGGAGACAGCAACAACCAAAACAATATTGGACCATGTCTATACAAATTTACTCGAGGATAACTTTAATTTTTACATCTCAGACTCAGCGCTATCAGATCACAAGCAAATATATATCGAGTTGCTGAAAAGAAGTCCAAACGTTAAAACAAAAATAAAGTACGACGCTGTAGATTACGACAAACTTTATATGTATATGAAAGAACTGGAACTTATAAGTGAAGATCATATTTACGCAAACTTAGAACAAAAGATTAAAGTCAGTATTGAGAAAAGCAAATGCACGAAAACAAAAATATTGAATCAACCTCAAGAGGACTGGATCAACAAAGAAATATTACAGGGAATTAACACAAGAAATATAATATGGAGGAAATTAAAGAAGGAACCAAAAAACGAGAAAATACAGATGGCTTTTATACGTGAAAGAAACAAAGTAACAGCAAACATTAACAAAACAAAGAAAAAATATTATTTTGCAGCTTTTAAGAAGTGTGATAAAAATCCCAAAAAAATGTGGAGTCTCATAAATTCACTCTCAAAAAACAAAACAAAGTCAAATATTATACCTTCAAAACTTCAAAGTGAATCAGGAATAGTAACAGACCCACAACTAGTTTGTGAATTATTTAATAGATTTTTTACAACAATAGGTACACAGCTGTGTAATAATATCCCCGCTAAGTATCACGATATAACAGCTTATGAAAGTTCTAGCCAAAATAGCTCTACAAGTTATTTATGTAGCCTCGCTCCAGCCACAACCGATGAAGTATTAGAAATTATTAAAAATCTAGATTCTAACGTAAGTGCGGGTGTTGATGGCATAAATACTAAAAGCCTTAAATGTATGAAACTCTTAATAGCCGAAGAGTTAACTGCTTGTATCAATATCTGCTTGCAAAAGGGTGTATTTCCAGAGTCCCTAAAGATTGCAAAAGTTACACCTATTTATAAATCTGGCTCAAAATCAGATCCTGGAAATTACCGTCCAATATCAGTCTTACCTATCATATCCAAAATTTTCGAAAAAATAATTTATAAAAGACTTTCTACATATCTAAATTCTATTAACTTCTTATTTGAGAGACAATACGGTTTTCGTTCTCAGAGTAATACCCTATCAGCCACAGTAGACCTGGTTACTAAAATTAAAAATAATATTGACTCCAAAAATATATCGTTAGGAATATTTATCGATTTAAAAAAGGCATTCGACACGGTCAGTCACCCCTTACTATTGAATAAACTTAAAAATATAGGAATTACAGGAACAGCTTACAAAATTTTTGAATCATATTTAAATGTCAGATATCAATTGGTGAAAATTGGCAAATATGAAAGTAGCGCCTTACCCATAACTTGCGGTGTTCCTCAGGGATCAATCCTGGGTCCTTTGTTCTTTTTGATTTATATTAATAACCTTCACGAAGTAGGACTTAAAGGACACTTAACTCTTTATGCAGATGATACATGTCTTTTCTATTTTGGACGTTCACTTCATGATATCTTTCAAATGGCTCAACAAGATTTAGACTTACTTTTTAAATGGTTTCAACATAATTTACTAACAGTAAACACATCAAAAACTTGCTACATAATTTTCACGTCAATAAATAAAAAAATTCAAAGAAACATAGATTTACACATTAATGGCGAGATTTTACAGGAAAAAACCCAGGAAAAGTATCTGGGATTGATTCTTGATAACAACCTTACATGGAAGGCTCATATAGAACACATTAAACCAAAAATTACTTCATTGACAGGGGTCATCCGTAATATTGTAAAATGTCTACCTAAGCAAGTTCGTCTTAATATCTACAATTCTTTAGTTAAGCCACACCTAGATTACTTAGTGGAAGTATGGGGCAATGCAGCTATCTCTAACACAAAAGATCTCCAAATTGCACAGAACAAAATTATTAAAGTCTTATTTCACTATGACTATTTAACTCCAACTAAAAAACTATACTCAGACACAAAGTTAATGAATCTAAAACAAATATATACATATAAAACTTATATCTTAATACATAAAATTATAAATGGTGAAATACACTCGGAAATATCATTTACTAAAAATAATCAAATACAGACGAAAACACTAAGAAATTCTGACAATATATACCTACCTTTTCCTAGAACCCGTTATGGAACTAAAAATATAATGTACGAAGGAGCCAAATTATATAATATTTTACCAAAATCCATAAAGAACCTAAAATCTATGAATGTATTTAAAAAGCAAGCTAAGACATTTGTCATGGAAAATATTACATAAATAAAAAGTTGATAGTCTTTGTTAAGTTCGACCCTGTCTCAGGCCGCATCGTGACAATGCAAAACGACTTAGCGTTGACACAAACAACTGGACAAATATTTACGCGGCTGCGGTGTTGCTACAGCAATCGCAGAACTTTCGAATAACCGCTAATTGTGTTGATGATTGACTGATTGATAATACCTTGTTGTATACAAATAATATAACGAAAGGTAAATAAAAACATAACTTAAAACTTAAATAGTGCTGTGGGCGGTCGAACCGCTAAAATTAGTATTCTAGTAATTAAACCTACTTGTTTAAAAAAAAAAAAAAAGAAACAGTTAAATGTAATAATAATAGTTAAGAACAAATGATTAATGCACTGCTTGAATCCTATGTTTTAAGTTTCCTTAGACTTAAGTACCTAGTTAATGCATGCTCACTGTTTAAAATTTATAAGTTTAAAATAAGTTCTCTTTATAAGCGAAATTGTAATTTTCTTAAAGAGAATAAATGTTCTTTAAACCGATATACAGATGCGGCAAATTTTGGTCAACATGATCTTAATTGACCCTATCTCCCCACCAGCCCCGTAAGCCCGGACCGGAGACAACAAATTTTATCCCCTGTTTTTATCCACTTTTTGTTTGTCGAGAGTGGATAAAACAGGGGATAAATTGTTTTGTCCCCGGTATGTGCTAAGGGGGCAGGAATATATCTCCTCAAAGTAATAGATAACGCGTTTTAACCCATCAAATCAAATCCTAAGGATTTGATAGGTTACGCGTTTTTGAGAGTATTTAAGACAACACAAACTTTTGCATTTATAATATTACTGTGATATATTATTTAACTACGCGTGCAAAGACACAACCACATTTTTACATCATCATCATCATCAGCCTAATGTTCCCACTGCTGGGATACGAGCCTTCAGTCATAGGCGTCTTCAGTATGGGCCATAATCCACCACGATGGCCCGGTGCGAGTTGGTAGATGTCACATGTCCTTGAATTTTTATTGTGATTAATTCATGGATATGCCGGTTACCTCACATTGTTTTCCTTCACCGTTTTTAGAGCGAGCGTTAAATCCGCACATAACTTAAGAATGTCACTGACGCACCCAAGTTCGAATCCCGGGATTCGAACTTGGGTGCGTCGGATCAAAAGTCGCACGTGCTCCCACTGGGCCACACTCGCTCTTTTTCATGTTACATAGATATATAGATGTTTACTAATGTTTTTCGACAAGTAAAGCAGTTTCACTACACCGATCGTACTGTAGCTGGCGATGTTTTCCCGCGCAGCGGATTGTTTACACCGGGTTTACATCACAAAGGCCGACAATCGGTATCGGCTACAGTACGCTACAAACAAACTGTCGATAAATTCGATAATACCACCGTAATGAGCCGATAACCCTGGCAATTGCAATTTTGCATACGCGATACTAGAAGAACACGTGATTCTCATAATCATTTATTTATTAAAACTAGCGTTCAGTGGCGTAGCTAGGTAACCAAAGGCCTTGGGGCAAAAAATAAACTAGGGCCGCAACTAAACTACTATTTAAAATTGTTTGTTACGTATTCCTTTCGTTCCGAACTCTGGTTTATTTATATTCCGGTATATAATTTTCACTATTTCATAGTCAGAGTCCGATGGGCTAGGGGGCCCCGGGGCACTGCCCCGTCTAGCCCTTCGGTAGCTACGCCACTGCTAGCGTTCGTAGCGTAGCTCGCCTTCGTAACAAATCTTTTGGGTGCCTGGGTGTAAACCCGGTCTTCTGACTTACCATAGTTTCTGTACTCAAACTTCAGTTGGCCTCAAAGAGTCTTTTGATTAGGTACAGTAAGAAATAGGAGCGATGAGTAACAAAAAAAATTTTTATATTTTGGCCGCTATCTCACCTGTTGCTAAGTAACGATGCGGTCGAAGATGTAGCACGCCCACTTAGAAGAAACCTGTTCACTCTTGTCTTAAAGACACCCAGATTATAGCTATCCGGAAACACAGATGCCGGCAGAGAGACTCCTTGGCCGTTCGCATTATGAAGGTCGAAGCAAAGCGCTTGGTGCGAACAGGAGCGATGTCAACCATAAATTGATGACGGCTTGCCGTACGTCTGGTCGTCCGGTGATAGAATGGGGATGGCGGGTGGTATTTCGAGTTGATTAATCGTTTTTCCGTACAAAATGTATAGGGAAAGTTTTGGAAATTTCTGTCATTTCTAGTACTCATAACTTAAATGGTTCCATACAGTCTTTTGATCCCTACAAGAAACAGGATCGATTGGCATACAAAATATATTTTTGGTAATTGGGCATTTTTTTTCGCTGACAAACTGTCTTCGAAATCTGTGAATGCAATTCAGAATATATCAATTACTGCCGTAGCCCGTACTGTCCCGTCTCAAAAATCCACTCTGTGTAAACAAGATTTGTGTTTATATTTTCCAAGACTAGCTTTTAACAAATTCGTGATTGTAACCGCAAACAGATTAAAATAAGCCCAAACACTAGTAGTTTACGTCAAGGAGTTCCATTGCCCATATTCCATCTCCATCATCAGATGAACTGATTGTCATAATAATGCATTATATGACAATCATCTGACCATAATATTGCATTGTCATAGGACTTTAACAAGTATGCAAAATTTCAACTCCGTAGGACAAGAGCAAGTGGTTCTGATTCTACTAGAAAGATTTGACCAAAACATTGCAAGTTATATAAAAGCTTGTAAAAATGATGATCGGATAAGCAGGCTATCCTGTTCAAAACAATCAGCAGAAGGATCTCAGATTGTCAACACCTCGTTTACATCGACGAGGCGTATAAACCCGCCGATATCACTTACCTCTATGTAATATATTTAGTTGTCTTTGCCTCTATACTCCGTCGAACCATTTATTTATTCTTTTGACAGCTCGATTAGTGATGTCCTAATTGCGATACTGTTTCGATTTCTGAGAACAATCGACTTTATTTATAAATGAGTTTTAATCGATTTAATAAATTGATATTCCATTTTTGTCAACGTTTGGAATTGTTTTATAGAAATAATCAAGTGTTTAAATGACTTTATTGCATATATTCATGAAAATGTATATTAATTATTTTGGTTGTTTTATTTGCTTTATTTGATTTTATATCTTAATATTTAACCTTTTATGATCGATAATAATTATGTACAAATGAAAGTATTTAACAATCCTTTATATTTTTTTAAAAATAATTTTGGTTATCAATCTATGGGCTCAAAAAGTATCGAAGATAATTATTAGCACGTCTCGTCACTATTGTAAAAAGAAAGTACCCACAAAGTATTGTGTTTTTCTAATATGGTTCATTACTTTAATAATTACGGAACTTCATAGGCGTGCATATGTCAAAAGTTAAATAAATGGTTGGACGGAGTATAGGTATATACCTACCGTACGCCGATAACCGCGCCCCTGACATTTAGCTGACGAGCGGCCAAATGGGACCGCAACCTTATTGTATACTCGTGAGCACAAGCCTTTAAATCTGCTTTTGTTGCCAATTGGATCATTTTCCATGACCTTTTATAAGTGAGAAGGATTTTAAAGAATGCGCTACTTGTTAATTATTGTGATTTATACTTTCGCAACCCTTCTCACATACCAATTTTTTTCGTACTAGGATTTCCCGTATCTAAGGAATCTGGAACTACGAGGATTTGTTTCGTAGCAGAAATCGAACTCGCAACCTCCGTGGTTTATGAGATATAAACCGAACCATTGCACTGCCCAGCCACTATACAGCAGATGTCAACTACTGCCTAACTACTACACTACACTACTTATATGTAGCCAAAGGATCCTCTAGCCCAAAAAGATTGATGTCATTCGTAAAGATGGTGCATATTTTCCCCAAATTATACCCCTTTGGATAGGATTAATATATCTTTTTTTATATTGAACTGAGTAATGAGACGAACAAGTCGTTCGCCTGAAGGTAAGCGCCACGCCTGCTCATAACAAATGCAGTGCCATGGCACCCCAGAACTTTTAATACCATAAAAAGCACTGCGTAGCACTGCATTGTGCTCGTCACCCTGAGATATCATATATTAAGTCTCATATGTTCAGTAATTTCGCTGGCTACCAACCGGAACACAGTATTGCTTGCACACTACTGCTTGGCGACAGAACAACTGGCAAAGCGGGGGTAAAACTTCAGCAGTTGTCTACCAGTAGCCGATTGATATAATGTAAATTCATGTAACGTTTCTATTATTTGACAGGAATGTTGTTATATTAGCTATTCATTTCTATATATGTATTATAGTTTTGCATTATATATGTAGTGTATTTAAATGTTATTTATTTAAATAATTTATGCTTTTGTCTCTACGATAATATGTATTACCATATTTATTTCGTTTCTTTGTTAGTTTTTTAAGTTTTTGATGCACGCTTCATAATTTTCTTTTACCGTCACTGAATAACTGGTAGAAAATGCTTTAACATTAAGTTCTCCTTTTGTACATTACTTGTAATAGTGCAATAAAGAATTTAATAATAATAATAAGAATGTTGTCCCATCGCATAATACGCAATCACTGTCGTTTTGGACACAGATAACTTACTGGCGCATTTTCTCAGCAGTTGTACTAGGAAGCAGGGACCGGACGACTGTGGTACACGTCACTTCATCACCCAACGAAGCCAAATAAACAAATAAAACCTATTCGCATCGTTTGTGCTGTGACTAATTTCGATTTATCGAAGTTAACGAAATAATTGAACGAGCTTTTATAGCCTTACTGGCTTGTTCCTGCGACTACTGAACCATTCACTAAAAATTCAAATAAAATTGAAATTGAATTATCATACTACCTTGAAAGGGTTCTGCTACCATAGTACTCTTCCACCTTCCATCACAGGATGAGCAGAAAGTCGGCCAAATAGCATCCTTACATAGAAGACATTCCCGCCAATTCATACAAAGCCCTTTTGTTCCACGTTTATAGTGCGTACTGCTAAAGAATGGAACTCTTTGTGGTTTTCTCTGTTTCCCGATAACTATAATTTGGGTATCCTCAAGGCTAAAGTGAATAGATTCTAAATCTACGTGCTCCATCTTCTGCCACATCCTCGCCAAGATGCTGGTCAAACGTAGATTTAAAATAAACTAAAAGAAAACTCTATGGGGTCTGTAGTTTCTGTGCACGATCTCCAAAGTGCAATTTGTCTTTAAGACTCTACTTTTCTCCGTCATCATTTTTATTAAAAAAATTGTTTATTTAATTGAATTTAAAAGTAAATACCTTATTTTATATTGCGCGGCAATATTTAAAACATAACATTTGAACATAGTTTTAGGTACTTTTAGGACTTTATTTATATAAAATATTATTTTATTTAAATGAAGTGTTTAAATAAAATACCCTATTGTTATGTGTAGGCGCTTACCATCAGGCGAACGACTTGCTCGTGCCGTAACTAAGGTCGATAAAAAAACGTAATAGGAAATGTAGAACTATTTCCAGACAAACTATCAAATACAAAAGTACAAACTATTTGCATACATATGTATATACCCTTTCAATTCCTTACAAGGTAACCATACGCGTGCCATACAATACTCCAACTTACTTAGCGCTAAAGGCTTATGCTGTAGTTTACAATAAACCTTAAAACGAGCGAACAAGGTTTAAAATATATTACTGCTAAATGAGCAGAGGTCAAGTTATAACGGTCAATGATAGTCATCAATTTTATTGGATGTTTTATTTTTGTTTAACTCATTCAAGGACATCAAGGCATCATAATTTAGAAATTCAGACACTTTATAAAATTAATTTCATAAATAAGTTAGACGCGTGAACAAAGCGTTTTTTACATCATCATCATCATCATCAGCCCTTTACGTTCCCACTGCTGAGACTCGGGTCTTTCCTTGTAGAGAGAGTATGGGTCATCCACCACGCTGCTGGCTCGGTGCGGGTTGGTGGATGTCACATGCCCTCATTTTTAACCGACTTCAAAAAAAGAAGGAGGTTCTTTATTCGATTGTATGTTTTCTTTAATGTTTGTTACCTCCAAACTCCGTCATTTATAAACCGATTTGGATTTTTTTCTGCGTTGGGTTCAGTATAACTGCGAAGTACGTCGAAATTACATTGAAGTCGGTTGTTTTGCGAGTGGCGACAAGAAGCTTTGCCTCGTCTTCTCTCCGCTATATTATTGTTTTCCCTGAAATAATATAACAATACCATTAAAATAAGTCACTTCTATTCTTTTTTACATTTGTCCAAGAGTGAACAGGTTTCTTCTAGACGAGCGTGCTACATCTTCGACCGCATCGTCACTTAACAACAGGTGAGATAGCGGTCAAACGCAAGCCTATAAATAATAATAATAATTTAAAAAAAACACCTAAAGGTTTTCTGTGAGAGATTGCTTTATGCGATAAGACCGCCGATTGTATTACCCTAGTTAAGGATTATCTATTTTTCAAATATTATGTTTATTCTATGCAATAAAGTGTAATTGCTTTAGCATTAAGTTCTCCTTTTGTACATTACTTGTAATAGTGCAATCAAGAATTAAATAAATAAATAAATAATTGTACTGTATTGTCACCATTAAACATTTTTGTAAAAACAATATAAAAGTTTAAGTTCATGCCGGCAACATAACCACGTATTATTCACACCGGCAGAAATACCGGTTTTACTAAAAGTATATTAACCTTGGACAATTATTATTAAAACTACATTCCTTATGTATTAATACAATTCGATTAAACTCGTAACGACTTCAAAGGACAAAAATGTACAATACCTACCTACTTAGTTCAGTCAGGATAGATATATATAGTATACTAGCTGCGCCCCGCGGTTTCACCAGCGGTTTCCGGATAAAAAGTAGCCTGCATGCTATTTCAAGTCCTAAAGTACCTACATATTTTTTTACGCTTAATAGGTCTATGTTTGGCCACTATTACATTATATTATATTGTTTGGCCACTACATTTTTTTTTTACGCTTAATAGGTCTATGTTTGGCCACTATCTCGCCTGATGTGAAGCGATGATGTGGCTTAAAATGGAGCACATAGATCTAGAGAGAGACGGCAGTTGAGCGGCTGCTCAGACCCGTCTCCCCGATGTCTACATACCAAATTTCATCAAAATCGGTTCGGTAGTTTTAGCGTGAAAGAGTAACAAACATACATTTATACATCCATACATTCTTACAAACTTTTGCATTTATAATATTAAGTAGGATAGTAGGATAGGATAAGTAGGGAGTAGGATACTTAATTATTATGTATAAATGTCTTATTGTTAGTCATAGTGTCATAATTGTCTAGAACTTTTGTTTTTGCTATTTATTCCGATAAGTTATTAAATTTATCCGCAATGCCTATTACCGACATTTCCAATTCCTACGAACACATTATCGCGATTTTTTTTGAAATGTTACTCAGTTTAGAGGTAATTTTTTTTATTTATATGGCAAAAAAGATATATATATATATATATATACTACTATCTATTTTTCATACCCCTAAGTGATACCACGGTATGAAAAATAGATAGTAGCCGATTCTCAGACCTACTGAATATGCATATAAAATTTGGTAAAAATCAGTAAAGCCGTTTCGGAGGAGTAAGGTAACTAACATTGTGACACGAGAATTTTACATATACAATAATATAATAATATATATAATAGATATATGTATCTATTTTTTACTTTATTATGATATGTACTTTTTTTTGGTACCTTTGTATATTTGATTGAACTTATATTTAATTAATAATATTATGATTATGTAGTCTGTATATAATATTATTATTGTACTGCTTAGTTTTTTTTTATACACAACACCACCGACTCTCACAGTTTCTTTGAGTCCTCTCCATCCAAAGGTTGTCTGGAAGAGATCGCTATAAGCCCATTGTAACACTCTAGCTTTAAGTATTGTCTTGTAATTATTTCATGTTGTTGTGTGACAATAAAGCGTTATCTAATCTAATCTAATCTAATCTAAATATTATGAACAGCCTAATACGTACTATGTATTGCTTTGTTTTGTTATACTTTCTCTGTTTTGTATTTTATCCTACGTGTGTCTTTTTCATTATTTTCTTTGTGGTTGTCAAATGTTTTTTTCTTTCTTTCTTTTATTTCTTTGTATACTTCAAATAAATATCAAATTTTATCGAAGTCTAATTTTCCTTATACAAGTAGCCGGAGAGCGAGCACGTGCGACTTTCAATCCAACGCACCCGAGCTCGAATCCCGTTGGCCCCGCACCACTGACTTTCTTAAGTTATGTGCGGATTTAACACTCGCTCTAAAAACGGTGAAGGAAAACATCGTGAGGAAACCGGCACGTCCAAGAATTTATCACAAAAATTCAAGGACATGTGACATCCACCAACCCGCACTGGGCCAGCGTGGTGGATTATGGCCCATTCTCTCTCTATGAGAGAAGGCCCGTGTCCCATCAGTGGAAACATGATGGGCTGATGATGATGATGATGAAGTAGCCAGTGGAAAAATTATCGCAAATGTCAACCGATCACATACCTAATATAAAAAAAGCAATCATTTGGAAAGCATTGTTAACTATAGCAGCAAAGATAAGATCGGAAAATCAATCAATCTTCTTCCGCCAAAAAATTCAAAAAACCTATTATAAACTCCGAAAAAAATTCTCTAATGAAACTTTTAAAATATTAACCATCCACTGAACGCAACTCTTTAACGAATAATGGCAAATTTAGTCCGTCTGTCCATAACGGTTTAACCTTTTTAGAGCCATTGTTTACATATGCGTCCGCTATTTTTTACTCAAAAAACCCTATCAAACCCTTTCTATTTGTGGACATCTGCCCAAAATCGATTTCGCATTTTTTTGAACGAAAAAATGCGGGTGCAAAAAGGTGCGTGCCGATAGTTTTTGTGAAACTGAATGTTTGTAAAACGGCAACCCTTTGATCAAACACTGTGCAGTAATCAGATTTCGGCATGTGCTATATTTTTTTTGATTTATAGTGATCCGTAGCAACATAATATGTAAAAGGATCTCCGCCGAAATTAATATACAATAAACAATGAAAGTCTGAAGAAAACATTCGTTTTGAACGCCTCACTACTTTTAATACCGTAAAAAGTACTGCGTAGCACTGCATTGCGCTCATTACTCCGAGACATCAGATATTAGGTCTCATACGCCCAGTTATTTCGTTGGCTACAATGCCCTTTAAACCGGAATACAGTAATGCTTGCACACTACTGCTTGGCGGCTCAATAACTGCCAAAGCGATGGTACCTACCCAGACAGCCTCCCGCATAACCTACCACGAGTATACCTTCGGCTTGAAGCCTACATAAGTTCCTATCTACATATATTTTTCGAGTGTGGCTCAGTAGGAGCTCGTGCGAATTTCGATCCGACGCACCCGAGTTCGAATCCCGCTGACCCCACACCACTGACTTTCTTAAGCTATGTGCGGATTTAACACTCACTCTAAAACGGTGAAGGAAAACATCGTGAGGAAACCGGCATGTCCAAGAATTTTTCACAAAAAGTCAAGGACATGTGACATTCACCAACCCGCACTGGGCCAGCGTGGTGGATTAATTATGGCCCATTCTCTCTCTATGAGAGAAGGCCCGTGTCCCAGCAGTGGGAACGCGATGGGCTGATGATGATGATGATATTGATATTTTTCGACAAAACGTATAATTTATTAAAAATATTAAACAACGTAAAAAAGCAGTCAATAAAAACGAGACTAAAATTATATAAATTTATGGAAAACAACATCAGTAGACCTCTATACAGCAAACGCCTACCTACTCTAAAATAGCAACGTCATCCAGTACCAAACGTTCGGAACCTTCAAATACACCGAATCACACTACCCTTTTTTTAAAGGAAACTCGATAGTTCTTGAGTGTGGAGTGTGCCAGTCTTTTGTGGCTGACAAAATGTATTTGCCTGCCCATGTCTTCCGCGAAAAAAAGTTTACTTAGAAAAAGTTGGCACGAGGCGTTTTTGTAAATCGTAAGGCACTTTGCCATTGTGGAGGGAGGTCTGTATTGAACACATGCTCGATAGAAGGGTTCACTTTTACGCATCTTTTGATATCAAATTCAGGAACGATGTAATTAAAGAATGAACGGCACGGCACACCTTTCGTTTTCGTCTTATATTATTATTTTATTTATGGAACCGAGTAATGAGGCGAGCAATTCGTTCGCCTGATGGTAAGTCCACGCCTGCCCATAACAATAGCAGTGTACCCCAGAACTTTTAATACTGTAAAAAGTACTACGTAGCACAGCATTGCGCTCATCACTCCGAAACATCAGATATTAAGTCTCATATGCCCAGTAATTTCGCTGCCTACAATGCCCGGGACCGGAACACAGTAATGCTTACGCACTACTACTTGGCGGCAGAATAACACGATAGAATGATACGAGTATCGCAGAAGCAGAACTGAGGTTCTTTTTTTTAATCATTTTTGTTTTTAGGGACTTTTAAATAATATGTTTATGCCAGCCCCATCGTGACCTTATAATTAGATAAACAAACAATTAACCTACAACTGAGGTTTTACTTTCATAGAAATCTCGAAATAGGTAGATTAGATAAATCAAAGTCACCATCCGTATTTGTTAATTTGCTATGTACTTCTAAACTCTTATAATATGTGGCATAAACTACTTTAATATACCTATTTAAATGGTTTTGAAGTTCTAAGGGTGATATAGGTACTAGGTATGTATAATTGTATAGGTAGTTTTAATATTGTAAAATTTAGATACATAAGCATATGTAACAAAAATCCTGTCGGACTCGTGACAAAACATATATAAAAAAATAATAATAAATGTTTAATTATTCTATAAAATCAAAGTTATTAGTTATTAGCAGTTATTTCATCCACAGCGCATGATGTCAGGCGCGAAAAGCATTTTCCCCGTGTCGCCCGAGAGGGAACGGCTCGCTGAAATTTTCATACAAATAGAGAAAACGTTTTTCTACCCCTAAACATTAACCAAATTCGATGAAATTTGGACATGTAAGAGATGTTATCATTATTGAGGTTTGTAGGTTTTTACTTTTTCGATAATTTCTATAGAATTTGAATAAATGGACCCAAAAAAACTCGATATATACTCAAATTTTTTTTGAAGTTTGGAAGCTGTTAATATACTATATAATATATACTATATAATAACTTTAAAAATAGATATAAACTTAGAAAAAATAATACCTACAAACCTAGTTTATTCTCCATTTAAGAAATTGAGACCAAAATTACCAAATTTGGTTGAGATTTAGTGTGGTAGAAACGTTTTCTCCCGAAACGCTAATTTTAACAAAAATCTGAAGTTGATACGAATTTAGTTAAATTATTATTATTATTTAGTTAATTTATTTAATTTAATTTACGCATTTTCTGCGAGACCGTAAACCATTATTCAAATACCTAGTGCTTGCTGGCCGCGGCTGTGCCATATCCTCTTAAGAGGTTCACCAGCCAACTACTACCGTCCTATACCTTATTTTTATGCTCAAACATTTAACGAATACTTCATCCGTTCTGCAAATAATACTCAAAAGGGTTGTCAAAAGCCTAAATACTGTGAACTATTTAGTAATCTGTGCTATTGCTTTGTTTGCTGCGACAAACACATACAGTTGACAACCCTTCTGAGAAATATTTGCAGTAATCGAATATCACAAACCTATGACAATCAGAATAAATCAAAATATCATAACCGTCGATGTAGGTCCGTTGTCCCAGTAAGCCTTATCAGTGGTAGGTACTTTAATAAAAAAAATACTTAACATTAACTGAGCTTCCTGGTCTACACTGCACCTTTTCATACTTTGTAAATGTATGTTATGTCTACTATAATGACAGTTCTCTATTTTTATTTAGTTAGTAGGTATTTATATATTTATTTTTTATCTTTTTATTTTGTAAATGATATATGTAATCTTTAAGTATATATATTGTTATTACATTTTTAATATATTTTTATTGATCTGTATGTATATATCTTGTTATTATTTGTATATGACCTTTTAATTTTTTCACTATTACTATATATTTTGTTTGCGGTTATAAAACTCCACAGTACGCCGAGGTCAGCTGGAAGATAATGCTTTAGCATTAACTTCGCCTATGTACCTACAAATTTGTTTGTGCAACAAAGAATTTTCTATCTATCTATATATCTATAATTCTTAATTGGCTTGCGTTTGACCACTATCTCACCCGATGGTAAGCGACGATGCGGTCGACGATGTAGCACGCTTGCGAAGATAGTACCTGTTCACTCGAGATTTGAAGATTGCTAGGTTATAAGTATCGGAAAAGACCGACCCCGGCAGGGAGTTTCACTCATTAGCAGTGCGTCCTCTGCCCCACTTAGACATACCTACTCTCTCATCATCATCATCATCCCATCACGTTCCCACTGCTGGGACACGGGCCTTCTCTCATAGAGGGAGTATGGGCCATAATCCACCACGCTGGCCCAGTGCGGGTTGGTAGATGTCACGTGCCTTGAATTTTTGTGATAAATTCTTTGACATGCCGGTTTACTAACGATGTTTTCCTTCACCGTTTTTAGAGCGTCAACTTCGCTCAAACATTGACAAATCCGCACATATCATGAAAGTCAGTGGTACGAGGCCAGCGGGATTCGAACTCGGGTGCTTCGGATCGAACGACGCAAATGCTCCCACTGAGCCACACTCGCTCTCTCACCTAGTCTAGGCTCACTAAATACGAAATAAACATATGCCACGAGCGTTCACAGGTATTTCAGGCGGCCACCTGCCCAGCAGTGGGCAAGGTGGCCGGCCACCTGTGCCGGCCGCTTAACCAGTCATGTTTTGACAGGTGACTCAACTATTGTCACATAGGAGTATTAACTTTAACTAGCTGTAGCCTTCGGGTCTCTTTGTTTGGACTCTAAAGAGGACTTACAAAACTTTTTAAACATTTAGGGAGTGTCTAAACAATCTTTCAAATTATGTAGGTAACGCAACTTAGTCTGGCCATTCAACGAGGTAACGTCGCCAGCTTTTTGGGCCTTGCCCGCAGACGATGACCTGAATTCTGTTTTTATCTTTAAATTTATTTTTTAAACTATACTGTAGGCTATCTTTATCCCTGTATATGTTTGTAAATAATTGTATCTACGTTACTAAAATTAAATACAGTTATTAGTAATGCGTTATACAAATGTTTGTGCACAGAAAAAAAGCGCGGGCATTTGTTTCGTGTCTGGGTTTTTTGGGACCATGGTCCTCGTAGTTCTTGGTTCCCAAGATGCAGGAAATCCTAAGCGTTAACTTCTTTTTTATATTCTTGTCTCTCTGTCTATCGTTCCAGGAGGAATCTTGCAACTCAAATTACGAGCACTTCCCAATTAGCTATCCGGCTGAAACTTTCAGGCTCACAACTAGATGGCAATGTATCCTAAAGCCATAAAAAAGTGGTCTTTACATTTTTTTAATCTATTAGAAAAAAGATCAATCAAAGACAATCAAATCAAAGACAATCTATTAAAAGAAAGAAAACACATTTATTCAAGACATGACACAACATTACACTGAACACACAAAATAAGGTCAAAGCGAAAACAATAAATACAATACAGTGAAATGTTGCGCGATGTCATGAAAAAGTTCCGACTCAGCACTCGCTAAGGTGTTTTAAAGTACCTTAGCACTAATTTTCGGTCGGAACCCTGTACATGACATCACGAACAATCAGACGAAGACATGACAGGAAAAAACAATATAAATGTTATATATTAATAAAGAAAAAAAAGAAACATAAAAAACAAAAGAAGATATATATACACAATACAGAAACACTTTTTTTCCTCTTGATTTATTACGCATTCTTTTTATTAATTTATGCGTATAATTGACAGAAACTTATAATTTGTTTTAAAATGTGACTCATATTAATTAACTGGGGTTAAAAGGGTGTTTTTCAGTTAGATAAAACCTGCCAACCAACATTCATTGATATTAACAAAATTAATCATAGTGTTTTTGATGTAGTATATGCCTACAAGTATATAACTTTACGAATCACAAGGCACATAACTGAAGAATATGTGTACGAATTCGAATTAGATTATTATGATAAGGAAAACTGTAATATATAGGTATATTACGAAATATATAGTGTAATCCCGCTGAATATTATGTAGGTTGTTGTTAGAATAATATAATATGTATGGGGGAGATAGCAAATGTAAAATGAATTTAAATTAAAGTATTGGTATATATATAAATAATCCCTCCGGTTTTTTTTAATATATGTCATATATTATGTAGAGATATACCTACAGATAACAGTAGATAAGAAAGTAAATAGAATATTAAATTATTATAAATACGAGGGTAGGTCAATACGTTCGTAACTTTTTACAGGAATAGATATCCAGATTAAAAAAAAATCGGTTTTATTTTCCGACATACTCTCCCTGGAGCGCTATGCACTTTAGGGTGTCTGGAGTTTTTAATCAGTTTTCACGACTTTTCAAGGCCAAATATAATAAAAAAGTAAAAAATATTTTATTAAAATTTATTACAATAAAATAAATATATACACCTAACTATCACAAACATAGATCCTGGCCCCTAACTCGGATTTCCTGTATCTAGGGAACCAGGAACTACGAGGACCATGGTCTCACTACAAACGGACACGAAACAAAAGTTTAGTTTATATTTTTCCTCCGCACAAACATTTGTTCCGCGGCGGGAATCGAACCCGTAACCCCAGTGGTGTTTGAGATTTGAACCGACCTGCCCGACCACTACACCACAGACGATGTCGAAAATGATATTATTAGTTCTACTCCTTACTACAAATATCTTAAAAGCTTAATACCCTACCTCGAAGATATAGACATTATATTATTGCAGAACATTATCTTTGTTTGGAACGCGCTTAAGTGTTGCTAGAATAAAAAAATAAAAATTTAACGGATCGAGAGACTAGCCAGCAATTAAAGTCTCAACGTATTTTAAATGCTCTTTAAATAATTTTACTTTTCAAAATTCAGCTCCTTAACGGATAAAAATGCGATGTAGGGCAGATGGTACACAGCCAATCGGTTGATTATGCAAAATTAAAAACACAATTGCGAGCGCGCGACGGCTTTATCGTCAGGATAGGTGTTTATTTATATCTCTTTGTCACGGCCTCTTTACACGATTGGTTATGATCATGATACCTAAACTTATTTAACTTTAGTATTGTATATATTATTAACGGGATATTTACCATGTTTATTTGATTTAAGTTTTCGATATTTATTAATATATACAATACTAGTGCTAGTGTTATGATAGTTTTAAAACTTATTTAATTTTGTATCGACCAATCCTAGGTATTTAGTATAGATGTGTAATATGACTCTGTGGTGTAGTGGTTGGGAAGGTTGGCTCAAATCTCATAGGCTTATGTTTATCACCAAAAAAATAGTAAATGATCACCAAAAAAATAGTAAGTGATCACCAAAAATAGTAAATCATCACCAAAGTAGGCTCCACTAAAAGTCTCGGTCGTCGCCCCTTCATGTCGCTTCTCCTACTTGACCTTCGCTCCGCTGCGGAAGTCGCCGGCTCGCTTCATTAGGCAGGCTTGCTTCATTCAGGACCTCCTTCGCGAGCTTTGGCTCCGCGCTTTTTATATACACTCTAAGGGTAAGAGCGAGTTGGACCACGGAGGAGTGAGGTGCGGCAATTCGGGTAAGATTTGGTGGTCATTTACTAAATTTGATCTGCCGATACAAATTTTGGATACAAGTGTATGGGATATCAAAGATGACTTTGATGGTTATTATATTTTTTCCAATCTCATACACCACTGAGGTTGCGGTTTTGATTCCCGCGAGATAGACGGGACAAATTATTTTGCACAGAAAATAATAGCAAAGCATTTTTTCGTGTCTGGGTGTTGTGGGACCATGGTCCTCGTAGTTCCTGGTTCCCTAGATACAGAAAGTCCTAGTTAGGGACCATGAGTTATGATGTGATCGTTGCTGTTGGGCGTATTTATTTATTTTATACTAGATGCGCTGGCGGTTTCACCCGCACTTTCTCGGGATTAAAAGTAGCATATGTCCTTTTCCAGGACCTACAGAACTCTCATACCAAATTTCATCAAAATCCGTAGTTTTTGCGTGATTGAGTAACAAACATCCATACATACAAACTTTCACGTTTATAATATTAGTAAGGAAGTAGGATAAGGATAGAATCATGTTGTGGGGTAAATCAACTGTCTTTTTTGTCGGTTATTGATGTATGTTTGGCCACTATCTCGACGATGTAGCCGAAGATAGAGCATATACATCTGGAGAAAGATGACGGTTGAGTGACTGCTTAAATCCGTTTTCCCTGATGGTTCACCAAACATCATCCAGAAACATACAAAAAACACGACTAGGTCGTTTGGCATGACTTTGTTCTGTGGATGGATTTTCTCGCTATCTATAAATAGGTAGGTACCGAAAAACAAGATATAGTATATAAAATACCTATATTATAAAGAAATAAAAGTGCATCCATATGTGTTTTTCACATTGCAGCACATCTCAGTAAACCTATCCAATTAGGTATCCCACTGCAGCCGTGGAATGCGTGCAGTCCCTTTTTCTCCACATACCTAATGTTAAATAGGTATGTTACACCGATGGACGCATCGCGACCCAATGCCTATGCCGAAACAATGGCTCGTCGCGCCAGCCCGGATTCCATCAAAATACGTCCCTCTCATCAATGCCCTAACAAAAACCACCGCAAAAACACTCCAGATTTTTATTTGAAGGAATCCTTCTTTAGTATGAGACTGTTCGATCGGCCGTCAAAAGGGCCGCGTCGGCAAAAATGTGCATAATTGGACCTCGGAACACAAGAAAAAATCCTCAAAAACGACCTCTAGATGTTTGGAAAAAGTGCACTGATACAGGGTGTAGCGTGACCTTTCGCGATTTATGAAAAACTTGCAGCACTTTATTATTTATCCTACATAACATTGTATTAAACGTAGATAAGCAAAAATGGAATTAAAAAAACAAATAAAACCCTAATAAGGATTGTGCGTAACTCACCAACAATGGTTATTTCTGTTGACTGTTTTCCTGTTGATCATGCCTCATTTTTCTTATATGGACTGAAATTTAAATATTAGCTAATGACAGTACCTGCCTAGTGCCTATATCTACGGGCGACTCATATATTTGAATAGCGCTTATTTTATTATATTTTTAAAACTCGTACGAGGTGGATAACCTTACCTGTGCTGACCTTCACCTATGCATTATTCCGTATTTTTCTTGTCTTGTAATTGTTCGTCTAAGCACTTATAGATGGACACTATAGGTAGCAATGTAATAATGTGTTCATTATTGTTAGGTACCTACTTGGTAATTGATAAACATTGTATTTAATTTGCGTCATTTATAATTAACCTTACAAATAATAAAGATTACACACACAACTTACCTAAGTATGTGTTTAAAAGTTGGAATGTTGAAACGCAATGAAAATATTTGCATTGCGTTTTAGTTTTGAGATGAATTTCCGCAACGTCACGCCTTCCATTGGATTGAACGTTCTGTAAATTTTTATTTTCATTTTATCGTCAATGGGTAAATGGTGGTATCGCTAGCGATAAGACCGCTCATTGTTATACCATTGTGAACATTTAACTTGTAGTAATTGATTTCTATGTTTATTTATTTATTTATGTTTAAGGTAAAAAGTGTTTATCTATCATCTAGGATCTTAAATAACAGAGTTTATAATAATAAGTACAGATAGCTAATTATAAGTTACCAAATATATATGTTCTATTTAAATTTCTATTTAATATGTTGTAGTAGGTATATATAATCTGAAACCAAACACATCACGAAAGACCCCGGGTGTTTTATCATCGCAACCATAGCATAAGTCCACGTAAGACTCGTAGGAGTGACTGAAGAGAGAGTATAGGACGTTTCCATCAAGCGAGCCTAGTCCAGCTTCCTGGCCGTCCTGGCTTTCTGTCTTCTTGGATCCTTGAAATTTGTGATTCTTAGAAATGCTAGTTTTCTCGACATAACTAGTTGTGCTCCGCAGTTTCACCCGAATGGTCAATATTCCTCACAAAATTTCACTTACAAAATTTCACCTAAATAATAAATAAATAATTTTTTCATTGTTAAAACTTCTAACTTACAAACATTAGCTTTAACTTCAACTTTAAACTTTCACACACGTACTTTAGTAATTTTCAAAAATAGAGAGCATGCATACCTAAATCTGTTCAGTAGATAATTGCAGGCTTAGCGCACTCCGCACTGTAGGTACGAAGCTACAAAAACATAGCCGGACACCGACGGCGGGTCGCGTGTCGTTACACGTGCCGCGTCAGATGAGATAAGAGCTATGCGATAGAAAGAGAGGCGCTCTGTAGGTTAATATGACTGGTAGGTATGCAGCGCTACGCGAGCTGAATTGAATTTTATTGCGTCATAGCAAGAGTCGCTATTTGTTTAAATTTCTTTGCGGAGTGATGCTTCTGTCCCTTAGTATTCTGTGGTAAATATTCAATCTTTTACGTTCGATTATTTTCTTTTACCGCATTTGCAGCCGTATTGTGCTCATATAGACATAACCACGGAGAGCAGACTTAAATACTGTTTTTTTTATGAAACTGAATGATGAGCCGATCATGTAGTTCGCCTGATGGTTAGCGCCATGCCTGCTCATAACAATTGCAGTGCCACCAAAAACTTTAATACCATAAAAAGCACTGCGTAGGACTACATTGCGCTCATCACCGCGAGACATCAGATATTAAGTCATATATGCCCAATAATTTTGTTTGCTGAAATGCCCATCATACCGGAACACAGTAATGCTTGCGCACTGCTGCTTGGCGGCAGAATAACTGGCAAAGCTGAGGTACCTACTCAGACAACCTCCCGCATACAAGAGACCTACCACGAATAAAGTGTCTCATTTCGAGGAAAAATACATTTTTACACGACAACTCGTTCTGTTGCTAGGTTTTCCGTAATCAGGTAAACATAACACTCACATCCAACAGGAAGCGCTATGCAAATAGTATTATTTTCAATTTAAATGTATCGAAACGAAATATAGCCATTCCTATTCAAGCGGACGGTGCATATTAAGCATCCATTGCATAGGGTACAACACATGACTATGCATTTATCGTGCTCTAATATAATATGGACGGAAGAACTGTGGACTTCAAGACTGCAGACGTTGCAAATTGTACAGTCAACCAATTTATATGATGACGCTGGCAAATTTTAACTCCGTAGGATAAGAGGAAGTGGTTTTGATTTAACTTGCAAGATTTGACCCAAACAATTAAATAAACATTGCAAGTTAAATAAAAGCTTGTAAAAATATAATAATTTATTGCTTCACAAAAAAGCGACGTCTCCTGTATACGAGTGCATTTCTATAAACGCTTGATTTATTCAAATCTAAATCGACGATTGTGATCCGCCCGACGGCCACAAACAAACGAATTATTTGTTTTTCAATGGCAATTATATTTTATTTTCATCGAACGCATCCACTCGCATGACGAACTAAATAACCAAAAAAAATGACCCAAATATCTAAATTCTAATATTTCCCCGAAAAGGGTCTGGTGTTGCCAGTTTAGGAATAAAACCCTCTTTTTGTGCTAAATCCTAACTGGTAACGTTTTAGTATGTTAATCAAGTGATTATAATAGAATTTGATCCGATGAAGTTAGGTTCACCTTCGTTTGACATCACGCGAGCGTATTTTCTGCAATTATATATTATTTTTATTATTTTGGAGAAATATTGCATCATCATTGCATTATTTCAACAATCACATACGTTTTATGCTGTATAAATGCGTGTTTATCTTCTATCGATAATTGACAGAGACTTTTTGGCGGGAAATAAAAAGTGATACAGTTCGATTTTGTTTTATTTTCCAAACAAGTGTTATTTCGAGTGACCATGTGTAATATCGGTGGAATATTAACCATTATGTGTTCGTAAACGTGCACGAGTGTAGGTAAATAAAACAAAATAGAGAAAAACATTGTTTTTTATGTTCTCCCAAAATGTCCATGGAAAGCTTGAATAAAGTTCCACTACTTTATTGAAGCACTAGGAGATGGTCCGGCTTGTTGCTGTTGACCCTCATACTAAAATATATGAAAGATTTTATTGTAATTATTACAAACTATCAAATAAAAACTGCGTTAGACAAGGCGGTATGGTCCTAGACACTTTAGCCTGCCCAAACAGGTGAATTTAAAAAAAACATGTAGAAGGAAAACATCAAGGCCGTGTCAAACTCTGGCAGATGCACAAGACGTGCAAAGCCAAATCCCACAAGTGGGGAGAGGAAAAAAAAAAGCCGTGGCATAAGGAAATAAAAAATAATAAAAATAAATAAATTTAACTATGCTTATTATTATTTGCTTATTATTTTAAGTTATATAACATACCAATTTGAATAAATTTATATACCTATATTTAAAGCTTAGTCTATTGATTCACCATAATATAAACATTTTACAAAACGCTGTAACTTATCACTATTTTACTATCACAAAGTTATTAAAAAAATAATTAAATGCAAAATACATTTTCAAGTGCTAACAGGCGCTACATTATCACAAAATAGTAATATGTGTAACTAATGTATGGAAATTTCGCATCTAGAACAGCTGATAATGCGCTACGACTGTGTTCTTTTTTTGTCCACTCAACTATTAACAAAAAACTTTTATATATGCAAACCATCTGCCATCAAAAAAGTTGGTATATCTGCCGACAAACCACTAAAAATCGCACGACAGCAAAAAAATGTCATCTGCATACGTAACATCTGGCCAGTACAAACACTTGGCAATGCAAAAAGTGAGTTGCTAAAAAGTGCGCGACAGACAAACTTTGCTGCTTTTTGTCATCACGCACTTTAGCAAATAGCATTGGCTTTTTGATTTGTTTGTACAAAGTGTAATGCAATGAGTTTTTTTATGTAAATGAATGATGAGACGAGCAAGTCGTCTGCCTGGTGTTAAGCAACACGCCTGCCCATAACAGTTGCAGCACCACCCAGAACATTTTTTTTTAAAACCTGCGCGGCATTGCACTGCGCTCGTCATCCTGAGACAATTAGCTCTAAAGTCTCATAATGCCCAGTAATTTCGCTGCCACCTTCAAATATCTGTAAGAAATAGGAATAGGTAGCTGCTTCATACGATTTGTGCATCTTCTCGAATTTTATCATTGTTTACAATAATTAATTGATTAATTGTTCATAATCCTACCAATATTATAAATGCGGAAGTTTTTATGGATGGATGGATGTTTGTTGCTCAATCACGCAGAAACTACTGAACGAATTTTGATGAAATTTGGTATTTAAGGTCTGGGAAAAGGAAATAGGCTACTTTTTATCCCGGGAAACCTCGAGTGAAACCGCGGGATGCACCTATATATTTTTTTGCCATTTTTGGCCAATAATACGAATATAGGGCGACGCCGCGCCGGCCACCACCGCAGCGCTGTATCAACGATATGTCATGCAAGTCAGGAAACGAGAGTAGAAAGTTAGAGAAGAAGTACAAGCTAATGACCAATAATGATTAAATCTAAGCAATGGGAACGTAAAAGGCTGATGCTGATGAACTTATGCTGTCCCAGATGCATCAGAGCTAATTAAAAACTTTCTATTTCCACCAAACCAAACAGCTGAAACCTGCCTCCATCTGCCCAGAGACCGGCAATTCATCATTTGATACCACATGCCACAACTAAAGACCAACATTAATTTCACTTCATTTCGCCAAAACACAAAAGAAGAAAAAAATCTTAAAAAAACAAATGGCACCAGGCGTTTCCGTAAAAAACGAGAGTCTGGGCACGAGCCGATGTTTTATAGTTTTTTCTAGTGGAACATGTAAGCATCTATTATGATAGGCACAATTGTTGATCAAATTAAGAAAAAAGCCTTTAGGGCTATGTTAACGTGGATAAGACAAGCCAAATTTACAGTAAAATATTTTTGAAGTTTGCAATTTGAATGTATTTTTTTTTATTTGATCCCAATGTATGTATTAATCCTTATAGTTATGTATGGTATAGATATATTTATTTGTGTATTTATTATATTTATATATTTAGTTATTGATATTTGTTTTAGATATTTATGATTATACACATAGTTGCTGATATTTTCATGTCAAACCGTAACCGTACACTGAAACCTATTTGCTCATGTGACAGTTCTCTTTCCTCAAGGGTTTGCTGGAAGAAAACTCTTATTAGGGTTAAGCTCGCCTTTGTACTTATATTTTATAAATCATCGATGTAAAGATCACAATGGTGTACAATAAAGAATATAAGAATGTAACTAATGCATATACCGATTTTTAGAAAAAGTCACATAATTATTTACAATAAAACACAAGTAGTCACATAGGTATATTGATAATTCCTCTTCATTCAAAGGTTGCCTGGAAGGGATCGCTTTCAGCAATAAGGCCGCCCATTGTAACACTTTCTTTAATTGTTTTTTTATGTAATGTCTGAAATTTAATGTTTGCAATAAAGCGTTCATCTATCTATTTATCTACAGTTCATGAAACTACCAGTCAATTCTATCCTGTCCAGTCATATCTTCAAGATGTTATCCCTTATGTATTTCGAATTCTTTAACTAGGCCAGACTTTTAGTACACTCTGAGATGAATGCTCTAACTAACATCTCGCCAACTCGATTGTAAAGAAAAGGATAATATCTAGTCATGTCCACACTAAGATAGCCTTGACTATTTGCAAACCACGGAAGTGCCCGCAATATGCCGCCTCTTCCTGTCTTTTTAGTGAGTTTTACCTTGCCAAATTACGCTTTTTACCCGACGTTTTTTAGATTTTTTTCACGATGGCAACAATTAAGACGGATGGTGCGTAGCTCGTGCTATGTGCTCGTGCCACCGCAGATGTCAGCTTGCCGAACTTTTGCTTTCTGACAATGCGACAAGTATAATTATTTATTTATTGCAGGCAATATAAAAGTACAACAAAGGAATTAACACAGGCCCATATAATACCTTAAAGACTAACATAATGTACATATAAATAATCAACAAACTGTGCACACTACTTCACAGGGTTCAAAAATTGCGCTCCCTCACTGTATCTCCGGTATGCTACCCCTACAGGCCAAAAGTTGGAATTCCGGAAAGTTTCCGGAAAGTTCTTATGCACCGCCGAAACTTGGGACTTGAAATCAGTGATTGTCCTAGTCGACTCTAGCTTCGATAGTCGCATTGCTGTCTGTCCCTGGATCCGTCCATGAAGCGTTTCTTTGACGTACTTCATCCTCTGATGTTTCAGGGTTCAAGCGGGAGAAGTAAATAGATACTATAGGCTCCACAGCTGTAGAGTAGACGCCTAGGGCGGGGCGAGGTCCCAATACAATACAATAACACTTTATTGCACACCACATTACATACATTACATACATTACACATTACATACATTGCATAACATAGACACAAAATACATCGTACTTTTGACGTACAATGGGCGGTCTTATCGCTTAGAGCAATTTCTTCCAGACAACCTTTGGATGGATAGAACAGGTATAAGGTCTAATGCGGTTTGGTGTACATAATAAAAAAAAAATAGTCACATGTAACTTATATAATAAGGTCACGTTGGTTGCGCTTCAATGACAATATAATCAATACAGGTGACTCAGTCAAAATTTAAACTGTATATTGATCTCACCTTATAATGATAACCGACAAAGCATTGAATTGGTATTGGTAGAAGGTATAGTGCTAATGCATAATGTTAAAGCAACGTCTCCGATCAGGAACAAAACAAAAACATCCTCGCGCTTTTTTCGGCCCAAATGATTGCCAGGGAAAGCCTAATAATCTGCGAGAAGAGCCTCATCTGCCTACTCCCTCCCTCTCCCTCCAAACACCATCTCCGTAATAAAAGTATTACGTGTAGATCTCTCGTATGCGGGAGGCCGTCTGAGTAGGTACCACCGCTTTGCCAGTTATTCTGCCACAGTAGTAGTGCGCAAGCATTACTGTGTTCCGGTTTGAGGACCATTGTAGCCAGCGAAATTACTGGGCATATGAGACTTATAAAATCTAATGTCTCAGATCAATGCAGCTATGAAGTGCACTGCATTGCGCTCATCACCTATTGGGTATTAAAAGTTCTGGGTGGCACTACAATTGTTATGGGCAGGCATGGCGCTTACCATCAGGCGAACGACTTGCTCGTCTCATCACACAGTTCCATAAAAAAACTGTTAGTTACAAAAAGTATAGACCAATGATACCGTCCAATAACACAAAGCTTTCCCGACATAATAGAACTCTTACACATATCGACAACAGAATGTCCATTTCATACAAAATCCTAATTTATCGATCAGCGTTTGATAGAACAAAAGCGAGCCAAATGGCGTGGAAATGAACGAAATTGATAAAAAACGATCGCGATCTCGTGCCTGATAATTATGGCTTCGAATCGCTTCGTTTATAAAAAAGTTTCGCTTTACCTGAGCCGGCTAAACTTGTAGTGTGTACAGGTGGCTCGGTTTATGAATTCTGATAGCAGAGTTTATTTTTGTTTTGGGGCTCGTGCCATTTATGTAAACGGTTTAGCACGCTTTTAAATACCAAACGCAAGCGAATTTCAGTAAGCTAAAATTTAAAAAACTTCCGACACAACCTATAAAAAGTAAAAAAACGGCTGAACCGATTTTAATAAAACATGTCTAAGAACCACTGCTAAAAAACCTGCTTTTAAATTAAAAAACCCGCATCCAAATTGGTTCACCCGTTTAAAAGCTACGCTACCACAGACAGACACACGTTATGTTCAAACTTATAAAACCCCTTCTTTTTGCGTCGGGGGCTAAAAATCCTAGATGACATACCTTAAAACCTCTTTATAGATACCTTATGATTGTAATAACTAGGCAATTTCAAAGGTAAACATAATTATTGTTAATGAACATAAAATCAATCTGGTCACCCAAAATATTACCGACATAGTTTCACGGATATAAGCTGAAGGCACCAGCAGTTGACTAATGTTCGCTAACGATGTCTAGTTATTCAGCACACGGCAGCTCTTACATTATAGTTATGACTTGAGTAGGTACATGTTTTTAATCGATTTCTAAAAAGGCGGAGGTTTTTTTCGGGGGGCTTTGAAACCATATATTTATGTCAGTCAAAGAAAACACTCGACCACCGGCTCAATACCGTAGCTCAATTGGTAGAGCGTCCCACGCTGAGGGAAGATTGGGTTGCGGGTTCAAGTCCCAGTCGGTGGTCGAATTTTTTCTTTCCGAAAATCCTTGTTTGAGTTTTTCGCTTGGCATTCGTTAATGCTTCATATAACTATAATAAGAAATCTATCATACATACTATAAAAAAATAATGACATAACAATATTGATATAGTTGCAGATAGAGATATAGATAGATGATTCACACGGATTATGGCAGAGGTTCTCAATTCGATTGTTTTTTTTAATTATATTTTATAACAAATAAAAACAACTTTAAATAAAAATGGGACTAATTTAAAAAAAAAGAATTTTCCAAATAGGTTTGCAAATGACGGAGATCTAAGATAACGATCATATTTTTTATGTTTTTTAAAATGAAATCATTGAAAACAACACGCCGTATATAATTTTACACATCACCTCCCACCTCACATACGAATCTATCCGATATGCGACCTCCAAAAAACTCAGCCCATGGTTTTTTATTCACACCCAAAGAAATTCTCAAAAAACCTCGATTTCGCAGATGTTGGTTTTATAAATTTCTTGCACGTGTTAGGGATTTTTTACCTCCTGTGCGGTCTTTGGTTATGAAATTGTCTAAAACTGTTCGGAAAATGATCTCAATTAGAAATAAATTGTGGTCGGTGGAGAATCCGATGCAGCTGCCAAGTCTCACGTGGCTCGTGGGTGAAATTGATCTGTTTATGGGCATCGTCTTCGACTTTTACCACGTTTTTATTAAGTCACTTTCTTAATGTCTGTCAGTCGTTCCAGGAGGAATCTTGCAACTCAAATTTCTTTTTTTCAAGCACTTCCCGATTAGCTATCTGGCTGAAACTTTCAGGGTACCTCACAAACTGATGACAAAGCATTCTAAATACTACTACTACAGTGTTCCGGTTTAAAGAACGTTGGAGCCAGCGAAATTACTGGGCATTATGAGACTCAAGAGCTAATTGTCTCAGGGTGACGAGCGCAGTGCAGCGCCGCGCAGGATTTTGCAAAACAAACTTCTAGTTGGTGCTGTTACCGTTATGGGCTGGCGTATTGCTTACCATCAGACAAACGACCAGCTCGTCTCGTCATCAGTTACAAAAAAAACCGTTTATTATTTTAAGGCGCACAAAACCGTGGTTCTTTAAATTATTTTATTAATCTACATTAATTTATGAATTATCTGACGGCCGAATTCAGAAACGTCACTTAAATAGTGACGTAAAGAAGGTACATTTTATTTCCTCCATCTCTAGTAGCCTTTAACGAGGTACTTACCTACATCGAAAGTAGGTATAACTATATTGCGAATAACATTTCGAATAGCTCTATAGATACGTACCTAATGCCGCTAGCTCATTGCAACTTCATGTGCAGAAATGGATACCCAAAAGTGGAATCTTTCCACCTGGTACCTTCATTTGAGGTATATCCATCACATTTAGCAAAAAAAACACAGAAAATAAAACAAACCAAAGATTCCCAAACTATTTATAAAAGTAAATAATGAATGTATAAAAATTCGTTTGGAACGATCTATGTAAATAGATAATAGTTATTATGATACCACTAAAGTTTTCAGTTTAAAATATCTACAAAATAATAATATCGTAGCAATAGACAAATTAATAATTATCGTTCGGTGGCAAAGAACTGAAATGTGGTACCCATCATCATCAGCAGCACAAAACGTAACCACTGCTGGGTATGGGATACGGATCTTCTCTCACAGAGAGATTATGGACCATAATCCACCACACTGGCCCAATGTAAAAATTTTGCTTATACAGGTACATTATAAAATATTTTCTAAAATAATTTATCCGAAATTGAAAGGCAATTTACTAAAGCGACATCTATGCAATAATTCAAACATTAGTTACATGATTACAACGCAAATCATACAGAGGTCTACTACGTTGGAGGTTATAGTTTCATAGATCCTCACCAGATGGCGTCAAACCAAACTGTCCACTTCCACTTACTGAGTTTCAAATTAATAAAAAAACGTAAATGTATTAAATACCTATTTTATTTAATAAACCTAAAATATATAAAACATTTGGCATAGCATTTTATTGAGCATGTCATTGATTAGGTATTACCTATCCCCTTAATTTCTTTATCATACATTTCAACAAACAACTGATTATCAAGTGCATCTCTTTTACAAGTAAATTTGTTTGTTGTAACACAAACAGGATGTTTTCCATTGTATTTTGCAACATTATATTCAATACCATTATTCTTCATTTCATTTAACACTTCATTTAAACAAGCACATTGCCAAGGGTTATCTTGGAAATAAAATTTTCTTATAATTATTCCGGCATTTCTCAATTGCACGCAAAAGTATGCATCCAGGTATGAAAATCTGTTGTTTGCCAGATTCAAGATCTGAAGGGCAGTATTGCGAAAAGCGTTTAGGGGAACATACTCCAGCAAGTTATGCGATAGGTCAACAGTCCCTAGTTTATTCAAATTTCGAAAGAAACCATCTGGTAAGGACTTCAATCTGTTATTCCTTAGTATAATCACTTTTACGCTTTTTAAATATATAAACGTATTGGCAGCAACGTTCTCTATCAAATTTTCAGCCAAATTCAATATTTCTAGCTTGTCTAAATTCATAAATGTTCTAGCTTCAACTATGTTGGTTATTTGATTGGTTGAAAGCACCAGATGTTTCATCGTCTTCAAGCTAGCCTTCGTCGCAAATTGCGGAACATCCTTCAAGGAGCATCTGTCTAAATTTAGAAAATCCAGTTCTAGAAATGAGGCAAATAAACTTTCTGGAGAGTCGGACATGTCGTTTCTTGACAAGTCAATTGCTTTTATTTTTCTATTTTTAGCAAATATATAAGGGCTAAGATCTTTGCCCAAAAAATCGTTGTATGATAGATCTAGGTGTACCAATTTGCGTAAAGGTACGAAAATGTCAACTGGTAGCGTATTAATTCTGTTGGCTCTGAGATCCAATTCTTCTAAGTTAGGTTTCTGATTGAACAAGCCAGACGAGAAGGTGGTCAGTGTGTTGTAAGACAGGTTTAGATGTTTCACTTGCCCGTTACCATCTAGTACGCCAGGTTTCAAACTGCTTATTTTGTTTGCTGATAAATCAATGTATTGCAGGTAGTAGTTGTTTTCAAATGCACCAGAGTCCATATCCGTGATGCGGCAGTTTCTGAGAGTGACTCTAGTGGCCTGGTTATACTCTGAAACGAGCCCTTTCCGTAGGATATAGTCCTCGATGTCAGCAATACAAACAACGTCTCTATCTTCAAATATTTGGCAATCCGGATCAGCACATGCTGTCACCAGGAACGCGAAGATTGTGACTGCAATACTCACACCCTTGGGAGACCCCATTCTGAAACACCACAATAAATCCTATTTTTATTTATTTATTAATATTACAAATCCAACATTTGTGAGGAAGACCACCAATTGTATTACCCTTGATAAGATTTATAATTTTCTCATGTAATTATTGTGGATTATGGCCCATACTCTCTCTATGAGAGAAGGCCCGCTTCCCAGCAGTGGGAACGTAATGGGCTGATGATGATGGTGATGATAAATTTGACGTAATTGAGGAAAAATCAAATTTAATATATATCTATGTATTTGTATAATTGGTGTTTTGCGTAGACTAGAGGTTATGTTATAAGATATATATATATATATATATATATATATATATATATATATATATATATATATATATATATATATATGTATATGGTATGTAGATAAGATAACATATAAGTACGTACATTCTGATTGTGAAAATATTAAAACTGAAATTTAATTGTTTGTTTTATTATTAACTAACATCTTCAAACAACTTTACATACTAAACCAGTGATATCTGGTTTTCCTAATCAGCCTAGCCCTTTTCTAGACCTTTCCCTACACATAATAAGGTTTTATTACCTGATATGGACCAGCAGCTTGATAGGGCCTAAGGTCTATGAACTTAGTGGTAATGACTGGCAAAGCACTCACACAACCAAAGAGCATAAATTATTATCAATTCAGTCATATATTGGCAACTTTACATACGTAATATGCGTTGTTAGAAAGAGCTATTATAATATATTATGAAGTTATACACAAATAAGAAAGTATTTATTGACATAGTAAGTCTTACAATTTCAGTTTTGAAGTCTCTAGTCTTGTCCCAATTTAGGGACATAAATGACAAATCTGCATAGATAAAATAAACAAAGAGAAAAAAACATGCAATGTGGATGTGTGAGTGTGTGAAGATTAATAATAACTTACAAAACTTACTTTCTCCAAGTATCAATCCAAATCCAAATCCGATTCCGTGCCACTTCACAAATAGAGAGTCGCGTCACCACATCGCTTAATTTTTAACATAAACACATACAATACACACACACATATATTATTATTCAAACCATATTTTATTGCTTAAAAAAATACTGTGCATCTTTAATATTACGTACGAGCGCCTCGACCCGTCCAACTAGAATCAATGGACATGCTCACTTGTGGTATTTTTACGAACGGGTTTTCCTCGTTGCCTCTTAATATGATACATTCGATGCTCATTTTGTTTGTATTTACAAAATATGTTATTAACTTTTTGAACGTTTAATTTTTTTTGCGATATGTGACCTCAACATTAAATAATGCTAGGTGCGGTGTGTTGTAGGTCTCTCGTATGCGGATGCCGTCTGGGTAGGTGCCGCCAAACAGTAGTGCGCAAGCATTATTACTATGTTCAGATTTGCAGCCTGCGATATTATTGAGCATATGAGACATAATATATATAATGTCTCAGGGTGACGAGCGCAATGCAGTGCCCTACAGTATTTTTCATAGTATTAAAAGCTCTGTGTGGCACTGCAATTATTATGGGCAAGTGTGGCGCTTACCATCAGGCAATCAACTTGCACGTCTCATTGCTCAATTCCACAAAAAAAAAATTGCACTTGAACGATTGACGGCTATAGGCCGACCGTTTAACTCGCGTATCGCCTACGCGGTAAGAAGGGAGCGAGGGGAGATGTTAGCGGGTGGGTGAAAGGGAAAGGACGTAAGCTCTCTGCTCCGCGCACCCCTTTCACCCACCCGCTAACATCTCCCCTCGCTCCCTTCTTACCGCGCAGGCGATACGTGAGTTAAACGGTCGGCCTATAGAGTATAATATACACACAAAATGTTATAAATACATTTAATTATATCGATGACATACTAGGTTTGTTTTTAAAATATTTTTCATTAATACTTATAATTACTAAATGACAAGTTATATACCACCATATATACCTACCGCCACGTGTGTCATTTCGTTAATAAAAAATATTGATATATAGTATGATAGCATGCTATCTGGGTGAATCAACTTTTATAGTTTTAATTGTTAATAATATCAAAATAACTTAATTATTTGCAACATTTTTAAATACGGGTTGAAATAAGTTTTTGCCGGAAATAAATAGTTTTAATTATTAAATTAAAAATATATATTTTTTACGTTCCTAAATACTTGTCCCTAACATTATTTTTTAATACAACTACTGCGTTACTGTTTATTATTTGTCACGGTAAACAGAGATGGTGCCAGTTTCTCGTCACAGAAGGCGAATATTGTCTAATATTTCGCCCAACCCAGATAGTATGCTATGTCTGAATTATATTACAGCCCGCAGAAGCAAATGTTTATAAACTGTTATACTAACTATACCTACGACATTGCGGTGCGTAAACATTTTTCACCATTGGGTTGGTTTCCATACCAACGTAGCCTAGTTTTCGCAATTAGCGTTTCCTCTAATGTTTCCTTCACCTGTGAAAACCTCCCTAGGTTTTTCCACAGCTAAGGAAAAATTGTTATTTAATTTATGTACTAGCTGTACCCGGCATGGGATGCGATGCCAGATTTTTTGGGTAGGAATCCTCGCGCGCGTACACAGAAGTACTCACCAAGTTTTCGTAACAATAGGATCAATGGTTTAGGAACGCATAGAAGACAAACATACAAACATATATTTTTATAGATAGATAGATAACACTTTATTGCACTTAAAAAAGAAAACAGAATTACAGTTGGTAATACATAATCAATAGGTACAATAGGCGGTCTTATCGCTAAGCAGCGATCTCTTCCAGACAACCATAGGGTAAGAAAAACAACACTTAAAAGAGGATAGTGTGCAGTAGATAATAAGTAGAACGAATGAAATGATATATTATAAATGATTATTATATTATAAATGATTATTTTATGTGATTTAATTCATCATTACACTATTACAAGTAATGTACTTAATGAACTTAATGCTAAAGCATCTTCTACCAGTTAGCCAGTGACGGTAAAAGAAAGATACAAACCGTGCATCGAAATGTCAAGAAAGTTAAACCTGAAAAAAAAAATTATAATAATATACTTATGCTAAAACAAAACAAAAAATATTTTAATAATTAATTTATTATTAGTTATAAGGTAGGCCTTGAAGAATGTTATTTCATGGTTTTGTGCCAACAAGTTTAAGTATAAAAAAATGGTTATTAGAAAAGGCCCATGATAACCTATGTGAATATAACCTAAGTAACATTTTTTTTCTTCATTTATTTTAATGTTTTAGTGCCATGTCATTCTAATAACATATCGGAAAGAACACATCTATTGATACTCATATTTACATTATATTTAAGACCATTTTTTGTACACAGTGAACAATAAAGTATATTCTATTCTATACTGTCCTTACCTACACCCTACAGCACGATAAGAATGTGTACCGATGACATTTCGGGGTGGGGGTCACAGTCAACATCAAAGCTTATGGCAACCAATGATAAAGAAAGAAAGGAAAAACATTTATTTGACAACAATCACACACTTACAAAATAAAGAAAAAGAAAAAACATAATAGCAAAAAGAAAAAATAAATATATAAACATATGAAGAGATAATTAGGCTTAAATTACTACAACATAATAAAGATATTCACATTCGAATACGTGGGATTAGTTCATACTATTGTACTATAGCTACTATATTTACCAAAATTACAAATATGAATATATATATTTATATTACCTACTATTGCTAGCCAGCTCTCCGCTTACTTTTTTGACAAATTCCGACATTTACATATATTTATAGCTACGTTGAAATTGTATCTTGACGGACATCAGACGTGACTCAATACCAAATAACTATACAAAAAATCACAAAAGTATGAAAAAAGACCAAAACTTACAAGGTTCAACATATCAATCGATTACATTCATATCAAAATTTACCTAAATGTGGCCAATTTCAATGACATTTCCCAAATCTTCTAATACAGCCTTGACACAAAGTCGAAACCACATGCTAAACAGAATAAAAACAATATAATATATTCTATAATATATTCTAAAACAGTGACATTCTAATACTTGAAAGTATAAATAATAGTTATGTAAATCCTCACTAGATGGCGTCAATTTAAAGTTTTTTAATTGCTTGAATACGCATGGAATGTAAAAAAGAAATTGATCACCACGTTTCTTCGCTCATTGAACCTATTAACTATTTCCCTTTATTTCCTTTATCATTATACATTTCAATGAAAAAGGAATTGTCACTCATCTGCCTTTTACAAGTAAACACTTTCGTTGTAACACATACTGCATACGCTCCATTATATTTAGCAGCATTATATTTAACATTAAGTGTCTTCAATTCTTTTAATATCTCATTTAAGCAAGCACATTGCCAAGGGTTATCATTAAAATAAAATTTGTTCATGCTAGAGCCTGAATTTCTTAATTCAAAACAAAAATTGGCTTCCAAATAAGAGAATCTGTTGTGAGAAAGATTCAAGTACCTAAGTGAAGTACCACGTAATGCGTTTACGGGAACATACTCTATTAGATTGTGTGACAAATCTATATTTACCATTGCTCTTAAGTTTAAGAAGAGACTGTCCGGTAGAGTCGTCAATCTATTATTTCTTAACACAACCATCTTTAACTTCTTCAAAGACACAAATACATCGGCAGCGATGTCTTCTATGACATTTTCAGCGAGATTCAAAATCTCCAGATTGTCCAAATTCATTAAGCCCGCAGTCTGGTCTAACTTGTTTATTTGGTTTGTTGACATCATCAAATGTTTCATCGTTTTCAAGTTGGGTCTAGTAGCAAACGTGGGAATTTCTTTCAGTGAGCATCTGTCCAAATTCAGAAAATTCAGCACCCTAAACGAATGCAGTAGAATTTCAGGGGAGTCGTTCATGTCGTTTCTTGAGAAATCCATAAATTTGACCCCGTGATTTTTGTCAAACAGGTATGGGTCGAAATCCTTCCCCACAAGAAAATTGTTGGATAGGTCCAGATGAACTAATTTCTGCAAGGGATCGAATAACCCTCGCTCCAGCAAATTGAGTTTGTTTTCTTTAAGATCTAGCACATCCAAGTTTGGTTTTTGATCGAACAGTCCGAGCGGGAAAGTAGTTAACATATTGTGGGACATGTTCAAATATGTCACTTGCCTGTTTCCATCCAGTACGCCGAGTTTAAGCCTCTGTATGCTGTTTATTGATAAATCTATGTACCGCAGGTTGTCATCGTCTTGAAATGCTTCATATTGCACATCGATGATGCGGCAGCTTCTCAAAGTAATTCCAGTGGTATTATTATTGTCAGAAACTAGGCCCCTTTGTAGGACGTAGTCACTTCCACCGGCAGAACAAACTACGTCTTTCTCTCCATAGGTTATACATTTCGGTCGAGCATTTACTGTCACAATGAGACAAAAGATTGCAAATGTGACAACTTTCTTTGGAGATTTCATTCTGAAATATTCAAGTAAAATATGTTTAATAATAAATAGGATGTTACAAAGTATGGTCTACGTTATTTAGTAGAATTAGTTTAAAATTTCAAAATACAATGTAATTTTTTTTCAATTAAAAATAAAGTAATTTGATAGAATAACATTTTCTCCATTATTATAAAATACAATTTACTGTTATTAAGATAGATAAACACTTTATTATTCACCTTAAAGATAAAATTAAGTACAAGTTAAATGTTAATAATAATATAACAATGGGTAGTCTTATCGCTTAAAGCGACATCTTCCAGACAACTTTCGAAATGGAGAAAAATAACTTAACAAAAACTGACGGCCGTGATAGAACGCCACAGTAAGAACAATAAAATATTCAAATATTGTACTGTAATCACATTGTACAATAAATACTGGGTCGAAGCTAGTAGTCTTCCTAGTGCCAGTACTTAATAAAGGACTGTATACCTTTAATCAGAGGAGCTAAATATCTTCCAATTTTGATTTTGTCTTCTAGATTTTAGAATATGCACTCACAAAAGGATTTTAAGTGTAAGATACACAATTCGGTTCACAAAACACTTTCATCTGGTATTTTCAAAATTAAATGATTATACTAGTCAAGCGTCCACCTGCCTAGGCCAGTCTGCCAAGCGTGAATGGCAATAAGGCCATCTCCAATAACAAGCACGTAGGACCTTTACATAAAGTCTATCTTTACAAACGAGTTTTCCTTGTTGCTTTGTCCCTTGACCCTTTTAACTTGGATGCTTTTTCGATATTGATACTAAAAAAATTGGGTGCTGGTTTGTAATTAACTTCAGCGATAAAATAGTTTTTTGATACTTACCTACCTAGCTTAGAATGTTGACATTTCGCGATGAACCGTCTTATTTCCTTAACCGCAAAATGGTAATTCCCCTGAGCGTATAACTAGGATTAATATAAATATACGTGTATATTAGTCATCAGTCAGTCAAGAGATTTTCTTTTATTTAGAGGCAAGACTAGAAATAAAATGCATTGTGCTCGTGCTTTTTTAATTATGTTACTTACTACCTTAAATTAGTTATCATACATTTCAATAAAAAGTTCGTTAACACTAGGTTGTCGCTTACATGTAAACGTTTTTGTAGTAACACATACTGCGTTCCCACCATTATACTTAGCACTGTTATATTTAATTTTGTAAGTCTTAGCCTCTTTTAAAATGTCATTTAGGCATGCACATTGCCATGGGTTATCATTGAAATACAATTTGTTCAATCTCACTCCAGAGTTTCTTAGCTCTAAACAAAAATTTGCATCGAGATAAGAAAACCTGTTGTGAGACAGATTTAGGTTCTTTAGTGCAGTGCCACGGAACGCATTTACGGGAACATACTCTATTAAATTGCGAGATAAATCAACGTTCCCAATTTCTTTAAGGTTTAGAAAGAGGCTATCTGGTAAAGTCTTTAATTTATTATTTCGTAGCACGACCATCTTTAACTTCTTTAGAGATTTAAAAACATCAGTATGAATTTCTTCAATGGCGTTTTCTGCAAGGTTCAGTATCTCCAGATTGTCTAAATTCACAAATGTTCCAGTTTGATCTATCTTGCTTATTTGGTTTGTTGACAGCATCAGATGCTTCATCGTCTTCAAGTTGGGCCTCGTTGCAAACGATGGAACTTCTTTAAGAGAGCATCTGTCCAAATTAAGGAAGTCCAGCTCTGTAAACGCATGCAATAAGTTTTCCGGGGAACCAGACATGTCATTTCTAGAGAAGTCCATGAATTTTATTCTGGTACTTTTATCAAAGAAGTACGCATTAATGTCTTTACCCAAAAGCGCGTTGCTAGACAGGTCTACGTGCACCAATTTTTCTAGGGGATCGAATAATCCTAGTTCCAGAAAGTTAAGCTTGTTTCCTTTGAAATCGAGTACTTCTAAGTTCACCTTTTGATCGAACAGCCCGAGTGGGAAGGAGGTTAACATGTTATAAGATAAATTTAGGTGCGTCACACGGACATTTGCATCTAAAACTCCGAGCTTTAAACTCTCTATTTTGTTCTTTGATAAGTCTATATATGTGAGATAGTGATCTTCCTCGAATGCTTCAAAGTCCAATTCAATGATGCGACAGTTTCTCAAAGTAATTTTAGTTGTGTCATTATTGTCAGAGACCAGACCCCTTTGCAGGACAAAATCTGTGTCTCCAGCAGTGCAGATTACTTCGGTCCTCCCAATTGTTCGGCAGTTGGGTCGAGCACTCGCTGTCACCAGGAAACTGAAGATTGCAACTTCGATAAAGTAATTTGAAGCTCCCATTCTAAAAATAGGAGAGAAAATAAATATTAGCCATTTCTGTAATTTTTTATAGATTTATTAATCACTAGCTGACATCCTCTGTAGTATTTGTTTTAAAGTTGTTCCCCATGCAATTGTTATTTATTCCAGGTTAAAAATTCTTTTTCAGAATTTTAAGTAACAACATGCCAAATTTTATCTAAATCCGTGCAGCTGTTATGAAGACAAGTGTAGCACTTGTCAGAGAGAGACACTTTCACATTTACAATATTATAAGCAGCATAATATATAATAAAATGTTAAAATTAAACATTTTTTTTTTATGTAACTGAATGACGAGACGAGCTGGTCGTTTGCCTGATGGTACGCAATACGCCAGCCCATAACAATAGCAGCAGCACCCAGAACTTTGTTTTGCAAAAACTTGCGCGGTGCTGCACTGCGCTCGTCACCCTGACACAATTAGCTGTTGAGTCTCATAATGCCCAGTAATTTCGCTGGCTACAATGCCCTTCAAGCCGGAACACAGTAATGCTTGCACACTACTGCTTGGCGGTTGAATAACTGGCAAAGCGGTGGTACCCACCCAGACGGCCTCTCGCATACGAGAAACGTACTACCAGTAAATTACATTACCTAGTGGAATTTTAATTAAACATCTATAAATAATCAGTAGGTACCTAATTAATATGATATCATTTACTAAGACCCTCACTAATTCATCCTTAAAAAAAAAAAATTTTTACTTGTGTTTACTATAAAGAGATTTAAAGGGGCTGAAAAACTTATTTCGATGTTGATTTATTCATATGAAAACTTTGCTTGGAAATATCCAGCTATTTTATTTCATTAATTTGTTTTGAAATAGAGTACCTAGTATCTAGGTACTTAATATCACATTAAATTTGAAGCTATATCGAAAAAATACATGTACGGGTTTATTTACCTTTTGACGCTATGGTTGAGCCGCACTTTGACCTTTGTAGAGATACCGGTCCCGCGCACTTCACAACAACTTTTTATTTGGTACTTATTATAGAAGCACAAATTATTCTACACAAATTTACCTAATATTATCCCATATCGTAAATATCTTCTATTATTACGCGAACAAATATCAGTCTGTAAAATTTGGAGCGACTGCTGTGGTTACCATGACTTGCCTTAATGTAAGCATCTCCAGATTCACATCTACATATAAAAATAATATTTTCCTTGTTGCTCCTACAGAAAAAGTAGGCGTTCTCTCAGCTCCTCCAGTATTTTACCTATTCTTCTGTATAAATAAAAATTGTATTGATTTATTTATTTTTGTTGTTGTTTAAAGTCTTTTTCTGTTTTGATTCGCAATAGGGTGGCATATTCTTTAAGAAAAACCCTGTATATATAAAGTATAGATAAAAAAAATTAATAGAGTTCGATGGTATGGTAAGCGGAAGGCTGGACCTTTTCAGTTTTTTTTTAAAAGACCGAAATAGGTTTTTATGGAAAATTTGCCCGAACAATTGGGATATTCGGGAAAACAGACAACGTCAGATGCATCAGCTACTTATCTATAAAATGTGGCACAAAAATGGCACACTGTTTTACAAAACAAGTGCCATGTGCACTAAGATAACCCTATATTATTCAAAGCTTTCTATTGGTAAAATCGGAAATAGCATTATCAATTTATGTATATTTATAAACAGAAATAAAGCAATCAGAAGTCCATTTACGCCGATGACATCAATAAATTAAAGTAAAGAAGCTGATCTGCAAAGTTGTAAAGTTTAAACTCAATCAAATTCCTAACTCCATCCCACATACTCCTACGTCTGACCTTGACCAAGTAAACAGGTAGTGCACACTAGCAGTAGGTACAACTAGTGTTTACCTACTTTACCCATTGATTATGTCATAAATGAGAAACTGTTATAAAGGCAGTTCAATAATGACCCCTGTATCTTGTGTTTGTTTGTTACGCACACAAAATTCAAATATCGTATGATTTTACTTCAATTTTAAAAAGACTGATAAAAATATAAAATCCTTTTTATTTCCTGATTATTAAAGCAGCTAAGATAAGTTATTATTAGTATTATAAGTTTTTATATTATCTTGATGTATTTATTAAATTTTTACAATATATCTTTTTTAAATCATTATTTTTTAATTTTTCTATTCTATTTTAATTATTATATTCGTGCAAATTTTGGTATATAAATTAAAATAATTTATTAATTAGTCTTTGTAAGTAATTTTTATAGTACCTATTTATTTATGATTGTTTTTTTTTATTATTATTTTTTATACATATATGAAAATTGAAAATTAAACCTTTTTTTATATTTTATTTGTTATTATTAAAGACTAGGTAAAAGAGAATAATATTGATATCAGGGATTTTTAGAGGACTGATTTATGATGTTGTATTACTTTAGCGGCTTAGTCAGCTTAAGTAAATACTAATTAAAAAAAATCTATCACGCTATCGTTTTGCCTAACATACAAAGTTTCGTATTCATTAGGAAAGGAATAGGGTTAGAATGCATTAGAACATGTAAAGACTAAAGCCTAACTTGACAGTAATCAGGGCCGGTGAAACAGGAAGATTTTGAAAATTACAAACAGATTACTAAAATCTTCATAAATATTTATTTCAAATTACCTAGTTAGTCATTTCGTTTGTCATCGCTAGGTATTCCGTCGTTGTCGCACTCGGTCTTATCTTCGGATCTGACATCATCATTGGAATTAGCTTCATCAGTCTTCGAAGCAGCATCTGAATCTCGTACGTCATCAGAAGTATTGAAATCAACCGAACTGTCGTTCAAAGTCAATGGGTCTTCTTCTTCAATATTCATAGTAACATTTCTAGATATATCCAATTCACTTTTGAGTCTCTGAATCGATTGCACCACTTCGTTCTGGAAATTCATGTTTAACTTGTACAACTGCTCAGAATGTTCCTTCTCTCTTCTTATTTCGTTTTTCATGTGAGTGTCTTTGAACTTATCGAATTCCGTCATTATTCTCACCTTTGATTCGTATGTGTGTTGCACCATCGAAGCGAGAGCGAATAGTTTCTCAATTACCTTTTCTTTCACTTCCTTTGAAATATTCGGGTCCGTTTCCAAGTCTGATTTAGCATTCAGAGCGAGGTCATTCGCTGACGATGGAAACCCAAGAAGGGCTTTGGAGCCATTAGATCCGTTAGTTTTCGACGTTGCCGGTACTGGACTTTCAACCTTAACGGCTTTGTCTTTGGGTGCACTTTTAGATGTGAACGCTCCGTGTGTGACTACTTCAGTGAACACTCCTGAGCTCGGTTTATTCGATTGATACTCCGCCGTTTTCTTGTTTACCTTCTGCATCAATTCACTTTGTTTTTCCTTCTGCTTTTCGAAGTTTGATTTTTGAAGCACTTCCTCGTGTACAATTTTGATTTCCTCCGATTCCTTAGGTTTTGTTTGGAAGGGGCTGCCGGCCCGCTTACTAAAGTTGGTGACTGTGAGTCTAGACATTTTTAGGGCACCGTTACATAAAAGGAAATGAAAATTGTAGGTCACTGAACTGAATATTTAATTTTCTCACTGGCACTTATTCTGTCTACTCTGCGTGGCGTCGATTATAAAACTAAGTGGTGTGTAATATCAAATATTGAATGGCTGGCCTCAGCTTGCCAAGTGTGGGCTTCGCTCCTTAGTTTTGGTTTGTCAGCGCTTCCTAGGCGCGCCAATGAATTCGTTATGAGCTACGGCCGAGTGCTGTGTGGGACTCAATGCAGTTTGCATTGTAATTTGAAATATGCTGACGTTCATTAATTTTATGATTGAATAGCAATGTTGCATTCATCTACACCAAACACTCATCTGAAAATAGATATATAAAATCATTATTATGATATTATAAAGGGCTTATTAATTATTTTTACAAGGGAACCTGTTCAATGTTATGCTGTTTTACACGTGTTTTATTTTATTTTAGTTTTTAACTAATCTTTAAATTTACATTTTTTTATTTTTTATATTTAATTTTTTTTGTATGTATGAATGATTAATATTATGATTATTATTATTATTATAAACATGCGTTCTTATCTAAAGTACTGCTAGATTAAAAAATGACAAAATTATATTTAGACAAAATTATGATTTACCTAATGTTGTACTGAACCATAATATGGTATTGAAAATTCTATATATATATACAGGGAATAACATTAATGTGTAGTAATACTGAAAGGTGTGTATGGGTATCTAGTCATGAATCATTGGGCAGAATATACAACCAAAAAAACACTATTATATTTTCCATACAAAGTTTAAAAATTATTTATTTGAATTATTTTGGACATTTCTAACAAGCTGTGGCCTAGTCGCGGTAGTACGGGTCATTGACCGAGCTACTTTGTGCCTAGGCACAAAACAGATTAGTACAGAAATCTACATACATACAAAGTGCGCTCGAGCAACGCACACATAGACACCGCTCACAGACACGATATCTGGGCACAGTTGGGATGCGAGTGCCATCCGCTTGAGACACGCGTCTGTGAACGTTTTTGTGCAAAAATGGAGCAACGAAAAATAGGTTATTATAACTGTTTGGTGGACGGTTGTTTAAATTCAACATTAAACGGTGAATTGTCGTTTTTTAAGCTACCAGTTGTTTCAGAGAGGTAAGTAGGTATTTGCTTGTATTTTGATGGTTTGTTTTCACGTAACACAAAATAGTTAGGTAGGTAGGTAAGCGCCCCAGCCCCCGGCCCTGCGCCGAACAAGCGAACATAAGTTTGTAGCCTTGTCATATTTTTACAATTTAAAATTAGATATTTATTGTAGTATAAGCTGTGTTAGCCTTGTGTTCAATAATCTAATGAGGAAGATGTTAATGTAAACTAATCACATTTGTTTTGTCTTCAAAAAAACTTTATTCAGTTATGATAGTAACTGCGAAAAAATTATGTCGATATCGTGTACAGTTATATTTTTAAATCAATCAATTTTCCTCCCAAAAACTTCCTGCGCCGTCCGGTATGAAATGTATGAAAAGTACATACATGAGATTAACTTCTGTATTTATCTGTTTTGTGGCCTAGGCGCTCTGTCTTTGAAAACGCCGAACATTTTACAAGGGCTTGATTTCGAGTCTCAAATACCGGAATTTCATACTGAACGGATCTTCGGACTCGGTCGTTTCCGTTCCGGAACCCACTCGTAAAAAAGGGTATTTCCACATTTTTACACGACTGCCCAAAAAGGAGTATTTCAGGGTTTACGTATGTATGTATTTATTTATTCCACCATTACTTCTTATTGCCTGGACAGATTTGAATGCATTAAAACCTTAATAAAAACATAGGTTTAAGTTTTTTTTACCATAGTTTTTTTGCATGTTCCGGAACCGGTATACAAAAAAATCTCCGCGAACGTACCCGACTTAGCCTTGCCTTGATTAGTTTCAAATTTTTATCCAACTTGACGTCTTAGAATTCATATTCAGAAATAACCTAAAAAGAATTTCCGAAACGAAAACGGTCCTTTTCGGTGGAGTTTTATGGGGTGGCGTTAGAAGGTAACTTTGTTTGTGCCGCTCGACCAATGAGGAGCAGCGGCTATTATTTATTAGGATTACATCTTTATGATTGGTGCAATACGAAACAAGGCTAGCGAATCATGAAGCGGCGACGAATGTTTGATAGCTTTAGTGTTTGCCGCGTTTTGTCAAAGATTAAACAGGTTTATTTCTGAAAACTGACTAAGTAAAGACGCTTTATTGATTACTGACTTACGAACACTCTTTTACTATGCAATGAAATCAAATGTTGGAAATGTCTTAATCATCATTATCAGCCTATTACATTCCTACTGTTGAAATTCATGCATGATGTTTTTTACATCCTATTCCTACGGTGGTTGGTGACCTCACGTATTTTTTAAGAACATCAGCCATGCTCGCTCTTATTAGGCGTTTACACTGATTAGATCCTTATTCCTGAATGTTAATTGGAGCGATGATGTTTAATGCTGTAATTAATAAGTAAGCATTAATAAAAATAAAAAAATACCCTGCCAAAAACATTATCACTTGGGATGATTTAAGGATTCCGAGGATACCCCATACATCCAAATCTGTTGAGGCATTTTGTAATAAAAAAACGCACATACATTAACCCCGAAAACATTATATTCCTTTTTTGGGGAGTCGCGTAAAAAGCAGTTTGCTTGAAAGTTAGTTGTAAAGTAAGGTTGGTAGGACAGCTGGCTTTGCTAACTGAAGATAAAATTTGTTTGTCAGATCTGTACACGCGGCGCACTAATATTCTTTGTCACAAGTTCATTGCTCTTTATCAGCTGATTGTTAGGGTTGAAATGAACTTGATTACCAGAAATGTTTAAATTATCATATCTTGTGATTTTAAAAAGTTTCTGGTGATTTGCACTTGGACTTGAATTATTAATAAGCTTCTATATGCGTGGTTTAATTATTACTACACATTTATGTTACACGTTGTATAATACATAATAATCTTGGCAAATATTTAAAGACGACGGAGACTTGAGGTTTTAATTAATTCTGAAGGTGAACGTACTTGTCTGAAGTTATACAAATATCTAAATAGGCAATATATTCGGATCTAGCGATATTTCTGATCACTTAAGAAAACACTGACTTTAGGTATTTTAATATATTTGAGTGCTGTGACGTGCGGGTCGTTGACTTGATAGTAAGCAACCGCCCGCCCATTACTGTTGTTGAACCATCCAGAACTTAGTTTACCAAAATCTTGCACGGCACTGCACTACGCTCGTCACCCGAAGACAAGTAGCTGTTAAGTCTATAATGCCCAGTAATTTTGCTGGCTACAATGCCCTAAGTGTAATAAGTGCAATGCAGTCCCGCACAATATTTACTACAGTATGTAATTCAAAGCTCTCGGTGCTACTGCATTTTTTTATTGACAAGCGACATCATCATCATCATCATTAGCCCATAACGTTCCCACTGCTGGGATAGGCCACCACGCTGGCCCAGTGCGGGTTGGTGTTTCTCACATGTCCTCGAATTTTTGTGATAAATTCTTGGACATGCCGGTTTCCTCACGATGTTTTCCTTCACCGTTTTTAGAGAGTCTTTAATCCGCACGTAACTTAAGAAAGTCAGTGGTGCAGGACCAGCGGAATTTAAACTCGAGTGCGTCGGATCGAAAGTCGCACATTCTCCCACTGAGCCACACTCGCTCTTCATTTATTTTATTCAAGCGACATCGATTTATTTTATTCAAGCGCAAATACGCCAAAATTTAGTCGTGTATCTCCGAACGGCTCAATACCGACCGATTGCTTGATTCCAAATAATTCGGTGGCTCAGATCCATTTTATTTTACCACGTTTTTATTATGTCACTTTCTTGTTTGTCTGTCTGTCGTTCCGGGTGGAGTCTTGCAACTCAAATTTCGAGCACTTCCCAATTAGCTATCCGGCTGACACTTTCAGGATAGCTCACAATTCGATGACAATTTAATGCATTAAAACGCTTTTAGATTAATTGTTTAATCTGTCACTTTCTTGTTCCTCGACACATTCCTGCACCATGAAAACTGTCTTCGCTTATTAATATAATTATTGGAGTCAATTGTAATCACTTTCTCTCATACGGAACTATCACTAAAATGGTCACCACATCAGTATGCCGCCCGGGTAGCCGGCCGGATCAATAATAATAGGATATCGGCCGTTAGCTACTTGCCTCTAGCCAAGAATTTGTGTCACTTATAGAAGACCATCAACTTGCACACCTGTATCGAAGTCTTCGAGTGCGACCATAATCTTTAATTTTATTATTAATACTGGGTAAAGGACTTCATATCTGATGTCTCGGGGTGATAAACGCAATGCAGTGCTACTCAGCAGTTTGTGGTATTAAAGTTTCTGGTAAAAACTGCAATTGTTATGGGCAGGCATGGCGCTTACCATCAGGCGAAAGGCTTGCTTGTCTCATCACTCAATTTCATTAATAAATAGAACACCTTATTGTAAAATCTGAGATTGAATACTACCTCCTCTGAAGTTAAGCGATGTGGCCGAAGATGGAGCACATAGATTTAAAGGAAGACGGCACTAGGGCGATTGCTCAGACCTGTCTCCCGGTTGTTTCACCGATCTTCATCCCGAAACACGACTAAGTCGCTTGACGATATGGTTTTGTTCAGTGAGTAGTATTACAATCACGGCCGGAGCCTTCAAATCCAAACGAACTCTTCCAAAACTCTGCTCTGAAACTCACGCTCTCCTCTTTAAATGATAACCGTCATGTAATATCACAGCAGCGTCTCCGATCTATTCATGTTTATATAGCACTAATAGGGTATTCTTCTATTCAAAAAGACAGTTCTGATTAAAAAAGAACCTCCTGAGAGAAGCCGTCGTTTTAGGACTCCTCAGTAGTCGAGAAAGAAATTATTTTCCGCGGAAATTTAAATAAAATTTGTCGGATTTTACTAAATTGGCACGTATTTAGAAGGGTTTGCCGTCTAGAGAATTTAAAGAATAAATGTTGCCTTCATTCCACTACTAGGTAGCACTATCGTGACAATTTACATACAATAAAATGCAGACGTACCTTACCTATTTAGGTATACGGAGAGATAAAGTGAAAACATTTCTTAAAACAGGTTTTGTCTATAACCAGCCAAAATGCTGTAAAACTTTGTCTTTGCGAAGTATCAACTATCTACTGAAACATAGTTATAGTTCCTACAACCCTATAGTCCCTGCTGTCAAATACTTTTGTGCGTTCACTGGCACAAAAGTATTTGACAGCAGGGACTATATTTAGCAATTTGTTTTTTTTTATGAAACTTAGTGATAAGACGAGCAAGTCGTTCGCCTGATGGTAAGCGTCACGCCTGCCCATAACAATTGCAGTACCACCAAGAATTTTTAATGGCATAAAAAGCACTGCGTAGTACTGCATTGCACTCATCACCCCGAGACATCCGATATTAAGTCTCGTATGCCCAGTAATTTCGCTGGCTACAATGCCCTTCAAACCAGAACACAGTAATACTTGCGCACTACTGCTTGGCGGCAGAATAAGTGGCAAAGCTGTGGTACCTACCCAGACAGCCTCCCGCATATGAGAGACCTACCACGAGTTTGTATGTCTTCAGGGTGTGTAATTACTGGTCATTTGAGACATCGAAGCTGTCTAAGCGCGACGCTACGATCACAACGCAGTGTCACGCGGGGCGACACTGTGCTGCAATCTCAAATTTGCAGTGTCAAAGTTCGAGTGGAACTGTAACTGTTATGGATATACTTGGCGCTTTCTATCAGGCATAAACCTAGAGAAAGGCCTTAAGGTAATAATTATATGTATACGACATTGCTTTTTAAATTAGGTATGCAATGCTGGGACCTGAGTGGGTCCTCTCGAAAAAGAGTAGGTATAATCCACAATGCTGGATGAATGATGCTCAGTGCGGGTTGGCGAATGTTACATGCCGTCGGTGTTTGGGATTTTTGGACATGCCGGTTTCCTCACGATGTTTCCCTTCAAAGTTTTAGAGCGTGTGTTAAATCCGCTCATGTTAAGAATGTAATTGGTGGAATCGTAAGCCGTTGCTGCTGACTAGCTCTATCATCATTCTCATCACTAATCAAAGACTCCATCATGAGGACCGAAGCTGTGATCCTAAGCCCTCCAGGGTTAGTAAGACAAGTTCAATTGTCACCACAATACAAGGAAACTAAGCCGACGCTTTCTCACGTCGAAATCCAAATCCGATTACCTATGGTACGAGTCATTTATATTCATTGAAAAGACCAGGAGTCCTTCATAAAAGGGAGAGTTAGAAATCTGCAAGAGATCAATGTATCATCGTGTTATCTCCGGATCGACAAGTTCAATGGTATCGGCTTAGATGCGATTACGCATGCAAAGCGGCGCGTGCCCGAGACTGCTCCTCCATACCAAGCACCTTGCTGTTTCACATCATACATCTCGCTCACACTTTCTGAAAATACATGCGAAGGATAAGGACGAAAAACTGGATCACGGCTCTCCGAATCAGGGAACGATGTCACAAACAACAGAAAATACGCTTCCGAACCCGCATGCCTAAGTGTCCGACACCCGAACAATTTCGCTACAACTTAAGCCTTTCTCAATCCGAGGCGTCAAGGAGGATTCATATCAAATAGCTTTCCCTTACAGCTGACTCCATCCCGCGGCGAAAGGTCGCAAGTCCACGCCTGGCTCGTACTATGAAAGACAATGCGTGCCGGAACTGCACACCACGTGCTGAATTTGAAATAGCTGTATAAAAACAGCGGGGTCCTTGTCGAAACTATCACAATCCATCCATCCACCGTTCAATCAACATCAGGAGCACACGGAAAAATGGTGTCTAAAGTGTTGTGTTTATTTGCCCTCGCTCTCTTCGGGAGCGCAGTGGCCTCGCCGGCGAAATCTGGATTCTGGAAGGGAACTCCCATGGACGGCATGGTCGAGGAGATGAGATCTGGCTGCGTCGAAGGATCCGACCCTGCAGCTTGCATCAAGTACAAGGTCATGTCCTTGTTGGACTCCATCTTTAAGAAGGATTCCTTCCAGGTAAACACTTTCACTTTCCACCAATACCATTTACATATTTGATATGCAACTAATTGATCATTCTTTCCAGATCTCCGATGCCGTGGAAGTGACCAAGAACGGCGCTAGCAATGACGTCACTGGCCGTTCCTCCGGTGATTTCCTCGACAGCATCGAAAGCTACATCCAGTCCCATGACGTCACCTTCCAACTACCTATTGCCGACACAAAGGTTACCGTCAGCCCGAGGAACCTTGACAACGATGAGCTGACTCTCAACGTCAAGTTCAACAAGGAAGGCGCACGCTCCGTTGGCGAGGCCCGCAAGGCCAAGCTCAAGAAGATCATCGTGCCCATCCTCGTGTTCGTGCTCCTGAAGGCCATGACCCTCATTCCCCTGGCTATCGGTGTTCTCGGTCTGAAGGCCTGGAACGCGCTGCAGCTGTCTTTCTTCTCTTTCGTCGTCTCCGTTGCCCTGGCCATCTTCCAGCTCTGCAAGAAGGTGAGTTAAACCTTTAGTTTGATATCTGTAACACAGAAAACAATTGAATCTTACTCACCATCTGAAACCTCGTAAGAAAGGTATAAGCACCAAATTCGCAATATTTAGCCGCACACAATCTTGCACACGAAATACAATTGCACTGATATCGCACATCTCTATCAAATAAGATTGGTACCCAGAAACACAACAGCACCCTGTTTACTATCTATATCACAAAATGATACGCACATAACCTTTCTTTTTACTTCTCTTGTGGACTAACAACTGGCTGTTTGACTATCTGTATGTCTAACGTTGTAGTTTACCCAGATCGCGGCCGACAACTCGCACCCCCAGATCTCCGCCCATGGGCCATGGGACGCGGCCTACGCCGCCACCCGCCGCAGGAGAGACGCTGAGCCACAAGAACAAGCCCAGGAACTCGCCTACAACGCCTACAACTAAAACTCTCAAGCTCGAGGGACCAAAATTTAACCGCAGCGACCTCCGACCCGACTAGAGATGACCCGTAGAATTCGAAGCTCGAACTCAAACGGAAATAGACCAAAAATAACGGTTTTCCAAACCGTGAACGTGTAAATACTATGTAATGCGACTTATTTATTTAAATAATTTGTGGATGTGAGATGTGTGATTGTGATGTATGACTGTTATTTATTTATATTTTTAATAAATCATCGAAGAATTTATGTTTTACTTTTTATTTCTTCCTCCTCATTGAAAACAATGTACAACATAGCCATACACATCAGATTAACGAAACTTAGGACACTAAATAATTCACAAAACATAATATAATAATCACTTAAAATAAAATGTTATAAATCGTCTTTCATTTCATTAAATCCTCACCACAAAATACAACAGAATCATAAAAAATGGTTAAAGAAATAGCTCAGAGCAACATTATCTTCCCTATAAGAACAATTTCGACTTCATATCAATAAGTATACCTATCAATTAATATGTTACTTACCATCCACTTATTTTTATCAATTAAATTTAAATCAAAATATGAGATATATTCATATTTATTTATTTGCCAAACTAAGTGTACAAAGGTCTTATTCTATAGTACATGGACTTAAAACTTAGTCGCCTTTTTCAGACATCGTAAATTGGGCGGGCGCTGTAGGTACATGCAAAATATTAAATATTATTGACAAAAGCATCTTTATTATAACTACGTTTTAAATTATATTAAGCTAATCGATATTTAGACCACAGGGTACAAAGTAACACTTTCTAAGGAGGCTAGTGAAAATAACTCAAGTGTAAGCTACAAAAACAATATTTTAACTTCCTCATCCTTTACAACTTTATGCCGACGGAGTAAGGGTCAAAATAGTTTTAAAAATAAACCACTTTCTTTGTTACATTTAATTCTGATCAAGTATCAGCTTTCTAATAAAACTGATCAGAGTAAACAAGCACGTACGAAGATGGCGCGTCACCAAGTTCACTTAGAATGGGGTAAAAGTGATTCTAATTTACACCTGACTTGATGTGGAGAATACTGAACATTATTCCTTGAAGGATAGCCAAATTTCGAATGATTCCTAATTCTGTTAGTGCTCTAACAATTAGATATTAACTTTGGTAAACTGCAGATCAAGAACAATATATTCTTTCTTATTAAAATGTACTTACAGAATTTGCGCTAATGCAAACACGGCTCTGAGTTCGTATCATCGACAGCAACTATAAGCTATAAAAAAAGATACGCCCAACGATCACATACACAGATCTTGGCCCCTAACTAGGATTTCCTGTATCTAGGAAACCAGGACCTATGAGGACCATGGTCCCACGACACCCAGACACGAAACAAATGCTTGCGGTTTTTTTCTATGCACAAACATTTGTCCCGTAGCGGGAATCGAACGAGCAACAGGCAAAGATATGAAAAAATTTAATATGCAACTAATTCTTTGCGATCTACGCAAGGTGGCCACAGCAGGCGGATCATCGTGCTCAGATCGTGCTCAGTGGCGTGCAATTAAAGATGTACGAGTATATGGCCAACAGTAGACTGCAGTAGGCTGATGATGATCACGTATCAGACCAACCTGTATGTGTGTTTTTTTGTCTTCCGTGTCCTTGGACTACTTATTACTACTGGCTGGTATAATCTAATGACCAGAGAGGTCTGAACTGAATAATAAGACTACCACTTGTATTATATTTTCTTATACCTCGCATTACAAGCGAATTTCAGTAAACTAATATTTAAAAATCCCCCGACACAAAAAATCTATGAAAAGAAAAAAAAACGGGTGGACCGATTTTGATAAAACATGTCTAAAACCACCTCTTGAAAACCTTCTTTCAAATAAGAAAACCGCATCCATATCGGTTCACCCGTTTAAGAGCTGCCTATACGGTGCCTATGCCACAGACAGACACACAGCAGAAACACATAGTAGTCAAACTTATAACGCCCCACCTTTTACATCGGGGGTTAATAAAATATTAAGTCTACTGAAAGAAGTAAATGAAATATTAGTATGTATATAATATACACAATACCGTACTGCTACCCTAATTTAGATCACGCCCAATGTAATGAAACTCAACCACACTATTATTACATATCCTGTAAGAATACAAAAGTAAAATAATACAGAAGACAGAGAAGGCAATAGACTTATCACGAAACAGCAGACAACGACAATGACAATGATTGCAACCACAACGTTAACAACACATACAACTGTCATGACAGCTACCAAAGTTCTACAAGCTTGTCACGCGTTCGCTCGATCACACTTGTGAATTACTACAGCACTACGAGACAAATTAGCAATTCGTCTGCTAATTAGAAAACTTGACAATGACATCAGCAAGTAAATTACTTGATTGGTGATTGTAGACACTTGGTCTTCGGCGAAATATAGCACGATGGATGGATGACAGATTTAGAAAAACAAATTAATGCATGTTAGGTTGAAATAAAATAATTTCTTACTAATAACAATACAGACTTATAATCACTCAGACATTACAGACTTACAGTGTCTTTAGATTTCATTTAGCTCATTTAATGTAGCATATGATCAACATAAGCAGAGCAAAATTTTGCGAAATTAATCTAGAAAACATACCATTACCATTGTAATGCCATTCAACAATAAACAATTATATATATATTACCTATTTCAAAAAATCTGTAAGTACATACTTACAGTTATATTATTATACCAGGTAGAAGATTATACTCGTACTGCAGCCAAGCAGCATAAATCCACGCTCAAATCAAAGCAACCAATCATTTCCAATACGGTTTTAATTATAACATAAATTATAAATAATGGGGCCCAATACCGAGCCCTGTGGTGCTCCTCATTAGAATGCAGCGGGACACCCCAGGATGCGCTTGACAGGCGCTCGGCATACTATTCCTACCCTGCTGACCCACTAAGGCACATTAGCACGGATTCATAACCATAACTACTGGTTATGAGCTACTGAACACTCGAATTCCTTACTCAAATGCCTTTGACAAATCGATTTGCTCACAAAGTTCTTTTTAAATTCTATTTTCAATACAGTAAGGTTTAAAATGTCTGGGCTTGGGCGTTGGTAAAGGTTAATTTGTCTATTTATATTGCCAAAGAGGTGTCCAAAAGAGTAGCATTTAGGTGAAATATTAGTATGTCTGTCACGATGGAGGGCGCTGTTATGTGTAGATCGTTACCTAATATGGATAGTTTGTGGTTGTGTGGAAAGATATCTTTAACAAAATAGGTAACATGTTTTAGGCTAATGGAAAAGTTATATTTGTTTTGCTTTTTTCTTATTCATGTAAATTAACAAAGCAGGTTGTTTTATTTATTCACACAGAGATATTTAAAATATAATTAAAAAATATTGTTAAATTATTAAACAAATAGGTAATTATCAAAACTTGCCATCTCTTTTTAGAAGTATATAAAGGTACCTGGTATATTTCAAATGTAATAAAGTTTATTAATGTTAATGTAATTTAAATATTAAAAGATGATATAACTAAAAAGCTAATTCCAATGTGTCCAATAAAAACTAATCAAACTAATAATATGGGTAATGTTATTAAAGAATTTCATCATGCCTTAATGTTTTTTAAACGAGCATTCTATCACAATGTAAAATTAAAACCGGAAGTAGCGAACATTTTACAATCCGGACACAAGAGCGCGGCGCGGTGCGGCGCGGGTAGATGCAAATACGCGCGCGCTGCGCATGCGCAATGCCCAGCAACCCTTATTGCATAATGAAGATTCGGCGAAGTGAACTCCTTGCTAAAACAGAGCAGGTTTCACTTTCTAGGCGAAATGTCCAGTTTACATAACTCGCGTAAGTGAGGACTAAGTAAACAATGTGTATTATGTATCAGCTAGATCGTGGACTATTTTGCGAGATACATACACTACATATATATATTGTACAATAGGATTGCCACGGATATCACAACAAGATAGAAACACTTTTACTTTAGACAGGGATCAGAACAGATTATCCTCAACAAAATATACTGTGTGAGAAAAAATAATAATTCTGATGATAGAAGAAAGTCTATTCTTTCCTTAGCCTTAGTCTAGTCTAGTCAGCGTACGTTTGACCTTACAGACCTCTTTGTTTAATCCACAAGCTGTCTGAACTGCTAATTTTACTCAAGAGGCATATCAATTAATTAAACAACCAGCGTGGACCACCGTAGATTGTATTGCATAATTAGCAGCGCACCGCATTTTCACCCGCGGTTTCCCGGGATAAAAAGTTGCCTATGTACTATTCCAGGACCTAAAGTACCTATATACCAAAGTCATCAAAATCCGTTTAGTAGTTTTTGCGCGATTGAGTAACAAACATCCATCCATCCATCCTCACAAACTTTGGCATTTATAATATTAGTAGGATATTAGGATATCAGTAGGCAGAACCAATATAAATATAACATTAAACATATATAAACCTAAGTATTGCCATTTCTGAAGGATTAAAGGCCTCTCTATCAAAACTGTGGAAATGTGACCCTTCGGAGATGTGTTCGTAAACTATTACTGTACTGCTAATAATTAAATGAAATAACTCTAAATATTCATATACACGATATTTTTTTTGAGAAGTATTTAGATGAGGTTCTGTATAACCATGAGAAAAAGATAAGAGTGCTTTTTTCATAAACGTCAAATAAACAGGGTTGAACGTTTTCAAAATAGGGAAGGTCAAGTGCTCCGAGTTGCGGAACAAAGACAAGAAGGAACTCTTCAAACAACTTGAAGAGGTAAAAACTGAATTGACGAACCTTCGTGTTGCTAAAGTCACCGGCGGTGTTGCTTCCAAATTATCGAAAATCCGTGTAGTCAGGAAAGCCATCGCTCGTCGTGTTTACATTGTGTACCACCAAAAGATGGTTAACCTCAGGAATCACTATAAAAACAAGAAGTACAAGCCCTTGGACCTGAGGACCAAGAAGACCCGTGCGATGCGCAAGGCCCTCACTAAACATGAAGCTAAGATTAAGACACAGAAGGAGATTAGAAAGAAATCTCTCTTCCCCCCTAGGGTGTATGCTGTCAAGGCTTAATTATTATTATACTTTAAATCCTATAAGAGTGGTTAAAATAGTCATACTCTAAGTTTTGGAGACAAGAAAATGCATTATACTATTTTTGAAAAATATCTGATGTAGGTGGAAGTCTGTTCATATTGCAAAAAGAATGACACCCTCATTAATGAAAATACACGGCTAGATAATATAAATAGATGTCAAGAAAACGTAAAATCGAATTAGCATGTAAGCAGGCGTTGGTGTAAAGAACAACGCTGCATAGCAATAGAATCGCATATCAATTGCACACTGATTTATTGCCTAAAGCGTGATGGCATAATACGAGAAAAGTAACCCGCTATGCGCTGTTTGAGCTTTCGTATCACATAAGGCCGTATGTCTATCGCCAAGATCTGCAAAACTGATGAATTACTTAATTTGTAACTACCTTTAAACCTTATGACGCCTTTACTCTCAGCGAGGAAGACGTGGGAAGACCGAGACAATTCGAGGAAAGAAATAAAGAAAGGTAGTTAACAATTTATTACATACACGAGGTGTGCACGTGTAGGAGGCCGAAAAAATTACAGCATGTGTATGTAGACCGCTGCCGTGTACAGTGCAGTCAGAAAAGGTCTGTGCTCAGCATAATGTTGTGAAGAATCCACAACGCTGATTTCAGCTCAGGCCCTTGGTGACGCACAAACATCTTTTGTTAAACTAAGATATTGATTAATATTGAGGACGAGAGTGAATAGGGTTACGCTCGCACGACCTCGGTGCGTCTCTTGCGAGGAGCCTCGGACGAGGCATGGATAGCAGTTCCTTCACCTGATGGGAAGCAACACAATGCCTATGACAGTTACAGTAACACCCAGAACATTATACATATGAGCTATTATAGGATTTCTTGTAAGTAGATATTTTCTTGGAGGTGGAAACGCGGAGCTTTGGAGCTACAGTACCTATCTTCGAATTCTACACCATGCTACGATACAAGTAAGTACGTATATTTATGACCATTCATACACCAACTCCATAAAAGAGGCACTACGTCTGACCTGCTTCTGCTAATTAGTTTATGCAAATCATAACTTGCATAAATCCAAAAAATCCAGATGCTACTAGCTACCAAAATTACAAAACAACACACAGTCCACAAGCAAAACAAATAAACCACACAAAGCCAACACAATTAAGTAAGAAAAGAAGAATCCTTCTGCTGTTAACATCAAACTTGACAATCTAGAGATCGATAGATCGAAACCGATCCAAGATTTTCAACAGCGGGCGTAACGGCTTCTTCATGCAAACTTAAAAGTATTATCACTAATGGTTAGTAGAACTTTAGATTAAATTTAGGGGTTTATAGGGACTTCAAACCTTTTCCCCATAATGTTATTAAATATAATACTTCAGCGCCAAAATGCACTTACTCTCACCATCAGGACTTTCTTCAAATGAAAATAAATAGTTTGCCAAGTATGAACGGAATCAGGATGCTCGGCACGCACGCGCGCCGCGTGCCGCGCCGTCCAAAGGATCACATATAAATACCAAGCCCATCGAAAAATTAAATCATTGTTGCTCCATTAACCGGCCGCGCCGAACGTCTAATTAATAAATCTAATGACAAAGTGGGAAAATAAAAAATGAAGTGTCTGTGCTTACTCCTGGCTTCCGCCACCCTCGTTCACGGTTACGCCATCCAAGACAATGAAATTCAAGGAAGATTACGGACAAGTGACGATTTGCTGGACAGTGTTATCAGTGATTGTTTCGAGGCAGTTGCTCCTATGTCATGCCTCAAAGTGAAAGTTCTATCCTTCCTGGATACCAAGCTGGGAGTGACATCGGAGTCGGCGCGCGCCTTGGACGACCAGCACATCGATAGAGTGATCTTCGACCGTGTTGCGAGGATCCTGAACACTAATGAGTTCAGGTTCCAGCTGCCTGAATTCCTGTTCCAGCGAGCTGAAGTTTCCTACAGAGCTGATAGGGGTTTGGACGTCGATTTCCCAGAAGCCGAGAATGAAAATGGAGAAGGTATCAAATATCATCAATAAGCCAAAATTACGCACCCCAAAGAAAAACCAAAACACTTACCCAACATTTTTTTTCAGCTCGTGGCATCTTGAAGAAGAAGCTCCTGCTGCCGGTTCTGCTGCTGTTGAAGCTGAAGATGAAAGCGCTGATGCCCATTCTCGTCTCCATCATCGGCATCAAGGCTATCAAGGCTCTCATCCTCAGCAAGCTGGCCATCACTCTCGTCTTAGGATTCCTTATTTACAACCTGTTGATGAAGAAAGCAGGTGAGTAAAAAGACAAAAGCGGCATCAGACTTTGTTTTTAGACTAATCAACTTCTTCGGTCAATAGTACCTAAGGGCTCTCTCCAATGCGCTCATCTCTTACAAAATCAGGTAATTTACAACAGATAAACCACTATAAGGAGACCAAGATAACAAGGCAAGAGATTACCTTAATTAAATATATTTTTTCCGTCCAGGTATGCCCATGATGATGGCCCCGACTGACGCGCCTCCCGCGCCTCAATACGGACCCCCCGCCAACCAGTACGGCCCGCCTGCTTCCACCCCCGCCGCTCCCCAGGACTCCTACGCGCCCCAATGGGAGCCGTCCAGCTCAGGCCCTTACGCGAGAGTCTGGGATCCGTCCCAGCTGGCTTACAGCTCGTACTACCCTGGTGACTCAGGATCGTCAGCTGCCTCCGACCAGTCTCCGAGCTACTCCAGCGTCGCTTCCGTCTCATCATCCTCGTCATCCTCTTCTTAAACCACCGATTAATACCTCAAAATGTAAATAATAAGCACTGAAAGCCGTACAAAGAGTACGCAAACACGAACGAAACGGCTAGAGTCTAGGTAGAACTACTTAGTTATTTATTACGAATATTTATTTTTATTTATTGATCACAAATAAAGAAATGTTGGTTTTTAATTACTTTGTTACTACACCAAATACCTACCATGAAGAAACGGTAGAGATGGAGAACCATCTCAAAATATTACCTACCGATGCTACCGACCTAAATTTATACCAAAATTACCTACGATACGTACCTACCTGAAAATTACTCGAAATGAGGATCTAAGAAACGAGTCGAAATCCTTGGGAATAACAATACTATAAAAGAACTGAAGGATCGATGTAAAATTCAAGGAGCACTTCCTATTTAATTGAATAGAAATCAAAACATCCTACCTATTACACATTCAAATGACGTAATGATCGACTTGACTCACATCCTGGACCTCCTACCAAGTTACATACATACCTGATATACTGACCAATGACGTCACCCAAAACGTTCAAGGAAGAGAAACCTGTTTTACATTTACACGAAGAACCGTCCCCGCATTTCCAATGTGAGTGTATAATGATCTTCTATGACCACACACAGGTCAACACCTGTGTGTTATTGAAATTTGACCATGTTACCGAAGTGAAACTCTGATCCCAAATCCCTGGGGTTTTCACCCCTTTTATGTCCTAGTCAATCAAACTTTCACTGATATAAAAGGAATGTTCAAATAATAATAGTGCTTCATAAAAATTTGCATCGGACGTGAGGTTATTGCAAGTGCTGATGAAAGTAGGTGGTCCTGACGATAAAGAGTTCGTAGACCTTTTGTGAGTAAAATGTCCTAGCTATTAATTTAACAGGCAGACTTACGTTTTAGTAAGTATTTATTCCAACTTTATCCATGACTTCGACGGGGTGCTTTTTCGCAGTCTTTTCATTGCCAGGTTTCTGAAGAACTTGATAGAATAACGTGGTTCTCGTGTTTTACAGTGGCTTCAACTAGTTCCTGTAATAAAAGCGTTGTTCAGGTACCTGTACGGAAAAACAGTATGTACTGTCTTTTCAACTTATATAAGCTTAAACGGTTCAGTAGTAGAATGTCCCATTCGCAGAAGGTTCCATTCGCAATTGATCCAATTAGCAGGTGGTCCCCACTTATGGAAAAGTTTACCGCTTTTTGTCATCTCTATCGCGGTCTCTTAGAGACTAAAGCTCATAAACTGAGTGTTCACATGAGTTTTATGAGCTCCAGTCTCGGTGCTGATCCTTGAACATCGACTTTCCTTTTGTCTTTCTTGGGAAAGCTTAGGAAAAGCTAGGAAATGCGATTGCGTCACAAAAAGATAGCGCATGTGATGTTTAGTTAGTCCGGCCGCACAACGGAACTGCGTGCTACAAGCAACGTCTACGTTGCCACAAAATTGCCGATTTGTTGCTCACGACAAGGGTAAAAGAATCTACATCACATTTATAGATCCTGGCCTCTAACTAGGATTCCCTGTCTCTAGGGGACTGGGGACTATGAGGATCATGGTCCTACGACACTCACACGAAACAAATGCTTGCGTTTTTTTTTCTATGCACGAACGTTTGTCCCGTCACGGGAATCGAACTCGCAACCTCAGTGGTGTATGAGATTCGAGCCAACCTGCCCAACCACTACACCACAGAGGCTGTCGTTATGGGATCAGATTGCGGTAATATTGCTCAAATCTGAAATGTTAAGAAAACATTTACTATATTCGGCGGAACGGCATTAAACCTTTTCAGAGGGAGAGAGATCTTGGCAGGGTAAGAGTACCTATCATAAATATTATAATTGCTTAATGGCGACGTTAATGTCGAACGATAAGCTCGTCTCGTCAACTCTATTACATAAGAAATACAAGCAAATTTCAATAAATTTAAAATTAAAAAACCTCCGACAGAAAAGAACTATAAAAGGTAAAAAACATCAGAACCGATTTTAATAAAACATGTCTAAGAACCATCGCGAGAAAACATGCTTTCATATATAAAAAACACCGCATCTAAATCGGTTCACCCGTTTAAGAGCTACGGTGCCACAGATAGACACAGACAGACACACATAGTGGTTAAATTATAGCACTACTCCTTTTTGCGTCGGGGGGGGTTTAAAAAATGTTGCTTGCGTGTGGCTTGGCTTGTGGCGTGTGGCTGCAGTAGGTATGCGGCCCGACGTGTTGGCTACAAAAATAGCTCAGGTGTTTTGTAAAAAACAGAGTTCTTTTTCATTTCCTTTATTTAATAACTTGGTTAGTACAATATCAGGTGAAAAGTGAAAGTGTTAGATAATTTTGTTATACAATATGTGGAAAAGTGGAAAAATACCTTTCGTAAGGTTTATAAGATAAGATTCATAAGGTTCTATTATTGTCACACATGTACGGGTTTGGTTTCTAAGTTATTTTTATGTAGAAGTTTAGAAATGTTTTTGGAAATACTTTAAGAAAGTTAGATTTGTTATATGAGGCAAGGGAAAATGTAACAAATATATAGATACCTGCACACCCATACTTATTTCGATATATAGCGAACTCTTATAGCGATCTCTTAATACACAATAACGGAAACTCTCTCATTTTGTTACACTTCTCCTTGACATTCAAAGCTTACCATGATTACAGCAGCGTATACATACATACATAGCAACAGTGAAGAACATTATGTAATAGGTACTGCCGTCTTAAAGTGCTGCATAACCTTTGGTAGTATTTGGACATGAGTGGCACACTTCTACCCTATGCCCAACATTGAATCATAAAATGGCCGAAACATTCAGATATCCGCATAGGTATTCTGTCTTCTGTGGTAAAACTTTATTTACCCACATGCAAGCTATGTAGGTATACATTTAGAATAGAGAATATATAATAATATATTATCTATTCAAAGATAGAGATATACCGATTGATATATTCAAAGATATATCAATCGTCGCACATACAGCGGTTACTACTGCAATCGTGGTAAGTGTTCACATGTTATGTTAAGATTTTATATGATTTTAGATTTATATATGTATTTAGAAGGTTACGAAGACGGTAAGAAGAAGAATATAAATACACTTTGTTATATAGGTATCGTGCAACATTATATAATACACAAATACTGTATAAATGCATTATTTACAAGGATAGCTTTATTCCCTATAATATAGTTTCATGTCCTTACAATATAAACGATCTTAATAGGTACCTAAGTGTATGAGTAGGTTTTTCATTTTGTACTTAAATTACGAGTTTTGATACTTCACATATAAAACACAGCATCTTAAACGCTTCGTACCCTAGCCCGTATCGTCTCAGTTGTGTTTACCTTATAGCTTTATTTGTTGTTCAATGAATCTCGCTATAGCATGCGGTTGCGCTCTGCTAGTGGTCTAAATATCTAGGTATGATTTTATAGAATGTTTGTTTCTAAGCAATAACACATCATCATCATCATCATAATCCATTCTCGTATCGGCACGCGTGCGAGACGGTCTTGTGCACATTTATTGCAAGGTTAATTACGGTCTATTGTTTAGGCGCGCGATAAGCCCGGAGTGGGTTTATTACCTGCCCGGGCGCATTCCTCGCGTGTTTGTCGGAAATATGGAAGAGGTGATGCAGTCGTTTGAAGAGGAGAAGTCTTGTGTTGAAGAAGGAGCTCATATTGAAGAGATGGAGGTGGCGTCAACTGGATCAATAAAGAGATGTCGCGTAGAAGAGGAAAACAATGATGAAGAATGGAAAATAGTGAAGGGAAAAAACAAGAAGTTATCTCAAGGAGAAAGCAGTAAAATAGTTGAAGGGGAAAAAATGGAGAATACCGCTGTATATATATCGAGTCAGGAACCTTTGCCTAAGCAATTTGCGTTAGCTCAGTTATTTAAAGATATGAAAGTCACTGATATAGCTGGTATTAAGTATTTAAACCCTTATAAAGTTAGAGTTCAATTTAATGAAAAAGCGAACGTTGAATTGTTGGCATCGAAGGAGTTCGTTAAGAACAGAGGTTGGAGACTTCACACACTAGCGGAAGTTGCTTATTCTTACGGAGTGATTAGAGACGTCGACTTAGAGTTATCAGAAGAAGACATTAAGAAAAATATTACATGCCCGGATTCTGTGGAGCTTATATCGTTAAAGCGACTTGACCGCCGAAACAGAGACAGAGATAGTAAAGATGGTAGATGGAGTCCGTCGGAGTCAGTTCGTCTTTGTTTTAAAGGCAACTGGTTACCTACTTTTGTGTATGTTCATGATGTAAGAGTAGTTATTGAACCTTATGTATATCCAGTTACCCAGTGTTTCCGTTGTTGGAAATTGGGGCATACTGTGAGGACATGTTCTGTAAGAAAAGAAGTATGCCCAAAGTGCAGCGGCGATCACAACAACTGCGAGACTAAAGTTTTCCATTGTGTTAACTGCTCTGGAACTCACATGGCTATGTCAAGAACTTGTCCAGCTTATGTTAAAGAAAAAACAATACGCGATATTATGGCAGAATATAACTATACGTATAGCAAGGCGGCGCAGATGTATGCCGCTTCTCCGATTATCAAACCAGCTGTGATAAAAAGAGACCCATTAGCCAAAACTCAGGTTGTAACTTCATCAAGTGGATCTAAAATTTTATCTCAACAAAGCTCTCAGGCATCGGTGTCTACAATAGTCACCTCTGATGTACAGTCGGAACATAGCGTTATTTTGCCTGCAAGGCCTAAGAAAAAACCTAAAAAGAAGTTATCTAAGAGCTCAGTACATAATAACACATCCGAATGGAACTTTATTCAAGAAGAGGAGTTTGGGCATGATGCAACACAACGAGAGTTTATGAACTCAGATGAAGGGCATTCCGGAAAGACAACGTTTACAGAACTCTTGTCGCGAATCAAAGAAATTATATTTATGAGAAATCTCGATTTACAAACAATGGTTAAGAGTGTTATTCAGTTGTGTGTTGAGTGGATTATGATAGTAGCGGTAGATAAAATGTCTGATTGGCCTATGTTAAAACTAATATACGGATTAATCAGCCACAATAATGATTAGTACAAAATTAACAGAACTGAAAATTTTACAGTGGAATGCCCAAAGTATTAGACCTAAATTGACAACATTTGAACAACTATTGTTACAGGAAAAAATACATATTGCGACTATTAGCGAAACTTGGTTGAGTCCAGACAGTTCTATAAAGGTAAGTCAATACAATGTTTATCGCTCAGACCGCGGGGACTCGTATGGGGGCGTGGCCATAATTACGCATAGATCAATCAAGTCTCAACTGTATCATATACAGTTAAATAATACTGATATAGAAGTTGTTTGTGTTAAAATATTTAATTGCAGATTAATAGATAATATAATATCAGTATATTGTTCGCCATCTGCGCGTACTAGTCCAAACGATTGGAGCAGTTTATTTTCGTTATTTAGTAAGCGATCCCTTATATTAGGCGACTTTAACGCACATCACTCGACATGGTCCTATAAGACAGATTACAGAGGTACTATTATATTTGACGCACTTTTGGACAGTAAGTTTATAGTTGCTAATGATGGCCGAGAGACCCGGGTTAAATTAGTTAATGGGAACCTACAGAAATCCGCTCCAGATATATCGTTACTTACGTCGGATATTTCATTGGAGTTTAAATGGTGCGTTCTTCAAGAAAATCTAGGTAGTGATCACCTCATTATAAAATTATGTTGTAGTTATAGTTCAGCACAAAAACCTATTCTTAAAAGAAACTATAAATTAGCCGATTGGGATAGTTACACTAAATGTCTTAGTAATATATTAGACAATATTTTAATACCTACAGATTATCAAAAATGTTATGATTTATTTTTAGATAGCATAAATACCGCAGCAGATATTCACATTCCATTTAAAAAATATTATCAAAATCCAGAATCAAATTTTAAACCTAAACCTTACTGGAACAGCCAGCTATCTAAAGCAGTGGCTATACGGAGATTAGCATTATCAAAATTCAGAGGAAATCCGACACCAAATAATCTAGATAATCTTAAACACAAAACAAGTGAAGCTCAAAAACTAATTCGACAAGCTAGAAGTAACGGGTGGTATACTTTTTGTTCATCAGTTAACGCAAAGACTTCTTGTTCTGAGATGTGGCAGCGTATGAGGTGGGTCAAAGGTTATAGGTTTAATCAACAGCATATTGATGCGATACAGGCGTCCAAATTACTGAATTCCCTTGCCCCGGATTTCGTTTCTCCGAACCAACCAAGTTTTGTCAGCTTTAATTCACAAATAGATATTGAAATCTCCATGCAGGAGCTAGATGCGTGTATTAAGTCCAAGGATACATCTCCTGGATGCGACGGTGTCTCATATTCTATGATAAAACACCTACCGGATAATGGTAGGTATTTGCTCCTGTCTATATACAATCGGTGCTTATCTTTTGGTTTTGTACCTACGCAGTGGCGTGAGGTAGGAGTAGTACCTATTCTGAAACCAGGGCGAGATCCGAATGAACTATCATCTTTGCGTCCTATTTCGTTATTGTCATGCTTATGCAAGATGTTTCATTCTATATTAAATAAGAGAATAGAATGGTTTTTAGAGTATAATGGCATGTTTTCAACGAACACGATTGGGTTTAGAAAAAATAAATCATGCTCAGATAATTTAAGCGCGCTAGTAAGTAGAATCCAAATTGGGTTTTCTCAAGGCCATTCCACTATTGGTTGTTTTATAGATGTGACTAATGCATATAATAATATTGATATAACGGTACTGATTAAGATTTTAAATAAAATAAAGGTTGGTCCTAAAATAAGTATGTACCTATGGAATTTTCTTAAAGAACGAATTTTAAAACTGAACATGGGTGATAACCACATTACGAGAACTACTGGTGTAGGACTAGGGCAGGGAGATCCCCTCTCTCCCCTTTTATTTAATATTGCAACGATGGATATATGCAAATTATTAGAAAAAAATGTAAACATTTCTCAATATGCGGACGATTTTGTTGTTTATCATCAATGTAAAAGTATAACTCAGGGAGGTCATCAATTAGAAATATCTTTAAATTTATTGTTTAAGTTACTGGCTAATTTAGGTTTGGACATTTCACCACATAAAACTAAGGTATGTATATTTAAAAGAGGATATAAAACAGATCATTTCAATATTAAAATAAATAATAAGCCATTAGAAATAGTAGGAAACATAAAATATTTAGGTCTATGGTTGGATCGCGGATTACGATGGACAAAACATATAAATGAAGTTCGTGAAAAATGCCTCAAGTTTGTTAATATCTTCAAAGTGTTGGTTGGTTCATCGTGGGGAGTGCATCCCGTTCATTTGAGGCGGTTATATATAGCTGTTGTACGCAGCCGTATAGATTACGCCAGTTTCTTATACGATAATAGTTGCCGTACTAGAATCTCTAAGCTAGATACGATACAAAACCAATTTTTAAGAATAGTAGGAGGTTTTATTAAAAGCACACCTATACACGTAATGGAATCGGAGCTCTGTATTTCACCTTTGTTTGTGCGTAGGCATTATCTAGCGGGAAGGTATTGGTTGAAGTCTAAGTCAACCAGTGATAATGTGGTTATTGATTTACTTGAGGAGCTGTCTCGACTTTTACAAGTACCGTATTGGAGTCGGAAAAAGAATCCCTTACTAGTAACTGTTCATGATATTCTTAAATATAATAGTTTCTACAGCAGTAAGAAATTGCAAATGTTTAGCCTTAATACATGGGTTAGTAATATTAATTTGAGTGACGTACTAAACCCCAATATTGAGATTATAGATAAACCCAAAAGACGCTATAATTGTACTGAATTAAAATTTAAATGCGGAAAATATTTATGTGAGAAATATTTTGGATTTTATAAAATATTTTCTGACGGGTCTTTGACTGGCGATGGCAGAGGTGCCGCCTTTTTAGATGCAGAGAACGGTAAATTTGTCAAACTGAAGATAAAATCAAAAGTAAGTGTTATGAATGTGGAACTTATAGCAGTAGCAGAAGCTTTATCATATATAAAATCAATAAATTTTCATAAATTTGTTATTTTCACTGACTCTAAAAGCAGCATATTTCATTTGGCTCGTTGTGTCAATGGGTCTAGCTTTCGAGGCATTCCAATAGCATATTCTATATTAGAAAGTTTAAATAAAATAAGAAGTATGAATAAATGTGTTAAAATCCAGTGGATTCCTTCACATGTTGGTCTCAGAGGCAACGAAGAAGTGGATCGACTAGCAAAGGAAGCCACCAATGATGGAGAAATATTCAACGTTTTACCTTTCTATACTGATTTAATTTCTCACGTTAAAAGGAGTGTTTTTGAGATTTGGTCCGAATATTTTGATGAAAGATCTTTGACTAAAGGTATTTGGTATAAAACGGTCCAACCTACACTTCTTCGTTTGCCATGGTTCCTGGGAGCCAACATGGGAAGGAATGAGATAGTGGTAGCAGTAAGACTTCGATCTGGGCATATTCCTCTAAATAAATTTGCTTATATGATGGATAAAACTAGTACTCTAAATTGTGATCTATGTAATAAAGTTGAGGATGTATTTCATGTTATCATGGAATGTACCCGGAACGATGATCGGCGTCGGCAACTCTTTAAAGACGACCACACTTTCTGGCAGGTGGGTGGTTTGAACGGTATCTTGTCCCAACCTCAATCGGATGATGCCGTAAAGATCTACGACCTGTACCAGGAAGCCATAAAACATAGAAATGTTATTTAGCTGCTTGGTTTTGTTGATTTTTTATTTAATTTAATCTGTTTAGCTATAAGGGTGACATGTTCTATTAGAATAAGCCCTGAATAAATAAATGAGAAAAAAAAAAAAAAAAAAATCATCATAATCAGCCCGTCACGGTCCCACTGCTGGGGCACGGGTCTTCTCTCATAGAAAGAGTATGGGCCATAATCCGCTACGCTGGTCGCTGCGGTTGGTGGATGTCACATGAATTTGTAAGCTGGTCATTTTGTACTTGGTAAATGCAATATTTTACATCTGAATAATGGATATACACTAATTAAATTAAATTGTGGTATCTACAATGGATAGGTTAAAGCTATTATCTCACAGCCTTCGACTAATAAGGAGTGCTTAAGGTACCTAGTGGTACTAGGAAAAAGATGAAAGATTCAGTACTCGGTACAAAATACAGAAGTGTGTAAAACGTATGGTAAGCGACGCGTCTAACTACAGGACTATATAAATAAAAATGAAATGTTGTTCTTTGGTAAGCGCATCACTTGAGAACGGCTGGACCGATTTGGCATTTTAAATTTTCGTAATAGTTCGTATAGGTCTTTACAGAAAGAAAAATTGGAAAATTTGCCCGTAAAATGAGGAAATTCGGGAAAAACTGAAAGCGCTATCTCGCTCGTGAATCCACGGCAACTAGTAAGTTATAAGTATGATATTATATTTAAATCAATTAGGCAAAAATACTTATACGCGACATGTGCCATTCTACACGGTATTTATTTATTTATTTTGTGGTATTAGTAATAATTCGTCGGCATGGAAATCACCAAGTAGCGGCATGACGTCACATCTCCAAACAACATTTCATAAAAAAATAAGCCGGGTTTCGGCGTCCTAGATAAGAACCTAAGCTCCACTTTTACCTAAAATATAAAATCGTTAAACGTTTCATATTTTGTACTAAGCACTGACTAAGTTGTTCTGCATGACTAAAATGGAGAATAGGAAAGATCGTGCAAAAATTCTCAAAAAACCATTATATAGCTATAATATTTACCCTTCTGTTATTCATAACTCGAAATAGGACTATCTGGAACTAAACCCTAGAACATGAAAGGCAAAAGGGGAAAGACAAAAGTGGTACCGACAGAAAATGTATTTATTTCATCATTTCTACTTTATTTGGTGCAACTATACAGGACCATACTCAGGGGGCTCATTGTCTGACTTTAACATCTATCGCGATACCTTTCAAAGGGAAGCCCCCTGGAATTGTACAAGTAGCCCCTTATATAAGAACCTTTATTTACAATGTTATATCTAGTTATAGTTTGTAGAAGTGACGAAATAAACTCTTTGATAAAATCTCTATATATTTTCTTTATTGTAATATGAATATGGCGTAGTAATCTCAATTATTTATTGTCATAGCATCTCGATATATATCTATTGATTTTCATTTATTGGTGGTTAGGCATTAACTACATATTTTTGCTAAATATATATGGTATATAGTATTTTTTTATTATTTATTGATATTTGTGCGTAACATACGTAAGTGGCTCTGCTGAAAATAACTGAAGCATTTCCTGAAAGAATTACGAGTGCGTTGTATTTTCTTGACTTATCATAAAACAGAGACGTATTTAGGGAAAAAGGGGGCTCTTCCCCCTATACACTTATCAATTACCTAACTAGATATTTGTATTTTTTGCGTAGCCCAATCTCACATACACACCACATGCAAATAAACATGTTCTGCTTAACCCTAATGATGATAACACAAATGGAAGATGGTTAAGGCACCAGGGTCATGAAAAAGCACTAAGTGGAAGCTATTGTAGCTTTATACTATCTAGCATACTCTGAATTTAGGAAGCTCATGTATCAAGGAAGGAAGCTCATGTAACCCAAACGGTTAATTACTTTCTACGGCAGTGTTAAGCTATAGTTTTTATTACTTTATACACAGCACAATCACACATCTATCTACAGGGAAAAAAACAAAATAAAAACCAAAACTAAAAAAGAAAATCATTTTACTATGAAATAAATATCAAGTAACAACTGCACAGGAGATGGACATACAATCATTAAAATAGTCTATAATTATGTCAAAGAAAACCTAATTATTTGGTTTATGTTATAAACACAAAATGAAAACTTTATAATTAAGAGAAATTAACACCCGTTAACATCGACTGTCCAACACTTTAGTTTTATCAATATAGCGGAGTTAGTTATATGTTGAGGAATAAAATTAAAAGTGTTGACATTTCTTCACAAAACCTAGTCTACAAATCAATGTGTTAATTGTTTCAGTCTGAAAAACGCATATATTAGTAAAGTTTTATAACACTAATCAGTATATTTTTCTAATCTTTAATTTTTTTATTGGAACAGAAATGGCAGTGATATTCTGCTGTTTCACGAACATATTATACATACTTGTGCGATCACGAACCAATATCAATCAATGGACATTTATTTGTTTTATCACTTAATATTAACTGTCAAATTACTTAGTACTTTGGATTAATATTACATTTTCTTAAATATACACAATGATTTAACCAAATGCACTGAATTTGTACCACTAGGGCTGATATTATTGCTTAAGCTACCAAATAATTAACTGTAATAATATATAAAACTGTATTTGTACTAGCTACAATATATTTTTGTATGCAGTCACAAACATTAACATTATGTATATTTTAGCAATATCTATATCTTTACTGACGAGGTCATACTTAGTTCAAAAGCTTTGAATATATAAAATAGCCTCCAGAGCTTAGTTCCGCTCGACATAAACTTCGTAAACTGATCCTCTTTAAGATCAGAAAATCTAAATTATAAAAATGAAAAGATGATATAATATATCTAGCCTCGTATTATGTGAATTACATCAATGCCATACTAAGTTCGGCCCTGTCAGTAAAATATCTTAGCAGTATAATTTCGTCACTAAGCGAATTCCATCTTATAATATATTTTAACAACATAATTTATAATTATAATGCAGAAATAGAAATCAGTTGGGGAAAGCAATAACTATACATTCAACATTATGTCTGATTTACACAGATAGTTTGGTGTAAATCGGGCAATAGACACAATGTCAAATAAAACAAGAAATGGCATAGTGAATAAGCACCGAGTAAAACTTGCATAATATAATATGCCAGTGATAAGTTCAACTTCTACTAAAAACATGACAAAAGGTAAGGCAATTTTTAGGGCATATTCATCAAGTCTACTTAACATTTCTAAAACCCTGGCAAGATCTTCAAACATACGGATATGTAAACAAGTTTAATACAATAAAAACTAATTACATATATGTTAGGTAATTACATCTGGGTTGTCAAAACAGAATTCATGTGATATTTTGGGGTGTTCCTCTGAACTTCGACACTTCTTTATTTCGACACGACACTTTGAAAAAATATAGTTCGACAAGTCATTGTTATGACTGAACATAATTCGACAAGTATTAGTTCGACAACACAAACATTCAATTTACGTTCTGGTGGTTGGCCGGCCGCTCCCGCGCCACGCTCGCTTCGCTCGCTCGGCTCGCGCGATTTGTGGTCACTGCTCTAACATAATCTAAACTGGTCTTTGACCGCCGTTTGTATTGTCGAAATATTTTATGTCGAACTTGTCGAATTATGTACAGTCGAAACTATGATTTGTCGAACTATATTTTTTCGAAGTAAATGTCTGTCGAAGTTCTGAGGGACACCGGATAGTTTGTATAAAATAAACCACAAATAGACAGTCAAATATCACCGTGACTGTCGAATAGTATTCAACAATAACAAATTAGTCATTATAAAAATCAGTAAAACAAATGCCATTCAGCCAGGGCCCTGCAAACTGATTGAACAAGGCTATAACTGTTCTCATTTAAATATTATTTATACTTCCTTCACTTACACAAAGACCATCGTTATTAGTATTTCACCTAATTAATAATATTTTAACCCACTTTGATCATGAACCCCAATTGAGTCACTAGGAACCTAGGCACATCCTACAATAGGTCACCAGTGGCCCGTGTAGGGTCACTTATGTAATTTTACACCAGAGTCACTGCACTTTTGTCACTTGGTCACTGACACTGTCACACGGTCGCTTCGACCCACAATCACTGTCACTATTGGCCGATATTCCGGAAGAAGGTCCAGAGCGTTTCGGCGTAGGTAAGCGAGCGCTATATGTACGTCCAAAGTTTGGTGGTCACGATGATGGGGCAGAGCCGGCTGAAGGTGATGCCGACGAAAATGCCCGTGACCAGGGTGGCGCCGCCGATCATGCCGGCTGTGGACGCGTGCTCTGGCGCCACCGTGCTGGAATACATAACATTATTTTAAAAGAGTTTGTTAATAAAATTTTACGAAACATCAATTTTTTTTATACGACGGGCCAGTAATTTAGAACTATTGTTAGAACTGCTTAGCACTGCAAAGCGCTCATCACTCGAGCTCATCACACATTAGATTCAGACTTATACCAGGCCTAGCGCACTCCGCACTGTAGGTACGAAGCTACAAGTACATAGCCGGACACCGACGGCGGGTCGCGCGTCGTTACACGTGCCGCGTCAGAAGAGATAAAAGCTATGCGATAGAAAGAGAGGCGCTCTGTAGGTTAATATGACTGATAGGTATGCAGCGCTAAGCGAGCAGAATTGAATTTTATTGCAAGAGTCGCTATTTGTTTAAATTTCTTTGCGGAATGATGCTTCTGTCCCTTAGTATTCTGTGCCGGAACACAACACATGTTTCGGAATAAATGAAAACGGCCGTACTGTATGAGTCAGCTCAAAACATAATTATTTCTTCAAATATTGTTTTTGTATTATTTTGTGTGTTTAAATACAATATTATAAACATTTGCACGCTGATAAAGCAATAAAACATGTGTAACGACTAAACATTTAAACATTCAAGACCTGTGTAATTTAATGTGCCATGTTTAAAGCAAATAAATATTTTGGAATTTGGAATTTGGAATTTGTGATAATTCAACCCGTTCTTTTTTAAATGGTAAAAGTTATCTATAGTTTCTTATGGTCAGTGGCCTTGGGCAGTGAAACAGTGCAAGATATTCAGGCAGTGAAACAGTGCAAGATAAGATGCGGAATGTGGAAATCCGCAAAAAAACGAAGTTGTTGAAGTGGCAATGGGCCGGCCATATAGCTCGTAGAATCGATAACCGTTGGGGTAAAAAAAAATCGGAGGTATTACTTTATACATTTTTTAATTTAAAATTTATTTTACATTAGCTATCTACCCCCATACAAATTATATTATTCTAACGACCTAAATAATATTCAGCCGGATTACACTCCATATTTTCATTGCGTTGCGTTTCAGTAAAAAGGTTCTCGAGTGGCGACCACGGACCGGTCGTTATGGCGATCTATGGGGAGGCTTAGGTTCAGCAGTGGACGTCTTCCTGCTGATGATGATGATGATGATGATGATGATGATGAAACAGTGCAAAGGTTCCACAGGTGGTTAAAGGTTCCACTGGTGGTAGGTTTGTCGTATGCGAGAGGCCGTCTGGGTGGGTACCACCGCTTTGCCAGTTATTCAGCCGCCAAGCAGTAATTTATTTATTTGTATAAATGCTTGTGCTTACAGCAGAGCGCCAAAGCGCACAACGAGCTAAATCTATCTATGCTACTTATATATCTACTTATGCGCAAGCATATTACTGTGTTCCGGTTTGAAGGGTATTGTAGCCAGCAAAATTACTGGGCATTATGAGACTCAACAGCTAATTGTCTCAGGGTGACGAGCGCTGTGCAGCGCCGCGCAGGATTTTGCAAAACAAAGTTCTAGGTGGTGCTGTTATTATTTTTTGTTATTTAAGCAAAAAAAATATTTAAAAAAGTTATTGTTATGGACTGGCGTATTGCGTACCATCAGGCAAACGACCAGCTCGTCTCGTCATCCAGATACATTAAAAAAATGTGACTCACCCGCCGACATACATCATCCCGAGCGAGCTGCCGTGTCCGGACGACCAGCCGTGCGCGGCGGCCGCCACCCAGTACAGCCAGTCGCTGGTGACGAGCACGGGCAGCGTGCGCGACGCCGCCAGGTACTTGCACGACAGGAAGAACGGGATGAACAGCAGCCGCAGCGACGTGAACACCACCAGCCAGCGGGGGCTCGGCTGGAAGTACACAACATTAAATATACGATTGGCGCTTGAGGGACATATGGGTAATGGGGCTGCATTTTTTTTGCTTTGCTTCGACCTTCATAATGCGAACGGCCAAGGAGGGGAACTCTCTGCCGGCATCTGTGTTTCCGGATAGCTATAATCTGGGTGTCTTTAAGACAAGAGTGAACAGGTTTCTTCTAAGCGAGCGTGCTACATCTTCGACCGCATCGTCACTTAACAACAGGTGAGATAGCGGTCAAACCCAAACCTATAAATAGTAAAAAATATATATATATATATTAATGTTACAATATTAATCAATTACATTATTATAAGGCAATTATTGTAGGTATATCTGAATAAAAGACTTTTTTATGCACACCTGCAACACTTGAGGTATTACTGTTGTGTTGCCTTATAGAACCCTTTGTACCCTACTTTTAAAGTGTCCTATATTTATGAGCAATGAGATGAGCATGTCGTTCACCTGATGGTAAGCACCACGGTTGCCTATAGCAATTGCAGTGCCACCCAAAACTTTTAATACCAGGGGCGCAAAAGTTATCGCCCTAGGACATCAGATATTAAGTCTCACATGCCATAATAATCGCTGCAACAAAATATTTCACCACCACCTTACTTTATGTCAACTCTGCGGAAACTGTCAAAATATTTAACACAATCACCACCATCATTGTGACCGCGATCAATACAACTTTATGGAAACGTTAAGGTTAATTAAAATGTTATTTTTAATAATTACGTATGCGAAATGACCCCATAAATTCTAAACATGAAAGAGAAATGTTTCAGAAAACAGCAGCAATTTTCATCATCATCATTTCAGCCCGTGTCCACCCACAGCTGGGTATAGGCCCTCCTCTCCCTCACGCCATTTGTTCCAGTCCTGCGCATTCCGCATCCATAAGTTTCCTACCCCCTTCACTATATCATCGGACCATCTGGCCGGTGCGGTGGTCTGCCTACTAAACTTCGCCCGCCGATCAGAAATTTCAAATTTTATTTTATTTATTTATTTCAGGCGATATTCAGGTTTAAAATCTAATGTGTAAAAACCATCGACGATTATGAATTCTAAAAATATAACTATTTCTACTGTCCGAAATACAGATTTTATACTAATATATTAAAAGATATCCTCTATTCCAAACCTGACAGTCCAGACTCAACCATTGTGTCGAGACTGGATGCTCCATAAATTAAATTTAACACCTATTTATATTTATAGTGTTTGTGCTGAATGCATGTCTGTAAATCTCATGTTTGCAGATGTGCATATTGTGCCTAACATATATCTTCTAATATATAAAATTCTCGTGTCACAGTTTTCGTTGCCATACTCCTCCGAAACGGCTTGACCGATTTTGATGAAATTTTTTGTGCTTATCCGGTATCTATGAGAATCGGCCAACATCTACTTTTTTTTTTAATTTTTTTTTAATTTATATGGCAAAACAACGTTTGCCGGGTCAGCTAGTCTAATCTAATATATAAAATTCTCGTGTCACAGTTTTCGTTGCCATACTCCTCCGAAACGGCTTGACCGATTTTGATGAAATTTTTTGTGCTTATCCGGTATCTATGAGAATCGGCCAACATCTATTTTTCATCCCCCTAAATGTTAGGGGTAGTCCACCCCTAACATTATTTTAAATTTATATGGCAAAACAACGTTTGCCGGGTCAGCTAGTTTTTTTATATATTTTATATTTTTTTTTGTATATTTTTTTTTTATATTATGATTATTACCTATTTTAGTTTTATATAACCCCGAAAACTATCTCAGCTTTAGTTTTTTTGTATACACATATTTTTGGATGACAATCTAGACTCAAAACTGTATGATATTTAGTTATAGCTGTGTATTGATTGTAGTTTGTTAGGTGTACATAATAAATAAATGAATAAATACTCACAAATTGCCACAAGCTTGCCGTGATGTTGCCAATCATCGCTGTGACGTTGAAGGTGAGGAAACACGTAAGTAGGACGAAGTTGTCGCCCAAGAAACCCGGTTCCGATGGCTCGACGGCTGGAATTAAAAATGCACTCAATATTATATCATACTCTATTTGTTTGTGTTTTTTATGTTTGTTACCTCAGAACTCCGTCATTAATGAACCTATTTGGAAAATTCTTTTTGCTTTGGGTTCAGTATATTGGGTTAGTGGTCCCATACAAATTTCATCGATATTTAACCTTGGACTTCGAAGATACATTGAAGCACAGAATACTAAGGGGCAGAAGCATCATTCCCAAAGAAATTTAAACAAATAGCGACTCTTGCCATGACGCAATAAAATTCAATTCAGCTCGCGTAGCGCTGCAAACCTACCTGTCATATTAACCTACAGAGCGCCTCTCTTTCTATCGCATAGCTCTTATCTCTTCTGACGCGGCACGTGTAACGACGCGCGACCCGCCGTCGGTGTCCGGCTATGTACTTGTAGCTTCGTACCTACAGTGCGGAGTGCGCTAGGCCTGATTAAAGCCGGTTTTTTGTTTGATAAAACGAACCTATACTTGTTTTGTGTAACACTTGCTACCCGCGATTTCATTCGCGTAGAATTCTACTGTTTTTTTTTATTGAACTGAGTGATGAGACGAGCAAGTCGTTCGCCTGATGGTAAGCCCCACAGCTTGCCCATGACAATTTCAGTGCCGCCGAGGACTTGTAATACCATAAAAAGCACTGCATTGCGCTCATCACCCCGAGACATCAGATATTAAGTCTGACATGCCCAGTAATTTCGCTGGCTACAATGCCCTTTTAGCCAGAACACAGTAATGCTTTCGCACTACTGCTTGGCGGAATAATTGGCAAAGCTGTGGTACTATAAACATTCAGAAGTTTATCTCAAGGTTCCGTACCCAAAGGGTATAACGGGACACTATTACACAACAACAGACAAGATTTTTTTGCCGTTTTTATAGGTAATGGTACGGAACCCTTCGTGCGCTAGTCCGACTCGCACTTGGCCGGTTTTTTTTATTTATTTAATGATGTCACTCAAATAAAGTCCCGCCATTAGGCTAACAATCTAGCCTAATAAGGCTTATAAGTAATTTAAATTTGACTCAAACTGATAACTTGAGTAAAACTAAGAATATGTCCATCAACTCTTTTTATTCCTGGTTGGGGAACATTGGTACCCAAACTAGAAGACCTGTGTTTTGGCAAACCAATACCCGCCGGATATAATTAAAAAAGTTTTCTTTTTTTACGCTTAATAGATCTACGTTTGGCCACTATCTCACCTGATGTGAAGCGATGATGTGGCCTAAGATGGAGCACATAGATCTAGAGACGGTAGTTGAGCGGCTGCTCAGACCCGTCTCCCCGATAGTTCACCGAACATCATCCCGAAACACGACTAGGTCGCTTGACGGCATGGCTTTGTTCGGTGGGTGTTACAACCAAGGCCAAAGCCTACCACTCCAAAAGTTACAGGAACAGATTACAAAAGAGTGTTTGTACTTAGTAAGGAGAATGATTTATTTTATTTAAATTCCAACAATAATAAAAAGATATTTTTTGATTTTATTATGATGGCATGCCGGTTTATATAGGTGCGGGGCCAGCTGACTTCATGCTCAGTACATCGTACCAAAAGTCGCACAATACAATTCAATTCAAAAGTTCTTTATTTCAATTTTGTCGTCACAGACGCACTCATGAACGTCAATAAATAAAATGATCATGATAACATGATCCCACTGAGCCATACTAGCTCCTAACGAATTAGTTGGTCAAAGTTACTAATTAAAAACTTGGTCTTACCAGATAGTACGGCAGGGAACACGGAAAGGGTGACGAAGAATATAATGAATATGTTGTACAACTGCACGGCTGATTGGACGAGGATCGTGCCGTAAGGGGCGCGGGTGGCCTTCGGAGGGCTCTGATTGGTCGCCGCCAGCGCGGGGTTGTTGCGGAGCGTACGCTCTTGTAACGTGTCATGGTAGCGGTAAAACCTCTGGGAAAGATAGAAATAGAAATTTAAAGAAATAATTTTACGTCAGCAGCTGCACTGTCATTGGCCCAATAGGGAATATGCATGTATTTTTTTTAATGCATGAATCGTTTCATTATTGAATACTATTAATGAAAAAAAATAATTAAAAATTTTACGGCATCATTTGTCAATAAAATAACTAAATGAAAATTTGAGTCAACATAAACGCGCCATTTGCGTGTGACGTCACAACGTGGGGACCTAGGATCTCCTCATTGGTCCATCTATGCTAAATGTGTGTATGTCAATAATTTACCAATAGGGCGGGCACTATGTCAAAAATTTACCAATAAGCAGCCAAGCGCGTGACGTCAGATAGAGGTTGCACGTACTCAAGCGTTTTTGCGATTACGTTCCGTTTCGTTTCGTTTTCGTTAGTTAATTCCAAGAATAAGAAAAATAAACATTTAAATACAAATAAACTACGCAATTAGTAATAATTATTATATCACTACTAAATGTTTACAGGAGTAATCTATCGTAAAAAGTAATTTCCAGATTTTTCGACAACACATGTATATTCCCTATTGCTCAGCAAGGGAGCTTGACAAGCATAATTTTATTTATTATTTCTTTTTTTTATGTAACTGAGTGACGAGACGAGCTGGTCGTTTGTTGTTTTGATGGCCGGCAATACGCCAGCCCATAACAATATCAGTACCACCAAGAACTTTGCTTTGCAAAATCTTGCGCGGAGCTGCACTGCGCTCGTCACCTTGAGACAATTGGCTGTTGAGTCTCATAATGCCTAGTAATTTCGCTGGCTACAAAGCCCTTCAAACCGGAACACAGTAATGCTGGCGCACTACTGCTTGGCGGCTGAATAATTGGCAAAGCGGTAGTACCCACCCAAACAATTTTTTAACCTCTGACGCAATAAGGAGCAACGTAGCTCTTAGGCAACATAACAACACTCGATTCCATGGCATCCAACCGCAAAATAATTTAAACCGGTTTGGATACGGGTTTTTATTTACTTGAAAGCCGGTTTTCTAGCGGTGGTTTTTAGACATGTTTTATCAAAATCGGTTCAGCCGTTTTTTACTTTTTAAAGTTTTTGTCGGGGGTGTTTAAATTTTTATTTATTATTATTATTCAGCCTGGTTTGTCCCACTGCTGGGCAAAGACCTCCCTACCCTCCTTCCACTCCTCACGTTTCTGGGATATAGTTTGCCATCCCATCAAATAGGAGTTTAAATTTTAGTTAACTGAAATTAACTATTAGACAAAGTGGATAATCTGTCAAAATATGTGTAAGGTACTTACATTGAGCGGCAACGCAAAGTACGTATCAAAACAAATAAGCAACACAAACATTCCGCCTATGAAGTAGTAAATGGCGGAAGTTCTGATGCTGTCGAAGAGCTTCGAGGTCCAAGAGAGAAACACGACTAGTGTCCCGCAGATATTGGACCCCAGTACCACGGCCCCCGTGTATTTCGGAGGCAAGCGAGCTGCTACGCCGTACACGGAGTTTTGGAATATCGCGTTGAAACCTGCAATGAGAAGAGAATTACAATTACAATTCGCTTTATTGTATACCGAATAAAATAATGAATAGGTACATGAAAACAATTTACAAACTAAGTACAATGGGCGGAGTTATCACTAAAAGCGATCTCTTCCCGTCAGCCTTTGGATGGAGTTAATTAACGTGGTGAAATGGGCCGGCGTAATAACGTTTTTAAAGATAATTAATGGTTATTGCTTAGCGAAAATCTAAAATTTTTATATACTGAGGAAGAAGAAAAATATTTTTCTAAAGATTCAGGGTAATTATAATGTTTTTTCAAAATATTTAACAAGTACACATTTTATCAAAAATAAAAACCACCTTCAATGTATCTTCGAAGTCTAAGGTCAAATATCGATGAAATTTATACGGGACCACTTCGTAGCTATACTGAACCCAACGCCAAAAGAATTTTCCAAATCGGTTTACAAATGACGGAGTTCTGCGGTAATAAACATATAAAAACATACAATCGAATTGAGGACCTCCTCCTTTTTGATTTCGGTTAAAAACAGTCTTCAATTCTGATGTATCTTCGAAGTCCAAGGTCGAATACCGATGAAATTTATATGGGACCACATTGAAGCTATACTGAACCCAACGCAAAAAGCAATAACCTTTCTACGGATTGCCTGTCCTTTATCGTCTAACGGCAGTTACGTGGAAATAGCTCCCGGAGACTTGGTACTATCGTATTGTATGTGAATTTCTTCACTTACGCTTCTTCAGAAAATCATCCATCATGTAGGATGTAGGTGTTACTTACAGACATAACTAACGAAATATAATGTATCTAGCCACAAAGACAAACAATGTTTACCATTTACAGTAGAAGTATTGTGAATAGACTTAAGAGCTTTGTGACCGGTTATTTCTTAACCTCAGTAATCCTACCGTCTGCGCTAACAAGGATACATTACACTAGTATTTACTAGAAAATTCACCTTTTGAGCGCCACACCAGATGCAAAACTGTGCCTTCCACGAAGAACTATGAAATTTACTTTCGTTTTACGTACATACTGCGTTAAAATATTTATTTATTAACATGCAAAACATAATGCAATAATTTCAAGATAACATTGACATTATATTTTATCTATCTATCTATCTATTGCTGGCGCAGCGAACCAAAGTGTCTCTTGGCCTCCGATACTAAAGAATGCCATTTTTTTTTGATCCAGTGCAAGTTCCTGCCAGGCGTCAACTTATACTTTTATATATCTATATAATATATCACATTCTAAAACCATGTATCATCATCATCATCATCATCAGCCCATCACGTTCCCACTGCTGGGACACGGGCCTTCTCTCATAGAGAGAATATGGGTAATAATCCACCACGCTGGCCCAGTGCGGGTTGGTGGATGTCACATGTCCTTGAATTTTTGTGATAAATTCTTGGACATGCCGGTTTCCTCACGATGTTTTCCTTCACCGTTTTTAGAGCGAGTGTTAAATCCGCACATAACTTTAGAAAGTCAGTGGTGCGGGGCCAGCGAGATTCGAACTCGGGTGCGTCGGATCGAAAATCGCACGTTCTCCCACTGAGCCACACTCGCTCTCCTCAAACGATGTATGACTAATTTAATTATAATAACATTTCGATTTGATTTAATGATTTGATTTGAATTTTTATATATTCAATCACTAGAGGATTAGATTATTGATTTAATAAGTGTCATAACATTATGGTCAACTAAACACACAGTATACATTTATACAGGTATACAGTATGCTTACCGTTTAACAGGAAGACAGTGAGCATCGTGAACCAGAAGAACACAGCGGGGTATTGTGACGTGTCCAACATCGCCAGTATCACCGTGAACACAAACAGAGCGACCTCTATGATCAGCGACCATACTATGCGGGTCGCTAGGTTTCCCCTGTAACATACATTCAAAAATATTTATACAATTTACTAGGTATCCCTGGAAAATACATTCAATAATATTAATACAATCATCATCATCATCATCATGTAGGCCTTCTTGTACTCCATTCTTGGATATAGGCCTCTTCCCTTTTTCTCCACTTCTGGCGATCTTGTGCCCGATTCATACAGTCATGGCCTCCGTGTCGTTGTGTATTAATACAATAAATATAGCTACATATAAATTATTAACTAATCTGTCCCAATTGGCACAGAATAATTAATAGTATATGTACAGAAGGCTCACTCCCTAGAAGCCTAATCTACGCCTGCGAGGCGTAACGCAACGAACGCACGCAATCGAAAATTTTATGTCTCTTTGAAACCGTTGAAGCTAAAGCGTCGTGCTCATTAGCCAACTTAGTGGCCGACGAGAGCTAGCAGCAGGTGCTTTTGTCGCTAAGGTAAATTCTGCCATTTTTGATTTATTGAGGTACTGCACGCCTGCCAGACGTATGTTTAGGCTTTGTGTAACTTTCAACAATGTTTATAAGTTTTTCATTTGTTATTTTTTCGTATATTTTATGTCTATTTTTGGCGTCTTTTCAGATTACAATATATCACTGTTTAATACTCGAGAGCAATGAATCCGGGTCACTTAAAGAATCCTAAAAATCTCGGAAACTAAAAATGCTAGATTAATGCAATAAATTGTATTTAATAGACAATGTAATACTCCTTAAATGAAGGTATTAAAACTTCTTAGTTATTGTAAAGTTATATCATAAAAAAATCAAATTTGAAAAAGGGCCACTTTCGAAGATGGAACTACGAAATTACAGCATTTGGTTTTGCTTTTGTTTGTAATCTGTCATTTATGTGGGTACATAAACCATGTTGATAGTGCTCTATATTCATTATTCAAGCTGAAATTATGTCGCTTACGCCTGAAGAATGCACCAGAATACTTACAATGCTGGAAACCGGCCGGAGTCAGCGCGATACAGCCAGGACTGTCGGTGTGTCGCTGTCAACAGTACAAAGAGTTCTCCGACGTTACGAAGAAACTGGTTCTAACCTACGCAGACCAGGAACGGGCAGAACCAGGTGTACCACAGCACGAGAAGACCGATACTTGGTGAACACCATGCTTCGAAATAGCTTTCTCACAGGAACTGAACTCACCAATCAGTTTCGACGCCTCGGAGGAAGTAACCCAAGTGCATGGACAGTAAGACGTCGGCTTGCTGAATCTAACTTAAAACCCCTTAGACCTGCAAACGGCCCTAAACTGGAGCGTGGGCATCGTATTTCGAGACTAAGATATGCCCAGAGCCACGTAAATTGGAGTATTGAAGATTGGTCAAAAGTTATGTTCTCCGACGAATCAAAATTTATGCTCTACAAGCACGATGGAAGACACAGAGTGTATCGAAGACCAGGGGAAAGATTCAAGCAAGCATGCATCGAAGAAAAAGTAGCCTACGGTGGTGGGTCTGTACTTGTGTGGGCCGGAATTTCTTCTGAAAGTCGCACAGAGCTGGTGATCATAGAAAACGGCTCTTTAACTAGCGTAAGATATGTGGAAGAAATCCTCAATGATCACGTTGGTCCATTTATGGTCAATTTAGGTGAGGATGCTATATTTATGCATGACAATGCCCGACCTCATACAGGTAGGATTGTGAATGACTACCTTCAAGAGATGAACATTACTCGTATGGAGTGGCCAGCGCGCAGCCCGGATATCAACCCGATCGAGCATGCTTGGGACGAGCTAGGCAGATGCGTAAAACAACGAAACCCTCCCCCAATCACGCTTCGTGAGCTCAAAATTGCTCTCACAGAGGAATGGGAGAATATTCCCCAAAATCGTATAAGGAACTTGGTGTACAGCATGCCAAACCGCGTAAACGCAGTAATGGAAGCACGAGGAGGCAATACGAAGTATTAAAATTCAAGAAAATCGTAATAAAGTTCAAAAATTTCATGTTTCCTATTTTTGTTTTAAGGAGAGATCAGCAGTTTTTTTCTTTATGTAATTTTGTGTTAATAAAATGTATGGTGACTCATATTTTTTTTACTTTCATTTAAGGAGTATTACATTGTCTATTAAATACAATTTATTGCATTAACCTATCATTTTTAGTTTCCGAGATTTTTAACATTCTTTAAGTGACCCGGATTCATTGCTCTCGAGTGTAGATTAGACAATGACGATATTTTGGCAGTTTTAAACGAAGAAGATAATTACTTGATAAAAATCGATTATTACGAGAAAATATAAGCCAAATTTTTGTAAAACCTACTGATTCAAGTAACAAACAACAATAAGGAAGAACTTATTTTTGTTGCTCGTTACTAAAAAACGTAATACGCCTTAAAAAACGTAAATACTGCGCTGCTCCTACAAAAAGAAAGAGAATGTCGAAATTAGTGTGCTGTAAATGCAAAAAGTCAATATGTGGCGAGCATAAAGTTGATGTGTGTGTAGGCTGGCTTGATTGTCGCTAGTCACTAAAAGTCTGATTACGTTTAATGTTTGCCCTAAAAGAAAGTAATTTATGACAAAAAAAATACTGAATTGGTAAAAAATATATGTTTCAGTTGGTTAAATATCAGGGCATAATTTTTTTGTTAAAATTTAAGCATATTTTTAGTTAAATTACAATAAATAGCTGTGATTGCAGTTTTAATTGATAACAGTGTGTTTTATTATTAGTTTATTACCCCACCTTAAATTTCCTTCAAACAATAGACCTAAAACATGTATATTTTTTCATACAGATTGTCATTTATATGTGTGCGCCTCAGAAGCGTATGTTAAGGCTTTGTGTACCTTTAAAAAAGATTATGCTTCTAGGGTTAAGACTATAAATAGCGACTCTTGCAGTGACGCAATAAAGTGTATTTTAGCTCGCATAGCGCTGCGTGCTTAATGTTATATTAACCTACAAAGCGCCTCTTTTTCTAATGCGTAGCTCTTATCTCTTATATGATTTTTATATGCTTAAGTTTAAAGACAAGATAATTTTTATTTAGATTTAAGGAACACATTATAATGGAATCCATTGTTATTTATCACGAACTGTGCCCCGCAGTTTCAACCGCGTACACAATTTTCCGGATTAAAAAGTATCCTATGTCCATTACCTAAAGTTCCTACATACGAAACATCCGATCAGTAGATTTTGCGTACTAATTGTGTAACAAACATCCATCCATTCTCACAAACTTTGGCATTTATAATATTATTATATATTATTATATATATTGGATAGTATCGTTATTTATAAATAACTCCTAACCTAAAGGAATGTTGAATGATCGCTAACCACGTTGCCAGTTATTCTGCCGCCAAGCAGTAGTGCGCAAGCAATACTGTGTTCTGATTTGAAGGGCATGGTAGCTAGCGATATTACTAGGCATTATGAAACTTGAGAGCTATTGTCTCAGGGTGACGAGCGCAGTGCAGAGCCGCACAGGATTTTGCAAAACAATGTTCTGGGTGGTACTGCAACCGTTATGGTTACCATCAGGCGAACATCTTGTTCGTCTCGTTACTCAAATAAATGAATTAAAAAACTGACTTCAATCCTGATGTAACTTCGAAGTTCAAGGTTGAATATCGATGAAATTTTATTCTTATATTGGACCTTGTCGCTATACTGAACCCAACGCAAAAGAGTTTTCTAAATCAGTTTATAAATAACGGAGTTCTGAGGTAACAAACATAAAAAATAAAATAAAATAAAAACAATCTAGTGAGAATCTCTTCCTTTTCCTGAAGTTGATTAAAACCGTAATATTTTTCCTGACATCGCGCAACATTTCACTGGTTGTGTTTATTGTTTATTGTTTTGTCCTTATTCTAGTTTGTTCAGTGTAATGTTGTGTGATGTCCTGGACAAATGTATTTTCTTTCTTTCTTCTAATAACTACTCCAGGTACTCACTTTATCTGGACGAACACGTTGAACCAACTGAAAAACAGATTCGGCAGCTGGCTGGCCCAGCCCACGTAAGTCAAGTAATGCAGGGCGTACTCTGGAGCAGTGGCCAGCTTGTACTTCTCGAAGTAATCCTGGAACAAAATACCTTGTATTACTGTTCACAGTAAAGTGAATTTACTTTTACTTTTCCTTTTTTTATATATTTTCTCGTTACAAACTATGTATTGTATAAAACCACTATACCGAACGACGGGAGGGCACTGGTGACCTGTAATACAGGTTCTTATGAACCTACCACGGGCACCAGTCTCTCACAGGAATAGGTATTAGTAAGTTAATTAGCCATAGATTCTCAATATTGTAACACCTATTGTGAGAGAAAATAAATGATTAAAAAAAAACACCCGAAAATTCTATACAGATTTTGATAAAATTCGGTGTAGGTTCTTTAGATCGCGGAAAAGTTGGCGTGACGATCTCGAAACCTACCGACCCGGATGGAAATAGCTATAGACAGAGATGTTTGGAAGGAGATGAGGGAGACCTTTGCCCAGCAGTGGGACACAATAGGTTGATATGATAATAATAATCTCACAGGCGATGTGGACATCTTCAACACATCAATCCACTCTATCAAAATTAATTTAAAATCTTTCCCTCATTACACTCAATAACAAAACCAATGTAAGTGTTATATTTTTGTAAGTGAAACCTAAATATAAAAACAATAATAACAATAATCATTAATTGTGTTCGAAGTGAAGTATATAAAACTGTAAAAACAACTTATCGTTCGATAAATAATATCTGATCTCTTTTTATAATTAAGTACCTAATGCCCACTTGCGCCTAACTAACTCACTTAAAATTGCGGTCAACGGCCAGGTTAACTAATTTTACACTTCACCCCAATTTCACGTCGGCATCAATGGGTCTAATTCACGCATTATAGTATTTATAGTCAATGAACACATTTCTACCAGAATTATACACTGGTGGTAGGTTTCTCGTATGCGAGAGGCTGTCTGGGTGGGTACCACCGCTTTGCCAGTTATTCAGCCGCCAAGCAGAAGTGCGCAAGCATTACTGTCTTCCGGTTTGAAGGGCATTGTAGCCAGCAATTACTGGGCATTATGAGACTCATCAGCTAATTGTCTCAGGGTGACGAGCGCAGTGCAGCGCCGCGCAGGATTTTGCAAAACAAAGTTCTGGGTGGTGCTGTTATTGTTATGGACTGGCGTATTGCTTACCATCAGGCAAACGACCAGCTCGTCTCGTCATTCAGTGACATAAAATAAAATAGGATTTCTAAAAGGGTTATATGTGCATCAATTGGAACCCTAAGTGTGTTCTACCATATTGAATCGTTTACGAGATATAATGATGCAATTGGATACAACATATAAAAATCCTGTAGGTATCCAATTATTGCATCAATCAGTATAAAAATCATCACTTACCATCAGGTTAGATAGTGGTCAAGCGCAACCAGTAAAAAAAAGTTTTTTTTAACCTATATGATCCCTCTGCTGGGTAAAGACTTCTCCAATCTCCCTCCATGGATCCCTCTCCATTGCGATCTCAGGGCAGTCTCTCCGGAAAGCGTCCAAATCGTCCCGCCAGTCCAAAAAGTTGTTTAAATGCGAATTTTTCATACCTTAGCCGTGATGAACATATTCCAAGCGGTGAGGGTGCCGAGGCCGTGCAGCATCAAGGTCAGGTAGATGAGGTTCCAGCGATCCTTGGGAGGCACGAGGTCCATAGCTATACCTGAAAGGCCAGAAGCAAACTATATAAGTACCACTCATTAATGCAAACCAAGACACAAGAAGAACACCACCAAAATAGGTACAAGTATGGGCGATCTTATTGCTAAACAGAGATGTCTTCCAGGCAACCTTTGGATGCAGAGGTAGAGAGTGAAGTAGTTTATAAAACTACAAGACTAACTCGTAGTTTAACTATGTGAAACTTGTTAAAATAACCGGTAAAAACCGGTTTAGCTAACGAGATTAATATTTTCTCTACTCGAAATTTTACCGTATTATTTCGACGTTTAAAAGGGAAATGTTACGAAACGTGACCCATCCTTTTAACAAAGAAAAAAAAACTAAACCAAAGTCCAGTCCACTTGTAAGTAAAACAAAACCCTAAGAAAACATTATCTTTTCTTACAAGCAGAGCGCCTTTTTAACAGACTTCAAAAAGGAGGTTTTCAATTCGACTATATGTTTTTTTTTGTATGTTTGTTACGCGATTACTCCGTCAATTAACTGATTTTGAAAATTATTATGGCGTAGGGTTCAGTATAGCTTCAACTTGGTCCCATATACATTTCATCGATGTTCCACCTGGGACTTCGAAGATACATCAGAATTGAAGTCGGTTTTTTTTGTTCAAAAATGAATTCTCTTTACTTCTTACGAATCGACACGGGAAATGATAAGCTCAAATAATTCATATTATACTAATTAATAAATACTAATTAGTAATATATCAACCCTTGTGTTCCCACTGCTGGGACATAGGCCTTCTTTCATAGAGAGAGTATGGGCCATAATCCAGCACGCTTGCCCATTGCGGGTTGGTGGATGTCACAAGTTCTTGCATTTTTGTGATTAATTCTTGAACATGCCGGTTTCCTCACGATGTTTTCCTTTCACCGCTTTGAGAGCGTGTGTTAAACCCGCACATAACTTCAGATCAGAAGAAAGTCATTGGTGCGAGGCCAGCGGGATTCGAACTCGGGTGCGTCGGATCGTAAGTCGCACGAGTTCCCGCCGAATCACACTCGCTCACATGTGTACATATACTCATTCAATTAGCAGTATTCTGTAGTAGCCATGTTGGGATGCTTGGTCATCATTCCGTGAGACGTTTGCAAGATTAATTACCGACATTAAGTGGTACTATCATTGAAATCCAGGTTAAAACCTGTGGGTTAACTAACATGACTTTGGTATGAAAATTGACGTTGACAACTAATCCGTGTTAACCGCGATTTGACGTTGGTGAAAATGGACCTTAACAGTACAAACGTTTACAGGATACATCTTTAACTATTATAAAATTTTAACTTTCTATGTTTTTACTCGTACCTATAGACTCGAAAACTGCTAAACAGATTTTAATGCGGTTTTCGAGATCGGTACCATAAGGTTTTGGAAAAAATACGAATATGGGCTTCCTCTGTTTTTCACACGGACGAAATCGCGGGGAAGAGCTAGTTCTTCGTTACTCTGATTCATATTTCACATAAGTGTATTAACTTGTAGTTACAATAAAAATCAGCTGACATTAAAAAAAATTATAAACTTCGTAAAAAATCCCTTTGTAAATTCCAAAGGTTGATTGGAAGAGACCGCTCTTAGCGATAAGTCCGCCCGTTGCACTATTGTTTAGTTTAACGTATTTCCTGTATGTTGTTATTTTTTGTACAATAAAGTATTTTAAATTGAATAAAATACAAAATATTTACAATAGAATACATTTGTTTAAAAATGAAGCGAATGTAGCGAATCTCAGGTGCACACAAGTCTATTGAAGAGAACCTGCATGTGTTTTTCGTAAGCGTTATTTTACCCACTGTAAATTAAAGTGATCAAAGCTATATGTAGCAATTGTCACTGCGTTGGAAGTGGGATAAGAAAAAGACTTCCCTGCGATGGGATTTGAACTCGGTACCTAACGGTCGCGAGTCGAACGTTGACGCCTTGAGGCCAGAGCGTCATTACAAAGCGAGGCGAAAAACGTGTTCGGGCAACCAAGCTTGAATGAATGACGTCACAAAAATTACCACAAATGATAAATGATATCTTAACTATTTGATAAGCAAGGCAAGGGCCGAACATTTAAATATACCTACTGTGTTGTGATTTTTGTTGTTTATAATAAAGCAGTCATTAAATTATTATGCTTTTTATTATTATTTTTTGTGACAACTGTAGTAATGTAATTGTATGATGATTTTTGTAATATGGAATTGTTCTAAAATTAAATTATGAACTTGAATTGTGCTGAAAAGTCATTATTTATGTATGTTTATAATATAATATGTAATAATGTGTACCTAGTATACGTATGTATGTTTTATGTAAGCATTTAGAATGTTGCTATTGTATTGTAGTTTATTTTATTGACATTTTATGTTTTTATTATTATTGTAGACCTTGCATCCTCGTCTAACATTTTGATAATTCCTCTCCATCCAAAGGTGGCCTGGAAGAGATCGCTTTTAGCGATAAGGCCGCCCATTGTAACACTTTCTTTAATTGTTTTATGTAATGTTTTTAATTTAATGTTTGCAATAAAGCGTTCGTCTATCACCTATATATGTATGCTATGGGTTGTGATACATTTCGAGTAGGTACGTTGCCATTATCAAACCATTTTATCAAGAAACAACATTCAATAACATATTATTCATATCAAAAACCATCTAAAAGTTAGTAGCACGCGTCTTTGGGTCAATTACTCCGAAAAAGTACTACAAAGAAATCTGTAGTGCCCGTGTTATTTTCGACAGGCGCTTGCAACACGCTCATCCCACTCGCGGCAGGTTATTTACCTTTCAAGTTGAGCGTGTCATTGGGCAGATTGGCTCCCTCCCACGCGGGCGTGAGCTTCACCGGCTCGTTGCGTAGGAAGGGCGCCTTCTCGCCATCTGCCTCCCAACCTGGAACGGGAAAAATGCATTGTTATATGGAGAACTATTTATTAATGTCAGTCTGTGTGTAGTGGTTGGGCAGGTAGGCTCAAATCTCATACACCACTGAGGTTGCGGGGTCGGTTCCCGCGAAGGGACAAATGTATGTGCACAGAATAAAAGCGTATTTGTTGGGTCTGGGTCCTCGTAGTCCCTGGTTCCATAGATACAGGGAATCCTAGTTAGGGGCCAAGAACTAAGTACATATGTGATCGTTGGTATTTATTATTATTATTAACCGATTTCAAAAAAGGAGGAGGTTATCAATTTGACAGTATGTTTTTTATTTGTTTATTCATTTTTGTATGTTTGTTACGCAATTACTCCGCCAATTATAAATTGATTTTGATGATTCTTTTGTTGTTTGGTAGGTCATACTTCAGAGGTGGTCCCATATACATTTTATCGAAATTGATTTAGTAATTTTTGAAAAAAAAAAGGACAAAAAATATAAAATAGTCTTGAAGTAGGTTCTTGTTTTTTTCTAAAAAAATAATTATTTATTAATGTAGTCAACCCTTTATGCGTCCTAAACAGGTGTGTCAAATGGTGAACTATTTATTAATGTAGTGAACCCTACACGCGTCCTAAAAAAGGATGATCCATTTATTGAAGCCAAATCAGTCGCTCCAACTTTTAAAGGCTCGGACTGTAACGTAAAATAGAAGACCATTTTATGTGTTATCGGTATTATTTTTCTTTATCTGATCCTAAAAGGGCTGTCAAAGTAGTTAGAAGCTGAATCATCGTGGTGGAAAGATAAATCAATGAGAATTACAGTACTAATTATATTCAAGGTACGACTGGGCGACCGATGAGATAAGGAAAAATCTTTTGAGCTCCTTCCCTGACGTCAGAATAATTTGAATTATATTTTATACCCTGATGAAACAATGTGTGGGTAAATCAGAGTAGGCCCGTTGTCCCCGTAGGCCTTATCCCCATTACGGGGACAACAGGACGTCATTAAATTTTCGTACCATTGTCCCCTTTACGGAGATACAGCCACTAGGTTAGGTTATGTTAGAACTGTGACACACAGCGTGAGCCGAGTGAGCGAAGCGAGCGTGCCGCGGCAGCGGCCGGCGTAGCGCCAGAAAGTAGTTTTCCCATATAAAGTTTACTATATAAACGGAAACAGAGTAAGGGGACATCGGGACGTATTTTTAAATATTTTATTAAAGTATCACTATCCCCGTTTAATGGGGATTTACAGATCACAGATTACGGGGACAACGGACCTACACCGTTAAATCTATTATTTAAATTACGGAGTTCTGAGGAAACAAACATAAAAAAATAAATACAATCGAATAGATAACCTCCTCTTTTTTTTAAGTCAGTTAAAAACAAAAAAAAATACTATTTTTTTTTACCTATGCCGTCCCACTGCAGGGCAAAGGTCTCCTTACCCTCTTTTTCACTCCTCTTCATTTAATGTTTTTCCGGCCAATCCTTTCAGAAAGAGTCTAGCTCATCCCGGCATCTCCGCCTGGGCCTGCCGCGTTGTTGTCTGACGTTGTGTGGGACCCACTCAGTGGTAAGTTTGCTTGTTTGCCACATGTCGAATGAGATGCGCAGCTGCACAGCTCATTCGACATGCGGCAGTCGTGTCCGGCGTGTGGTTAATTAATACTAATCTACTTTATTTTATAAGAACTTATACCATAGATTATTAATTATCTATGGTTAATGTTGGCTTTCGAAGAAACTATAGCTAATTAACAATCAGTTGATTGACGATATCTAATTCATTAGGGTTTGTTTTGAAGTCGAATTAACATATCTAATTAAATGGGATTAGGTAATTGATCGAAATAGCCTGAATTTACCGTGTTTTCGTTTTGACAGCTAGAGCTAACGAAATCGTATGTTCAAACTATTTAAAAATGCAAAATGCCAAAGAACATAATTACAGAGTTCTTAAACACCTGTAAAGTTTTATGTCATAGTGTTGCATTTATCATCAGGATGACTGAAACCTTTATACTCATTTATACTGATTTTGTGTGGTTAACAATGACACATTCACATGATACATATATGTAGTTATGATTGTAGGAGGTAATCTCTAGAACTATTGATCTGATTTCGAAAATTCTTTCATCGACAGAAAGCTACGCTACTCCTCAGTAGCATGGGCTATTTTTTATGTCGACGTGGAAGAAGTCGCGAGCACTCGCTAGTGTGAATGAGATTGCAAAAATGCGTCGTTTTAATAGCCATCTCGACAAGAACAGAACTGCGATAAAAAAGATATTTCACTTCGGTAGTGTAAATCTTATTACAAAATGGAAGTTTTCCAGGTGAATCATCCAAGTGCTCTCCAGCAAAGCAAAAATGTGCTTTGACCGCAAAGGCTCCGCTCTGTGCAAAACTAGCACTTGACCGAGTTATGTGAAAAAAAAACACGCCCGCTCGATAGTTCGTGTTTGTTCAAGTTTTTTATAAGCAATGGGCTACAGTAATTTTATAAATGCAGAGAATAGAGATACAATGTTTCCTTTTATTTATTTATTTATACGTTAGCACAAAACAGTTTGCACATGGAGGACTTAATGCTAGATAGCATTTTATCATTCTCTCTTCAGTCACAATCGTAGCGTAACTCACCTAGCTGCTATAATCCTGGTAGTTTAAGCAACGTTCGCAGCGTTCACGACTTGGATGGCTGACTGTTTGTGTGGTATTTACATCAGAGCGCTACCGGGCTTCGGAAGGATGTTAAGCCGTCGGTTCCAACTCCCGGTTGTTGTTTTAGGACAACAGTCGTTAGGCCATGTCGAAGGCCTTCGGACGGTCTATAAACTCCGACACCAGGGTTGGCCACACTCCCACACGAGAGAAGAACATTAATATGGTTCAGTGGACATGGACAGTGAACTGTTTCTTGTAACTTGGTTGGGGCTGCCGGTTTTGTAATTATCAAAAGCGATGTATATCAGGAAGTTTACAAAATCAGAGTGAACATGGTCTTCTTGACATACAGCGAAATTACTGGGCATATCTATGAGACCTTGGGGTGATGAGGTGCCACGTAGTACATTGCATGGTATTAAAATTTCCGAGTGGCACTACAATAATTGTTTAGTGCAAGCGTGACGCTGACCATCAAGCGAACGACTTGCTCGTCTCATTCCCAAGCTGCACAAAAAATTTCACTAAGGTGATAGTGGTCAAATTCAAGAATATGGTCAAAATAAACTGAAAATGAGCTTATTAAAAATAAAAAATAGGTACTTAGTTCTCAATTTCACGGCTGATCTACCATTTCCCAACAACACTCCACAAATATTTCAAATCACAAAAAATCTCGGTCAAACGTTCAACAAATCTCTTTATACAGAGCCTCAAACCGATTCTATCGGTAACAATCTTAACAATGGTGTATTGCATTGGAAATCTAATCAGTTCCTTTTAACGACGCAAATTGGTACAACCACGAACAAACTTAGTTACATGTTACATGTACTATACTATTGAACATAAGGGAATTATATACCAGAAGTGAAGTAGTTATTAACTTTGATACTATCATGGTCACAAATATACTGACATATTATTAATAGGATATTTACCATGTTTATAATCCTTTGCCCAGCAGTGGGACAGCATAGGTTAAAAAAAAATATTTTCCTTTTTGACCGATTCTCTATTCGATTGTTTTTTTTATGTTTGTTACCTCAGAACTCCGTCATTTATAAGCCGATTAGGATTGTTTTTTGCGTTGGGTTCAGTATAGCTACGAAGTGTTCCCATATAAATTTCATCGATATATGACCTTGGACTTCGAAGATACATTGAAGTCGGTTTTTTTGGAAAAATGTATACTAGTCATTTGAGTTTTCGATACATTTACAAGCGCCATTATCACGATTGAACTATCCTACCTACTACTAATATTATAAACGTGAAAGTTAGTAAGAATGGATGTATGGATGTACCTTTGTTCCTCTTTCACGCAAAAACTACTGAATGGATTTTGATGAAATTTGGTATGGAGATAGCTTATACCCTGGATTAACATATATACTTTTTATCCTGGGAAACCGCGGGTGAAACCGCAGGGCGCAGCTAGTATTCATATAACTCTGAAATTACTGGGCATATGAGACTTATATCTGATGTCTCGGGGTGATGAACGCAATACAGTGCTATCTACTCAGTGCTTTTTATGGTATTCAAAGTTCTGGGTGGCACTGCAATGGTTATGGGCAGACGTGAAGATTACTATCAGGCGAACAACTTGCTCATCTCACCACTCATACCATAAAATATAAATGGTGATCGTTATTATTATCTACTGGCTTTTTAAAGGTATCGACGAAATTATTACATTAGAGAATCACTTTAGATCACACTAATATCATAGATGTGAAAGTTAGTTTGTTTGTTTCTTCTTCACGCTGTAACTGCTAACAGATTTGAGTGAAATTCAGAATGTATATGTCTTATATCCTGGAATAACACATAGGCTACTTTTTATTCCGAGAAACCACAGGTGAAACCGCGGGCGCAGCTAGTTAGTATTATGGGTGTAAAACTGACCCAGCCCAGTCCACAGAGATGTTTGCAATTACGACAGTTACGGCTACTGTGTCTATATACCTATTTATATATTGCTCATATTTTCATCTTACTGATACTATGTAGTAATTAGATTATATATTGTATATCATATGTAAGCCCTTAGTATGTCTATCATATTTTCTATCACCACCGTCTGTGTATGTTTCGTTATTCCTCTCCATCCAAAGGTTGTCTGGAAGAGATCGCTTTAAGCGATAAGACCGCCCATTGTTACACCACTGTAAACATTTGAATTGTACTTTATCTCCATTTTTAAGGTGAATAATAAAGTGTTTATCTATCTATCTATCTATCTATCTATGACTAAGGGACATCTCAACACACTTCTAGTTTGACATTGTGTTATGTTAATTATAATTTATACCTCATTTGATCATCCATCATTTGATAGCGTCTGTGGTGCAGTGGTTGGGCAGGTTGGCTCAAATCTCATACACCACTGAGGTTGCGGGTTCGATTCCCGCGACGCGACAAATGTTTATGCACAGAAAAAAAGCGCAAGTATTTGTTTCGTGTCTGGGTGTTGTGGGACCATGGTCCTCGTAGTTTCCTGGTTCCCTAGATACAGGGAATCTTAGTTAAGGGTCAGGATCTATTATGTATGTGATCGTTGGGCGTTATTTATTTATTTTTTCAATGTATATTTAAAAATATTTTAAAAGGTTAAAAAAGAGAGCACTCCCAGCCACCCAGTCAGTTTTCCGTCAATTTGGGCCCGGACTTCAATTTTGAGTATAGAAAAGAAATGAGTAGACACGATTACTTTATTTTTTCAAAGTCATGATATTTAAGTTACAATTTTTAGGGTATTTTAATTAATTAGTATTATGTGTATATGACGTTTAAGAGTGCATTTTTGTGCCCATTTCAAATATAACTTGACTTTTAGGAGCATTAATATAATGGTAAATAGTATAAAGCATAACTTAATCTAATAAAACATTCATACCAGTATTAGGAACGCGTCGAACATAATCCATTTAGGATTTACGACTAGGAACGACAAACGTCAAAATGTTATGGAAAATGCGGTAGTGCCAGACAAAGGAGTGATTTGCAGATTTTAATACAATAATAGAAGATTAACATTCTTCGTCAACTCGTTTGTACTCTTTCTTATTCTTTGATTAATATCAAGCACTGTTTGTTGCGTTCTCTGTCTCATTTGGGGGAACTTGTCCCTTTGTTGAAAGTACCATTGCACCATTGCATTCTCAGTTATTAAGTATCTCCCTAGAAATATGTAATAGCACTGTTACTAGCAAAATCATCGGAGACATAAAAGCTGAAGTCTCAGGGTGACGAGCGCAGTACGATGACGCGGATTGGCCGCGCAGGACTTCACAATTCCAAGTTATTTTCGATGGCACTGCACTATCATAGGTAGGCATTGAGCCTACCGCCTCTAAGGTACAGAAAGCATTGCTAGTTCTTTATTATTATTATTATTTTTTCTATAATTTTAAATAAAAAAAGTTGAATAGCAATATTGAATCCATAAGCTCCCCGAGCTAGTATAAATTGCGTTTCAAGATTCAGTGGCTTCTACCAAAAAATGCGCAGATTACAAACTTCACAAAGTTCACATAAAAAAACTCATTTAGTTCCACAACTCATCACTTCACATCTTGACACAAAGCAACAAATATCACAAAACCAGAAATATTCAAACAAAGTGCAACTTCACAAGTAATACAACTCAAGAGTGATTCGAACAAAATAAGATAACGGGAATGAACTGTGCATCCAAGTTGTAAACCAAACCACAGAAGACTTAATAGTACAAGTAATATATACAACTTATGTCGTTGTATATTACCACAGAATACTAAGGGACAGAAGCATCACTCCGCAAAGAAATTTAAACAAATAGCGACTTGCTATGACACAATAAAATTCAATTCAGCTCGAGTAGCGCTTATCTTTCTATCGCATAGCTCTTATCTCTTCTGACACGCGACCCGCTGTCGGTGTCCGGCTATGTACTTGTAGGTGTAGCTTCGTACCTACAGTGCGGAGTGCGCTAGGCCTGATATTTCATAATATGATATAGAGATATTTATAAAAAGTCTAGGTACTTAGATAAATATAAATAGAAATATACTTAATATTTCTGAAATACTCCTTTGTCTGGCCGTTTGTAAATACGGCTATTTTGAATATAGATACCAACTCTTACTTACGGTAGGTAGGTCTTATCCGGGAAAACAAACAATTATTTTTTAGAAAAAACAAAATCAGACTTCAATCAGACTATACTTATATTTTTTTGTTTTTGTTGATTATTTCAAAAAGCGCTGAATCTATTTGGATAATATTTACATAGGACCACCTCTGAAGTAAGACCTACTAAACAAAAAAGAATCATCAAAATCAATTCATAATTGGCGGAGTCATCGCGTAACATAAAAAAAACATTCAGTCGAATTGAGAACCTGCTACTTTCTGAAGTATGTTAAAAAGGACATTTTGAGTGTAGCTACAGTAGCTATAAGACCTATTCTGCGCGGGCGGGGTCGCGGGTGTCAGCTAGTCGTACAAATAATAGAGTCCACGAGTTGATGAACCGAAGCTGACGTCCGAGATAACCTTGTTAGCTCCTTGGACATCGTAGGAGTGTAGCCATTACGCAATTGGAAGCTGTAATTTGGCTTTTGTGAGGAAAGTGATTGTCTATACATACATATGTACGTATAAATTTAATTATAATTTAAATGTACTTATCTGTTTTATTTTGCTTAGTGGTCAGAAACATGTCTAGCCAAATTACTTCTAATCAAAATCAAACTGTGCAGTCGAGATGCACTGACGCGTCGAACTTATAAGTTATAACACCACTCTTTATGCATCGGGGGTTAAAAATACGTATGTAACCGGTCAAATATCAAGCCAGGATCAAATAAGTTCTTCGTTTTGGCTGTATTTACCATGTTTTGTTTACCTCACTTTCTTGTTTGCCTGTCTGTCGTTCCGGGTGGAATCTTGCAACTCAAATTTCGAGCACTTCTCGATTAGCTATCCGTCTGAAACTTTCGGGTAGCTCACAACTCGATGGCAATGTGTTCTAAATCCATAAAAACGTGGTGCTTAAATAAATGTTGTAATCAACATTATTACTAATACGATATTCGTATTGTGGACGATTTAAAGAGACCACAACGGGTTGTGGGTGTTTTACCAAGTAAGATTTTTAACAATTAGGAAGAAGAAAAACGATATTGCTCGGCCAGGGCTGTTTAAGTTAAATATTAAGATTTTAGCCTAGCATGCGCTAATGCATTGAAGATCAGAAGTTTTGCCAAGTATTAATAATAATTTACGGGTTACACTTACGTTTAAATTGTAGTAATCCAACTATAGTTTTACCAAGTAGTCCAACTTATGCGTTGTGGATGTGTTTTCCCCTCATCGTGTTCGTTCTTTTAACCTAACACAAACTATCATAATTATATGATATGACTATTTACTAAATAATGAACCAAAACCTTGAGTTCGCGTCAAAAAGGAATGTGTCCAATACGCAATTGCTAGCTAGCGAAGCCATTTATTAATTCAGTTGTTTACTGCTGTGGATGAAAGTTCACTACGCATACGTCAATCAGGTCTAGAGAGGTAGTCTGTCTGATTGTGGGTAAGATGATGTTCATACTGCGGCTACTAAGACAAATAAATCAAAATTAAGTCCTTAACTATTATTTTGATAAAAATTTACACACCTGAATGATGACGGTTATAAGTTACAATATAGCAATCTATAATATTAATGACAACATAATAAAATTGTATTTTTAACCTATGTTTATGCAATTAAATGAATTTTGAATATGTATATGATCTATGCTAATTGGCGATAGGGGACGCTATGGAAGATGGAGGAAGGCATCAAAGCATAAGGCCGGATTCACTTATAGAATACACAGTAACTTGCCTCGGTTTTGCCCGAGTGCAGTTTTCACCAAAGAGAAAACCACATCAAATCTACAAAGAAATTTTTAATTTTTTGTTTATGCGCATAAAAATCTACGTGCTATCTCGCCTAATGTTAAGCGACGACGTAGCCGAAGATAAGGAAGACGGCAGTTAAGCGACTGCTCAGACCCCTCACCCTGATGGTTATCCGAACATCATCCTGAATCACTATGTCGCTTGACGGTATTTTATCCGGTGGGTGGTATTATAATTGAGTTTAGAAGTACAATGCGAATAATACAGACAGACGCGGACGAGCTGTTTTGTTTCATACTGTTTCGCGAAGAGATATTATGGCATTTCATTATTTTCATCAACCGCTAGATATCATTGCCACGCTTTACTGACTTATAACGTTATAGCAATACAATGACGAATTAATTACCTACATTAAAATAACGTTTATTAGATAACAGATAATTATATAACAGAGTTTAATGAACGTCCTAGTTTAGAAAATTGCATTGCGATTATTGCGAATATCTGATGAACAAAAGCTGTCGCCACATTTTGAATCTGACGATATCGAGGAAAGAGAACATCACAAGGACTCCGCAGGTAGTTCCGAATACACTAAAATCGGAAAGCAGTAGAATGAGATTACATATGTTATGGCAAAGAGCGCATATATATGGAGCGCAGCATCTTGGGCGTGAAAAGATCCGACAGAGTGCGTAACACCACGCTGCGCTCCAAAACGGGTATAACAGATGTAGGCAATAAGGCTGCCAGGCTCAAATGGGATTGGGCGGGTCACGTCAGCCGTATACATCCTGACCGCTGGGCAAAAACTACCACACAATGGATCCCTCAAAAGGCACAACGTCGCCGAGGCCGACCTAGAAAAAGATGGCGAGATGATCTTGAAGCACACCAAGAAAATTGGTATGAGGTGGCGCAGGAGCGAGACAGGTGGAAGGAATTGGGGGAGGCCTTTGCCCAGCAGCGGGACAGTATAGGACAGTAAAAAAGAAAAATATGGTAAAGAGCCGATACTCCAAATGTGGTTCTAAAATACTGTTGCCAAGTCTCGTGTGTCAAATTTCGAAACAGTAGGTTAAAATAATCGGGATTTTTGGTTTTCAAATCGGGGAACTACAATGACTACAAAAGAAAACTGGTTTTTGTAGCGTATATATTTTTATCGGATAAACAGATTTTTTAATAAAAATCAAATAAAGCTCTCTGAAATGTAACAAAATTCAAACGTAACCATTTCGACTAATTATAATCATTAAGTTTGTGTCTGCTTTTATCAAAATTATCGAATAAAGTACAGACTAAAGAGGCTAGTGACAAATCGGGACACCTGGCAACACTACTCCAAAATCAGTAGGCGGACGTGAAAAGTAGAATTTGATAAAGATATTCAACCAAATCGCTGCTAAATGTGCTGAGACAATAAAAATGACTTATCACAGTCTAAACACGGTGTGAATATGCGTCAGATATTCAAGTTAAACAAACAAGGCACAATGACTAATGACACGCGCATCCCGCGTTATGCGATGCTAGCACATGCAATCGAATACAAGCCGACACCCACGATGTATAGGTATGATATCAAACAATGCGACAGACTGCAAAAAGATGCGGCAAACGGCAAAACCCCATGCTGTGTTGTAGAACAGTCTTTCGACGCACGACAGCAAATACAGTTCCATGTTTCGTTCAACGAAGTAGAGCCGTTGAAGTTTGCTGTCCGTCGCATGCCTCGGAATAGTACCTTAGAACCTGTCAATATCTGCGGTTGAAACGCTTTATACTATCACCTACTATGGACGTAGTGTATATCTCTACTGATTAATTTAACGTCAATAATGGAAGTAAATCTTGTCATAGTATAAGAAAATGGATGATTTAAAATGGCACTAAAGATATAGAGAGTATATTCGTTCTGTTTGCAATTTTCTTAAAAATTTCGATGCTTAAAAATCTGTGCAGGGTCATCATTAAACTAACTCGACTTAGACCATTGTTGAAAAGCATTGACTATTTCAGGAACCGCATAGCATTCGCTTATTATTAGAAAGGTCCGTCTAGTCTGCTGTCTACTTCGCAAACGGTCATACAGAGCTCACAAGTAGAACTGAGCCTAATGGCTTTTGGCAGCGTCTAAACGCGTCTAAAGCGTCTGAGACGAAAGAAAATACAATACAACATTTTTAATTGTACACCAAACAAAAAGAATCAGTAGGTACATGAAAATAACTTACAAACTAAAGTACAATGGGCGGAGTTATAGCTAAGAGCAAGCGGAGTTATAGCTAAAAATATTCAAATAGGCACTCAAAAGTAAAAAATAAATTAATATAATTATCATAAGCGCTACCCACTCATATATTTGAAGTCGGTGCCAGCCAAGTCTAAAAGGTAGTAGATAGATACTACCTACAAGTAGTACTTACTATATACATAGTATCTATCTGTTACCTATTAGACTTGGCTGGTACCGACTTCAAATATATGAGTGGGTAGCGCTTATGATAATTATATTAATTTATTTTTTACTTTTGAGTGCCTATTTGTGGGTTTGAAGTCGGTTTAGTTTTTTTTGAAAAATAATTTATTTTAACCTTTTTAGTGAAAAACAAGATTTAATTGAATTAATTCAAAATTTTTTAAAGACAAGCTTTTATGATCTAGAAGCCACATCATGACGAAGTTTAAAACGGGCTATCACAATTAAATGCATGTACAAAAAAATTTCATGTCTGTCCTATTCTCTGTTGAGGAGTTCCCTCGCCGGAAGTCAATCCTGGGTGTATCTGCCATGTCATGATGGAATTTAGAACAGGCTATTATGGTTAAATCCATTTACGAAATGTTGTGTCTGTACTATTCACCGTTGAGGAGTTCCCTCACCGGAAGTCAACCCTGGGTGAAGCAGTCGAATACAAACCTCCACCTTTAGAAAGTTGGTTACGAAAAAAACAAGAACCGACTTGAAGATTAAACTTATATTTTTTGTTTTTGCTATTTTTTTCAAAAACTACTGAATGAATTTCGATAAAATTTATATGGGACCTTTGAAGTATTACCTACCAATCAAAAAAAGAATCATCGAAATCAATGCATAATTGGCGGAGTAATCGCGTAACAAACACAAAAAAAAAAGCATACCGTCGAATTGTAAACTAATATGGGCTTCCTCGGTCGTTCACGTGGACAAAGCCGCAGGAAAAAGCTAGTATCTACATATTATTATAGTTTCTGTCAAAGAAAAGGGTTAACTGGGGTTTCGTGTTAAAAGTTCGCCTGTCGCAGTGCGGTTAGGATTCGGCCATAGACGCAGGGTTCTAACAACACTACTAGGAAAATGGTCACGAGAGATTCTATTTTTCCTGTTGCACTGCCGGTAGTGTCCCATGATATTAGTGGTAGTAAGGCAGTGCTTCAAGTATTCAATTCAATTTTGTCGTCACAGACGCACTTATGAACGTCAATTATTACAATGACTACCACCGTATCGGAAAAAGAACCACTACTCAGAAGATACGGCAAGAAACTGAGGGGCATATTTTTTAGAACTTTTGTTACAATATTTTATGTTTGTTTTTGACAATACTATTCTTCTTATGTGCCAGTTGGCTACTTGGCAGAAGCGGAATGTTCCATGCATCTTTGTCTTCTATGTAATTACTAACTGTATAGTATGCTTTTTTCATTAGAATATTTTTCACACTATTACATGTAATGTTACGTGACGATTATCATATGCCATCAATATGTAGAGAATAGTTTTTCAAACAATTCAATACAGTTCGTCTTATCCTTCTATCACCTAGTAACCATTTGATAAGGACTTATCAAGAAACGTAAATCAAAAGATACGCTACTTGACGATAACCTGAGTAAATAGTCTTAAGCTGCATTTAAATATTTTGTTATTGATAAAAACCGCATTGAAGTTATTTAATCCTTTTTAATGTGCTAATTTAATTAATCTTTTCTAACGAGTTTGTTCATTGTTTTTTACTAATCCTTTATACTTATACGAGGAGGGATCAAAAAGTAGTGAGATTGAGATAGAAATGACTATTGATAACTTAATAATTTATTTTTCTACATAGTCTCCGAGTCTCTCTACACACCGAGTCCAGCGCTTGTCCAAGGCTTCAATCCCTTTAAAAAAAAAAGTTTTGTCTTGGTCCTTCAAAAAGCTCTCCACGGCATCCATTACCTAACACCAAAACAAAACAGAATCGAAGATTTTTTTTCTTTATTAATGTTACAAATATGTATCTGAGCTATGCCTGCCAGTATTAATTTTTTTTCTTACCAAGGAGTATGTCGTTCTCACTACTTTTTGATCCCTCCTCGTAATAATAATGGTGTTTGTTTTTCTGTTTTATAATAATACTGGTGTTTGTAACGTCGCGTCCTCGTAATGAAGCAGTTTCTGGCAGTCATTATTTTTGACAGACACTTATTGATTTGATACTGTTTAAAATTGTCTGTCAGAAGTATACTTTTTATCAAACATAAAAACCGACTTCAATGTATCTTCGAAGTCCAAGGTCAAATATCGATGAAATTTATATGGGACCACTTCGTAGCTATACTGAACCCAACGCAAGAATTTTCCAAATCGGTTCATGAATGACGGAGTTCTGAGGTAACAAACATAAAAAGACGAATATAGAACGTTCTTCTTTTTGAAGTCGGTTAAAAAGACGTAAAAGGCCATGTGTATGTGTATAAAGGGAAATGTCAAAACACACTACCTTATGGCGGTCTCTAGACCTATATTTAAATTAAACTTATTGTATTTAGCATCTAGACGCATTAAATTATTTTTAACCGACTTAAAAAAAGAGGTTCTCAATTTGATTGTTTTTTTTTGTTAATGTTTGTTACCTCAGAACTCCGTCATTTATACACCGATTTGGTTTTTTTGCCTTGGGTTCAGTATAACTACAATGTGCATGGTGCATAAATATTCGACCATTTCATCGATATTCGCCCTTGAATTTCGAAGATGCATCAGAATTAAAGTCATTCTTCTTTTGTTATAAAAAAGAATTAGTATACTGTTACATCTTCATTTCCTCACTTTGATGCTTATGACAACATGATTTGTTTAAAATTGTCCCCAATTACCATTTCAAGTTATTCAACAGCAACTTTGTCATAAGAATATTTACATATTTTGACTGCATCCTGTGTTTAATATGGGCCTTTAGCATCTGCTTTTCACTTGCATAACTCAAAGTCCGAGATGTGGTCTCTAAAGTCAGCTTCCAAACGATATTGATCTATCTGTTGGCCTGATTCACAATTGGATGCCTGAAATATGTCACCGGCACGAATTTGCCGGCCATAACTGCATGCCTGCGCTTCGATTTTACAGACGTCTGTTGCGTCATAATTGCAATCCAAGGAAAATGTTTGAAAATATCTTCTAGAGCTGAATTTGCCTGTTATTCAGCCGCTAAGCAGTAGTGCGCAAGCGTTACTGTGTTCCGGCTTGAAGGGGATTGTAGCCAGCGAAATTACTGGGCATTATGAGATTCAACAGCTAATTATCTCAGGGTGATGAGCGCATTGCAGCGCCGGGCAGGATTTTGCAAAACTAAGTTCTGGGTGGTGATGTTAATGTTATGGGCTGGCGCATTGCTTACCATCAGGCAAACGACTAGCTCATCTCGTCATTCAGTTACATTAAAAAAATATTTAAATTTGAAGTCGGTTTAGTTTTTTTTGAAAAATAATTTATTCCAAGATCATCTTAGCGAGACCTCTCCAGTATATGAGAACGCGTACTACAAAGGGATCAAACTGTATCTTCGTAGTTACTCTAACATATAATCTAAGTTGGGACTTATTAGACCGAACCCTGAAAACTGCATCAAAATCCGTTTAGCAATTTCCGAGTCTATAGATAACAGACAAAAATTCTAAAATCCTTAGATTCGTGTTCAATACGTCTGCTCTAAATAGTCGATCCCAGATTGTTTTTCAAAAATATCTTCAATGTACAGAATTGGCTCAGTTCCATGTTTATAATAGTACAGATAGATGTGACATATGCGGTATATGTAAGATTAAACCAGGCCTCTTATATTAAGCACAGCAGTTCATATTGTACCCGGAATAGACATAAGCACTCTGCTGTACCTTGTACGCTTGCGAAGTCTAGAAGACTTCGTAAGACGTCGCATGTTATGGGCCCAACAGTATACAATAATCTACCGCACCAGATCACCGCAGCTCCACGTTGGAGCTGCTTTAAATCGCGTCTGAAACGGTGGCTTATCGAGTAGACGCTATACAGCTTCGAAGAATTTGTAGAATATAAATTATGACTTAATGAATTTTGTTTTAATAAATGTATATTGTTTAATTTATTACATTGTGATATTTTTATTTATTGTTAATTATAAATCTGACTTGTATTATTTATATCAATAAATTTATTATTATTATTGACACCGTGCGTGCAAGGCACGGCTTAGGCGATGTCTTAACATTTTCTAATACCGCATAACATTATGCAATGTTATTCTACATTTCCTTTACAACCTAAGCTGAAACCGGTATTGCGTGTGTCTGTACCTATTACTGAATGCCGTAAACTATTCTCTGCGGAACAAAATTACTGCAACTATAAAAACTATCGCAATCTTAACAGTCGGAAACTAAGACCGGGTGTATACAAAGTGCTTTTAAATGTTAATGTTTAATAGTAAACACTTGTTTGTGAATTTAATTACAACACATAACTTGAATAAGTTAATCTTAAGTGTCCAAAGAGATACGATTTTCTAAATGATTTTCAAGGTGCAACAACATCCTGCATGTATGGACCAAGATGGAGATAGCGAAACGAGCTGGATACATACCTAACAGATTGGTCCATAATATGTCAAGACCGCGAGAAATGGAAGGAAGGGGAATTAATAGAGTCCTTAGGGGCGGCAACGCATCAGCAATGCCTCTGGTGCTGCAGATGTCCATAGGCGACGGTAACCGCTTACCATCAGGCGGGCCGTCTGCTTGTTTGCCGACACATTAAATAAAAATAAATAAAAAAAAGGTGGGGAGATCTTTGCCCTGCAGTGGGACGACATGGGCTGAATATAATAATAATAATATAATCCATATCGTCATCCCCTTCTTAAAAACGTACACACACGCTTAATACTTGTTCAGTATCCACGGTAAAAAACATAGACGAGTTGACCAAAGCAAGCCAAAAAGCAAGCCTTTTTTATGTAATTGAGTGCGAGACGAGCGTGTCGTTCTCTTAATGATAAGCAACACGCATGCCCATAATAATTACAGAACCACCAAGAACTTTGTGAAATATTCCACGATACTTTCGTCACCCTCTTAAGTCTCTTGAAATGTTTGTACCTACACTACTGCTTAGCGGTTGAATATCTGGAAAAGGTGTGGTAATTCCAAAGGCGGGCTCCGGCACAAAAAGCCTACCAGTCTTAAAGAAAAGCTGACACCACCATGTAAGGAGATGCCAGTGATTCCACCATTTGCCTTCTCCGTTACTTGAAACCAGTTTGCGAAAATGTTTTATTGTAAACTTTCAGGATTAAGAGAAAGGAGACAAATACATCGTTACAGGGATAAGGTGAAACGATTCAATGGAAACTTGAAAATGGACGACGATTGGCCAAGTTCAGGTTAGAAAATGTGCGCGATAGCCTGGACGAGTAACAAGGATGCTGCCGCAGAAAAGACACTTTAAATTTTAATTTGACTGGAGAATTCCAGTACTTGAAGGCATGATGGACAAGCATGGCCAAGCAATACACTGTTCGTCTTTTTGTGACGCACCAGACCAGAAATTTAGGATCTGCTCAAAAACTTTTGCGCCCATTTCCGTACCGGAAAACCTTAAACATGTCCAAGAACCCCAAAATTGAGGACATGCCTGCCAAGACGCACTGCCTTTGTATGGTAGATACTTGTTTCTTAGAAAAGGTTTCTGTGTCTCAGCAGTAAATTCGTATTGGGCTGTTGATTGTAAATAGAACAGACTACAGGTAGAACAAAGTTATCAGGTTATCAGATAATATACAGTTTTATATACTTACTGTCATTATTCAAAATCTTTCCATACGTCCTTCACAAAAATGGCATTCAAAGAAGAAAATATTATTTGCTCGCGTTTTTCTCATTCTCCAAGTCAAAGAAGGAATGCAACAAGCTTAAAATAATATTTCAACGGGAGAAATATCTACAAAATTCGAATTCAAACACAATTCTAATACAATTTTTCTATTAATCTAGGATACGAAGTCACTTCCAAAGTCACTTCGACACTGGCAAATCATGGAAATGTCAACCCGTCAAAGTTATAAAAAAGATTCGAGAAGAGAAAGAATGTAATCTAAATGCCTTCGTAAAATACCTATTGTACCTTCATCGCCTTTGTAATTTTAGATATTTATTTCATCCTAAAACGCATTTATATCTCTAAAAGTCGTTTATCCGCGTCTGTTTGTATATTGTGTAATTTCTTAGTACCTACTTCTTAACTACTGAATGGATTTTAATGAGGTTTTGAGCAAGCTACGTACAACCTTGTCGTACCTAGATATTATCATTATTTCTTACATCTTTGCAGCTCAAATAACTGGCTTTTTGATCCTTACGGATATATACATAGCTAAACTTCCAAACGTGGCTACAATTACATCAAAAAGAGATGCGCCTATATGCAAAGCACATTAAAATTTTCACCAAGCATGCTAATGGAGCGCAGTATCCTCGGAGTAAAACTTACGGCCCGCATTAAAAACACCACACTGCGCTCCCAAACTCAAATTATAGACTTGACCCAAAAAGCTGCCGGCTTGAAGTGTGACTGGGCTGGACACATTTGCCGCATGCCGAACGAACTTTCGGCCAAAATAACAACAGAGTGGTCCCCTAACAACGGCCGACGGCCCCGCAGCAGGCCACGACGGAGATGGCGGGATGACCTGGACTGCTTGATGAAAGACTGGACGACAATAGCGAAGAGCCGTGAAACGTGGAAGAATTAAAGGGAGGCCTTTGCCCTGCAGTGGGACATTTGAGGCTCTAAATAATAATAATAATAATGCTAATGCATTCAATATCATATAGCCCAAACATTATTAGTAACTGTGTTAAGTATCATGCTTTAATATTATGAACGCGAAAGTTTGTGTTAGTGTTTGTTACTTCTTCACGCTGTAACGGCTCAACGTATTTGAGTGAAATTTGGAATTAAGATAGCTTATATCCTGGATTAACACAAGCTTTTTATCCCAGGAAACTGCGGGTGAAACCGCATTGCACAGCTAGTATTAAATATGCTTTAACCATTACATCCCAGATTCTGGGACATAAAATTTTTAGTGTATCTAACTCTTTTAGTAGGTCAGACAGTAGGTACACTATCGCAATCCGTTCATGTTTAGCTTATCTGCTACAAAGGCTGGCAGCTCAAATATTGCCTTTAGCAGCTCGCTGCTCGCCGGTCGTATAACACAATTACGTTCGCTTAACATAAACTATGGGACGTGGTATATGCGGCGGAATTACGAGAGAATATCCCTTTGTGTTGAGGAATGAGGTGTCTTGTAGTACGTATAATGTTGCCTTTGAAATTAGCATTGTGTTCAGTTCAGGTAGGTTATAATATTTCGTCAGACTACATTACACTATAAATTGCCATGAGTTCTTCCCAATTCATCACAAACTCAGTTTGAAATTCTGTCATTTGTTCATACAATGCATTCTGTCTGGTTTTCACCATAGTTGCTCGCGGCTGAGTACGAAACCTATCGTGATCCGGTTCGAAGGAGAATGTAGGAGCCGCGAATAGCAGCCCTTCGAGTATTAATCGGTTAATTTACGAAAATTACAGCACAACAATAAATAAATTTTTGGAAAACATCAAAACGTCTTTTTTCAATAAAACGAAGATCTAACTTAAAAAAAAACATTTAATTTCAGCGGCCTGTGTCAACTACACTGTCCATACAAGCTTGAAAACCAATAACATCTTTGGAAAATACTGGGGAAGTTTTCCTTGGTCTATTTATTTATTTATGGTGTTTTCTATGGTGTATATCAATTAACAAGCGTCCTTCTACAAAAAACTAACATTGTCGCAAAAGTACACGTATGGACTATGCACTCTGTGTACATAGAAGTCTTGCTAGCGAAAGTTTTCTAAGATTTCATAACCTCAACTCAAATCTAGTGTGGGCATATTCGCCTACACGAATACTTCGAAGCCGAAGCGAGATTTGTTGCTTCCTATGTCTATTTATTTTGTTGTTTCTCTTGTGAGAAATGCATAGTTTTATTTGCATAGTTATTTTTTGAAACGCTATTGGGTTACCGTATTCCACGTTCAACTCAGAATAAATAATAGTACTACATACCTACAACTACAAGTACCTAGTATAACAGAATCTTGAACCTTTTCTGGTTTCAAGAACAAAATAATTGTTACGTAGCAGCACTGGTTATAAGTTATACATGCTCTTTTTGACGTTAGCTACCTAATATGTTATTGAACCGATTTATATAGATGTTTAGATAGTAAACGGTTATTAGGTACGTTTCATCAACTGCTTGCTTTTATTTCTTTAAATAATTTAACACCTAAAAGATCTGAGTCAGTGGAGTGCTTTGGGTGAGAACTATGTACAGCAGTGGACTGATGTAGATAATGATGACATCATCATCAGCCTGTAGTCGTCCATTGCTGGACATAGGGCTCTCATAATTAACGCCACTGAGCCCGGTCTTCGGCTCTTCACATCCAATTTCCTTTCGCAGGTCATCGTTCCATCTAGACGGTGAGCGTCCTCCATTACGCTTGACGATTCGCGGTCTCCATTCAAGGACACGGCTACTCCAACGGTTGTCCGTCCATCGAGAGATGTGACCAGCCCATTGTCACCTACAGTTTGCTAATCCTATGAGCTATGTCGATTACTTCATTGCGGATCTTATCCTTCAGAGAAACTCCGCACAGGCCTCTCCATAGCTCGCTGAACGTCTTAAAACGATGACATAATAAAACTGAGTCAAAATAATCGTTCATATTTCTAATGACGTTATACTATTATATCATTGCAATATTTGCTATGACATCGACACGAGTCCATACTTACGTATTATTTCTCGTTTTTTTTAGGTTTTTGTAACGTAAATAATCTCAGAAGTTAGTTAAATAAGGAAAACAAACGCGAACGATGATTGTTTTCACTAAAGATAATAGACGTTGGATTTGAGACAGTAAAATTATAAAACATTTAGACCTACTGTTTCGTACCTAATTATATTTGGTAGCTCGGCTTTTATCTCAGTTTCTGATAGTGTCAGTATTTTCACTCGTTTGACTACTGATAGGAGTATTTTATTTAATAATAATGTATCCAAATTTAATCTCTTGACTCGTGTATGGGCAAGAGTTTTGTGTCTGTTCATCGCGTGAAAACAGAAGCACTGCATTGTGCTCATCATCCCGCGACATCAAATATTAAGTCTCACATGCCCAGTAATTTCGCTGGCTACAATGCCCTCCATCCATCGATCCATCCACACAAACTTTCGAATTTATAATATTAGTTGGATAAATTGCTATATTTAACCGACTTCTTCTTCTTAATTAAAGGAGAAGATTCTCAGTTGGATTGTATTTTTTTTATGTTTATTACCTCAGAACTCCGTCACTTATGAACCGATTTGGACAATTCTTTTTGCGTTGGGTTCACGGTTACGAAGTGGTCCGATATAAATTTCATCGATATTTGACCTTGGACCAGGCCTAGCGTACTCCGCACTGTAGGTACGAAGCTACAAGTACATAGCCGGACACCGACGGCGGGACGCGCGTTGTTACACGTGCCGCGTCAGAAGAGATAAGAGCTATGCGATAGAGAGGCGCTCTGTAGGTTAATATGACTGGTAGGTATGCAGCGCTACGCGAGCTGAATTGAATTTTATTGCGTCATAGCAAGAATCGTTTTTATATGTTTAAATTTCTTTGCGGAGTAATGCTTCTGTCCCTTAGTATTCTGTGCTTAGACTTAGTAGATACATTGAAGTCGGTTTTTGTTCTTTTCTAAAAATTAATTTAGCTATATACTTGCTTAGTTGCTACAGACTAGCTCAAAGTTCAGTTTGCGTAGCACCGGCGCAACTATTTTCGCATAAATCTGCCTAAAGTAATTTATAAGCAGGTTTCGCATGGGCAGGCTAATGGCGTTTTAAGCTAAGGCTGCAAAATTGATCTACCAACTAAAGTGCTAACCACATCACATTTTAGCAGGTATATGTAGATTTAATCAATATTAGCATTCCGTTAGCTGGTTGGACAGCGTGATTTTGCTTTGTAGAATTAATGATATGATAATAATTTACTAGCTGCGCCTGCGGGTTCGCCCGCGGTTTCCCGTGATAAAAAGAAGCCAATGTCCTTATCCAGGACCTTACTTAATCGTAATTTAGACCTGCCGTTTGATAAATATATAAAATATTGTACGTTGTACCACGCTATAAGAGTAAGAGTAAGTTTGTAAGAGTCTTTCGTGTACCTTGTTAATTTCTTGTTTGGTGTACAATAAAGCATTAATTATTATTATTATTATGTTATTATTATATTTTGCCAAGCATGCGTTACTGCTTAGAAACAAAAATTATATATTTTAACGTGTCCTACTCCTAGCTATCGAATCTTTTCAAAGCAACGACAATCTATCTCGACTGGTGGATCAATATGCCAATAATCAATGCTATCATGACGTGATCTCGACCTTGTAGCTTCAACGTAGTGATTCAATTATCACTACTTACATCTACACTACTGCATCTACAATTTTAGAAATGAAGACATCTAAAAGAAATTGAGGTTAACCTATTACTTTTATTAAACTCTTTATTTCTGTCAATATTAAAGTACAATACAGTAAAATTAACAGAGGCTCATAGAATATAAACCTTACAGACTAACATATGTTTTTTTTTAAATTTGTTATTTTAACAAAATTTACACACTACTTCACAGGGTTCCAAAATGTCGCTCTTTCCCTGTATCTCCGGTATACTACCCTACAGGCCAGAAGTCAGAATTCAGGAATAGTTCTTTATGCACCGCAGAAATTTGGAGCCTATAGGACATGAATTCAGTGGTTCTTGTCGACTCCAGCCTCGACAGTCGCATTGCTATCTGTTATGTATACACTAGCTACGCCTCGCGGTTTCACCCGTGGTTTTCCGGGATAAAAAGTAGCCTATGTTTTTTTCCAAGACTCAAACTACCTACATACCAAATATCACAAAAGAGTAAAAAAAACGCATCCAAAACAGTTTAGACGTTTTAGAGCTACGGTGCCAGACACAAAAAGTGATCAAACTTATAATACCCCTCCTTTTGCGTCGGGGGTTAAAAGATCTAGCCAAATCATTGACATATTATGATATCTCAATGAGCCAAACAAAATAAGTTTAATAATAATTATGATTATTTTTTAACATACAACTCAATGATCATAAACTCGATGCAAATATAGCAGAAACCATCCACAATTCGGGCACAAGTCGGTTACGAAGGCAGACAAGAAACTTCGTAAAAAAACGTCGGTGAAAGTTATAAGACTTGACAGATTGGAAAATGCTGATTCTGGGGCAGAACTTGCGCTCCGTTTTCTATGCGATACAAATAGTTTGTTACTGTCACGATTACGGCGTGGTTATATTTCTCGTACCTACCATACGATACGGCCAAAGAAAATAGCATTCAAAGGTTGTCTGGAACAGATCGCTTTGGTTACCGTCAGAATGGCTGGTCGCCTATGGCGTCTGGCACTGAGTGTATATTCAAAAATTGCTACCTATTTGCTACCTTTCTTAAATAATTGCTTCCTATGATATATTCTAAGAAATGTAAAAGTTGACCAGCCATTCTGATATCAGGATGGCTGGTGGCCACTTTGTATAGCATGCAGGGCACAGATTTTCCAGAAGTATTTGGTACTAAGATTTGCTACCTATTTACTACCTTTACCAATTAAAGTATCAGCTTTGTATCTACATTGGTAAAAAAAATATATGTTTATTGCTTTGAGCCATAATCCACCACGCTTGACCAGTGCGGGTTGGTGGATGTCACATATTATTGAATTTTTGTTTAAATAATACTAATTTTCGCTGTCTACTTCCATCTGGTTATCCAAGGCTTTTTATTATGTCTTCTGTGTCCAAGATATGTAAAAGACGTATTTACGCAGTGAATTTTCATCAGGTTTCTAAGGGTGTAAAATCGTGTTTTACTCTCGAGGTACTTACGAGGCTTCTGTCCCGGCATAACGACGGCGCTCCTCTGGTCGGGGCGCAGGAGGCTCTCGGCCTCCGCGCCTCCTTGGTGTGACATCTCCATCGCGGCTACTCCACGTGTATCATAAGGGTCCGGGCATGTGTGTGCTGAGCTGTTCTAGACGGGAGCCGTCTGTGGACAACCGAAAATAGTTTTTAAAGGCAAGTTGATGTAACAACGTAGGTGCCTCAGGTCACAGAATAATTGATAGTTGTAGTATCTATCTAATCTCTAAGTGGTAAGATCATTGAGGAAACCGGCTTGTCCCAGAAATACTCTTAATGCCGCATGCATTTAGAGTATGAGCCAAGTACAAGCAGTGGTAACGTAATGATGATGGTTTAGGTATAAATATCATTCGTTTATGGGTTTCCCAGTAGTAAGATCATATCATTTATATATCATTCTTTTTTCTCTTGACGTTTTATTACTGTTATGATTATTGTGATTTAGTTAATGTAATTGGTCTTAACCGTGTTAATTAAATTAAATAAATAAAATAAATAAATAAATCATTTTGGGGAAACCGGAATGTCCCAGAAATATTCTTAATGCCGCATGCACTTAGAGTATGAACCAAGTACAAGCAGTGGTAACGTAATGATGATGATGTAGATATAAATATCATTTGTTTATGGGTATCCTAGTGGTAAGATTATTATGGGGAAAGAAGTACTCACTCAGTACAGAAATACTCTAAATACCGCATGCATAAAGAGTACGAGCCAAATACACGCAGTGATGATGATGTATAAATATCATTCGTTTATGGGTAACGCTATTCGGTAAATTTGTTCGCATGTAACAAGCATCTTCTCTAACCACCCGTTACATCCCTACAATGCTGGGTGCAAACTTTTAGATTAAGCCGGAACGAGTGGCTTCGTAAGACCTATATTGGCCAGTACGGAGAGAAGTAATAAAAGCTACAAAAGTTTGACATCCGGCTCATCCGGGTCGACGACATTGGACTGAATGCGGGCGTTGGACGAGTGACAAAAGATCTTTACAAGTCGCGTTAACAAAATGAGGCCTAAACACTTCGTTTACCAATTGTGTCATTGCTTCTAATCTAATCTAACCCTTGCACAGAATAATTAATACAACTCCCATGCAAAGTTATACTAGAAACCTTGACACAAATGCCTGATATATCGGTATTATTTGATATCTGTATCGGATAAATCCCTAATTTTATTATCACGTTTTTATTAAGTCACTTTCTTGTTTGTTTGTTTGTCGTTCCGCGTGGAATCTTACAACTCAAGTTTGGAGCACTTCCCGATTAGCTATCCGGCTGAAACTTTCAGTGTAGCTCACAAATCGATGACAATGCATTTTAAATCCATAAAAACGTAGCTTTTAGATATTCTTTTTTATTTATTACTGTTTCTTGTTAACACTTATTGTTATTTTTTGTTTCAGAACATTTTTTTCATCAACATTACAACTGTACAAGTCCACTGCTGGACATAGGTCGCTTTGCACTAAAAATTATATGTCTAAAGTCTTCAAATCATAGGTACTCAACTTTCCCATAAAATGTATTCTTGAAACTATAAGCTACGATGAATCATACATCAAGCTGCATGATATAAGGCAGGCGTATTACAAATGATGGATAATATCTGGTCTCTGTTATTTCACGGTTGTCCTGCCGATGCCGTCCCGACCGCAACAATTATTTCTCAGAAATAGCAACTTTAAAGTTCGGCGACTCTAATTTTGCATTATCGGTCTTCTTATTTCGTGTGGGTGTGTGGCCATCTCTGGTATCAGAGTTTTTAGACCGTCCGAAGGCCTCCGACATGGCCTAACGACTGTTGTCCTAAAACAACAACCGAGATCGACGGCTTAACATGCTCTCCGAAGCACGTAAGCCTGTATGAAAGGTAGGAAAGCAGATGTTAATGCGGATGTCTGACTGTTCTTAAAATGATAGGTGTTTTACTAATGTTTTGTAGAAAAAGACAATCCAGTTTTCCAATCCTCAACCCTAACTGCACTTGGTAAACTCAAGACTATTATTATATTATCAGTTATACTTTTAACAACCTAACTAGTTTTTATCTTTAAGTTTCCTTTTTAATTTTGTTGTAGGTTGCTTCTTCTCCTCAGTCGCTCTCTCATTGTTGAAGATCGTGACTCCATCCATGCAGGGTACGTATCGTTTCTCTCCACCTACTCCGAACTTCGGCTTCGTGGAGTGCCTTTTTGATTGGCATTTCTAGCTGCTGCGACAGTCAGACGTTTCAGACTCCGGCCTCTTGGTCTTTTGCCCTCGATCTTGCCCGTTACGCTTTTTCTTTTTTATCACTGTATATATTTGTTAATAATTGTTTATACAAATAAATACTACCAAATATGTAAACGTACTGCGTACCAAAAGGTCAGAGACCTCGCCAATTCTTACACCACACTACTTTTCCTCAGTTCCCATTTCGGTTATTTTCAGAAGTGCTGTTCGTCGACACGTGTAGAAAAATTGGGTACTTGACATCAATTATCAACTTCCCACCGAGTCTGCTTCAACTACTACATTCCTCGAAGTTATTACCTTGCAGTCACCCTATCAGCGGGTGACAGGGTAACAGTGCCAGTTAAACGTGAGCGATGACACCCATTGTCTTTATGAATGAAACCTTGATGCAAATCATATTACTGTGTGGAAAATTGTTGTCATACTTTACTTTTCTTTATGATAACGCCCTAAGATCTCATACATAGATCTTGGCCCCTAACTAGGATTCCCTGTATCTAGGGACTATGAGGACGATGGTCCCACAACACCCAGACACGAAACAAAATTAAATGCTTGCCTTTTTTTTTTGTGTCCACGAACATTTATCCCGTCGTGGTAATCGAACCCGCAACCTCAGTGGTGTATGAGATTTAAGCCAACCACTACACCACCGAGGCTGTCAATGACAGATAGAGGCTTCATTATTTTTCTATAGTCCTAATTTCAGGAGAATTGATGATGTTGTGCCCGGTTCTTACATTCAAGAAACGAAGTCTTTTTCACTCTTCCATACACTTAAGTTACGGAAATTCAATAGAAAATGTGTAATGTGTATCTTTTCGCGGATTTCACGATAAATTGGATTTGGGAAGTAAATAGGATTCTAGGTAAATTCTCAGTAAATCTTGTTTTGGGAAGGGTTTGGCATCATGACAAATTAGAAAGCGTTTTCATGATGGTGATCATGACAAAATTATCGATTCCCTACTAATGTGTATACATACGAAATATACGAATGCATGTAGATGCAAAAGAAAAGCGTAGCAGGTAGATGAAAATCTCTTTACAATTACATTCGGTAAAGGGATTACAATCCCACAGCTCATTCAATCCCGCGGGATTGATATACAGGATTACTCAACCCCGCGCGAGATCACGCGGGATCCCGCATCTTTGAAATTATGTTATAAAATCAAATTGAAAATACAGGTTTTTGTGTAAAAATCAACTTTTACTAAACATTTCTTACATTAAGCAAAAGAAATTATTTCTTTTCTATTAATTAAGTATAAGTAATTGTAATATGTTTTCTTAAATTCATCTTTAAATGTTTGGCATAGTTTTTGTTTAATTTTACCCTTACTCCTAACAACAGTTTTATATTTTTGTTCATTTCTGTGCGGAACGGAAACGTCGCGCTCGTGCTACTCGCGATTTACGCGAAAGTTTTAGCGCCAAATGTTTTATTTGCGGGATCCGCGGATCCGCGCTTTGAAGGTGCGGGATCCAGCAGATTAATAAAAGCAGCGGGATCCCGCGGGAATGCGTGATCCCGTTTTGCGGGATTGCAATCCCTAATTCGGTAGCTCCTGTGGTGTAGTGATTGGGCTGGTCAACTCATACATCATATACCACAGAGGTTGACGGTTCGATTCCCGATACGGTACAAAATATTTTGCACTGAAAAAAACGTTTAAAGTTCTTTAACTTCGTATTTCTTAGTTTCAAAGATACAAGGAATTCTAGTTAGGGCCTGGGCCTTTAGGGTCTAGATTGGGCACTGCCCATATCTACCATCTATATTGTTCATGTTGGGTGAAAAACATGACAATAATAAAAAAGATGAACTGTTAAAAATAAAAAATATTGTAACACTTTCCACGCCGGTCGATCAGGCCGATTAACGATAGAAGATAATATGTCCCGAAATAAATGAGCTGAAAAATGGATAACGCGGTCATGGGCGGCCGAGATAATGTCCACGGTTTTAGCTACATAAGTGGACGATTTATCTTTATAGAGCGTTCACGCAGAAGCGAGTTAAAATAATCGAGGAATATTCGAATGGGCCTGTAGCAATCAATAATCATTTTATTTCCAAAAATATACAAGATATGGAATGCTAGATATGGAATGGGCTACCGCCCGAGGTTTTTCCGCAGAGCTATAACATAGGGTACTTTAAAAGAAGGGTGAAATGGGTCCTTAAAGGTAGGCAACGCACCAGTAATGAGTGTTGCAGGTGTCCATAGGCGACGGTAACCGCTTACCATCCAGGCGGGCCATCTGCTTGTTTGTCTATTAGTCATATAAAAAAAAAATACAAAAACATTACTTTATTCTAAGTTAGGGTACCTATATCTCTATCTCTGGAGGTTTTGTGCGAGAGTGGTAATTAGTTTAATATGTAAATAACAGTACAAATCATAACCACACTCGTTCTGTTCACATTATATTATCAAAGTAACCTGTGGTCAACGATGTTGGTACACTAATTATGTAATCATTTATTATACCTATGTAATAATATCTGTTGTGTACTGTTTGTGATCCATAAATAAATAAATAAAAAAAATCTCATAGTATAAAACAAAGTCGCTTCCCGCCGTCTGTACGCTTAGATCTTTTAAACTACGCGACGGATTTGAATGAGTTTTCATCAATAGACAGAATTATTTAAGAGGAAGGTTTTATAATATGTATAATAAATACATGCACCTTCCTCTCCTTCCGTGCGAAGCCGGGGCGGGTCGCTAGTTACAAAATAAACAAACAAAATAGTGCTTAATACACTTAGAAGTGTCGTTAGTTACTAGTAATATATTAAACTAAATAATTACAATTTTCATTCAAATTACTATTAAAGCTGTATTTTTTGTATTTCATATGGTTAGAGACATCAGACCTCGTCTCGAGAAGATATTTAGTTGTTACTTTTAATTATTGTGGTTTTAGCAAAACATTTAAAAGGTTAAGGTACAAGACCTTAAAACCTTTTAAATGTTTTAAGTAACTTGAATATCATTTAAGTAACTTTTGATAACTAATCGTTTTATGACATTTTAAATACTTTCTTGATAAGTCAATACTGGAGATTAGCAACTACTTAGCTACCTACCCAAATCATGATTACAGCAATTACATAACAATAATCTTTATAAAAAGAGCGCAGCGCAGTGTCGCGCAAGTATTTGAAATTTTAAAAGTCGTAAACCTGTGGCAGAATCGGTAGGATTCGTAAGCCACCCGTGACGAGATAAGATATGTATACCCCCACCACTAGAAGGTCAGCATCGTAGGTGCTCAAAAAGGGATATCATTGATGCTCAAAAAATACGTGCTCAAATGGGAATATTTCGACGATACTGCCAGTTTTGGGTTAGCGTGGCGATTATTAACACGCGCTTAACTGGTCCTAACTAGTCTTTCTAGACTCTACAAAATAGAGCATTTTTAATTATGTGAAAATTATAATTTTTGATTCCTATATTTATTGTCTTACACAGAAAAGTCGGACCTACCTAGAAGTTATAAGAAAACTTCATCAGAAACATTTTTTAAATGTGTTTATCAACATACTTACCTACTTAACCAACATTTCTTGCAAATAAATTATCATTTATTATTTATCATTGCAAAACTTTCAGTGCAGTCTATTGAAACTACATAATGTAGTAAAACCTTTTAAATAAGTATAAATAGTATGTTTTTCTTTTTTCATGTGAAAGGCATTGGGTGATAAAAAATTTTTTTAAATGATAAATCAAATTTTTTTTTATATAATTTAGTTTGTTCAAATGTCCTACAACTAAACAAAAAAAAATACGGTATGGACTTGATTAGGTTAGGTAGGTAAATGAGCCGGTCTCGGTTTGTGTTCACCGATAACATCTGCATATCCCAAACGGGTAGATTCTACTGTTATTTCGATATTTTATAAAGACTTTAAAATTAGCAGAAGAATATGGCTGATGGTTTTCCTATAATTTATAGTAAGTCTACATTCCGACAAAGCAAAGCCATGACCATACACAATAGTTTTATCAGCAAATTCAATAGAGCTCATGTGGAGCGCACAGTAGATTGAATCATCTGTAATTGACCAGTGACCTGTGGATTGTGCTGTACAGTTCAGTGGGTAACATTCATTGTATAAATAACACTACCCTATTAATTTTAGAAACTGCAAGCGACTGAACGGAAGGTTTTAAGAAGAATCCTAGGGCTTGTGAAGAGGGAGGATGGAACGTGGAGGCTAAGGAAAAATTGAAGATTTAGTGGCCAAGCCAAATATTATCGGAGGAGGATCGGGCTCTGAAATGAGGGTGTTTGGGACGGCCGAGTGGCCGACGACCGGTCGGCCATCCCAAGTACCGCTGGAAATACGAAGTGGAAAGGACTTGCGTGAGCTCCAGGTCGAAGAATGGCAGGAGTTGGCGCAAGACAGACTGAAGTGGCGGTTTCTATTGTCGGAGGCCAAGACTCACTTTAGGCCACTGCGCCACCTTTTTTTTTTCTCAGGCCAGTCACTCCGGAAAGCGTCCAAATCGTCCCGCCAACGCCACCGTAGTTAGTTTTTATTAATTTTTGATGTGGTCAGTTAAGCAAACAAGTTTGGGACAGATCTAGTCTATCTTTACTTACAATGGAAGGCCATAAACCCAGAACTCCAAAATAAATAGGTTTTTAAAGTACATGATTGTAATCAAAACCACATATTTTTATTAGCAAAATGTTAGTAAGTGATAGATAAATCACCTACTTAACATGTTCTAATATTCAATTTGTAAACAACAGCAAATCAAAAGAAATGGCATTCATTTTTAAATATATATAGTCGGAAAGAGTCAGACAAACATTTAAACGACTCTTGTGACTACTAATTATGCCGCATAAAAACTAAAGTTCATTGAACATGAACAAAGGTATGCGCAAGCATACATTAGTAAGCTTACTCTCAATGACCATCACAATGAATACATTTAAAGAGTGATTCATTGCATAGTGAGATATAATAATATGCAGGATGTATGTAAGGATGATTTAATGACTTCTGTAGCATGTCAGTGAAACTGTAGGTAAGTAATTGCGTCCTTGGTACGCAGAATGTGAGCCAGCTCCAACACCGTCTTGGCATTGATAGCGGGAAGGTTGGACTGGCGTTTCGTTGGGCATTGATGCGCTAGGTATGTCGCAGTACTGGTTATGAGTTGTGACTCTAACATATCACACTAAAAAAATATTGTTTCACGGATTTTATTTTATTTTAATTTATGTGAGCTTGCTCATTGTGACATACTTAATTTGTATTGACTAACAATGTATTAGATTATTTTAATTTTATTTGACTGTTGATTATTTGTTTAATTATTTATTTGATTGATTTTATTTTATTTTAGCTTGCTGCCATATTGAATTTGTAATTTGACTGAATGTTATTGATTTTAATGGGTTTTTTTATTGCCTGAAATAAATTAATTTTAATTTAATTTAATACTTTCTTCCAATAACACACAGCACAGCAAAGTCCTATTTGAAACAAAATTTTGTGATTTTTAATTCAAAGTTAATTTAGGAATTGGGTAGGTACAATATAAATTAGTTATTTTTGTTCGTGGTCTGTAATAAAATAATTGATTAAGCTAAATAATTATAAACAGGTTTCTTCTAGGTGAGCATACTACATCTTCGACCGCATCGTCATTTAACAACAGGTGAGATAGCAGTCAAATGCAAGCCTATAAATAATAAAAATAAAAAATAAATTATTTCAAGTGCAAAATTAGTGTTTGTTGTTGAATTGTTTTTTTTGCAAATGAATGAGGACGTGGAATATGTAGCTTTTTAATACTGCAAGAAAATTAAAATTCTCCAAAGATAAAATGGCCTAAAAGTCTTCCAGACTTATTCTAATTAGGTATAGGTACCTACACTAGAATGGAGAACTTTGCATTAGATCTAAGGTATAATTGTATGGTCTAGCATTCTATGTAGAAGGTAAGTAAGTACCTATAAGCAATGTGTTAAGTTAACATAATATAATAATGTTTGTTAAAACACAATTATATATATTTAATATTATCTTTATTTATAATATATATTATCATTGTAATAGTTAGCTGAAACTTTAATAAATAATGTAAGAATTTCAATTGTTTACATATGTAATACAACTTAGGTATAAGTAAAAGTTAATAGTTATTTATTACCGTATCTAGCCTTACCAGCCAGTTACATCGATACAAAAACTAGCTACTGGCGTGGCGTCTCAGAAACCGTTCTTTTCGTAAAAGATAAAATTTAATAGTTACTCAATTAAATTAATGTTTTAATTGATCTTATTTTCTTGTATTTTAACTACGCCAGCTTAGCTTTAACAGCACTAATTACAATTATTCTCTTGCAGAAGTTTATTTTGTTATTGTAGAACCGCGCCGCCGCGCCGCACTGTAAAAATAAGGATTTCAACGTGCTCGAATGGGCGCGTGGACGGTCACCTTACAAGGTTTATTTATAATTATAACACTTACCAAAACATAAACTGTCGTCACTTCCAATTGTTATTGACAAAGGATACGTATTGCTAAATCAAATTTACCGATTTTTTACTCTACCGCACCACTACAGTAAAAATGAAACACGTGCACACGACCGCTTCCGACCGCGCCGTTCGTTTTACTTTTTTTTCATTTAAGATTCGACTCGACTCGACTTCGTCGAAATCAAATTCTATATCTTTGGTCGAAATCGTCGTAGTCTATGGTTATTGCATTAAAGTGCTGCAATTGTCAAAAATGATAACAATAATCGGCACATTCAGATGAGGATAGGTGACTTTTTTATGGAGTCGCTCGCGTGATGATAAGCGCTACGCCTGCTCATAACAATTGCAGTGCCACCCAGAACGTTTAATACCATAATTAAACTTTAGAAAAAAACAAGAACCAACTTCAAGACGTATATATTATTGATATATATTTGGTTTTTGTTATTTTATCAAAAAGTGCTGAATGAATTTTGGTAAAATTTATATGGGACCACCTCTGTTGTATGAACTACCTAACAAAAAATTAATCATTAAAATCAATTCATAATTGGCGGAGAAATTGCGTAACAAATATACAAAATAAAATACTGTTGAATTGAGAACCTCCTCCTTTATTAAGTCGGTTGATAAGAGCATTGCGTTGCTTCGCAGTGCTTTTTCTGCACTGCGCTTATTACCCCGAGACATTAGACATTAAGTCTCATTATGCCCAGTCATTTTGCTATTGATTTCGTCACTGATATTAATGTGGTGGTTTTAAATTAGTCATCTTTTCCTTCTTAAGACTTACTTCGAGTAGACAAACAAAAAAGGCAGGATATTTTATCTGAGAAGACTTCATATTATTCTAGCCTCAGAGTAATATAGAGGGATAATTACGAAGTTTTCCGACCTAAAAAAGGATAGCTCTATACAACAGGATAGCTCTATACAACTTATAAAGAAAAAGATACAACTATTATCATATTGTCTCTGTCGCGTAACCCATTTTCGTAAATTGGGTCATGACGTGTTAAGTCAATATTTGTGTCGGACAGGGTCGGCTGGTGCTTTTTTAACTTGTGTTGTGGTATTTCTTATTATTTTTAAGTGAATCTTTGCGAATGTGTACTAGAAACAACATTGAATTTAATGTGTTTATTGATGTTTTTCGGTAACTATAATTTATGTGGATGTAACTATACATCGGGTTCGACTATTAGAACCTCCATTTGGCTTAACATATTCAGTTTTCGGTATTATTTTTTTAAAATAATATTGAGCAGTTTCGTGGGTCAGTGTGGCCATCGTATAAACATTTCAGTTCCCATTACGTCGGGTAACAAATTGCATCTTTGTGTAAAATGTTACGGATTTCTAATCGTAATTTACTCCACATAGTGAGAACGAGTTCATGAAATTAGACTTCATCATCATGTGAACGTCAAGGCTGTTCAGGACACAAAAGGACAAACCGTTTCGGGTTAGTGTAGTGAATTGAATTAAGTGCGTCTGTGATCTGCTCCGAAAATATGACATTTAACTGAGACACTATGCTATTTAGAATATCCTCGAGTGTTTTTTTTTAACATTTTATCTATCCTGTGTCTACCTATATCCTAAATATCAGTTGTGCTGTTGTATTGTAAATTAAGTCAAAATACTAGTTCTTCTATTGTAAATTCTACCTGTATGGAAATAATGCAAGTATGTCTATTGTATAAATGTATCATGTATTTTATTTGATAATTTTATTTACCTGACTGGTTTAATCCCAGATAAAACCTGGTCAACAACAAAATATTAATGATTGCATAAGAAGCGTGCTGTAAAGAAAGGTACTTACCGCAATTTCATTCGTGCTCTGCGTTGTAGCGCCACCACTATAACTTCAGAAAGTCGAGACCTTCACCTATTGTTCTCTTTACAAGAGTAATATAACATAAAAAGTAATTTCTAGATTTTTCGACAATATATGCATATTCCCTATTGCTTTAATTCGTAAATTATCGTGGTACTTATATTTCACTCTGGGGTACAGAATAGTACAGATGTCCTACCTTTTACAGACCAACTACGAACTATTGAAGTTATAGTAGCTGCAATACAACGCAGAACACGTTAAATTTTCATTGAAGCGAATGGGAGATTTTTTCATAGGTATGGTAAACACTCCAAAATTAATAGTGTCAGTGTTATTACTCTTGAGATTCTAGCAGCACCGGACTCAGCAGATGACAGCCAAGACAACAGCTGTCACTGTCATGCAAACCATATCCTGTCCCGTAAAAAGTGTTCTATTTTTAAACTTTACATTTGAGGAGCACGATTTATTTTTATTATATTTCAATTGTTTAAATTAAATTGCTAAAACGATTAACCAGTGCTTTTTAATTAAAGATGGTGAACTCAAGTTTGGCGTATGAAATATTGCTATACATAAATTCCTTTTATTTTGGTCTGTTCGCGACATGCGAGCTAGGTACACTTATCTTGAAATCTGTATTGATTATTGAGAAGTATAAAGTTGATGAAGATCCGACAAGACTTGGACAAGACTACGGCGTGTTGATTGGGCTTTTTATTGTCGAGGCAGCTAGACTTGTGCTTGGACGAAAAGGGAGTCTCAGTGAAAAAGGTGAGATCAGGACCGAGGTATTTTACTTCTTTTTTGTCTCGTGTGGGTGTGTGGCCAACCCTGGTGTCGAAGTTTTTTAAATTGCCTGAAGGCGTCCGAAGGTCAGTCTCCATACTGTGCCATGTGTGAACTCCAAGTACCATGTTTAAAGTACATAAAAATCTTTGCTATTCTAAAAGTTATAATTTTAAGCTAACCATTGTCTACCTATTGATGTTAAATAATAATAATAAATAAATCAGTTGTAGATATTTCGCCTGAAACAAATTATTCACTATCAGCCCCTGTGGTGTAGTGGTTGGGCAGTTTAACCCAAATCTCTCTACACCACTGAGGTTGTGGGTTCGATTCCTGTGACAGAACAAATGTTTGTGCACAGAAAAAAGGCACAAGCATTTCTTTCTTGTCTGGGTGCTGTGGGACCATGGTCCTCTTAGTTCCAGGTTCCCTAAATACAAGAAATCCTAGTTAGGGGCTAGGATCTATGTATGTGATCATTGGGTGTATTTATTTATTTATTTAGTATCATATTTTATGTCATTGCATTATTTGGTGTGTACAATAAAGAGTGCATTCATTTATGTTCACAGATGTCCCAGTGATGTTTTCGGTGCTGCTGACTGTGCCATCCATAATGGGTGTGCTGTACCTCCTGAAATGGCAAGTCGTGGTGCTCCGAATTGAGTACATCTGGTGCACACTGATGCTTTGTATACAGATGCTAGAATTTGTGTTCGCGTCTATGTTCATAGTCACTATGTGTAGGGAGCCTTCGTATGATTAAGGATAGCCTTATTCGATGGCTATAGATGTTTATAGCAAACATGCATTTGCATGGTTCTATGTCTGTTGCAATGTTAGCATTGTGTGGAGCGGACTGCAGTTGTGGTTGATTGCTCACTGCATAATGTATTGAGAAGTCAGTGCAAGCAATATCATAGGGGCCTTGTTGGCCATTCAGAACTTAAATACTCCTATTTGACCAAATAGTAGAAGACATTTTTATGTCCTATAATTATTTAGAGATTTTTACTCAATCAATTTAATAATTGTATAAAGAGCACAAACATAAACAAAAAACAATATATTTCTTAGCTTTGTCGGTTCCTGACAAAGCAGTTTAAGAGTGAGGTATTTTTGTATGGATGTTATAATAAAATTGATAGTAAGACGCACCAGTGTGGCCTTGGCAATGTGTGAGAGATAACATTCTATAAATTTAATAAAAAAATATGAGAGATTTTTATTGTATAATGTACAAAGATAGTATGTAGAAGCTAAATCTATAAGCTTAGAGAAGCTGTTTTAACATTATGAGCAAATGCTTATCTTTGGAAATTTCAGACAGGTACCGGTAAGTTTATTTGGAATGATAAAGATCTTACTTTATAAGTAAAACTCTTATCTCATCTCATGTTGTCAAACAATATTATTACTTACAATAAAATTCCCAATTTTATTTTAACAGTACCAAAGCCAGAATCTAGTCATTGAAAGTACTTAAATATGTACTAAAATATTGTTATAAAGTAATTTACATATATCCATACCTATATGTAGTTAATATTTATATAGAAAAAGAAGTGGGACATTATATTACATGTAAACATATAGATTCATGTAATAGTAATGTGCAGTGCTTTTAATGTATTTCTATTTACATCAAAGTTAAAACTGTATTTTAAATTTACAAACAATTCCTCTATGTATTGATTAAAATTTTAATTATATCAAGTGATAATGTGGCCTTTACGTAGGTACTTACTTAGGTATTTACCTATACAAAATTGTTGGTAAACTCTTCCATTGTCCGTTAGACTTACTTCAAAAGTTGTTATTTTATTATGATTTCTAAAAAATTGTTGATTACGCCCAACATATTTTGATGCTACTACTGTATAAAAAAATATTGAATGTTACAGAATGAGAAGCTGTATTTTTATAACAATGACAGCTTACTTTTGGATTACCATTACGGTTTTTTACAAAACAAAATTAAAGACTTTTTTGTCAGTTTGTAAACTGTGAGTCATTTTTGAGTAACCTCTATATACTATTTATACTTACAATCTGTATTCATATATCTAATTGGTTATCAGTGATAAATCTAGTTATTACCTAATTATAAATTACCTATACCTAATGAATTTAAGCAACTGTTATGTACTTAGGTATAATGTTTAATTTCCTAGCTCAGTTTTGAAATTTTGGCCAAGTTATTATTGTTAATAATAATTTAATAATGCTCTTTTCTTCATATATTGTGTAATGTGCGAAAACCTATGCGATGTTTTATATTATGTATACACCTATATAAAACAGCTAAATAAATTAATATACCTACATTTTTGTCTCTTACAATTCTGTTTATTTTATTAAAAGTTAAAATAAATGCACACGATATGTACCTAATAAAATTAATAGTACAAAGCAAAGATAAAATATTAAAATCAAAGTATGTACAAAATATATTCACCATTGATATATTCGTATACTATATACAGGGCGTCCCAAGACTAATGGACGTGAAAGGAAAGATACAGTGTTACTTAAGAAGAATTAATATTATTGTTCATTCTTTCGATTGGCATCATAAAAATACGGGTGATTTTTTTTCACATTTAAGTAGGTTCGATTCCCAGGCGAAACAAATAATTTTTAGAATATCTTTGAATGCAGTATTACTAACTTTTAAAAATAACATAGTCTTCTTTCAGTAAAATATCCTATCTACGATATTTAAGGTACTTTCCCTTCATGTCCCTTAGTCTTGGGACGCCCGGTATAGGTAGGTACCTACTAATCGGTAAAATATACGTCAATGATATTCACAGAATAAATAGTTAATTCAATCAAAGATAAAATATTTTGTCTTTGAATTTACTATTAAGTAGGTACCTACCTATTCAAATTAAGTAGGTATTCTGTGATACCATTGAGGTCTCACCAAAGATTTAGTATATACGTCTTTGGGTCTCACACCCTCAATGTGTGATACCTAAGATTTATTGTGTGATACCTTCTCCATACCAAAGATAAAGATTTTAATTCTTTATCTTTGCTCCATAGAGTATTGGGTATTGGTGTCATTCCTCAATGGTATTGGCGGTATCAAATACTAAATCTTTGGGCGGTATTGGCTTGGCTAATTATTCTGCGGAATTGCCAAATATTCATTGGTAAGTATTGAGACTGGTATAGGTACGTTGTATCTCTTAATAGTCTGTGAATCTCAACACCTAGTCTGTGGTGAATCTTTATGGTCTATGGTCAAGTGAGAAAAGAAAACTTTCGATTACATTCTCTCTGATATTATAGTCTGTGGTGAGTAATTGTATTTTACTTTTAATAATTATTGGTCATGTTTCAAATTGTTTCACTGTTATTATTTATTACAATCCTAGATAAAAATTGTATATACGGAATTACAATTTAGGAGGAAAACAATAAGACTATTAGGGTTGCCTTTGGTTTACATTATAGGTGTCAAGGATAGGAACCTATAGCCCTACAGGTCCTACAGCCTTCGACTATAACATACTTCCTAGCCTGCTTTGACTTAGCCGGTGGGTCAAAATGCTCGCCTTATTTTATCAAATGAAAACGAAGAAAAGAAGAAGTGTAACAATATTCGAAGAGTATTACAAAAATATACTTGAAAATATGAATCTACGGTGTAAAGATCTATCCACAAAATGCCGAATCTGTTTACAGGAAGGAAATGCTTTAATTTACGGTAATGACTACACAGAAGAATTAATTCCAGTCTTAGAAAGTTTCAGTAATATTAAAATAAATGAGGCCGACGGTTTCCCCAAATACTTGTGTAATATATGCTCTAAGTTTGTAAAAGCAGCTATTTCCTTTCGGAAAATGGCTAAACATGCAAACGAACTATTAAAACAGCCAGTAAAACAGGAAATCAACCTGTTCGAGCAAACGGATGAACAACATGACTACAGTGATACAGGTGGCAGTGATTTAGACAAAGAAGTGGATCATAAATGGGAGAAACATGAAGAAATGGGGGAAATAAAGAAAGAAAAACAGGAAAGGGTTAAATATGCAACTAAAGTAACTTGCCACATTTGCAACAAAGTCATCAATAGATCATACTACAAAGAACACATAACCATGCATGACCCTGACCATAAAAAGTATGTCTGCGACGTATGTGGAAAATCATTTAGATTACGATGTGCATATCATAATCACAGTCTGAGACACCGGACAGACTTTCCATACAAATGCCAGTTCTGTCCGTATCGTGGACGTTATGCAGAGTTGCTCAAAACTCATATGCGCACTCACACTGGTGACTACAGGTATATGTGTACAGAGTGCCCTGCAAGATTTTTATTTAAAAGCAATTTAAATAGTCACATGTTGAAGCATAAAGAGCCCAAGTTTAAATGTGATGCATGCAAGAGAGCCTTCCATACCAAATTAATGTTGCAGAGACACTTTGAGGCAGACCATTTGGGGATCAAGAATCATGTATGTGGCATGTGCGGTAAGGCATTTGGTTATAGAAATGCAATGATGAAACACCAACGGCATGTTCATAAAAGAGAAAAGTTATTGTTTGGACGGATGCCTGCTTATTTACAAGCAGAGTGTGACAATCAAGACACGACTCAATAAGTCTATTTTTAAATGGTTTTTGTTGTGTATATGTTCTTTGTATCTGCCAAACTGCCAAAGAGAATCGAAATGTATCTGCAAGTTCATTGACATGTATTTTCTTATATTTAATTATTTATTATAATTAACATGTAATTAACTACCTAAGTAATTATTTTTTGTTTACTTTTTTGAAGTCTCCCGATCAACTTGAGCCTATAGATAAATTATGAATTACGGTCTAATTTATTCTATTACAAAACTATGTAACTAAGATGAACTAAGCCATATTTTTTTAAGCCAACTGTTCAACTATACAGAGCTTTGATGTTTAGTTTGTGAACTGGGATTCTTCCATTGCTTTTTACGTTCTCCCAAAAAGTCCATGGAAAGCTTGAATAAAGTTCCACCACTTTATTGAAGCACTAGAAGAGGGTCGGGCTTGTTGCTGTTGACCCTCATTTTCAACAGAAGTATAATAAATGGAATATTAAACTATCAAATAAAAACTACCTAAGACATGGCGGTATGGTCCTAGAGACTTTAGCCTGCCCGATGCCGTAACGGGCGAACTCAAAAAAAAAGTTACACTGACACAACAACCTCATGTCAAGATTGTCAAGTGTCAACCTCATTTCTGACTGAACGCTAGTTTAGGGCTTGGCTTGAGAATATATTTTCATTTTTTCGAACGAAGTATTTTTACGGAGAAAAAAAAACCTCATGACGTATGTGACAGTTGTACTGTACGTACCAAAGACTTACTAAATCTTAGGTACGTACCTTGGTACCATTGAGGAATGACACTACCTCAATGCTTGGTACGTACTTGGTGCGTACGGTACGTCATAGGACTTGATCATTTCTGCGTACAGAGTAAATATAAGCACGAATGAACACACATTTTTTTTAACGGGCGAATGCCTTTATTACTGAAAACAAACTACACTCTACTTACTAAAACTAAACTAGCTACATACAAGGAGAAGCAATTGGACAACCATAGACCATTAAAGGCCTATACACACAAAATTAATTGGTACGATGGATGTTTAAAACTGAAGTGTAAAGAGGATACTCAATTTTCAATGGTACATAAGAAACATAACATTGTAAAATCCCAAAAAATTGTAACAAAATCTCTAAAAAAAAATGCCCCTCAGTTTCTTGCCGTATCTTCTGAGTAGTGGTTCTTTTTCCGATACGGTGGTAGAGTCATTGCGATAATTTGACGTTCATAAGTGCGTCTGTGATGCCAAAATGATTAAAGAGATTTTGTTTCTTTTTTTTCCAAAACTGTGAAATGTGGGCATTTCAAAAAGTCGAGCTGGACTGACTTATGAATATTAAGAAAGTTACATCAACGAAAGATATTCCACTTAATAAACTGGCTTCATTAAGATTTTAATGTTACTCAACTAAAATGTTCGATTCTGAAATAATTTGTTCAAAATTCAAATATACCGAGCAATATATAATCGCTACTACTGTTTATTTCCTAACATATCTTTAACCTGCAAAGCTAATTCAAAATGTACGATGGTGAATGTACAACCTTATTGTTTCGCATACACATGGCAATTAAGCTATATTGTTTCTCTCCTGGCAATCACAGACCCAAGGATTCATGTATGTGTGTGTGATGTTTTCTTTCTGTGTTCATCTGTTTTGTCTATGTGTTATACATTTTTGACATAAAATTCGTTTGTTTACATTATTTTTACGGAGACTTATTTATGTTTTCCGTACGTTTATGTCCTTATTTTTATGAAGATAAAGACGAATATTGCATGATTAGTTGCAAATTATCTTGGTAATCATAGTTTTGCATGTGTGACCGTGTACATGAACAACTTGTGTAAAGACATCGCGCGATATCACAGATAACAGATTAAGTAATAGTAATAATGAAGATATTTTTAATAGAAATAAATACCTATAATTATAATTAGCAGTGTTATGTATTCTATGGCTTTATTTTACGGATTGTAACGTAAAACTATGGGCCAGTTATTGACTAAACGGATTTTAATGTTTGGTATGAAACTGGGTATACATAGGAAGTACTTATATAAGACCTAGGTGGGTACTTTTACGTTACATCACAGAAAAACGAACAGTTCCATAAGGAACAACTAATAGGTACCTCTAATAGGTAGCTAACTCTACGCAGATTCGCAGGTATCGGGTAGTAGGTATAAAATTACTAGGTACCTAGAGAAAAGAGAGTGTGAAGCTTCTTTGTTTCATGGTTTTATGCCTATGATATTTAATATCTTGTTCTTATTCTAAATCTAATCTAGAGAAGTTAGAAAACATCTCGACTGATTATTGTTAGGTACCTACCTAGATAACCTACAAAACCTCTCCTATTAAAACCTACCTACTGCACTTACGGTTGCGTGACCAGTGGTCATCAAAATAATCACGGATTTTTTTGATTTGTTTCGTATTCTCCCTTCGATGTTTTGCCACACAAAAAATCTTCGTTCGCCTCACGTTTTATTCCTTATTAGCCTTGAAAATTATTAATCTCAATTTAATGTTTTATTATTGATTTGCCCCATACTTTGTAGCTCATTCTCCTCATACTTTACTTATATTGTAATATAATATGCCTAAAAAAATTGCATTCGCTTAGCTTGCGCATCCATCTAAACATATCTGTGTAGTTGCCTAGGGACTGTTATTAAAAGATAGGTTTTCGTTTTCGATAAAGAAATGTTTACTTCAAGGGGCGCCATGCCTGTTATTCGCCTAGGGCGCCTGACATGCTCGGGCCGGCCGGCTGCGGGCGCAGTGGCACTGGATAAGTGTGATCTCTATTTCAACTTACAAACACTATTTTTCTATGACAATATTTGTGGGTAAATTGTTTTCTTTACACTAACCTAACAATGTACCTAAATATGAAAGTTCCATATACCTATATAGTTTCATAATAAAACTATTGGACTTGGTCATCAAAAGTAGCTACCATTGAGGAATAGTGTGAGACCTCAATGGCACCTACCCACTGACTCTGGAGCAGGGTTGCTAGGTCATCGGGATTCATCTGGTTTGTCCCGACTTTTCATATGAGGTCCAGAGTCCCGACGAAATACGAAATATCCCGATATTTTGTCTCCGGCTGATTGGGCGCCGGCTACCCAGGTTTAGAGCGTCGTGGAGGGCCCGGCGCGGAAACCAAACTGCTCCTCTCTCGGAGTCAGGTGAGGTCTCATCCAACGCAGCAGCAAGCGCTCGAACAACTTCGAGATGGTCGGTTGCAGTGTGATGGGTCTGTAGCTGGCGGGTAATCGGCGATCCTTTCCTGGTTTCGGCAGCACGATTACTCTACCAGTCTTCCATTCCTGGGGGGAGCAACGGGTACGCAGGACTTCGTTGAAGAGCCGCGCTATAGACACCAGGCCCTTCGTGGGTAGTTGTTTTAGGACGACATTTGTAATGCCGTCTAACCCTGGTGCCTTTTTTCCCGGTAGTCTTAGCACGGCCCTCTTCACCTCCGCCAGCGATATAAAATCGTCACCTTTTTTTTTACGCTTAATAGATCTATGTTTGGCTACTATCTCGCCTGATGTGAAGCGATGATGTGATGTGATCTGGTGGTGTTCCAGTACTGCACGCGTTATGTTATTGTACTAAGACAATATGACAATGACATTTTGCGTTCTAACGACACATACCCAACGATCCACAAACCACAAGAAGAAACTGCTGTACATTCACGCTCACACAAAGAATGAACATTGAATGAACATGTTGTATAAGTTTGAGTTGCTATATGAAAAGCTCCCTCCCCCCCGTACCTCATTACCTTCCGCCATTCTCCGTAAAAATATGTCTTGCCTCATTTTTTCAATTCAGATTTTTCAGTCTTGCGTTTTGAATTTATGTGTATATTATCACTATGTGATAGTTTTCGGTTATATAGTTTAGTTTGATTGTGATGGCCAAGCGAGAGCGAGTTGTCAGTTGATTTAAAGTATTACCACAGAAAATTTAATAGGTATTACTCTCTCATTGCTCATGGAGTTATCTTGACGTGATTCTGCTGAACACGAGATGGCCACTAAAAGCAAAGCTGATTTAGTTGTGAAAACTGAATATATTAACTTATTATGCAGAATATGCCTACAAGAAGGCAATGTCCCGTTGTTCAACGGTGAATCTGAACTGTGCGAAAATGTTTGCATACTTGCCGATATCGAGATTCATGAAGACGACAACTACCCGAAACATTTGTGCGACCCATGCTTTATTACCATCCAGTCGGCTATCAATTTAAGACTTACGGCGAAGAAAACCGAAAGAATATTAAAAGATGAATCTCATAGGTTGTTCTCAAACTTGCAGCAAGACAGTGAAGATAATTTCACCGAACCATGCTCTCCTAAAAGTGAACAAGAAATTCCCGCTGAGCAAAATCATAGCACGTCGCTTATCACTGCTGGCAAGACACTATTAAAGAATGATAACCAGGAGCTGCTGCATAAAAGTGACGATGGATATAACTTCAATGAATCAGTTGTAATTAAAAAAGTGTCATCTACATCAGCTTTTCACAGAACCAAATGCATAACTGACAAAAAGATTGACATTTTGCCTCCTTCTGTATACAGCAAATATTTTGAACCTACAGCTAAGGATGGTTTAGTAAAGTGTAAAATGTGCAGTAAAGTCATACAAACGGGTTCTCGTAAAGAGCACTATGCACTACATGACCCCAATGCAGCTTCCAGATATCAGTGTGGTGTTTGTGGCTTAGGGTTTAGACAGAGAGGTTCATACAATATTCACATGAAAAAGTGGCATTCAGTTGATGATCCTTCTAAATCAAAATCCAACATTGACATGACACTTAATATGAAGAATGATAATATCCAGGAGTTGCTTCAAGAAAATAGTGAAGAACTGATTAAAAATGATATGTCTGCTAATAAAGAAGATGGACATGAGTTGGTCAAAGCAAATGAAAAAAAATCATCTACATCACCTATTCATGGAATTAAATGCATAACTGACAAAAAAATTGACATTGTGCCCCCTTCTGTATACAGCAAATATTTTGAACCTACAGCTAAGGATGGTTTAGTAAAGTGTAAAATGTGCAGTAAAGTCATACAAACGGGTTCTCGTAAAGAGCACTATGCACTACATGACCCCAATGCAGCTTCCAGATATCAATGTGCAGTTTGTGGCTTAGGTTTTAGACAGAGAGTTTCATACAATATTCACATAAAAAAGTGGCATTCAGTTGATGATCCTTCTAAATCAAAATCCAACATTGACATGACACTTAATATGAAGAATGATAATATCCAGGAGTTGCTTCAAGGAAATAGTCAAGAAAAGAGTAAAAATAATATCCACATTAATAAACAAGATGGATATGACTTCGTTGAAGCAGTTGAAAATAAAGAAGTATCATCTACCTCAACTAATTGCACAATTGACACAAAGAATGACATTCTGCCCCCTTCTGTATACAGCAAATATTTTAAACCTACAGCTAAGGATGGTTTAGTAAAGTGTAAAATGTGCAGTAAAGTCATACAAACGGGTTCTCGTAAAGAGCACTATGCACTACATGACCCCAATGCAGCTTCCAGATATCAATGTGCAGTTTGTGGCTTAGGTTTTAGACAGAGAGTTTCATACAATATTCACATAAAAAAGTGGCATTCAGTTGATGATCCTTCTAAATCAAAATCCAACATTGACATGACACTTAATATGAAGAATGATAATATCCAGGAGTTGCTTCAAGGAAATAGTCAAGAAAAGAGTAAAAATAATATCCACATTAATAAACAAGATGGATATGACTTCGTTGAAGCAGTTGAAAATAAAGAAGTATCATCTACCTCAACTAATTGCACAATTGACACAAAGAATGACATTCTGCCCCCTTCTGTATACAGCAAATATTTTGAACCTACAGCTAAGGAAGGTGCAGTACAGTGTAAACTGTGCAGTAAAGTTGTACAAATGGGTTCTCGTAAAGAGCACTATGCACTACATGATCCCAATGCAGCTTTTAGATATCAGTGTGGAGTTTGTGGCTTAGGGTTTAGGCAGAGAGGTTCATACAATAATCACATGAAAAAGGGGCATTCAGTTGATGGTTCTCCTAAATCAAAATCCAACATTGATATGATACATAATATGAAGAATGATAATAACCAGGAGTTGCTTCAAGTAAATAGTGAAGAAGTGAGTAAAAACAATATGTCCATTAAGAAACAAGGTGGATATGAGTTGTTGGTTGAAGCATTTGAAAATAAAAAAGTATTAACTATCTCACCTCTTCACATAACTAATTCTACAATTGACATAAAGAATGATATTCTGCCTCCTTCTGTGTACAGCAAATATTTTGAACCTACATCTAAGGAAGGTATAGTAAAGTGTAAAATGTGCAGTAAAGTCGTACAAATGGGTTCTCGTAAAGAGCACTATGCACTACATGATCCCAATGCAGCTTCCAGATATCAGTGTGGAGTTTGTCGCTTAGGGTTTAGACAGAGATCTTCATACAATAGACATAATAAAATTCGGCATTCAGTTAAAGATCCTTTGACATGCAAAATATGCTTATATCGAGGAGAAAGTGTTGCTCAAATCACTTCACATATGCATGCACACTCTCAAGGCAAGCATGACTGTCATGTTTGCTTGAGACAATTTAAAGACAGGAACCAATTACTTAACCACCAATTAACTCATAAAGAAAACACCAAAAATAAACCTATTTATGACAAATACTTTAAAGATATCGGCTATGTTAGTAATAAAAACATGTTTGAATGTCAAATATGTCACAAAACTATTCAAAAACTATCCAGACTTACACACTATAGAACTGCACATGACCAGTCTTTGAGGAAGAGGCATCTATGTGATATTTGTGGCAAAAGTTTTATACATTATGGCAATTATGTTACCCACAAGTCTACTCATATAAATGATTTCCCATTTAAGTGCAAACTGTGTCCATACAGAGGACGAAACTCAGGTCTACTATACTTTCATATGCGTATTCATTCAGAACGTTATAATTTCAAGTGTGACTTGTGTTCCATGCAATGCAAGTATAAAAGTAATCTTATTCGCCACATACGGAGGCACAATAAGCCAGAACATGAATGTAACGTTTGTAAGAGAAAATTTTATGAGAAATTTGGTCTTAATCGTCATTTTAGGATGCGACATTTAGGTCAAATTGAACGTATCGCATGCGAGATCTGTCACAAAGAATATTCTAATAGAAGAAACCTATTAAAACATCAATTTAAAGTACATAATAGAAAAAAGTATAAGCACGGAAAAGAACCGCATTATATGGCAGCAGAATTCCGTGACAGTGCCAAAAGTAATTAAAATAATACTACACCTAGCCTACAGTGTAAAATACCTACATTAAACATATTTGTAATAAATGTTATATTCATACTTACTTATTTCTCGTAATATTATTACTAAAATTGTTTTGTGAAATTATTATAAAGTTGATGTTAAATAAAATTGTACAAACTGAAAACAACCTATCTAATCTTTTATCAATATTAATTATAAAAACCTATCTCAACTCTACCTATATTCTTCTACGAATTTTATTATTCTAAGTATAAATAAGTTAGCTAAAATATACTTTAACTTACATGGCATTTCTGTGCATGGGAATTTTTTTTTTTTTATTCGTTAATTGGCTTGCGTTTGACCACTATGTCACCTGATGGTAAGCGACGATGCGGTCGAACATCTAGCACGCTTACCAAGATAGTACCCGTTCACTCGAGACTTGAAGATTCCCAGATTATAGCTATCGGGAAAGACTGACTCTGGCAGGGAGTTCCACTCGTTAGCAGTACGCATAATAAAAGTGGAAGCGAAGCGCTTAGTACGCGCGGGAGGAATGTCCACCATGAAACGGTGGCGTATTGCCGTACGTCTTGTAGTCCGATGATAAAATGGGGTTGGGGGAATTAGTTGGTGCAATTCCGACGCACACTCTCCGAAATGTATCCGATAAAAAACTGATAGCCTGGCAATTCTGCGTCGATGTTCAAGACTGTGTAGTCTTGACTCGAATAGCGCGTCATCACCAATGAGTCTCTTGGCTCGCCTCTCGATTGATTCAAGTGCCTCAAGTTGATATTTAGCTGAACCATCCCAAAGGTGAGAGCAGTACTCTATACACGACCGGACTTGTGCTTGGTATAGATTTAGCAGCTGTTCCGGTGTGAAGTAACTCTTCACCTTTGCTAGGATGCCCAGCTTTTTGGCAGCCAACTGAGCCTTTGATTCAATGATTTGATTTGATTCAATTCATTATATATGGGTTGTATATCTCCATATTATTATTATTATAAATTACACATTACGTACCTACATGTTATGTGTACTGGGCACTCTTATTACTTAGCTAAAATATACTTTAACTTACATGGCAATTCTGTTCATTGGAATTTAATTACTAAGTAATTATATATGGGTTGCATATTTGCATATTATAATTTACATATTAGGTACTTATATAATATATGCATTGGGCATTCTTATTACAGAGACAAGCTTTGGAAATTAAAAATTAGAAACATTAGCACAAATAGTATGGTCTAGCTTGTAAAATTATGTTGTTAATAATAGGTACCTAAAATATAGAATGTTTATGATTATGCATGAAGATACAGTGGATATTTACCTTACCCTTCCTTCCCAGCTTCATGGGTATGTGTCAAAATACTCTATACTAATGACTAATGGGGTAATGGGGGTTAGCCTTGGTGATAATGATAATTCACATAGGTTTCTATGGTAGGTACTCCATGGGCTAAGATGTAGATAGATAGATGAATGCTTTATTGCAAACATTAAATTAAAGACATTACATAAAAATAATAAAAAAAAAAGTGTTACAACGGGCGGCCTTATCGCTAAAAGCGATCTCTTCCAAGCAACCTTTGGATGGAGAGGAATTATCAAAATGTTAAAGACGGGGATGTAAGGTCTACAATAATAATAACAACATAAAATGTCAATAAAATAAACTACAATACAATAGCAACATTCTAAATGCCTACATATATAGGTATATTAGGTACACATAATTACATATTATATTATAAACATACATAAATAATGACTCAATATAAATATACAGTACATTTCTCCCTAATTTGAGATGATGATGTAATATATGTAAGCCATACACAATATATTATATATACAGGGAATAACATTAATGTGTAGTAATACTGAAAGGTGTGTATGGGTATCTAGTCATGAATCATTGGGCAGAATATACAACCAAAAAAACACTATTATATTTTCCATACAAAGTTTAAAAATTATTTATTTGAATTATTTTGGACAATCCTAACAAGCTGTGGCCTAGTCGCGGTAGTACGGGTCATTGACCGAGCTACTTTGTGCCTAGGCACAAAACAGATTAGTACAGAAATCTACATACATACAAAGTGCGCTCGAGCAACGCACACATAGACACCGCTCACAGACACGATATCTGGGCACAGTTGGGATGCGAGTGCCATCCGCTTGAGACACGCGTCTGTGAACGTTTTTGTGCAAAAATGGAGCAACGAAAAATAGGTTATTATAACTGTTTGGTGGACGGTTGTTTAAATTCAACATTAAACGGTGAATTGTCGTTTTTTAAGCTACCAGTTGTTTCAGAGAGGTAAGTAGGTATTTGCTTGTATTTTGATGGTTTGTTTTCACGTAGCACAAAATAGTTAGGTAGGTAGGTAAGCGCCCCAGCCCCCGGCCCTGCGCCGAACAAGCGAACATAAGTTTGTAGCCTTGTCATATTTTTACAATTTAAAATTAGATATTTATTGTAGTATAAGCTGTGTTAGCCTTGTGTTCAATAATCTAATGAGGAAGATGTTAATGTAAACTAATCGCATTTGTTTTGTCTTCAAAAAAACTTTATTCAGTTATAATAGTAACTGCGAAAAAATTATGTCGATATCGTGTACAGTTATATTTTTAAATCAATCAATTTTCCTCCCAAAAACTTCCTGCGCCGTCCGGTATGAAATGTATGAAAAGTACATACATGAGATTAACTTCTGTATTTATCTGTTTTGTGGCCTAGGCGCTCTGTCTTTGAAAACGCCGAACATTTTACAAGGGCTTGATTTCGAGTCTCAAATACCGGAATTTCATACTGAACGGATCTTCGGACTCGGTCGTTTCCGTTCCGGAACCCACTCGTAAAAAAGGGTATTTCCACATTTTTACACGACTGCCCAAAAAGGAGTATTTCAGGGTTTACGTATGTATGTATTTATTTATTCCACCATTACTTCTAATTGCCTGGACAGATTTGAATGCATTAAAACCATAATAAAAACATAGGTTTAAGTTTTTTTTACCATAGTTTTTTTGCATGTTCCGGAACCGGTATACAAAAAAATCTCCGCGAACGTACCCGACTTAGCCTTGCCTTGATTAGTTTCAAATTTTTATCCAACTTGACGTCTTAGAATTCATATTCAGAAATAACCTAAAAAGAATTTCCGAAACGAAAACGGTCCTTTTCGGTGGAGTTTTATGGGGCGGCGTTAGAAGGTAACTTTAGAAGGCTCGACCAATGAGGAGCAGCGGCTATTATTTATTAGGATTACATCTTTATGATTGGTGCAATACGAAACAAGGCTAGCGAATCATGAAGCGGCGGCGAATGTTTGATAGCTTTAGTGTTTGCCGCGTTTTGTCAAAGATTAAACAGGTTTATTTCTGAAAACTGACTAAGTAAAGACGCTTTATTGATTACTGACTTACGAACACTCTTTTACTATGCAATGAAATCAAATGTTGGAAATGTCTTAATCATCATTATCAGCCTATTACATTCCTACTGTTGAAATTCATGCATGATGTTTTTTACATCCTATTCCTACGGTGGTTGGTGACCTCACGTATTTTTTAAGAACATCAGCCATGCTCGCTCTTATTAGGCGTTTACACTGATTAGATCCTTATTCCTGAATGTTAATTGGAGCGATGATGTTTAATGCTGTAATTAATAAGTAAGCATTAATAAAAATAAAAAAATACCCTGCCAAAAACATTATCACTTGGGATGATTTAAGGATTCCGAGGATACCCCATACATCCAAATCTGTTGAGGCATTTTGTAATAAAAAAACGCACATACATTAACCCCGAAAACATTATATTCCTTTTTTGGGGAGTCGCGTAAAAAGCAGTTTGCTTGAAAGTTAGTTGTAAAGTAAGGTTGGTAGGACAGCTGGCTTTGCTAACTGAAGATAAAATTTGTTTGTCAGATCTGTACACGCGGCGCACTAATATTCTTTGTCACAAGTTCATTGCTCTTTATCAGCTGATTGTTAGGGTTGTAATGAACTTGATTACCAGAAATGTTTAAATTATCATATCTTGTGATTTTAAAAAGTTTCTGGTGATTTGCACTTGGACTTGAATTATTAATAAGCTTCTATATGCGTGGTTTAATTATTACTACACATTTATGTTACACGTTGTATATATATATAATATAGTTATATATATAATATATTGTGTATGGCTTACATATATTACATCATATATATATATATATATATATATAATATATATATATAATATAGTTATATATATAATATATTGTGTATGGCTTACATATATTACATCATCATCTCAAACTAGGGAAAAATGTACTGTAATGTTAATTAATATAATATAAAACTGGAAGACCACTGACTGACTGACTGACTGACTGACTGACTGACTGACTGACATATTGACAGAATTGATCTCCGACTTGCCGTTATGGTGGGGGAGAGTGTTTGGTACGGTTGTATAGAGGGTGTTTTGAAACCAACCAGAAAAATCCGAAATCACCAGAAAGTGGTTTCCTTGATGGAACTGCTCAGGGGATCTCGGAAACTATAAATCGGATGGGGGTACCGCTCTAACTAAATATGCTCAAAACCCTGGGCCATTTTTGAAAATTTGAAAAAAAAGATGGCCGCCATACAAAAAAACATGGCCGCCATACAAAATAAAAATGTTAATAACTTTTGAATGGTTAGAGATAGATATAGGGTGCTCGACCAAATGTCATAGAGGACGACGGGGGAAATTTGGAAAAGTTGGAAAAATTAAAAAAAAAGAAAAAAAAATGGCGGCCATTTTGAAAGTTGTTCCGATCCGACTGAAATTTTGCATCGGGGGGTTTTCTGGGTCGAAGATTATTATTATGAAAAAAAATTTTGGATTCCGCCATTTTTCAAGATGGCCGCCATACAAAAGTTTTTTTTCCGGAAAAATAAGCCAAACAAAACTTTTGAACCGTAGTCGATAGGAAGCGTCTATATAAAAAAAGCAACACTCCTCCACGCGAGCTGCTTTAGCAGCTCGCGCACGCCACAAAATTACTTGGATTCCGCCATTTTTCAAGATGGCCGCCATACAAAAGTCATTTTTACAGAACAACTGAACTTAAATAACTTTAGAGCCGTAATCGATAGGGAGCTTTTATTAAAAGGCAAAACACCCCCCCACGCGAGCTGCTTTAGCAGCTCGCGCACGCCATACAATCACTTGAAATCCAGCTTTTTTTCAAGATGGCCGCCATACAAAAGTTTGATTTCAAAACAAAAAGGGTAAACAAAACTTTAGAACCGTAATCGATAGGAAGCTTTTAAAAAAAAAACAGCAGCCACCCACCCACGCGAGCTGCTTTAGCAGCTCGCGCACGCGGCGAAATACTAGTTTTATTGTATATTATTAATTTGTTTAGGGTTTTATGAAGTCTTCATCCTTAAGACAACTAAGGCTAGTAATATTGGGAGTCTTATGAGTACAATATCAAAAGGAGAATATTAAGAAATTCATCATTTATTTCTAGAAATTGATTATTTATTTGAGTATAAAAAGCCTTTATTTTCCTAGATAACAGTTACACCTAATATGCAAGAAACTATACAACTCATATTCTAAATACCTAATATAAAAATACATATTCTAACTAAGAATTTGTCTTACTGAGAAGACCTATAGTTCTACATACTGGGAGGCATATTCAGGAAGATTTATGATTGTCACTAAAATTTGATAAACATTCTTTCTCCATATAAGATTCTATTACCCTAGTTAAGATTTATATTTTACTCATTTAATTATGTTTGTGGTATGCAATAAAGTGTTATTGTATTGTATAAACAAGCAAGTATTACTGTGTTCCGGTGTGAAGGGCATTGTAGCCAGCGTAATTACTAAGCATTATGAGACTCAACAGCTAATTGTCTCAGGGTGACGAGCGCAGTGCAGCGCCGCACAGGATTTTGCAAAATTGATTTGCAATGTTCTTGGTGGTGCTGTTATTGTTATGGGCTGGCGTATTGCTTACCATCAGGCAAACGACCAGCTTGTCTCGTCAGTCAGTTACATAAAAAAAATATACAAATTGTAGATTTTATGAACACTGTGAAGTATCAGTAGTCAGGACACAAACGGTATGTTGAAAAGTTTTTAGTCAATCTGTGCCAATGGTTCCTTTATGTCATCAACTTCTTTTGTTTTTGGTAAGTTTTCTTGTACCTTTAAGTAATTCGGCAGGCGCCCTTTATAGCCCATCCCTTGCTTATTGTGAACCTTTCTCTGGTGCGCTATCAATCCATCTCTGTGCCCAAATGCTTTACCACAAATTTCACACTTTACATTTCTGATCCCTAAATGTATCATATTATAGTGTTTGTCTAAATTACGTTGAGTATAAAAACCCTTATTACAACTTTGACATATAAAAGTGTCTGGTGGCTTATGTCTCCTTTCATGTGCTGACAAATTACTTTTTGTCAAAAATGTTTTATTGCATGTAGTGCATTTATAGGAATAGTCTTTAGTGTGTGTACGAACATGAACTTTCAAGAGGCCCAAATGAAGTCCTCGGTATGGACAGAATTGACACTTGTATTTAAGGTCGGCCCCATGGGTCAGGGTGTGGGTCTGGAATGTTGAAGCCTGTCTAAATTCTCTTCCACATTGTTCACAAATATACTTTTTGGGATGACTGCCATGACTAGCAACATGTGTCTTGTAAAAGCTTTCTCTAAATGACCGATCACATAACGGACATTTCTTCATTACTTCCTGAGAAGGACCTTGTTTGCTATGTATGCGCTTCATGTGGTCATTGAAGTAATAGGAACTGAGAGCCTTGTCACATATAGTACAATGTTTCAATCTCTCACTTTTGTCTTTATGAGTTCCATGCATTTTCATGTGAAATTTAATATATGTTTTGGTAAATTGCTTGCCACATTGTTTACATTGTACTTTACTTCTGTCTTTTTTCTGTCGGAATGCTTCTCTGTGGAGCTTTATATGAATTTCATATAGATTTATTTCTATAATGTTATTGCATATTTCACATTTTTTGCAAGTTTCTGATTCATGTGTCAAGAAATGTGTATTAATCTCATCTGCAGACGTAAATGTTATGTTGCAAGCCTCACATTTAAATGTGTCATCTTTATTGGTCTTGTTGTTAGCCACTATAATCATATACATATCTTTTGGGTCTACAACTGCTTCTTCATCCTCAATGCTGCTGGCAGCATCTTGATCTGAGAGTAATGAGTCTCGTTCACATTCAGAATTATCATACTCCAGATAAACACGACTAATATCGGAACTCTCACCTACGCTCATAGCATCAGAATCTTCAATGGCAGATTTTGTATCGGAGATCTCGCCTGTGTCACTGATGTCACCTTCATTCTCCTTAACCTGCCGAAGCAGGTGATCAGATTCCATAGCAATCGTTCTGAAATACACTGCATGTTCTAGCAGCTCGTGACACGGGCTGCAAATATGCTGCGGAAGGTTGTCATGTTCGATAACTAGGATACGGCCGAATTCGATGATATTTTTACATATGTTTGACTTGCCGAAGATGGGAATATCCCCTTCGTTCAGGCATATTCTGCAGGTGTCAGAGAATGTTTCTGTTTTTATGTGATCATATGCTTGGTCAGTGTCTTCGGCGTCAATAACTTCGACTTTTGATTCTTGGAGTTCTTGCAATAACAGACTTTGCGGTTTTTTAAACATCGATAAAGAGCTGATATTTCTGTAATAGTTCTTCGTCTTCGAAGTCCTTTTCAAATGTTTTTTTTTCGTAAATCAGTAAAAATACTGCGGTCTGCAGTGTTGTGTTGTGGCCACAGATCAATAATATTTCCGTATATACATTTAGTGTGAGACCTCAATGGTGTCATTCCTCAATGAATGACATTACTCTGAGACTCGAAGTGACCATCAGATACGTCATATAAGTTTTTTTACTATAATGGTCAAAGATTTTTTTTTATTAAATCTTTGATTATGGTCATAACAAAGACAAAGTATTTATATTTGGGTCATAATATGAAATCGAGGCTTCGCGCGACCTTTGGCGATTCAGGCGGACGTTGTCTTTGGGCGGACGTCTTTCGGAAGGCATTCGGCATTCCTACTGGCAACTTAGGCTATGTATAGGACTTTTTGGCGGGAAGTGAAAAGTAATACAGTTCGATTTTGTTTTATTTTCCAAACATGTGTTATGTCGAGTGATCATGTGCAATATTAACCATTATGAGTGTAGGCAAATCAAACAAAATAGAGAAAAACATTGCTTTTTATGTTCTCCCAAAAAGTCAATGGAGAGCTTGAATAAAGTTCCACCACTTTATTGTAGCACTAGGAGAGGGTCCGGCTTGTTGCTGCCCCTCATCATAAAACAGATTTTGTGCCCTCATTCTCAACAAAACTATAATAATTGAAGTATTAAACTATTAAATAAAAACTACGTAAGACATGGCGGTATGGTCCTAGAGACTTTAGCCTGCCCTAACGGGCGGATTAAAAAAATATATACATATATAGGAAGTGGATAAATCTTCGAGTATCTGAGGGATAAATGAACGTAGCTAATTTTGTGGTAACAAGTTCATTTTTCAAACTACCCGACGCAGGAAAAGGTAAAATAAAGCGACACTATTACGAGCAAGCACTATATTTTGATGTCATTATATTCTAACCATAATAAATTATCATAACAATTCTGTACATTAAATCACAGTCAAACAAAATAATAGTTTCTTTTAGTTAAATTAATGATTTGCATTACAAGCAAATGCAAGAAAAAAGCAGATAAGAATAAGTTAACACATAATACGGAATTAAAATGTCGAAAATTATATAAATGAGTATAAAATAGAATTTGAATTTAAAATGTATATATAATATATGTGTGTCCACTATATATTTTTCTGCAGTCAAGTATTCGATCTATACAAGACTCACAAACTGGTTTTTATAGTGTTTATAATACAACTTCAATTAGTTATTAGCTCTCGCGTAGTCCTATTTAATACTAAAACGTGTTCCTGCTTGGAGGAAATGGGCATTTCACTTAGCTGAATGTAGACACGCCACCGTTGCGTTCTTAATTGATTTAAATTTTTTAGACCCCGGTCCGTCCAAGGAGCTAACCCTAAGGCACAAAATAGATAAGTACAGAAATCAATCTACATACAAAGTGCGCTCGAGCAACGCACACATAGCTCGGTGCGTGCGCGAGTGCCATCCGCTTGAGACACGCATCTGTGAACTTTTTTGAGCAACAATGGAGCAACAAAAAAAAGTTATTATATAAAAGTGAAGTACATACATGAGATTGACTTCTGTACTTTTCTGTGCCTTAGGTCTGTACTTTATATTTTTTTACCGAACAAAGTTGCAGTAAAACTAGTGACAACATATATAATATCGAACAGTCACACAATGCTGCAAAACCATAAAATTAAAAACTGTTGCTCTGTTTTATACTCTCGAAAGCTAGTTCTTTACGATAGGGTAGTTAACTATTTCTTTTTAATTAATTTATGAATAAATACGGGCACTGGTTTGAGGTGCGGTCAATATATAGTTACATAAATACATCATGCAATACAATACAAACATACTAAAGCCGGATTCACACTATTGACACGTGTCGTGATGCATCAGTAGGTACATCAGAATCGCAGGGATCGTTCATTAATCATGTGAGGCTCGAAGGGGGAGGGGAATTCGGAAAAATCACGAAATTTCAGAAGGAGGGTTTGTAGTGAGATCACACGTGTATTTATTTTTTCGTTGACCAACCTGCGGCCTTAAACGTCTAGCGTCTGTCTGGGCTCACCACGGTGCTTAATCCAGAATACTTTGTAACAAAAAAATACACCTGATTTTGGGTAAGGGGGAGGTTAGTCTAAAACCTCACCACGTATCACCAGGGAGGGACAGAGCGTTAGAAAGTTGCTAAAAAACATCACGTGATTAATGGACGACCCCGTATCGGATTCGTAAATTCAGGTACCTATATTGTATAGAAGCGTGCACACAGCGTTAGAGCGCATCACATCAGAAAACTGTGCACCTGTGCACGCCGTTATACCAAATATATTAGTACGATAGGCCTACCTACTGATGCATCACAACACGACATGTATTGTGTGACTATTATTTTTGACATTAAATTTGCACCGACTATATTGTATACAAAGAAAAAGTATTAAAAAAATAAATCTTTGATTGTATACATGTATTTGACATTGAATTGAACATTATCCAATCAATTTTGTAAATTCAGTATTCCATTATATGACAATTGATAAATGACTGACATTATTATTTAACAACAATTATGAAATCGATGTAGTTATTTTATTTTATTATGAATTTTGATTTTACTATTAATAATCATAACTGTGTAATATATGTAATTGGTTCCCGTTTATATTAAAATACTTAAATATGTAATTTTAATTTGAATGTGTTAATAATGTGAATCCAGCTTAACTCTCCTCTTATAGGCCTGACTTAATGCCTGAACACAATGTGCCTGTAAGAAATTGCGCATAGCGATAAGGCCACCCATTGTACCCACTGTTTACATTTACTGTATTCACTTTGTTAACTATTGTTCTTCCTGTGTGTTTGGTATTCAATAAAGCATTATTGTATTGTTTTGTCCTTTTTACAGTACGGTATTTTTTATTCATTGTCACGTGACACGTCACGTTAATAATAATTAGCATAAGTTTAGTTTGATAGTCAACTACCCTGCCTTCGTTGAAAGCAAGTCATAGTCATAGTCAAGTATACCTATTTATATTTCGTTAACAAAGCTATGTTCCTACAAACAACTTAGTACTATTTTAGGAATGAGCTCTAAAGACGACGATCTCTTTATAACCGAGACTAATTTGACTAAAATACTAATTTACTCTCACTTTATAATACAACTTCATTATTAATTTAAAACAGTGCCGGCCCGTTGTCCCCGTAGGCCTTGTCCCCGCTACGGGGAAAACAGGACGTAATATCGCGAGCCGAGCGAGCGAAGCGAGCGTGCCGCGGCAGCGGTCGGCGAAGCGCCAGAAAGTAGTTTTCCCATATAAAGCTTACTTTACTATATCAACGGAAACAAAGAAAGGGGACATTGGGACGTATTTTTAAATATTTTATGCAAGTACCCCGTTATATGGGGTCACGGCTTACGGGGACAACGGACCAGCACCATTAAAACGGTGGAGTTCACATTGAAGGGCAACTGAGTTTTTTCCTTTTGATACAAAGATGTCGATTGCAAAATCACCCAGATCTTTGAATATGGTATTTGACTCATACAAAAATGAAGTACATGGAACCAACAACAGAGCTGGTGCGGCTTGTGAAGCGGCTGAAAAAGCTAAAGCATGCAAATACAGGGTTCTAAGCTCCGAATATGATTTTGTCCCATTCGGTGTCGAGACCTTCGGTCCGTGGGGTCCTAGCGCTGTAAAGCTTTTTAAGGAAATAGCAAAAAGGTTAGTCGACATCACAGGAGACCGAAGAGCTGGCAGCTACCTCGGACAAAGAATTAGTCTAGCTATTCAAAGGGGGAACGCTGCCAGTATCTTCGGAACTTTGCCTAAAGGGACTCCTTTAAATAATATATTTTAGTTATTATATTATATTTTGTAAGGTTTTTAGTTATATTTTCATTGTTCTAGTATATATTTCATATTAAAATGAAGTGTTTTTCAGTGTCATTAAAAATAGACATATTTAAAATTTGGTCAAATTAAATTTAAGACGCCCAACGATCGCATACATAGATCCTGGTCCTAACTAGGCTTCCCTGTGTCTAGGGAACCAGGAACTTTGAGGACCATGGTCCTACAACACCCAGTCACGAAACAAATGCTTGCGTTTTTTTTTCTTTGTACAAACATTTGTCCCGTCGCGAGAATCTAACCCGTAATGTGAAAACTAAAATAGTTGTAATTTATAAATGTGGGATTTTGAACGTAATGGCAATAGCTACAACGTGACGTTTAGAGCGAGTGTGGCTCAGCAGGAGCTCGTGCGCCTTTCAATCCGACGCACCTGTGTTCGAATCCCGACTCGGCCCTGCACCATGATTTATAGTTAAGTGCAGATTTTGCACGCTCGCTCTAAAACGGTGAAGGAAAACATCGTGATGAAATCCGCTTACGCGCTTTGGAGTGGTAGGCTCTGGCCGTGGTTGTAATACCACCCACTGAACAAAGCCATGCTGTCAAGCGACCTAGTCGTGTTTCGGGATGATATTCGGTGAACCATCGGGGAGACTGGTCTGAGCAGCCGCTCAACTGCCGTCTTTTTCTAGATCTATGTGTTCCATCTTAGGCCACATCATCACATCAAGCGAGATAGTGGCCAAACAGAGATCTATTAAGCGTAAAAAAATGTCACGGTTTGGTAGCAGCACAAGACAACACAAGCTACGTAGAAAACACGTGTCGCTATAATGGGACGGAGTCTTTCCCACTTTCTTCGGTGTCAGTTGAGATAACCAAAAACTAATTTCAGATTAATTTTCAGTAGGTATGCATATGCGAGTTGATTGATTTAATAAACAAATGTTTCTCATATACCATATAGTTCGGAAATTGCAAGTATATTCAAATACGACAAAAATCTGAATGAACACCATCTGCCGCGTATTTTTAACAATAAGGAATCGTGCGCCAACGCATCGTACAGAAGTCCTCCAAAAACCTTTCCACATAAGTACGTTATTTTCGCTGATAAAGTTACGCTAAGCTCCGTTGAGAGCGAGTGTGGCTCAGTGCGAGCACGAGCGTCTTTCGATTCGACGCACCCGAGTTCGAATCCCACTGGCCCCGCACCACTGACTTTCTAAGTTATGTGCGGATTTAACACTCGCTCTAAAAACGGCGAAGGAAAACACCATGAGGAAACCGGCATGTGCAAGAATTTATCACAAAAATTCAAAGACATGTGACATCCATCAACCCGCACTGGGCCAGCGTGGTGGATTTGGCCCATACTCTCTCTACGAGGGAAGGCCTGAGTCCCAGCAGTGTTTTTTTTTTTTTACATTTAATAGATCTGTTTGGCCACTATCTTGCCTGATGTGAAGCGATGATGTGGCCTAAGATGGAGCACATAGATCTAGAGAGAGACGGCAGTTGAGCGGCTGCTCAGACCCGTCTCCCCGATGGTTCACCGAACATCATCCCGAAACACGACTAGGTCGCTTGACGGCATGGCTTTGTTCGGTGGGTTGTATTACAACCACGGCCAGAGCCTACCACTCCAAAGCGCGTAAGCGGGTTTCATCACGATGTTTTCCTTCACCGTTTTAGAGCGAGTGTGAACTTAATGGGCTGATGATGATTGAAACTCCGTTGTCTGCGAAAGCCCATGTTAGTTACCCGTGTTTGATCAGATTTCAGATTGTTGTATAGTCAGCAATGACATCTATTAGTACCATATCGCAATAATAATTTCAACAACAAAGTACATGGACGAAGCAAATTTCAAACTCGTCATTATGACGTGGTTGTACAATGCGCACTTAATATTGACGTGTTCTTAATAGCCATATTAATACTTGTGGAATGTATTGTCAATCAATGTGAAGCACTTCAGGTAAGGAATTAGGACAGGATGCATTATAATTTAGTTTAATCTAAAATCATCACATTTTGTAGTCAATATAACACAGGTTTGCATTAATTACTATGTGTTAAAACTGTCAGAGTATATTAGTTGAGGAGCTTTTTTTCAAAACTTGATTATTCCAATTTCGATAAAACTGTTATTTTTTGTTTGGTTACATTCAAATTTACACTCCGCGAACATAAAATTGGGCCTAAACTCGATAATTACACCAGAAAAAAAGATTAAAAGGCATGATTTCGTCAAAAATAGATTATTCCAATACAAAGCTGCATTAAGAACATCTGCTGCATACGTGAAAAAAAATGGAATAGTCAGTTTTTGAAAAGAACCTCCTCAGTTTACAGTAAGAGGTCAAAATTATGGCACGCTGATTTGCACACAGCAATTTGTGACTTAACAATGGAACTACCGCTTTTAAATACCACTATACTAAATTGTAGTAACGGAAATTATTGCTATTTTCCATTAAGGTTTTAAATAATTAGGACGAAGAAAAATTATATTGCTCGGGCATGGATCGAACCTGCGTCTTCGGAATACCGTCCCGACGCCTTAACCACTGGGCCACCGAGCCAACTGCTCGACCAACCAAATTTCTTCTATCCTTCTTATATCGTCTTACGAGGACGATTCTTAAGATTTTCGCCTAGCAAGTGCTAATGCATTCAATATCAAAAATATTATCCATTAATTTCATTAATTCAAAATAGCAATATCAAATAGCAAATTTCGCCGCATTCGCGTCATTTCATACGGGAATGAAGGTACACGCACACATGCGGCCGTACGACGATCATCATCATAAAGCCATTACACTCCCATAGCTGGGACACGGATCTTCTATCGATAGAGTAAGAGACATAACAGTGATCCAGTGTTCAAAAACCAGAATGGAAGAACAGGAAGCAGTTTCGTATGTCACTAATGTGCGTGCCATATCTTTGACCAGACACTGTATGGCAGCTACACGTTCAATTTCATCCATCAAAATTGGTTAAGGCTTGATCCAATAAATTTGACAGTGTATAGATATCTATTTGCATTGATTTAATTTTGCACGAACTGAAAATTGGATCAAGCCTCAAGCCTCATGCAGATTGGACGATCAATTTGAGCGTGTGGTCGCCATTATAGTAAGCGTCAAGTGCACACACGAGTATATTTTTAATAGTCGAGTATATTACTAAATATATTAAAATTAAAAAGTAATTTCACTATTTATATAATTGGCTAAAGTAATAGAACTACTCCACTTCCTATTTTTACTAATAACTGCTAATTTCAATAATATAGGAATCACTAAAGCCTTCTCCTAATGGATATCACGTCTAACGTAATTTTAAAATCACTATTTAATTAATACTGAATTCAATTGAGATTAGGAATAAATTAAGCCTTTTGGTTATATATTCATACTACACAAGGTGTAACTTTATGTATATGTATGAGCTATTTTGATGAAGCATTCGATTTACTTGTCGTGTAAGTTGACGTGTTTTACTTTTAATGTACAATAATAATTATAATAGGAATGTCAAGGCTAATAATATTAAAAACAAGATACATGTCATGTTTGAACTACAAACTACACAGTGATTTGACAGTAGGAACACTCCGTACAAACGACTCACAATGCACGAATCTGTTAAACTGTAAATAGGATAAAAGAAAATCGCTAAGGCCTATTTTGATGCGGTTTTTACCATCATTTTGATAATTAGTAATGAATTTTACATTCAACTCGTGCGAAGTCGGAGCGGGTCGCTAATGTAGTAATAATTTAATAAAATATTGATGTTTTTTTTTATTGTTTATAGAACCAGGCCTAGCGCTCTCCGCACTGTAGGTACGAAGCTACAACTACATAGCTGGACACCGACGGCGGGTCGCGCGTCGTTACACGTGCCGCGTCAGAAGAGATTAGAGCTATGCGATAGAAAGAGAGGCGCTCTGTAGGTTAATATGACTGGTAGGTATGCAGCGCTACGCGAGCTGAATTGAACTTTATTGCGTCATAGCAAGAGTCGCTATTTGTTTAAATTTCTTTGCGGAGTGGATGCTTCTGTCCCTTAATATTCTGTGATAGAACTATATTTCGCCACTATCAGACATTGACAGCCTCTGTGGTGTGTGACTCTGTGGTGGACTACTAAGGTTGCGGGTTTGATTCCCGCAATGGGATAAATATGTACAGAATAGACAAGAGTTTGTTTCGTGCCTGTATTTAGGACCGTGGTCCTCATAGTTCCTGGCTCCTTAGATACAGGGAATCCTAGTTGGCGGTCAGGATCTATGTATGTGATTTTATTATTATTTATTTATTATCTCGCCTGATTTTAACCGACGATAAGGCTGATGGTGGAGCACAAAGATCTAGAATAAGACAGCTGTTGAGCGACTGCTTAGAGCTGTCCCTCTGAATTTTGAAAGCGTTTGGAGAAATGCTTTAACTCCATTTTGAGATGCGTCTCTCTCCACCTTATATTACTTAGATAAAAACACAAAGCCATGCCGTCAAGCGACCTAGTCGTGTTTCGTAATGATGTTCGGTGAACCATCGTGGAGACGGGACCGAGCAGCCGCTCAACTGCCATCTCTCTCTAGATCTATGTGCTCCATCTTAGGCCACATCATCGCTTCAGGCGAGGTAGAGGTCAAACATAGATCTATTAAGCGTAAAAAAAACTTAGATTCGTACTTTGGTGTGAGCCATTCAAAATGGTCTTACTGCAAATTATACTGTGGTCAACTACAAACTAAATATAACTAAATAATCATGGTTATCATTACCCTGCAGTTTATAGTAAATAATTCTACGCAGTGTTGGCAGCTTTTAACCCTTTCACCGCTAATGTCGGCTATACACGGCATGCGTAAGTGCTCTCGTCGAGGTCGTCTTGAGCCGACTAAAACGTACTGTACTTAGAGAGCACTTTTAAGTCGTGCGTAGCCGACCTTGGGGGTCAAAAAGTCAAAGGACTTGATAACGCTTGCGGCTAATACAATTACGGTCTATTAAGAATTTAGTTCCAATAATATTTCACTAAGTGCAAATTCTAGCTAGAACATGTATTCTCTATTTATTTTTGTATTTTTGCTATTATAGTTTATAAATTTACTTTCTACTATTTTAACATATTTTTTATTTCAGTGGATTTTCTTGACATTTTTCTAGTTCAAATTGTAACAATAATTTGAAAAGATTGCATTGATTTTATATGACAAATAGGGTAAATATTTAGCAAAGAACACGACTCACAAATTCTAATTCATCAAAATACTGATAATATAATCTTTACAATAGACACAAGTACATAAATAACGCGATTTGAACTGGGTAAATAGAAGCTACTATTATTTATATTATCCGGTCTGAAATCTGGTAAGTCGTTTGATCAATAACTAGGTCTTCGAAGAAGTAAAATCGCGCGGACGCACTAGGCAAAGTTTGCGGCTGACATTTTTTAGTTTTTTTATTATATGAAACTGAGAGAGCTGCACTTTGCGGCCACGGATGACATTCGAACAAAAGCAACAAAGCCAATAGACGGTATGGCAGACATCGGACACACATCATCATCACCTTCATTACCACCATCATCTTCCCTATAAACAACCTTAACACTGGAGCAGCTATGCCAGCGCCCCAAAGCCGCACTCCGTTACTTCAAGGAGTTGGGATGGCTTGGGTAGATGCTGGCGGGGGGAATGCACAATACACCCCATGCGGGACGTCAGTGCAGGACTCATCACCCCCTCATCCAATAAAAATAATATATGAAACTGAATATGGTGACGAGCAAGTCGTTTGCCTGATAGTAAGTGCCACATCTACCCATAACAATAGTTGATTATAGCAAACTCGCTGCAAACCGTCTGACTGAATGCGTCAGCAAGCGAAACACCGCAAATTGCGTACTGCACGCACACTATGCGTACAGTACGTATGCGTATAGTTCACACTGAACTATTAACAAGTAAAAATTAAAGTGTAACGAAACCCGATAAATAGTTAAAACCTAACTTTTAAACAGACAGCTACGAACAATATGGGTTAAACTAGCTTTCAATGAAAAAATATACCGCATCGAAATCGGTCCATCCGTTTATGAGCTACGAAGGCACGGACAGACACACAGACTAACAGAAATAGGCGTCAAAGACATCATAAGAAAGAAGACGTCATAAGATGTCAAAGTTATGAACTTTTGAGTTGGGGTTTATAAATAGTATTGGACGCTAACTCAAAGCAGTCGCAAACTTTGCCTATAATAATGCGTTCACGAACTAATTGGGTATTGTTATATTGTTCTATAAAGTTTTGAATGTGCATATCAACTAAAAAATATCATAAAATAGAGCTTCATACAAAGTCGCAGAGGATAAAGTTTACTCGGGTGAAGTTTTTGCGTCTTTACAAAACTAGTTACTAAAAATACTTACTAAAGACCATTCACTGGCGACTATCATACTATAATTTCGTCTATATTTTACTAAATAATAATTAACATTACAGTAGTTTATTAAATACGTTTGCATATAACCCGATGAACATGGAAAAGCTATATTTTGCATATTGGTCTGCATATTAAGTCCTAACGTCACAGATCTATACCTAAACATTGGACTATTACAACATACTTTTAGAACAATAAATCTTGAAGCAAGCATTGTGCAGATCCATAAGAACAATTTCGGATTCGATTTATAGGAAGATACCAGAATTATGTTCTAATTGGCAACTTTCAAAAGCGTTTTTTAACCTGGCAACTCTTTCGACAATGTTTTTTCACCTGGCAACTTATAGTAGCTATATAGGTATTGTGCCAAAAGTAACACTTGTAGAAAGAGAATGGATTTTTACCTAAGGTGTTTTTTTTACTGGCAATTTGCGTGATGTTTTTTTCAACTGGCAACACTGGTTAGAGAGCGACGAGGCGAGTGTTGCAACCCCGCCATTTTTCTTGTAGCTTCCGATGCTCTTCGTATTGTTGTTCTGTTATGTGTTTTACGTTGGCCGAGCCCTAAAAATGAATAAAATGGAGTTGATAACATTATTTTCATACATTATTTCTTATAATCTGGGTGTCTTCAAGTCTCGAGTGAATCGGTAAGCATGATCCATCGTTGACTGCGTCGCCACTTTCCAATAGGTAGCACTGCGGTCAAACGCATACCTAATACAAACACAAATTTTCAATAATCTTTCTAAAAAAGATAAAGGAAAAGCCCGTAAGGAAACAGAACATAATATAGAGACGGCATGACCAAACCCGAACAAATTCAAGGACAGGCGACATTTGGAAGCCGTTCTGGGCCTGCGTGGTGAGTTTAGGCCCATACTTTTTCAGAGAAAAGCCCCGTAGCGCTGCGAGAATAAGCTGATAATGAAAAATAGGCCTTATCTTTTCCATAAAAATGCTGTATACGTTTTATGGAGTGGTAGGCTCCGGCCGCAGTCATATTGTTCGTTAAACCATCAGGCAGACGGGCCTGAGCAGTCGCTCAACTGCCGCCTGTCTCCAGAATTCTAGGTCTTTAGCCACATCGTCGCTTGCCATCAGGTGATGCTAAATGCTAATACTAAATACTAAATGCTAATGCTAAATAATTTCTATTAATAATTAAATAAATTTATACCTTAATCTTTCTTGGGTCCAGGTTAGCTCCAAGCGTTTGCACGCCCTTAGCCAACTTCGTGAGCGGAGAGAGCACCATATCTTTAGTAGAACTAGAAACCGGACTGGCTATATTTTTGAGGCCGTAGTCTGTCTGTCGGATAGCCGACTCACTGTGCGACTGAGATATGTTCAACATTATCTCGTGCTGCGAGTTTGACCTAGCGTGGTAGTTGACGTCAGGCGACGGTTTCCCTTCGTAGTTGACGTCGTTCGAACTATGCGATAGCTTCTGCGATAGTTTGAGAGAGCTCGGCTTGGAATACGTTTCTGAATCGACGTGAATCTCGGGAGTTTTCGATGCTTCGATATTGGTGTCGAAAGGGTTGATCTTGTTCAAATTGCTCGGCGTTTTCAAGCTTTGCGGTGCGGGATTCGAGGGGACTTCTGTTAAGGTTTGAGACACTTGTTCATGTTCGTTCGGCTCGATTTTGGACGAGTACAAAGGGTTTTGTATCAGTTCGCAGTCATCGTCTTGTTTCTTATCAGGTTTTCCGATGTAGTGTTGCGTCATTTCGAAGTTGTCCAACGTAGGTTCGAAGATGTTAGTTCTGTTTTCGTCGTCCGACGAGTAGTCCGAGCTCATGCCATCTGACAGGCTTCCCTTCTTCTTGTCAGTTTTGTTGGAGCCGAGGGTGAACATTTTCTTGGTGCGGGAGGCGCTCTGGTCAAATTTAAGTTGGAGACTCGGGCGGGCCCGCGCGCTGAGCTTGTTTAGTTTGCTGAATTGCTCGCTCATGTTCGTGAGGGCTTTTGATCCTGGCGGAAATTTTAAAATAAATATTGTTTTAGAATTTTAAATAATCAGGAGGTTCTTTTCAAAACTTGAATGTTCCAATTTTTGTGTTTTTTTACAATCTGAGAAAATATTTTTTAGGTATGCAGCTTTGTATTGGAATAATCTATTTTTGACGAAATAATGGGCTTTTTATCTTTTTTTCTGGTGTAGTTATAAAGTTTTGGCCCAATTTTATTTTCGCGGCTTGTAAATTTGAATGTTACCAAACAAAAAAAATAAAAAAAATCAGTTTTATCGAAAGTGGAATAGTGAAATTTTGAATAAAAGCTCTACAATTAGGAAGATGAAAAATGGTATTGCTCGGGCAGGGATCGAACGCGCGTCTTCGGAATACCGTCCCGATGCCTTTGCCACTGGGCCACCGAGCCAACTCAAGCAACCAATTTTCTTCTATCCATATCTATTCATTATTAGTATTATAACATCTACATCACATATATCACACATATGATATATATGATATATAATACTGCATACAGTACAGTACTTTTACTTTTTTAAAGTTCTGGGTGGCACAGCAATTGTTATGGGCAGGCGTGGCCCTAACCATCAGGCGAACGACTTGCTTGACTCATCAGTTCCATACAAAAATGATTTCAGGCACTTTCTATATCTCCCAAGTCTATTTTTGTAATAATTGAAAGTGATGTCACTAACTAACGGTTTGCGAGGTGGCGGCTGCGGCGCGCAGTATCTTGTAGTGCCCAGAAATGAATCTGCAGCGGGTATTTGCTTCTAGACGTACTATCTGGTCCAATACCGAGCTCGTTATGGACCATTGGGATTGAACGGAGTTCTCTTCTATGGGGAGAAAAAGGAAAGAAAAGGAAGTCAAACAAGGAAACGGTGGAATAGTGCGAAAGGTAAGGAAAACTTATTTGCCAACGGTGCGGTAAGATGGATATCCTTTCTAAAGACTGAAGCCTAGTGCACAGGTGGGACAAAGTAAAGTTTTACTGGTGGTAGGTTTCTCATATGCGAGAGGCCGTCTGGGTCCACCACTTTGCCAATTATTCAGCCGCCAAGCAGTAGTGCGCAAGCATTACTATATTCCAGTTGAAAGGGCATTGTAGCCAGCGAAATTACTAGGCATATGAGACTTAATATTTGAGGTCTCTATATCCCCTCTTTTATATTCCTATCCATCCAAAAGTGGCCTGGAAGAGATCGCTTTTAGCGATAAGGCCGCCCATTGTAACATTTTCTTTAATTGTTTTTATGTAATGTCTTTAATTTAATGTTTACAATAAAGCGTTCATCTCTCTATCTCGGGGTGACGAGCCAAATGCAGTTCTACGCAGTAAGGTTTATCGTATTTAAAGTTCTGGGTGGCACTGCAATTGTTATGGGCAGGCGTAACGCTTACCATCAGGAGAACTTGTTCGTCTCCTTACTCAGTACCATATAAAAATACAAGTACCAGGGCACCATAAACACTGAAGAGACACACTTTACTTTGTCCTACCGGACAAGGTTAAAAGTACCAGGGCAACATAAACACTGAAGAGACTCACCCACGCTCCTGATATCGGCTACCAGCTGAGTTTCACTAACGTTCCGAGTTAGAGTGGGTAGTTGCGAAAGGCCGAGGTACAGCGACGACCTCGCTGACCCCGCGTGAGCTTGATTCGGATGCACCTAATATAAATACAAAAACAATATGAGAGACAAAAATGCGAGAATAATAATGGGCATTGTTATATACAACTGTGAAAAGATTTAAATAAATTATGTTATAATTGAGACTTTTTTTATTATTATTAAATGTCCCGGCGCTTTCTGGCCGGGCCCGCGGGTTAGTTTCTCTGATGATAATATCCAGAGGTGATATCCACATATTTATATCTATTTATTTTATAATACATTTTATCTAGTTTTCTTTATTTCTATCATACTATCTTGTATATTTTGCTTATTACACTGACATAATGAGACTTAGTATCTGATGTCTCGGGGTGAAGAGCGCAATGCAGTGCTACGCAGTACTTTTTATGGTTCTAAAAGTTTTGGGTGGCACTGCAATAGGGGATCGGACAACTTTTCAGAAAGTGTTTTAAATTAACTACAATAAATATATATAGCCATGAAAAATACTATTTTAATTAAATAACGCTCAAAAAGTACCTAAAACTATGTTTAAATATTATGTTTCAAATATTGCCGCGCAAAAGGTCACCTCAACACTTGTGAAGTCATATGTAGGTAGAAAACGACAAACTCTTCGAAATAAAACTTGCAAAGAGATTTAAATACGTTTTGTGAAGTTTGGGGGCGATAATATAATTATTATATTATTATTATTTATTATTGTAGAAAAGGAACGAAAAAATTAGCAAAAATACATTTTATGACAAGCAAAAACGAAAACAAGCTTAGTCAAGCTTGTGTTTATTTTACTTGTACGGCATTTGTCTACAAATGACGTCATGCGCTGTGATTGTTGTTTCGTTTGAGATGAAGAACAGATTAAAAATGTCAGAAGTATTTATTGATTTAAAAATATAAATCATTATTATTTCACAAAAATATTGATTGACTGATCTTTCTGGTTCGACGAACATTCGTTCTAACTACATTTTAGATTTTTTCTCGATTACTGTCCGATCCCCTATTGTTATGGGCAGGCGTTACCATCAGACGAACGACTTGCGAGTCTCTTCACTCAGTTCCATAAAAAAAACACTACTGTTGTTGTATGTCTAAAACTCAAAAAAATTAACAGGATTCAACGCGGACAGAGTCGCGGATATCAGCTAGTTATGTCACAAATTCTTTAAGCGATTACACCGCCTTATTGTTATGCTGATTACTGTACAATTTACTTGTTTTTAGCGTTTTACCATTTAGGTATAAAGGGTAAAACAGGACCCTATTACTAAGACTCCGCTGTCCGTCCGTCTGTCTGTCTGTCCGTCTGTCACCAGACTGTATCTCATGAACCGTGATAGTTAGACAGTTGAAATTTTTACAGATGTAATTCTGTTGCCGCTATAGCAACAAATACTAAAAAACAGAATAAAATAAATATTTAAGGGGGTCCCATACAACAAACGTGATTTTTTTGCCGTATTTATAGATAATGGTACGGAACCCTTCGCGCTTGAGTCCGACTCGCACTTGGCCGGATATTTATAAATTTGTAGACTCACCACACAAAATAACAAATTGTTCTTCATCTCCAATGTATAAAAATTGTTAATTGTTAGCTGGCCAAATAAAGGCATATTTGATTTGATTTGAATTCTAAGGAGTTTCAATAAAGTGACTCTATCTATCTGCAGTCTGCACTTTACGCAAGGAGTACTTGTCTTCATTTAGAATTTAGTTTTTGTTTTATATAATTAATAGACAAACAAGCAGACGACACGTCTGGATGGTAAGCGGTTACCGTTGCCTATGGACACCTACAATACTCGGGGCATTACTGGTGCGTTGCCTACCTTTAAGGACCCTTTTCACCCTTCTTTTTAACCGACTTCAAAAAGGAGGAGGTTCTCTGGTCGATTGTTTTTTTTTTTATGTTTATTACCTCAGAACTCCGTCATTTATGAACCGATTTGAAAAATTCTTTTTGCGTCGGGTTCAGTATAGCTACGAAGTGGTCCCATATAAATTTCATCGATATGTGACCTTGGACTTCGAAGATACATTGAAGTCGGTTTTAGAAAAAAATTAATTATAAAGTACCCCATGGTATAGCTCCGCGGGAAAACCTCGGCCGGTAGTCCATTCTATATCCATAGTCCATTCCATTTCATAGTTTCAGCTAATAAAATAAATTTACCTTAGATTTCTTCTTCTCCAACTTGATCCCGTCGTGGAAAGGTATGTTCGGTAGCCTGGCGACGTCGCGCGCCACCAATATAGATTCGCAGATGGAGTGCAACGATTCTGTAAGTACATACAGTAAGTGAATCGGTTATAATTCAATAAAAAAAATTGGGTTGATTGTTTTTTACGCTTAATAGAATAGGGGATCGGACAACTTTTAAGTGTTTTAAATTAACTACAATGAATATATATAGCCATGAAAAATACTATTTTAATTAAATAAAGCTCTAAAAGCACCTGAAACTTTGTTTAAATATTGTTTCAAATATTGCCGCGCAAAAGGTCACCTCAAAACTTGTGACGTCATATGTAGGTAGAAGACGACAAACTCTTCGAAATAAAACTTGCAAAGCGATTCTAATACGTTTTGTGAAGTTTGGGGACTATATTGTAGTAATGGAACGAAAAAATTAGCAAAAATATATTTTATGAAAAGCAAAAACGTAAAATAAACACAAGCTTGACTCACGGCATATGCCTACAAATGACGTCATGCGCTGTGATTGTTGTTTCGTTTGAGATGAAGAACAGATTAAAAATGTCAGAATTATTTATTGATTTAAAAATATAAATCATTATTATTTCACAAAAATATTGATTGAATGACCTTTCTGGTTCGACGAACATTCGTTCTAACTACATTTTAGATTTTTTCTCGATTACTGTCCGATCCCCTGTTATGTTTGGCCACTATCTCGCCTGATGTGACGCGATGATGTGGCCTAAGATGGAGCACATAGATCTAGAGAGAGACGGCAGTTAAGCGGCTGCTCGGACCCGTCTCCTCGATGGTTCACCGAACATCATCCCGAAACACGACTAGGTCGCTTGACGGCATGGCTTTGTTCGGTGGGTGGTATTACAACCACGGCCAGAACCTACCACTCCAAAGCGCGTAAGCGGGTTTCATCACGATGTTTTCCTTCACCGTTTTTAGAGCGAGCGTGCAATATCTGCACTTAACTATAAGTCATTGGTGCAGGGCCGAGTCGGGATTCGAACCCAGGTGCGTCAGATCGAAAGGCGCACGAGTTCCAATTTGGAATTTTGTTTATACATTTGTATACCCACCGGCCATCTCGTCCCTCGTGCTGATAGCCACGGCCATGTTGTTGAAGAAACGGAGCGAGGTGGAGCGAAACATGTGGAAGTACCCCGCCTCCCCGCCGTGTGTGTAGTGGATACGGATGCAGTGGTAGGGCTCGCAGCCTTTCCGCCCCACGCCGAATATCTACGGAAAACATGGCCATTACAAAAGAAAGAAAGAAAGAAAGAAAAAACATTTATTTGACGACCACAATCATAACAAAATAAAGAAACACAGGAAAACATAATTATAAAAAGAAAAAATAAATATATAAACAGTATGAAGAGATAATTATGCCTAAAATTACGTATGTGGTGCCAAAAGGGGCTTTCACTCAGCACAAATGTCAGGTGTTAGTGTTTTGACACCCGACGCTGGTTTACAATCACAAGTATACGTTTTATCAAACAAAAAAACCGACTTCAATGTATCTTCGAAGTCCAAGGTCAAATAATTTATATGGGACCACTTCGTAGCTTTAATGAACACAACGCAAAAAGAATTTCCCAAATCGGTTCATAAATGACGGAGTTCTGAGGTATAACTTGCGCCAAACTTGATGACGGCTGACTGGCGCATCACGTGATCTGCGCAGATACAATTTTGTATGCGATTTTGTTACTGCGCAGGTCACGTGGTGCGTCTGTCAGCCGCCATTAAGTTTGACGCGATGTATAACAAAATTTAAATATTGTAAAATATATTAGACTAAATATTGTAAAAGATATTAGACTAAATATTGTAAAAGATATTAGACCTGTTTGGGTACCCTGGCTTTTGTATGCCTAAGAGATACAAAATGTTTTTAACTCTGCAAATATCAATGTCTCTCAAGATTCATTGAAAGGTGCGTGCGTGTTTTGTTTGAAAGAAGTCAAATATTCGCTTCGAGTGCCATGAGAAGTTTTATGTAAATAGTGATATTTACTCCTCATTTAGTTGTTAAGTTTTTGACTCGCGCGTGCCTATGTACGTTTTTTAAATGTTAAATTTGACTGACCCTTTTTTAATGTTGTAAAATGATAAAATAAAAATAATTTAATTTCGTTAAATATTGTAAAAAATTGATTTGTATTATGAAATGAAATAACTCTTTATTGAAACACATACATATAGTTAAAAAACTAACAATAAAAGCTTATTGAGAGTGTAACATTTGGCGGTCTTATCGCTAAAAGCGATCTCTTCCAGACAACCGTGCAGGGAGAGGAACAACGCAAAAACTAGGTGTCTTCAAATCTCGAATGAAACGGTATCTTCTAGGCAAGCATGATCCATCGTCGACCGCGTCGTCACTTTCCATCAGGTGAGACAGCGGTCAAATTTTAGCCTAGGTGTAAAAAAACAACAATGGACGGTGGTATTATGTGTATATGACGTTTAAAAGTGCATTTTTGTGCGTATTTAACAAATATCTTTTGACTTGACTTGACATTACCGTGGCGGTGTCTGGCGTGCCGAGCTCTATGCTCGTGACGTCACGCAGCGGCACGCGCTGCACGCACAGCACGCGGTCCGACGTCTCGTCGTAGTCCGCCACGTAGTACGCGTCGCAAGTCAGCAGTAGTACGCTGTCCATCTCCGTCTCGTGCGGGTCACCCGTGCTGGAAAGAGACGGAAGACTATCCTAATGGAAGTTGGATTGTTTGGGCCTAATGCAGACGACTGATAAAAACCGGCAAAAACAGAACATAAGTTAAAACATAAGTAAGTAAGAACATCAGTTCTGGGAGGCACTGCAATTGTTACGGGCAGGCGTGGCGCTTACCATCAGACGAACTGCATGCTCGTCCCATCACTCAGTTCCATTAAGAAATTAGAATAACGTCCCAAAACAAATTGGGTCCCTGGAAAAATTGGACCAAAGTTATGAAGCCACATGTTAATAAAGATGACATCAGACATCCGGTCAGGCGGTCAAAAATGAGTTACAATGAATCACATATTGTTTACAATAAACTGGTAATCGGACTTATTTTACTACCTACAACAATCGGTCGTCTGCAATGGCCCGTTGTAACTAGCATTAGATTTGTTGGCGTAAATCGCTTTATTCACTAAGACGTAAGTTGTTGACAAGTATTTTTGCAGTCGTCGATGAGAGTAGTATAACTCACCGTTAGTCACGCTAGTATTATAACTCACTGTGGGTCGGCGTCGATGAGTCCCCACGCGCCGAGTACTGGCTCAAAATCGACGAGTAGTTTCTTGCAGCCGTAAATGAGAGTTGTATATCTCACTGTGGGTAAATTATATAACTCACTGCGGGTCAAGCTATGTACACTCACTTTGGGTCAGCGTCGATGAGACCCCAGGTGCCGAGTACGGGCTCAAAACCGACGAGTAGTTTCTTGCAGCCGTAAATGAGAGTTGTATATCTCACTGTGGGTAAATTATATAACTCACTGCGGGTCAAGCTATGTACACTTACTTTGGGTCAGCGTCGATGAGACCGCAGGTGCCGAGTACGGGCTCAAAACCGACGAGTAGTTTCTTGCAGCCGTAAATGAGAGTTGTATATCTCACTGTGGGTAAATTATATAACTCACTGCGGGTCAAGCTATGTACACTCACTTTGGGTCAGCGTCGATGAGACCCCAGGTGCCGAGTACGGGCTCAAAACCGACGAGTAGTTTCTTGCAGCCGTAAATGAGAGTGTATATCTCACTGCAGGTAAATTATATAACTCATTGTGGGTCAAGCTATGTACACTCACTTTGGGTCAGCGTCGATGAGACCCCAGGCGCCGAGTACAGGCTCTGTATCGACGAGTAGTTTCTTACAGTCGTCGATGAGAGTCTTCACGTGTAATGCCATCGCGGCTGTGTCTGGCATGGTTTGACTCTGAAACCATATGTATACTTTGTCTGTTTAATAGGCAACGTGAAGAATTAGATATCGACAAGCCTTTTGACGGAGTTTGGCAGTAGTGAGATATGCGTATGCGTGTTTCTGTAAATGTGTGAGGGTGTGTGTGTGTTTTTTATTTTGTATGACACTGTTTTTTATATTACTAGACAACGTAGAGAATTAGAGATTGACAACCCTTTTGACGGCAGTTATATATGCGTGTGTGTGAGAGAGGATGTGTGGGGGTGGGTTGGAGGGTGTGTGTGAGGGTGTGTAGCGTTGCTCATAACCCATCGTTATCATCCTTTTATTAAATCATTCTGGATGTCTACCTTGACTAAATGCACCTCCATCTTCGTACCCTCTGGTACCATCAGATGTTCCGGTATGGATCGGGATTCGCCCGTCATGACGTCGATGGCAACTTGACGGAGAGCGTCCTTGAACGTCGAGAGGTAGTATCTGTAACAAGCGATAATAGACCTTCAACTGTGGGGGTTGATATTGAAGGTGGGGCGAATATCGCTTGCGCCGTTCGTGGCACTTTTGACCTTCTTTCGGTGTTTTTGATGTTATTCAGAACCTATGTGTGACTGCCAAGAAATAACCAGAATTAATTCTTCTGGTGCGGTACGAGCGTAAAATTAGGCATATAACTTTGTTTCTCCTTTTGTGATTTAAATGAGTGAATGGCGGAAAAATATTTGTTTGGATACCTAATTTAATATATAAAGGGTGAATTTAGCATCCCTATAGTGACTAAATCCCTATAGCGACTACAATAAGTGATGGTGATACGATAACTTGAAGTTTTTCGAACATTAAAACAGCATTTTTGCATAAAATACGTTTATTTGCCTCAAATCGATGAGCCATCAGAATTCCTGTTAGAAGACTCGCCTGTATATGACAATCCAGTATATTGTCACAGAATATAAATATTGTATAACTTTTCTCGAATCCCTGCATAGCATAGATACACTTACCTAATGGTTATTTAACAATGTATTGTATTTTTTCTTTTTTTTCTATTTACGTATGTAACTGTTTTATTTAATTTTCTATTTTTGTGTCTATTAATACCGTATTAATTGAAATAAATAAATAAGTATAAGTATAAAAAATGTATAGATAAATAAATTATTTATAATTGAATAAAGTCAAAGATCGGGCCCGGCCGATCGGTCGGAGCCGAAGATCGGGCTCAGTGGCGTGCATTGGGAGAAGCCTATGTCCAGCAGTGGACTCGAGCAGGCTGTAGATGATGATGATGATGATGAATTATAAATAATCAACGTAAATCAATTATAGTCAAATTTATAATCGCATTCAATTATAAAGAAACCGTTAATCTACATCAACTTGCAAAAATTGGAGAAGAATAATACAGAAGCGATGCATCAGTAAATAGTAAAAGCCTACTTAATAAGTATTATCCATGAGTACTTATATCGTATTAGCGATGCTTTTATTAAGAGTGAAGGAAAAAAGTCGCAAAATCAATCGTTAAGTAAGTACCGAATTCCAAGCTACAAAATGTGTTATGTAAGAAAAAGTGGCTCGCAGGAAGGTCGCAAATCAAACCAAGCTCAAATTCAACTACAGAACAAAATATCTGACACCCAGTTTCTGATCGTTGTCAAGCAATAATCAGCTGACGATGCGTGGCCCCGTGGAAACATGCGACTTAAACCACAGAATACTAAGGGACAGAAACATCACTCCGCAAAGAAATTTAAACAAATAGCGACTCTTGCTATGACGCAATAAAATTCAATTCAGCTCGCGTACGCTGCATACCTACCAGTCATATTAACCTACAGAGCGCCTCTCTTTCTATCGCATAGCGCTTATTTAAACTTTAAAACATAAGGACCATCGACACGAAGAAGAATAGCTCTTATCTCTTCTGACGCGGCACGTGTAACGACGCGCGTCCCGCCGTCGGTGTCCAGCTATGTACTTGTAGCTTCATACCTACAGTGCCGAGTGCGCTAGGGCTTAAACGCACTAGAGTTCGAATCACGCGCAATGATTTTCATAATTTAAATCCGCACTTGATTTAACTCTCTATTACTGGGAAGGAAAACATCGCGAGGAAACCGGCACGTCCAAGAATTCAATGACATGCGACATCCACCAAACCGCACTGAATCAGTGGATATATAAATAAAATTCGTTTAATTCAGGCAAAAACCCATATGAAAATTACAATGAAATTGAATAAAAATAAACATTAAAATAGTCATATTATTTACAAGACACTCGTATAAAGTGCCTTACAGTCTCAGCGTCATAGGTACAGTATACGCACCGAGGTGTGTCGTCACTTTTTATTACCGCTCATGTGAACAGAAATCCAGTGCCTGAATATTGAACTATTCATATTGTCACAGACTGCCGCGAGAATTGTATTGCCAGAGCGACGCAGTCGGCTCCAGAAGGAAGCCACACGTGTCCGGATTATGGCATAAAAGTCAGGAACCCCCGACTCAGCAAACATGCTCGACGCACTGCAGTACCTCGGCAGCTTCATGAGAATCCGGTATGCATCATTATACTGGACTCTTATCGTGTTGATGGCTTTCCGAGTGAACGATATCCACAGTTGTCACATATACATGCATAGACAATACGTTTTAAATAGAGTCGTCCTGGCTGCATTTGGAAACTCTGCGTGCGAGCATGTTACTTCTGACAGCGAGGGCTCTCCGCTCGCGCTCAATGTCACAATCGTCCTGCAGTCGCTACGTCAACACATGCCCTAAATATTTGAACTGCTTCACAATTTTAATTGTTGAACCATTTAAATTTACGTCTGGCACTCTCTCCGGACCCCGACCAGATCTGAACACTGGCATAGTGTTCACAGATTGAAAGCAACTTTCTCAATATATATGAGATATACTTTCTGAAAGCAGGCGGAGTAAGGCCCCTGGGGCCAAAACATAATTACAATCTTAGTTCCATTGTATGAAAGGGACAACGCTATGCAACTAGCGTTTAAGTGTCTCTTTTATTCCGCACGAACGAATGCAACTCTTAATAAGGTCCCAGGCCCGTGTCTCAGTGGGAACGTAATGGGATGATGTGACATTTTTTTTATTAAGGCTGCTATTCATAACATCTTACCTTCCACCTGTTGCCGTCAATTTCGTTTTTAATATAACGGTCAATGAATGGCTGGCTGCCTTAATAAGATATTTAAATACTGCGCGGCGCGATTCTGCTGCAAATCGGAGGCAAACTCTCCGCTGACACCGACTCCACTTAGAGCAGGGAGTAAGCGGCCGGCTGAAGCAGACTGGTGAATCAGCAAGTAAAACGCTGGAAACTGCGTACTGTACGTAGTGTGAACGCTAACTCAAGGAATACATATCAACTAATTATTCTTTGACAAATACTTCAGAAATGGGCAGCGAAACCAACACTGACCTCCCCGCTCCAAACACCATTTCAGCCAATAAGAACTCTCTAGTCAGCGTGTGTCCAAAATAACTTGGCATCATCTCAACTGGGTTTTCACTGCTCAAATTCTCAAACAACATGAGTGTAGCCGTCTTTATATCTGTCCAATGGCTGTCGTATTCAGAAACAGTTGTCATATCCGGCGGCTGACCGACAGCGATGTCTATTGCGAACTGAGTTATCGCATCTTTGAAATGTCGTATGATGTATCTACGAGAAAATAACCACTATTGTATTCGTGGTAAGGACCATTTTTAAATGATATAAGTTTATAATTCCTTTGAAATCCTAACATTGTGTTGCCAAGGTGTAATTAATGTAATTTAAACCAGAAACTTTAGTATAGCTGTTTTAGTCCTCACTTTTCGAATTAATTGTAATGCAAAATATGTTTTTTGTTGAAAAATAAAATTTTTATTACACACTTTTAACAATTCGTATTCGATCCGCGAGAAGATTAAAATGAGCCCAAAGACTAGTATTACACGATTATACGATTATCCGTCAAGGAGTTTCATCGCCCACCTTCCGTCTCCATCATCAGATCAGCTGGCTGTCATAATATTGCATTGCCATCGGACTTTGACAAGTATGCAAAATTTCAACTCTTTACAAGAGAATGTGGTTTTCATTCAGCTTGCAAGATTTGACCCAAACAAACATACAAACATTGCAAGTTAAATAAAATCTTGTAAAAATATGTGTATGATACACAGATTACGAAGATGAGAAAAAGTTACCTGTTAGCCGAATTGACGCCATCTTTCATCATGCCGGTGATTTTACGTTCGCCTGTCCGTGTGTAGTCTCCCTGCAAAAGATATTTACTAGTTTTACTAGAAATACTTAAGACGTGAGTCGACAATCCAAGGAAACAGAATTGAATATTGGGAACGTATGTGTACAGTCTACAGTACAGTACAGTAGACCGTAAAATTACACATACATACAGTAGACCGCAATATTACAAGTAGACCGTCTACTTGTAATATTACCTTCTACTTGTAATATTACCATCTATTTGTAATATAGCCGTCTACTTGTAATATTTACCTTCCAAGTTCCTAATGTTACCTTTAAAGCCTGCGTCCCGCTGCTTTGACAGTAGATCTCCGTTATCAGCCCACATAGTGAGGAAAGCCTGTCGCAGTTGAGTGGGCAGAACGGCGACTAGAGTTGCTAAGGCGAAGCAGTACAGTTTAAGCTCAAGCAGGTACTTGTAATATTACAGTCTCCTTGTCATATCACCATGTTATTGTCAAGTTGTAATATTACCGTCTACTTGTAATATTAACGTCTACTTGTAATATTAACGTCTACTTGTAATATTAATGTCTACTTGTAATATTACCCTCTACTTGTAATATAGCGGCCTACTTGTAATGTTACCTTTAAAGCTTTAGTGCCGGCATACTGCCTTGACAGTAGGTCTCCGTTATCAGCCCACATAGTGAGGAATGCCTGCCGCAGTTGAGTGGGCAGACCGGCGACTACAGTTGCTAAGCCGAAGCAGCACAGTTTAAGCTCAAGCAGGTACTTGTAATATTACAGTCCCCTTATCATATCACCATATTATTGTCAAGTTGTAATATTACCGTCTACTTGTAATATTAACGTCTACTTGTAATATTAATGTCTACTTGTAATATAATTGTCTACTTGTAATATTACCGTCTACTTGTAATATTAACGTCTACTTGTAATATTAACGTCTACTTGTAATATTAATGTCTACTTGTAATATTAATGTCTACTTGTAATATTAACGTCTACTTGTAATATTCACGTCTACTTGTAATATTAACGTCTACTTGTAATATTAATGTCTACTTGTAATATTAATGTCTACTTGTAATATTCACGTCTACTTGTAATATTCACGTCTACTTGTAATATTACGGTCTATTAGTAATGTTACCTTTAAAGCCTTCGTCCCGGCATACTGCCTTGACAATAGATCTCCGTTATCGGCCCACATAGTGAGGAATGCCTGTCGCAGTTGCGTGGGCAGGCCCGCGCCTGGAGTAGCCAAGCCGAGGCGGCACAGTTGAAGCTCAAGCACGTTTTTCGCTATTGCTGTCTGTGGATATAGGTTCGAAGAATCAGGTAGAGTCGGCAACGAAAGTCTATACCCTATGCTCACGCCTTTGTCATTCTAGTTCGAATATGGCATACACACTACTTCTACTGGTGGTACGTTTCTCGTATGCGAGAGGCCGTCTGGGTGGGTACCACCGCTTTGCCAGTTATTCAGCCGCCAAGCAGTAGTGCGCAAGCATTACTGTGTTCCGGCTTGAAGGGCATTGTAGCCAGCGAAATTACTGGGCATTATGAGACTCAACAGCTAATTGTCTCAGGGTGACGAGCGCAGTGGACCGCCGCGCAGGATTTTTCAAGTTCTGGGTGGTGCTGTTATTGTTATGGGCTGGCGTATTGCTTACCATCAGGTAAACGACCAGCTCGTCTCGTCATTCAGATACATAAAAAAAAAAAACACTAATGATAGCTCGTCTGGTTACTGCGACTTAAATATAAATCATTGTTAATAATCTGGTATTGAATGTAACCTGCTATGCCTGCCATCTCGACGAAAACCAGTTCGAGCCCCGGTGTAAATTGAAAAACAGCGCTGTGTTCTCATCTACGATGAGATCACAGCACATGCTGAATTTACTCTGACTGTAGTTACATTGCTTATGTATAGTTTTAATTAGATACTAAATACTCGAAAAAGCTGTGTATCTGATAGATAGATGGATAAACACTTTATTGTTAAAAAAACCTTAAATATAGGTACATGAAAAACAAGTAAATTTCACAGTAATCAGCATAACAATAGGCGGTCTTATCGCTCAAAGCGATCTCTTCCAGACAGCCTTTGAACAGAAAGCACTAAAATAATTTGGAAGGACGGTGGTTTTTTGAAAGAAACGCAAATTAAATTATAAATATATAATAATAATAATAATAACCCTAGCCAAAAACCTTGAAACACTCAACATACAATCTTCGACGTATAAACTGCTTCAAAAAGCGGTAATATTAAATACATGCCGAATAGTTAGGAAGTTTTTGTCCCTCTCATAGCACTTGGTAACGGCCCGTGCAATTTTTCCACCTCCAGAATTGGAGAGAAAACAAAAGTTTACACGAAAATAATAATAATAATAATAACGTTTTATTGAATAAATACTTAGTTTACAAATATATAGTCCATTGGTCCCCAAACTAGGTAAACCTGTATCTTGGGGACCTCCTTCCTAAATGATACATATTCTTTAATGACAACACACATATATGTTGCATATATGTTGTTTGTTATTGCATTAATCACATGTTTTTGATTTTTTGTGATTAATTCTAAGACTTCTCTATGCCGGTTTCCGCACGATGTTTTGCTTCACAGTTTTGAGAGCGATTGTTAAATCCGCACATAATTTAAGAAAGTGAGTGTCCAGCGGGATTCGAACTCTGGTACTTCGGATCGTAAGGCGACGAGTTCCCGCTGAGTCACACTCCCTCATAGCTTTTGGATACGAAACAGTAAACAAGCGAGTTTTATGGAGTCTGCTTTGATGATTTTTAAAATATTAAACCAATACATAATAGGGGATCGGACAGTAATCGAGTAAAAATCTAAAATGTAGTTAGAACGAATGTTCGTCGAACCAGAAAGATCATTCAATCAATATTTTTGTGAAATAATAATGATTTATATTTTTAAATCAATAAATAATTCTGACATTTTTAATCTGTTCTTCATCTCAAACGAAACAACAATCACAGCGCATGACGTCATTTGTAGGCAAATGCCGTGAGTCAAGCTTGTGTTTATTTTACGTTTTCGCTTTTCATAAAATGTATTTTTGCTAATTTTTTCGTTCCATTACTACAATATAGTCCCCAAACTTCACAAAACGTATTAGAATCGCTTTGCAAGTTTTTTTCGAAGACTTCGTTCTTTTTCTACCTACATATGACATCACAAGTTTTGAGGTGACCTTTTGCGCGGCAATATTTGAAACATAATATTTAAACATAGTTTTAGGTACTTTTAGATCGTTATTTAATTAAAATAGTATTTTTCATGGCTATATATATTAATTGTAGTTAATTTAAAACACTTTCTGAAAAGTTGTCCGATCCCCTATTAATAACATTTATCCATACTGCCGTCTCTCTCTAGATCTATGTGCTCCATCTTAGGCCAAATCACTTCACATCAGGCGAGATAGTGGCCAAACATAAATCTATTAAGTGTAAAATTTTTTTTTTTGATAAATGTATTTTAATTATAATGCCTTTCATGATGATGATGATGAAAGGCCTTTTTTAACAGACTTCAAAAAAGGAGGAGGTTCTCTGTTCGATTGTTTTTTTTTTTTATGTTTGTTACCTCAGAACTCCATCATTTATGAACCGATTTGAAAAATTCTTTTTGCGTCGGGTTCAGTATAGCTACGAAGTGGTCCCATATAAATTTCATCGATATGTGACCTTGGACTTCGAAGATACATTGAAGTCGGTTTTTGTTTTCTTCTAAAAATTAATTATATTAGATATTTTCCTGAAATTAGTATATATTTTTTTTAACATTTTGCATCGCACGTGTTTTTTTTTAATTTACCTGTACCACGTTGGTCCTATCCAGACAGTCGATGCAGTTGACGCGAAACACTCCGTTCTGCGTACAAATGAGCCCTCTATCATCGCGCCAACAGAAACGCATCTCTCCGATGATATCGGCGACCGCGTTGATTAGAATGCTCACGTTTTCATAGTGCATGCCTCGGCTGTCGACAAAAATATATATTACTAGCAATCGCCCACGACTTAATCAAATACATTAATAACGTATCAATTTTATCATATTGAAATGTTTATTCTAGGTTTAATATTAAATATCCATGTTGATGACGGTGATGTGTAGGACAAGTTAATTATACTATACCATCTTATAATGACCACATCAAAGCAAATAAATTTCATTTCATCTAAAAACCACGTTTTTATGGATTTAGAATGCATTGTCATAGAATTGTGAGCTACCCTGAAAGTTTCAGCAGGGTAGCTAATCGGGAAGTGCTCGAAATTTCAGTTGCACGTTTCCACCCGCCCCCCGATTCAGAACCTCACGATAACGAATACGGAATCGATTCGACTATTTTCAATGTCGTTTTGTAGGTTCCTGTTCGAGCTATTCTGTCCCGAAAATTTAATACGGTTTCGGTTACAATATCGGTATCGATTACATGTTGCATTCACGGAATTTGTTTTGTGTGCAATGTTTTGCATCGTAAGATATGAAACCGAATCGGTCGACAACGAGTTGTCGGGAAGTTTTGAATCGGCCCGCCGCGCCGGAACGACATACAGACAAACAAGAAAAGGACTTAATAAAAAAAACCGGCCAAGTGCAAGTCGAACCCGCGCACGAAGGGTTCCGTACCATTATCTATAAAAACGGCAGTTAAATCACGTTTGTTGTATGGAAGCCCACTTAAATATTTATTTTATTCTGGTTTTTAGTATTTGTTATTATGGCGGCAACATAAATACATCATCTGTGAAAATGTCAACTGTCTAACTATCACGGTTCATTAGATACAGCCTGGTGACAGACGGACAGACACACGGACGCACAGCGGAGTCATAGAATAGGGTCCCGTTTTACCCTTTTGGTAAACCTAAAAACGTGGTATGTACAAAACAGAACTTACCAATACTCGTGAAAGTCGAAGGTAGCATAAATGATGTCGTTGCTATTGTACTTCAACACGTGGCTGCCGTAAGCTTCCCATATGATGCGCTCCCTCCCTTGCTGTTCTACCAAGTTGACTATACACACTTGCTTGTACAACTGTATCTCTTCCTCGAAGTGGTTTTTGAAAGCCTGGTGGGACGAATCTTCATCTGTAACATAAACATAACATAAAACATAATATGTATTTATTGAGATAGTAAGTGTTACAATTTCATATTGAAGTCTCTAGCCCTCGACGTAGCTTGACGCTATGTTTCAAGGACTAGCTCCTCCCAATTTGGATACATAAAAATGCCAAATCTGAATACATACCTAGTTAAAATTAGTGTGTGGTGATCAATAAACTAGTATTGTATTGTATTGTAAAATAAACAAAGAGAATATTAAGAAAATAAATAAAAATGCTGTGTGAGTGTATGAAGGAATGAGGGAGGGTGAGTGAGTGGTTGTGGGTGTGTGTGTGTGTGTGTGAGTGAGAGTAACAAGTTACGTTATTCCAAGCCTAGCGCACTCCGCACTGTGGGTACGAAGCTACAAGTACATAGCCGGACACCGACGGCGGGTCGCGCGTCGTTACACGTGCCGCGTCAGAAGAGATTAGACGGTAGAGAGGCGCTCTGTAGGTTAATATGACTGGTAGGTATGCAGCGCTACGCGAGCTGAACTGAATTTTATTGCGTTATAGCAAGAGTCGCTATTTGTTTAAATTTCTTTGCGGAGTGATGTTTCTGTCCCTTAGTATTCTTTGGTTATTCATTATTTTACTAGTTGCGCCGCGCAGTTTCACCCGCGTAGTATTTTTATTGATTTTTACCATTATTGTCTTATCCATCCAAAGATTGCCTGTAAGGAATTGCACATAGCGATAAAGCCGCCCATTGTTCTACCACTATTATTTATAACTATAAACTTTTCCATCTTAGGACACCAGGCGAGGAGTCACTTCACCCTTATGTTGTGCACATACCACCGCACAACGCGCTTCGCTGACTCCTCCATTATACGTACTGCTAAGGAGTGGAATTCTCTACCAGAATACTTATTTCCTTCCAATTACACCCTGGGTCTCTTTAAGACAAGAGTGAATAGGCACCTCATGGGCAAACGTGCTCCACCTTAGACTGCAACTACGCTTACCATCAGGTGAGTTGTCAAATGTGAGCCCATTTCATCATAAAAAAAACTATTTCTAGGAAATTGCTTTGTAGTGGCTATAAAACTTTATAATAGGATTCCAGAATATCTGAAAACCAAACGAAAATTCAAGATTTCGGATTGAACTTGTTAAATGGTTTATAGAGCAAAACTTTTACCCTATCAAAGAATTTTCGGAATATAGAGATAGATTAGATTATATAACTCTTTACTGTTTCACCACCAGAAAACATAATAAAAAAGTACAATAACAAACTTAAAAACTAAAGTGTTACAATGGGCGGTCTTTTCGCAGCGATCTCTTCCAGACAACCTTTGGATGGAGAGGACTTAAATAAACTGTAAGAGACGGGGGTGTCAACATAAATGACATAATAAACAAATGCATGTACAAAGAGTACAGACTATAATGACATATACTATTGTCTATATATATACAATAATATATACCAATTATAAACATACATATATATACAGTTATATAAATAATTCTGCATTATTCTATAAAAATATGTTTATAATATTTTATTCTGCATATTTGCATGCCATGATCATGTTAGAATTGAAAAAAACACTTTATTGCACTTAAGAATGACTTTTTGAACATACTTTCTTATGATGAGTACAATAGGCGGTCTTATCGCTAATCAGCGATCTCTTCCAAACAACCGTATGCTATAGAGAGACAATTTATTCATGTTATTTATTTATAAGACCCTTTTATCTCCTCTTTTAACCGTGTCTGATGCGAATAAATTAATTTTCCTTTCTTTTTAATTAGTTGTACTTGATCTTACCTCTATCAAGTTTCGGTGGCGGCCTGAATTTGTACTCCGGTTGACTCCAGAATATAGGCACCGAGCCTCGCACCTGCAAATAACCAGAAGTAGATTTCTCTGAGTGTCTTTTCCACGTTAGGGTTCCGTATTTAAAAACTCCAAACGGAGCTGTTGTAGCCGCGAATCATCCTTACTAATATTAAAAATGCGACAGTAACTCTGTCTGTCTGTCGCGCGTCCACGCCAAAACTACTGAACCGATTTAAATGAAAGGTACACAGATAGTCTAGAGGCTGAGAAAGGATATAGGCTACTTTTTAATGCGAAAAAAGGGTTGTGAGGGCGGGTTAAAAGGGGGGATGAAAAGTTATATGGAAATACCGTCAAGTCGTCTACGCAGCGAAGTCGCGGGAAACAGCTAGTGAATCATATTTTTTAGAATTATATTAATATTGCACACCATAATTATGGTATAATATTAGGAATTATCATTATTATTTATCATCTTTGTGTAAAACATTCTGGCAATAAATAATAATAATAATAATTAATGCTTTATTGTACACCAAACAAGAAATTAACAAGGTACACGAAATATTCTTACAGACTATAGTACAACGGGCGGACTTATCGCTAAAAGCGATCTCTTCCAGTCAACCTTTGGATGGAAAGAACTAAAGAAGTGAGAGAGGTCGGCGGTGTAAAAAAAAAGTAAAAGAGGACGACTAAATAATTTGATTTTCATTGATTTAAAATATTATAAGATATACATTTTGCAAATCAGTTTATAAATGACGGAGTTCTGAGATAACAAACATAAAAAACCTATCAAATTGAGAATCATCTCCTTTTTTTTAAGTCGGTTGGATAGGTAATAAAAAATAGATAAATAGGTATTTAAACAATAATGAATTACAAAATGTAAACTATTTATGATTTTCATTTTGGACCTGATTTTCCAAATCACCTGCAGGGGTAGTATAGGAGGTTCAGGAAAGGAGCGAAATTTTTGAATCCTGTGAAGTAATGTGTATTGGTTTTTAAATTTTATATTATATTTTTGTATGTATGTTGTTAGCCTGTAAGGTATATCATATATATTATTATGTTTATTTCTATGAGCCTCTGTTAATTTTACTTTATTGTACTTTAATATTACCTGAAATAAAGAGTTTAATAAATCATCTCTCTAATCATCTTTAATTTACTTAATTTAATTTAAATTTAACTTAACTATATGTACAAGAGCCAGAACAAAGCTGGGAAGAAGCTAACTGCCAAGATACAGGTGTGTCAATACCTAGTTTGGTGGCTAGAGTCTCAACAAATTGTAATTTGTACTATTATGAAATAAATAATTTTCAAAATTTTCAAAAATCTCAAATTGCAAGCCCGTAAAATAACTGTAATCAACGTCAAGGCGGTTTCAGACCAGCGATTTATACGCGCGTACGAGTATAAGCTCGTTTTTGGAAGCGCATTTAGGCGCGTATAGCCGCGCTTTTTTCCACACGCGCGACTCTTACTAGCGTTGACACGCTTATAATCTCATATAAGTGTTTAGAATCACTTCGCAGTTCTTGGTAAAGTGTATTAAACTGACCGGTTGTCAGTCTTGATGCAACTGTCGGTGACACTCAGCATATTTTTCGTCTTCTTTTACGCTTAATACACTCGAGAGCAATGAATCCGGGTCACTTAAAGAATGTTAAAAATCTCGGAAACTAAAAATGATAGGTTAATGCAATAAATTGTATTTAATAGACAATGTAATACTCCTTAAATGAAAGTAAAAAAAATATGAGTCACCATACATTTTATTAACACAAAATTACATAAAGAAAAAAACTGCTGATCTCTCCTTAAAACAAAAATAGGAAACATGAAATTTTTGAACTTTATTACGATTTTCTTGAATTTTAATACTTCGTATTGCCTCCTCGTGCTTCCATTACTGCGTTTACGCGGTTTGGCATGCTGTACACCAAGTTCCTTATACGATTTTGGGGAATATTCTCCCATTCCTCTGTGAGAGCAATTTTGAGCTCACGAAGCGTGATTGGGGGAGGGTTTCGTTGTTTTACGCATCTGCCTAGCTCGTCCCAAGCATGCTCGATCGGGTTGATATCCGGGCTGCGCGCTGGCCACTCCATACGAGTAATGTTCATCTCTTGAAGGTAGTCATTCACAATCCTACCTGTATGAGGTCGGGCATTGTCATGCATAAATATAGCATCCTCACCTAAATTGACCATAAATGGACCAACGTGATCATTGAGGATTTCTTCCACATATCTTACGCTAGTTAAAGAGCCGTTTTCTATGATCACCAGCTCTGTGCGACTTTCAGAAGAAATTCCGGCCCACACAAGTACAGACCCACCACCGTAGGCTACTTTTTCTTCGATGCATGCTTGCTTGAATCTTTCCCCTGGTCTTCGATACACTCTGTGTCTTCCATCGTGCTTGTAGAGCATAAATTTTGATTCGTCGGAGAACATAACTTTTGACCAATCTTCAATACTCCAATTTACGTGGCTCTGGGCATATCTTAGTCTCGAAATACGATGCCCACGCTCCAGTTTAGGGCCGTTTGCAGGTCTAAGGGGTTTTAAGTTAGATTCAGCAAGCCGACGTCTTACTGTCCATGCACTTGGGTTACTTCCTCCGAGGCGTCGAAACTGATTGGTGAGTTCAGTTCCTGTGAGAAAGCGATTTCGAAGCATGGTGTTCACCAAGTATCGGTCTTCTCGTGCTGTGGTACACCTGGTTCTGCCCGTTCCTGGTCTGCGTAGGCTAGAACCAGTTTCTTCGTAACGTCGGAGAACTCTTTGTACTGTTGACAGCGACACACCGACAGTCCTGGCTGTATCGCGCTGACTCCGGCCGGTTTCCAGCATTGTAAGTATTTTGGTGCATTCTTCAGGCGTAAGCGACATAATTTCAGCTTGAATAATGAATATAGAGCACTATCAACATGGTTTATGTACCCACATAAATGACAGATTACAAACAAAAGCAAAACCAAATGCTGTAATTTCGTAGTTCCATCTTCGAAAGTGGCCCTTTTTCAAATTTGATTTTTTTATGATATAACTTTACAATAACTAAGAAGTTTTAATACCTTCATTTAAGGAGTATTACATTGTCTATTAAATACAATTTATTGCATTAACCTAGCATTTTTAGTTTCCGAGATTTTTAGGATTCTTTAAGTGACCCGGATTCATTGCTCTCGAGTGTAGTTCTATGTTTGGCCACTATCTCGCCTGACATGAAGCGATGATGTGGCCTAAGATGGAGCATATAGATCTAGAGAGAGACGGCAGTTGAGCGGCTGCTCAGACCCGTCTCCCCGATGGTTCACCGAATATCATCCTGAAACACGACTAGGTCGCTTGACGGCATGGCTTTGTTCGGTGGGTGGTATTACAACCACGGTCAGAGCCTCTTCTCAGTCGAAGGCGAATAAGTGACGCAAATAGCAATGTTTCTTCGTTAGAATCCATGTTAATACAAACTCACCAATACCGGTACGAGCGAACACGGATTAAACCCGTGTACGCGAGTCCGGTTTTTGAAGTGCGAAATGTAGCGCGCGTGTAAGCGCGTATGCCGAAACGACCGTATACGCGTAGAAAAAAACGCTAGTCTGAAACCGCTCTCACAACTCACGAGCCAACAGCGGCCAGTGAAGCACCGACGCGGAACGATTCACGCCAGAGAAACCCCAGCAGCAATTAAATTACTATATAATGAAGGTTTTAATTAAAATCCACGTTTGACGTCATTCCACTTTCGAATAAGTGCCTCCGCAGACGTTAGACTTTTTGTAGGACGTTGAAATATGAAACTCCGTTTCATTTTAAATCACTGACGTAAAAAGCAATGTTGTAAGTTTGTTACAAGTTTGACCACTATGTGTGTCTGTCTGTGGCACTGTAGCTCTTAAACGGGTGAACCGATTTAGATGCGGTTTTTTTAATTTTAAAGCAGGTTTTCTAGCGGTGGTTCTTAGACATGTTTTATCAAAATCAGTTCATACTTACTATAGGTTTTTTAGTTTACTTTTTATAGGTTTTTGTGTCGCGGGTTTATTTAAATTTTAGTTTACTGAAATTGGCTTCTGTAATCGACTTTTTGTAGGAATTGTGCGATGCAATATGGAACTCCGTATGTTTCATTTTCACCGACAAAAAAGTTGATGACCGATTGTCTGACATAGCAACTTCCAAATATTTTTTTTAATTTATTTGTATAAATTTTACAACTTTTCTTATAAATAACACCTTATAAACCTTAAACTGGTTTGTATTGGGTGTCGCATTCAGAGGAATGCGACACCCAATACAATACAATAGTAAGTAATAGAAGAGTCTATTACTTACTTCTAATAACATTTTAAAATAGTAGGTAGTATTGACTATAATATGTATAAAAATCATAACAATGACCGCTCCAATGTAATCTTGATGGCTATATTTCCATCCTTGTCACTCCTAAGAGTGAAGGACGAAATGCCATTAAGTATATTCTCCCCCCCCCCCCCCTTGTGATACGTAGTGCAGTTTCAGACTACCCCCGCCCAAAACCAAACTCACGTGTATTTTTTAGTACAAAGTATACTTTCAATACAGGTGCCACAATCTAATTCCATTCTAGATTAAGCACCGTGATAAAAATCCACAGACAGACATTTAAGGTTGCCGGTTGTTTCTGAACGTTGCCTGGCAAAGGAGTCAAGGTCACGCGCCGCTTTGTGGTTTACAAATTAATAATAATAAATAACAAATACGCCCAACGATCACATACATAGATTCCCTGTATCTAGGGAACCAGGAACTATGAAGACCATGGTCCCACCACACCCAGAAACGAAACAAATGCCTGCGCTTTTTTTTCTATGCACAAACATTTGTCCCGTCGCGGGAATCAAACCCGCAACCTCATCGGTATATGAGATTTGAGCCAACCTGTCCAACCACTACACCACAGAAACTGTCACATTGCGCGTTCAACGAAAAAATAAATACACGTGATATCTCAAAATCCCCTCTCACCCTTGTGATATTTCGTTTCCGTACCCCTTTCAGGCCTCACGTGATTAATGGACAATCCATTAACAGCCTTGGATGATAAACGTCGTTTAAGTTAATTTAATATTAACAGCCGTGTCATAGTAAATTAAGTACCTGGACGAAGGAAGCCCTGTGAATGCTGTCGGAGCAAATTATCGAGACAATCTGTTCACTTTCCACGTAGTTGGCGACTTTGCCAGTGGGTTCTATGCCTCGGCGATTGTACCTGAAATATAATTTTTTTTTCCATATATATATAATATATATGTTTTTAAGGTTTCTAACAATAAAGTGTTTATCTATCTATCTATCTATGCAAACATGCCACGACCCGCGGGTTGCATTTAATTAAAAAAAATCCTATGTCGTAGCCCAGGTTTTTTTTATGTAAATGAATGACGAAACGAGCGAGGGACTTTGAGTCGTTGGACGACTCAATCCCTAAAATAGAACAGATATTAAAAAAAAAACTCGATGACAATGCATTCTAAATCCATGCCGACGTAACCTAAAAAGGCGCAAAAAAACGTGGTATTTAGATTTTTTTTTAATCTGTCACTTCGTCATGTGTTTCTTACCGAGTCCCAGCCTGATATCTTGATCTCCTAGATATGATCCCCAGTGTAAAAGTCTCATCGCAACTACTGGATGTAGAGAGTGACTCCGTGTTCAACGGGTTGCAATCCGACTGCTCAACCGCTATCTGTGAGAGGTGCGCGTAGCCCTGGATGATTGGGAGGATCCATTGATCGCAGTCGGGGCTCTGGAAAGGACGTTTTTTTAAATATATGCCAGAAATTTAGATAGATCCTATCTAAATTTTTCACATAAACTAGGGTTAGCACTATCTCATCATCAGCCCATCACGTTCCCACTGCTGGGACGCGGGCCTTCTCTCACTGTGAGATGTCACATCCTTGAATTTTTGTGATTAATTCTTGTACATGCCGGTTTCCTCACGATGTTTTCTTTCACCTTTTTTAGGGCGAGTGTTAAATCCGCACGTAACCACAGAATACTAAACATAACTTAAGAAAGTCAGTGGTGCGGGGTTCGAACTCGGGTGCGTCGGATCGAAAGTCGCACTTGCTCCCACTGAGCCACACTCGCTCTTCCGCTATCTGGCCTGATGTTAATTGTAAATTGTACCTATACATTTCGTAATTTCATCCGTAAATGTAAATTGTCCCCATAGGCCTTGTCCCCGCAAAGGGGACAACAGGACGTCGATAAATTTTCGTACCATTGTCCCCTTTACGGAGATACAGCCACTAGGTTAGGTTATATTAGAACTGTGATCACACAGCGCGAGTCCAGCGCGCCAGAAAGTAGTTTTCCCATATAAAGTTTACTATATCAGCGGAAACAGACTAAGGGGAAATATTTTTAAACATTATATTAAAGTACCACTGTCCCCGTTTAACGGGGACTCGGCTTACGGGAACAACAGACCTACACCGTAAATTACGGACTGACAGACAGATATTTTGTTATATTATGGTAAAATTCAGTGAAATGATCTATATGCGTAATAGCTATTAAGTCTTCTGTGGCAATAGTTTATTCAGACTTTAACAATGCATATTCTGATCTCTTGACTTGTTTTCGGGCCCAGGCTTCGTGGCTCAGTGGGAGCACGTGCGACTTTCGATTCGGCGCATCCGTGTTCGAATCCCGCTGGCCCCGCACCACTGATGTGCGGATTTAACACTCGCTCTAAAACCGGTGAAGGCAAATCGTGAGGAAACCGGCATACCCAATATCACAAAGCTCAAGGACGTGTGATATCCACCAACCAGCGCTGGGGCCACAACTACGGGAGTCCTAGCCATTTTATTAAATATTTATAATGAATCAAATTCACGAAAACTTTTATAATAAAGCATTATTGTTTTATACTTACCCCTAATGCAATAATATCTTTCAACATATGCCGATTCCAGAAGAACCTGTCGTCCACATGTTTCCACCATCTTGTGATGTCCGTCACAGCTCTCCCACATCCTTCTTCGCTCTCTAGCATCTTCTCAATCTCGTATTGTCGTTGTAGAGTGTTCGTTAAGTCCAAGGTACGAGAGTAGTAGAAGCTGTCTGAGTCATCAAAGATTTTGTGCAGCTCGTCGGAGAGTCGTTTCTCGAAACGTTCAGCTAGTTTGGGGTCTCGTTGCTTTTTTACAGTTTGTTTTACCTGGGAAAGTTTTGTTTATTATTGTAAAGTTTAACTCAATGATTATTGTTGTTTTATCACTCTTAGAGGCTGTTTATTACTGATGGGTTTAATTCAATTTATCCTATTCCGTTCTAATCCTGGATGGATTTTGATGTTAGTTTTGTGTTGACAGTTAGGTCCTGGAAGAGGACGTAGAATGCTTACTAGTATTATAAATGTGCAAGTGTGTAAGGTTGTACGTGTGGATGTTTGTTACTCAATTAAACAAAATCAACGAAAAGATTTTGAAATGAAATGAAATGAAATGATACTATTTGTAGGAAACACGGTCATAATAAAGTTTACAAATGTTTTTAGAGTTCTGCGTGTCTCACCATTTCTGGCATACAAATTTTCATAATATTACATTATTTAAATTGATTGAAATAAAATGTCCCATGCATATAATTAATACAGAAAATGTCAAAGATTAATTAAAAAAAATATTAACCACTAAACATCAAAAAAAAATTAAAAAGGTACTTTAGAACTGGGAATAGGACATAACTCGTTTTTTATGTAGGAAAAATAATTGCCCATGCTGTTAAATCCGTAGGCACAGCTAGTATTAAAATGTATGGTTTACAATCACAGAATGATTCATTGCTAAAATAGCATAGTTGCTGATAAATTAAACTTCTCGGAACAAGGGGAAATCCATACACCATAACTAAAACCACAGTTTTGTATTCAGACACTATGTATTTTATTTATGAGAGACTAGATTATTCATAAGCTTATGTAATACTTGATTATTAGGGTGTGTCTTGGTTTTAGTTCCAGTGCAAGATTGCATACCGATAAGGCCGCCCATTGTACATCTGTTTATTGACTATTGTTTTCCAGTGTATTTGATATTCATGTGTTATTGTAATATATTGTAAAATTTAATTACTAATTACATGTAACTGTAGTTCTTTTGATGTGGTTGATATATAGACTTTCCTTACAAGACCTCAAGTACTAACAATGTGGATTTACCTTTTGCAATCTTTTGTATTTTATTATTTTAATAAATATGCATTACCTGAGTAGCAGCTTGTTGCGTTGTCGTTTTAATAGTATTACTAACGTTTTTTACGGCACCCACGGTTTTGTTCAAAAATACAGAGTTCTCAAAGAGACGGCTGCCCATCTTCTTATTTATTGATTTATTAACACTTGCCACAGAACTGGAAGAGCCGTGTTTCGTGCAGGGACACAGTTCCACTTCTTGGTTTGTAGTTCCCATGTTCAAGAAGGATATAGACTTGATTTTATATATTGTATGATGAAAGTAAATATTGCCGACTGGTACACTCTCTTTTATTATCATTAGTCGCTGCTCGAATATATTGGAATGCTCAACTTTGCCTATAATACCCTCGGTAATACCTAAACATTCTATATCTTCGATGTCTGAAAGGTCCCATGCTAAAACAAAGAAATAAAAACGTTGGTATAAAATCTTATTGCGGTTCTTAAACAATTCATATAATATTAATCTAACATAGAACTGTGTCTCAATAGTTTCAAATGCAAAGGCAATTAGCCAAAGTACAGCATAAAGAGCAAAATCTAGGTCAGTTACGTGCCAAAACGGGAAAAATATTAAAATAAAATACGTACCTGAACGAACTGAAAAAGCTCCAGTTTGTCGGTTCCACCACAAACTGGATTCATTTCTAACGAATATGTAATATAATTCTGATCTGAACAATTCCATTGTGATTCAATTTATTGTATTTTTACTGCGTTATTAATAATTTCATCGTGTTTATTATTTTTGTAATTTGTGACCAATTGACGGATTTTGACGTTTAAAGTCGAAGCTATTTGTTGTCTGTGGAATAGAGTGGTGCGGTGAAGGGGGTGAAGAGGGGAACAGTACCATTCGTTTTTATAGGTTGTGCCCCCTGAAAGTAAGTAAAGTCCAACAAGAAATAATCGGAAATTAGAGATGTTCAGCTGATCATTATTTTCTTCTTCATGGCTTCATGGCATTTATTTAAGGCATAGGTTTTATGTAAGGCTTTAAAAATACTTAAAAGATATATTTTTTTTAGGTAAAAAAAATATATATATGAGGATTAGAAGCATTTTTAAATTTTAAGGATGCGTATTATGGGTTTTTAATAAAATTACACAAGACATTAACTAAAGCAAATACAATTTGGGACAGCAGACATCATTCATTAGCCAGTTTTTATTTATAACACCAAAAAAATCAAATAAACCCAATATTCTTTTCAAAGATTTTCAAGTTCTTCTTTTCGCGTTGCGAACTCAACTGTCTGTGACAAAATTGTCTACAATAAAGTGGAATGGAATCATTGAGATCTCACACTATTCCTCAATGAATGGAATCATTGATGGAATAGTAGCAAGAAAATAAAGGTCAGAAAATGTTACCGGCATTTACCGGTTTTGTTAGTATAATAAGCTTCAACCTTTACCGGAAGTGGCATCTTTGCCGCGTTTAACGATTGTTCATGTTGACAATATGCTTGACATCCGGTGGGCGAAATCAGAAAATCAGAAAACGCCTCATTTTGTGGATTATCTGAGTCTTTGCGCTTGTGCTTTGATTTTTCAGCAACATGGATTGGCAATTAACTTGCCGAGTATGTCTAGAGAGCGGCGATATGGTTTCCCTTTTCGATTGGGACGAAAATAATGAACAACTCGGTGACAAGTACGCATTCTGCTGTGGTGTCGAGGTATGTAAAAATTACTAAAATCAAAATGGTTGCGATGGCCACCCTAATTTTTACCTACATTAATGTTGCTATATTGGTTTATTTGTGGCGAAAATAAGATTTTTTGCTGACATCCCCAAGATTTGATTACCAGTAAATTATTAAATTGTTTTGAAAAATACAAATAAATAAACATATTTCAGGTGACTAAAAATGACGCGTTGCCGACGCTTATTTGCTTGAACTGCGTGGACAAGCTCACGTTGGCCTACCAGTTCAAACAACAATGTATCACCTCCAACGATACTCTGAAAGAATGCCTGGAGGAGTTCAAGAAGACCTCTGCTGCTGTTTTGGCATCTACTTCAAAAAACTGTAAGCTTCACCCTAGATTTAATTTATCATGCCAATAAGTACATTATTCTCACATTTTGATCATAAACATTTTTCTTTTATTAATATAATTTAACCTACAATTTATTAACAGGCTTATCTGGCCAGTGTGACTGAGAACATTTTATTAAATCATGATCAATTCCAACCACAGCTTCAAAAGATACCGAAACAATTACAATAAAGCAAGAGAATGGCATGCTCCTCCAATACGAGCTGCCGGTTGAACATGACCCTGATTCATCTTGGACAAGGACACTCGTCAAGACCCCGAGCACAGCTGTGGTGACAAAAGCACCGGGGCCGAGGAAGAGAGGACGGCCAAGGAAGTACCCTAATGAACAAGGACAGATAGGTAATAGAATAGAATAATTCTTTATTATAACACATATACACATATACAGAAACAATTAACAATTAACTTAATACTAGCGTCACAATGGGCGGTCTTATCGCTCAAAGCGATCTCTTCCAGACAACCCACAAGTGGAGGAGTGTAGACAAAAAATATATATGGACGGTGTTATCAACAAATACACTTGTAATAAAATGATCTAGTAAGATGTTACAGTATCCAATCCCAGTTACCCGATTCTAATACGCTGATGATAAAAGCATGTGATTATAATTATTGAAACCTCTAATTAAGAATGAACACTCATATTTATATTTTTTGCTAGTGAAATGTAAATACAGCCTAATCACAAAACACAATAACAATGTGTTGAAACATTTCAAACCATGGTGAGATTTCAAAGGCTTATTCATCATATGACAGGTTTGGTTGTACTACAAACTACAAATTACAAAACTCTTATTGCATTCCTTACAATGGTAGTATAATGGGCGGTCTTGCTTAAAGCGAACTCTTCCAGAAAATCTACATGTTTGTTTACTATGCTTGTAGAATATGTTTTAATATCATAGGAGAATGTCATAAAAATTAGTGTCATTCTTGAGATATACCTTTACTTTTTTTTACCACATTTTTATGAAGTCACTTGTTTGTCTGTCTGTATGGCGTGCCAGGTGGAATCTTGCAACTCAAATTTTGAACACTTCCGATTAGCTAACAGGCTGAAACCTTCAGGGTAGCTCACAACTCTTAAGACAATGCATTCTAAATCCATAAAAACATGGATTTTAGATTATTTTTGAATCTATTACGGACTTTTGCTTAATTCTTTATTGGATGTTTGATCACTATCTCACCTAATGGTAACGACAATGTGGTTGACGATGTAGCATGCTTGCCAAGATAGTATCAGTTCACTTGTGTTCCTGACTCGGCCCTGCACCAATGACTTATAGTTAAGTGCAGATTTTGCACACTCTCTCTAAAACGGTGAAGGAAAACATCGTAATGAAACCCGCTTACGCGCTTTGGAGAGGTAGGCTCTGGCCGTGGTTGTAATACGACCCACCGAACAAAGCCATGCCGTCAAGCGACCAAGTCCTGTTTCGGGATGATTTTTGCTGAACCATCGGGGAGACGGGTCTGAGCAGCCGCTCAACTGCCGTCTCTCTCTAGACCTATGTGCTCCATCTTAGGCCACATCATCGCTTCACATCAGGCGAGATAGTGGCAAAACATAGATCAATTAAGTGTAAAAAAAAAAAAACTGGTGACTTGTTCGTGACTTGTGACTTGTTCATAATTTTGAAAATAACTACCTCTATTACAGTGGTGTCTCCCTACACTCGTAAAAAGATAAAGCAGCGACCAAAGGAACCAGAGTCCCTGACCTCCCTTCTTGCTAATGACTCTCTGGACATCAAGGAGGAGCCCAATGAAGATAATGAGGAACCATTTGGTGATGGTAGGTTTATTATATTTCTAATATATTAGTAAATAGCCCAGTCTCTAAACTGGGACATGTCTCAATGTGTTGATAATAACATCCAAAATTCAACATGGGTACATCACTTTGATCATTAAAATTTATTTTCTAGTTACATAATTATTATGAATAATATAGCTAAGTTTCATAATTATTGTTTATTTTAACAGACTTCCCAGATGACGATCCCGATTTTGATCCGTCACATGAAGATGAAGAAAAGCCAACTGTGAGTTAAAAATTTACTAAGCTATAATTCAAAAACAAATTAATTTCTACTATAATTGACATATTCCCTAGTTCTATAATTTTTATTATAGCTATTAATTGCACACATTTAATTACAAAAATCACATCTAAAATTTTTACTTGTAACAGTTGACAGCTTAAAACCGATATCTTCCTACCACTCAGTATCTTAGCACATTAAAAAATTTAATACAGATATCGGCAAACAAAGAAAATCATAATATACTCGCTAGAATCTAGTGCATAGGAGATGGTCATAATTAAAAAGAGATTAGTATGTTCAACCACAACAATAGGGGATCGGACAGTAATCGAGAAAAAATCTAAAATGTAGTTAGAACGAATGTTCGTCGAACCAGAAAGATCATTCAATCAATATTTTTGTGAAATAATAATGATTTATATTTTTAAATCAATAAATAATTCTGACATTTTTAATCTGTTCTTCATCTCAAACGAAACAACAATCCAGCGCATGACGTCATTTCTAGGTAAATGCCGTGAGTCAAGCTTGTGTTTATTTTATGTTTTTGCTTTTCATAAAATGTATTTTTGCTAATTTTTTTCGTTCCATTACTACAATATAGTCCCCAAACTTCACAAAACGTATTAGAATCTCTTTGTAAGTTTTATTTCGAAGAGTTTGTCGTTCTCTACCTACATATGACGTCACAAGTTTTGAGGTGTCCTTTTGCGCGGCAATATTTGAAACATAATATTTAAACATAGTTTTAGGTACTTTTAGAGCGTTATTTAATTAAAATAGTATTTTTCATGGCTATATATATTCATTGTAGTTAATTTAAAACACTTTCAGAAAAGTTGTCCGCTCCCCTATTGTGTGCATCTGTGCATACATTCAATTAAAGGACTGATCCCACTGCAAGAGTTCTAAGAGTTTCACGTTCAATGTAATCTATACGGCGCTATTTAATATGTACATGTCATTTATTCTATGACGCCTTGAACTGCCACGAGAACTCCAGAACTCAGGTTCTCTAGATGTGGGATCGGGTCGTTCCTGACGACCCCTACTTTTTGGCCCCAGTGGGGGACAAGGGAAGATCGGAGCCTAAAGATTGTTTATCATTTAGGTCACTACCCCCCGCAAGCGCGGTCGTCCTCGAAAGCACGAGCCCAAATCGAGCAAAGAGAGCAAACCAGACCAGGAGAGTGAGGACATGCTGCTAAAGGAAACCATCATGGCATTCTCCGAGCCCATCCCGGATCACATACTCAACCCGAAGCCCAAGAAGAAGTACCAGTATAAGAAGAAGTATAACTACGGGAAAACGTAAGTTTTGTAGAATAGTTTTTCTATTTTGTCAGGTATTTTAGTTAGTCTACATTTAGGAAATCCAGCATTTTAGGAGGTCATTGTTATAACAATAGCCATTTTAGGATTTAGGAAGTCAATGTTTAAATCTCAAAAGTTTTTTTTTCGTCACATAAATAGGTAGATAAATACGTAATTTTATTATGTACTTGAAACATATTTGAGATATAAAAACAGGGTGTGATCATGAACATGAAATTCTAAATTCTGGATGGTACTCAATTGTACTAAGCAAGCGTGGCGCTTATCATCAGGTGGATGAATTTACATCATACCATAAAGGATGCATCAAATGTAAAAAAACTATTTTTTTTTATCAAGTATTCTTAAGCGCCTTCTTCAAAGAGGAGTGTCCTTAATGTGCCTTCTTCAAAGGAGGGTGACCTAAATATGCCTTCTTCAAAGAGGAGGTGAACTAAATGTGCTTTCATGTTTAATTATAATATCGGGTCTCTTCGCGCATAATTTTAAAATCGTTTCGATTTAATCGATTTTAGAGTCTTCTCGTGACCACGGTCAATGCAACTTGATCAAAACGTCGAGGTTGGTTAAAATGTTATTTTGATTTTAAAATTGTGCGCGAAGAGACCTGATATTATCATAAAACTTGAATACAATTCGAGAAAATTTAAAAACTACTAAATGTGCCTCCTTCCAAGAGGGGTGACCTAAATGTGCCTTCTTCAAAGAGGGGTGACCTAAATGTGCCTTCTTCAAAGAGGGGTGACCTAAATGTGCCTTCTTCAAAGAGGAGTGTTCTAAATGTCCCTTCTTCTTTTTAGCCATACATGTGAAACGTGCGGCGCGTCGTTTTCATCAAACGCCTCATTGCAGGCACACATACGAAGACATTTGGGCATCAAACCATTTGTTTGCAGGTATGTTTCCATCGCAGATTAAAATTCGATTTATTTAATTGCTAAATGATGAAATTGTAGTCACTGGTGTTCAGGCAAAAACATAAATGAATTTTTTTTTGATTTCGTCAAAACTTATGATTGTACGACTCTGGCAAAACCAGAAGTGTGATCAGTGACGACTCATATTTTCATTTTACTTATACTATGACCATGGGACATCTCACTCGTACTTCTAGTTTGACATATTGTTATATTGTAGTTTGACATTGTGGCCTGGTAGACCAGGGTCGATAATTTTGAAAACCAAAAAAAATAATAGTAGGATGAAACCCATTAGAAAAGGAGGGGAATATTATAAAAATGAAAGGAAAATAATTTACGGGCGATCTGAGGTCGGGAAGGGGATGGGGGTGAGTTTTTAAGGGTAAAAAAAGGTTTTTCACTCCTTCTCTAATGGGTTTCATCCTACTATTTTTTTTTTCACTTTTTGTTATTTTTAAAGGCTTCTACCCTGGTCTATGGGCTTCAATTTGAGTTTGGGAAAAAATGGATAGACATGCTAACTTTTATTTTTCAAAGTTATATGATATGATATTTTAAGTTAGATTGTTAAACGTATTTTAATTGGTTTTTATTACGTGTATATAACGTTTAAAAGTTATTTTTTTGTGGCTATTTAATGAATATCTTTAGAATTTTTGATTTTTGATGTCCGCAGCCTGTGCGGGTACGCGTGCGTTTTGAACATGGAGTTGCGGCGACACATGCTGCGGCACACGGGCGTGCGCCCCTACAAGTGCCGCATCTGCGACCGCCGGTTCGGGGACTTCGGCAGCCGGCAGAAGCACGAGAGGCGAGTGTTTACTGTAGCATCATCATCATCATCCACAACCCTTTACATCCCACTGCTGGGTATAGGCCTCTCTCATATCATGCCATTTACTGTATACATATTATAAACACTGAGGTAAAGCTTTTCGGTAAGAAATATATGACCACCGACCGGAACTACGTCTTTCACTACTCTGAAGATACTGCGAGACAATGGGGGGCAATTTTGTTACAATATTTGTTGCAATTTATTTTTTTTCACGGTATTTTAAAAATAATATATATAATTAGAAAAAAGTTGAGCCCTAATTGTGACCTGTGTGGCGTTAAGGGGGATGCATATCATTTTTTGCTAGTTTTATGTAACTGAGTGACGAGACGAGCTGGTCGTTAGCCTGATGGTAAGCAATACGCCAGCCCATAACAATAACAGCACCACCCAGAACTTTATTTTGCAAAAGCCTGCGCGGCACTGCACTACGCTCGTCACCCTGAGACAAAGCTGTTGAGTTTCGTAATGCCCAGTAACTTCGCTGGCTACAATGCCCTTCAAACCGGAACACAGTAATGCTTGCGCACTACTGCTTGGCGGCTGAATAACTGGCTAAAGAGAGTGTTCTCAGAGTTCAAAATTCAAAAATTCAAAATTTCTTTATTGCTAAAATGTTGTGTATAAAGATGACAAATAATGATAATTCCTAACATTCTACCATAACAATGGTGTGCAATATTAACATTAAAAAATATATATATAATTGAATTAAATTCAAATTGTCAAATTATAGTAGATGTAGATTTTAATTAATGTCATAATTATATAATGTCAAATTATTAAATAGAATCAATTCAATTTGCCAGTCTGATGTGGGTCTATTCCAGAGCATCCTATCTGCACTAACTTCGGATGCGACTGGGCTAGGATGATCTATCAGTCAACATACAGGCTGGTACAAAACAGTACCTAAGTATTTATACGTAAATATAGATCAATATGGGACTGACATAGTCGTTAGACGACTCAAAGTCCCTACATTTAAACAGATAAAAAAAACAATATTCTCTAAAAAAACAATATTCTCTAAAAAAACAAAAAATATAGTTCGAGAGCCTATGGATTATGTCACAATATTTTTTTTTTTTATATTATGTTTCTTAGTGCCTACTTAAGCTACTTGGCAGAACTTTCAAACACTCAAATACAAGCTTGAATTTTCTCGAACTTATATCTCGTAGTTCAATTAAATTAATAAAATGTTTTAAATAAACAGGTTACACTTGGGCGTGCGTCCGTACCAGTGTTCTATTTGCGGCAAATCCTTCACCTACTCGTACGTGTTGGCCAATCACATGCTGACACACACCGGAGAGAAGAAATATGCGTAAGTATGCTAGACTTCTGGCGATACTTATTTAGAGACCTTAAAAGTCTGATATACTATGTGAATAAACCCGAAGGGGGCTGCACGGCATTGCAAAGAACGTCTGTTCAACGAGTTTCGAAATTAATTTCGTAAAGTTTCCTCCGCGAAATGCAAATGAAACCGGCCAAGTGCGAGTCGGCCTCGCGCACGAAGGGTTCCGTACCATTATCTATAAACACGGCAAAAAAGCACGTTCGTTGTATGGGAGCCCCCTTAAATATTTATTTTATTCTGTTTTTTAGTATTTGTTGTTATAACGGCAACAGAAATACAAATCATCTGTGAAAATTTCACCTGACTCACTATCACGGTTCATAAGATACAGCCTGGTGACAGACAGACGGACGGACAGCGGAGTCTTAGTAATAGGGTCCCGTTTTACCATTTGGGTACGGAACCCTAAAACGCAACATGACAACCCTATTTATGAATTATTTTTTTAGATAGATTAAAATAATTTAGATTGCAAATCTAATACTAAATAGATATTTGTCCAAATGCCAGTAGTGTCAAAACCCACTTATTAGCTATCATCCTTCATATTCAGAATTTACTTTATAGAGAACTAACTGTAGCGGTTTCACCCGCGGTTTCCCGGGATAAAATGTAGCCTGTGTGTTAAGCCAGGGTATAAGCTATCTCCATACTTAATTTCATCCCGATCCGTTTAGCAGTTGCAGCGTGAAAGAGTAACAAACACACTCCATACATTCTTACAAACTTTCGCGTTTATAATATTAGTAGTACTAATTTGCGCTGAAATCGTGGATAAGTTTCATACATAACCTAACCATCGCTTATTATTTCTCAGTTGCGGGCCGTGCAACAAGAAATTCACCAAAGCGCACCACCTCAAGTACCACAATAAAGTGCACCACAAGGAACTGTACGTGCAGATGCAGATGGAAGCGGAGGCTAAGAAGGTGCGCCAGCAGATTAACGTGTCGGGCCTGTCGGGCCTGTCCGGCCTATCCGGCCTGTCGGGGGTCGTCACCGGACAGATAGTTGACGGACAACTGCAACTTTTACAGTCCAATGAAGGTACATTAAATTTAGGCATCCTATAGTTAACCGTTTTAGTTAATTGCCGTGTAACTTTTTGTTCGAAAACAAACTTTGTATGGCGGCCACCTTGGAAAATGGCAAAATCAAAAATAAAATTGCATATTCGTAATGTACGACCCCGAAATCCCCCCGATGCACAATTTCAGTCAGATCAGAGCAACTTTCAAAATGGCCGCCATTTTTTTAACTTTTCCAAATATCCCCCATGCATCGTCCGCTAAGACATTTGAACGAGCACCTTATATTTATCTCGGACCGTTTAAAAGTTAATTGCATTTAATTTTGTATGGCAGCCATGTCTTTTTGTATGGCGGCCTTCTTTTTTTTCTAAAATTCATATATGACCGCTTGAACTGATTATGTTCAAAACCAAGGTTTTACAGTTTCCGAGATCCCCTGAGCAGTTCCAACGAGGATACCACTTTCTGGTGATTTCGGATTTTTCTGGTCTGTTTCAAAACACCCCTTACACAACCATACCAAAACACTGGGAGAACAATCCTGTCAATTATGTCAGTCAGTCAGTCAGTGGTAATCCAATCTAGTCCCACATTAATCCTTCTCCAAACAATCTTAAATAGTAACTTAAATAGGAGGTAGGTGTGGGAGTTCCGCAGGATCTTTTGATGAACTCCCACACCTACCTACAAGTTTTGAATATATTTTGCGACTTCAGTTTGATTTTTGTAGCCCTGATTTTTGTGGTATGTTTCCGTTAAAAGTAAAATGAAAAGTAGTGTCGTCTAGTGTCTCTTGGCCTCTTAGACAACCAAATACTATTACAAATATTCAGTAGCTTCTTTCAAACATGTCTTGTGTTTGGTATTTGTCTGTGGAATCATCAAGCTTATCTACTCAAAGTCCGCGCCCCAATACCGACCCCAATCACGAACGCTAAAAATGATCTACATTTCATTATGAAATGTAAATAAAAAAAATATATCATTGTTTTCCATTTAAAATTGTAATGGCTATTTATATTATGACTAATTTAATATTTTAATTGTTCAAATATGTAGTCTGATTATTTTGTAATTACTTTCTTCTGATTGTAATTACTTTTAATTAAACTTTTAGTGACTTTTAATTTAATTTTTAATGACTTAATTTAATTTATAATGACTATTAATTTAATTTTTGTGACATTTATGTAAAAGAATTTGTACGCCTGCAAAGGCAGAATAAGAGAGGATTATTTTGTCATTTATAACATCTGTACTGTACCTTATTTAATGCAAATAAATGATTTTGATTATGATGATCGATATTGCAGTTTGAAAAATGCTAAGGCCTTCCAAATTTGAAATTGAAAGCGATTGGGATCCGTTTTCGAGTTACACGAATCCCCTGCAAGTTGCCCCTACGTTAATTATTATTTTGTCCAGACGGCGATGTGGAAACCACGATGCAAGTTGTGGAGGAACAAGGGCAGGAAGACGAGGATTCAGAGAAAGAAACCCACCGGGCTGTCGCCGGCATGCAAGCGGTAACTAACTCATTTTACCAACCATAGAGCCAGAGAGGCTACACCTAAATGCCCCTTATCCTAGTGTATAGTGTTTTATAATTCGTATATATGTTAGTCTGTAAGGTATATATTTTATGGGCCTCTGGTACTTCTTTTAACTATTATTGCCTGAAATGAATGAATTTATTACTCAATACTCAATACTTTATTGCAAACATATGTACACAAAAGTTCTTACTGTAGTGGTGAGATTACATATGACCCTGCTAGGGTATAGCAAATTATAAATTATAATGGGAGCGGACCAATTTATTCTACAACGTCTTTGTCAGTTACTTATCATTTTATTCTTATTTTCATTAAAAAGTCATTTAAATTATAATAACATTATAAATGATATTACATTATAAAGCAAATTAAAAAAATACAAGCTTTTATTTAATTTGCAATGTTTGGGTCAAATCTTGCAAGTTGAATCAGAACCACTTGCTCTTATCCTATGGAGTTGAAATTTTGCATACTTGTCAAAGTGCGATGACAATGCAATATCATGGTGACAGCTAGCTCATCAGATGATGGAGAAGGTGGGCGATGGAACTCCTTGACGGATAATCGTAAACCACTAGTGGGCTCATTTTAATCTGCTTGCTGTTCCAATTATGAATTTGTTGAAACCTTGTCTTGAAAAAATATTTTTCATCAAAAATCTTGTTATTTTTATGTAGTGTGTGTGATTGTTTCCTATTCACGCCGCAACGGCTCAACGGATCTGAGTGAAATTCGGAATGGAGATAGATTAAAGCCTATATTAGTGTGATGTATATTCTGATAACGCCCATTGTTTCCAGGTTGTGTTGGACGCAGAATATATGGAGGATGACGACGACAAAGCGTAGGAACTGTTTAAAGATGCTGAAGATTAAAGTAATTAGGAAAAGAAAAATTATATTGCTTGAGCAGGGCTCGAACCTGCGTCTTCGGAATACCGCCCCGACGCCTTAACCACTGGGCCACCGAGCCAGCTGCTCGAGCAATCAAAATTTTTCTTATATAGTTTTTCGGGGGTGAAAAGCTGTTTAAAGCTATCTGTGAAACGGACTAGCAATAAATAAAAAAGCAATGTATTTAGTAAATACTAGACATAAAATATAGACTGCACATAGCTTCATGACATTCAGTTTCTGAGCCGCTTGTCAAGAAATAATTTGTTGAAATGTCAAATATGTAAAGAGCATGTAAAACGCCATCTAACATTTTCGGTCTATTATTAATTCGCTATTTTGATAAATTCGCGACATCGTAGCCACTGATCTAACCTTAATAAATCGATAGATGACTTCAATGCAAACAAAAGATGTGAATAAAGAAGTAACCTTATGTTGTCGCGTGTGATCAGTGGCTGCTTTTGAGAAATTTCCAAAATGGCGGACCGTAAAGAGGCCAAGCTCCATAGTAAAAGTTACATGCTCTTTGAACCTAAGGTAGCGGTCATAAATGCTCGCTTCAATTAGAGATTTAACACATTAAATAATTTTGGGTTATTTTAATTCACTCGAAATGCCTAACATTAGCTGGTAGAGAGCGCTTTAAGCGATAAGACCGCCCGTTGGGACACTTATTAAGTTTACTTTGTCTATATTTATTGCCTTTTCTGTGTTGTGGTGTTTAATAAAGCGTTCATTTATTCATTCATTCATCCAAAAGGCCGTTTCCGATCGGATCCGAAATGGTCACACTGTTACCTAAGGATTTTCAACGGATCATTTTTAACAATTCACCAAAAATACTGATTGTGCACCAAATTAACCGTTAAAGTTTGGAAACTATCGTAAGTCGAAATATTCATTATAAATGGCTACACTCACGTTATGATTGTGTCGGAATAACTCCGACCAGGTTTCGGACAATTAGGATGTCCTTCTTCCGAGAGTTTACGCTTTGGATTCGCGGCGCAGACTCCGGTGTCTGCGCCGCACACAATCACAACGTGAGTGAAGCCGTTTATATTTATAATGAAATTAACCGTTAACCAAAAATACTGATTGTGCACCAAATTTGGTCTGTTTTTAGCACTTAAACATATAAGGGGCAGCCCTTGGCCCTTGGGCCACCGCAAAGGTATAAGGGGCAGCCCTCGGTAGGTTAAGGTGCGGCGGGGGTGGCTCTTGGGCCACACCAACGCCGCGAACATGTAATATTCATAAAATAGGTGCTCATTATTAATATTTTAATGAACATATTTTGGTGCACGATCAGTATATTTGGCGGAAAAACTGGAATAAACTGAGGTACAGTTAAATACGAACCAATTTCAACCTTGTTGCGAAGCAATAGCGAGTGATTTCCAATAGCCCAGCTGCTTGACTACGTGTTGAGAAACTGGAGGTTAGTCTTAATTTTTAGTTCTACCATTATTTTAGTTAATTCATAACATAATTATGTTACGAATTATGTTATATGTATGATCACAAGTTATTTATTAACTAATTTAAATAAATGCTAAAGGTCATTATGTAGTTGTTTCCTTGCCACCTTTGAATAAAAAGGAAAGTTTAACCTTTTGACCGCCAAGGTCGGCTATACACGACACGAAAAAGTGCTCTCCGCCGAGGTCGGCTTGAGCCGACTAAAACGTATGAAAATTGCGTAGCTCGTCGACACGGTTTTGCTTCTTTAGCGCGGCGCTTAAAAGGTTACAATCGAAATAATAAATTAGTAGAAATACTAAAATAAAAAATATTTGATAAAGCTACATTTAGACCAAACTATGTATTTTAAATCGACTTCAAAAAGGAGGAAGTTCTCAGTTCGATTGTATTTAAAAAAATATATGTTTGTTACCTCAGAACTGTGTTATTTATAAACGGATTTGGAAAATTTTTCTTTTTGCGTTGGGTTCAGTATAGCTTTACGGTTGCATATAAATTGTATTGATATTCGACATTGGACTTCGAAGATACATCAGAATAGGGGACCGGACAACTTTTCAGAAAGTGTTTTATATTAACTACAATTAATATATACCATGAAAAATACTATTTTAATTAAATAACGCTCTAAAAGTACCTAAAACTTTGTTTAAATATTATGTTTCAAATATAGCCGCGCAAAAGGTCACCTCAAAATTTGTGACGTCATAAATATGTAGGTAGTAAACGACAAGCTCTTCGAAATAAAACTTGCAAAGAGATTTACAAGTACATACGTTTTGTGAAGTTTGGGAACGATATTGTAGTAATGGAACGAAAAAATTATCAAAAATACATTTTATGAAAAGCAAAAACGTCAAATGAACACAAGCTTGACTCACGGCATTTGCCTACAAATGACGTCATGCGCTATGATTGTTGCTTCGTTTGAGATGAAGAACAGATTAAAAATGTCAGAATTATTAGATTTTATTTATTGATTAAAAAATATAAATCATTATTATTTCACAAAAATATTGATTGGATGATCTTCCTGGTTCGACGAACATTCGTTCTAACTACATTTTAGATTTTTTCTCGATTACTGTCCGATCCCCTATTGCAGTCAGTTTTTTTATGTTATAAATTATATTTTTAAATATCTAAGTAGCTATAATTATATTGTTTATATCAAAAAATTATCAGGTAGCAACAAATTAAGTTTCCGTTTAAAAATGTTTAATTTGTGTAGGGATATAATATTGCTGTCTAGATTTCTAGGTTAACATGGTGTAAATATTAATGTATTTAACGTTAATCATGTTTTAATTACAATAAAGAATCATGGATATAATCGGTATTTAATTTGCCTTCTCATACTATATTAAGTTCTTGGTGGCACTGCAATTTTGATGGGCGGGCATGGCGCTTACCATCAGGCGAACGACTTGCTCGTCTCATTATTCAGACATAAGAAAACTGATCGTGTTATGTTTCTAGAAAATGAATTATTTATACAGGACTAAACGACTGACATTATTTAGTTATTTATTCCACTTCTCCTGGATCAACAAAGTGGAATTGTTTCTTTTGATCAACATAGGTAGTTTTTCGGATGCGATTGACTTGAAAATATCGTAAACTAGCTGCGCCCTGCGGCTTCACCCGCGGTTTCCCGGGATAAAAAGCCAATTAATCCAGGGTATAAGCTATCTCCGTGCCAAATTTCATCAAAATCCATTCAGTTTTTGCGTGAAAGAGTAACAAAGGTATTCATTCTTACAAACTTTCGCGTTTATAATGAAAAATGAAAATGAAAAAATGTTTATTAGGTAAAAGAGGCAAAGATACATATTTACGTATATAGAGCCTAGATAAAATGATATAGAGCACCTGTACCCGTACCCATATCTCCCTCAATCGACAATCGTATATCGTGTTGAGCTCAGATTAGGGTGTAAAATCACTGCGACAATGTCTTATGATGCCATATATTGTCCCATTAAGTTTATCTCAACTTGTAGTTACCGTATTTTGGTGTTAATTAATGAGATTAATTCGATTTCTTGCCTAAATTGACAATAATTGGACCGCATCTCATTAGTTGCAGTGAATCTATACCTTAATTCGGCCTCAACACGATATACGATTAGCGCTTGTGGGACATGTGGGTAGGGGGGCTGGTCCCACACTAGGCTCGAAACCCGTACTATAGGAGCCAGGACTCTACCGTCGGGGGTACATCAAATATAATGCCTTAAAATTAGGTACAATAATAATAACTAACAATAAGTTTATACATATTTTTGTAATGTTTAGAGAGTGAGAGTGTGTGTATGTATGTGAGAAAGGGTCTTACTTATTTATGTATAGCGACTTTAATAAAATGTATAAAAAGCGTGAACCTGTTATTGGCAGTATGAGTAGCTTAATATGCAATGTTATTATTTTCTTTAAGTGCTGTTGGTTCTATGACAAATAAATAAATAAAAAAAGTGTACCTATGTGTGTATGTATGTCAGAGAGGGTGTGTGATGTGAGGGTGTGAGGGTGTGTAATATGAGGTTTCCAACTGTGGTACTCATTATATTTAATATTAGTACGATTGAGACATGAATTGGTGAGTAAGGTTAATATTTTGTCTTAAGATTCGGTCGAGCAGAAAAGTCGTCGGTCAGAACTAGTGATAGGTAAAGGTCCGAAATTTATCAAATCATGGAAAGTTTTCAACTTATTTATCGGAAAAATATTGCTTACTTGAAAAGTTAGTCAGAAATAAATAAAATTTCGTTTTATTTAAAGGCATCTTTATGGAAATAAACCATACCAAAAAGACAAGAGTAGTAACATAGATTTACCAATCATCAACCTGTTATTGTCCAATTTATAATAATATTTAAACAATCAATCATTTGCTAGATGAAAATCCGCCATTAAAGACATTGTTTGCAAATACATGAGAATTTATTTATCCTTTCTAAGTATAGATAGTGAACTTTTTGATTAGGTACAATAAAAAAAACATACAGAAAAAAATTGAAAGCTACTGGAAATAAAATATATTTTCTTTTATTTTCCGAACGAAATTTTTCCATTACCCATCACTAGTCAGAACAGCCCCCGTACCCATATCTCCGTCAAGCGCCAATCGTATATCGTGTTGAGCTCAGTTTAGGGTATAGATTCACTGCGACAATATTTTAGGATGCCATTTATTGTCCCATTAAGTTTATCTCAACTTGTAGTTAACATATTTTGGTATAAATGAATGAGATTAATTCGATTTCTTGCCTAAATCGACAATAATTAGTCGGTATCTCATTAGTCGCAGTGAAGCTATACCCTAAACTGAGCTCAACACGATATACGATTGGCGCTTGACGGAGATATGGGTACGGGGGCTGATGCGTTTAGGTTACTGGTAAGTATATAGGTACGCAACATAATTCCAAGTATTATCAGCAAAATAAGAAAAGTTTGTATCGCGTAGAAAATAAACTCCGCGTTGCTCGAAATGCGGGAAATAAAAGTCCTAATGAAACGACAGTCAGCGCTAAGAGGGGACGCTTTTATATTTCCAGTGGTAGGTTTTTATGCCTACAGATACAGATTAGTTAAAACAGCTTTTTCCCGCGACTTCGTCCACGTAGACGACAGAATCCATAGTCAATTATTTTTCGAAGACCATTTTACTAAGACCTCCCCAGTACATGAGAGCGCGTTGTACGAAGAGGCCAAGCTGTATCTTCGCAGTCACTCAATCTGTGCACTGAATCGATTTTGATGTAACATTTTTTTTTTACACATGATTGGGAATTGTGTCAAACCCTAAAAACCACATCGAAAACCGTTTAGCAGGCCTAGCGCACTCTGCACTGTAGGTACGAAGCTACAAGTACATAGCCGGACACGATCGCGCGTGGTTACACGTGCCGCGTCAGAAGATATAAGATCTATGCGATAGAAAGAGAGGCGCTCTGTAGGTTAATATGACTGGTAGGTATGCAGCGCTACGCGAGCTGAATTGAATTTTATTGCGTCATAGCAAGAGTCGCTATTTGTTTAAATTTCTTTGCGGAGTGATACTTCTGTCCCTTAGTATTCTGTGGTTTTAGTCTATGTTGTACTATTAATTATTCTATAGGTAAAAACATATAAAACAAATGTAGGTACCCATATTATTCTGTATAGGTACCTAGGTATCAATGTAAGATATTGAAACCACCGTTCATGTATTATTGCGTCATTCCTCTTCGTGCATGGTTGTCTGAAAGCGTTTTAGCGATAAGACCGCCAATTGTCACGCTACCAAAAATATTTTTTAAATAGTTCTTAGTTTGATTAGTTCTTATTCTGTTAATTCGGAACCTGCCTCCGCTGATGTCAACAAAACCAATAGCAGTAATCTGTAAATAAAATAAAAATGTAAATTAATACGATCTCACGCTATGGGAACGTTTCTTACTCTGTGATAGGCGGAGTAGTGGATGTCAAACTTTTGTGCCGGAAGCAATATCAGCAAACGAGTATTTCATTTTCAGTGATTCAACCTAACGAGTATTTTTAACTATATATCCTGTTTCTAGTTATGTTAAAAAATAGACAATGCGTGGAGTTACTTCGTTCTCCCCAACCGTCCGATATAAATCTTATTCTTATATAAATAGAGCATGAGAAGCATTTATTTGAAAATGTTTGGTGAATAAATGAATTTATTAAAACTAAATGTTTCGGCTGATTCGAAAGAATCAACATCATATATTTTATGATAATGTTTTTTTTTTATTATTTTATTTACATATAATGTAGAAAACTAACAAACCATTACAAATATTAGGTACAATGCTTATACTATACTTACCTACTTGTGTATTTACCTACATTGTTTGGTAGATACGAGTTACGAATGGGTCAATCTCACAAAATATGCCCCTGAAATCTTAATCGAAACGCACAAAATAAAAAGGTAATAAAACCAGACTTATCCACAAGTTCCCAACTTTGAGACACACTCAATTTTTCCCCACTCGTAATAATCGCATTAAGGGTGAAAAAGTTTAAACTCGTCGCGTCCTCAAACTTTGCGCGTTTTCTTTTTACATTAGGGACAAAGAAAAAGGCGCCTACTTAGAAGGGTGCAACTTTTTAATACACTTTTTACTAACAATTACAGACGGAAAAAAGAAAACGATTCTTAAGTCAATGCCATAAAGCCCAAGGTTCAGGGGAGCAGAGTAAAAGTTGTTTTATTTAAAATATAAACACGTTGTATATGTGAAGCGCTTAGCGAATTAAAAAAAATGGGAACACCCTAAGGGGTGGTTTATGCTGGATACTGTTAGGTAGGTATAATATAACCTACCTGCTTTATGAAAAAGGGTAGTCACAAATGAAAAACTCAACAAAAGCCTTTGGAAAAAGAAATGAGATAATTTTCTTTCTCTATAAATGTAGAGATTTTCAATCACCTCCCTAGATGGCGCTAGTAGGCAGTTATTATGGTTAATTAACTTTCGTAAGCGAATATTTTGTTAGTTGTAATAGAACTGAGTCAAATCAAAATCAAATCACTTATTAATTGAAATATTTGTTACAAGAAACTAACTGGTAGAGCCTCAGATAAAGTATGGCTGTCTACTCGAAGGGTAGAGCACCTAAAACCTAAGCTATGTTTGTGCCAGGCCTCTTTCGTCATAGTACAAAAGCATTATGTTGCCAATCACGATCAAAACATTATATTATTATTATTAAATATAAAGTAAGTGATATTATATTAAGTAGAAACAAATTGACGAAAGTTGAAAAAAATCGTGTCATATTTGTTACAGTCTTCGAGTAGACAGGTTACAGTAGTAGTAGTAGTTTGTTACAGTAAGAAATAAGTAGGTAGATAACAATAAAACATAAGTACCTTTCAATTTAAAATTGTAACCTTCAACGTTTTAAATATTATTCATACAAGATGGCTCTACAAAGACAGACGGAGCAAGCTTACCTACTTATAGATGGCTCTATCTATTTAACAGTCGCAAAGAAATGTCTGAAAAATTGCACTAAATTGACACGCAAATGTACCTATCAACTCTACCACATCTGCTCCCGTGCATCCAAGATACATAGAATATACAGGATAGATAGATAGAATACACGAGCGTCTATTGTAGTTCTAATAGCGTCTACCAATCAATGCGGCGTCTTTGTCGCGTGTCTCATTTAACGGCTCACTTGCCACCCTGGTACATTGGCGACATTCGTTGTATAGCCACGCCACGGATATGGCTTCTTTCTATATATCTATTATTTTCTGCTTCAATACATACACACACATTGAATACATTAATGGTATTATGGCAATTGATTAATAATTGCTATTTGTGGAGGCTTTTAATTGTTTTTTTTGCAACAACAGCTGTTAGCCCTCTAAACAAAATAAAATAATATGAAATTTGTCGGTAGTACAAACTTAATTGTAGTAGTCCTCTCCATCCAAAGGTTGTCTGGAAGAGATCGCTTTGAGCGATAAGACCACCCATTGTAACACCTTAATTTTTAAGTTTGTTATTTTTCTTTTTGTTGTTATGTTTTCTGGTGGTGAAACAATAAAGAGTTATGTAGGTAATCTAATCTAAATAAAAGAGACTTGTAGAATTAAATTAAAAAAATACAAGTAAGAGTTGGGACTCATGCCTTGAAGGTTCTGTACCTATCGGTGGGTGTGAACCAAAGTAGCAAAAATAAAAAAAAACAATCATACGTCATGATTTTAAAAGTATAAATTAATAAATAATAATAAAAGTATCGCTATGTTAAAAAGGTTAGGTTTCTAAAGGTTTTTATAGAATGCACTGCAGCTTTTAAAATGCACTGAACTAAAAACCCATGTAATCAAATAACCAGAAGCAAGCAGTTGATTGACACATAAGTGTGTTTGAACACAAGGCACTCATCGCCGGCGGCAGAACAAATGTGACGCTCAACGGACAAACAGACAAATAGACAGACAAAGCGCCAGATGGCACTGCGGTGCGGATGGCTAATTAAATTAAACTATTTTGTTTAATACGATGACTAACAAGAGACCTTGTTGATAAATGTAGAGAACCACGCATAAGTTGGAAATATGCGGCTTAGTGTCTTCTCGTAATAGAGGTAGATAGCTATAATCTGGGTGTCTTTAAGACAAGAGTGAACAGGTTTCTTCTAAGCGTGCTACATCTTCGACCGCATCGTCAATAACAGGAGATAGCGGTCAAACGCAAGCCTATAACTAATAAAAAAAGGTAGGTAGGCAGTAGGTACTACTATAGGCAAAGAATACTAACTACATAGGTACTATATAATAGTTCCGAGTACTGCTGTATATTATCTTTGGTCTATCGTAAGTATACGCCACTTAACATTCATGTCAATTAGGTACATGGAAATAATTCTGCTAGTTGTTTCAGCAGCTTTATCTGCAGATTTATATATATCTACTAGCTGACCCGGCAAACGTTGTTTTGCCATATAAATTAAAAAAAATTTTAGGGGTGGACTACCCCTAATATTTAGGGGGATGAAAAATAGATGTTGGCCGATTCTCATAGATACCGGATAAGCACAAAAAATTTCATCAAAATCGGTCAAGCCGTTTCGGAGGAACGAAAAGGCAAAAGGCAACGAAAACTGTGACACGAGAATTTTATATATTAGACTTACATTCTATATATTTAGTAGTTATATACCTACATATTGTCAGCCTCCGGAGTGCAGTGGTTGTGCAGGTTGGCTAAAATCTCATACACCACTGCGGTTGCGGGGTCGATTCCCGCGACGTGACATGTTTGTTCACAGAAAAAATAGCGCAAAGCGCAAGCATTTGTTTCGTGTCTAGGTGTTGTGGGATGGTCCTCGTAGTTCCTGGTTCCCTAGATACAGGAAATCCTAATTAGGGGCCGGATGTGATTGTTGGGGTGTATTTATTTATTTATTAGATTGGTTATACCTACTACAAGCCCTCTAGTAGTTCAAGGAGGTATGTACTCTGAAGTTTTAATGCGTCATATCTAAATCTCGTCTTACATTGTCAACATGTTATTCTTGATTTTGAATTTTGTTAACTTTGCGAAAGCAATATAGTTTTTGTTCACTTTGAATTCGCTGACTTTGTTCTTATTGTTTTCGAAGCTTCTATATCACCCACGCATTAACTAAGGTTATATAAGGAAGTAAATAAGTATAATTAATCATTATTATTCTCTTCGTTCATAAGTGTGGTCACCAGTATACTAAATGAAGTTCAATTTAAAAAAAAATATCTTTTTTATGTAAGACTCGCGCCGCCCATATCTTCAGAATCAGTTAGAGATTCAGTCTTTTGAGGTACCTAACCACAGATTATTTATAGTACCTAGCTAGTACCTAACTAGGTACCTAGCTAATCTTTGCTAGTCTTCACTTACTTCCTAACGGTTCTAACAGAACAATTATAAAATTATAAGAATTATCCAAATCGGATACAATGCGAGCAGATTGCCGCGAAATTATTCACTAAGCACCCGGGGCGAGGACTTGATGATATTGTATTAGGTGATCACATACGAATGTGATTTAAATGATACACGCACCCCTCATAAAGAACGCAACGACCGAACTGCGCACACAAAAGAACCTAATTTAGCTGTTTTTAGCGTGTGACGTTTATGTCGTTTTGGACGTGGGGTTTTCAACCCCAATCTAAATTAAAATCTAAAACCTTGTAAACAAGGCAAGTGCTCACTTTTTCGGGGATTTTAACCCTCGGAATTAACGGGAGATATAAAATGGAAGGGTCCGTGCACCGTTTGCCTTTGTTTCGGACGCGTGTCGGTGCTCGGTCGGCTGTTGGACAAACTTTGGAGTGTGCTTTTGTTTTGATTTCTTGAGGTTGTTGGATGGAGATTTGATTGGATTGGATTAATTGATTAGTTATGGGAATCGTGACTTGTTGTCCGAAGTTTGTTGGATTACTGATTTGGTAAGCGAACCGATCGTAAGTACGTCAGCAATAATAATTAATAATAACAATAATTAATGCCTTATTGTACAAAAAATTAACAAGTTACACGAAAGACTCTCACAAACTATAGTACAACGGGCGGACTTATCGCTAAAAGCGATCTCTTCCAGTCAATCAGGCAATCATAGAGTTCGGAAAATTCCTTTAAGGCCTTTAGTTACAGGGTCCAAATAGAGCGGAACTGTTGACACGATACACTACGAATACAAAAGTTACCTACGTAAGAATAAGGTAACCTTCCATATGAGACGAAACTAATTAAGGAAATTCGTAGTCTCAGCAGTGCCTTTTAGCTCTTGTAAAGGCATCACGACTCAGCCTGTCATTCTAAAAGGTCCAATTCTAGTTGAGATAGAGCCGAACTATTGAGCTGAACTGTTGACACGACGATTAAGCAAGGTCGATGTGAGACGAGATCAGCAAAGGAACTTTGTATACATAGTACCTAGTTTGTACATAAAGGAGTTAGATACAGGGGCACAAGTCTTAATAGTAGGTACATTCAAAGGAACTGATAAAGGAACTTCTAAGAACAAAGACATGTTTACATCTGCGAACAAATCTTTGCTGGATTCGCTGGCTATCTCTAAATTATGTACTCTGGCTACCTCTAACCAAACCTTCTCCTGTTATTCTGCCAAAGCCAAAGTCTTTGGACTTTTTTAACTCCTGTTTCATAAAAAAAATAGGTACACATTACAGATTTGTAAAACATGGTATATTGACAAAAATAATAAAAAAAAGACAATAAATAAGTAAAAAAATCACGACACATTTTATTGTGCCTGGTTGTAAAGAGATGTGATTGGCGACGTCGGCGGCGACACCGGAGATGTTTTGTTCAGTATTGAGCCCACCGGAGAAGTACTGGGCAGCTGGAATTTTATAAGTACTAGTTTAGTCGTTGACTAGTAGTAGTAGTCGTTAGTCAGGGGCAACATGGACTCAAACACATTTATAACATATAATATTTGTCGCTCTTTCTCACGGGTTATATACCCGGTCCTTTGGAAGGCTTGCGCGGGGATATGAGTCCAACACGTGGGGACCCTCTTAGAGCATTCAATTTAGATACGTAGATAATGAGCAACACTTAATATTGTTATTATTATATTATTATTATTATAACTAGAGTATGTTTATCTAGGGCAGACGCTCCAACTAGGTAAAAACAACTTTGAGAGGGAAGCCAACAGAAGAATTCAGCTGGGCTGGACAGCATTTAGGAAACTTCGTCGGGTCTTCTCGTCGCCGATACCCCATTGCCTAAAGACGAAAGTTTTAATCAGTGCGCCCTACCTATCGTGGCCTGATGGCCAACTTTCGTTTTGTGGACTATTCGTACTGTGATCAGTACGACTAGTCCACAAAATGAAAGTTGTTCAGCGACGTATGGAAAGAGCTATGCTCGGTATTACTCTGAGGGCTCGAATCCGGAACGAAATTATTCGTCAGAAGCTGAAGTGGCAGTGGGCTGGGCCCCAATTCTCTATGACAACTTGACGATTCCTTGCTTCGAAATCACATCGATTCCTCGAAAAAAATATGACCAGTAGGGCGATCATGTATCTTTTATTTCAATCAATTTCAATAAGAAACCAGTTTTGATGATGGTTTGCGATTTTGCGATCACGTAACCCGTTTGTTGCAATCAAACGTCAACGAAAGCTCAATTGAAATAAAAATAAGTTTTGACAAACAAAGTTTATATCGATATAAAAACCATAGACGACAGCCGTATTACACAGTAAAATTGAATAGATTGGGCGTATACATAACGATTAATAGCACATTTCGCTTTGTAAATTTGTCGGGTAATCGATAGGAGCACATTGAAATCGAGACATAAAAAGTTACATGATCGCATTATATCGATTGAAATAAATTTCTATTGCACGTTAGTCCGCAACATGCGATGTTCGCAACAGACTTACGAGATCGCCCTGCAGGGCCCTACCCTGGCCATATTTGCCGCAGAACCTATAATCGATGGGGTAGACGTGTTCTAGAGTGGAGACCGCTGACGACTAGGTAGGTATACCTTGTGCCAAATTTTATGGCAGCTGACAAGCGCACCACGTAACCAGCTCAGAAAACCATTTTGAATCAATTTTCGCTACTGCGCAGGTGAAATGGTACGCCGGATAACCGCCATAAAGTATGGTGTGAGATATACCTGAGGTTCTTTCCGATGCCGCAGCGACATTGACGACTGCTGGTGAGGTTTCTCGTACACGTGGTGGTCGGTCCTACCCCGCTGCATCTCCGATAGATTAGTAGCCAATTCGGCTGCCGCCGCGCCGTATAGGATCTGCCCTTGGCGGACCTAAAAAAAAAGAAAAAAAAAATTAAATAATTGAAAAAAAGTAGGCAGACGCGCTTTGCTTAAATTAACAAAATGGCCCCAATATTAAAAATAGCAATTATATATATAGCTACCCCACCTAAACTGTAGGCTTCTCGTATGCAAGAGACCAGTTATTCTGCCACCCAGCAGTAGCGCGCAAGCATTATTGTGTTTAGGTTTGAAGGGCCTTGTAGCCAGCGAAATTACTGGGCATTATGCGATTAAGAGCAATTTTCACAGGGTAGAGCGCAGTGCAGTGCTGGGTCTGGGTGGTGCTACAACTATTGGCAGGCTTACCACCCGGGGAACCACCTGCACATCTCGTCTGAAATAAAAGGCATGTACACAACAATATTCATTTATCGGTTACTTTAAGGTACAGTGTTGTTACAAATATTTGTTACATTTCGGTCGGAATATTATAATAACGATAATGACAGTTTCTATTTTTGTTTAGAACAGCCTGGAATTGCTTTTCGAATAGTATTGCAGCGACAAGTCCGTGTTTTGCAAAGGACCTAAACAATGTTTAACCAATCATGTAATTTGTGGTGATTTAGAATAGGACGGTGTCACCCCTGACTTTGAGCGAGAGTGGCTCAGTGGGAGAACATGCGAGTATTGATCCGACGGACCCGAGTTTGAATCCCGCTGGCCCCGCACTTTCTTAAGTTATGTGGTGATTTCGGGTTAAAGGCTATTTATTTTCTTAACAAGAAATTACATTTCACTTATATGAGAAAAAAGAAAAAACCTATCTATCTAAAAAACGGTGCAGGAAAACATCTTGAGGAAACGAGGGAAAGTCTAAGAATTCGTTACAAAAATTCAAAGACATGTGACATCCACCAACCCGCACTATAGGTCAGCGTGGTGGATTATGGCCCTTACTCTCCCTATGAGAGAAGGCCCGTGTCCCAGCTGTGGGAACGTAATGGACTGATGATGATGACCGATACGTGCCTTACGTTTATGACTAGAAACAACTGAATATACCAAGTTCTATATATTTAACATGGTTTTATATATTTTGTAGCTATGTACTGAAAGAAGTAGGTACCTATATATAGGCGATTGTTGATGTTGATTAAAAAATGAAAATAACCGCTTGGCAAGTTGATTTATTCGAAAAGATGTATTATATGACATTAAGCTATCTTTGTGTCATACATTTTCTATACGGGAAGGCACATTTTAAATAGGTAGGTACATACAGAAATAGTGAAGGTTGTGGAGAGAGAATAGGTATTCCAAATTATAAGTGAGCGCCCCGCCACTGCCTCTTTCAAACAAGACATCAGTTAAAGATTATTGCAGAAGAGGGGCGCGCACTTTTTGATTAGAATATACCTATATATATGTACCTACTTGTACATTGGTGAATTACCAGCACAGGAATTTGAATAGTACCTATACTCCGTCCAACCATTTATCTTTTGATTTTGACAGCTCGACTAGTGATGTCTTAATTGCGTTACTGATTCGATTTCTGAAAACAACCGACTTTATTAATGAATAAGTTTTAATCGATTTAACAAATGATATTCCATTTTTCTTCAACGTTTTGTATTGTTTTATAGAAATATAATCAGGTGTTTAAATGACTATAATAATTATTATTATTTGGTTGTTTTATTTGTTTTATATCTTAATATTTAACCTTTTATGATTGATAATAATTATGTACAAATGAAAATATTTAACAACCCTTTATATTTTTTATGGAAAAATCACTATTAATCTATGGACTTAAAAAATATCGAAGATAATTAGCACGTCTCGTCACTATTGTGAAAAAAAAATCAGTGCCAACAAAATATTGAATTTTTTACCATGGTTCATCACTTCAATAATTACGGAACTTCATAGGCGTGCATATGTCAAACGTTAAATAAATGGTTGGACGGAGTATAGTTACCTAACAACCGTGTATCTGTACCACTGCACTCCGTTTGCGCGCAATTGTGTCCATCGCAAGCTGTAAAACTGATCCTCGTTCAGTATTCACATTTGGACGTATTTGGCGAGAAGGTCGACAAATTAAGAATGTTCTCTAAGGTTTAAATTAGTAAGTTGGTAATACAGTGAGTAATGTGTGTAACATGTTTGTCTTACATGAATTGAAATAGGCTTATTAATCACCTCATCCTTCAGCTCAGCGCGTCTCCTCGACACCCACTCGATCTGTTCCTGGATTTTTTTGCATTCCTTCTCGTTGCTGACGAGGTCCGTCTTCAGAGAGTCCATGATCTCGCGGTACTGGCACCTGACTTTCTGATCGATGGCATGGAGGTTGTCTATTTCATTCTGCGTCTCCCGGATCTTGGATTTGGAGAGGCGGAGGCGACCTTCCTGCTGGGGTGAGAGAGGTACTTGTAATAGAACCTCATCGTCATCGTCAGCACCTTCACGTTCTCTTGGAGAACGTACCTGACATATTGTTAGCTTTGAATGTGTATGATTGGTAAAAATCATATTTTTTTATATTTACGCTTAATAGGTCTATGTTTGGCCACTATCTCGCCTGATGTGAAGCGATGATGTGGCCTAACGTGGAGCACATAGATCTAGAGAGAGACGGCAGTTGAGCGGCTGCTCAGACCCGTCTCCCCGATGGTTCACCGAACATCATCCCGAAACACGACTAGGTCGCTTGACGGCATGGCTTTGTTCGGTGGGTGGTATTACAACCACGGCCAGAGCCTACCACTCCAAAGCGCGTTAGCGGGTTAATTTAACATAGACATAGGTATAGACCGGAACGGTAGACGAGTGAGTCAGGCGACAGAACGGTAGCCTCCTACACCATAGCTGAAACACGTCTATGACGCCACATGCAACAATCACATTCTACGTACGACACCTCTATTGGAATGAGAAAAGCTACTCAAACTGGTCACCCCAAGGCTGACAGCTCCTTTGACAGATACCTACAGCTAATTGCAAGCTAGAACCTTTGTCAGTCTGACCTTCTCAGCGAGTTTCCTAGTGAGCACGTCGAGATGCTCGTCGAGGCTGTCCTTCTGTTCCACCTCGAAGCATTGCACGACGTTGTGGTGCGGACACAGCCGGTGTACCAGCTGCATGGGCGGGTTTAACGGCGGGCGTGGTAGTTCCGTAACCGACTGCGAAAGGGATGGTTGGAAGCGATGTTGAAGGTTGGCGTGCGAAACACGCAGAGTTTTGGAGGATAAAATAATTCAGTAAGTTTCCAATCTTTCGTTTTATTGTCGGAACTCGGATAATTAGGAACACCTTAATCGTTTGATGTTTTTAGTTATGTCCGCATAGGCATGTCTATGCGCCGGGAAGCAATGAAAGGCAACGTGACGGGAGGCAATGAGATTGGAGACCTAATGCCTTGCGTAACTATAGATAGCAACATTTATAGTTTATTTGTAGTTTCGTGGGGAACCTAGTTTAACCAGACCTAGCACACTCCGCACTGTAGGTACGAAGCTGCAAGTACATAGCCGGACACCGACGGCGGGTCGCGCGTCGTTACACATGCCGCGTTAGAAGAGATACGAGCTATGCGATAGATAGAGAGGCGCTCTGTAGGTTAATATAACTGGTAGGTATGCAACGCTACGTGAGCTGAATTTAATTTTATTGCGTCATAGCAAAAGTCGCTATTTGTTTAAATTTCTTTGCGGAGTGATGCTTCTGTCCCTTAGTATTCTGTGGTTTAACTATGATATCTGTGGATACAGAAACACCTAGGTATGCATTTTAACTACCACGCAATTGGACTTACGCGGTGAGGCTCTTTAAGCTCCTTTATGTGAAAATCTGCGTAGGGGTCCTGCGGAAAGGATAAGCAAGTCTTCAAATCCAAATTTGTTAGGCATTTTAATGGAATAGGTAAACTATGAAAATCATTGCTTTATTAAGCAAAAAATCACCCTACCTATTCTAATGGGGATGTGCAGTAAGATACAAACTAGACTGGACGGTTCCCACTATGGGACTAATTTTTGTCCACAGATAAACAGTAAATGCTTGTTTTCATATCTGGTTGTCCTAGAACCATCATGTTCCTCATAGTTTCTGGTTCCCTTGATACAGGGAATCCTAGGCTAGAGGCTAAGATTTCTTTATGTATCTCAGGAAATTGGGAGACAAAGAAAAATTGGTCACGAGAAAGAGTTGCCACTGACCACTTACGCTTGGAGGCCATTTGATACCAACCCACTGTTGATACCAACACACGGTGGAAGCCGTAGGTTAGATACTCTTTTTATTTAGAAAAGAGTATCTAACCTACTGCTCCCACATATATATGACTGTAGCATACGCACCAAACCGAAATAGGGGTGGCTTTAATACTACAATGGGAAAAACGATTACGATAATTTCGATGTTCAATAACTCGACATAGGCCGCAACAAATACAATGCACACACGTACCTTGGACTGCTACGGCACTCGCTGAGTTTCCACCTTCGATTGTCCATAAGATCACACTAAAATAGGGGATGATTAGCATCCATTAGGATTTCGATCGATATACGATGCGCGCGCGTCAGGCGTTTTTCACACGACCTGCGCCTTCGCTCTAAAATGAACGAGTCCGCGGTGCAATGACAGCCGATAAAGACTGCGTTCGTTGCTGCCATAGCGCGAGTATTTGAATCATCGAAACGTTCATTAGTAGAATTTTGAAAATAGAATTCGGTATATTTAAGGTAACGGAACAAAGACATTATAGGATGGCTTCTTCATACGGAGCCATAGGTACCTTGCTAATGGACCTCCATTTCCACTTGATCAGCAACAGCAGCAGAACCAGTGCCACTCCTATCGCTGCAGCGGTCGTGGTGTTCATCATCCCACCAGTTTACCATCTAACACTAGTTTGCGTACATTTCGGGGTTTGTATGTTTGGAAATTGAAAACTTTGGGAACTGTGACGGTTGGTGTAAAAATGACAGTTGTGACAGTGTCAAAGGAGCTGTTTGGATTTGGAATGATTTTTTTGGGTGTATGAAGTTTCTATAACCTACTTTGGAACGAAGTTCCTACTTAGCACGTAAGGGATTCCTACTTTCCTATAATTACAGAGTACCGTATATAGAGAAAAGACTGAGTCATAGAAAAATAATATAACTCACTAAAATCCAAAAAACTATCACATATACAATAAAAAAATTAACTAATATTAATTAGCTAACTATTTTGCACTGAAAATCTATGAAACGCTTTGTGTTTTAAATAGCATAGGTAGGTATATCTCTAATTTTGATCGTGTATGCAAGATTTTTTTTGAAGATCGTGTTTGCGGAACGCACTGTTTAGGTTTATTCCCTTTCCTCCAAAAAACAATTCCTGTCACCTCCAAATTTAAATATATTATAATATAAATGTAGGTATCACTTTAATTCCGCGTCTCCTCCAAAATCTAAATCAGGTCAAGGATACCAAAAAAAAGAAAAAAATATTAATTCGGGACGACTTTCAAAACATATTCCTATTCTTTTTATTGAGTTTTGTTTTTGAGTTACCTATGCATAAAACGAACTATACTTACTTACATTACGTAACAGCAACATATAAGCATAGGTACCTACATAACGCTATGTACAGTTAGGTCTGTGCCTGGTGACCTAGCGCAAGGTTAAATCATAAAATCACCGACTGAAACCGATCGCCAATACCTAATCCCAGCTCCAAGCTCCATGCCAGGGCTAGGGCGCTCGAGCCAATTACTGGCGCGGCGGGTAATTGAAAGGGGATCGCCGTCTAATTGATTGTTTCTGGTCGCCGAGCGATATGACCGATCTGAGCGATTACTGCGCAGACGGGATTAATGCAACTATGGTGTGGTTATATGGTATTGGGTTTGTGAGATTCTTGCTAGCTGTGTTTTGAGGCATTGTTTTCTTTTTGATAGACAAAAATACGTAAACCAATATCCGGATATCAGAGTTCCCAAGATGATTAGTGCGATTTATAATGCCGCTGCGTAATGTAAAACTTGTGGGTACCTGATAGCGGCTGTAAAAAACTAAACGAACTCCCGCCACATTTGACATTAAACGCTGCGTTCAGAAACCGTTCACTCATCCACGTTCCGTTTCACATGACGCGTGATCAAAGCGCGCGCGTTGACGTCGGCAGTATAAGTTAGATTTACTGCTTACGGAAGCCAATTAGTTACTTTAGTTGTAGGGAGGGACCGGACCGCGTACCGCGCCTTACGTGAAACGGAACGTAACGGTTAGACCTGAGAATGATTAGAAGGAACACGTAATTTAGATGCCCAATTTGAGTGAGATATTGGACTATTTGTTTAATTGATAGTAAGTAAGGATAGATTGTAAGTGGTATTTATCTTACCTGAGAATTTGGAGTTGTCTTTAAGCTGTGGAGGCATTAGGAGGTAGGTATAGAAACTATTGTAGAGCAAGGGTAGAGAGCCCTGGTTTCGTCTCAAGGATTAATGTTCCTATGTATGCCAAGTGTTATCAGCGAAACTAAATGCTCGAAATGCAAAAGTAAGTAGGTAGGTACATGAATAATAATAAATTATTACCTATATTACATTCATGAAAACATATCTAGGTACATACCTATTATCTCAAGCTACTATCATGTAGTATATATTGCTTTAGGTAGCTAATTTAAACGTTTATTGATTATTGACTAGTTACTATCAGATAGTATATAGATATTTTATGTAACTACCTACTTTATAACTAACTATAATCTAACTAAATAATGAGTGCGTTTTTTTCCGAAAAAGTAGAGCACTATTTGTTTGCAGGATGCATTGCTTAAAATTCCAGAAATTAAAAAGGATGAATAAAAAGAATTCCAATTCATCATCCCACACACTCACGCTTTGTTCTTCAAATTAGGGTTGTCACTTGCCCTAATTAATGAACTTCCTTACGTTCCCGTTACGGCAGACATATCTTCACGCTACAATCGCGGGAGCGCAGCGTCGCATACAATAACGGAGTTTTTATTGAATGAGACAAAAACACAGCCGCCTTTAATCTGTGTAAAACACGTATATAATGTTACATTCTAAGCTCTACAGCAATGTATCTTAACATAGATTTCAAAGTTTATTTTATGTATCTAGATAGTGATGTGCGGCGGCTTTGAATAAGAATGCTTAGGTATATTTACACCTTCCTCAAGATGTTAATATACTAGTTACTATCAGACAGTATCTACCTATTTTAAAAGTACTGGGCAAATAAACAGAAATACGCGACACAAAGACTCATATTATAAAAGTATAGAAAAATAATTTAAATTATTCATCCCACGCAACGACGCGGTGTTTTCCAAATTAGGGTTGTCACTTACCGTAATTAATGAAGTTAACTAGATCCGTTACATTCTCGTTCCGGGAGACATATCTTCACGGCACACTCTCTCAGCGGCGCAGGGAGCATAGGAGAGTTTTTGTGCCATAATTTGTAACTAATTATGGCGCAAGAAACTACCGACGGCTTCTTTTGATCGGGACATGTGGCCGCTACTGTTTCAGTTTTTATGAAGTGACGTACTTTACACGTTTTATTAATTATTCGTTAGCTCGTTTGTGAGGATGGGACTTAATAGCCTGCTGTGAAATCACACGCAATTTTTATTTTTATTCTTTACTACGTATGAATTTCTGATGATAATCGTCACTGGTTCCGCATGGTGGATTATGAGCCCATACGACACTCTGAGAGAAACGGGTCTCGACAGTGACAATGATGTTATGATGATGATGATGTTGAAGCTCCATGTGTAAATACTGATACCCAGTTATTTCGAATAGGTGATGTATGTGTATTATAATCAGATATTTAGCTTTAAGAGTTACTGTTTTATTTGTAGTGGAAGACATTCAAAGCAAACCTTCTTAGATAATTGTATAACAATAGTCCATTTTGAAACTTGAGTCATACATCGAATAAGTAAGTACTTACCTAAATAAACTATCTAGTACATCTAACCATCTACAAATTTCCCCGAAGAAAGGCGGTAAGTAAGTATATTCTTTACATTTACAACAATTTAAATATAAAAGAGAAGCGGGAGTGCATTACGTAGGTACTTTATTCAAGCGAAACATTTGTTTACCCCAAAAAACGAGTCTCTCCATATCTCCATAGATATCATGCAATATTAAAGAATTCAGTTCGAAGTGCCGACGAAACACAAAAATTCAAAATGGCCGCCCTCGGAACAGGCGCGGTTTCTTTCCGCGTATTACTAACATTACCATACTTCAGGCGGCGAAGCTTATTTAAATGCTCCACCGACTCCATTTAGAGCTTGGAAAAATAAAACCGGCGAACGGATCCCGCGATCTCTCTCTGAGCCGCTTTTGTGGTAAATATGTATAAACTTACCAACATACTTTTACGGGACAGCCCTGGAACTCACGCGAATATAGCCTTTATGTCAAAGGCGCCGAGGAGTAAATAAACAAAAGTAATCGAAGAGGTAACGTGGCGGGTGTATAAGTATCTCTACGTTTTGTCGCTGACATCTTTTTATTTCATCGCATTTTATTTGAGAGCTCAGCTGCCAGTCGTGTTGTTTGCGGCTTTTGAATACATTTCACTCTAATATCAACGTACTTAAGCATAACTTACTTGAAGAAATAAAATATCAAAGTGGAAAATCGAATAAGAAGCCTCGAAAGATTTTCTCCATGTAATTATGCAGGGTTTTATCGCATTACCAAAAGATCTTCCGACTGTTTGAATATAAAACAAAGCAAAAATTAAGTTAAACGATTAAAAAAGAGCCCCGAGAGCGCTCTCTTTGAACAATGATTCCATTATCTACAGAAGAAGCTTCCTACACTTTAACGTAAAAGATAAAATTGAATGGACGCCAATTTTGTTCCATTACTCTCAAGCGCCGCAGAATACATATTATCCGTAAAACGGAACGCAAACAAAGTGAGCGTCGTTTTCCCGCCAACGATAACTAATTTCAGTCCGCCATAAGTACGTAATTAGCGAGCCGCTGCCTTATCGGCCGGCGGGTAATTAACCTCTCCGGGAGGCTCCCTGGGGCCCCCGTCCTCCCGGTGCACCTTGAATACCTCCTCGGTAATATTTCCGCCATATTATCCCGGAGTACGCCCATCTCCTCCGCCAATAGCGGCCGTTCCCGCGCTTTTGTTTTGCGCCGTCAACGCTTCGTTCCGAAACGTTGTAACTTGGTATGTTTTCTTTGGGAAATTTGGCTGTATTCGTGAACTGGCTGCGGTTTGTTTTCGTTGGTGCACGTTTATTATGCTTACGGCCTCCACCGTTCGAAAACATCTTACATCCAAGTTGCTGCTACCAAGTCTTCACTCCTATTACTTTATATATAAAGTTTATTGTACATTACTTGGTGTGTACGTGGAGAGGGGTGTCGTCAGTTCATATTTCATGGTGTTATCATCTTTTATTGAGTGCGAGCGTGCATTGTTGTCGGTTTACTGCGCGGTTATCTGGTGCGGGCGCGGTGTTTAGCAGCACGCTGATGAATGGCATATTGGCACGAGGCGGCCCCGGCGTTCTGCCTGAAGATCCCGCAATTTGAATGAATATCATATTGCTTCTAGTTTAATAGAGTTTCGTGTTATTCGGTTTGTTGCTTTGCATGATTGCTTTTCTTCGGAATTGGCGTTGATGGAATTTATATTAAGGTGACCTTAATAAGGTCACAAGTACTTAGTTATTGGATTTGAAAGCCGATGATATTTTTGTGGAAGATTTTTACTAATGGAAAGCAGATTTTTTGAGAGGTAGAAGAGTTTTTTACCAGTCACCAGGATGACCAGGATTTACAATGTTGAAATATCATACCAACTTCCTCCTACATAAAATAAATGCGGAAGTTTGTTAGGATGGATATACATAACTATGTATATCTACTCTAAGATGGATATCCATCCATATACTTACCGGACCGACATCCATCCGGATGGTTGTTATTCAATCACAAAAACTACTGAATGGATTTTGATCAAATTTGGTAAGTATAGAATAGAATAGTAACCCTTTATTATAACACCAAAATACAGAAATAATGTAAAACTAAAATAACAACTTACTTAATAATAGTGTCACAATGGACGGTCTTAGCGCTTAAAGTGATCTCTTCCAGACACCCCACAAGTGGAGGAATGTATACAAGAGTATAGGTAATATAAGTAATATAGGTAAGTATGTAGGTTCTTTAGCTTCTGGAAAAGGATAGGCGGGGCGCAGCAGTAGCTAGTAGGTAGGACGGTATGTAATATTTTTTTATGCCAACGTCTATTCCATTACCTTGTTAAGAATTCGCTGAACCGATAAAGAAATGAAAATTTACGCACGCTGCTACAAATAGAGACATATTTTATGGTGTTTGAAGTTTGAACGTATTTAGTTATTACAGATAGAGTTGAGATTACTTACTCGAAATGTCGATATTTTCCGCCTGTCACGTAAAACATCGATATAATCGACCTGTGCGCGAAAATATTCCAGTAATGGCGTAATCAATCATTCATACTCCATACGAGCGTGCTCCGGGCGGAAGTCTGGAACAACGGATGGATTCCTACAGGATACTACTAAAATAAGTATAACAATATAATAGGTACGTATCATGGTATAGATTATTTCATTAGTTATAGCAAGAGTCACTAGAAAGGACAAAATGGAGTGCGTGAGTGGTATAAAACGAAGTATCGAATCTTAGAAATCAATTCAGAAAATTCAGAAAATTAGACATTTGCAAAAACGATTATCTTTCTAAATGCGCTCTTCTAAACCTTCACTGCAATTTTAGAATCCCAATCCTGTTAATTAAATCGATTAAATCGAATGCGTACTTAACCCATTTCCGCCTACCCGCGTTAAAACATCGATATAAACGAGCTGGGACGCGCGAAAATATTCCTGTAATGGGGTAATCGATCACACTCCACTCGAGCGTGCCCTCTGGACGGTTGGACGCTCTGCTAGGGATGGATGCTTGCTGAAAATTTGACTAAAGTACGGTTTGAGACTTTATGGCGGGAAGTAATGGCTTTGGATTTTGTTTTATTTTTCAAAACAAGTGTTTCTTCTAGTGGTAATGTATAAGTAATACCGATGGAATATTAAAAAGAAAGAAACAAACAATTTATTTTAACAAAACTGCACACAAAAATCGACACACATACACGAATGCAGGAGGATAAAATAAAACAAGGTAATAAAGCCAAGACAAACAATTACAGCATTTGTAAATGTGTATGGAGATCGCTGCCGTGCACAGTGTAGTCAGAAAAGGTCTGGGCTCAGCATAATGTTGTAAAGAATCCACAACCCTGGTGTTTAGCTCAGACCCTACCAACAAACTAAATTCCGACACACTGAATAAGATTACGACCTAATCGAACCCTGATATTACTCTATTCCGACAGTAGGAAAGTACTTTAAACTAATATGAGTTAACCAAGACACTTACGCTATTTGGGTTTAAGTACAACGAACGCCCTCTGCTAATAATGTTAGAAGACTGCAATAAAATGTAGCTGTCGGCTGTCAGAGCGCACACAAATGGCGGCAGATGTAGTATTTACGCTCAGGTACACGATTTGCTCGTTTCGTTACTTAATCGTAAAGGAAAACAGGATTTTGATCCTTCTCAAAATAACGTTAAAGTTTTCCGTATCCATGATTTACTTTCCCCACCTCGTCCATCCCTAGACCATTACTGGCAGTCGATAAGCCGCATAATTTTTGGCGCGAATGTCGCCCGTTCTAATTGGCTGCCGCGGCCGCGCCGATAAGACTCGGTTTACACAGGCTTTAATTAATAGAGGTCGTCAAGCGAGCCGCCATCAGGGTTGCGTGATTGGGAAAACTTTTTGCCAGGTGTTGGTGACAGGTCAGAAATATTTTCCGGTGACTGGGATTTTATGATTTTAATATTTTATGAAAATCCTCTCAATCGGCGGACTGTGTAGCTGACACCTCTTTCCTGTAAAATAAATTACCAAGTCGATCGATAATTTCCTGTTCACAAAAATGTCTTACCTACTAACTTGGTTAAGTTTAATTAACTTCATTTAGTATAAAGCGAGTTAGGATAGAATCAACCCTATTAGATCGTTAACAAAACGACAAAACTTGTTTCGAAATTGCGGTACTAAAATCACCTAACTACCAAACTCATCCCGGGCGTACACAGCGTCACATTTTCAAATTAGAAAAAAAAATGAAAAAGAGAATCCGGAACGTGATTCCCGCCACACGCCCGACGCTGTCAAACTTCGCTACTTTTTTTATAACTTTCGGCGCGCGCAGTAAAAAGAATAAAAACCTTATAAAATTCGTAATGGGAAAACGTACGAGGAGTTTTCCCACTGAATTATGAATGGTAACGAGCTCCCTCCCTCGCTTTGTATCGATACCAAGTTCTAACTTGTTTCTTTTGTAGATTGCGTTGTGGTTGCGACGCGAAAAATAACATTGTAGTACTTCGGAACTGTGCGCGAGTTTACGAGGTTTGCTTTAATTGCTGGCAGTTGGGGCTTGGGGACACTTATATTGCAAAATTGTTGAGAATTGCGCGAACCCGGTGCCTTGAACTTATGTTTAACTATTTGTCCTAAACAGGTAGATGGTTAAATTTATATTTGTCGGCGGAATTCTTCATCTGCTTTAGCGTCGTCGTCGGTGACATTTAGCTTCGATTTAGGCGTAAGTACCTATGCGTCGGCTGTCGCCGGTCTCCTTATATACAAATTAAATTTAATTAAGGTTTGGAAACTACCGTGAGTTGAAAATTTCTTCTCTAATACACCACTGGACGTCACAAAAACACTTAACTCTAGTCCAGATGTAGCAGAAGCTCTCCTAAAACATCACTTTCCACTAGATTTACCGGATTTTCAGTTCAGATATACTTCCACTATTGAAAGCATTAAAACATTCAAAAGTCTCAATGCCAAAACTACTGAAGATTTGTGGGGCATATCAGTAAAGATGCTAGAATCATTAATAGAAGTTATTGCACCATATCTCGTGGCTATATTTAATATGTGCATTGACACAGGCTCATTTCCCGATTTAATGAAAAATAGTAAAATTACACCGATCTTTAAATCAGGTAGTAAAACTGATCCCTCGAATTACAGACCAGTCTCTGAGCTTCCGGCTCTGAGTAAGATATTTGAAAGACTTATTCTTAAACAACGTTTATCCCACTTCAACGAACACAAAATACTGAACGAGAGTCAGTTCGGTTTCACGAAATGCAGGTCAACATCAGATGCCGGGGTCGAACTAGTAACACATGTGCTTGAAGCTTGGGAGAGTTCACAGGCCATTGGTGTATTTTGTGATCTCTCCAAAGCTTTCGATTGTGTAGAGCGCCGTACACTAATTTGTAAACTCTACCACTATGGGATTCGTGGAACTGCTCGGAATCTTGTTGTCCTACTTAACCGATAGACAGCAAAAAGTTGGGGTAAATAGCGTAACATCTTCCGGATCCTTAGTTAGAATGGGGGTACCGCATATTGGGACCGTTTTTATTCTTGGCATATATAAATGATTTATCCTTTGTAGTTAAAGACCTTGTTTTTTTTTGTTACACTATAGATCTATGTTTGACCACTATCTCGCCTGATGTGAAGCGATGATGTGGCCTAAGATGAAGCGCAAAGATCTAGAGAGAGACGGCAGTTGAGCGGCTGTTCAGATCCGTCTCCCCGATGGTTCACCGAACATCATCCCGAAACACGATATTGTTCCTTGCAGATATTGTTCTATTCGCTGATGATACATCCATAATTTTTAAAGTAGATAGGAAGGATAGTGAATTGGCGCATGTGAACTACGTATTGGATGTTGTTTCGAAATGGTTCTCTGCGAACAATTTGTTACTAAACGCGAAAAAGACGATATGTTTAAAGTTCCCTTTGCCTAATGTTAGACATGTAGAGCCAAACGTAATGCATAATAGTAATAAACTCGATACAGGCAAAGCGATAGCGGTATTCCTAGCTATAGGCATAGACTCTAAGTTGCAGTGGGGTCCTCATATTGATGCTCTATCTGGAAAACTTAGTTCTGCTGTAAAATTAGGCAATAAACGGATATATTTTATTTTTTATTTATTTATTTATATCAAGTTACATAGACTCATAGAATAACAATTAATAGAATACAAATACATGGTCACATTGCAAAACATTTAAATTAAAATTATGTCAAATTATTATTGTTATTAAGTCAGGTCACAGCTACATTTTATTTTAATCAAAATTATAAAATAATCAATCAATAATTTAAAACTAATAAGTTTATATTATAGAAATTTCAATAAATATAATACAATACAATTAAATTATGAAACCCTACGTGTAACGTGGAGTTGACAGCATCGGTTCACATAAGGACAATCCAGTCTGTCGGCAATGACGGCCAGCATACTGTTAGTACTCCCCCGCACTCGCCGCACCAGCGAGGCGCATCTTTTGCGCATTGTTGCCGAAAAACAGTCAACGCGCGCTTCCGCAAACATTGACGAAGCGCTACAAAAGCGGGGGAGCCCTACCAGCATCCTGAACGCGTTGTTAAATTGGACTCTGAGGGCGCTGTACGATCTCTGCGTGTAGCATGCCCACAGGCTGCACGTGTAGAACGAAGTGCAAAAGGCTCTAAAGAGAGTAATTTTAACATTAAAAGAACAGCGCGCAAACCTGCGGATTACCATGTTTGCTCTGACCGACAACGCCCTCCTTTCCCTCTCAACATCAGCATCATCTTTCAAGTTAGGTGTGATTATATGGCCTAAGTACTTGAAATGTTCTACCCTTTCTAACATATGCCCATTCAGTCTAATTGGTGGTATATCTTTTACTGTTCTTGTCCCAACTTGAAAGACCATACACTGACTTTTTTTAACATTGTATAATAGCCCATGATCAGATGCATAGGTCTCACATACACTCAGCAGCTTTCTAAGTCCACAGACCGAGGCGCTCAGCAGCACCATATCGTCCGCGTAACTTATGTTATTAAAACAGACCCCGTCAATGTAGCACCCAATATGCTGTCCGCTGAGCGCCCCGATAAGGTCATTTACGTACAGGTTAAAAAGTGCCGGTGAACTCAGCCCCCCTTGCCTCACCCCGCACTCCAACCTGTAGGGTTCCGACAGAGTTTCAGCCCATACGACATTGTTTACCTGGTTTCCGTACCAATATTCAAAGATCTTAATAAGTTCGTTTGGTACTCCTGACTTCTCTAACTTCTTCCACAATATGTCATAGGAAACCAGATCAAAAGCCTTGGATAGGTCAAGGAAACAAGCGTAAACAGGGGTTTTTCTGCTAGTATAGTATTTAACAGCACTCTTAAAAGACAGTATTGCAGTTTCTGTGGACAGTCCTGTTCTGAACCCGAACTGATTATCATGCAATTGTAGGTATTTATTTAACTGTAAGTTAAGTAGGCTGTCAAACACTTTGGCGATAATAGTTGCTAAGGAAATAGGTCTGTAATTTGTTTTATCAGACAAATCTCCCGTTTTGTTTTTAACTATTGGTACTACAGTAGTTCTCATCAGATCAGACGGTAGGTAGGAATGAGATACACACAAGTTATAAAACATAGCTAACACTCCGAATATATGAGGACCAGCATTTTGTATATGTTCAATACTCAACCCATCATATCCAGGAGACTTGCCCTTTTTTATTAATTTTACAGCCCTTGATACGTCCCTGGCCGTGAATAGAGTTTCAACAAATGATGCCTCCGTAGGCCTCTTAAATATTTGTGACGGCCCTAGTGGAGATTTAACAACGAAATGCTCTTTAAACTTATCAGCAATGCATTTAGGGTCGCTAACCCCGTCTACGCTAACAGGAAGGCCAGGGCGATGCCTCAAATTGCTTGTGTGTTTCCAAAAGCCTTTGAAATCTTTTTTTGCATGCTTGGAAGCGAGAATATCCATTTTTAATTGCTCCTGATGGTTTTGACACCATTTTAGCCGAGACTTAAATATCCTCCTGCTTTCACACATACTTCTGTAAACCTCACCGGCCATTGGCTTACCATATAACAACCATTCCTGAAAACTAAGCCGAGCCGCCCTGTGCGCGGCACCAACATGTTGGTTCCAACCCACAATTTTATTATAATTATTGTTTATGTTCCTCTGTTTACGCTTGTTTTCCTGACCATCCACTGAAGATTGACGTAACGCATCTACAATTTCATGATATAGTTTGTTAAGAGTACTTTGGTGTGTTGGGTCATTACAATACTTATCACTACAATTTCTAAATTCGATAGGGAAATCAATCATGCGAAGCCGCGCATGACATTTTTTTCTATACATTGTTATTTGTTCAATGTTCCTTTCTCCCCAAAAAATGCCACTAGAGGAAGCTTTCTGACTAATTGATATAGGAGCCAATAAGTTTAAGTTACACTCTATTATGAGAGGAAAGTGGTCCGACCATAACACATCAAGTTTTACATATACATTACTTATAGAACACACTGCTGATTGCGTAACAACACAATGGTCCAACCAACGTTTAGACCCATGCGACTCACTAATAAACGTAAAAGTACCAGACAAACAACCTAGCTTGTCAACATCCACTGTTACCCAATTTTGATCATTACAAAAATTCGTCAATTCATTAAAAAACAATTCACCGGGGTGCGCATTAAAATCTCCCAACACATAAACCGGGTCATTTTCATAGTCACTTAAAATAGCACTTACAGTACTCAGAACGTCCGTGAACTCCGTCAGGTGATCCGAACAATCCGTGGGCATATACACACTCATAACTATAAATGGCCTCTCTTTTGTATTTATTCGCACTGCGCACACGCGAGGGTTACCACAATCTAACACGGACACACTATGAAACACACTCTTCTTCCACAACAGAGCGACGCCTCCGTGCGGCCGCCCGCGTAGTATGCCCGCCGACGTATCAACAGCTGATGTTCCTACGCAGCTGAACTTGGTATCTATGTTGTTCAGAAAAGATAATTCCTCAGGAAGTAGCCACGATTCTTGTAACGCAATTATTTGACACTCGTTGCACAAATTTTGAATACTATTAATAGAGCGTTTTACGTTCTTACAATTATAACTTGCAAACTTGTATGTTGTACTATCCATTATTGGTATCTATAGGGCCGTCTGTGGCGGACATTCTGTCCGCCCGTCTTGTTTTAAAATGTACAAATCGTCTAAATACTATGCCTTCAGGCCATAATGTCTCATCCAGAAATAGTGAAGATTTGGATTGTGACACAAAGAATTTGTAAGCTTTGTGATCCCATTGTTTTTTCATAGTAATTTTTTCAAGGTAAACTTTCTCTTGGGTTTTTACATATATATAATCGATAATATCAGATTCCAACGTATCTTTATGAACATTTGTAATGAAAATAGGAGTTTTCTTGTCGGCGGCTTTAAATGACGACTGTGAAGATTCCGCTTTACCTATCTTCCCCAAATACTTATATTTTGGTTTTAATTTTCTTTTAGTTACTGTTTGCCATTCATTTGCTACATTATTTTGATTACCCAGGGGGGGCGACTCGGTTTTGCTTTCAGTAATTTCGGCTATGGGCACCGAACCCATAGCCAAAGCCTCGTCTTTGTGTTTACCGCATGTTAACGACGACAGTTCCGCCGCCACTGGCGCCGTCTTATCTGTACTCGCGGTTGGTGACAGGGGCTCGCAAATTACGTCATCGCTGCGATCACCACCGGCGTTCACAACTTGTTTTGTTGAAATCGCCGTGCGGGTAGACGGGACAAAAGGCTCATAGCTTGTATCTAAATTGCGCTCGCCGCTATTTACCGCACTATTTTGTTGTTTTGCAGATCGGTTGGTACTGTTTACAAAAACAACATTATTTGACTCATTTAGGGCTTGCCCATTCAATGTCGAGTTATAGCTATTGGTGATCCCCATAGGACCACTGTCAAGGGTCCCATATAGCTACGGCTCGGCTAGTTTACTTTGCATACTTCCACAGCATAATGTCATATGGCATTTTGCTGTGGGGTTCTGCTGCGGATATAGATACTATTTTTATATTACAAAAGCGTGCGGTTCGCGCGATTTACGAGTTGGGTCCACGTGACTCGTTAAGGGATTTTTTTAAGCAAATTAATATATTAACTTTATATATTTATGAAAATATAATGCTGGTTCGCAAAAACTTCCAAAAATTCAAAGTAAATAGTGACCATCATAACATAAACACTAGAAATAAGGATAGGATTGTTGTACCTAGGTATAGACTGACTAAAACGAATAAGTCCTTTATGGGCAACTGCGTACGTTTTTATAATAAAATTCCAAAATGTATAACGGAGCTCACAGAAAGTAAATTCAAATTACGCGTTAAGAATGTTCTAATGAGAAAAGCATACTACACTGTTCGTAATTACGTACATAGAAGACAAAGATGCTTGGAACATTCCACTTCTGCAAAGTAACCAACTGGTACATAAGAAACATTGTAAAACCCAAAAAAATTGTAACAAAATCTCTAAAAAAAATGCCCCTCAGTTTCTTGCCGTATCTTCTGAGTAGTGGTTCTTTTTCCAACACGGTGGTAGAGTCATTGTGATAATTTGACGTTCATAAGTGCGTCTGTGATGCCAAAATGATTAAAGAGATTTTGATTGATTTGATTGAAGAGTCGAAATATTCATTAAATGAAATTCATTCAATATCAATTAAATGTGGTTATTTAATGTATTTTCATCCAAAATAAAGACAAAGCCATTACCGAAAGAAAACTAAAAAGTGATGATAATTTGATGGTTGGGAATAATTCATGTCATGTCATGTCGAAAGACAATCTCGTTCCCATTCCTATGGTATTAAGTAATTAACCTAAACGTCCCGAAAACATAAATTAATCACCAATTACTCTAATGCGACGCAAATTAATTTGGGTCCAGTATTTGGAACTCCATTAAGGAAGGTCTGAAAAAGGTCTTGAAATCCCTTAAAAGCATCCCCAACAGGATGGTCTCAAAATCATTTCAATTATACGGTAAGCTATCTCTCTCTAACGCTGCCTGTTAGAAGGAGACGAAGGTAATACGTAAAGGATAGGAATTTCCATTCGTAATTCAAGAGTGCGAGCGTGTGAAAATGTGCAGTTTTTAGAGTTCCACTTCCATTGGTAAATAAGAAATGTGGGTCTCGCATGGATGAACGGGGCTTCTCAGCCTTTGTACGTTTATTAGTTTTATTTATTAAATAATTTGAAAAACAGCTCTATACATGGCCTGTCTTAATTAAAGTATACCGTATATTTGGTACCCAACATAAAATAATATAAACAACGGTCCAGTAACTTATAAATTAATGGTATTCCTATACGACTGGTTTTTCAACTTTGGTATGAACCATGCCATTATTCCTTTGTCACCAATGTTCAGTATAGACATTCCTGTACTTTTAATTAAGTCACATTTCTGTGCATTTACCTTATGACGTTATCGTACGGAACCCTAAAATGTTCAATCGCCTCCTGCTTCTCTCTCCGACTTATCCGGTCCCTTTTTTTCCACACCCGCGGGCGGGAGGCATTAAAACTTGTATATCGGATTAGAACGAAATTACTAAGTGCTGCCAACTAAGTAACGGACAACTGATTTAAAGCTGCAAGCTTTTTTTGTCGAGATTTCAAACTGCTATGTTTTCTAGTGAGTCTTCTGATCAATGCTCTATTTCGACCATTTCAAAGCAAAAAGAACAAAGATAATCAAACAAATGAAGTCTGCTCTGTTATACCAACCAGTTATTTATAGAGGTTCCTACCTCTATACCTACTATATCCTACATACTATATCCTACCACTATCATGAAGTATCAAAACAATAAAAGTCCGCTGGAGTGAAAATTGGCTGACCAGGTGTCTGCCCGTTTCCTTTGATACACAACTTATTCTGCGGTCCGTGAGCAGAAGTAAACGCGGTTGTAATTGAAGAAATGGTATATATATGAACTATGAACTGCTCTTCTGCCGCCTGTACACTCCCGGTGGGGTATACCGAGACAGAGCGAGGAGAGAGTGTAGAGGGAACGTCTCGGTGCATCTCGGCGAGTCTCGCGGTCCTCACCCGACTAAACCTCTTGTCCGAGAGCACTCGGGCAAGGCATGGCGAGAGCATTCGGCCGAAAGTGACAGTAGGCGGCATCACAGTACCATCAGTCACCTTAATTGCATAAATTCATTTAATAACAAAAAAACCGACTCGAATTCTGATGTATCTTCGAAGTACAAGGTCGAATATCTATGAGATTATATCGGGCCACATGTATAAACGATTTATAAATGACAGAGTTATGAGGTAACAAATTTAAAAATAAATATTTTTTAGAAAAAAACAAAAACCGACTTCAATGTATCTTCGAAGTCCAAGGTCAAATATCGATGAAATTTATATGGGACCACTTCGTAGCTATACTGAACCCAACGCAAGAATTTTCCAAATCGGTTAATAAAAGACAGAGTTCTGAAGTAACAAATATAAAAAAAAATTTGAAAAAAATACAATCGATCAGAGAGCCTTCTCTTTTTTTGAAGTCAGTTAAAAATACCATCGAATGGAGAACATCCTCCTTTTTGTGAGACCCTTCTTATCTTTATGAACACCGTGTACCAAATCTCCTTACGTTTTGGAACGTTAACACAACCTTCCTTACAAATGACATAAAGATTATGCGTCTTCGCGCCGACTGCCGCCCGCTGAATAAAAGATGGCCGCCATGTGTCTCTAATGCACTCATCAATTATTACGGAGTTCGGAGCCGGAGCGTTGTGATAACGACGGGATTTTCTACAATATTCTCGCGCTGTTTTAGGAGTTTTCTGTAATGATGAGTATTTAGGTAATGACCAGGCCTAGCGCACTCCGCACTGTAGGCACGAAGCTAAAAGTACATAGCCTGACACCGACGGCGGATCGCGCATCGTTACACGTGCCGCATCAGAAGAGATAAGAGCTATGCGATAGAAAGACAGGCGCTGTGTAGGTTAATATGACTGGTTGGTATGCAGCGCTACGCGAGCTGAATTGAATTTTATTGCGTCATAGCAAGAGTCGCTATTTGTTTAAATTTCTTTGCGGAGTGATGCTTCTGTCCCTTAGTATTCTGTGCTAATAGTGTTTTTCAAATGATGATTCTTCATTTGAGTTGCTTATACAGTGTACCTAAAGCCGTTACAACGTCGAATAAACGCGTCATCTCAACTCTAGGAGCGAGAATAAGTATAGTGGCAAGTTCATTTTTACAATAAAATTCCGAAATGTATAACGGAGCTCACAGAAAGTATATTCAAATTTCGTGCGAAAAATATTCTAATGAGAAAAGCATACTGTTAGTAATTACATTGAAGACAAAGATGCATGGAACATTCCGCTTCTGCCAAGTAGCCAACTGGAAGGTACATAGGTTCTTCCATGATAAGGCAGGCAGGTTCAGAAGTGAACTTTTGGCTTACCTTAGTTTCGCCATGTAATGTTTTGGACTTAGTCTGTAAGTTACATGTGTTGTGAATATATAAATAAATAAATAAATAAATAAAAGACATAAGATTGCCAAAAACAAACAAAACATTGCAACAAAAGTTCCAAACAAAAAAATGCCCCTCAGTTTCTTGCCGTTTCTTCTGAGTAGTGGTTCTTTTTCCGATACGGTAGAGTCATTGATGTTTATAAGTGCGTCTGTGATGCTGAAACTGAATAAAGAACTTTTGAACTTGAATTTTGTTATGATTTAAACTGTATATATGATTTGCCTTCTGTAACGTGCTTTGTTATATAGCTAAGAAGTCTAATTCTTAAAGAATCATGCAACTTGCACCGGCGATAAAAATGTCGTGTGGAGATTAGCTTTTAGATTTACTTAGATAAGTATAGATTGTGATGGACGTTTTAATTATGGATAATTTTAACCGTTCACCAAAAATACTGATTGTGCACCAAATTTGGTCTGCTTTTAGCACTCAAACGGCATGAGGGGCAGCCTTTGGCCCTTGGGCCACCCCAACGGTATAAGGGGCAGCCCTTGGTAGGTTAGGGTGCGGCGGGGGTGGCCTTTAGACCACCCCAACACCGCGAACATGTAATATTCATAAAATAGGTGCTCTTTATGAAATATTTTAATGAACATATTTTGGTGCACAATCAGTATATTTGGCGGAAAACGGGAATAAATTGAGGTACAGTTAAATACGATCCTTCAATTATTGTCCCGAATATCGTTCGTGAAAACGGCCTCATAATGCGGTTTCTCAATCTAACTACGAAGTATTAAGCACGCCCCCTTTAATATTTAATAACGATCAATTCATCTTAGATATTGACTAATAAATTAAGTTATCCCAAACTTACCATCTTCAAACGGAATCAACCCTCAACCCTCTGGAAGGGTTGTTTCCTTCTCAAATAAGAGTTAAATAGATTGAGTTCTGGCCAACCCTTAACAATAAACTCAAGTTAACTTGAACTTTAACTACTTTCAAATAAGGTTAGTTTCTGGAATTGTTGTGAATAGTCACACAGTATAAAAATAGTGGAAGTAACTCAGTTTTGGTGCAATCTAAGGCTTGCCGCAGCGCAACTTAATTATTATCATGTTTTCTTAGTCACAAAAATATCAATTAAACCCAATTGAAAAAGACATGACGCTTGCCTATGCGTCAATGAACAAGGTTTATTCTAAAAAGCTTGTAAAAAATTTAATGGCAGCTATATACTAGATGTAAAAATAAACGCTAGCTTATGTAAGCGTAGCTTATCGTAGTGTACCGCAGGTAAACCTAGCGTATTATAGCTTATCGTAGCGTAGTTTAGTGTAGCGTAACGTAGCTTAGTGTAGCGTATCGTAGGTTTGCGTAGCGTACCGTAGCTTGGAACAGCGTACCGCCGCTTAGCGTAGCGTAACGCTGCTTAGCGTAGCAAAGCTTAAAGTAGTGTACCGTAACTTAGCGTCGCGTACCGTAGTTTAACGTAGCATACCGCAGTTTAGCGTAGCGTACCGTAGCTTGACGTAGCGTATCGTAGCTTAGCGTAGCATGCCGCAGCTTAGCGTAGTATATCTTAGAGTAGTATACCGTAGCATAGCGTACCATAGTTTAGCGTAACATACCGTAGCGTATTGTATCTTGTCGTAGCACAGCATAAGATATCCTTAAGCTAATGTGCTGGGAGCCCACTAAGAAGTACTATTATCACCTGCGGCGACACGACACTGAGAAACAAAGTTGTGTAACTGGACACACTTACTACGGTCCCAATAACATAGGTTTCCACAGAATATCGGTACCGCATTTAAATCGACCGGGCTCTGTAATAGTGTTTGCTTGGTTTTTTGAGAGGACACACGGGACTCCACCTGTTTGTTCGGCTTGGTAAATGTTTGAGTGACGTAATGATGGACAAATGGGCCGGCCCCATGTTGGACTTGACTGTGTAATGGGTTACCATATTATGTGACCTCTTTGTGACGAAACTTACTTCGTAAAAACATTAAACTATTGAAAACAGTCTTTTGTCGCATCAATAATCCTCTCCATTGAAAGGTGGTCTGGAAGAGAACGCTCATTAGCGATAAGACCGCTCAATGTAAATTCAAATTCTTAAAAAATCAAATTTTTAATTCTATTTTTGACCCCCGACGCAAAAAGGAGGGGGTGAACCGATTGGGATGCGGTTTTTTAACATACACATATTTTATAAAAATCAATCCAGCCGTTTTTTTACTTTTCATTAGTTTCTTGTGTCGGGGGTTTCTAAATTTTAATTTACTGAAATTCGCTTGTTATTTGTTTTTGTTGTTATTGGTATATAATTAAGCGTTATCAATCAATCAATCAATCAAAAATCAATACGATAAATTCTACCAATATTTTAAAAGTGTGTGTGTATGTGTATGAACTAATTGGAGTTTGAGGTATGTAGGTACTTTCAGGACCAGGAACTTACAGGATACTTTTCATCCCGGACAACAGAACAGTTCCTTAGGGGACAACTATACCGAATTATACACAGCGGGTACTGGCTAGTTATTAAAATACTTAAACTATTCGTAATTTTTCATCTTTTTCACATCTCACTACTAAGTAATGAGACGATCAAGTCGTTCGCCTGATGGTAAGTGTATCGCGAACAATAGGGGATAGGACAACTTTTCAGAAAGTGTTTTAAATTAACTACAATGAATATATATAGCCATGAAAAATACAATTTTAACTAAATAACGATCTAAAAGTACCTAAAACTATGTTAAAATATTATGTTTCAAATATTGCCGCGCAAAAAGTCACCTCACTTGTGACGTCATATGTAGGTAGAAAACGAAAAACACTTCGTAATAAAAATTGCAAAGAGATTTAAATACGTTTTGTGAACTTTGGGGACTATATTGTAGTAATAGAACGAAAAAATTAGCAAAAATACATTTTATGAAAAGCAAAAACGTTAAATAAACACAAGCTTGACTCACGGCATTTGCCTACAAATGACGTCATGCGCTGTGATTGTTGTTTCTTTTGAGATAAAGAACAGATTAAAAATGTCAGAATTATTTATTGGTTTAAAAATATACATCATCATTATTTCACAAAAATATTGATTTAATGATCTTTCTGGTTTGACGAACATTCGTTCTAACTACATTTTATATTATTTCTCGATTACTGTCCGATCCCCCATTGCAAATGTCAATTACATGTGAGAAATTTATTTATTGACTCAAGGTCTGACCATAGAGATTACATTGTATCTTGGTTATATTATTATAATTAAAATACGGGCCAAGTCACATAGCAAAAGGTAGAGATAAGTAGGTATAGAAAAACAATACATTTTCCGAGCACAGAATACAAACAACAATCTCCATTTCTGCCGATCCCTATGCAAGAAAATCGGCTTTCCAATCAGTTCTTCGAAGCAACTTATCAATATAATGTTGACAAATACTCTAATTTAGCCAAAATAGCCCCCTTCCCTCGAATCTCTAACAAAGGTCCTCGCCACAGAATAACACATAGTTACTACGTTAACGATGCTTTCATTAATAGGGTTGGCACCGCGACAAACAGTCGTATAAACAAAACAAATAAGACTGAACCGCGCTACTTATCAAGTGGGACAACCCCTGAGTTAGCGAAAACGGTATTTGCCACCCTTAGCTTATTACGTGATGCGTAGTTTTCTATTGCTATGGAGGTATATTTGAGGTTCGCTTGTTTTTACAAAACAACAAGTAACAAGTGAATTTCATTATACTAAAATTTGAAAAACCCCCGATAGAGAACCGATTTTGATAAAACATATCTAAGAACCACCGCTATAAAACCTGCTTTTAAATAAACCGCAATCAAATCGGTTCACCCGTTTAAGAGCTACAGTGCCACAGACAGACACACATAGTGGTCAAACTTATAACACTCCTTTTTGCGTCGGGGGTTAAAAATACTATATTTAAGAGCACATACAAAATGTATTAGGTATAGTGTCATATAAACGGTGTAGAGGCACTACGAATGCACAGCGTTCTACGGTGAAATGTAGTGCTAAAGCTGGGACTTGAGCACGTACTTACGGTTTCGACAAGAGCTACTTACGACAAGGTGCATTACTTTGCGTGTACAACAAGGTTGCGTGGAATGAATTAATAAATGAATGAAATGAATGAATGAATGAAATTTATGAACGAATAAATGAATAAAATGAAATGAATGTTTTATTTTAATTTTTTACTGGCCCGGATACAATGTCCTTTAGACCAGGTAATATTTTGGATCATTTTTGGCTTCGAGTAGAAGTTAATGAATAAATGAATAAACTGTGCAGAGTTTGCAGGTATAAGCCACTACCAAACTCTTTGAAATGTCATACGTTCTCGTAGCGTTTCGTAGACAGATTAAAGTACCAAAGCCGATACATTTTCTTCTCCCCAGCCCTTCAATGTCTTTCACCCTTGCCCTAGTTCCCATCCCCACACGTAATACCCCCCATATTCGTTATCTGGCTCGTCTTAATCACGCGCCGCCGTCTATTACTCTCGGCTAATTGTGCCGTTGTAGGTTGTAGGTCGCAAACTATCCGCCAGGATTGGGGTTACATTGGAACGCTGATAGAAGATATGCTTTGTTGGAGCTTGTACCAGTTCGGAGGATTTTCATCAAAATAATTGTATGCGAGGAGAGGACAGTTAAGCACACTCTGTTTGAATCATGCAAAGTGGAATAGTCACAAAAAAATTTTAACGTTGTTAAAATATTTTTGTTATAATAATTAACAACGTTAAATTCAGATTTAAATATCATCGACATATTATCTAACACAAGCGAATTTCAGTAAACTAAAATTTAAAAAAACCCCGACACATAAAACCCAAAAATAGTAAATAACGGCTGAACCGATTTTGATAAAACGATGCCGATTTGTTGCTCACTACAGGAATAAAATAATTCTAAGAACCACCGCTAGAAAACCAGCTTTCAAATTAAAAAAACCGCATCCACATAGTGGTCAAACTTATAACACCCCTCCTTTTTGCGTTGGGGATTAAAAAACAAGATTTGTGTCAATATCTAACAAAGAATGAAAATGGATGAAGAATGAGAATGAATGGAAATGTTTGCAAGGAAATATTATAGGACATACTTATTTATGCTCTGAAGCTAAACCTAAAATGTACCGGTTTTACTATTTCCATGACGTTTACGCTAAAAAGTCAAGATATTGTGCAAAATATTAAAAAATAGACTCTAGCAACGACAAGTACAGCTACAACACATTACCACCTTGTAAATAATATAGAGGTGTGCCCCGGCCCGCTGAGATTGGCTCATTTATTTAACAACGTGCAACACTTAAGCTAGGGCTGCCAGCGCGCAAATGAAGTGGCGGGAACACCTTGCCAACAATCTTTACCATTGTCCCGAGCGATTTTGAATCTTAATCCTTTAGGAATAAAGCAGTTGAAGAGTTTTAAAAGCGAATTAGATAAATTGGAAGCGTCTTACTTACCAAATTATAATGTACTCTTAGCGCGAGCAATTTTTAAACTTATGTACTTGTGTATAAGGTCGTTATATTTTGTGGGGGATTAGAAATAAGTTGGTGTTGTTAAGGGAGAGGTAATCTGAAAGCGTTGTCGCCCTTGTAGGTTTCAGGTAAGGGAGCTCTTTGATTTGTTGGGTAATCTTTGTTGAATATTGCTCGCTTAATTGTAGATTGTTAAGCTATAGTCAAAGAGATAGGGAAAGTACTAAAGTTGCTAGCATTTTAAATTTTTTATTTATTTCTGTTATGGCCAGCTGCGCTCTGCAGTATCAATTGGTTTTTTCCTGAATAAAAACTAGCTTATGTCCTTTATCAGGACTTTAAGTAATTGCATACGAAATTTAATCAAAATTCGTTTAGTAGTTGAGTAATCTATCTGTAGGGTGCGTAGTAGTGTGCGCCCCACAATCTCTAAATAGTTAGTAAGTTAGTAGTAGTTGTAGTTTAAATAAATTCACGAGCTGAAGGATGTCGTTTCATTTAGTTGGTTGTGAGTACAATAGTTAGTTAAAGTTAAATGAACGTTGATGGCACGGTGGCGTTATGAGTACTGACGTAAAAATAGTATCGCTAAGGTAAAATGCTGACCCGCGGGAATATGTACTTGAAGTATTGTGCGGTTTGCACAAACCGTACACCATCTATCCATTCATCCATCCAAACAAACTTTCACACTAAAATTTGGAATTAAAGTTTGGAAACTTTCACATTTATATTATTAGTAGTATATTCTGTCTATAACTTGAAAACTTATTGTTTTAATCCAACATAAAAGATTTTACGTTTACATTTGGTTGCTAAAAGATCTAGATTTGTAAAACAAGGTTTTTCGGAAAGAAAAATACGTGCACCGGCTGGGACTTGAACCCGTATCTCAATCTTCCCTCAGCGCGGGAAGTGCTTTACCCAATTGTGCTAAGGTGGTCACCAAGTCGAGGGTCGATTTTTTTCCGTTATTTTACGTAATCACAAGGTTTTCCGAAAAACCTTGTTTGAGTTTTACGCTTGGCATTCGTTAATGCTGCATATGAATATGAGTAACATCAAAGACAGTTTCAAACAGAAGAAGACGAAGGACACAGTTTCAAATATAGACCTTCTCAAGTGTGTCTCGCGACGCACTTGCACTTAGTCGCGCTTAGACCACAGTCGTGAACGCTTGTGCCTTACGTGGTCGTACTTTCAACAAAAACTCATTAAAGATGCCTGCGTGCTTGTTTAGAAAGTGTTATAATCACTTAGGCAAGTAAAAAAAGTCACATGGGATTACTTTCCACTAGTAGGTATGAAATATCCATGATATTTTGATAAAAAATAAAATATTAATATTCTTGCTCCACCATATTTGTGAAAGCGAGTTAGCCAATGGAAATAGAAGTGAGAGACACGATACGCGATATTATTCGATAGAAGTTTAGTTACATCTCGCTTGCATGCATTGACTGGCGCCTCTATCCATCCTGGTTATACACACTGCCTACTTGTGTAGTCGGAGAGTTTCGGAATCATTCGTTCGCCGCCGCCGTCGAGTCGTAGCCAGTATAAGAAACTGTTATGTATTCTGTACCGCAGCGAGCCCAAATTTTTAGATTACAATATAACAATATACAATACAATATAGCGCGTCACTCGTCTTCCTCTGTTTGAAACTGTCATTGGGTAACATATAAATATAGGTAATAAGTAGTCTAGATTTTTCCAGATGTTTTCTAATATTTTTTTTTAATGTAATTGTTGACGAGACGAGCTGGTCTTTTGCCTGATGGTAAGCAATACGCCAGCCCATAACAATAACAGCACCTTACAGAACTTTGTTTTGCAAAATCCTGCGCGGCGCTGCACTGCGCTTGTCACCCTGAGACAATTAGCTATTGAGTCTCATAATGCCCAGTAATTACTATTATTTTAGAATTATTGTTAGTTTACTCTTTATTATTTATTAGTATTTTTTACAAAACTGTATAACATACGATCATACAACTAGTACAATAGTTGACACAATCAATTATTAACAATGAAATAAAAATCGCACACATGCGTTACACAACTCCCCCGAGGGTAAAGAGGGGTGCAGTGTTTGACTTTGTTATTGCGGAGTTTTAATGCAATTTGCTGTTTGCTAAACTCGGCTTCTAAAAGCAATTTGCACGATCTTATTAGCTATTAAATGCTTATTATTGTCTACATTATTTATATTATTTATTAAATCTAAGTTATTTACAATATTTTTATAAGATATTTTTTTTTTTTTATGATCCTGTTTCCATTCATCCATGTCCATTGCTGTTAAGGGCCATTCCTTGTCGTAGGCGTCTAGGTCGTCGCGCCACCTACGGCGGGGCCGAGCGGACGTGTTTCTCCGGCTGGAACCCAGTCTGTAAGGACTTTTGCCCACAGCTGGTTTGGCATACGACATACGTGTCCAGCCCAGTCATCGGCTGACCATCTACAGAAACAATCCCACTTCTTGGCATGGCTATGCCAACTGGAAAGGTGTTCTCCCACTACCGCCTATAAGTACCTATGCGGTAAATATAATAAAATATTGCTTTAAATTTAGATTTACATGCATATATGTTAATAAGTGACTTAAAATTATGGTAGTACCAATACATTAATATTAAATTAATTGCAATAAAATAATTTTTCACCAATTTTAATTTCATTATTTAAATCTTACTTATCAACAATCAAGATACAAATACAAAGTATGGTACTACGATGCAGGTGCATTACGATTGGTTGCGAACTGCCATTCAATGCAGCTGCTCAATTTCAAGATGTCCGACCAAATAAATCATGTATTTTCCAAAAGAAAATATAGCATATTAGGGTATTAGCAGTAGTCGCCGCACTAGGGCAAGCCTGCATCGCGCGTGGCTGTGGCCGATTTACAGTAACTTAAGAACTGACTGTACCTAAATCTTTGGCGATTATAAACCATTTGACAGCAGTTGAGTATTTTTTTTAAGAGTTCGTTAATATTTATATCCTTTTCTTAGAAGTATGTTTTTTTATTATTTTTATTGGGGCTTTAATTTTTTCTTATAAATAGAGCAAACAATTTGCCAATCTGATAATATTATAGGAATAATTAATCAAGATTTGAACATGTGTGTTTGCAAGGTTGAGATTATATTCTAGGTTGATCCACCATCATTTATAACGATTACTTTCAACGTTATTTTTGAATCTAATACTTTGAACAAATTCTTTTTTTAATTGAAGTAATTACACAACTGAGGTTAGAAGTTAGGTGCTCAAGTGCCTGTAATAGGTACTTACACATTTTTGTCGTTCTATGCTCTTGCGGCTCCTACGGAAGATCAGCGCTGGTTGCTTCAGCCGGCATTATGCTGAGTAGAGGCCGTTTGTGGCAATACCAGGCCTAGCGCACTCCGCACTGTAGGTACGAAGCTACAAGTACATAGCCAGGCACCGACGGCGGTTCGCGCGTCGTTACACGTGCCGCGTCAGTAGAGATAAGAGCTATGCGATAGAAAGAGAGGCGCTGTAGGTATGCAGCGCTACGCGAGCTGAATTGGATTTTATTGCGTCATAGCAAGAGTCGCTATTTGTTTAAATTTCTTTGCGGAGTGATGCTTCTGTCCCTTAGTATTCTGTGACTGAACTTAAAAAATTAGGTGCGGCTTCCATACTTCATTTAATAATTACCCGACACATGCAAACGTTGTCCAATCACAATAAACGATCACATTCGGCATCATGACAAAACAGATAACACTCCAATTGTATATTCCATTATTTTATGAGCAAAGTTGCCAGTGTTGCCATATGCGCTCGCTGTAAACGCCTGTCATTAAGAATAACTAGCTGGGGCGCTGGCAACTCTCTGAGGAGTGGGGTGTTGCTTTTATGGCGTGTCGTTTATTTTAAATGCCACTAAATTATGTGAACAATGCTGGTTTGATTCGATGGTATCAGCACTGTAGTCTGGTGGTTGCTCTTTGTAAATACTGTTGAGTATACCTACGTGCTGAGTATACTCAGGAATGCGATGTTTGAAGTTGCTCTAGACTAGAGCGAGTACTAAGGCTTCGCTGTCCGTCCGTCTGTCTGTCTGTCTGTCTGTCCGTCTGTCACCAAGACTACTCAGAAGATACGGCAAGAAACTGAGGTGCATATTTTTTAGAACTTTTGTTACAATATTTTATGTTTGTTTTTGACAATATTATTCTTCTTATGTGCCAGTTGGCTACTTGGCAGAAGCGGAATGTTCCATGCATCTTTGTCTTCTATTTAACTACTAAGTGCTTTTTTCATTAGAATATTTTTCACACTCAATTTGAATCTACTTTCTGTGAGCTCCGTTATACATTTTGGAATTTTATTGTAAGAACGTATACAATTGCCCATGAAGGACTTATTCGTTTTACTCAGTCTAAACCTAGGTACTGCAATTCTATCCTTATTTCTAGTGTTTATGTTGTGGTGGTCACTATTCACCTTGAATTTGTGCACTGAAAGCTTATCTTGACGCGTCACCGTGCACACATGGTCCTCGTAATACCTACCTAATTCCTTACATACAGGGGATCCTATATAGATACAAGTCATCATCGAAGTAGATACATAAAATATGTAATGGATTTGTTATCGTCGGGTGGAATTTTTGCTATAGAAGCTATCTGTTTCTACCTTTTGTATTGAGAGGATTCTTGGTACGATATAATAATAAACCTAAAGGTAAGTGTGCCAAAGAAATAAAAGGCACTAAATACTCGCATTGAAATTCAGGTTAAACAACACGAGCTAAAAGCTAAGGCCATGTCTTCCAATAACTAAACTAAACTAAACCCGTTCACTAAGTAATCCCCTTAATTCCATTCTAAAAACGTCATTAAACGCATTAATTAAGGCCCTAATTAAGGCTCGATCATCAGGCGCCATTGTCCCGTGGACAATTACGTCGGGGCCATAAATCGCGCTGGAATATTTAATAATAATTGGCTTGCCTTTGTTTAACAGGGTGTCGGCCCGCCCACCGCCACCCACGCCCGCCCACGTGGTACTGGTGGCACGTTTAGTAAATGGTGTACATAACAAACTGAGAAGTATATTTATAGACATAATAATAGGTGAGCTTATTAGCTTGATTTCGCGTTATTTACGTCTAAGACTCAATTGCATCATCGTCGCGTGTTAAAGTCAAGATAACTTCGTTATTTTGTATGAAGTGTGTGTGTGTGTGAGGGTGAGGGTGAGGGTGAGAGGGTGTGTGTGTGTGTGTTACACTTACCCCTAGTTTACATGTTACACGCGATTTGACGTTGGCGCAAGAATACCTTATTTAGTTAAAAGTGTCAAAGTGCCGCGAATCCAATTCAATGCAGTCCAATCCAGTCGTCGACGAAGTTGAGATAGTTTCAGGAAAGATCTTATATAATGCCGATTATATACTCTTACTTAATGACGATGATTGACGACACAATATAATGACATAACGGCCTATCTGCTTGTATGTCCTTATGGTAGCCCAGCTGCATCCCGCGGTTTCATCCTCATGGACACATTTCAGGCAAAGTATAATTTTTAGGGATCTAAATCTGGTAGGTACATCTACCGACAAAATTTCATCAAAATCCTTTCACATACCTATCTGTGTTGCCTATTAAATACAACCTGGCTATGTTTAAATCTAGAGTGAATAGATATCTACTAAGCAAACGTGTAAAAAAAAGCATACATGCTTGCAGCAGCATGCATACATCCATTCATCCTCACAAATACTTTCTCATTTATAAAATTAGTAGGATAGATCTTTTAACCAAAGAATACTAACTATGACCACAGAATACTAAGGGACAGAAGCATCACTCCGCAAAGAAACTTAAACAAATAGCGACCCTTGCTATGACGCAATAAAATTCAATTCAGCTCGCGTAGCGCTGCATACCTACCAGTCATATTAACCTACAGAGCGCCTCTCTTTCTATCGCATTGCTCTTATCTCTTCTGACGCGGCACGTGTAACGACGCGCGACCCGCCGTCGGTGTCCGGCTATGTACTTGTAGCTTCGTACCTACAGTGCGGAGTGCGCTAGGCCTGCTATGACTTACTTGTAACTCACAAGATCTATCATGTCGTTTTTCTTGACGTTTGTAATGCCAAGATTCTGAGATACCTAACTTTGATTTGAATTTTACTAACATACCCTTTTGATGCGTAAGCTATAATCTGCGCACCGTACGGGGCGGTGCGGTGGTCCGGGAGTCGGGCTACACGGCTACACGTTGAGCCGGTTATGAGCGTCCGGTAATGACACCGTCATTTGCGCGGTGAGTTATAATTACTGTGATAACGCCGGCTTCATTTAACCGTACGGTGTACATACATCTATGTACTCGTTTGTTGGTTTGAACTCTAACGTTTTTCATTACATATACATGTGAATGCGATGTTATACTACCTTTATCAATGATCATTGTATGAACATTATTATTTTATTAAATATGTTGATTAATCGGCATGAGAATTAATCACAAAATTCAATGATATGCGATATCCACCAACTCGCACTGGGCAAGCGTGGTGTTTTTTTTAATGTAGCTGAATGACGAGATGAGCTGGTCGTTTGCCTGATGGTAAGCAATACGCCTGCCCATAACAGTAACAGCAAACTCAGAACTTTGTTTCGCAAAATCCTGCGCGGCGCTGCACTGTGCTGTCACCTTGATACAGTTAGCTGTTTATTAGTTGTTGTTGTCTGTTGATAATGGTATATACTCTCTCTATGAGAGAAGGCTCGTGTCCTAGCAGAGGGAACGTAATGACTTGATGATAATGATGTTGATGATAAAATGTGTTGGTGGAATGTAAGTAGTAAATTTTTTTAATGGAATTTTAAATGCTGTAGAATGAGATTATGTCAATTGCTTGGAGGATACGTTTTGTCTGTCTATCTTAAGAACATATTTATTAGCAACCAGCAACCGCGTCGACATAATAAAATTTATATAACTTTTCCTCTTTATAATAAGTTATAGTATATACATATATACTGACATATTTCCGTGAGTAATTTTTCATAACTGAGGGTATCATATAGAAACCTAGCTATTTATTCTACTTGGCTTAGGTACTAACTCCGTAATAGTTGGTAATAGCAAAGAAAACTCTATTACTTAATAGTATCTATAAGTAATATCTGTAACTTATCATCGGCGGATCCTCTTGCTTGACTCATCACTGAAGCTACACAAAAAGGCACAAATCTTCTTAAACTTAGGGATTGAAATTTAATTATTGACTTGAATTGAATGACATAATAAGTTGATCTAATCTATATACGCATAATAAAACTGTAACGAGGCGGCTACTGTACATTGAATATATTTTTGAAATTCAATTTTTTTGAAAGTGTTTGGGCAGAACCCAAAAATGCAGTTTTTATTTCTGTCTGTCTGTCTGTCCACGATAAACTCAAAAACTAAGGCATGAATTGAAATACAGTTTTTTTGAAATATATTTTATGGAGTCCGGCGCTACACATAGGCTTTGTTTCATCAAAATCGGTTCAGAAATATTGAAGTTATGACGCAATTTAAGAAAAAATATAGTCGGGATCGGAATAGGAGCGGAGTGGAAGCAGGAGCAGGATTAGGGTGGGATGGAAACTCGTCCGGAACAGTTTAGATCACTTCACTACGCGTACGAAGTCGCTGGTAACAGCTAGTTGTTAATGTAATGTTACCGTGTATTGTATTTTATTATAATTATAATTTTATTTGATTACGTATGAGTCTATGTTACTTGAAATAAATAACCTGGGTATGAGTAATATAAATAATGCGAGCCACTTAAGAGCTAAACATCCCGGCTATATCGGGATAAAAATTTTTTTATGGGTAATTGAGCATTTTTTTCGGTGACAAAATTTTTTACACAATCTGTGAATACAGTTCAGAATATCTCAAAAAGTTATGGATGGTCTTCTAGGAACGTTTTCCTGTAACTATAACGGTTAAGGTACCTGACCTTACTGCCCGTCTCAATAATCCACCCTGTATATAAAAAAAAAGTAAAAATAAATGTCCAACTTATTATCCACTTTCATCGCCCATGATTATTCTCTAATTGGTCTTTTTAAAAAGAGCAACACTTTATAATCCCATTTAAATTTCAAACCGTTCAAACCACTGAACCCATTGGTTTCATTACGTTTTTACAGGTGCTTATAAAGGTGTCACCTCGGGAGGGTGGCAAATCTTGTGCCCCCAGTTGTTCCTAAGGTGTCCCTCAGGTGGCCCCCATTGAAACCAATATTGTAACGTGGCACCTGTACCTTTTTATTAGTCATTTGATTGCACGTGTCCTTTTGGATTAGACACGTGTTGTATTATGTCTTGGATTAATCTTTTCTGGGTTGATAGAATGATTTTTCTTGGAGGGTCAATTTTTCATTCTATTGATTATATAATGATATCTAATGTAACTTGAAACAATGTTTCGATATGTAAGGTTTTTACCAATAAAGTGTTTTACTATCTATATATGTAGGTACATAGCCATAATTTAAAGTTAAAGTAGATTATGTGGTATAAGAACGAGCGCCTTGGTATTTACTGTAATGTAGCATTTTCACCAATAAACTGAATTTAAATTCTAAACCATCATTGTACCATTGACCTTGAACATTGTCTGTAAAAATAAGATTTTTTTATGGAACTGTGTGATAACACGAACAACTCGTTCGCATGATGGTAAGCGCCACGTCTGCCTATAACAATTGCAGTGCCACCCAGAACTTTTAAAAAGCACTGCGTACCACTGCATTGCGCTTATCACACCGAGCCATCAGATATAATTTCTCATATGCCCAGTAATTTCGCTGGATACAATGTCCTTTCAAATCGGAACACAGTAATGCTTGCTCACTACTGCTTGGCGGCAGAATAACTGCCAAAGATGTTGTACCTACCCAGTCGGCCTCCCGCATACGAGAAACCTAGCACGAGTAGTAGGTACTGGTGACTTTGCCAGTTATTCAGCCGCCAAGCAGTAGTGCGTACTGTGCTATACTTGCTCCAGTTTGAAGGGTATTGTAGCCAGCGAAATCATTGGGCATTATGGGACTTAACAGCTAACTGTCTCAGGATGACGAGCGCAGTGCAGTGCCGCGCAGGATTTTGCAAAACAAAGTTCTGGGTGGTGCTGCAAGTGTTATGGGCAGGCGTATTGCTTACCATCAGGCTTATGACCTGCTCGTCCAGTCATTCTAGTAAATTATTTTTTTTTTACACTTAGTTAATAGATCTATGTTTGGCCACTATCTCGCCTGATGTGAAGCGATGATGTGGCCTAAGATGGAGCACATAGATCTAGAGAGAGACGGCAGTTGAGCGGCTGCTCAGACCCGTCTCCCCGATGGTTCACCGAACATCATCCCGAAACACGACTAGGTCGCTTGACGGCATGGCTTTGTTCGGTGTGTGTACATAAATAAAAAATAAATTAACATAAGGTTCACTGTACACTAGTCCACACACATTTAGCTAATCACCATTACCGTCACTGTAGAACAGCCACCCGTGTTTAACAGCACCTATCTCTGCTAAACAAATCCGCGCCACCACACAAAATGGCCTCTACAATATTCACACGTAGTTATTCCGTGCGGCTGGCCGCGGATCACCCGTGCAGATTAAACTATTAACAAAATGGCCTCACGCTCCGAAATACCCAATAACGGTTTGCATACTTAATATCTACAGTTCGGTGTGGTTTTGTATTTGATTCCAATGGCGATGGCGTTTTAACCATTCAACCAGTCTGCATTAAAATATTCTTGAAGAAATATATGATTTTAATATTTAGTGTTTTTTATGTAACTGAATGACGAGACGAGCTAGTAGTTTGCCTGATAGTAAGCAATACGCCAGCCCATAACAATAACAGCACCACCCAGAACTTTGTTTTGCAAAATCCTGCGCGGCGCTGCACTGCGCCCTGAGACAATTAGCTGTTGATTCTCATAATGCCCAGTAATTTCGCTGGCTACAATGGCCTTCAAACCGGAACACTGGCGGCTGAATAACTGGCAAGGCGGTTATATGTAGTGTATTTAAATTGCTGACCATTGTGTTCCGGGATGGCAGCTGGCATAGCCTTAGGTCGAGCTGAAAAACAGCAATGCTGAAACTTCAGCCATTTCGTATGCAATTTTGATTTATATTTGTTTAATAACGAATTGAAAATCGAAAAGATCGAAAGATTGATATCTAAACTATAACGAAAAACAAAGGTACGATATCTAGAAACTTCATCTACTTAAATTCTAAATGAAGGGTGCATTGGTCGACTATGGATTCGTTTGGTAAAGGGTAAAGCTAACTAACCAATCCTAGCTGATATTTTTTTTTACTTTTGATGTACCTATCTACTTAGCAGATTAGCACTTAATCTCAATTATTTTTGGTTACGAAGACTTATAGTATCTAAGTACCTAGGTACTTGAAGAAAATTCCATAATACTAAAAGAAATTATATTTGAAGAAATCATGATCATGACCAAATAATATTTGCTACCTAGTCTTCAAGCACTATTTCGAACTCCACGATATGCCCAAAAACTAGCAACACTGAACTATCTCCCGGCTGCCATGACAGCATTGTGTCAGTTGCCTGGCAACGGACTAATTGGCGCGAAATCGATAAATGGATTACGTAGCGCTAGCGGTGCATGAATATTGTCTAATATAGAATAAGAATTTCTGGCAATACTTTTGGCTATGTTTACTGTTTGGCGACTCGTAGAGTTGATGAGAGATCTGAGAGTTATAGGTCATAGGTATAACAACGTCGATGGAAAACACCAAACAGCCCCCCTACCCATATGTCCCTCAAGCGCCAATCGTATATCGTGTTGAGCTCAAATTAAGGTATAACTTCACTGCGACTAATGCGATACGGTCTAACTATTGTCGGTTCAGGCAAAAATCGAGTTCATCTCATTCATTTATACCAAAATACGATGACTACGAGTTGAGATAAACTTAATGAGACAATATATGGCACCATAAGACTTTGTCGCATTGAATCTACACCCTAATCTGAGCTCAACACGATATACGATTGGCGCTTGAGGTACAAATGGGTACGGAGGCAGTACTTTCTTCTCAGAATTTCATACAAATCTATCAGCCGCGAGCATAGACATATATATATATATATATATATATATATATATATATATATGTCTATGCTCGCGGCTGATAGATTTGTATGAAATTCTGAAATTCTGATATATATATATATATATCGATGGCTGCGAGGCTATTTTGTAACTATGATCAATGTCAAAAATCTATAAAGTCATAATTTTACAAATAAACCTTTCTAAAACATCTGCTAATATGTGAATTTTGATTAATAATTTTCTTTGCTTTACATACAATATCCAATCGATGCGGATTCGAAGGATTAGGTTATAATTCGTGGAGTACAACAAATCTGAAAATAAAACCTAAACCTACCCTACCCTGTATTACATGGGATCCTATTTATCGGCAGAAAGACGCCAGATTGAATTCTTTGTAAGGTACAGCGACTGGATAAAAACGGTCAAGCTCATGATATATGTTTGTGTGGGGAATTTGTTATGTAGTAAGGACGATTAGAAAACGGCTTGAGGACGTTAGCTAAGTATACAGTACTTTAGTAGACCGAAGAGAGTAAAAATGTATGATTAAAATATATTTTTATTCAAGGTTAGGTTAACGAGTGGGTTATGCGCTCTGCTGTGTGCTGTTTGCTGTGTGCTGTCTGGAATGTGCTGTGAGCTGTGTTCTGTACTCCTATGTTCTGTGCTGTGTTGTGTTGTGTTGTGTGCTTTGTGCTGCATGCTGTGTATTCTGTGCAGTGTGCGGTTTGCTGTACCGTATGTTGTGCACTGTGTACTTTGTGCTGCGTTCTGCGCTCTGCAGTCTTCTGTGTTGTGCTGTGTTTAGTTTTGTGTGCTGTTTACTATATGCTGAATACTGTGCTGCGCTCTGCTGTGTACTGTGTTGTGGTGAGTGTAGTGTGCTGTGTGCTGTGCAGCTCTCTGCTATGTGTTGTATGCTATGCTTATTAATAGCGAGTATGAACTGTATTTACTTACCATGTGGTTGGTTGATTCAGAGGAAATCAATGAAAGAAAGAAATGAAAAAAGGAAATCAAATTAGAATAGAGCTCACACTCGCTCTTAATAATCATGAAAATTTTCGTGTCGTCTAAATGGAGCCTAAAAATAACGACGCTCCGAATTAATGTATTGCCATTCCGTCACTTTCTAAATCGGCCTTCTAAAAATCTATTTAACGCATCATTCCCGGCTCGACTGTTTTTAATTCGCACACGCGACCACTCCCACATACATTACGGGACAGTCGGGACAGGCAGCTAGGGATGGCCAATTTTTTTGCTAGATAATTAATGTTTCTGACAAATGTAAAATATATTATTTCCAAAAACAAATAATCGTAAGACTTTTTGTCACTTGAAAGGAATTAACTGTAACTCAGTGTTTAGGATTTTGAGCTGCAATCATATTTCATATTATTATTAATTCTCAAAATCCAAATTCGGAATCTCTAAATTTGGTCAGAGTAGGTAACTTCGTCATTTCTAAGAGCAATAGCTGTTCTTTAACTATCCTAATACTATGCATGCGAAAGTTCGTTAGGGTGGATGCTTTTTATTCAATCACCCATTTAAATCAACCAGTTTTTTAGTAATTTTTAACCGACTGCAAAAAAGAGGAGGTTCTCAATTTGACTGCATTTTTTTATGACACTTCAGAACGCCGTCATTTATAAACCACTTCGTAGCTATACTGAACCGAACGCAAAAATAATTTTTCAAATCGGTTCATAAATGACGGAGTTCTGAGGTAACAAACATAAAAATAATAAAAACAAAAAATACAATCGAACACAGAACCTTCTCCTTTTTCAAAGTCGGTTAATAGGTATATAAATAACGCTCCCGATAGTATTTAAAATTGTACTGATTGCCAGCCCTAGTCGAGGCAGTGGCAAGCGGGATAACGGGACAAACAAACGGCCGGATTAGATCGCCCGATCCGAACACGGGGTGATGCGATAAAAAACGCACTGTAAAGAATTCGGGACAGAGATTTCGGTCGGATTTTTTGTCTGTTTTCGGTGTCGATTGCAGCGGGACTTTGAGTAAGCCTGCTGTAATGTTTTGTAGGTCATTTTCAGCTGCAAATGTTGAAAGAAGTTTTTTTTATCAGGTCTTACGTATTACAATATACGTTCATAAATGTAAATCCTTTATGGCTGTAATTGAGGAAATTTATCTTTCTTTAGTTATTAAGTGCTATGGGTTTTTTAAATAAATTAAAAAAAAAATTGATGACGACCCTCTACATATTTACTTATGCAACTTTTTTGTGTAAGCCTATGTAACTAAGTCGACTGATAAATAAACTACAAACAACTCAACAATTCAAGAAAATAATCAACCACTATTATCACCATTGTAAAATAAAATAATCCGGTTCAATGCAGTATTTGCACAATAATACAAAAGCACCACCCTGTGCCGCTCCCATTTAAATTGATATAAATTAATCCTTTGGCGATACCCCTCAAGAAAGAAATCCCATTAGGTCCAGATTCGATTAACGTTTTAACGGACTCCGATGCATCTTTGAGACCGTTCGGGGTAGACTGGGAAATTCTAAGGGCATAGACAACATAGATAGATAAACTCTTTATCAAAAGGCCACAGACTAAATAAATTATCAATCTACGTCTAGTCTTACTTATTTCTCTGGACAGTTGTCTGTTGTCTGGAAGAGATTGGTTAACATGAAGGTAGTTAATTCCTTGACTAAAGAAGTTTTTCTACCAGTCTCTTCTGTTGCCTGGAAGAGATTGGACCCGTGGAGGTCGGAAATTCCGTAATTGTAAAGAATTTCCTACCTCCATGAAAAACCAATCTCTTCCAGACAACTGATGCAACAGGGAGATAAGTAATTTGGATTTTATATAATATACCTACTCTAAAATAATATTTGTGGTGATCTTGGTATGTATAAATACCTATTTACAACAGAATACAACACCAGCAATAAAATAATAGTTTACAAAATACAACAACAACACAAAACCATTCCTATAGTACAGTTTCATCGCTGTTCTACAACCTTTAAATTCGTATGTTTGTTTTAATACATTCAAAAAAATTTTCTGCTTTCTACTAAGCGCTACATTACAAAAATCATATAGCACATCAACAAAATAATAAATTCCTACATCACAGTAGTATTAAATATATTTTTAGTGAACAAATATTTGCACCGCCACCCGATCTTTAAAAAGCAATTTCCCTACGCCAACAACGACCAAATAAAATCCGTACATCTTCGATTACACACCTCTTTGGACCTCGAATGGTCAAACACTCGACGGTCGGTACTCGGCTTGCTGTAATTAAGTACTTTTTGGCGGGAAGTGCAAAGTGATAGGTACAGATCGAGTGATCATGTGTAATATCGGTGGAATATTAACCATTGTGTGTTGGTGCACGAGTGTAGGCAAATGAAACAAAATAGAGAAAATCATTGCTTTTTATGATCTCCCAAAAAGTCCATGGAAAGCTTGAATAAAGTTTCACAACTTTATTGAAGCACTAGGAGAGGTTCCGGCTTCTTGCTGATGACCCTCATTTTCAACAAAACTATAAATAATGAAATATTAAACTATCCAATAAAAACTACGTAAGACAAGGCGGTATGGTCCTAGAGACTTTAGCCTGCCCAAATAGAGGAATAAAAAAAATTGCTGTAATGAATAGTGTGGTTATGTCATGTGGTCACGTTTCCCGATTTATAGGGAAGATTACCTATATTTGCATACACTTTAGTATGAATTTCCGTATATTCATTATAAATTAGATAAAATACGTGTGACTTAGCCATTTTTAATGATAGTGATCATAATCATTTTTAATGTTTTCCTTTATTACTAATTTTCGGGTCTTATGTGTAAAAGTGAGGTTTACCTAAACCTAAAATTTTATTGAAAGCTCTTTCAACATATATTATATACCTATCTACTACCTCAGCCCACTTAGCACGGACCGGAGACTAAAATTGTATCCCCTAGTTTTATCCACTTTTTGTTTGTCGAAAGTGGATAAAACAGTGCATAAATTGTTTTGTCTCTGGTCTGTGCTAAGGGGGCAGCAGTAGATGAACACAGGTTGTTGTAGCCGCGTAATTGATTTTTTTACTAATTTGGATTCTCAATTTATCGCGCGGTTTCCGAACGTACAATTTTCGACAGTTTTGGTGGGTGATTTGTAAAAAAATTAGTAGTTTTAACATTCATTTTACCAGTGAGGGTAGTTGATTGTTGTTTACCGCTCGCTGGTTAGCCCACGGCAGAATCGCCCTACAAATGAACTGCGGAGCACGCCTAGCTCGCAGCAGATCCTCGTTCGACCTGATGTGGAAGGTCTGAACCGTCAAATACGTAGCACAGTGTCGGCAGTGCCTCCTTCCTCTGGCATTGCTACAGCCAGTGGAAATCGCGCGTGTACTATTTGTGACTGGTGGAATCCAAGGGCTGGCCTGCGGCCATCTTCTCTGGACGGCGCCGTTCTCATACGAGGGCCGAGTACGTGGAGATCGGTAAGTGGGTTTTCGGCATTTGGCTATTCTTTCCCTTGTACTTATATTCATGAGCTATCGAAGAAATATTAGTTTTAGATCGCTTTGAAACAGCCGTCGTCAAACACGTTCCTTGGATTCGCTGGGGAACGTTCATAGGTTATAGTGATCTATAATAATCCATACTATAATGTACTATATACTACCTATATTATATAATCAAGATGTAAAATTGTTTGTATGTTTGTAGGGGGGTAATCTCTGGAACTACTGATCCCATTTTGAAATTATTTCACTGATAGAAAGCTACACTATCTTTCAGTAACATATGCCACATTTTATTATGTCGTTTGCTAGTATAGGATATAGTCATTCAACTGTTTTCTCTGAGGTACACTTAGGATTCTCTTTGTACGATTTAGGACTTCAGGTTTATAAATGCGAAGACCATTGATATTTTTTACTGCACTAGTTGGTACGGTTTTCATTGGAATCGATGCGGCTTGCACCTCCCGTGTCCCTCGGGAGGCCGCCGCACCGCATTATGTGATTCAATTGGTTGGTGGACCGCGCTTTTCACCACCGAGCATTAGGTTTAGCTTGGAAGCGTGCGTTGGTATTCCGCCAGTATTATCCAGTATTGCTTGTTGGTATATACAGGGAGTAAAGGGAATTGTGTGAGACCTATCTCAGCTATATAGTGACTACTATTTAGGAGTATAACAAGTGACAGCTGTTGCATTTTTAACTGTAACAAGTCGCTACCTACTCGTGGTGCTATATAATAATTTATTTAGCAAATCTTTTTTTATGGAGCTGAGTGTTCAGACGAACAGGTCATTCGCGTGATGGTAAGCGCCACGCCTGGCCATAGCAATTGCAAATCAAAATAAAAATCTTCGGTGTTGTAAGAGCAGATTAAGCAGTTAGTAATTTTTTTACTTATAGTTTCAGGTAACTACATTGCGTCACCTCACCTTCAAGTAAACAATGCTTAAGTGTATGGATCGTCTACCCTAAAACGGGGAGCTATGAAAAGTAAGACCGATAGTAATGATTACACTGTCCAATAAAATCAAAATTAACATAAAGCAAACACCCAAAAAAGTCAAGCAATCTCAGCACAACATACTAGGCAATCAGAATATAAAGGAGATTCGTTCCGGCAGCGCAACCAAAGCCGATCCCGCTTTCCCGCCAGTTAAGCTATAACTACCCTCAATATCTCGCGTTCTAGCGTATTAGCTGCTTACTCGGTCGTGTGATTAAAAATTATGCAGTCAGTCGCGGCCGCGACGCCGCGACGGACGGACGCGTGCCGCGCTATTATTGCTTTAAAAGCTCTTAAAACGATCATAATGGGAATTGAGTGGAGGGTTTCAGATACAAGTAGTATTATATTTTTATAGAATATCGGCTCTTTTATGCTTCCAAGGGCATACAAACGTATTGCTAAAAGAAGACCCATTTTAATTAGAAGTTTACAATTTCCACGTACAAATAACACGCAGTCGCTGTCGGTGTTAAAGGTTTTAAAAATTATAAACTTATTTTTATTTTCAGCGATACCTACTCGTATTCTTCCTTACTCAACCACATAATAGTCATTTTGAGATTTTTTTTTCAAATTGACCCAGCTTTCATCTCTTTATTTGGGAGCTCTATATAGGATAGAATGACAAATTTAGAAAGTCTGATTGTAAGCCTGCCTTTGCCTATTTTTCAATTCAACATTATGAACGTCAACGATAAAGATTCTTCAAAGCAGGTGCCAAATCCTAGAACCTTTCAAAATCACCATTTCGCATCGCATCTAAATTCCTCATACGTTTAGATATCACGCGCGGCGACATCCAAGTTTGCGGCGGCGGCCATCCGTGAAATGGGCCCTCTTACCGTATATCGATCCTACGTACCCCTGAAAGGAATTAATAGACTCCGCTTTGGAAGGTTCGTGTCTATATGAGATTTTACAGACAATGGCTCTTTTTGAATGCCAGGCTGTTATATTTTATCACAAACTCTGGATAGGTAGTATACCTATAAATATATAGGTACCGAACTGTATTTTTATCTGTATACTGAACCGCAGTATTTGGATTATCTCTGTACTGAACTGTGCTCTTATATGTAACCATTAATTTGCATTCATTTCATTTTCATTGCAGACACTGAGTAATCTAGATATCGTCGGCTAGCAAACAACACCACGCAAGTAATATTCCGCTACTTTACAGGAAACAACTGCATCCAATCGCATTTGAAAGTCATAGTTGCCAAATTTCGACTTGAGCGGTGTTGTTTGCTAGCCGACGATATGTTACAGTAGGTCATTAGATAATATTAATATTTTTATTATGCCAAAAAGCAGATGGCCCACAATTTTTATCATTACACATTTATAATATATACCTATTGTTATAATTATAACAAACAACTTTTGTTCTCCGACTTTTGCCTTTAATGGTGTCATTTACAAAATTGAATTCTGAAATACTTCATGGTTTCGCAATAACGTTGCCCATTAATTTTTTTTATAGCCCTCAATAGGGTTATCTACTTCAAGACCAGAGAAAGAAAAAAAAGTATATACCTACCTACATGCGTTTTTTTGTAAAACAAATGTCGTTAGTTGCCATTATGAAAAAACATTATGGTTAAAAACGGGTAAAATAGTTCTGTATTATAAGCATTTTATAAATTGTAGAGATTATAGAGAAACATTTTTCTCGTTTGTTTAGCATAATTATATGAAGTTAATTATGGATTAATTTTTATAAATACTTTGCTTCTTAGGTTTAGATTTTTATTATTATAGTGGGTTATTATACCTATGGATTTTGTTAATCAAATTATTATTAATTTACATAACAATATCCAAAATGGGAAGATCTCCAAACTATTGAGCTCGCTTTGTCGTGAAGTCCATTAATTTCTGAGGCAATTCAGTCTCAGTGCACCTTCTGTAGAGTCGGGTTACACAATAGATTAATAAGGGGTAGATGATTACTGCTCCTCTGTAGGCTCTGTACCCATAGCCATATCAATAGACTATACAGTGTACTGTTATTGTCTATTCTTATGCTATTATAGTTAACCTGGGCTGGACAATTTTTTTAAGGATTTTTGACTAAAAAACTGTTTATATGTCGGTCCGCTTGTACTCACATTGCTATGCCTTAAATTGGGTACATATGTGACTCTGTATTATACTCATATTTAAACCTATTTAAAGATCCCTGTAACATGTATGATGCAATAAATGATTAAATATGAATATTATTCTTTAGTAATTCAAGAATATGTAGATAGAAGTTGGAATTAAACCAAGAGACCTGCTCCGGCTTCGAACGGGTGTGATTATAAAGTTATATTTTTTTTATACATCTGTGATGAGTCGAACTGGTTGTTCACCTGATGGTAAGCGAGACAACAGTATAAGAACTTTGTTTTGCATCGTCACACTGAGACAAATGACTCTATAAGTCTCATATAACAGTTCCCTTTAAACCAGAGGAAAGTAATGTTTGCACACTACTGCTTGGCGGTAAAATTTTTTTTTTTTTACGCTTAATAGATCTATGTTTGGCCACTATCTCGCCTGATGTGAAGCGATGATGTGGCCTAAGATGGAGCACATAGATCTAGAGAGAGACGGCAGTTGAGCGGCTGCTCAGACCCGTCTCCTCGATGGTTCACCGAACATCATCCCGAAACACGACTAGGTCGCTTGACGGCATGGCTTTGTTCGGTGGGTGGTATTACAACCACGGCCAGAGCCTACCACTCCAAAGCGCGTAAGCGAGTTTCATCACGATGTTTTCCTTCACCGTTTTAGAGCAAGCGTGCAAAAGCTGCACTTAACTATAAGTCATTGGTACAGGGCCGAGCCCATTCGAACCCAGGTGCGTCTGATCGAAAGGCGCATGAGTTCCCGCTGAGCCACACTCGCTCTAATACTACTATACTCTAATATCTGGAAAAGGTATGGTAGCTAAACTTTCACGGTGTTGTGAAATCCGGCAGACCAACAACTTTCAAATCATACAAGCTTCGGATTCCGGATGTCGATTTTGTATTTTGTTTTACGCTGTTGTGTAATGTAATGTTGTACATATATACAGCATTTACAGAATACTCTGTGTATTCTGTGGTTAGAGTCAGTCTTATATAAATTTATAAATATACCGTAAAGCATAAAGATGACATTGTATCAAAGACTATCAACTTCAAGGATCACTAAATTATTCCATTCTACCATTATCTACGAACTAGTGGCAAAGCAAAGCACTAGATCGCAATATTTGCCTCCAGCTTCCGTTATCACGGAGCGACGCGCTGCTGACTCGGACAGCTCCGCTCTGCTCAGTTTTGTAATGCAGATACCCTTAATCCCTGTCTGTCGAGACGTGTCAACACCAGCCTCAGTACAGCTAGCTGAGGAAGATATGAAACTTTGCGTATTTATGTAAAAAATATCGTTTTATCCATTGTTAGACCTAAACAAATGCTTATTTACTTTCTAAACAAAGCCTTTCCGCAAGCCAATACAGAATAAAAAAAGATATGTAAGGCCTCTGTGGTGTAGAGGTTGAGCAGGTTGCCTCTAAACACATACACCATTGAGGTTTCGGGTTCGATTCCCGTGACAGGACAAATTTTTGCACAGAAAAAATATAAGTGCATGCATTTGTTTCGTGCCTGGGTGTTGTGGGACCATGGTTTGTGATGATTTGTGTTTGTGTTTGTGATCGTTGGGCGTATTTATTTTAATTTTAATGCATGTGTGTGTAAAGTAAATGTTTCTCCTAACAGTTCTGCATGCTCTAGTGATAAAACATAGAACTTTGTTATATAAACCTATATTATATAGTCTCCAGCCTGTTATCGCTCCGCTCTGTTTTGTGATGCAGATAGCCTTAATCCCTGTCTGTCGAGACGTGTCAACACCAGACGTAACAAGGGCTAGATTACAGTGGATATACCTGCTATGTATTTTGCGAAAGTTTTACATTGACTGAAACATGGACTTATTAGCGACAGGATTAGAATAAACAGTTTTAGAAATTGATAAGAGCCGCTCTTTCGTTTCATTATTTTATCTTATACCTTAGTACCTTAAACACGAGTGCGAAAGCTTGATGTGATCGTAAAAAAAAAACCAATTGAGTCTCATTATATGATACGAAGGGTTAATTATTTTATAAATATAAGCTAAGTACTTTTTATGGTATTAAAAGTTTTGGCAGGCGTGGCGCTTACCGTCAGGCGTGGTTAGACTTGCTCGTCTTATTATGACGTTGGTTCAGAGGACGGCTCCAAGCGTCACCGCTGACACCGCAAATCCCACGTCGCCGACAAAACGTGTCACATGAATATTTTATTATAAATTGTATATATGTTAATTCTAAGGTATATATTTATATGGACCGTAGAATAAGTAAATAACATCTGTAACTTATTTTTATATTAAGAAACTAGCATTAAAATGATTATAAACAAAATTTGGTTTCAAAATTAAGTTTAAAAAACATATACTAGGCGTTCAAAAAATACTAAGTAATTAACAATGTTTTAATTTTCAAATAATCGTTTATATGGTAAGTTGATATATAAGTTAGTATAGTAATAATATATTTTTAGTATCAATATATAAGAATAATCAATGTATAATAAATATATATAATATATTGAAATTATAAAATTTATAATATTTTCAATCTTATGGAATCAGGCGCAGCGTGGCAAATTTCATCTCAAATTTGACTCGTAATGAAAATACCGAGTGTAATTCTGCTGAATAAATTGATCATACTAATATTATTATACCTAATTTACCTAATGTATGTGTTTGCTTACGGGTTTCGTTTTCTACTTTCTTATTTTTTACTGTGTACTATTTATTTATTGTGTGGTACTGTAACAATTTATAACAACTTCACTTGCTTAAAAATTTTATTTATTTTTATTTTATTTTGATATTTTCCAATATTTATTTAATTTCTTTATTTATTGTATTGCGGATAGGCATTGTATATATATACTATTTATAATATTAAGAACATAATATATATTTCTATTTAGCTTCACTTATATATTTAATGTTTATAGCGTTATATCATACAACAAGTTCGTGCGTCACCAAGGGCCCGTGCTGAAAACCAGCGTTGTGGATTCTTCACAACATTATGCTGAGCACGGACCTTTTTTGGCTGCACTGGACACGGCAGCGATCCTCCATACACATGCTGTAATTGTTTGTCTTGGTCTTATAAATTTGTCTTATTTTGTTATCCTACACTTGTGTATGTACTATTGTTTGTTGTGTGCAGTCTTGTCAAAAATAAATTATTTCTTTCTTTCTTTCTTTATAAGGCAGATCCATACTACCCTAGCGGCACAATAGCAGTATTCCACAACGGCGCGAAAGGATTATTAAAGGCTGAGATAGCAATTTGCGGTGTACTTAATTACAAGATAAATTAGTATGTAAATTAATAGCCGTGTACTCTGCCCTGTGCTGGTGCTGCTCCCTTCCAACTTTGCGCTGGCTCCAGCGCAGTAAGAAATCACCGTATACGGAGAATATGCATGTAAAAATTGCCGTATAAAATATCATATCATAATATTCAAACACCATTATAGATTTTAATAGATACAAGACTACTATTATAGAGAAAACTATCCTTATAAAACTTTATTGTTTGCTAATGTACAAGGTTTAGAAAATAGGCGTATATGGATAAAACCGGCCTCTGTGAAAATTTCAACGGTATAACTATCACGGTTCATGAGATACAGCCTGGTGACGGACAGACAGACAAACAGACTGACAGTGGAGTCTTAGTAATAGGGTCCCATTTTACTCTTTGGGTACGGAACCCTAAAAATGATGTATAAGGTATCATTTTAATAAAATATAGATGTTAAATATTATCCTAAACTTTTATGAGTAGGTAGATACGTAGGTATGTATAAATTTATCGAAGTTCGGGCAATATAGACTACCTACCTATGTAGGTATACCAATACAAATACCTATAAATACCTATGTAGGTATACCAATAGTGTATTTTAATATGAAAAGTCAAGATTACCGCCTATTAATGAATCTATATACGGTTATATTTTAAGGCTAAGTTTATGTATGCCGTATATAGAGGCACTTCCCTCTTCGCTGGATAAATACGGCTCGACTAATTTTCGGCAATAGCGGCAGATTTAGGAGAACGTTTGTTTTAGGTACTTGATAAAGTTAAGTTTGGGAGAACATAACTTAAAATTACTTACAGCCCTCCGGCGGAACAGTTCGTTAGACAAGTGCTGGGATTGCTGGGATGTTCATTGTAATTAGTATTAAAGGTTTACTTTTATTTTTTTTATCTATGTTTGTCCAGTACCTCTCCTGATGTTTTAAAAACCGGACTTATTTTCCATTATGTGGTTAATAAGGGATTTATAAATAAGTTAGTATGTAACTTGTAACCTACCATTCAAAATTATCAAACTACAATTTTTACAAAAAAATATGTCTAACTAAGTATAATTAAATAAAATTAGGGTTTTTAGGTTAAAAGGTTTAAAGGAAGACGGCTTATGAGCTACTTACTGCTCACACCCGTCTCCATGACGGTTCACGTTCCTGATCGAACATCATCCCGAAACACACTAGGTTACTTGACGCCATGAGTTTCCTTGTATTACAGCCACTACAAAAAATATACTTATTCATTGACTTGCCCTTTATGAGCCACATTTAAGGTGGGCATAGCTGCGGGCGAAAGTTAGTTAACTGCCCTAGTTTGAATTCTCAATTACTTAAAACCACTCTCAAACATCTTCCACGTTGTTTAAACAAGTAATCATACCTCCCTAATATTAAGCCGCTCCGTGATTAACTCAAAACTTTAACAAAATAATGGGGGAGAAACGAGAGCAATTACAAAAATTATATTTGCACAATGAGTTTGCTGATGTAGTACTAATAACGATTTGATTCCTCTAACGGCCGCCATGTTTGTTTAGCTGTCAATCTTTTGGCGGGCGCATGCGTGTCACGTGCCCATAGAGAAACGTTTTATTTTATAATAACTGTAATAGGCAAAGCGTAACAGCATAACGCTTGGGGCAGTAAAAAATCCGGTTTTGTGTTTAGAGATGAGATTTATCTTTATTAAAAATAGCTTGGAAAGAATGAATTTCCAGTTCTCACGATTTATAAACTTTACTAGATTTAGAATTTAATATTAAGTTAAGCTTTATGTGGTCTAAAGTCTCACTAGGACTACAAACGTTGCGGTGTTTATTAAGCAAAACTGGCGCCCAACGTGGGACATTAAATTTATTAATTTGTAGCCAGCGAAATTACTGGGCATTATGATACACAGCTAATTGTCTCAGGGTGACAAGCGCAGTGCAGCGCTCACTCAGTTACATAAAAAACATCTATCTACTATTTGCTAATCTAAACTATCTACGAAACATCGATCAATTTCGAGACAAACCCCTTAATATCATCTCATATTTCTATCCAACCGCGAAATAATGACTCTGTCCAGTTGCCATTGACAACAACGTTATAAAGGTTTTACTACACTATTGTAATATTTCTTCTACACACCTATAAAAATATCGAGGCACTTTAGTACCATATCACAGTAAGAGAAAACGTTGTACTTTTAGAAGTCGGAGTCTGTACCAGGGTTTGAACAATGACATGATTCTTAAGCTAAACTTTTGTAGTAGATTCTGCCATGGGGTGGCAAGGTATCAAATCGCAATTTAGCCGAAGATTGCGTCGACAGATAGGAAGTACCCTAGTTTATTTGATTACTCGTCTCCCCTAAACAATTGTTTTGTTTGTTTATGGGAATCAGTTTGGCAGTAGATATGATCTGTGGATGACACTAGTGGTTTTCTAAGCACCCTTGCTGATGTTATCTATAATCATTGGTGATAGTTATCTGTTTCTTTAATATAATGAACGAAATAGGGTACGTTGATGCAATTAAAATGCGAGACTCGCATTATTGGTAGCGCTTTCATACCCATTAATACTAAAATAACCTTTTCAAGTGATAACATGTATCAAACGTTTAGCTAAATTTTTATCATTATCTACGTTCTTTATTATACAGAATTATTATGGTTTCAAGAAGTTTTTTTTTAGCTTTTCTCTTTCATGGAAATATAATTGGGTATTTAAGTAGGTATGTAGCATTTCCATTGGATTTACGAGGTGGGCAATGTTCACACCACAGGTAATTTTCCTATTACGCCAAGATAGACCAATCCAATCTCACAAACAATAATTTGAAATCAGATAATTCGTTCTGTATTTTCGCTGCACTTGCCCGATAGCAATGACATTCTCTTTAAAGCATAATGGAATAAAGAAACAGTAAACTGGCCTCCCCTGCGTTTGGGGGAGCACTTCGTTATACCAAGTTATCGCAAGCGTGTGGGGATAGAACAGTTTTGATCGTTGAATAATAATATAATTGTTATTTATTCAAATTGTTAAGTTGTTTCTTTTCAAATATTAGGATTTTTTAACCTGTAAGTATTCGTCTTAAAATAATGATGACTAAAACATTATAAATTACTCTAATTGAGTAATGGACAAACCGGCTTCTTTGGAAATGTTAATTTTTAATATTGTGATATTTATTTATTACTATAAGAACGGCACAAGCTAACCACACTTATTATTTTAGATATTACATAAAAACAATTCCAATTAATTAAATTACATAATGTCAGATATTAAAATACAAAATAAATAACAATAAAAATAAATCAATTATAGGTATGAATAATAATTATTATATTTCATTACAATATGCTCGTTCGAGATTATCATACTTAGCTACTAATAAAATCCGCAATATTATTTTCTCATCGTCTAATTTTGTAATTCTGCATCTTAAACTATAATTAACCTCGTAATTACCTAAATCTACATCATTAACACTAGATACGGACGCGGCATTATGCCGGGAAATCAAAAGTGTTGGAGTTAGGTTTGGATTTATTTTCTTAAACAAGATTTTCTTCGAGTTTCGAATACAATAAAATATAATTAAAACACTCTTTTTTGTATACCAGTTTAAAAAAGAAATACTAATAGGGGATCGGACTACTTTTCAGAAAGTGTTTTATATTAACTACAATCAATATATATAGCTATGAAAAATACTATTTTAATTAAATAACGCTCTAAAAGTACCTGAAACTATATTTATATATTATGTTTCAAATATTGCCGCGCAAAAGGTCACCTCACTTGTGACGTCATATGTAGGTAGAAAACGAAAAACACTTCAAAATAAAACTTGCAAAGAGATTTTAATATGTTTTGTGAACTTTGGGGACGATATTGTAGTAATGGAACGAAAAAAATAGCTAAAACACATTAAAAAAAAAGCATGAACGTAAAATAAACACAAGCTTGACTCACGGCATTTGCCTACAAATGACGTCACGCACTGTGTTGGTGTTTCGGAACAGATTAAAAATGTCAGAATTATTAGATTTTATTTATTGATATATAATCAATCTATTTAATATAAATCATTATTATTTCACAAAAATATTGATTGAATGATCTTTCTGGTTTGACGAACATTTGTTCTAACTACATTTTAGATTTTTTCTCGATTACTGTCCGATCCCCTATTGCAAAAAAATACTTTATATGTCAAATAAATGTTAGTTCGAGTACTAATATTGGTGAAATATTAACCGTGGATTTATTTAGCGTTAATAAACCTTACTACAGCGACAGCAAACATCAAATCCGTGGCACGCTACAGCCGTAGGTGCTACCATTCAGAACGAATCACCGTACAAAATGATATTATTTGTAACGTAATCCGCGAACAACTACGAGAGATTGATATTACGCTGGGGTGAAGTCGACGCTAATTTATATGGATACGGTTTAAAAATGTATAATGGTTGTGCCGCCGACGCTATGACGCTAATAATGTCCCTTGGGCGCCGTCGCCATCTTGAAATAACTTTTTGGCGCGTAAAATACTTACCTACATATTTAGATGTTGCCAGGTGCAGGATATATCGGAAAACCCGAAAAATATTTTCTATTAAATTTAAATCGTTAAAAGGACGTGTTATGTGGGTTGAGATACCACGATATTTAATTTATAACTAACTAGTTGCGCGCCGCGGTTTCACTCGTGGTTTCTTGAGATAAAAATTAGCCAGGGAATAAGCTATCTCCATTCCGAATTTCACTAAAATTCTCTGAGCCGTTACAGCGTGAAGAAGTAACAAACACACTTACATATAAACTTTCTTATAACTACTATTTTTAACAAAGTAACTATAGTACCTAAACACAAACTGAAAATATACAGGTCAGTGCGGTAATAAATATGAACAAAATGTTATGTTGTTTTTTAAGATATTTAAGATAATTAAATACAATAAGTATGTAATTCAGTATGGAAATATCGTACACGTCATATTTTTTGAACGGCAGCAACCAATTTTCCAACCAAACGCACCATTGGCAAACAGGTCATATTCCCGCGTAAACTTTTGACAGCAATTTTTTCATAGTAATTTTGGCGCGATCTATACGGATGCGTTCACGGAATGATTGATCGGCTAATTGCAGAATGATGGGACGCGACCAATACCAATATTGTTGTCGTTATACGTTAGTTGATGTTTTTCTGACCACAAGTTCACACGAGAATGTTTATTACAAATAGGGTGAAGGAAATTAAGCTAGACGGTATAAAATAATCGAAAGTGGAATGGCGATTTGATAACGCCATTCTGCTATTGCTGCTTTTCGAAATGCAATGAAATATGGGCAGAAAATTATGATAAGTTTGGTAAATCGAACAAAAATATGTAAATTGACTAAATTTTATCCAATAACCTAGTAAAGGGCTATTAATCCTGACACAGAGTAATCGAATTGCCACGCCGCATAATTTTGAGCTAAGGATTATGCTAATGATGCCGAATTTCACGTGTCAGTTCACAAATCAATGTTGAATGTTTAGTTAAATAGCGTGTAAAAATTAAATCTCCTCCGTCTATTGTGCTACCGACTAGACAAACGCTAATTTTATATTTCAACTTGTAACTTTTGTAACTGGCCATTCAGAATCAACTGCGTGTTAAATTAAAATAAACGATTTGTCCCTAATGCAAATTCTGAATTTAAATTAGCTGCTGACGTCGCGGTTTTGACGTCTTTATTCAAATTTGGAATTGTGATCGGTTACGCGCCAGCGAGCGCATTCATATTTAAAATTAGTAAGCAAATGTTGCAATTAATGTATCAATTAGTTTTGCTGAATGCTCTGTTACGAATGATTAATATGATAAATTGGATTTCACTTTTAGAAAACAAAGTAGAGTCAGGGGAAACAACTCAAATACATGTTACATAAACTGCAACGAATTTCGACTTAACTTTCTTTGTTAGGTAATAATTTCATTTTAATTCAGTAGTTAGGTTGCACAAACATGTAGATATCACCTAAAGTTTTGTAATGTTGTCAAGTAATTTTCGTTTTAAGAATACTGTAGCAAAAGCAATTTTAGAGGAATATTTCTATTTTAAAATGAATAATAATTGACATTTTAGATATTGTTAATTTACCATTTAGTATTGTAATAATTATTTAATTTATATGTAATTTATATAATGGCTTATTTCATATTTTATTATTTCAAATATATAATCTGATTTTATAATGACATAATTTAATTTTAATGACTTAATTTATGTAATTTGTTTAAACCTTTATGTAGAAAAATTTGCACGCCTGCAAAAGCAGAATAAGGAAGAATTATTTTGACATATATAACATCTGTACCGTACCTAATTTAATGCAAATAAAATATGATTATGATTATGAAAAACTAAACTGGCAGAATACAGAAGCCGTGCGATGCCTAAGAAAAAAATATGAAACGAAGAACAGATCGCATAGACTATGTAGGTATACACCTAAGATTATACTACGTCTTTGGTATACACAATTTAGATTTATAGGTTAGTGGTGCGTATCGTTTTATTATAGAAAGTAACGATAGACTCAACTGGTTACCTATTTATATAAAGAGTGAGAATTAAAATAGCGCTTTTTGTCGGTCCTAGCATCAAGCTCACCTATTGTTACCATTGTGGCCCAGCTCGTTATACCGAAAGACCCTATTACAGCAGTTGACAGTCGCGAGCGGTCCCGCGGGACAGTTATATTATTACACTTGATTTATTGCCCGCCGGGACACTCGCCGCTGTTTTGGAGCTGGATGATTAGCGATGTTGGCCTGTTATACCAGGCCTAGCGCACTCCGCACTGTAGGTACGAAGCTACAAGTACATAGCCGGACACCGACGGCGGGTCGCGCGTCGTTACACGTGCCGCGTCAGAAAAGGTAAGAGCTATGCGATGGAAAGAGAGGCGCTCTGTAGGTTAATATGACTGGTAGGTATGCAGCGCTACGCGAGCTGAATTGAATTTTATTGCGTCATAGCAAGAGTTGCTATTTGTTTAAATTTCTTTGCGGAGTGATGCTTCTGTCCCTTAGTATTCTGTGGTTATACCTACTGTTTAAAAAGTTTTGGGCTATGTCAAAAAATGTGCGTCAAGAGTACTTAATCTCGAGATGGCGGATGACTCGAAAAGGTCAAAGACACGCAACTTTCATAATAGGTACTTTGCCCTCCACTAGGTATATCTAGGTACATATACTTAATCATCATCATTGGTTCATTACGTTTCCACTGCTTGGACTCGGACCTTCCCTCGTAGAGAGCATGGGCCATAATCCACCACTGGCCAGTGCGGGTTGGTGAATGTCACATGTCCTTGAATTTTTGTGATAAACTCTTGGAGTGGCCGGTTTCCTCACGATGTTTTCCTTCACCGTTTTTAGACCGAGTATTAAATCCGCACATAGTTTAAGAAAGTCTGTGGTGCGGGGCTAGCGGGATTCGAACTCGGGTGCGTCTGATCGAAAGTCGCACGTGTTTCCACTGAGCCACACTCGCTCTCTATCGGTACCTATACTTACCTACAGCAAATTCGGCGAGTCAATGGCACGTGTCTATTTTTAACGCGCAGTGAGAATTCCTTTAAATAAATTTCTCGCAGGATTATTGTTAACCTATTTGCTAAACTACAACATTTACCTTCTACAGAATATATGTAGTTTTAATATTACAAATCAATCATTCCAACTAATTAAATATCAAGTTGCAAGTGCACCCGTTCCCAGTGACAACAGCACCGCTGGCGAGGCGACCGGTCAGGGTTGGCACGTGTCTAATTTTCCCTCGCAGTGAGCATCCCATTAAGATCCCCGCAGGATTAGCGAATCAATGAGGTGCCGGATCGGTTGTCGCACCCCTAGTTAGGGATAATAGGTTTAGTTGCAAAAATGATAGTGCGTTTGCTACTGTCCATGAAATGAAAAACAAACAACTGTTTTATCGTAAGTTAGTTCCTAAGTAAACTGACAGTGTAGTTTAAGGTAGGTAAGTGGACTACAAGAAGAAAGGAAGGAAGTTTGTAGTAGGTACTGTGTTCCGGTTTGAAGGGCATTGTAGTCAGCGAAATTACTGGGCATTATGAGACTCAACAGCTCTCAACAGTCTCAGGGTGACGAGCGCAGTGCAGCGCCGCGCAGGATTTTGCAAAACAAAGTTCTGGGTGGTGCTGTTATTATTAGCTGGGCTGGCGTATTGCTTACCATCAGGCAAACGAAAAGCTCATCTCGTCATTCAGTTACATAAAAAACATCTTTTAGATAGAAAATTCTTATTAAGTTCTAAAGTTAGAAAGGAATTGATCCAGCAAGGTAACGTATCTCGCTTCGCAAGGAGACATATTACAAAGCATAATACTTTGTAATATGTCGATTTGATTATTTACTGTTAATAATTGGTTATTTACTGGTTATTTATTGGTTATTTAATATTTTATAACCACGACAGCAGGGCCATGATTTTCAAACCACTTCAAGATGAGAGAGAACAGGAGCCTACTCCGAGTTGCTTTCGTTCGTTCGTTAGTGCGGACTAAAAGAGACACTCTTATGCCTGTTGCATAGCGGTGTCCCTTTCACCCGACAGAACGAAGATCGTTATTACTTTTTCAGAGTAAGGCCCCAGATATAGACGAACGTGCTATACTTGAATGATATCTAATGCGGTGACATTAACGCGAGCGTGTTCCGGCGTCCCACAACGGCTCAGCGCATTGCGTGCAACACTGATTTATTGCAAGGCCCACCTGTTAGCACTGATTGGGTTCTACTGTTACAATTTACAATAAAGTTAATAAGACGCGTATTATAATTTACTAAACTATTTTAACGTACGAGTATAGTCTTGTCACATAATATTTGTGTAATATTAAATTATATCACATTAGCGTTAGCTTTAAAATATGTAATGATGATAAGTAATAATAGTGATATGCCACAGCCTCTTTCCATTCCGCCGCCTCCTTGCTTGAAACTAATTAAATAGTCAGTACTTAAATCCTATCCCTGCTTATTGCAATAATCGTCAGGCCATTTCGGAGGCCTTCAGGCGGCTTAAAACTTCGATACCAGGGTCTGACACATACTATAAAGAATAAGAGAGAGACACCACTATGACTTTGTTTTGAACAATTGCGTTTTGATGAGTTTATCAGACTTCACGATTTGATTACTTCTAGTCTTACCACAAACAAGTATACGTTTTATCAAACAAAAAAACCGAATTCAATGTATCTTCGAAGTCCAAGGTCAAATATCGATGAAATTTATATGGGACCACTTCGTAGCTATACTGAACCAGAAGATTTTCCAAATCGGTTCATGAATGACGGAGTCCTGAGATATCAAATATGAAAAAAAATACAATCGAACAGAGAACCTTCTCCTTTTTTGAAATCGGTTAAAAAAGAACACGCGTCTGAAAAAAGGGCGTCAGTTCACTGAATTAACGAAGCCAAAATTGGCAATAATATCTTTTTGCATCACTGGATCAGTGAAGATGCCACTTCCACATTTATACAAACTTGTCGCACGCTCTGTAAGCGACTGTTCAGCAATTTTTTGTGTAACGATTTCGCCCAATTCAGTCTGGCAAGTCTATGACGTCATATTATCGTATTAGGAGACAGCTCTCATTCCCGATACATAATTTAAATTGTATGACACAATCTGTGACGTCACCCCAACGCAATTTTCGCCATTATTAAATACGCGGCGAGGCGTGTGATTAAAAAAAACAGATCGCTGAATACTGCTTAGCATCACAATAGTGAGGATTAATGGATTGGTAGCTCGTCTGATACGGATGTTAGTGGTGACAAGTTTATTTTCTACAGTAGCTGAATATGGCGGGTCTAAGGCCTCTTGTTCACAGTACGGTTTCTTTACGTGTTATATGCGCCACGCACACGTGTGAGGTTGTTTACGACACAAAATCAACTGAGATACAACACTGATGACCGTGTCTACTCTACTCTACACTCGGGTAATAACCGTAGATTTTTACAACAACAAAACGTCTGTGTACCGCCTTATAACGACACGTGTTTATGGCGAGTAGGTAGCAGTGCTGGAGTTCTATATTTTGTTCTGTAGTGCGTCGAATTAACACTTCCAATATTCGAATGAAGTTCCATTTAGACAATGCAAGTATTTAGCCAGTTGCGTACCATAAATGGTCAAGCAAATAATAATAAACGTTGTATAAGTATAGTGAAGGAAAATTATTGATTATCCCGATAATCTCGACATAATACCTATTGTGGCAAAGGAAGACGTCGATGAACACTTTGAAGAAAGCATCGCGTAGATAATTCAGAAGTAGGAACAATTTGAGTAATAGCAACAAGGACGTTGTCAACGTATTGAATGGATCACGAATGAATGAATAACTCTTTTTTGGTAACACCACAATACAGAAAATTTTGCAGAAAGACAAGTTAACAATATGTGTCACAAAAAGGCTTCTGCAGCAGCGTCCTTGTCGGAATTACGGCATCAGGGTGTCCTGTGCTCCAACGAACTTACTCCTATATTCTACTTCCTTCACTAATCCTATCCTAGCTCCTATTACTATTATAAATGCATCGATGAATGGATGGATGTTTATTACTCAATCTTGCAAAAACTATACTCACTGGATTTTGGTGAAATTTACCATCAGGGACTTGAGGTCCTAGAAGGTTTTTTATATAACCGAATTGGAAGGCATTTGACCGCAGTCTCTTTATACTTTTTACCCTGGAAAACTACGAGTGGAACCGCGGGGAACACCTAGTTGACTATATATTTTTAAAGCTAAGACTGCAAAGATTATGGAAATGTTAAAAGACTCGCTCGAGTCTCAATGCGGGTGCGTCTAACAAAACAAATCGGCGGAGGCAATTTTCTCATACGGATTTAACGCCGGCTTTTACTGCGCTAGGCGGTGTATATCCGCAGGGCAAACTAGCGTCACGATAGAGGAACTCACCAGACGTACTGCAGTAGTGATTTTTTTGTTTTTTTCTGCCGTACTCGTATTATCCTCTAAGATGACGGTATGATACGTTTAATTTTGCTGCACGATGTGGTATAATAACTGTAAGTGCAGTAAGTATCTAAAATAAAATAAATAAATGACTAACATCACAGAATCCGTACAGAATCCGTAAAGTACTGCTTTATTAATTTATATTTAAATTAAATGACAAATTGTTGTACCTAGAGGCTAAGTAATAAAAAAGGGTATATTAATCACATGATAAATCAATAAAAAAGCAAGGGATAGATTAGTCACTCGGTTTAATGTGGAATCTTGAGTTGCGTATCTGAATTTCTACATAAATCTCAGTCTTTTTTCTTGGCTCCACACCACAAATACTTAGGCATATTGTGCTCAAAAAAGAATTTCTTTGAAATGGAAGATCTATCCTTGTTGGTACTTGATAGGTACTTTCAAAACCACGAATGATACGACTCAGACAGACGTAAACTGTCATGATTGCGTAAGTACCTACTAAGTTCCAATGAAATCGAGGGATAAAGAAGTCTGCCGCTTAAAAAACCAGTTCGCCCTGTGGCTGTACTCCGCCGTCTCTACGATTCTTTTTAAAAGCTTAAAGCTCGCCGAGGCCGCCTAAATATGCAGCTTTTAAATGAAGTCTTAGATGCCGCGCGTTTCCATTACACTACCCGGAATTTCCTCAATTTAAGAAGTGTATATTCATTCACTATGCCTGGTATGGGGATTGGAGAGAATGCGGTAACATATTCGCCAACTTTCATGATTAGAATACGTTCGTAACACCACATACAACTTGTTCTATATTATCAACTTTTGTAGGCTTGCGTAATACTAATCCAGAAATTATTATACATATAAAATTTCCTTGAATTTCGTGAAAGAGTACATATTCATTGGTTATTCACCTGATGTTTATTGAATTTTGACAGATTTCCTTAGAAATGCTTAGTTGAGTGGTTGTATATAGGTATAATAAAAAAGGGGCTGAAACAAACAGTGAACTGTTACTCCGTATTTAATAATTAATTATATTGGCTTTTAGAGTATTTCCTTGCGATTACTAATTATGGAGGTGATAAGTTCTGGAATGATATAATAAGAATGAATTTTCGCCACGCATTCTTTATGAGACAGAAGTGGGTAGACGCTTATGTTTTTTTTAAAGTCATGATATTTTAAGTTACAATTTTTTATGCATTATTTTTATGTGTATATTATGTTTAAAAGTGCATTTTTTGTGCCTATTTCACAAATATCTTCGGACTTTCGCCTTGACTTTTGACGCTGGCTTGGTGGTGGCATATCGGGTTGGTGGATGGCCCCACAGGCATGTTTTCTGTATATTACAGGTGTTTCTTTATTCATTTGGATTTACAAGCTGCAAAAAACGTATCGTGCTCTCTCGCGCAATGAGGCCACACACTGACTCACTCGGCGCTCACTGGCGGCAATTTATTAAAGAACTGAATACTGAATTACCGGCGATCCGTGACGTTTAGTGCCGATCCATTCCGGACGGATCAGCTAAAGACCCCTTTTTAAATAAAGCTCTTTTCTTTAGAAAAAAACCCAAAGGCAATTATCTTAAAGAGCATAAAATTATCGGCAAACTGAAAAGTACAATAATTTTGATCAATTTTACACATTGCAAGCTTTTTTCTTGCGCCACTTAATCTCTTTCTTTTTGTTTATTCTTACTAGAAAGATTAATATTTTTTTAATACATACAGCGAAGGAGTGGAACGCCCTGCCATCGTCTGTATTTCCTGTTAAATACAACCTGGTGCGTTCAAATAAAGAGTTAATAGATATCTACCAGGAAAGCGTGCTTTATCTTCGACCGCATCGTTACTTCCCATCAGGTGAGAAAGTGGTCAAACGGTTGCCTAGTCACTAGTCAGATGTAAAAAAGAAAGTTACAGACATCACTGCCTTTTCTCAATGGCTTAGTCCACCTTGATTAAAGAATATACCTTGTGAATCTTGTGATATGTCTAACAGAGCAGTAGTTTTGGTATTTTATTGAGTCAATTTATTTCAAATTTACTGAAGATCCGTCCGCGACGTTTACTACCGATTCATTCCGGACGGATTAGTTAAAGACGTCATCCATGATCCATGATTTTCATTTGAAAAGTTACCGCCACATTCCTATTACCTTGTTTTCTTATATATTTTATGTAGGTATATGTATGTATTTATTAGCATTAGTATTTGAATATTCAATTTTAAATTTGAAGCCTTAAATATTCGTACACCTTGGGATTTTGCTGAAAACTAGCGTCTGGTATCAAATAATGACAATAATTTCTATCTGTTTTTGTTTATTAGTATAATATGTATCCAGTAACTCTTACCTTGTTTTTTCTTTTCAACCGACTTCAAAAGGAGGAGGTTCTCAATTCGACGGTATGTTTTTTTGTGTGTTTGTTACGCGATTACTCCGCCAATTATGACTTGATTTTGATAATTCTTTTTTTGTTTGGTAGGTCATACTTCAGAGGTGGTTCTATATTAATTTTATTGAAATTGATTTAGCACTTTTTGAAAAAAATATAAGTTCAGTCTTGAAGTCGGTTCTTGTTTTTTTCTAAAAAATAATGATTATTCTTTATTAAGTTCGTTCTATTATGTGTGGTTTCTGCAAATATTCAGGTCTCGATAGGGGTTACCTGTTTGTGCCGTTTGGGGTAGAGACGTTGGGCCCGTGGGGACCAGGAGCTCTAGAAATTTATAAGGATTTGGCGGGGCAGCTGGTGGAATCCACACGTGACCAAAATGCTGGCGTGTATTTTGGGCAAAGAATCAGCCTCGCAATTCAGCGAGGCAACGCCGCCAGCATTTTGGGCACTTTGCCGGACGACGGTCGGTTGAATTATCTGTAGGCCATTCAGTTGGCTCAACCGATACCCGGCATGTACATAGTATTTAATATCTTTTAGTTTAGTTTTATTTAGTTTTTATATTATTAAGCCTTTTGTTTAGTTTGTTTTACTATTGCTAATAAAAATCTTTTTTTCTGTGTGGTTGTCCAATAAATGTATTTTTTATTCTTCTTTTTTCGTTCTTTTCTTACATATTAAGAAAGTTATGCAATATGTATTATTAGAAGAAAGATGAAGAGCTTCCAATCACCTATAAACTAGGTACTTTAAAACTAACATGTTTAAAATCTAGAGGATGCTTGAACCAACACAACATTTGTATCTCGCCGTAAATTTTGAACTAGTCCATTACCTCCTCCGTCCTCTCCAAAACCTATTTTATCTTCGAGTATTAAGGTACATTTCAGCTTGTATTTTTCAGTAGAAACATGTAATTTGTTGGCGAAACAGCGCAGTAAATAAAAGCGTCGTTTTCAAGCAGTATATCTGAAGATTGAGCGAGAAACAGATCGCAACGATGTAGGATGCAATAAACGGACGCATCTGCGCTGCGCTTGCTATTAGACGTATTTCTTTGTTTCATTTATATGCGCGTAACTATTTATTCTGTGGTATCGATTTGAAAACTATATTTTTTCCCCCGCGGCTTTGCCTGCATTTACATATTAGATTCTCTGATATTCTTGGTCAACTGTATCTGGAACATCTAGACGACGCACTTGCATTTGGTTGCTAAATTAATTCACCAGAACAACGACAATTCACTTGAGCTTACATCAGCTTCTGCATATAGTTTTAGTGTTATTTTACTTTAGAGGTAAACTTGCCATATCAACAAGATAGATTAGATTAGAACACAATACTTAAAGCTAAAGTGTTACAATGGGCGGTCTTATCGCTTAAAGCGATCTCTTCCAAACAACCTTTGGATGGAGAGGACTCAAAGAAACTGAGGGACGGTACAAAAGTACAAAAAAAGTGCATGTCATAATAAATTAAATATATATACAGTACATATAAATATATATACTATATTAGGTTTATAAGTGAGATAACAAACAGTTTTAAACAGAACTTCCAAGTAGCAGGCTGCAGTTTCGTAGCCAAGTAGAATTTCTTGATGCTATTTTTAAATATAATATAAGATAATATTGCGTGTTGCAATACCAACAAATGGCATAATGCTTAGAATTAAGAATTATTTATTTGCTAGATTACATTACATATTGGTAGGTACATATTATTCCTAGAAATGGTGTTACAGAGTACAAAAGTCATTGTAATCAGTCTGCATGCAGACGTGCAAATATTTATTTATTTATGTCACTACAATTTATAAATTCTTTAATGTCATAAAAACAATGAGACAAGAGCCAGTAACTTAAACGTTTCTGAATTTTCTAATAATTGAATGTCCTTTGGTAGCCTGTTATATAAATAAATACACATATTATAAGCATTCTTAGTAAAATTAGCACATATTTAGGACGCGAATCATTCTCTGTTCTCCACGGGTGTGCTGCCAAACGATTTTCAACGCGGCAATGAAGGCACATCGCTCCATTTGCATCTTACACACCTGAGATATTTATTGCAGGCAAATGCATTTAGAATAGAGAAACATTTCGATCACTACCTAAATATGAAATAGGTGACGCGAGCCGTACGCATTCTCAGTGTGTATCGTAAGGAATTTGATCTCGCTATACCGGTGTTCATGGTCTTCATAATTCCTGGTTTCCTAGATTCAGGGAATCTCAGTTAGGGGCCAGGATCTAAGTGATCATTGGGCGTATTTATTATTATTATGTCGCTCTTTTTTACGGTTCTTTGGACGGCTTGCGTGGGAACATGAGTCCAACACGTATAGGCCTTTTAGAGCTTTTAGTTTAGATATGTAATGGCCAAGTCTTATCGGGGACTGTCTCTAAGTGCATCATTTAAGATGCAATCAAAGATAATGCAATATTACCTATCTCGAGAGCAATGAATCCGGGTCACTTAAAAAGTCCTAAAAATCTCGGAAACTAAAAATGCTAGGTTAATGCAATAAATTGTATTTAATAGACAATGTAATACTCCTTAAATGAAGGTATTAAAACTTCTTAGTTATTGTAAAGTTATATCATAAAAAAATCAAATTTGAAAAAGGGCCACTTTCGAAGATGGAACTACGAAATTACAGCATTTGGTTTTGCTTTTGTTTGTAATCTGTCATTTATGTGGGTACATAAACCATGTTGATAGTGCTCTATATTCATTATTCAAGCTGAAATTATGTCGCTTACGCCTGAAGAATGCACCAGAATACTTACAATGCTGGAAACCGGCCGGAGTCAGCGCGATACAGCCAGGACTGTCGGTGTGTCGCTGTCAACAGTACAAAGAGTTCTCCGACGTTACGAAGAAACTGGTTCTAACCTACGCAGACCAGGAACGGGCAGAACCAGGTGTACCACAGCACGAGAAGACCGATACTTGGTGAACACCATGCTTCGAAATCGCTTTCTCACCGGAACTGAACTCACCAATCAGTTTCGACGCCTCGGAGGAAGTAACCCAAGTGCATGGACAGTAAGACGTCGGCTTGCTGAATCTAACTTAAAACCCCTTAGACCTGCAAACGGCCCTAAACTGGAGCGTGGGCATCGTATTTCGAGACTAAGATATGCCCAGAGCCACGTAAATTGGAGTATTGAAGATTGGTCAAAAGTTATGTTCTCCGACAAATCAAAATTTATGCTCTACAAGCACGATGGAAGACACAGAGTGTATCGAAGACCAGGGGAAAGATTCAAGCAAGCATGCATCGAAGAAAAAGTAGCCTACGGTGGTGGGTCTGTACTTGTGTGGGCCGGAATTTCTTCTGAAAGTCGCACAGAGCTGGTGATCATAGAAAACGGCTCTTTAACTAGCGTAAGATATGTGGAAGAAATCCTCAATGATCACGTTGGTCCATTTATGGTCAATTTAGGTGAGGATGCTATATTTATGCATGACAATGCCCGACCTCATACAGGTAGGATTGTGAATGACTACCTTCAAGAGATGAACATTACTCGTATGGAGTGGCCAGCGCGCAGCCCGGATATCAACCCGATCGAGCATGCTTGGGACGAGCTAGGCAGATGCGTAAAACAACGAAACCCTCCCCCAATCACGCTTCGTGAGCTCAAAATTGCTCTCACAGAGGAATGGGAGAATATTCCCCAAAATCGTATAAGGAACTTGGTGTACAGCATGCCAAACCGCGTAAACGCAGTAATGGAAGCACGAGGAGGCAATACGAAGTATTAAAATTCAAGAAAATCGTAATAAAGTTCAAAAATTTCATGTTTCCTATTTTTGTTTTAAGGAGAGATCAGCAGTTTTTTTCTTTAAGTAATTTTGTGTTAATAAAATGTATGGTGACTCATATTTTTTTTACTTTCATTTAAGGAGTATTACATTGTCTATTAAATACAATTTATTGCATTAACCTATCATTTTTAGTTTCCGAGATTTTTAACATTCTTTAAGTGACCCGGATTCATTGCTCTCGAGTGTATTTATTATTACACCAATGGGTAAAGGTAGTTGTTTTTCAGGATTCCGCACCTCAAAAGAAAAAGGAACCTTTATAGAATAGCGAGGTAAAGGAAGAGTAAATAATTCTTCCTTCTTTCCATTTACCCGTTCCGTTCCTTCCAGAATGTTGATTTCATGATTACAACAATAAGCTAAATTAATGGTTAGTCAGAGCTAGTAGATATTTGTATCGGGGTGACGAGCGCAGTGCAGTGCAGCAGAACATTTTGCAAACTTGGTGCTGCAACAACTATGGGCTTGTTGTTTACCGTCAAGTGAACAATCTGCTCGTCTCATTATTCAGTTGTATAAAAAATTTCTATTTCATTGAAAGCTTTATGTTATGTAAATAAAAGAGTTCAACGCGTTGCAAAATTTTCTTGTAATTGTTGAACAAAAGATTTCAACGGGGTCCTAAAAAGTCCATATACCTACAATATTTATCAAAATATTGTAGGTATCAACCTATACATACCTCATCATCATCAGCCCATCACGTTCCCACTGCTGGGACACGGGCCTTCTCTCATAGAGAGAGAAACACCATACATACCTAGGTCACCTTTAATTTTTAGGGTTCCGTACCCAAAGGGTAAAACGGGACCTTATTACTAAGACTCCGTCGTCCATCCGTCTGTCTGTCTGTCCATCTGTCAGCAGGCTGTATCTCATGAACCGTGATAGTTAGACAGTTGAAATATTCACAGATAAGGTATTTCTGTTGCCGCTATAACAAAAAATACTAAAAAACAGAATAAAAAAATATTTAAGTGGGGCTCCCATACAACAGACGTATTTTTTTCCCGTTTTTAATAGATAATGGTACGGAACCCTTCGTGCGCGAGTCCGACTCGCACTTGGTCGGTTTTTTTATTGTTAGGACGAGTGTTGGGATTGAGTCCAGGAACGTACGTACTATTGTATATTCTAAAGAAGGGTGAAAAGGGTCCTTAAAGGTAGGCAACGCACCAGTAATGCCCCGAGTGTTGCCGGTGTCCATAGGCGACGGTAACCGCTTACCATCCAGGCGGGCCGTCTGCTTGTTTGCCTATTAGTCATATAAAAAAAAATCTTTGGTTATGTCAGAGTTTTTTTTTGTTACACACTAGCGACCCGCTCCGGCTTCGAACGGATAAAAATTTACTAATGTGGTGTAATATTTTGACGACTTTGTGACGACAAGGCATTGAAATTTCTATACTACACAAAAGTTTAATTAGAGTGGTTTGTACTTATTAACCTTCCGTAAAAAAATTACACAATGACACTTAGAAAAGTGACAGTGAAAACCTTATCAAAATCAGTTACGTGGTTTAGAAGAAGTAAGCGGAGAAACAGAAATGAGGACGCGGATAGAGACTTAGTTTGTACTATTTAGAGATAACTTTCACCACTTTCATGACGCATAAGAAGAAGAAAAAGGAAAGACCGGAGAAGATGAAGATGCTTTTAATTCTGTTTTATACTTAGCACTGCACATACTGTGCGAACCAGAATAATTAATTTTTAGAAAAAAAAACAATAGGACAACTTATACCTATTTCTTGTTTTTGCTGATTTTTTCAAAAAGTGCTAATTCAATTTCGTTAAAATTTATATGGGAAACTCCGCTGAAGTATAACCTACCAAACAAACAAAGAATCATCAAAATCAATTCATAATTGGCGGAGTAATCGCGTAACAAACATAAAAAGCATACAGTCGAAGAACCTCCTCCTTTTTCCAGTCAGTAAAAAACAAACTGATTTTAATTCAAAACGGTATATTTCCCCGCTAATTTACCTGACATGTCTAATTAAATGACAGCTTGTCTAATTAGATGTAAGCCCTCGCCATTACTGCCGACACGCCTGAAGGCCCGAAGCCCTTGGCACGTTTGATCACGATATGGTGTGACTTGTCATTAGGAGCAAGAATATATTTTCATATAGCATTTATAAATAGCGCGTATAGTCTTGCAGTCTTCTATTTGTGTTGAAGGTACTGAATCTGAAGAGCCCTGAATAAACAAGCTTCGGAAAATCTTCAGAAAATTGGGTTAGTTACTGGTAGGGTCGTAAAATTTAGAAGGTATACATTTGTTTTGTAAGTTTTTATATAATAACATAAAATATAATATAAGTTTTTAGTTTATGTATGTATATAAAGATAACATTATATATTTTTTATTATACTTTGTTATTATATACAATATATGTATATAACGAAGTCGCCATCCGCGTCCTGATGTCTGTTTCTCTGATTTCTTCTTCTAAACCACGCAATGGATTTTGATACGGTTCTCACTATCATTTAGAGATTTTTTACGAAAGGTCATGTATATTATTATAAAGTTTTTGTATAGTTGAGAAAATTCAATGTTTTGTAATCAAGTCGTCTAATAATGACAACACATTAATAAATTGCATCCGTGTAAAGCCGGGGGCGAGTCGTATAGTTAGGTTATAAGAATCATTAAATATAACCGGCCAATTGCGAATTAGACTCGCGCATGAAGGGTTCCGTACCATTATCTATAAAAACGGTAAAAAATCACGTTTGTTGTATGGGAGCCACCTTAAATATTTATTTTATTCTGTTTTTTTAGTATTTTTTGTTTTAGCGGCAACAGAAATACCTCATCTGTGAAAATTTCAACTGTCTATCTATCACGGTTCATGAGATACAATCTGCTGACAGACGAACAGACAGACAGACGGATGGACGGACAGCGGAGTCTTAGTAATAGGGTTCCGTTTTACCCTTTGGGTACGGAACAAATACACGACCCATAAATGATTTTATCAACTGTATGCATGTAAAACAAGGAGTTGGTATGGTACATATATGTATATTATTTTCTTTATTGATGTAAGCAGAACCTGTATAGAATTAAAAAAACGTGACCTCTATAATCTGCATTACACATCGCTAACAATATTTGGAATACTTTATTGTGTTATTAATGTATCCCCATTAGCTTTAAACAAATAGGTGATCTTGATAAAAACACTTTTAAAAATATAATAAAATATTATTTTGTGCGAGTGACACCCATTAAATATTAACAGCTGTCCCAAACTTTTTACAAGAACAAAGCAAGATCATCGTTCGAAAAACAAAAGCACTTCTCTGAACTGACATATAATATTGCCAGTTAAAAGAACCGTAATTAACTTTAAAATAAACCTTTTAGCATTAAGTGCCCGTGCATGTGATTACACGATAATATTTCTCGTAATATTTTACGAAGCGATTTCTTGATAAAAGTATTATTATAATGTATATTGTAAAATAACTCTGTGGATATTTGTGTCTTACAAATGACCTATAATAATTCACAAAACAGTGTTGTAAAGTGGCAAGTTCCTTTTTAGTTGGCGGGAACATTTATCGTTTTTTAATGTAGTGGACGACAAGCCGCAGGCGTTTTGCCATACAGCCAAGAGTCACGCGTCATAACAACTCCAAACGCGCTTTTATCTTTTTCTTAGCTTTCACTCGTCAGGGAATAACTATCGGGCGCTCGCTGGCGCCAACTTCCTACTGTAAAAACGATATTTATGGACAATTTAAGCACTAAAAAGACGTGTTTCAGAATAAGGTGCTGTTGAGAGATTTAATGTAGACTACTTACAGAAAAAGACGATCTTAATCATTATGATTTTGCCATTTTCTAAAAGTGTAAATCTGTAAACATACATACTATTATATATCATAAATAAAAGAAAGCGATAATATTTTTTTAAATTTGTAGGTATCTATTATAGAGCAAATTTAAAATGACCACCGTTAAAATGATTTACTTCAATATTTTAATTATAATTTTTTTTCCAACAGGCATATGCCATTATTTCTGAAAACAACTCTACACTCTACTAACTAAAACTAAACTAACTACTTACAAATTTATTCTAACCTTAAAAAACCGAGTTATTTCAAACGGAACATCTTTAAACATTTGTGTCAAGAAGCAGACTGTGCAAAGATCAAGAGACATAGGCTTTGAAAATCAGCTGTCAGTAGCAACCCTGGCGATACACCGTAACATCTCGACGACAGCTTGTCACACGAAAATATAACGAAAGATGTAAAGCTGTTACCCTGTTATAATGTGTATATAGCTATGCTATACGTTGTTCGTTATAACTCACGCCATTTGTCACTTTTAATTGCCATTCGGTGGTTGTCGAAAACGTCTGAAGAAAGCCGGTAGGTATATTTAGTTTATTGAGAAATAAAAGGTGGCTAGGGAGGAGAAATATCGATAGTTTCTAAATGTTTACTTACATTTAAAAACTATCGATATTTCTCTCCCTAGCCGCCTTTTAATTAGTTTAGTACTTTTTACTAAGTTTAGTATTTGGGATGGCTATAAAGTTTTTTATACTGAACGATCACATATATAGATCCTGGCCCATACCTAGGTTTTGCTGTATCTAGGGAACCAGGAACTACGAGGACCATGGTTCCACAACACCCAGACACGAAACATATACGTGCGCTTTTTTTTCTGTGCACAAACATTTGTCCCGTCGCTGGAATCGAACCCACAACCTCAGTGGTGTATGAGATTTGAGCCAACCTGCCCAACCAATACACTACAGAGGCTGTGAGGCAGGTGGTGAAAGATAGATTACAATTGATAATAATATAATTTATTGATAATAATATATTGATTGATAATATAATTTTGTTTCTGTTTTCAAAACAATGGTCTATAATTTTTTTGGAAAGTTTTGATGACACACTTGCACTACCTATGTATGTCATGAAGTCATGACATTAACCATGATTTACTACTTCGATAAAAATCTTTTTGTACTTATTAACCGACTTCGAATTCGATTGTATTTTTTTATTTAATTTTTTTATGTTTATTACTTCAGAACCCCGTCATTCATGAACCGATTTCAAAAATTCTTCTTGCGTTGGGTTCAGTATAGCTACGAAGTAGTCCCATATAAATTTCATCAATATTCAATCTTGTACGTCGAAGATGCATTTAAGTCGGTATTTTTGTTTGATAAAACGTATACTTGTCTATACATATATTCATTTTTTTACCGACTTTATAAATGTGGTTCTCAACTTTGTTTTTGATCTCTATCGATATCATCATCATCTTATCTCTATTTCAGCCTGCAGATACAAAATTAAGACATTACAAGCTGCTCTGGCCCTGATATGATGTTCAAAGGGCTCATCAGTTTGTCAATAACACTTTGAAGCAAACATTAGACGTTGTAAGCAACTGGGACGTAAAACAAGTATGGCATCCTATTCCGGCCGTTTCAAAAGCGTTATCGATATTTTAATTGATGTGAAAATCGATTCGGGCTTGGATGAAAGCAAGCGTTTTAGTCATTTCCTCTGAAATTAATTTTATGTGTCTGCCGTCTTAGAACGGAATAATAGAAATGTATGTGTGTATATTTGTCCGCGATTTTCTTAAAACGATTGCGTCTATTGGACAGTACACTTGACCCTTATTAATTACGCAATAAAACAAATGGGACGAAATACTTAACGGAATATAATAATATTATTTATTTTGAAAACAGTGTCTCATTCTAGTTGGACGAAACGCTAAATTAGCCCCTAGTGGCAGGACTCGAAACTTAAAACGAGAGCATTCGGTAATTCGTCCTTTAATTCGGTCTCTACATATGGAATCTTATCTCTCAAAGAACTTCACTTTTAGCCTTAAAAGAGAGTGCAAAAAAACGCAAGAAAGTAATTTTACAGTAATTCAGAAAAAAAAAGAGGAATACGATTTTTCTATCTATTGGATTATACATCATGTCAACAATGAAAAGTGATTCAGTGGACATCATTAGCAATGATAAAAGCCAGCGACTAGCAACCTTTTAACGAGAACAATATCCATCGAATCATCAAAGAGTTCTGTTATTAAGTTTTATTAACCTGAAGCCAAATGGAAATGTGGACATAATGGCAGGCACCTCTACTAATAATAGTGTCGTTTATACCGCAATAAACTAAATACAAGCGGCGGCGGCGCGTGACGCGGCACTCTGCGGCCGCAGCCGTTTGACATACAATTAAAAATGACAGATGACTGGCCGCCATCTTGGATGCGGTATCAAAGAGCGCCGCCGTGCCAGTACAGTGCGATATATGCGAATATTTTGGTTTAGCGGAACTGTGCCATACCCACTACTCTTATTTGATGAGCTGCTAAGTTGATTCTAATGGTCATCAGTATTCTGTCGTTGTTCCTCTAAGAGACAGCGATAGAGAACTATGCTCTACTAAAATTCAGTACTCTATTGAAAAGTCTATCAAATATAAGATATTTCTTTTCTTACCAACTTCCTTAATATAATTATGACTTAAAAATCAAACATTATTTATTAAATATGGGCATCACAGTCACATACGCACTTATAAACGTCGAAATTATCAATCATTAACGACTCTAACATCTTTCAGAAAAAGATGTACATTACCATTTTATAACTTATTTAGTGACCCGTATTAGGAAGGCAATAAAAATCTTTATTTGTCTAGGAATTTAGGTATCTACCTACCACTATATTATCCAAATCGGTCCGACTGTATTCCGGCATAATGCGTCGTCGCGCCTCGCCAAAAAAATCTTAAAGGGGGCGCTGAAAAAATCATTGAACACATTCTTAGCTAGTTAATTTTCGGTCTGCTGGTGCTGATGTCTATCAACCAACCCGAGGAATTCGGGCGGGACGCATCAATGAAGCTGTGGTACGTGATACAGAGGTGGTAGCATATAATTAGTACCCAATAATTAGTACCCAATAGAGAAAACCTGTCACATGCCCCTTTTTCTGTGGCCCAACCAGCATCGGATACCCGACAATAACAACTGTGCCTTAATTCTTGTATTCGAACTACCTTATCGCATTAACTGTATACACGGTGTAACTGGAGGAGTGGAACCTCGGTGGTACGGGGGTAGGGGACATCGATACCTATCGATTTAACTCCCACGTAGTTCAACAATGTTCAGTGGTTCAAAAAGTTTTTTTTTTAAGTTTGTGATAATCCGATTTTGACTGAATTTCAGACAGTTCATGTACCGCAGTGTAATTATGTATAGTCTGCCTATAAGCATAATATGATGAACTTTAAAATAGTAATTAGTTTTATTTATTTACAGAACCAATTAACAATTACACACAACATATAAAACACAGAATTTAGGTCACCGTCCGCGGTGCCCAAAAAGCTGGCAACGTTACCTCGTTGAATGGCCAGACTAATTCGTTGGCCGAGGTAAGCGCCAGCTCTTTGGTTACCTGTTGTTTCTATGAGGCGTCTGGCCAGCTCTTTAAACAGAAGCCGCGCGTTCGCCCCCCAAGGCCCCATAGTTTCAACCCCAAACGGAAGAAATATGTATCCCTCGCCGAGTGATGCATATTTCCTCCGCTTCAGGCTCTCTGCTGCTTCTGCCGCCGCTCCTGCCACCCTTGAAGTACCGTTGAGGTGGGATGGCGCTAGTGCATCGGCACAAGTGGCGTCCCACACCAACGGTCTTCCACGGCTCCAAGGAATTAACGTCATGCGGTCGGGCCTATTTATATACACGGTGTAACTGGAGTGGAACCTCGGTGACACGGGTGTTTAATGGTGGTGTTTTATTTGTTTTCTTTTTGTTATATTCCTGTCGAATCTATAGGTATTGAGGTCCCCGACCCCCATGCCACCGATGATCCACCCCACCAGTTACACCAAAGAAAACTAAATATTACTACGTTACACCGTGTACCTGTATAAAAATTGACAATATTGACAGTTATTCTCACAATATTTTCCGAGCGCGGGCCGATGGCTTCTGTAAAAAATGGTATTCTGTAAACTATCGTGTTTCTATAGCGTTATCATGGCAACACTAGCGTTGCTATGGCAACACCTTAAAGTTTTTCGGAGACTACACTTATAACACGATATCGGTAATATTGCGTTACGCACAATTTTTTTAAACAGAATACCAATTTTGAAACCGATTGCTGAGTCGTAGAAGCATCTTAGTTGGATGGTATTTTGCCAATAGTTAACAGAATTCAATCCCTTGATGTCTAAGGTGCAGGATGACTAAAGCCGCACGGGTCTCTGCATTCAAAAGGCGCAGATAGAACTGCAACTGCAATGTGCAGGCAAGTCGTATATTAGTCACACAACCATGCTGCTCGAAATAGCGCGTACCTACCCGCAGACTGCATCAATAGTCATAATTAGTATAATTTACCTTTACCACAGAATACTAAGGGACAGAAGCATCACTCCGCAAAGAAATTTAAACAAATAGCGACTCTTACTATGACGCAATAAAATTCAATTCATCTCACGTAGCGCTGCATACCTACCAGACATATTAACCTACAGAGCGCCTCTCTTTCTATCGCATAGCTCTTATCTCTTCTGACGCGGCACGTGTAACGACGCGCGACCCACCGTCGCTGTCCGGCTATGTACTTGTAGCTTCGTACCTACAGTGCGAAGTGCGCTAGGCCTGCCTTTACTAACTAGGTTGTAGGTCTCTCGTATGCGATCGGCCGTCTGGTTAAGCACCACCGCTTTACCAGTCTGCCGTAGTAGTGCGCAAGCATAACTGTGTTCCGGTTTGAAGAGCGTTGTATAGCCAGAGAAATTACTGGCCATTATGAGATTAAGAGCTATTGTCTCAGGGTGACGAGCGCAGTGCAGTGCCGCGCAGGATTTTGCATAGCAATGTGTGCTGGACCATGTCGAATGGAGTCTCGCACGTTTAATATAATTTTATTACAAAAGTGAAAATTGGATATAAAGTGAATAATTGACATTATTTTCTACAGCATAAATATTAAGTAGGTGTACCTATATCTACGAAGCAGGAGTAATGCAAAAGCAGTAATAAGCTTTTTCATGCACCTAATTCAGTACGAGACGAGCAGAGATGGTAAGCAATACGCCTGCCCAAAAAAGTTGCAGCACCACCCAGAATTTTGTTTTGCCTGCGCGGCGCTGCACTGCGCTTCTCACCCTGAGATAATTAGCTGTTGAGTCTTATAATGCCCAGTAATTTCACTGGCCAGTAATTTCCCTAGCCAGTAATTTTATAACCTTACACGAGGATCTGCGATGTGCTTTGTGCGGTGGATCACGTATCACCACCGGGCCGGAAGTGGGTATCGGGTAGGGAGTAGTCTGCCATCCGCCGCTGCGGGAAGATCGCATAGCCCTGGACCCCGTGTCACCGCATCTACAGTGAGTGTTGTTGGTGTAAATGTTTGAGAGTTGCGTATCGCAATCACACATAGGTATATTATGTCCTCTTGCTCTCGGTCTGATTGTTCGGACGGGCTTTCGCAGTAAATTGATTTCCACTGTGCTTGCTGCGAGGCTGGTTTCCCGAATCCGGCTGAGACGGGTACAATAGTACTTAAATATTTATTGGCGTTCAAAACCCGAGCGGATCGCAAATTTTTATAAATGAAACAACTATAATTTAACTTGAAACTATTTTATATGAACATCAAGTTACGCTCGACTTACACTTGTAACCGACATATTTACAGCGTTGAGCATCATATATTACATAACTTATATATTTATAAAGATGCACGTTATTTATTCTTTATTTATATTTACAGTAGGTACCTACTATATAATTTGTTATTAACTTAAAAGATTAACAAATGAAATACATACCATCTCAGTAACCCGAATTACCAAATACCTATGTTTATTACATAGGTACTTACTGTTTTAAAACAAAAGTATCGTTACAATTTTCGTTTAACACCGCTTCAAATACAATCAGTTCACTACAAAATATTCAAGCAGAAAACCTGCAGTTTTAGGGGTTTTATTTAATCTTTTGGTAAAATCCGAAGGTTTCTTAAATAGGTAAGTAAGTAGTAATATCTTACTTTTACTTGGTATGCTTTACCTCATGCTCGGTAAAAACTAAATCTATATTTTATACCCGATTCCTAAACATTTTTTCAAGAATTAGGTAACTGACAATTGTCAGATCTCTTGATGAGGATATTTATAAGGATGTGAAGTGCGCTGCGTGCGCAATTCACATCGTTATAAATAAATATAAATACGCCCAACGATCACATACATAGATCCTGGCTCCTAACTAGGATTCCTTGTATCTAGGGAACCAGGAACTACCAGGACCATGGTCCCACAACACCCAGACACAAAACAAATGCTTGCTCTTTTTTTCTGTGCATAAACATTGCCCCGATTAATCGAACCCGCAACCTCAGTGGTGTATGAGATTTGAGCCAACCTGCCCAACCACTACACCAATGAGGCTGTGTATATGTATATATTTGTATAACAGACAGGGACTCATTCGACAAAAGAAGAAGCAATTATAGTTGTTTACAATCTGGTGTCTATAAGACGCGTACCTAATTGAATGTTGATGAGTTTCTTTTGCGTAGCGACTACGCCTAAGGTCACAGTCGCCATAACTCGATCTCAAGTGCTAAAATCAAAACAGCAGGACTAAGATGTCATAAATAGCCGCTCTAAAGATTAACAATATTGATGATTTTGATGGGTTTTTATTAATTGCCTGAAATAAATGAATTTTAATTTAATTTTAATAAATTTGACATTTACCTGACAAGAGACTTGACAGATTGTCACATAATCTTGACTAGGAGTTCAGAAACTCATTTTTCATCCAAGCCTCTATAAATAGGTACTTAAATTAGGTAGGTTTAGCTTATTTACACTTTTTACAAAATACATTTTGCACCTATACCTTAGAAATTCACAATATTGTACAGTTCAGTTTCGTTAAATTTATTTTTGGCATTATCTTCTAGGCAATGATGTTAGTAAAGGCTTTATTTATTACAAACTAGATACGAAATGACATGTTGGAAAGCGTAAGCACATTTTTACATATAATTATAGGCCACATTTACAAAATTATGTTGCTATTTTTCTATAAATCTTATATATTACTAACTAGGGGCATGAAACAATAAGTTGTTTGTAAAAATAATGTGATCTTATTTCAATAAAGACAAACAGCTTAATAATTAGTAAATATAAGATTGGCAAAGTTAAGCCAATGCCGACGTATTAAAGAGTGCTGTGATTTTGTTTTTTCTGAACTGTCGAAAGCTAAATTTTCTTTTTCCAAAACTTATGTGGGTAATGCCGTAAAGAACAAAATGCACTTTATTATTCCTCTACAAAGAAGTAAAGCCCTACAAATGTATACGATTAAACATGTCACATGAGGAATTCAAATACCTTATAACGTCACTAAGTTGTCAATACTGACACTGAATTTGGGTAGAAACTCGTTTTGTCGTTCAAGTATAAATACTTCACACCTCTCACTAAAACACAAGCTTATCAAAGTTTTATCAAACAAAAAAACCGACTTCAATGTATCTTCGAAGTCCAAGGTCAAATATCGATGAAATTTATATGGGACCACTTCGTAGATATACTGAACCCAATGCAAAAAAAAAATTCCAAATCGGTTTATGGATGACGGAGTTCTGAGGTAACAAACATTAAAAAAAATACAATTGAATAGAGAACCTTCTCCTTTTTTTTTAGTCGGTTAAATATGAAATACACTCCAACTTACTTGCAGTAATCGTACATAAAACCTAACAATATCTAAACCACTTATCAAATACGTATCACAATCGATTCATAACTACACAATTGCACTATTCCTAGGTCGGCAGTCCACTTTCAGAGTCCTTCTCAACCCGCGGGTCCGACGCCCCGGGGCGTTGCCACAATCACGTGTGGGAATGCCCCAGGCTGCCATGAGAGTGGTGGTGGTTCGCCGCTAGGTGGTGGAAGTAAGGGGCGTAAGGTCCAGGCCCCGTGAAGGGGTATGGAACCCCGTGGCTGTACAGAAGACCCCCAGGGTAAGGCCCCGATGGGAAGCCCCCGGCTGGTGGTGGTGGGACGGTTGGGCTGTTAACGTCGAGCCCAGGGTTCTGCTTTTTCCATTTCGTTCGACGATTTTGGAACCAAATTTTGACCTGTGGACAAAATCTTAGTTAGAATATCCGTTTGTATATTCAGAGTGAAGCGCAGTATAGAATATATGTACTAGCACTTCTTCGACCTAGACAGAGTCAAAACACCTATAACCCTTTGCGCAATCTTTTTCTAAATATTATACAGTCTGACATTATTAAAGTAATTATTGGCACAATAAATATTTGTCTTAAATAAATGTATTTTCTTTCTTTTTTTCTTTCTTTCTTTTTTTGCACAGCTTAAAAGTATGTGTTGGACGACTGTCCTTGATGAAGTCTTTTCAAAGTTGAATGTTCGTTTTTAGAACTAGAGAGAAGAACAGAGTTATCGAAACGAAAAGAAAGAAGAAAAAGAATACCTAGATACTTGCCGGACGTGTACTAATAAACTAGAACCAAAAATATAGTACTAAAGATACACATTGAAAGACTGAATCCTACTTATATTATAAACGCGAAAGTTTGTAAGAATGTATGGATGTATGTTTGTTACTCTTTCACGCAAAAACTAATTAATGGATTTTGATGAAATTTGGTATGTAGGTACTTTAAGACTTGGAATAGCACATAGGCTACTTTTTATCCCGGGAAACCGCGGGTGGAACCGCGGGGCGCAGCTAGTTAGAAAAAATACCAACCTGCGTTTCCGTCAAACTCAAGCTGAGCGCCAAATTAAGCCGTTCACACACGGACAGATATCTCGTCGTCTTAAACTTATTCTCTAACGACACCAGCTGTTCATACGTGAAAGCTGTTCTCGCCCTTCTTGGCTTCGTGCCCCCTTTGGAGTCCCTGCTTGAAGAACTCTTGCCCTTTTTGGAGCTGGAACTGTGAGGGCTTTTTGGGTCTCCATTTTCGTCCAGGTCTGATTGTGTGAGGAGATCATCGTCCAGGTTTGAAGTTTGATCGTCTGTCTCCACTTCGTCAGTCTCAAGGTCTGAATGCTGGAGGTGGTCTTTGACTGTAACAAAGAAAGTTTACAGTGAGAACTTTGTCTATAGCACCTTTAAAAGTACACAGTACCAATAATGTGTATGCATTTAAGAATCATCATCATCAGCCCATCACGTACCCACTGCTGAGATACAGGCTTTCTCTCATAGAGAGAGTATGTGGTTCATAATCCGCCACGCTGGCCCAGTGCGGGTTGGTGGATGTCACATGTCCTTGAGTTTATGTTATGAATTCTTGGACATGCCGGTTAACACACTATGTTTTCCATCACCGTTTTAAAGCGAGTGTTAAATCCGCACATAACTTAAGAAAGTCAGTGGCCAGCGGGATTTGAACTCAGGTGCGTCGGACCGAAAGTTGCACGTGCTCCCACTGAGCCACACTCGCCCTTTAAGTATTATGTCACAATAATGATTTCAATTTCATGGTAGGTATTTAGGAAAAGCATATATTATAAAAACATATAATAAATATGACACGAGACTCAAATGCATTAATAATGCTGTCTGTACCTATATTATAGCACTGTGTTAACCTGTTATATAAATATTCTTTCAAAGAAATAGAAAGGTAGAGTAGATTATGATTTCTCAGGTAACGCTTTCCTTTTATTCGTCGTACTCAGTTGTTAAACACAAATATCATTAACCTAAAAAGCTTTAACTGCATACCTTTTATATTATCTTGATTGTTTTTCAACGAAAGTTTTCATAAAGCGTTTCTAAAAACGAAATACTAGAAAATAATTTCCAAGAATTTTGTTGCCCATCTGTCACCAGTGAAATTAATTTATTGAAGGTGAACATAGTTTACAGCGCATAATATAAATCATAATGTTTTATAGTTTCCTCATAATCAACATTTTTCTTAATATTCACGTGTTTTCAGACGATATAATGGGCATTTCCCTTTCCTCTCAGGCGGCGCGCGTCGCCGTCGAGTGATACCATGCGAAATAGTTTTAATACCACTATTAATTTTTTAATGTGGCAACTTTGCTAACAAATTTTCATCATCCGGAAACATTAAAAATATAATTTAGTGCGCGACAGTTTTGTGTTTAGTAAAATTGGTAAAATGCGAATTGAAACGGCGGGATGTATAAATATTAACGGAATCGACTCTATGTCTCGACTCATCAACAACTAGTTTAGGAAACGCGAAATGGCTGTAAAATTGCCGATGAATGACTGTAAAATATGGACGCCATAAGTTACAGCTTTAAATATTTTTATGGCTTCACAAATTGGGCCGAAAATTAAATGGCTATTGCGCAGATACCGAAATATAAACAAAATGAAGTTTTCTTTTAAACATTAAACTGCATCCGTGGTTTCAAGAGAGCGAGTGGTAGAAACTTGTGCGTATTTTAATCCGACACACCAGAGTTTGAACCCCTTTGGCCAATCGTAATCGTGCTGATATAACGCTTGCTCTAAAAACAGCGAAGAAAAACGTCATGTGGAAATCGGCAAGTCCAGCAGTCACAAAGTTCAAGGACATGTGACATTCACGAACACATTCTTAGTATTGGTCTATCTATCAGTTTCAATACAATACAAATTACTTATTTAGCCTAATCAGTTGACTGGATTGTAATACAAGTAGGTATACCTACATTTTACCAAAAAAACAACTTCAATGTATCTCCGAAGTCCGAGGTCAAATATCGATGAAATTTATGGGACCACTTCGTAGCTATACTGAAACCAACGCAAAAAGAATTTTTGAAATCGATCAACAACTGGTGACCCCAACTGGCGGAGAAATCGGTGGACATATACATAAAAAATAAATATACCTACAGTGGAAACCTCCTCCTTTTTTTTTGTGTGTTAAAAATAGGGACCGTATTTATTTAATTATTTATTTAACAGACGTTTAAAAGTTCATTTTAGTGCCTATTTGACAAATGATATTTGAGTTATTGACACCAACTCTGTCATTTTCTGCGTCCCTCACTATGCTTACTGAACTAGAGTAGCAAGACTAATATTTATGTATCACCTCTACAAGTTTTCACTGCTTACATTTCAATTAAGAGCCAGCTGTCCACATATAGCGAGGCAAGTCAGCGCTATAAACTAGCGGGAGGATTGCCTTGACGAGTCATTTAGAGGCGGAGTATGCGAAACGCGTTGTCCAAAATAAATATAAATCTTATGTCGCTTTACAAGCCGTAAATGAAACTGTAATTGGATGGTTTGATAGGTTAATGTGGATACGATTATTGTTTTTGGAAAACAAATAGAGAAAGAGTAAGAAAAACGAGAATTATTTATCGGGCCTAGGATATCTAGGTTATTAGCATTTTAGTAGATATACTCGTAAATAAGGCTAATTGTACTCGGAACTGAGCAAGCCAGATGCATTTTAAGCAACATTCAAGATACGAGAAAAGGGTTTGATATTCTTTTCTAGACAGTCCACTAACTGATTGTGTATCTGAGGATTGAAAAATAGGCCCTAAGGCGAATGGTGATTAAACACAATATTTTTATTATTTTATGAGTTTACTTTAGTTTTTAAATTATTTAGCCCTTTATTTTGCTAGTTTTTATGATTTCGATTTGTGGTCTAACCGTATGGTCTAGTAGACCACAAGGTTAGACCACGGGCCAGTCGTTAATATTTACAATAATAAAATGTTTGTCATGTTGTTGTTATTTTCAAAGACGCAAATAGACAGACCAAATGAAAATATGCTAGATGATTGCCCTAAAAATATATAGATAAATAACGCCCAACGATTATAGGTACATACCTAGATCTTGGCCTCTAACTAGGATTTCCTGTATCAAGGGAAGCAAGAACTATGAGGACCATGGTCCCACAACACCGAGACAAGAAATAAACATTGCGATTTTTTTGTGCATAAACATTTGTCCCGTCCCGTCGCGGGAATCGAACTCAAGCCAACCTGCCCAACCACTACACCAAAGACATTATCAATAGTCCCATAACCAATAAAAATTATAGAATTCAAAAATAATAATATATAATAGATTAAGCCGATTAAAAGACAAATAAAACACCCCAATCACTCCATTAGTCCATCCATACCTACTTAGCAGGCATACCTGACGTGCCTATTTAATTAGGTGTCAAACACGCGCGAGTCGATCGAACATTCTGATTCTCTTTCTGAAGGGTAATTAGATGGGCATGCCGCATGTCTTTTGCACTTATTTGCAGGCATAGATCTGTCGTTGAGCTCAGTTGTGGCTCCAGGTGTATCTATTTTAGTAGAAAGTCATAGGTTATATATCTTTTATTGTTAATTAAAAAAATAATGTAATTAATAAACGCAAGCATTGGCTTGCGTTTGAGCACTATGTCAACTGGGTAAGCATCTATACGGTCGTCGGTCATTTAAATACAAAACGAAATTTTCTTTCAAGTTTTACCCAATTATTTACTTACTATTGAAACAAGATTTTTGTTGAAAAATATTTTTCAAGACAAGCTTTTAACAAATTCGTAATTGGATCCGCGAGCAGAATGAGCCCAAACACTAGTAGTTTACGATTATCCGCCAAGAAGTTAAACTGCCCACCTTCCGTCTCCATCCTCAGATCAGCTGGCTATCACAATAATATTGCATTGTCATTGGACTTTGACAAGTATGCAAAATTTCAACTCCGTAGGATAAGAGCAAGTGGTTCTGATGCAACTTGCAAGATTTGATCCAAACATTGCAAATAAAAGCTTGTAAAGACTAGGAAAATGAAACAGACAATCGACTTTATAAACATGCTAAAGATACCATCCAACTTAAAATCCCTTGATGGAAATATGTTTAAAATTAAATCTAAAACATGGTTAATAGAGAGAGTGTTCTATGACACTGAAGACACTATGACACTCTATGACACTCTCTGCCGGCATCTGTGTTTCCGGATAGCTATAATCTGGGTGTCTTTAAGACAAGAGTGAACAGGTTTCTTCTATGCGAGCGTGCTACATCTTCGACCGCAAGGTGAGATAGCGGTCAAACGCAAGCCTATAAATAATAATTAAAAAAAAGAAAATTTTGAATGAACATCTATTAATACTCGCATGATTTAAATAGTTTTAGCAAATGTACGACGATCTCTAATCATAACTTTTAGATTCTTAGATTGTTAATGTTTTTAGTTAATATTGTTATTGTACTTCCTTAAATATAAACTGTTGTTCCTTTTATATGTTCTATAACACCTTTAATGTACCTACACAGCTTTGAACAATAAATTTTATCCTATTCTGTAACATAAACATCAGGAGAACGGATAGGGTGCGTGGATTTGCAACCTGGCGAAGTTAAGCCCAGCTTTGCGTGAAGCCGCACTAACCCACTGGGATCTAGGCGTGTTAGCAGGGAGGCATTTTGAGTTTCATTTTAACCCTGACTACGTGCCAGTTTACAAGATCCACATAGCGATGGCTACAAGTGTGGCATCGGAACTTTAAGCCACCTGCCCTATAGTCCAGATTTGGCCCCGTCGGAAGAAAGGGCATGGAGGATAAAAGTTTTCTAACAATGAAGAAGTGAAGTCGGTGATTTCGGCCTATTTTGAAGGCCTCTACAAAACATTTTATTTTTAAGGTTTAAACAAATTATATGACATATCTGAAACATTTATTAAGTTAAAAGGAGAATATATTAGAAAGAAAATATTAGATTATATTAGATAAAAGAAAATATGCTTTTGGGTTTAATTTCATCTTCTATCCTTGTCATTTCGCGAACTTTGTGACCCCCCCTCGTATATAGGGTAAGGTTGCGATCATTGGATGCGCTTTCAATGGACCACTCTGATATTTCGAAAAAGATCCGTTTTAAAGGCCGGATTACGGATTTTCACCCGTTGTATGGGGAAACGCAAAGCTTCATGTGGTACTGTCAGCGACAAAAGTAGCTGAACTTTTACAATCTTTCAATTGACAATAACACTAAAAATATACAAATTACATGCAATTTTTTGCAATTTCCCCATTCGCATAGAATATAGTATAATAATATAGTTGGTGCTTACAGAATTGAAAATAACAGGCATTTGACAATAATCCGTTTAAATATTTTCTAACTAAGCTTTCCAAATTTATTTTTATTTTTTTTTAGCTGTAAGGATGTTATTTATTGTGATTAAAATAAAATAAAATAAAATAAATAATAAATAAATTTAAAAAAAAATCCAACCAACCAAGAACATCAAGTTTAGATAACAGTCGTTCGGCCATGTCGGAGACCTTCGGCCGGTCTAAATCTCACACCTCTAGGATGGGCCACCCACCCACTCGAGAAAGAGAAGATCAAAGTTGCTTCTCGAGTCCAACAGTGGATGACGATGATGGTGAAGAAGACGGTGATCATAAAATATTGAGATGAATCTAAATTTCTTTAAAACAAAATAGTTTCGCTCTTATGTTCAAGATTATTACGGGACCCGTACACCTACCTCATGTACAGTCAGCGACAAAAGAAGCTGAACATTTGTGAATCTCTGATTGATTTTCACTCGATAGATTTTCACACTCCAGTGTTTTATTGAGATATTATATTAAAACCTAAAACCTAACTCAATTGGAAAGTATTTAAACGGTGCTAATGCCAAATTAAAATTACTTCGTATTTGGGAACGTTAAACCAGTGGCGGAAGTATAATATCCTCCATCCCTTTCCTTCCCACATACAATCCGCTCCCCGTCCTTGTCACTCACATCATCATCATCAGCCCATCATGTTCCCACTGCTGGGACACGGGCCTTCTCTCATAGAGAGAGAATGAGCCAAAATCCACCACGCTGGCCCAGTGCGGGTTGGTGGATGTCACATGTCCTCGACTTTTTGTGAAAAATTCTTGGACATGCCGGTTTTCTCACGTTGTTTTTCCTTCGCCGTTTTAGAGCGAGTGTTAAGTCCGCACATAACTTAAGAATGTCAGTGGTGCGGGGCCAGCGGGATTCGAACTCGGGTGCGTCGGATCGAAAGTCGCACGAGCTCCCTCTGAGCCACACTCGCCCGGATGTCACTCACATGCAGACTACAAACTGCGAATCTGTGGCTAAAAGGGGCTAAATAGGATCCCTAAGTGTCTAGACGTCTGTGCAATCGTGGGGCGCCCCCGGAATATCAGAAACACCGCCAAGAAGCAAATGTGAGTACCCGTCTCTTCCCTCCACTTCTTATTACTTTTGCCACTCGTGTTTCGATTTATGCCTGTGTAAATTTTCATATTTAAATACCACGTATACTACATACAAAAACGGATTATTGTCAAATGCCTGCTATATTCAATTCTGTAAGCACTAGCTGTTTTTCAAACAAATTGGAAATTTGTGAAATGAGATCCTATCGGAGATTGATACCTAATCAAAGAAAATCCTTGAATCATTCCCAATTATCCAGAGAGTTCACTTCAACTTAAACAATCTACTGCAAGCAAACGTGGTTTTAATACGCGGATACTTCCCTATTAAGTTTGGAGCATATTCATCGTCTTATATCTTACCTACGGTCTTTACCCACCACGCTCCGCGTTCATCCAAAGCTTTTTTTTAATCACCCGACAGTAACATAAACAATTTTTGGACACTAACTAAAGTTCCATGTTTCCTAAATCTAGGCTCTGTAGAACCAAGAACTACAAGGACCATGGTCCCCCATGGACAATGGTCATTAACACACACGAAACGAATACGCTCTTTTGTTTCGTAGTGGGAATCTAACCAGCCTCCTTGGTATATGAGATCCGAGCTCACCTAACCAACCACTACACCACGTTGTGATCGAGGAGACGGGTCTAAGCAGCCGCTCAACTGCCGTCTCTCTCTAGATCTATGTGCTCCATCTTAGGCCACGTCATCGCTTCACATCAGGCGAGATGGTGGCCAAACATATACTTACCTATTAAGCGTAAAAAAGTGTAATTCTAATTCGGCATAAGATAAAAATAATTACTTAAGCAATTTATTTAAATTTTATTGATATTCTCATACAACCCAGGACTTCCATGTTGTCCAAAAACATAAATACTCATAGGGTTTCTCTGAATGGGCAGGTTAACTCTAAACCTTAACGTGCAAAATATAAGTTCATAAGGCAGTCTTTACCGTAAGTATTTTTTTTATGTTATCCTCTATCATTATTTATTATTATTATTTACACCGCCGGGCCGACCTCTCTCACTCCATTATCTTTCCATCCAAAGGTTGACTGGAAGATTAGCGACCAGTCCGCTCGTTGTACTATTAGTTTATAAGAGTCTTTCCTGTACCTTGTTCATTTCTTGTTTGGTGTACAATTAAACATTATTGTATTGTATTGTAGTGACGACATTAGATAGCTGAAAACACTTTATTGCACCTAAGAAGGAATTACATTTTGAACATACTTTCTTATGATAAGTACGGTCGTACGCGGTCATTAACATTGATCATGATTTAACTATAACATGCACATCACTAACGTTTGAAGTTACTGTATTACGTTCCTACCCGTTCTGTCAAGAAGTATTTAAATCCAAGACAATGTTCGGAAGGTACAGCGTTTGGGCGCGGTAGCTGAAAGCCTTTATACCTACTCCCGAAATCCCAGCGCGGAAAGGCACTTGTAATCGAGAGGGCTTTATTAATTACAAACTTGGACCGCAACCTTCCCCACCCACCCACTACCCCCTCGATCCGAGCTATTACCGACTACCGACTCTAATCTTTATTTACTAAGGCTAAAAATCCCAGAGCACAACCGTTTACGAAAACCCAGCCTTATCTTTTGGGCGGAAGCGTTAAGAGGTGGCTTTTAAACGAAGGTCTAAGCGATTTTCGACTTAATGGATGAAGTTTTAGGGTTATTTTTGTCATGGATCGCGTAGTCGGCAAACAAGGCCGATCAATTTGTTAAATGAAGAAAATGGAGATGTGTAATTTGGAAGGATTCTTGGTTCGGTGATTTTCGTAATGCAGAGCTTGTTCGCAGTTGTGTCCGAGATTAGAGCGATCCGCTCCAGCGATTTGTCGATAGAAGTGTTGTATAATCTTCTATCTACCTATATTTTTGGAGAAAGAACGATTTAGTGTAGAGTCGTTGTAGGTAGTGTTATTTATGCTGTGGAGTACCTCAATATCGCACAATCTTTCAAAAACTCCTAGACTGAAATTGTCATTCAACTAACTGCTTAGATGTGATCAATTATCAGAAAGTATGTGTAAATATACAAAGGTTTAGTTAAGTTTTAGTAAGTAGTGTAGAATTGATTTAATGTTGGAGTATTTTGTAATAAAATTCTAAAATGTATAACGGAGTTTACAGAAAGTAAATTCAAATTACGCGTAAAAAATGGGAAAAGCATACTATACTGTTCGTAATTATATAGAAAACTAAGATGCTTGGAACATTCCGCTTCTGCAAAGTAGCCAACTGGTAGGTACTAAGGAACATAACATTGTAGAAAACAAAAATATTCTAACTAAATCTCTAAAAACATGCCCCTCAGTTTCTTGTCGTATCTTCTGCGTGGTTCTTTTTCCGATGGTAGAGTCATTGTGATAATTTGACGTTCATAAGTGCGTCTGTAATGCCAAAACCGAATAAAGAGATTTTGTTTTGAAAAGAGTATTTTATAAATATGTTCATGACTACACTTACCTCTATAAAATTTTCTGCAAGCACAAAATGTTTAAGACAAATAAAAATACAAGTGTTTTAAATAGGTTTAGAGGTGAGCACAAACATCAGTAGAATTCATCTGTTAGGTTGTCTGGAAGAGATCGCTGTTTAGCGATAAGACCACCTTATTGTACTTATCATAAGAAAGTATGTTCAAAATGTAATTCCTTCTTAAGTGCAATAAAGTGTTATTCTATTGTAATTCATGGTAAAGGTTATTTATTATACAGATCAGTTATCTATTACTCCGGTTGCGTAGTACCTAATTGTCGCACACACCGTCCGGACTGAATCCCGCCTGGAGTTGTATTTTGCGTACCCTAAAATCCTCAGAAATATGTATTTATTTATATAAAATACAAATACATAAAAAATTTTAAACTATCATGGTCACCTACATAACACTTGTGGTAGGTCTCTCGTATGCGGGAGGCCGTCTGGGTAGGTACCACATTTTTGCCAGTTATTCTGCCGCCGAGCAGCAGTGCGCAAGCATTACTGTGTTCCGGTTCGAAGGGCATTTTAGCCAGCGAAATTACTGGGCATATGAGATTTAATATCTGATGTTTCGGGGTGATGATCGCAATGCAGTGGTACGCAGTGCTTTTTATGGTATTAAAAGTTCTGGGCGGCGCTGCAATTTGAACGACTTGCTTGTCTCATCACTCAGTTCCATAAAAAAACACTACAGTTGTTGAAGAACTTAAAAAAAAATGGTCAATATTCCGTTAATAATATATACAGTAGTAGTATTTATAAACCAGGCTAAAAGATCTCAAAGCAGAGACTAGTCTGTAATCGCGTTCAAAGCTTGAAGTAAAAACGTACCTGCCTACAGTTTTAAATTGTTATCTCAAAATAAAAGCAACCTTTTCAACCAATTTGTATTCGCAGCGAAAAGTTAAAGGGTGTTTTCACGTAATTTCGGGGTAGTAATTAAAAAGTCAGTGCTGGCAACATTAAGCCCCTCGTTAACGAGCCGCGCGCTTCCGCATCCACTTACACCGGAAGTACCTACCGACTGAAATAAATACTTTTAACACTCCCTTTAAATTATGGTGGGTTATTCCAAAATTGGTTGTTATCTTTGGAAATGACGCAGGAGGAAGTTAAGAGCGAAGTCATTACGTTTCTTGCAAATCTTTATAAAAATAAAAAATAAAATAAAATAATTATATGTTAGGTACCCAATGGAAGACATCGACTTGAGCCGTAGTTAATATTTCTTGGTATATTGCCTGGTATATGATATAGCCACGTTTTTTAACACGTTTTTTAAGTCACTATCTTGTTTGTCCGTCTGTCTGTCTGTATCTGTCGAAATTTGAGTTGCAAGATTCCAACCGGAACCTTACGGAATCAAAATTTCGAGCATGAATAAACTTTCAGGACAGTTCACAACTCGATGACAATGCATTCTAAACCCATTTATTAGCATGCAATGCCGACCTACCCTCAAAAGGCGCATAAAAACGTGGTTTATAGATTATTTTTTTAATCTGTCAGTTTCTCGTTTTAAGTTCATCGTGTTGTGACTGTTTTGCAGGTCCTACAACACAGTTCTAAAAAAACATAACGAGGGCACAACGCGTTGTGGATGTTTTTCTGGTAAATGACCGTTTTTTTCATCGAGCCTAACATACAAAACATCGTAGAACCAATCATTCGCTCAACATTAAATCTTCAACGCCTAGACCTAAGGCATAAGGTCGACTAAATTGACCATTGACGTGTATACTCGTTTGTTTCTAAGGGGCGACAAGCTTATAAATAATTACTTGGAGACTCCTTAGGACACAGTTGTGTGGCAAAACGTTTCCGGTTCCAAAACCAATTTATTCGGAGGAAAAACTGCCTGGTCATGCCTAAATTATTACGGTCAAATGCTCAAATATAACCAACGCTCGACTTCCCCGTATTACCATAACAGCTTAGGCTAGTTCAAATCCACTCAATCGAGACGATGCACGAAAACAAGCACGAAAAACGCCTACCCAACGAGATGAGGCCAGCCCATTCGTTCCGAGCGCGTCCGTCCGGGCCTAAAGGGCCGAAAAATAAGCCAATTCTGACCCTAAACGCTGCCAAATTTATGTCCTCCCTTGACCCTTGCGACGCCTTATTCACCTTTTATTTTTATTTGAGTGAGCAAGGAACAAATCTTAGCGTAAAAGGGATAATAAAATAATCGTTAGATTCGTTTAGACGAGTCTAATTTCACGGTTTGCTGCGTAAAGGGACGCAAGCGATGTAGGGTTGATTCTGTCTCGCTCTTACTTAGGAGGGCTGTAGTGGCTTCTCCTTGTGCTAACCAGTAGTCGGAAGTGAGTTGCAGGAGTTGCAAATTCAGGACTTTTTGGCGAGAAGTGAAAAGAATTTTCAAGAACATGATTACTCATTGTTTAAATTATATTATTAAAAAATATATAAGTAGTCCACGCGAACGAAGTAGGGAAATTTCGTAAATAACATCATATTATTGTACATAATCTACAAAAAAGACTCTACACGACTCTACTCTCAGCGTTAAACTATAATCGAAGCGAACGAAGTCGCGGGCAACAGCTAGTTTTTTTTATATGACTAATAAGCAAACAAGCAGACGGCCCGCCTGGATGGTAAGCGGTTAACGTCGCCTATGGACACCTGCAACACTCGGGGCATTACTGGTGCGTTGCCTACCTTTAAGGACCCTTTTCACCCTTCTTTTAAAGTAGTATCAGTTATATTATATAGGATAAATTTAAAAGAATAGCGTAGCACCGTTTCTCATGTTTTTCCACAAAATGTAAGTTAAGCCCCTAAACTTTATAGGAGCACCCAGGAAGAGAATGACACATCAGGCAGCATTTTCTCTCTGTTATAACTGAGTGAATATAGTAGGGTGTTCAACTGCCCATTTTCAACGTCACATTCCTTTTACTCATTTAAGCATTACTAACAGATTTTTTGTCTATAGCTGCCTATAGTCAACTGTAACAAAATGACATTTAGAAAAAATATACGAATTCCGGCTAGGACTTGAACCCGCATCACGACATGAGAATGGCTTATCTAATTGAGTTTATAATATATTATAACCAAGTCGAAAGCAAATTTTTTCCATTCGTTATTAAAATGTGTTAGGGTTGACGTGCACTGAAATTAGGTACAATAAAAAGGGCAGGAGTCTCAAAATCAGTAATAAAAAAGCTGTATAACGCCTATCAGAAAATCTCGAGCGTTTTCCCAATTTTCCGCTCGACGTTTCAGACGCAGCCGCGCGCCGCCGGCCGGCATCGCGTGAAATATCGGCACTTAACATTATTTACTGTTGTCTGATATGCACAGCGATGGGCGTTACGATTTCACATGCATCCGATGTTTATCATACGAGTAGTTTTATTACCGATAGTTTAAAATGAAGGTATGTAATTTCCTAGCAAAATATCATCTTTTTTCATTGTTAATTGGCTTGCGTTTGACCACTATGTCATCCGATGGTAAAATAAGCGACGATGCGGTCGACCTCAACACGATATACGATTGGCGCTTGAGAGACATATGGGTAGGGGGGCTGTTCACTCGAAACTTGAAGATCACTTTCTTTCTAAGTAGCATAAAACAACTTAATTATGAAAATTTACGTGGTTTGGAATTTTTCACTTTTAGCATTTTTTTTTTATCTACCTACTATGTGTCCCAGGTAACCTTGAACAAAAAACTTTGGATACAAGGTCAAAATTGATCGACAAAAAGCCTTCAAGGGCTATGTGTTATTTAAAAAATTTGGTGTTTTAAAGATTTTTAATGCAAAATAATTCGTTTGTTGGATTTTCAAAGGTGACGAATACGCCTTAATTTTTTTAAATAACACATTTTCCCTCATACAAAGTTTTTGTCGATCATTTTTTACCTTGTATCAAAAGTTTTTTTGTTCAAGGTTAGCTGGGACACAGTATAAATAATTACCAACTATAGGTTTTAATTGTAAACAACCAAATCCTGTTCATAATTAAAACCTATAGTAAGTATTTTTTTATAAATACATAAAAAATATGTACCTACATAAATAAAAAAATAACAAAACAATAAGGGGGTAAGAAAGTTAAATACATAAATGTATACTTGTAAGTTGGTGTACACAATAATTATGCAGGTATTTTTAAATACGCCACTTGAATTATCAATGTATTGAATTATCAATGGCGATCGAACTACACCCTAGAGATCAGATTAAAGATTAAAAATCTCCCTTTTAATATTTGTGAAATTAACAAACATTTTTAAACATTTTTAATCCTACTAATATTATAAACGCGATAGTTTGTAAATATGGATGTACCTTTGTTACTCTTTCACGTAAAAACTACTGAATGGATTTTAATGAAATTTGGTATGGAGATAGCTTATACCCTGGATTAACACATAGGCTACTTTTTATCCCGGGAAACCGCGGGTGAAACCGCAGGGCGCAGCTAGTTTGAAATATCTGCGAAACATCTATAACAAAAGGCCAACACATCACGTTTTACATTAATGTAGATATCAAAGTTAACAATACTGTCAAAATGCTACCAATTGACAATAATAGACTTCACTTTGTTCCCAGTAGGTATAAGGCGAACAACAGGTTTTCTAACAGCACAAAGAGCATTGCTCAGATAAATAAGGGTCACGTACAACACGTACTCAATCAAGTACAACGTATAGAATAGTAGGAATAAATTGACCGCATCATTTATTAAACAGTTATAAGTACTTAGAATTGGAATGGAACCAATTATGTTCTTTCAATCTGAAAGTTCGATATTTATTTGGATTTTTTTTGTTTACAAGTATACATTTTATAACAAATTAAAAAAAAAACGACTTCAATTCAGCCCATATGTCCCTCAAGTGCCAATCGTATATCGTGTTGAGTTCAGATTAGGGTGTAGATTCACTGCGACAAAGTCTTATGGTGCTATACATTGTCTTATTAAGATTATCTCAACTTGTAGTTATCGGATTTTGGTATAAATTAATAAGATTAATTCGATTTCATGTCTGAATCGACAATAGTTACACCGTATCTCATTAGACGCAGTGTAGTTATACCTTAATTTGAGCTCAACACGATATACGATTGGCGCTTGAGGGACATATGGGTTGGGGGGCTGATGTATCTTTGAAGTCTAAGGTCAAATATCGATGAGATTTATATGGAAGCAACTTGAAGCTATACTGAACCCAACGACTACAAGAATTTTCCAATGGTTCAAAAATGACAGAGTTCTGAGAAACAAACATTTTAAAAAATACAATCGAATTGAGAACCTCCTCCTTTTTTTAAGTCCGTTAAATAGTTTATTTCATTAAATTACTAACGATAACGTTTCCGATTCGAAATTAATCCTTTATTTAATTTATATATAATTTTTATTTCGTAATATTTCAGAATTAAACCGCGTGCATCGTTCAATAAAATAAAAATAATATAACAATATATTTAATAATATATATGTACGTGATCATTGGGCGTATTTATTTGTTTAGATCTATTTGTCATCAAGCAATTTAAACCTATGATCATCGTCATGTCAAGTTAATTCAAATTCCCGCATATAAGAGCTAATTGTCTCAGGGTGACGAACGCAGTGCAGTGCCGCGCAGGATTTTGCAAAACTAAATTCTGGGTGGTGCTTCAACTGTTATGGGCAGGCTTATTGCTTACCATAAGGCACAAGACCTGCACGTATCGTCGTTCAGTTACATTAAAAATCTAAATTACCTGACTTAGTTGTGTTTCGAGATGATGTTCGGTAAACCATCGGGGAGACGGGTCTAAACAGCCGCTCAACTGACGTCCCTCTCTAGATTTATGTGCTCCATCTTAGGCCACATCATCACTTCACATCAGGCGAGAGAGTGGCCAAACATAGATCTATTAAGCGTAAAAAAAAAACTCTCAAAGTGTAGGCATTCAACCATCGTCCGTCGGGCGGCTACATCCCGTTTGCATGTCGGCCATCGCTACCCTCCGACGCCGACGGAGTGTGACGTCAGACGTCACTGAAGTTACTGACGGGGTTGGAAGCAGTTAACTTGTCGTCAACCGTGATGATGCGAAGTACAATGTTAGAGTGCGATATGAATGTGTACACAGGGCCAGGGTACATGCCTATGAAAAGGGCCAAAGTTAGATACCACTCCTAACAATCCTAACTGCTACTGTCATACCTATATTCATATAAAAAGTTTATTCGTATTTCGTATACAAATTCAAGACATGTTTTTTTTAAGTTTAGTTGTATTTATTTATAATATATGTGCCATTTTGTTCGATGACTTGTTGCTATCTTGTAGGCAGTGACATGATCCCCTTGCTGTAGAAATTTTGGGATTTATGACCAAAAATCTGTGACAAATGCTTTTAACAGTCCTCTCTTGATTACACTGCTTAAAGAGTTCTGAAGAGACCGGAATAAGTGGAAATCTGAAGGTGCAAGATCAGGGCTATATGGTGGATGCATTAACACTTCCCAACCAAGCTCTCTCAATTTTTGCTGAGTGACCAAAGATGTGTGTGGTCTGGCGTTGTCATGATGAAAGACTACACCCTTTTTGTTTATCAATTCCGGTCGTTTAGTCTCAACTGCTTGCTTTAGTCTCATCAGCTGTTGGCAGTAGAGATAAGAATCGATGGTTTTGCCCGGTGGTAAAAACTCATAATGAACAATGCCCTTCCAACCCTACCATACACACAACATCACGTTATTGCGCGTTAATCCAGTCTTGAACATCAACGCAGAATTGCCAGTCTATCAGTTTTTTATCGAATACAATTCGGAGAGTGTGCGTCGAAATTGCATCAACTAATTCCCCCAACCCCATTTTATCATCGGACTACAAGACGTACGGCAATACGCCACCGTTTCATGGTGGACATTCCTCCCGCGCGTACTAAGCGCTTTGCTTCCACTTTTATTATGCGTACTGCTAACGAGTGAAACTCCCTGCAAGAGTCAGTCTTTCCCGATAGCTACAATTTGGGAATCTTCAAGTCTCGAGTGACCGGGTACTATCTTGGTAAGCGTGCTAGATCGTCGACCGCATCGTCGCTTACCTTTACCTTATCAGGTGACAAAGTGGTCAAACGCAAGCCAATTAACTAGTAAAAAAAATAAAAATAAAATAAAATCCGGGTTTTGCCACAGTCTGTGGACCCTGTCCCTTTTTTGGCCATGTCCTTTTTCGCACGTTCTTGTCGTAAGTGATCCACTTCTGATCACCAGTGATCAATCTTCACAGAAACTGTTAGCTTTCATTACGTTTCAATAGAGAATCACAAATGTGAACACGGTTCATGAGGTTTATACCCACCCATTTTCAACTGCGTCAAAACTGTTTTGTGGTTAATGCTCAGTTCTTCAGCAATGTCGTAACTACTAATATGCCGATCTTACTCAACTTTTTTGCAATTGGCATCGACTTTATCTGTAACAGGGCGTCCAGAGCGAGCTGCATCTTGAACGTTAAAATTTCCAGAGTTGAAACGCTTGAACCAATTTTGCGCTACTCTTACTGACACCGCATTAGGTCCATAAACGTCACAAGTTTTTTTTGCGGCTTGCTTCGCATTTTTTCCTTCTTCCTCCTTTTGTAATAAAATTTCAAAATGTACCGAATTTCTTCGCTAGTTTTATTTTTTTCACTCATTTTATTAGACGAAAAAACAATTGAGAAACGGCGGGAAGCTTTTTGTTTTTTTAATTTATTTTTTGTTATGTTACCTTTTTAATGGCATATCTAAACCGGCCAGGTACAAAGGGTACAACCAAAGAGATTCGATTACCACTTCGGGCATACAAAATACGAAAAGACTTTCTTCCCGACCTATTATTATTTATTTTATTTTGTTACTGATACTATGACTATGAGACATCTCACTTGCACTTCTTCAAAACCTGAAATTGACAGGTAATAGGTACAATGCAGACAACGCCGCGGGTAAAAGCTGGTATATTACCATTGTTTACAGTTAAAACATCTCGCTGTAATTTCCTCTAAAGTAAAGCGAAACGAATCAACAATCACTAGCTAGATAGGTAATTTGTTACTAAAATGGCATTAAATGAAGTGTGCAGTTTTTGTTCATTTTCGCCGGGTGCTGGCACAATCTTTTTGTGGTGATCAGCCTATTGTGATCAACTTAGAATGAGGTGAATGCATGGGCAATTAAGTTTTGATTCCGTGATTGAGACATTTTTTACAAGCTTTTATTTAACTTGCAATGTTTGTTTGTTTGGGTCAAATCTTGCAAGTTGAATCAGAACCACTTCCTACGGAGTTGACATTTTGCATAATTGTCAAAGTCAAATGACAATGCAATATTATGGTGACAGCCAGCTGATCTGATGATGGAGACGGAAGGTGGGCAATGGAACTCCTTGACGGGTAAACGTAAAATAGGTTCTATAGTGTTTGGGCTTATTTTAATCTGCTCGCGGTTCCGATTACGAATTTGTTAAAAGCTTAAAAAATATTTTTTTCTACAAAAATCTTGTTTGTCTATTATCAAGTGCTGCTATAATTAAAATTTTATTCAAAAATGCTAAATTACTCAAGTGGAGACAAAAACATATCTCTCGTTGGCCGGACTATTTTGAACTTTTATAAAGTGGGGACATTTGGAATAATTCGCCCTGATGTCCCCCAGGTTTATAAAGTTGAACACCTGGAAAAAATCCCCCACTAGGGCAGACTGCAAACTGGGGAATATCAGGAACAACCCAAGACATCAGGTATTCAGTAATTATTAAAACTAAACTTAGAGAAACTGCACTTTTGTAAAAAATAGGTCTATTTTTTAGTTAATTTGTTAGGTATATATGGTACCTAAATGTAGGTTGTAATTAGGGTCAGTAGGTTAGGGTTAGGTACCAGCTTGGTCGTAAAAATTACCAATTTTACAAAAATAATTTTGTCACCAGATAAAAAAGTACAATATTTTCTCGTTCAGCAATATCGAGATCAACTCTAAAATTAATATTTGACAGCTTTTCAAAAGCGGCACGTCATATTTTGTCTACCAAAAATAAAAATCGATAAATTACCGTTAACAACTTAATAAATGTGCCAAATAAATCAATTAGCGAGTAAAACAAACACGGACCGTGTTGGTACAATCAGACACAATCAACCATACATTATAAAGCACCATATCATAATGACGAGTTCGACGTTTTGGGTACCTCAAATACTTCATTATTGTAATCTTTATTGTGACAAGGTACTAAAATGTATTTACTTATTAATGGTGGCTGAACGCAGCTGATGTCTGATGACATGTTAACAGCTTCCGACGGTGTCTGACCGCGTCGCATGTGATAGGTAGTCGGATAAAGGTGACCGTCTGACAAAAATCAAAGGTCAAACATATTTATAGTATAAAAGAATTTAATGATAAATGTAATAAAATGTAATATTTAATGTAATAATTTTGATATGAAAGTTTTCGTGAGTTTGATTCATCACTACATAGTATAAAACAAAGTCGCTTTCTCTGTCCCTATATCCCTATGTATGCTTAAATCTTTAAAACTACGCAACGGATTTTGATGCGATTTTTTTTAATAGATAGAGTGATTGAAGAGGAAGGTTTATATGTATAATAAACGTGCGAAGCCGGGGCGGGTCGCTAGTTATAAATATTTAATAAAACCAGTGGTCGTGTGGCGGTAAGCTCGCCCTGATGAAGAGCAACGGATATGCTCGAAACCTAGGCCGACTAAATCGACAATCTACGTGAATCCTAGCCGTTTTATTAAACTTTGTAATAATTTTCTATATTCAATGTAATAATTTTGTATATTTCATTTTAAATTTAATTATAGTTTGTCATTGAAATATTTGCATGTCCGCCTGCAGATTGAATACTGAACCTGTGACTATTTTAAGAACTAAGTATATCTATGTATTCTGGCAAATAAATAATTTGATTTGATTTGATTTGGTTTAAATGTCATCGTCATTTACATATAATACAAATCTATTGAAATACGTTATAAACTTTAACTTAAAATATCATGAATTTAAAAGGTAAGTAAGCATGTCTACCCCTTTCTTTTCCATACTGAAATCCGGAACCAGAAAAGAAATGCGTAAACTGACTCTACCAATGCCTCGGAAATACGCCCGCTAGAGAAGATAGCACCAAGAAACTCAGCGGGATTGTCTCTATTTTTTAATATTTTTAAGTCTCAAAAAATTAAACAATGAACAATGAAGTATAAATTATAATTAACATAACACAATTTCAAACTAGAAGTGCGACTGAGATGCCCCATAGTCATTGTATCAGTAACTATGACTATGGGGCATCATCATGAAAATATGAGAAATATATAAATACTTAGGTATATAGATACAGTAGCAGTTAGAGTGACCAGACCAGACCAGTCCCCGCAAACAGCACCCGTTCATGAGTATGACTTGTGGACCAGCCATCAGTACACCCAGCAACCAGCCAAACAGTGCGCAATAGCACCTTGAATCCTATCCTATCCTTCTTGCTTCTAATATTATCAATGCGAAAGTTTGTAAGGATGTATGTTTGTTACTCAATCACGCAATAAGTAAGAATGCCATACCATTTTGTAAGAAGGTACCTACTGTAGATCCTAGGATTATACCGAATTGGTTTAAACTCCTGCAATAGGACAAAGGATAATTTTTACCCTAGAAAATTTACCAAACAGCTTCTTTAAACAGTCGTCCTTTCCTTAAAGAGTTTAGAACATGGATTTAGAATAGATTTTTTTTTCTTTATTCTCGGTAGCATCATACATAACGCTGCTTCCTATTTTTATTACCTACAATCTAGCCTTATAATTAGGCTAATAAGTAATTTAAATTGAACTTAAACTGATACGTAGCTTAATACTAAGAATGTGTCCATTAACACTTATCTTATTATCTCTATTAAGGCGAAGACACTTTGTTCATGTGTTCTTTCTGGGTAACAATTGCTACATTACACTAATTCACTAGCACTAGCTTAGCTTACTTAGAATAGAATAGAATCATTTATTGACAACTAGCTACGCCCCGCGGTTTCGCCTGCGGTTTTCCTGGCTAAGAAGTAGCCTATGTGTTAATCCAGGGTAAAAGCTATATGCATTTCGAATTACACTCATATCCGTTTAGCCGTTACAGCGTAAAGAACCAAACACACATACAAACTTTCGCATAATATCTATTAATAATATATATCAGTGTGATGTGATTTTTCTTCGTATACAATCACTCGAAGGATGAATAAATATGGAAACTATAGGTAACGATATTTTGAAAAAATCATGTTGTTTCTGACTGGTTTAGATCGTCTAGAAGTCTAGACAGCACAGATAGCGTGGGTTAAAATGCGCCTGGCATGCTTCATATCCCATCCCTTATTATAGGCACTGCTGGTGATTTATGCCAATTCGATTTTTAATGAACGGTTTTAATATTTTTAATTTTGCTAAAAAAAATTGATTGATACTATAATAATTATACTATATAGAAAGAATATAGGTACCAATGAGGTGGTGGTGGTGTGGTATTGTCCCTCAATGACAGTGGAAGCGAAAGAAGAGCCAAAGGCTCTTGACTTTTACATAAGGGAAAGGGTACTCAATTTTTGTTCTGTTCATCTTCTATAATGTTAATTGTAAGTATGTATTTGTATTTTTAAACTGAGACTGAATTAAATGTCTTTTTAACCGACTTCCAAAAGGAGGAGGTACTATGTTCGTCGTGTATGTTTTTTTAACGCTTTTCAATAATCTTTGTAAGGACATAGTTGATGGAGCGGGTTGTGTTGAAAAATGTCGTATTTGAATTTTGCCATTATAAATATAACTTTACAGGATTTTTTAAATCTGTTTTATATTCACATATTACAAAAATATAAAATCAGTGTATATCTAAAATCATGTTTTATATTAAAATTAAATATCTAGTTATTTTGTAGTATGTTAGTGAAGGTTCAAAGTAAGAAGATTAATATTTTATAATGTATAGAAAAAATAACCGTTACCTTGGTTACTAATAAATCACTTCACACAGGAATTGAATAAAACTGTATATTTACCTATTATATATTATGATCTCTAGATAAAATCAGGTATAGCTATTGGTTTTTTCTTATAAGAATCTATTACCTAACTGTGGTTCGATAGACCCGAACCGAGATGACATGACATTTCTAAAGACCAGTAAGTAATGCATTTGTTAAAAGCTTTTCACCTGTAGTGCTTTCCTGTGCAGTTAGCTGGTTAGCATTAATTAGGGTAATGGACCTACTAATTGAACCTACCTACGTCACTTCTTTCAAGGTTGTAGTAAAGGTTTGGATACTAACCGGAATCACTGTCATCCCTGTCATAGTGGGGCCTCCAGTACTGCTCGTCGTACCTCAGCGGCACGTCCGACCGGCCCGTGAACTTGTTGGGGTCCAAGATGTTCTCCACGGAGAAGGCTATCGCAGGCCTCTCGGGGGGTCTCGTGAGCCCTAACCTACGGGTGAGGTCCACCGGGGCCGCGTCCTCCACCCCCACCACGTCCACCTCTCCGCTCGCCTCCGCTTCCTCCGTCTCCGTCTCATCTTGGACCTCGTCTCTCCTCTCCTCCGACCCTCGCGCCATCGCAAGCATCGTCATATCAACGTCTATGTTGCCCAGTTCTTTGATACAAACATTAGCAGATTCTATTAGTGACACTTTCACTGCACAGTGGATTGGTACGAGCGTAATTGTATTTGTTTATTTTGTCGATTGTTTATGAAATACACAGAAATATAGGAAGAGTTCGCACTGTAATCCGCGGGCGAACATTTAGCACGTTCGTCCCGAGCCAACATTCGATTATCACAACTCGGTGTCAACTAAAAACGGGACTGCACAAACGGGCGGGACCGGGCCGGCCGCACCATAGGGGGGAGAGAGACCGCCGGATTCCCGGCTCGGGATTGGCCGCGGGAAACGAGGCGTGCCCGGGGTGGAGAAACGTAATCGAGCAATAAGGTTTAAACAATTTCGTTTAATACGTTGAATTATGTAAGAGAGCGGCGGGCAAGTAATCGCGCACAAGCGATAAGGCCATTTGCGCTACTTCGTTACGTATTAATGGGCCAGGAAATTGACTTATGAATATTAGAGGTCGCGGCGAGTGTAAGATCGGGCCAAAGCGGCCCCGGGCGGCCGCGCTACCTTATTTTCCTAGTTAAGCGCTGGAGTGCTGGAACAATGATGTTTATTGAGTTTTGAACTTAATGGGTTTCGGTGTGTGGCTGCGAGCGATTTACGCCATTAGCGGTGTTTGTGTTGCGCGTACGATATAACTTTCGGACGCGTTTGGCTCTACCTGGAAAGGGGCCTAAAGCTTCCCAGTTTTAATTGTCTTTGTTAGGAGGAAAGTTTTGGAAGAATTATAATTATAGTGAGCTCGTAAAATTAACGTCAGGGTATTTTGTATTTGGAGTCACCGAGTCAATAAAAATTAAGTTACTATTACTTTATATAATTGTTTATGTTCCTATATAGCTAGGTACCTACAGTATAATTGTACGCTAGGTATATATTTTAAGCATGAATGGATGAATATAATATACCTACTTATACACTACAATACAATAATACTTTATTGAACACCAAAACAGGAAACAAAAGTTTACAGTTACCTACAAATAATAGTGGTAGAACAATGGACAGCCTCATCGCTATGTGCAATTTCTTACAGGCAACCTTTGGATGGACAGGAACAAAATGGTATAAAATTGCGGTCTATTGGTGTACGAATTAATATAAAAGATATAATGTAGTAAAAGCAAAACTTCAAAATATAATAGTATAGACAATAATAAATATAAACAAAATAATACATAAATATAAAGAACGATAAAAGTTATACATAATTGTATCATATCAAACAGATATAATAGATATAACTATCTGAATATCTCCATTCCGAATTTCACCCAAATCTGTTCCGCCGATGTGGCGTGAAGAGCAAACCAACAAGCACTAAAACACACACATATAAACTTTTGCATTTATAATATTTGTAGGATTAGTGTGATGAATGCCACGAAATACACAGGAAAACAATAGTCAACGTAGTCAATAAACAGCTGGTAATACCTACCTAATTTCTTACAGATCTCATTAAGTTTTCTAAGTACTATTTTACTTGTATATCTATAGGTAATTTTTATTTAGTGTTTACACGGCTAATCGCGCTAAACATCTACCGTTTAGAAATGGTTTAGAAACAGCAATGACATGCACGAATTCAGCTTTTTAGTCACGCTTCTCTTACTCTGGACGTAGTGTTACACAGGATGTTTGAAATTGGAACTTTTTAAAATAGCATATTGTTTACCTTTTGATATTTTGTTTCATAGCATTTTTTTTAAATATGTACCTACCAATAGGTAGGTTATACATAAGTATGAATTTTTACTTATTTATGAAGCCATTATTTATAAAAATCTTTTTATAAAATAAAGCAAATACCTAGGTAGAACTAAAATCAATAAAACTAAGTAACTAAGGACGCACACACATTTCAGATCGTGTGGTAATGGGTACAAATGTACGCATGCATCTCATCTCTTAAAAACTATTAAGAAAAACTCAATAAGCTATTAAATTTATTAGGTACGTAAAATACTTTAGAGCAACCTTTACTTACTCCACCTCAATAAAAACTGTGAGATTCCTTCGCGTAGAGCGCTTTATCGCCCGAGATTAGAGTCGCGGCGGACACCATTGTGCACCCGAATTACTACAATTGGACCACGCTGAGAACGGGTCATCACCAATAAATGTAGCAACTACGTTCTTTAACTCTTCAAGCACTTAATACAGCTAGGAAAAAGAAAACTTGGTTATAAATATTGCGCTAAAACAGAAATTGGTTAATTAATAAAATAGGTATTTCTGTTAGTCAATTGCAATATCGATTTCTAAAATTTACGATGGCCTCCTTTTTCGGTATGTTCCACAATCCACAGTGGAGACACTTTTAATATCTTCTTCCGATGTCATAATTTCGAAATCCTTGGATATTCTCTACGCAAAATATTAAACAATATTATCTTCTTACTTTAAATAAATAAATACCTAACGCCTAATGATCACATAGGACCAAATACAGATCCTGGCCTCAACAACATTGATAGAACAAGTACTTAGGTGTATATATATATATATATATACCAATCTAGTTATGCGGTTTTTTTCTGTGGAATTTGTTCCGTAGTAGGTTGTCCCAACTTCCGTGATATAAGACCATAATGAGTCATGATCACGCTGTCAAAGTTGATAAAAGGATGGTCGAAAATGGCAAAAGAATACATATTTTTTTCTTTCTTCGACCTATGCTATTTTCTTTGGACTTGTTTGAACTCCGGAACAACGGAACAGCATCTCTTTTTAAAATCTTTTGATGGCGTCTTATTCATAATCCGTCGATCTTCCAGTTCTCGCTGTCAGCGGGATGCCATTGTGTCAGGACACGGTGTACAATATCACGCTGTGAAACACTTGGCAACTCTGTTGGACGTGACTTGACGTCTCGCGTCGTCACCCTCGCGGCTCGCCAATAAGGATTGTACTTAATACTGTGCCGATAGGTTATAGAGGGCATCAAACTACTTATTTAAGCCTAATCATAACAAGAAAGTAATACTTAGTACCTACTTACACAAAAAAATACCTATAGGTAGGTCTTTATAGGTACGGTATAAATAAATAAATACGCCCAACGATCACATACATAGATCGTGGCCCCTAACTAGGATTCCCTGTATCTAGGGGACCAGGAAGTATGAGGACCATGGTCCCACAACACCCAGACACGAATCAAATGCTTGCGCTTTTTTTTTTCTTATTGACACAAACATTTGTCCCGTCGCGGGAATCGAACCCGCAACCTCAGTAATGTATGAGATTTGAGCCAACCTGCCCAACCACTACACCAAAGAGGCTGTCATAAGTGCGGTATACAACATAAGTAGCTGAACATTGATGAATTTTTGATTGACCACTCTTATCATTATCATCAGCCCATTACGTTCCCACTGTTGAGACACGGGCCTTCTCTCATAGAGAGAGTATGGGCCATAATCCACCACGCAGACCCAGTGCGGGTTGGTGGACTACACATACCTATAATAATTCATAATTCATTTATTAAAAATTTGTAACATAACAGCACAAAACCAAAGCGTTACAAACACAGTCATAAAATATAATTAATAAATTAATTAAGGAATACAATAATTTAATTATTTAGGAGTATCTCATTAAATTATAAAATTAACAAATTAATTAAATAATATATGTATAAAAAAATAAAACTATCATTACATAGTCAGTCTCAGTCATAATAACAATAATAGTAAAATTATTATACCTATATTATAATAAATAAGTAAATAAGTAATAATTAGTATTATTTCCCTATAATGCGTGTTATTTCACTGAATGTTGCATTAAAAACCTTGTTTAAATCCTGAGCAAATAACAAAATTGTTTTAAATTTCATGTTATTTTTATATTTTTGGTGTTATCAAATTGAACGGTTGTAAATGTTCAGCTAATTATATAGCTGACTGTACTTACGTACTTATAAATACGTCATTTACTTATTTATAACCTTTCTGTTAAACTCACTCCTAATATAAAATAAGAATAAAAACCTACATAGGCATTTCGGCATCCTTAATAAATTCCAGCCATACATATTTCACAAAAAATATAAAATATTATAATTTCTCTCTCTATGAGAGAAGGCCCGTGTCCCAGCAGTGGGAACGTGATGGGCTGATGATGATGATGATGATAATTTAAAAAAAAAACAAGTCCCGCTAAAACAATATAAAGTCACGTCATTAATAAACGCGCCGTAAAACGCTCGTTTCACTAGAGACATTAATTAAAAAGTTTTTATGCAAAAAATTGGACCTTCCTCGTCCAATTAAAATTCTAGCCGGATTCATTACGGCACTTTATTTTTAAGTGATCGCTGGGAGGCGACTGTAAATTAATCCGTTTTCGTCTGACATCGGGAAGTGTTGCCGTACATAAATAAGAAGTAATAGTACCTAGTTACACTTTTTTCTCGTCTCGTGTTTGACAATTTAAATACCTTCTTCCAGTCCTGGGTACCTAGTGGGTAGGGCCTATTTTTCAACGTTGAGATAGATAAGCGAATACCTTAACGGCCGGATAAAATAAAAATGTCAACGTCAAACACTAGTCATCTAGATAAGTAACTTCAAGTGAATCGGTATTTCCTAGGCAAGCATGATCCATCGTCGACCGCGCCGTCACTTTCCATCAGGTGAGACTGCGGTCAAATTTTAGCCTATTAGGTAATTTAAAAAAAAATCATTCTATTTTTTTTATTCACTCAAATCAAATCTATAATTAAAAATTAAGAAATTTTCAATCCTCTATCTACTAGATAGAGAATTGTGATGTTAAGTGCCTAAGTAGGCCATCATAGCGAGATGCATTCATTGTAGCATTAAAAAATATACCTATAAGTAAGTACTTACATCTAAATTGCACAATAGGCCCCCTTTAGTTTATCAAATCGTCAAGAAACATGCGAAGCTGGGAAGACTCATGTAGAACATAACTCTACATAGTTTTATAAGTAATACATTTGTCTACGCCAATCTGCAAGAAACGGAACGTTTTGACCCCCGCGCCCGCGCACGACCGCAAACACCATGGAAGACTCTAAAGTTCGCTCCCAAACAAGCAAGAAGAAATTACAATAGTAAAATTGTAACCATTTTCTCATTTTATTATTAACTAAAGAAAATCTTGTGTAAATACAATATAAGAAATTACAACATTTTTTAAAGCTTCTTCGCTTATGCGATTACATATTATACCTACTGACTGATCGTGTCTACCAGCTATAGTTTAAGCAATTTCTGACATCCTCATCGTCCATACTGACGAAACGAGAGACATCCAAGCGTAAACCACAAAAACTTTAATATGTGTCATCATTTTCCTTTCACTTCTGAAATAGCTCCATTTCAAACACTTCTAATTTGAACACCAATCATCCACCAAAACATAAAAAGAATGAAAAGTCCCATTTATTAACATACAAAAATAGCGACAACGTAAAAAAACATATTAGTAGGGGCCTGAATGCATCGCCATGTTGTCAAAGCGCGCCAAGAATTTTAATAACCAATTTGTATTTAACAAATCTGTTCTCTTGAACACCTCGTTTTTTCATAAAGATGACGAACTTATTACTAGTGATGGGAAAGCAGCAGTGATCGATATCGATTTCCAGAATGACGAGACGAGCTGGTCGTTCGCCTGATGGTAAGCAATACGCCAGCCCATAACAATAACAGCACCAACTTGGCAATGAGAAGTCGAAAACTTGGCCCATTTGTAGGTAATACCATAGAATATTTACCTGATAGTCCCAAGGGTACTAAATTTTAATTACATATGTTACTACAGAGGTGCTAAATTATATTTACATATGTTTTAAATTAGCTGCCCATGTCTTAGTTGTAATTTAATTTATTGAATTCTGTGTCATTTTGTATTTTTATTATTTTATTTATAATTGTTCCTTCGGTAAGCCTATAATGCATACTGTAATGCCTATCGAAGGAATGTGTGTGTAATAAATAAATACTATAGAGAAAGAATACCATAGAAATAGACAATATTTATTCATATGGTACCTAACATAGGACGTTTACGTAATAAATACCTACTAATTAATGCGCCGTAACTACTTATCTTAATTATTATCTAACAATAATAACTGGCATAACTGTCATAGGGATCACAAATGTGAAGACTTCGAAATCATAACGGATTATGGACAATCATGTGGAGAATATAAACTTTAACTAAACTAGGAATGAGAATGAATGTGCCAAACGTTTAATTAAAATAACAATGTAAGTAAACATAAATAAAGAATACATAAATCGTTAGGCTAAACAGGAAAGTACCTATATAATTTCTCGGTATGAAAAATATCGAGAATAATACGTAGTGACTTTAAAAATGTAAAGTCACAGTCAATTATTATCGATATTTTTTCACCGCACTACTAAACAAAATTACAAACAACTCCTTCCCAGTTAATTGAATGTTCTTCAGATAAATAAGAAATAATTTATGCGTTCAAAAGCGGGATGGGATTGTTATTACTCTGTCGCTAAGTCGCTTTGCTCTTTGATGCGTAGTACGGAACGCAGCGCCCGTTTCGCAAACATCAGCTTGTAATTGGCCTTCATATAAATTTTAGACCGTTAAATTGGCTATTAGCTTAATATTAGCCATGATACATTGTGTAGAGTAATATTATCTAGGATTTATGTAAACCTATAAAATGGAGTGCTATAACTTTATGTTCCTATATTTTAGTTTTAGTAGATTACAACCTATTTATAACTAAGTAACTAAGATATTAATAAGTTTTGTTAATTATATAGATTGAATTTTATTGGATTGGATTTCGATTACCTACTTAAAACTTTCATAAAATTAATCATATATCATCTTGGTATGTATGTAAAAATGTATGGTACAATTGAATGATGATCGGAAGAAACTGGATGAGAAGAGCCGAAGACCAGGATCAGTGGGCGTTCATTAGGAGAGGCCTATGTCCAGCATTGGACGACTACAGGCTGATGATGATGATGTACAAATGTACGTTCTATGTTTCAAGCTGTTACATAATATATACAGCTTTGTTATACTTATTATAGCTTAGCTAACTGCTACATTTGAGAAAAACTTTCAATGTAACATATTAATAAATCATAAACGAACTTCAATTATAATAACATTAACGCAATAATTGTATCATGACATAATTACTGCCAATTACACCCCAAAATAGTGATCGTCCCGCCCGCTAGGTGGCGCGCAGGTAATTTGTCACACACCGACCAGACGCCTGACAGACCCAAATGATTTATCGCCCTCCGCACAGACAAAGACTTCTCCAAATAGGCCCCCTCGACAAAGCAAACAGTCAATTTGTACGTAATCACTGCACGAATATAACCTCTAAATCAATCTCGTCAGAGTCCACTTTCCCGCCAAAATTTAACAGTTACGGCCGCTGTCAACGCGATCGACCGCGTTCGGATACATTCCTACACTAATTGTATGTATCGCGCCAAGCACAGAACACATTTGTCAATTGTCGCTCGCCTCCCCGTGTAACGGAACGTAATTAGTTAGTCAGTTATTTCTGGAACGCTTTGACGGCTTATTAAGATTTCAAATTGAACACAAATTAGGTGTCATGCCTAACTGATTTCTAACCTATGATACGCTTTCATTTCTGAGGGACGTTGAAAAATTTACTCGTCGACGTGCGGACAGCTTCGTTTTCCGGACATCAAAAAGCTATCTGTTAAGTGGGACTGAAGCTTCGCAGATTAAAATATTTCAGTTACGATGACTTTTGAATGAAAAAGATAATAATTTATTTTAGAAAATTATCCAACGATAAATAGTAAAGAAGCGCCAGTAACGCCGAAATAGCTACACAAATCTTGTTTTTTAATCCCCGGCGCAAAAAGGAGCGTGTTATAGGTAAGTATGACCACTATGTGTGTATGTCTGTGGCACCGTAGCTCATAAACGCGTGAACCGATTTGGATGCGGTTTTTTTTATTATTTGAAAGCAGGTTTTCTAGCGGTGGTTCTTTGATGTTTCATCAAAATCGGTTCAGCCATTTTTTTACTTTTTATAGGATTTTTGTGTTGGGGGCTTTTTTAAATGTAGGTAGTTTACTGAAATTCCTTATTTTCTAAATGTAGGGTAAGCAGGGGGAATAGCGCTCACTGGGTAATGGCGCTCACCTCTGTAACTTTGTCAAAATGGAACATAGAAACACGCCGCGGCGCGTAAAGCGCGGGGGGTGGGGACCTCTAACAGGCAGATACGCGTATGGGCAGTCAGCTCGCGGCACATGACCGTGAAGTGTATTTTTCCGTATACCGCCGCGCTGATCTAATTTTGGATTCGGTCTTTTCGTCGGTAAGTCCAGACTTTTGATACTTATTTAATTATTGCTATCACTTTTCTGAGTATAAAACTATTCTATTTTATGATAATGTTACCAATTTTGAACAATTATATATGAATGTTTATATATTTCAAGATAAATACAAAATGACCGTTTGGGGCTATACCGCTCACCTGAGCGCCATTACCCCTTTATCACTTATTGGTTTGTTTTCTTATAGACATGCCCAGAAATCGTCCACGACCCATCGCTAAGGCGGCTTGGAGCGAAGAAGACTTTCTTCAATCTGCTAAAACTGCGATCAAAGAAGAGATGTCTGAAAGGAATGCCGCAAAACCATTTAACATACCATTTAAAGTTACAAACAATACAAACGAAAGATTCTACAAGAAAGTTCTTCAGAGAATGAAGATGAAGAGCACCTTTGCGACGACAGCAGTGATGACAAAATGAATGTGGGTGATGAAAACCACAACAAATGCATTATTTGCGAATAATTTAGAAAAAATAACGAGATGTGGTATCGCTGTACCACCTGCGGACTGTGGTCTTATGCTATATGTTCTGGATCGGATTCGGCAGATGGATACATATTAGATTTATGTACCCTACGATAGAATCTTACTATTTCTATTTGTGATTACCTCTAATAATAATAATTAAAGTTAATTTGGTATTGAAGATAATAACTATATTATATATTTAATTATATATGGCTTACTTCACGTACAAATAGGTATAATTGATGCTAATTTGTGATTGTAGACTTTACTTTAATTATTTAAGGTTGATCTCACGCTTAGTAGTGTAATGAAAATTGATCTTACTGGATATTTTTCCAAAAACATATTTGAGCGGCATTACCCAAAGTCAGGGGCAATGGCGCTCAAACCCGTTTTTTTTTAAATAGTTTCCTGATACTTATAACTCATAGATAAATACGTTTGGTGTTAAAATGCTGATTACTGGATAGTTAAAGAATATGTTATGTTTTAAAATTTTGAAGTAAAATTAATATTTTGAAAAATACAGCGTACTTTCCTTAAGTGAACGCCATTCCCCCTCCCTACCCTACTTATGTACAGGTCATCAAATTTTTCAAAATACCGTCATCCAAATTACAGTCTACTGCATTCCAGGCTTCATTATTATACTTACACCTTCACTAATCAAATCTAATTAAAAGTCATAAGCGATTTAAATCGACATCGATCAAACAGTCCTTGCCACATGTTTAAAATCACCCTAACTAATTAAAACTCGTCAATGATCGATTCAAGTTCTCAAGCAGTGCCATCTGTGAACAAGCGAGATAGATCTATTGTCGACAGGCGTACCAATCGATTCGATACATCGAGTTTTTAATCGATACCTTTACACGAGCGCACCGCAACGAATCCGGATGCCGAACCATCAATTAGTGAATGCTCTCACAACATCGTGTTAAGTTCCTTTTTCAAAAAACGCGTGGTTTTGAAACAGATAGACAACAAAAAGAAGTGGAATCGAGATCGCTTGGAGCTTGGAGGTGGCAAATGAAATAAAAAACATTCGTCCGGAAATCGTTACATCGTTTTGATTGCTACCGTTTGTTTGATTTGATTGGAAAAGAGTTATGCAGGACGCTTTTGGTCTATATTTGTAGGCGCGAGTGTCAATAAAAATTCCTTTGAGTATAATTCTGGACATTTTGAGTGGAACGTTCTCTTATTTAGGTAGTATTTTAAAGCAAAATATTGCCAGTGCCTGTTGGTAAGCACCACGTCTGCCTGCCCTGCGGTGTATACTTAGGTACTATATATGTAGTACCTAAGTAGGTATATACCGACACCTTGACACGTCAAATTTTAAATCTCATATGCCCAGTAATTTTGCTGGTGACATATCTATGATAAATTAAACGGAAATACAGTAGTTAGGTACCTACCTATACGTAATCATCATCATCAGCCTATTACGTTCCCACTGCTGGGACACGGCCACACGGGCCTTCTCTCATAGAGAGAGAGTATGGGTCATAATCCGCCACCCTGGCCCAATGGGTGTTGACTTTTTATTTCAGAGCGATTATTAAATCCGCACATAAGAAAGTCAGTCGGCCAGCGGGATTCTAACTCGAGTGCGTCGGCTAGGAAGTCGCACGTACATTTACTGGGCCACACTCGCTCTTCACCTACCTAATACCTACTATTGTTATCCAAATTAAATAATGATTGATATGTACATCATAATTCATAATATAATGTAAATTGATGCAAATATGTACAATATTATAAGTAATTTAGGTATCTACGCCTCTAATTAAGTATAGTGAGTGTATTTCTACTATTAAAAGTATTGTTAAATTGGTTAATTATCTAATAGTAATATTATTTATTCTGTAGTATGTTATAAAAGAATACCTAATCTTACCTAATACCAAAGAATACTAACTATTTTACGTACAATACAAAGCGCAAAGAAACAAAATTTAGCGCCATCTATCGTAATTCTCGTGAACGATGCAGAATGCCAGCTAGAAGAACCAGAAGATCTAGACCACAAATGTCATGTCTAGACCCTACATAGCGACTTATTCTACTTAGTTTGTCGCGAACTCTACCTTGCAATGCCATAGATGCCGCTACGTTCGATAAGGTTCAAAAAGTAAATCAACAGTAAAATCATACGTACCTACCTATCCTATAAGGGGTCATCCATAAAGTACCTACGTCACACTCATTTCGTGATTTTTTGACCCCTCCCCCGTCCTTTTTACAGTTGATCACATTTGTGAGACCCTAGTGTGACGTCACATATTTTGTAATTTATGCATTTTGTCAAAGGGCTCATAGGCGATCGGCGCGTGACACTACATAGTAGAGCGAGGTTAACTTGCAATTACAAAACCAAAAACAAATTAATTTAAACCCTGCACTTATACAGATAGAGTTGGAAATATTTTTAAGTGCTTCACATCAGGCGAGATAGTGGCCAAACATAGACCTATTAATCATCATCTCAAAACAAGGCTGGCGCAGCCGCTGAAGGAGCGGTGATCCTCAAAAGGCGCAAGTATAGTAGCCTAAATAGTGGCTACATATTTGAACCTTTTGGGGTCGAGACGCTAGGACCGTGGGGACCGGGGGCGCATACAGTTTTCAAAGATACTGCAAAGCTTCTTGTCGAAGCAACGCGTGACCAAAATGCTGGCCTATATTTGGCCAAAGTCCGATAAGCATTGCCATTCAACGTGGCAATGCTGCCAGCATTTTGGGAACGTTGCCCACTAGTAGTGGTTTATTAGATTAGATTAGTTTAGATTAGTCTCGTAGATAACGCTATTAAATTTAATTTCTGTATATTTAGGTGTATAATGTATTTTTAATTTGTAATTTATAAATTGATTTAAAATATTCCTACCCTCTTTTACCTAAAAAAAAAAGGTCTATTAAACATAAAAAAAGACTGAGAACATCAACATTGACGATTTTGAGATGTGGTGTTAGAGGAGTACATTATTAAAGAAAAGATAATGGATGGTGGTCACGACCCTTCTCTCTCTCTCTCTCTATCTCTCTTCTCAAAAATGTTTCTTTTTAGACCTACCTACCTAACAATTTCCGCGAGACGCATCGGTGGCACATAATTGGATTCCAGTTACAATAAATGCGTCGGCCCAGCGCGCGTTCTGCGGCGATATAAAAATCCACCCCTCGTTTTCAAACTTGAAAGAAAATGGGGAAAGCGGATAAAGTAACAACAAAAAATATTGGCGGGGTGAGGGGTCCCACCGCTATGTTTGATTTTTTCTTTTGTGGTTTTGTGTGTGGTAATTCACAAGGTTTTTACAAGCTTTTATTTTTTACAAGCTTTTTATTATTATTATGTTTATTTACCTATTTGTTTGGGTCAGATCTTGCAAGTTGAATCAGAACCACTTCCTATTACTGAGTTGAAATTTTGCATACTTGTCAAAGTCCAATGACAATGCAATATTATGGTGACAGCCAGCTGATCTGATGATGGAGACGGAAGGTGGAAAATGGAAATCCTTGACGGATAATCGTAAACTACATAATACAAATCAATTAAAATACGTTAAAAATTGTAACATAAAATATCACGACTTTGAAAAACACTGGTAAGCATGTCTACCCATTTCTTTCCCATACTCATAGTGAAGTCCGGGCCCAGAAAAGAATGCGAAAACTGACTTTACCAGTGCTTGGGAAATACACCCGCTAGAGAAGATAGCATCAATACTCTGCAGGGATGTCTATTATCTAATAATTAGATATAAATATATTGTTGTATACGATTAGTTACAATTCTGACCGCATTTAGGTACTATATTAGTTGTAAGATAAACAAAAAACAAATTGGTAATGATGACAATCATTGAAAGCGATGGAGCCTGACCATTCAAATTAATTCTAATCCTGTAACCTTTTATAAATGTATTGTAATGGCCTAGTTTTGTTTGCACTTTACGATACAATTAAAAAAATTAATAATTGACGTCCGCTGCAGACAAATATCAAAGCTCTTGTTTATATAATACTAGCGACCCGCCCCGGCTTCGCATGGTTATTATACATATAAACCTTCCTCTTCAATCACTCTATCTATTAAAAAAAACCGCATCAAAATCCGTTGCGTAGTTTTAAAGATTTAAGCATACATAGGGATATAGGGACAGAGAAAGCGACTTTGTTTTATACTATGTAGTGATAATGACACCAGACATTAGTGCTCGGCTAAAACCCCAATTGTTCACAACTATTCCAAGATAAAGATATTTTTATCGTAAAAGCATGACACATGACAGCATGCAAGGTCTTACTAAGTAATTAGGGTTTTACACAGCATGTCTTTGCCCTCTTAAGCGTAATAATATATTTTTGGAAAAATGGCTCACAATTTTTAGTTCGCAATAAAATTCAAATTAAAGAAATTAAACAAATATAAATTATTTAAAAAAAAAACTAAACCGACTTCAAAACCACAAATAGGCACTCAAAAGTGAAAAATAAATGAATATAATTATCATAAGCGCTACCCACTCATATATTTGAAGTCGGTGCCAGCCGAAGAATTGTAAACCTCCTCCTTTTCGAAGTCGGTTAAAAATAATAATACTAATGTCAAGCAAGGGCTAAGTATGTAAAAATTTTAAAATAATCTTTATCAGATTCAAGTCATTGTCATTAGAATTTGTCAGTTAAATACTCAGTGATGTTATAATAGCATTTTTCCGTTAGTATTTTTTTTAAGTTATATTTATTTTATTTCTAATCAGACAGACACATAGTGGTCAAACTCATAACAACCTCTTTTTTGAGTTGGGGGTTAAAAAGAAGCATTTTCAAGTAAATTAAATATGAGACAAAACACTCAAATTCATTACAAACAATAGGTACTACTGTTTTTTTTTTTATTTATTTGCTTAATTTTTCCTTTTTGCCTTGACCTCTTAATTTATTGACATTCTCATACTATCTCTAGACTCTATTACAAGTCAATTACTTTTTTACTACTTAAGTTTACTTTTAACCGAGTACATTCTTAGATTACTTGAGGAAAAAATATGAATGGGATAGCCATTTAGAGACAATTCACTTTTAATCGCAAACGCTATGGCTGTTTGGCCAGACGTCTAGTGCCATTCCATGGTTATATAAAAAAAAAGTTGCAACGTAGAGCCTTTGGCGCCAATTTTTAAATATAACTGTTTTTTAATGTTAGTTTAAAAATAAGGTGTAACGTTTGTAAAATATAGTGTTTTCGTGTATTTCTGTATTTGTTGTGAAGATGTTTGAAACGTTTCAAAAGCAACTCAAATTGCAATGGCGGCAATATTTAGCAGCGTCTTTGGGTAAGGATGCTACATAAGTATCTCTTACCTACCTATATCTAATAATGTATTTTTAGTTTTGATATTTTTACCCTATTGCTCATTTTAAAACAATCATAGTCACCTCTACGGCTCTACGCTCCCTAAATATTTAGGCCTTTTCTCAAAGAGATAGTGATTTTTCAGTATTTTTTTCATATGAATTTATTTGAAATATCTTTTTAAACTTATAAAATACTTGAATAATCCAAATAACCCATGGAAATCTATTTACTTGTAAATTATTATTAAAATATATTATATACAAAAAAAAATTATATAATAGAAAAGACATATATCTTTTTAAATAATATTTTATATATTTAATATATGACAATAACATTTATAAAAATATAGGTACTTACTTACATAAAATATGTGTATGAAATTGCTATTAAGTATTTACCTTACTATTACTATTCTGTGACCCTCACCATGATCTAAAGAATCATTCTTGTACACCTACTGAGCGCTAGTAGGTACATGGTTATATAAACAAGGTAATTGCAATTGCAAATTCTAAATATCCGTGATTATAAATATTCAAAGCTTTATAAACGGGTTAGATATTTACTTTAAATTCATGTAGAACAAAGGAGTTCCTAGTTATAATATTACTATAATTATAGGTAGGTATAGGTACTTTATGGTACCTATCTAAACCTAGCATGATAATTATAATTTAATTCCTCTAGGTACCTATGATGCTTATATTATAGAGATAGCAAAATAGTTTTATTCAATGGCAAAGCTTTTTTTTTGGTTTATGTAGGTCCTAAAAGACAATGTGTCTTAGTTTTCATCGGCGTCAGCGTCGGTCTGTGCGAAGACATATGTGTCAGTGTCGGCGTCAGTGCCTGTCTTAGTTTTCAACGGCGTCGGCGTCAGTCTCTGTCTTTGTTTTCAACGGCCTCGGCGTCAGTGCCTGTCTTAGTGTTCAACGGCGTCGGCGTCAGTGTCTGCCTTTGTTTTCAACGGCGTCGGCGTCAGATCCTGTCTTAGTGTTCAACGGCGTCGGCGTCTGTATCTGTCTTAGTTTTCAACGGCGTCGGCGTCAGTGTCTGTTTTAGTTTTCAACGGCGTCGGCGTCAGTGTCTGTCTTAGTTTTTAACGACGTCGGCGCCAGTATCTGTCTTAGTTTTCAACGGCGTCGGCGTCAGTTTCTGTCTTAGTTTTTATCGGCATGAGCGTGCATCGTAGAATGCATCGATGTCCTAAAAATCAGCGTCTCTTAGTTTTTATCGGCGTCAGCGTCGTACATGAAGGTGTCGGTATCGTCGTTCAAATCAAATCAATTGTTTATTTACAAGAATTGTTCATTGAATAAAGGTCTTAAATCTAATTACAACAGTCAAGTATTCAGCCTGCAAGCAAGTGTGCAAATATTATGTCATATCTCTAAATTAATACAAAAAATGTAGGTAACTATTTCTAAAGTGATAATAATTGTATTTAGGTAATTTAATTACATCATCGGTTAAAATATTCTGTCATTTTTTTTAATTTATTTAAGGATCAACAAACAGTTTCACTAGTAACTTAATCTACAGACTTAAAAATAAAAACCTTAATTTTTTTTTACGCTTAATAGGTCTATGTTTGGCCACTATCTGGCCTGATGTGAAGCGATGATGTGGCCTAAGATGGAGCACATAGATCTAGAGAGAGACGGCAGTTGAGCGGCTGCTCAGACCCGTCTCCCCGATTGTTCACCAAACATCATCCCGAAACACGACTAGGTCGCTTGACGGCATGGCTTTGTTCGGTGGGTGTTATTACAACCACGGCCAGAGCCTACCACTCCAAGTTAATATTAGTGAAACCAACATCGTTGACCACAAATAGTTATACTTGTAACGAAATGTTGGGATTAAGACAACAAAATAAGATTATTAATGTAAATAATAGCATAGTATACACATACTGTATAATGCCAAACAAGACAAAAGATGAGTAATGTCAAGGGATCCCTACAATGCAGTAAACAACACTAACAACATTATTATTATTATTATTATTATTATTAGCCTGGTTTGTCCCACTGCAGGGCAAAGGCCTCCCTACCCTCTTTCCACTCCTCACGGTTTAAGGCTTTTTGTGTCCAGTCCTTCCAGTATGCGTCTAGTTCGTCTCGCCATCTACGTCTGGGCCTGCCGCAGCGTCGTGGAACTGGGCCGGACGTATCTGCCGCATGTCGGACGAGCTGTGGGCCAACCTCACCACAGAATGGACCCCACGCAACGTTAACAAAATTAACACCAAAATAATCCAGTCCCTCTCAGACCAGCATGATATAAGAATGAGTTATTTCACGAGGCTGCCCCGTCTCCGTCATTTAACTAATCAAAGCAATAATATATAAAATAGAATAGAAATGCTCCATATTGCACACTATATAATATATAAAGTAAATGAAGAAATAAGACTTATCTGGGGTTATACAATAGGCGGTCATGCTATACAAACAATTGTCCTAAGTACAATTGAATCGGTCATTTCAAAAACCTCATTAGTCACACAATTTGGATTTTTCAGAATTCTATGCAAACTGTTTCATGCATAAACAAACGAGTAAACAAAGTAGTATTTGAGTTGCAAACAATTTAAATGTCGAATAACCTTCACAGTTTGTTACGAAAAAACCTGAAGAACTTGACTCATGTTGTTTCTGTCCCTTAGTATTCTGTGGTTTTAGCAAGAAATAGAATGAAAATACTTCAACGAAAACAATTTTACTAATCATTGTTTAATAGCTTATTATTGAAAATTACAATTAAAAATTTACTTATACATAAATGAAACTAAAAATAAAAACCTTAAATATATAATACCAAAATATATTAAAATATATATAAATATATTATACCTTTAGGCAAGGTTCCGAACATACTGGCAGCGTTCCCCCTTTGAATAGCTAGACTAATTCTTTGTCCGAGGTAGCTGCCAGCTCTTCGGTCTCCTGTGATGTCGACTAACCTTTTTGCTATTTCCTTAAATAGCTTTACAGCGCTAGGACCCCACGGACCGAGGGTCTCGACACCGAATGGGACTAAATCATATTCGGACCCTAGAACCCTGTATTTGTATGCTTATTAACATAAATTCCAAATTCAAAATTCCAAAATACCTATTTATTTACACCTGAAAAAAAAAATTAATAAAAAATATTTATATATTTTCACATCTCACATGTATTTTGCACGTTTTAATATTATACACAATCATATTCTCCATCATTCTCATCTGGATTATCTTTAACATTTGCAGTAAGCCAGCAAAACCTGTAGTTATAAAATGGCATATGCTTTTCCAAAATGCGATCCTGAACTTGTATCAAATTTAATTTTTTACTTTCGATGGGCACGGCATTATTTGAAGAGGAAGGAATGTATTGATTTACGCTGGTACCATTTTCACTAAAAAAAGCATGTTGGTATAAATGTAACCCAAGAGGTTTTTGAAATAACCGATTCAAATCCTAAATCTAGTTTTGAATGCATTGCCCTGCAACGATTTTAGATCTTCGTGTAGTTTATCATAGACTACTTAATAGGTATACCTACACATGATAATTTTATTTATAATTAATTATACCTTATTGATATAGCCACCCGTTTACGGGTGGTGGTGAACTATAAATAGTTCACCTATAAGCTTCACGCATAAATTTAGGAATTTCCACTATTCAGTGAACAAGTTAATAATGGTGAATTTTGAAAACGTACCGTACCACTTTATGTAACATACCTACTCCTAATTCCACAGCAAGTTACGGCAGCCTGTGCACTGGCATGTCGATGGGATGGACGTCTCCAGTGCTGCCCCAGCTCAGAGGGCCTAACTCGCCTTTGGCTGTACCACCGACGTTGCAAGAGGAATCATGGATAGGCTCGCTGCTGGTGCTCGGTGGACTAATAGGTAATGAAACAGAACATGTTCAGTATAATATATTCTCAAATTATATTAGTATAGTCAATTTTTCACTTTTCTTAGACCAAAACGGGTATCAGCTGAAAATCAGCACCGAGTTGTGTAAAACTCGGCATTTTATGCTGAGCTGAGCCCATTCGGCACGTAACCATTATTTAAGTTTATTTTTGTTTGTCGTTTTTGTGTGTCGAATGAATGGGTTTTTTTTCTTTCTTTCTTCTTCTTTCTTTAGTATTTTCAAAATACTTATTAGGTTTATGTTAAAACTATTTTTTTTGATTGTACCTACAGCATTACGAGTAAACAATATATATATAATACTTACCTATATTTAAATACTAGGTAGGTATCTAACTGCTATTATTATTCTAAAAATATATACAGGGAGAATATTTTTACTCTAGTTTTTTTTTAGTTATACTTAAGTACCCATTTCCTGACAAATTAATAATTTATATAGGTAATAAATTAGGTAATCAAATTAATATAGGTAGGTCATAAATCAATTGATCAAATGTATGGTTCCATGATAGACAGGTAGGTAACAGAGTAGCGCACTTCTGTATTATGTCAATATTGATTATTGTCAATAAAATTATCAATTGTCAATATTGTTGTTAATCAGTTTCAACATCAATCTTTCTACATTACGACTGACATATTAACTTTAATTAATAATCAATACCAAACTGTGTCAATAACATAATCACAGAAGAGATAATATGGTATGCTTTCATAATGCGAACAGCTAAGGAATGGAACACCTTACCAGCGTCTCTGTTTCCCTATTCATATAAACTAGGTGTCTTCAAGTCTCGAGTGAATCGGTATCTTCTAGGCAAGCATGATATATCGTCGACCGCGTTGTCACTTTCCATCAGGTGAGACTGCTGTCAAATGCTTACATGCGAACTGCTAAGGAATGGAACACTCTACCAGCGTCTTTGTTCCCAAACAGCTACAACTTGTGTCTCTTTAAGTCTAGAGTGAATAGGCATCACATGGGCAAGCGTGCTCCACCTTAGGCCGCATCTTCGCTTTCCATCAGGCGAGATGTCGTCAGACGTATGCATGCCCGTTTACCAATTGAAAAAAACTTAACAACGTTAATAAATACGCTCAATGGTCGCATGCATAGATCCTGGCCTGTAATTAGGATTCCCTGTATCTAGGGAACCAGGAACTACGAGAATCATGGTCTCACAACAGACAAAACAACAACGCGTGTCGCCTATTTCAATAAACAACAATTTTCATTCAGTTTTCTGATAGCTATAAAAAACTGCAATTACATTACTGCGACTAAAACAGTATCGATAAGGCTAAGTTAAATAAGTAAATAGATACCTAACCTTTAATCATCCATTCATCTTTTTGTAATTAAGAAAGAATGGCATCCATTCACCAATTGATTGCACGACCTTCAATTACCTACCGAGTTATTCTGGGTAAATAGTTTAGAACCGACGTTAAAAAGGGAGGTTCGGCTTGATTGCTGCTGTCGCTAGGAAAATGAGATTCGAGATTTGAAAGCCCATGTCTCAATACAATAACTCTTCAACAAGCGGACAAAAATAATAAATAGGGCTAAGTGGTCTCATCGCTAAATCAATATTTTCTAGACAACCGTTGAATGGACAGATGTACAAATATACCTATATCTAGCCGATACCTACTCGCTACACCGTCCGCGTAGAATTCGTTTTATACATAGTTATTCCCTATAGGGAACTATTCGTTTGCCCGGGATAAAAAGTATCCTAGGTATATATTAAGATTTTAAATAATTAGCAAGAAGAAAAATGATTTAATCTTAAGATTTTCGCCTAGCATGCGCTAATGCATTCAATATCAAAAATACCCTATATATTTTAACTCCAGGATCTTGACTTACTACTACTCCGTCAAATTCCGTTTATACTTTACGGAGATAAGTACAACCACAGAATATTAAGGGACAGAAGCATCACTCCGCAAATAAATTTAAACAAATAGCGACTCTTGCTATGACGCAATAAAATTCAATTCAGCTCGCGTAGCGCTGCATACCTACCAGTCATATTAATCTTCAGAGCGCCTCTCTTTCTATCGCATAGCTCTTATCTCTTCTAACGCGGCACGTGTAACGACGCGCGACCCGCCGTCGGTGTCCGGCTATGTACTTGTAGCTTTGTGCCTACAGTGCGGAGTGCGCTAGGCCTGGTACAACACATAGACACACACAGAGAGACTTTCGCATTTATAATATTTAAAATAGGAACTAGGATAGGACCTATAGTAGCATAATAATAATCATGCATGGACTATGGTCACACAACACAAAGCTGCGCGAGACCAGTTTCTGAGATAGATTGCTGATAACACTACCTGTATTGTCATTGAAGTTACCTAAAACTTAGTGCAGTTATTTCTCGATACTAATGTCCATGATTATAGTCTCGTTTATAAAATTTATTAGAGCCTTAGACAGGTAATCACTTGGCTACTGAATCTATTAGCATAATATTACTTTGTTCATTGCTCGCTTAATTAAGCCAACGCTTCGTAGCTAGAACATATTGTAATTTAATTTATTAATAATATATTATTTTTATTTCGCGCGACTTCTGTTCGAGTAGCTGTCCAGATGCCTCATAGTGACGAGAAGACTAGTCTAAAAATATTCCTTTAATTCCAGGTCCATTTATAACCATCCCCCTCTCACGATACATCGGACGACGGTGGCTGATTCTCAGCTCCAACATTCCCCTTCTCCTGGGCTGGTTGCTGGCTGGAGTAGCAACCAACCTGCCAACTTTATACGCAGCCAGGATTATGTGGGGATGCGCGACCGCTATGCAATTTGCGACCGTGCCTATTTACATTGGGGAAATTGCTGAGGTAGGTAGCATCGTCAGTGGAAACGAGTTCCATGAAGTTAGTCCATGAATCACGGATCACTCTTGTAGAATGCGATCCATGGAGCAAAGTGAAAGGAGTGCTTGCTGCTGTCTTTTTTTACGCTTAATAGATCTATGTTTGGCCACTATCTCGCCTGATGTGAAGCGATGATGTGGCCTAAGATGGAGCATATAGATCTAGAGAGAGACGACAGTTGAGCGGCTGCTCAGTCCCGTCTCCCCGATGGTTCACCGAACATCATCCCGACACACGACTAGGTCGCTTGACGGCATGGCTTTGTTCGGTGGGTGGTATTACAACCACGGCCAAAGCCTACCACTCCAAAGCGCGTAAGCGGGTTTCATCACGATGTTTTCCTTCACCGTTTTGGTACAGGGCCGAGTCGTGTCTTTTCTAGCGGGTGTATTTCCAGAGCACAGGTAGAGTCCGTTTTCGCATTTATTTTCTGGGCCCGAACTTCAACTTGAGCATATGGGAAAGAAATGGGTAGACATAATGCGTAGCTTATTTTTTTTATACATGACTGTGATAACTTATGTTACAATTTTTAACGTATTTTAATCGATTTGTACTAGATATGTATATAAAACGTTTAAGCGTGCATTTTTATGCCCATTTTATACATATCTTTTCACATTGTGAGTAAAAATGGATCCATCAATAAAAACTTCATTAACGATCGGCGGGTGGTGTGGTAGTGATACCAAAGTTGACCAGGGAAGGTACTTATAGTTTTGAGTTATCTAGAGATTTTTGACTGAAACTTACAGTTAGGGCTAATAACTAAACATACCACTTGCTTTCGAAGTAATTTATACCCAACGATGCCCTGACTTACTTACAAATAGAGTCCCTGACTCCTAACTAGGATTCTATGTATTAATGAAAACAGGAACTAAAAAGTTAATTATTAAGACACCACTGTTAACGTTATCATAATACTCCGTCCATGCCTTTATATTTTATTCCTTTCTATTCACGGTTCTCTGGAAGAGATTTGTGTATTATTAAGTTTGTCTTAAACTTTTTATTTTCTGTATTGTGGTGTTACCAATAAAGAGTTATTCATTCATTTAATACTCAGACAGGACGAACACTGTCCCTTTTTCTGTATCTGCCACATTATTACCACATGTAACGGTAATATCATCAACGCTCCTTTCATCACAAAATAAAAATAAAAATACAGTAAGTAAATATAATTTTCCAGGACCACATCCGAGGCGCCCTCAGTGCTTTCTTCCTTCTATTCATAAACATCGGCTTCCTTCTCGCGTACGCCATCGGTCCGTTCACGACGTACTGGGGTCTGACGGCGACGGGCGGCATATTGTCGCTGTTCTATGTACCGTTCGCTTGGAGTCTGCCAGAGACACCCTTCTTTTTGGTTTATAAGGGTAAGTTGCTGGTTTCCTTAAATTTGTAATGTGCATGTCTTGTTGTTAAGATAAATTATAAATGCGAAATAAATGAATGAAAAAAATAAATGAATTAATGTATCATAAATGCGAACGTTTACTTCTTCACGCTGTAGCGGCTCAACGGAATTGAAAGAAATTGAATGGAGGAATGGAGATAGCTTATACCTTGGATTAAAAGATAATAACCGGTGAGAAGAAGCGCTAAACCGTGGGGCGTAGCTAGTATAAAATAAAGGAAAACGCCTGACGACCACAAACATACATAGATCTGGCCTCCAAGCCCAGGAACTATGAAGACCAATCCCACAAGACCCAGACACAAAACAAATGCTTTCGCCTTTTTTCCATGCACAAACATTTGTCCCATAACGGTAAACGAACTCGCAACCTCTGCGATACCACACCACAGAGGGTGTTCCGTTGATTGCATGAAAGAGTTGGTTGAGCTGGAGATGCAGAATTATATTCAAGTATAGAAATTGAAGATAAACATGAAACAGCTTATTAGCACAACTATTTTCCATAAGGTCGGCACGAAGAAGCATCATTGGTACTCCAGACTCTTCGAGGCAAGCCCAAGGAAGCTGTGCAGCCGGAGCTGGAGGGTCTGCAGGCGATGGTGGCGAGAGAATTCAAGGTGGAACCCAGGGTCCAGGATCTGTGGGCTACGAGGGGAAACGTTAAGGCATTGGGTAAGTCTCTTTTTTATTCATGTTTTGAAGAGTTAAATAACCCCTCCCGTGCTTATAGAACGAACCAACAATTAAGATTGTTTTCTGGAATAACTAGGGATTGCAATCCCGCAAAACGGGATCACGCATTCCCGCGGGATCCCGCTGCTTTTATTAATCTGCTGGATCCCGCACCTTCAAAGCGCGGATCCGCGGATCACGCGAATTAAAAATTTTGCGCTAAAACTTTCGGAGGAGAGTACCTAATGACGCTCGCCTATTAATAAGTATATCCTGACGGTTCTGCCTACTAGCGTAGAAGCCGAGAGAGCGTTTTCAGAATCAGGATATATTTGCAGTTCACACAGAAGCAGGCTCGGAGATGCTTTTATTGTACAATAAATGCCATTTGCTTCTTAAGAGCGTATTTTCAAAAGTTATCACCATAGGTTGATATCATAGTAATAGCATCTAAGAGAAAGTTGTGATTTGATTATTTGTCATTATATATGAATAAGACTGAATAAAATATAAAACGGTTGTTAGGAGTAAGGGTAAAATTAAACAAAACTATTAAACTATGCCAAAAAAAGATTAAAGCCATTAAAAGATGAATCTATGAAAACAGATTACTAATTACTTATACTTAATTAATAGAAAAGAAATATTTTCTGTTGCTTAATGTAAGAAATGGTTAATAAAAGTTGATTTTTACACAAAAATCTGTAGTTTCAATTTGATTTTATAACATAATTTCAAAGATGTGGGATCTCGCGTAATCCCGCGTGGGATTGAGTAATCCCGTATATCAATCCCGCGGGATTGAATGAGCTGAGGGATTGCAATCCCTAGGAATAACTAACTTTAGTAGGTATCAGAAGTTGTTAGCACATCTGTATAATCTGTTCCATTCACCATGCATCCCGGTCACCGCCCGCACCCTGACAGTCGCTGACGGTCGCTGGCTATCGCTATTTGTGCTGCTCGCTCACTTAGCGTTTCGTCACTTTTTTTACTTCCAGGTATCTGCGTGTTTCTGGCGATGCTCTTACAATTATCCGGCATTGATGTGCTGCTGTTTTATATGGAGGAACTTCTCGCTAAAGTAGGCACCAAGATATCGCCCAGCGACGGGACTATCATCATGGGAGTTGTGCAGGTATGTCTGGGAGGATAAAGAGATGTAGGTGTTTTGGTAGCTCATCATCATCGTCAGCCCATTACGTTCCCACTGCTAGGACACGGACCATCTCTCATAGAGAGAGTATGGGTCATAATACACCACGCTGGCCCAGTGCGGGTTGGTGGATGTCACATGTCCTTGAATTTTTGTGATTATTTCTTGGACTTGCCGGTTTTCCTCACGATGTTTTCTTTCACCGTTTTTAGAACGTGTGAAATCCGCACATAACTGAAGAAAGTTAGTGGTTCGGGGCCAGCGGGATAGGAACTCAGGTGCATCGGAACGAAAGTCGCACATGCTCTCACTGAGCCACACTCACTCTCTAGAAAGAAAGAAAACATTTATTTTGACAAATCTGCACGTGGTACAACACAATACGATAAAACAATAAAACAATTGATAAATAATTAATTGTTAGAAAATCACACAAACCGACTGCAAGACTGTCTATATTTTTTGTTTTTATTATTATTTCCAAAAAGCGCTGAATCAATTTCGATAAAATTATATGGAACTACCTCTCGAAGTATGACCTACCAAACAAAAACAGAATTATCAACGCGGACTAATCTGTAAAAAGTTATGCGTGGTGATACCTACATAAAATATATATGCTTCGATTTGAGAACCTCCTCCGTTTTTTTAACCAACTTCAAAAAGAAAAAGGTTTTTTATTCAATTGTATTTTTTTTTATTCTTTTCTTTTTTTATGTTTGTTACCTCAGAACTCCGTCATTCATGAACCGATTTGAAAAAATATTTTCGCGTTTAGTTCAGTATAGCTACGAAGTGGTCCCATATAAATTCCATCGATATGTGACCTTGGACTTCGAAGATACATTGAAGTCGGTTTTTTTTTTGTTTAATAAAACGTATATCTACTTGTCGTCGGTTAATGATATATATACTCGGTGCTTGTGTACGAGAATCGCTGCCGTCCACAGTGCCGTCAAAAAAGGTCTGAAAGTCTGAAATCAGCATAATGCTGTGGATAATTCCACAACGCTGGTTTTCAGCTCTCTAGCTACACTCCCTCTCTTATCGGCAATGCTTAGTACAATTTGACTTCAGGTGGTGACGAGCTGCATCACCCCGCTGGTGGTGGACCGGCTCGGGAGGAGACTGCTCATGTGGACCACGTCGCTCGGACTCACCATTTTTCTCGTAAGTTTTCGACGTTTGTTTCTACATTCAGCGATTACAGTCGTAACTTCTGCTGCTTAACAAACTCAAAATTCTATAATTTGTTTCTAACTTTATTTCCTTAAGAACATAGGGGAGACCAGGGATGAACGTAACAATTTTTAATTTTTCCGTAATACCTCACTGAGATTTCTGAATATTAAAATTCTAATTAATATACATGATAGATTGGTCTTTCAGCTATCTTTCGACACCAGCTTAAATGCAATTAATATTACAGATTTTTAGAATAATTGAGGCGAATTGGGATCCAAAATGGCGCATATCGTTGAATCAACCATCCATGTAGTCAATATAATTCGTTCGAAAATTTATTTCATACCTCTCTCCCTATAACCTATGCAAGGTACTACATACTATTCGAATTTAAAGTGGAGATAGGTGGAAAAGTATCGTGACAGAATTATAATTTCGATTTAAGCACTAGCGTAGTGGGTCCTCAGGGAATTGGTTATTCCCCGTGGACCCACCAGTGGGTGATAGCGGTGGGTACACGGGTCGTGACCCTAGCTTTAGCTGCGGATTAGTGTGTTTTTTATCATCATCATCAGCCCATCACGTTCCCACTGCTAGGACACGGGCCTTCTCTTATAGAGTGAGTATGGACCCACGCTGGCCCAGTGCGGGTTGGTGAATGTCACATGTCATGGTTCACCGAACATCATCCCGAAACACGACTAGGTCGCTTGACGGTGTGGCTTTGTTGTTAAAGCTATAGATATTTTCTTATTTCAGACTCTGATAGGTGTGTACGCTCTACTAGACTCACACTACAAAGTGGACATGACTTCCATAGCCTTCCTCCCGCTGCTTTGTCTCATCGTCTACATGATATTATTTACGTTAGGTAAGTAAAGGGCTTCTTATCTATAGGTACTTACACTATTATAAAAATGGAACTGAGCCAATTCTGTACATTGAAGATACTTTTGAAAAATCAACTGATATCGACTTTTGATATGTGATGGTATTAGGTTTAGGTAATCTCTGGAACAGCCTTTCCATATGATCAGTATGACTCTACGACTCTAAACATTACTAGCTGACCCGGCAAACGTTGTTTTGCAATATAAATTAAAAAAATTGTTAAGGGTGAACAACCCTTATCACTTAGGGGTACGAAAAATAGATAGTAGCCGATTCTCAGACCCACTGAATATGCATATAAAATTTGGTAAAAATCAGTAAAGCTGTTTCGGAGGAGTAAGGTAACTAACATTGTGACACGAGAATTTTATATATATGATTTTATTGATGGAAAGCTACATTATCGCCGAGTGACATAGGCTATATTTAATTGTCGACGCGAACGAAGTCACGGGCGTTTGCTAGTTGTGCTAATAAAGAACAAAGTCAAGTTCCAACGGTGACCAAACATAGATATATACCTATCTACAAAAATCTATAGAGCTTTATGGATGACTCGTTCCATTCGATCCGTCCAGGCGTGGGTCCGGTGCCGTGGATCCTGGTGGCGGAGATGTTCCCCGTGAAGACCAAGAACATCGCCAGCGGGATCTGCTCCTTCATGTGCTGGCTCGCGGGGTTCATATGGACCAGGTATACAAACACACCCACACTTTTTAACTTACACACTTACACACACTACACACACTTACACACTACACTTTTTAAGGTCCGTTCATATCTACACGTTCATTCTAGTACATTGAACGTGTCAGACACGTGCCGTGGCTGAAATAACATTCTTCACTGGCCACATTCAAAGAACGCGTTAAAAAATTATGTTTGTGCACTTCATCTTTGTTTTGCTATTGCGTTTTTTATCCGTTAACTTTTGGATTGTATAATATGTATGTACCTATGGGTACACTGGTACATACATATAATTTGGGGCTTGGGGTTCGATTCCCGTGACAAGAAAGTTTTACAAAATTAGCTTTTTGTTACCTACTTATTTACTCGCATCAGCCTCCAAGGTGGTTTTATTGAGCGAGCGAAGCGCGGAGATCCTTACTCATCCTATGACGTCTCATCGTTGCTCAGAAACAAACTCTATACCTACATAGTTATTCCCTATTAGAAAGTTCTAATATCATTTCCTTCATAATCTGCCAGATTCTTCCGCGACGTAGCTGCATCGTACGGCATCTACACGGCGTTCTGGATACTAGCGGTGTGCTGCGGGTTCGGCTTCATATTCTCAGTAACCCTGCTCCCGGAGACTAAAGGGAAAACTTTCGACGAGATACAGGACATGTTGAACAACAAGTAAGTTTGGGTGTTCCTCTGAACTTCGACACGGCACTTACTTCGACAAAATATAGTTCGACAAGTCATTGTTTAGACTGAACATAATTCTACAGAAAATACTTCGACAACACAAACATTCATTTTACTTTCTGGCGCTTCGCCGGCCGCTGCCGAAGCACGCTCGGTTCGCTCGCTCGGCTCGCGCGATTTGTGGTCACAGTTCTAACATAACCTAACCAGCCCCCCTACCCATATGTCCGTCAAGTGCCAATAGTATATCGTGTTGAGCTCAGATTAGGGTGTAGATTCACTACGACAAAGTCTAATGGTGCCATACATTGTCTCATTAAGTTTATCTCAACTTGTAGTTATCGGATTTTGGTATAAATTAATTAGATTAATTCGATTTCTTGTCTGAATCGACAATAATTAGACCGCCACTCATTAGTCACAGTGAAGTTATACCTTAATTTGAGTTCAACACGATATACGATTGGCGCTTGAGGGACATATGGGTTAGGGGGCAGGTCTTTGAGGCCCTTTGTGTTGTTGAAGTATTTTCTGTCCAACTTATACTTGTCGAACTATGTCCAGTCGGAACAATGACTTGTCGAACTATATTTTTTCGAAGTGTCGTGTCGGAATAAAGAACTGTCGGTAAGATTGATGCATTATTAGATTGTCAGTCCACAAATTGGGTGTTGCCACAACCGATCGATCGATCTACGATCGACGTCATGGATCGATAAATTCTAGATTCAAAAGTGAGTTTGATGCATTTTTATATTTGTTAGTCTACAGCTTAGGATGTTACCACACCAACCGATCGATCAATGATTGACGTCATGGATCGATAGTGGGATATTAAACCTTCTCAAATAAATGTTAGATTCGATTTTGAATAACTTACAAAATCTATCGAGTTGTTTAGCGAATAAACATACAGACGCAGATTATTTTATGGAATTGAGCTACGGCACGAGCAAGTCGTTCGCCTGATGGTAAGCGCCACGCTTGCCGCACAAAGCTTTATGACTTATGATGGTGACTTATTTTTTATAATTAGAGATGGGACCGACATATATTTGTCTGCTTCATCTGATGGAAAGTGATGATGTGGTTGAAGATATACCTCCCTAATTTCTAGACAATAGGATACTGGTTTCACCCTTGTCGGCTATACAAGACAAAAGTAAAAGTGCTCTCGTCGAGGTCGGCTTGAGCCGACTAAACGTACCGTACGTGAAAGCACTTTTAACTGTCGTGTAAAGCCGACCTTGGCAGTTAAAGGGTTAATAAAACGCATAAAGTTTACAACAATGCTATATCCATTACATGCTATAACTAACTTTAAATACATACGATATTCATATAAACATTTACTCCATAGCGCTACACTAAAATTTTATTAATATTATTTGAATAGGTACTTATAAATATGTTTTATTTTTACTATAGGGTCTTATTTCGATTTAACATACGCCTTAGACACACAATATTAATATACTAGGATTTAGAACTTAGTGGCAACCTTCATTTTCATTTTTAATTATATCCGACGTTTTAACATGTAACAATTTCAATTTCGGAATGTATGTTGTATGTGATGGTCTACCATTGCTTTTTATATGTCCATATTTTAAATTTTAAATATAACGGTTACATTTTCGTCTAGTCTATGGTTTGATTAATGTTTTACCTACTAAAACGAAGAACAAACATATTTAGTTGTAAATATGGTGACAATGAAATTAAAAAATTGCTTATGTTATTAAAGAATGTAGTAATAGTTTCTTGGCGGGATTAGAGCCCGTGGCAAATTGTCTATTGCCGCCAAAAAGAAGTTAAAAGGTAATTAATTACCAAATAGATTTCTGAGTTGACCCAATATATTTTTTTGATGTTTTATGTTATAGCAACTATTTTATAATTAACACCTCTAGAATAATTGTCTAGTTTATTGTTACGAGTTCACTAAATATTGTTTAGTATTTCGACGTAGTACGAGAAAAAGGCACTTACCTGAGTAAAATATAAAAAAAAAAACATGTTAATTCTCCTTTAATCGAAAATCCTTTAAACGAATTATTTTATAAATTATTTAATATAGATTTATTGATTGGGAATTATATATTGGTCAATTAAAAATGTGAATCCTGAACCAAAATGTAACCGAACTATTTTTTAATAATAAAAATCATACACAAAATGTATTCATTATAAATATAAACGGCTAGACGGCCCGGAAGAAGGACATCCTAATTGTCCGAAACCTGGTCGGAGTTATCCGACACAATCATAACGTGAGTGTAGCCATTTATATTTATAATGAATATTTTGACTTACGATAGTTTCCAACAAAAATGTATCTTTCCAGGTCAAAGGAAAACAAGCCGGTCGACGTGTAACTATTATAATCGTCATATAAAAAATTAATAAAACACGCATTTTTCTGTAAATAAACATTAAGTTCCCAAGTTCTTTCGACTCAATAGCCATACTTCTCCCTCACTCTCTGTTCCAGCACACGAAGCATTTCCTCCGTACTGACAATTGAACTGTCCGTTAGTTATCTCTGGAATTGGAGGGGACATATGCGAAGCCCGATTACATCTTTTCCGATTTCGGCGACTCCGCAAACGGGGCACAGTTTCCCCTTATGTTCGGGCATGAAGCTAGCGCCGCAAAGCGAGCATTTCTCCTCAGGCTTGCCTCTGTAAATCGGCTTGTAGGATATTCCGCAGATGTTAAATGGATTATGTTCGTCGTATAACAACTGATGCTCGTCTGTTGGCGTTTTCTCGCAAGCTTGGAGGATTTTTCTGGCTTGCTGGGCGACTTCCGGTCTAGGGCCTAGTTCGAGCAGGCGTCTGGCGAAGGATGCGGCGGTGCGGAAGTTCCGCAGCTTGAAGAACATGTTGAGAGCGGTGCGGAGGGTCAGGATCTGGTGGACGGGCTGCAGCTTGCAGTGCGTGAAGTATGCTGCCATTTCGCAGGTCCGCTTTTGCTCTTCGAGAGTGTTTTTCGGCATCGCTGTAAAGAAATAAGGTTGAGTGAAGTGGATTAATAAGTAATAGTGCAGTTAACGAGTGAACTAAAATTTAATAAAACCTCCGACACAAAAAAACCTGTAAAAAAACGGCTGAACCTATTTTGATAAATACTATGAAAAGAATAGTCAAGTCTATGGAGAGTGTTTAGTCTATGAAGAATCTATGGAGAGTTTATTGCCTATGAAGAGTTAATTCATCCTCATAGACAGCCTCTGTGGTGTAGTGGTTGAGTAGGTTCGCTCAAATTTCATACACCACTAAGGTTGTGAGCTCGATTCCCGCGCATGGTTCTTGGTTCCCTAGATACAGGAAATCCTAGTTAGGGGTCAAAAAATCTATAGAGAGTTTATTATCTATGGAGAGTTTATTATCTATGGAGAGTCTATTGTCTATGGAGAGTCTATTGTCTATGGAGAGTCTATGGTCTCTCCATAGACAATACTCTCCATAGACAATAGTCTCTATACATAAAACATAAAAAATATATAGGGTATGAAGTCTCACCTTTCCTGGCGGTTTCCATCTGCAGCGCCAACAGATAGTCCCTGCAGATGGCCAACAGCTGGACGGCTTCAGCCAGCTCAGGCTTGGAGGCGACGTGCAGCAGCGGCACGGCGGCGGCCGCGCGCCGCAGCCGCGCCGCCGCCTCCGGGAAGCGCCCGCCCGTCGTCAGCTGGTAGCACTGCTGCAGCTGCGACACTAGCTCGTTCAGCTTCAATGCTGGAAATGATGGAGGGAGTTAGATAGATACACAGTCTTTTATTTCGCCTCTGGGTCGGACATTCCGATCTGACCCTGTGGGTCGATCGGGAGAAGTATTCTGAACAACATTAGTTAAGAGGAAGAGTATCCATTGTCAATAGTTTAGCAGAAAAATAAATTCAAAGTTTTTGTTTTCAGGGACTTCCAAAAACGAATCATATATCCGTTTGAACACTATGATATTTACGTTTTTTATTATTAGCTTTATTGCTTTATAAAATTAACACAGTTTAGGCTTTTCGAAGTTTCGGTGCAGCCCATACTTTAAGGGAAAAAAATGAAATATACATTTCAGTTTTAATATTTTTTCTAGTACTATCGATGCCGCAACAAAATTTTATTATAAAGTATGCGTTGAAATGCCCTCTATGCACTAAAAATTTATTAATCACGAATCTAGTGGAACTTAGGAATTTGTACCTGTAGGTTTTGTCATGGCAAAGTTCATACATGTTTAAATTATATTGCTTTTATTGTATTACAGGCAAAGAACAACGTTCATATATATATATATACAGTGAAACCTGGTTAATTGGGATCTCAAGGGACCAAGACATATGTACTAATTATTGAGGGTTTTCAATAATCCAGTTTTCCAATTAAACAGGTTTAAATTTATAGTTGTCTCATTTACAGAGGTCCCCGCTTACAGAGGTCGAATATTATCGTTATTCCATTTTTAGAGGTAGAAATGTTAATAAAAATGCGTATTTTTGATGTTATGAATTTAATGTAGGTATGAATGTACATTTTGGGTTGACTTTGGTATGTTATTCTCCCTACACAGTTCATCACGCGACTTTCCACAATCATAATGTGATAGAAGTTTTAATTTTTCAGATACTGATAACGTTTTATATTTGCGTTTGGACATTTTGTACACTTTTATTCCCTTGTTTTTAGGTCAAAACATGAGATAGTACTGACAATCAAAGCATGCGCGAAAGACGACGAGAAATATATGTAAACAAACACGTCAAAACGTGTTGAAACCTGATTAATTTGTCTCACTTATACAGGTAATTGAGCTACAGAGTCTCAATTATAGAGGTAAACATCGAAAAAGTCTTAGAATTCAAATCTTATTTAACCAGGTTCAAAAAGTCCCATTAACAGAGGTAATTTAATGAAAAAGAACCGGGACTTCGTTGCAACTCTCAATAATAGAGGTTTCTCATTTATCCAGGTCCCACTTAACCAGGTTTCACTGTATATATATATATATATATATATATATCGATGGCTGCGAGGCTATTTTGTAACTATGATCAATATGATCAATGTCAAAAATCTATAAAGTCATAATTTTGATTAATAATTTTCTTTGCTTTACATACAATATATATATATATATATATATATATATATATATATTATTCCTAGTAGTAATAATATAAGTTTTATAGAAGTCTATGTCTAAGGATGAACCTGACCTCGCATACGCAACGCAGCAGCGAGCATACATGCTGCACCCGTTTTAGGGTTTTATATATAGAAGTCTATCTATTCTACAGATTTACATCAGTAGAATAGATAGACTTCTATATATAAAACATATTATGAAGTGAAGTAATTTCTTTCGTGTGTTCCCAATGCTGAGAGAAACTCAGCGAGAAAAGGGACTTTGACCCACCTAGCAAGCCCGGTGCGTCTTGAGCGATACTCACTGATTACAGGCAGTAGATCCTTCCCGCTGGCTTCCTTCCAGTTCCTATGTAGATGCGCTGAGAGCGGCGGCAGGGAAGGCAGCGCGCCGAACGTGAGCCGAGTGTTCGCGAACATGCTCGCGAACATCTCCATGTACGGTTCAAAGTTCACGATGCCCACTTGTTCGTTTAGCAACCTGGGAATAAATATATGACATAGATTATAATCTTCTCTCTTCTTTTCTCGTGTGGGTGTATGGCCAACCCTGGTGTCGGAGCTTGTAGACCGCCCGAAGGCCTCCGACATGGCCTAATGACTATTGGCCTAAGCCAACAACCGGGACCGACGGCTTAACGTTTCCTCCGGAACACGGTAGCGCTCAGACGTAAATACCACATAAACGGTTACCCATCCAAGTTGTGACCGCTGCGAACATTGCTTAACCTAGCAAACTTGTTAAGAACGGCTAGGTGAGGTATGCGAGCGCTACTCGCTTAAGTTTTATAATATTACTAGCAACCGGCCCCGGCTTCGGACGGATGAAATTAACAAAAGTGGTGTAAATTTTTGACGACATGATTATAAAACAATTGAGTTTTCTCAACTATACAAAAACCTAATTAAAATGTATTGTACATGACAGTGAAAAGTGTATCAAAATTTGTTCAGCGGTATAGTAGAAGTAAGCAGAGAAACAAATGAGGACGCAAATAGAAACTGTGTTTTGTACTATTTAGAGATTTTAGAAGTATAGGGGTAACAATAAGTCATTTTATGGTAAAACGCAATGAACATATGTAGTGTAATCCCGTTGAATTAGCATTATTAAATATATATATTTTCTAATGGTTAATAGTATTATTTATATATGAATTATTGTACACTACCGTCTACTTCTTTTCTTCCGATACTGTCCATCCAAAGGCTGTCTGGAAGAGATCGCTCTAAGCGATAAGACCGCCCATTGTACTACCCTAGTTATAAGGTTTATCTGTAATATATTTTTTTTATGTTACTGGTATACAATAAGGAGTATTTGTATCATTTTTAATATATTCAGCGGGATTACACTATATATTTTCATTGCGTTTCAGTTTTGAGATGAATTTCCGCAACGTCACGCCTGATTCCATTGCATTCATTGTATGGTTTGAATCATCCTCATGTATAAATACGTAAGTTCGCAATAATAAATACGACACACCACTTTCAGAAGTGATGTATAGATTGACTGCCAAGGACGGCCAAGGAACGCACTTTTCTGACATCTATGTATTAATATGTGGGATTAAGTTTTTTTGTACCAACAATTTAAGTGAATAAATAAATAATTATTTTGTCGCTCTTTCTCACGGGTTATACACCCGGTCCTTTGGAAGGCTTGCGCGGGGACATGAGTCCCACACGTAGAGGTGTCTTAGAGCATTTAATTTAGATATGTAATGGGCAACACTTATCGGGGACTGTCTCTAAGTGCATCATTAGAAGATGCAATCAAAGACATCGCCCGATAATTACGAGGATTATTATGATATGAAAGTTACTTATGATTGGGCTATTGAGGTGAATTTTTAATGGATGAGAGCCGGTCTATGATATGAGACCTCGGCACCTGCCAGTTCCGCCTCATAAGAAAACAGTTATATTTATTATTATGTTGTATATATTTTTATATTGTTATAAAATTTATCATATTAATTTGATGTCATTTATTTAGTATCTCTCAACGTATTTGTGCTCAAAACGGAGCTGCACACCCACTATATGTCTTTCACGACCTGGAAGACTGGTAGATAATGCTAAATAGCATTAAGTCATGCCTTACCATTTTGTGCAAAACTATTGAATAAACCGAACAAAGCCATGCCGTCAAGCGACCTTGTCGTGTTTCGGGATGATGTTCGGTGAACCATCAGGGGATGGATCTAAGCAGCCGCTCAACTGCCGTCTCTCTCTAGATCTATGTGCTACATCTTAGGCCACATCATTGCTTCATATCAGGCGAGATAGTGGCCAAACAGATCTATTGAAGGTAAAAAAAATTTAAAAAAAAATACCTGCATGCAATTTCGAATTGTCCAGTGACGACGTAATCATGTGCCGTCTTCAGTTTGTTGGACAGTGCGATGGTGGTGCCGCGCGTCGGCGCCACGAAGTACTGCGCTGCTTCCTCTCCGCCGTCGATGTCGGCTGGAACATACACTTTATTAGCGTTCGGTCGGTCGCGGCTAAATTTCGTTGCAGGGTAGTACAAAAGTATCGATATTCTGTGGCATTTATCAGGCAAGGTTGCGGGTGTTAAAAGTGTCATATGAAAGAAAATAGCTATATAATGATACCTAAGTAATGACGAGTCGATATCGGCTAAGAGTTCCTAGAAACGGAGCATAAAAGGTGTCACTCCATACGATATTTTTAAACGTTGATCATTTTCTCGCTAAATATTCATTTTGAGTAAAAATGTTATGGGATAGTTTCGTTTTACTACATGAGTACTACATTCTATCGATTGGTATTAAAATAAATACCAAATTAAGACAAAAAAAAATCTTATGTCCCTATTTTCTTAGTTTCGACCCACTGTGCGCCGTCGTCGCACGCATCCTCCGCCACCGCGCCTCCCCTCTACAGGTACGAGTTCTTCGGGCAGCTCCAGCCCGTCCCCACCGACGTCGTCGCACGCGTCCCCCACCGCCGCTCCTCCCCCGCCTCCCCTCTACAGGTACGTGTACTCACCGGAGACAGGCACGAGTTCTTCGGGCAGCTCCAGCCCGTCGTCCCCGACGTCCCCCCCGCCGTCGTCACACGCGTCCTCCGCCGCCGCACCTCCCCTCTACAGGTACGTGTACTCACCGGAGACAGGCACGAGTTCTTCGGGCAGCTCCAGCCCGTCGTCCCCGACGTCCCCCCCGCCGTCGTCACACGCGTCCTCCGCCGCCGCACCTCCCCTCTACAGGTACGTGTACTCACCGGAGACAGGCACGAGTTCTTCGGGCAGCTCCAGCCCGTCGTCCCCGACGTCCCCCCCGCCGTCGTCACACGCGTCCTCCGCCGCCGCACCTCCCCTCTACAGGTACGTGTACTCACCGGAGACAGGCACGAGTTCTTCGGGCAGCTCCAGCCCGTCGTCCCCCCCGCCGTCGTCACACGCGTCCTCCGCCGCCGCGCCTCCCCTCTACAGGTACGTGTACTCACCGGAGACAGGCACGAGTTCTTCGGGCAGCTCCAGCCCGTCGTCCCCGACGTCCCACCCGCCGTCGTCGCACGCGTCCTCCACCGCCGCGACCTCCCCCTCCCCCGCCTCGTCCTGGAAACATATTTTACTTGTCATGCTCGTAAAGTGCGTCGTATGTGCTGCAGACTGAAGTGGCAGTTTTAAGCTCTAAGGCTTACATAGAGTTAACTTTTAAACTAGAAAAAATAGGATTCGGAAAAATTCTTCAAATAAATGGAAAAATTCGGACACATACCTACATATGTTAGGGGTCAGGATCTATGTAAGTGATCGTTAGGCGTTATTTCAGAAAAAGAAATTATTTTAATTCTGTGCACGACGTGAAATTGTTTACCCATAACAAACAATCTACAATTTTTATCGCTAGACCTATGTTCAGCCGCTTCATGTTAAGCGACGCCGAAACGCCGAAGATGGAGCACATGACCTTGACACTAGACTTCAGTCGCCTGCTTACACACACTTTATTTTGTGTAAAACATTTGTCCCGTCGTGGAAATCGAACCCGTAGCCGGCCGCCTCGTTACAGGACGGGCTAGGTACCTTAGTATCCACGAGCACGTCATCGTCGTCTCCCCAGGCGCCGGCCGCCTCCAGCGGCTCATCTCCCGCGTCCGCGGCCGCGCCGTCGCCCGCCGCGCGCGCCGCGCTTGCCGCCTCGAAGAAACTCCTGGGAGAAACAAACTCAAAGTCAGAATCAATTTTTTAAACAAGCACAAAAATGCACTTTTGAACGTCATAAACACGTCATCATCAGACAGTAACACACACATACATAGCGGGTACATAAGTACCCACAGCTGGGACTGGCTCGCAACGAGAGCATGGCCATAACCATAAATAACCACGCTGGCCCAATGAGGGTTGGTGCTTGTCACATTTCCTTGGATTTTAGTAATAAATTCTTGGACATGCCGGTTTCCTCACGATGTTTTCTTTCACCGTTTTTAGAGCGAGTGTTAAATCGGCACATTACGTAAAAAGTCAGTGGTGTGGGGCCAGCGGGATGAGGCACACTCGCTCATAAACATTTAATACAAATAAAATTAAAAATAACAATAGGGGATTGGACAACTTTTCAGAAAATGTTTTAAATTAACCATAATGTATATATTTTAATTAAATAAAGTCCTAAAAGTACCTAAAACTATGTTCAAACGTTATGTTTCAAATATTGCCGCGCAAAAGTTCACCTCAGGACGTATGACGTCACACGCAGGCAAACGAAACGACAAGCTCTACGAAAGCAAACTTGCAAAGTGATTTATACGTTCATTTTGTAAAGTTTAAGGACTTTAGGGTCGTCATGGCATGAAAAACATCGTTTTGATTTAGATAAAAAGCAAAAATATTAAATAAACACAAGCTTAGCACACGGTATTTACTTTGAAATGACGTCATGCGTTTGTTGGTGTTTCGGAACAGATAAAAGATGTCAGAATTTTTAGATTTTATTTTGATTTAAAAATATAAATTATTATTATTTTACAAAAATATTGATTGGATAATACAAAAATTCGTTCTAACTACATTTTAGATTCTTTTTTCGCGTACTATCCGATCCCCTATTCTGACTTAGTTTACATGACTGAAACAAAATGTCTACTCATTTCTTTCCGCGCCCAGAAAAGAAATGCGAAAACTGACTCTAACAGTGCTTCGGAAATACAACCGTAGAGAAAATAGCACCAAGAAACTCTGCGGGCACTTGAGTCACTTGTATGTTGGTAAATATTTATAGCATTCGTAATCAACTCACATTCTATCATAACTGCATTATATTGTACAAAAAGCTGGCCTTAATAGCTCTGCATCGCGTTTGGCGCTAGTCGCGGGCAGTTTGGCAGCTTCTACAGCATCTTTAGCTGCTGTTAGATACTTATTCAAACTTACTTAGAGAGACTAACTTAGAGAGGTTAACACAGACTTAGAGATGCTGGATAAAAGAGGTTAACTATGATAAGATGCTTACTTAAGAGATTCTAGCTTAAAAAGGTAAAATTACTTAGAGAGGTCATCTTAGACTTAGATATATGTATTAACATAGAGAAGCTAGCTTACTTAGAAATGGCCAGCAGAGGCCAGTTAGGCTACGCTTTGAACAGCGGTAGCGGAGACCTCAACAGCTCTACATCAGGGTTGGAGCTAGGCACGGACAAGTTGGCCGCTTCTAAAGGTACTTTAGCTGGTTTAGATACTTATTCAAACTTACTCAGACAGGCTAACTAATTTGAATAAGCTAACTTAGATATGCTAACTTAAAGATTCTAGCTCACTTAGAGAGGTTATCTCAGAGATACGAGTATGTATTTACTTAGAGAGACCACTTCAAGTTCTACTTTAGCTGCTACTTAAGGCTAACTTACTTAGAAACGGCAAGCAGAGGCCAGTTAGGCTGCGCTTTAAACACCGGTAGTGGGGGCCTCAACAGCTCTGCATCAGGGTTGGCGCTAGGAACGGGCAGATTGGCTGCTTCCAGCGCTGCTTTTAGCTGCTCGGCTTCTTCGAACTGTTTGTGGTTGACGGCAGTCAGGTAGGCTAGGGACAGCTGTTAACAAAACAACACATATACAATATACCAGGATATTTCTAGGATAACAAAAATAAATCCCACTATTCTCCGTCCAACAATTTATTTAACTTTTGTCATATGCCTATGAAGTTCAGTAATTATTGAAGTGATGAACCATGGTGAAAAAATGCATACTTTGTGGGCATTGTTTTTTTTACAATAGTGACGAGACTTGCTAATTACCTTCGATATTTTTTGAGGTCATAGATTGATCACCAAAATTATTAAGGTGATTTTAATTAAAAAATACAAAGGGTTGTTAAATATTTACATATGTACATAATTATTTTCGATGTATTTTAATAATAAATAAATAAATGTCTACCATACATATTAACAGAGACATGACACAATATTAACACATGTCTAGCAGACATATTAACAGATACATGACTAGCAGAAATATTAACAGAGACATGTCTATCAGAAATATTAAGGATAATTTTTAATCGTTCACCAAAAATACTGATTGTGCACTAAATTTGGTCTATTTTTAGCACTCAAACGTATAAGGGGCGGCCCTCGGTAGTTGGGCTACCCCAACGGTATAAGGGGCAGCCCTCGGTAGGTTAGGGTGCGGCGGGTATGGCCCTTGGGCCACCCCAACGCCGCGAGCATGTAAAATTCATAAAATAGGTGCCCATTATTAAATATTTTAATGAACATATTTTGGTGCACAATCATTATATTTGGCGGGAAAATGGGAATAAATTGAGGTACAGTCAGATACGATCCAAATATTAACAGAGACATGACTCGCAGACATATTAACAGCGATGGGTATAGCAGAAATATTAATATTGTAGAACACCCACCTGGCCAGCATTCTTCAGCAGCCGAATCCTCTCGCTGACATCACCCAGGAGTAGAGCCCCTTGGAACTGCGCCGACACATCTTTGCGTATCTCTGCGATCTTGGTCATTTTCTTCAACTTGTCCAAGTTACCCGTGATGAGGTATAGGAACGAGAGTTTGTCGAAGTTCTTTGTCCGTTGGTAGCACATTTCTACGATCTGTGGGGAGAAAGTTATAGGTTTATTAGTGGCGGGGATTTGTCTGTTATGTTATAACTGTTTAAACGATGGAATAACTAATTATAGGGTCCAACGCACGGTGTTTTTAATTTATAAAGTTTTTGTAATAAGCAATGAAACCCTAAGTCCACAAATTATCTTTAGTGTTGCTATCAACAAGTAAATAAATACGTTTGGATTCACAATTTTACATTATAACGACTAGTGGCCGCACTATCCAATTTATTTTGACGTCATAATTTTGAATTAAGACGAAGCAAACCACATCTCAAGATTTTAAATCTTGAGTGAAATCTGAATACTGGTGGTAGGTTTCGCGTATGCGAGTGGCCGTCTGGGTGGGTACCACCGCTTTGCCAGTTATCCAGCCGCCAGGCAGTAGTGCGCAAGCATTACTGTGTTCCGGTTTGAAGGGCATTGTAGCCAGCGAAAGTACTGGGCATTATGAGACTCAACAGCTAATTGTCTCAGGGTAACGAGCGCAGTGCAGCGCCGCGCAGGACGCAAAACAAAATTCTGGGTGGTGCTGTTATTGTTATGGGCTGGCGTATTGGCGTATCGCGATATAAAAAATAAGTGAAGATTCTGTACGATATATCGTACTGATTATAATCAGAATGAAAAAAATTAAATTGCTCGGGCATGGATCGAACCAGCCCCCCGATTCAGAACATCACGATAACTCGTTGTCGATCGATTCGGTTTCATAACTTATGATGTAAAATATTGCACGCAAAACAAAATTTGTAAATGTAACATGTAATCGATACCAATATTGTAACCGAAACCGTATTAAATTTTCGAGGCTAAATAGCTCGAAAAGAAACATACAAAACGAGATCAATAATAGCCGAATCGAATCGGTATTCGTTATCGTGAGGTTCTGAATCGGGGGGCTGATTCCTTGGAATACCTTTGGAATATATTATGCAATATATCAAATTATAGTGACGACGTTACCTGGTGGTTGCCGGTAGACAGCGCCGCTTGTGCCAGCTTGTCCCACGCGGCTGGCTCGTCCAAGCTCTTAGCCGCCTCTAAAGCTACCTCGATGTTGCCGCATTGTAGTGCGAGAGAGAGACGGGTGCGGGCGTCCTTTACGAAGTGCAGAGCTACTTCCGGGTAACCTGGGGAATTAACAATTATTACTAAAAATCAACAATTATTCGTTTCCTGTGTCGTTGCAAAAGAGGACCATGGTTCGACACAATGGCGCTTTTTACAAGCTTTGTATCATCATCATCAGCATGTATTCGTCCACTGCTGGACATAGGCCTCTCCCAATGAACGTCACTGAGCCCGGTCTTCGGCTCTTCAAGGTGTGGTGTGTTCTTCGTAGTGTAGGACGCCCACAGGCCAGGTGGAAGAGCCGAAGGTTTATATAGAAAATAATAAATAAATATGCCCAACGACCACACACATAGATCCTGGCCCCGAACTAGGATTTCCTGTATCTAGGAAACCATAAAACTACGAGGACCATGGTCCACAACACCCAGACACAAAACAAATGCTTGCGCTTTTTTCTGTGAACAAACTTTTGTCCCTTTGCGGGAATCGAACCCGCAACGATGTGTTTATAGAAAAGAATAGAATTGATATTATCTTTATGGTATATAGTCCAGTCATTTGGTAGTTTTACCTGGAAAGTTTTCCGGAGGTTTTGAGAATTGGTAATTTTATAGATTTTGATGTGTTTTTGGTGGCAAAGTTGAAATTCGGAAAGAGCAATGACTGGACTATATACCATAAAGAGTATATCAATTCTATTCTATTCTATAAACACATCTACAGCACTCAGAAAGTCAGGAAACTAACGTGGTAACATTTCTCTTTTACAAGAGAGATGTCCTGCCTGCTTCTTTGGCAAATTAATACATAGTAAAATATCTCTTTTACGGGAGGGATGTCCTGCCTGCTGATATTATTAAGTCATCTCTCTCTCTCTTCTCGCTCTCTCTCCTCTGTCTCTCTCGCCTCTGGCTCTCTAGCCTCTCTTGTCTCTCTCTCTCTCTCTAGCCTCTTTCTCCTCTCTCTAGCTTCTTTCTCCTCTCTCTAGCCTCTCTCTCCTCTTTTTATCCTCTCTCTACTCTCTCTAGCCTCTCTCCTCTCTCTAGCCTATCTAGCCTCTCTCTCCTCTCTAGCCGCTCTCTCTGTCTCATACTCACCCTTCTCCTGCAGGTATGCGATAATGCTCTGTCCGACGAGCTTGGCGGTGCGCACCATATGCAGCACTTGGTCGTACTGGCGCGTCACCAGCGCCAACTTGAACCTGACACGGGACCAAGTTCAAAGTTCTAAAGTTCTTTATTCATTTTTGGCATCATTTTTGGCGTCAATTATCACAATGACTCTACCACCGTATCGGAAAAAGAACAACTACTCAGAAGATACGGCAAGAAACAGAGGGGCCTTTTTTTAGAACTTTTATTACAATAACTATAATTTAGGCGTCTTCAAGGCCAGAGTGAATAGGTATCTTCTAAATCTACGTGCTCCATCTTCGGCCACATCGTCGCTTAACATCAGGCAAGATGGTCAAACGTAGATTTATCACAAATTAAAAAACAAATATTTATATTTAAATATTTTTGTACTACATAATAATTTCACCTACATAATAGTTTGTAACTAGCACATTTTTTTTGGGAGAAGCCACTGGCTCTCGAAACACAGTTTAAACTAGTTCGAGAGCCTATGGATTCAATACTACTCTGTAGAAATAACTATTACGTCACAATAAAAAAAAAATTAAAAAAAAAATTGATTTTGACAATATTATTTTCTTAAGTGCCAGTTGGCTACTTGACCCAGTATGTATTAACAAGCAAGGATTTTTTCAACAGGCAAATGCCTTTATTACTGAAAACAAATCTACACTCTACTTACTAAAACTAAAATAACTTGCTGGGCATTATGAGACTTAATATCTGATGCCTCGGCGTGATGAACGCAATGCAGTACTACGCAGTGCTTTTTATGGTATTAAAAGTTCTGGGTGGTGCTGCAATTGTAATGGGCAGGCGTCGCGCTTACCATCAGGCGAACGACTTGTCTTATCACTCATTACAATAAAAAAAACTCACATATTTTCATTTTTTAAGCGAGATTTAGCTCGGTACATAGCGAACACATGTCGTGGTTGTAATACCACCCACCGAACAAAGCCATGCCGTCAAGCGACCTAGTCATGTTTCGGGATGATGTTCGGTGAACCATCGGGGAGACGGGTCTGAGCAGCCGCTCAACTGCCGTCTCTCTCTAGATCTATGTGCTTCATCTTAGGTCACATCATCGTTTCACATCAGGCGAGATAGTGGCCAAACATGGACCTATTAAGCGTAAAAAAAAAACACTTATCGACAAGAGCCGTAGATTTTTTTAAAATAAAACACACCTTCTTCCTTACCTGTACTCCGTAGGATCAATGTTGAGGACTTTAGGGCGGCACTCCCTATCGAGACACACGACGCGAGCGCCCCCCTCGCTCGAGATCACTTTGCACGCGTACATTGGCACGTCTAACGTGCGTATGATGCCGTAGTCACTGTAAATAGGGAATATTTTGTGAGTCAAACGAACATAGTTAGAATTGTAAGTCAAACAAATAGAGGGCATGTAAGTCAAACGAACAATACCATGGGACATATAGGATATGACATGTGTAAATAAATTACTATGATTAGGACAAATTGTAAGTCAAACGAAAAGTGGAAAATTAAGTCAAATAAACAGACACGTTGTGAGTCCGAAGGTGAAAATGTGTTTTAAACGCATACTAGAGGATGATCAAAGGACATACTGTTAGTCAAATAGAGGACATACTGCGAGTCAAAAGACAACTCATTGTTTCAAATGAACATTAACTCCACAACAACCAGATAAGAAAAAAATGCTCAATTATTTTTTTAGAAATTTGTCTGGGTGATATAGCTTTGTAGGGTTTAGACCTCCTATTTTACAGTTCGTTTTCAAGAACTTACCCATCTTTGCAGCAGTACTTGATATGATTAGCGGTGGTGTAGATAAACACGGGTTGTGCGGCTGAGTCGTCGAACGCGCCCGATTTGACTCGAGCGCCCTCTGTGATAGTGCACAGTTGCTCCAACTTCTTAGTGCACAGTGTGACGGTGTGTTTCCCCAGTAGGGCTACTAGCGACATGTCAGAGTTCCAAATTGCGTAGCGGCATTTGGCGATTTTCACCTGGAACAAAATTAATAGAGTTCAAGAATCTTTGATTAGTTTCACTAGGACAGGTCTCTGGACGTTTGATCATGTTTATCGATGATTATAGGTGACTGGCACTCGGTTTGTGAACGCCCCGTCAATAGGGGATCGGACAGTAATCGAGAAAAAATCTAAAATGTAGTTAAAACGAATGTTAGTCGAACCAGAAAGATCATTCAATCAATATCTTTGTGAAATAATAATGATTTATATTTTTAAATCAATAAATAATTCTGACATTTTTAATCTGTTCTTCATCTCAAACGAAACAACAATCACAGCGCATGACGTTATTTGTAGGCAAATGCCGTGAGTCAAGCTTGTGTTTATTTTACTGGTGGTAGGTTTCTCGTATGCGAGAGGCCGTCTGGGTGGGTACCACCGCTTTGCCAGTTATTCAGCCGCCAAGCAGTAGTGCGCAAGCATTACTGTGTTTCGGTTTGAAGGGCATTGTAGCCAGTGAAATTACTGGGCATTATGAGACACAAAAGCTAATTGTCTCAGGGTTACGAGCGCAGTGCAGTGCCGCGCAGGATTTTGCAAAACAAAGTTCTGGGTGGTGCTGTTATTGTTATGGGCTGGCGTATTGCTTACCATCAGGCAAACGACCAGCTCGTCTCGTCATGCAGAAATATAAAAAAAAAAGTTTTTGCTTTCATAAAATATATTTTTGCTACTTTTTTCGTTCCATTACTACAATATAGTCCCGAAACTTCACAAAACGTATTAGAATCTTTATGCAAGTTTTATTTCGAAGATTTTGTCGTCTTCTACCTACATATGACGTCACAAGTTTTGAGGTGACAGTTTGCGCGGCAATATTTGAAACATAATATTTAAACAAAATTTAAGGTAATTTTAGAGCGTTATTAAATTAAAATAGTATTTTTCATGACTATATATATTCATTGTAGTTAATTTAAAACACTTTCTGAAAAGTTGTCCGATCCCCTATTGATTATTTAATTAATCTGACTTTATCAAGAAGCGTAGCTTGCAGAGTCGTTTGTAACAGATCTGCTAAGGTAAGCATCGTTTGCAGCGGTCACAACTTGGATGGATGACCGGCTGACCGTTTCTGTGGTAATTACATCTGAGCGCTGCCGTGCTTCGGAGGGCACGTTAACCCGTCGGTCCCGGTTGTTGTCTGGACTACAATCGTTAGGCCATGTCGGAGGCCTTCGGGCGGTCTAAAAGCTCCGACACCAGGGTTGGCCACACACTCACACGAGAGAAGAGGAAGAGAAGAGAAAAAGAAGAAATGATTCAAAATGAAATGAAAATGAAAAACCTTAATTGAAACACACACAAATTCTTAAAAAACTAACAATAAAAGCTTATTTGTAGTGTAACAATATTCAATATCTCAATATGTTTTTATCCCAACAAGCGAATTTCAGTAAACAAAAATTTAAAAACCTCAATTTGACGTAAAAACCTATAAAATGTAAAAAAAATATCGATTTCTATAAAACATGTCTAAGAACCACCGCCAGAAAACATGCTGTCAAACAAAAAAAGCCGCACCCAAATCGGTTCACCCGTTTAAGAGCTATGGTGCCACAGACGAGCACTCGTGGTCGAACTTATACTCCTTTTAGCGTCGGGGGTTAAAAAGTGCTAATACTCACATGTGCGATGGTCCTCTTCTGCTGTACATCTAACAGCTGCACACACTCGGGTTCCCTCAGCAGCAGCATGCCAGTGCCTGCGTACATGATCTCCTCGCAGGAAGGCGTGGCTATCTTCTTCGACACCTCGTTCTTTAGGTTCTTGATTACCAGCTGGAGAATAATTACTTATGTAAAATTGTATCATTTTTGTCTTTGGTTTAACTTTAGAAATGGGACTGAAATATCTAACATAGAGAGATACGGAATGCGAAATTCGAAGAAAAATCATTACTGGATCTCTAGAACACGTTCACAGATGACGCTGATATCAACGCTTAATTTTAGGTTATTTGGGTTATGGTATTATATTACTTAAATAAATTCTTCTGTAGCTGTATGTATTAATATTGTTTTAATCGTCTCTTCTCATTGCCGCCATTACAAAATTCAAAAGACAAAGTGACATCTTAGTATGACAGTGACATCTACACAAGCAGTGTTCCACAGACAAAACTAGAGCATTTATTGTACTCCAACAACGCTTAAGGACAAGTGCAAACGAAGTTTACACGGCAAATAAGATCGGAAGAATCTGAAGATCTTCTATCTTCAATAAGCATGGCAGCACGAACCTGGTTGTTCTTCTCGAGCGCCGCGAACCTGTTCCTGGCGACCCAGACGGCGGTGGTGGCGTGCCCGCGCAGCGGCTCGGCGGCGGGCGCTTCGCCCCCCTCGCGCGGCGCCGAGTACAGCTCGTACGTGGACGTGTCGTTGACGCGCCAGTTTACAAGCACGCACCACTCCGCGTGGTTTAGGGACATGCTGTGGAAACTCGTGAACTTAATATATATATATATATATATATATATATATATATATATATATATATATATATATATATATATACTAGCTGACTCGGCAAACGCTGTTTTGCCATATAAATTAAAAAAAAATGTTAAGGGTGAACAACCCATATCACTTAGGGGAATGAAAAATAGATAGTAGCCGATTCTCAGACCTACTGAATATGCATATAAAATTTGGTAAAAATCAGTAAAGCCGTTTCGGAGGAGTAAGGTAACTAACATTGTGACACGAGAATTTTATATATATGATAATATTTCTCATATTCTCTTTAATATTTATGATATTTATATTATATATTATATATATATTATATATTATGTGTTAGGTATAGTAGTTTATATTTAAATTTGTTTCTGTATTTGTACTTTAATTTAGGATAAAAACACATAATTTATTATTATTTTATTTACACCGCCGACCTCTCTCACTTAGCTATTTAACTCCATCCAAAGGTTGACTGGAAAAGATCGGTTTTAGCAATAAGTCCGCCCATTGTACTTTAGTTTTTAAGTTGTTTTCATGAACCTACTGATTATTTTTGTTTGGTGTCCAATAAAGTATTGTGTAATATATAGAATAAAATAAATAAGACATTAATTCTATAAGCACACTCATATATAAATATTTTTTTTGTTGAAAATAAAAAAATTCAAGACAAGCTTTTAACTCATTCGTAATCTGAACCGCGAGCAGATTAAAATGAGTTCAAACACTTTTACAATTATCCGTCAAAGAGTTCCATTGCCCACCTTCCGTCTCTATTATTAGATCAGCTGGCTGTCACCATAATATTGCATTGTCATTGGACTTTGACTTAGCCAAAATTTCAATTTCGTAGGACAAGAAGGAAGTGGTTCTGATTCACCTTACAAGATTCCACCCGAACAAACATTATATATATAGTTACATACATACATACATTGCAAGTTAAATAAAAGCTTGTAAAAAAAGAAGATATCAATAATTGCGGCATTGCGGAAGCATTATTGAGTTACGGATTAGATGACATTGTAGCCAGCGAAATTACTTGACATTAGAGTAAACAGACTGTTAGCAAAAATAATCTAGACAAGGCATTCTGATAATGGTACTGACTAATGAGACGAGCAACTCGAATAAAACTAATATAAATATATAATAAATTAATATATTAAAATAAAAATAAATAGTCAAATAAATAGTAATCAGTGCCGAGTTGTGTAAAACTCTTGGCATTTTATGCTGAGCTGAGCCCATTCGGTACCTATATTTTTACACTTTTCTGATACTGTTTAATCAGACGTTTATTGAACCTTAAAATACATTGTAACAGTATGATACTATTGGAGCGATAAATATTGGAGCGTCTTGTCTATCAGCAACTCTCCTACTTCCTCAACCGAAATACTCTCTTTAACCCTTTTCAATCTGGGTTTCGCCCAGGTCATAGCACTACTTCTGCTCTAGTTAAGATTACTGATGACATCCGGTATGGGATGAGTAACGGACAACTGACTGTTTTATCACTACTGGACTTTAGTAACGCTTTTAACAATGTCGACTTTGATATTCTACTCGGACTTCTTCGCACTCTTAACGTTTCTCCAACGGCTATTGAATGGTTTCACAGTTACCTGTTTGGACGCCGGCAGCGTATTCGCATAGATGATAATTTCTCATCATGGTGTAGTACTACGGCAGGTGTTCCTCAGGGTGGCGTTTTATCACCTTTACTATTTGCAACTTTCATAAATTCAATCTCCCATCAGTTAACTTCTTCCTTTCATCTCTATGCAGACGACTTACAAATTTATACACAGGCTCCACTAGATTGTTTGCACACTGCAATAGAAACCACTAATAATGACTTGAAACACATATCTAACTGGAGCAAATCGTTTGGTCTTCGAATTAATCCTGACAAAACACAAGTCATTGTAATTGGCAGTACTAGATTGGTATCGAAGATCGACTGGTTCCGCCTCCCACAAGTTCTTTTCGATGGTACTACGATACCAATCAGTGAAACTGTGAAAAACTTAGGTGTGCTCATGGACAAACAGCTATCTTGGGGACCGCAACTAAATGAAGTCAGCCGAAAGGTGTTTGCGTCTGCGGCATCGCTTCGGAGACTACGCAACTTTCTTCCAACTGCCACCAAGATTGCGTTAGCACAATCCCTCCTTCTCCCAATAATTGACTACGCCGACGCCTGCTATCTGGATCTTACCGAAGAGCAGCTTAATAAGCTTGAGCGCATACAAAACTTTTGCATACGGTTCATATTTGGCTTGCGCAAGTATGACCACATATCAGAATTTCGCACTAAGCTCAAATGGTTACCTATCCGCCGTCGCCGGGATGCTCATGTTCTCTCTCTCCTGTATAGTGTCCTATTTATTCCATCTACCCCTCCTTATCTCAAAGAACGTTTTGAGTTTCTCCATCTTTCCAATCCTCGTTCCCTTCGTTCTTCAGATACCCTTCAGCTCAAAACTCCTGTCCATTCGTCAACTTTCTACGACAAATCTTTCACCATACAATCTGTCCGTCTGTGGAATGCATTGCCCATAGAAATTAGATATGCCAAGTCCATTGCTATTTTTAAGAATATGGTGAAGAAACATTACTTGTCCAATAACAGCTAAATGACATTGTAAGTATAATTATATTTATGTATTTATATATATATATATATATATATATATATATTTATTTATTTTATTTATGTATATTAATTTTTATGTTACTTATTTTTAGTATATATTTATATTTGTTTTATTTCATTTTTTTTTTTTTAATAGTAGTATATCATATTTACGTATAATTGGAGTTTTTTTTTTTTTTTATAATGTACACCACACTGACCGCAATATTACTTTTAAAATTCCTGTCCATCCAAAGGTTGCCTGTAAGAAATTGCGCATAGCGATAAGGCCGCCCATTGTACCCACTGTTTATTAACTTTGTTAACTATTGTTTTTCCCGTGTTTGGTATTCAATAAAGCATTATTGTATTGTATTGTATTGTATTGTATGATACTTACACCTAGTATTTACAAAAGAATATCAATTGAAAATTAGCACTGGTCTGGTGGTATCATTAGAGAACCCTGAACCCCACACTAGGGTGACATGTGTCGTGGGGTTCAGTCTCTTCCGTTTGAGGATCTTATATAATACTAGCTGACCCGGCAAACGTTGTTTTGCCATATAAATTAAAAAAAATTATAAAAGAAAAAAAATAGATGTTGGCCGATTCTCATAGATACCAGATAAGCACAAAAAATTTCATCAAAATCGGTCAAGCCGTTTCGGAGGAGTATGGCAACGAAAACTGTGACACGAGAATTTTATATATTAGATAATAAGTCTAAAATAAGTCTAATATAATAATAACAGGTGGATAAATAAAGTTAAAGAAGTATCTCCGGTTTTAAGCTACTTGTGTGATTACGAGGTATGTATGTGTTATGAATGTGTGGGTGTGCGAGCGTATAGTGACTGATTTATAATTGAAGTTTTTATTTTTTGTATTGTTTGTTTGTCGTGTGCCGAATAAATGGTTTTTCTTTCTTTTCTTTAATTTACTAAATAAATAATATATATTTTTATACTGTTTAATGTTATTCTAAGTTACTGTTGCTGATAATTTTCCTTGATTTTCCTGTGGATCTTCAAAATATCATACTCACGTTTCCTACACAAAATGCTGGTGAAAAAAATATTCATTAAACATTGACATTTGAGATGGCACAGGGGCGAGACAGGTGGAAGGAATTGGGGGAGGCCTTTGCCCAGCAGTGGGACAGTATAGGCTAGGAAAAAAAACAAAAGACAGTCCAATACAAGAAAAATAGAGATACTGTAAGTGAAACAAGTTACCTGTAAGGCTGGTGGCGGCCTTGTCCCCTGATCTGCATGACGGGCGCGTCGCGGTTCGTTTGCATGTCCAGTTTGCGCAGTTGCCTGTCAATAAACATATACTTAAATATTTTATTTAATAGGGGATGGGATAGTAAACGAAATAATTAATTTTTAGAAAAAAACAAAAACCGACTTCAATGTATCTTCGAAGTCCAAGGTCACATATCGATGAAATTTATATGGGACCACTTCGTAGCTATACTGAACCCGACGCAAAATATTATATATATAAGAATTTTTCAAATCGGTTCGTAAATGACAGAGTTCTGAGGTAACAAACATAAAAAAAAAATACAATCGAACAGAGTACCTCCTCCTTTTTTGAAGTCGGTTAAAAATATCTAAAATGTAGTTTGAACGAATGTTAGTCGACTCCAAAAGATGATTAAATCAATATTTTGTGAAATAATAGTAATGTATATTTTTAAATCAATAAATAAAATCTAATAATTCTGACATTTTTTATCTGTTCCGAAGCAACAGTACATGACGTCATTTCAAAGTAAATACCGTGTACGAAGCTTGTGTTTATTTTATATTTTTGCATTTTATCTATATCAAAACGATATGTTTTTCATGCCATGACGACCCTAAAGTCCTTAAACTTTACAAAATGAACGTATAAATCACTTTGCAAGTTTGCTTTCGTAGAGCTTATCGTTTCGTTTGCCTGCGTGTGACGTCATACGCTGTGAGGTGACCTTTTGCGCGGCAATATTTAAAACATAACATTTGAACATAGTTTTAGGTACTTTTAGGACTTTATTTAATTAAAATATTATTTTTCATGACTATATATATGAACTATGATTAATTTAAAACACTTTCTAAAAAGTTGTCCGATCCCTTATTGCGCATAATCTCTTCAGTCTATTCAATCTGTCAGTCAGCCTCTGTGGTGTAGTGATTGGGCAGCTTGGCTCAAATCTCATACACCACTGAGGTTGCGGGTTCGATTCCCGCGACGGGACACATGTTTGTACAAAGAAACAAAAGCGCGAACATTTGTTTCGTTTCTGGTTGTGGAGAGGAAAAAAATATGTCTACAAAACATTTATAAATTGCATTCCGACGCTAGATTAAACAAATAAGCATGCATTCAGTATTTGTGTTTATACCTGTCCTTGATATAGAACAGCATGTTATTATGCACAGCTGCAGCTGGCCGCTCCCGCTGCAGCTTAAACAGCACCAGCCCCGCATCATGACCAGCCGCGAACAGGTTTAAAGTTGGATGGGACGCTAGCACCCAATATCTGAAACAAGCGTATCCTTATAGTATCTTTATGGAACAACTTTGGCAAATGCGAGAAGCCGTTTGGGTGGGTACCACCGCTTTGCCAGTTATTCAGCCGCCAAGCAGTAGTGCGCGAGCATTACTGTGTTAACACGTTTTTATTAAGTCTCTTTCTTGTCTGTCTGTCTGTCGTTCCGTGTGGAGTCTTGCAATTCAAATTTCGAGCACTTCTCGATTAGCTATCCGGCTGAAACTTTCAGGGTAGCTCACAACTCGATGACAGTTCATTCTAAATCATATTCATAAAAAGTGGTTTATAGTCATTTTTTTTTTAATCTATTACGTATTCTTGTTTCAACACTTTTTTTATTAGCCCTTTGTTGGTTTGACGCATGTTTTGTCTTCGACATTTTTTTTTTGACTGAATGACGAGAAGAGCTGATCGTTTGCCTGGTGGTAAGCAATACGCGAGCCCATAACAATAACAGCACCACCCAGAACTTTGTTTTGCAAAATCCTGCACGGCACTGCACTGCGCTCGTCACCCTGAGACAATTATCTGTTGAGTCTCATAATGCCCAGTAATTTCGCTGGCTACAATGCCCTTCAAACCGGAACACAGTTATGCTTGCGCACTACTGCTTGGCGGTTGAATAACTGGCAAAGCAGTGGTACCCACCCAGACGGCCTCTCGCATACGAGAAACCTACCACCAGTAAAAGTTATTCAACTTGACAACAAAAATCTTTTAGTCGTAATAAAAGTCCTTTACTCGTATTGATATTAAATGCTAATACGTGGGTGTGAAAACGCGTTCGTGGTAGTAAAAGTCCGTTCGTGGTAAAAGTTCCCGTTCGTGGCAGTAAAAGTCCGTTCGTGGTAAAAGTTCCCGTTCGTGGCAGTAAAAGTCCGTTCGTGGTAAAAGTTCCCGTTCGTGGCAATAAAAGTTCGTTCGTGGTAAAAGTCCCCTGTCGGTACATACCTCTCATGCTCTCTACGGAATGTGTACAGACAAGTCCTCTTGGTCATATCCCACACACGCACAGACTTGTCTTCGCTGTTTGACAGGATGAGTTCGGAACGTGCGTGGAACTGAACGCACGACACGTTGTTGTAGTGTCCTCGGCACGTGTCCACTTCCCAAGCCTGCGGAGCCGAACAGGTCAATTATTTTTATGGAACGTAGTGCGACGAGCAAATCGTCCGCGTGATGGTAAGCGCCACGCTTGCCCATAACAATTGCAGTGCCACCTAGAACCTTTAATACCTTAAAAAGTACTGCGCAGCACTGCATTCAGCTTATTCGGGTGAATCGGTAAGAGCAGAATATTAATAAATAATGGAAGATATTCTTTAAGACTTTGATTAGCCATCAAAAAACTGGTAATTCTACACAGAAAGCAACAATATAAGAGAAAATTTACCATAGAGCACAATTATATTCAAGAGAGTTCTATTTTTTTATCTATATTGGCATATGTCAAATTCTTAAACTAAAAGAGCTCATCCCCCTGAGACATCAAATTTAAATATCTTATGCGCAGTAATTTCACTGACTACAATGCCCTTCAAATAGGCTTTGAACACAGTAATTATTGTGCACTACTGCTTGGCGACAGACTAACTGAAATATTTAATAACAGGAGTTCGATATTGAATGCATTAGCGCATGTATGAGGATTTATGTGTAGTAGTAAATATTCAGGAAGACGAAATACCTCGGGCAGGAGTCGAACCTGCGTCTTCAGAATACAGTCCCGACGCCTTAACTAACTAGGCCACCGAACCGTCTGCTCCAACAACTAAATTTCTTGTATCTTGTTTATATGTAGCACCTTAATCTGTGCTATTTCTACCACATACCTTAGCATCGTTCATCCTCCACAGTTTGACCTGCCTGTCGTCAGCCGCGGACACGATGAGGGGCAGACTGGGGTGGAAAGACGCCCAGTTGACCCCGCGGTCGTGACCTTCCAACACGTGTTTGACCACTGCGTCAGCCTGGAAACATTACTGAGGTTATGTCTACGATGGTTGACGGTTTTTGAACAACTCGTCAAGAAATGTCTTATTCTGTACTAGCAGTTGCAGGCAAACATCCATCCCCATTTATAATATTATTAGGATATTAGTAGAATCGGCGCGAGTGTGGCTCAGTTGGAGCATGTGCGAGTTTCAATCCGACGCACCCGAGTTCGAATCCGAGGCCCCGCACCACTGACTTTCTAAAAACGCTAAAGGAAAACATCGTGAGGAAACCGGCATGTCCAAGAATCAATCACAAATCACTAAAATTCAAGGAAATGTGACGTCCACCAACCCGCACTGGACCCGCGTGGTAGATTATGGCCCATACTCTCTCTATGAGAGAAGGCCCGTGTCCCAGCAGAGGGGACATGATGGGCTGATGATAATGATGATGATTAGTAGAATGGGGGCAATAAGTTCTACGCTGACATCCATACATTTCTAACCAGCATTTGACCCAAACATCCCAACTCCTTTAAATTACAGACTAGCTACGCCACGTTGTTTCACCCGCAGTTTTCCAGGATAAAAGTAGCCTATGTGTATATAAATAGCCTGATCCAGCGTTTGAGCTATCTCCATTCCGAAATTCATATCCCTTGAGCTGTTACAGCATGAAGAAGTAAAAAACACATACATACAAACTTTCGCATTTATAATATTATTATAAAATTTTTTTTTTATAGAAATAGCACAAAAATCTATTGAAAATAATTTTAATATATAGTTTGTTATAGCATTGTATTGGGATGTCCTGTCAAGGTGTTATAATGTGTCTTAATAAATAAATAAATAAATAATTATCTAGTGAGGTGATTGCGGCCTTGGTCGTTAGAATAGCTGCACCATTAGTGATGAATCTAAATATGCAGTTTTTCATACCTTTGGAAACCTACATGGTTCTAACAACAAATTATTAAATTTTGACAGTTCATTAATACGGGTTGAGGGCGAGTGTGGCTCAGTGCGAACACGTGCGGCTTTCGATCCGACGCACCCGAGTCCGAATCCCGCTGGCCCGCACCACTGACTTTCTTAAGTTATGTGCGGATTTAACACTCGCTCTAAAAACGGTCAAGGAAAACATCGTGAGAAAACCGGCATGTACAAGAATTTATCACAAAAATTCTAGGACATGTGACCGCCACCAACCCGCACTGAGCCAGAGTGGTGGAATATGGCCCATACTCTCTCTACGAGGGAAGGGCCAATTCCCAGCAGTGGGAACGTAATGGGCTGATGATGATGACGATGATGATGAAATACGGGTGTAAGTCAGTTGCTAGCGGCCATTCATTGACGCGAGACGAAAAGTAAACTGTCAGAAATGGCCGCCTAAACAAATATTTTACCGGATGCTCTAAACTGCCCACAAAACCCAGGCACTATGAACAATAATTAACTCATAAAACAAATTGTACCACAAATTTTAATTTCAAACCACACTGAAGGACTAGCCAGTCTAGTTTAGCACAAAAACAACAGTCAACACAGATTTTATACAATAACACCACTACCACGATCTAGTGTTAAATAAGTTTTTTTTGTTGAAAAATATATTTTTCCAGACAAGCTTTTAACAAATTCGTAATCGGAACCGCGTGCAGATTAAAATGAGCCCTAGCACTAGTAGTTTACGATTATCCGTCAAGGAATTCCATTGTCCACCTTCCATCTCTATCATCAGATCAGCTGGCCGTCACCATAATATTGCATTGTCATCGGACTTTGACAAGTTAGCAAAATTTCAACTTCATACACGTAACAAGAGGAAGTTGTTCTGATTCAGCTTTCAAGATTCCACCCGAACAAACATAGTTACATACATACATACATTACAAGTTAGTAGAGCGAGTGTGGCTTAGTGGAAGCTCGTGCGACTTTCGATCCGACGCACCCGAGTTCGAATCCCGCTGGGCCCGCACCACTGACTTTCTTAAGTTATGTGCGGATTTAACACTCGCTCTAAAAACGGTGAAGGAAAACATCGTGAGGAAACCGGCATGTCCAAGTATTTTTCACAAAAAGTCAAGGACATGTGACATCCACCAACCCGCTCTGGGCCAGCGTGGTGAATTATGGCCCATTCTCTCTCTGTGAGAGAAGGCCCGTGTCCCAGCAGTGGGAACATGATGAGCTGATGATGATGATACATTGCAAGTTAATTAAGGCAGCTGCACAATGCGGGAGAGGTATGGTTATGCGCTCTATATCAGAAGGACAATCTAGGAATAAGACGGAACTTTATAACGGAAATTTAACATTACAGGTATTTTACTAGTATGACTATTCGATATCTAATACGTTATACTATAAGTCATTTCAATTTTGCTGTGTTCTGCTCACAAAGGAATTTTAAAATTCATTGTTCTAAAGTTCCGTCTTTTTAGGGTTACGTACTTCAAAAGAAAAAAGCGGCACCCTTATAGGATCACTTTGTTGTGCGTCTGTCAAAAACCCTTTATCTCGGGAACGCGTGGAGGTATCAAGTTGAAATTAAAATACTCAGGTCTACAGTCCCTTGAAGCTGTGAAAAATCAAACTTCTAAGATAACGTAAAAAATATACAACCGTTTATGCCAAAAAACGTATGGAATATAGGAATAAAAATTTATAGGGTAATTTCCGTTGACCTAGAACTATGAAATTTGACTAGTAATATCGTCTTATACAACAAGTACAAGGAGAAATCTAAAAACTACACGTTTGTAATTAAATAATAAAAATAGTCTTTTTACGGAACCCTCGGTGAACGAGTTCGACTCGCACTTGTCCGGTTTTTTCTAGATTGTCCTTCTGATACGGAGCGTAGTTATATGTAACGCTAGCGAGATGAATATAAGATTCAATCGAACGTCCAATTCTATGGCGTTTCGTCATCACTCACCGCGCCGTTTTTTTATGGAACTGAGCCATGAGACGAGCAAGTCGTTTACCTGATGATAAGCGCCACGCCTGCCCATAACAATTGCAGTGCCACCCAGAACTTTTATACCATTAAAAGCACTGCGTATGAATGCATTGCGCTCACCACCCCCAGACATCAGATATTAAGTCTCATATGCCCAGTAATTTCGCTGGCTACAATAGATAACACTAGACCGGTAGTAGCGGTGTTGAAAATGTTAACAAATTGAACAAATTCTCAAACAATACAAAAACGGGGGAATACCTTCAACGGGATTTGATTTTTCTGTAATACAATAAATTATGTGAGATACAAAACTACAGTAACTAATGTAAAGCTTCAATAATTATACATTATAGTGCCATGTCGCAATAATTATGACAACAATAACAAGGTATATTCTATTTGTTTTTATATAAGTTGAATTGTCAACTATATAAAAACAAATAAAATGTTTTGTACATATTGACAGTGAAAACCGTATCAAAATCTGTTGCGTGGCTTAAGTAAGCTGAGAAATAGAGGATGTGATTAGCGACTTTGTTTTATAATTATTAATAATAATAATTTACGGCTGGCACTCACGCTTAAGTTGGAGTAGTCCAACTATAGTTTGAACCACATCCGGTGGTCTCCTACTTAAAAGTGAGTGTCACCCGTAAATTATTATTAATAATGTGTTCAAACCACGTTATTTTTCATAGTAAAATTGTTTTATATTATTTAGAGGAGGGTCATGAAATAGCAGTTGCTACAGCTGCTTTGGTAATAATAGAATAGAATAAATGTCATTATTGGCCATATAACTAAGTATGTTGTACAAGCATGTCATGTTAATGAAATAATAAGAATAAAGTAACAATTTAATTAAATCTTATTTCATATTATTAGTAATTAATAAATAAGTCCTATATTATTAATAGCAATTTATAAAACAAACTTAAATTTTCATAAAATATACCACCCAGAATTATTTATATATTTTATATTAATATTAAATTAGTTTCACCTGACTACTAATTTTGGCACATTTTTCATCCTCATATAAAATGAGGATTCTGTCAGACGCATCAACATAAACTCATTCAGCGAGTAAAAAGGGTTTTGTTCAAAAAATTACTTAATTTACCTTTAAAAATCTAATAAATTAAAATCACACTGGGTTATTGTTATCATCAATTCTGTCAATATCCTTGTGATAAATTTGAGAGAAGAAATTGTCAAATTATTCATGCCGACATGGTACTAAGATGTATACTATAATTTATGCTGATTAAAATGATTTTCTCAAGACTACTCGCCTGTCCAAACAAATCCGTGGCCTGGGGATTCCTCAAATGCTCAGCCAGCCCCGTAGGCCCAGGCGCTACGCTCTTCTTCCTCAAGCCGGAGAAGTCCCAGACCCTCACGGACTGGTCCAGGGAAGCGGAGACCAGCAGGTCCTCCGTGGGGTGGAACTGTGCGCACATGACGTAGTGGTTGTGTCCGGTGAGGACACTGATGCACTGTCGGGATTGCCAGTTCCATATTCTGATTGTCTGAAAATTATGGAGCATTAGATATTGTGTACGCAACGACATGTAAAAAAAAAATTCGATTCCGGAGATTTCTCCATCAATACAGCATTAGCTCTAAAATTGAACTTCAGGATGAGCTTTTGAACAGGGATCGCTATGGCAACTACCCTGACTTTACTTTAAGGTTTGGGAAACTTTAGATGGATTTCTAACATCACTTTGTTTTATCTCTAACGGTTAGGGTTGCTACAGGGATCCCTGTTCAAAAACTCAAATTTCAGACAAGGTGTGGGATCTCCGACATAGGGGTCATCGCATACTCCGGCTATAGGCGGGAAGTTACGGACATCCTACGTCCCAATAGTCCCTAATTTCCTGGTGGTAGGTTTCTCGTATGCGAGACGCCGTCTGGGGGGTGGGTACCACAGCTTTGCCAGTTATTCAGCCGCCAAGCAGTAATGCGCGAGCATTACTGTGTTCCGGTTTGAATGGCATTGTAGCCAGCAAAATTACTGAGCATTATGAGACTCAAGCGCTAATTGTCTCAGGGTGACGAGCGCAGTGCAGCGTCGCGCAGGATTTTGCAAAACAAAGTTCTGGGTGGTGCTGTTATTGTTATGGGCTGGTGTATTGCTTACCATCAGACAAACGACCAGCTTGTCTCGTCATTCAATTACATAATAATTAATTATTAGAAAAAAACAAAAACCAACTTCAATGTATCTTCAAAGTCCAAGGAAACATCGATGAAATTTATATGGGACCACTTCGTAGCTATACTGAACCCAACGCAAAAAGAATTTTTCAAATCGGTTCATAAATGACGGAGTTCTGAGGTAACAAACATAAAAAAAATACAATCGAACAGAGAACCTCCTCCTTTTTTGAAGTCGGTTAAAAATGAGATGAGCTGGTATTACAGCTTTCCGAGTCCAAAGAGCCTTAGTTGTATTTATTGAACTGAGGTTCTAATGTATTGTTATTCATTGTATATTGTTAACTGTGTAATATTTTCAGTTCTATTTTTCCAATCAAACAATACAATACTGTGGACTATCATCCTTTGATTATCTAGTGACTATCAAAGGAGATAAGATAGCAGATTTTTTTTTATAAACATTAACAGTAGCAATCGTAAAACTGTAACACATTTTATGACAAAATGTTGATACAATTAATGGATTTCGCAAGAGCTATAGTATAATTAACATACATATAATAAGATATCATACTACACATGATAAGACTGCTATGGTAGCTTAAAAATGATTGCGCCTTTAATTAAATAATTAATTTTTACAACAAAATCAAAAACAGACTTCAATGTATCTTCGAAGTCCAAGGTCAAATATCGATGAAATTTATATGGGACAATTTCGTAGCTATACTGAACCCAACCCAAAAAGAATTTTCGAAATCGGTTCATAAATGACGGAGTTCTGAGGTAACAAACATAAAAATAAAAAATTTATAAAAAAAATACAATCGACATTGACAGAGAACCTTCTCCTTTTTTGAAGTCGGTTAAAATATCTTCTGCCTCCGACTTCAGTGAATACCTTCTAAACAATAAGCCTTCCAATCTTCAATTTCTACAGCAATTTCAGAAATACATACAGAAATTTCTGCAGCTCTGGTCGGGACATGCCAATGTTTTGTCTTGACTTAAGCATTTTGTTTATGAATTTCCTATGACTATGATTGTATCAGTAAGTCATTTTGATAACATCAAGTCAGTTGAGAAACATATAAATTATATATTACTTAAATGATATTTTATTTGGTTTTAGTTAATTTAGGTAGCTGAAACCCAATGAAAATATGTACCTATTGTAATCCCGCTGAATAATCAATTTCAAATTCAGAGTTATAAGTAATTATTAGTTAAAACTATTAATGCTACCTAAACTATGCAATGGAATCAGGCGTGACATTGCAGAAATTAATCTCAAAACTGAAACGTATAACTCTGAATCTCTTACTTATAACTCTGAATTGAACCAACAAGAGGACACCTGATTAAATATCAATAGGTTGTGTTGAAAAAGGTTTAATTACGTATCTATGTAATTTCATAGTCTATGTCTGTAACTAAGCAACCTAAGTTGTTAGAAAAAATACTCTGACAGATGGATTTAAAATATAATCGTTTACAGCTTTATCACGGGAGTTATTTATTTTCCACATTAAACTTTCACTGTGCTGCTGCAGGCCCATTTCCATCAGGTTATGGGCCCAGCTCATAGCTACGTGATAAAGTTTTAATTTTACAGACATGCAGAGTCCAACTTTTGCAAAGTTATCGGGCCAGTCCAATTATGGGACTTGGGCATTTGCCATGCAAATGTTCCTGACAGACTGCGACCTGTGGGATTGCATAGAAGGTACTGTAATTGAAGTAAATGATTTATCAAAAAAGCGGGATGCCAAAGCTCGATCAAAAATTTGCCTGATGTGTGCTGAGAGCGTTTACCCTCTAATAGTAAATGCACAAACAGCCAAAGAGACGTGGACAGCCCTGAAAAATGCATATGCGGACAGCGGGTTGACGCGGAGATTGTCGCTGTTGAGAAAGTTATTCGGCGTTAAGTTAAATTACTACCCGAATATTGAAGCTTATTATACTGATATACAAGCAACTCAGCAAGCTCTACAAGCAATAAGTGCAGGCTTAGAAGATGAGTTTATCGGAATTATAATGTTGGCTGGACTGCCAGAAACATACAATCGTTAGTAATGGCTTTGGAACATTCAAGCGCAAAGATTTCGTCAAGTAGCGTTCTGGCTGCACTCATGAAGGAGGGCCAACGCAAAGTACATGACACAGGTGATTCTTTGTTGATGTCAAAAGTGAAAAAGGAACCTACAAAGAATAAGAAGGTTATAATATGCCATTTTTGTGACAAAAAGGGGCATTACAAGTGGCAATGTAAACAGTATGAGGCATTCAAAAAGGAAAGAAATACTGCGGCTGCTGCTGGACCTTCTAAAGAAGATAGAAGCATGAGTTGTGCAGAGACAACGGCCATAGCAAGTCATTCAAGTGAGTGGATTCTTGATTCCGGCGCGTCATCGCACATGACGTCCAAAAGATGTTTGTTGACAGATGTCAAAACTGCCCGACACTGCATAAGCACAGCAAGTAATGAGAAAGTTGTTTCTACTTTACAGGGCAACTTGAAGACAACTGTAAACAATGAGGGACGGTGTGTCAACATTAATTTTAGAGACGTTTTGTTTGTACCGGAAATTTTGATGAATTTACTATCCGTAAGTAAGATTGCGGCGCATGGTCATATTGTTGTTTTTGATAAAAATTCTTGTAAAGTTTTTAAAACTGAAGATGTTTCTATGAAAGTAGGTAATGCATTGTTAACAGCATCAGTTAAAAATGGGCTCTATGTTTTAGATCAAAGTTTAGATAAGGCGATGGTTGTTCTTGAAGGTGGCATGAAGATGGGTGCACACGAACTTTGGCACCGGAGGCTTGGTCATCTTTCCAGGATCCAAATGCGTAAGTTGAAGCCATTAGTAGATGGACTTAATTTTGGAGTGGAGAACACGGAACCATGCGAAGCGTGCTGTAAGGGCAAACAATGCGTAAAGAAGTTTCCAAAAGGGAAAGCACACAGAGCTAAAGAGCTCTTGGATAGTTCACACCGACCTGGCAGGACCTATGGAAGAAATATCATGGGGCGGAGCTAAATATTGCCTAATTTTGGTTGATGACTTTAGCAGAAAAGTTTTTGGCTATCTACTTAAATCTAAAACTTAGGTTCTCAGTAAATTTAAAGAATTTAAGGCCTTGGTGGAGAATGAGACAAACAAACGGATAAAATGTCTCAGGAGTGATAACGGGACTGAATATACCGGAAACGAATTCCAAACGTTTTTAAAGGAAAATGGAATAAGACATAAAACGAGCGTAGCTCACATTCCTCAACAAAATGGAGTAGCGGAACGCACTATCCGCACTATTGTTGAAAAGGCGAGGTGCATGCTTCAAGACGCGAAGTTAAATAAACGTTTTTGGGGAGAGGCAGTTAATACAGCCATATACCTAAAAAATAGATCACCATCAATGGCGATCTCAACTGTGCCGGAAGAAATATGGACAGGAAAGAAACAGGATGTGTCTCATCTGAAGATATTTGGAAGCAAGGCACACGTACTTGTAAAGGACAATAAAAGAAAGAAATTTGATTCGAAGTCTACTGAAATGACTATGGTTGGCTATAGTGAGAATCAAAAGGGATACAGATTTGTGGATGTCATAAATAATGCGAGACGAGTAATCGCAGCTCGAGATGTTGTGTTCGTGGAAGGAACATCGTGCAACATCGATGTGTCAAATGAAGAAACACCACAAGTTGTAGATATCTCAGAGATCCTAGCAAGAGGTTCTGAAAAAGAAAGAAGTTTAATACCAAGAGATACTCATGTTACGGAACTGGAAAGTTCAGAGAGGGAACTGGAAAGTTCAGAGAGGGAACAGGAGAGTTCAGAGGGGGATGCAATAGGAATAGAGGATGCTGATGATTTCCATGACTCTATCGATATAGGCTCAGACCATAATTTTATGAATGAACCTGTGGCTCGTTCAGAAGAGATTGAAGTTGATGTTGAACCACAAGAGCAAGAAATTGTTAATGAGCGCCGATATCCATTGAGGGACAGACGCCGAAAGGAAGAAAAAGACATGATCTATAACTTTCATGTTTCGGACGATCCAGACCCACATTCTCTTCAAGATGCTATGGACCGGACTGATAAGGAGCTATGGTATTCAGCAATGGTGGATGAATATAATTCTCTGATAGAAAATGAAACTTGGGATATTGTAAATCGGCCATTGGATAAAAATGTTGTAAAGTGCAAATGGGTCTTCAAACTAAAAGTTGGAGCAGATGGTACTGTGCAACGTCATAAAGCTCGATTGGTGGCACGAGGATATTCGCAGAAGTATGGTGAAGATTACTTTGAAACATTTGCCCCAGTTGTTAAGTTGACGTCCATACGTCTTTTATTCGGACTCGCAGCTGAAATGAATTTAGATATTCATCACATTGACGTCACGACAGCGTTCCTAAACGGTGACCTCAATGAAGATCTTTACATGGAACAACCTCATATGTTTGTAAAGAAAGGTGATGAAGGAAAAGTATGTAAGCTCAAGAAGGCCATATACGGATTAAAACAAGCGGCTCGTTCATGGAATGTAAAAGTACATGCGCACATTTTGAAAATTGGTTTTACGAGATCCAAATATGACCCTTGCGTTTACATAAAGAAAACTAAAGAAGTTTTCATAGTTATTGGTCTTTATGTTGACGATTTCTACATATTTACAAATAATGCTACTGAAGCTGGACACTTGAAGGAGCCAATAGGCAAGGCCTTCAAAATTAAGGACCTAGGCGAAGCCAAGGAGTGTCTTGGAATGAGCATCAGGAGAAACCGTCAAGAGGGGGAAATATACCTGGACCAACGGAACTATACAAGGAAATTACTGCAAAAATTCGGAATGGAGGAATGTAAACCAGTTGGAACTCCAATGGAGTGTAACCTGAAACTTTCTAAAGGGAGTAATGCTGAAGATACTAGATATCAAGAAATTATTGGATCTCTAATGTATCTGTCTACTTGTACGAGGCCAGACATAACGTTTGCGGTCAGTTATCTAAGCCAGTTTAACTGTTACAATGATAGCACCCATATGGCAGCATTGAAACGTGTGCTCAGGTATCTAAAAGGTACAATGGATTATGCCCTTTGTTACAAGAAAAAGAACAAGCCTCTGGTTGCGTATGCCGATGCTGATTGGGGTACAAATTCTGATGGTCATTCTTTTTCGGGTTACTGCTTAGTTTTTGCTGGTGCTGTTATCTCATGGCACGCTCGCAAACAGCAATGTGTTGCATTGAGTACTGCTGAAGCAGAATACATTGCTCTCTGTGAAGCTGCTAAGGAAATTGTTTTTATAAGAGGGCTTTTTAATGAGTTATGTTCTAATTGTAAGTCTGTAACTGTTTACAGTGATAGTCAAAGTGCTAGCAAGATGATTTACAATCCAGTGACTCACAAGAGAAGTAAACATATAAACATAAGGTACAATTATGTTAAAGAGTTAGCTGAGTCAAAGGAAATAGTTGTAAATTACTGTGACACTAATTCCATGCTTGCTGATGCTTTAACAAAACCTGTAAACAAGGTGAAGCATAATTTTTGTTATAATTGTATGGGGTTACAAAGGCTATGAACTTAAGTGGGGATGTTGAAAAAGGTTTAATTACGTATCTATGTAATTTCATAGTCTATGTCTGTAACTAAGCAACCTAAGTTGTTAGAAAAAATACTCTGACAGATGGATTCAAAATATAATCGTTTACAGCTTTATCACGGGAGTTATTTATTTTCCACATTAAGCTTTCACTGTGCTGCTGCAGGCCCATTTCCATCAGGTTGAAACTATTGTTCAAAATTGTACATCACAACAATATGACAAGATAATTGAATACCTACTCTATGACTATATATAAGCCCCTTGACTCAAAACCCAATATTTATATTAGCCAGCAGAGTCCTATCCTATATCCTTACTAATAATATAAATATGTGTGTGTGTGTTACCACTTAGCTCCATAGGGACTGATTGGATTTTTATAAAATAGTGGTATGTACATACTTTAGGCCTTTGATTAAGACATAGGGTATTTTCCATCCGGATAATACAAACTTGGGGAATAACTTAATACTATGTAAAGAATATATAAGATAGTGTCGAGGTTATCTCCTAGTAAACAATAAAAACCATTGTCATTGGCAACCACAACTCAATTGTTTAAAGTTTTTTTTTTCAGATTATAAAAACATTTGACAAACTTCATAACAATATTTTCATACCTGATCGTCAGAAGCACTTAATATCCATGGATATTCGTGATGGAAGAAGGTAGTGCGGATGTAGTCCAAATGTCCAAGCAGCGTGAATAGACATCTCCTGAGCTTGTAGTTCCATACCTGAAACCATCGATTGTCAATAGAGAATAATGTATTTTTGTTTAGCTAATATTTATTAATGCGATACTTTGTGAGGATCAAAGTGTGTACTCAATCACACAACAACTATTGGGATGCTTCCAATACTACAATTATTGTGAACAAAATTGTAATCGTATATTAAGGTTTCCATGACACGGGCCGAGAGCCTAGTGTGGAGCCGCCATTCTAATTCATTGGAAATTTAATTTTGTTCTAGATATGTTGTAACTATGTTTGTTTATTCATAACTTTAAGCTTCCACTGTAACTTTCGTTTTTTGAAAATAAATATCTTATCTTATCTTATCTAACTGGACAGATTTTTAAGAAGTGAAATTTTGTAAGTATGTACTTTAGATCCTGGAATAGGACATAGGATATATTTTGTCCAGATTTTTTTTACATAAATGTCACTACATAGTGCAGTGGTGCAGCTAGTTAAAAAAAACCTGGGAATTTAAACAGGTCAGTAGTTTAATTTACATTCACATTAATAATTTTAAATCTAATCTGATGACCTAGGAGCAGTGACTTCATAGTAGTTTAATGTAAATTCTAATAAATTTTGTACACACTTGAGAAAATGCAGGCTGCAGTGGGTGAACACACTATATATACTCAGATATTTAGACAATATTCTGTACAATATGACATGAATTATCAGAATTCAATGCAGTAAGGGAAGAGTCGTAGCTATCTATAATGTTGTAAATGGAGGCGTAATGTTGTTGGTACTGTAATGTTTTATATGGGAATCTAGTTGTATTGTATCGCAAACATAATAGCGCCTTGAAATATCCGAAAACTATGTTATATGTTACCATATACAGATTGAGAACATATATCTCGATAGATGCCAGCGGTTATGCGGCGTTTCGAAGATATACGTGTCAAAAACATGACGAAATTAACGCACCAAACTGTAAACTTAAATAGCATATTTTGGCTCTAACCTTGATCTTGTAATCATCTCCGCCGGATACAAATAAAGGCTGCTGACTGTGGAAGCAGATACCTCGCACAGGGCCATCGTGTTCATCAAATTTCTCCAGTAATGTGCACATCCGATAGTCCCAAAGTTGAATCACTCCATTGTGCAAACTCGCCAGGACCCATGGCCGTTTGGCGTGAAAGGATATTCCTTTCACTCTGGCCGACTTCGTCTCAAATTTTGTAAGCATTTCCACCACAATTTGTGTCCTTATTTAATAAAATTCCACTAAAACAATAATCTTCAAGAAATGACAGTCAGCCGGCTGACGTGACACGTCCAACGAAACGGTCCACAGATTATATCAGAATGAAGAAGTAATTTACCGATTTCTAATGGAGTTCTGCCTTAAACTATATTTTTATCACGTTGCCAGCCCGCTTCCGGTTTCGGTGATTTTAAGCTATTGCATAGCTTCTATCGCGGGCCTTGAGCGTGGAGATCGAATCCAGAAATTCCGTAACGAAAATAACCTAACACCCCCCACTCCGAATGCTATGCAATAGCTTTACCGCGGCAGTCCGAGTGCCACACGTCTTTTTTTTTATGATTGGTTATCTGTGTTATACTACACAGATGAAAAAGGAAAAATATAATCTGTATTATATAGCGTCATCGAAAAAAAATTTAATGTTTGTCAACAAGCATACAGTCACATTCCTAGATAAAAATTGTAGTCACATTTTTAATTTTAAAACCAATTTGAAGCTTATTTTGCATTGAGGTCTCACACTATAGAGGGATAATTACGAAGTTTTCCGACCTAAAAAAGGATAGCGCTATACAACAGGCTCTTATAAAGAATGAGGTACAACTATTATCATATTGTCTCTATCGCGTAACCCATTTTCTCAACATTGGTCATGACATGTTAAGTCAAAATAGTGTCCAGCAGGGTCGGCTTGTGGTTTTTTTAATTTGTGTTGTGGTATTTCTTATTATTTTTAAGTGAATCTTTGTGAATGTGTACTAGAAACAATTTAGAATTGAATGTGAAAAAATATTCGGGTGTTCCATTCATGGTGAAGTGAAAATTGTACTGAAAGATTAAGTTTTCAAACGTATGTGTTTTTCTTGTGTTTATTGATGTATTTCGGTAACTATAATTTATGTGGATGTAACTATACATCGGGTTCGACAATTAGAACCTGCATTTGGCTTGATATATTCAGTTTTCGGTGTTATTTTGTTAAAACAACATTGACCAGTTTCGTGTGTCAGTGTGGCCATCGTATAAACATTTCAGTTCCCATTACGTCGGGTAAAAAATTGCATATTTGTGTAAAATGTTAAATGTATTAAAATTGTGCATTCTTAAACCATTTAATTAAGATATAGGTAATAAAAGTAGTTAATGATTATAGATTTTATTTAATTTGAAATTAAAAAGTTAAATTTTAGTAAGAAGAGAGTAGAATTGTTTTAATAGTAAAGGCATTCGCCTCTTATGTAAGAACATATGTTGTAAATAAGTTCTTATTTTGTGTTATAAATTTATCTTACAGGTCCGTGCTGTCGATTACTATGGCCAATCATCCAATTCCATTGATGGATCACAATCCTACAATAAAAATGTAAGCAACGAATCTCGGATTTCTAATCCTAATTAACGCCACATAGTGAGAACGAGTTCATGAACGTAGACTCCATCATCATGTGAACGTCAAGGCTGTCCAGGACACAAAAGGACAAACCGTTTCGGGTTAGTGTAGTGAATTGACAGTTATGTATAGTTAGTGCTATCCAATACGGTGGTATGGTCAATGTAATAATTGACTTTCATAAGTACGTCTGTGATCTACTCCGACAGTATGACATTTAACTGAGACACTATGCTATTTAGAATACTTCAAGTGTTTTTTTTAACATTGTGTTTATCTATCTACCTATATCCTAAGTATCAGTTGTGCTGCAGTCTTGTAAATTATGTCAAAATACTAGTTCTTCTATTGTAAATTTTACCTGTATGGAAATAATGAATGTATGTATATTGTATAAATGTGTCATATATTTTATTTGATTATTTTATTTACCTGACTGGTTTAATACTAGATAAAACCTGGTTAACAACAAAATATTAAAGATTGCATAAGAAGCATACCGTAAGGAAATGTAGTTACCGCAATGTCATTCGAGCTCTGCGTTTTATCGCCGCCACTATAGCTTTAGAAAGTTGTAGGTAGTTGGTCTGTAAAAGGTACGAAATCTGTACTATTATTCTGTGGCCACGCTAGAACGTATTCATTACTCGGCCACCTAAAAGAGACCTTCACCTTTTGATCTGTTTACAGGAGTCTATCATAAAAAGTAATTTCTAGATCTTTCGACAACATATGCATATTCCCTATTTCCCTATTCTTTCACTCTGGGGTACAGAATAGTACAGATGTCCTACCTTTTACAGACCAACCACGAACTTCTGAAGTTATAGTGGCTGCGATGCAACGCAGAACACGTTACATTTTCATTCAAGCGAATGGGAGAATTTTTCATAGGTATGGTAAACACCCCAAAAATACTGTCAAAAAACTATTGCTATCCAAAAGTGTTACGCTGCCAGGGACTCTATAGTGTCATTCCTCAATGGTTTGATATAATTAGTATAATTAAAAGACAATGTATTAACTGTTACTGCCATTATCGTTATGCTATAATCATGCTATAAACGTTTTATCGTTATGACAATGAAAATAGCTGACCATAGACTAAAATAACGAGATTGAAACTGACAGACTGACTGACAACTATAAAAGGCGTAACAACTTAGAGGCACGGCTCAGCCGCTTGTTGGCAAGCGGAGCGATCGGATGTCTAAATGAATTAAGGTACGATGTATTTTTCCATACTTTTAAATGTAAGAATTATTGTATTGCTAATTGAATTAGTTGTTGTTAAATTCTAAATGGTGTATCGAATAGACATTATCAAGTGTAAAGAAAGCTCTAAAAAAATGCCCCTCAGTTTCTTGCCGTGTCTTCTGAGTATTGGTTCTTCTTCCGACACGGTGGTAGATTCATTGTGACGTACCTTAAGAACGTCAATGATGATAAAACTAAATAAAGAGCTTTGAAAGAAGCTGGAAGTCTACTTATTGCACAAGACCCACTGTGTGAATCCTGATAATGAACGGCAGCGCTAATCTCTTGAATAAGATTCAACCCCAGGAGTTTTTTATTTAACAGAATTTGAATGAAAATATACCAACTATGAAAAATAAATTAAAGTAAGCCCTAGAAAATGTAATAAGTTCCTTAATTTTTACCCTAATATTTTATAGTTTCTAACATGCTCAACAATTACGCACCACAAACCGCGCTACAAAAAGTTTTCTGTCGCAATAATGGGAGATAAGCGCAACAAAAAAAAAAAGAAGACGCTTGGGTGGCGTAAAAAACGTCAGACACATGACACTGTAAATATACGTAGGTACGTAATTTTATGAACCTAATAACTACCTACCTAGTTTAGAAGATAGGCACCTATACCTATATTTTGTTAGAATAAATACACAAATACCTAGTAGGTACCTAGTACCTACTCCTAATTTATGTAAGTATAGTCCCGCCGTCGTCGTCGTTTCAATACACCAATTTCTGTCGTGTGCCAATTTTGACGTTTGTCAGTCATCATCCTACCTAAGGACTGAACAATCCATTGAGGTCTTACACTATAGAGGGATAATTACGAAGTTTTCCGACCTAAAAAAGGATAGCGCTATACAACAGGCTCTTATAAAGAACGAGGTAGAACTATTATCATATTGTCTCTATCGCGTAACCCATTTTCTTAACATTGGCCATAGTGGCCTGGCAGGGTCGGCTTGTAGTTTTTTAATTTGTGTTGTGGTATTTTTTATTATTTTTAAGTGAATCTTTGTGAATGTGTACTAGAAACAATTTAGAATTAAATGTGAAAAAATATTCGGGTGTTCCATTCATGGTGAAGTGAAAATTGTACTGAAAGATTAAGTTTTCAAACGTTTGTGTTTTTCTTGTGTTTATTGATGTTTTTCGGTAACTATAATTTATGTGGATGTAACTATACATCGGGTTCGACAATTAGAACCTGCATTTGGCTTGATATATTCAGTTTTCGGTGTTATTTTGTTAAAACAACATTGACCAGTTTCGTGTGTCAGTGTGGCCATCGTATAAAAATTTCAGTTCCCATTACGTCGGGTAACAAATTGCATATTTGTGTAAAATGTTAAATGTATTAAAATTGTGCATTCTTAAACCATTTAATTAAGATATAGGTAATAAAAGTAGTTAATGATTATAGTTTTTATTTAATTTGAAATTAAAAAGTTAAAGTTTAGTAAGAAGAGAGTAGAATTGTTTTAATAGTAAAGGCATTCGCCTCTTATGTAAGAACATATGTTGTAAATAAGTTCTTATTTTGTGTAATAAATTTATCTTACAGGTCCTTGCTGTCGATTACTATGGCCAATCATCTAATTCCATTGATGGATCACAATCCTACAATAAAAATGTAAGCAACGAATCTCGGATTTCTAATCCTAATTAACGCCACATAGTGAGAACGAGTTCATGAACGTAGACTTCATCATCATGTGAACGTCAAGGCTGTTCAGGACACAAAAGGACAAACCGTTTCGGGTTAGTGTAGTGAATTGACAGTTATGCATAGTTAGTGCTATCCAATACGGTGGTATGGTCAATGTAATAATTGACTTTCATAAGTACGTCTGTGATCTACTCCGACAGTATGACATTTAACTGAGACACTATGCTATTTAGAATACTTCAAGTGTTTTTTTTAACATTGTGTTTATCTATCTACCTATATCCTAAGTATCAGTTGTGCTGCAGTCTTGTAAATTATGTCAAAATACTAGTTCTTCTATTGTAAATTTTACCTGTATGGAAATAATTAATGTATGTATATTGTATAAATGTGTCATATATTTTATTTGATTATTTTATATACCTGACTGGTTTAATCCTAGATAAAACCTGGTTAACAACAAAATATTAATGATTGCATAAGAAGCATACCGTAAGGAAATGTAGTTACCGCAATGTCATTCGAGCTCTGAGTTGTATCGCCGCCACTATAGCTTCAGAAAGTCGTAGGTAGTTGGTCTGTAAAAGGTAGGAAATCTATACTATTATTCTGTGGCCACGCTAGAATGTATTCATTACTCGGCCACCTAAAAGAGACCTTCACCTTTTGATCTGTTTACAGGAGTCTATCATAAAAAGTAATTTCTAGATTTTTCGACAACATATGCATATTCCCTATTTCCCTATTCTTCACTCTGGGGTACAGAATAGTACAGATGTCCTACCTTTTACAGACCAACCACGAACTTCTGAAGTTATAGTGGCTGCAATGCAACGCAGAACACGTTATATTTTCATTCAAGCGAATGGGAGAATTTTTCATAGGTATGGTAAACACTCCAAAATTACTGTCAAAAAACTATTGCTTTCCAAAAGTGTTACGCTGTCGAGGACTCTATAGTGTCATTCCTCAATGTTATTTTGTGTGAAATAAATTACACTACTTTGCCCATTCAAATAATTTTATTACTTTATAAGCCGCCTTTCTGCTAACTAACTAATGCCGATGAACATAACCTCAAAGATGGATCCCGAGAAGATTAAAGAAATAGGAAAATTATGTATTCCCGGCATGCGATTGAGCCCTGCAAACAACGAATATATATCGGGACCAGGAACTTATGAACTCAGGGGCTACATCTATGCCACTTTAGCTGGAGTGCTGAAAATGGAGAATTCTGAAAACGCAATGGTAATGATTGATACTGAGATCTTTATCAATCAGACTAATAGAATCCCCATAATCTTTGTCATAACTTCAAAGCCTTTTTAAAAGCTATTTCTTGCCAGTCTTTCTCATGACGTTTATGCAGGTCCTCATTTTCTTCAGAATATTTTATAAAGCTTTAGTTGTTTGATAATTTTTTCATTTCCTAGGTGACAACAGTATCTGTAGAAAGCCCTAGAACTCCGAGCATATTGCCTAAGACTGGTGACATAGTAACAGCCAAAGTTGCCATTGTGAACCCCAGACAAGTTGTATGCACAATATTCTGTGTTGGAGCCGCAGTACTTGCAAGGCCTTACAGAGGGATTCTGAAAAAAGAAGAAATTAGAGCAACGGATAAGGACAGAATAGACCCATATAAGTGTTATAGACCTGGAGATGTGATACTGGCTAGAGTTGTATCCTTTTTACACACAAATACCTCTATATTACTGTTAAGACTATTAGAGACATACATACCATTAAGTTTGTATGCGATATGAGAGCGAGTGTGGTGCAGTGGGAGAACATGCAACTTTCGATCCGATGCACCCGAGTTTGAATCCTGCTGGCCTATGGATGGATTGAGGCCCATACTTTCTCTATTAAAGAAGCAGTGGGAATGTGATGGGCTGATGATGATGATGATGAAGTTTGTATATTGTTTCATGCTGTCATGTTTATTTTCTTTCAGTAATTTTTGTGAAGATATACTTTATATTATAATGTGGTGCCGGCCTCCAATAAACTTCCTTAGAAACTTATACAGCTTCCAATGATAGAGTTCCATTGGTATCCCCTTTCAACAGCAGAGAATGAGCTTGGAGTTGTCATAGCGACTGCCGAAGGTTCTCCACAAGGAGTCAGCATGGTTCCAGTGAGCTGGTCAGAGATGCAGTGCCCCAAGTCTCTGATCAAAGAACCCAGGAAAGTCGCCAGGGTTATGCCTGAGCATGTCCTTACTAAGTCTTTGCTTACTCCAGCTGAGAAAAGTAAAGAGAATGAAGATGAAGCTGAGGAGATAAAAGAAGAAATTGATGATGAATTACAGATAATAGAATAAAGTGTATATTATTGCAAAAAAGTGTATTGTGAAACCACGAATAAATTCGTAAAATGAGAATAAGGGAAATCACAGATGAAGCGATTCCTAAGTTCCTATTAATCTTTCGTTCATAAAACCAAAACCTTTCTTTTGCGTTCTCCTGTTCAAGGATTTAAAAAAAATTGTTTTCGAACGTAAAATCTCTAGTGTCGTTCCTATACAGATAAGTATCGATTAGTAGACAGCCAAATAAGTACTTTATCTGAGTCAACATTGGATCAAAAAAAAATATCCGTAGTTATTTTGAAGAGCATTCGATGAACGTCTTCCTCGTCGTACCGGCGCAACCGCGATCCGGGCGGCGAGTATTCTAGAAAAATTGCGGCTTAAAAAACATGTGCTTTCGCAAGCGTCATACTCCTAAAGTTTAAGTTAGAAAAATGAAACTTATATCGTTGTGAAGATCTATCTGAAAACTGCTTGTTAGATTTGAACGAAATAAACTGTATTTGGAAATCATCACAATCACGAAAAACACGAGCGGTACTAACCAAACTTCTACCCACATCTATTTTTTTATTTCTACGTATGAGAATTATATATTTAAATATAATTAGTTGGAATAAGCACAAATCAAGGATGTGATATAGAGAACTTTTGAATCTTAAGTTCAAGTTCCAAATGGCGATCGTTGCAACCATTTTCCATACAAAATAATAGATGCGGGAGGCCGCGCCCCGCGCGGGCTTTTTTTGAAGACACCTGTAGTATCAGCATAATAACATAATTATAATAAATAATAGTCCTACGTAGTAATAAATCATCAGATACACCATAGCCTAAGTTTCGTACCGATGTCCTCCATTGCATGTAATAAAGTTAAGCAAACTGACATAGAGGACCTGCCGCCCGATTAAAATAGTAAAGTTAAAAGAGTTTCAGTCACGCACGATATTCGTAGAACCATCGATGAAAAATCGATTACGTGCTAATTTGATCAGCTGCTTCCCACACCAATCACTAAAACGAAACTGGCAGTCTGTCAAACAGTAACGTCATTTTCTATTCATTTTATTTCACCAAAACGAGAAATTTTACAAAAAAAAACTTATAAAGCAGTTACTTGGCTTTATATCGTAATAACGTAGACATTCCAGTGTTTATTCGTATGTATTTTCAGTGTAATGAGGTCATCATTGACCAGTTATCATTAAGTAAACTTAGTTGATCATAATAAGAAACTTTTGAGAATTGTACAGTGTAAAACTGCTCTTGTTGGGGTAAAGACGTGCATCAAGGAGCGCCAAGATGAAGTTCGCAGAACATCTCAGCGCTCACATTACGCCTGAATGGCGAAAACAATATATAAACTATGAAGTAAGTTTCCTTGATTACTGGATGTTTATATACCTATAAATTGTCTATAACTTCATTTTTGCGACCATTGCCGCCTGACTTCGTTATTAAGAAGACACTTTACAATTTGTAAATTGTATGACACAGAAAATCGTAATTTTTTAATAAACCTTGTAGAATGAATGCATGTAGAATTTTCATAAGACAATATAGTAAAAACAATATGCAATATTTCCTTGACAAGTACCTAAATGACAATCTTTGTTATCTTTGAAATCATAAATAGTAATAGGTATCAAAACTATCCCAACTATAGAGAATTTGTCATCCTCATTGTAAAGAGTCAACTAAGCTACTTGATCTTTTGTACAAAGATAGCAAGACACACGAAGAAGGGAATATGCTATATTTTTCTTTACTGACTCATTTCTAACTTATCCTTCTATAGGAAATGAAAGCGATGCTGTACACAGCTGTAGAAGAAGCACCATCGGCAGAAAATGTGGAACCAGAAGTGCTATCAAGACATTTTGCCAATTTTGATGAGACTTTCTTCCATTACTGTGATCAAGAGTTAAAGAAAATCAACACTTTTTATTCAGGTATGTGTAATCAAATTCTATCATTGTTTACTTTTCCAATGTTTGTTTAAATTGCCTACCAATTATAATTGAGTCACATCTGAAAAATAACTGATATACATAGCTTATCATAATGATTTTCCACTATTATTGTACCCACTGGGTAGGCATAATCCTCTTTTCCTGTTGCCTGTACTTGATAAGCCACTGAATCAAAATTGCACTCTTCTTACTTTCATGAAGTGGTTTTAGTTATCCTGGTCACTGTCTTCACACTCATGGTCACTTATCACATTTACCAGAAAATATTTTTTCTATTGTTTATTTTATATTATGTTTGTTTGGGCCAACATAGTGGATTATGGCCTATAATCTCTCAATGAGAGAAGGCCCGTGTCCCAGCAGTGGGAATGTGATGGGCTGATGATGATGATGATGTTTGTTTATTGGTTTCTGTTTGTGACAAACATTATTTACCTGTTCTGGAGTTTAATGATTTATGTACATGTTATGTTAGCTCTAGTATTGGATTCATTCTCTCTCTCACATCTCGTTCTCATGATATTAACGCAATCTTTTAAATCAAACATTAAAAAAAAAACAAAACCAAATTGGCAAGAAAAAATACTTTTACATATCGCACCTTCGGTGCAACAAAGTCACAAATAGCCAAAACTGCAAAATTGAGTTAAGTATGCCAAATTGTCTTAGAGCCATGCCTATATCGGGGCAACAAAAACACCCGCGAAAGTATCGCAAAAATCTACTAAATGGCGCGAGTGTCTTTGTGGTTATTGGTGCATTTTTCCATTTGTTTTGGGCCAACAAAGTTTGATTAGACAGTTGTGCCCACGCGCCTGCGAGATTATGACGTGCGTTGGAGCTAAAACCACACAAATGATGTAGATGAGTGCAAAATAATAAGGCATAACTCATTTAACTAAATAATTCCTGGTGCAACAAAGTCACAATTCAGGACACTTTTTTTGTTTTGCGTTTTATTAGAATAATTTTAGTAATTTGAATTAAACTTTTGACATGAAACTATAGAAAACACAATAAAGCATCAATCATTCAAAACTGAGCTGTTGTGACTTTGTAGCACGAAGGTGCGATATGTTCCTTGTACATAAATGGTGCCGAAACCTGGGATTTATCAATAAGTCAAGGATTAGATGCCAAAATATATTCTCCGTACTCCATAGCAGCTATAGTAATTTGCTTTGTGAAAACTAGGTTTTACTGCACCTGCCGTCACCTACCCAACTATGTTTAGATAGCAAAAAAATGAGTCCAATGCTAGTTTACTAGGTCAGTTTTACTTTAAAATAAATATAAAAAACCGTAATCAATTATTTTTAAAGTGTAAAGCAAGCTATGAAGTAAAGTCTCATTGAACTGTGGTTATATCTATCTATACTAATAAAAGAGGTAAAATTGTTATGTGTATGTTCATAGTAAGTAATTAATCTCTGGAACTACTGATCCAATTTTGAAAATTCTTGTACTGATAGAAAAATACTGTATCCTTGCATAATATATGCTATATTTTATTATGTCATCGAGTACGACGTCGCGGGCGGTTGCTAGTCCTTATATAAACTACTTAATCCTTACCTTAACTGAACATTGGGTTTTGATTGATTGATTGTTAACTTTTATATCACTGTTGGCAATATCATACTCGTGGTAGGTCTCTCGTATGCGGTAGGCCGTCTGGGTAGGTACCACCTCTTTGCCAGTCATTCTGCTGCCAAGCAGTAGAACGCAAGGATCACTGTGTTCCAGTTTGGAGGCCATTGAAGCCAGCAAAATTACTGGGCCTATGAGATTTAATATTTGATGTCTCAGGTGATGAGCGAAATGCAGTGCAACGCAGTGCTTTTTATTGTATTAAAAGATTTGGGTGGCACTGTAATTGGTATGGGCAGGCGTGGCGCTTACCATCAGGCGAGCGAATTGCGTCTCATCACTAGATAATTAAGAAAATTGCCGGTAAGGAAAGACGTGACTATAATAGGGGATCGGACAACTTTTCAGAAAGTGTTTTAAATTAACCATAATCAATATATATAGCCATGAAAAATACCATTTTAATTAAATAAAGCTCTAAAAGTACCTAAAATTAAAGTTAAATATTATATTTCAATTATTGCGGCGCAAAAGGTCACCTCAGGTGTGTGACGTCATACGCTGGCCGAAACGTCAAACCAGTATTATTGTTCTGTGCGTCAAACTCAAACTCTACGAAAGAAAACTTGCAAAGAGATTTAAATACGTTTTGTGAAGTTTGGGGACTAAATTGAGTAAATTGTCGGAATGGAACGAAAACCATATCGTTGGTGTGCAGTACCTCAATGTAGAAATAATTCTATAGCTACTCCAAATAAATTATTCATTGATGTACCACGAAAAGCAGAAATGCGAAAAAAATGGATGGATCTAGCAAGACGAAAACACGAAGGGATGTCTATAACATCAGCGATTTTCTTTTGTGAGGACACTTCGATGTAAGTACCTTTAGATAGAATTTAAGCGGTGTGTAAAATAATAAGTTCCTTTTGTGTATGTATAGGTTATATTTACAAGTAAGAAGTTTAGTATAAGTGCTTAAATAATTTGTAATTTGTGTTATAGCTGCCGAATGATATGGAAAATTACATGCGATATCATATTATGGGCTTTGTAAAAAAATAATGATAAAACCTGGATGCCTTCCTTCAAAATTTCATTGTCAAACTGATAGGAAAAGAAGTTTGCCATCAACTAAGATTTAGGCCATCAACTACTAGTACATCTTGCCCCCCTGCTGTCAAAAGGCAAAGAATGTCTTTAATAGAAGAAGCCCTTGCAGAAATTAAACTGGAGACTAATATGGAAAAAGAAAATACAACTCAGTCTCTTAGTAAGTACCTAGCTAAATACCTACTAGTTTAATTTGAACCAATACCTTTTTCGGAATGGTTAACAATAATGACCAATTTACCTTTGTTTTAGATTTACAAACTGACTTTGTAAGAGAAGAACAGCCAAAAAGCCAAGATAAAGGTGTACAAGTTGTTTTTAAAAGTAAATACTTCAGAAGCAAGTATACTCAAACACATAACAAATCCAAAAACATTGCAACATCACCATCTAAAACGTGGACAACAACCACATCGACATCTCCGTTCAAAGTAGAAGAACAAGTAGAGCTATCAAGACCAAGTGTGTCTAAAATAAACAGATAATTCATCGATGGATCTATCACTTTACACCCCATCAATATCATTTCAACCATCATCACCTTCTGTTCAATCGTTAGTGTAAAATACCATCTGACAGTAGTAGCTTAAACAAAGAAGAAGCTAAACTAGAACAGGAAAGAGAAGCAAAGCAATCCCTGAATAATATGTTGAAAAAAATTGAAGCTAAACCACGTTTTTATTTAGGCATAACAAAGGATTGTTTCTTTTTGGTTGATTTAGTACAAGGAAACACCAACATTCCAACAGACCATGTACTACTATGCTTGAAAAAAATTTGATTAAATACAACATTTTCAGAACTTGCAGATCAATTTGGAATATCGACATCATATGCAGGCAAAGTATTTCAAAAAAATATACCAATCATTGCTAATATTCTCAAACCATTTATAGTACAACTAGATAAAAAAAATATTCGCCTAGAAACCTAGTTTTCCACAAGTACTATGTCACCATGCATCCTCCATAGCCTCATAGTCCCCACCATCAAATCTTTGATTCCATAGTGGGAAGCACCTCACTGGTTGTACAAAGCTGATGGAGAAAAAGGAAAGGACTTTATGGAGTTATTTATTTATGAATTATTATGTGTACATACCTAATATTAACTTTAATAAATAAAACCATTGAATATGTAAAAAAATATTTTATTTTGAACTTTCATATAGAATAGGGTATAGATTTCTTTTCCAAAATTGAGTTGAACTTGAAATATAGTGCTTTACTAAGGCCTCATTATAGCTTACTAATAACATTTCAACATGGTTGTTGAGTTCAAAATCCCAGTGAGCAACACAGAAATAACAATGTTTCAAATTTGTGACAAACATTTGAATTTGTATTTGTGCCATATATTTTTCTGTCACTTTATTATCTTTCAAATAATTTTTATATGTTTTTTCACTGGTTGGGCATTTTATTTCAACGCATACTTTATTGTCAATAATACCATCTGGTGAACCAGCTATAAATGGGTATTGTGAGGAAATAAATAATCCGCAGGTCTTCACTTTCTTGCCAAGTGTTTTTTCCACTGTTTCTTTCACTTTTGTTTCTAATTCCCGACCTCTCTTCATTGCTTTTGTGTCTGGGGTCTTGGCTCCCATGATCATTGATATCAAAGACCCATCTGCAGTATGACATTTGCTAACTTCGTAGGATTTTGAAGCTGTAATACGCCCATACCTGAGCTCGTGCCACAACCTGTCCTTATATTGCATTCGAGAGTTTTCTTCAATCAGTTTAATGTTTTTCTCAGTAAAATACTGAGCTATTGTATCCAAAAATGTGTCACAATCACCGTCATCACAATGTTCAATGTTTAAGTAATGAAGTGACAATTTCTCATACTCTTTCACTCTGCAGTTATTATATTTCAATAATTCACAGTTTGTGACATTTCGGGTAGCAGCTGCTTGGAGAAATTGTTCCAGCATATTATTGTGTGGAGCAGTCTGGGTAGAAGATACTCTTTTACCAGGTCGGGTCGAAAGGTCCTTTGCAGTAACATACTTAACATTGGTACCAATCTGAGCCAGTTTAGATTTCTTCCAGTAACACTGTATTTCAGTACTAGATGGCTCCTCACTTCTCCTGTGGACCCACATCAGAAAAGCGACAGCATGTTTGCAACCTCCCATTGATGCAGCACAGTCATGACACTGAACTCTGACTACTTTTTCTTCTTTTTCATTTACTATCATAGTCGCATTATACGCCTTTTGAACGAATTTTGTGCTCTGGACACACTTTACATTTGATCGTACACAAATCCATATCTCGCCGAAGTTGGACGTATCCTATCGCATCATCCCCGTATGATTGTCTCGCTGATCTAAAAAGACGCAAAAGTAAAACATTAAAGTAAGTCATTATAAAAATAAAAAGGACATAACATTACATCAATTATCACAACCTACACTTTTTAGGTTATGTTTCCCTTTGTTATTTCCATACTCACATAAATTAGATCAAATGAAGAATAGCTGAAATACTTACATAGATGTTTTAACATTTCGAAATTCAGCAGCACAGAAGTCCGAGTTTGAGGCAAAGAAATTGCCAACCATCAATATATCCACTCTCGGCAGAGTTCTATTGTCGGCTTTTATATAGCTTGGTTCCATGTTATTTATTGTACAAAACAAGTTGTAAGCAAAGAGATAATGATCACTTGGGAGAATTGCACCTATTAATGGACTATTTTATTATCTCTTAATTCTAAATATTGTAAGATTTTATGAAAAGCAAAAAAGAAAAGTAATCACAACACAAGCTTGGCACTCGTCATCCGCCTACGGATGACGTCATGCGCTGTGATTGGTGTTTCGCTTGAGACGAAGAACAGATTAAAATAGTCAGAATTTTTAGATTTTATTTCTTGATTTAAAAATATAAATCATTATTATTTCACAAAAATATTGATTGGACGATCTTTCTGGTTCGATAAACATTCGTTCTAACTACATTTTATATTTTTCCTCGATTACTGTCCGATCCCCTATTATGTCAGAAATCGGAATAGTAGATCCAATAGATTCATAGATTACCTTGAACATGACCGCTTACATATTATACCTATGTATTCATAGATAACTTTTTTGTCATTGTGACATCATCACAAGGTCCACCTGTTTTGCACGTCTATAGTAAACAGGAAAAAACCTAAGCCAAATTTCATCAAGATCAGTTCAGCCGTTAAGTCGTCAAAAGGTAACAATCAGAAAGACAGAATAGGGGATCGGACAGTAATCGAGAAAAAAACTAAAATGTAGTTAGAAAGAATGTTCTTCAAACCAGGAAGATCATCCAATCAATATTTTTGTGTAATAATAATGATTTATATTTTTAAATCAATAAATAAAATATAATAATACTGACATTTTTAATCTATTCTTCATCTCAAACGAAACAACAATCACAGCGCTTGACGTCATTTGAAGGCAAATGCCGTGAGTAAAGCTTGTGTTTATTTGACGTTTTTGGTTTTTATAAAATGTATTTTTGCTAATTTTTTCGTTGCATTACTACAATATAGTGCCCAAACTTCACAAAACGTATTTAAATCTCTTTGCAAGTTTTATTTCGAAGAGTATGTCGTTTTCTACCTTCATATGACGTCACCTGTTTTGAGGTGACCTTTTGCGCGGCAATATTTGAAACGTAACATTTAAACACAGTTTTAGGTACTTTTAAAGCGTGATTTAATAAAAATACTGTTTTTCATGGCTATATATATATTCATTATACTTAATTTAAAACACTTTCTGAAAAGTTTTCCGATCCCCTATCACTTTCGTATCCTACTAATACGACGGTCAAACTGAAAGTTCTTAGAAAATCAAAAACTTATTAAACTAGCTAGTTATTACTATTATTATATCTTTTCAAAATAGTGTCCGTTCACGTCAATACATCGCTGCATCCAATGGAATCACTGAGAAATGCACTTTGCCCACTCGTCCTTAGAGGTATCTTCGACGGTCTTTTGAAACGCTGCCACAGCTTCCTTAGCGTCCATAAAACGTTTTCCTTTAAGTTTTTCTTTTATTTTTGGGAATAAATAAAAATCACAAGGTGCGAGGTCGGGACTATACGGCGGATGACCCAGTAATTCCACGTTTCACGTCGCCAAATAGTCGATCGTTCGCCTGGCGGAGTGTACCTCCTTCACCACGACAACGCCTCGTCAGGCGTTGTCGTGGTGAAGGAGGATTCTACTGCAAGGTCGTTTCTCCCGAACTTTTTCCAAGACAAGTGGCAAACAATTGTTAGTGTACCACTACGCAGAAACTGTTTTTCGATCCTCTAAAGCAATTGTCGCGAAATGACCTGTCCTTCCGAAGAACGACGCAACCATTTTTTTTCCACGCTTCGACCTCTGTTCACTTTAGTTTGCAACTCCTCGGAAGGAAACACCCACTGAGCAGACTGTCTTTTGGTTTCGGGATCATAACAGTAAATTCAGCTTTCGTCAGCCGTAAGTATGTCGAACACAGCATTTGAGTCACCTCCGTTAAATCTTTAAAGCATTTCACGGCACCAATCAACACGACGGAGTTTTTGGACCTCGGTCAAAATATGAGGTATCCACCGGGCACATAGCTTCCTGACCGCTAAATGTTCATGGAGTATTTTGTGCACTTGACTCATACCGATGCCTAAGCTTGTCCGAATCTGCTGATAGGTCACTCTTTTGTCAGTCTCTATCATACGACGCAAAGCACAGATGTTATCTTTGGTCGTCGCCGTAGAAGGCCGTCCCTCATGCAGATCATCGGTGACATTAGTGCGACTACGCTTAAACTCATTAAACCAGTTGTAAACAGTGGCAAGAGATGGGACTTTATCGTATTTATATAACTTTCTTGTTGACTTAAATGTAATCGAAAGTCATAAAAAATCATAGCACGTAAATTTTCTCGCGTTAAATTCATGCTGACGTGACACAGACAATTTTCAATTTGCCGCCAAATCGTAAAACAAATGACAATTGAATGAAATTCATACTTAATAATATTAGCAAAGAGTTCCATTTTCAAAATTTATTTATTTTTTTGTTTATAAGTGGCTAGTTCTAAAAACTTTCAGTTTGACCCTCGTATTATAAATGCGAAAGTTTATAAGAATGAATGTTTGTTACTCTTTCACGCAAAAACTACCGAACCGATTTTGATGAACGTACGTTTTGGTATGGAGGTACTTTAGGACCTGCTAAAGGACATAGGCTGCTTTTTATCCCAGGAACCCGCGGGTGAAACCGCAAAAAAAAAACAACTTCAACTGATGTATCTTCGAAGTCCAAAGTCGAATATCGATGAAATTTATATGCGACCACTTCGTAGCTATACTGAACCCAACGCAAGGAACTTTCCAAATCGGTTTATAAATGACGGAGTTCTGATTTAACAAACATAAAAAAAATATACAATCGTATTGAGAAACTCCTCCTTTCTTTTTAGTCGGTTAATAGAAAGAAAGAAAGAAAATACATTTATTACTGACATGCAACATTACAATGAACAAGCCAAAAAAGAAAAAACATCAAACACAAAAAATAAAACACAAAACCATGTCATAATATTATATTATTGTATCAACCTATTGTGTCCCATTGCTGGGCAAAGGTCTCCCCCATCTTCTTTCCAAACATCTCTGTCTGTAGCTATTTCCATCCATCCGGGTCGGTAGGTTTCGAGATCGTCACGCCACCTTTTTCTCGGCCGGCCGCGTCGTCTCCGCCCGTCTTGAGGCTCCCATTGAGTGACGATTCTTGCCCACCTCTCCGGATGCATGCGAACCACGTGCCCCGCCCAGTCCCACTTTAGTTTTGCACTTTTAAAGCCTGCGTCAGCAATGCCTGTCTTCGAACGCAGCGTTGTATTTCGGATCTTGTCGGGTCCTTTTCACCCCGAGTATGCTGCGTTCCATTGCTCTTTGACAAACCTTGATTTTGGACTTTTGTGCCGTTAATTAAATTATAATAAATACATAAAATAATATACATATATATAAGTACAACGGTAATAATATTAGTGTCAGGATTAGTAGGAAGGATAATAGGATATTATTATAAAGGATAAATAGCATTATCTTTGTCTAACATTTTGACTATATTTCAGAGAAGCTCGCCGAAGCGACGCGTAAGTTCGCCACGCTACAGAGCGAGCTCAAGTCACACTTCGACACAATCAAGCCCAAAGGTGGGGGCGACAGTAAGAGAGCCATTCCAAGAAGAAAGGTATCCACTCCTTTAATCCTTAGTGTAGGTCCGTTGTCCCCGTAGGGACAACAGGACGTCATTAAATGTTCGTACCATTGTCCCTTATACGGAGATACAGCCACTAGGTTAGGTTATGTTAGAACTGTGACCATACAGCGCGAGCCGAGCGAGCGAAGCGGACGTTCCGCGGCAGCAGTCGGCGAAGCGCCAGAAAGTAGTTTTTCTATATAAAGTTTACTTTACTATATCAACGGAAATAGAGTAAGGGGGCATCGGGACGTCTTATTAAATATTTTATTAACGTACCACTGTCCCCGTTTAACGGGGACACGGTTTACGGGGACAACGGACCTACACCTAATTCTTTTGTCCATTCGCATTGATCCTGTCTAATAATATCAACAACTGACTGCACTGGCACATAGGCTCAGAAAGCTGCTAGAATCTCTATTCCAAGTCCTAAAGTACCTACATTCCAAATTTCATCAAAATCGGTTCGGTAGCTTTTTGCGTGAAAGAGTAACAAACATACATCCATACATTCTTACAAACTTTCGCGTTTATACTATTAGTAAGATAGTGGGATATATATAAAAAAACTAGCTGCGCCCTACGGTTTCACTCGCGGTTTCCCGGGATAAAAAGTAGCCAATGGCCATTTTCAGAACCTAAAGAACTTAGTAGTTGTCGCGTGATTGAGTAACAAACATCCATCCAAATTTTTTTTTATTTATACAACATTAATATTTCAAGTACATCGAAGAGGTACATTAGTTAGGTGTATATATGTATTAAAAACTGTTCAGTCCGCTTTTGTGAATCTACGTAGTAGGATAAGGGATTACAAGTTTGTTACATTTGGCGTCTTTTCACCTTGTTTTTTTCCTAGATCCTCTGTGGCTTTTGGATCGAAAAGCTAAAAAACATATTAGAATATCGAATCTATAAATATAAATCAAAGTCCCTCATCCGCGTCTGTCTGTTTATTCGCACTTCTACATTGCTTGATGGATTTTGCTGTTTGCTAGATTTATACTGTTATGTCGTATGTTGTGGCGCGCTGATGTGGTTTTGCTATCGTAGACACATTACCAGTACCTAATTTGAACCAATAGACAAAATGATGGCGATCTTTGTGGTTTCCACTAATAATTTCGTCTGAATAAATTTCTAAACACTGTCTTAATTAAACTTAATTCAAACACTTATGTATTTACTGCTGCGATTGGAAACTAATCAGTACAAAGAAGCGGCAAAAATTTCGGTGGGCATTTTTAATCAATATCGTATATTCTCTCCTTTTTTAAAATGTTTTTAAAAGAACGGTTTGTTCGCATCGCTTACGCTTATTATTTTGTTGCCCTTTATCAATATCGATTCTAACAAACTTTAGGTATGCAAAATATTTCGCCGCAGCCGAGGTTTGAAGTAGTTAGTTGTACAGGAAACGCTCTAAACCAACTAAACTACCACGACTGGTACAGTCAGCGACATAAGTAGCTGAACTTTTACAATCTTTTAATTGTCAATATTGGCAACACTGAAAATATACAAATTACATGAATTTTTTTGCAATTTCCCTATTCGTACAGGACCGTATTAAATTAACAGGATTAACAGACCTTTTAAATGCAACATTCACTGAAATTACACATTTAATATTGAAGGTAGGTAGGTAGGTACTCAATCAAAGATTAACAAACGTTCAGCAACTTTTGTCGCTGACTTTGGCGTACATGGGTGGGTGGTCGCAATACTTACGCACCTTTTCTTTACCGTGTTAGGGCGACGGGCGCGACATCTATTAAACTATTTCATTCGGCTGCGGCGAAATATTTTGAATACCTAAAAAGTTTGTTAAGCCATAGCCAAGCATGCGTTATTGCTTAGAGGCAGAAATTCTATAAATTCCGATTTTGAGTTAACTATCTCCTATATCGTTTGTTCTATGTATAATGTCGCCAGACCACCGACACAAGGAAAAATACCTAAAGGTCTTCTGCTATTACGTTCCCACTGCTATAGGACAGGTTCATTCAGAAATAGCCATTGTAGCCAGCGAAATTACTGGGCATTATGAGACTCAACAGCTAATTGTCTCAGGGTGACGAGTGCAGTGCAGCGCCGCGCAGGATTTTGCAAAACAAAGTTCTGGGTGGTGCTGTTATTGTTATGGGCTGGCGTATTGCTTACCATCAGGCAAACGACCAGCTCGTCTCGTCACTCAGTTACATAAAAAAAAAATTACCATCGGCCATTTGAAATGGATAACAATTAATTAAAATTGGCAAATTTCTACTATAAAACAACCTAATGATAATGACTAGCAATAAGTAACTAACTCCACTCAGAACTTGTGCAGCGCCCTCACAGGCACATGTATCTATTCTATAAGACATTTCTAACACCTGTCTGGTACAGTACATAAGACATATAAGCATGAATAAATGAATATGAATATGACATTTCCTGAGTCTCCTTTCTTCCTCATAATCGTTCATCATACGAACGTCTGTGTTTCCTAACAAAATAATCTGGGAGTTCTCAAATCGGGCGTGATCTTCGTGTTACATCCTAGACCGCATCACACATATCAGGTGAGATAGTGGTCAAACGCAACCCTATAACAAATAAAACACACGTGGGCCTAGTGCGCCTTTGTGGATGTCACGTGACCTCAAATTTTATGCGTATTGGTTTCTTCGCGATGTTTTCCTTTATTATTTTTGAGACGTGTGTGGAAAGCCCTACATAAGATGTACAATAGACAAGACCGAGCTGATACAATTCGAATCTCCTTTTACATTGGCATTATCTTCTGTTTTTCCTTTTGCTCGCTTTTCTCTTTCACACACTTCGCGATTCATTCTTCTCACTCTCTGTGTCTCTTTCCCGCAGGTTCAAGAGCTCAAGCTAGCGTTCTCAGAGTTCTACTTAAGTCTTATCCTACTGCAAAACTATCAGAACCTGAACTACACCGGATTTAGAAAGATATTGAAGAAACACGATAAGGTATGATAAGATAATGTAACATGTTTATGTACTGTTTTCTATTCATATTTATTGCTATGTTATGGAAACTGGATATCTATTACGATGTATATTGATTGATGAGTAATTTATCTTTTTGGTGTAGCTTTTATCGATGTATTTATCGATAAATCAGTTTTAGCGGCAGATTTAAAGAAAGACGATGACAGCGCGAATTTTTAAGCAAATGACCTACTGGGAATGGTCTTAAATTCATTAAAAGATATCGTTTCCTACTGATGCACTCCATGTAGCTTGGAGAGACAACAGAAGAAGTCAGGCATTAAAGTTGCAGTTTCACATTTGAGAATTTCACTCCACTATACACAAAACCATAATCCTCTTTAACTAATTAAAATACTTTCCTCCAGTTATTAAACGTAAGCAACGGTGCGCAATGGCGGGCGGAACACGTAGAAACATCTCACTTCTACACAAACAAAGACATCGACAGACTGATATCCGACACAGAAGCCACTGTCACCAACGACTTAGAAGGAGGAGATAGGCAAAAAGCGATGAAGAAGCTAAGAGTGCCACCGTTAGGCGAACAGCAGAGTCCTTGGACGACGTTCAAAGTGGGGCTGTTCTCTGGATCTTTCATTGTTCTGTCCATCACTGTCGTTTTGTCTGGTAAGTTTTACCTTACTTTTAACTTTGCGCTAAATGTGTGGAATCCCAAGTCTAGCTTACAACTGCAAAACCTCTGGCTGCTGTGGACTTATATTTTGTTTAATACTTACTAACCTAAGGAATTACTGTAAAAATTGTGTTAGTGTTAACACTAAAGCCGTGGCTGCTCAGTTCTCGTTTGTCGGTAAGTTAGTATCCTACCGACTTCGCCAACATTTATAGGAGACTTCACCGACAGTTTTGGAACCATTAATACTGTGGTGAACAAGAAATATTCTATCATATTATATTCTATATTTATCTCTAACACATTATGTATTCTGTGGCATAGTAGTTTTACCTAGTCAGGTATAGTTCGTGCCAAACTTCATGGGACGCTGACCGTACCACGTGTACTGCGCAGTATACAATTTTGTATCAATTTTTGCTACTGCGCACGTGGTGCGATGCTTGGCGCGAGTTATAAGTTATTGTATTACACGCGAGTAATAAATAATAATCTTTCGCCTGCGCAGGAGTAGAGAAATATCACCTCGAATCGAGACCTTGTTAGTGTCGTACCTACCTTCATCACTTATCATTACCGCTTTTCTATGAGAGAAAATCGGTTTCTCAGAATTGAGACACCGGTTTTCTGTCATATAGATAGAGTGTAGGCCACAATCCACCATGCTGGCCCAGTCCGGGTTGATAAATGTCACAACATGTCCTAATAATTTATGATTCTTGGACACCTCACGATATTTTCCATCACCGTTTGTAAAGCATGTGTTAAATCAGCACATATTGCAGGAGCTAAGCGGTTTTTGGAACTCGCGGCACATTATTTACCTACAATCAAAACTCATTACTGCCCGCTATGAAATCCTCTATGAGAAAAGACTTACTTTGCTCGCACTTATTTAAGAACCAAAAATCGTTGTTAGAATAGATGAGATAAAAAAATTAGGGTGAAATATTTTCACTTTAGAAATGCATAATATGGCAAGTACAAATACGGGTCGTTCTTTCGATCATGACATCGTTTTTTGACCCCGGTTTTCGAAACCGGTCAGTAGTAGCCGGGAAAGCGACTCAGTTCCTTTTGTTACTTCGTACGTTTTGTTGCACTTCCATTTGGTAACAAAACCGGTCCTTCGATATTTGCCTCTCGGCGTTCAATTGCCAATTTGGTATTTCGATGCGATTCTAATCAAAAAGTTTACCTCAGATAATTTATAGAGACCTAGTCGAAACATTTTAAATCATATATTATTCGTAACTTGAAGATATTCAATTTATTTATTTGTTTGTCAATAGACGAGCAGCACGGGTGCTGTTGGTGCGGGTATCAACAGAGTTGAAAGTCATATCACTTTCTCATAATACCTAAAAAAGTATTTTTTTTTTCTTTTTCTTTAATTGCTCAATGGTCACATACATAGATCCTGGCCCCTAACTTTTGTTGTTATAGCGGCAACAGAAATACATCATCTGTGAAAATTTCAACTGTTTAACTAACACGGTTCATGAGATACAGCCTGGTGAACGACAGACAGACGGACGGACAGCGGAGTCTTAGTAATAGGGTCCCGTTTTACCCTTTGGGTATGGAACCCTAAAAACGGCTGAAACAATTCATGTCTAAGAACCACCGCTAGAAACCTGCTTTAAAATAAAAAAAAAACACATCCAAATCGGTTCACCCGTTTTAGCTACGGTGCCACAGACAGTCACACGTAGTGGGCAAACTTATAACACCCCTCCTTTTTGCGTCGGGGGTTAAAAAAAGCCATGTTTGTAGATTGCGTAACCTTCAATATTACACCAGAAACACCGCTATATAGGTATCATTTAGTAGTTTTTTTATACCTACCAGATAATCTAATGTAAAGACGTTTTGTAACCTTAAGTTGGTAATTTACAACAGCACCCACTAAACTAATCCTGAAACCAAACAATGAGTTGAGAATACTAAAATAACCTCTCAGGGTTGTCAACGCATTGGAAAATATTCATGAATTTCATTATAAACCAGCTGCGTCCTGCGATGTCACCCGCGTTATCAATTTTCCGGGATAAAAGTGTCCTAGTAGGAATTTCAGCATCTTAAATAACTACACATTTAAAACCTATTAAAGTTTCTGTTCATCCAAAGGTTGCCTGTAAGAAATTGCGCATAGCGATAAGGCCACCCATTGTACCCATTATTTATTGACTGTATCGACTATTGTTTTTTTTTGTTATTATTTGGTATTCAATAAAGTATTATTGCATTGTAGTACAACACAATTCCATGAAAATCCATTCTGTAGTGTTTGCGTGGTTGAGTAACAAACATCCTCATAAACTTTAGTATTTATAATATTACTAGCGACCCGCCCCGGCTTCGCACGGATGCAATACTAATGTGGTGTCATTTTTTGACGATTTGATTACATGACACTGAATTTTCTGTACTATATGCAAAAACTTAATTGGCATGTAAGTATCGTACATATTAACCTTCCGTAAAAAAATCTTAAATGACATTGAAAACCGTATCAAAATTGGTTGCGTGCTTTAGAAGAAGTAAACGGGGGAACAGAAATGAGGACGCGGATTGTGACTTTGTTTTATACTGTTAAGAAAAGATTAAACAGTTTTAAAGATCACATCGGGCTAATGGACAGTTATTGTTTGGTGAAATATGCATAATAATTATTATTTTAATAATAATTATTATGCATATTTCACCAAACAATTATGGAAACTCCTCCATTTTGAAGTCGGTTCAAAAGAAGAGCACTCGCGACAACCCTATCTATAAATATCCCAATAAAACATGGCAACCTTATTACCTTATATGAATGTGCTCTGCGGTTTGCGCCACAGATTGCCAAACAGTTCTGACCATGGTGTTTTATCAGTTTGCAAATATAAAGAGATTAAAATGATAGGGTATAGATAAATGTTTGTTTTAAATCTATTTTTGGCCTAAGTATACCGATGGTGTAACATTTCTTAAATTTTTGTTTACATATCGTTTCTCGACTGCCCCGTTGTGCTCGTAGCATAGCTCGCCTAGCCGTTCAAAACAAATGTGCTAGATTAAGCAACGTTCGCTGTGGTCATTACTAGCATGGGTGACCATTTGTGGTATTTACATCTGAGCACTACCGTGCTTCGGAGCATGTTAAGCCGTCGGTCCCGGTTGTTGTGTTAGGACAGCAGTCGTTAGGCCATGTCGGAGGCCTTTGAGCGGCCTATAAACTCCGACACCCGGGTCGGCCACACACCCACACGAGAAAGAAGGAAAGAGCGAATGCCTATAATGCGTTGACTAACCAAACCTCGTAGTTTGTATGTTTGGGCATGTTCCTTATGTTCACATCTATCTGAACCAATGGCTGAACTAATTTTGAATCTGTATTGGTAGATCGGTAGTAACTTTGAAACTCATCTTGGATGGTTCTTAGATATATTGTGCTAGTAATTAACACCAGAGAGCAAAACTTTCGTAATATGTGGTGGTGTTTTCAATATTTTTAATTTCGACAATTAATAGCAATGAGGCTGAACATTTTCCTAATTTTATTAAGTTATTTCAATTTAGCCCCTAGAGCTTAACAGAACTACTTTAGTCATCTCGTATACGTAGCTCATATACGCACTGTACGAACATGAGAAGTTAAAAAATGAAGCGCAAAACACACATAAGCCGGGGCCCGACTGGGGCCCGCTGCTCTATGTATGTAATGTCTGACGTAGCCCGGCCCGGGCCAGCCCCAGTCTGTGTGACAGGTCCCGGCCCTAAACGCCCCCGACCTGCTGATAGCTCACTACTCGATGGCAATGCATTCTAAATCCATAATAACCGGCCAAGTGCGAGTTGGACTCGCGCACGAAGGGTTCCGTATCATAATCTATAAAAACGGCAAAAAAGATCATGTCTGTTGTATAGGAGCCCCCTTAAATATTTATTTTATTCTGTTTTTTAGTATTTGTTGTTATAGCGGCAACAGAAATACACCATCTGTGAAAATTTCAACTGTCTCACTATCACGGTTCATGAGATACAGCCTGGTGACAGACGGACTAACAGACAGATAGACAGACGGACGGACGGACAGCGGAGTCTTAGTAATAGGATCCCGTTTTCCCTTTGGGTACAAAACCTAAACCTAAAAACCTAAAAACGTGGTTTTTAGATCCATTTTTTTTAATCTGACTCTTTTCTTTCCAAATAAGTATGTAATGAGAATTAAAATTCTTTTATTTTTTGTTCCAGCATTATTCCACGAAGGTGGTACCGACAACCTAAAGACCGCGTTCCGATTATACAGAGGGCCGTTCCTACTAGTCGAGTTTATATTCCTAATTGGCATCAACGTGTATGGGTGGCGGTCGTCTGGCGTCAACCACGTGTTGATATTTGAACTGGATCCGAGGAACCACTTGTCAGAGCAGCATTTGATGGAATTGGCCGCTATATTTGGAGTGGTATGGGCGTTGAGTATACTTAGGTATGTTTAGTTTGCTTCTTTATTATTCGCAAATCAATCGGCTTAAATACTTTCCACAAGTATTAGAAGTGCAAAAGTTTGAGAGGATGGATGTTTGTTACTTAAATGCAAAACCCGGCCAAGTGCGAGTCGGACTCGCTTACGAAAGGTTCCGTACCATTATCTATAAAACCGGCAAAAAAGTCATGTCTGTTGTATGGGAGCCCCTTTAAATATTTATTTATTCTGTTGTTTAGTATTTGTTGTTATAGCGGCGACAGAAATACATCATCTGTGAAAATTTCAACTGTCTAATTATAACGGTTCATGAGATACAGCCTGGTGACGGACGGACAGACAGACGGACGGACAGCGGAGCCTTAGTAATAAGGTCCCGTTTTAACCTTTGGGTACGGAACCCTAAAAACAACTAAACGGATACTATGGAATGGATTTTGATGAAATTTGGTTTGTACTTTGGGTTCTGGATGAAGAAAATTTATTTGCTAAACAGTTACATATAGAGCATGCAGATCTTATATATTTAAAGTGTGCGGTACAACACGTTTTCCTTTGTAGGAGAATAGAGAGGCGGCTATTAAAATTGTCGTCACTTAATGAAATATAACTAGATAACATCTTATAAAAAAAATATTTCAATTTCTGATGTATCTTTGAAGTCCAAGGTCGAATATGGATGAAATTTATATGGGACCACCTTTTAGTTATACTGAACCCAACCACAGAATACTAAGAGACAGAAGCATCACTCCGTAAAGAAATTTAAACAAATAGCGACTCTTGCTATGAAGCAATAAAATTCAATTCAGCTCGCGTAGCGCTGCATACCTACCAGTCATATTAACCTACAGAGCGCCTCTCTTTCTATCGCATAGCTCTTATCTCTTCTGACGCGGCACGTGTAACGACGCGCGACCCGCCGTCGGTGTCCGGCTATGTACTTGTAGCTTCGTACCTACAGTGCGGAGTGCTAGGCCTGACCCAACGCAAAAATAATTTTCCAAATCGGTTTATAAGTGAGTTCTGAGGTAACAATACTTAAAAAAAAATACAGTCGAATTGAGAACCTTCATTATTTACCATTTTAACCGTCATGAAAATGGAGAAGGTTCTCTATTCGTTTGATTTTATTTATATTTCTTTTAAATGGTCAATAAATTTAGGTGTTTCTACTATTCAGTGAATAAGTTAATAATGGTTGATTTTTTGTATTTCAGTTTCATATACAGTGCAAGCCTGAGCATCCCTCCGTTCGTGAACCCGCTGGCGCTGGTCGTCATCATGCTTGTCTTCCTAATGAATCCCTTCAAGGTGTTCCGGCACGAAGCCAGGTTCTGGTTTCTGAGGATATGTGTAAGTAATACTTTAAAAGTTTAGCTAAGCAGCGCTGACTTCATCAAAACTGAGGATAGAAATCAAAATCAAATCAAAATCTCTTTAATCATTTTGGCATCACAGACGCACTTATGAACGTCAAATTATCACAATGACTCTACCACCGTATCGGAAAAGGAACCACTACTCAGAAGATACGGCAAGAAACTGACAGGCATTTTTTTTAGAGATTTTGTTACAATTTTTTGGGATTTTACAATGTTATGTTTCTTATGTACCAGTCGGTTACTTTGCAGAAGTGGAATGTTCCAAGCATCTTTGTCTTCTATGTAATTACGAACAGTGTAGTATGCTTTTCTCATTAGAACATTCTTAACGCGTAATTTGAATTTACTTTCTGTGAGCTCCGTTATACACTTTGGAATTTTATTATAAAAACGTACGCAGTTGCCCATAAAGGACTTATTCGTTTTAGTCAGTCTATACCTAAATCATGGGAATAGGTAATTTTTGGCCGATTCCAAAATGGAGGAGGTTTGATTTGATTGTATTTATTTAATGTTTGTTACCTCAGAACTCCGTCATTTATAAACCGATTTGGAAAATTCTACCACAAGGTGGTCCCATATCAATTTCACCGATATTCGACCTTGGACTTCGAAGATACATCAGAATTGAAGTCGGGTTTTTTTTTATAAAACGAAGTATTACTTGATTTTCTCAAAATCTATGAATGCAGTTTAACCCTTGAGAGTCAAGGTCGGCTATACTATTTTTTTATAGAACTGAGTAATGAGAGCAAGTCGTTCGCCTAATGTCAAGCGCCACGCTCGCCCATAACAAATGGAGTGCCACCCAGAACTTTTAATACTATAAAAAGTACTGTGTAGCACAGCGCTCATCACCCCGAGAGATCAAATATTAAGTCTCATTATGCTCAATAATTACCATGGCTACGATGCCCTTCTAATCGAAACACAGAAATGCTTGCGCACTACTGCTTGGCAGAATTAACTGGCAAAGCGGTGGTACCTACCCAGGCGAACGGGCGAACGACCAGCTCGCCTCACCACTTAGTTACATAACACCTTTTTAAAGAGTCCTGATGTTTCAGGGTCGCATCTTAGCTGCGCCGTTCATGCCGGTTCTGTTCGCTGACTTCTGGCTCGCTGACCAGTGGAACTCCTTCGTGGCCGCATTCCTAGATTTCCATTTCCTGGTCTCGTTTTATGCGGCCGGGGGAGACTGGTTTAATGTTAATGGTGAGTCAAAATAGCCTTTATGTGTATGGAAATAAAGCTTTAATTTGTAGCTGTAATCTAGTAGTTTTTTGAGAAGACGGTCTATTTGTTTGTTTATTACAAGCTTGATATTATCTGACATCTTGCTCGCTCTCAACGTATTTGAAAGGGACGGCAAAATATATAATGATATATACCAATTATAAGCATAATAATATACATACGTTTTTTTTTTTTTTTTTTTTAAATATTAAGAAAGAATATTTAGAAGAATATTAAGAATATCAGGTTGTTTAATGTTACAGACTCGTTCGAATCCTCCCGCTGGTTCATCATAACCCGAGCTCTGGTAAACGTGGTCCCGGCGTGGACCCGTTTCTTCCAGTGCCTGCGCCGCTACCGCGACAGCAAGGAAGCCTTCCCGCATCTCGTGAATGCGGGAAAATATTCCACGACGTTTTTTGTGGTCATGTTCGCTACGCTGAGGGTTATTTATAACGGTAAGATTTTGCGAGTGTGGCTCAGTGGGAGCGTGTGCGATTTCCGATCCGACACACTCGAGTTCGAATCCCGCTGGACGCACCACTGACTTTTCTTAAGTTATCTGCAGATTTAACACTCGCTCTAAGAACGGTGAAAGAAAACGTGAGGAAACCGGCGACAATAATTTATCACAACAATTTAAGGATATGTGACATCCACCAACCCGCACTGGGACAGCGTGGTGGATTATGACTCATACTCTCTATGAGGGAAGGCCCGAGTCTCAGCAGTGGGAACGTTCGCTGATAATCATGATGATGATTGATATCAAATTCGGCACATAAAAATCATAATATCGTCGAAAACAAAACTAATGTAACAAAAGTTCTAAACAAATATGCCCCTCAGTTTCTTGCCGTATCTTCTGAGTAGTGGTTCTTTTTCCGATACGGTGGTAGTCATTGTGATAATTGACGTTCATAAGTGCGTCTGTGATGACAAAATTGAATAAAGAACTTTAAACTTTTAACTTTGGGGTAAACAAACTGCTCGTCTCACAAAGCTACATAAAAAAATGAACAATGTGATAATATAAGCATTATTGCCAATTATAAATAAAAAATTAAATTGAATGTGACATTGACAGATTGAATTATTATTTTACTGAATATTTAAATATTTAATTTGATTACTAATTATTGTTATTGACATTATTATTTTGTGAATAATCAAATTATTAATTGAATTAATTCATTAATATCATTGAATTGACATTATTAAAACTTTTATAAAGATTCACTTACATAGTCTGTAAGTTGATACTAACAAAATTGATTATAATAGGGAATATGCATGTATTTTAATGCATGAATCGATTCATTATTGAATACTATTAATGAAAAAAATATTTAAAAATTTTACGGCATCATTCGTCAATAGAATAATTAAATGAAAATTTAAATCAACATAAACGCTCCATTTGCGTGTGACGTCAAAACGTGAGGACCTAGGATGTCCTCATTGGTCCATCTATGCTACATGCGTGTGTCAATAATTCAACATTAGGGCGGGCTCTATGTCAACAATTGACCAATAAGCAGCGAGGCGCGTGACGTCAAAATGTGGTTGCACGTACTCAAGTGTTTTGCGATTACGTTCCGTTTCTCCAAAAATAAGAAAAAGAAACATTGGAAAACAAAAAAACTACGCAATTAATAATAATAATTATATCACTACTAAATGTTTACAGGAGTAATCTATCGTAAAAAGTGATTTCCAGATTTTTCGACAACACATGCATATTCCCTATTATCTGAAAATTAATAATTGAATTATTCCCCAGGTCGATACACAGATCCGTACGACAACCCGTTCCTTTACGCGTGGTTCGCGTGCCAGCTGGTGTCCTCTCTGTACACGTACACGTGGGACGTGAAGATGGACTGGGGGCTGCTCTCCTGCGGCGCTACACATGAGAACAGGTTCCTGAGGGAGGAAATTGTATACAGCGTGGGGGTAAGATAAGTTTACCATATTATTTTTAAAATAACGAATTTCATTAAATTAAAATTTTAAAACCCCCGACAGAAAAACGTTTAAAAACTAACAAGCTTACGTTTTATCAAACCGACTTCATAAATGACGGAGTTCTGAGGTAACAAACATATAAAAAAAAAATACAATCACAGAATACTAAGGGACAGAAGCATCACTCCGCAAAGAAATTTAAACAAATAGCGACTCTTGCTATGGCGCAATAAAATTCATTTTAGCTCGCGTAGCGGTGCATACCTACCAGTCATATTAACCTACAGAGCGCTTCTCTTTCTATCGCATAGCTCTTATCTCTTCTGACGCGGCACGTGTAACGACGCGCGACCCGCCGTCGGTGTCCGGCTATGTACTTGTAGCTTCGTACCTACAGTGCGGAGTGCGCTAGGCCTGATACAATCGAACAGAGAACCATCTCCTCATTTGAAGTCGGTTAATAAATAATCTGACACTTAAACTCCATCTCTAATAAGTAAGTTTATGCAACTAAAGTAATTGCATTTGAAAGTCAATCTGATTCTGATTTGCTGTGTAACAATTCCGAGGTTCTATTTCCATGATATCTTTTTACCTTTTTAGTATTTTTTACAATATTTATTTTATTTTGACATACAACCCACAAATAGTCTTCCTTTGTCAAAGTATGAAGGATGACAACGAAACAATTGAATGAAACAACTCGAATTAGTAATTCGAGCTATAGGCAAATATAATAGACATTCAATTGCCAAAAGATTCAACGCCCATGCACATGTTAATTTTGGGAGTGTATAGCTGTTTCGTCTGATTAAGACTCATCAGGTGCGGTAACTGCCACATGACAGCCAGACTTTTGTCTGAAGGAGGTCTAACGACCGAGATGTGTCACTTTTGAAATACCATTGCATGATTTCGTCCTCTCAGAGGCATCGGTTCAAGCTTGGACTCGCCTGCGACTATCTTTTCGTCTATCTTTTAGTCTTCCTCTCTCCTAATTGCTGCGCCCAACAGGGTGTATCATGAACTGTATATTAATTTACCTGCCATCTAATTACATTGTAGAATGCAATAAAGAATTGAATCGAGGTGAGAAGAGAGGCGTAGCTTATATAAACTTGTTATATCCAGTATTTTTAACCGACTTCAAAAGGAGAAGGTTCTCTATCGGATTGTATTTTTTTATGTTTTTTACCTCAGAACTCCGTCATTCATGAAGCCATTTGGAAAATTGTTTTTGCGTTGGGTTCAGTATAGCTACGAAGTTGTCCCATATAAATTTCAGGATAGGTATTTGACCTTGGACCAGGCCTAGCGCACTCCGCACTGTAGGTACGAAGCTACAAGTACATAGCTGGACACCGACGGCGGGTCGCGCGTCGTTACACGTGCCGCGTCAGAAGAGATAAGAGCGGCGCGATAGAAAGAGAGGCGCTCTGTAGGTTAATACGACTGGTAGGTATGCACCGCTACGCGAGCTGAATTGAACTTTATTGGGTCGTAACAAGAGTCGCTATTTGTTTCAAATTTCTTTGCGGAGTGATGTTTCTGTGCATGGACTTCGAAGATACATTGAAGTCAGTTTTTTGTTTGATAAATCTTCATCAAACGCGATGTTTGTTTCAGTTCTACTACTTCGCGATAGTGGAAGACTTCGTCCTGCGTTTCATTTGGATCGTGTCGTTTCTGCTCACTGAGAACCAGCTCGTGAGCGGGGAGACCATGGTCTCTATACTAGCGCCGTTGGAGGTGTTCAGGTAACATACTATGTCACACCCAACACTCCAAACAAGTGATCCGATCTAATAACCTACTGCTACTGGTGCAACGATACCGGCCTGTAACGATTGCAGTGCCACCCAGAACTTCATACCGTAAAAAGTGCTGCGTAGCACTGCATTGCGCTCATCACCCCGATACATCAGATATTAAGTCTCACATGCCTAGTAATTTCGCTGGTTTTAATTCCTTTTAAACCGAAGCACAGTTATGCTTGCGCACTACTGCTTGGCGGTTGAATAACTGGGAAAGCTGTGTTACTTACCCAGACGGCCTCCCGCATACGCGTTTGAAGGGCATTGTAGCCAACGAAATAACTCGGCATATGAGACTTAATATCTGATGTCTTGGGGTGATGAGTGCAATGCAGTGCTAGTCAGTGCTTTTTATGGTATAAAAAGTTCTGGGTGGCACTGCAATTGTTATGGGCAGGCGTGGCGCTTACCTTTAGGCGAACGACTTGCTCGTCTCATGACGCATAAAGTCAATATAACAAACCTTGTTATTATGATGAATAAGTGATTCTATTCTATTGAAAAATAAAGTTGTCACGGCATCGTTTCCGCAGACGCTTCATCTGGAACTTTTTCCGTCTCGAGAATGAACACCTGAACAACTGCGGCAAGTTCCGCGCCGTGCGGGACATCTCCGTCGCGCCGCTGGACTCCTCCGACCAGGCCGACATCATCCGCATGATGGACCATCCGGACGGCGTCGTCAACAGGTGACAATACAATACAATACAATTAAAAAACCTATTGCTATTTCCTACTTTTAGACATTTGAGTTGCAAGATTCTACCCGGAACTACAAACAGACAGACAAGAAAGTGACTCAATAATAACGTGGTAAAAAACAAGTGAAACAGTTTATAGCCGTTGCAACGACTAACATCGACTTTCGACATGGCCTAACGATTGTTGTCCGCAGACAACTTCGACATGGCCTGACGATTGTTGTCCGAAGACAACTTCGACATGGCCTGACGATTGTTGTCCGAAGACAACTTCGACATGGCCTGACGATTGTTGTCCGAAGACAACTTCGACATGGCCTGACGATTGTTGTCCGAAGACAACTTCGACATGGCCTGACGATTGTTGTCCCAAGACAACTTCGACATGGCCTGACGATTGTTGTCCCAAGACAACTTCGACATGGCCTGACGATTATTGTCCCAAGACAACTTCGACATGGCCTGACGATTGTTGTCACAAGACAACTTCGACAAGGCCTGACGATTGTTGTCCCAAGACAACTTCGACATGGCCTGACGATTGTTGTCCCAAGACAACTTCGACATGGCCTGACGATTGTTGTCCCAAGACAACTTCGACATGGCCTGACGATTGTTGTCCCAAGATAACTTCGACATGGTCTGACGATTGTTGTCCCAAGACAACTTCGACATGGCCTGACGGTTGTTGTCCTAAGACAACTTCGACATGGCCTGACGATTGTTGTCCTAAGACAACTTCGACATGGCCTGACGATTGTTGTCCCAAGACAACTTCGACATGGCCTGACGATTGTTGTCCGAAGACAACTTCGACATGGCCTGACGATTGTTGTCCGAAGACAACTTCGACATGGCCTGACGATTGTTGTCCCAAGACAACTTCGACATGGCCTGACGATTGTTGTCCCAAGATAACTTCGACATGGTCTGACGATTGTTGTCCCAAGACAACTTCGACATGGCCTGACGGTTGTTGTCCTAAGACAACTTCGACATGGCCTGACGATTGTTGTCCTAAGACAACTTCGACATGGCCTGACGATTGTTGTCCTAAGACAACTTCGACATGGCCTGACGATTGTTGTCCTAAGACAACTTCGACATGGCCTGACGGTTGTTGTCCTAAGACAACTTCGACATGGCCTGACGATTGTTGTCCTAAGACAACTTCGACATGGCCTGACGATTGTTGTCCTAAGACAACTTCGACATGGCCTGACGATTGTTGTCCTAAGACAACTTCGACATGGCCTGACGATTGTTGTCCTGACAACTGGGACCGACGGCTTAACGCGCCCTACAAAATACAGTAGTGTTCAGATGTAAATACAACAAAAACGATCACCCATCCAACTGGTGACCGCAGCAACGTTGCTTAACCTAGCAGATTTACAAACTACTCAGCGAGCTACGCTGCTAGCGCTAAAGCAAAATCCAGAAGTCCAGAACGTGAAAGATACTCTATTTCTAACCGCCGATCTCTTTGCAGGTTAACAAAGAAGAAGAACGCGAAAAAGACAAAGGAGGACAGGAAGCCGCTGCTGAAGAAGGAGTCCATCCAGGACCTACAGCTCGAGCTGGACCTATCCTCCAAGATGCTGTGACATTCTGTGATATAACATATGTAGTACAAGTATTAATCGAAATATATTTATACAAAGTAAAATATAGGCGATTTTTTTCCCCCATTTGATGTTAGAAAATCGTGTGCATGGGACTCAAATCCTTCAATGATTTAGAAGAGTTTTTTTATTTTTACTGGTCATAGGTTTGGCCACTATCTCACCTGATTGTAAGTGATGATGCGGTCTAAGATATAACACGCTTGCCTAGAAGATATCTGTTCACTCTCGATTTGAAGACTCCCAGGTTTTGTTGTCAGGCAAAGACGTTGGCAATGCGTTCCACTCCTTGGCTGTTTTGTTGGACGAAATATCTATACTAATATCGTGTTCGGTGAACCATCGGGGAGACGGGTCTGAGCAGCCGCTCAACTGCCGTCTCTCTCTAGATCTATGTGCTCCATCTTAGGCCACATCATCGCTTCACATCAGGCGAGATAGAGCCAAACATAGATCTATTAAGTATAAAAAAAATATATATTATTAACGGTATTTTTACCATGTTAATTATTTGTTTTTAGTTTTCAATATTTTGGCATTTTACAAGCGCCATGATTACGAATGAACTGCGGGTTTTACTAAAGACAAACAAAACGGTCTACCCTCTTTCGCATTCATTTGCATCTGTACAGAATTTAAATGGGCTTTACTTGTGTATATTTTGCTTACAGCCTTTCTGGACCTTATGATTTCTTTGGCTAATATTGTACACACTTGCTTATCACTTTTAGCCGCTGCCTTTTTCAACGACTAATTTTTACTATTCGCGATCGCAAAACGTGGCAACGCATGGAGGAGGCCTACACTCAAATTTGGGTGCCCAAGACAAATTAAGAAAAAAAAATACAAAATACAAAATAATGATAAATAACATAATATATAAGTATATATGTGTATAGATATAGTTCAAATGTATTTTATTTGGGTAATAAAAGGCTATTTTATTTTTATTTATTTTATTTTATTAATTTTTACTAAAGACAAACAAAACGGTCTACCCTCTTTCGGATTCGTTTATTACGTGCGGCGCCAGTAATTGTTTTCGTTGTCGGTGTCACTCAAACTGGAAACTCCATCTCGACACACAAAACTCACTATATCAGTTCGGACGCTTGGAGCGGAACTCTTGGTGTTTGCTGAATCGTACTATTGGATTCCAGTTTTGTTTAAATCCACATAATAAACATGGTAAATGTCCCGTTATTAATAAATATAATAGTTGTGCTAGTAACCATGATAGTTTAAAAACGAATATAGGATAATAGTCGATCATAATTATACAAATATCGATACGGGGAAGAAATATCGATGACGCATAGCTTAGATAATAAAAAAACTTACTGTTAGTGCGTAATTTATATTTTTGTAAACTTAATAATATTATACAGCATAAAATATCGAAACATCTAGCAACACTGCTGGCAATTTTCATAATGTTAATACTCGTTAGTTATCACAAAAAAAATAACCTTTTTAATGCCGCGCTATAGAAAGAAGCAAGCTGTGCTCCACGCCGAGCTATTTTAAGTGTAGGTTCGTTGTCCCCGTGTCAGGGGACGGACATTTTCAGGTTAGGTTAGAACTGTAACCACACAGCGTGAGCCGAGCGAGCGAAGCGAACGTGCCGCGGCAGCGGCCGGCGAAGCGTCAGAAAGTAGTTATTCCATATAAATATAGTTTACTTTCCTATATCAACGGAAACAGTGTAAGAGGGCATCGGGGCTTATTTTAAAACACTTTATTTAAATACAACTGTCCCCTTTCAACGGGAACACGGCTTACGGGGACAACGGACCTATTTTATACAAAATTTTCATACGTTTTAGTCGCGTGAAGCCGACCTCGGCGCAGAGAGCACTTTTCGTTTGTCGATACCGACCTTAGCGGTCAAAGAGTTAACCCGAAATTGCTTATGTGACGAAGGTTAAACCGACTACGGTCAAAACCAAAAAGCCTGTTTATTACATCTAGCATTTATAGGGTTGGCCCTAAATTGAGACTGACTTAAAATACATAAAAATATTAAATACATACTTGTTCTGTTCATTCATAATATAAAAATATTTATATTGCTTATGAAAATTGCCGAAAAAACTAAGGCGAGATTGCACTCAACAGCAAAACCTTAATTATATTCGATAAAACATTTATTTACAATAAGGCATTACGGTGTTTATGATGCCAGCATATCATTTCGTAAGATCTCGTCTTCATTCTCGTTTTTGTATCTGTAATGAAAATAACTATATTACATAACAAATACATGACATGTTATAATTACCTATTAGGTATTATTGTTTGCACAGTGTGGCTCAGTGGAAGCACGTGCAACTTTCGATCCGAGCACCCGAGTTCGAATCCCGCTGGCCCCGCAACACTGACTTTCTTAAATGTGCGGATTTACCACTCGCTCCAAAAACGAGACCTACCACGAGTAAAAAGATTTGTACATGCAAAGATTTGGTATTATACCACAGAATACTAAGAGACAGAAGCATCACTCCGCAAAGAAATTTAAACAAATAGCGACTCTTGCTATGACGCAATAAAATTCAATTCAGCTTGCGTAGCGCTGCGTACCTACCAGTCATATTAACCTACAGAGCGCCTCTCTTTCTATCGCATAGCTCGTATCTCTTCTGACGCGGCACGTGTAACGACGCGAGACCCGCCGTCGGTGTCCGGCTATGTACTTGTAGCTTCGTACCTACAGTGCGGAGTGCGCTAGGCCTGATTATACTAACAAATACGGAAAGAAGTCTATAAGGACATATAGTTACTATTTATTACCTCATTATTTCTTCTCTAAGACCGCAAAGCTTCGAGTCTTGACTGCATCTCATCGAGTTCGCTTTCGTCTGGTTCGGGCGCTTCGGCCTCTTTGCTGGTGGAAGGTGCTCCGATGGCGGCGGCGGTGGGCGGCGCGGGTGCTTCGCCCAGCTTGCCTTGCGTCAGCTCCCATAGAACCTGGGAAACCAAGATTTTATAACTAGTTTACTTTCCAAAAATAGAGTTCTAAGAGAGTTCTGAACTCGGTTCTAAACTCTACTAATGCGTGGCGCTAAATGTTAATACATTTCATAATCTAAGTTGTTGTATGTATGTATGTTTGAAGGAGTAGGAGGTCCATAAGCTATATTTATTTATGTTGACTGAGTAGCGGTTCTTTTACTAATACGGAGGTAGAGTCATTGTGATAATTTGACGTTCATATGTGAGTCTGTTATGCCAAAACTGAATAAAGAGATTTAAATTTAATATATAATTTATTATTTGATTTGACGCGAACGAAGGCGCGGGTGGTTACTAGAGGTTCCATAACTTTCGAACTCGCTTCGAATGCGTATCTCTAGTACATCTCTATTCTAATAATGTGATTGATTTGTGGATTCGCTAAATACAACAAACATAATATTAAAAATGAATGTACAATATATCTTATCCAGCTGAGTAATGGCGAGAGATAGGGGAGAATGGCAGCACCAAAGTGAGGCAAATGCTCAGCAGTGAGCTATAATAGGTGATGATGTTGATGATGATTTTGTCTAAGAACCATCTCTGAAGAGTTCCTCTAATGTTTATACTTTCTCTGTTTCATAGTGGGTAAAAATTAAATTACTAACAAACACGTTAATATGTTCATTGTCTCTGTACCCACTTTATCGACCTCACTCTGCGCAGCCTCCTCCATCTCCTCCTCATCTTCTACACTGGCCATGGTCTCGTCCAGCATCTCCTCAATGATGCCGGCCTTCATCATCTCTTTGCTCATCTCCTGCATGGTTTGGGCCACCTCGGGAAGACGGACTAGGGCCTGCATCGCTTGCATCACCTGGAACAGCCACACATTTTGTTTATTATATTTTATTTTGTTCTAACAGTTATTGTTACAAAATAATTTAACAATTCAATATAAAAAAGCCAATTATAAGCCTCCACAAATAGCAGTTAACTAGAAAGTTAGGGAGTTTTACAAATAAATGAACAAAGAAAAATTAAATACTAGATGGCACCATGCAACGCCATTTACAATTTGCACAGATTAGATAGTGATGACGTTAGGGCTGTATGCACCGCAGCCAGACTGATTGTGAGTAGATCGATATTGGAATGCTGACTTCGCAAGTTTACAAATGCTGTGGAAGAACGTAAGACATAAGAGTTCCTCCGGTAGGTAGTTTCTAGCGCTTATGTGCTTCTTAGTAAAGATGAATGGTAATTTACCAAACACTGAATATTCGGTCACGCTTAAGCCACGGCCTAAGCATCAATATTCGGCGAAAGGTGTGTGCATTTCCCGCGTAATCTATCTTGTTGCGGTGCGCGTAGAAGTGTGCGGGAGTACCTACGATTTAGCTCAATTCCGAGTAAATTGTGTCACAACACACATTAATTACATTCATCTAGCACATTGTGTTGTTTATAATAGTTATCAAAAATCTTATATAATAGCCAAGAACATTCATAATGATGTCAGTAATAATGAGTAAAAAGCGCGGGCAGAACCTAGACACGAATGGCGCAGAGTCGAGGCGAATGGCATAATATGAGAGAGGCCTATGGCCTATACCCAGCAGTGGGATGTAAAGGGTTGTGGATGATGATGATGAATAATGAGTAAAAAGTCGTCTATTAGAGCTTATCGAAACATTTTGAGTAATAAGAATGCATTTTTTGTTATTTTAGGTTTTCGGTATTTGGCCAAATTGTAAACAGTCTTCAGCTGAATACTGACTGAATGTATGTCACATCAAAATCGGTTGAGTGATTATAAAGATACAGCTTGGCCTGTTAGTAGTACGCACTCTCATGTACTAGGGAGGTCTTGCTAAAATGGTCTTGGAAAGAATATGACTACAGGCTTCCTCTGTAGTGGTGGACAAAGTCACGGAAGAAAGCTTGTTGTGCTATATGTTATATGAGTTGAGGGTTAAGGATTACTTAGAAAAGATTTGGTAGAGCATACCTCTGTTGATTTTGCTAGTGAACCCGCAACTCTCAATGTGGCTGCAAAAATTTAAGCTATTAGTAACTAAATTTAATCTGAAGTAAAACAATGAACTGAACTTTTTCTGCTCCAACTTATATTAACACTTGTACCTCAATATTAATTCAATCTATAAAACATTACTTCACTATACATATACAAATCTAAAATAAATTAAATACTATGTACATGCGGGTATCGGTTGAGCCAACTGAATGGCCTACAGATAGTTCAACCGATACCCGTCGTCCAGCAACGTGCCCAAAATGCTGGCGGTGTTGCCTCACTGAATAGCGAAGTAATTTATATAGTTTGATTTAATATTAAGGTAGTTGTTATTTTAGTATTTAAACCTCCTAGTACCTGAAGCTTTTACTTACCTAACTGATTTTTCATTTGCATCTGTACAGAATTTAAATGGGCTTTACTTGTGTATATTTTGCTTACAGCCTTTCTGGACCTTATGATTTCTTTGGCTAATATTGTACACACTTGCTTATCACTTTTAGCCGCTGCCTCTTTCAACGAACGTTTAATTTTCTCTTCCTCTCTTTGAATACCTGAAAATGTTTGAAATATCTTAATAGGTACATATTTCTAAACTTTCGGTCTTGCGATTTGATTTTTAAATCTGTACAAAAATCTTGTTGGCTTACAAATGACAATTTCATAAATATATATAGGTACAGGTTTAATTTGCCAACGTAACCATATTATTTGGAGTTATTAGTTGATATTGACTAAACCTCAAAGACTACAAGGTGACAAACAAAACTTGTGTAGACATTGAAGTGTGAAGAGGCCTATACTTGTAAGCTCCAAAAGTTTACAGAAACATCACTAAACCGCAAAAGTAGAGAGATACTTACTTCTGATCTGTCTGTCCAGGTTATATCCTTCCTTGCGGAGCTTATGAGACCATTCGTTTACCTAAAAACAAGCAAAAACTTTAGTGATACTTTGGCGACACTCAAGAAGACGAATATAAGCAAATTTCATGAATCACTTCACGAGTTTTGCTAAAGAAATTACCAATTCTTTTGGGTTTCGTTCTGGAGACTTGCCAAATAAGCCCATTTTGCGGGATAATATGAAAATTTCAATAAAATTCGTGTAATTGTGCTCCAAGATGAATTTGTTTTGACAGAATTTAGGCAAGACATATTTTTACGGAGAATGGCGGAAGGCAATGAGGTACGGGGGGGGAGGGAGCTTTTCGTATAGCAACTCAAACTTATACAACAAGTTCATTCAATGTTCATTCTTTTTGTGAGCGTGAATGCACAGCAGTTTCTTCTTGTTGTTTGTGGATCGTTGGGTATGTGTCGTTAGAACGCAAAATGTCATTGTCATATTGTCTTAGTACAATAACATAACTCGTGTAGTTCTAAAACACCACCAGATGGTCCAGGAAAAGGTCGCAGTGTTCCTGGCCACCCGCCGCCACCGCTAGAAGGTGACGATTTTATATCGCCGGCGGAGGTGAAGAGGGCCGTGCTAAGACTACCTGGAAAAAAGGCACCAGGGTTAGACGGCATTACAAATGTCGTCCTAAAAGAACTACCCAAGAAGGGGTTTATAGCGCGGCTCTTCAACGGAGTCCTGCGTACCCGTTGCTTCCCCCAGGAATGGAAGACTGGTAGGGTAATCGTGCTGCCGAAACCAGGAAAGGATCGCCGATTACCCATTAGCAGCTACAGACCCATCACACTGCAACCGACCATCTCGAAGTTGTTCGAGCGCCTGCTGCTGCGTAGGATGAGACCTCACCTGACTCCGAGAGAGGAGCAGTTTGGTTTCCGCGCCGGGCACTCCACGACGCTCTAAACCTGGGTGGCCGGCGCCCAATCAGCCGGAGACAAAATATCGGGATATTTCGTATTTCGTCGGGACTCTGGACCTCATATCGAAAGTCGGGACAAACCAGATGAATCCCGACGACCTAGCAACCCTACTCCAGAGTCAGTGGGTAGGTACCATTGAGGTCTCGCACTATTCCTCAATGGTAGGTACTTATGATGACCAAGTCCAATAGTTTTATTATGAAACTATATAGGTATATGGAACTTTCATATTTAGGTACATTGTTAGGTTAGTGTAAAGAAAACAATTTACCCACAAATATTGTCATAGAAAAATAGTATTTGTAAGTTGAAATAGAGATCACACTTATCCAGCGCCGCTGCGCCCGCAGTCGGCCGGCCCGAGCATGCCAGGCGCCCTAGGCGAATAACAGGCATGGCCCCTTGAAGTAAACATTTCTTTATCGAAAACGAAAACCTATCTTTTAATAATAGTCCCTAGGCATCTACATAGATATGTTTAGATGGATGCGCAAGCTAAGCGAATGCAATTTTTTTAGGCATATTATTACAATATAAATAAAGTATGAGGAGAATGAGCTACAAAGTATGGGGCAAATCAATAATAAAACATTAAATTGAGATTAATAATTTTCGAGGCTAATAAGGAATAAAACGTGAGGCGAACGAAGATTTTTTTGTGTGGCAAAACATCAAGGGGAGAATGCGAAACAAATCAAAAAAATCCGTGATTATTTTGATGACCACTGGTCACGCAACCATAAGTGCAGTAGGTAGGTTTTAATAGGAGAGGTTTTGTAGGTAGGTACCTAACAATAATCAGTCCAGTTGTTTTTTAACTTCTCTAGATTAGATTTAGAATAAGAACAAGAGATTAAATATCATCATCATCATAGGTATAAAACCATGAAACAAAGAAGCTTCCCACACTCTTTTCTCTAGGTACCAAGTAATTTTATACCTACTAGCCGATACCTGCGAAACCGCGTAGAGTTAGCTACCTATTAGAGGTACCTTTCAGTTGTTCCTTATGGAACTGTTCGTTTTTCTGGGATGTAACGTAAAAGTACCCACCTAGGTCTTATATAAGTACTTCCTATGTACCCATTTTCATACCAAACATCAAAATCCGTTTAGTCAATAACTGGCCCGTAGTTTTACGTTACAATCCGTAAATTAAAGCCATATAATACATAATACTGCTAATTATAATTATAGGTATTTATTTCTATTAAAAATATCTTCATTATTACTATTACTTAATCTGTTATCTGTGATATCGCGCGATGTGTTTACACAAGCTGTTCATGTACACGGCCACACATGCAAAACTATGATTACCAAGACAATTTGCAACTAAACATGCAATATTAGTCTTTATGTTTATGAAAATAAGGACATAAGCGTACGGAAAACAAATAAGTCTCCGTAAAAATAATGTAAACAAACGAATTTTACGTCAAAAATGTATAACACATAGACAAAACAGATGAACACATAGAAAGAAAACATCACACACATACACGAATCCTTGGGTCTGTGATTGCCAGGAGAGAAACAATAGCTTAATTGCCATGTGTATGCGAAACATTAAGGTTGTACATTCACCATCGTACATTTCAACATTTTAAATTAGCTTTGCAGGTTAATGTTAGGAAATAAACAGTAGTAGCGATTAAATATTGCTGGGTATATTTGATTTTTGAACAAATGATTTTAGAATCGAACATTTTAGTTAAGTAACATTAAAATCTTAATGAAGCCAGTTTATTTAGTGGAATATCTTTCGTTGATGTAACTTTCTTAATATTCATAAGTCAGTCCAGCTCGACTTTATAAAATGCACACATTTCATAGTTTTGGAAAATTGAGTATCCTCTTTACACTTCAGTTTTAAACATCCATCGTACCAATTAATTTTGTGTGTATAGGCCTTTAATGGTCTATGGTTGTCCAATTGCTTCTCCTTGTATGTAGTTAGTTTAGTTTTAGTAAGTAGAGTGTAGTTTGTTTTCAGTAATAAAGGCAATCGCCCGTTATAAAAAAATGTGTGTTCATTCGTGCTTATATTTACTCTGTACGCAGAAATGATCCCGTCCTATGACGTACCTACCGTACCTACGTACCAAGGTACGTACAGTAAAACTGTCACATCCGTCATGAGGTTTTTTTTTTCTCCGTAAAAATACTTCGTTCGCAGAATTTAATTCACATTGAATATGACATTGACATCTAGATGACCTCATCGATGGCTGATCAAATCAACCTCATCAATCATTGGGAGTGCGAGGAACGGAACGTAATAACAAATTGCCATTCAAATAAATTTTACTAATTTTTCAGTACTTCTTTTAAGTTTGTCAAACATACAATCAATATTAGTTATGATTAAATAAAGTGATAACGTTAAATTGCTAGTGATCAGTACCAGTTAATAACGACACTAAAGGACTGAGTGTTAAGTCTTATTATCATCAAATATCAATAGCTACTTTTAAAAAATTGGTTCAGTTGGTAAAATGTACCATTTTTATGGTAGCCCAGACATCCTAAAAAAAAGTTAAACGAATTTATTTTTTGTTGTGAATTTTCAACTTTCTTTATTTTGTATTAAATTCTTTGCAGCCTAATTTAAGAATACAGTGAGTGAATGAGATTAAGTTAATTAGCCTTATAAGTATTTTACTGTTAGACACAAGAAGCCAGAAGTAAAGGTAATTTTATTTATTTATATCCATTTGCCGGTGTATAATTTAACGCTATCTTGCGAACTCTAAATGAGATCTGATTAGTAACGGTGTAATGATTGATCGGAATTATGTTTAACCGTATTATAATGCTACCATAAGATTTTCTTACATTGTTTGAATGTTATTTGAGGTTAGTTTCACACAGAAAAGTTTTGTACAAACACTTTTTATTTTTTCAATCGCATTAAACTGTATGCTTTTTTATTACATACATATTTAAGCCGGGAAACTTACCATTGTGGTTGCTCTTAAAAAAAGCCTTAAAGTTAAATCCAATACAGGTAGGGCTTATTATCAAAATTTCAGTGTACATTATAGGGTCTCATTAATTCAGCCAATGTTTCTGACATACTTAAACTTTTCCAAGATATCATGAAACCTAATCCTATAAAACTTTTTTGTACCTACTGTGTCTCGCTGCTGGGCATCCTTCCATTTAGAGTCTGCCATTAGATGATGACTTCCCCACCTCTTTGGATGCATTCAACTAATACAAAATGAATATTTCATATTAAATCTAATAGTTCAGTTATCATAACTATAAGACCTATATGATCCTAAGCAATTTTAGTCAAATGCTAATGATTATTGAAGTTAAGACTTGAACTTCTGGAAGTGAGGTATTATTTTTACATATTATTTATTTCTAAAAATACATTGATTGGTAGGTAGTGCTGAGTACTGAAACATTCTACTTGTTATGATATCAAGCAGAATCTTGCTTTCTAAAATATAGATTTTCATTTAAATATCAAACAAGCTGTTAACAAATTTGTAAGCAGAACCACGAGCAGATTTAAATGAGGCCAAACACTAGTCGTTTATGATTATCTGTCAAGGAGTTCCATTGCCCACCTTCTGTCTCCATTATCAGATCAGCTGGCTGTCACCATAATATTGCATTGTCATCATACTTTGACAAGTATGCAATCTTTCAACTCTGTAAGATAGGAGGAAGTAGTCCTGATTCAACTTGCAAGGTTTGACCCAAACAAATAAACATTGCAAGTTAAATATTTTTTTTTAATAAATTTACAATTCTTTATTAACCTCATGGGATCCAAGCTGCAGTTACTCTCACTGTAAATTTTGATCTTGCGATACAAACATATTAATTTATTGATAGACGTAATTAGAATCATAACACTATCTTGGATGTCAAACACAGTTTGTTATGATAATAAACTGCATTAATTGTATTTATTGAGTTGTAGTTCGATGACGTTAGTATTATCGATTTAGATGTGGCCTATTGACATCTGATAACATATTAATTAATAACTATAATATAATTGTTCATTGTCATATTTCGAGACATTTTAAAAGATGTGAAAAAAAAGACATCCCTGCAGGGTTTCTAGGTGCTATCTTCTCTAGCGGGCGTATTTCCGAAGCACTGGTAGAGTCAGTTTTCAGCAGCACCCAGACTTCAATTTGAGTATAGGAAAGAAATGGGTAAACTTACTTACTTTTTTTTCAAAGTCATGTTAACATAAGTTACAATTTTTAACATATTTTATTTGTATTTATGACCTTTAAAAGTGCACTTTTGTGCCTATTTAATAAATGATATTTGACTTTGACTTTGACTATTATTGTGAATTTGATTTAGAAGAAAAGAGGACAGTTACATATTCCTAACATCAATCTGCATATCTGTTTCTTTCTTTCACATTGAGAGTTAAATGAAAGCAATTTTTATTTAAGTTTTTTTGTATAATAAACTAAATGGCGTCTTCATCATCAGCCCACCATGCTAGCCCAACTCATTTCCCACGCTGATCAAGTGCAGGTTGGTCTGGCCTAGTGTGAGTTGGAAACTACTTTTTGAACCTACCACAAAAACCAAAAAAAGGCTTGTCTTAATACACACTTTCGCTTTCTATAAGTGCCAATGATTTTTTTATTTTAAAAATATCTTTATTTAAAAAACAACAGTAAAGTGGTGTTAGACATAATAACTTATATAACATAAGTTACAATTTTTAACATTTTTTATTTGTATCATGTGTTTATGACCTTTAAAAGTGCACTTTTGTCCCTATTTAATAAATGATATTTGACTTTGACTTTGACTTTATGTTAAATAGACTATGGTTAAAAAATAAATAATTTGTACAGGCTATGCAGCTCCTTTATAAAACTTTTTAAATATACATTATTTGTTTTTAACATATGGGAGTTTGAACACTACTTGAATAATTAAATCGTTATGTGTAACTAGACGCTTACACATTTGTCGCTACCTAATTAATTAAAAACCCAAAAAACATCAGGTACCTTATAAGTGCCAATAAGATAATATATATGTAAATACTGGCATACAACGTAAATAAGGTCATTATGAACCATCTTTAATATTGGTCCCCTGATACTGATCATTAGTTTTCTTGCACTGGTCACTAGAGTTGTTTGTTATTACATAAATTTGATTAATTCATGCACAACAAGTTAAAATAACTAAAGCCTTACGCTCACCTTCAGTGGTGTAACAAGATTTGAGCCAACCTGCCCTACCACTACACCACAGAGGCTTTCTAAATTCTATAATGTCTTCATAGACATAAATCCACAATGCTTTTTTTGAACTGAGTGATAAGACGAGCATGTCTTTCGCCTGATGGTAACCGCCACGCCTGCCCATAACAATGGCAGTGTATAAACCAACCAACTAAATAAAACGACATCCTTTAGCTCGTGAATTTATTTAAACTACAACTACCAACTAACTAACTATTCAGAGATTGTGGGGCGCACACTACTACGCACCCTACAGGCAGTGCACCCCAGAACTTTTAATACCATAAAAAGCACTGCGTAGGACTGCATTGCGCTCTTCACCCCGAGATATCAGATATTAGTTAAGTCTCATATTATTATATATGCCCAGTTGCCCAACAGCTTAACGAATAAGTAAGCTGAAGTAGCAATGGGCCGGTCACATATATAGAAGAACCGATAATCGATGGGGTAAACGAGTTTCTAGAGTGGAGACTGGGTTTAGGTAAGCGCAGTGTAGGAAGCCCTCTGGCCAGATGGAGCGACGACCTGCGTAAAGTAGCTGACAGCAGCTACAGGCGAAGAGCCATCATATTGCGAACGGCCAAAGACTGGAACTCTCTGCCGGCATCTGTATTTCTGGATAGCTATAATCTGGGTGACTTTAAGACAAAAGTGAACAGGTGTCTTATAGGCGAGCGTGCTACATCTTCGACCACGTCACTTAACAACAGGTGAGATAGCGGTCAAACGCAAGCCTATCATTAATTAAAGAAAAGCCGAAGTTCGGGTTCAGTGGCGTGAATTGGGAGAGGTGTCCAGCAGTGGACTCGAACAGGCTATTGATGATGATGATGATGATGATGCCCAGTAATGTCGCTGGCTACAATGCTTGTTGTTACAGTTAAGATACTGACTGTTTAAATAGTTCAACTGCCTTATTATGACTGCTATCAAGGTGTCTTTGTTTTATAAATAGATAATGATACAGTTGCCATTCTTTACACAATAATATAAATATCACATACTGTGTCTTAAAGTAGTAATAGTAACATCACAAAAATCTTGTTACATAATATCTGTAACACTGACTAATAGTGACTTAAACCTAAAAGTTAATCACTGATTAAAATTAAAGCTTCTGTGGTGTAGTGGTTGGGCAGGTTGCGGTTTCGATTCCCGCGTCAGGATAAATAAATATTTGTGTACAGAAAAAATATATGCAAGCATTTCTTTCCTATCTGGGTGTTGTGGGACCATGGTCCTCGTAGTTCCTAGTTCCCTGGATACAGGGAATCCTAGTTAGGGGCCAGAATGTATATTAAAATAATAAAAGAAAAACATTACAAAAAAACAATTAAAGAATGTCAAAGTCAAAGTCAAAGTCAAATATCATTTATTAAATAGGCACAAAAGTGCACTTTTAAAGGTCATAAACACATGATACAAATAAAAAATGTTAAAAATTGTAACTTATGTTAACATGACTTTGAAAAAAAGGTAAGTATGTTTACCCATTTCTTTCCTATATACTCAAATTGAAGTCTGAGTGCTGAAAAGAAATGCGAAAACTGACTCTACCAGTGCTTCGGAAATACGCCCGCTAGAGAAGATAGCACCAAGAAACTCTGCGGGGATGTCTTTTTTCAGCACAATTACGTATAAATTAGAATTAACAGAATGTAAAACAAGAAATGCGAGTGAGATGTCCCATAGTCATAGTATCAGTAACAGAAAAGTGTAAATAAAACATAAGTAGGTATGACAGTAGCAGTAGGAGTGACTAGAACAGACCAGTCCCCGCAAGCAGCACCCGTTCACGAGTATGACTTGTGGACCAGCCATCACCCCCCTCAACCATATTGGAGGGAAGGGAGTGACCCGACACACAGAGCCGCCGCAAGCAAAGACATTTGAGTGAGCATGACTGTAAAACCTAGTCACTTCCAACTCTTGTGTGTGTGTTAATGTGTTATAATGTGGCCTTATCGCTAACAACAATGTATTCCAGGCAGTAGTGTGCAACCGTGCCGTGTTCCGGTTGGAAGGCCCAGTAATTTAAATAGAAAAAATCTGTTTCTAGCTAAATTACTGGGCGTTATGAGACTCAAGAGCAATGTTGGCGTTTATTAATGAAGGAATCGACGTGACCTCGAAGCATGGAATCGCCAAGTTGTCATAGTGAATTAGGGCCCTGGTTGGTGCTGCAACTGTTATGGGCAGGCGTGTCATTTACCGTCAGGTGAACCACCTGTGGTGGAATCGTCAACTCGAACACCGATCCCGATCGCTTTCAATTTAAAATTTGGAAGGCGTTAGCATCCTTCAAACTGCGATATCGATCATTTTTAGCGATCGTGATTGGGATAGGGATTGGGGCGCGGACTTTGAGTAGAAAAGTTCAACATTTCCACAGACAAATTGGCATTGTAGCCAGCGAAATTACAGCGCAGTACAGCGCCGCGCAGGATTTTGCAAAACAAAGTTCTGGGTGTTCAGGCGTTATTATTCTTTTTAATATTTGGACGGTCACGAGCCAAGATACCGGCATCGAGCGCAGAAATGTGAAGAAGATGAGGGTAGTTTCGACTACTGCTCTCACGTATATCGTCGGCAGACCGTGCGACCGTGACCGTGTGCACCTCGGACACAGCTTTGGACAGGACGTGTCGATTCGGCGGTTGTATATTTGAAGAATTTCGGACTTTTGGGACCTCTGTGATTGTGTAATTTTGGACACTGCTCTCTCGCACCTACACCCGGGTGTTGAGATTTTGGCCGATCTGGACGGCGCCGGCGACGGAGTCTGCGTGCGTGAGCTCATCGGAATTTCGAGGTAAGTGGCTGTACTTATATTGGGAGGAATAGTAACCCTGAACAAAAACCTAACCAGAGAAGGTCTAGGACTAGTGTGCTCACTGGGCATCGAAGGAGAAACAAATATCGATTAGTTCTCACGGACATAATTTTTGGTCCGTCGTACCGGATAGATTTTCGTTAAAACTGGTAGGTAGTTACGGTTGGCTAAGTTCTTGGTTAAATTCGGTACATTTGCTATATACCTATACTTATTCGTATTAATAATTCGGTTCGGTTTAGAGCTTAATATAATATTCTATCTTACGAGGTTCAGTTAACGGTCAAAAAATGTCTAAGGTTTTTGAAAGCAAGTTTAAAATTAAATACGATTGGTTTATTTATTCTTTGGAAATAGTAAATACAAAATCACAAAATTCAGGTGTTATTTCGTCTCGGTTACGTAAATTAGAGGGCTATTACGTGCTCTTAACGGAAGCATACGAGTCGATTTTGAATGTTTGTACGGAGATAAACGATAGTGCAGTCATTAAAGAATACGATGATAAGTATAAGGAAGCTACGGAGATATATAACAAGTTGGAGTCAATATCGGCGGCATATCCGTCTTTGGACGGCACTCACACACCAACGGAAAGCGCGCCACAGGCTCGGTTACCAAGAATAGATTTGACCACCTTCGATGGCGACCTTTTTTCATGGAGTAGCTTCATTAGCCTTTTCAATTCCTTGGTGTTGTCTAGGAAGGATATATCTAAAACGGAAAAATTCCACTATTTATTCTCTCACGTAGTGGGTGAGCCGCGGTCATTAATTAAACATCTTCCGATGGTTGATGTTTCTTTAGATACGGCTTTGGATATACTTAAGGCTAGATTTGAGAATAAGAGGTTACTGACGGATTCTCATATTTATCGGATTTTACATTTGCCAGTGCTAACTAAGGTCGTTGAACTTAGAACTAAAATATTAAACCCATTATTAGAATCTACCCGGGCTTTGAACAATTTAGGTTTACCTACGGATCAATGGAGCTATATGCTACTATATATTGGTCTTTCAAAGCTACCTATTGAAATTAAAACTCGGTTTGAACAAAAGTACGGCGGAAACAGTATTAATTTACCAACATTCGACCAACTTATAGAATTCCTACAAAATGAGTGCAGATTTATAGACACGGCGGCATCGGTCTCGGCGGAACCGGTTTCCTATGCGGAGCGCACGCGTCGAACAGCTGACAAACGTAATATACTCCTAACACAAAATAATAACGGCAACAGAATTGAACGTGTTAATTATAAGCAATGTTGTTATTGTCAATTTACGGGGCACACTATTATGAATTGTTTTAAATTTGGCAATTTGGCTAGACAGGATCGTAAGGGTTGGGTTCAAGTGAACGGCTTATGTTTTAAATGTTTCGGAAATCATTCGGCGGCGTCATGTCGGTCCGCTGCCGTTCCGTGCGGTCGGTGCGGGAACTCGGGGCATAATGAGTTAATTTGCACATTCATTGCGCGCTCGAATGCACCAACGGACGGCCGGCAGGGAACACGGCACGCACACGTTTCCGCACACGCCCGCGATGATGTTGCTGGCGGTAGGCGGTCACCGTGTGAGTCGCGTCGCAGTTCCAGTATATCGCGGGAATATTATGAGCAGCGGCGTGCTTCACCAACACGAATAGAGCGCACCTACTATCGGCGCCGGCGTACTGATAACGAGATTAACACCGATGATCGAAATTATGGAAACGAATCACACGGAAACGACGGGCGTGTCGACCGTGCGTCGAGCCCGCCGGTTGCTCGTCGTCCACACAATAATTCGGAATAGCAATTACAGCAATCGTGTAATATCGCTTCACTACCTAGGTTAGCTAATAATGTTATTTTACCTACGGCTATTATTGAAGTAAAAAATTCAATCGGCGACTTTGTTCGTGCAAGAGCCTTGTTAGACCTCGGCGCTCAGTTAACCTTTATTAAGAGCGATTTTGTTTCAAGTTTACGGTTGAAGCGATATTACACTCATACATCTTTATTAGGTATCGGCGGTATTCGAGCGGGCGGCAGTCAGCATGTGGTATCTGTTGACTTTAGACCGGAACGGGCAGGGAAGCCTTTGTTATCAGTTACGGCGGCGGTTTTAAAAAATCCTACGGCTTATCTAGCTCGGAGATTGGGAATAGATTGTAGTGGGTTACGGATTTCGGATGAAGGCTCTTGGAATAAATCTCAAGTGGATATAATTTTCGGTTGTGACATTTTAGGTAAAATATTTAGTCATGCGGTTAACTTAGGTTCGGACGGGCCTTACGGTTTAAAAACTATTTTTGATTTTGTTATATTCGGTCCGGCTTCGGTAGATATCAGTGAATCGAATGATCATTATAGCAGTTTGGTGACACTTGTTGAAGCGGTTGAGCGGTTTTGGCGATCGGAGGAGCCACCAAATATTAAAATAAAGGACCCGGCGGATATTGAATGTGAAGATTTATTTAAGTCAACCACCACTCGGGGTGCGGATGGCAAATATACGGTTCGGTTGCCACTTATACCAGATCACAAGCGGTTGGGTGATTCAAGGCAGATAGCGCTGCAGCGCTTTTTAGCTATCGAGCGGAAGATGAAAAGACAGTCTGAGTTTCGAGATAAGTACGTGAAGTTTATGACGGAATATCTTGAGCTCGGTCATATGACGTTATCAAACAGAAATCTAGATTTGGAAGGTGAACATTATTTCCTCGCTCATCACGGTGTATTTAAAAAGTCCGGAGACACTAGTAAAATTCGAGTAGTGTTTGACGGTAGTGTTAAATCTAGTTCCGGAGTGTCACTCAATGATTGTCTATATTCCGGCGAGCGTTTACAGAATGATATCACAGTAATCATCCTCAATTTTCGGTGGCCACGGGTTGTATTCACTACGGATGTAAAAATGATGTTTAGGCAAACCTGGGTTCACCCTGATGATAGAAAATATCAACTTTTATTTTGGCGGACGTCTCCATCTGAGCCATTGCAAATTTATGAGTTGACGACCAACACTTATGGTCTAAAAAGTAGTCCTTTTATTGCGAATCGGTGCCTCCAGAATATAGCTCATGATGAACAACATAGGTATCCAAGGGCGGCGCGGGTATTGCTTAAAAATGCATATGTAGATGATTTGAGCGGTGGGGCTGATACGTTGAGTGAAGCTCGTGAGTTGAAAGATGAATTGGTGGGTCTTATGAATACGGCGGGCTATGAGTTGCGCAAATGGTCTTCTAACGTCCCGGAACTGTTAGGCGATTTACCTTCGGAACATTTGGAAACTCTTCGGGTATTTGATGAACATACGGAAGAACACGGTTACATTAAGGTCTTAGGCATCCAGTGGAATCCAAAATCGGATTCTTTTACTTATCGGCTAAACTTACCTCCTGGAAGAACAGTCACTCGGAGAATCATTTTGTCACTAGTAGCTCGTTTGCATGATCCATTAGGCTGGATCAGTCCTGTTGTTTTTAAAATTAAATTGTTGTTACAAACCTTGCTCAGCAGTGTTGATAATGCGCGAAAGGTCGACTGGGATGCTCCAGCATCTGATTCCATAGTTCGGCAATGGTTAGATATTACCTCCGACTTACCAAATTTGGAACGACTATCCATACCGCGGTGTTTAAAACCCTTGAGGAATTCGTTCACCCGATATACTTTGCATGGATTTTGCGACGGCTCTTCGGTTGGATTCGCGGCGGCGGTATATATCCGGGCACAACAATCGGACGGAAATGTGGTTCTGCGGCTGCTCATGGCAAAATCCAGGGTAGCTCCACTTAAGACGAAACGTACTATCCCTAAACTCGAATTGAGCGGTGCGGTGCTCTTGACCACACTCATCAATTGTGTCGCTACTTCAATGGAGCACGAGGTAGTATTCGATGAGGTTGTAGGTTGGTGTGATAGCACTATTGTATTGGCATGGCTTCAAACGTCGCCCCATAAGTTACAAGTATTCGAGGGTAATCGCGTGTCACAAATAAATTCATCTGCGACTCGAATCCACTGGAGATACGTTCCCAGTAACATGAATTGTGCGGACGTTGCGTCCCGCGGAAGTACGGCAGCGGAATTAATGCAGCATCACTTGTGGTGGGAACCGCAGTGGCTGCATGAGCCTTCAGACCAATGGCCGAGAGATTGTGTAGAAGTCCCTAGAGATCTGCCTGGTCTTAAGGCTATAACGGCTAATGTCAGCGCGGTAGAATCGGATTTTGATTTGATACAACGGTATAGCTCTTTTGATAAGCTAGTTAATGTCACCTGTTGTATATTACGGTTTGTTAACAATTGCAAACGTCAAATTAAAACAAACGGAAATATAACGGTTTCAGAACGGAGAAATGCGGTCTCCTATCTGATTAGATATGTTCAAGGTATACATTTTAAAGAAGAATTTACGGCTTTAAAATTGGGCAAACCTATTAAAGGTTCATTACGGAGATTAAATTTATTTATTGATAAGGATAACATACTTCGAGTTGGCGGTCGAATAGACGCATCAACCTTACCTTATGATGCTCGGCATCAGGTTCTATTACCCGGTAAATGTCGGTTTACGGAATTATTAGTAACGTATTATCACCAAATACACTGTCATGTCGGTTCAAATACTCTTGCGGCTATTTTGTCTCGGTTCTACTGGATAGTTTCAGCACGGCGGATTACTCGGCTTATCACCTTTCGGTGCGTTCAATGCTATCGGTCAAGGGCGCGTCCTACGCAACCTTTTATGGCAGATTTACCACCGGATCGCGTAAGAGGCGTACGCCCTTTTCTCGGTGTCGGTACGGATTTTGCTGGGCCATTTTATATCAAGTCAAGTACATTACGGAATGCTAAGATACAAAAATGTTACCTATGTATTTTTGTTTGTTTAGCCACCAAGGCGGTCCATTTAGAAATTGTAACTGATTTATCGGTTGAAGCGTTTATTGCGACGTTTACACGGTTTGTTTCCCGGCGAGGACTTCCGGCAATGATGAGGTCGGATTGCGGTACTAATTATACAGGCTCTGACAAATTTCTTAAGGAATTGTATATATTCTTACGTAACAACCAATCGGATATTGAACGTAAACTAACCATGCAAGGCGTCACCTGGTTATTTAATGCACCGGCAAGTCCTAATCACGGCGGTCTTTTTGAAGCGGCGGTAAAGTCGGCTAAAACACATGCGAGGCGAGTATTGGGTGATTCTCGTCTTACGTTTGAAGGATTGACAACCTTCTTTACTAAGGTGGAAGCGGTTATGAATTCCCGGCCTTTGTGTCCTCTGAGTACGGATCCGTCAGATCTTGAAGTTTTAACTCCTGGACATTTTTTAATAGGACAACCTCTAGTTGCCCTTCCGGAATATCCTTATACGGACATCAAAATGACTCGGCTATCTCGGTACCAACAAATTCAAAAGTTGACTCAACATTTCTGGTCTCGGTGGAGAACTGAATATCTCCATACTCTTCAGCAACGGTATAAATGGACCTCACCAACGGAACCTCCTAAACTAGATGATTTAGTATTGATAAAGGAAGATAATATGCCTGCCCTTCATTGGAAGCGCGGTCGGTTAATAAAATTGCTACCGGGCAAGGACGGAATTGTTCGGATAGCAGAAGTAAAAACTCAAAATGGCATTCTTCTCAGACCCATTTCTAAGCTATGTCGGTTACCTATAGGCAATTAGGAACCAAGGGAGCCTTGGTTAGGCGGGGGGATGTTCAGGCGTTATTATTCTTTTTAATATTTGGACGGTCACGAGCCAAGATACCGGCATCGAGCGCAGAAATGTGAAGAAGATGAGGGTAGTTTCGACTACTGCTCTCACGTATATCGTCGGCAGACCGTGCGACCGTGACCGTGTGCACCTCGGACACAGCTTTGGACAGGACGTGTCGATTCGGCGGTTGTATATTTGAAGAATTTCGGACTTTTGGGACCTCTGTGATTGTGTAATTTTGGACACTGCTCTCTCGCACCTACACCCGGGTGTTGAGATTTTGGCCGATCTGGACGGCGCCGGCGACGGAGTCTGCGTGCGTGAGCTCATCGGAATTTCGAGGTAAGTGGCTGTACTTATATTGGGAGGAATAGTAACCCTGAACAAAAACCTAACCAGAGAAGGTCTAGGACTAGTGTGCTCACTGGGCATCGAAGGAGAAACAAATATCGATTAGTTCTCACGGACACTGGGTGTTACTGTTATTGTCATGGACTGGCGTATTGCTTACCATCAGGTAAACGACCAGCACGTCTCGTCATTCGGTTACATAAAAAAACAAGACATGTTTGAAAGCGATCGGGATCGGTGTTCGAGTAAGACGATTAATGTCTTAATTTAATTTGGTGGGCTATTAAAAGTTTTTTCACATAATTCAACAATCTCCGATATGTTTAGATTTTTTAAATGTTACTGAATGACGAGACGAGTTGGTCGTTTGCCTGATGCAGTACGCCAGCCCATAACAATAACAGCACCACCCAGAACTTTGTTTTGAAAAATCCTGCGCGGAGCTGCACTGCGCTCGTCACCTTGAGCTCTTAAGTCTCATAATGCCCAGTATTTTGCTGGCTACAATGCCTTTCAAACCGGAACACAGTAATGCTAGCGCACTACTGCTTGGCGGCTGAATAACTGGCAAAGCAGTGGTACCCACCCAGACGGCCTCTCGCATACGAGAAACCTACCACCAGTATATTGGAAACTAGCGACCCGCCCCGGCTTCGCACGGTTATTATACATATAAACCTTCCTCTTCAATCACTCTATCTATTAAAAAAAAAGCGCATCAAAATCCGTTGCGTAGTTTTAAAGATTTAACTACATATGGATATAGGCATATATAGGGATATAGGGATATAGGGACAGAGAAAGCGACTTTGTTTTATACTATGTAGTGATGAAGCTCAAGCGGTATTCAAAAGTAGCGGTGGCTCACATAGTTTATATTATGATTACAGCACCATGCAGCTCTACATAATATCTACATTCTCCTGTGATTCAGTCCGCCATTGTTTAATGAAACACTCACATCTTCCACATGACCACAAAATATTTAATATGACATGACTACCTCGCTTACTTACACTTAACCCTGATTAGATCAAACAGAAAGATACACTAGAAAGATACCCTGATTGGATTAAACAGAAAGACACTGTACGTCTACCTTCTAACATTTAATTATTATTGTTACACAGGAAAAGTCACTCACTATCACACTAATGTTATACATGCGAAAGTTTGTATGTTTGTTAGTGTATAAGTGTGTTTGTTCCCTCTTCAAGCCACAACAGAAAATCTGAGTGAAATTTGGAATAGACATAACTTATATTAACACAGGCTACTTATTGTCCTGGAAAAACTCGGGTGAATCCGCGGGGCGCAGCTAGTTTAAAATACTAAAATGGGCCCCACATCGTTTGTAGACTGTTTTTCGCTAAGTGATGGTTCTTTTTGTAATTTGCTTGTTAAAAAGACAATATCATCATCGACCTACATCAGTCCATTTGCTGGACATATGTTTCTCACAAAGCACGCCACTGAGCCCGATCTTCGGCTTTCCTTCTTCAGTCACTGCCTTCACTACTCTCCACTCTTAAATCGTCTACCCCAACGGTTATCGGTTCTGCGGCAAATATGACCAGCCCAGTCCACTGCCACTTAAGCTTCTAATCCGGTTAAATGAAAGGCCTAAACTAAGGGCAAATCACAATATGTCTAAATCCACCAAATTAGGTGATGTGGCCTAAGATGGAGCACATAGATCTAGAGAGAGACGGCAGTTGAGCGGCTGCTCAGACCCGTCTCCCCGATGGTTCACCGAACATCATCCCGAAACACGACTAGGTCGCTTGCCGGCATGGCTTTGTTCGGTGGGTGGTATAACAACCACGGCCAGAGTCTACCATGGAGATCTCCGAGAAACTTAGCCCGTAGCTATAGTAGGTCCATTGGACTCGATACACTTTTGTATCTTCGTTTTTCTTTTAACAATACCTAGTACCGGCGACATCGACACGTGCGGTTGCGTGTCGCAATGCCGTACGCCCAGAAGATTGTGGGCAACGCTTGCGAAATTGTGACCGGTGCGGTGCCTGTGTTGCATTTGTAAGTACTGTTTTCGCGAAGGGGTAATCCAGTAATCATACAGTAGGAAAGTTTCAGGGTTTCTGGTGCGTATCAGTCTCTGCTGGCTAATTGCTTGTTGCCGTTGTACTCCCCAGATTTATACATCGTCTCTATATGGTCTCTATGTTCTCTAGTCGGTGTCTATGGGCCTCCATGACAGCAAATGTTCCAAAAACGGTCATATAAGGTTTTTGTCCGAACCAACACAGATCGTCAATGACGATTCGTCAATAAGAAATGAAGAGCAAGTGTTCCATTCAAATACTACTGCCGTAACAGAAATTCAAGAGCACCTTCTATTGTTATGACAAAATAAGCTCTTTGCCATAAAATAACAAACTTATCACCTGCTGTTATTTCTCATTGACTATCAACTACCTTACCTTCTTTACATGAGAATCATTAAATTATTATAAGCCTCATGTACAGCCTTTCTTTACAAGAATAACAATACCTGTAGTCCATGCATAAACAGTTTGTTACGTATCAAGTTCATTGTAGGTACAATGAGTCACGTCTATTGCTTCACTTCAAATTACCGACAAAACTCTTTTTACTTTTATATTTGAAGAATACAAAAGCATACGTATTGCCACATACTTGATACTGCTTATTACCTATCATGGCAACAAGGACATTAGGTATGCTTGCACTCGATGTAAACAAAGCGTTTGCACCAGCTTTTTGTGTGTGTGCGTGCATTCGATGACAGTATAATGTATTAACACAAATCGATTATACAAAAAAAACTCGATAGAGCTATGCGTAGCATGCGTTCTATCCTATTGGCAATGGTGTTATTCGCAGTTCATATCAGATAACTTGCTAAAGGGAGCTAATTATATGTCTTCTTGAATCTAGCGAAGAAAGGATTAGCTGGCCCCAGATAATATAAGATTTGTTCTCCTGTTGGTTTTATCTGTATTACTTCTTAATCTAGACGGTAGACGAAACTTCTCAAAGCATTTGAATTTAAAGTTGTTTTCGAGGCAAAACAAGACCTTGCAAATCATTTTTTTTTTACGCTTAATAGATCTATGTTTGGCCACTATCACGCCTGATGTGAAGCGATGATGTGGCGTAAGATGGAGTACATAGATCTAGAGAGAGACGGCAGTTGAGCGGCTGCTCAGACCCGTCTCCCCGATGGTTCACCGAACATCATCACGAAACACGATTAGGTCGCTTGACGGCATGGCTTTGTTCGGTGGGTGGTATTACAACCACGACCAGAGCCTGCCACTCCAAAGCGCGTAAGCGGGTTTCATCATGTGTGTAAATAAGTGTGTGTAAGAAGATATCACAAATCGCGCGAGTTTGTATACTGTTTATAGTGCCTGTGCCAGATTTACACGTGTGTGGGTACACGCATACATTGTAAGAGTGATATACACGTGATACGCTATTTTATTTTCGTGCTCAAACTTCATTGTGGTGCCAATTGCACAGGCCTAAACGGAAGCCCTTTGTCAGGTCTCATCCCGATAACGGCGAATAAAGCTGGCTATAACTAAGGCATATAGTGTGTTGATGAGATTCATATCGGGCCAGCGCCGAAATGGATCTAATGATGCTAAATAGCTCTCATTTTGCGCAGAAATATGAACCACATCGCCAGATAAACCTAATTGGAATCCATAGTCAATCGTCCGCGCGTCCAAAGTGAATTCTCGGTGCTCTGTGGTTGCAGATGCAAAGGTCGTCGACCTGACCCAATCTGAAATTGGGACACTCAGGGCAAAGTGTAGAATTGAAAAGTTTTAAAATGTGAATCTAAAACAGGAGTAGCGTGCTAAAGAAGAAGAAGAAGTTAACAGTAGGTAAAAATGGAAAACGCGTTTCTATATTAAGCGACGACGATGCAGACAATATCTACCTCTGCATAAACAAACTGAATTCCTCTTTTACGATAACGAATCGCCTGATCGGTCACGTTGCATAGACAGTCGTTGTCGACTGTTCGAAGTTATCCATGTATTCCTGACCTAAGTTCCACATTGCTTCTTTTTATTTCCATATTGATACCTCGTAAGACTTATTTACTGTCAATACCAAGCTTTTATTGTTACTGTGTTAATATCAATATTGACTAAGTTCTTATACTCCGTCCAACCATTTATTTGACTTTTGACATATGCACGCAATTGAAGTTCCTTAATGATTGAATTGATGACCCATAATAAAAAATGCAATACTTTGTAGGCACAGTTTTTTTTACAATAGTGACGAGACGTGTTCGATACTTTTTGAGCCCATAGGTGCCCATAGATTGATAATCAAAAATATGAAGGTGATTTTTCCATAAAACTTATTAAGTGTTGTAAATATTATCATTTGTACATAATTATTATCCATCATACAAGCTTAAATATTAAGATATAAAGTCAAATAAAACAACCAAAATAATTAATATTATTTTTATGTGAATACATGCAATACAGTAATTTAAACACCTGATTATTTCTATAAAACAACACAAAACGTTGAGCAAAAACGGAATATCAATTTGTTTAATCGATTAAAACTTATTCATAAATAAATTCGATTGTTTTCAGAAATCGAATCAGTAACGCATTTAGGACATCACTAATCGAGCTGTTAAAAGATAAATAAATGGTTGGACGGAGTATAATTTTATTTTTCGAGACGAGCAGGTTTACTGATGGTAAGTATCACACAGTTGCAGTACCACCCAGAACTTAGTTTCGCAAAATCCTCCGCGGTACTGCACTGCGGCGTCTGCGGCGCTCGTCACCATGACAAAATTTGCTTGAAACAGTACCCTTCAAACCGAAACACAGTAATGTTTGCACACTACTGCTTGGCGGTTAAAAATAGCCAAAGGCGTGTTCCAAAGGCGGACTTATGCAAAAGAGGACTACTCTCAAATCATTTTAAAATCCCTAAAATGTGAGTTTTATCAATACGATTAGAGCCGTAAAAAAGCGCAAGCAATTGTTTCGTGTCTGGATGTTGTGGGGCCATGGCCCTCAAAGTTCCTGGTTCTCTAGATGCAAGGTATCATAGTTAGAGGCCAGAATCTATGTATGTGATCGTTTGACCTATTAAGTTATTTGAATGTCCTATGTACATACTATAAAGCTGTAGACACCACAAAAAAAAGAGGTACTCGGTATATCGTAGCAGAAAATAAACTAGAAAACATTGGGTTACCTACCTGTTTTTTTACTAAAACGAATACGAAAATGTCGGCGATGATCGTTAGAATCTTGATAGAGAGGTCAAACATTCTGGTTATAAGAACACTGCATCAGATAAACGAGATAGATAATCTAAATATTTGCCAGGTTTAAGATCGGCAAGATCGCCTGCAAAAATATGCATTGCTTGCGGTAATGCCCAATCATCCTTCAAAGAATTCGTTGGTTACTCTATAAATTTCGCAAAATTTTACACAATACTCTTATGAACCGCCAAGAAAGATAGTACCGTTTTTATTGATTTTGATAATTAAAAATTTGGACACTATTCCCTCATCATCATCATCCCTTAAGTTCCCACTGCTGGGACACGGGCCTTCTCTAATAGAAAGATTATGGGCTGTCATTCCTCACGTTGGCCCTGTGCGGGTTGGTGGATGTCACATGTTCTTCATTCTTGGACATGCCGGTTTCCTCACAATGTTTTCCTACACCGTTTTGAGAGCGTGTGTTAAATCCGCACATAACTTCAGAAAGTCATTGGTGTGGTGCTAGCGGGATTCGAACTCCGGTGCGTCAGATCGTAAGTCGCAAGAGTTTCCGCTGAGCCACACTCGCTCGATATCACTATTCACTAGACGAGTAAAATGAGAATTGCGATGATATTATTTTTAGGGAACTAGCGACCCGCCCCGGCTTCGCACCGTTATTATACATATAACCTTCCTCTTCAATCACTCTATCTATTAAAAAAAAACCGCATCAAAATCCGTTGCGTAGTTTTAAAGATTTAAGCATACATAGGGATGTAGGGACAGAGAAAGCGACTTTGTTTTATACTATGTAGTGATATGCATGTGTTGTCGAAAAATCTGGAAATCACTTTTTACGATAGATTACTCCTATAAACATTTAGTAGTGATATAATTATTATTATTAATTGCGTAGTTTTTTTTTGTATTTCAATGTTTCTTTTTCTTATTTTTGGAGAACGTAATCGCAAAACGCTTGAGTATGTGCAACCACGTCTTGACGTCCCGCGCCTTGCTGCTTATTGGTCAAATTTTGACATAGAGCCCGTTCTATTGGTAAATTATTGACACACACACACACATGTAGCATAAATGGACCAATGAGGAGATCCTAGGTCCCCACCTTGTGACGTCACACGCAAATGGCGCGTTTATGTTGATTTAAATTGATTCAAATTTTCCATTAATTTATTTTATTTACGAGTGATGCCACATAATTTTTTTTTCATGAATAGTATTCAATAATGAATCGATTCATGCATTAAAAAAACATGCATACATATTCCCTATTGAGCAGGTGTACCATATGACTAACTGGCTGCATACTTTACACCTGTTTTGAACCAGTTATGTTACTTCCACTTTCGCATGTCCTGTCTCATTAGCTCATAGAGATTCATATCCATCACACCTTCCTTTCGATGAAAAGATAAACCTATTGCAAAGTAAATTTCCAAGTATTGATTAACGAACGAGTTAATCGTAAAGAACGGTTTGAGAACGGATATCCCTAGCTTAAGAGCAAAACTACGTGTGTATAAATATATAAATAAGTAGAAATCTTAATGTTCTTAATTCGTCTTTATTTATATCTCCCAGCACGTGAGTTCTTTGCTTATCAATAGTTCATTAGGGTCGGGATTCAACGGGTGACCTTCCAGAATCGTTAAATGTTAATGATTACTTTCATATCTGGATGACTGCATCTATGTCAACATTGATGCCGCCTATGGTTCTGAGAGATACCCCAATACTCTGTTATGGAGGCTTCTTCCGCTTGCACATATTTATTTTTTCGCTTTAGATTATATTTGTTTCTATATTGGTCTTCGGAAGGACCGTTTTTGTTCTTAAAAGTTTATCTGAAGTCCGAAAAGCATCTAGAATTACAGACTTACTCCTGTCAATCACCATGGTCAAGTCAGTGAACAGTTTTTACTTTACATGCCTTTTCTTAGCGTATCCTGATAAGCCCGGTCATTTCGAAAACACAGCTCGTACCTACCCCGGATATTCACCGTTACGTGAGTTCATTGCAGTCTTCTAGAAACGTCTGATTTAATGTTTTATAAATACACTTCATTACCATAAATCTTTCTGATAAATGTTAAAAACCTGTCACTGACTGATATCTTGAATGATTAAAAGTGGCCGAATCCTTTTGTAATTTTGATTAGAAGAGCTAGCGATACTATCTTGCTATTGAATTTCTAGTACAGAAGCACCAGCTTTCCACTAGCTTCCACGGCAAAACGGTCATTAACGGCCTGTATCCGTTGCTGGCCATAAAACTCTCTATTTTGTAGTTATTATTAATGCTCGCCATTGAGCCCTTTCTTCAGCGCTACTCATATAATTATTGCCAGCTACTTTGCGCAGGTCGTTGCTCCATCTAGCTGGACTAATGAGCGGGAAAGAGTTGAGCTAGGGAGAAGCTTTTTGGGGCCTTCCATCAAGATTTTTCTACACGCTCCGCTCTGCTTACTGTTTTATAGAAGCACTTCTATGTATATCTTGATAGAAGCAGTACTGTGTATAAGGTTCAAACGATTATTGAATATAACGGCTCCACGGAGATCAGTCTGCTTGCATTGGAAGTCTTGCTTTTTGCAGGTATGAGGTTATATTATAATCACTTAACAGATTATCACGAAAGTTTCGATGCATGTTATTGTTATTTGATAAAGTTGTTGCTACAACGATAACGCCCAAATTTCTTTGCTAATCTGTTTTTGTCAGTTGATAAAGTATGTTTCTTTGTGTAAAGTGTCAAATTATTTGCAAACATTGATATAATTATTAATTAGCTTAAAGCAGGGCAAACGCCTCTTTTTGGGGGCGTTTGTGACGTCCGTATTCCTAGTCCACCTTTACTAAATATGACTCGAATGTTCTAAGAATGTATGTAACTAGTAAACCTTGACTACTCATCAATGATTAGTAATCTAAATAAGATAAGTGTAAAGTATTCAGTGATGATGATGACTCATCATCATCACTGAATACTTTACCCTTTTAGCCAGACAAGCACCTCCAAAACCTCTGCCACTACAGACACAGAAGTTATTTAGATAGAGTAAAAAACTTGTTACCGCCCCACGGTTGCATTTAAATATTTGAACGAAGTGCTTGCCTGGATTTAAAACCTCGAATGTTTCGGTCGTCAGTCGATACCTAAATTCTAAGCAACTACTGATCCTAATTAATCCTTATGACTCTCTACGTCTCGCATTAATAATATCATTACAAAATCCGCCTAGATCCTGTTGATTAAAAATGAAGATATGACACGGATATAAATAATTATAAATTACTACGTTATCTAAGCACGTGCCCAATAATAATTATTATTATACAGGTGCTGTTGTCGGACTTTCTATATCATAAATATTCTGTATATCTTAATTATTTTATAATATTTTATGCCACTTGTGATTCGTATTATTGATATTCGTATGTATATTGTCGATAACCTTTCAGTAACCCACTCTTATTTATTCTGTGCCTTCCTGTGTCTTTGTGCGTAGTGCTAATATTTATTCTGTGGTCCTGGGTCCTTGTTTTTTAGGTGTAAGATTTTGCTTATCTAAACTAATATTATAAAGAGGAAAGATTTGATTGTTTGTTTGCATTGAATAGGCTCCGAAACTACTGAATCGATTTAAAAAATTATTTCACTGTTAGGAAGCTACACTATCCCCGGGTCACCCGGGTGACACAGGCTATATTATATTTTCAAAAAAATTAGAGATCCTTACTAAAACTCCAATAATGTAACCCAAGGTATACAAAAAAACAACTAAAATATTATTAACATCGCGTGCGCTGCGAAAACTATTGATGATAGAATAAAATAATGTACTACGACTTTGCAGAACACATAATTATTTACAAAAAGTGTCGCGACAGCATATGTCTAACTATTATAGTTATGCCACAATAAGTGTTCTTTTATTTTAAAATTTTAATTGAAATGTCACCGTTAGAAAAGGCTCTTTATTTGTATCTTGGTATTAATCCTTATCAAAAGAAATTACTGACCAAGAACTGAAAACTGCTTCAATATCTTTATAAAACTTTTTAAATTATTCAATTCGGACATTCCATTCGAAACATATCACGAGTTTAAAAATAAGTATTAGAAAAAAGTTGCGTGGTAGCCGCTCACCCTGCTCGGCTAGCTAGGCAGCACCTTATGCAGTGTAGGCGTCACTGGGGTACGGGCCGCACAGGAGGGGAGATGATAATTTTTAATTTTGAAATTTTTGTAAATACCCGTGCGAAGCCGGGGCGGGCTGCTAGTCGCTAAGTAAAGATAAAATAAAATAATATTATGATTTATCAAATAAAACATTTGACAAATATTTCCTTCGCGGGGTGTCCTGTTGCTGCGTAGTTATGCGAACAAAGATTAACGATAATGAAGCATTACTTACATGTTTTGCGTCTGATTATACTAATCTTGATGGAGTACTCAAAGTTATATAGCTCTAAAATTGGCTTTGTTCACAAGGCAAGGTACTAAAATTGGCTTTGTTTTGTGCTCTAATCTTAAGAATCAGGTAGGTATATAAGAATTATTAATCTAATTACTTAGGTAAAAACTGTAGCGATTACGCTCGACATCGGATGCTCACAAGTGATACGATAGAACGTCCAGAATAACCCGACTGTAATTTTATTCTCTGGAATTTTTTACATCACAAACTTTTGTGTTAATGCAAATAGATCTTTGCAGATTTTTCCAATACAATCAATAACTGGAATTTTGTCGCGTTTTAGTCACAGTTGCCTTCACGTAGGTACATATTTTACAATGGTAGTCTCGTCATCAACCTTAACCGTTACAAGAAATCTTCCAAATTGACATTTATTTATTTTTAGACAGTGGAACAGTGTTATCCAGTTCCACCTCAACCACTGTTTCATATATCACTATCTTCCTTATTCATAATATCATCTAATGGTCCTGTCATCTCTTATCTCTATCTCTTCACTAAATAGTTAAAAACAAAGTCGCTATCTGCGTCCTCATTTCTGTTTCTCCATTTACTTCTTCTATACCACGCAACGGGTTTTAATACATTTCATTGTCGTTAAGAGATTTTTTTTCGGCAGGTTAATGAATGTACGAGCGAGTGTGGCTCAATGAGCGAGTGTGGCTCAGCGAGCGAGTGTGGCTCAGTGAGCGAGTGTGGCTCAGAGGGAGCTCGTGCGACTTTCGATCCGACACACCCGAGTTTGAATCCCGCTGGCCCCGCACCACTGACTTTCTTAAGTTATGTGCGGATTTAACACTCGCTCTAAAAATGGTGAAGGAAAACATCGTAAGGAAACCGGCATGTCCAAGAATTTTCCACAAAAAGTCAAGGACATGTGACATCCACCAACCCGCACTGGGCCAGCGTGGTGGATTATGGCCCATTCTCTCTCTATGAGAGAAGACCCGTGCAGTGGGAACTTGATGGACTGATGATGATGCTGATGATGAATGAATGTACTATACATTCTAATTAAGTTTTGTATATTAGAGAAAATTCAATATTTTGCAATAGAGCCGTCAAAAAATTACACCACATTAGTAAATTGCATCCGTGCGAACCCGAGGCGGGATGCTAATAATAATGATTATATTATAAAAAAGTTTAATCAACCTAAGGATACTCACAATCCAATTATCTCAGTAGTCTGCTACCAATTTATTGCTCTCAGATAATTGAAGTCTTCCAGTTTTTTCAGCTGCTATGGTTTACAATTCTTAATTATGCATTACCTATATCGGATGCCCTCAAATGATACGGTAGACTCGTCAGAGCTAGATCCGGTATAACCTGATTATAATTTATACGACGTCTAAATAACATGTTTATACCGCATGTCCTGTATTCAGGTACTGTATTTTTTGTATTTAATGCGCCCAGTTTACCTTGATTATCAACATCATCAACCCATCACGTTCCCACAGCTGGGCCAAAGGCCTTCTCTTGTAGGAGAGATAAAGAAGGCCCGAGCCTTCTCTCATAGCCATAATCCGCCACGCTGGCCCAACGCGAGTTTGTGAATGTCCCTTAATTTTTGTGATCAATTATTGGCGTTAAATGGATATACCTCGATTATTAGCACTTAAATTTGATGTACAGGTCAAGCTCTTAGCTATAATTAGCTGTAATATGAAGGTACAAGTTTTAATATGATCTCAACCATAAATAGCATCCTTAATACTCCAAAAATATGTAAAGCTAACAATTTTGGCATTAATATTAAAGCTAATATGAGTTTTATTCATATTTAAAACTAGAAAGCAAATATCTTGTTCATAACAGGCATTTAATAAGTAGTCGCCACTCAAACCCAACCTCCGGATGCTAATTTGAAGTCATTAAACGAGTACTAGTGGTTAGGTAGATACATTACACCATAAGATAATTGCCACGATCTCACAAAAATACGTCGTCGCAAGAAACTACGCACGCTCAAGTAAAAAAATTGAAAATTATTAAAAAAGCGTTGACTGGTTCTGGTATTAGCACAGAATATATGTAAAAGCCTTGGTATTTGATTGTTCTAGTCTAGATGATATGTCGACGATATTGTAAAAATCACTAAACTGGGCACGAATGGCGCAGAGTCGAGGCGAATGGCATGACATGAGAGAGGCCTTTACATCCCACTGCTGGGTATAGACCCAGCACTGGGATGTAAAGGGATATTTTAGATCTGCAAATCCAAAGATTCAAATAGAACAGAACTTTATGCTTTATTCTTCAAAACATTATGCTGAACACAGACCTTTCTGACTGCACTGCACACGGCAGCAGTCTCCATACACATGCTGTAATTTGTCTTGGCTTAATTAACTAGTTTTATTTTGTTCCCCTACACCTACTTGTGTATGTTTGTTGTGTGCATGTTTGTCAGAATAAATTGTTTCTTTTTATCTTTTTTTAGTAGGTAAAGGCGTTCAAAGAGTTCCACCTAAAAACCTGCGTTAATGAATCCTAAGATTGCTAAGTTTGCAAATAACAGAATTATAATCTTTTCAGGCAATCTGTAGATAAATGCTTAAATATACCCATCCGTCTCCTTTACTTAAAAAAAGGTGTTCGAGTCAAAAAGTAAAAACACATAAGTAATGTTAGTCGCACGCAGGCCACAGAAATCACTACTAGCTAGCCCATTTAGTCATCAAGTCATCATAGAACTTCGTGGAATAATCCTCAGAACTGTCAGGTCATGTTTTCAAGCTTGACAAGTCGGCAACGAGTACTCATGTGTTAATAATAGTTAAGAGTTTGTACAATGACAAATCGCTTAGCTTGATCTCATATTAAATCAACAATACTGCAGCATTCGCTTTGTAATAAATATATGTTAAATTAGAAGATTATTGCTAACACGTTTCCTTTGCAAAAACACGATTCCATAAAATATTGTCGATAGAAAAAAATCGTAAAGTTGCCTCCAAACCGTACAATAAACCTAAATTATTTAATAAATACTTGAAATTAGAACATGAAACTTTGCATAACAATTGAATTAAATATTATCAAGCACTTTAAATATTCAAATTTTAAAAATCTGTATTATTTACACTGTAAAAAAACATTACCTAAACTATCGCGCGTCGGAACCATTCTCACTCAGACCGCCCCGGTCGTCGCATCAGTCTCGCTCCGAGACTGATGCGACGACCGGGCCGCAGGGGCTTTCAAGCGGGGAACGCGTGCTCTTGCGCTCAAAAATTATGCACCACAAACGGCGCTACAGAAAGTTTTCTGACGCAATAATGGGAGACAAGCGCAACAAAATAAAAGAATAATGACGTAAAAAAAACGTCACTCATGATTAGCGTAATGAGGTAAGTACCTACCTATCTTCACAGCATACTTGGTCATTACGCATTACGAACTTTATCTAAACTATGTAAATATACGTACTTAGTTTTATGAACCTAATAAGTTAAGAAGATAGGTACCTATACCTATATTTTTGTTCGAATAAATATACAAATACCTAGTAGGTACCTACTACCTAGTAGTACTCCTAATGTATGTAAGTATAGTGCCGCCCGCCGTCGTTTCAATACACCAATTTTGACGTTTGTCAGTCATCCTACCTGATCAATCAGTATTTTGGGTTTTGAAAAGGGGTAGTCGTTCAAACGGGCTAACGGTATTTTCGGTTACCCTTCCTAGCACACTGGTGTTGGGTAATAATATTTGAGTGTTAATACATGAAAGTGACTCTAGTATTTAAACCTACGTAAATAGGTTCTTTCCAGTTTCTAGAAGTTGAACTTTTTAGCGTTCCTATAAATCTGGTGTACATGGATGATGGCGCCACACACACACACACACACACACAAGTATCATTATTTCCTATTCTAGGACCTAAGTATATTCTTAACAAATTTCATCAAAATCTGTTCAGTCCTTATATACATAAATAACTTTATATAAATTGTATAATACTATTAAATAATTCATTATAAAAAGACAAAATAGCCGTTTATACTCGATCTATAATATGAAATGAATGAATTGAAAAATAGTCAGTCAAAAGTACAAAACCGTCAATTTTACCCTAACATAATACCGCTATTACCGTGGCGCGGTACTAGCGGTATGTAGTCCTCGCGACGTCGCTACGGCCGGCGCGCCTTAGCGAAGGCGGCTTCGCGTCGCGATCTTGTGAGCGAGCGGGATAGACGCGCTAGCCGTGCGGGGGGAAAAATTGGAATTTTAGCTGAGGTTGTATGGGCCTTTAATGTGCCTTAAAACAATAGCCCATTACTTGGCTTTAAATATTTCTAGATGTCTTGAAATTTAGAACAATATACATAATAATATAATACCTACATAAACCTCTGCAAAAAAGATCCTACGAAAAAATTATAATAAAAAACTGCTTTATACGTTGCTACCGTTATAAGTTGACACCTAAATACTTGTTGTAATCTTCACGATTCATCTTCAATATACCCTTTCAAATTAATCGAGCTTCCATAAAACTCAACGCTTAGTATCATACCATAGTAACAAAATATAGCATTATTCTAAATATGAAGAAGAAGTGCTAAAAATAATTGCGACAGAGGACTCGAAAGTTTTTCTGATGACAATGCCGTCTTGTCCATTCTTCGTTGCATGACCGGCAAACGTTCGAGACCTATCAATTACAGCACTGTGAAGCAATTGCCGGCCCATTGGTCGTTGACGACTACAATTGTACACCGTTTATGTCCACTTGGTCGGTATCCTGGATACCGATGCCGTGATGGCTTCGGACATGGAATATTGACATCTTGCTTCACTTGCTTGAGCCACAAAATCATTATAGTTGCTTGAGGGTTGCGCGACCTCACTTGACGCAATGTTTAATAGAAAATATTCAGAGAGAAGAAAATTGCTAGGGCAGGATACGAACTTGCCTTCGGAATACCATCCCGATGCATTAACCACTGGTCTACGGTACCGAGTCTGCTCGAACAACCAAAGAAGGATGACCATTCCTGCCCCATTTAGGATGGTATGTCCAGCTAAATGAAATTGTTAGTTATCCTATTTTATTTATTTAAACTAGGATTTATTATGATAATTTAGAATCAATCAAAGAAGCGAATAATTAACTGTTCGCATTATGAAAGTTGAAGCAAAACGCTTTGTTCTGGCAGGAGGAATGTCAACCATAAACGGATGCCGAGTTTCCGTACGTCTTGTTGTCCGATGGTAGAAAGGAGATGGAGGAATTAACTCGTGTAATTTCGTCGCACACTCTCCGTGATGTATCCTGTAAACGTATCGTTACCAATAAGTTTTTTCGCCCGCCTTTCTATGGAGTCCAAGGCTTCTAGTTGATACTTAGCCGAGCCGTCCCAGAGATGGCTGCAGTATTCCATGCAAGACCGGACTTGTCTTGTCTTAATGCATTTTATTTTGAAACATGATTTTTTTTCGGTCCGCTGTTGAGTCAAAGAGCTTATACACCTAGCATGCATTACAATATGACTTAGAGAACGCCGTCGTTACTGTCAAAGCGTAGTTACTGAACGCACCCTTGAAAGTTATAATGTCAAACACCGTGGACCCACTTCTTTAAACACACAAAGTATTAAAGTAATATGTTAGTAATCTAGGTCTCCTAAGGTTTAAAATGACTCGTTTTTTAATATGCCCGTTTCCAGGTGGGGTATACTATACATCCTTTCATATTGGTCATTGTTCTTTCTTCTAACCTTTCTTATCTCGTCTGACGGGGACAATTCTACGTCATGTTGTCATGTTAGTGAACTCCTAGGCTACTTGATCACTAACATATACGTGACGTTTATCATAATATTTATGGTATCAACTTATGATTGAACTCGACCTGAGAGTTTGTTTTGATGGATCGTTGGTAATTGGCTATTAATGTTTCTACTATACTGATATACTGGTGTGTGAAAGGGCAGCGTTTAAAAATTAAATTAGCGTTATTACTACATTATTCTCTCTCTATGAGAGAAGGCCCGTGTTCCAGCAGTGGGAACGTGATGGGCTGATGATGATGATGATGATTGCGAAGACAAGGCCGACTTTCTGCAAAATGTCTTTATATTGCATATACTTGGGGAAATACTAACTTACCTATGTAAGTTTTTATGTCTTCGTGTAATATAATATCTCTTATTTATTAATTACTAACAAGTTTCAGTACTCACTAAGTATTAATTCTTTAATTAGGAGCCACCTCAAAATTAAAATAAATACATATTTTAACTTAGCAAGCGTTCATCTTCATTGTACAGAATATAAAATTAATTGTTAAATGTTATTTAAATACTATCGAGTACTTATCGGAAAGTACGATTGAACAATTGTAAAAATATTTGATTTCTTTCGTTTATATCCTGCTAAGTACACATAATTTTGTAATTCAAGTTTCACATTTACGCAATTAAAACATCAGAAATTAAGATTACATCAATAATAATTATATACCTAATACCTATGGCAAACGAGAGACGTCAATGCACGTGAGATTATTAGGTTTTGGTTGTTTGTTTAGTTCCCAAATTCATCGCTGAACGATGCTACTCTATAATAGCTCACTAAAGAAAAATATGTAATAGAGCATAAGCACACGTTACGTGCGCCTGCGCCACCTAGCGCCTCAGTATCGCGTCGACCGTGCGCAAGAGTAGACGCGACGCGCGCCCGCGTTCGTTCTGAACGATCGTTTTCGACTGTGTTATATAAATTTTCACATTCTTTCGCCATTTCAATATCGCGAACCGTAACGAAGTGCTCATCGAAAGACTTTTTAATTCGCGAAACTAACATTCCTCACAGTGCTGTCTGTTGTTATAGTCTAGTATTTTGGTAAGACAATTAAAATACACCTGCTATAAGGTCGTCAGGCGAACATTTTGCAGAAAACATAATTAATCGATTTCACTTTCTGCACTGTCTGGTTATATGAAGTTGTGTGTGGAGTGTGTTTTAGGTTTACCTGTCGGTTGCATGTAATCTAATATCTTTGTCGATATTAGTAACCAGTCCACATGGTTTGGTTATAAATTAGTTTCGGCCTGATTGTTTTTCTTTGCCGGCTTTTTCATTGAAGATTCTGCTTACTCTTCCATGACCGACTTCTGTTGGTTGCCATTTGAATTTTGTTGGCACCGTTGCTGGTTTGGTTGTGTGTTGGTCTGCTTCCGTAGAATTTTCGCTTTCCCGATCGCAGTATTTATGCGGTCGTTACGTGACAGCACGATCGATGCAGAACCTAGTGGCATCAATGAATAGTGTAGATACGTAGTAAAAGTATTTGTTTTCTTTCTTATTTTCATTAACTTTGTCTGTTCTCTTCATTGTTCTTTGTAATTGCTCATCATTGTCAAACGCGGACAAGTTTGAGGAAAATTTCATTATTCAAGTTCACACAAATATGGTGCAACTTTTTATTGATATCTATTTGAAGGTTGTGTAGCTTATATATCTTATTTGGTAATTTTATATACATAACTAATATCTATATTCTATATATATCTACGTGTTGCATGTCCTTTATTTATATTCATCGACTTATTTGAAGGTACTTCATTTACATTTTTGACCGGTTTTATGCATCTTGATGCAAATATTATGCATTTATAAATTCGGAAGATATTTATTACGATTACGACGATTATAAAGTCACCTTGTTTTGGTTATTGTACTCTGGATCACGTTTATATTAATTATTACTTATTATATAAGCTAATGTCAATTTAAAAGGTGATATTAGTATATTATGTATGATAAATTATGGTAAGACGTGCTTCAGTTCAAAGCTTTTTTAAATTAAGTACTTACGTAATTCTTAACCGTTTGTTCTAGTAAAATAACGTATTAACCTTTAATGGGCGTCAGTAAACTGTAACAATTAAAATACGAACGTCCCTCCCGGCCTCGCCAGGTTAAATACAAGTTAATACAAATATGTTGGTCACATTGCACAAAACGCAACTGATTATCGAAACTCAATTTGCGTACAATGGTCAATGATTAAATTCTAAACATTTTGCTGTAACTGCTAATTGAATATTCAACGTCTTGATCAAATTCAATCCTACATGTTTCCAATGGCTTAAAAAAAATTCTAGACTTTGGAACTCCAATATGAATAATACCAGGTGCTAATTTTGTAATGGTTTCGTGATAAAATTAATTCTCGTACTTGTTTCTTAATACGTCATGTAAGTTAAATAATGTAATTATGTTTAGAATTTATAGTTTTCCTAATGATATTTGCTTAACCGGCTCAAGCTGAATCCACTTGTTGGTAGGTGTTGCTTACTATATATGTATTATTCAGTGATGTTACTTCTTCAGTTACCTTTTCCGGCTTACTGCATTCTTATCCATCGTTTTATTAACCAATCCATTGTTTATAATATCATATACATTTCTTGTGATCTTTGTACGCTTTTACGGAAACATTATACGGAATGTAAATTCAATCTATTTTCAATTTATGATCACGTGTGTCACGTGTATATTTTAAGTTAATTAATTTGTCATTAGTAACTAGGTAACTATAGATTGTATAAAATATATATTATATATACCTATCCTAATATGTAAATATATGAATTAATTGTGCTATCATAGTCTTCAGCCCATATTACGTATGCTCTTTGTCTGCACTAGCCTGGATTTTGTCTATTTTCGCTGTCTGCTAACTACACCCTAGCCTTATGCCTCATAACAGGATTTTTATTTTATTTTCCTTCATCGTGGAGATCACAAACAATAATAAAATCAGATGGGTAAAAACAATAACAAAAAGATACGACGAATTATACTTGTCCAATTGTTCAATTGTATTTCCAAGTCTTTATTACCAAGCCAATGCTACGCAATTCCAAGTTTCCATTTTAAAATAAAGTTATATTATACAATTTGTTTTTTAGATTCACGCTGCTTACACACCATATTATCATCGCGACATTTGCCGCTGTTGCATTATAAATGTCAAAAACTTTTTTCTGTTGACAATAATAATATTATGTTCTTTCCATGTGATCTTATCGCGTTTTACCTGGCGGCTACGCCCCATTGTGGCACCTTGACATTCACTTTCCTCTTGAACTCTGTAATATTTTGGGCTCTTCATTCATGGTCAGTAATCAAAAAATCTTGAATGTTAATGTCTTAATTTTATGTGGTTTTTATGTATTTCAAACATAATTTGTCCTTATTTTAAATTATATTATCAATACATCGTTTGGTGGCATATTATGCTTGATCTTTAGGAAATTTGGCATAGGTTTGTGTGTTGTCTTCGCCCCGTATTTTTCCACATCCATCAATCGCAATCTTAGCATGTGGACTTTGCTCTGCGGGTTGTTGGTTTATCGAACACCAATTAGGTCGTTATTAATTATTGTTTTCACATCGATATCGCATGCTCGGCCAGTGGTAGTGTTATCTATCACGCCAGCGCTTCCACTTCACTCAGATGTGTTCGGGTCATGCGAATGTACGTCGTGACAGCGACCGCTGCTAACGCTTATTACGACTCCGACTTCTTTAGAGTTCATACGTGTAGCAGATTTTGAAATCGATTATTTATTTAATCCATTTACAGAGACTGACAAAAGAGAATTACAAAAATCTACCAGACTTAAAGAAAATTGTTTTTAAGTGTTTCAAAATTAGCGATCACAGTGATCGGTGCAATTTGACTGTTGTTGGTGATGTAGTGACTGTAGTTGGGAATTGCACGGAGATGGATACGATAGTAAGCGTGTGGACTGTGGTGGAGAATGTGCGGGTGGCCAGCGGCGCCGCCGAGCTGGCCATCTTCACCGCCATCCTCTACTGGTTCTTCACGTCGAGGTTCGTTATTTTCTTTTTTAATTGTATTTATTTATTTAATTGTTTTGCAAGAGGAAAGAGATGGGGGAGTTTTGCAGACAAGTTAGACAGTTTTTAATTTTTAAGGGCCTTCTTTAAAAATGATATTTTTTTACAAAAATGGCATAAGGAATGACTTTATTTTATTTTTAAGCAAAAAGTGCAGTATTTTTGATTATTATTAAAATATATATCGTTGATGTTACATACTTTTATTATTTAGTGTTACAAAGGCAGTGCTCCTCGAACATAAACAGCTATTTCCCCAAAGTACAAATGCATAGTTTGTCACACAATTCACCGTTGACTTGTTCTCAAACTTTATTTTTTAGAGTATTGTCCCAGTATGCCACTGCTGGGCAGAAATCTCTTATACTATTATTTTCTTTTACATAATAATACAACTCTTTAAATTTTAATTTTTCTCAGTTTAATTAATGAAGTTTTTAGCATAAAAACACATTATAAATTAATTAGTTAGTACAGATTATTTAATTCTAATTGAATTCTGGGTTTTTGCGTCATTTTCCTTAAACATTTTTTTTCTTTTCTTTGTTGATCCTTTCAAACATATTCAAAACAATATTTACTCAGTTAAAATACTAAATTATTTTTTAATAGATTGGGTCGGGAGCTGCCATTCATTCTTGAATTTATCCTATTAATATTATAAACGCGAAAGTTTGTAAGAATGTATGGATGTATGTTTGTTACTTTTTCATGCAAAAACTACCGAACCTATTTTGATGAAATTTGGTATGTAGGTACTTTAGGACTTGGAATAGCACATAGGCTACTTTTTATCCCGGGAAACCGCGGGTGGAACCGCGAGGCGCAGCCAGTTCATGTATATTATTTGTAATTATATGTATACAACTACAATACATTACAATACAAATACACTTTATTGCATACCACAAACATAGTTACATGATAAAGAAAAAACCTTAACTAAACTTATAATCATCATCAAAATAATCTTAACTTATACAATTGGCGGTCTTATCCTTCGATCAAAAGTCTTATCGCATAAAGCAACTTCTTACAGACAACCGTAAAATAATATAATAAATAAAAAAAAATCATATATCTAAAATTCTCGTGTCACAATGTTAGTTACCTTACTCCTTCGAAACGGCTTTACTGATTTTTACCAAATTTTATATGCATATTCAGTAGGTCTGAGAATCGGCTACTATCTATTTTTCATACCCCTAAGTGATAAGGGTTGTTCACCCGTAACATTTTTTTTAATTTATATGGCAAAACAACGTTTGCCGGGTCAGCTAGTAATAATATTTGTAATTAACATCAGATATCGTGTTAAAAAGATACATATAAACATAAAATTATAAATGTTATATATACTATAAGTACATCCGATTGACTTCGGAAGTAATAAAAAACAAAATAATTACTCAGATCGTGCACAGTAAACAATAAAAACAGCCCTTTTTTTTATTTACAACATAATCTAACTTAAAGAGTAAGTTAATAAACACCAAACACGCCAAAAGGCCTGGTATAAATAAATAGGTATACCTAATTATTTTTTTTACCTTAAAGCTCATTAACCGGTGTTTTGATAATCTTTTAATTCTTATAGCCTCATTTTCCTTCAATAAAGGTTGGCGGCTTTATTAAAATACTGGGGTATTTAACCCTTTGACGGTCAAATTCGGCTATACTCGTCATACGAAAATGCTCCCTACGCCGAGGTCAGCTTGAGCCGACTAAAACGTATGGAAATTGCGTAGCTCGGCGTGGAGGGTACAGCTTTGCTTCTACAGTGCGGCGCTCAAAAGGTTAATAATATTTTGCTAAGGACAATAACAAAAACAAAACTTTATAGTTTCATTTTACTTCGTAGGTCTTTCTTCTTAGCGAGTCGATCCTTCGGCTTTTTATATATTTTTGGAGCAGTACTCCGCCACAAGCACAGCATTGTCCGTGGCATTGTACAGGTCCTCGCGTGTACAGTTGGTAGGACGTGCAGGCAAGAAAAAAGCTGTGCCAAAGTCTGGTGAGAGAAACCGCACTCACATGCACTATCCGAGCTGTAGCACATGTTTTCCTTGCTACGGCCGACTTGGGTCCGGAGTCTGTTTAAAGACCTTCATGTCGTCTAAGGCAGATTGTGTCTAGGGGGGAGTTTTCAGATAGTGAAATAGGTGATGCTGTAGGGTATCTCTCCTACCAGAGACTTGGGCTTTAGACGCATCATCATCCTGTGGACTATTAATTATTCCGTGGTATATTATTGATCACTACACCACAGATTCTAAATAATTAGGAAGACGGAAAGTTATATTGCCCTCTACTAATACTAATTTAAACATTGACGACAGATGACGTAGAATCTCCCCGTAAGACGATATATGGATAGAAGAAATTTGGTTGCTCGAGCAGTTGGCTCGGTGGCCCAGTGGTTAAGGCGTCGGATTGGTTCCAAAGACGCAGGTTCGACCCCTGCTCGAGCGATATTATTTTTCTTCTTCCTAATTATTTAATATCTTAAGACTGAAACGCAATGAAAATATGTAGTGTGAGTGTGTGTGTTCATTGCGTTTCAGTTTTGAGATGAATTTCCGCCATGTCACGCCTGATTCTATCTTAAGATTTCCGACGCCTGATTCTATCTTAGCATGCGCTAATGCATCAAATTCAAAAAAACTACACCACTGATTAAATAATAGTTACTGTAGTGAATTTATAATAATGTATGGAGGTAGTAGGAAAACTTTGTGATTAAATGTCAGTCTGTACGTAGCCATCTTGTAGTTTTACTTCAGTTACTACGTATACTTGAAGACATAGTTGAACTTGCGCAAGCAAATACTAATAGATGACAGGAAAATAAGTTTTCCTGGTTGCAGATACCGCGACAGGAAGAAGGATGTTTCACTAATGACTAAGAAGGGAACTATTGAACATACTTAGATAGAAAGCGCAAGCATAATCACTAATTAGTATAAACCTCCGCGACCTCATTTGTTTCTCCGCTTACTTCTAAACAACTCAACGGATTTTGATACGGTTTTCACTGTCATTTCGAGATTTTTTTACGGAAGGTACAATATATTCTATTTAAGTTTGTGTATAGTAAAGAAAATGTTTTTTAATCAAGTCATCAATAATTAATTTTTAGAAAAAAAACGAAACCGACTTCAAGACTATACCTATATTTTTTTGCTGATTATTTAAAAAAGCGCTGAATCAATTGCGATTGACAAGCGACAATTTATATGGGACCACCTCTGAAGTATGACCTACCAAACAAAGAGAATCATCAAAATCAATTCGTAATTGGCGGAGTAATCGCGCAGCAAACATACAAAAAGAAAAGAAACATAGAATAGAAAAACTCTTTATTATATACCAATTTAAAGAAATAGACAATAACACAGTCCTTAACTATGGTAGTACAATGGGCGGTCTTATCGCTACAACACACATACATACATACACAGTCATTACATAGTTGAATTGAAAACCTCTTCCTTTTTGAAGTCGGTTAAAAAATGACACACACTACACATTAGTAAATTGCATCCGTGCGAAGCTAGGGCGCGTCGCTAGTATGTCTAGGTGTTGGAGGATAAGGTATCTCGAAGTTCCTTTTACACAGATATAGTAGATGCATAATTATCAGTTCTGTTGTAGCGAACCTTGAATTCCAAAGTTCTGTGCGAAAAAACACTTGATATCGGCCTCACACACGAAACATTAGCGTATTTCACCATTTGTTATATCCGTGCACTTAGTACTTTTTCCATATTTCTTAAAGGGCAATTACAATTCGCTTTTTCAGTTATACAGTTTTCATATTCAAAATAATGTTCCATTTCGACACAGTGCTTATAAACAAGTATGTTAATAATCATTATTACTTATTGTCATAAAAATAACATACTTATATAACCGACGTACCTGCTGTGGCAGGTCAGTTGGTTTAGAACGTTTCCTGTACTGAAGGAGAAGGTCCCGAGTTTGAACCTCGGTTGCGGCGAAATATTTTGCATACCTAAAAAGTTTGTCGTGACAAAACTCCTTTGAATAAAGATTTAAAAGAAGGTTTGTTAATAACATAACTCAAGTCGTCAAGCGCCCTAGTCGTGTTTCGGGATGATGTTCGTTGCACCATAGCGGAGACGGGTCTGAGCAACCGCTCAACTGCCGTCTCTCTCTAGATCTATGTGCTCCATCTTAGGCCACATTATCGCTTCACATCAGGCAAGATAGTGGCCAAACATAGATCTATTAAGCGAGCTAAGAAAACTTTTTTCCACTCACGGCCAAAAATAATCAATAACCAAAAACTACCAAAAAACTCAATACCATAAAAATAAATGTTTATGGTATTAAGTGACAAGACGAACATGTCGTACACCTGATGGTTAGCAAAACGTCTGCCCATGACAGTTACAGCACCACCCCGAACTTTGTTTTGCAATATCCTGCGCGGCACTTTACTGCGCTCGCCACCCTGAGGCAATTTGCTCGTCTCTTAATGCCCCAAGAGTTCGCTGGCTACAATACCCTTCAAACCAGAACACAGGTTTTTTTTTTTACACTTTATAGATCTATGTTTGGCCACTATTTCGCCTGATGTGAAGCGATGATGTGGCCTAAGATGGAGCACATAGACCACGCACTATTGCTTGGTGGCAGAATAACTGGCAAAGCGGTGGTACCCACCCAGACGGCCTCTCGCATACGAGAAACCTATCACCAGTACGTAATTTGAACAAATCGTTGCCACCGTATCACATTGCATTCTGGCTTACAATGTCAACACGTGTTTATTTCATGCTTCTTCACCTTTCACTTCGACTTTTTGTTATAGTTGACTTTAGGCTGAACTTTGCAAAAACCTACATAGTCTCTTTGTCTATTGTCATTAATATTTTCAATATTTACATTACAAGATTTGCTTTTTGCAATACTTTTTTGTTCTCTATTTAAAGGTCAGACGTAACTCATAAACAAGTAACCTGACTTAACGCTGCGATCTTCCGATAACAAATAACCTAACTTATTACGTTGCGAATTAGTATTATTTTTCATTACCTATTCTTACTAATATTATAAACGCGTATAATACTAATATTATAATCTTTGTTACTCTTTCACGCAAAATCTACCGAAACGATTTTGATGAAATTTGGTATGTATCTACATTAGGACTTGGTATAGCACATAGGCTACTTTTTATCCCGGGGAACCGCAGATGGAACCGCAGGGCGCAGCTAGTTTATATTATTTCTAAATGTGGTGTAGTGCTAACTGAGAACAGCCAAGCTCATTCGGTACGATTACAATTTCGATCGATCGTCGGTGTAGTTAAAATCGTCTTGTTTGCTCCGTTTTCGCATTAAAGGCGCTATATAAATAAGTAAGATAGCTACATATACATAATGAATGTAACGTCTCCAACAACTGCTAAATAAATATATATATATATATATATATATTATATATATATATATATATATCGCAATCGTCGTAATATATGTATCTGTTAATCATATCCTAAATCATATCTGTTTGATGTCATATCATTATATATAATATTTATCGTATTTGACATTTTGTATTATTTTGTTTGTATGTATTATTCTGTCTATATATATTTTTGAAGTTTTGTATTTATACTAGCAACCACTCGCGACTTCGTTCGCGTCGACATAATAAATAGAGTCGACATAAGTGCAGCTTTCTATCAGTCAAATATTTTTTTAAATCGGTCTAGTACTTTTTGAGTTTATTCGAAACATACAAATTAATTAAATTAATTTAATAATAATGTATATTTTTTTAAATTTTGTATGCCAATTTCTACGTGAAACATGCCAAACCATATAAGTGTAACATCATATTTGTACCTACCATGTTTCAAACAAATATAACAATTTCAAATTTCAAAAATACAAATCTTTCCTCATATTAGTGTAGGTTATAGGCACGGCAGCACTGCTAGGCGTACTGCGACGTTGCGGGCGACGACAAATTGGCGGGGGGGTGTGAGCGTCGCTTCTTTACGTAGTAACAGTTAGTATTTATGCCTTAAGATTGTTGTCCGTTGTTACAGCCGCGTCGCCGACATGCTCGAACACGTCGGCGAACGCGTGGGCGAGTGGTGCGGCCGCGACACCAGCGCGTCGCTGCGGCAGGCGGTGCGCGTGCGCCGGCGGCACCACCACGGCGACTTCTACTCGAAACTCGACCAGGAGATCGCGGTGAGTTTCAACCTTAGCACCCGCTGGACAGCGAATATCCAGCTTCCATAGACAGGCAGATTCTGAATACCTTGCCAATTGATCATTAGCTGACCTGCATCATGTAACTCGAACACCGATCCCGATCGCTTTCAAACATGTCTTGTGATCGGTATTTGTCTGTGGAATTGTCGAACTTTTCAACTCAAAGTCCGCGTCCCAATCTCCATCCCAATCACGATTGCCAATCATTCATTACAACAACAAAAAAACCGACTTCAATTCTGATTTATCTTCGATATCCGAATATCTTATAATATTTCTTTTAAGGTCGAATATCGATGAATCTTATATGGGACCACATAGTAGCTATACTAAACTCAACGCTACAGTAATTCCAAATCGGTTTATAAACGACGGATAACAAACTTTACACATTAAAGAAAATAAAAAAAAATACGATCGAATTGAAAACTTCCTCCTTTTGAAGTCGGTTAAAAATGATCGAGATTACAGTTTGAATGTCGCCTTCTAAATTTGCAACTGAAAGCGATCGTGTGAACCGCCCATATGCTCTCTATAAATGGGACTTTTCGTACCAACCATGTTAAGAAGATAACTAGAATAGACAACACGATACATCAAACATTGTAACGCGTGAAACTAGACAGGATGACGCCTGGACTGGAACTAACCAACGGTTAGTTAGTGAGTGCTGTGGTAGCTGCGAGGCAATTCTTGTGCCGCTAAATGAGACCATTTGTATACTGTCGAAATGTTTCCCATTCCTTGTAACTATTTAATTTAGTATCATGACACTATCACAATTTACACTTAATATTTGTAAAAGTTTGTGCCTTTTTTCCCTCGTCACGCCGCCGCAACCGTAACAGCCGAACGGATTTTGACATTTGTTATGGTGATACTCTAGGTTGGGAAATCAGAATACATTTAATTCACGGGTGATACCGAGGGTCGCAGCAAGTGCTCAATAATTATTGATTCAAGTCACCGATATCATTTGTATCACTTTTATTATATTTTAATGAGGTCACTCAAAATCACCCAAACATCACATGTTTATTTAGAACTAAATCTGTGCTTTTATATTCAGCACTAGCTTCTTCCAGCGACTTCGTCTGTGTCAACAAAGTTCAAAGTTTTAAGTACAAACGACAGAGGAAGCCCATAATCGTAATTTTTCCAAGACCATCTTAGCAAAACGTCTTGAGTATGAGAGCGCCTACTACGAAGAGGTCAAGTTGTATCTGCGTAGTCACCCAACCGATTTTGATGTAGCATACCTTATAATCTAAGTTGAGGCTAATGCTACCAAACTCTGAAAACCGCATTAAAATCCGTTCAGCAGTTTCAGAGTCTATATATATGTTAAGTGTGATAGTCGGAATGATAATAAACAAACAAACAAACAAATTCTAAAAATTGTGGTTTCGTGTTCAGTCCCGTCTAAATATGTGTACTCAGTTAGTTTTACAAAAATATCTTCAATGTACAAGATTGGCTCTTTTCAATTTTTATAATAGTATAGATAGATTCAGTTACGTTTTGTTTCGCAGTTCAGTGTTACCACAGAATACTAAGGGACAGAAGCATCACTCCGCAAAGAAATTTTAACAAATAGCGACTCTTGTTATGATGCAATAAAATTCAATTCAGCTCGCGTAGCGCTGCATACCTACCAGTCATATTAACCTACAGAGCGCCTCTTTCTATCGCATAGCTCTTATCTCTTCTGACGCGGCACGTGTAATGACGCGCGACCCGCCGTCGATGTCCGGCTATGTACTTGTAGCTTCGTACCTACAGTGCGGAGTGCGCTAGGCCTGGTTTTACTTGATTTTTCCAAGTATGACAAAAATTGCCTGAAACTTGATCACGCTATTCTAATTTCCCATTATATAAGTTTTTGTGACCCTCGTTACCAGTTTCACCACAGCGGCCTTGGTTAGGTCCTACATATGACTTTGTACATACAATACAGAACGGCTGACGAGATTTACAGCCGTCTGTATCACACGACTATGCTAATTTAGACAACACGTTATCATGTGTGTATTTTGTGTGTATTGGCTTTGCCCGCAACTCCAAGAAACAACGTGTTTAATTGGATGGATCGTAATAAATCCTCTGTCCTTCTACGGGTTGCAGGCTATCTCTGTGCCTAATTTCATCAAGATTGGTTTTGCTGTTTAGTCGTGAAAGGTAACAGAGTTATTTTCGCATTTATTAACCGACTTCAACAAGGAGAAGGTTCTCTATTCGATTTTTTTTTATGTTTGTTACCTCAGAACTCCGTTATTTATGAACCGATTTGATTGAAATTCTTTATGCGTTGGGTTCAGTATAGCTTCGAAGTGGCCCCATATAAATTTCATCGATATTTGACCTTGGACTTCGAAGATACATTGAGTCGGGTTTTGTTTTTACCTAAAAATTAATTGTAATGTTAAGTATAGAAGTATGGATAGACTCTAAGCCAGAGAATTTAGTAACAACTATTAAAATATTGCCGGTACTCTTTACTTAACTTTCCAAATCAGTAACGACAAAAAGCATAATGTCACCCAAAAATATGAAGACACGCAATCACGCAAAGAAGCGACTTGATCATTACATGTAATTTACCATCATCTTCGTCAAAGTGTTCCATCCACGTGGCTGAATAAACTAATGTAGCTTAAGCAAAAAAATTCGCAGCAACAATTGTCTCGCTTACAACACTTGCACAGATGCCTACTGATGCAATATAACTGATTACATAAGATGTAACGAATACTGTAACAATGCATGTCGGTTGGGTCTGTAGGCTAACTGACCTGGCTCGGAGCTGTCATTGATTGCACATTGCACAGTAGCACAGATATGTTAATCATTTGAATCATGCTACTTTGTCACAGTAAATTTTGACCTTCTTTACGTGTCACTGGCTCGAATATGGCCAAATAGAGTTTGACCAATAGATGGCCATAGCATTACGGCAGCACTGGCCTGGTTAAGTCGTCCAGGGCCCCAATTCACTGTGACAACTTGGCGATTCTTTGCTTCGAAATCACGTCGATTCTATCATTAATAAACGACATCTCTATGACACATTTATATATTCATATATATGACGCGTCATAGAGAATACAAATTTCGCAATGTCGTTTTTGAATGAAGGAAACGACGTTTCCTCGAAGCAAGGAATCGTCAAGTTGTCATAGTGAATTAGGGTCCTGGTGTTAAGGCACAATGGACACTGAAGCAAGTGATCCATAGCATAATTTTGACCTATTTGAGATGTGTTCCACATGTGTCAACTTCTGATGGTTTCGATGTCATTGCTCTCTGCGTTTTTTATAATTTCATATTTTGTTCTTCCTAATCTTATGGGCTCTTCTATTGAAGATAAATCGTTTTTTTTTTTCATATTTGATCAGTTATGTTTTAGGGCAGCAGTCGAGAAGGCTTCGTTTTTCTTTTTTTATCTTTTCTTGGGGTCCTAAGTATTGCCACACAATAATTAATAGTAATAAACTGCAACCTGAGATCAGGATAATTTTAAGTGTTACTTCATGCATCTGTGACGTAAGAATTGTATGAAGAAATAATGAAATTACTGAAATAACTATTAAATACAAAATTGTAAAGTTGTTTATGTTCCAGAAGCAAATGTATCTGTTTTTTTATTTATTTATCATTTAAAAATAACGTAACAATAGCAAGTTGCATGGCATTCGTAAACCACTGAGGTTTGTGTTCAATACCATATTTAGTCTTACATCGATATTAGGTATCAATCATCTAATAACTTTTATCTATGAAGGTAGAAAATTTGGTAATTGCATTTCTTAGCAATGTTAACATTTAATGTGTTTCAAGAAGTGAGCCTTAAGTTTAACTATTACTATACAACTCGGTTATTACAGCTGATGCAATCCTTCTAATTCCTCACGAAATGCAGGTCACAAGAAATACCTAATTTTACGGATGCCCAGGTGCAGATTCTTGATCTTCTTGAAAATATTCTTAAGTTTCATAATGCCCTTACTGGGAAAACGTAAGAATATTTTCTTCTTTCGCTGGCTGTAATGCCTTCAGTAATGCTTACGCATTACTTTTTGGCACCACCCAGTACATTGTTCTCGCGTAATCCTTCGCGGCAATGCACTGCGCTCGTCACTCCGAGACAATAGCTCTTAAGTCTCATAATGCCCAGTAATTAAGCTGGCCACGATGCTCTCAATAATACTTGCGCACTACTATTTAGCGGCAGAATAACTAACAAAACATTTTGCTATACGTGCATGATCACACCAACAGGGCATGCGATCTCCTCGACATGTTCCATTTTAAAATAATAAAGAAATAACATAACACTTAGCAACATAGCGGTTGAATAAAGAACTTTTGATTGATTGATTGAAAAACAGATCGGACCTAAGTGATGAGACGAGCAAGTCGTTCGCCCACTGGTTAGCGCCACACCTGCCCATAACTATTGCAGTGCCACCCAGAACTTTCATACAATAAAAAGTAATGTGTGTAGCACTGCATTCCGCTCATCACCCCGAGACATCAGATATTAAGTCTCATAAATAAGCCCAGTAATACAAATGTTGGAAACCAATTGAGATATAGTCACAATTTAAGTCTCATTTGCCAGCCAGGCAACTCGGATAGTATCAAGTAATTCATGCACTTAGCTTTTTTGGTATATCTATAATCGAAACCAAATTGCCGGCTCCGCAGTCACCGGTTGTCATTTGGATCCCAAATTTGCGATAATGACGACCTCAAAATTGCGCAAGGTGCTTCACAGCATGATTATGTAAGGACCTTGACCTTCGCGTCTCTTTATTCGGTGTAAATTGTATGATGACATTAACTTACTGATAACATTACAACTTTATCCTCACGATAGTCATTAATTATTTATTAATACTGATGATATTAACTTCTCACTGTTAGTGCCTCCGCCGACGTCAGACTTTTTGTAGGTCCGATGATTTTCACCGTTATTTCTCACCGATTTTTTGTATATAGCAAATTTCGTATTTTTTTTATTTTCAGCGACAAACAAGATTTTTGTTGAAAAATATATTTTTCAAGACAAGCTTTTAACAAATTCGTAATCGGAACCACAAGCAGATTAAAATGAGCCCAAACACTAGTAGTTTACGATTATCCGTCAAAGATTTCCATTAACCACTTTCCGGCTCCATCATCAGATGAGCTGCCTGTCACTATAATATTGCATTGTCATCAGAATTTGACAAGTATACAATTTCAACTACGGATAAGAGGTAGAGGTTCTAATTCAACTTGCAAGATTTGACCCAAACAAACAAACATTGCAAGTTAAATAAAAGTTTGTAAAAATCGGTGATCGATTGTCTGACGTGGGCGGGCAGCCTTAAAGATCAACAGGTGATCAATATCTTTCTAACATGTGTTGTTACGCACTGTTTTATGGTAATTAACAAATTTGAATGGGTAAAATTAGCGTTTTGTTTTAAGCTGATGACTCCAATCACCAACATGGATTAATCAATGTTTAAAAATCAATTACATTACCAAAACACATTAATTAATTATAGTTATTTTCCACAATATTCATTATCATGTGAAAACAATGAAAAAGTAATGAGTATCAATTAATTACAATTAAGAACGAGTTGCGTAAAGTTTTGAACGTCAAATAGTAACAGGAAAATTTTAAACAAAAACAATAATAGTTAAAAAGATTTGATAAAAGTATACATTTTATAAAAAAAGACTTCAATTCTGATGTATTTTCGTAGTCCAAGGTCGAATGTCGATGAACTTATATGGGACCATGTTGAAGCGATACTGAACCCAACGCAAAAATATTTTTTCAAATCAGTTTATAAATGACGGAGTTATGAATTAAGAAACAAAAAAATTCAATCGAATTGAGAACCTCCCCCTATCATTATCCTTATAATTTACTGTAGATAAATATTGTAAACACAACACATATTATTGTACAAATAAACAAAAGTAACATGTATGACAAACAGAAGAACAGCACGAGAGTCATAAATGATTTAAACCGCAAACTAAAACTACTCGCGTCATCATCATCATCATCAGCCCATCACGTTCCCACCGATGGGACTCAGGCCTTCCCTCGTAGAGAGAGTATGGGCCATAATCCACCACGCTGGCTCAGTGCGGGTTGGTGGATGTCACATGTTCTTGATTTTTTGTAAAAAATTCTTGGACATGCCGGTTTCCTCACGATGTTTTCCTTCATCGTTTTTAGAGCGAGTGCTAAAACCGCACATAACTTAAGAAAGTCAGTGGTGCGGGGCCAGTGGAACTCGGGTGCGTCGGATCGAAAGTCGCACGTGCTCCCACTGAACCACAATCGCTCATAGTAGTCGCGCACTTGTATTGAAGCTCAACAAGAACTGATGCAATTTCTCTCGGCTCTTTATTGTTGTTCCACTAAGTCAGAGGTTAAGTGGGTATGCTATCACTTTTACGTCTTTTTAATGTCTTGTTAAGATGATTATTGTTATTGTCGAGTATGTTTAGTTTCAATAAAATTTCTGCAATGATATAACCGTATAACGCTTCGTGATATGCGTTGTTAAGGTAGGACTTCATCCTCTACTCAATTTTTTTTCATATGTCCTGATCTGTTTTTTTTTACACTTAATAGATCTATATTTGGCCACTATCTCGCCTGGTGTGAAGCGATGATGTGGCCTAAGATGGAGTACATAGATCTAGAGAGAGACGGCAGTTGAGCGGCTGCTCAGACCCGTCTCCCCGATGGTTCACCGAACATCATCCCGAAACACGACGATCTTGCTAGTAATGTAAAATCGATTCGTTTTTAACCGACTTCAAAAGGAGGAGTTTCTCAATTCGATTCTTTTTATGTTTGTTACTTCGGAAATCTGTCATAGATAAACTGATTTGGAATATTCTTTGCGTTGGATTCAGTATAGCTCCAAGGTAGTCCCACATAAATTTCATCTATATTCGACCTTGGACTTCGAGGATACATCAGAGTTGGAGTCGGTTGTTATATTGTTATAAAATTCATTATTAAAGTAGCGACAAGTGATTCTTTTGTGTGTGCTATGTTATGCTCTAAATTGTTGAGGATTAAAGCTAGGGCTTTGTCCCAGTCTTCCCCTTGATGGTAATCTACTATACGTGTACGAAATACCTTTAGCTGTAGTCTGTCTTATTTTACCGAAATCATCGTCAGATCAGGATTTATGAGCATAAACATGTATGTTATTATTATTATTATGATTATTTGGTGTGACATGGAACAATTGTTGTATTGTTTACAATAATTTTATCTTAACATTTACTGTCGCCTTTGACATCTTTTATGACAAAAGACCTTGCATCTTGTAATCTTACGAAGTTGTATGTTTTTATACAGACGCGGACATCGTCGATGTACAGGGTGAAGGAAAACTCAGTGGTACCACGTCCGCAACCAGAAACCAGACCTCCAGTTGGACTTGCATGTGCCAGATGCGCTCCACAATCTAGGGTAAGTTCAATATATCATCGTTATAGCTCTATATTTCTTTAAACAGTCGTTGAAGCAGAACGTCACCGTCGTCCAACGCTTAAGAAATATATAGGGCTGAAAATAGGCCCTTGGGGTACACATGGTGTCATATTATTTGGTTTCAATTAGTTTTACTTTGGTTGGTTGGTTAAATGCGTTCTCATTTTTTGTCGTTATATTTAATTTAATACCAATTGTTAAAAGATGAAATAATTATTATAAAATAATCTATTTATCACCGTCGAATGCATGTCTAAAAACTGGCATGACTTAAATCACAATAAGCAATAAAATATAGTTCAGAATTGCATTTTCCATTGGATCGATAGCGTGATCGCGGTCAATGATGCAGACCGGAAGCAGTACACAACTACACAGCTTTACATTCAACGCACCTTCGGCACTCGTGAGGTCTGAAGGGCGATAAATAAATAAGTATAATGCAAGGTCCGCAATGCACATAATTATGTAGGACATGCTAATTAAGTACCTTTAAGTACTACTCTAACATGTTGTTCGAAAATGGTGCATTAAACGATGCGCGATGTTGCATAAATTATGTCTATTATGTTCTTAATGGTTAATTAATTCAATAATCTCATACTTCAATTGTCCCATTGTAACTGCCGAAGGTTGCATAAGCCTAACACAATCAATTTTAATTTTATTTTTGGTACTTATATCGCATAAGTGACTTAAGGATCTTCCCAAAACTTGACCACGAACTTTAAATAGTTCACCATATTACTTTAATTCAATATATAGAGAACCCGATATTGACGAATCTTCTTGCCTTGCGATCATGCTATTAAACAACTTATTAAATAGTTCCAATTTCAAAATACTTGACGAATGCAACGCAAATAATGATTAAGTGACATAACTTGTTGCCAAGATACAATAGTATGAAATCGAGCATGACTACAATACCAAACACCGAGTGATTACGTTGAATGTGCCATTTCTTACGGACTTCGAACCGATTGATAAAGAGACGCTACTTATGACAGGAAATGAATAATTTCACATTGTTCACTCGTGTTTGCTCCAGTTCTAAGCCGGCCGAGGTTTACATTATCTTGTTCTGTTTACAAAAGGGATCTTTGCCCTGTGATTAATAATAATAACACTGATACATATAATATTCCCTACGTAATTTTATTAGAGATACGTTTAAATGCACCTTTTAAGGGGTAGATACTATCCTTAACTTGGATCTAGGAATTAGAAATGTTATAGTTTTATGTAATTAGTAAACCACTCTAATTATCGCTTATCTTGACCTGCCTCTAATTAATTAATTGTCTGCATCATATGCGGTCTATAACAAATTGAGGATTTTTGGGTTTGTAAATTTTGATATTCCATATACATAGATTGTATAATATTATTCACATATTAAATAAATAGCATTTAATATGTTAGTAATGATATCAAAAAATCGGTATTTTCTAATTTATCTTAAAGATAACCATAAACTACTGATCGGAGAGTTGTTCATACCAAGTAAATGCAGATTGCAGATACTAGAATATTTTAGAAGAAAATTTTAAAGTCGTCTTGCTCGTTTCCTTCGTAGCTGGTAAAGTGATCGGTGTCTCAACAAAGCCTCCGAAATGAAACACGATATAGGTAAACAGTCGATACATGATATTAATGACAGACTTTAAAATCTATTAACCTCGAATTTTGAAGCTAAAAATTCTTTGCAAACTGCATTTTTTGCCTTAAAGACTAATCGTAGCGTATACGTGTGATTCTTTCATTGACTTATAGCCTCAAAGATTTGATGGATGGTGTGATCTATGCGGTGCCGTGGAGTTCATCTTAATTTTGCGGGTGACACATCTTAAATATAGAAACACTACTATTTGGCAGCCTTGTTGAAATTAGCAATAGTATTATTTCATGTGCGCATGTTACACATTCGCTTTATCAATTTTATCATCAAAACAAAGTTAAGTTGGGAACGGTCGTAAATTTTCTAAAATTTCTTTATCTAGTAGCACAACTGCTATAAATGTATATGTGTATACGCGGGATAGCAAAATAGCGAAAGTACATACAATTTGGTTGATGCAAAAATTCGAATGGACGACAATTGAACTGCGTAGGAGTAATTAGGCTAGAGAAGAGGCAGTTCAAGATAAGGAAGGATTGCACAGTACCTTTATCTTCGATGATGATGTAAGCGATCCTTGCAAGAGATGTATATCCAAATCACAGTGGGTTCACGCACAATTTTGAGTTTTCGCGACGAGAGCGGGGCGGACAGCCGTTGTCGCCATGCAAATCTTCGAAACAAGTCCTCAACACTCGCGTTAGGAGGCAGCACTGTCGTGAGGTGCGTGCAGCGTTCTCGCTCATACGTACGCGAGTGGACTTGTGCAGGAGCGGGACAAAAGATAGGGAAGTAGTTGCACCAACCAAACGTTCTGATTTACGAAGAAGATATTACAAGTAGGTATTGAATCAGCGCAAACATTTCCCCGGGCTTGAAGGAATGCCTTCAAATAAAGTTATGCCTAACTATAATCTATGATGCTAAACAAACAAAATAACCTATGCTAATTACCTAACCTAAACGTGAAAGTTAACTAAATTATTGATTAGGTAAAGGGCAAAGACGCACAACAGGACGCAGATACGATCCAGTCGCTGTCCTAACACGCACTATCCGTACAACTCCATTTGAACCGGGAAATACTTCCTCCACAATACCTAAAGGCCAGTGAAGAGGGGGAGAGTTTTCGGTTAAAAGAATAACAACAGTCCCAACAGTAATTGGGTTGGCTGGTGTATTCCATTTACGACGCGACTGTAGAGTGTGTAGGTAGTCGGTTCTCCAGCGCCTCCAAAACGACTGAACCAATTTATCGAGCAGATCGTGACGCGAGAGAGTATGAAGATTTTCATCGATTTCTCTAGCAGGCAAGTATTTTAATGGGGTGAGATTCAAAAAGTGTGCTGGAGTTAGGGCGAGAGATTCCGAAGGATCATTAGATAGCGTTCTACAAAGAGGTCGAGTGTTCATGACCGATTCGATTTGAGCAAGTACAGTACTTAGCTCTTCAAATGATAATATCTGTTCACCAATAACACGGTACAGAAGATTCTTTAAGCTCTTTATATTCGCCTCCCAGTTGCCACCGAAGTGACTTGCAGCGGGAACATTTAGCGACCAATCTATGCGATTATCTGCTAACATATTACCAAAATCTGTTTTATGATAGCTTGAACACAAAAATTCATGAAGCTCTGAAAGTGTGCGCTTTGCACCGATATAATTGCTTCCATTGTCTGAATAAACTCTACCTACTGCACCGCGTCGGGATAAGAACCGCTTAAAAGCTCCCATAAAGCTCGCGGTGCTCAGATCACCAGCCAGCTCGATATGTACCGCGCGAGTTGTCATGCAGACGAAAAGACAAACGTATGCTTTCGTCGATCGAATACCGCGACCACGACTTATGGTAACTTTGAACGGACCGGCGTAGTCAGTACCAGTGTGCACGAACGGCTTTGCGGATTGAACAACTCGACATGGGCGGTGATCTGCCATTTCGGGGAATGACGGCTTGGGGCGAAGGCGAAAGCAAGGTAGACATTTATGTATTCTGTTCCTAATTAAATTACGTGCAGAAAGTATCCAATACTTCTGGCGCAAGAGTGACATTAACAGGTCAGGACCTGCGTGACAATTTACCTTGTGATGGTAATCAACCAGTAAGTCCAAGATGGGATGTTTTCGCGGAAGCACGATAGGGTGTTTTTGATGAAAGTCGAAGTTTGAATTGGTCAAGCGACCACCGACTCTAATAATCCCGTCCTTGAGAAAAGGCTTGAGATGTTGGAAGGAGTGTTTACAAGCTTTGCCTGCTTGTAAATTAGAAATTTCCGTGGAAAAATGCAAGCGTTGTAGTTCACGGAGTGTTAGTAGCTCTGCGAAGTCAAGATCTGTTGCTGAAATACGATCGCGCGGCGGTAACATTTTCGCAAATCTACAAATGTAAACTACACAACGCAACAATTTTGACCATGACGATAAGCGATTGGCTAACGAAAGTATAGGAGATTCGGCAGGTGGCGAAGCGGTAACTAACGAATGTTTCCTTTCTTCAAATACCTCTGTCACCGTGGACGGATTGAAAGGAATAATAGGCCACTGCAAGACATCTGAGCGAGCCCACGGAGGGCCGTCGAACCAGAGCGGATGCTCGATGATTTGCGATGGTGTCAGTCCACGAGAGAGGCAATCCGCTGGATTTTCTCTACCAGACACGTGATATAAATTTTGTGGCGATAAATCATTTTGTATTTTTGCTACCCTATTGGCCACAAACGTGTCCCATCGATGAGGCGACGAATGTGCCCAACAGAGTGCGACAGTCGAATCCGAAAATGCGAAAACCCCTTGAATGTTCAAACGGTTTTGACAAGCAACGATTATGTTATTCATGAGCTGAGCAAGAACGAGAATAGCACAAAGTTCAAGTCGTGCAAGTGAAACGACCTTCCGAGGGGAAACCCTCGACTTAGCACTTATCAGGTTTACGGTATTTCCGTCCTTGTTGTGGACGTGAAAGTAGACCACTCCCCCGTAGGCCTTTTCACTGGCGTCTGCAAAGCCCAGTACTGTGACAACACTATCAGCGGTGATTCCAACATAGCGTGGGATCTTTATATTAGAGAGCAAAGGGAGCTCTTCTCTAAACTGAGCCCAAGCGAGAACGATGTCTTCGGGCGGGATGTCATCCCAATCACACTCACACAGCCAAAGCTGTTTGATAAGCAGTTTTGCATAAAGCACAATAGGCGCTACGAATCCCATTATATCCCATATTTTTGCGACGCATGACAATATTGTGCGTTTTGTGCAAGCTTGTGCGGGTATACTAAGCTTTAAACTGAACATGTCAGTTGAGGGTGACCAACACAAGCCAAGTATCTTGTGTTGTTCCGATTCATCAAATTCCTTGACTGACGAAAGACGATGCGTTGGTGGTATCGAGTCGAGGACAGTTTGCGAGTTACTCGTCCATTTGACGAGTTCAAACTGACCAGATTTCATAAGGCTTATCATTTCAGCCGCGGTGGACACGCCTTCCTTCTCATCTAAGACAGAATAAACGAAGTCGTCCATATAGAGACCGTGGTCAATGATATCTCTGGCCTTAGGATGAGAGTCGCCTTCATCACTTGCGAGTTTCTTAAGTGTACGTAGGGCATGGAATGGGCTCGCCCTAAGACCAAACACTACTCTATTAAACTCGTAAGCCTGTAAAGGCTGTTGCGGCGAGAAGCGATATAGGATGCGTTGAAATCGGCGATCACATTCGCGAACACCGATGCTGAGAAACATTTGGCGAATGTCAGCTGAGAGTGCGATTGGAAACAAGCGAAAGTTTACAATTATGTTAAACAAATTTCCTTGAAGATTTTGTCCACTATAGAGGAGGTCGTTAAGGGAAACGTTCGTAGTTGTTTTGCAACTACCATCCAAGACAATTCTTAATTTCGACGTGACCTTGTCCTCTCTTATTACTCCATGATGCGGTATAAAATATGATTGGGTTACCGATGAATCTGTATCTGCAGGTACAGGTGAAATATAACCCTTATCTAAATATTCGATAATAACATTATCGTAGGCCTCCTTCAACTTCGGAGAAGCTAGCAATTTTCTCTCCAAACAAAGAAACCGTCTTAGGCTTGCTTGTCGAGAGTCGCCAAGAGAGTGAGTATCTCCCTTGAAGGGCAGCGCTACTACGTAACGGCCATCGTCATCGCGAGAGGTCGTACGATTATAAATTTCTTCACAGATTTTATCGTCTGGGCTGAGTACAGGAGGGACATTTACCTCTTCAAGTTCCCAGAATTTACGAACGGCAGAATCGAGGGGATCAGCGACACAACAATACGAAGCGGTTTCGAAACTATTAGCGCGGATCGGAGACTCACCAACAATCACATAGCCAAGGACGGTTTCTAAAGCGAGCGGGGAGTGATGAGAGGGTTGTCCTTGAACCTTGTGAGATAAGAGGAGATGCGGGAAAATCGAAGCTCCGATCAATACATCAATCGGTCCAGAGACCGAGTAAGTATCGTCCGCTAGTGGTAAGTTTTTAAAGTTCGACAAATGCGAAACATCGACGGAGACGGTAGGTAAGCGTTCAGTTATTTTATCTATAACCAGTGATTCCATGTCATAATTAATATTACGATCAAACCGAGAGAAAATTTTGATGTTTACCGACCCTTGAATATTTTTAGTTGATCCTCCTATTCCCTTCACGGTGGAAAAAACAGGGTTACGATTTGCATTCAAACCTAAACGCTGGCAACAATCACGTGTAATAAAATTGCTCTGTGAAGCGCTGTCAAGCAGAGCGCGAACGCTATGTTCATTACCACTAGAATCGACGATAATAACACGCGCGGTTGCAAGTAATATCGTGGTAGGGCCGCGAGAAACGAGTTTGTTTATGCTGTTATCTGATAACGCGCAGAGAGTGACGTCATCAGTGCGAGCGCAGCTAGCGAGCGCGACGGACGCATTGTCTTGTCCCGCTGACTGCGGCGGGGGAACGGCATGCGCGCGCGTAGCGATCGAGCTACTAGCCGTGGATGCATCCCGGAAACACAATAAAGTATGATGTTTCGAATTGCATTTTTTGCACAATGAATTCGACCCACACGCGGATAGACGATGTCCTCCACTTAGGCAGTTTAAACATAAATGATTTGCTTTCACGAATTTAAAACGTTCATTTGGGTTATAGCTGTGAAACACCGAACATTTATATAAATGATCATGTTTACTATTGCACAAGGAGCACGAAGATTGCTGAGAACTGGATGTGGCATTTACATAGGCGTGTGTAGTCGAGTTTGGTAACTTAGATGCCGTATCCATTTTGCGATCGTGCGAAGTCTTTTTCGTAGCTTCATGTTTTACGGACGACGTGCGTTGCAATATTTTTATGTGCTCGCGGACAAACGATGACAGATCATCGAACGATGGCATTTCACAAGTGCGTTTGGATGATTCGAATGAACGTGCGGTTTCTGGGTCTAATTTCTTAAGTGCGAGATACAAGAATACGAAATCTGAAAGGTCATTGACCTTTAGGTTTTTTAAAGCGGCGACGGAGGATGCGAATTTGTCTAGAAATTGTTCTAGATTACTAGGGGTCGCAGACGAAATAGCTTTAAGATCAAAGATTTGATCTAGATACGAAGTAGCCACTAGCCTTTGGTCTTCGTATTTACTTATAAGCAATTTGAATATTAATGAGTAATTTTGTTCACATAATGTTAGGCCGGCGCACACAGATCGAGCCTTGCCAGTCAACTTGCCTATCAAATAATACAATTTTTCCGATTCTGTTAATGACATATTGTTATGTACGGCATTTTGAAAACTAGCAAAAAATAGCGGCCAATTTTTTATATCGCCATTGAATTCGGGAATTTCAATCGGTGGAAGTCTAGGTGCTCTGTGCGTGTTTACGGGCTTGACGTCAGTTTGCAATTGTAGTTGTAACTGTATTTTCTTGGCGGCACGTCTAACGCAACCCAATAGATCCTCGAACGATGAAAGCGTCTGATAATTCACGTCCGCTTCTGGATTAATTTTTAACTCCAAGTTCACTATTTTGTCCAACACACTTTCGAAATCACTATGCAAAGTATCTACGGTTTCCATTTTAGACAAAAAAGTTTCCTTAGACGCCTCCGATTCGAGATTATTGGCTAGATTACAAATACTTTGCATGCGAGCGAAAATTCTATCTCTTTTAGCATAAAACATTTTTAACTGAGCACTGTCTGCAGTAGGTGCCATTTCGATATGTTTATTGCGTAATTGTATTGTAAACAAAGAAATACAAGCTGATTAGCGGCGGAGAACCGAGACCCCACGCCCGTAAGTATATAGGTAACCTACCTATTGACAAGTTGTCAGTTAGGTATTTACCAGCGAAACGAACAACTACTTATTATTTTATTAATGTAAACAATGTAAACCATTTACATAAGCGGGATGGGCAAAAACAAATTTCGAAAATTTGCGATGCCGAGCGAACGAAATGTATGTATGTAGTTAGTTACGAAATGTATGTATGTGTATGTTATTTTAACTAAATATTTAAGTACCTAGTTAGAATGCGAAACGATAGATATATATACTACCTAATGAAGTATGTACCTATCTAGATTATTCTAGATTGACGAAAACAAGACGGAGTAACCTACCTATACCTACCCACTTGTATGTAAGTGATGCGGGCTAAGCGAAACGATTATTTATTACACAGTAGGTAAACAATAGGTAATCCTATTAATGTACGAAAACTATATAGAAATGTGGATGGAGCGAACGAACGAATTATGAACAATATTCCATACTTTTATTTTAAACACGAAAACGAACAAATAAAATGGAGGTAGGAAATGGCGAAATTGCGATTTGGTTCGACGAATTTATCTACGATTTTAGAAAAATATGCGAGGGATAGCTAGCACTGATTCAATATCGGGGAGAAGGACCATAAAATGTATACGCGGGATAGCAAAATAGCGAAAGTACATACAATTTGGTTGATGCAAAAATTCGAATGGACGACAATTGAACTGCGTAGGAGTAATTAGGCTAGAGAAGAGGCAGTTCAAGATAAGGAAGGATTGCACAGTACCTTTATCTTCGATGATGATGTAAGCGATCCTTGCAAGAGATGTATATCCAAATCACAGTGGGTTCACGCACAATTTTGAGTTTTCGCGACGAGAGCGGGGCGGACAGCCGTTGTCGCCATGCAAATCTTCGAAACAAGTCCTCAACACTCGCGTTAGGAGGCAGCACTGTCGTGAGGTGCGTGCAGCGTTCTCGCTCATACGTACGCGAGTGGACTTGTGCAGGAGCGGGACAAAAGATAGGGAAGTAGTTGCACCAACCAAACGTTCTGATTTACGAAGAAGATATTACAAGTAGGTATTGAATCAGCGCAAACAATATGTGTATTAAAGTTATAGTTAAATTTTTCTCTTATCAGTTCTATTTAGATACCTGTTTGTCTAACTATTTGTATTAACTTTGTTAATTAAATTTTATACATGTTATTTGTATGAATTACGATAACTTATATATTTTGAGTTTTATGTCTAGCTGTCACTCTTATGATTCTGTCATATCTATCTCTTTATATAATAATAACTTTTTTAATTTATGTATTATTTTAATCTACGCATTTTCTGTTATTACGTCATACTCGTTTCTATGGATTTTCGTTGTATTTGTCTAGTAGGTTTTCTTCTTTCTATTATTTGGTATCAAATGAGAAGTCAAAATTTATTTTTCAGGTATCACTGGTAGCAAATGTTATTTAAATTTTATCGTAGATCGCTCGTGAAAAATCAAACACTCAATTAATTAATAATTAAGTTTATGAAATAGTGATTCACCCTTCAGCACTGGGAATCGCGAAATTGAATTATTTACGATGTCAATGGGTTAATTGCTTTTAATGTAAAGCCGTAAACTTTAAATCTTATAATTCCTGGTACCGTCTCTTGTAAACTCTGCCAATCACTTAGGGATCTCCACCGGAAGGCGTCAATGTTCCAAATCTATTTCAGTACAATACGAGGCTATCGTCCGACTTATTGACCTAGAAGATTTAGTATCACGTGTACTTCTTCGTTATGCGCATATTTTGGACATACTTCCCCAGTGATCTACTTATGGTTAACCTTTATATTATTATCTGTTGTATGTTAGTCATTTGCTTTGGTTAAAGGTTAAAGCTTATTTTCGAAGGTCTGTGACAAAAAGCTCTAAAACTCAAAAAATTTTATATTGAAAGCATTACCGCATGGTAGGCGAAAATCTTAAGATTTTAAATAATCAGGAAAATTGAAAACGAAATTGTGTAGGCAGGAATCGAACCTGCGAATAAAGAAAATTTGATAAGGCATTTGTTATCATTAGAACATGCATTGTATGCTACTTTCAATTGCCATCCTGTTCCTGCCAGCCGGTTCCGCGGGTCATTGCACTATCATACTGATTATATATACCGATTCAGTTTATATTCTAACGTTATAGCTATTGTCTTTATTTTCTAATTATTCATTGTCTCTGCCATTATCTTTACTATTATTTAAATAGGTGCTAACGATTACTGTAGTGCATATTTTAAGTACGATATTTACAACAGTGTATGCACTTTTTTTCTTGTGTAAAGTGATTTTTATGATTTTATTACTCTTTAACACGTTCATGTTTACATGAGTATCTTATCTACTCAATTTGACGTCTTTAATAATTCATTAATTGGTTTTCTAATGGTTTTAACCTTCATAACGACAGTACTTGCGGCTATCGTCTAAATTCCTTTGTTTCTATGCCTTTGTTTATATAGCGTTTACCTATAAGGTGTTAACGGAAGTTTCCTTTATTGGAGTTGTATAGTCATTGACCTCTGTGTCCTCTGTGCATAGAAACTGTACAGTATTGTTATCAAGCTATTTTATTGATTTAGGATTATTAAATGATGACATGTTTTATGTACGTTTATATTTTGTATGATGTCTAGGATGAAATTAAAGTAATGCAGTTGTTTTATATTCTCACTTTTGTTGGATAGACGCCAATACTATTATGCTAGTTAATAGTTTATTTATTAATAACTATGTTACATGTCAGATTAAGTACAATTATTTGAATTAATTAAAAAGTAATAACAAAAAATTAAAATTAATCAATAATAAATAAACAATTAATCAAATAATTAGTAATTATACTAGCGCAGTGAATTATTACCATGTTTTATTCAACTTCATAAAATTAATAAAAAAGACTTGGATGAAATTATCCTTTGGACACCTTTCGACCTTTACTCAAAATTTGGGAATTGTTTTTGGCTCTATCTAGCTACCCTGAAACAAAGTAAAGGTTAAGAAAAAGACAAACAGAATGAAGCAGATCCAAAATTAAAAAAAAAAACAAAAATTACTCAAATCAATTTTTTTAATCAACTTTTCAATAGAATAGAATATAATGATTTATTCACCATAATAACTCAGTTTGTTATTCTAGGCAAGTCTTAATTACAATATTTTCTTATGGCATTCATATACATGGAATAAAAAAAATGCATGAAAAGTGATAAGGACAACACTAGAACAAATCCGTCGGCTATAGATTTTAGTTTTTCTACTACTCGTATATAAAATGCAAAAGTTTGTGTGTGAGTGTTTGCTTCTTCACGCTGTAACGGCTCCACGGATTTCAATGAAATTCGGAATGGTGATAGCTTATACCTTAACCGCGGGTGAAACCGTGGGTCGCAGCTAGTTTATATATAAATCAGCTTATTATACCAGTTTGAATGAAACTGGTTCTTTTAAAGCAAGAATTTTAGTCACGTTTATTCGCACGTTTTTAAGACGATGTTTAAAAATATATGGTGGCGTGAGCTTTTACATTATCATACGTGTATTTAAAGTTATTGATTACTTAATCTATTTGATAAGTTGCTATTAAAACAAAAACATTTATCTGAATTCACGTTGTGTTGCATATAATTATTTTATTGAGCGTATATGTATGATTTGACTGAATAAATATATAAAGCAAAAAAATGATATATATATCATATTTTTTTTTTAATATTTAAAAAACTTTTTAAAAAACTTTACATACAAACTTTATATATATATAAGTTTGTATATAAAGTTTTTTTATGGAATTGAGTAAAATTAGACGTGCTAGTTGTTCGCTTGATAATAAGCGCCACGTCTGCCCATTACAATTGCAGTGCCATTCCGAACTTTTAATACCATAAAAGTACAGCGTAGCACTGCATTGCGCTCATCACCCCGACCGAGACATCTGATATTAAGTCTCATATGCCCAGTAATTTCGCTGGCTTTAAACCGGAACACAGTAATACTTGCGCACTACTACTTGGCGGTAGAGTAACTGGCAAATAATTATAAACTTAATACCCGAGGTAATGGTTTATATATAGAATTAAACAATATATATGCGTTTGAAACGGTGCCTTTTCAATGGCTTTTGTTTTAACCATAATTTTAATAATATTTGTGATAGCCTGTGCGGTCTGCGCTATTCACATGAGATAAAAAGGCCATATAATATATTATTATAAATTTATATATTAATAGTTTGTAAATGTGTGTGTGCATGAAATTTAGAATGGACTAGTAAAAAAAGAGTTCACGCGAGTCAAACCGCCGGGCGCAGCTAGTGCCCGATAATTATTGACGCCAAGCAGTAGTGCCCAAGCATTAATGTGTTCCGGTTTGAAGGGCATTGTAGCCAGCGAAATTACTGGGCATATGAGGCTTAATATCTGATGTCTCGGTCGGGGTGATGAGCGCAATTCGGTGCTACACAGTGCTTTTTATGTTATCAAAAGTTCCGGGTGGTACTGCAATTGTTATGGGCAGGCGTGTCTTCATCAGGCGAACGACTTTTACCCTCGATTAACACAGCTACTTTATACCCCGGGAAACCGCGGGTATAATCGCGGGGCGCGGATTCTTAATTCAAATTTATCGTTTTAAATTTAGAAGCGTTACGCAGAACAAATCGTATACATTCGATTCACAAGTTGGTCCTTCGTTGCATGCGATTTTTCCCCTCGCGTGTGGCAACACATTGCACATAGTTGCGTAGTTGCTGTACACAGGAAGATGTTATGTTGAATGTACAAATGTAGATCGCAATCTTTGATTGTTGATGTACACGTTATGGCTTGACTGTCGCGCTATGTTGACAGAAAATACAATTGTGGTTTAAGATACTTTATTTCTCAAAAGAATTAATTCACTTACATGAGAAAACAATACATGTTAAACAATTTTGGGCTAAGCGGCTAATATATAAAATGCAAAGACTTAAAAAATATCTAAATACTAATTTTATAAACTAAAATGTCGGTAGTTTAAAATTACTTGTCAAAAAGAAAACAAAAGTCCGGTCGTACATTGTGAGCGACGCGATGCGACGCGACGGTACAAAACGTTTAGATGTTATGTTATACGCTTAAACCATTTAAAAAAAGGAGATATCCCCGCAGAGATTTTTGGTGCTATCTTCTCTAGCGGGTGTATTTCCGAAGCACTGGTAGAGTCAGTTTTCGCATTTCTATTATATATCATTCAATTTGAGTATGGGAAAGAAATGGGTAGACTTCCTACGTTTTGTTTCAAAGTCATGATAACTTGAGTTACAATGTTTATTTATTTATACTTTAGCACAAAACAGTTTGTACATGGAGGACTTAATGCTAGATAGCATTTTTGTACCATCGACCCATTAGTCATCCAGGACGTAAGAAAAAATGGTAGCGGTGCAGTAAAGTACGTGATGGGAAATTTGAAAATATTCTTAACTATTGCCTAAATAAACCTATACCTAAAGTATGTAAAAATAGAAACTATTATTAGAACTAAACCACATAAACTTAATTAATATTTTTTTTAAAGTGTATTCATTGACTTCTATTACGTGTGTAAGACGTACTGCAAAAATAAATAACTTTTGACTTTAACTAAACAACTAACTAACTTAAACAAGTAAAATTTGCCTTAATCTTTATTTCTGTGGTCTTAGTATCCTTTGTTTGCAAATTAATTCTATCGGGCATCCGTAATATCCATATCCGTAAAAGATGCGCTGGAATGTATAATTTTTGCTTAGTGTTTTACAAGAATGACTCAGTTGGATGATTGGTCGACTGGGCCCACTAGCTATTAATAAATTCTTATTGAATTCATGTAATCAGCTTTTTTTTCGCTGGATGCTATGGCTATGAAACCAACTACCATCATGCTTTCATCAAATAAATGTATTACCTATATACCACCTACTAGCGACCCGTCCCGACTTCGCCCGGATGCAATTTACTTGAAGTGATGTCAGTTTTTGACGACTTGATTACAAAACATTGAGTTTTCTCAACCATAAAAACCTCGAGCGATTTCCCACTGAACATCTGTCGACCTACTTGAGTGAGGAATTCTGGCCAAAGAAGGGTGTCGTGTTTCGGCGATTCAGATCACGGCTGCAAGCGTCACCGCTGACACCGCAAGCTAACACAACGCGGTTGCGTCACACATCGCCGACAAAACGTGTCACATAAATATTATAATAAAAATGGTATGTATGTTAGTTTTAAAGGTATATATTTATATGGGCCGTAGAATAAGTAAATTACATCTGTCAGTTATCTAATGTTGCCTGAAATAAATCTTATTTAGAATGTATTGTATATATTAACCTTCCGTAAAAAAAACTCTAAATGGCAGTGAAAACCGTAGGTATTAAAATCTTTTGTGTGGTTTAGAAGAAAGCGGAAAAACAGAAACGAGGACGCGGTTAGCGACTTTGTTTTACACTAGACTAGCTGCGCCTCGCGGTTCCACTCACGGTTTCCCAGTATAAAAGTAGCCTATATGCTATTCTAAGTTCTAAAGTACCTACATACCAAATTTCATCAAAAAAGGTTCGGTAGGTTTTGCGTGAAAGAGTAACAAAGATCCATCCATACATACAAACTTTCGCGTTTATAATATTAGTAAGGATTTATAACTATTTTCATTAATTGTAATATTCAATTTATTTCTTGAATCTATTATTGTATTTACACTGGCAGACGAGGTTATTAAAGTTCCTGCACCTCAAACTTGCCAAAAACGGTCTTCAAACTCAAATGATTCAGCCTCAGTCCAGCCCACTGCCCACACGTGGTTGCGTTCTAAGTTCCATTCACTTGATGACTACATTCTTGCTTCAACTTATATGTACTGGCCTGGATTTAAAGGTAACGCAAAGAATCGTACCAACGGTATTTTGCAATGATTTACATAAGTATTACTCTAAACTTGGGTTAATTTGGCTCAAAACGCGGCGAAGTTGCAATGGCTTGACCAATTTTTGATTTTTTGTTTAGTTTATAAAGTTTTGGTTGGCTTATCATGTTATCTAACATCAGTAATACTTCAGTCGTATCTGTAGACTACCTGTCATTGAATTCAGATTTATAGATAAGCATTTTTGAAGTCTTCTTGTTGTCGGGCTGTCTCTGTCATTTAACCAAGAAAAAGTATGGAATTTCCATTCTGGTATTCAATTTACTATGTAGATGTGAAATTAAATACGATCGCGTATCATTTCATGCTTTTATTTTCCCAATTTTTAGTAATTATTAATTAACATTAAAACACTCATTTACACAAAATATTAAAGATACTTTCGACTTTCTAAGGAACATAGATCCTGGCCCTTATTTAAGATTCCCTGTATTTAGATAACCAGTAACTACGAGGACCTTGATTCCATAACAACCAGACACAAATATTTTCGCTTTTTTCCCGTACACAAACATTTGTCACGTAGCGGGAATCGATCCCGTAACCTCCGAGGTGTATGAGATACGAGCTGACTCACCCAACCACTAACCAACAAAACATTTCTTTTACATTTTTTTTAACATTTTTTATAGTACTATATCAGCTTGAACTAATATGTCCTACTAGCGATCCGCCCCGATTTCACACGGATGCAATTTACTAATGAGGTGTTATTTTTAACGACTTGATTACAAAACATTTAATTTTCTCAACTATACAAAAACTTAATTGGAGTGTATTGTAAATATTAGCCTTCCGTAAAAAAATGTCTAAACGACAGTGAAAATCGTATTAAAATCTGTTGCGTAGTTTAGAAGAAGTAAGTAAAGAATCAGAAATGAGGACGCGGATAGCGACTCTCTTTAATACTATTTAGAGAAAATGTGTTCCCAATTTTATACCATCTAATGTAATCGTCTTAATTAGTATTAGCTAAACGATCAAAGGAAGTAAAAAAAATAGATCGTATATACTATTCGTACTAGTAAATAGACAAGAGTCAAGGTTATGGTCAAAGGGCAATTAACAGCTACTATCAGTAATGTTATGAAACTGTGCATTTGTTTTTAGCGATGTATTTCCAATCTATAAAGGATTTCCTAGAACGGTGTGTTCTGACTTCACGTATCGTAAGAAAATAATTTTCATAAACACTGCCAATATAGGAATCAATCGATTTAAGGAATACCAACCATTTATGATGTGGAATGCGCTTGTTAAGCGAAAATCTTCAGACTTTATATGCCAATGTAATAATTTGCCTCTTAAGTTAATTTATATTTTATAATATATTAATAAAAAATATCCATATAAATATTAGTAAATGACGTTTTTTCTTTTGTCATAAAACAATATGTATCATTTAGGAAGGAGGTCCCCAAGATACAGGTTTACAATTGTTGGTTGGCTGTTTAAATAATTAAGAAGAAAAAATATTCTCGGGCAGGGTCCGAACTTGCGTCTTTTGATACTGAACCGAATTTGAAGCGGTTGTTCCTTTGAAATTCGATTTGATATGGTTAGGTAATAGGTTTTACTGTAACAATGAGGGACCCGCTAAATGTTCATATGCAGTAGGGTTTCTAAAATTTTTAGTCTTGGCAATTATTTTTTATAGCTCCTTTAATCACTAGGATGACGTTTCCTCTCGTAAGAACAGAGGTGCAGTAAGTTAGCCTATAAAAAATGTTGAACTTAGCCAATTTGATCCATAACCTTTGTTGATAAGTATTAAGATGTTTGAGCACCTATGTAAATTATCCAGTTTACCTCAAAGTGATCGCACCATACCACACCTTCGAAAATTCCGTTATTTCATAACTAGCCTTTTTCCGTGACTTCATCCGCGCGGACGTGTGAGAAAGCCCAGATTCGTATTTTTTCAAGACCATTTTAGCAAGACCTCCCCAGCGTATGAGAGCGCGTACCACGAATCAGTCAAGCTGTATCTTGGTAGTAACCCAATCGATTTTAATGTAATAACTCTGAAAACCGCATTAACATCCGTTCATCAGTTTCAGAGTCTACAAAAACCGTAGATTCGTGTTCAGTACCCTCTAAATAGTCGATCCCAGTTAGTTTTTTAAAAATACAAGTATATTTAATGAACAGAATTGGCTCAATACCATTTTTGTAATAGTATAGATTTAATTGCGATGATGATTTAATTTTTATTAAAGTCGTATAATATGTGTACTGATGGACATAATGTTATAAACATATAGTTCAGTAATATATATATGGTATTAAGTCAAGGCTGTATTTATATTTAATCATTGTTGCAGTTATTTTCCGTAGGCCCAATGTTGGCCAAAAAAAATGGCTTTCACGCATTTTTATTTCATTATTTATTTATTTAACTATGGAACCTTTCTTTTACACTTTATAGATCTATGTTTGGCCACTATCTCGCCTGATGTGAAGCGATGATGTGGCCTAAGATGGAGCACATAGATCTAGAGAGAGACGGCAGTTGAGCGGCTGCTCACCCTTAACAATCCTATCCTATATTATAAATGCGAAAGAAGAAATTTGTTATGAAAGTTTGTTGTGATGGATGTTTGTTACTCAATCACGCAAAAGCTACTGAACGGATTTTCATGAAATTTGGGATGAAATTATGAGTTTTTGACGTTGTCTCCGTCTTTGGCGTGATGCTTACCATCAGGTGCTCGTCTCTTCTTGTCTCTCAATTAATAAAATGGCATAAAATGTTATTAATCAGTCACATCCATTGACAAACTTGAACATACAATTCAAAGTAACACAAACCTCCAATACAATTTACAAACTCAATGCCGGCCGAACGGTACATACCAGCTAGCGTGCGTGATCCGACTTATAATTTCACTATTTGATTCCATCTACACAGTGCACGTCTTTAGTGATGCCAATGTGTACGGTCTACAACTCTATGCAACGGGGAAAATATAATTTACATAGAGAAAAAAATACTCAAACTCAAGCGTTTCTGCTCTGGTTAACTCAAATGGTACGACGCGGTTGTAAAGATCCACACTAATCCACACTGCGTTAGCGACTCAAATCTTTTTATATCCTTCATGAAGAATCCACGCGGGCTTCGGTTACTACACTTGAAACCCTAGGGCGGAGTACCTAGCTAATTATTTATTTATCCTACTATCCTACTAATTATAAACGCGAAAGTTTGTAAGAATGTATGGATGTATGTTTGTTACTCTTTCACGCTAAAACTACTGAATGAATTTGGATGAAACTTTACAATGATATAGCTTACACATCAGAATAACACATAGGCTATATTTTATTCCGGGAAAACGCGGGTGAAACCGCGGGGTACTGCTAGTATAATATACATAGATCGCAAAACATCAAAATTATTGGAAGCTATTTCGCATAATTAGGTATCGGTAATATCTTTTATACCGTTATTACGCGATACGCCTCTAGCTGGCGATTTCGGACGTTGACCTCTAAGCAAAGCGAAACATCTGCTTGCTTAGATAGAGTCGCGTTGTTCTAACATAAAAAAAATAGAAGTGTCGCGATTACCGTCACCAACTTTACACTGGTTATAATATCCTACAAATCCTGTCCTACTTCCTATTAATATTATTAATGAATGCGAAAGTTTGTGAGGATGAATTGATGAATGGATGTTACTCAATCACGCGAAAACTACTGAACTAATATTGACTATTATCTCTGTACACGTTCTGGAGAGTTAACGAAATGTAGGAGTGCAGTTGTATTTTTTATTTTGTGAAGTATGATGGGAAGGTCATGCGAAAACTCTTACCTATTATAATATTATTTAAATAGAAGCTAATGAGGAGTGTAGGAAAAGGTAGCCGTCCATGAAAAGGGGAAGATTTGCTGAAGATATCTATATTACCAGAGACAATGACAACGTGTCCTCCTCCGCCAATCCTGTCTGTTACATTCTCAATACATCGACACTGCTAGACAGTTATCTTACTGTTATATGGATATCTCCTTATTTCTTAGCATCATCATCATCATCATCATCAACAGCGTATACGAGTCCACTGCTGGACATGGGCCTCTCTAAATGCACCTCACTGAGCCCGATCTTCGACTTTTCGACTCTTCTCATATGGTTGCTGCCAGCTACTTTACGCAGGTCGTCGCTCCAGCCATCTTATTTCTTACATCAGTGATTATGCTCAAACATTTCGTGCGTTCACGTCGCCAAATTACGTTTAATAACCAAATTTCTGTGGTATCTTATTATAGTGTTGTAAGAAACATGCAAGGCTAAATCATTTAAATAATTTAATCGATTTCTTATTTAACACACCACACATGACCGTGTGCATTTGTATTATGTCACGAGGTTCCTAGTCAAAACAGGGCCCTAATTCACTATGACTACTTGGCGATTCCTTGCTTCGAGGAAACGTCGATTCCTTCATTAATAAACGACATCTGTGAAATTTGTATTCTCTATGACGTGTTATATATATGAATATATGAATGCTTCATAGAGATGTCGTTTATAAATGAAGGAATCGACGTGATTTCGAAGCAAGGAATCGCCAAGTTGTCATAGTGAATTGGGGCCCTGATAAGTAGATAAATCGCTTCAATTTGACCTTAAAATAGATTATCAACAACTTATAAGTGGAAGTATGATCGGTGATCACGAAAGAGGTATATACATATAACTGATTTTATACCTATATCATCAATTTTATTTAGTTCATCGTCATCATGTATGGTGTCTAGATGTATTTTAACATCAGTAATTTAGCAATGTATCATATCATCTGTATGTTTTCCAAATAAAATAAATTAAAGTTTATTTATTATGATATCATTTATCATTAATTATTACTATAATGCAAAGTTACTTTAAATTACAAGGTTAAATGATTGTTATTGTATATATTTAAAATTGGTTGTCTTTTAGGTATGACCTACCCTATTTTATTTTCAATTTCACGAGTCACGTTTCGATGATACAATGACATGTGTTTAAGAAACATTACAGTATTTTATTTTACAACATTTTTGTTAAATTACTTTCTTGTTTGTCTGTCTGTCTGTCTGTCTCGTTCCCGGTGGAAGCTCACAACTCGGTGCATTCTAAATCTATTTATGCAATGCCGACCTAACATCAAAAGGCGCATAAAAACGTAGTTTTTAGATGTTTTTTTTAAACTGTCATTTAAATTATCGATATACGTATTATTGTTATTGACTTTATATATTGTTATTATGTATCATAACAAATAAAAAATAACCGAAACGCCATTAAGAAATTAAAATACAAACAGCAATATCATGCATCACCAACCACACACACATATGACATAACACCAGTTGCAACAGCGCCGGCTTTACAATTGAACAAATTGCAGCGCAATATTTCAATCATCGGCACTGAGGAGGTTAGGAACTCGTTAGGGCTCCCCTACTGTCCCCTTGTGATAATGGATCATTCCCGACACCTATGAAGCGACGCGATTTCATTTGCCCCCTTAATGATGCCCTGTTCCTATCAAATTCTACTACTTTATAAAATGACTGGGCATATGAGACTTTCTGATGTCTCGGGATGTTGAGCGCAATGCAGGTACGCAGTACTACCACGTAATTTGCATGGTATTAAAAGTGCTGGGTAGCACTGCAATTTTTATGGCAGGTGTGCTGTTTACCACCAGCGAACAGGCCTCGTAGCTTAGTTGCATCAAAAAATCCGTTTTTAAATTGGGAGACTCTATTATGTATACATTTCTCGGATCATTCATACCCGAAAAGAAGCTGTGTACCTGACTCTGAAAAGACCAAAGAAATTATGTGATTCTACAAAGATAATGCTCTAATTAGCAAGGGCAAAGACAGATCAAAGTTGAGTAGTCAAAGTTGTTAGAAACAAATTGTAACAAAAGTTCTTGATAAAATGGCCGCTCTTTTGCTGCATCTTTAGGGCCCCAATTCACTATGACAACTTGGCGATTCCTTGCTTCGAAAACACGTCGATTTTTGAGGTTCTTTTAGCTAAGCGTGGTAGAGTCATTTGACGATCATAAGCGAGTCTATGCTTAACTTGAATAAGGTACTTTATGATTTAGTTTGAGAAGACACTTTACATTTATATTCACATTTATTATACATTTATTATATACATATTGTGATATAAATTTGCACACCTGTCGGTCATAACATAGCGATCTGTGATATTAATTAAAACCTATAATAAAATTGTATTTTTACCTATGTTTATGCAAATACATTATTTTGAATTTGAATAGACTGAGCTTAGCAACATCTGTTATCTGTTATTGTCTGTTTACCTAGACCTTAGTCATCTCGTCACCTCGAACTGATGTGTGGATTACATCAGATAATATTATACTGGATAGGATATTATATTACATTACGACCTTTTCTACTTGTCAGAATGCATAATACTTGAAAATAATGGCATCGACAATACTCAGACCATCTCTCATCACTCACACACCATCTCTCGCACACACTCATACATACACACATCCTCACACGTCCTCGCGACCAAAACCCTCACCTCTTATTGAATGTTCTCGCACCTCTTATTGAATGTTTTTGTTGGAAAATTGTTTTTAGTTTTAATTTCTTGGATAAGTTCTTTGTGTGTTTTGTATATGTTACGGCTAAAAGCCGAAGTGCGGCTACACCTAGTTTTAGCCGGCTACAACTAGGTGCAGCCGGTTACATGCGGTTAAACTTAGATATATCCTACTTATCTTCGGTTAGAACTAGGTTTAGCCGGTTAGAACTAGGTGCAGCCGCATGTGAATATAGCTGCAGTCCTCGGTAGGTTAGGGTGCGGCGGGGGTGGCCCTTGGGCCACCCCAACGCCGCGAACATGTATATTAGATATAATATAATGTAGATTATCATCTATCACTTCAATAGATTATAATCTACTGAAAAATAATGCGACGCCGGTTAGAACTAGGTGTAGCCAAGAGTAAGTGGCTACACCTAGTTCTAACCGGCTAAAACTAGGTGTAGCCGCACTTCGGGTATTAGCCGTAACATATACATGTATTAGAGTCACTCAAACGGCCTCAACGGAAGACCAGCGCTGCTCGCACGACCAGCACAACGCTAAGTTGAGGCCGGTTTGCAACAATTTCCTATTTCTTTTTTTTAATATGTTACTCTTTTAATGTTTTTTTTGTTTTCTGTTTGTTTTTTCTATGTCATGTAATAAGTTGTTGCAAATAAACGTTTCTTTCTTCTTCTTCAGCATATTTATCATTTAATCATTGAATCATGCTTACACGTAATGTACCATACAGATGTTAGAAATGTCTTACATTATTATTAAATGTGCCTTGTGAGGGCGCTGCACGTTTTGGAGTTAGTCATTTATCCCTAGTCATTTGATTATTTATTGTATACATTTGTCAATTTAAATTAATTATTAATTGTCTCATTGTTACTTTGGTTTTTTCTATCTACGTTAAATTCACATTATAATCATTATTAAATATTTTGATAATAGCAAGTATGTATTATTTAAGAATAGCAATATTTTTTATATATTACATCATATGAACCTAGCCTACCTATATCGCAATATTGAGTTAGTTATTTTTAGTTAGTTAGTTCATATACCTAGTGCAAGTAAGTCACGCAGGCAGACAAAGATGTCACCTCGTAATACCTACTCCTTTATTTACATCAGCAAAGTTGTTATTATAAGCTATTACCATTTAATACAATGGAGATATTTTCTTTGTTATATACAAAGATGTTTTGGATCGTAATTCGTGTCAGTCAGTCCCCCTTTGTTCAGTTCCAATGGTAATACTTGAGATGTCTTGAAAGAGCACGTAGGTATTTTTAACCGACTGAACAAGAGGAGATGGTCTTTGTTCGATTGTATTTTTTTAATCATTTTTTTATGTTTGTTACCTCAGAACTCCGTTATTTATGAACCGATTTGGAAAATTTTGCGTTGGGTTTAGTATAGCAAGGAAGTGGTCCCATATAAATTTCATGGATATTTGACCTTGGACTTCGAAGATACATTGAAGTCGGTTTTTGTTTCGTTTTCTAAAAATTAATTATATTCTATAGCTATGAGTATTCTAATCTTTAGTTTGTTGTCTACTCTTCCTTTGCCTTAACGTTATTACGTTGAAACCCTATAGAATGTTGAGGTCAATCAAGGCAGACAATGGCCAAGAACTTTCTTGTCTTAAGTACTATTTTTCAATCCTTTCGAACTTGTAAGCAAATATTATATAAGTTTATTTTTCCTACTAATATTATAAACGCGAAAGTTTGTAAGAATGGATGTACCTTTGTTACTCTTTCACGCAAAAACTACTGAATGGATTTTGATGAAATTTGGTATGGAGATAGCTTTTATCCTGGATTAACACATAGGCTACTTTTTATCCCGGGAAACCGCGGGTGAAACCGCAGGGCGCAGCTAGTTTTGGAATAAATGCGTTACTTATTTATTTATTATGAGGCAAGATATAAGGCAATTTTATTTATTGATTCAATTATCTACCAGTTGTTTTATAACAAAAAGTTCAATGACTTGATTAGCGCTGGCCAAAATATTATGACAATACCGTCCTTATCATTTGCAATCATGCATATAAACAAACCTAAATAGTGATACATAAATATAACATGCTACGTAATTGTATGTTTAATGTATTTGTCATAATAACATACCGATTTACAAAATCGATCGAACATAATCGATGAGAAATCCATAAAAATATTACAAGTAAATGCTTTTATATAACAACTTCACCTGGTTGCCGTCATAACGGCATTGTCTTCTATTGGAAATCTTATATCTGTCCATCAAAGGACACCATTCACCAGTCCATTGCTATACTAAGTTTGAGAATTCACGCGTACCACATGATGAGATCAATTGATCATTGAAACTTATTGCAAAATATTTGAAATAACTGTACATGAGAAGGTGGTTCTTTTGTTTATTATGTTGCCAGTATTCTGATAAGGTCAAACAATTTATCAACAAGTCTCGAACTTCTTTATCAAACGTATTAAAGGCAAGGTAGCTGATATGAGGTTATGCTATGCGTTTTGTCAATTTTTGTTATCTAACCTTGCATCGCTTCGCTTTGTCTATGTATCAATTTCATTCAATAGTCCAATAGTTTCATAGTCTATCAATCTAAAATCTATGCTATTGAACCAATGTTTAATAGCATACATTTTATGAATAACACCTATGTATTGCATACATTACATCAATGCACAAGGGAATGCCATGGTCAAATCAATGGTCAGTATTCTGATCAGGGCATCAGACGTATCAAGGTCTCAAGGATGTGAGAGATGACAACGATACTATTAGTTTTCGAAGTCAGTATAGTACCCCACTTGTTTCCATGTATCCTCTTGCTCGGGATTAATTTTGTCATGACATCAATGCACGAGAGGAGGCCATGGTCAGATCTGTGGTCAGTATATATTCTGATCAGCGCATCAGATGTATCAAGGGTAAGAGCGGCGTTTTCCTTAATTCGTAGGGATTGTGTTTTATGATTATATGAGTGATATGAGTCTATATGATTTGGCAATTCTACATATGCTTAGGTATCTAGATATACTAGGTATTCTTAATTATTGTTATTGATATGACTTTGTTTATCATGGTACCATTGAAATTAGATTAAATTTTGATTGGAATGAAGCAGCAGCTTAAAACCTTAAGAGCGAGTTTAGAGGCATTCGTCTACCTCTCCGTGAATTTATACCTCTATAGGGTTTTAAAGGTTTATAAAGTTATTTCAATCTCATGATAAGTGTGGCTCACGCCGCTAAAACTTTGAGATGAACCTTAAGAATTTCAAGCTATATAATAGCTATAACAAAAGTAAATGTAATAAATCGTAGTGATACAGGTGTACATTTGCTAAAATAACTACAGAAAGTGATTTAAGCTATATCGGATTGTACAGGAACCAATAATTAAATTGTTTCCATAAAATCATTTGCATACCAAAAATAAGTTACAATCCTAAACCTGTTATACATTTTTTTTTAATAATCCTACTAATATTATAAATGCGAAAGTTTCCAAGTATGTGTATGAATGGATGGATGGATGTTTGTTACTTAATCACACAGAAACTATTGAACGAATTTTGATGAAATTTGGTATGTATGTACTTTAGGTCCTAAAAAGGGACATTGATTAAATTTATAAGCGCTATGACGGAAGATTCCAATCTAACTGTTCGTAGATAATATATATAATGGACCAATTTACCGCTAATGCTGTTCCAGTTTACAATGCGTTTGCGCATCTAACAATATGCCTCTGCTTCGTTCATTCATCGTTCAATCGCGAGCGGTTGGCATTATATTCCAAATATAAACACAGTCGACGCGAGGTGGCGTGATACCGCCGACCAACCGGCGGGCGGCGTGCGCGGCAGAGCGACGACCTCGGGTAAAGGTGCCAGTGCATTAGAGGACACACTGATGGTAGACCACACTGGCATGAGATTAAACTTGAAAATTAAGAATCAGATACAGGTTAGGCCTATGTCTGCGAAGAAGCTGATGATGTCGATGACACAGATATAAAAGTAACAATTTGTAGCTACGAAGTCAATAACAAAAAAATAAAATCAAATAATGAAATGAAAATGAAATGAAATGGAAGTCTTTGAGTCAATAAACTATTGTTTTTTACAAATATAAAAGTGATTGTCTTAAAACCAACACAAATACATCGCTAAAGATCAAAATAGCAATGACTAATAAATTTAACCAGCTTAACGCGAAAACAAACCATTGATTGATTTGAGATAACGGCCAATGAAATTGTTGTTCCTTAAGAATTTTAGCCTCATCGCTCGTGCCGTCATTTCTTCAAAGGGCATTGTTCTCCTTGAACTCTTAAAACGAACGATGCCAAGGTTATCGGTTTTTTGCTGCATTCGGTTTACAAGCCGAGTTTTTCTGTCGACAAAGCCCCTTTTAATTTGTATTTACCTAAATGTATTGATGCTGTCCTTTCGTATCGTAGCTTGCATATTTTTGTTATGTTATGGACAAGCTCATGAACCTCTTAATTCGCAAATAAATCGTGAAACTTGATAAAAGAAAACGCAATCAGTGTCGGAAATGTGTTGTTAATTCTATTAAAACCAAATCATTCAATCAAATTAGTAACTATAATTTTGTAACATACTCTATAGTCGATATACAAGTACTTATTATATACTAGCTCTTGTCGTTTATCAACACGTGCAACTATATCAAAAGTCTTTAAAAACTTTATTGTAGTGGTTACCTCATGCCAAGACCCATATTCTACGATTGAAATAGTATCACGTGATTTAGTATTTTTATTGCATCATCTTACCAATTCATCTGGAAACCACATAACATCCTCTTGCGAGTATCAAACATTCTCTCATCCAAAATCAACATTGAGATTGAGAATTTGAGACTGTATCCATTATCTTGTACATCATTTCTGTATTGCGATTCCTGAGTCACTGTTTTCAATATTCACAATACGTACCGTAAATGCTTTCTCACGAAATGTTTCTCTTGTACATGTCATTGAAATATTTATAAAATCTTCACACACGTGATTAACAAATTCCGACACTTTACATAGAGCTAGTGCGTCCTATTTACCTACTCTCCTTTCGTCATTTTCCCTCCGTCCTACGTAATGTTATTGACTAGTATATTTCTGAAACGCAGAAACTATTTTGTAACGTCTGGCGCTTCCACTTCAGCTAAAAATATATGAGTTGCTTCTTGACTATTATTGTTTTTGATGTTTTCATCTCTTTCTTCCTAATTAAAGACTGCGTCTATCTTTTTCTTACATTCATTATGGTTATTGAATAAGTAGTAGAAAACCTTGCCCGTGACTTTCAAAGCGTCATCGATTGCATGATTATATTTACGCTGTTCAATGTACACTTCTACTCTTGTGGATAATAATATGCATAAAATTTGCTATATTTTTGCAAGTTAAATGTACAAATAGTGAAGTACTTATGTTTATTTTCACAGGTTGTTCTATGCATTAGTGAAGTACTTCTGTTGCGTGTTATGATTTGTTGCTATGCAACCTTGGTGGTACTATATTCTACGTATCGTGTGCTAATTTAGTGATGTTATCTGTTTGTTTAGAGAAGCAACGCCCGGTCTGTCTTTATCTTACTTGGACGCCGCTGTTTTGATTCCACTTTGCGTTTCACTAGAAGTTTTTGGATTAGATTTTAGTATTTGAACAGCTGTAACAATAAGGTCTGAACAGCAAATGTTGCGGTGAAGACTGTTACTGTGGATACTGGATTTGGTTCTAGTGTCATCTGTTATTGCCGTGGCAATATTGCAATTTTCCGGTCTTAGCCTGTGTCCCATACGGAATAATTATTATTATTTTATTACTTCTTTACTTCTTTATTTCAGGTAACTTAAGAAAACAATAGTTACATTAGTGACTAAAGTAATTCTAAGACCCATATGCTAAATATACCCATATGCTATATTATATAAAGATTATTATATGTAATATATATATAATTATATATAATAAAGATTATTTCCTTTATTGTATCAGTACTTCGATCTCCAGATCGAATCCAGATATTATAGGTATCTAACAACCTGCAAATATGTTTTTTAATTGTAGTGAGTAATGAGTTGAGCAATTCGTTCACCTGATGGTAACGCCTATTGGCACGCCAGCCCATAACAATTGCAGTGCCACCCAGAACTTTTAATAATATAAAAAGTACTGCGTAGAACTGCATTACGCTCATCACCCCACATCAGTCTCGTATGCCCAGTAATTTCGCTGGCAAAAAACTGTTCATTAAAAAAATGTGAATTATTTTATATTAGTGTACACATAGTTAACGTAATGGTTGATTTAATTTTAAATTTTCATGAATATAAATGTGTTTGTTAATTATTTTTTATCTTATCTTATTGAGCGCAAGGTCTTCATCGTACGATTTAACACCTCACTCATGTTTACAAAATGTATACCTGAGTGGCACTAAAATATTTGTTATCAATTCAAAAGTATTAAATTGTAAAAATATGTGTTGTAGGACCAAGTCATCTTCCTTGTAGTTCCTGCAGGGGTATCGTGTAACTCGAACACTGATTCCTATCGCTATCAATTTTAAATTTGGAAGGCGTTAGCATCTTTCAAACTACAATATCGAATCATTTTTAGCGAACGTGATTGGTATAGGGTTTGGGACGAGGACGTAGAAAAGTTCAACAATTCGACAGACAAATACCGATTACAAGACATGTTTGAAAGCGATTGGGATCGATGTTTGTTAGATGATTCGCCTGCTGGTTACCTATACAATATAAATGATTTGCCAGTTATTCTGCTTTCATGCAGTAGTGCGCAAGCATAACTGTGTTCCGGTTTGAAGGGCATTATAATCAGCAACACTACTGAGTATTATGGGGACTAAGACCTATTGTCTTAGGGTGACGGCGCAGTGCAGTGCCACGCAAGATTTTGAAAAGCAAATTTGGGTGGTGCTGCGACTGTTAGGGGCAGGTGTAGCTTACCATCAAGTGAACGATCTGCTCGTCTTGTCACTCATATACAAATAAAATAATAAATTTTTAGAAAAAAACAAGAACCGACTTCAAGACTTGTTTTTGTAATTTTTTTTAAAAGTGCTATATCACATTCGATAAAATTTATATTTTGATAAAATGATAAAAAGTAATTGCGTAACAATCACAAAAAACATACCGTCGAATTGAGAAGCTCTTCCTTTTTTGAAGTGGTTGAAAAGTGGACTTTGTGGCCTAGATCACTTTACGTTATTTAAATTCGATCGTTCTCTATCTAATTTATCGACTGTCTGAGAATTTAAAAATCGGCTCTAAAGTTCAAATGTTCTTCTACATCTAGGTTATTAAGTTTAAATCATCATTCTAATTAAAATTGTACCTTAAAAGCGTAAAGTATACCTGCGAGTACTTTAGCACTTGTTTGATGGCAGTGCGTTGCCCCTATAGTACATACCTACTTTCTCTTGAACGGCTACAATAAATGGCCACTTTCATTGATTCATTCCTTGATACTTGAACGTGAGTTTCATTACTATACTACCTTAAGGGCTATTTTACAGTGAAATTATTTTATCATAGAAATTAGATTTTATACAATTTTAGAACCAAAATATACGAAGAGTGACGACTTATGTTTACTTCTAATGTGATACTAGATTTTGCGAAGCATTCATTCATGCTTATAAACATTCTTATGAACACTATACATTCGCTACATGGAAAAGTAAAGAATCGGCCACGTGCCAGTTACTTCAGATGCCATAAAATTTTGCATTTGTTCTTATTTTTTAACGGCTTTTTGTAACGGCTGCTACAGCCGTCAAAACTTCCGTCTTACCACGCCACCTAGAAATAAGGATACAGAAGCTAATAAACCTCTTCTTCCCCAGGAGTCATGGCAGAACCCTCACCTAGAAGATACGGGCGCGGTGATCAATATCCTCGACATCGGACGGCAGAAGTACGCCAACGGTGGCGTAGTATCCCGCTACCTCTGCGACTTAGTACAGTGCTTCAACCTGGTCAGATACGACTATAAGGACGTAGTGCCCAATGTAAGTTGCATCATATTTCAGTCCGCTGGGTAAAAAGGCCTCTTCCAAGATACCAAGACGGCCGTGTACAGCGTCTCCCGTTACTTCTGCGACTTAGTACAATGCTTGAAGCTATGTACTAAGTCGCAGAAATAACGGGACCAGCAGGGAAATCGTCAAACTCAAACACCGACCCCGAGTTTTAAAGATATCTCGTGATCGGTATTTGTCTGTGGAATTTTCTAAGCCATATCCCAATCACAATCACTAAAAATGATCTATATTGCAATTTGAAGGATGCCTTCCATTTTAAAATTGAAAGCGTTTGGGATTGGTGGTCCAGTTAGACGATTTCACTGCAGATACGACAATAAGGACATTTTTTCTATCGGACTGCGTCTGTGTTTGACCACGATCCCACTTGATGAGAAGCGATGATGTGGCCTAAGATGTAACACGCTTACCCAGTAAGTACTTGTTCGCGGAAAACCCGAATCGTTTGGTACGGACAGGCGGAACTTCCACTATGTAGAGGCGACGTTGTGCCGATCGTCTGGTTGTCTGATGGTAAAATGGTGATGGGGGATCAGAATGTGCAGTTCTTGAGCGCATTGTCCGTAGTATGAAAATGTCAAAAAACGATTGTCGAACAATTGCAACATGCAAAATACAGTAGTCAGTTCCTACCTTCTTTCATCCTGCTCCTCCTTAGTTTCTGACCTCCTTACAGGAACTTTATATATTCACTGGACTTCAACTTATCAATATGAGTTTATTTGTATAAAAAGGTTTACAAAAAAAATTTGAATCCCGAGCTAGTTAAACTGTGTTTCGAGTGGCAGTGGCTTCTCTAATCGCTGATTTCTTCCTTCCAGGTCGCAAAGGACCAAAGCGTCCTGCAAGCTATATCAGAAACCACGCAGGAGGAGCTGTGGAAAGCCAACAAAGACAAGAAAGATGGAGAGAAGATTGTTGACGAGTCCACCGTGAGGGAAAAGGTAGAAGCCAGGGCAAGGAAGATCCTTAACGACATCAGCTCGGCGATGTCTAACAATGTGCTCAAGTGAGTTATTTTGAATCTTATTTTCAAACGCACAAGATATAGTGTATCTGATCTGGCACTTCCATTTTTAACCCCCTAACAAAAAGGATGGGTGTTATAAGTTTGATCGATCAGCTGATGTTCAATGATAAGTGTTTATAATAATATTTTGACTTACCTCGAGGTTCTAGCTCGATAATCTGAGGAAATCTGGACTCTACGTGTTAAGTGTTAAGGGTGCTAATCTATTAACGAAATTTCTCCGACCTGAACTTTCAAATGAGTACAAGTATGCGACTGAAATAGACACGACTCGTTTAATATTTCGTTGACATCAGAAACGTACACGTGTGTTTTAGATTTGAATGTCTTACAAAGTAATTAAACTAAAATAGATTCCTACAAAGTATAATACTAAATGAGTTATAAAAAAACGGTAGTCATTTTGAATCGTGTATGACGTTGCTTTCCAAATAACGTAGGATTTTTTTTTATTAACCGCTGATAGAGGACCACGACTAAACAGCTTTAAAAATTATCCAATCTCTACAAATTCGGTAACAATAGTGTTGTAAAATCCAAAGCCTATAATTCCGTTGTACCAAAAAAAAACGACTTTAATTCAGGGCCCCAATTCACCATGACAACTTGGCGATTCCTTGCTTGACGTCGATTCCTTCATTAATAAACGATATCAATTTTCGCAGATGTCGTTTATTAATGAAAGCATCACGTTTCTTCGAAGCGAGGTATCGCCAAGTTATCATAGTGAATTAGGGCCCATATGGATCTTCAAAGTCCAAGGTCGAATGTCGACAAAATGTATATGAGACCACCTTGAAGCTATATTGAAACCAACGCAAAAAGAATTTTCCAATCAGTTCATAAATGACTGAGTAATCGCGTAACAAACATACAAAAAGTAGAGTCGAATTGAGAACCTCCTCTTTCTAGAAATCGGTTAAAAACGGTAGTCAATTAGAATTATGTATGTCGTTGTTTCTCAATATAATGTGGGAATTTGTTTGATTAACCGGTAATAGAGAACCACGACTAAACAGCTTTAATAATTATTAAATATCTACACACTCGGTAACAGACGTGTTGTGAAATCTAAAGACTATAAAACAACTTGTTTGCCCAAACTGGGGCCCCTCACATTAGCAATATCACCTGATATATCGTATTTGCCGTATGTTGAAGTTCTGCTAATATTATAAAGGCGAAAGTTTGTGTGGATGGATGGATATTTGTTACTCAATCACGCAAAAGCTACCGAACAGATTTTGATGAAATTTGGTATGTAGGTAATTTAAGATCTGGGAAAGGACAGGCTTTTTATGCCTAGTATTACGGCTACTTTTCCACCGCGGTGCGCAGCTTCATAATATTAGTTAGGCCTCTCCTCCGGCCCGCAGTAGCGAATTGTGTAATTAATAACATTAAAATTCATTTATTATTAGGTATTCATTAAAAAATCATTAAAATACGAATACATTATAGAGTCAGTCAAATAAAATTAAAATAATCTAATACAAGGTCAGTCAAAATACAAATTCTATAAGATCAAATAAAATAAAAGTAATGAGAAAGTAAGAAAGTAAGGGCGCGTCCCTACTATGTCATAACGGTTAATTCATCGTCGGACGACTATCGTCTCTAGCTATTCCCATTCTAACGACTGTTAGTCGTCACAATTTTGCTATCGTTTAGCGACTATCAGATCTAGCTGTTCTCATTGGATCGCGACGACATTTTATCGTTTCACAGCAGTCGCTTTGTCGTTTGCACATCAGTAGCAAGCTACAACTCTACAGTCACTTCTACGTTCTCTTGGAGATCAATGGTGCGTTAATTTAGTGGCCACGAGAGATAGTGGCGACATTGATACATAATTTGCCGTCACGATTTAATCGTGACGATATGTTATCGTTATACGACTGTCGTGCTAGCCGTTCCCACTGTCATGACAATCTGTCGTCACCGCAAAAAAAGTCGTATACGACAGGCAATCGTGTCGCCCTTTATGTGAACACCTCCATTTAAATATAGGCCTCCATTTAAATATAGGCCACGACACTTAAAACTACACGATTATCTGTCGTCACGACAAATTGGGAACGCGGCCTAAGATGAAGGCTGACTTAGCTGCAATGGCGAAGGGTAAGTATTTTCCGAAGGGAAGCCGCTGACACATGATATTTGTTTCGAAAATGAATTTTTATGAGTAAGAATACATTATATAACAATTTTTGTGAAATTCTTTTTAAACCTGAACTTTAATGCTTTATTTTTTATTTAATCATTTTACTTCAGACAACGGTCCATTTTCTTAGTAACACTAATCCTATGTTAGTAAAATAAGAAAATTAACTATACATACAAACTGACAATATTGAGACACACACATTGACAACGGCTTGTGAGCCGCCGTCCAGTATTTCAGGAAGTGCGAATTTACACACTCGGCAAAGATGGAAACTGTTGGTACTGCCCCACACGCGGCGCATCAGGGAAGCGCTTGTTTTACGCTTTTATATATATATATATATATATATATATATATATGTATGTTTATTATATGTAGTGTATTATCATTATTTGTAGGATGTTGTTATTTCAAATGTATAAGTATAGATATTTCTATGGATAAGTATAGTAAATTTTTCACTATTCCTATAGCAAAACGGGTATCAGCTGAAAATCAGCGCCGAGTTGTGTAAAACTCTCGGCATTTTATGCTGAGCTGAGCCCATTCGGCGCATATATTTATTATTTAAGCTTTATTTTTAATTTTTTTGTTTGTCATTTTTGTGTGTGTGCCGAATAAATGGTTTTTCTTTCTTTCTTTTCTTAATCGCGTAGAAGTTATCTGTGCGTTCTTCAGCGAACATCCCTGATTCACTACAAAATAACGGCAACCCGAACGGCATCCTACACACATTAATTTATTGGACTCGCAAGGCATTGGATTTTTGTGTGTACTAATGGAATCAAGTCTTATAAAGCACTAGCAATTACCCGCGGCTCTTTATATGTGGAGAGCCAAATTATGTAATTACAAAAACCCAGTCTGTCTGTTAACTATTCGACCGCCCAGTTAATTATAACAATTAAAGTCTATTATTAGATGTACCTACAGCCGTTACGTGTGCACATTAGAGCGAGTGTGTCTCAGTGGGAACTCATGCGCCTTCGATCCGACGCACCTGGGTTCGAATCTCGACTCGGCCCTGCACCAATGACTCATAGTTAAGTGCAGATTTTGCACGCTCGCTCTAAAACGGTGAAGGAAAACGTCGTGATGAAACCCGCTTACGCGCTTTGGAGTGGTAGGCTCTGGCCGTGGTTATAATACCACCCACCGAACAAAGTCAAGCGACCAATTTGTGTTTCGGGATGATGTTCGGTGAACCATCGGGGAGACGGGTCTGAGCAGCCGTTGAACTGCCATCTCTCTCTAGATCTATGTGCTCCATCTTAGGCCACATCATCGCTTCACATCAGGCGAGATAGTGGCCAAACATAGTCCTATTAAGCGTTAAAAATCTGATATGATGATTTTATTTTATTTCGAGAATGTTTCGAAGAAGGTAAAGAAGTCATTAAACGACCATGACCAGGTACAACCGTTACGTTAATAACAGGTGGGGGCGAGTGTGGCTCAGTGGGAGCATGTGCGACTTCCGATCCGACGCACCTGAGTTCGAATCCCGCTGGCCCTGCACCACTGACTTTCTTATAAGTTATATGCGGATTTAACATTCGCTCTAAAAACGGTGAAGGAAAACATCGCGAGGAAACCGGCATATCCAATAATTCAAGGACATGTGACATCCACCAACCCGCACTGGGCCCCTCTACGAGGGAAGGCTTGAGTTCCAGCAGTAGGAACGTAATGGGCTGATGATGATGAGGTGGGGCTACCCCGATACATTCGCATTGCTTTGTATCTACACTAGTGACCCGCCCCGACTTCGTACGGATGCAATGTACTAAAGTAATGTCTATTATACCACGTTTTTATTAAGTCACTTTCTTGTCTGTCTGTCGTTCCGGGTGGAATCTTGCAACTCAAATTTCGAGCACTTCCTGATTAGCTATTCGGCTAAAACTTTCAAGGTAGCTCACAACTCGATGACTATGCATTCTAAATCCATAAACACGTGGTTTTTAGTATTTTTTTAATATATTACGGTTTTTTGTTTGACGACTTTACTTACATCAGGCGAACGACTAGCTCGTCTCATCACTCAGTTCCATAAAAAAACATTTAAGACTAAGACTTGATTCTCATTCTTCAAGCCATTTCAAAAAAGGTGGAGGTTCTCAATTCGACGATATATTTTTTTATGTTTGTTACGCGATTACTCTGCCAATTATGAATTGATTTTGATGTTTTTTTTTTGTTTGGTAGGTCATACTGCAGAGGTGGTACAATTTTTATCGAAACTAAATCAGCACTTTTTGAAAACAATAACAAAAACGAAAAATATAAGATTAGTCTTCAAGTCGGTTCTTGTTTTTTTCTAAAAATGTTTTTTTTTTCCAGAGTGGTAGCATGGCTGTGTCATAAAGGCATCCGGCGCATTGCCGTCGGCGGGTGTGGAACCCGCACCGCGTGCGTCGACCGCCTCCGCCGCGCCAACGCAGCCGGCGTGCCACTGATATTCGTGCCGCTGCATCGCTCGCACTTCGACTACGTGCTGGTCACGTTTGCTCTGTACCTGACGGGTGTTAGACCGCCACTGGTGGCGGCTGGAGATAATATGAGGATACCTTTCTTTGGGTAAGTTGTTTTAACTTTTAATTTGAATAAACATGTATGTAACAGGTGAGATGCGGTCAAACGCAAGCCTATAATTAAAAAAAAAATAATAAAAAACATTTTATAACAAAAATAAAAACCTACCACGTGCGAGTGGCACTCGCGCACGAAGGTTTCCGTGCCATTATCTATAGAAACGGCAAAAAAACATGTCTGTTGTATGGGAACCCCACTTAAATATTTTTTTAATCTATGTTTTAGTGTTTGTTGTTTTAGCGGCAACAGAAATCATAAATACATAATCTGTGAAAATTTCAACTGTCTAACTATCACGGTTCATGAGATACAGCCTGGTGACAGACGGACAGACAGAGACAGACGGACGGACAGCGGAGTCTTAGTAATAGGGTCCCGGTTTACCCTTTGGGTACGGAACCTTAAAAGCCGACTTCAATTCTGACGTATCTTCGAAGTCCAAGGTCGAATATCGATGAAATTTATATAGTTGAAGCTTTACTGATCCCAACGCAAAAATACTGTCATAAAAGTACTCTCGTACTTGGGTTAAGGGCAAGATTTTATCCTCTTGCGGTAATAGCACTTATTTATTCGACGTTCTTGTCTGTAGGTAACGGAAATTGAGTAAATCAATTAACAAGTGAGCGAGTGTGGCTCAGTGGGAGTACGTGCGACTTTCGATCCGACGCACCCGAGTTCGAATCCCACTGGCCCCGCACCACTGACTTTCTTAAGTTATGTGCGGATTTAACGGATTTAACTCGTTCTAAAAACGGTGAAGGAAAACATCGTGAATAAACCGGCATGTCCAAGAATTTGTCACAAAAATTCAAAGACATGTGACATCCACCAACCCGCACTGGGCCAGCGTGGTGGATTATGGCCCACACTCTCTCTACGAGGGAAGGCCTGAGTCCCAGCAGTGGGAACTTAATGGGCTGATGATGATGAATTAACAAGAAATCCACTCACTCTGAAAATGTACGTTCTCAGTACAGATTAAATATATACATGCCACAAGTCTAACACTATGTACCATAAGATCACATTTGTAACTGCAAAAAAATATATAATAGTTTATCATGCAACTTAAAATCCCTAAAAAGAAATATGTTAAAAAAAATTAAAAACATGGTTAGTAGAAAGAGTGTTCTGTGACACTTTTTTTTTACGCTTAATAGATCCATGTTTGACCACTATCTCGCCTGATGTGAAGCGATGATGTGGCCTAAGATGAAGCACATAGATCTAGAGAGACGGCAGTTGAGCGGCTGCTCAGACCCGTCTCCCCGACGGTTCACCATAATTAAGTGGGCTCCCATACAACAGACATGGTTTTTTTGCCGTTAACTAAAGAATATTTTGAATGTACATCTATTAGTACTCGCATGATGTAAATAGTTTTAGTAAATGTACGACGATCTCTATATAATTTTAGATTCTTAGATTGTTAACGTCCGTAAGGGTAAACTATTGTTACTTTTATATGCTTTATAACACCTTTAATGTACCTATTTGAACAATACATTTTTAACCGACTTCAAAAAAGGAGGTTCTCTGTTCCATTGTATTTTTTTTATATTTTTTTTTTGTTTCTTACCTCAGAACTCCGTCATTTATGAACCGATTTGAAAAATTCTTTTTGCGTCGGGTTCAGTATAGCTACGAAGTGGTCCCATATAAATTTCATCGATATGTGACCTTGGACTTCGAAGATACATTGAAGTCGGTTTTTGTTTTTTTTCTAAAAATTTATTATGTTGTATTGTATTTAATATTATTTCAGTTGGTTAACTACTTAACTATAAGCCTACGCTTATAACACAAAAATTTGGTTTTAATCGCTTTGCCAGTTATTCTGCCGCTAAGTAGTAGTGAGTTACAGTGTTACGGTTTAAAGGGCATTGTAGGCAGCGTTACTTATTGTCGTTTCCTTGTTCCAGTTGGATCCTGCGCGGCTGCGGCGCGTTCTACATCCGGCGGCGCACCGACACCTCCGACAACACTGCCGACCTCGTTTACAAGTCCGCGCTCAGGTAAATCAATAAACACGCCCAACGGTCACAAACAGATCCATTCCCATAACTACGATTCATATAGATGTAGGGGTCGCCATGTAGAGATGTAGTTGTGGTAGGGTCGCCTTGTGGACTAGGTGGTAATGATAGTGATGGTGGGTCTCAGTGAAACGCCGGTACTCTGGATACGTGTGTATTTTCTAACGGCTACATGATGGCTACTCTATGATATTGGTAATACTTAATGTTATGTCGGCGGTCCTTATAAGTAGGTCGGTTTATACACTACAATTATGTATTTATTTGGTCCCACAACACCCAGACCCGAAACAAATGCTTACGCTTATTTAATTACTTACTAACACACTTGATTATAAATCATTGAATTTTCTCAACTAGACAAAAAAAATATTAGAATATTTGTACAATGTAGGTTCATAAAAAATCTCTAAATGACAGTGAAAACCGTATCAAAATCCGTTGTTTATAAGCGGAGAAACAGAAATGAAAACGCGGATAGCGACTTTGTTTTATGCTATTTACCTAGGCTTTAGAACATGAGTTATGTTGTTTTAAGAAAATAAAAAAAAATGCTAAGGTAAACCCACACCTGGACAATCCGGACACCCGGATACTCTTACTGGAGAAAACTTTAAGGTTCTCCAATTAGTGCATGGTTTGTTTCGAATAGTGGAATTTGATTTTACGAACGGGATATTTACCATGTTTTGTTTTAACTTATTAAATAAAAATTTGGATTAATTTAAATCAACATCAACACACCATTTGCGTGTGACGTCAAAAGATGGGGATCTCCTTATTGCTACATGTGTATGTGTGTCAATCATTTACCAATAGAACGGGCTCTATATCAAAAATTGACCAATAAGCAGCGAGGCGCATGACGTCAAAACGTGGTTGCTCACTCAAGCGTTTTGCGATTACGTTCCATTTCTCCAAAAATAAGAAAAAGAAACATTGAAATACAAAAAAAACTACGCAATTAATAATAATAATTATATCACTACTAAATGTTTACAGGAGTAATATTTAGTAAAAAGTAATTTCCAGATTTTTCGACAACACATGCATATTCCCTATTCTAGTGTTGAAGTCTATGATAATTCAAAGACTTGTTTGTTCTTTTCAGATCGTACATCCTGAACAGTTTGTCTGAGAACAACAACCTGGAGTTCTTCATAGAGGGCGGACGAACGCGCACCGGGAAGCCTCAGCCGCCTAAAGGTAACACATTCCTACCTCCACAGAATACCTAATAGTATTCCATACAGCTTGGCCACTTACATTACTGAAGTGTCGAGGGTCACATTCAAAGGTCAAACGTCGTTGGGCCGATTCTCAAACGGTAGGAACGCGTCCAACCGTCTGGCAACTATTTGAAGCGATACCGCCAATAAACGGAGCGCGTGAAAGCATGCCATCACGCTCTGACAATAAGTTAAGTTAAATGGTGTGAACCGTACAGAAGGTACACTCCGTCAAGACAAAAAGCTACTCTCGCAACCCAGCGATAAGGCACAATGAACTGCCGTCTCTCTCTAGCCCACATCATCGCATCAGGCGAGATAGTGGCCAAACATACAGAAATTACAGAAATTTATTTTTACAGAAATTTATTTATTACCAAACTGTACATACACATATAACTTATAATTAGTTTTATTTGATCTTCCGGAAGCTGGGCTTGTAGTGTACATTACCTAATTGGTACGCAGAACCTACACTAAGAATGAACTTGTGTCGTAGGTAGATACCTACGACACAAGTTCATTCTTAGTGTAGGCAAGCTCTTTCTTCTCTTCTTCTCTACATAGATCTATTAAGCGTAAAAAAAACAATCTAGCTCGCATGTCCCTGTCAAAAAGTCAAGACACCCCAATATAAATAACTACTCTCGTAACCAGCGATAAGGCACAATTTAGCTCGCAGTTTTCCAAAGAATTCGAATTATAAGTTGTGAACCAAGGCTGCTTCTAAAAAAATAGCAAATGATTATATTAGCAAGACTAAACTAAGGTTGTATTTCAAAACAATGATTAGCCAAATCTTGACCTTATAGTTGGGTGATTTCCCAGTTGTCACCACCTTCAATGTCACCAGTGGTGACAACTGGGAATTGTTTTCAGAACGAATCCCATTTGTCACCAGCGGTGCCATTCTTAGACTGCAGCTATCCGAAGTACAAAATAAATAGAAATAAATTAATATCTTGTGGAAACCTTATTTATTTCCGAATCCCAGCTCCTATACGATTGAGTCTAGTGCGGGATCCAAGATCTATACACCTTTAAAAGTGAACCTTTGTTAATAAACATTTAACATTTTTTAATTAATATTTTTTAGTTTCATTTATTTTTCATTTTGTCCGCCCCTTGTTTATGAGAGTCTTTCGTGTACCTTGTTAATGTCTTGATTGGTGTACAATAAATCATTAATTATTATTTATATATTTTTTTCTCGTATGTCTTTACTAACTGATTCTTATTTAACACGCTGCCTGGACTAGATGAATCAGAGGGTATGTGATGCGATGATGGAGATACTTCTATCGTATTTTAGTGTTACCGATTCAATAATTTCTAAGACGCGATTGGGTTCGACTCTTCTGTACCTAATTTTTATTTTAACACGTTGCTTGCTTCAGAGGGTATGTCATGTAGTTATACTTTTCTTAATATCGTAATATTTTTTGTGATTGACTTCTCGGTGCGAAGTTCTCGCTGCTGAAGTACACTGGGTGGTTTAAAGTGAACTCAAAAAATAGCGCTTGAAGTAAAGCATTATCATTAAAATATTTAAGTACTTTTAGTAATATTATATTAATTTCGAGTGAACATGTACTATCTTGGCAAGCGTACTACATCGTCGCTTACCATCAGGTGACATAAAGGTCAAACGCAGGCCAATAAAGAATAAAAAATAAATAAAAATCTATTATAGTAGCGTTACATTAGGGCGTAGAATTAAGGAGAAAACTGGCGACCCCCGCTCCTGCTCGTACCTGGTGCAAAGGTTAGCTAAAGCTATCCAGCGCGGAAATGCCGCCAGTGCTATGGGCACTTTTGCACCGGGTACAGTTAGGGGTGGGGTTATTTGATTAGGTTATTAGTATTTGACACAAAGACATATTTTAAATTTTATTTAAGATTAAATATTTTGTTTGTACGTAGAATTAAGTTGTGTATAAAAAAGTTACATTACAGTTGTTTAATAAAACATTATTAAATAAAAATTATAGTACATATACTAACTGCTGCCTGCGAGTTCGTGCGCGTGGGATTTGGTTCTATAGTGATTGTTTGGGAACCACATGTTAAATTAGAATAAAAATGTTTCCTCTCCGGGCTACAGACTATCTCTGTGCCAATTTCATCAAGATCGGTACAGACAGACAGAGTTACTTTAGCATTTTTATTATCTAATATACCATTATAAAAATAGAACTAAGCCAATTCGGCACATTATTCTGAATATTTTTAATAATTAATTTTTTTAAAGTTATTTTTAATGAATTTTAATTTCCAGTATATAGATAACAAATATTTTTTTTTAAATTATTAATAGTAATAAATTACTAAATTGTTTTTTTTTAATAATTGGATTGAAATATTATGTAAATTACCAGTATATGAATTAAAAATTAATTTATTAATTTAAAAATTATTAACTTATTAATTATTTTTTTAATTATTGGATTAAAAATTTAATGTTATTTCCCCAGCCGGCATTCTATCTGTGATAATGGATGCGTACATCGACGGCACGATCAATGACGCGCTTCTTGTGCCCGTCACGCTCAATTACGACAAACTAGTGGACGGGAACTTCGTGCGGGAACAGCTCGGCATGCCCAAGCAAATGGAGACCTTCTGGTCGGCGCTAACAGGGATTTGGAGGACTTTGAACACTAATCACGGCACGATAAGGGTGGATTTCAATCAGCCTATGAGTTTGAAGGTAAGTCGAAAAGTAATCATTCATTTTATAACAAACAAACCGACTTCAATTCTGATGTAATTTTGAAGTTTAAGGTCGAATATCGATGAAATGTATATGGGACCAATCGGGATCACATTGTAGCTATACTGTTCCCTAAACGGTCTATAAATGACGGAGTTCTGAGGTAACAAACACAAAAAAATATATACAATGGAATTGAGAACCTTCTCAACTTTTTTAAGTCAGTTAAAATGTAATTTTACAAAATACTGGGCGGCTTTGCACTGCGCTCATCACCCAATAGCTCTTGAAACTCATAATGCCCAGAAATTCGCTGGCTACAATGCCATTCTAACCGAAACAGTAATCATCATCATCATCATCATCATCAGCCCATCACGTTCCCACTGCTGGGACTCGGGCCTTCTCTCATAGAGAGAGAATGGGCCATAATCCACCACGCTGGCCCAGTGCGGGTTGGTGGATGTCACATGTCCTTGAATTTTTGTGATTAATTCTTGGACATGCCGGTTTCCTCACGATGTTTTCCTTCACCGTTTTCAGAACGAGTGTTAAATCCGCACATAACTTAAGAAAGTCAGTGGTGCGAGGCCAGCGGGATTCGAACTTGGGTACGTCGGATCGAAAGTCGCACATTCTCCCACTGAGCCACACTCGCTCTAAACAGTAATACTTGCGCACTACTGCTTGACGGCAGAGTTACAGGCAAAACGGTACCAACCCAGACGGCCTCTTACATACTATAGCCACCTAATAAAACGTAGCGCTCGTAACGTAGCTCGCCTAGCCGTTCGTAACAGATCTGCTATGTTAAGCAATGGTCACAACTTGGATGGGTGACCGTTTGTTTGGTATTTACACCTGAGCGCTGTCGTGCTTTGGAGGACACGTTAAGCCGTCGGTCCCGGTTGTTGTCTGGACTACAATCGTTAGGCCATATCGGAGACCTTCGGTCGGTCAAAATACCTACTCCAAAGTTCAAAGTTCTTTATTCAGTTTTGGCATCTCAGACACTCTTATGAACGTCAATTATTACAATGACTCTCCCACCGTATCGGAAAAAGAACCACTACTCAGAAGATACGGCAAGAAACTGAAGTCACCAGGGTTGGCCACACATCCACACGAGAGAAAAAGAACCTTATAAACAAAATAAATTATTTTTCAAAAAAAACTAAACCGACTTCAAAACCACAAATGCCACTCAAAAGTAAAAAATAAATTAATATAATTATCATAAGCGCTACCCACTCATATATTTGAAGTCGGTGCCAGCCAAGTCTAAAAGGTAGTAGATAAATACTATGTATATAGTAAGTACTACTTGTAGGTAGTATCTATCCTTTTAGACCTTTTAGACTTGGCTGGCACCGACTTCAAATATATGAGTGGGTAGCGCTTATGATAATTATATTAATATATTTTTTACTTTTGAGTGCCATTTGTGGTTTTGAAGTCGGTTTAGTTTTTTTTGAAAAATAATTTATTTTAACCTTTTTAGTGAAAAACAAGTTTTAATTAAATTAATTCATAAAGTTTTTAAAGACAAGCTTTTATGATCTAGAAGCCACATCATGACGAAGTTTAAAACGGGCTATCACAATTAAATTTATGTACAAAAAAAAATCATGTCTGTCCTATTCTCTGTTGAGGAATTCCCTCGCCGGAAGTCAATCCTGGGTGTATCTGCCATGTCATGATGGAATTTAGAACAGGCTATTATGGTTAAATCCATTTACGAAATGTTGTGTCTGTACTATTCACCGTTGAGGAGTTCCCTCACCGGAAGTCAACCCTGGGTGAAGCAGGTGAAGCAGTCGAATACAAACCTCCACCTTTAGAAAGTTGGTTACGAAAAAAACAAGAACTGACTTGAAGATTAAACTTATATTTTTTTTGTTTTTGCTATTTTTTTCAAAAACTACTGCATGATTTTCGATAAAATTTATATGGGACCTTTGAAGTATTACCTACCAATCAAAAAAAGAATCATCGAAATCAATGCATAATTGGCGGAGAAATCGCGTAACAAACACACAAAAAAAAAAACATACCGTCGAATTGTAAACCTCCTCCTTTTTGAAGTCGGTTAATTAACATTCCCCTTTTCTATTTTAGGAGTTAGTGACGTCATTCCAAAAGTACCAGCACTTCAAGGCGCCTCTCGAAGCGCCTCTCTCGCCGCCCAATAACAACCTAGCAGTGAATCTCGACAAGCAAATCTTATACAACCACAGCCACTCCAGTCTGTACGGCGCTGACGTGAGCTCGGACTACAAGATGATGGTGGAGGCGATCGGCAGGCATCTTGTCTATGGTAAGTATATCGATTTTATAAAATTCACAGATAATGCTTTTGGAAAATTTAAGATGGATTTTTCTGGCCGGCAGGGTTAGGGTGAATGATGGGAGGGCGATGAATCCATAATTGTAGTATTGATTTTGTTCAGTTAACTCGATCGAAACTAGGTGGCATTTTAGGCATTCATGGAAACATTTCTTTCGTTCCACCTAAGATTATACAGAGATTGAGGTTTTACGAGGTTATTAAATAAATCATACGTTCTTGGCAATAAAATATTTTATTGGTCGGGATCCTTTTGCTTTTGGGGCCAAACTCAACTTGTCAAAAACTGCGATATCGCTCGGTGCATCGCCAAAACTCACGACTTGATTCGCGTCGCGTTTTCCTATACCTTTTCATTAATAGAAGTGCAACACGCTTTTTACGATCCATGTTACTATTGGACAAATCTTTAATAGCACAAAATATTTCTAATACACTTCATGAACCTCGAATTAATTTTAACCCAGTAAAACGTCTTGCGAAACCATATCGCGCTATAAAGTTTGACCCCTCTGTTGCGCACGCGGCGCGATCAATCGGGGGTCGCTGTTCAAAAATCGCTCCATATCAAATTGTTTCGCAGACGCGGCGCAAGCCACAGCCCTGATGTGCACGAACATAGTGTCATACGTGTTGCTGACGGAGCGGCGGCGCGGCGCCACGCACAAGCAGCTGGCGGCCGCGGTAGAGGCGCGCGCCGCCGCGCTGCGCGCTGCCGGCAGGGACCTGGGCTACACGGGCAGCGCCGCGCACGCACTCAGGCATGCGGTGAGTTACACGCACAAGCAGCTGGCGGCCGCGGTGGAGGCGCGCGCCGCCGGCAGGGACCTGGGCTACACGGGCAGCGCCGCGCACGCACTCAGGCATGCGGTGAGTTACACGCACAAGCAGCTGGCGGCCGCGGTGGAGGCGCGCGCCGCCGGCAGGGACCTGGGCTACACGGGCAGCGCCGCGCACGCACTCAGGCATGCGGTGAGTTACACGCACAAGCAGCTGGCGGCCGCGGTGGAGGCGCGCGCCGCCGGCAGGGACCTGGGCTACACGGGCAGCGCCGCGCACGCACTCAGGCATGCGGTGAGTTACACGCACAAGCAGCTGGCGGCCGCGGTGGAGGCGCGCGCCGCCGGCAGGGACCTGGGCTACACGGGCAGCGCCGCGCACGCACTCAGGCATGCGGTGAGTTACACGCACAAGCAGCTGGCGGCCGCGGTGGAGGCGCGCGCCGCCGGCAGGGACCTGGGCTACACGGGCAGCGCCGCGCACGCACTCAGGCATGCGGTGAGTTACACGCACAAGCAGCTGGCGGCCGCGGTAGAGGCGCGCGCCGCCGCGCTGCGCGCTGCCGGCAGGGACCTGGGCTACACGGGCAGCGCCGCGCACGCACTCAGGCATGCGGTGAGTTACACGCACAAGCAGCTGGCGGCCGCGGTGGAGGCGCGCGCCGCCGGCAGGGACCTGGGCTACACGGGCAGCGCCGCGCACGCACTCAGGCATGCGGTGAGTTACACGCACAAGCAGCTGGCGGCCGCGGTGGAGGCGCGCGCCGCCGGCAGGGACCTGGGCTACACGGGCAGCGCCGCGCACGCACTCAGGCATGCGGTGAGTTACACGCACAAGCAGCTGGCGGCCGCGGTAGAGGCGCGCGCCGCCGCGCTGCGCGCTTCCGGCAGGGACCTGGGCTACACGGGCAGCGCCGCGCACGCACTCAGGCATGCGGTGAGTTACACGCACAAGCAGCTGGCGGCCGCGGTAGAGGCGCGCGCCGCCGCGCTGCGCGCTGCCGGCAGGGACCTGGGCTACACGGGCAGCGCCGCGCACGCACTCAGGCATGCGGTGAGTTACACGCACAAGCAGCTGGCGGCCGCGGTGGAGGCGCGCGCCGCCGGCAGGGGCCTGGGCTACACGGGCAGCGCCGCGCACGCACTCAGGCATGCGGTGAGTTACACGCACAAGCAGCTGGCGGCCGCGGTGGAGGCGCGCGCCGCCGGCAGGGACCTGGGCTACACGGGCAGCGCCGCGCACGCACTCAGGCATGCGGTGAGTTACACGCACAAGCAGCTGGCGGCCGCGGTGGAGGCGCGCGCCGCCGGCAGGGACCTGGGCTACACGGGCAGCGCCGCGCACGCACTCAGGCATGCGGTGAGTTACACGCACAAGCAGCTGGCGGCCGCGGTGGAGGCGCGCGCCGCCGGCAGGGACCTGGGCTACACGGGCAGCGCCGCGCACGCACTCAGGCATGCGGTGAGTTACACGCACAAGCAGCTGGCGGCCGCGGTGGAGGCGCGCGCCGCCGCGCTGCGCGCCGCCGGCAGGGACCTGGGCTACACGGGCAGCGCCGCGCACGCACTCAGGCATGCGGTGAGTTAAAAATCACGAAATATGACTACAGTCCGTCAAATCTAAGAAGTACCGTTTGACAGTTCTGACAATTGAATGATAGGGATGGGATGAAAAAATCGATTACTATAATATCCGAACTTTAAGAGATCGATTACTATAATATCCGAATTTTAAGAAATCAATTGTTATAATTAAATAAAAGAAATGTTTAGGATATTTTTTTATTCACTACTAGTACTAGTATCGTCGTCTTCGTCATCATCGTCATTTAAATTAATGACCAGTTGATTGTCCATTACATTATCAAAGTCTACGTCTCTTTCGAAGTCGTCCATTATTATTTTCTTTGTTTTTTGTACTACTTTACTCCAATCTTCCTGTGTAACTTGGGCACATGCTTCCTTTAATAAACCTTCCATTTTCTTGACACTGAAGGGTGGTTTTGTGTTGTGTCTTGCTGCATAACATGTAAAACAATAATGTAACTATTTGATAGCAGACGAAAACCATTGTTTAAATTATAAATGTTAGAAGTACTCGTGTTATTATTATAATATTATAAAATATTACCTTTAACTTGGGCCCAAATCAGTTCAATGGCATTATATTGGCAATGGTACGGAGGAAGTCGTATGACTTTGTGCCCGTGCTCTTCGGCCAATTGGTCAATTACATATGTCGGTTTTGGTGGTTTATGCAATTTCACTAACTGTAATAATTCAGCTTTTAATAGTGACATGTCGGCATCCACTCCTTTTCTTTGCAGCCATGCCACCAAATCTGCTTTCTTATTGGCTGACGTAGGTGCTTTATCAATTTGCACAGAGTGGTATGGGGCATTATCCATTATAATTGTGCTGTTAGGAGGGATATTCTGTAATAAATTTAAGAACCACTCTCGGAACCTTACTGCGTCCATTTCTTCATGATACTCTTTAGTGCTTTTGGATTGGAAAGCTAATAAAGAGTTTTCCACGAAGCCTGTAGACGCTGACCCAGCATGGCATATTATGAGGCGTCCACCTTTTCCTATCGGCACCTTCGAGCACGAAGCTTCAGAATCATCAGTCCATGTTTTCGGCACAGAATGGTTGGAATTTAGCCAGGTTTCGTCCAAAAATATTACATTATCCCAGTTTATAATTTGTTTAACTTCGCGCAGGAATGTTAGTCGCTGCATAATTATGTCATGTCGCTCCATAACAATTTTTCGTTTGTCAACTTTTTTGTATCTGAAGCCAATTCCTGTTATTACCGTTCTCAACGACTCTATGCTTCCCTTATACAGCCCGGCATATTTTAAAGTTGCACATAACTTTGCCAATGTTGGAAATTCGCCTCTTGTAAAATACCCGTATATATGGTTTCTAATAGCATGACTATCGAATTCATCGATGCCTGTCACAGGTTTATTTCTTTTTCGTTTTTTCGGTGTGTGAAGTACGTTACTGTCACTCCCCGAAGGCCCATATTTTTCACTTAATATTTTGCCAACGGTGCGGCTACCAATACCGAGAGCTTCACCGACGCGATCCCGAACTTGTGTAACTGGCAGTAGAAGTCCACCATTTTGAGATTCACGCTCAAAATACTCGTGTAATTTCACCACCAATTCACGAGCCTGGCTGTTCAAAGTACGTCCTCTTTTCGACATTATTAATAAACACTTGCTTAGTTCGGAGTCCAGTATAAATATTGCCAAGGTAAACGGATAAAGAATGATCAGTCCAGAAAAGTAATAGCCAAGTCACAAATTGTAAAACACAAACGAGAAAGCAAGTACGCGCACAGTCAGCTTCCAAGATGGCGAGAGACTGCTGACGCCGAACGGACCGCGTGCGCTTGTAGTTGGCAGTGTTGCCAGAAAAAAAAAATTATTTTATTTTTTCGCTTTCGACAACTTTTTAAAGAAGCAAATATATTTGATTTATAAATACGTATTTTTGGTGAATGGGTTTTATCTCATATTTTACGATTACATAACTATTTAGTTATGTAATCGTAATATGTGAGATAAATCCCATTCACATGAAAAAATATTTGTTTGGTTGTCAAGTGTAATTTGTAAATAATACATTCGATTTTTCGTATATGTAAACGATTTTTTTGCATACAAGTGTATCCGAAGAGTCGCAACACTACGTGCAGTGACCTAACTACGTAACTTTGTAATGAGTCAAGAATATAACTATTAGAAATTATTTACTGTGTAAATATGTGTTATTTTGCTTTGTTTGAAAGTTTTCAATTACATTTAGATATTAAGAATTGTACATTTTTAGATACAATAATGAAATCTTTCTAAATTCATGGTTTTATGAAAAAGGTTATCGAAACTGAATAATGTACGTATGAACAAAGTTGTTTCGGTTTGAAAAATATGAAACGTCAAACGGTACCTCTTAGATTTGATGGACTGTAGGGGGTGTAGTGAGACATCACGTGTATTTAACATTTCGTTGAAGGCGCAATTTCTAACCCGAAAAGCAGCGCATGATCTTGACTCATCGTCGCCAGGCAACGTTCAGAAATGACCTGCGACGTCAAATATCTTCTGGACATTTTCATCGGTATTCTAAAACCTCACCACGTATCACCAGAGGGGAGAGAAGGTTAGAAATTTGTTAAAAACATACTTTTGCCGATTCTCTATTCTAGAAATGAATGATGATCTACATCTACCCAAGCGGCTTTCGATTCTGCGGCAAAAATCCAGGAAAAACTACTAAGCTAAGAGAAACTAGATATCGCTGCCGCCTTTTGTACTACCATAGTTGAGAATTTTATATTATAATTGTTTTGGTAATTGGTATTCAGAAGCTTTGTATTTGTATTTATATATATGTCGTCTTTTCAGCTGGACATGCTCGGCCGAGGGTTGGTGCGGCGGGAAGGAAGCGGGGAGAAGCAGATCATCAAGCCACAGCTCAGCATCGCAGCTACGTTAGAACTATCTTATTACTCCAATGCCGTTGCCGTTCATTACGCTGCGCCGGCTATAGTCGGTGAGTTTGCTATTTTACCAAGTCTTCATTAAGTCACTTCTCACTTCTTCTAGTTTACCACGCCTTTATTAAGTCACTTCTCACTTCTTCTATTTTACCACGTCTTTATTAAGTCACTTCTCACTTCTTCTATTTTACCACGTCTTTATTAAGTCACTTCTCACTTCTTCTAGTTTACCACGTCATTATTAACTCACTTCTCACTTCTTCTTTTTTACCACGTCTTTATTAAGTCACTTCTCACTTCTTCTATTTTACCACGTCTTTATTAAGTCACTTCTCACTTTCTACTATTTTACTACGTCTTTATTAAGTCACTTCTCACTTCTTCTTTTTTACCACGTCTTTATTAAGTCACTTCTCACTTTCTACTATTTTACTACGTCTTTATTAAGTCACTTCTCACTTCTTCTATTTTACCACGTCTTTATTAAGTCACTTCTCACTTCTTCTATTTTACCACGTCTTTATTAAGTCACTTCTCACTTCTTCTAGTTTACCACGTCATTATTAAGTCACTTCTCACTTCTTCTTTTTTACCACGTCTTTATTAAGTCACTTCTCACTTCTTCTATTTTACCACGTCTTTATTAAGTCACTTCTCACTTTCTACTATTTTACTACGTCTTTATTAAGTCACTTCTCACTTCTTCTATTTTACCACGTCTTTATTAAGTCACTTCTCACTTCTTCTATTTTACCACGTCTTTATTAAGTCACTTCTCACTTCTTCTATTTTACCACGTCTTTATTAAGTCACTTCTCACTTCTTCTATTTTACCACGTCTTTATTAAGTCTTATTTGTTTGTCTGTCTGTTCCGGGTGGAATCTAAGAACTCAAATTTCGAGCACTTCCCCGATTAGCCATCTGGCTGAAACTTTCAGGGTACCTCACAACTCGATGACAATGCATTCTAAATCCGTTTATTGGCATACAATGCCGACCTAATTTCAAAAGGCGCATAAAAACGTGTTTTTTATTATTTTTTAATATGTCACTTTCTTGTTACAAGTTTGTGGTCGTCTTTTATATAGTCCGGATAAGGTCCGGTTGTTGCTGTAGGTACTCCGCCTTTGCCGTAGCTGTTAGTCCAATGTTATCACTGCAATCCTTACACGTATGTTATCACTGCAATCCTTACACGTATGTTATCACTGCAATCCTCACACTGTACACTCACATAGTATGTTGTTACGCTAGTTCAAAACCTCGCCCGACAAAAAAAAACACTGATTTACGCGACGCGCGAGGCCCTTTCGAAGGACCAATATGTCGGGTACGGAGCAAGTTTGCGGTGAATTTAATAGAAAACTGTTTATATGTTTATAACTCATTTATTGTCCTATTTAAAATGTTCTTAAAATACTAAAATGTTTATGAAATGTTAATGTTTGAATGCACCCGGGTGACGCGCTAGCCGATTATGCACTGACGGCAAAACTGCCAATTAATAATTAGGTGAACGCGTCACGCGACTATTGCAACATAAAGTGTTCGGTGACAAAACTCCGAACAATATTTTTTTATTAAATTGAAATCATAAAATCTATTATTCACGTCATTTCAGGACCTTCCTATTATTATTTCTTATATGATTATTATTTAACGATACTTTGCCGTGCCGTACCGTTGATGAGCGCTGGCACAACTGTAATATTTTTTTACGATTTTACCTGTAATAGTGCATTTTCAATTTTTATGACCACTTGCATAATGACATTTTTGATTTTGAATACCTCTATAGAAACAGGAATTATGGGATCCAAAACACCCAGGCTCGAAACAAATAAATACGTTTTTTTCTTTTTACAAACATTTTGGTAGCGGGAACCGAACCGGCAACCATAGTTATTTTGATTTTATTTGACTGTTGATTATTTGTTTTATTATTTATTTGATTGATTTTATTTTATTTAAATTTGTAATTTGACTGACTGTGTGTAATTATTGATTTTGATGGGTTTTTATTAATTGCCTGAAATAAATGAATTTTAATTTAATTTTAATAGCACAATGATTTGACACATCTGATTATGTTTTGGAGTGAATCTAAAAACTCTTTTCTGTCCCCAGCGACCGCGCTAGAGTCAGTAATCCGGCAACAGAACGACGACAGCGTAGTATCCCACTCAGAAGTGATGAGCGCAGCGCTGCAGCTCAGCGAAGTGCTGAGCGCTGAGTTCATTCTGTGCGCGCCGTGCAAGCGGATAGAGGAGACTTTACTCGACGCGCTAGATTCTCTCGTAGCCACTCAAGTGCTCACTAGGAATGAGGTAAGTCATTGTACAGGGTGTTAACACCAGATGGGTCACTATACAGGGTGTTAGAACCAGGCGTGTCACTATACAGTGTTAGAACCAGGTGAGTAGTGACTCCAGTTCTAACACCTTAGATAGTGACCCACCTGGTTCTAACACCTTGCATCTTGATACAGGGTGTTAGAAGCAGGTGAGTAGTGACTCCAGTTCTAACACCTTAGATAGTGACCCACCTGGTTCTAACACCTTAGATAGTGACCTGGTTCTAACACTTTGCATCTTGATACAGGGTGTTAGAACCAGGTGAGTAGTGACTCCAGTTCTAACACCTTAGATAGTGACCCACCTGGTTCTAACACCTTGCATCTTGATACAGGGTGTTAGAACCAGGTGAGTAGTGACTCCAGTTCTAACACCTTAGATAGTGACCCACCTGGTTCTAACACCTTGCATCTTGATACAGGGTGTTAGAACCAGGTGGGTATTCAATACTTTAATAAATATAATTCATTTTACAACAAAACATAAAACTACTTCAATTCTAATGTATCTTCGAAGTTCAAGGTAAGTATCTATGAGTTCACATAATAGCTATACTGAACCCAACGCTAAAATATTTTTTTCAAATCGGTTTATAAATGACGGAGTTCTGAGGAACCAAAAAAATAAAAATAAAATATACAGTCGAATTACTACTGTCACTTTCAGCGTTACTTATATTTTTTACAAGCTTTTATTTAACTTGCAATGTATGTTTGTATGTATGTATGTATGTATATATGTTACTATGTTTGTTCGGGTGTAATCTTGCAAGTTCAATTAGAACAACTTCCTCTTGTCCTACGGAGTTGAAATTTTGCATACTTGTCAAAGTCCGATAACAATGCAATATTATGATGGCAGCCAGCTGATCTGATGATAGAGACGGAAGGTGGGCAATGGAACTCCTTGACGGATAATCGTAAATTACTAGTGTTTGGGCTCATTTTAATCTGCTCGCGGTTCCGATTACGAATTTGTTAAAAAAAACGAAAAGCTAAATTTTTGAACTCTGTGAAGTGTGTGTGTTTTATTAAATGTAATATTATATTTTTGTAAATGTTAGTCTGTAAGGTATATGTTCTATGGGCCGCTGTTAATTTTACTTTTATATTGCTTGAAACAAAGAGTTTAATAATAAAAGCTTGTCTTGAAAAAAATACTTTTTAACAAAAAACTTATTGTGGTAACAGCACAGTTATTTTAATGAATGACGTCCGTCCATTCCAGCCGCACGAGGGCCTGGACGAGGAGCGCTGGTCGCGTCGGTTCGCGGCGCGGCTGGAGCAGGAACTGGAGGCGGAGGAGGGCGACGCGCGCCCCGACCCCACCAGGCACCTCAAGTACAACGTCACCGATACCAACGACGCCAGAGCGGAACGGTAAACTACACACGCACTGTTCACCCACTTACACTGATACCAGGCCTAGCGCACTCACTGTAGGCTCGAAGCTTCAAGTACATAGCCGGGCCCTGCCGGCGGGGCCGTGCACAATACGGGATCGGACAGTAATCGAGAAAAAATCTAAAATGTTGTTAGAACAAATGTTCGTCGAACCAGAAAAATCATTCAATCAATATTTTTGTGAAATAACAATGATTTATATTTTTAAATCAATAAATAAAATGTTATAATTCTGACATTTTAATCTGTTCCTAAACACCAGCACAGCGCATGACGTCATTTGTAGGCAAATGCCGTGGTCAAGCTTGTGTTTATTTTACGTTTTTGCTTTTCATAAAATGTATTTTCGCAAATTTTGTCGTTTCATTACTACAATATCGTCCCCAAACTTCACAAAACGTATTTAAATCTCTTTGCAAGTTTTACTTCGAAGTGTTTGTCGTTTTCTACCTTCATATGACGTCACAAGTTTTGAGGTGACCTTTTGCGCGGCAATATTTGAAACATAATATTTAAATATAGTTTTAGGTAGTTTTAGAGCGTTATTTAATTAAAATATTATTTTTCATGGCTATATGTAATAATTGTGCTTAATGTAAAACACTTTTTAAAAAGTTGTCTGATCCCCTATTTTGCAAGACAAAGTTCCGGGTGGTTCTGTTATTGTTATGGGCTGGCGTATTGCTTACCATCAGGCAAACGACCAGCTCGTCTCCTCATTCAGCTACATACAAAGAAGATATTTATCAAATAGGCCCAAAAAATGCACTTTGAAACTTCATAAACATCATACAAATCAATTAAAATATGTTAAAAATTATAAGTTAAAAGCAGGTTTTATAGCGATGGTTTTAGCATGTTTTATCAAAACTGGTTCAGCCGTTTTTTCTTTTAGGAGTTTTTTTTTAATTTTAGTTTACTGAAATTCGCTTGTTAGCCCAACGACCACCTGTTGTTGAGGAACACTTAGGTAAGCCTGCCTCGTTCCAGCCGTCGTTTGGTGCTGACCCTCCGGCCGCTGCTGGAGGCGTACGCGGCGACGTGCCGGCGCGTGGCGAGCGGCTCGCAGAAGCTGGCCGTGAAGGCAGCCCTGGACCACCTCACTGAGGAATACACGCAGAACAGGATGCCTTACGGTACGTGTCTAGAGCGGTTTGATGCCAAAATAACAATTTTAGGTATTGCTTCTTTTTTTTTTTAAGTTTGCCCGTTAGTGCAGACTAAAGTCTCTAGGACCATACCGCCATGTCTTACGTAGTTTTTATTTGATAGTTTAATATTACATTTTATTATAATTTTGTTGAGAATGAGGGTCAACAGCAACAAGCCGGACCCTCTCCTAGTGCTTCAATAAAGTGGTGGAACTTTATTAAAGCTTTCCATCGACTTTTTGTGAGAACATAAAAAGCACTGTTTGTCCCTATTTTGTTTCTTTGCCTACACTCGTGCACATTTACGAACACATAATGGTTAATATTCCACCGATATTACACATGATCACTCGAAATAACACTTGTTTGGAAAATAAAACAAAATCGAACTGTATCACTATTTACTTCCCGCCAAAAAGTCTTCTTTAGGTATTGCTATCGGTGGCTAAGCAAAGCGTCCTTTTTTGTTGAACATTTTTTTTTCTAGTTAAGCTTTTAACGAGCGATTGTGGCTCACTAGCCCCGCAGTCTTTCAAGATTTGACTCAAACATTGCAAGTTAAATAAAAGCTTGTAAAAAAAATTACTTATCTGTCATTATTTACTAATTACTATTACAAAATGACTATTTTGTTATAAACCCAACAAAACTAAGAATTAAATCCTATTCCAGGTGAAGCGGTATCGACCGATGCCATCCGCAACTGCCAGCGCCTCCTACGCCAATGGGGCGTCATACAAATATACACCGAGAAGAAGGAACGCAAGCTGCGGATACTGCCGCCCTACGACAACCAACAGTCACTGGATGACGTGTGCAATAACATCTACAAGTTCAACATGGAGACGCCTCTGCTGCACTGAATAGTGCGAAGATCAACGAAGTGCTCTGCTGCAGTGATTAGTGCAATGATCTATGAAGTGCTCTGCTGCACTGAATATTGCAATGATCTATGAAGAGTACCCTTCTTCTGCAGTGAATAATAGTGCATAAATTGTTAAGTGTGCTTGTCTGCTGCGGTGAATAGTGAATCAACAAGAAGAGTGCTCTTCTGCAGTGAATAGTGGAATTATCTGAAAAAGTGCTCTGCTGCAGTGAATAGTGCATCAACGATCTACAAAGAACAATGCTCCATAATATAGACATAAAAAAATTTACACAAAAAGTGCTCTAACGGACATATAGTTTAATATGGATACAACCTTGTTGCAGTGAAAATAACCATCACACGATTAATGTGGATAAGCCTCTCCTGTAGTTAATGACTTAAAAACTTTCCTTATAGCAACACTGAACAATATAGTACATCGATCTGTAGCAAACAACGATGAGTGCTTCGACGTTCACAAGTTAATATATTGGATATGTTTTGTGTTGCAGTGAACACTTTAAATACCTGCCTCGATGTATGCTATAATGTTTTTATTGACTGCAAACTGCTGTTTCATATTTTGTAAATTGTGAGAGATGTGTGGGAGATAACCTTTGTAGTTACAAATAGCTTGGTACACTGCACTCATGTATACCAGATGTGGCTAAAAATCAAGTCTATGTCCTCCACGACAGTTTTTAGTTATTGTTGATGAAATTGGGACATGGTGTTCTTTTTTATTAAATCTCTAGGGAAATAACGTAATACTTGACTTGAACTCTCTAGATTTCATATTGTGATTTAGTTTGTAAGCACTTGATGAAAGCTACAATGATAGGCTGTGCATCGAGTTTTTACTAATGAATTATCTGTTTAGTGTAATTCTTTGGATACGGCGTAGTAGCTGAATGGATGGCTAATTAGCTTAGAGTGTGAGTTCGATTTTACATTGGGACATTTATTTGTAAATTTTATTTGTTCAATGCCTGGGACCAAGCTACTCTTTGACAAAGTTCTATTTACTCCTGGCCGCAAGCTATTTGAGTTACATTTTACCTTTAGTTGGAACATATTCCATTTGTATTTTTGATAGTACAATTTGACTAAATGTTGTTTAATTCAAACTTTAGATATTATGACCTTAATCCAATACTCGTTCAAATCTGAAATACAAGATTTTTTTGTTGCTGGGTTTATACATACAGCAACTACTGTTTTTTGCACATTCTGGCTAAGAAATCTATATGTATGTTTATATACAATACTGTTTATATGGAGTTTATTCCTCATAAGTTAAAGCTGTAGAACATCCGTCGTTCTCCTAAAATAGCTAAGGTGCTGCTACACAGAGTGTTCAATATAAATACTCGTTGCTCGGTTCATAACTCTGTCAAGACGCACCTTAAAAGTTAGATTCCTTGGGTATTGTTTTAAATAGTTAGCTCAAAGATAAGAGCCAAAAATATAACTTTAGTATTTATATCATGATTGATCTGTGATTGCGACAGGTTTGAGATGATTGTGTGGGTTTCGATGTACATAATTATGGTTTATTTTAGAAAGGCTGACCAAAAAAGAATATCTTACTTTTGAAGCATGTTTCGGAAATCTTCATGTTGATTCTGTGGAGTGCATCACATGTGACCATAAAACCAACATGAAGTCTGTAGCTCCTGGTTATAGTTTTCTAATTCATGTGATTTCAAGATTACCTACAGGTCGTTAGTGAAGGTTTATTTCAATTTGAAAATGTTCAAATCGTGATAAAACTTCACTAGGACGCAAGCATTTTCACTGAAATATATGGCTGGCCATAGACCGACTCAAAGTTAGGAGTCAATAGTTGTATTCTTTTTATACATTAATTTTATATATATTTAAGTTAAAACTATTAGTTCATAAACTCCTGTGTACTTGGGAGTAAGACACGAAAGATTGAATAAAACAATCGTTACGAAATGTTTTTATTTTATTTAGATAACCTAATTGTAACTGACATAGCTCATTGGATAAGCTGAAGTGGCAATGGACGGGTCACATATGGCGAAGAACCGTGTGTATACCATTATTTCCATTAGGTATTTCTATTGACAGAAATCATCATCATCCACAGCCCTTAACATCCCACTGCTGGGTATAGGCCTCTCTCATATGATGCCATTCGCCTCGAGTCTGCGCCATTCGTGTCCAGGTTCGGTCCGCGATTTTTACAATATCGTCGACCCATCTTCCGGACGCCCAACGCTACGCTGTTTTATTTATTTATTCATTCAATGTAATTACAATTTCATTACATAATTATGTCCAAAGCGTTATTGTAGTCATGCATAATATTCATATCTAGTCAATAACAATAACAATATTAATTATACAATAAAATGAAACAAAAATAAAATGGAATGTCAAACACTATACAAAATGAAACAAATTAATTGAGAGTCAAATTATTGCATAATTTAATATAAATAATAAAACAATCTTATGGAGCTACTGATACAGTTGGCACATCTCGAAATAGGATGTATTTCGAAAGATGCCAAGTGAATCAATAGTTTTTTGACAGTAATTTTGGAGTGTTTACCATACCTATGAAAAATTCTCCCATTCGCTTGAATGAAAATATAACGTGTTCTGCGTTGCATTGCAGCCACTATAACTTCAGAAGTTCGTGGTTGGTCTGTAAAAGGTAGGACATCTGTACTATTCTGTACCCCAGAGTGAAGAATAGGGAAATAGGGAATATGCATATGTTGTCGAAAAATCTAGAAATTACTTTTTATGATAGACTCCTGTAAACAGATCAAAAGGTGAAGGTCTCTTTTAGGTGGCCGAGTAATGAATACATTCTAGCGTGGCCACAGAATAATAGTATAGATTTCCTACCTTTTACAGACCAACTACCTACGACTTTCTGAAGCTATAGTGGCGGCGATACAACTCAGAGCTCGAATGACATTGCGGTAACTACATTTCCTTACGGTATGCTTCTTATGCAATCATTAATATTTTGTTGTTAACCAGGTTTTATCTAGGATTAAACCAGTCAGGTAAATAAAATAATCAAATAAAATATATGACACATTTATACAATATACATACATTAATTATTTCCATACAGGTAAAATTTACAATAGAAGAACTAGTATTTTGACATAATTTACAAGACTGCAGCACAACTGATACTTAGGATATAGGTAGATAGATAAACACAATGTTAAAAAAAAACACTTGAAGTATTCTAAATAGCACAGTGTCTCAGTTAAATGTCATACTGTCGGAGTAGATCACAGACGTACTTATGAAAGTCAATTATTACATTGACCATACCACCGTATTGGATAGCACTAACTATACATAACTGTCAATTCACTACACTATATATATATTTGTATAACCCTAGGGGAGGGCACTGTACGCTGAAACACGGGCGATGAGCCTAGTTCGGCAGCAGATACCCCAATATTATAAGTTTGTCAACTAGCCAAATAAGTTTAACAACCTTATTGAATAAATGATTTTATTATTATTTATTACTAACCCGAAACGGTTTGTCCTTTTGTGTCCTGAACAGCCTTGACGTTCACATGATGATGAAGTCTACGTTCATGAACTCGTTCTCACTATGTGGCGTTAATTAGGATTAGAAATCCGAGATTCGTTGCTTACATTTTTATTGTAGGATTGTGATCCATCAATGGAATTGGATGATTGGCCATAGTAATCGACAGCAAGGACCTGTAAGATAAATTTATTACACAAAATAAGAACTTATTTACAACATATGTTCTTACATAAGAGGCGAATGCCTTTACTATTAAAACAATTCTACTCTCTTCTTACTAAACTTTAACTTTTTAATTTCAAATTAAATAAAAACTTTAATCATTAACTACTTTTATTACCTATATCTTAATTAAATGGTTTAAGAATGCACAATTTTAATACATTTAACCTTTTACACAAATATGCAATTTGTTACCCGACGTAATGGGAACTGAAATGTTTATACGATGGCCACACTGACACACGAAACTGGTCAATGTTGTTTTAACAAAATAACACCGAAAACTGAATATATCAAGCCAAATGCAGGTTCTAATTGTCGAACCCGATGTATAGTTACATCCACATAAATTATAGTTACCGAAAAACATCAATAAACACAAGAAAAACACAAACGTTTGAAAACTTAATCTTTCAGTACAATTTTCACTTTACCATGAATGGAACACCCGAATATTTTTTCACATTTAATTCTAAATTGTTTCTAGTACACATTCACAAAGATTCACTTAAAAATAATAAAAAATACCACAACACAAATTAAAAAACCACAAGCCGACCCTGCCGGGCCACTATTTTGACTTAACATGTCATGGCCAATGTTAAGAAAATGGGTTACGCGATAGAGACAATATGATAATAGTTCTACCTCGTTCTTTATAAGAGCCTGTTGTATAGCGCTATCCTTTTTTAGGTCGGAAAACTTCGTAATTATCCCTCTATAGTGTAAGACCTCAATGGTGCCGAGCGAGCAAGGAACCGAGCAGTTCGCGAGCGCGCGCGCTCGGAGCGTCGGCGGCGCGGCGGGTGCGCGTGGCTGTTGATACAAATACTGGGACTGATTCTCCCACTGCTTCCATTGCTGGCGGCGGCGGCAAAAATACACTGCATCACCTCTTATGACGGCGTACACATAGAAACTATTTATTTATTTCCTCTCTTGATATTTTTAATTTTTTCTCCGTTTATTTTTTTTTGATTAACGAGAAGTCGTGTTTTTATTTTATTATATTAGTTAAATTCTCTATATCTCTAGAATTTCATTTATCAGGCCGTCGTAAATATTAAAGTGGAAACAGATTCTCAAATAACACAACTGCGTTTTTTTGCCACAATAGAAATAACGGAATATAATTTGGAAAAAACGCTAGTGCCAATTTTTATATTTCGTATTTCCATGGAAATAGTGGGATACACCCGAAGAACCTATAACCCATGGAGTAAACCAAATCTAGAGTGGAGACAAAGTTTAGGCAAACTTAGTGTAGGACGCCCTCCGGCCAGATGGAGCGACGACCTGCGTAATATGGCTGGCAGTAACTACACGTGAAGAGCCGAGGATCGGGCTCAGTGGCGTGTATCGGGATAGGCCTATGTCCAGCAGTGGACTCTTACAGGCTAATGATGATAAAGAACCTAATTGTTCTTCATTTTGGGACTTCCAAAACATGATGCTGATCCTGTCTACCATAGATAGATAGATAGAAAATTCTTTATTGCACAAACAAATATGTAAGTACATAGGCGAACTTAATGCTAGTGAGCATTATCTTCCAGTTAACCTCGGTGTACTGTACCATCCTATTAATTTGTGGTGATGGATGGACGTTTGTTACTCAATCACGCAAAAACAAAGAGCTTATAATTATGTTTATCTTAATCATAAATAAAACCTATACACCTTGTCATAGACATAGATGTTCATGCGTAAATACGACTGAACTGATTTCAATGTAATTTGGTATGTACTTTAGGTTTTATTCTGGAAAACCGAGGGTGCACCTACGTTGAAATCGATTGTGCAGTAGTGAGGAATGCTAGTTTTAAATAAAGTTTTAATAGAAGACAAGTTACGTTATATTATCATTTATTGATGAAATATCTATCGAAACCTTACATTTGAATCAAACTTTATAAAACTAATAATTTCTAAAACTAGCGAGACTTAACACAAGTAATAAGACAATCAGTTTTTACCTAAAGTCTGTTTTACACAAGAATAGTTTCTGAAACGTTACTTTAATTCATTCGATATCGAAGTCTTCACTTGTTTTTCGCAATTTGAAAATGTAGCTCGAAATGACACATTTCCATGGAGGCACTTCACAGAAAACAAGTGAAGTGAACACTTTCGGTATCGAATCCGTTCCCGCTAACCAATTCGCTCCCGACATCGAATTAATTAAAGGCTGCTGGAACGATTTGCGTTTGCGCGAGAATATCGCATGCGATTCTCACACGCTTACTCTCGTTCTTGTATAATTCAGGCTTGAATGTAGACTTAAAGTTACGTGTAGCGTTAAATTCGAAAGTTTATTCCATAACCGCCCGCCGTCGTATCATACAGCAGGGAAATCGTCTAACTCGACACAGATCCCGATCGCTTTCAAATATGTCTTGGTATTTGTCTGTGGAATAGGGAATATGCATGTTTTTTTTTAATGCATGAATCAATTCATTATTGAATACTACTAATGAAATAAATTTTTTAAAAATTTTACGACATCATTTGTCAATAAAATAACGAAATGAAATTTTGAATCAATTTAAATCAACATAAACGCGCCATTTGCGTGTGACGTCAAAACGTGGGGACCTAGGATCTCCTCCTTGGTCCATCTATGCTAAATGTATGTGTATGTCAAAAATTGACCAATAAGCAGCGAGTCGCGTGACGTCAGATAGTGGTTGCACGTACTCAAGCGTTTTGCGATTACGTTCCGTTTCTCCAAAAATAAGAAAAAGAAACATTGAAATACAAATAAACTACACTACACACACAATTAATAATAATAATTATATTCCTAATAAATGTTTACAGGAGTAATCTATCATAAAAAGTAACTTCCAGATTTTTCGACAACACATGCATATTCCATATTGTCGAACTTTTCCCAATCCCTATTCCAACCACGATCGCTAAAAATTGTTGATATCGCAGTTTGAAGGATGACGTCTTTCAAATTTGAAATTGAAAACGAACGGGATCGGTGTACGAGTAAGACGATTCCACTACAGGTCGTTATTATAATAGGAAGGTTACGACGGCTGCGATATGCTATATTAAGTTTTGACACATTATTTTAACTTAAACTAAATAGTAAATAATCTTAATACTAGATTAACAGGTCTATATCTAAAAATTTACTTATTACCTATCTTAATAACACTAGTCTATAAATCACAGTTCAAGAATTTTTAAGCAAACATCAACTTACTCAATTTACTGCGAGTTTTTGGAAGCTTGATCGTTGAATAACCGTTGTTTTATTAGGCTTAATCATTGATCTGTTGGCATAGTATCTCTTTATGTTATTGTTCAAGTCAGCCATACCACAGAAAAGACTAACTACGTAAAGAAGGTTCACTCCATCATGACACCTCGTTAAAAAGCTATTCTCTCACCCAGCTATAAGGCACAATCTAGCTCGCAGTATTCCGAAGTATTCAAACTTGAAACAAAAATGTGATCCATACTTTAAAGATTAATAATAATTACACTTTAACCTTTTGAGCACCACGTTATAGATGCAAAGCCACCTACGCCGGGCTACGCAATTTTCATACGTTATAGTCGGCTCAAGCAGACCTCGGCGTAGAAAGCACTTTTACGCATGTCATGTATAGACGTCTATGTTTCTAGCTCTCCGTAGGCTTTTATACTGTGCTACTTGCGCCTTCGTGAAATCGCGGCTAGCCCACGGATTAGGTATTACTTTTGATACAAAATCAAGTGAACCCGCGGGTTAGCCCGCGACTTCACGATAGCACAAGTGGATTTTACAAACTTACATTAGGTTGTTGTCAAAGTATTACATCGTATTTATACAGGCTAAATCTTTGACATGGCCAAATCAAAAACTGTGACAGAGAAAAAATTAAAGATGTTTTGGAAAAATCTCTTATTTTGATATCCTAACTCAATCAATAGTTTTCTATAAAAAAAATGTGTATGGAGGACGAGTACCATGTAGTTTGGAATAACAGAAAATTGAAGGTAACGCAATTGAAAAGCACTTAATTTTGGATGCTTAACAAATACCCTATAGAGTCCAAGTGTGTAATTTAGTGTCGGCACATATTCCCCATGAACAGCATCCGGAAGACGTCCATCTCCTGGCGGCGACGGTGCTCGACTATCCCCGGCAGGTGGCGCTGCAGTCGCCACAAACACGCGTCCTGACATACAACCAATCATTTTACTGGTGGTAGGTTTCTCGTTTGCGAGAGGCCGTCTGGGTGGATACCACTGCTTTGCCAGTTATTCAGCCGCGAAGCAGTAGTGCGCAAGCATTACTGTGTTCCGGTTTGAAGGGCATTGTAGCCAGTGAAATTACTGCAGCATTATGATGAGCTAATTGTCTCAGGATGACAGGCGCAGTGCAGTGTGCAACTGTTATGGGCAGGTGTATTGCTTACCATCAGTCGAACGACCAGCTAGTCTCGTCATTCAGTTTCATAAAAAAAACACGTCACACTAATGTAGCGCTTGTAGTGTAGCTCACCTAGCCTTTCGTAACAGATCTACTAGTTTAGGCAACGTTCGCAGCGGTCACAACTTGGATGGGTGACCGTTTGTGTGGTATTTACATCTGAGCGCTACCGTGCTTCGGAGGGCACGTTAACCCGTCGGTCCCGGTTGTCTTAGCACAACAATTGTTAGGCCATTTCGGAGGCCTTCAGGCGGTCTCAATACTTCGACACCAGCTTTGGCCGCACGAGTACAGAAGAATATTACAAATGCGAAAGTTTGTTTGTAATTGTGTTTGGTACTTCTTTACGCTGTAACGGGATTTGAGTGAAATTAAAGAAAAATGGCGATAGCTTATACCCGGGATATATCCCGGGAAACCACGGGGGCAGCTAATTTTAATATGAAATAATATAAATACCTTGTTTTCCTTATGCTCTCGCGACTGCAGGTGGCTACCCACCTCCTCCCAGCGCGGGATCACCAGGTTACAGTAGCCGCAGTGGAACACGCCCGGACGCACCTGACGAATGGTGATACATACAATTTATTGACGTACAACTCGACAGCAGCACACACATACAAAGCAGTAACCAATGAGATTCATTGATGACGTTTTGAGTAACGTTTGTAAATTAACTGAATAGAGATCACGTTTGAAATTTACTTGAGTGATTAATGAATTTAGTTTCAATATACGTTTATCGAACAAAGCTTGACTTGAAACTCTTCCTGATTCTAGACTCAGTTCTGATTTTTAACCGACTTCAAAAAGGAGAAGATTCTCAAATCGATTATTATGTTATGTTGTGTTGTTATGTTTGTTTTGTTATTATTTTAATTGTATTTTTTTATGTTTGTTACCTCAGATCTCCATCATTCATGAAGCGATTTGGAAAATTCTTTTTGCGTTGGGTTCAGTATAGCTACGAAGTGGTCCCATATAAATCTCATCGATATTGGACTTTGGACTTCGAAGATACATTGAAGTCGGTTTTTTTTGTTTGATAAAACGTATACTTGTAGTTTATAAATTCGACCTTAAGAAGAGAAGAGCCGTACCTCTCTGACAAACTCAGTGATGGGCAGGTTGGTGACGACGGCCGTCTCGTGCATGGCGCGCTCGTGGCGCGCGCTGTCCGTGTGGTCCGCGATGTCATCCTCGTACATGTTCTCCTCGCACGACTGGCATCTGTAACATCACGTGTCTCGTACACTGCTGCTAGCCTGAGTTTTGCTCAAAAATCCCTGACAAGCGAGCAAACTCAATATCGAGCTCTCGAACTCGGGTATCATGTTTCGATAAGTGGAAGCTTCACTCTAGTCGCAGAGCAAAGTGAATGCGTGTAAATCGAACGCTCAACGTGAGGGGTCATTAATTGGTTTTATGAAGTAAATCTTTTTTTAAAGTAAAGTATCTGTGAAAGTTCAAATAGGTATGAAAAGTCAATGCCATTTTGTTGATTTTAATTCGATTCAATTCAAATTATTTATTTCAGACTAAGTCCATAACATTACAATCAATTAAAATAGAATATACATTAAAAAATTATAAATTAGATTAAAAATTAAATAATAAAATAAAAACATGTTATATAATATTTAATTTTAAGTGCAGCTGAGCTGCTTGTACAAGCAGCTCAGCTGCACTTAAAATATATATAATATAATAGGGCAGTCGAATCGGCCAGCTACAACGCACAGAATGGTGTTGGTGCTGCCTCGGACATGGCTCAGCATCGAGGCAGCTTGTTTGCGCATTATGGCTACACGAGCGTCAGCAAGCATGCCCGACGCACTGCAGTACCGAGGCAGCCCCAGCAGCATCCTAAACGCGTTGTTGTATTGCACGCGAAGGGCGTTGATCGTCTTCAGCGTATATTTTAAGCACTCAGACTCGCATGTACTATTCCCTTAAATAAACAAACTTCGACTCACTATATTCAATTCAAACGTTTCGTGAGTAGTCGAAGCTCACGGTTTCTATAAGGACTTAGACTCGCACTTAGAGGTTCGCAAATCCTCTGCCAGGGGCGCTTTTCGTGAAACCATACAATAACTGATTATTTTTGATATTGAATGCATTAGCGCATGCTAGGCGAAAATCTTAAGATTTTAAATAATTAGGAAGAAGAAAATGCTATTGCTCGGGCAGGGATCGAACCTGCGTCTTCGGAATACCGTCCCGACGCCTTAACCACTGGGCCACCGAGCCAACTGCTCGAGCAACCAAATTTCTTCTATCCTTCTTATATCGTCTTACGGGGACGATTCTACGTCATCTGTCGTCAATGCTTCCATTGATCATTGATTGAGTTGGCTCGGTGGCAGAGTGGTTAATGCGTCGGGACGGTATTCCGAAGACGCAGGTTCGATCCCTGCCCGAGCAATATCATTTTTCTTCTTCCTAATCAATTATAATCTTAATAACTGATTCGTTTTTCAATTTTACATTTCGAGGAAGTCACCGAAATACAGTTAAACAAACTCAGTTTAGGCCTACGGTGGTGCGTTTGTGCACTGCCGCCGTCATCGGGAAGTCAAGCGGACATAATATGTACATACTTTTTCATTTTTTTACTTATTTGACTTATAAATGGGCTGTATCTAACACTTTAGCTTCAGTTAACAATCAGCGTTCATCCTTATACCAGTGAACTCAGCATGCTATATTGAAAAGTATTTATTCTGTGGTACAGTGAAACAGTTAATATCAGATGAAGTACCTACTTATATTATTCACTTAGTACTTCTAAATTATGGATGGATATTGTTATCTTATTTATTTAATTATTCTTTTAGGAAAACTACAGCTAAACTTAGTATAAATGTATGGATAGGTTGGTAGCTTATAAAAGTTTCCACAGATGGACAACTAAGTATACAATACATGAATTTAAATTAAAGTTAATTGCAAGGACCTGTCGACCCGCCCCGGCTTCGCACGGTTATTATACATATAAACCTTCCTCTTCAATCACTCTATCTATTAATAAAAACCGCATCAAAATCCGTTGCGTAGTTTTAAAGATTTAAGCATACATAGGGATATAGGGACAGAGAAAGCGACTTTGTTTTATACTATGTAGTGATATGTTTACTTTATTATGATATGTACTTTTTTTTCTGGTACCTAGGCACCTATAATATATTATATTAATTATATTATATAATATATATTTACTTATATATTATTACGATTATATAGACTGTATATGATATTATTTTATGCTCATACTGGTTAGTTTGTTTATACACAACACCACCGTCCCTTACAGTTTCTTTGAGTCCTCTCCATTCAAGGATTGTCTGGAAGAAATCGCTATAAGCGATAAGACCTCCCATTGTAACACTTTAGCTTTAAGTATTATTTTGTAATTATTTATTTTTTACGCTTATTAGGTCCATGTTTGGCCACTATCTCGCCTGATGTGAAGCGATGATGTGGCCTAAGATGAAGCACATAGATCTATTTCTTTTTGTTATGTAACAATAAAGCGTTATCTAATCTAATCTAAATAATACAAAGACAACACAGATGTGTCAAACTCACCTGAACCTTGAGCCAACCTTCGTGATCGTCACGAAGCTGGCAAGCGGCAGACAATACTTCTCATTGATAACGACATCCTGGTGGAACACATTCTCAACATTCACAATGTGTTCGATAAATTTCTTCATAGAGCGCTTGGTTATGGCCGGCTTCGCCGTTTTTGCTGCCAGCGACAGTTGGGCTGCTTTGGCCATTGTGCTTTTATGCTCTTTCCCGTTGACATGCTCTTTCATGCTGCGTAGATTAGCGGGCAGTTTTGTCTCGCAGATGCGGCAAAATGCGTTCGTGTTACCAGTATTATGTGTCAAGTTATTTTCACTGGCGTATACGCTAATTTCGTCTTCTACAGACTTTGTTAAGCTGGTTTTAAGAGCGATTTCTTTGCAGTCATTTTTTTGGCCAGATTCTTGCTTGGCATCTGTTTTGGACTCTTTAGTGGTATTGTTAAGGTTCTTATCGACAGATTTCGCGTCTTCATTTTTCTTGTCGTTGGTCGGTTTCTCTGGGCCCTTAATTTTATTCATCTCAGTATACTTTTTTAATTCCTCCTGGCATTTGGCGTACAACATCTTATGTTCGGAATCTATGAAGTGTTCGTTGAGTGAATCCAACGCGAACACGGAGTTGCAAGTGATGCATTGAAACGAGCTGTCGTCGGTCTGAAATGAATAAAACATTTTACACATTTTTTATGTCATTAATTGATAGGAATCGAAACCCAGGATGATAGGAAGAAAGTAAAAAAAAGAAGGAAGGAAGAAAAGAAGGAAGGAAGAAAGAAAGAAGAAGGACGGAAGGAAAATGGGAGGATGGAAGTAAATAAGGATAGTAGAAAAGAAGGAAGGAAACAAACCGAGGCGGTGGAAACTTCGCCCTCCGGAAGGAAGGAAGGATAGATGGAGGTAAGGAAAGAAGAAAGGAGGAATAGTGCTTTAGGTCAGGAGACTAAAATCGTATGTGGGGTATTTCTTTCAATGCTTAAAGTTCATATAGATTGGAAGATGAAAGTATAATAATGATGGCTGTCAAATACAAACGTATTGCAAAAAAGGACTAAAAAATAATGCCCCTCAGTTTCTTGTAATAGATTAGATATAGGTATATTAGATATAGGTCTTTATCCGATATGGTGGTAGAGTCATTGTAATAATAGGGGATCGGATAGTAATAAAGAAAATATCGAAAATGTATTAAGAATGAATCCGAAAGATCATTCAATCAATATTTTTGTAAAATAATAATAATAATGTATATTTTTAAATCAATAAATAAGATTTAATAATTTTGACATTTTTTATCTGTTTCGAAACACCAACACAGTGCATGACGTCTTTTCAAAGTAAATACCGTGTGCAAAGCTTGTGTTTATTTTATATTTATGCTTGTTATCTAAATCAAAACTATATGTTTTTCATTTCATGACGACACTAAAGTCCTTAAATTTCAAAAAACATATAAATCACTTTGCAAATTTGCTTTCGTAGAGCTTGTCGTATCGTTTGCCTGCGTTTGACGTCATACCTTGTGAGGTGACCTTTTGCGCGGCAATATTTGAAACATAACATTTAAACATAGTTGTAGGTACTTTTGGGACTTTATTTAATTAAAATATTATTTTTCATGGCTATATATATATAGCTATATGTATATATACATTATGGTTAATTTAAACACTTTCTGAAAAGTTGCCCGATCCCCTTTATTATTGAATACAGTGCATATATGATGCCAAAATTAAATAAAGAATCTTTCGACTTTGATGGTGATGATAATGACTTAAAATTTAAAAAAGAATCTTGGAACTTTGATGGTGATGATAATGACTCAAAATTTAACAAAGAATCTTGGAACTTTGATGGTGATGATAATGACTCAAAATTTAACAAAGAATCTTGGAACTTTGATGGTGATGATAATGACTCAAAATTTAACAAAGAATCTTGGAACTTTGATGGTGATGATAATGACTCAAAATTTAACTAAGAATCTTGGAACTTTGATGGTGATGATAATGACTCAAAATTGAATAAAGAATCTTTGAACTTTGATGGTGATGATAATGACTCAAAATTTAACAAAGAATCTTGGAACTTTGATGGTGATGATAATGACTCAAAATTTAACAAAGAATCTTGGAACTTTGATGGTGATGATAATGACTCAAAATTTAACAAAGAATCTTGGAACTTTGATGGTGATGATAATGACTCAAAATTTAACAAAGAATCTTGGAACTTTGATGGTGATGATAATGACTCAAAATTTAACTAAGAATCTTGGAACTTTGATGGTGATGATAATGTCTCAAAATTGAATAAAGAATCTTTGAAATTTGATGGTGATGATAATGACTCAAAATTGAATAAAGAATCTTTGTACTTTGATGGTGATGATAATGACTGACCTTGCGGTAAACACTGTTCTCAGCCCCAAACTCCACCTTGTTCTGCACCAGCTTCAGGAGGTGCCCAGATTCAGTCTTGTGAATGTTTTCATTGTCATATTCTTCGTTACAAATGGCGCAGGTGTCATCTGATAGACTGTAAAATATAAGGTATTATATAAAATACTAGTTGATACGATTTGAGAATTGATATAAATAAAATGTAGGCGACAAATAAGATTTGAAATAATTAAGAAGAAAAATTATATGGGTCAAACCTGCTTTAATCAATCAACATTGACGACAGATGACGTAGAATCGTCCCCTTAAAACGATATAGAAAGGAGAGAAGGATAGAAGAAATATGGTTTTCGAAGGCGCAGGCTCGATCCGTGCTCGAGCAATATCATTTACCTTCTTCCTAATTATTTAAAATCCAAAGATTTTCAATATCAAATATATAGCGATTTCCTTAGGAATAAAGTAACTGTTTTCCAGGATTCAATGTAGCCTCTCTATGACCCAAAATCACGTCGAGTTGACAGACTGCTCGGGTCTCTGTACAATTTTTCAAACAATGATCATAGTGACAAACTTGTTGCAAAACTAGCCCTACCGTGATAGAAGTGGTTGACATGACATCTTTACTACGAACCAACCTCTATAATGACGAAATGTGCTTATTTTAAGATTTTAATTAAACAGAAAGAAGAACAATTATATTGCTTTGGCAGGAATCGAGTGTCTTCTGAATACCGTCTTGACGCCTTAACCACTGGGCTACCAAGCCAACTGCTGCATCTATCTGATTATTTAAAATCTAAGGATTTTCACATACCCATGCCAAGCCCTCTCGCTTATAAGAACATCTTCAAAAGCTATAACTGCAGCGGTTCCGTTGGGTCGTCTCAGAAAGAAGGTTCCTTTCTTCTCATAATGACTTTTCTCTTGAATGTGCAGTGAGACTTTGGCTGCAGTAGCCAAGAGGACGCTACAGAACTCACAGAAGTAACCTTTGCTAACCTGAAATATATTAATAATTAAAATAATAGTGTTGTGTTTTATATTCAGCGGAATTACACTACATATTTGCATTGCGTTTCATTTTTGAGATGAATTTCCACAACGTCACGCTTGATTCCATTAGATTTAATAGTGTTCCATTGAAAAATAATCACAATATAGAAGCTTCCTTCTGCAATTTAATCATCAACTTTTGAGAAATTACTTCAAAAGTGTAAGTTGGTCTTTAGATATTTGGACAAAGATGTTATGGTGAGACCAGATTCTTAATTGTGGGCAAAATATAAGTTTTGTCAATATCTTTAGAATAAAGTATGTCAAGTCAGCAGATGATTAGCAGCAGTATGATTCATGTTATTAATAATACATATATACATTACTAGCTGTGCCTTGCCGTTTTACTCGCGGTTTTCTGGGATAGTAAGTATTCTGTGTTAATCCTGCATAAAAGTTATCTCCTTTCCAAATTTAATCCAAATCCGTTTAGCTTTTGCGGTGTGAAGAGGTAACAAACACATACATACACACACACTTTCACATTTATAATATCATATAATATATTTATATAGTAGGATTGTCATTGGATTGTATTGAATTTACCTCTCTGTGACAGTGGCTTCGTCACTAACCATCCCCTATGTCTGTCATGTCATATCGCATGAAGAATCATGTCACACCGTACAAGTTGATTATAAGTTAGAAGGGAAATTATAAATTGAAGCAAAAAAACAACCTTTCTTATATGATTATCTCCATATTTCTCTAAGTATGGATGTGCCAGCAGCTTGTTAGCATGTGAATCTTCCTGTATATGGGCACTGGTTTCCTCGAATGTGTCGACTGAGCACTCACACACCAGGCAATATGCGTTTATGTAGCCTGTTATGATAGCATTTCTTTGGAGTTTTGAGCCCATCGTTAACTAGAAGACAAGTTTAATAGGTAATGAAAACGTTGAGTTCCAATTGTGACCTAAATGTAATGTTATTGAAGTGTAGGTCTATATAATCTGTTCTGGAGTTCGGAGAACTGACTCTGTGTATGAAAGATATTTTTAGATCACAACAAATTCGCCACAATATTTTTTTTTAGAATGTTCTCAAAATATTATGTACTTATGCTTGTGGATTGAAAACAATAACAAATAAGAGAGATACCCAAGTAGATGCTTATGTGACAATCACTAATCACTACGTATTGCATTGCTGCTGATAGTGTAAAAAATTATCTTGATTGTAAATTGATATTGATAAAATTAAGAAATACGACTCACCTGCAAGTGAACGTGTCGTTTGCTCCTTACGAACAGCCCCGAGAGAAAAATTTCGCACTTGCAGCAGTGTAGGCTATCAGATAGCCCGCAGCAACCTCCAACAATAATTTATTCACGAGTAGGAGTAGAAATACAAAAACTATGAATCATATGTCAGTGAAATCAGTTTTTTTTCAAAGATAACGATTTAATAAATTGGAATTCCCCGACCATGACCAACACACAAATGGAAATACTTAAGTATGACAGTGGATTTGACAGTAACGTTGACTTGACATTGACACAGACAAACTATTTTTTTTAAATTAAGCATTGAGGTCTCAATTAAGTTTTGCACAGTTTGTTCATTTAGCCAGTGTGTTTTATTATTGATTCATGTAATTATTATTTTTCTCACCAATATTTTGGTTTTATGCAAACATAAAACATAATCAATTTACAAAGTTAACACAGCAATTACTTACTTACTTAACTTTTTGTTTATTAGAGCGCAGTTGGACGCTATGGCCTGCGCAGACGAGTAACTTTTGTCCGCGTACTTTTTCATCCTTCAATAGATCCCATATAATTTTACTAAATAACGCACACAATAGATTATAAGTACCACGTACGAATAGGCCCCCGAACAACCGAGGCCATCGATAGACCGGACTAGACAAAAGTCTGCAAAGTAGCCAATTAGTATATGTTCCTTGTAAGAAACATAACTTTATAGAAAACCAAAAAATTGTAACAAAATTTCTTATATTCTATGCCCCTCAGCTTCTTGCCGTATCTTCTGAGTAGTGGTCCTTTTTCAGATACGGTGGTAGAGTCATGGTAGGTAATAATTTGACGTTCTGAAGTGCGTCTGTGATGCCAAAACTGAATAAAGAGATTTTGATTTGATTTGATTACGGGGGAGTCCCCAAAAAAATTGAATTAACGTAACTAGGCTATACAACGCACACAGCGAACTGTAGTCTGCGTTGATTCGAGCCGAAATTAAAGGACGGACCCAATGTTCTCTAGTAGAACGTCTTCTTTTTATCTTAAACTTCATGTACCTAAATAACAACACAATGTAATCTGTAAACGTAATTTCCGAGCAACAAATGTTCGCACACCGAATGCGTTGAGTCCGTGGCAAGTTCTCGGTGGACATTTTATTCACGATTCAGGGATTTTTGTCCCCTGCGGACAAATATCCCTTGTCTGCGCAGGCCTTTAAGGATACCGTAGGTGAAGCAGCCACATTATAGGTTGCATAGTTTATGCATTCAGTAGTTGGTAGGTATATTTATTATGGAACTAAGCTATGAGACGTTCACTTGATGGTAAGCACTACGCTTGCCTATAACGACTGCGAAGGCCTGCATTACGCTCTTCACCCCGAGACATCAGATATTAAGTCTCATATGCCCAGTAATTTCGCTGGCTACAATGACCAAATTGGAACACAATGTTGCTTGCTCATAACTGCTTGGCGGCAGAATCACTACATAGTATAAAACAAAGTCGCTTTCTCTGTCCCTATATCCCTATGTATGCTTAAATCTTTAAAACTACGCAACTGATTTTGATGCCGTTTTTTTAAATACAGTGATTGAAGAGGAAGGTTTATATGTATAATAACCGTGCGAAGCCGGGGCGGGTCGCTAGTAACTAATAAAGCGGTGGTATGTACCCAGACGGTAAAGAGACCTATTTTTAGCGCGATGAAGTAATTACTTAAGCCATGTATATTTAATTGTATTTATTAACAGGTAAGGTTTGATTTATTATAAAATATTATAGGTACAGTCAGCTGCACTGATATGTATGCACTCCCAAGTTTTCAAATTTATATGTACTCTTAACTTTCAAATCAAGTGCAAATGTTTTTCAAATATATGTAGTCATCTTATTTGTCAGAATGCGGTATAGAATTTATCAAAATGATGTATAAAGTCCCGACCTCGACCCCATTAAAACTTGGGAGTGTATACATATCAGCGCAGCTGACTGTACATTAATTTATGAAAAATTAAAGTACTTAAAAATTACAAAACAATTAATATTAAAAGGGTGACTTAATTTATAAGTATAATACAAACTAATACAATACTTTGGCTAACAACAAATGAAAAGTAAAAATATTCAATATCTTTATAATGAAAATTGTCAAAATATAAAAAAATTAACAGATACATAATTAAATTTCTTTAAATGTGCCTATTCTAACTATTCCTAAGTATTTCAATTTAATAATATGTAGTTAAAGTTATTTAAAATAGTATCACTTTCTTGTTACATTTTTTATTCAATAATTCTAGACTATTAATCATTATTAAACTTTTTATCGATAAGTTTTTTTTTTTTATGTAACTGAATGACGAGACGAGCTGGTCGTTTGCCTGATGGTAAGCAATACGCCAGCTCATAACAATAACGCCACTCAGAAATTTGTTTTGCAACATCCTGCGCGGCGCTGCACTGCGCTCGTCATCCTGAGACAATGAGCTGTTGAGTCTCTTAAAGCCCAGTAATCATTAAATTAGTAAGTCAATGTATTTTTATGAAGATGATGAAGAATATAGTAAACCCTAGCGGGGCCTAAACACGATTCATGAACTGACACGTACGTCCTAAAGGCAAGTGGTGAAGTTGGTCCAAGTTGGCACCACTGGGAAAGATAGAGAGAGAGAGAGAGAGAGAGAGAGAGAGAGAGAGAGATGGGGGATTAGAGGGGAGGTCAGCGAGTATCAGTAAATAGGAGATGGTAAGAGATAGAGAGAGGCGGATGGATGGATGCTCTTTTGAAACTCCACTATGAGGGCGGCTAAGAGCAGATTAAGTACCTCTAAAAAATAATTATACTTATTTCTTAGAAATGTATCCAATAATAGTTAGCAAATAAGTAATAGTAATTGTTAATAAAAACAAGTCATTTGTCTTAAATTAAACTAGAACGCGAAACAAAATCGCATCATCTTACATGGTAGCATAATATCAATCAAACAATCAATTTATAATATAATACCGACACGGTTAACCGGCGCTTGAGCAACATCATCGACTAGGTACATCGTCGCCACGAGACAGACAGCGGTCAAACGTAACTACGTTAACAATACACAAAAAACTTACATAAACTAACATCAGCTCAGCTTCTATTTGTCAAAGCCCATATTTTTGTCCAGATAGTATTCTTACGTTCTTCACTGTTTGTGTAGAATGGTAAATTAAATGAACCAGCTAACACAGTCCAATCTCAAACTCACAAACACAGCTTGTACAGTAGGAATGAGGATCATGAACGTGAACTAAATTTACATGAGGAGGTCACCATCAAGACGAGACTGCTATTATTGGAAGCGATTAAGAAAATGTTGGAAATAAAGGCACAACTTATGACGTCACCTCGTTGATGACACATGCGCATCAAAAGTCATTCATATGTTTTAAAGTTGTATAAAAGTACCTACCCTCCTACTCTGTATTTATTTACAGTAAATTAAATATATATATATTCTTATAGATCTTGTAAGTTGTATCTCAAAATTAACTGTGGCAATGTTACAGTGCAGTGTGTGTGGGTAGCTACTTATTTAAAAGCGGAACATATTGCCCCTGAGGAGCATCCGGAAGACGGCCATTTCTTCTCGGCGGTGGCGCTGAATACCCGGCATGTGACGGCGCAGGCGCCATTCACTCCCGTCCTGTAAGAAAAGAGTTTTGTATACATGAGAATTGAAGTATTTTAACCGACTTCAAAAAGGAGGAGGTTCTCTGTTCGATTGTATTTTTTTTTTATGTTTGTTACCTCAGAACTCCGTCATTTATGAACCGATTTGAAAAATTCTTTTTGCGTCGGGTTCAGTATAGCTACGAAGTGGTCCCATATAAATTTTATCGATATGTGACCTTGGACTTCGAAGATACATTGAGGTCGGTTTTTTATTTTTTCTAAAAATTAATTATTTTGTTATAAAATGAATTATGTAGGTACCTACACAAATAAACATGATTCGATTCCGATAAACTTTGGTTACTATTATCTAATATTATCTAAACTATTCTACTTTAGAATATAGTAAACTCTAGCGGGGCCTAAACACGATTCATGAACTGACACGTATAGGCAAGTGGTGAAGTCCAAGTTGGCACCACTGGGAACGAAAGAGAAAAAAAAACAAATTCGCCATATTTTCAATTCTTTTGGAAATTTATAGATGCTGGAAGGTGAGGTGGAATCGGACATAGGCTATGTTGTAAAAATATGGTATACCTTATTCTTCTTATGTTCTAGTGCTTGCAGATGGCTATTGACTTCCTCCCAACGCGGGATCACCAGGTTGCAGTAGCCGCAGTGGAATATGCCCGGACGAACCTGACGAATAACGAACCGATCAGAATGGTGGTAAAAAATATTTATACTTGGCATATGAGACTTAAATATCTGATTTCTCGGGGTGATGAGCGCAATGCAGTGCTATGCTGTGCTTTTTATGGTATTAAAACTTCTGGGTGGAACTGCAATTGTTATGGGCAGGCGTGGCGCTTACCATCAGGCGAACGACTGCTTGAATAAACGAAAGCATATGACGGTAACGGAGTTAATTTTCTTATATTCTTATATTCTTTATTGTACACAAAAAAAAAAAAAAAATTTTACATCGATGATTTATAAAATATATGTACAAAGGCGAGCTTAACCCTAAAAAGAGTTTTCTTCCAGCAAACCCTTGAGGAAAGAGAACTGTCACATGAGCAAATAGGTTTCAGTGTACGGTTACGGTTTGACAAGAAAATATCAGCAACTATAATCATAAATATCTAAAATAAATATCAATAACTAAATATATAAATATAATAAATACACAAATAAATATAACTATACCATACAAAACTATAAGGAGTAATACATACATAAATACTAATAAACCGAAGCTATATGGAAAGATAATGTTTTTTAACTCTTGTTTTAAATATATCGAATGAGGGACTGGCGCGAATAGTGTGGGGGAGAGAATTCCAAAGCTTAACTGCCTGTACAGTGAACGAACCACCATAACGAGTGGATGTGTGGGTGGGTATTTTGAGAAGTAGCGATTTCGAAGTCCTGCACTGGATGTCACGAGGTACAAGGAAGTCAAAGCGCTCACGAAGGTAAGGAGGTGCGCGTGGATTAAAAAGAATGAAGTAAAGAAATGATAAAACATGAAAATCGTGACACTTGCGGATGGGTAACCATTTAAGTTGGGATCTGTACTCGGAAATGTGATCAAACTTACGCAAACCGTATATAAATCGGATGCATAAGTTTTGAAGACGCTCCACTTTGTTCAAAAGCTCCTCCGTGGCATCAAGGAAACAGACATCAGCGTAGTCGAGTAGAGGAAGGAGAAGAGCTTGGGCTAATGTTATTTTAGTGCTGAAGGGGAGGAACATTTGGAGGCGTTTAAGTGATTGGAAAGAATAATTAACCCTTTTACTTACAGTATTAATGTGACTTGTCCATGACAAATGACTGTCAAAAGTAACACCCAAGTTCTTAGCAGTGTTCGTGTAAGGGATAGGTATATTATCATAGTTCACTACTGGGAGTCTTGAGTGGTCTAAGAGATTGAGCATGTGTGTACTACCAATTAACATGACTTGAGATTTCGAGGGGTTAACAAGGAGACCAAAGGATTTAGCCCAATTACTTATATTACTCAAGTCAGTGTTAAGCTGGTTAATAGCTACAACTATGTCATCCGCTCTGAAATGGCGATAAAGCTGTAAGTCATCAGCATAAAGATGAAAGTGCGATGAGAGAACAGAGGTAATAGCGTTAATAAAAACTGAGAAAAGGAGCGGCGAGAGAACACCACCTTGGGGAACGCCCACAGCGAGATCACACCAATCAGAGATATTCTCATCATGCCGGACACACTGCGACCGTCCCCTCAAATAAGCGTCGAACCAGCATATAACTGAGGAAGAGATGTTGAGTGAGGACAGGATGCCAAGAAGAATGTCATAGTCTACCGAATTAAATGCACTGCTGAAGTCTAAAAGAGTCAACACAGTGAGGAGTTTGTTATCCATAGCCCAGCGTATGTCATCTGATACTTTAACCAGGGCACTAACTGTGCTATGGCCGGGCCGAAAGCCAGATTGAAACGGACTCAAGAGGTTGTGAGAGGATAAAAATAGAGAGAGTTGCTTGTGTACCACATTCTCCAGAACTTTGGATAAGATAGGTAAAATAGATATAGGCCGAAATTGGGACAAAGATAAGGGGTTAGCGGTTTTCGGAAGAGGGATGACAAAAGCTTTTTTCCAGATGGAGGGAAAAGAATTTGTAGTCAAGGAATAATTAATAAGGTGAGTGATTATGGGAGCAAGTTCTGTAGATATAGGTTTTATCATTTGAATGCAAAGGTTATCTGCTCCAATAGCTTTAGTCGAGATAGATAAAAGAGATTTCTTGACTTCGCCTTCAGTGACGTCTTCAAAAATGAATGGAGTGCACAAGGGCCTCGGTGAGCAAGAGAGAAAGTTAAGAGTAGCAGATTTGACAGAGTCATTTAGAGAGATGGGTGGTAGAGAAAAGTGTTTATTAAGTGCATTCAGGTCGAATGACACATTAGAGTCACTATTGGAACTACCAATGCCCAGCGTCTTTAAGAATTTCCACATATCCGCAGAATTAGAATTATCGATCGAGTGATGAATGTGGCGTCTCTTTGCATCTCGACACATTTTGCTGCAGCGATTACGAAGTTTTTTAAAAACAGACAAGTTATCCTCAGTAGGATGCTTTTTGTATCGCCTCTTAGCCTTGTCCCGCCTTGACATTAGATTTTTTATAGATTGTGTCAGCCAGGGGGCTGGAAAATGTTTTACCCTGATACGTTTTAGCGGAGCGTGATCATCAAACAGATTTATAATAATACTATTAAAGGCAGCTACCTTATCATCAAGTTTTGCAGGGATAAAAACAGGGGACCAGTCTATTTCACTCACATCATTTCTCAAGCGCTCAAGATCAATGTTCTTGAAACTTCGTAGGAGAAGGTATTTAGGTTTACGCTTAGGACGCTGAATTTTATAAGAAACGTAGATTAGATCATGATAGGAGAAAGAAGCAGGTAACTGGCCATGCGTAGCGACATGATCAAGGTCAGAAACAAGAATAAGATCGAGAAGTGAGGGTATACAGTTAGGAGAATGGTGAGTAGAAGCAAGAGGAAGAATGTGCATATTAACAGAAGAAACAAGAGATTGAAGTTTGTAGCTACGCACGTCATTTTTCAGTAAGCACGTGTTGAAGTCGCCAAGAATAAGAGTGTGATCATATAGCGGAGACAGATTTTCTAGTTTAGATTCAAGTGAAGAGAAATAGTCAATAGTACGAGAGGGGGGATAATAAACACCAAGCAGAATTCTAGAGTGATGGACAGTTATTTCTATAAATAGATGTTCAGCAAAATTTGTATAAACACTAGGTGACTGATCTACTATCTTATACGGAATTCCGGCTCGCAGATAAATTGCTACCCCTCCATAGCCTTTTCCAATCCTGTCATTTCGTATGAGCACAAACCCAGGCAGAGGATACTGTACAGACGGAAGAGCTGGTTTAAGGAAAGTTTCAGACACAAGAACAGCGTCAATTAGATTACAATCAAAGGACGAGAGAATGTCAGCATAATGAGCATGAATACTTTGAGCATTAATATGAACAATGTTAAGATACTTGCTAAAATTAGAAAACGCGGCGATCAGTTGATCGTGCAGATGAGTAGAATCATCGCTAAAAGCACTTGCATAATCCTTGTCGGATTGACAAGAAGAGGAGCAAGAGAAAAAACTATCTTCAAAATCAATATCACACATATTATATAAAAAATACAATATATATTAATACTTATATAAGATAAATAAATATATAAGTTGTTTCAAAATATATATCAAAGCTGAAGGTTCTTTGCTCGAAGCACAACAGTCCTCTTTGCACTCGCCGGCAAGCATATAGATCAGATAGGAATACAGAAATTGTACTTACATCACTAGCAAGATTAATTTAGAGTAAGCGTAGACATGTAATGACATTTTTAGAGCAAAAGGCAAGTTAACTAAACATCTAAACAAAATTATAACTTAAAAGTATAACATACAATCTTGGCCAATACCCAGGTAGTCAATTCAAGACACGTAAAATACTTTAAATGTCTGAACGCATCCACATGTTTTTAAATCAGAACAAGAAAAATATTACGAACGCGTCCGATGAATATGATGAAAGATCTTAGTAGCTGTCAATGTCTATCTATGTCAGTGATATAAATGACAATGACGTTTACATTACTTTATGTTACCTATGTTCACAGAAAAGTTTTTAAACCTATACATATATAAACATTTTCCACATTACCCCAAATTAATTTAGAAAAATGTAGAAATATTGAAAGTGATTCTAAAAATAGATATTATACGAACAAATTAGGTAGGACGTGGAAGCAAAGACAAAGTATTTTTATCTTTGCATGGAAGTTAAAATTACTTAACCAAAGTATGCCAACAATGTTAATAATGATTAATTCACTTCACCCCGCGCCTAGAAGACTTGGCTTCAGGTTTCGTTGTCTTCACGGCAGCTGTAGACGACGACGAATGGCTTTTTTCCTTTTTTTCCAGGGCGGCCTCGATTGCAGGATACTCTGCAGTCAGTGCTCGTAGCTCAGACATTACCTCAATTTTACGGCGTTTGTTCCCAGGACCAGGAAGCAAAATGACTATTTTGCCCTCAGAACTCCAGCACTGTTTAATGCCAAAGTGTTTTCGAGCTGACATAAACACATCATGCCTTGATTTAGTAAGGAACTCCGTGACAGTAATTTTAGTGTTCTTTAGTGAGGTCTTGGCGTTCCATACAAGGTTGCGATGCTTATAATGCACAAACCGCACAAGAATAGGGCGAGGCTTACTAGCATTTGAGCCCAGGTGATGACAAGCTGAAATATCATCCGCAGAGATATTAGACAACTTTAATTGGTTGGATAATACATGAAGGATTGTCTTAATAACCCCAGCCTCATTGGAATCAGGGATACCATGGAATAGAAGTACCTTTCTTCGTGAAGTAGTTTCATGACGATCCAATCCCAGTAAAAGGAGCTCCGACTGAGATTTCAGCAAACTAATTGTTTTCCAGATCATACACTTGAAGTCACTGAACTCACGGGATAGACTTGCTAAATCCTTGTGGCCTTCTTCCTTGGCAGCAAGGCGGCTCATATCTTCATCATATTGCTTCATCCTTGAGGAAAACATGTCAGTAATGCCCTCCAGATTGGTTGCTAGCTTGGTGTACAAATCCATTGTAGAATGCTTTGCACAGAAAGTGTGATTTGGTGAGTAGACAGGAAAGATTATTAGTGCAGCGAGTGCAGCAGAGGCCCTTGCTTCAGATTTACACTACTTTAACATTAAATTGACTTTATAACTAATTTTAAAATACAATAAATACAGAGCTGATTATTTTCGATGTGCACTGGATGCCTACCCTCCAGAGAAAAAAAAATTTTGTATGTAGTATAAAATTAATAAAAAGGTTGGCATATATACCTCCCTCACGAACTCAGATGCTGGAAGCGACGTTATCACCGGAGTCTCGTCCATCGTGATTTCATGCAATGGCGTATCTATATGGTCCTTGACGCCGTATACTTCCACGTTGACTTCGCATGCCTGGCATCTACAGGAAAAGCACAAAAATATTGAATATGTGGATTATTATAGGTAACTAGCTGCGCCCCTAGGTTTCCCGGGATAAAAAGTAGCCTATGTGCTATTCCAAGTCCTAAAGTACCTACATATTCATCAAAATCGGTTCGGTAGTTTTTGCGTGAAAGATTAACAAACATATTATACATCTATACATTCTTACAAACTTTCGCGTTCACATTATTAGTAGGATAGGTATATACTATACGCAATGTCTGCATTTGGACTGCAAGCCATCTGCAGCACAAATTTACAGTTTTAAATAGCAGTCAAAGAGTAGTTAATGGTTTTCTGTTTAAAAAGCTTACCTGAACTTTCCTTCGTTCTTAGTGAACATTATGAAACTGACAAGAGACATACAATACTTGTCATTGATAACAATATCCTGGAAAAAAGGATTCTTGATGGTTGATAAACGGTCAATAAATTTATTCATAGAGCGTTTATTTATTGAAGGGTTGCACGCTTTGCACGCAGTCTGGGACAGTCGAGTAGCACTCGCCGTTTTGCTTTTATGCACCTTTCCAATGACGTGTTCTTTCATGCTGCGTAGATTAGCGGGTAGTCTTAACTCGCAAATGCGGCAGAAAGCGTTCGAGTTACCCGCGTTGTATGTCAAGCCATTTTCCTTAGCGTAGACGGCCGTTTCTACACATTCAGGTTTCAAGGCAATCTCTTTGTCGCAATCATTTGTTTGAATGGCAGATTTTTCATCTGTTTTAGACTCTACTGTAATAATGTTGTCGTTGTTATCGACGGATATATCTTTTCCGATTTTTTTGTCGCCGCTGTTATTCAAACTTAATGGTTTTGTAATTTTGTTTTGCTCGGTATATTTTTTCAGTTCTTCTTGGCATTTGGCGTATAGTTTCTTATGTTCAGGATCATTGAAATGTCCGTTAAGTGAATCCATTGTGAAAACAGAGTTACAAGTGATGCATTGAAATGAATTGTCGTCGGTCTGTAAAGAAAAACACATTTAATTATTTTTAAAATATGTAGGTATCTAAGTAGGTACCTTTTGTAAAGTAGGTACGGAGATATTTTTTTTTTACGCTTATCAGATCTGTTTGGCCACTATCTCACCTGATGTGAAGTGATAGTAGTTTCAAAATAAAACGCTTGAAGGTTATCTTTTGGCAGAGTTTTGCTTTTGCATTTTGACAATAGCACAAATTAATTATTATTTAGTAAGTACAAATACGGCACGACATATCAAAGCATCAAAAAATGCAACATCCGCACTGAGCCTGCGACCGCGTCGCGGATTACTCTCTGAGAAAAGGTCCAATAGTGGACTGATTATAAGTTCTTGTAGTCTCCTAAGCTACTTACATTGCGGTATAGGCTATTTCCTGCGCCGAACTGAACCTTATTTACCACCAGTTTCAGAAGGTGCTCCGATTGAGCCTTATGAGTGCTTTCGTCGTCGAATTCCTCGTTACAAATCGCACAGGTGCCGTCGGACAGACTGTGAATAAAAGGAGTGTTTTTCATTATTTTCGACGTCACGCAGCCTGGGACAGTCGAGTAGCACTCGCCGTTTTGCTTTTATGCACCTTTCCAATGACGTGTCCAATGCCATAGTCAAGCGCAGCGTAAGCGTTACTGCGTTTCGGTTTGACGGCAGACTTAATATCGATATAGGCTTTCAGTATTGCAATCCAGCGAGGCATTGCTGCCAGCATCTTGGCCCAAGATGATGAATGATGCTGAGTAGGTACCAAAGTTTTTATGCTGCCTACTCTGCCAACTGTAGGTGGCTAAAGCATTTCGGCTATCTATTTATAGGCCTTTAAGTGGTCCGATTTCTTCGCCTTTTAAGTGCTGTTGTAAGTTTATACTATTACTTATTATAATTTATTTATTTATTTCAACGGACAAATGCCTTTTTTACTAAAAACAAATCTACACTCTAATGACTAAAACTAAACTAACTACTTACAAGGAGAAACAATTGGACAACCCGTTGACCATTTAAGGCCCAGCTTACTATCAGGTGCAAAGATGGCAGCATACCCAAGGGTATGCTGCCATCTTTGCATCTTGATGCAATCTATTAATAATGATGATCATTTCATTCGTCCTACTTATTATCTACTGCACACTATCCTCTTTAAAATGTTGTTTTCCTTACCCTATGGTTGTCTAGAAGAGATCGCTGCTTAGCGATAAGACCGCCTATTGTACTTATTAATTATGTATTACCAACTGTAATTCTGTTTTCTTTTTTTAAGTGCAACAAAGTGTTATCTATCTATCTATCTATCTATCTATAATCTATTGATATGAAAGAGATGTCTGTGCTTTCTGAACAAACCTGTGCCAAGCCTTTTCGCTTATCAGAACGTCGCCGAATGTAATGACGTCCGAGGTTCCATTGGAACATCTTAATAGGAAGATTCCTTTCTTGTCGTAATGACTTTTCTCTTGGACGTGCAGTGACATTTTGGATGCAGTAGCCAGGAGGATATTGCAGAACTCGCAGAGGTAGCCTTTTTTAACCTGCAATTTAAAAAAAGACTGCGTTTATCTATATAAATAAAAATTAAATGCTGTTTGTTCGCTAAACGGGAAGTGCTCTTTTGAGTTGCAAAGATTGCACCCATAACAAATAGACAGACAAACAAACAAGAAAGTGACTTAATAAAAACGTTGTAATAATGGAAGTTGGCGGGAAAATTGGAAAATTCGGGAAAAACTGACAAAATCAGTCATCTCGTTTAAAAAGAAGTTTTTTGTGGAAAAATATTTTTTCAAGACAAGCTTTTAACAAACTCGTAATCTGAACCGCGAGCAGATTAAAATGAGGCCAAACACTAGTAGTTTACGATTATACGTCAAGGAGTTCCATTGCCCACCTTCCGTCTCCATCATCAGATCAGCTGGCTGTCACCATAATATTGCAATGTCATCGGACTTTCACAAGTACCTATGCTAAATTTCAACCCCGTAGGAGAAGAGGAAGTGATGGTTCTAATTCAGCTTGCAAGATTCTACCCGGACAAACATACCTACATTGCAAGATTTGCAAGTTTAAATAAAAGCTCGTAATAAATATTTTTTTCAATTGTAGGTAGGTAGTATATTCAATTTATCGTCGTAACTTTACAGTAAGCAGTCAAGTTTACAATGATTTAAAATATGTTTATAAGTTACTTTATACATCGAAAAGATAAACGGGAATGTAGACACTAGACAGGATGTAGGTACAGACCCAGAATAAATAATAGTATGGTACAGTAGGCTATAGGTACAAGTAATAGGTACAACAATACTTAACTATGTAACATACATAATAATTCATGCAATCATTGCTGGCCTGGCATTCTAAAACAATGTAATAGGTAGCTAAATCATGTTACAGAAAGCTTTGTAATCATATACACTACCTGGAACCAGGCCTATCGCACTCCGCACTGTAGGTACGAAGCTACAAGTACTTAGCCGGACACCGACGGCGGGTCGCGCGTCGTTACACGTGCCGCGTCAGAAGAGATAAGAGCTATGCGATAGAGAGGCGCTCTGTACGTTAATATGACTGGTAGGTATGCAGCGCTACGCGAGCTGAATTTAATTTTATTGTGTCATAGCAAGAGTCGCTATTTGTTAAAATTTCTTTGCGGAGTGATGCTTCTGTCCCTTAGTATACTGTGCTGGAACAGTCAATCAAAATAACTGAATGAAAAAATGCCATTGTTTGACGACTTGTGTCGTTTTCATGCGTTTGCCACACTGGGCAAAGGTCTCCAGTGTCCCTCTTTGCTTTCATAATGTAGGTTTTTTTAATGGAACTAAGTGATAAGACGAGCAAGTCGTTCGCCTGATGGTAAGCGCCACGCCTGCCCATTGCAGAAATGCAATTATTATTATATTATGTCGATGATTTTTAAAAGCTTTTTATTATATTGTCATGTTTCTTTAGGTCAAATCTTGTAAGTTAAATCAGAATCCCTTGCTCCTATCCTACGGAGTTGAAATTTTGCACACTTGTCAAAGTCCAATGACAATGCAATATTATGGTGACAACCAGCATCTGATGATGAAGACGGAAATGGGCAATGGATTTCCTCGATGGATAATCGTAAACTACTTGTGTTTAGGCTCATTTTAATCTGCTCGCGGTTCCGATTACGAAGTTATTAAAAGCTTGTCTTGAAAAATATATTTTTCAATAAAATCTTGTTATAGGTGACATAGGCTCGAGCCGCAGTGTATAATCGCAATGCATTTTATATACGTTTATAGAATGTACGAAAATGATGTCAGAGGAAACATTACTTTTATTCCTAAAAATTTATAATTTTATCTGTAGTAATTTTGAAAAAACCACCGTCCTTCCAAATTTGTGAGTCCTTCCGGTACAAAAGTTGTCCGGAAGAGATCGCTTTGAGCGATAAGACCTCCTATTGTTGTGCTTATTACTGTGAAATGTACTTGTCTTTCATGTACGTATTTTTAAGGTTTTTTAACAATGAAGTGTTTATCTATCTATCTAATCGATTACCACAGACGTCAAAGAGAATGCAATACTAATAGAAGTGTTTAAATTGATTGATTGATTGATTGACTGAAAAGCTTTTAACTTGCAATGTAGGTATGTATGTATGTAACTATGTTTGTTCGGGTGGAATCTTGCAAGCTGAATCAGAACAACTTCCTCTTGTCCTACGAAGTTGAAATGCTTAGGTACTTGTCAAAGTCCGATGACAATGCAATATTATGGTGGCAGCCAGCTGATCTGAAGATGGAGATGGAAGGTGAGCAATGGAACTCCTTGACGGATAATCGTAAGCTACTAGTGTGTGGGCTTATTTTAATCTGCTCGTGGTTCCGATTACGAATTTGTTAAAAGCTTGTCTTGAAAAATATATTTTTCAACAAAAAAGCTTTTTTGTGTTTAATTTGATATTAAACTAGCTGCGCCTCGTGGTTTCACCGCATGTGTACCTAGTATAATTATCTCTTACCGCTTGATATTTTGACGGGATAATAATTTTTTTATATCACATTCAAAGATCTAAAGTAGGTTATTACAAAAGTTCGTCAAAATCTGTTCAGTAGTTTTTGCACGATTGAGTTACAAACATCCATACACCCTCATTCCTCATTGATTAACATAATTAAAGAAAAATATGTATAACGACTTCAATTCTGATGTATATTCAAAGTCCAAGGTCGAATATCGATGAAATTTATATGGGACCACCTTGGTTACTGAACCCAAATGAAATGCCATATGACATTATGCTGTGGAAGTATGCAAAGTAAACTAACCGAGCCGTAGCTATATCCGTTAATTGCCTAATTTTACGAACCGCATATGCAGCAGAACTAAGTTTTCCAGATAGAGCATCAATATGAGCACCCCACTGCAACTTAGAGTCTATGCCTATACCTAGGAATACCGTCGCTTTGTCTGTATCGAGTTTATTACTATTGAGCATTATGTTTGGCTCTACATGTCTAACATTAGGCAAAGAGAACTTTAAACATTTCGTCTTTTTCGCGTTTAGTAACAAATTATTCGCAGAGAACCATTTCGAAACAACATCCAATACGTAGTTTACATGCGCCAATTCACTGTCCTTTCTATCTACTTTAAAAATTATCGATGTATCATCAGCGAATAGAACAATATCTGCAAGGTCTTTAACTACAAAGGGTAAATCATTTATATATGCCAAGAATAAAAACGGCCCCAATATTGATCCCTGCGGTACCCCCATTCTGACTAAGGATCCGGAAGATGTTACGCCATTTACCCCAACTTTTTGCTGTCTATCGGTTAAGTAGGACTCAACAAGATTCAGAGCAGTTCCACGAACCCCATAGTGGTAGAGTTTACGAATTAGTGTACGGTGCTCTACACAATCGAAAGCTTTGGAGAGATCACAAAATACACCAATGGCATCCTGTGAACTCTCCCAAGCTTCAAGCACATGTGTTACTAGTTCGACCCCGGCATCTGATGTTGACCTGCATTTCGTGAAACCGAACTGACTCTCGTTCAGTATTTTGTGTTCGTTGAAGTGGGATAAAAGTTGTTTAAGAATAAGTCTTTCAAATATCTTACTCAGAGCCGGAAGCACAGAGACTGGTCTGTAATTCGAGGGATCAGTTTTACTACCTGATTTGAAGATCGGTGTAATTTTACTATTTTTCATTAAATCGGGAAATGAGCCTGTGTCAATACACATATTAAATATAGCCACGAGATATGGTGCAATAACTTCTATTAATGATTCTAGCATCTTTACTGATATGCCCCACAAATCTTCAGTGGTTTTGGCATTGAGACTTTTGAATGTTTTAATAATTTCAATAGTGGAAGTATATCTGAACTGAAAATCCGGTAAATCTAGTGGAAAGTGATCTTTCAGAAGAGCTTCTGCTACATCTGGACTAGAGTTAAGTGTTTTTGTGACGTCCAGGGGTATATTAGAGAAGAAATTTTCAAAAGCATTAGCAACACATTTTGCATTGGAGATTTGTTTATTCTCAACTATTAACTTATATTCCGAATCCCTCGACTTAGTTTGGCCAGTCTCCGTGTTAATGGTTTTCCAGACGGCTTTTATTTTATTATCTGATTTTTTAATTTTACTACTAATATACAAAGATTTTGCACGAATACAGACCTTTTTAAATATTTTGGAATAGTTTCTAACATACTCATGAAAATATATATATATATATATATAGTGGTAGGTTATCTATACAATACATACATAGTTCACAACTTCTGGTTCATAACCTGTATATGCATGGACCAAATATACAAGTTTATTTGGCCCGTGGTATATGTGAACCCAAGAACTGTGAGGGCTATGGTTACATAGACATGTATTTATTCTGTGTGTGTGTGTGTGTGTGTGTGTGTGTGTGTAAAGTATGTTTCCACAATATCTTGACACGAAACAAGTACCTATGTACTACCTACTACTTTTTTGCTCGGCTCAAATTATTACTGTCTGTGGGAATCGAGTCACAGCATGTTGAGATTATGACCAACCACTATACCACAGAAGCTATCTACACATATATAGTGAGACACGACATATATATAGTTACTTAAATAAGCAGTATAATAAAATATTAAATAAACTGATACTAAAAATGGACAGATAAATAAATAATTATCATCATCATGAAGATTATTTAGATCACTAATATAAACCTGTCCAGAGTAAAAAATTGATAAATAAATTGAAACTAAGAAATGGAAGGATAATAAAATAATATAAGGCAAATTAAAGCTGACCTTTCTAATATGATGACCGTCGTACTTCTCCATGTAAGGGTGTGCAAGTATCTGGTCCTTATGGGTGTCTTCAAGAATATGGTCTCTGGTTTCCTTTGTTGTGGCTAAATACCTCTCACAAACGAGGCAGTATGTGCTGATGTACCCCATGATGACGCCATTCCTTTGAAGCTTGGAGTTGGAACTCATTGTAAACTAGAAAATGGACAAAATATCATTAAGTATTTAAAAAAAAAAATTAATAATACCCACTTTTTTACTTGCTTTTTTCATAAGAATTATTATACAATAATTTGGTCTCTGAACTTTAGGCTAGTGCTAAGTTTCATAGGTAGGCAAATATAATGCTTAGTTTTTATTTTGGAACTGAGTAATGAGACGAGCCAATCATTTGCTTGATGAACGCATAAATCCACACCTGCCCATAACAATTGCTGTGCGACCCAGAACTTTTCAAACTCAAAGAGCACTGCATAGCACTGCCTTGCGATTATCACCCCGAGATCAGTTTCTTATGCCCAGTAATTTCACTACAGTGCCGTTTAAACCAGAACACAGTAATGCTTAATATTGTATTATAATCATCAGTCCAATACATTCCTGCAGCTGGCGCGGGGCCTTTTCTTTTCTCAGCGAGAGAGAGAGAATCCTAGGCCAGGAACTGACAAAGCTGTGGTACCTTTCTAGACGGCCTCCCGCATACGAGAGACCTACCACGAATAACTGGGTAATCATAACGCTGAGAAAAGAAAAGGCCCTTGCCTCAGCTGCGGGCATGAGCTGGGCTGATGATGATGTTACAATTTAAAGCATTACTGTAATCCAGTGTAAAGGGCACTGTATGCAGTGAAATTACGGGGCTAACTAGATAATAATATTATGCAACTTATGGCGCTGATAACTAGGACCATGTGTAATTGTTATATTAATCAAAAAAAAATATTCAGCTTTCAGCTTACCTGCGTAAACGTCCTTTCGAAGGAACGGTTCCAAAACAAATGAAATCCAGCAAGTATCCAAGTTTCTAAATGAATCACTATCACAGAGTACTTTTAAAGAGTATGTACACAAGCAATAAGCAAATCACTGTCGTTAACGGAATCCGTATTCAAAAGTACCCACAAGACATTATGTGCCACAGGTTCTTTGTTAACAATTAACATTTAACAAGTAAAATGTACAACTACAAAGTTGTCGAAACGAAACGTAATATTTTATGCGGAACTACCGTACATAGACACAAAACAAAACGGAGTTATATTTTGTTTATGGCTTGGCATGGTTTATACATTCAGCCAATTAGAAAGAATACTTACTACGTACTTAAATCCTAAGACCCCACGTCGGGGCAGAGGGCAGACACAATATTGCACCATTCTTTTCTGTCTTGATCCGTGCGCTTCACTTCACTCCAGGTCATTCCAATGGTCTTTGCTTCCGCGATGACCGAACGTCGCCAGGTCTGTTTAGGACGGCCACGCTTGCGCCGGCCTTGCGGATTCCAATCCAGAGCTTTTCTGGGGATGTGATCCATGTTCCTAGGCAAGGTGTGACCGATCCAGCTCCATTTGCGCCGTCGGATTTGCAAATCGACAGGATCTTCATGGCACTGTCTCCAGAGGTCTATATTGGCGATAGTGTTTGGCCAGAAGATCTTTAGGATTTGTCGCAGACACCGGTTGATAAAGACCTGTAGCTGCTGTGTTATTAGCTTTGTGGTTTTCCAGGTCTCACATCCGTATAGCAGCACACTCTTTACGTTGGTGTTAAAGATTCTAAGTTTCGCTCTGCGAGAGAGGTGTTTTGACTGCCATACTGGACGGAGACAAGCAAAGGCACCTCTTGCTTTGGCGATCCGGGAAGTTACGTCTAACTCTGTTCCTCCAGGTCCTGACACAATACTTCCAAGATAAGTGAAGCTCGACACTTTTTCCACTTCTTCATCGCCTATATAAAGCGGATTAGTGTCGTGTGCTCCACTCCTCACATCCTTTGTCTTTCGCACATTGACCTTAAGGCCTACTGTAGCTGCTTCTCTCTGCAAGTCGTCCAGTTTGGTCTGCATGTCGATTCGGCGGTGACTGAGCAGGCATAGGTCATCAGCGTAGTCTAAATCTTGGAGGTGATCCATTAAGCCCCACTCTATGCCGCGTTGTGCCGAAGTGTTGACACGAGACATGACGCCGTCCAGCACGATGAGAAATAGCAACGGGGACAGCAATTAGAAAGAATACTGCATGTTTATCGCGCTGGGGCGCTGTTGCCCGTAAATGTTCAAGTTGTTATTTTCATCGTACGAAACAAGACTTAACAAGATACTGCTGGATATACATAAGGGCTAAGTAGAAAAGCTATCAGGGATGAAGTTGCAGTATTCTTCCATAAAGGGAGAAAGAAGAAGCAAAGCTTATCGTAGGTGTCGCCACTAGTATATACAGTAAACAAACAAATGTCAAAACTGTAAATTTGCAATAAAGTTATTAAAAACGATGGTCGACTGGAATTTTTGGTAAAAATTGGTTTATTATAGTCAATTTAAAATCAGTGAATTTAATTCAATACTTAGACAACAAATAGTCTAAGATCCTGCTGCAGAATTATTGCGCTCATCGAGTATTTGCTAAAATCCAATTTTTTGCGCATATTTATGATAAGGAGAATATATTTCTAGGTGCGGCAAAGTGCGCAACGGCAACCGTGATTTTTCAGAGTCTGTATGTATATTGCCGTGAAGTGAAAGATATTTTATTTCAAAAACAAGTGAATGAAATATATTCTCCTAATCATAAATGTGTGTAAAAAATTGGATTTTAGCAAATACTCGATGAGCGCAGTAATTTTGCAGTGGGATCTCGTACTAAAAGTGTAAGCTCAAAAATCAAGACGAAACAATAGCTGGACTGAAAAGGTTACTATTTTGATGTTTTGAGTATTTCCAAAGCATAATGTCTAGACATGCGCAAAACAGTGCATTGAAAAGTAATGTGATATGGCATCACATTTCGTACCGAGTAATATTTCATTACTTCATCACCCCAAACATCACCTGAGATGGTCGCGTCGGACGCACTATCTATCACTTGTGTGATATTGTAATGGAATGCTCGAATGCAATAGCAAGTGATAGTTATAGCGCATATACATGAGATAGCGAGTTACTTATTTTTTTGTGACTGGAGCGAGTACATCAAATCAAAATAACAATATCGTTTTGAGCGAGAGGTTCAAAACATTCAAATATTACGGGTGGGGGCGGTGCCAAAATAACCTATTGTCGCCTTAATTTTCTAGTAATACGGTTTTAAATGGAAGTTCAATCAAGTGGCAGGCAGGGCGCACGTGCGATGAAGCTCGCGCGAATAGTGTCAGTGAGGCATAGACTCGATAGACATAATGCAACGAACCATTGAGGAATGACACTAGACCTCAATGCAACGAACAGAACAGTGCACTGTGTGATGCCATCATTGAGGTCTATGGTGTGATGTGTAATGTTTAATTTAGTCGAGTAATATGTAATGCTACAGTACTCGATCGGGTAATAAATTATTTATTTTATTTTATTTTTATTTTATTCTTACACATGTCTAATAATGTCATCACCATTATAAATTTTGTACGTATATCATTAGCACTTATGTCCACAAATATGTGTTGATAAAGCTGGTACTGAATCTAACTTTAACCAATGGTTTCATTGGTTAAAGTTGTGTAAGTGTGTGTATATTATACATTTAAGCTAGGTAGCTGAACAATGAGCTTAAATGTATAATATACATTTAAGCTAGGTAGCTGAACAATGAGAAATTACTATATCCAGGAATACTTGTTTCAGTACCAGCGCCCCTAGCGGGATGAAGTTGCAGTCTTCTTTCTTATTCAAACATAGCCATAGACAACACAGCCAAATTAGAAAAAAAATGACACTTGACGCATGCTTGACATTGACACTGACGCAAACATCACCCGTCAAAAAACGTCAACCAAACCCTAGATAAAAATTGTGAACCAAACCAAACAAGTCAAACAAAAATAAAAAGTAAAATCGTCAAAAGTTGTGTGGCTGCCTGCGGCTGCGGCCGTTTTGTGTCCGAATGATGTGTTTTGTGCAGTGCCTTGTTGATTAAATCAAACTTTAGTTTATTAACAAACATGTTTAAACTCTAGTTCAAACTAAACTTCTTGTTAAACATGTCTCAAAGTACTTTTAGTTCTAGAATGTGTGGTGGATGTGTGTGTTTGCTGCATTTTTTGTTAATTTTTCTGGCCCTGACAAAGGACTATATTGGAGCCCAAGAGCTGAGTAAGTAAAGCTATTTTGATATTGAAACCCATTTTAGGCGCGTAAGATCATGATAATATAATTGGATGGCTCCTAACTCGGTTCTCATTCATATTCGCACCTAAATTTAAGGGCAAAACTAAGCAACTTTTTGATATATACCTAACTTTTAGATAATAATTTACCCATAACAATATGTTTCTGGCCAACTGAATAGAAAAAAATGTATGTTTGTATATTATAATTATTAGTAATCTTATTAAACTTCTATTCAGCATGTACATGATATTTGTGTATTCATGTATTTGTTATATATATATATATATATATATTGGTTATATATATATATATATATATATATAAGATCAATTAAGCAATAATAATAACTATTGATTTTTCTTTACTACAATATATTTTTTTATTTTAGAAGAATTTTGCAAATATTTGGTTCGACTGGTATTTCAAATCTCAATGAGCAGTATTGAACGCTATTGTTAGTGTGCAAATTATAAATAAATACCTATTATGTGATATATCAATACTGTAATTAACCCATTGAAATCCACCACACAAGTTATCATAATGAATTTGTGCTTGCGATGCCAATGGGATGATTCTCAAACACGTCTGTAGGAGCAAGTTGATTGCATGTCATCATCATCATCGTCAGCCCATTACGTTCCCACAGCTGGGACTCGGGCCTTCCCTCGTAGAGAGAGTGTGGGCCATAATCCACCACGCTGGGCCAGTGCGGATTGGTGGATGTCACATGTCCCTGAATTTTTATAATTAATTCTTGAACATGCTGTTTTCTTCACTGTTTTTAGAGCGAGTGTTAATTCCGCACATAACTTAAGAAAGTCAGTGGTGCGGGGCCAGGGGGGCTCGAACTCGGGTGCGTCTGATCGAAAGTCGCATGTGCTCCCACTGAGCCACACTCACTCTCTATTACTTCCTTACACACATTTATCAACTTTTAATTGTTATCTCACATAAAGGGTCATCAACAAAACTATAGTTGAACCTTGCTATATAATGTTACTTGTCTAAGTCTGTTTTGCCTACTTTAATGTGCTTGCATCAAAATACAATTACAGTTGCAGTGCAGTTTTATTTATTTGTCAATAGACGAGCAGCACAGGTGCTAGTAAGTCTATATCAACAATATCTAAAGTCTTTCCCATATTTACAGAACAGATTGTTTTTTAGTTCATAGCCAGTTGTCTAATTTGTTTTTTAAACTGTTTACTGAAGTGGCAGACAACATCCTCAGGTAGCCGGTTCTAGTTGTGTAACACCCTATTACTGAGGAAATGATGTGCAGTGTTTGTGTTGGATGGTGCCCTATTAATTTTGGTCTGGTGTCCTCGTGAGGTCCTTGTGTCCTCCTTTAATATGCACATCTTGTCTATGTCTGGCAGGTAGTAATTGTGGCCAATGATCGTGTATGTTTCAATGAGGTCACCACGAAGGTGTCTTTCTTCAAGGGTAGTTAGACGCAGCGTGTGGAGCCTGTCCTTGTAAGACTTGCGATGGAGAGCTTTCGGTATCTTGGTGGGTTTTCTTTGGACACTTTCTTTCACATTCACTATTAAAATTTATTTTTCAATAGGCCATGTTTGTCTTATGGGTTGAATAATTTATTTCATGAGAAAGCACCATAAGTTGCACTATATATATATCTATTTACATATGGCTTTAATATAATTGTATATACAATTATATTAAAGCCATATGTAAATAGATTCATTGGTCCATAGGAATTAATGTATGGACAGTTGTTACATTTAACAATATTTAAGGATTCCAGTATGGCCCTATAGAGAGCGTTTCTCCATCACTACATCACTTATATACCGGCATATTCTACATCACTACAATCTACATTACTCAACATACCCTTAATTGTAAATGACCAATTTCCCTGCAATCCTTATCCTAGACAGTTTTTTAAGGAATACATAAAGGTTGTTCGTAAAATCTAATCTTATTCCCTTCCTTTCTCAATCGACGATTACAGAATTATAATTACGTCTAAAGCTTAACATTCCAACTTATATGAATTGAATTTTCCTTTTAAACAAACTCTCCTGTGAAAGCTGTTCTGCAGTCAATTAAACAAGCCTATTTCAAATATGTATATCATACTTAACACATTAATTAGTTAGTGCATTGGTGCGCCGGTGTCGCCGGACGTCCGGCGCGGCGTCCGCTGGCTGTTGAAACCCATTGGGCCAATTGACAGCACCTATTTACCTATGCCTTTCTATAAATTTAATATATTATTTATCACTCTCGTCGAACAGATAATTCACCTCTTTCTTTATCAATTTGTATCGATAGTTCCGATTTTCAGTCTGGTCCTGAATAAGATAATTTAAGGCAGTTTTTTTTATGGTACTGAGGCATGAGACGAGCTGGTTGTTCGCGTGATGGTAAGCGCCACGCCTGCCCATAACAATTGCAGTGTCACCCAGACCTTTTACTTAATACCATAAAAAGTACTGCATAGCGCTGTATTGTCTACATGCAAACCGGAACACAGTAATGCTTGCGCACTACTGCTTGAATTTAGGCCAAAACTTTCAGATTTTTTAAAAAACCGCTTATATGCCCTTCCCCTGCGATGTACGCTTTTCAACCCTGTGGAAAACCTTATCAAACAAAATTTGATCCAACAAATAAAAGACCGGTTGAATGGTTAACATACCAGGCAAAGTTATTAGAACTACAAAAAGCTTTAAAATATATTTATTATTCAGACTAATTCAGCCATAATCCAGTTATTTTGCAGCTGAATAGCCTACGGCTAACGGCTAGTAACGCGATCTCAAACTCCTCAACATCGAATTAAGTTCGCAAGCCCATAATTCGACTAATTCGTTCCTCTCCCGCTATAAACGTGTAAAATTTGCCTTTGTAATTCGCCCATATTTGCTCGAATCGTTCGCATTATATTGCGTGCCATAACTGTAGAGGGAAGCGCGTATCTGACTATCTGACGTGTGCCTATAAAAAGTCTGAAGAACCTAATCGAAACGTGAGTCGGAAATGCCAGGTATGCTTTGGCAGGTTCGGCATTAATATTCGTATGGAAACATTCCTTTCTCACGAATGTGATAGAATAAACCGTTGGCATTAATTTAGCAATAGCACTAGTATTCAGTTCTTCGTGTACAGACGTAACTTGTTTGAAACTATCTAAGTATAACAAGTTTAAGAGAGTGCCTTTCGACCATCAGCATGCTGACACACATCCAGGTACGATAATCAAACCTTGTATTCGATGGGATCGAGCACGATTTATTACTGTAATGTCTTCGTCTGGTTGTTCGCGATGTCATGGACAGGGTTCCGACTGAAAATCAGTGCTAAGGTACTTTAAAACACCTTAGCGAGTGCTGAGTCGGAACCTTTTCCTGACATCGCGTAACCTTTCACTGTAATGTATTTATTGTTTTTGTTTTGCCCCTAATTTAGAATGTTAAGTGTAATGTTGTGTGATGTCTGGAATCTGGAGTTGTGCTACTGATTCTGTCGTTAATCATTGGTCCTAGGTAAATAGACTGTTTTTTTAATACGTTAACTGAATTACGGGATCCACTTAACACGTTTTACTTTGGAAAGCATACCTATCGGTTTGTGTATCTACCCATTCACTTCTCGTAATTTTTATTAGTCTATTTATTCCATTCTCAATTCCATACTCAGATCGGTTTCTAGCTAACAACGACTTACAATCAACGGAACGGATGTTATTTTTTTAAGCATATCATAAACTTGGGTTCTGTTTCCTAGTGAATCACAGTTTCCGACGCAATGGCTGGCGCCGTGAATCACTGACCTTAGAAATGCTAATTGAAAATTCACTCGCGTGCAGTCAATATCTTTTGAAAAATCACTGCCATTCAGTGAACAGGATTAGGTAAAATTGTTTTTCTACTGAATGAATCATAAATGTAAAGTAGCATTTTTTTTTACTGGTTATAGGCTTGCGTTTGACCGCTATCTTACCTGATGGTAAGCGACGATGTGGTCTAAGATGTAACACGCTTACCTAGAAGATACCTGTTCACTCTCGATTTGAAGACCCCCAGGTTGTAGTTATCAGGAAACACAGACGTTGGCAATGCGTTTCATGCGTGTTCGTTCAATGCATGAGGTACTAGGCATATATTACATCTTGGTAAACTGATGCAGGTCTGATCTCGTTATTAACATATATTTTTTTAGATTCACGACGACGAAGGAGGTGCCGTTTTTGTTGTTAATTTGCTGCTTTCTCACTACATCTTCATTGATTTATTTTCTTTTCTTGGTCTTCTTACATTCTTTATTTATTTATTTTTTTACTTGTTAGATTTTGCCAACCCTTTTTTCATTTCAATCATGATTCAGTTGAACGTTTTAGGGCGTTAATTCCTGTCAACCCATATGCGTAACGCTCGCATGTTTTGAGTTCCCTTGTTTACTTTTTTATATCGCTATATTACTGTCGGAGTCGGGACGTTTATGAGCGTAGCACGGTGACTGATGCACTTGTGAAAACTCTGGCTTGTAATTAAATATTATAAGCCGATATACGTACAATACATGTGGCTCAGTCTGCGGTTAGGGGAAACAGTAACGTTAAATGTCTATCAATTCCTGTATTGCATTGCATTAATGGACACTTTTTATTGTGACTAATTGAGGAAGGAATTGCTTGCGGTTAGCCTGTAATAAACAATTGATGTCGTTGTAAAATGCAGTCCAGTCACCATGATCTTTTCGTAATTATTACTCTTTTGCTTTCGTCTATATGATCCTCTCAGAAGCTTAGGCCATAGTTGTCATAGACGCAGATTTCCATGGCCAGCTGCCATACAATTTTAGATCACGCGATCCCTATTTATTATTCAAAATGCTTACCTAACTAACATTTAATAAGTGAAGTTACATTTTCCTTCCTAGTTAGTTGATAGATAGAACTAGAAGGACTAGTCGGGCCTCTTACGCAGCGATTATTTTATCAAATAGAAAATGCAATATTATCCAGATAGAACTTGATATAGTTTGTAAAGTAAATGAAAGCTAGCGACTTAAACAAAACTCTTTGGGAGAAGAACGCAGGGCGTACCCAATATCAAATAGTTTTCCAAGCAAAATCTCACGCTGATAATTCTTACATAATTTCGATTGGGTATCGTCATATTGAACGAGAACTCTAACAAAATCTCCCAACAGTTTTACACAAACATATCCATAATAATTATATCTAGCGCCATGCTTCCATCAATTTGTTCATTAAAACCGTCACAGACCGATTCCATAGCTTGAAATAAAAAATAAAATCTCCATTTGGAAGGCAACGCACCCACTTCGTCAACAGCTGTTTATAGAATCGACAATTGTATCTTGAACCGTGTCCTCTTCTCTAGTGCCTCTAAGTTGTTCAGGCATGGGACAAAGTAAAAGCTCTCGTTTAGTGGTTGTCGTGTTATTTCTGGATGCAACTGCGCTGAAGATGCTATGGGAATAGTAATTTCCATGCTGGGATATGAGCCGTTTCCTTCGCGTGACGTCATATCCGAAAGAAATGGGAACTTGACAAAACTGACTATTTTTTACTCGTATTCGAAACAATAGCGTCTTGTTGTACGACGATGTACAGTTACAGTAAACAGTCTCACTTTAAATCCCATTAAGATATGCATTGTTCTCATATGAAATTAAATGAAAATGAAATAACTCTTTATTGAAACACACTGATAAATAAAAAACTAACAATAAAATCTTATTTTAGTGTAACAATTGGCGGTGTTATCGATAAAAGCGATAAAGCTAAATCTCTTCCAGACAATCGTGCAGGGAGAGGAATAACGTAAAGAAAATGGTGCTAGTATAAAAAAAGTCGTATGTACTAGTATAAAGAAAACTTAGAGATCTAAAGTAACTAATAAAGTCAAACATGAAGTTACAACTACAACATAAAAAAACCTACACACTACTCTCGTCTTAAATACGTACACATATTTCACTATCTCTCTGGACTTCTATTTCTATTATTGTTATATTAATTTATCTTTCTTCATAAGTCGTTGAATGCCAGTAGCTTTTATTTCGGACTTGTGCGTCTTATGACAAATGGCTGTGATATTTCTTCCTCGTATTTCCATTAAACAATGAATGTTACGCCTACACTTGTATGAATTGGTCTGGAATTCTTTAATTAAACTGACTCCTTAACCGAATTTATTACAGCGTTGTTGCGAAGAATTAAATAGAGACTAGTCGAGAGAGAAATAACAGAAATGCGTGGAGCGGAAAAGGAATCTTCTTAAAACGTAGCCACTGAAGAAGGTGGTACTGGTGGTAGGTTTCCCGTATGCGAGAGGCCTTTTTTGGCCCGGTTATTCAACCGCCAAGCAGTAGTGCGCAAGCATTACTGTGTTCCGGTTTGAAGGGCATTGTAGCCAGCGAAAATACTGGGCATTATGAGACTCAACAGCTAACTGTCTCAGGGTGACGAGCGCATCGCTGCGCAGGATTTTGCAAAACAAAGTTCTGGGTGGTGCTGTTATTGTTATGGGCTGGCGTATTGCTTACCATCAGGCAAACTACCAGCTCGTCTCGTCATTCAGTCACATAAAAAAAAGAAGGATAATGTTGAAATTCAGAAAAGCGTGGGCCTTTGGAATTTCATCATATTCCGCTTTGTTGTTTTACAGAAATCAAACTTCTCTGTCTCCTTGTTTAGATACAATATCTTTAACTCCTCACTTATCATCTAGCATAGGACATGTCAATGTTTAACATGACAAGGCTGGTATCTCAGGCATGTCACAACTTGAATCGCCAATGTAGAAGCAATAAACAGGAACACGCCAAAACAATCATAATAAATGTCGGTCGTTCACACTTTACTGCTCTATGTGACCTACTCGCTGGAAATGTACACATTGTACTCACTAATTGTAATAAGCCATTGCGATAACTGTCGGTGCTATTTAGTCCAGGGCTTACTTTACTTTAAAATACTTTAAGTGGAAAATAATTGGACAGGACGATGCCAATGATATGCAAGAGAACAATAGACTACACCTATACTCCGTCCAATCATTTATTTATCTTTTGTCGACTTCTGAAAACAATCGATTTTATTTATGAAGAAGTTTTAATCGATACAAATTGATATTTCATTTTTGCCGAACGTTTCGTATTGTTTTATAGAAACAATCAGGTGTATAAATGACGATATTGCATGTATTAAAGAATCCGACGACATTTCGTAATAAAAAATAATATTAATTAATATATATTATATAGAGCGAGTGTGGGAGCATGTGCGACTTTCGATCCGACGCACCCGAGTTCGGATCCCGCTGGCCCCGCACCACTGACTTCCTTAAGTTATGTGCGGATTTTACACTCACTCTAGAAACGGTGAAGGAAAACATCGTGAGGAAACCGGTATGTCTAAGAATTCATCACAAAAATTCAAGGACATGTGACTTCCACCAACCCGCACTGGGCCAGCGTGGTGGATTATGGCCCATACTCTCTCTATGAGAGAAGGCCCGTGTCCCAGCAGTGGGAACGTGATCGGCTGTTGTTGATTCTAATAAGCATAAGCTCCTTATCAAAATAATGATCTCGGATCTCATCTCTATCTTTAAATAGTATAAAATAAAGTCGTTATCCGCATTTCTGTTATTCCGCTTTTTCTAAACTACGCAATTGATTTTGATACGGTTTTCACTGCCATTTAGAGATTTTTTTTACAGTAGGTTATAATGTACAATAGTTTCTGATAAGTTTTTGTAAAGTAGCGAAAAAACAATGTATTGTAATCAAGTCGTCAAAAGAATTACACCAATTTACTTAATTTAATATATATTTAATTTACTAATAGTAAATTGTACCCATGCGAAGCCGGGATGGGACAGCTAGTGTTCAATAATGCTCCTAAATTATGCTAAATGATTCATTTCAATGTGACCCGAACGGCATAGAAGCTGCTGTTCAGCCCAAATTAATCCTTTAGTTAGCTGAAACGCAATGAAAATATATAGTGTAATCCCGCTGAATATTATGTAGGTTGTTGTTTGTTCCTAACAACAACACTCTTTGTACGACACGTGTTTCGCCGTCTGCACGAGGCATCATCAGGTGTCGTCTCGCCGAACGCTAGAACGAGAGTACCGAACGCTAGAGCGTTCGGCGAGTCGACACCTGATGATGCCTCGTGCAGACGGCGAAACACGTGTCGTACAAAGAGTGTTGTTGTTAGGAACTAACAACAACCTACATAATATTCAGCGGGATTACACTATATATTTTCATTGCGTTTCAGTTTTGAGATGAATTTCCGCAACGTCACGCCTGATTCCATTGCATTCCTTTAGTTAGCAGTCAGTTTACAGGAACATATTGCAAAAAACGAAAGCAAAGACGTATAACAGTACCATATGTGCAATGAAAGCACGCTCTGATAAAACAAATGGGTACTATGACTTATTATTATTATTTCCCGATTCTCACGTACTGACATTGCCCTACAAACTGCGTCATCAGCAGCATCTGGCAACATTTGCATCGGATTTTGCACGTCTCTTTCATGGAGGCATGACTTAATTATAACATCTTCGCTTCGACCCATAATTAGTAATTTTATTAGTACCTATAATAAAATATATACACAATGGTACATAAGAAACAACATTGTAGAAAAATTTACACAAAATCTCTGAAAAAGGCCCTCCGTTTCTTGCCGTATCTTCTGAGCAGTGGCACGCAGTGGTTCTTTTTCCTATGCGGTGGTAGAGTCATTGTGGTAATTTGACGTTCGTAAGTGCGTCTGTGATACCTAAACTGAATAAAGAGATTTGATATTTTAATTTATGTAATTCTTAGTTTAATTGTAAAACTTATTTATTAGTTTTGTACATAGATATATTATTTTTGTGCGCCTTCTAATAAATATAATATATTTTCTGGACATTGACAATGCTCTAAGATAGGCAGAAATAAGAGCGAGTGTGGCTCAGTGGGAGCATGTGCGAGTTTCGATCCGACGCACCCGAGTTCGAATCGCGCTGGCTGACCACTGACTGTTATGTGCGGATTTAACACTCGCTCTAAAAACGGTGAAGGAAAACAACGTGAGAAAACCGGCATGTTCAAGAATTAATCACAAAAATTTAAGGGCATGTGATATCCACCAACCCGCACTAGGCTAGCGTGGTGGATACACCTATACTCTGTCTTTGAGAGAAGGCCCGTGTCCCAGTAGTGGGAACGTGATGGGCTGATGGTGATGAGGTTAATGATGAAACAGAATTATAGTTTTCACTTTTTTGATTAGGAAAATTGCTCATCCAAAATGTAAGTTTATATTTTCACACAATAAATTATGTCCTTATTCTGCGCACACAGTTACATACAGGGTTTTCTGGCTAACAGGCACAAGTAATAAAGCCTTGATTTCCTGTCCATGTACAACAGGAAAATCGATGACTCGACATTTAAAGAATGCAAAGGATAGAGCGTTTCTTCAAAACCAGCTCGACTGGTTCTTCAACTGGTTGGTCGGTATTAAATCGGATGAACAGAAAAAGGAAAGAAAATTGCATCACGTAAAAGGCTTGGAGCTTCTGTAGGTAACCTGACTTAACCTGACTTGTATCTGAAGCTATTCTTAAGATTCCAGCTTTAACATATTACGAAAATAGTATTTTTCCATTCCAACTGTTTTAAACTTTTCGAACCACTAAATTAATTCTAAATTATGTTAGACTCTGTGGTGTAGTGGTTTAGGGGGTTGGCTCAAATCTCATACACCACTAAGGTTGCGGGTATGATTCCCGCGACGGGACAAATGTTTGTGCCCCGAAAATAAAAAGCGCAAGCAATTGTTTCGTGTCTAGATGTTGTGGGACCATGGTCCTCATAGTTCCTGGTTTTCTAGATACAGCGAATCTTAATTAGGGGCCAGGGTCTATGTATGTGATCGTTGGGCGTATTTATTATTATTATTTAATTAAGTATACTAGCTGCGCCCCGCGGTTCCACTCGCAGTTTCCCGGAATAAAAAGGAGCCTATGTGCTATTCCAAGTCCTAAAGTATCTTTGCAAATTTCATCAAAATCGGTTGGGTAGTTTTTGCGTGGAACAGTAACAAACATAAATTCACACATCCATACATTCTTACAAACTTTCGTGTTTATAATATTAGTAGGAAGTACGATATTAGCGCAAGCATTACTAGGGCGCAATATTCGTATTCACTAGAGTTCCATCACTGCGACAACTGCGACATTTTCGTCCTAGTAGGTACTTGAACTATTAATTATTAACCGACTTCAAAAAAGGAGAAAGTTCTCTATTCAGATGTATTTTTTTTTTAATGTTTGTTACCTCAGAACTCCGTCATTTATGAACGGATTTGGAAAATTCTTATTGCGTTGGGTTCAGTATACGAAGTGGTCCCATATAAATTTCATCGATATGTGACCTTGGACTTCGAAGATACATTGAAGTCGGATTTTGTTTTTTTCTAAAATTTTATTATTTATTTTTCTAGCTAGTACCGTGAATGCGATACTACCGTCATGGAAATGATAAATGGTAACAAGTACCATAATGGAACTAGCTAGACAATGTGCCAGAGCGAATGATCATGTTATGTAAAAGGTAATAATACACAAAATAAATAATAGTAATGTCCATGGTTTCCCAGTTGCCACGGATTTTAAAAAGCAAATAATACCTTATAATTTCAAATTAATGCAATTTGTAAATTTTTGGCAATACATGGTTGCTATCTGTAACTATTATTTTTTTTCCTTTATTTTGTCGTAAAAGTCCCTAATTAACTAGTTGACTGGTATTTGTGGAGGCTTATAATTGGCTTTTTTTTATTATTTTAGCTAGCCCCCCAAATAAAATAAATTAAACAATACAATATAATCGTGAATCCTGATTTGACCGCAGGCTTGGTGAAAAAACGTTGTATCAAAGTAGGTACCTTATATTATTCTTAGGCATTAAGAGACTTCAGAGCTATTGTCTCAGGGTGACGACCGCAGTGCAGTGCCGCGGAGAATTTTGTATGAAATTTTCTGGGTGGTGCTGCAACTATTATGGACAGGCGTATTGCTTACCTTCAGGTGAAGGATCTGCCCGTCACTCAATAAATAAAGAAAATGTAAGTTTAGATTAGTACCACATTAGCCTCAATTCAACTGTAAAAAATATAATCATGCTTAATTAGACTTTTGAGTCGTAATTTGCATGTGTTGTTAAAATCACCTTATAACTGCGCAAAGTAAACTGGAGTACCTTGAACGAATGAGTGGACCAGTTCAGTTGTAGAAGTATAACATTGAAGTCGGCAATTAATCTAAAAAGCTTTTTTGTGGATTGATTGATTGATTGATTGATAACACTTTATTGTACACCAAAACATAACAAGAACAAATAGACATAGAACTTAAAAATTAAATTAGTACAATGGGCGGTCTTATCGCTAATAAGCGATCTCTTCCAGACAACCTTGGGATGGAGAGGATTTGTGAAACGACAAAAGACGGTGGTGTACTTATATAATAATTATTATTAGTAAAATCATATAATATCATATGAGTATAATACATACATAGTATTATAATATATATATATATATACATAAACAATTATAATACATATATATATATATATATATATATATATATACATATATATATATATATATAAACAATAAATATATACATATAGATATACACAAATACTTACCATTAATAAAATATAGCAATAAAATAATAAACAATTAGCTAGACAGATACAATTCTTTGACTTGTTTTTTAAAAGTAGAAATTGACTGTGCACGCCTAATCTTGACAGGCAATGCGTTCCACAGGCGAACTGCTTGGACAGTGAAAGAATTGTCATAGAAGGAGCTGCATGGATTGAAAGTTAATGGCACTTAGTTGTACAAATTTAACCAAAATCGTACTCGTATTTACTCATAATATTTAAAGGTTATCTACCTATTTCTATAATTAATACATGTGTATAAGTAGTGATAGGGATATTATGTAGCTATATAAGTCGCAAACTGAAGGTGAAACAAGTACAAAGCAAAACGCACTTTTTGACTATAAGAATTAAGAGTTACATTTAAACATAACACCCTCAGACGCACATGTTCGAACCAAGCTCTCTTCATTTACGTCCACTGAGGAAAATCTTATTTGGTCATAGAATCCAGAAGCGGTCGAGACAAATGACTACACTAAACAAAGAACAAGAACGAACCTCGGTTTATTAGCAACAGTTCCACGTCGGTGCTTCAATTAGTACGTTCTTCAAATGTCTGTCATCAATTGCGCACAATGAACTGTAGGTATAACATATATAAAATATTTTGCAGAAACATACGAAATGGTAAAAGCATTTAGAATTTACTGTTAAAAGTAATTGTAGGTCATAATTGACATACACATCGAAACAATAGAAGAATCGATAGAAAATCAATCGATAGAATTAAGTCTTAAACTAAATACGTACTAAAAATAGAGTCATCATTATCAGCCCATTGCGTCCCCCACTGCTGGGAGACAGGCGTACTGTCATAGAGGGAGTAAGGGCCATGATCTACCACGCTGGCCTAATACCGGTTGGTGGATGTCACATGTCCTTGAATTTAATTAAATAGAGTGTAATCATGTAAAATCTAGCTCAAAGCCCTTAAGTGGCTTCAGCGAAAAGTTAAATTACGCCGCTGCAATAAATGTGTGGAGACTCATTCCAAAGTAAGAAATCTACTCCTTGGCTATGAATAAACAACAAACAACACACAAACAAGTAACACACTGGAATTATCTAGTCAAGCAAGCCGTCGAAGGCAGGGAAAAGTTAAACGACGTGAAGTGGCTCTATCTATACCGAAGCTACAAGTTGTCGAACAAGACGTTTAAAGTGGAAGACAAGTTATCAAGCCTGCATTTATACCTATAGATAGACCTTTTATAGCGGAAGAACTAACAACTAGGTTAATGAGAAAGACGAGTTTGCAAAAAAGACCTGAAACATAAATGAAAAGTTTCGTTTATTCCTCTAATTATCAACAAACAAAGTTAATGAAGCATTATACTGTTGCATATTTACATAATTATCTTCGAAATCTTTATTGCATGTAAAATTTAAAATTGATTTTCAACGGCTTAATTACGTAGAAGTTAAGTCAATCAATTCCGCTGTTTCTTAATAACGACCATCGACTTCGATAACTTACTTTTAAAAGTATTGAATACAGGGTCCACAAGGTCAATTTAACTGCATTAGATTCCACTGATATAATAATAAATGATTACTGTTCAAATTACAACACATAAAACGTTACTAAAATCGGTAGCTAAATTACACTAAAACTGATATTGATATAGATTTATCCATCCTTGCGGATATTTATATTTGTCTTAATCCTTAATAAAAGCTCCTAGAGTCTTCAGTTTCGTCATCATTTTAACAATCTTTAACACTGGATCTACGTTTCAGCAGATAGAAATAGAAGCAATGACAGCTTCACATTCACGTCGTTGCAAAATAAGAGCAAATATGTTGTCAGTAGTATTTCAAGAACTAAGAGTACAAGTCAAGCTCGACGCACGTGCGGCTGCGGTTGCATTCAAGATTGCTCAAGAATTTTCAACAATAGAAACTGGAACTAAGCATAACCTTACCTCGATGATATTATGGTTTACGGTTATCGCTATTATGAATCAGCGCGTTAATTATTTCGTTATCGGATTTTAGTTACGCTATGAACATAAGCGAAAGAAAATGGCTATATTATTGATTTAATTAACTTCCCGGAATTATAGATAATTCATATCGGAAAAAATCGACAAAATACATTATTTACTCTTTTCATATATGTAGGTAGGTACACAAACTTTGCACGCTTGCGTTTGGGTATATTTCGCGATGAAGTGTTCACCTTGGTGTAACTTACAAATAAGATCGTTCACATTTGGCGTGATAACGTCACCCAAGTAGGTAATTAAACTAGGAAAAATACTGGAAAACCGCTCCCGTATTCATGCTTCGAAAAGCTATAACTAGATGTGTAGGCAACAGGCCGGCAATTTGGTAATTGAGCCTAATTGGCGTTAAGTAAAAAGCAGTTCTGTTCGGACAGACACTTTATTATAGATGGAAATTGGTAGTTTAGATGACGTTAATTTAGACTGAATGGCTGTTCCGCACGCGATTCCTGTTACTTTGATTATTTATGATAATTTCTTCGTTATCGATTGGAGTATCCTACTTCTTTAAAATCTATGATGCAATAGCGTTGATACTGTCCAAAACTGCCTAACGTTCGAAACAGAAATTCAAAAATTAAAATCATCTTCCATTACCATTTTCTCATACTAAATCTAATTAAGTACTGCAAGTTCTAACGATTTTCGGAAGTTGTGTACAGTCTCCCAAACAGATTCAACCAAAACATCGATAAGATAATACGAAATGTAAGCCCAGGAGTAACTCTCAGTATAGACTTGCGCCGCCGAGCATACTAGCGTGGATTGGCTGAGAGCCAGGTCTTGCCAATATGTGTTTAAATAGTAAACAAAGTACCATTAGAACTTTACAGAAATAATCCGAGTTCGTCGCTCTTGCAGTGATAGTAAAAGTAGACCTAGTAAATTTACGAATTTACTATAGCTTTGTTTATATCTAAAGTAATATGGTTTGTATAGTATAAGACATTTATTTCTCAAAAACGAAATACAATTTACTTATATTGCGAAACACTGAATAAGTAATAAGTAAATTTAACGTTATACGAGCTATGCCGGCTTGAACCAGCACTCCGCACTGTACGTACGAAGCTACAAGTACATAGCCGGACACCAACGGCGGGTCGCGCGTCTTTACACGTGCCGCGTCAGAAGAGATAAGAGCTACGCGATACAAAGAGAGGCGCTCTGAAGGTTAATATGACTGGTAGTTATGCAGCGCTACGCGAGCTAAATTGAACTTTCTTGCGTCATAGCGAGAGTCGCTATTTGTTTAAATTTCTTTATGGAATGATGCTTCTGTCCCTTAGTATTCTGTGCTTGAACCTAGAAAGTTCAAGTATGCCAGCCATTGTGTGATCGTCATAATCTTCTAGTATTTTTGACCTAATATTTTGTTACTTATTATCGTTGTGGTTCACTTTTGTTTTAAAATGAAATTCTAGGCAAAACATAACTTTATTGTTGTAATTCGCTGTAAAATGGAAATGGTAAATCCAAACACTCATTTCTATTTAAATATAATATAATATGTGACAAATATCATATTTGTCATTCAAGGAACATGGCACTTTAAATTGCCAATTGAAATTCCTAAACACAAATGCTGGTTCGATGAAATAACTACATAGAGACTGTATAATAATATCTACCACCAGGCAAAAACAACGCAAATATGTGGCGGTTAGAGGTCAAGTTCTTTCAACCTGTTCGGTAAAATCATATATAAACCGCAATGTCTATCAATCTAAAGTGACTCGATCGATACAGAAACCGGAAACGAACTAGTTTGATTGGCATTAGATTGAGTTGACCATATCTGAGATAATACTTTAGAGAAAAGGGAAATCCGTGTTTAGATCTAGCAGTTGTACCTAATATGTACTGCCTTGCCTTGGTTCATACAACTACCGTGCGATTGTTTTTGACCTTCGATCATCGTTTTTGACACTAAATTGGCTAATTTCGAGCCTTGCGGTGAAATGCTTTCACAGAAAGCTTTTTAAGATATCATGTACATTCACTCTGCTACTATATTTTTTTAGGAAACATGCCACTTAAATACTCATTCCGGAAAGTTTATGTCTAAAGATGGAATAGAGTAAAAAAATCTTTTATGCATATATTACCAACAAGTATGTATACTACATATACATACATAGAAACATTTAAAAATAAACCTTATAAATATAAGGTCTTATCGCTTAGCAATATATTCCAGACATTTGAAATGATTGATGTAAATTTTGTTTACGGTTGTGTGCATTTGTTTCGTGTTTGGGTGTGGTGGGACCACGATCATCGTAGTTCCTGATTTCCTAAATACAGGGAACCTTAGTAGCCAGGATGTATTTATGCGATATTTTGGCGTAAAAAAAGGAACACTCAAGCAAGATGCCATAACTGTAGAATGGATTGTAGAGCACACTCCACACTGATTGACCGTCATAAGCGAGCTTTACCGCGACGCAGTAGAAGTACAATATATCATTATACCCGGAATGGAATTAGGTTTAACTGTCGCCGTAAATTGTGCGGCGTCGTAAAGATTTCTTGACGTTCCTGCGTTTAGGAAAGGAGGAATTTTACAATAGGCCACAAATCATTACTTGTGATTTTATATCAAACCTTTGTTAAGATTGATCTAATCTAATGGAATCAGGCGTGACGTTGCGGATGTTTTCTTTTTATATAACTGAATGACGAGACTAGCTGACGATTTGCCTGATGGTAAGCAATACGCAAGCCCATAACAATAACAGCACCACCCAGAACTTTGTTTCGCAAAATCCTGCTGCTCGTCACCCTGAGACAACTAGCTGTTGAGTCTCTTATGCCCAGTAATTTCCTATCAAATCTGAAACGTAATGAAAATAATTTGTGTATTAACTTGCCGAATATTGTGCAGGTTGTTTATATTTATGGGGGTAGAAAATACATATAAAACATGAATTAAAATATATATATAAATTTTATTTATATACTTATATGTATATATGTATATCAATAAAATTTCCTCCGCAATTGTTTTTATTTTTTATTTATTTTGTTAATGTTCTTATCTGGTCTGCATCATGAATAACGCGTTTATTCAGAAACTAAGAACTAAATATTATATAAGAGATACTGCAAAATGCAAAGTCTTGTTGTCGGGCATCGCGGTACACGCTATTACCGTTTGCTACGTAGTTTTGTAACCTTACCTTACCGCTGAATACATTGTAAAATTAAGATGTCATAAATATAAACAGCATACTCGTACACTAGCGCAGTAGACATACGTTATCATACCAAAGATGTAAAGGCGGTAATTCCGGTCATGCCCATAAAGCAATGGATGTTGCGGGCGCCAAGAAAGTTGTGGAACTTGTAGAAGTTGTGGCAGTCTGACTTGATTGGTTTCTTTAGTAATGATGTTCCGTGAAATCCTTATTAATTACAGGAAAGTGTCTGCGTGAGTGGCTTAGGATATAGCTTCAGTGTTTTCTCGTCATTAAAATTTGTTATTTTGAAATATATCGCATTTCTTCAGTTCACTGATTTCTCCGGGCTATTCAATCTTTTAATACATCTAAGTTAGGTTTCTATGTACGTGAAGTTTTTGGTAACTTGAGTCTTCTTTGAATACGACATACTTTCTTAACGTCACTAGACTGGTAGAAAATGAGACGCAGGTTCGATCCCTGCCCGAGCAATATCATTTTTTTTCTGCCTAATTATTTAAAATCTCATGGCAGAAAATGCTTTAGCATTAAGTTCTCCCTTTGTACGTTTATTGTCATTACAAATAAGTCTTATTGTGTTGGTCTTCTTTTTATATTTATTTCTCTTTCTTATTTATTTGCCATAATCATTTTCATTCGCTGCAGCGCAGCGTTAAGCTATACCTCGAAGCTTTGTCAATTAATTTAAAGGTCGAATCAATATTTCTGTTTTTGCGCGCCTGAAACTCTCAGGCTCGGTCTGATTTCACAATCAGCCTCGAACTTTCTTGTGGTGAATTTGATTACAAAATTAATAACCGAGGTAAGGTAGGGACAATATTGTGGTGTTACAGAACTTTAGTTTATAGTAACTTCAATTCCTCTGAGATCTTGTATGTCTTGTGCGTGAGTGAGTGAGAAATAGAGAGAGAGAAAGAAATCAATTTTCTGGGTATACTGTGCGCCTATAAAACTTGTCTGAGATTTGCTTAAATATAGCGTTGATGTATACGTCAGGCAACTTTGATTTTTATGGAATACTATTACAGGCAGCTTGTCTTATGTATGTCGACAAGATAGATCGTCCTTGCCTAAACTGGCGTTGAATAGGACCTCAACTCGCAACAAGTGGTCGCTGGTTACATTATATGGCGCACCCGCTAAATGTGTCGTCAATGTCTAGCAAATGCCTATGAATTCTGACGCATTTATTCAAATAGGGTTGCCATTTCAATAGTTTACTCCTTTTCTTGATTAAAAGTCCTTCTAGATTTATGGACATCCTAACATCTGCTGTAGTTTAAGAGCTCAGAAACAGTTGGTTTCCGCGCAGCCCGAAAAGAGCAATGTCATGAATACGTCACTGACCTTTTCTAGTTTAGTGATTTAATTAAGTAAATACTAGCTTTAACTTCAAGTGATCGAATGATCACACAATATATTAATGATTGAAACAATTTGGCAATTGCTGTCATGTGGAAATCCTTAAATGTCTTTTCCAACGAATACATGACCAATTTGCAGATATTTTTATAAGTAGGTTTTCCATTTTGGCAACCTTGCAAACAGCAATAAATTCCAACTGGTCTATTCAAGTGGTTGTCAACTGTACATAGGCCCATATGGCTGCTAGATCAATCAATATAAAAGCCGTTGGGACACTGCCGACGCCATTCGAAAATATGAATTAGCATTGCTGAATATTTGTGTTGTCCGAAAAATGTTGACGTGTCGAGGTTCGAGTAAGTTAATTATAATAATATCCAACTGGAATGAAGAGTACCAATAATCAATCATTATAAAAATAGAGATAGATACTCTATGAATTTCAAACTGTCAAATACAACAAGGGTCTGTCGAACGCAACATTCTAATTTTGAATCCAGAATCAACAGAAGAGATCGTCGAATTGCAAGTTCTAAATTTAAAACGGCGTTATGCGTCTGAGCAGGCTCCGTGTGTTGCCAAGTGCAAAAACTCGAACACCTTAATCAAACTCATTTTGATTTCTTTTTCAAGTAATAAAAATCTTTCACCTGCTTGCTGTAAATAGCACATGTGTCATAACACTTATAAATTAAGTAAGCGCGTGTCAAAGAGCTATCAGAATTCGCCTAAGCTTTGTCGACGTCTACTTAGTTTTAAGACGCCAAGCTCCAACACTTTACCCCATTTGACTTCGGTAGTATAGGTTTTAATATAAGATTTCAATGAAACACTTTGTAGTGCAAAAATATAATTATTCACAAAACAACCTTTCGAGTCGGTATCTAGCAAACGAATGGCCTACTGAATCACGTTGTCCTACGATCACACTTTAGTCCGTACAACAACTTATTTAAGAATCCATAATTATTGATGAAGGTAGATAATATTTATAAAATAACTCAATTGAACATCATTAAATACAGGAATTAATAAATACAAGTACCTGCACGTTAACAGCTTCAATTAATATCTTTGGGCAGCTGTTGACTTAATGCAGAATTCTTATTAAGTGACAGGAATAAACCCGTGTTTGTTTACAAAGTTTAACTTACGATGTAAACTTCCTGGTTGCATGTACATACAGATTGTGTGCGCGTGGCAGTGCGTGCTAGGTATGATTTACTGTCCTGTCCTATGGTTTATTAATCACGTGTTAGCTCGTTGCTCGCATTTTCATTAAAGCTGTAAACAAGCCATAACATTACATATTTAATGAGTGTATTTGAGTTATTTATCAAACTTGTTTGATCAATTCTGAACAATATATATAATCATGATTGGCTTCTCATAAAAGCTTCAAGAACTCGGACGAATCAATAGATTAACGAACTTTAAGGTGATGGATAATTTTATTCTGAATCGAAATACATAGTGAATACTGATGCTTTACCAACAAATGCTAACATTGGTGCAGTCAACGACATAAGTAGCTGAACAATTTGGTATCGTTCAATTGATAATAACACCGAAAATACACTAATTACATGCAATTTTTTGCTATTTCCATATTCACACAGGATGTTAACACGCTTTTTAAATGCAACATTCAGAGTAAACGGCTAAACATTGAAGTTGTAGTCAATTAAAGATTCATAAATGTGTAACTACTTATGCCGCTGACTGTACCGTAAATGTGTCCCCATGACAGTTTCATTTTTGAAACTGTCATTGGTCCCCAGAGAAAACTTTAACGAAACCAAACGCAAACGAGATAGGTACACCGCACATCTGCTAATGCAGTGCATAAAAAACAAGGTGGGACGGCGCTCAAATGACGTCCTAGTGGCTTCCAAAAGTAAGTAAACAACCGCACGGGGCGTCACAAAAAACTAGTCTACCGGCGACATCCCAATTTGTGGTGGAAAAATATATCTTAGTCGAATAGGTAGATTTAAAGATCAAACGACATTAAACATACAAACTTCTGAAGAACCCTTATCATGAAATATTTGGAGAAAAATAAATAAACGATGTAAATTATTGGAACGAATGTGTCCAGTTCATTTCAATACTTGGTACTTGACAAAATACTATTGATATTATTGATCTACTGTCTCTGTCGACTGATCTTTGCTCTATATGCTTCAACAAGTATAAATTTTATTTTAAAAAAAACTATGAAATATCGATGAAATTTATATGGGACCACTTCGTAGCTATACCACAGAATACTAAGGGACAGAAGCATCACTCCGCAAAGAAATTTAAAAAAATAGCGATTTTTGCTATGACGCGATAAAATTCAATTCAGCTCGCGTACCGCTGCATACCTACCAGTCATATTAACCTACAGAGCGCCTCTCTTTCCATCGCATAGCTCTTATCAATTCTGACGCGGCGCGTGTAACGACGCGCGACCCGCGGTCGGTGTCCGGCTATGTACTTGTAGCTTCGTACCTACCATACGGAGCAGGCCTGGTTCATTTCAATACTTGGTACTTGACAAATAGTATTGAATTTATTGATCTACTGTATCTATCGATTGATCTTTGCTCTATATGCTTCAACAAGTATACATTTTAACAAAAATAAAACCGACTTCAATGTATCTTCGAACTCCAAGGTCAAATATCGATTATTTATATGGAACCACTTCGTAGCTATACTGAACCCTACGCAAAAATAATTTTCCAAATCGGTTCATAAATGATGGAGTTCTGAGGTAACAAACATAAAAAAACAACCGAATAGAGAACCTTCTCCTTTTTGAACTCGGTTAAAAAGTAGCGGCTTTTCAGCTTGTTTTATAAACATAAAGGAACAAGATAATTTATGAGTATATTTTCTGCGCCAGAACCGAATAATTTAGCGAAATCTACCCCAATGGCAGCAGATGCAGCGTCTCAAATTGCACCATCAAGACGGATGGTGTTACTGTTATCCGCTAAATTCGATGTCACGGATGGAGTGTTAAGGAACTTTGATGTAGGTTTTTTCTGCTTCGTTGATGATGATGTAACATCGAAGCGTTATTTTTTTGTAAATGGCTCCATCTTCAGGGTGAGACGGAGGAAATTGGGAATAGATAAAGATCATCAATATGAATCGTTTTTGGATCAACATGACAGACTTTTAGACATGGCATTCTAGCATTCCAGGACCTAAAGTACCTACATACTTAATTTCTTCAAAACTCGTTCAGTCGTTATGGAGTAACATCACACACAAAGACATTCGCATTTATAATATTCGTAGCATTGTATTACAGTTCGTACTGTTTTTATCATTATTATCAGACACACTCTTCATCTTACTCTGCTTTTTTCCGTCAACATGATGTTCTATCACAGTGACCTCATTTATAAATATTTATTATCTGTTTCATCTTGCATTACGGAATGTCGAAAAAAGTGACCCAAATGTGTTTAAAAACGGAAGTCTTATGGTGTTTCGAAATTTTTAACCAGATGTTTAGTTTCCCTTTTTCCATTTCCTTACACATTAGTAAACATTGATTAAAGTATCAGTGATGCTTTCATGCAAACATTAATTTATTATGTTTTGGTTTGTTTATTTAATTAATATTTGAAATTACCGCTCGAAATTTTAAGGAAAAGGAAGATGCTATATTATAAATGCATTAGGAAACTTGTTTATAAGTTTAGTTACATAGTACTTATTTCATAGCGCTTTGTTAGGTACCTATCTACCTACCTACAGTTTTATCATCAGTTTTGTATCACGCCAGTTGCAAAAACTTCCCTTGCGGATTTTACAGCGTTTATTTTTAACATGTTGATAATTTAATATCTTTTGTCGCATCCTCTTCGATTTCTATTTCCCAGTTTGATTTGATATCAATATACATAATACTTACAAATAACGATAAAGCTTGTTGATTTATATATTAAAGTAGGATCAGTTAGTAGTTAGTAGACACTACGCGAACTTGCTCTGAAAGGAAGAGTGTGCGAATTATAAAATGAACAATACTAATCATTAACGGTGTAGGTACGCTTGTTATACATACATCTAATATTCTACCTAGTGGAAAGTTTTACAATGTGTCCTCTTCGAAGTCGCCTTGTCCTCTGCAAATATTTGGAGCATCCCTTGGTGTTTGTGTACTTCTTTGGTCTTTTCTACGCCCTATATGCGGGTAAGCTAAGAGCTGCTTTAGGTAAGATATTCATGTGTTTTTGTGTGTATTATTAAGCCGCGCACCGTGTTTTTACCCAAGTAATATTGCGGGATAAAAAAATATCCCTATGTCCTATTCCAGGATTTTAAGTAGGTTCCTATTTACAAAATTTCAATCAATATTCCGAAGTTCTGAATCGTTCAGTAGTTATTAAGTGACCGAGTAACAAATATCCATCTTCAAAGCTTTAACATTTATAATATTAAGTTTGATGAGTATAATTCGTTGGATAGATAGATAGATAGATAACACTTTATTGCACTTAAAAAAGAAAACATAATATACAGTTGGTAACACATAATCAATAAGCACAATAATAATGAAATGAAAGAAATGAAATAACTCTTTATTGAAACACACACGTATAAAATTATTTAATAATAAAAGCAACTTAACAGAAGTGTAACAATTGGCGGTCTTATCGCTTAAAGCGATCTCTTCCAGACAGCCATGCAGGGAGAGGAATATCGCAAAAATAATGGACGGTGGTTTTCAATATCTCAATACGCTTACATAAATCAATTACATAAAATACACATTAATAACTAACAACTATAAATAACTATTATTGTATGCATTTGATTTAAGTTTATGTTTTTTTTTATATTTACGAGTTAAAATGCATACTAGTGATAGTGACCTGCTGAACTCTCAGTCAATAATAGTTGACCGCGGAGATTGCGCAGGATGGACGGCGAGAAATGGCGCTGTCATGTGTCGCAAGCCAAAACTCGATTTGGGCCAACTGGGCGCCATTTCACTATGACAACTTGGCGATTCCTTGCTTCGAAATCACGTCGATTCCTTCATTAATAAACGACATCTGAGAAATTTGTATTCTCTATGACGTGTCATATATATGAATGCGTCATAGAGATGTCGTTTATTAATGAAGGAATCGACGTGATTTCGAAGCAAGGAATCGCCAAGTTGTCATAGTGAATTGAGGCCCTATCTTTAACAATGTTTTGATTTGCTTCTCAATTGGTTTGATGAACTTCATTGTCTGACTTTAGCTTCCCAAAAGCAAGCATCTAAATCATTATGCCGCGTTCGTGTAAATGTTTACGCCTCGTTTCATTCACCAGATACCTGCGTTGGTTTAGGATTTAGCAACCAATACCCAGGTTAGGTTCTGCGGAAATGCATTCTATACTACTTATATTGTTGAGGTTTGCTGTTTTAGCTGTTAATCCTTTGGCATAAAGGCTATTATCGTCTGCTGATTTTAGCATGTAGGTTTTCCTGTCTTTACCATGATTCACAGATGCCTTGTCTTCTGAACTATTGTCCCTTTTGGTTTATAGCAATTTTATGAGGCTACAAAACTTAACGCAATTGACTTTCGCGCGTTAAATGCAAGCATAAATTCTTGTAAAAGTATACTGATTTTATGACGAAGTTTCTCGGTGCCCTTTTACTTGTTTCTAAGTACAAGGTTAAATGTCTACTTGTCTACTTAAAATTGAGCTTTCTTTTACTATGGTTTTGAAACACGTTTGTTTCACTCTTGGTAGGTTTCTCGTATGCGAGAGGCCGCCTGGGTAAGGTACCACCGCTTTGCCAGTTATTCTGCCGCCAATCAGTAGTGCGCAAGCATTACTGTGTTTCGGTTAGAAGGGCATTGTAGCCAGCGAAATTACTGGGCATATGAGACCTAACATCTGACCTCATACCATCAGGCGAACGACTTGTTCGTGTCATTATTCAGTACCATAATTAAAACCTGTATTCGGTCATGTATTAATGGTATAAATATAGCCACTGACACTACACAATTAATAACTGTAATATTTCTTACCATTTTGATAGTAATAATTACACACTAACCCATATTAAAAACGGACGATATGAAAAAACTTTATTAAAAATCGTCGTTTCAACTAATAAAAAAACAGAAATCGGCAAAAAATAATGACGTCGTATTTTTCTATGAATAGGGTAGTAAAGAAATTGAAACCGAAAAGATTTTATACCATCCATTCCCAATTTCGCATGCCTTGACTCAGAGAAAACTACTGTGGGAACTGATTACTGAACCCTAAAAAGTAGAATGGTTCACCGTAATGCGATAGTTTACCGCCTGTGGCGTTGTTAAATATTTTCAGCGGCATTTTTGGTAAAAACTACATTTCTATAAATATAATTAGTAATTAAATAAATAAATACGCCCAACGATAAGATTCATAACATACAAAGATGGCCCCTAACAAGAATTCCCTGCATCTAGGAAACCAGGAACTGAGGACCATGGTCCCACGAGACACCCAAACAAAAACAAATGCTTGCGCTTTTCTATGCACACACATTTGTCCCGTCGCGGGAATCGAACCCGCAACCTCAATATTATTTGAGATTTGAGCCAACCTGCCCAACCACTGCACCAAAGACGCTGTCGAATTGGTATTGGCGTGAGTCATGTACATACAATTGCAAGTTTGCGCATGTTAATTAGACTTTTATTTAAGAGCTTTATATTCAGTGTACCCATTATGTCTACAAACTGAATTGTTTAATTTTATTGTTACGCAATTTGATTTCAATTCCCAGAAAAGGTTGTTAACAAAATGTTATCGGAATTATTTATTGCATTGCCTGTATCATCTGTTTGCTTCGTATTGCACAAGAGTTAATACAATAAAACTGTTGGCTGATAAAATAAGTTCAGTGCACTAACTACATTTATATGTAGTTATCAAACAATGCGTAATTTCTTATTATAATAACTGAGACGCATATACATACATTAAACAATGAGTGCGAAGAATATATATAAAAAACTTCATCAATTTCGTATATATTGTCTGCAAGATTTTCTTTCCTTTCTTTCCGTTTGTATCAAAATTCTTTCATTGTGTCGATTTCACTTTTGTCACAGTTAAAATTGTCCCTTATAGCGTCTGACTAGACTAGGGCAAAGGGAAGTCTCAATTTGCTACAACACGATAATAGTTCTCGCTTCCTCGCAAGCCCGTATTCTTGCTATCTACTTGCTGCCATCAATTCCAACTTGAGATCATTGAGTGGAATGATCCCTTTTAATTGAAATATTGCATCTTTATTGATTGTTTCAGATAAATGGATATGTTGCTTATGATTGTTGCTTGTTGTAGCATACGTGTGTTTGCTTTATGATCGTAATTTATTTGTATTATGTTTTATAAGTATTATGTTATCGCTCTTGTTACTTAAATTAACTTCTCAGAAACGATTAAGTGTATGAGCCAAAATGAGAAATTCTAATCCGATATTAATTCGCGATTTCATGTTGGCGCAAGCGGGCATTTGTAACATAACATCCCGCAATAATGTGTTCAGTGTTTTGAAGAATCTGTCTTCTCTCAAACTTTTGTTGCTCCTTGGGACATTGTGTTGGTACTACTTACGTCAGTACCAGGACGGCTTCATTAGAAACAACCTAGCTATTCTTTCCTCCGTAGCCTTGAAAGCGCGGCGTATCGTAGGCTCGTAAGTACATGTATTGCATTTGCAGTTTTCATTTCCAATCGAGTCTCGCTCAATGGCGTTGGGCAAGCGTTGCGGTTCACGTAACCGTTAAGTAATCCGTGGAACTGCGGGTAACTGGTTAACTGTGACTGGCGAGGGATGTCGTGCATCTGTAATTCAAGTGCCGCGTGTGTCAAGAATGTTATCGTTTTAAACAGCAGTCTTATGTAGAGACTAGATATATTCATCGTTACTTGCGGTACTACTTGCAATAATTATTGATTTATTGCCTTGTGTTTGAAAATTACAGCGGAGGGACTCTCTGCGCGTTTTAAAATGTATTGACCACCGTGACCTTAAAGTAACGTAATAGCTGTTCCATATAGTCTTCATGTTGCCTTTATGAAGAAAGATTGAACTAAAATTAGGTAAAGCAATAGCAATAATTCGTAGAATTGTAACTCTTTACTCTACTCTCTTTAATCAGGTGTGTTAGTCTTATAGGTGTGGCATTCTTATGTGACAGAATATTTAGAATCATCAACTTATGGTTAATTTATACGTCAATTTGTTTGACATGTCAATTTGTTCGGCCTTTTGGCCCTTGTATGCCTATTTCTGACTCAGCAATTAAGCAATTAATGGACGTGGCTTAATTACTTGATTACTTTATTTAACAAGCCGCGGGGTTAAGTGAGGGAGCCGCAGATTCAGTAATTTCACCTTCTTGTTTAATCAAGCCAAATCTCTTTGAACTTTGTCTAAACGAGTATCAAAGGACAAAGGATTTATTCTTTTCGGATTTTCTATTTTATCTTTCTTTTACGTCCGATTTATGATAGTGTATTTTGATATCGTTGCTTTTCTCTTGCTACGAAATGATCTAATTAAACTCCATTCGTATGCTCCTATTGTTCAGATGATGCGATGGTTGCAACAGGTGCCTCGTTTGTTTTTATACACTGTTATAGAAACTGGCTTGTTTAAGCTTGAATGAACCACATTCCAGATGACAATTTTCTGTTTCTATGAGTGGGTTGCAAAGCACTAGTAATCATGCCACCTGTTTCTGTGTTATGTATTGTTCTATTTCTTATGATGCTTCGCTAACTGGTTATGTATTGTCATCGAACAATGGTAGTTCCACTCATCACAGACGATCGTGCTCACTTGTTCGTATTTGTAGTGTAAGTAGTTTAATGACGATCGTCTACTGTCAGTTAGTTTGAATTGTTTAGTTTTTGTAATCGTTTTAATCACTTTATTTCTTCGAATATTTTATCTGAGCTTTATTTCTTTCAAACCTATTGAAATGTGACCAATTCGAAATTAGCTTTGGATAAAATAATTATCTTATTCTTTTATTTGAGTTTCATCTCTAAGTACGCAATAATATGATATTATATCGTACTACTAATTTCTAATTAATGCAACCTTATTACCCTAAAATATGCCTAACTAACAGATGTGTCAGCGTCCGTCCACCTGCCTTCCACCTGTTTTTAAACAAACTTTAATGTTCTCCAAACCTCCTTTGGATTTGTTTTTAGTTCCTCAGGGAAGGGAAGCCTTAAGGAAGTATAACATTCTGAAAGCATTAAAAATTCACCATGACAACGGCGACACTTCGCCAGCCGTTTGTGTTCCCTGTCGCTGCCAACAGCTTCTTGCCATCTGCTAAGTTTTGTAATGGCATATAGAGGCTCTGCAACTTTCAAATTGTATTATGAATTATATTATGCATAATTGTTAGATTTTTTTGCAGGATAAGCTTATTTTATTAGCTGTTTATGAGCTAACGCAAAATATAATCATAATCATTTATTGATAAACTTTTACACGTCAACTTTACTATCAAAATAACTTCAAATTACATAAATTAATAAACGTCAAAATAAATAGATGACTTTTATTAATTTATGTAATTTATTAATTAAATGGTAGAATGCAATGGAATCAGGCGTGACGTTGCGGAAATTCATCTCAAAACTGAAACGCAATGAAAATATATAGTGTAATCCCGCTGAATATTATGTTGGTTGTTGTTATAATATTCAGCGTTGGCATAATATTCAGCGGGATTACACTATATATTTTCATTGCGTTTCAGTTTTTAAATGGTAGACAAAACACAAACAATTATACTCATAGTCCCTAGATAGGTACAGGGAATTCTAATTAGGGGACAGGAGCTATGTATGAGATCGTTGGGCGTATTTATTTATTTATTATTTTAATAATATAATAGATATTATAATATTATGTACTATAAAATGTACTCGTAGCTCTAGCAAAAGATAACCACATAGGCCACTACCACTACTTGTTATCCCGGGAAACCGCGGGTGAAACCGCGAGGCGCAGCGAGTAGTTTGTAGTATAGAATTATACTGTCCAATTATGAACCCATACAATTATTTAGCGAAAGCAACCGTTCATACAAAGAGGTAACGAGCCGTGGTCTTGGTCATTTAATTTAGACTCCGTTTATTTTATAGTCTTAGTTAAAAGGTAAATTGCTTTTAACGAAATGAGGACTTCCTAGTAGTTAATTACTCTTTGAAAGTTGCTGAATTCGCTGACATAATATTATTGTAGCTAAATATATATTTCTTGTCTTAATATATATTACATAATACTGAAGTCGATGTGGAGGACAAAGTTGCCTACAAAAACCTTTGCATTCTGCAAGCATATTTCGGTACACTTGGGACTTTCATTATTAACTTTGACGATTGATATAATTTATGATACAAATAATGAAAAACCCAACTCAAGGTTTTTTACATTGGCTACTTCAATTTCACGAATAAAAAGTTTAAAACTTTATATATAAATTACAACAATTTATAATAATATAATAATAATAATAACGTGTATTTTTAGTAATACATGTATATTTAACCATGAAAAATTGCCTAATTTCACTAATTGTAACGGCAAGTTTAATTAATAAAATCTGTTATATACATACTCAATAACTTACCTTCCTTCATAACGTTAAAGGTAGCATGGTGTGTATATAATATAGGGAAAAATAAATCTGTGACTGCAAAACAATGAGTCCATGTATGTATGTGTGTCTCTGTTCCATGGTTTTTCCTAACTACGCAGGCTAGATATGTAAAAAGAGCCATTATATTGTTATAGCCATTTAGCAATGTAATAGGAAAAAGTAGCCAGTCTCAAATGATTAATGTAAATACACAAAATGAAATATACAAAACCACAAGCATACGAACGATATGAGAGGTCAAGAACTCTCACGTCTAGTCATATCGAGCGCTGACTCAGTACTGCAAAATGTTACACTGACATAACGCTCTAACCGTCACTTGAATCAGAGCGATCTGACCCTTATCACTGGCAGAATATAATAAGTAATCGCATGTATGAAATGTATCCATTTCTGTGTGGACTATCTTGGCCACGATTAGTTGCACTTGCAAGGGTTTGAGTTGTGGAAACTGAAAGTAGCCTGTGTATAATTGTAGGCTTTATATTTCGTGCTTGTTTTGCAGACGCTAATGAGATTGGATTGGCCACAGCTATTACAAGATGACAAATTGAATGTATTATGTTTCAAAAGAAAACAAAATGTAATAGGGATACTTGCTATTCTGCAAGCCGCGTCTATATCTCTCCAAGTTTTTTTTGCGATAGTTGTCACTTTAGATATGCTACCCACTTAACCGCAAGTAACATATTATGTCATTTCTATTAAAATTATACTTGTAAGAATGTGCTTGACGATTTAAGATCAGATTAAGAGCATATTACTCAAAGATATGCAATGGCGGCGCTGGCGAGGCAACTGAAGCATGTAAAATGTCACTAAGTCATGATTTAGTTAAATCCTGCAGCTTCCTAGATTTCAAAGGAGATAATCTAAAGAGAAGATATTTATAGTAGTAGTAGGTATCAATACTTGACGTAAGACGAGGTCTAAATTAGGCCTTATGTAATTTCGAAACATCGTTTAGGTAAAAACAGCAGAATCGCTGTTTCAGCTATTATTTTGCCGTAAGTGTTGGTATAAATGTAACAATACCAGTTCATCCAAACACTTTCAAATTTGTTTCGAACATCTGGAACCAACAAAAAACCGTAGAAAGATTGAAAAGTGAAAACCACTGTTACAGATACTATGCACATTCGATTTCACAAGTGCTCCAATGCCCTAGTTCCAGTTTGCTGCTCTCCTATCGATTGCGTTTCTATCATGGAATAATATTATTTATTCCATAGACTTATTCTTTTTTAATTCTATTCATGTTTTTTGCTAGCGTAAGCTTTTTATCAGCTTTTTTGTTAGCCTTAATAAATTGCGTTTTTGCTCTCGTGAGTAACGTTTGACGTATTTTGCTCCCGTTTCATTTTTTGCGAAGCTTTGTTGCTTTGCTAATTAATGCTACTTTTTGTAGCGGTCGTAAAGATTATAAATCACTTTTGAGATTCTTTATACATCTCCATCATTTAAATTGGCGCGCTTGCTAGGCTAGTGATGTTTTAAGTTGTCGAAAATATCCGAAAGGCATTTCTAAAGCGAACACGCCATCGGAAGTGTATCATTATTTCTCAATATTTTAATATATTCAAGTTGAATGAAATCGTCCAAAAATATACCTATGAGTGTCAATGACCCGTCTCAACTGTAATCACTACGAGGTCCAAAAATAGAGAAGTCGTTATTTAAATTACCAAAAATTTTTACTTTAAAAAGTGATGTTACTTGGCCAGTACGGAATTATCTCTAGAAAGGAAAAGTACTCTATTACGCAAGCCACAAAGCCCGTACTGGTTCCTTTCGACAGAGCAACAGCGTTGATTGTGACCGCCTACACACATCCTGGCACAGATGCGATCTCCATTGATTCATTAGTCAGCTGATTCATGTTGTTGAAGAAATGTGAGGATGTGGGTAATTGAATTGGAGACAACTAGGTGAAGCTAATAGTCAACTTAAGAGGGAAACGAGTTGGTTGACTTTTAAAGTTAATTGAAAAGTTACTGATCAAATACACCACGTAAAAGAACATCAAATGTGTATCTTTGGAACAACAAGTGTTTATCTTTAGATGACTCATGTATGTAATCGTTTGGCGTTAAAAAAATAATTAGGTCGTTTCACGGCAGTTTTGCACTTCCTGGGAAACGAAAGTCTGTTTATAAAAACAGGTAAAATTAACTTTTTGTTTATAAATAACATAACATAATTGATTGTTATCTTAATTGTATTAAAATTAAATTAATAAACATAATAAATACCAAAATATTAAATTATTAAACGATGAAATACAAATTGTAATAATTGCAAACAGCGCTACATGATAAAACCATAATATATTACAAATAAAACAAAGGCCTGTTGTTATGTCTGCGTTTATTTTTTACAATACACATTGTATTTAATGAATCATGATTGTTTAGTTAATAAATGTCTATAAATCAATAGTTGAGAGAAAGCAAAAGTTATGACTAATCCATATAGTTTTTTTTTTTCACCCAACGATCACATAATGGATCCTGGAACTATGAGGACCATGTTCCCACAATACCCAGACACGAAACAAATGCTTGCGCTTTTTTTTCTATGCAGAAACATTTGTCCTGTCGCCGTCGCAGGAATCGAGCCCTCAACCTCAGTGGTGTATGTGATTTGATCCAACCTGCCCAACCACTGCACCACAGAGGCTGAATTGTTTAAACAAGCAGATTCTATTACGTCTTATTGCATTGACTTGTTTTTCCTCTTTTCGATCAAAACACGAGGAAAATTTATTTAGATAATGAAATAATTGCTCATATAAGTGCTCATTTGCTCATTTTGATTAGGTATACGAACACGTCATGCAGTGATAAAATTTTTTCATACCTAGACTACAAGGACAATGTATATTTAAATATTTTAAGTTTCATTTAAAAGGTATATTATAAAATTTATCACCTATTTAATGTAGCTTGTGCATCATGTGTAGTCCTGAATCATCTTCCCGTTAGCCTTAATAATGAACGATACACTTAATTTGGTTATCAAGTTTCATGAGGCAAAGGTCATTACGTTTTGTCGTCTTAATTTGTTATTCGAAAACGTTTGTCTATTTAATGTGGACATGTAGAGTCCGTGGTGAAACTCTAGAAGCACTAGTATAATCTACGTGGCTTCATATAATTTCGTAAGAATATTCGATGCCACACCGCTGTTACATATCTCCTTTAGTTCTATAATATTGAACTCCCAAAATTTTAAACTTTTTGTAAATCCCAAAATGTCTGTTTTTAAATTGAAACAAACTAACCCGTAAGCCACATCAAAATCTGTTGATTGGGGTTCAAGTATTTGTAATAAGATGTTTTCTTGAAAAATTTTAATTTTTCATGTCAAGCTTTTATCAAATTCGTAATCGGAATCGCGAGCATATTAAAATGAGTCGAAACACTAGTAGTTTACAATTATCCGTCAAGGAGTTCCATTGCCCACCTTCCGTCTCCATCATCAGATCAGCTGGCTGTCATCATAATATTGCATTTTCCTCGGACTTTGACAAGTATGCAAAATTTCAACTTCGTAGGATAAGAGGAAGTAGTTCTGATTCAGCTGGCAAGATTCTGCGGTGACAAACATACAGTCATACATTTAAATAAAAGCTTGTAAAAAAGGTCAAACACAATACTTAAAACAACTAATTTGTGTAAAGTGACTTGTAACAAATACGACAGAGCTAAGTTTTGGAAAATATTCGTATTTTCAATATGCGCACAATTAATTTGTAAAAGTCATGGCAAGGTATTCAATATAATTCATAGTATGAAGATTGTCATATGATTAAACAAGTTCTGTTAATCACCTGCCTACTTTTCTTGATGTTTGCAGAAACATAGTAAAATAAATCTTATTATTCATCACAATTGCGAGAATCCACGTAAGATAAATCGCGGGAAAACATGAGTAGTTTCATTCATTACTTACTCATTGTCAATCTTAGCGCCACTTGTTTGCTTATTGCAGGTGATAATTTGTTTGTTTTCGATAGTCATCTCATCAAATTGTCCCATTGCTTCGTGTCGTGGTTTATTTTTATCGTATTTTCATTCAAACTCTTATTTAGGAAGGTCAATTTGTTCGAATATTTGTCTTCTTTTTAAGCGTTTGTACGCTGAACAACATTAATTTCGTGTAATGTTTTCCTAATGTTGTTTTGTCAGTATACTAATCTTATTTGCATATCTACAAGGTCTGTGTCTAGTTCTATTTTAAAACTAAGTGAGGAGATCTCCTATGATACTTTTATTTTGACATTGAAAGTTAAAAAATATATTTTGTTCTAATTCTTCATTGCTCTCGGCGACTGATTTACTTGTATTTCATTGGACTAATAAAATAAAATAAAACAGCGCCTGAGCTCCTGCTCAGGCGCGTTTTGTACAACAGCGTGGGAAAGCAAATTGTTTAACTAAGACATTAGTTAGAAGTTCCATTTGCGACTGAAATTTTCCACCACCTCTAGATATCCTGTGCTTCAACTAGAAAACGGTCATGCAAAGAGACCGCAGATCGTGTGAATGAATGTTTTCTCGGACATGTTAATTGGAAATATCCGCGGCGGATGCGACTTGCATAGCCTATTCTCTTACAATTTACTTGCTTAGCGAGGTATGTGGTTAATATCAACACTGAATATTGTTATTTATATCGTTGTTGTAGAAAAGGTTAGATCAAAAATACAGATTTTTAAAAACCATTAAATAAAGCACAAGTCCATGTTAAATTGTAATACGAGTAGAATTATATTTGAATACGTTTCATCAACAGTTTGAGAGTTTATTGACCGTTTTTGTTATATTGTTATCTCTGAAGCTTTGATCTTAAAAAAATAAATCACATGGATCTTTTATGCTTATCACATCACCTGGGTACGAATCGTACCGATAGCAAAATGCATTTCATATAATCATCATCATCATCAGCCCATCACGTTCCCACTGCTAGGACTTGGGCCTTCCCTCGTAGAGAGAGTATGGGCCATAATCCTCCACGCTGGCCCAGTGTGGGTTGCTGCATATAATCATATTCATAATATATATTATGTATAGAAACAAACCATGTCATCATTATACTGATATGCTAATTTATATGTTAGTTTCAGTTGTTGTTTGTATCTACGTGTCGCGAGTTGAATTATGTTAATTATATTTAAAATCAATCATGTTTATCATGTTTAAGGAATTCCATTGATTTATTATTCATAATACACTAACCTAACCAAACATTTTCTTCCATCAGCCATCGTTACATTATGATCATTCGTTATTCTAAAATATTTTGAAACAGGATGTTTTCTAGCCAGTATAACGATATTACGTTTGTCTTGTGACATTTTATGCTAAGGCTTTATATTACATCCGGCCCAGTCTTAAAATCTTTTTCGAGTTACCGTTAGCCTATGTCTCACTTCCGGAATACATTTTCAATTATTTGCAAACAACTCAGGCACCAAGTAAAGTCCTGGGCCGTGAGACTTTTCAACCAGGTCGCATTGATTGTATGTGTACCGTTGTAGTAGAAAAACATTGTTAGGTTGGACGACCGTGAAGACAATTTATTTGTTTTACAAATCTATCGACATGACCGAGACATTCAATCAAAGCGGTTGTTGTTAGCGTGACTGACCTTTGAATTGACATCAAAACTTCTAAATGTTTCAATGATTTACACGATGAAAATTGAGAAGTGTTAAAACGTGTCAGCAATATTGTTATAAAACTTAATCAGGACAATAAAAATTGCGCGTAAATATTTTTTAATGCGTAGGTGTCAAGAGTTACAACATGGGTAACAATTAAAGGAAAAGCTTCAAGGTCAAGATGGCTATCGGAAGCGGATTTTAAATCTCAAGCGTTACATTCGAGTTTATTGGCGCTTGTTCCAATCTGCAAGTCCATTTACTTTAAATTGTTTCCACTTATAACGTCAGGCGTGTCTCGCCTTCTTATATTTTTTAGCCACACGCACGAGGCAAAGGAGTCGTGCCACGAGTCCTCGCGCCCAATTTGCATATCGAATCCATTACGGTTATGTCGTGTTCCGCGCGTGCTGTCGAAGGCGCATGACTATCGTTTGTGAACGTGAAATTGAGGTGACTGGCAGCTGTTACAGGTGCATTATGGTTAGCGTGATTGAGTGTTTTAGGGTAAAACAGTTTCTTCTTAGTAGCATTTGTAAAATTAACTGAACTCAAGGGTTTGCTGGAAGAAAACTCTTTTTAGGGTTAAGCTCGCCTTACAAAGGCGTATATATATTTTATAAATCATCGATGTAAATATTACAATAGTGTACAATAAAGAATATAAGAATATATAAGAACTACTTTTAACCTTATTAAGGTTATCGGGTCATGTGAAAGAAAGAAAGAGAATTATTTATTCTCCTTCAACAAAAACAAAGTATACAATAATTATAATGCGTCCGTGTACGTAGACAGCTGCCGTGCACAGTGTTGCCAGAAAAGATTTGAGCACAGCTTTATGTTGTAATTGTATCACAACGCTGGTTTTCAGCTCCGAGTTTCGACCTTTGGTGACGCACGGACATACTCGTAATAATTTAACTACATACAGTATAAAATATCTTGTGCTTGCGTGGAATCCTGGGGACTAGAGCTCCTTAAATATCTTGTCGATGGAAAATTAGGAACTGGCCAAATTTCAACCCAACGTTTATTCAAAACTATTCAACCATACCCAGTGTATAATATTTAACAGAACATCTACTTTGCTATTCTTTTTCTCCTTACTCCTGTCTTATACTATGTTCATATATTTATTCTATCATCTGATCCAGTCCGATGTCATCTACTCCAGAATCTAGTTCTGCAATAGTTAGAACTAAATCGCATACAAGTGTTCTAAAACTAAGCGATAACCCAGCTTACAAATGGCTGTACGTATTTATACGTCTAGGCTCGAGACAAATGACTCATCGGGCAGATGTGCTCTCAGACTCTAGACGGATGTTGCATTTTATTTCGCAGTGTCGTTTACGCTTCTTGTAAAGTTATGTCAACTCGGCGACACCCTAGACATCGATCCGTCTCGACATTGAACTAGTTGCCTGGTTAGCTGGCCCCTTTGTGATGGAGAACTGAACTTTCAATGGCCATAACAAATTTTCAAGATTGAGCTTAGAGTAAGGACGACGCATGGCGAGAATTTTAAGTAGCTTGAGTCTAGACATGCATTTCGACATCATAATGTTCTGCTCTTATTTGTTTTGTCAGAATGCAAAGCTTTAGCATCTGACCGCATTCTGGTTTGGCTCTTAGTGCATTGAGATAAAGTTCAAAAGATGAGTATGTACGTAATCTTTCTTTCAAAAAATTACATTGAAAGCTTCGTGTAATGTAATAATTAAGTGCTGAGAGTACTTTTCGCAATATGAGAGAAAGTGACTGGTCATAACTGGACGACCTTGGAACAGTTATGATCCGGTTAATGATTTTTGTATTTTACCCGTAAAGTCGATGGAGTGTAAAGTGTTTGCATTGTTGAGGACAAATTGGTTTTGTTATTCGAGATTGCTGAATCCAGATTGTACTTACAAAAAAACCCCTCATCAATTCCTGTTAAATTCTATCCAAACGTGAAACCATTTGATCTAAGTTAAGGAAGAGATGCTTAAAAGAGAAGAGTAAACAAACCGCAAATTGGGTTTTGTATAACGGCAAGACCGATCAACAAACTGGTTCAATAAAATAACAGGCGTCAAAATCAAGGGCACATTGTTGCAACGTCATCCTTCATTACCAAAATCCATTCTACACCCATATTAGGATCAACAAAGCCAGCCAAGTTTAATCCAGAGATACATTTCTCACAATGGGAGGAAGTTCACAGACAGTGCGTCATCGCGCCCCAAAAAACAAACACACATTTGATATTTTATTTTTTACCTCGTTCGGGATGGGACGGACTTGGCGGGTTATTAAAAAAAGTAACACGTCCGCTGTTCGAGTAAAATTCTGAACAGAATCTGTTTACCTGCGGTGCGCTGGAACCTAGTTCAATTCAAGCGCGCTACGTTTTACTAACGGTTTCTGTGTTGATCGTTTTTTTTCTAAGTGAGGTTTGCACTCTTACTAGGTTATAAGATAAATTGATAGCAAACTGGTAGTCCTGTAAGTTAGGTACACTCTAAATTTAAATTAAACCTTATATTATACATATAGGACATGACGCTTAGTTTTACTTATAGATAAAAATAATTCAAGTATGTCCCAAATTATAGATCAAGATTTCAGTGAATTAGTAACAGTTACTTCTTCGAAACCCATGACAACATGCATGAACGCAAAGGAAACGTCAGTGACCTCATGGCAATATAAAAAGAAATTTGCATGCATGAGTTCCTTAACTTCTAGTGCATTGAGCTTAAATTTAAATATCAAGTTACCTTTGAAAGGTTCAGGTTGGCTGATTGTCAAAAGTCCAGGACAATGGGCGTTTTGCGGCACCAATGCAGTCGAGGGGTCATGGATCGGTGCATCTAATTATTATGCTAAGTAACCGTGGTAGAGTCGGAGCTATGACTGTGCCCTGTGATACCCCATGTCGGTGGACGGCCAATGACCGGGGAACTCTTGTTTTATTTTTGGTATTAGACTCGTAATATGCTCCAAATTAGAACAGTAGATCAGTTTTCATTATTTCCGTTCAATCCATCAAAACAAAGTGTAGTTAAGTCACTTAAACGCTTTCGTTGGATCGGCTCCTTTACGTAGTTGTTTTGTAGCGTTGTTGGTAAAAATAGTTAAGAGAATTCTTTTGAATTATATAAAATTAGCTATCCACTTAACATATTTCCTATTGAATCTTTGAAATACAAAGTATACACATTGGATATCCGATAATTGATAAATACTAAATAAGGCTACATTAATTCAGTATTTTTTTCAACGTTTTGTATTCCCTTCTGCACTTTCATATTTAAATTAGTGCATCATGCGTTTAATTCTGACTTTCCCATTGTTTGCCTACTGAGTAAATAATCATTTTATTGTGTTGCCACAATGAATCATCGGTTACGATCTGTATCACGCGATTTTACATAGGCTGACATGGACAATTCACAAAATAGACAGAACAGCATTTTTTAAGTAATTTTGGTTATGTAAGCGTTATTCGCAGCGTAACGCCTTCCTTGTTATAGTGATTATATTTACATACAAATCGCTTAATTTTTTAATTTACATGACTTTGTTATTAAAAGTAAGTCTGATCTTAAGTGTAGTTTGTGCGCGAGTATTACGAGCATTTCTGCAATGCTCGGTCACCCTTGGATGTGTTGAATGTGTGACTCAATTTTGACCACGGACGCTTCTTGATATTATTAAAAACAAACGTCGTGTATGTTGACACTTAAATTGATGTTACAGATGTTAATTGAAAACATATAACAAAGTAGAGTGATGCCGAAAATAAATAATATGATTTACCAGATTCTTGTTGCCGCAGATTTTTATCTTCAAGCTAAGTGCAAAGATAAACAGGATGATGTCTTCCCATGTCGCCGTATTCATATATCAGCTGCTATCATGAAAGCTTATCGTCGACTTGCCAAGATTTGGAGCAACAACTGTTTGACTTTCAACTTATCTTGAAGCTTCGTGCCTCAAAGCGATGAACGACGTACTCTTCCCATAAAACAGTAAAAAAAAATTAGATATGCTATGGAGAGTATAGGCCAATTAATCGTTCTCATGATGCTATTTGTAAATGAAATTTAGTCTTGCATTTTATAACTATTAATTGTGAAAAAAAAGGGCACACATGAAAAACGAAGGATATAACATAGCGATCTATAATATTTAAAAAAAAAACTATAATAAATTGTATTTTCAATGTATGTTTATACAAATAAATGATTTTCAAGTAATCAGGAACAGTTTGGAAGTACATTGCATCACTGCATGTTTAGTGAACTTGTGAGATGTAGCGTTTACATTTAATTTTAAACATATTCTCTATTATGTTCCCATTAGTTTAGAAAGCATTCATACTGACATGCACTATAATTTTCATAAATTAATTTAATACCACCGCGCACTGGTTAATTGTCTTGATATACCTACTCTCAATGCAGTCGTTGTATAATATCTATAAAAAATAAATCAGCATATTTTATGTATCTAGTAATATATTGTAGATTTCTTGCTAATTGTGATTTGTGTTCACAATGCAATTCAGGGCCTCAATCCACTATGACAGCTTGGCGATTCTTTGCTTCGAGGAAACATCGATTCCTTCATTAATAAACGACATCTGCGAAATTTGTATTCTCTATGACGCGTCATATATATGAATATATATATATCTATATATATATGCGTCATATAAATGTCATTTATTAATAAAGGAATCGACGTAACTTCGAAGCAAGGAATCGCCAAGTTGTCGTAGTGAATTGGTTGTTTCCCTGTTTGCCTGAAATCTATTTCGCACAATGATTCCATTATTCATATCATTTCAATTCATTAATGCGTTCTTGTCCGTAAATAAGTTTAAAGTGGGCCACGCCAAAACTGCCCGACGCGTGTGGCAGGCCTTCGCTTCACACCCAATATAATACAACACATCTCAGAGATCAACACGGAACAAGAATATGTAAATCGTAAATTAATTACAGAGAAATTTTAAAATTTAAGTTGAGTATATCTTGTTATATGACTATTCAGACTAATTTGTTTCATATTCGTTGTCGCTGGTAATGTTTTTGTACGTTATTTCGTAAAACTCTAATAAAAGTCGTAGTTTGATAAACAAATACCTACTATTACCATCGTTCATTGTCGATTCAGTTCACGTTTTCATCGTCCTGATTCGTTTGACCTCTTTATAATTGTATAAACGATCTGTATATTTATCATAATTCTGAACCTTTTCAACGTGATCATAAATCTATGTCTGATACCTTTTAGGAATAACAGGGCATTTTTACTTTGATTCTTTCACATCTTTAATGTTTTTTGTTTTCGATCCATAAGTGTTCTTTATAACCCATAAAGTTGTGTTAGCTTTGTTGTTTTTATCTCAAAGTACTCTATGCACAGTAACATGATCCTACATTGTAAGGTTATTGTGAAATGTTCCATTAATGTGCGATAAACAACACCATGATAATAGGACCATTATTGTTTAAACAATACTCCTTTATACCTACTATAATAATGAAGCTCGAAAATGCTAAAATTGTGCCAGTTTGTTTTGTGAGATAAAACGTATATGACATAATTAATTCATCACGTTCTTTTGTAATGAAATTCCGCATTCCGAATAGAATATGCATCAAGGAATGCCCTTGTATGAATTAAAGATGAATGCGTTGATTTTAATAAAATTAATTACTTCAGTTACGTATCGTTTTGTCTCATTGTCGCTAAGAGTATGAAAACGGAACATATTCCTTAAAATTCTTTTAAAGATATAAGACACTAACTGCGCCCCGCGATTTCACTCGTGGTTTTCCGGGATATTTATTTATTTACTACAACTAGTAGTCTTGACCGATTACACTAATTCGTACATAATTTATAATATTTGATAAGAAATATGTCAAAAATTTATAATACAAACAACAAAAATAATAATACAACAAGTTATGCAAAATAAATATATGTCACAATTAAAGCAAATAAATAAAAATAGGTGGATATAAATGAACCTATATTTAAATCCAAGGTATAAGTTATATCCATTCCGAATTTCACTTTAAAGCCATTGAGCCGTTACAGCGTGAAGAAGTAACAAACACACTTACATACACACTTTCGCATTTATAATATTAGTGTGAGAAACAAATATATTTCGGCTCAAATCTCATACATCACTGAGGTTGCGGGTTCGATTCCCGCGACGGGACAAATGTTTGAGCACAGAACAAAAAAGCGCAAGCATTTGTTTCGTGTCTGGGTGTTCTGGGACCATGGTCCTCATAGTTCCTGGTTCCCTAGATACAGGGAATCCTAGTTAGGGGTCAGGATCTATGTATGTGATCGTTGGGCGTTATTTATTTTAATTTTGTTCGTCATATCTTTGTCACCACGCCCTGGCAGCTTGTTACTGTTATTAAAAGGTATTTTAATTAACTAGGTCAATGGGCTTTGCAACACGCAAGGGCCAAGCAAAGCTAAATGTCAAACAGGAGTCAAGTTTTACTTCTAGAAGAATTGAGTAGAGAATATTAGTGAGAAATCATACTAGCGTCATTTATTTATTTTGAATAGCGAAATAAAATAAGAAGTAGGTAGAGCATGTAAATGTTGATAGATGTCTTCGTGACAATCACCATCGTAGATCGTAGCATGTTACTATAACTGATGACTCAAATGTACAGTTAATCGCAGCATCGTCAGTCCATTGATATTGCTTGGAGACGTCACAATCACAGGCTGTCTTCATCAGTTATTATCTTCCCGGCTCATCGCATAGTAGCGCTCATAGCGTAGGTCGCCTAACCGTTCGTAACACATCTGAGGTTAACCTTTTGACCGCCTCGGCTATATATACGACATACGAAAAAGTGCTCTCTACGCCGAGGTACGCTTGAGCTGACTAAAACGTATGAAAATTGCGTAGCTTGGCGAAGGAGAGCAAGGCTTTACTTTGCTATAGCGTGGCGCTCAAAAAGTTAAGCGACGTTTACACGAGAAAGAAGAAGAAGAGCAAGTATTGCTACCAGACATTTCTGAGCAGAATACCGCTGAATCATCAGGAATTCATTGACAGTTCTGCATCATGTACAACATGTCTTTCAGCTATGATACTCGTACAAACACTGAACGTCTTGTTATCTACAATAATTATGTAATTCTAATCCCTGTCAGAAAGCTGGTATCGATGACCCACTGCTAGAATGAAGACATTGACCTTTAACTTTAGGAGTCTCAGATTTTTCATATTCATTAATTTGTCTGTCCCATTAATTCTAGAATTATTTTTATCGTACAGTAGTATTATTGTTTTACCAGTTTTTCCACGTTCAACGTTTATTGGTGCATATTCTCGCCATATGGTCGTATTGTTTAATATTCGGTAGAGTCGTAAAAATAGCTCGGTCGTTGATCTGTCTTCGTAGTTCGTAGTCTTAGCATTAGTAATAGCGTTAGACTTAGCTTTAGTACGGCGCCGAGAGCTAAATTGCAGCACTTTATTACCCAGCTAGTTCAGATCATAGGTATATTATATTCATGACTATATTCTGGCCTAATTATCTTTTACGTGTGTGGATTAAATTAGTTTAATTATAACTGTGGATATACGTATATATGTAGGTTCAACGGCCTGACCAAATCAATTATGTGAAACATGAAGTTAGACAGTTGGTAAAAATGTTTGTTTCACGTCACACTTTCCATCAGGTTAGACAGCGAAGAAGCAGTCTAACCTGCCTGCCAATTGTAAAGTAAAAAAATCATTAAAATTTCCTTTTTTAAATTTAAAGTTTCACTTCTAAATGTAAATATCAGTAAATTGACTTATGTATTTCAAAGCTAAAGCAGCAATCGACTCCATAACTAATGGAAGTAAACCCTATTGAAGAAGAGAGACAGTTATTTAAGAAATAATAAGCCATATCATTGAAAACCACTTATTTTATCTGTATCAATTTCAACAGAGCGTCGGATACGAATTTATTACAAACGAAACATTATCTCACATTGATCTTTACAATCAGACAGTCATTGCTCTACTTCCTTACAATTGTAACACCTGAGACTAGATGGAAATGCGTTTTAAAGATCAAATACATACATCAATGCATCAGCGACTGATATAAGGTACTTCCTCAAGGGCCCGTTCCAAAGTTTTATTCATGCCTGTTTATTTTTAAATGCAATTGTGTAGATAGGTTCTTATTTATGTATATCCAAATTAGGGCTAAACATGACCGTGTAAAAAACTAAAAACCTACTTGTAAATAAAATAAGGATACCAAATATTTGACAAGCACGGTATATCTTTTAGTTAAAAAGGGTTTTCAGCGAAGTCACACCCTTCTCCATTCATTATGTTTCTTGATCATGTTACAGCCCACTTTTAAAATAGACTTCTTCGAATGAATCTTTCAAATGCTACTTACCAGTTGCAAGAAGATCATTTTATCTATGGGAGTTGCAAAAAATAAAAACACCTGAATGTTGGAAGAAATTTTCAAGATGCCTTTTAATTAAATCTCATTTAACGAGCACTTTCATAGTAATCAAATATTCTGCATACTTTGTATCATATCTTGTTAGAAAACTTGTCTGTGATCTTTTAATTGGTCCCCCTCGGTTCTTATTTACTTAGTCTTGGCACAGAATCTTACTTCCTACTAATATTATAAACTAGCTGCGCCTCGGGGTCTCTCACGCGGTTTTCCCGGAAAAAAGTAGCCTATGTCCTTTTCCAGGACCTACACCTACATGACAAACATCATATTACGTTCAGTAGTCTTCGCGTGATTAAGTAACAATCATCCATCCATCTTCACAAACTTTCACATTTATAATATTAGCAGGATGCGAACATTTGTGATTGATGGATGGATTTGTTACTCGAAACTCGCGCAAAAACGATTGAATGGATTATGATGAAATTTGGTATGTAGGTTCTTTGGGTCTTAGAAAAGGACATAGGCTTTGTCCCGGATAACCACTGGTGAAACTGCGTGGACCAGCTAGTAAATAATAGTATTTAGTCTAAGCTTGGCGGATATCTGACGAGGAAAAAACATATCTAGGTAGGTCTTCCTTTTGAGCAAGTACTATAAAACTACTCAACTGCGCATATCTCCTCTTAAGTAATTTGTCATTATCACTAATAAAGTTGCACGTTATTATTAATTTAATTTCAGTATGTGTAATTTTTCAATTACTGTTTAGTTAGTGTTCACAAAGTTTTGAATTGCTTTGTATCTTTCTAAAAGTAAATTGACGGCTAGATGAAGGGACGACCTGCGAAAGGCGGCCGGAAGAAACTGGATGAGAAGTGCCGAAGAGCGGGCTCAGTGGCGTTTATAAGGAGAGACCTATGTCGAACTGTGAACGACACAGGCTGGTAATGATGATTTCTAAAAGTTTTACGGCATTTTCATTTTTATTATCATTAGCAGTCTCATTACAGCTCACTACAGTTGTAGTGGAAAATGACACGTCTTACGACCCTTCAATTAATATCCGTGACCTTCTAGCCATCTTTTCGAGTTCTACTTACTCGTTGACCTACTTGTGACGTTAAATAAAAGTCAATTTCAACGGAGGTAAACTTGATTCGAATGTATATGTCTGGTTTTTAATGCGAGTGTTTATTCGCTACCTAATACCTCTAATAAAACATGTGTTTGTTTGTGCCTTGGAAACGACCGGTTCTCATTTGACACCGATATAATAATTATTAGATAATTTATCAAATAAATACTTTAGACCATGACCATGAAAAGTTTTTAGCTTAATATCATCTACAGGACTATAGCGATCAAGTTTATCCAAGGTTAAGAAATCAAAGCCGCGGGCAAAAGCAAGTTGTAAAAACAAAATGGCAATGATCTGTTGTTTACCTCTTTCATACAACTTTGTTTATGCCTTGTTAAAGTACTTTTCCTTTAAAGGTTCTTGACTTTTATGGCGCAAGCAATATGTTCCTGTCCATATTTTTTATTTTTATGGAACTGAATGATAAGACATGCAGGTCGTTCGCCTGATAGTAAGCGTCACGCTTGACCATAACAATTACAGTTCCAGTATGAAAGTTTTCGTGAGTTTGATTCATTATAAATATTTAATAAAACGGCTAGGACTCACGTAGTTTGTCGAATTAGTCGACCTAGGTTTCGAGCATGTCCGATGCTCTTCATCAGGGGCGAGTTTACGCTGCGAGACGTGTCAGTGGTCGCCGCGATCTCGCAGCGTAAACTCGCCCCTGATGAAGAGCATCGGACATGCTCGAAACCTAGGTCGACTAATTCGACAAACTACGTGAGTCCTAGCCGTTTTATTAAATAATTACAGTTCCACCCAAAACTTTTTTTTTTTTACGCCTAATAGATCTATTTTTGGCCACTATCTCGCCTGATGTGAAGCGATGATGTGGCCTAAGATGGAGCACATAGATCTAGAGAGAGACGGCAGTTGAGCGGCTGCTCAGACCCGTCTCCCCGATGGTTCACCGAAAATCATCCCTAAACACGACTAGGTCGCTTGACGGCATGGCTTTGTTCGGTGGGTGGTATTACAACCACAGCCAAAGCCTACCACTCCAAAGCGCGTAAGCGGGTTTTATCACGATGTTTTCCTTCACCGTATTAGAGCGAGCGTGCAAAATCTGCACTTAACTATAAGTCATGGTGCAAGCCGAGTCGGGATAATACCATAATAAGCACTGTATGTAAGTAAGCACCCCGAGACGTCAGATTAGTAAGTCTATATGCCCAGTAATTTCGTTTACTACAATGCCCTTCAAACCGGGACACAGTAATACTTGTAAAAAGTATATATTTGTGAATATTTTTTTCATCTTGATGTTAGTTAAATCACAGAATATCAAATAGTGTTTATATCTAGACGTAAGCAAATCCTTTGTTTTCAACTTTCTGCTTTGTTTTCGGACAATTTTATGCAAATGAAAATGCCTGAATCATTTGTACTAATTTGCAGCTTGTGAGTGAATGTATTTCCTCTTGCTTTATTTATATCTATTTTGTTAAATGCTCTTTGTATGTCCTTGTTGAATAAGCAAATCGTAATGATCTCTAAAACAAATAATATAGATATTATTTTATTTACAAATTTAAAAGCTCTATGAGAGTTCTCTTTTTCTTTATTATCTTTATATCTTCATTAAAGTCTGTAATAAACTTTATTTATTTTAAGGACTTGAACAAATACAGCCTTCGGGAAGTTTTGAAGTACTTATTATTCAGGATAAACATTAATCAGTAATCAACACTCATAAAGGCTTCTTCCGCATACCTCATTTTGTTAGTGACTTGGCAATGTATTGTATTGATTTATGTTTATGCCTTATCGTATTGAATATCTTATCTGTAAGGTATGGCCCTTGACACAATGAGTAAGTACTAGTTCTACTGACGCGACGCTTTTTAGCATCTGTGATATCATTCATGTTACATTCGTTGGTCTTGACCCTTCATTATCTCTCTATTTTGTCCAGTACTTCCGTTAACATTGTGAAGACATACTTTCCATTGAGTACTCAATGGACAGAATGATCATAAACCATGTCTCCTTCCGCGTATCTTTTAGATAGTGACTTGGCTTGCCAAGAATCATATGTCCCGTCTTATCTTATTTAATATCTTATGATGCTTGACACAATGAGGTGTACTGAATGTCTTGGCGCCTTTTCGACGCCTGTGTCGCAGATTAAATACCAGTTACTAGTTTGTGCTTGTACTGTTAATTAATCTGTGTCTGTACTGTGAGGTTCTGTTTACGTTCTGCGGTTGGTCCCATTTATCTCTTAGCCCTCGACAGCTATTATTGAAACTGTGCCCGCACTAGTGATTGTTCTACTATTGATAATAGTTTCGTGTCATTATCCACTTCAATTAGATTAGAAGCCAATTGTTCAATAACTATACGATTTATTTTACTGGGGACAAGCAATTACAAACAGTCGTTAACTTCACCATTCTCTCTGAGCAATCCACCACGATGACTCAGAGCCAGTCATTGGTAAACGGTCCTTTTGAGGGTCAGAGACGCTGAGTTGTCAAGACAACATTAAGAAAAAAAACACAAGGAAAAACCTTATTTTCCTTCGATAAAATAGTAGTCGGCATCATCTACCTAAAGACTTTAGCAACGTGTTATAATCTAGTTTGTCATTTTTTCCCAAGTTATTTAAATCATCAATGTATGCTTGAAGCTGATGTTGAATGTTATACCATCTCAAGCTGCCATCCAGAGTGATTGATTTCACAACAGCAATGTGTTTTTAGTCGATTTTATCTCTTCAGTAGAGTAGAAAACTTTATTAAGATTTTTTATCGAGTACTTATACCATTAAAGCTAAGTAAATAAAGTCAAATTATAAAGATAATAAAGATAAAAAAAATTCTTCTGTGACAAATTTTCTCTGCGCTGGCGCTGATGATATTGAAAACGCAAGTGCTGATGATCTCTTTCTTTGTTGCAGAAAGTCCCGCAATAGACTTCAATAGACATAGAATAATACAGCCAATAGTACACCATGGGCGAACGAAACGAGAAATATCTTCGACGAGAGGCACTGTAAGTATAAACACTCTTACTCTTGAATGAACTCACAAATTCAAGGTGTACAGAACACATTAAAGAAGGTGTAGGTTCAATATCAAGCTTTCTCAGTATAGATCTATTGAATTTTCTACACATTCATTATTACCTACATTTAATTTTCTTTTCTATTTATATCAGAAACTTTCGGAATTCTGATAATCTAATGGAAGCCAAGAATCATTTTAGGTCCTTGCACCACCTTCATCAACAGCCCATACGTTCCCACTGCTGGGACTTGGGCCTTCTTTGGTAGAGAGAGTATGGTCCATAATCCACCACGCTGGCCCACTGCGGGTTGGTGGATACCACCTTGCACCACCTTAGTTAGTTAAATATGCGCTAAAAGGTGAGCTCTAACAAAATAAATTATCTCTGGGTGTTATGGAACGTTGCTCCCCGTAATTCTTGAAAGCTTAGACGTACCTACATGATTGTTGTATTTATTCATTCAATATCATCGTATCAGTTTATTAAAGTTATCTATGTAGGTAAAACTTAACTTAACTTTAACTATATTGAAGTAGAGCTGGGATGTTGAACAGCACTATCAAATATATCATTGAACTAGTCACAAGTGTAATGTTGCCCGCAAAAGGCCGTTCACGACCACATTTCAGCATTTTATTTATAGATAACGATAGTAATTATATAATTTTTCGACATTCGGAACGGAAACTCCTAATGCGTTGACCTCTGCCGGCGGCGACCGTTGCTTAAATTGTAATTTGCACAATTATACTGTTTATATTCCGGCGTTTGAACCTTCATGGTCTTGGGCTTCCTTCCGATGGTTATCTTCATCAGTTCGTGCGAAATGGGTTAGAAATGTCTAAATCACCTGTTACAAGGTCACTTGAGCACGGGCTATAACAAATTGAGAGTAGCAGTTAGATTTTTAGACCGATAGATTCTTCGTGATTCTCTTTAGAAAATTCTAGTGGATCCGAATCTAAATTTGTGTTCAGATTAATAAATAAATTATTGTTTTTGTTTGTAAAATGACGTGAGTCATTATAAAAAAACTACAAAATCGATTCTAGCTCGATATCTTTTCTTACGCATTCCTAACTCTCTCGTCATCTTTAATCTCTCTACTTACCTATACTTACAGAACGGTGCACATCATTCCGAGGTGACAGTGACAGTGGCGGTCGACGGCGAGCCGCACATCTTGGACCTTCGACTGAACGAAGACCTGGTGACGGAAAACCACACCATTCTGTACCAGGAGGGGGGCAAGACTGTGAAGCATAAACCTAAGAGAGAGGTGGGTATTTGATTGTTAGTTTTTGGAAGATGGCATGCTTCTAGAACATATTTTACTTTCTGAAACGTTTGGTGATGGTCTGTCACGATGTGGTCTAAGATTGGAGTACGTAAAAGTGTAAAGGGAGATTTTTCCGTCATTTCCACTTTTAACTAAAGCCCTTTGATAGTGTTAGCGTTCTATTTTTAACCGACTTCAAAAAAGGAGGAGGTTCTCTATTCGGTTGTATTTTTTTTTTTTTTTTTATTCTAAGATAAATCGCTTTTTATCCTGGAGGGATAGATATTCGGCATAGTGGGTATCTTTCAAATTGAAGTTACAAATAGTTTATCAGATTCAACAGAATTCGTTTAACGAAATTTTCTTTTACACCATTTAGAAAGTTTTACCATAGATCTCCTCAATACTGTGTATCCTTTTTTCAGGAATTAGACTTGTGCCATTACTCTGGCAGCGTGAGAGGAAGGCCTGACTCCTGGGTGGCGGTGTCCACATGCCACGGCGTGAGGGGAGTCATATACGATGGCCAGAAGATGAGATATATCGAACCTGCTGAAGGTACGTGATCTTAATGTGCTTATATTCAGCATTAAGTGAAGAGTGGAGTTATGGTATAAGCGCAATCAGTACGAAGACCGGATTCAGACCCTCTATCAGATAATCTCGACCTTGTAAGCGATTGCTTAAGATGACATGCCGGTCATTGTGATGGAAGGTCTAACGAATTTTATTTTGTGATTGTTGAAATGTCTTGTACTGTAATCTCAGTTAGTCGGATAGTCTGTTAATCCTTACAAGACAGGGTCCATTGACACCTTAATTTTTCAAAAAAGTCCCTTTATCTTGTTAACTACTATGTTTCTAAACTGTGTAAGCAATTGCAAATAACTTTAAAGTTACACACGGCTCTTCAAAACGTTTTCCTTTAGCTCTAACGGTAAAATTACCGTCCCATCTCACTTTTTCTACCTTTCCGTCCATCTCACTTTTTCTACCTTACCGTCCTTCTCACTTTTTCTACCTTTCCGTTCATCTCATTTTCTTCATTACCGCCCATCTCACTTTTTCTACCTTACCGTCCTTCTCACTTTTTCTACCTTTCCGTTCATCTCATTTTCTTCATTACCGCCCATCTCACTTTTTCCACTATGTATAATTTTTCAGGTGCAGAAATCCAATCCAACCACTACCTGTACGATCATAACGATCTAAACACAGAATACAAGTGCGGCTTCCACGGCGGCGTCACCAACAACACTGATTACGATCCTGAGCTGATGGCGAGACACATTGCACACAGGGAAATGAAGAGGAGTCGAGTTAGCAGAGTAAGTATAGCTAGGATGGGAAGAGTTAGGAACCTACTATCAAATGTTTGACAGTAAACAGTAGGAGATGTTCATGATTCACCAACTACTACAGTCCCTGTTTAAATGACTTCTCATATAATCTTTGTTTTGTCGTATCGACAGTTCAGTGTATCTAAACAGTAGTCTGGTTCTGAATATGACAGTTTTCCTCTGAGGGTAGTGAGAAGGGTGTTCGATAGGTGTGTCTTAGAATGTCCGACGGGCCGATTCACAACCTCACAATAACTCGTTGTCGATCGATTCGGTTTCATATCTTACGATGCAAACATTGCATGCAAAATATAATTTGACAGTCTCTGTGGAGTGGTTGGGCAGGTTGGCTCAAATCTCATACACCACTGAGGTTGCGGGTTCGATTCCCGCGACGAGACAAATGTTTGCAAAGAAAAAAAGCACAAGCATTTGTTTTGTGTCTGGGTATTGTTGTGGGACCATCGTCCTCATAATTTCTGGGTCCCTAGATACAAGGAATCCAAGGTAGGGGCCAGGATCTATGTCTGTATGTGATCGTTGGGCGTATTTATTTATTTATTTTATTGCATCCATACCAAATTCAGTAAATGCAACATGTAATCGATACCGATATTGTAACCGAAACCGTATTACCTGTACCTAATATACCCACCACATCTGAACTCGTATTTTTTGCACTTTTAATAGAATTATTAACAAGTAATTAAAATGTATTTACATTTTACCTTCATCATAAGCCTATCGCAGTCCACTGCTACACATAGACCTCTCCAAATCTATACCACTGGGCACTATCCCCGGCTACTCTCATCCAGTTGCTGCCAGCGACACTGTGAAGATCGTCGCTCCACTTGAGGGCGTCCTACTCTACGTTTGCCAATCCGTGGTTTCCACTCAAGAACGCGTCTACCCCAGCTGTTATCAGTTCTTCGGCTAAACATTTCATTTTTATATTTTCCAGTATAAAAGAGATACAGACGACACGCAAGTCAGAGCGCCTTACAACGCGAACAAACTGTCCCGCTACGTGGAACTAGTGCTAGTTGCCGACAACAGGGAGTTCAAAGCCAATGGGGACAGCTTGCGGACGGTTCACTCGCAAATGATCCAAGTCGCCAATATTATCAACTCTGTAAGTATCTATCAACATGATGGACTATAATAGCCCTTCAATATAGGCTTGAAATTAAACAATAGATTCTACAATAGCTCCGATAGATATTCATATTCAATTCAATTTAATGCATCATATTGAAATTTGTTACCAAGGTCCCATGAAAAGTCCCATAATATATGTACCCAATTTTGGCATAACAAGTCTGCTCCTATATATATAGGAGCAGACCAAAATAGTTATTTCTATTGACTAGAACGATGCTTTGAGGATAATAATAATTGGACATATTGGACTAGATTCTAGTCCAATCTTTACAATTATTTTAATTTGTTTATTAAAATAATTGTAAAGATTGGACTAGATAAATTTTGTTGATTTCGCGTAAAATTAATTTTATCTTATTCTTTCCAGGTTTATTCCCCTCTGAACATCTACATAGCGCTAGTAGGAGTAGTCGTGTGGAGCGAGGGAGACCTAATACGTTTAGAGGAGAACGGCGATACAACTCTTACTAACTTTCTGGACTACAGAAAGACTACGCTGGCCACTCAGATACCGAATGACAACGCCCAGCTATTGACGTGAGTTACTTTAAGTTCTACCAGACCTAGCGCACTCCGCACTGTAGGTACGAAGCTACAAGTACATAGCCGGACACCGACGGCGGGTCGCGCGTCGTTACACGTGCCGCGTCAGAAGAGATAAGAGCTATGCGATAGAAAGAGAGGCGCTCTGTAGGTTAATATGACTGGTAGGTATGCAGCGCTACGCGAGCTGAATTGAATTTTATTGCGTCATAGCAAGAGTCGCTATTTGTTTAAATTTGTTTGCGGAGTGATTCTTCTGTCCCTTAGTATTATGTGGTTCTACACAAAAATAAGTAGACTAGTAAACACTACTTTGTATTAGCACTCAACTTTGACCAGTCGTATTTGCTTTGCTAAGATCTTTTGACGTTCACGACCAAAATTGGAATGAATCGTTTCTAGCGATATCGTTAATACAAGATTCGACGGTACCTCGCTGTGAAAGTGGTGCTGTCACTAACGTCATAGATGTTCATGCAGTTTCTTGTTGCATTATAGCACAGAATAGATCATATTACTACGTACAAAAGGGTTACTTCATCAAGACATCCCAATAAAAAGCTACTCTCGCAACATAGCAATAAGGTAATATCTAGAAATCTTTAAATCTCGTGAACTGTTACTATCTTGGCAAGCGTGCTACATCGTCGACCGCATCGTCGCTTACCATCAGATGAACTAGTGGTCAAACGCAAACCAATAATGCATAAAAAAAGCAATCTAGCTCGCAGTACTCCGAAGATTCCGCAGTATTCGAGCTTAATACAAAGGAGTGAACCAGGCTTGACAAAATCTCAAAATGGCAAAAAAAGTACATCTAATGCCCTACGCCTATCGCTGTATATGCATACCAGCAATGCCTCTAGGTCTATTGTTAGAAATAACCATAAGCGACGGCGACTGCTTTCCACGAGGCTGTCCGTTTGCTGTTTACTACAGTTTAAATACCTTTCTTCCACAGCCGTCAGAAGTTCAACGACGGTGTAGTAGGCAAGGCTCTCAAAGGCCCCATCTGCACGTTCAACTATTCTGGCGGTGTTTCCACGAACCACTCGGAGGTCATCGGCCTCGTCGCCACTACTATAGCTCACGAGATGGGGCACAACTTCGGCATGGAGCACGATACTAGTGAGTTGAGTGATAGAGATAGCTGTTAGCGATAAGACGGCTTTGTGCTTTGTTTCTGAATCCGAATTTTAAAATTTTTATCTATCACATTTAAATAAAAATAACTAATATCTTAACAAAATACCCGCAAAGCGTAAAGTAGTAAAAAATGAAGAGTGCGCGATTGAACAAATGTTTTCGCGCTCGCTCCGCTCACCTCTCTCATATCTTCGTAAATCCTAAAACGTCTTGAGCGAAGCGAGCGCGAATATTTATAGCCATATGAAAAAACAATTTAAATAAAAAAAGAGTAATTGATTTGATTGAAAGCAAACCATGTAGCTTCAAAATACCGTCTAAAACTACTCAGCCGTTTAATGATCTAATTGTTCGAACAATTTTTTACAGCCCACGACTGCGAATGTCCAGACGAGAAGTGCATTATGAGTCCTTCGAGCACTTCTGTGGTGCCGGTGCACTGGTCCTCCTGCAGTCTCAAGTCTCTCGCGCTGGCGTTCGAGAAAGGGATGGACTACTGTTTGCGGTGAGAGACTGCGACATTTCGCCAGTGACCGGTTTTTGGCTATCTCGTTTTTTTGGCTGCTCGCTCATTCGTTTGAATCTGTTAGAAACAAAATTTTACGATGAGGCTCGCCAAGTAAGTAAAATTCCTTAACAAATCGCTTTTCGTTTGCAGCAACAAACCAAAGCATCTATTCGGGTCGTCGACTTGCGGCAACGGGTTCATCGAGCCGGGCGAGCAGTGCGACTGCGGCACGATGGCGGGCGGCGGCGCCTCGCCGTGCCACGCGTGCTGCCACCCCGACACCTGCATGCTGCGCGCCAACGCGACCTGCGGCGCCGGCGCCTGCTGCGACCTCACGGTAATACTGCCTCGCGGTACCACTGCCACGCGTGCTGCCACCCCGACACCTGCATGCTGCGCGCCAACGCGACCTGCGGCGCCGGCGCCTGCTGCGACCTCACGGTAATACTGCCTCGCGGTACCACTGCCACGCGTGCTGCCACCCCGACACCTGCATGCTGCGCGCCAACGCGACCTGCGGCGCCGGCGCCTGCTGCGACCTCACGGTAATACTGCCTCGCGGTACCACTGCCACGCGTGCTGCCACCCCGACACCTGCATGCTGCGCGCCAACGCGACCTGCGGCGCCGGCGCCTGCTGCGACCTCACGGTAATACTGCCTCGCGGTACCACTGCCACGCGTGCTGCCACCCCGACACCTGCATGCTGCGCGCCAACGCGACCTGCGGCGCCGGCGCCTGCTGCGACCTCACGGTAATACTGCCTCGCGGTACCACTGCCACGCGTGCTGCCACCCCGACACCTGCATGCTGCGCGCCAACGCGACCTGCGGCGCCGGCGCCTGCTGCGACCTCACGGTAATACTGCCTCGCGGTACCACTGCCACGCGTGCTGCCACCCCGACACCTGCATGCTGCGCGCCAACGCGACCTGCGGCGCCGGCGCCTGCTGCGACCTCACGGTAATACTGCCTCGCGGTACCACTGCCACGCGTGCTGCCACCCCGACACCTGCATGCTGCGCGCCAACGCGACCTGCGGCGCCGGCGCCTGCTGCGACCTCACGGTAACACTGCCTCGCGGTACCAATGCCACGCGTGCTGCCACCCCGACACCTGCATGCTGCGCGCCAACGCGACCTGCGGCGCCGGCGCCTGCTGCGACCTCACGGTAATACTGCCTCGCGGTACCACTGCCACGCGTGCTGCCACCCCGACACCTGCATGCTGCGCGCCAACGCGACCTGCGGCGCCGGCGCCTGCTGCGACCTCACGGTAACACTGCCTCGCGGTACCACTGCCACGCGTGCTGCCACCCCGACACCTGCATGCTGCGCGCCAACGCTACCTGCGGCGCCGGCGCCTGCTGCGACCTCACGGTAACACTGCCTCGCGGTACCAATGCCACGCGTGCTGCCACCCCGACACCTGCATGCTGCGCGCCAACGCGACCTGCGGCGCCGGCGCCTGCTGCGACCTCACGGTAACACTGCCTCGCGATACCAATGCCACGCGTGCTGCCACCCCGACACCTGCATGCTGCGCGCCAACGCGACCTGCGGCGCCGGCGCCTGCTGCGACCTCACGGTAACACTGCCTCGCGGTACCACTGCCACGCGTGCTTCTTAACACTGGCCATTGCCTCATAGTCATCCACACCTCCAGATTATAGCCGCACGCTGTACCAAATGTATTGCTATCCCGCTCCTACCCCTATGCCAGTTTTTGCCTACCCCAATTTTTTGCTGCTCGCTCACTTTATTTTTCGGGTTTTGACTGCAAACTTTAATTTCGAGTCTCTTTATGATAATAGAATACAAAAACCACATTAATAATACGAAATAGTACAGGAAAATAACTTGTGCGAATTGGGCGGAGTTATTATTAAACCATTGGACGAAGTGAACTATCGAAGTGAAATGAATCGATCCTAATCCCCACATTGTCCACAGTCATGCCGGCCGAAGTCGGCGGGCACAGTATGTCGCAGTGCGGACAAGGAGTGCGACCTGCCGGAGTACTGCACGGGGCACTCGGAGTTCTGTCCCGCGGACGTCTACAAGATGGACACTACACCCTGCGGGAGGGGAGGGGACCAGGTAATGTTTATTTATTTGTTTTATTTATGTTACTGGATAATGGTTACTGTTACCGATTACGGTTACTGTTATTGGTTGCTGTTTCTGGTTACTATTACTGGTTATTGTTTACGGTTACTGTTGCTTTTATTGGTTACGGTTACTGTTGCTGTTATTGGTTACTGTTTCTGGTTACTGTTACTGGTTACTGATTACGGTTACTGTTGCTGTTATTGGTTACTGTTTCTGTCACTGGTTACTGATTACGGTTACTGTTGCTGTTATTGGTTACTGTTTTTGTCACTGGTTACTGATTACGGTTACTGTGCTGTTATTGGTTACTGTTTCTGGTTACTGTCACTGATGACGGTTACTGTTGCTGTTATTGGTTACTGTTTCTGGTAACTGTCACTGATTACGGTTACTGTTGCTGTTATTGGTTACTACTGGTGCTGTTACTGGTAACTGTTTCTGGTTACTGTCACTGATTACGGTTACTGTTGCTGTTATTGGTTACTGTTACTGGTGACTGGTAATGTTACTATCTGTTGGCTTTTGGTAATAAAGATAAGACTGAAGCTAAAATCTTCAACAAACTTAACTACAAAGTGTATGATCATTTTTCTAAACTTTCACGTGTACTGTCTTGTTTCTTACTTTTGGAGAAATACCTGTTGGAAAATAGAGTCGATTGAGCCGAACTGCAATTCGAGAAATGTAGAGTTACTTTCAGACAGTATAGAAAAAAAAAACAATAAAAAAAGCTCCATTTTAATCGTCCAACTTTATCAGAATCGTTACGTAGTATACAGTTAAAAAGACCAACTGACTAATGTTTACTTTTCCAGGCATATTGCGTTCGCGGCTCATGCCGTTCCCACTCAGACCAGTGCCGGCTGCTGTGGGGCTCCACAGGCGAGAGTTCTCATCTCAAGTGTTACACCAGCACCAACATTAAAGGCACCAAGTGAGTACCGACGGCGAGCTAATATGCTCCCTATGTCTAGTGCAGTAGAATTTAGTTAGAGGACGTCCATTTATTACGTGAGGCGTTTAGGGAGGGAGGGGGTCCGGCCGAATCTCACCCAATCTCACGTGGAGGAGAGGGGGTGTCTCTGAAAACATGGCGTGTATTTTTATCCCGCTTGAATCAGTGTAAAATTTCGAGAAAACTGGTTGGTGGAATAATTATGTAAAAATGTTTCTCCACTAAAATATGGCTAAATCCTACACAAAAATATTTATCGCGGTTATGCGAAATTGCAATCATATTATATATTGAATGGTGAATCCGGGAGTGAGTATCGACGTCAAGCTAAAGTTGTCCTAGTTTATATTATAATTGAGTTTAAAAACTGAAACGCAATGAAAATATATAGTGTAATCCCGCTGAATATTATGTAGGTTGTTGTTAGTTCCTAACAACAACACTCTTTGTACGACACGTGTTTCGCTGTCTGCACGAGGCATCATCAGGTGTCAACTCGCCGAACGCTAGAACGAGAGTGAAGAGTGAGGAGAAGAAGAGTGAGGAGTGAAGTGTAAGGAGTGAGTGAGTCACTCTCGTTCTAGCGTTCGGCGAGTTGACACCTGATGATGCCTGGTGCAGACGGCGAAACACGTGTCGTACAAAGAGTGTTGTTGTTAGGAACTAACAACAACCTACATAATATTCAGGGCGATTACACTATATATTTTCATTGCGTTTCAGTTTTGAGATGAATTTCCGCAACGTCACGCCTGATTCCATTGCATTAATTGAGTTTAGTTTTGTTTGTACTAATTGGTGTTGGTAGATTGAAAGCTTACACTGCTAAACCAGACAAGTGAAACATCTAAAGCTCGGTCCAAAAATCGTATCTATGCAATGTCGTAATTGCTGGTTTCAACGGGTCATAATACGCAGGTCGATTTGATACGAGGTCACGATATAAGATTATGCTTCTTCTGATACATGATGTGGACCCAGCCTTACCTACATATATGGTGTAGTGTCTGTATTTGTAGTACTTGTTATACTGATGGTGGTAGATTTATAGCTAACACACACTTTTCTGAGTAGATATAGATACGCCACGCACGCCTAAACCTTCTAATTACATAGAGACATGTATAATTAATAAAAGCGACGATGGAGGGTTCAACCACAGATATAGATATAGACTTAGATAACGCAAGTATCACGATCTGTATGAAAACTAAGCGTGCCATTTTTTTTACTACCCTCTATGACGTCAACAGAAATTAAACATTTACTTTTGTTTGGCTGCTCACACCCCGTAGAGTTAATGGAATTTACAGCACAATTAGGCATTCTCTAGTTTTCGACAGACGTCTGACTAGCGCGGTCGACAGGCGACTGAGCGCGGCAGTAGCCACGTGAAGTTGGTGCACTGACGTTATCTAGGTCTATCTATCTGTGGATTCAACTGTCATCAACCTCCAACCGAATGAAGCACCTAATATCATATTAATGTAGCGTCTGCTCCCACTGTTGATTCAACTGTCATCAACCTCCAACCGAATGAAGCACCTAATATCATATTAATGAAGCGTCTGCTCCAACAAAGTTCGTCCCGTTATCGTTGTTATATCGCTCTACTATTTTTTAAATGACTGTGTAACTCTAACTGTTGAACATTTTGTATGTTTTTAGCATAAAAATACATAATTGAAACTAAATTTACAAAACAAAACATTTTTTTAGAAAGTATCTTTATGGGAAACCATATCCATGGCCGATGAATCCTTATCCTCGAGCGGAATATTACCCGGAGCATCTTGGTGGTTATTGGCAAGACGCCCGACACTGGTGGTAGGTGTTCCGCGGTGGGTTACGACCACCGTGTGAATCAAAACAGCTTCATTGACAACGCAGTGACTACACGCCTCTAGCGGAATACATGTTTTAAAATATGTCGGGTCCATTCGAGATTCGTTCGATAAAAAATTGTAATTAGTTGTGCGCGAATAAACATGACATATTTTACATCATTCATGTTCAGAAGTTGATTAAGTAAAAACATTTTCAAAATTTTACCGCTAGAGGTGCTAAATATACCTTTGCGTTTCCATATCGTGAATAATAGGTTGTCTTTGCCAAATTCGGCTGCGGCGACATCGCTTCTGCTTTTGTACATAATCCTGGGCTTTATGTTTCGCTTTATTGTTTTTTTGGTATAATTATGCGCTTTCTTTATATGTTTAATGTTTAAACTTTAGGCTATAATTAACATTACTACAGTATTACATGTATCTGAACCTGAAGTCAGTGGCGCCCTCATTTAAGTATCATTCACATGTTTAAAGACCCTCGTCGGAATCAGTTTCTTGCCGTATCTTCTGAGTAGTGCTTATTTTTCCGATACGGTGGTAGTCATTGTAATAATTGACGTTCATAAGTGCGTCTGTGATGCCAATATTGAATAAAGAACTTTTGATTGATTGATAATTTGAAAGTGATCTCATGATGACACACCTTAACGTTGCAGTTGGTGCAATCGACATCAATATATTTTTCATCTGTTTATAACCTATAATATCCTGCTGCTGGGTCTTATCTCAGTTTACCATTAATAAGTCAGTCGCAATAAAAAGTTACTCATGGATAGAGTACGAAGTAACAAGGTAAGAGAAGCAGATGGCCCTCATTCTATGCTGCATTCTCTAAACCTAATTTACACTAAGTTAAAGTTAGATGTGTCAACGCAGTTTCGTATTCTGACGCGAACGCTCTCTAAACTTCACTTATTTTTAGAGAATCATTCAACTTCCGTATTCTGCGCAACTATCTGTCACTTTTGACGTAAGTTATGGGTGTCTTTAAAGTGTGAACAGGTTTCTCCTCGGCGAGCGTGCTACATCTTCGACCGCATTATCACTTAACAATAGGTGAGATAGTGAACAAACGCAAGCCTATCATTAATTAAAAAAATACTATTTTTGCACTGTCTGCTTTAAATCTAAAGAACACGAACGAGAATACCAAATACATGAATGTTAGATAATTGAAAGTTAAATTTAGGTTTAGAGAATGCAAAACAGAATGGACCTTAGTGTGAAACAAGTATACATTTTACCAAAATAAAAACCGACTTCAATGTATTTTCGGAGTCCAAAGTTATCGATGATTTTATTTATTTATATGGGACCACTTCGTAGCAATACTGAACTGAACGCAAAAAGCGTTTTCTAAATCGGTTTATAAATGACGGAGTTCAGAGGTAACAAACATTAAAAAAAACAATTGAATTGAAAACCTCCGTTTTTTGAAGTCGGCATGGGCAGCATGGGCTGGCTGTACCGCTTTAGTTTCTAAAGGAAGGTGACTTCAACACTTACTGACCGAATCCTGGAGCGGCGAGAAGACTTTTCCCTTTGTCACGTTTAGGACCTCAGTTGGCGAATGGCGACGCATAAAATCTTCATTTATGCTTTTATTCCAAGTCGAAATCGTCAATTTTATTATCTTGTATTATGGAATTTATTATTTTAGAGTTATTTGCCAGAAGACTAAGTGGGATGATACGCGGTAGGTCGGAAGTTCTACCACAAGATCACGCCGAGCGGCGGAAACACCCGAAGCTTTTGCCTCTCTACTTTTGTCGATTGGGGTTAAAATCGACGAAAGCAGAAAGGTATAAAATAAATCGAAAATCTATGCATGAAATAAAGTTTATTTCATCGCTTGCTTGTCGAATTCGGTCTATGAAACGTCTAGTCATTTTATAAAATGTCTAGGTTTTGTGGAATATCAATTTATTTACGTCTTTAGCTAACATAATATTATGTTATGTTATATTTTTGTATATATGTTAGTATGTAAGGTTCTTCTATGGGCCTGTTAATTTTACTTTGTTGTACTTTAATACTGCCTGAAATAAATGAATCAATAAAATAAATAAATAAATAATGTATTTTTACAGGAACGGCAACTGTGGTTACGATCCGATCCATCGGGTGTACAAGCCCTGTTCGCCTAATGACGCCCTCTGCGGGTTGTTACAATGTCGACATTTGAATGAACGACTGGAATTTGGGATGGAGTCCGTCGCCTTCCTGTCGGCGATATTCATCAATAATAATGGTAATTTATGTTTGCAAACTCGTACTCTCTCTATGAGAGAAGGCCCGCGTCCCAGCAGTGGGAATGTGATGGGCTGATGATGATGTTTGTATACAGAGTTACGCAAAGTTTTGTCGGGAATTATTTTTATTTTTTTCTTGCTTTTATAAGTTACTTTGTGGTAAATAGAGTCAATTAAGACAAAGTATTTTATTAATTTTGATTTTCTTGCTGAATGCTCTTTTTATTTTCAAAAACCTATAATGATTTATTCTGAAAGTAAAGTTCGGGGTGGTACTGCAATTGATATGGGCAGGCGCTTGCCATCAGGCGAACGACTTGCTCGTCTCATTAATCAGTTCCATAAAAAAGAAACTTTGAAAAATGTACAGTTTTTTTAGTCTAGAACTATCTAAGAATAATAAAAGCGGAAGCTACTCTTGATGCACGAAATTTTGTGCAATTTTATATAATTAACTCTGACCGCCAAAGTCGGCTGTACCCGACATACGATATTGTATGCTCACTACGCTAAGGTCGATTTGAGCCGACTAAAACGTATGGAAATTGCGTAGCTCGGCGTGAAGTGCACGGCTTTGCTTCTTTATTACGAGTTTTAGTGATAATAATCCGTATATACCATGTTTCAGGGACTATAATTCCGTGCCGCACCGCTATTATTGATTTGGGTGTGAGCGACGTGGACCCGGGTTTGGTTCCCGACGGCGCCAAATGTGGAGATGACATGGTAAGTCGTTTTAACAAACAGTATATTGTAGCTTTATCATCGGCATCATGAAGTCTGAGCTCTCCAGTATAGATCTGTTTACTAGTAGCATAGCGTCAGCAGATGCAATACTGTTCAAGATTTTTTTTTTTTTTACCCTTAATATATTTATGTTTGGCCACTATCTCGCCTGATGTGAAGCGATGATGTGGCCTAAGATGGAGCACATAGATCTAGAGAGAGACGGCAGTTGAGCGGCTGCTCAGACCCGTCTCCCCGATGGTTCACCGAACATCATCCCGAAACACGACTAGGTCGCTTGACGACATGGCTTTGTTCGGTGGGTGGTATTACAACCACGGCCAGAGCCTACCACTCCAAAGCGCGTAAACGGGTTTCATCACGATGTTTTTCTTCACCGTTTTAGAGCGAGCGTGCAAAATATGCACTATTTCACCGCCTACGAGTGGTAGTGGCTATGCATGTTAATTACTCAGAAACTTACTATTAAGACACTATTTTGTACGTTTTCTTTTTTAACTTAGTTTATTACTATCTGTGGAGACTTGTAATTGGCTCTTTGTTAGCTACTTTTAATCATATTTTGTAATTGATAGCTGTAAGTCCCCCAAATAAAATAAAATTTACTATGTAGTTGTAGGTATGTTTAATAAGAAAATTAAATTTATTCATTTATTTACAGAACCAATTAACAATTATGTACAAATATATAGAATGATAAAAACTAAACTAACCTACAACAAAATTAAATAAGAAAATGCACAATTAAAAATATTCGAAATTCAGATTAAACTCACAATAAATAACAGAATTGTTTTTTTTTTTTAATTTTAACCGACTTCAAAAAAGGAGGAGGTTCACAATTCGATGTTTTTTTTAATGTTTGTTACCTCAGAACTGTCATTTGTAAACCGATTTGGAAAATACTTTTTTTTTATTGTTAAATGGGCAAACGTTTGACGACATCTCGCCTGATGGAAAGCGAAGATGCGGCCTAAGCGATGGTACCACATAAATTTCATCGATATTCGACCTTGGACTTCAAAGATACGGCAGAATTGAAGTCAGGTTTTTTGTTATTAAATGAATTATGTATTAACAGCTATTATTTTCCAGATGTGCCTAAATCAAAGATGTGTGCCGGTTGCGTCGGTGAGGGAGAAAATAGCAGCCGGCGAGTCCTCCGTCTGCCCTTCCAACTGCTCCGGACACGGCGTCTGCAACTCGGAAGGTAACCGCTACTTCCAGCCGTGATAGCCACGGATTTACAGGAAAATAATTAATTAAATTTAGCACTGGTCACTATTATTTGAAACAAAACATTAAAAAAAAAACGCCCAGCAATCACATACATAGATCCTGACCCCTAACTAGGATTCCCTGTATCTAGGGAACCAGGAACTATGAGGACCATGGTCCCACACCCGGACACGAAACAAATGCTTGCCGCTTTTTTTTTCTGTGCTCAAACATGTATGTGCATGTGCATTGACTTCTAATAAGTTAACCAGATTTTATAAAGAAATTGACATTCGTTTTCTCGATAATACTCGGAAGAATCTGAATCTGAAATCTGAATTCTATGATATTTTTTAGTATTTTTTTTTATATTTAATTGATATTGACATGTGTAACTGACTCCAAAAGGAGAAAGTTCTCTATTCGATTGTATTTTTTTTATTGTTTGTTACCTCAGAACTCCGTAATTCATGAAGCGATTTGGAAAATTCTGTTTTTTTTTTGCGTCGGGTTCAGTATAGCTACGAAGTGGTCCCATATAAATTTCATCGATATTTGACCTTGGACTTCGAAGATACATTGAAGTCGGTTTTTTTGTTTGATAAAACGTATACTTGTAACAAATGTTTTTTCTGCGCACAAACATTTATTCCGCCGCAGGAATCGAATCCACAACCTCAGTGGTGTATGAGACTGGAGCCAACCTGCCCAACCAACAGAAGCTAACAAAATTGTGATTTAAAATTATAAAATATATTTCTTAACCCCCGACGCAAAAAAGTTTGACCACTATGTCTGTCTGTGCGTCTGTCTGTGGCACCGTAGATCTTAAACGGGTGAATCGATTTAGCAGCGGTTTTTTTTATTTGAAAGCAGGTTTTGGCGGTGGTTCTTAGACATGTTTTATTGTGTTGGGGGTTCTTTATATTTTAATTTGATGTTGTATAAATATGAGTGTAACGCGTGTCCCGTCTGTATGTACCAGGTCACTGCCACTGCGCGCCGGGCTTCGCCCCGCCGCAGTGCGCGGCGCCGGGTGCCGGCGGCTCCGTGGACTCCGGGCCCGCCACTGACCCCAGCGGTAACACTATTTATTTATTTTTTTATTACCGAGTAGGCCTTCATTATGCGAACGGCAAAGGAGTGGAACTCTCTGCCGGCATCTGTGTTTCCGGATAGCTATAATCTGGGTGTCTTTAAGACAAGAGTGAACAGGTTTCTTCTCGGCGAGCGTGCTACATCTTTGACCGCATCGTCACTTAACAGGTGAGATAGCGGTCAAACGCAAGCCTATAAGTAATAAAAAGGTAAGTATTTGACCGCAGTCTCACCTGATGAAAAGTGACGACGCGGTCGACGATGGATCATTCTTGCCTAGGGCATCGAGAACCGACCATTTTTTAGGAACCGGATTTTTCGGTGCCACTTCTTGTTCAGAATCGGGTACCCGGGTATTTTTGGTTCTTTTATAAATTAATATTGAAAAAAAAAATTAACCCCCAACGCAAAAATGAGGGGTGTTATAAGTTTGACCACTATGTGTGTCTGTCTGTGTGTCTGCTCATAAAACCATAAAAAGCACTGTGCTCAACACCCCGAAAATCAGATATTAAGTCTCATATACCCAGTAATTTCACTGGCCACAATGCCCTTAAAACTGGAACACAGTAATGCTTGAGCACTACTACTTGGCGGAAGAATAAATAAAATAAAATAAATAAATACAACTAACTGACTCCTAACTAGGATTCCCTGTATCTAGGGAACCAGGAAGTATGAGGACCATGGTCCCACTACCCAGACACAAAACAAACAGTTTTTTTTTCCAAAAAAAGCTGTGCTTCCTATCCAGACTACCTCCCGGAGCATACAAGAGACCTACCACGAGTAGAATAGAATATATTTACGAATACACAATTTTCTGTCCACAGTGCAAAGGAACTTCATGATCGCGATGTACATCATATTCCTGGGCATCATCCCCTCCATCATCATCATCCTGTTCCTCGTGTACTACTCGCGCCACAACGTCCTGCTCTGGTGGAAGCGCCCGCGGAAATCGTACGTAAACTTCTGCTGCAAGACAAACACGAAATCTACCCTCACGACCAAAATCGCACAGCTCCGAACTAGCACGAACTCAATTAAAAACCTATTTAAATTTAAGAAAAATAACGAAGTAGTTGAAGATGAACCCGATTATGTAACGTTAAGTCGAACGGCAGAGTCTCCGTACAAAGTTCTCGATACGGAGACAGTTGCAAAGCCCCCTCTGCCGGTTAAGACCCAACCTAAAAAGCTCCAAAAGCCGATACATAAGATCAACAAGGAAGACATCCATATAGCAACTCATGAAATTAGGCCTCCATTACCCGAAAAACTTAATAGAGCCAAGCCTCCGGTGAAACCTAAGCCGGATTTGAAACCGAGTTTAGTCATAGTTAATAAGGGTCTGGCTTCGACCACCAATCAAATGCTTAATAAGGGACGCCTGTATAACGTTGGTGGGGGGTCTAACAAGGCGTAACACCCGTATTCACAACCAATACTTGTTGAAACACTTCGCTATTTACTTTTGCTGTGCCTTAGCAGTGTTTCGACATGTATGGAAAATTCAGCACAAACTATGGAACTTATAGGTACTTTTAGTACCATGTCGGACCAACTAGATTAGATCACTCTTTATTTTTACACCACCAGAAATTATAAAATTAAAAGAAAAATTACAAATTTAAAAACTGAAGTGGTGCAACGGGCGGTCTTATCGCTTAAAGTGATCTCTTCCAGACAACATTAGGATGGAGAGGACTTAAAGATTCTGTAAGAGACGAGGGATCAACTAGTTTCACATTTGATTCTTTCTAATACCTTAATTAAAATACGTTAATTAAACTTGGTACTGAGATGTATACTTATAAGTTCCCTGAACTTATAAATAAAAATTCCAATATCAGCAAGATAACCTCAAATCGATAATCAAATGGGCGCGCTTCGAAAAGCATCCTATTAAAAATTATGTAGTCCTATTTGAAATCTAAAAACAATATCTAAGAAACGTTCTAGAGTAAATGTCAGCAACAATTCAGAATTTAAAAAATAATAAGTTTTCAAATGTATTTAAAAAATAAATAAAATTAAAATAACTAAGCAATTTTAATTTTAGAAAAAAAAACTCCCAATGACTGATGTTATTAATACTCAAATACTGTCAATAATTATAAATTTAATGCTTGGGTTTTCCTAATTGCTCATAATTATAATTTAAAGTAGTTAATCTCTTATAATCACAAAGAAAACTGTGATATGTTTACGTATTTAATTAAATTAATGCCTGTTGTATAGTTTTCTTCATTTCTGTTTTTTTTCTATTCTGTATTTAGCAAATTCACAATTTGTATGTTTCCTATAGTGCACAAGAATCTGTTTTTGAACTGGGGCTGGATTCAGAACCTCTCGATAACTCGTTGTCGACCGATTCTGTTTGATATACACATCTTTCGATCTAAAATATTGCACACAAAACAAATTCTGTAAATGAATGACCTTTTAACACCATACTGGTTAAACCGCGCTCGGATGATGCCAGAAAACTGTTCAAATTTGCTGATAGACGCGATGTATACAGGTATATTTTGTGTATATATAGGCAAAATATATCTCATATTTCAAATTCTCGTGTCACAATGTTAGTTACCTTACTCCGAAACGGCTTTACTGATTTTTACCAAATTTTATATGCATATTCAGTAGGTCTGAGAATCGGAAGGGGTGTTGAAACCGCGGGTGAAACCGCGGGGCGCAGCTAGTGTATATATATATAATATATATATATATATATATAATATATATATATATAATATGTATATATATATATAATATATATATAATATGTATATATATATATATATATATATATATTTATATAAAATAAATAAAAATTAATTTTATTCTCATTTGCAAATTAATTATAATTATATAGCAGAATTTGTCGTAGTAGAAATCGGCTTGGATGATTGTATATATATACAGGGCGTCCCAAGAGTATGGGACATGAAGGGAAAGTACCTTAAATGTAGTAGATAGGATATTTTACTGAAAGAACACTTTATGTTTTTTTAAAAGTTAAAAAAATCGGCATTACTTGTTTATCATAAAGAGGTTCTGATATTTATTTCATAATAAACATAGATAAAAATGATTATGTTTCATAGCGATGTCGTTTTCATTTAATTTAATCACCGGTGAGTTTCAAAAGTCGCACCGTTCTCGTGGCTTATATTGGAACTTGTTCCACCAATATCATTGGTAACTACGAGTGTTAACACAATGTTAAAAGTGCACCCACTATATTTCTTTCACGACCTGGAAGACTGGTAGATAATGCTAAATAGCATTAAGTCATTCTTTGTACCATTTTGTGCAAAACTATTAAATAAAAGTGGCGCCTTAAATGGCATCTTAAGTGGCGACACTTAAATGGCATCCACATTCAAACAGATTCTTGTCGCATCATGTTCCATTTCTATCGCTATCATCGTAGCATAGTATGTCTTGCATTGCATGACTAATATAAACTTTATTTCAAACAAAGTCTTTTAACAAATACGGAAACAATGCTAAACTAGCGAGTCTGGCTCAGTGGCGACTTATGCGACTTTCGATCCGACGCACCGGATTTCGAATAACGCTGGCCCCGCACCAATGACCGTCTTAAGTTACGTGCGGATGTAACACTCGCTTTTAAAACGGTGAAAGAAAACATCGTGAGGAAACAGGCATGTCCAAGAAAAACAAAAATTCAAAAATCCACCACTGGCCCATCGTGGTGGATAATCTCTCTATGAGAAAAATAGGGAGTGAAGACCGTATCCCAGCAGCAGAAATATGATGGGCTGATGACGACAAACTAAGCTAAATAACAAGAATTGATTGATTAATTGATTGATAACGCTTTATTGTACACCAAAAACATAAAAAGAAAAAATAAAACTAAAAAAAATTTTTTAATACAATGGGCGGTCTTATCGCTAATAAGCGATTTCTTTCAGACAACCTTTGGATGGAGAGGATTAGGATCCGTAATAGATTAAAAAAAAAAATCTGAAAACCACGTTTTTTATGGATTTAGAATGAATTGTCATCGAGTTGTGAGCTACCCTGAAAGTTTCAGCCGGATAGCTAATCGGGAAATGCTCGAAATTTGAGTTGCAAAATTCCACCCGGAACGACAGACAGACAGACAAACAAGAAATTGACTTAATAAAAACGTGGTAAAATATGAAAAATTATTTAAACTTAATTCAACTAAATTAAATAAAAAAGAATAAGTAAAAGTTCCAACTGGTAATTCCACGAAAAAAGCCTTCTAAAATGTCCGAAACTTGATCGTAATTTCGACCTTTTTCGTGAGTGCTAGCCACTTTTTAATACAAAAATAAAACGTATTTTGAATTATCATTTGACATATTAGTCATGCAATGCTCTGTTTTAGTTGTAGAATTGTAAATAAGTAGTACATTTTCATTATTTTCTAAATAAATTAAATTTTTCTACCTTCTTTTTCTCTTTTCCTTTCTTAAAGGTGCTTTTAAATGGGGTACAGTTTTGCTGCAATATGTTTCTTTTTACGAAATGATATATGAAATTGAGTAACGAGACGAGCAGGTGGTTCGCTTAATTATAAGCAACACACTGGCCCGTAACAGTTGCAGCACCAACCAGACCTTTGTTTTCAAAATCCGTGACACTGCATTACGCTCGCTGAGATAACAATTATGTAATGCGCAGAAACTTCGCTAGAAACAAATGCCCTTCAAACTGGAACATAGTAATGTGTGCGCACTACTGCTTGGCCGTTGAATATCAAAAGAGTAGTGCTTCCTAAGGCGGACTTTTGCAAAAGGTTGCCTACAGTCACATGGGTATAATCACGTTAAAAAGAGATGCTATGTGCATCTCTTTTTACTGGCCTTTTATTTTATGGCAATAAAATAAAACGCCAGTAGCCGAACCAGAGAAATAGAGATTATGTTGGAATGGCGGAGTAGGCGTGGTAGACGCGCCGCGATCATATGATTGTTCAATCGTATTTATGTCAACGGCGTAGATATATCCGCAAGAATTCCGCAATTTAGTGTCATAAGTGTCTTTACCATGTCATAACTAAATTCAGTAATCCATTTGTATTGCCTTACAATAAGGTATATTACCTATTACTATTTATGAATGGCGTTTATTCAAACTAGTAAAACATGTAACGAAATATTTTATTATTTCGTTTACTTGTGTGCGTTTGGCGGCGCTGGATTTCATACAAAAAAAATGTGTTGACCACCATTCTAACCTATTTTCTATTTCTCTGAGCCGAACAGTATTTCAGTAAAAGTGTCCCGTTTAGACGCACCTTAACACTTGATTTGCGTAGTTTAGATGCTGCACTAGACTTAACATTTGGATTTTTGGTGAGTTGCATTGGGTTTGCTTGTAATATTGTATTGCATGTAAAAACAAATTTATGCATGTTGTCGACTAATCTCTCGTTTTTTGCTTTTTTACTCGATAAATATATAAGTACTAACTTTAAACTATTAAAACGATTTAACAAAATAACATTATTAAGTAACACCAATTATAATAATTCGCGCCAAACTTTATGGCCGCTGATCGGTATACCACGTGACCTGCGCAGTGTACGATTTTGTATTGAATTTTGCTACTGCGCAGGTCACGTGGTGTGACGGTCAGCGGCCATAGAATTTGACGCGTGTTATTATTGTTAGAGTTACCGGTAAAGCCGCTAAACCGGAGTATACCGGTAAACAATGAGAATTAAAAAATTTCTTTCGACAGAAGTCGAACCTTCTGACTCGCTGTGTTGGCCTAATCTGCGACATATGTTTGGGTGAACACGGTCAGAGTTAAAACTGACGCTGTCATTTTGTAATGTTAATCGTAATGTCACAGCAGCGCTACCATTCCATGTTCATGCAGACTCTTGTGGCACTATATGGCTACGAAGGCACTGTCATAGTGAACCTTTCTTATGTCCCCACCGAACAAAACCATCCGAATCCGGAAGCGACATAGTCGGGATAGAGTCATTTCGGGATTATCGGTGAACCATCAGGGAGATGGGTCTGAGCAGTCGCTAAACTGCCGTCTTTAAATCTATGTGCTCTATCTTCAGCCACGTAGTCGCTCAGGAGAGATTGACCTATCATAGATCTCTCTAAGCAAAGAAGATGTCGCTAAGCAAAACACTGATATTTCTTTCTCCACAGGGCCCCATCACCGAAGAAAGCAAGTCTGCAGCATCGCATATCTCGAAGTGCGAGCAAATTCGCTGCAAACTTTCAGAACAACTCTCAAGCTTCTAGCCAACCTGTCAATGTTCACACTCTGTCTAACCCTGACGATATGAGCTCGAGTCTTCTTCGATCTGACTCCGACAGAAGTCCAGCAGGGAACATCAACCCTTCCGTCAATTTCTTTGGCAATTTCAAGGGTTTCTCCCTAACGCCGATCGAGAAAGCGGCCGAAGAAGCCGCAGTTGAAGCGAAAAACGCCGCTGATAGAAAAAATGGGACAATCGACAGAAAGAATGCGGCTGTTGATAGAAAAAACACGACAGTTGATAGAAAAAACGTTGCAGTTGACAGAAAAACTGTCAAAGAAACAGTGCAGAATAAAAGTGCGAAAATAACTCCAGTACACAGAAGCAGCAGTAACAGTCAAAGCATTGTAAACCAAGGAGTATTAAAGCCCGTCATAAGAAGTGCTCCACCTTTGCCAGTCGTTCCTACCACAGCCAAAAACAACAGTCCTACCACGAGTCCGTCAGTGAAACGTACCAACAGCAACGTCCAGAACAGGATCAAAGCTCTCATAAGCGCTGAGAAAGAAGATGTGACTCCTGCAAATCCCGCGCCTAGACCAGTCATATCCAGCCCCATTCTAGAAGCTTCTACGTGTACCGCTAAAGAGCTGATCTCGCCTCTGCAAGGCTCGAAGACGCTAGGCCCAAGCAGGGCTGCGCCAACAGTACCGACGATGTCACCGGAACTGCCTAAAAGACCCCTGAGCATGCATTCTGGAACAGTCCCCCAGAAACCTCTACCTGAAGAGCCTAAAAAAGTCAGAGAAGGAATTTCCCTCAATCGTATAGCGTCGTTCCTAAAACACGACAAACCGAAAGAGAAGGAAAGAAACCCCGTCGAAAGAAGTCACTCTCTACCCAAAAATCCTAATAACCAAGTGAAAGTACTAAGAAATGCTGAGAAAGTCGCGCTCCGCAACTTGCAGATATCCAATCCTATTCTGCAGAAAGAAATAGAACTACCAGTCAAGTCTGTGCCGGTTATATCCGATTCTGAAGATGGAGACGACCCTAAGTCTTTTGTGAACAGAGCTCAGAGCATGCGAGCGCAGTCGACTCAAAAGCCGGCGATTCAAAGCTTTGGGTCGATGAGGCAAGCGCCTGGCGTTCCCAGACCCATCTCTATAGTAGGCCGGCCCACCGCGCCGCCTCCTCCTTTACCAAACAACTCGGAAAAAGAACAAGAAAACCACGACGACTCGAAAACTGACTACGTCGATTGCATAGAGGAGAAGCAAGCTCCCTTAGCGCACATAGACGAAGAATCCGGCGATAATATTTATGCGATAATCGAAGAAAGCCCGATTAGGAACTCGAAGCCTTTACCGGGAGTGCCGTCCGTAGTCAAGACTATACCCCAACCGCCGCCGGAAGGCTACAATGCTCCTAAGCCAATCCCTTCAAACTCTGGGAGTAGCGAAAGTATGGGCTTGCTGGGAGAAATAGTCAACGAGATACAAAACCGCAACTTCGACTCTATCTACTCCGCTTCGACGCTGAAAAGGAAGAAAGGGAAGAAAGACGACAAAGACAGAGATAGCACGTACGTGAACTCTGAACATTATAAGACGCCAGAAAGTGTTTACAGCAACTCCGGAGCTAAATCTAACGCGTCTACAACTAGCAGTGGTTATCTACACCCATCAGCGGTCAACATACCCACTCATATGAAAAAGGACGAGGATAGTAAATTGGACAACGAAAAAGCACCTCCATCGCCAACGCTGAAAGGTCCAAATTCGAAAATACCTACGTTCGCGAGACAAGTCACTCCGCCGGGTCTCAGAAGCACGACATCGTTCAAAAGCGTGCCGCAGTCGCCAAAAAACGCTGTCAAAAACGTTAATGTTGTCAACGCGAATGTTACTAAAATATCCAACAGTCCAGACGTAGTTTCTAGCTGTACGTTGCCAGATACAAAGAACGTGAAAGCTCCTGATGTAATAAATAATAATAAATTGTCGAATGAAGCTCCTAAAGTTGCGTCTAAGCCTTCTGTGACCGCTAAGGCTGTCGATAATAGGCCGCCTTTCAGACCCGCGCCGGCCGTGGAAAAGAAACCTACAATTAAGAACACTCCTTTAATAAAACCTGTGAACTCATCGTCGAGTCTAACAAACAAACAATCAGACAGAAACCCGCCTTTAAATCGTGCCAATTCAAAGGTAGACTCAGTAAAGGCAATTGCGGACAATCTCAACAAAAACAAACCTAAAGTGGTGCCGAAACCCTCCACGATAAATGCGAACAAACCGGAAACAAATCCGAAACCAGCAACAAAACTAACCGCGAAACCTTCCAATGTTGCCAGCTTGCAACAAAAATTCGAAAATAGAAAATCGTTAGGGAAAGAAATTACCACAGCGAAAAAATAAAAAGTAAGCTTCGATTAGATTATAGCTAGAGATTATTTTGCTGATATTTAAATGTAATTTCTAGTCGATTTAATTAGTTTTTGACGGCCATTTACTATGAAGACAATGGAGAGGTTCGATTTCGTACACAAAGATATTATTTTTTATTTTGTCAAAATTAATTTTACGAAGATCTCATTTCTAACCGAAAGAACAAAATGGTAACAGTATCAACAATGAAAAGGGACGCATTTTGTTGTACTCGATGTGTTCATATGTTTATATCGAAATTAATTTCAAACTGAATAATTTAGTGAAACAGTTCAATATATTTTTTAAATATTGTATTTGAGTTGTGCTGAACAAAAAAGGAGCTCAGAATGAGACTACGTCACGGGGCAAAGATTGTTATGGGACACGATAAAAGTCTGTCAACTTAATTATTATCTCATAGAAAATTATTAATAAGTAGAGAAAATTATTTTACATTTGACTAGAATAACGAAACATGTTGTATTATCGTGCGCAGTTTCGTAGAATTGCTCCATCACTGTACGTTACAATACGCGCCACGAAAGATGAGACTTGACAAGTGTCAGTAGTGGGGAGCCTGCGCAGGTACTGTCGTGTACGAAATAGCTTTCCATAATTTGTATTTCTATTCAGGGATTTTCGACGACAATCGAAATTAGGTAGGTGTATAGCAGTACTATATATTTTTTTTTGACCTATTTAAGATTTATTACTAAATAATAAAATTTAAGATAAAAAAGGCAGATTGTCCTAGTCACTGTCACTGTCAATATATGATATAAGTGTACACGTCGTAAACCATCTTCCTACTTTGTCTTCTTAATGTTTTACCTCGAGACATAATAAACATTTCACAAAGTTACACTCGTATACAGCACAACTAAAACAAAGTAGAAAATTATAAACACAAGTTGCACTCGTCTGTACTGCGGAGTCAAGCGGTGCGTGCACGGGGTGAGGAGGACTGACACGCATGCGCAGTGCCGGTACCGGCACCTCCCGCGCTCTTTCCGCCGCCCTGATGCCCCCGGATCCCTTCCCGCCTCAGACCTCATACCGCTAAAGAGACCTATAAATCGTCTACTGCGCAAGTCAAACCACGTGGTTTGTCAAGTCTCATCTTTTGTGGCGCGTATTGTACCAATAATAATTGGAACTTAACGCGTATAAGTACATTTTTCAATTTGCATTTTATCACTTGTGACAAATGATTAGGTTAATATGGATCTCTGTAAATATCTCCAACTATTCCTTTAATATTAGTGATTATACTGTGAAGTGTCTTATAATTTAAGTAAATAATTTGTATTTTTATAAAGACTATAGAATAATTTCAATTTTGTATATATCATAGTCTAGGAGCGAGTGTTGTAAAAGCGTGATTTATTTATACTGTGTACTTTCATTTAAAATTCAAAGTAATGGTGCTACAATACATGCTTTCCGGTGAATTAAAACATATTTTTATAATAATAATTGTAAAATTAATGTCGTTTATTAAGATGCTTTATTTGGCAAAAATAAAATTTTATATGTGTAAATACTCGACAAAATTATACAAAGCTTTATCGTTAAAAATTAAACTGTTTTAAGTGAATATACAAAATGACATGTTAATATTTAAACAATATTGTCGTGGATTAGTTTACACCCTTAAACGGATAAAAAAGGCGGACGGAATCTCGCTAAGCTACAATTGACGCACAGCAATACTGTGGCAATGGCGGTAACGTTGTTTGTTTAGTAGACGGAGGGCCTATGTCAAGCCGATGTGACGGCCGACCGGCATAGCTTGATATAAATGTGTGCGTAAACCTTGTGTACGAATGAGCGGCATAGCTTTCGAATTGGGCGACGAGAAGTCGGCCTTTTTTATTCGTTCAAGTTCACACTTAATATTATTCGATATCTTCGTCCATAGTTGTTAGACACTGCCATGGCTCGGTACAAATAATGACGGTGCTGATAAGTAGCAAAGAAACATAGCATAATGGTTTTAGTTGTCATTTCCTAGAATAGATATAAAACAGTTCAATAATAATAAAACTTTATAATTAAATAGATAGGTATAATCTTATTACTAGCTGCGCCCGGCGGTTTCGACCGCGATTTGCCGGGATAAAAAGTAGCCTATGTCCTTTTCCAGGACCTAAAGTGGATTTATAGTGGATTTACTGAATGAATTTCATCAAAATTCATTCAGTAGTTTTCGCGGATTGAGTAACATTCATCCATCCTCACAAACTTTCTCATTTATAATATAAGTGCGATTTCAGACATCGAGTATGAATCACATAAATTATATTTTCAGGTGGAATATATTATAATATGTAAAAAAGAAATTATCACCTTAAATTTACAACATTTTTTTAATGTACTAATAAATAACGATAGAATCCGCTTACTGTCGCCATCTTTTGTTTTTTTTTTTGTCTATGCTAATACAGTTGTGATGTTAATTGAACTTGCATATTATTATTGTAAAGAGTTTTGATTGAAAAGTACATTAATAAAGTGTAAATACTACCAAAGAGATTTGTGTAAGAGGTTTTCACAGTAGAAACGTGTGTTGGTATATTTTGAGGAGTAATTTTATAACATCTATAATAGAAATATTTTAAATTGATTCTTTGATAGAATATTATTTTGTGTATGCTTTCTTTGTGGCACTTGATAAAATTGAATTTTCCGTTTTCTGATATAATGCTGCCATACAAACGACGATACCTGAATTAAGTTATTAGCCGGGTCCACACCGGCCGAACCACGATCGAACATTTGCTTCGTTTGGTTCGTCGTCATAGATTATTAAGGGCCAGTTGTTTCACATTACATTTACAGACGCGTATACGTTTAATATGGCGCTAACGAATGGTCTGGTGTCATCTGGTAAAAACAAAACTGAACAACTTTAACGAACTTAAATCAGCGTACGTAACCGTCAAATTTGAACGTCTGTAAGTTACGGATACCGATGCTTTGATAAAACCCACCCTTACTAGTTACTACGCAACGTGTCGTCGTTTGGGTCGGGCGAGTCGCATCCACACCGACGACCGTGCGTTTGGATCGTGAATTTGCCGCGCCTTGTTTGATCGGCCGGTGTGGACCCGGCTATTACGAAATTACTCCTTAAATTATAAGTATAGCCCTTGACTGAAATGTTTATTGTTTGATTGTTGCTTATATATTACCTATATAGTATTAAGTACATACCGATTTCATATCAGTTGCCAGCGCTGACTCATTGACACTTACTGATTCATCAAAAACCTTGTAGTTCGTATGTTCCTCTTGGCTTCTATGGGTCTAGAGTGCTCTTGGGTTGGTACTTGGTACGGCGCGAGAGGAATTAGCTAGTAAAGTAGTACTTACATTTATTTCAAGATAATTTAAGCTAGACCCTGCCGGGCCCGAGCCCTTTTCAAGGCGTGCCCCGTACGAGGCGCGGCCGTACCCGAGTCTCAAACATTACGAGCAGTTTTGCTACACGGCCGAGACCCGTCCGTGCCCGAACAACGCACAGACGGGACTCCCGACGCCCGAGACGTGTCCGAAGCATCCGGGGCACGCTTCGGATACGGCTCGGGCCCGGCACGGTCTAGCATAAATCATCCTTAATACTCCTTGTATGTATGTATGTACATTTCAATATATCAAGGGCTGACTTTTGATGAGTTATGATTCGTTCAGTTCTTATTAGCTTTTATTTTTATAGCAAGACTGTGAAATAAATATAAAAGATTATACATTTAAAATATTTACCTACTGCACTTAATTTAGCTAAGATAATTGTATAAGATATGATTTTTCGATTTGTTAAAAATAAATATGAAGAATCTTAAAATGATTCGTCACAATACATTACCTGTTTTAATTCCAATTAGATACCAAAAACGACAAGCGTCCCCGCTCGTTCATCAGTGCATTCCCAACCATCTCTGACATGATTGAAAAATCTTTTAATTTTCACAGAATTTTAAGTTACTTAAAAAATAAAATTTTTCACCAACAATTCCAGTAAACAATAGGTTTTCGCATATTATTATTTGAGATTTGTTATATGCTAGTGGCGACATCTACAATATAAAGCTATGCGTTTTCTTCCTTCTTCGAGTAGACAGCCAAATACCTTCTCTGAGTCTTCCCTATTCGTTTTTTTCCGGAAATTATCGATTTTTCTGCTTCCGGTTCAACTCTACAAATACCAGAACTTTTTGGCGGGAAGTGAAAAGTGATACAGTTCGATTTTGTTTTATTTTCCAAACGAGTGTTATTTCGGGTAATCATATCGGTGGAATATTAACCATTATGTGTTAACGTGCACGAATGTAGGCACATGAAATAAAATATAGAAAAACATTGCTTTTTATGTTCTCCCAAAAAGTCCGTGGAAAGCTTGAACAAAATTCCACCACTTTATTAAAGCACTAGGACAGGGCTTGTTGCTGATGACCCTTATTCTCAACAAAACTAAAATTAAATGAGTATTAACTATCAAATGAAAACTACGTAAGACATGGCGGTATGGTCCTAGAGACTTTAGCCTACGCAAAGGGGACTTTTTGGCGGGAAGTGAAAAGTGATACAGTTCGATTTTGTTTTATTTTCCAAACAAGTGTTATTTCGAGTGATCATGTGTAATATCGGTGGAATATTAACTATTATGTGTTCGTAAACGTGCACGAGTGTAGGCAAATGAAACAAAATAAGAGAAACATTGCTTTTTATGTTCTCCCAAAAAGTCCATGGAAAGCTTGAATAAAGTGCCACCACTTTATTGAAGCACTAGGAGAGGGTCCGGCTTGTTGCTGTTGACCCTCTTTCTCAACAAAAGTATAATAAATGAAGTATTAAACTATCAAATAAAAACTACGTAAGACATGGCGGTATGGTCCTAGAGACTTTAGCCTGCCCTAACGGGCGAATTTTAAAAAAAAAGGGGCGAGCTTAAAAAAAAAAAGCAACTCTGCAAGCAAGCATTTTCGTTTCCGCGACTGTTTTCTGTATTTTGTACACTTTCCAGCCGTATTGAATCGTAAATAAGAGTTTTAAACATCTGAAATGTAAGTTATTTTCTTGTAAACGATAACAATACTTTAAGTGTACACGGAAAGTGTCTTATGAAAACTGTTTTCAGGGCATCCACATCCAAGCCACGCTCGGAAATGACTCTGGAAGAGTTATCCAAGATTGAAGAGGAAGAATTTAGCACAGGTCCTCTCTCTGTCCTCACACAGTCCGTAAAAAACAACACACAAGTGCTGATAAACTGTCGCAACAACAAGAAGCTACTGGGGCGTGTGAAGGCATTCGACCGGCATTGCAACATGGTTCTAGAAAACGTGAAGGAAATGTGGACCGAAGTACCTAGAATAGGCAAGGGGAAGAAGGTATAGTCGCCTTTGTATCTAAACTCACCATGACTATGCATTTCTTAACATAGCAAACATATAAATTAGGTTATGTTTGCTGAACAAAGACCGTACAATTATTTTGTTAAATCAAATCATTGTTTATTTGCCAGAATGTAGTACAAAGCAGATGGTAATAATTAGAATCAGTACATTCTGCCATAACAAAAGTGTGCAAACATAATATTTTTAAATTTCATAGCAATTACATTAATAAATAATTTGTAAAATTTAATGTTCTATTAAATTTTATTAAATTCATTAAATAACATAGTAGTCTTAAATCAAAATTTAAAATCAGTCTTATATTAAATTAATTAAATAACCCACCCTTAACTGTACTTGGTGCAAAAGTGCCCATTACACTGGCTGCATTTCCGTGCTGGATATCCTTTGCACCAGCAGGAGCAGGGTTGCCAATTTTCTCTTTAATTCTATGCCCTATCTCACTCAAACTCTTGGTGTCAGTGCCCCAACAGCCCACGGTCTCTACGGTGATGGACACAAAACAATATTGTGCCTTCAACGGAGCATTCTTCTGCTGCTTTTAATTTATGAAATCAATCAACTGCTTTATTTACTTACCATTGAATTCCAGCAATACATATACACACTTTCAAACAGTAAAGAAATCAAATCTAAGCTTAAGGAGAAGTCTGTTTACACAGAGTGACTAAAGTGTGGACACAGGCACTAATAGACATTAATACCTTTCAATTTCTATGCCTAATGTTACATTTTCTATAAAAATTAGCTTACTTTTGTATTAATTTTCAGGGTAAAGCAGTCAACAAGGACAAATTCATCTCAAAAATGTTCCTGCGTGGTGATTCAGTGATCTTAGTCCTAAGGAACCCGCTGGCCACTGCTGCTGGAAAGTAACTTTAGCTAGTAAATAAAAGTATTCTATAATTGATACCGATTTTCTATTCCATTGATGTGATTTCAGCATGACTACACAATTTGTCTGCATCTGATCATTTTTGTAATAAACTGTGTTAAGTATCTCCTCTTTTCTTTTTGACTAACTGTACCCAGCAAGCGTTGCAATGCTAGATTTTTTGCCAGGAATCCTGGTGGACGTACACAGAAGAACCCGTCAAATTTTCATTACAATTGGATCAATGGCTCAGGAATGCACAGAGGACAAACATGAACATTCATTTTTATTAAAATAGATAAGTTTTTTAATGTGTAGATCCAGTCTTTCTTTAATCTAAGATCTTAACTTCAGATTAACTGAGCAAGATGACATAGTTAATAAGGATATGGACTAAATATACAAGTAATATATACAATCAATATAATATACAATCAATTTTAGACTTCCCAAACAATTCCTGCGCCATCCGAGTAACTGTCGTGACGTCACACCGCTGCGCCGCAACCCTAGCGCAACTGCCGAGCGTAGGTATGAAAAGTGAAGTACATACACGAGATTGCCTTCTGTACTAGTCTATATTTTGTGGCCAGGATCTATGTATGTGAAAAAAAAGTAACCAAAGCAGTGTTGCCAGTGCGGGTAAAATTACCCGATTTCGGGTATTTTTGTATTTTTATCAATTCGAGGATTCTACGACACAGGATTGATCCTAGTGTAGGGCTCAGAACTCTCCAGACTTTAATGTACCACATTAATTTATATATGATATGGTGAGACCTACAGGGCTTTTCATTTGTCAGTGAGGAATTTATGTTCTTAGGAAACATCGAGTAAATATAGGAGAAAGTAAAATCTGCATTTATTGATATATAAAAACCTGTGAGGCTAGGAATTGAAATTAAAAAAAAATATCATGTGCTTAATCGATCTTATATCTATATATTTATATCAAATCAAATAGTACGTTTTTGAGAAAATTAAAAAAATAGTTGTTGTACGATATGCGAATAGATGAGATGAATCCAACAAAGCTTAAATAGTTGTAAAATCGGTAAAGTAGTATTCTGTCTGGTTATAGATTGCTACATACATACCCTTCTAAATTCATAACTACATACTTTTTGTTTCAGCAAAGTTGGATATAAACGGGTAATTTTGGGTAAGTTTTGTTTCGATTTCGGACTTTCTCCTATTTGACTGCCGGCAACACTGGACCAAAGGCTGCTCTGTGAACTCCGACACTCCGTTAGGAGTATTATTGTAAAATTGTTCTGTGTCTGCACATACTTCCTAGGCCGCGTTCAGAAATCACCCAGTTAATGTAATTATTACCCTAACGCCGTTCAGAAATGACTCAGGTGAACTTTGACATTTACCCTGAGCCGTTCAGAAAACCAATTGGGGAGAGTAAAAGTTCACCTGACAGGTTAAAATATTCACCGATATAAAAGCGGGTTACGATTCTCACCTGTCAGGTAATAGTTGTCAGTTGTCATTTTCCTTTACATTTTGCAATATTTTTGCATTGATTTTTTGTACATACAAATAAAATAAGCGATTCGTGTATTTGAAGCAAAATATAAGGTAAAATTCCGATATTAGCCAAAATAACGCAGTTAAATCTGATAAACAAAAGCGCGGGAAATCTCGGTCTTGAAAATGAATGGTTTTGATTGGCTGGCTAACATTACTCGGTTGTCGGTTCTTTGGTATTACTCGATGCCCGTTCAGTAATTTTTAACTTGACATATCACTGAGATTAACTGACAAGTATTCACTCGTGAGCATTTACCCATTTCTGAACGCGGCCCTAGTCTGTGGTCTGCACCCACCGTAGAGTTAACATCTCTGAGCATTGAGGAATGACACACCTCAATGTCTCTGAGGTATGCACAGACTATAGTACCTAAGAGATTTATGCATTGAGGTCTTAGTGTCATTCCTCAATGGATTTATGTTTCAGTGACTTAACTTCAAAAAGTTCAAAAAGGTTGCCCGTGCTCAAAAGCTTTTTGTATATTTCTGGTTTTGACCGTTTTGATCAGGGAATCCCGGTGTTGTTGCGATTTGCGCTCAACTCAACGCAAAGTAGACAAATAGTACCTACTTTACAATAATATTATCAACATAAATCAGACAGTCATAAAGCAGTTCAGCACAACAGCACTGTAGACTGTTCGTCTTCATTCAACATTGTGTAGGGCTAAAGTTAAAGTGAGAACGTCCTGCTGATGCTATCTTTCTTTGCGATTTTATGCCTGCTGCCTCAAGGTAAAAATTGTACCTTGTACCTTCTTGTGTTAAAGAATATTCCACGTATATCATCTTACGTCTGTTGATACTAATCAGCGTATCCCCATCAATTTTTCGCATACAATATATCAATGAATTATCAGAACTTAGGAATAGGATGTTAGTAATTCAATTCGCAATAACATTGGAATACTATACAGATACCTACTTTCTATCTTTCCAGATGAATTTTCTTTCAAAACTGCATAATAACTCCATTCTAACGGGCTCAGCTGATAGTTACTGCCTCGTCTGTGAAAACTATCTGCGTTCGGAGGATGAGGCCTTCACACATACTGAGAAACCCATCCACAAGAAGAACATAAGTGCTGCTACAAGCTGTGAGAACTACAAGGATGGCAAGATTATTAAGGTAAGATTATTAATGATTTATTTCTACAAATTGTCTACAATATTTAGTATCAAGACCGTATCCATTATATTCCATAAGCTCTACATAAAGTTTTTGATTTAACAGTATTGGAACTGATTTTTGCTATATTACCACAGAATACTAAGGGACAGAACATCACTCCGCAACAAAATTTAAGTGAAATAATTGAGTGCACTAGGCCTGATATAACGTAGTCCTGAGTGGGTAGGATTGGCCTACCTACTCATGACTATGTTAAACTTGTCGTTTTAAAATATCCTCTGTGCATGTAACTCAAGTTTTAAAGTCTCATAAGCTTTGTTATGTGTTATGTACTCACTTGGCTATTCATCACTCCCAGGAAGGTAGTTGCAGAATATGGCATCAATGTACCCTCACTCACTTTAATATTTATACTTTATTATTTGTAACTATTTTACCTATTACCTACGTACACTACATACCTTCCCCCATAGTTTATTTTTATATATTTATAGATGTTAATAAGTCCACAATACCCTATTTTACTATTTACATGACTACTAAAATACGAATGTCTTTCCACTATTCACTTTGCAATCTATCTCCTTCATATGTTACCACCGCCTCTTGTGGTATTCCGAGCAGGTCACGCATCTCATTACTTGGACCTGGAGTTTCATCAGTGTCCCGTCTTCGTATCTGGTTCAAATGTCTAATCACTATAGGACCATTCTCCATTTGCACAAAGAATCGAACAGGACCTTTAACTCTTAATATTTCTCCTTTCACCCACTTCTCCCCTCTTGAATAGTTCCGTAGCCATACTTTGTCTTTGACTCTAAACATTCTCACCGGTACTTCCCTGTTTCTCTCTATTTGCCTCTCAGCTATCGGTTTCACCGAAAATGGATGAATCATTTCAAACCTAGTCCTAAATCTTCTTCTGTTTAACATCTCTGCAGGAGATTTTCCTGTAACTGTACTTGGAGCAACCCGCAATCCAAATAATATCCTTGGCAGTTTCACATCAATATCAGTTCCAGACAGGCTGCGTAATTTATTTTTTACTGTTTGTACCGTTCTCTCAGCTTGTCCATTTGACGCTGGACTATATGGTGGCGTTAAGATGTGGCGGATTCCATTATATTTCATGAAGTCTTTGAAATCTTCAGATGTGAAAGCTGTTCCATTATCTGAAACTAGAACTTCTGGCAATCCTTGCTCAGCAAATATATCTCTCAAGGCTTTAATTGCACACTCACTAGATGTTGACCTGACCACCTTAACTTCTGGCCACTTAGAGTATGGATCAATGACAATCAAAAACACTTTCTGTTGGAAGGGCCCGGCGAAGTCAACATGTAATCGTTGCCACGGATTGGAAGGAGTAACCCAGGAATGTCCAGTACTTGCTGGCATGCTTCGGTTTGCTTGGCAATGGTCACAGCTTGCAACAAGTGCCTCTATTTCATGGTCTAGCCCTGGCCACCAAAAATAGCTTCGTGCTATTCCTTTAGATATCACTATGCCATCATGCGTTTCATGTAGTGCTGTTAACATATATTCACGCATTGCAGGAGGTATCACTACTCTACTTCCCCAAATAATGCAGTCATTACTGATGGATAATTCTTTTCTTTTCAACCAGTAAACTTTAAGGTTAGCTTCATTCACTCTGTCTGGCCATCCATGCAATATCCAATATCTGACCTTAGCTAAAACTTCATCTTGTGTTGTCTTTTCTGCAATATCTTTTGGCGAGTATTGCACTGCACTTGGTGTTTCTGAGAGTAATAAGACATCCTCAACATTATCAGTAACAGGCTCCCAACTCTCAGTTTCTAATGGCCACCTACTGAGAGCGTCCGCATTGCTTATACTAGTACCACTTTTATATATCAAATCATAATCATGAGAATTTATCTTTAGAGCCCATCTCATCATTCTCGGTGACAATACCTTAGGTATGGCTTTATTAGGACTCAGTATTCCTAGCAATGGCTTATGGTCTGTATATATTATAACATGTCTACCATATATGTATTGGTTAAATTTATCTAAGCCAAACATAATCGCCGCTGCCTCTTTATCAATTTGAGCATAATTACGTTCTGCTTTCGATAATGTCCTAGATGCCATAGCAATAGGTCTTTCTGACCCGTCGTCCATTACATGGGCCAGTACAGCGCCTACTCCATATTCAGATGCATCACAAGTTAGGGTTATTTTCCTATTATTGTCAAAATGTATAAGTGTTTGCTCATTAGACAACATCATTTTTGCTTTCACGAATGCCTGTTCTGTGTCCTTGTTCCACTTCCATTCAGCATTCTTGTCCAATAACCTATGTAATGGCTCTAGGAGTGTCGCTTTATCCTTGATGAAACGCTCATAAAAATTGAACAGTCCCAAAAATGCTTGCAGTTCTTTAACATTTTTTGGTTGTTTAGCGTCTGCTATCAGTTTTACTTTCTTTTCGCTTGGATGTATTCCATCTTGATCCACTACATAACCAAGGAACTCAACTTTGTTTGTAGCAATCTCACATTTCTTTTTGTTTAGCCGCAGACCTACTTTTTTCAAGCATACCAGTACCTTCTCTAGTCTTTGACTATGTTCTTTTTTGTCCCTGCCACTTATTAATATATCATCTATCAGCACTGTGACACCTTCTATTCCTGCCAGAGTCGTCGACATCAATCTTTGAAAAATGCCTGGACATGCCTTTAAACCATATGGTAACCGCTTCATTTTATATAGGCCTTTTGGTGTATTTATGGTCAAGAGGTTAGCCGTCTCTTCAGACACTTTTACCTGAGTATATGCTTCTTTGAGATCTAGCTTTGTAAATATACGACCACCTGCTACTTCTGACAATGACTCATTAATTGTAGGCTGAGGATATGTGTCTGTTTCTGATGCTATATTTACTGTCAACCTATAGTCTCCACATAAACGTATACTTCCGTCTGTCTTAGATACTGGCACCACCGGTGTAGCCCACGTTGAATAAGGTACCGGTTCTAGAACACCAGTGTAGACTAACCTGTCTATTTCTTCACATACTTTGCCTCGTATGGCAAATGGGACTGGACGACTTCTCATAAACTTTGGTTGCACTTCTGGCTTGCAATTGATTATTACTTCTGGTCCTTTATATTCGCCTAATCCTTCTTTAAATACTTCTTCATATTTGCTTATCAAGTCTGTGATCGATTCCGCTTCCACTAAATTTATTCCTTCAACTGAGATACCTAAAGGCTTAAACCAGTTTCTTCCTAGAAGATTTCCTTTTCCTATTCCAATCAACAGCGACAGATATCCTTTAAAGTTTTTATATTCTATAAAGACTTGGATTGTGCCATGCAACTGTACTTTATTGTGAGTCCAAGTGTGTAGATTTAATTCGCATTTTTCTATTTTTGGTAAACCATTTGGCCAAACTTTTTGGGCTTGTTCAAGTGACATTATAGAGTATGAACATCCTGAGTCAACTTCAAATTTAACCGGTTTATTGTTTAGATTTAGCGTCACACACACTGGTGGCTCACGGTATCCACCTCCTATGCTGTATAAACCATTCATATATTCTTCTTCTTCTTCTTCGTGAATCTCTTGGACTTTCCCTTGTACTTTCTTTAGGTTACACATTTTTGCTATATGGCCAAGTTTATTGCATGTGTTACATTTAGATTTAATAAATCTACATTTGTGATATAAGTGGTTTCCTCCACATCTATAACAGTATAATTTTTTTTGATTGTTATCTCCTACGGCGTTCACTTCCATTGGCTCCACTCCACATTCTCTGCTCAAACTCGCTTGATGGGCGAGTGGTCCAACACCTGGTATTTTAATAATTCTCAAATCTTCTACCCTTTTTTCTGCTTGTAATGCTATTTCTACTGCTTTCTCGTAATTAAGGTTCGCCGTATTTAGGAAATATTCTTGTAGTTTGCCATCATTTACTCCACATACCAACCTATCCCGTAGTGTCCTTTCTAAGTCCAAAAAGTTACAGTACCTTGTCATCATCCTGAGTGCTGCTATGTAATCCTTCATAGATTCATTTTTACCTTGATTGCGCATATGGAATTTGTATGATTCCACAATTTCATTTGGTCGCGGTCGAAAATGGTTTTTTAACTTTTCACCAATTGCAACTAGTGTAATCTCAGTTAAAGGTTTCGGGAAGATCAAAGTTTTAATTAATTGAAATAACTCATCACCACATGATGCCAAAAATATAGCTTTTTGTTTTTTAACATCAGTCACACCCTGTGCCTCTACGAAAAAGTCAAATCTCTCAGAATATGATTCCCAATCACCATGATTCATTACAAAACTTTCAAATCTTATGTCCCCCATTATGAAACACACTTTATTTCACTTGATTACACTATATTTCGCGTTTTATACCGAATTTCCCTCGTCGCCAATGTTATGTACTCACTTGGCTATTCATCACTCCCAGGAAGGTAGTTGCAGAATATGGCATCAATGTACCCTCACTCACTTTAATATTTATACTTTATTATTTGTAACTATTTTACCTATTACCTACGTACACTACATTATGTTTTAAGATTAGAGCACATATTTAGACAAATCTCAATAATAATTCCTAAATGTACTGTTATAGGTCAAGAAAGGCTATTACTGCACTTTCTGCAATATCCTTCTCTCCACCACAACCAAAGTGCGTCTCCATGTTAGTGACTCAAAACACAAGGAGAACAAGGATGCCCAAATGATTTCTCGAGTCGGTGACAACATTCTAGCATTCGATGAGGTTGTCATCAGCAGGGAAGCATGGCATGGACTTATGGACAATACCTGTGTTCTATGCAATGAAGAATTTGATAATATAGACTTACACAGGCATGAACAGTCCCATATCTTGAAACTGATTCAAAGCAAATGCGAGTTCGGTGAAAAGTTTGTTTATAGAAAGGTGTGTATTTGAAATAAGTGATTCATAAAAGTTTCGATGTTGCCTCATAGTTGAAAATATTGACAGAAATCAATAGTTCTAAAGGTAATTTTATTCAATCGAATTTCTAACCTTATTGTTAGGAATTAACAATTGCAATGTCGATTGGTTAATGCATCCTTGATTAAAAAGTATAGGTTTGTTCTGTGTTTGAAAGCCTTTCTAACCATCTTCAAAAAAAGAGGTTCTCAACTCGACTTTTTTTGTATTTGTGTTATGCGATTACTCCGCCATTGTTAAACTAGTTTGAAAATTCTTGGTTTTGCATTGGGTTCAGTATGGCTTCAAGGTGGTCTCATATAAATTTCTACATCATTTGACCTCGGACTTCGAAGATACATCAGAACTGAAGTTGGTTTTGTTTTTGTTAAAAATTAATTAGAAGAATTGTTACCTCTAGCTTACTAGATAATTTATATATCTATCTAGTCTTATTTGATGTTGAAAGCTATTGATATTTATTTAATATAATTTCAGGTTGATGACGATTCATTTTTCTGCCTAACCTGCGCCACAGTCTATGTCATTACTGAAAAGTCTATACATCATGAAGATATCAAACATAAAGAAATGTACAGTTCCAGCAAAGAATTTAAAGATAAAATGACAATTGCATCTCAGTCTCAGCCTCAGAAGTCATCTAAAGGTACAACTGTGGCTCAAAACGTGACTACAAATGCTGTTACAGAGGAAGCCAAGAGCACTCATAAAACTGCCAACTCTCTTGGTCCAAAAACTGGCAAGAAGGCTAAAGCAGCGCCTGTTAAAATTGCCCATGACTCAAACATAGCTCCTCCCAATGTATTGGAACATGTAGTTGACAGCAATGCTGCAAATATAACAAGTTTGGATAAAGACCCTAAAATGCAAACTGCTAATAGTCCAGGTGCTGTCTCTAAAGCTAGTAAAAAGGCTAGTAAAGCAGCACCTGTTGCTTCCCATGACTCAGTCATAGCACCTTCTCAAAACGTATCGAAACATTTAAGTGATAATGCTGTGAATATAAACAGCATGGAAACAGATCCTAAAATGCAAGCCGTCAATGGTGTTGGTGTTGTAGCAAAAGCTGGTAAAAAGACTAAAGCAGTACCTTTTAAAAATACCCTCGACTCAAACAAAGAATTCGCTAAAAATGCACTCAATATACAAGATTTTGACAATGCGTCTACAGTTGCTTTAGACAAAAAAAACAAGACTACTATTATAGATATGGTAGAAATTTTTCGAAAGAACAACATAAACATCGACTTGACTTCAGAAAGAGCCCGTTGCAAGCGTTGTAATGAAGATGTGCCATTTGATGTCATCTCTATAGAGAACCACATCGCAGTACACCATGACGGTAAAAGCAGACTTCTTAAAGAAAATGAAGTTGATATGAGGAGCACTTTAGATACTTTAGCTGGTGAAAACAAAATAAAAATCCAAGGAAACAAGGCATATTCCGAACTATGCAGCATCGAAATGAACCCACAAATGTTTGATGTTGTCGCACATATCAATTCAACTTCTCAAAAGGATAAAATTTTACTTGAACCCGAGAATCGTACAATAACGAAAGTACCAGTATCAGAATACATGACACTGTTTTTCCGAGTAGAGAGTAACTATGGTTCGGATATTATTTTGAACAATATGTTTGTGCTGAGCCATAACAGTTTCCACTGCTTGGTGCTCGGTTGTGAATTCTGGACGTGTGCGCTGTGTGATGAGCTGAATGGCAGCTCCAACCAACTGTCACAACACATCAACTCGGATGGTCATAAGTTGAAGATGTCAAATTGCAACATTATCACCTCTCTGCCAAATGAATTTGTTCGACAGGTAAGTCACAACCTTTCTTTTTTATGGAATTGAGTGGTAAGACGAGCAAATCGTTCGCCTGATGGTAAGTGCCACGCCTGCCCATAACAAATGCAGTACCACCCAGAACTTTTAATACTATAAAAACTGCATAGCACTGCATTGCGCTCATCACCCTGAGACATAAAATATTAAATCTCATATGCCCAGTAATTTCGCTGGGTACAATGCCCTTCAAACCGGAATACAATAACGCTTGCGCACTACTGCGTGGCGGCAGAATAACTAGCAAAGCCGTGGTACCTACCCAGACGGCCTCCCACATACGAGAGATATACCACGAGTGAACTGTCTTATTCTCTCGTGTGGCTATACCTGGTGACCTCTGTCATGGGCTAACAGAACTGTTGATTCGACCACAATACCCGATCCTTATCTAAAGTAAAGATCGGGTAATGTGGTCGCTAAGCGACAAAACCCTGTAAGATTTAAGTCTTAGAACAACAATTGCTTTTGTTCTTAGAACAATCGCGTCTTAGAATCTAAGACCAACCAACCACTCCATCCCATTTTTACACGCGGTTGCCGAGGCATCGCGATATAACCAATCCCACGTGTATGAAATCGCGAGCAGCGCTAGTAAAATAATGAAACTGTTAACGTAAATTTCAATTACTACGAAAACTAAACTAACACTATATAATTTAATATAATAATATAATTTATTTGCCCAAAAATGGACAACCTATTGACCATTGAAGGCCTTCTTATTCTTGTTCTATGTGGGGACGATAAGTCCTGCGCAGCACCCTTAGCATGGACGGGAGACAAAAAATGTATCCACAGATTATACCCACTTTTTGTTTGACGAAAGTGGATAAAACAGGGGATAAATTGTTTTGTTACCAGTGAGTGCTAAGAGGGCTGATGTCCCGTATGGGGTGTATGGTAATGGTGTGCATTTCCCCTGCCAGCATCTACCCAACACATCCCAGATCCTTTAAGCGACGGAGTGTGGCTTTGGGGCACTGGCATAGCTGCTCCAGTGTTAATGCAGATGGTACAGATATTGATGGTAAGGAAGATGATGGTGGTGATGAAGGTGATGATATGCGTCCGGTTACTACTGTCAAGTCTAGTGGCTTTATTGCTTTTGCTCGAATGTCTTCTGTGGCCACACAGCAGCAACATTAAAGGCCTATTTATAGATATCTTATTAATCCAGTGTCTGTGTGATTTCTTTGGAGTGGTAGGCTCTGGCCGTGGTTGTAATACCACCCACCGAACAAAGCCATGCCGTCAAGCGACTTAGTCGTGTTTCGGAATGATGTTCGGTGAACCATCGGTGAGACGGGTCTGAGCAGCCGCCCAACTGCCGTCTCTGTATCTATGAGCTCCATCTTAGGCCACATCATCGCTTCACATCAGGCGAGATAGTGGCCAAACATAGATCTAATAAGTGTAAAAAAAAATCAAAATGAAAACTAAAACCATTGTACTGTTTTGTTCGTCAGATGTCCCCGGAGCTCTACCACTGCGGGTTCTGCAACGTGACAGCGGACCGGTGGAGCGGTCTTCAGGAGCATCTTCAAGAGCCAACACACGCGTGGGCGCGGCGCCATGCGAAGTGGAACCTGGAACGCTGTCACTCCATCATACGCACTGCTAGGCCGCTACAGGTCAGCAGTATGCAAGAGATCTCATACTAGTCAACGAACTTGTAGACAAAACTAGTGAAAGGCTGTATAACATGTCGATCCTATTTTGATGCCGCCATTTTGAAAAATTCTCAATATTGCAGCCACGTTTCTAACTGTAATAAATAATTATAATTATAAAAATAATAAGACATTTATATGCAAACAAATTGTACAAGGAATGGGTAATAGTTCTAATTAAAATAGTTTAGTTAGACATAAAAATAGTATGAATAGTTTTTTTTCCATTGCATTAAAAAGATAAATAAAAAATTAATAATTTAATTTGTTGCAAATCGGCCTCAACTCAGCGTTAAAAATCGATAGAGGACGTCAAAATAAACAGTAGACGTAATAATTAAGTATCATAAGTTACATATATTCTACATATCCGAGATATTGGAGGTCAACCACCGATATCCTAAAAACGCGACAACTTAGGATACACATGTTTCATTTAGTATTCACATGTTTTGTTTGTATTGACGTACTCTATCAATTTTATAAAGTTTGATCAGTGGCTGCGATTTTGAGAACGTTTCAAAATGGCGGACAGTAGACAGGCCTAGTTCCATAGTAAAATGTTACATTCCCTCTTAGAAGAGACACGGTCATGCCACAAAAATTATGCGTTGAATTCGCTTAAAATAAAGTCACGAAATGCGACTCAATGGCAATTCATAGGAGTTATTATTTATTATTGCATACAGATCTAAGTCTGGCCACCTCCCTTGATGTTAAGCGATGATGGGGCCGAAAATGGAGCACTTAGATCTAGAGGTTCATGAACATTAATGTTTACTAGAAAGTTTATCTAGTCACAAGGTAAAAATTAAAGGTCGCATTTCATTTGTCAACCCGGCACCCAAACAGCGCCGCCTCGTCTCGAGCGGGTGTGAATTCTTTATTTGTAAACATCTATATTCTGTAAACTCATTTATCCACTTCTTTAACGTTACCGGAACGCCTCGCTCGCGAGTGAACCACTGGCTGACAACCCGCCGCCCTTAAGCTTGCCGCGCGGCGACCGCGGGTTTCCCGTGGACGGCGCGCCACCCGCGAGTTGTTTGTTTCGAAAATGTCGTTTAATCAATACGCTTTTCTTTTCTGTTTTATCTTTCAATTTGATCTTGCACCCAATCTTTTCTGGTTGATCTTTCTTTTTGATTTCCTTCAAGTCCGGTCAGCGACAAAAGTTGCTGAACATTTGCGAATCTTTGACTAACTACACGTTTAATATTTGTCTTATTTCTCTGAATGTTGCATTTAAAAAGTCTGTTAATATCTTGTGCGAATAGTGAAATTGCATATAATTTGTATATTTTCAACCGACTTCAAAAGGAGGAGGTTCTCAATTCGACGGTATGTTTTTTTTGTATGTTTGTTATGCGATTACTCCGCCAATTATAAATTGATTTTGATGATTCTTTTTTTGTTTGGTAGGTCATACTTCAGAGGTGGTCCCATATAAATGTTATCGAAATTGATATGGCACTTTTTGAAAAATATAACAAACAAAAATATAAGTTTAGTCGTGATTTGGGCCCTTGTCTTTTTCTAAAAATTAATTATTTTCGTCGTTATTGGTAATTAAAAGATTGTAAAAGTTTAGCTATTTATGTCGCTGACTATACCGCTATAAGAGCTAATTCACGGATTGTAAAATCAGACTACGTAATCATGAGTAAACTGGTAAAGATCGTTTATCGTCTACTCGTAAGTCGTTGGCCACACGGCGTCCACTCGTTGCCGCCGCGCCGTCAACTCGCCGACCGCGGGATGACCACCCGTGGACAACTAGTGGACGCCGAGCGGCGAAGCGTTGTTTGTCGGGTGACGGGTTGATTAATGAGAGATGACCTTTATAATGCCTTCACCTGTCTTCTACACTCTTGTTGCGAGTTTTTATTCGTAATTCAACGTTTAATTTTTCAAAGTAAACAGAATTTTAAGCAAAAACTGAAGAATAAATCCTTAACCTGAAATTATTCTCAAAACTTAGAGATTTTAAGGTTTTTTTAGACCAAAACCAGACAACACCCGGCTTCTAAACCTCTTGTTAAAGGAATTAGTTGGCAATCTGCCATATCTAAAGTAACCAGCCTTTTATTGGCCGGTCCGGTTGTCTCGCTCAGTTTAATCATTTCATCATATATAGGTACTTAGGCCCACTTACACCCACGGTTTAGAAGTGTTTTTGAATTTTTATTCAAATGTCTAATCCAACCCACGGGTTAACCTCGATTTGACGTAAGTGTAGTCAACGCCCAGGATAAATAGACGTTACCAAGCATTGCTTAACCTTAGTCATGCTTAAAAACGATTTACAAAGATTTGGTGATAGGACCTTCACTTATTAAATAAAATTGCGTACGTCTAAGTACGGCATTAAACTGAATGAAATCGAGAAAATTACAAAATGAGCAGTTGTAGTAAGGAAGCTAAATAGGTGCTTCAGTTCCAAATATACTGTGACATTCCTAAGTAATTCTTAAGTCTAGACGCAAGCTAAGCAACGACTATGTATATCGGTCTAAGAAATTGTGTTTCTTTGCTTGTAGGTTGATTTTTAGATAATAAATAATTAGACATAATTTTGTTATTTAAATATTATTTTTATAAGTTGCTGGAACTGTATCATAATAAGCTATAAGAATAATAAATAGTTGTAAGACTTGTTTTTATTAGATTTTTTATTTCTACTCTTTTATTTTATTATTTATTTATAGGCATGCATTAGTTTATTATTGAAGCTTGAACTTTGTGATTTAGGTTCAAGTTGTAGGTATTTTGCATGTTCGAAAAATGTTCACTTGTTTATTTTTAACGCTGCTAATCCATTGCAGCGCACGCTACGCGCGCGAAATGTAGTGCGCAGCAATGGGCCGTCCATTTATGAAATTTAATTCTTGTATAACAACAAAATCATTGAAGTTCAATGATTGAACTTCTCATGCCATGTACACTACTCATGGCGGTTTTACATTCTTGCCCGAGTGCTCAAGCCATGCCTCGCCCGAGGCTACTAGGTCGAAGAGCCTCGGTCTTCGCCCGACAAGACTCAGTTAAATCTGAAACGCAATGAAAATATGTGCATTTCGCTGAATACTATGTAGGTTGTTAGAATAATATATGTAATATTATATCGTCACCCCGAGACAGTGTCTCATCATAATCATAATGCCCAGTAATTTCGCTTGTAACAATGCTATTTCCAGCGAAATTACTAGGCATTACCATCAGACTTCAAACCGGATGGATAAATGGATGCACACTACTGCTTGGTGGAATATCTAAGCAACGAGCATGGCGTTAGTCTGTTGCGTCTGCATGCAGCGTGCCTAGTCATCTTCCTACTTTTTAGGGTTGCGTACCCAAAGGGTAAAACGGGATCCTATTACTAAGACTCTGCTGTCCGTCCGTCTGTCTGTCACCAGGCTGTATCTCATGAACCGTGATAGTTAGTCAGTTGAAATTTTCACAGATGATGTATTTCTGTTGCCGCTATAACAACAAATACTAAAAACAATAAAATGAATATTTAAGGGGGCTCCCATACAACAGACGTGATTTTTTTGCAGTTTTTATAGATACGGATCCCTTCATGCGCGAGTCCGACTCGCACTTGGCCGGTTTTATATTTAAAAATCGTAGGTACTACGTATAATAGTGTTACGTGCCTTTGCTAACTCAACTAACGCTTTTCACTAATCTAGATGGGCAGTGACAACCACCTTAGAGTGCTGCGTCCACAAACGCGGCAAAGAATCGACCGCCTTTCTCGGCTGTATCGCGCTATGTCTCGCGAGATGCGGTCTTCTTGCCTGGAAACACAGCTGGAGGAGTAAAGTAGATGTTGCTGCTTTGAGGGGGTTGAGGCTTGATTATGACGCTCAGCCCCCTTATTTATTATTGTTTATTTAATTCTTTATTGCACTATTACAAGTAATGTACAAAATGAGAACTTAATGCTAAAGCATTTTCTACCAGTTATCCAGTGATGGTAAAAGAACCCTACAAAGCGTGCATCAAAAATCAAAAAGAAAACAAAAACTAACAGTAAAACATAATAAATATCATAATACATATTATCGTAAAACAAAAGCATAAATTATTAAAATATATAACAGTAAAAAACACTACATATATAATCCAAAACTAAAATACATAGAAATGAATACTTATATAAATAAATACTTATTATTGATAGAAGGATACTCTATACTTACATAGATACAACATAACATTAAATTAACAATAGAACATGAAGATCAATGTAACGGCTCCCTTAGCACGGATTGGAGACAAAACAATTCTGTCAATATCCCCTGTTTTATCCACTTTCGACAAACAAATGGTAGATAAAACCAGGGGATATATTTTTTGTCTCTGGTCCGTGCTAAGTGTGCTGAGGGGGATTGATGTGTGTGTGTTTTAGTGGATTTTTAGCATTACTTGCCCGTGGTTCAGTTCTCTTAGACCTAAGGGAACCATGGCAGGAAAGTTTTGCCTGTAGTAGGAGGTACCCCTAAGAGAAATTTGCCAAATACATATATTTATACCACACCCACTCGGAAAGTGTCTTATTACTCGTTCATAAACGGGTTACAAAGTTCGTAATTTCTCCCTTAAAAATGTGCGGCGGGAAAAGTTATATGGAATTTCATTACTGCCCTCCGAAGCAGGGCAGGAATGTTGTATGAAAATCCATTACTGCCCGGCTAGCTTTCTTTTGTTTTTTAGCAGCGAACATAAAAAAAACACAAACGTCAAACCTCAAAAAGGTCTTGTATGAAATAATTAGAAAAAAGAGGCGGGAAACATACAAACCTCAAATCTCAAAAAGGTTTTATATCAAATAATTAGAGAAAAGAGGCGGTTTTTTTTTTGTTTTCTATTTTTAATGAAATGAGGCTGGCAACCTTATTCTGCAATACGAAAAAAAAAGCGCGGCAATTTATTTAGTTGCGTTAAATTTTGTTTTAACTAAATTGATAATTTAACAGTACCTAGCTTTTAATTATCTAATATTGTATTTTATTTTCCTCGTAGGTGTAGTATAAAGCACTATGTATCACTCGGGAGAAAGTTCTATTTCTGTTCTCGAGTTTCCTTTAAGCCCTCCGCTGCGCGTCGGGCTTAAACATACTCTCGAACAGAAATAGATCGTTTTCTCCCCTCGGTGTACAATGTACTATAGGATTCAAACTGCGGGTTAATCCTAGAATGTGTTATGCATTGTGAACACTTTTCGTTTATACGCAGAATTCTTCGCATAATTCAAATAACGCGTTCACATAATTCGTTCGCATAATTCTTTTTGAAACAAGAAGAATGAATCCTTACTGAGGCATTTAACAAATATTTGGCCTCAACCATGTGTGTACCAATAGAGAAGGCCGTGCGGCGTTGCGTGAGATGCCTCAAGCCTCCGAAAAAATCTTCTATGTACAGTAGCCGCCTCGTTACAGTTTTATTATAAGTATAGATAAGTTTATAACAGGTACTCTAGTCCTGATTTTTGTAAGTACCCTAAAATTACACCGAATCCGTGGCCTAGGTAACCGCGATGCGACCAACCTGCACTGGGCCAGGGTGTTGGATTATGGCCCATACTCTCTCTATGAGAGAAGGCCCGTATCCCAGTAGTGGGAATGTGATGGGCTGATGATGATGATGATGATGATGTCACGTTTGCGCAAGTTACAACATAAATAAGATCAAATAGTTGCTACAACCGCAATCAATCTACTCAATGTTGACATGCCACTATTGTAGCTCTACCACCACACAGCTTTTTACAAGCTTTTATTTAACTTGCAATGTATGTATGTGTGTCCGGGTGGAATCTTGCAAGCTGAATTAGAACCACTTCCTCTTAACTTTGCAATGGAACTCCTTGACGGATAATCGTAAACTACTAGTGTTTGGGTTCATTTTAATCTACTTGCGGTTTCGATTACGAATTTGTTAAAAGCTTGTCTTGAAAAAAAATATTTTTCAACAAAAAACTTATTTGCGATGACTTAAATGTAAGTTTTTTACTATACACTCCTCTATAACTCAAAGGATTTTTATGTATTACAGAACGTCTTTTTGAATGTTTACTCTATTTCATGTGTTAGTTTGTAAGGTTGTAGGTACGAATCTAAATGTATTGCTTCAATTGGTATTTATTGCCCAAAACACTAAGGCTCTAAAAGAAAAGTACTTGATAAAATTTAACGTTATATTAGGGTCGAAATATTAATAGGTAACCAAACAGCTTGTGCCAATATTGATAAGAAAATATTTATTCTATATTTTTATTCTTATCGGTGTATTTCTCTAATAACATTGAACATTTAAAAGTTTGATAAAATAACAAAAGAATAAATTTACAATAATCTATTTCTACATAAGATATTGTTTACCATAATTAAACGAAATGAACAGCAACAATAATGTGTGATTTAATCAGACAATTTTTGTTGAACTCTTCCAATCAAACACTCTACTTGCGCCAACGCCGCCAACGTTAAATCGAGGTTAACCCGTGGGATAACATGACTTTTTGTATGAAAATCGACACGTAATCCATGGTATAACCGTGAATTCAAGTTGTTGGTGCAAGTAGGCCAAAAAGTTCAATCTTCTTAAAAAAATATTTTAATTAACTTTAAGTAGGTAGAGATATATAAGTAAATGTTAATGTTAAGACTGAATGTTGAAAAGCTTATTAAAATAGCATCGGGCGTGAGCCAATACGACTAAAAGTCGGTCACAATCGTTTATTACTTAGGATTTACACTTAGGCGTAAAACATATTTATGGGGGATTTGAAATTGCTGGGGGTAATTGGACTGATGTCTTCAACTGGCCTAGACTTTTTGAGTAAATTAATCATAAAATTCGTCTATCACTTGATTTTTAATCACGATGTTTGAGGTACTTAGGCCTGCTTGCGCCAACTTGAAGACGCGGCTAACCCATTGTCAATTTTGATATAAACAAAAATCAAGTTAACCCACGGGTTAACCTCAATTTCACGTTGGTGCAAGTGGCACTTAGCGTTCTAGTAACTCTTGATGAAAATATGTGGTGCCAAAACTTAAACAGGGATCAAAATTACATTATAGTCCGTATGCGTATGTATTTGTATAAATACAATAAACACGAGTATTTACCATAATCCCCTGACTGATAGATAAGTGATAAATATAAATTTTCTAGGATGGTCAAAATCATAATCATTTTTCAGTTCCTAAATTATTTAAGTCATGATATTTAATGTTTTAATTTTTATCGTATTATAATTGATTTGTATAATGTGTAATATGACGTTTAAAAGTGCATTTTTTGTGCCTATTTAATAAATATCTTTTGATTTTGACTTTTGATTTTTGGACTTTTGAGGTCCAAAAAAATTGGAGGCAGCCTTGAGAACATTGTCGTATTATTATTGAAGTCTGATATTTTAGTTTCGATTGTGACAGTGATTTGGCGCAGAACGAATTTGGAAATTCCAAATTCGTTCTGCGCCAAATCACTGTCACATGTTGATTCCAAATTGGAATCGACTGAAAAGTTTTGTAGGTATTTTTAACGGTTATTCCTAACTATTACGTGTCAAACTGAGCAAGTAAGATCCAGTTGCGCCAACGTGAATTGAGGTTAGCACGCGGGTTAATTAAAAAAAAGAGTTGCAGAGAGAGTGGGGAGAGGTCCATGTTAGGTTTTGCCCATAGTCGCCACGCCGCCGGTCACCGCGAATCGGCAAACGTAGTGTAGGACGCCCTGCGACTAGATGGAGCGACGATATACGTAGGGTTGCTGGTAGCGACTGGAGAAGGAAACTCGAAGTTCGGGCTCAGTGGCGTGCTATGGGAGAGGCCTATGTCCAGCAGTGGACTGATGTGGGCTGATGATGATGAGGGAGAGGTCAGGCTAGAAGTAGAGTTTATTTAAAAAAAAAAAAAGTTGACGCTTTAACACGTCATTTAATTAAATGAAAAATGAATTTATTAGCAATGGGGCAAGTGGGTCGTTGAAATTCTTCGATAGCTTTTTAAGCATGTGTTCACCAATAATGTGATTTCAAAGAAAATATTTCGGAAAATTGTATTTGGAGGTATATTAATGTGTGCGATGGACGAACATTACAAAATGGTATCTACCTACTATATCTTTGTCTAAATAAAAAAATTCTCTATACTGTCATGTAAATTGTAGGAAGGTCGTTTCTTATAAAATATTCAAAAACTAAAACATATGGTTGAGATTTAAAAATAATAATATCATATTATCATACAAACAAAGAAACAACAATAATATGCGAAGTCTTAAATGTGTTTCCGTGTAACCTTTCTGTGTCTATTTAAATAAACAATACATAATTAGGTAGTGTTTTATTATTTATAATCATAAAAAATATGTACCGCCTTCACCTACTTATATGCTTATTAGAATTTGCGAAGTTATACCAGGCCTAGCGCACCCCGCACTGTAGGTACGAAGCTACAACAAGTACATAGCCGGACACCGACGGCGGGTCGCGCGTCGTTACACGTGCCGCGTCAGAAGAGGTAAGAGCTATGCGATAGAAAGAGAGACTCTGTGACTGGTAGTTATGCAGCGCTACGTGAGCTGAATTGAATTTTATTGCGTCATAGCAAGAGTCGCTATTTGTTGAAATTTCTTTGCGGAGTGATGCTTCTGTCCCTTAGTATTCTGTGGTTATAGTACAACAGGTTGGAAGATGGTACCTACTTGACCCATTGGAACTACAGGGTAACGTTCAGAGACATTTATTTTTATGGAACCGAGTGATGAGACGAGCAAGTCGTTTGCCTGATAGTAAGCGCCACGCCTGCTCATAAGAAGAGACCATAAAAAGCACTGCATTGCACTCATCACCCCGAGACATCAGATATTAAGTCTCATTTGTCCAGTAATTTCGCTGGCTACAATGCCCTTTTAACAGAAAAATGCTTGCGCACTACTGCTTAGCGGCAGAATAACTGGTAAAGATATGATGCCAACCCAGATGGCCTCCTGCATATGAGAGACCTACCACAAGTAACAACATTATGTAGCATGTCGTTCGTTTAATGGTAAGCGCCACGCTTCCTTGTAAGGCAACATTTGCAGTGCCACCCAAACGTTTAGTAGGTCTCCTTAACCAGATACCATATATAGTTCCACGTAGCATAGCATTGCGCTTGGCTACGATGCCCTTTAAACCAAAAGACATTGCTTTGCTTGCGAGTTGCGCACTATTACTTGGCGGCAAAATATCTGACAAAGCGATGGTACCAATCCATCTACATTCACAGATAAAAACACAATTTGCAAGAAAAAGAGCATGGAAGAAGTCAGTTAGATTTTTAAATTTTTATGTTTTTTGATCAAGTAAAAAAAAAGATTTAACTAACCTGGATTTTATAATAATTGGGCTAATCATTAGATACACTACCCTACAACTTGCTCTACCAATGAAAGCAGAAAATAGAGAACGCAGGGCTAAGTGTTATCAATTTGCTATAATAAGGTCTCTCTATCGAAAAAAAATTTAGAGATAGGGTTGCTAATGAAAATTGGCAGAACTTTCTCTTGTTACTAATGACCTAGCTTGTGACCGCCCGAGTGATTTGACAGATTGTCAGCTAATTATTTTCTTGACAATGTGTTTAGAAACCGGGACCCTTGTCTATAAGATATACCCAATCCCCGCAGTTTCTCGGTGCTATCACAGGTGCTATCTTCTCTAGCGGGCATATTTCCGAAGCACTGGTAGAGTCAGTTTTCGCATTTCTTTTCTGCACCCGGACTTCAATTTGAGTACTTATAGGAAAGAAATGGGTAAACACATACCTTTTTGCAGTCATGTTAAGTTAGAATTTTAACATAAGTATTTTTAATTTGATTTGTATTACATATGTGTTCATGACGTTTAAAAGTGCATATTTGTGCCTATTTAATAAATGATATTTGACTTAGACTTGACTTTTACCTATTTTTTTTTTAAGCCGCCCGCCGCCGCCTCTGCCTTTGCATGATAGATTCCTAAACTAGCTAGCTCTAACAAATAGAGCTATGGCTCTAAAATGCTCTAGTACCTGGACAATCTAGACATACCACAGTTTTACAATCCTTTGTAAAACGCTGGTAGTGGCCATAACCATAAAGTTATCTTGGTAGAGTCAGTCTAGTAAATAAAATAAAGAATGTGGTAAAGTCGAGTAGAGTGTACATTGTTCTATATAGTTCAAAAGCAAATCAACAGATGGCGGCACGTGTACCCTGGCCGCCCTGGCGCCCGTTCAATAGCCTCTGACAGCGACCTTTCGCGCCACAATCGGAATCGCATTCACAACACGAAATTGTTTACCAACCAACGCATTGTCGTAGCGATACTCGCACTGATTGCGCGCGCTCAGTGTTAAAAACGCATAAAAACTCCAAATAAGAAGGAACTTTTTACTGGTTCAGTGATCTGATTAAAGTGGAAAAAAATTAATTAATTAAAAGAAATTGTATTCGGGATTGGAACAGTGCTTTCCCGCCTTTTTAACTTTTTAAACTGGAAAATGTGCATGTGCAACGGGACATAAGTTCATTCATCCTGGTTTTGTTGGTTTGTGGCGTATAAGCGTATAAAGTGAAGAAAAATATTTTTACTGGTAAGTAATTACATTTTTTTTTTGTGCGATAATACTGTAGTTTTACAATCTTAACTTTATATTACTACTTTTAAATTAGGTTTTATGATTAGGTACCTACCGAATACTGACAGCCGACGACCTAGCCATGCGGATAATCAAAGATTATAATAATGACGTTATATGCATACTTTACATTTTTCCTATTAACAATAATACCTATTTATAGGCAAAAATAATGTTATTGGAGGCCGAATTTAATACATTTAATTCATATAACAGGCGATCAAATTATCCGTGAAATTAAGTTTTTTCTGAAGGTACCTAGGTAAGTAACCTACGTGTACTTACCTACTTTACTTTAATATATATTATTAAGTATTCTGTAACATTTCCTAATACGTTATACCTAGATAGATACCTAGGTACGTACTACATACTTATTATGAATTTGTTTAAGTACAAAACAACTAAAACGAGCTCTTCGTCTCTTATTATTTATGCAGGCTGTAGAACCGCGGACTTCGGTTCTCTCTGCTAACTTAATTTGCTGAAGCTTTTATCCCTAGAAGCCCTTTTCAAATATACAGTGGGTAGGTAGTACTTACTTAGTATGTTGGTTTAGCTAATGAGCGTACCAAGCGCGTGTGAAGCGAATATGCGTACCAAGACAAACCTCCTTGGTTTTTGTGGTATTAGCACTAATCCTACTAATGTTATAAACGCGAAAGTTTGTAAGGATGTATAGATGTATGTTTGTTACTCTTTCACGCAAAAATCACCGAATCGATTTTGATGAAATTTGGTATGTAGGTACTTTAGGACTTTGAATAGCACATAAGCTACTTTTTATCCCGGGAAACCACGGATGGAACCGCGGGGCGCAGCTAGTATTACTATAAAAATATGTTTGTATAATAATTTTTGTTTAATTAATTGTGTAAAAAATAAAAGTACCTCATAAAATATGGAAAATCCGTAATTAAAATTGCTTCGAGCTACATAAAAACGAAACAAGAAACGTAGCTCGTACTGTAGAGACGATAGTAGTAGGTATAATAGATATATTGTATTTGATACGGAGCCCGACTCGTTCCACTGCAAGGCCATTTTTCCACATTTCACGATTGATCGCCATTGTAGCCCAGTCTTCTTTATACGAGTCCAAGTCGTCCCGCCATCTCCGTCGAGGTCTGCCGCGGGGCCGTCGGCCGTTGTTAGGATGCCACTCAGTTGTTATATTGGCCCTAAGTTCGTTCGGCATGCGGCAGACGTGTCCAGCCCAGTCCCACTTCAAGCTGGCAGTTTTTTGGGTAACATTTGTAATTTGAGTTTTGGAGCGCAGTATGGTATTTCTTATACGGTCCGTAAGTTTTAGATATATTATATATACTTGGGATTAAAACTCGCTTTCCGGATATAACCCGGAAGGGGGTCCGATCCGAGTCCGCGGGTCACCTGCCACCATTTTTGTATTGAAATCTAGCTGCACCCGCGGTTCCACCCGCGGTTTTCTGGGATAAATAGTAGCATATGTCCTCTTCCAGGACTAAATACCTACATACAAAGTTTCATCAAATTCCCTCTGTAGTTTTTGCGTGGTTCAAAATTCAAAGTTCAAAAGTTCTTTATTCAAATTTGGCTTCACAGACGCACTTATGAAAGTCAATTATTACTTACAATGACTCTACCACCGTATCGGAAAAAGAACTGCTACTCAGAAGATACTTCAAGAAACTGAGGGGCATTATTTTTAGAACTTTTGTTACAATATTTATGATTGAGTAACAAACATCCATCCATCCATCTATCTATCCTCACAAACTTAAGTATTTAAAATATTAGTAGGATAGAGGAACGGGCGCCCCTGCCGCGGTCGCTATTCGGAACTCGCCCCATGTGTACCTTAGAGTATAAATATATAACTAGGTATATATACCTAGTTATGTATACTCTAAGGTAGGTACAGTCAGTGACAGAAGTAGCTGAATATTTGGTATGCCATACCAAATATTACACAGAAAATATACTAATTAAATGCATTTTTTTGCTATTCCCATATTCACACACGATGTTGAAACGCTTTTTAAATGCAACATTCAGAGTAAATAGCCAAACATTGAAGTTATAGTCAATTAAAGATTCATAAATGTTCAGCTACTTATGCCGCTGACTGTACCTACCTATGCCTAATGTCAAAGTAAGCGTCTCCGAACAACAATTAATCAATCAAAAGTTCTTTGTTCAATATTGGCATCACAGACGCACTTATGAACGTCAATTATTACAATGAGTCTATCACCGTATCGAAAAAAAAAACCACTACTCAGAAGATACGGCAAGAAACTGAGGGGCATTTTTTTAGAACTTTTGTTACAATATTTTATGTTTGTTTTTAACAATATTATGTTTTTTATGTGCCAGTTGGCTACTTGGCAGAAGCAGAATGAATTTAACCCCTCGATACATATTCATGCAGATCTTTGTGTGTACAACTGTACAAATACAAAGTGATACGATAGGTGTCAGATCAAAAGATAACATTGCGAAACGACATGTTTATGAGGTTTGCCTTCGGAAAGGCCACCAGCTCACGTCGTAAAGAGATATAAGTTCAGCACCGACCCACCTAGGTATTGTAGAACCTTCTATACATATACTAGGTACCTACTTCAGAGGTTTTTATTGCAGTCTCGCGGCTGTGTTAGGTACCTATGCGTTTCTTCTATACTAATATAGAAATGGAAAAGAGCCAATTCTGTACATTGAAGATATTTTAGCAAAACCAACTGGTATGAACTATTTTGAGGGCTGCACACAAATCTATGGTTTTTAGATTTTTTGCCTGTTTGTTTATGTGTTTGTTATCTATAGACTCGGAAACTGCTGACCGGATTTAAATACGTTTTTTTGGGTTTGGTAGCATTAGTCCCAACTTAGATTATAGGGTATGTTACATTAAAATCGGTTGGGTGACTACGAAGATACAGCTTGACCTCTTAGTAGTACCAGGCCTAGCGCACTCCGCACTGTAGGTACGAAGCTACAAGTACATAGCCGGACACCAACGGCGGGTCGCGCGTCATTACACGTGCCGCGTCAGAATAGATAAGAGCTATGCGATAGAAAGAGAGGCACTCTGTAGGTTAATATGACTGGTAGGTATGCAGCGCTACGCGAGCTGAATTGAACATTATTGGGTCGTAGCAAGAGTCGCTATTTGTTTAAATTTCTTTGCGGAGTGGTGCTTCTGTCCCTTAGTATTCTGTGGTTGGTCCCATATGCTCGGGAGTTCTTGCTGAAATGGTTTTGGAAAAAAGACGACTATGGGCTTCTGTCGTCGTCTACGCGGACGAAGTCGGGAAAAAGCTAGTGTATAAATAAATAAGCAAAACGCCTGCCCATAACATTTGCAGCGGCACCTGCATTTACTTATTTTCTCTGGTTGCCGGAGTAGTACCTAAATCCTTTGTAATGACGGGGAGCCGCGGGTTTTAGACTTCTAAACAAGTATACGTTTTATCAAACAAAAACCGAGTTCATTATTATGTATCTTCGAAGTCCAAGGTCAAATATCGTTATATGGGACCACTTCGTAGCTTTACTGAACGCAACAAAGATTTTTCCAAATCGGTTCATGAATGACGAAGTTATGAGGTAACAAATTTAAAAAAAATATACAGTCAAATAGAGAACCTTCTCCTTTTTTGAAGTCGGTTAAAATGAAGGTACCTGGCAAGTTCAATTTGAATCTCGAGTGTGGATCGATTCAACAAGTATTGACGACACTAAGACTTTACGATATAAAAACCTACATTCAAACAGCCCCCGTGCCCCGTACCCATATGTCCCTTAAGCGCCAATCGTGTATCGTGTTGAGCTCAGATTAAGGTGTACACTGCGACGATGTCTTAAGATGCCATATTATATTCTCCCATGAAAATTTATCTCTACTTGTAGTTGTCGTATTTTTAACCGACTTCAAAAAAGGAGGAGGTTCTCTGTTCGATTTTTTTTTATTTCTTTTGTTGTTTGTTACCTCAGAACTCCGTCATTCATGAACCGATTTGGAAAATTCTTCTTGCGTTGGGTTCAGTATAGCTACGAAGTGGCCCCATATAAATTTCATCAATATGTGACCCTGGACTTCGAAGATACATTGAAGTCGGGTTTTGATTTTTTCTAAAAATTAATGATGGTGTAAATGAATGAAAGTTTTCGTGAGTTTGATTCATTATAAATATTTAATAAAACGACTAGGACTCACGTAGTTTGTCGAATTAGTCGACCTAGGTTTCGAGCATATCCGATGCTCTTCTTCAGGGCGAGCTTACGATCTATCGTATATTATCATATGCTCGAAACCTACTATCGTAAGCTCGCCCTGAAGAAGAGCATCGGATATGCTCGAAACCTAGGTCGACTAACTCGACAAACTACATGAGTCCTAGCCGTGTCATTAAATATTTAAATGAATGAGATTAATTCGATTTCTTGTCTGAATCGACAATAATTAGACTTAATCTCATTACTTAGTTGCAATACCTTGTTTTAGTCTTCGAGTAGACAGCCAAAGGCTGGATATTTTATCTGAGGCTTGAGTCAACTAAATATACGATTTGCGATAGAGGGACATATGGGTAAAGGGGCAGGTGGTGTTAAAAAGCTTGTAAAAACTGCTGTAGTGTTGTTAAAGAACACCTGTTGCGTGTCGATACTAACTTGCCCTTTACCGGAAGAAGTCGCGATGTTAAAGCTTTGGTACCTTAGGTACGTGTATTAGGGTTGCCAACCATAAAGTTAAAAACAGTATTATACTGTTTTTTGCTTCTACTGTTTACTGTTCATCACAAATAAAGTATGCAAAATGCTGTTTGTTTCATCACCAGTATAAAATGTTTTTTTGGTCAGTCAACTTACCAAACAAAAAAAGAATCATCATAATCAGTTCATAATTGGCGGAGTAATCGCGTAACAAACATACAAAAAAACATACCGTCGAATTGAGAACCTCCTCCTTATTTAAAGTCGGCTGAAAATGTAAAACCATTTTTGGCTATCCGTTTCATTGTAATAAGTTAGGTATGCTTAAGATTTTTTAAGAGGTATGGTTTTTGTTTTGAATAAATAAATAAATTGGCACAGTGGTCCAGTGTGGGTTGGTGGATGGAACATGTCCTTGAAGTTTTTCTCACGATGTTTCCCTTCACCGCTTTTAGGGCGAGTATTATGTTCGCACATAACTTAAGAAAGTTAGTGGTGCGCGGCCAGCGGGATATGAATTCGGGCGCGTCGAATCGAAAGGCGCACGTTCTCTCACTGAACCTACTCGCTCTCGGCTGGGTAATTTAGCAGGAAACATCTGTATCCGGCCTGCGAGCTCCCTTTTAAGGCACGTAGCCAAGGCTTGCGTTTATAGTAATTCCAGATCCATTGCAATTGATGAAAATTGCGATAATTAAGCATTTACCGGTAAGAACCGGTGCAAAACAGAACGATCTGGTAAATTGCTATCAGCCAATAAAAGTCTACTTATTTGTTTGCTTGTGGTTGGTTAGTTAAACAACAACAACTGATTAATTGTAGGCACTGTACTGTCTATAAACTAGGTGGGTAAGTAGTACTTCCTGTTACCATTAGAAAATAATGAGTAATAATTCATTTTATAATAAAAAAACTGACTTCAATTCTGATGTATCTTTGAAGTCCAAAGTCAAATATCGATATTTTTTTTAAGTTTAGCTGTACTTCTGTGGCTATACTGAACCCAACGCGAGAATTTTCCAAATCAGTTCATAATCGTTGGAGTTCTGAGGTAACAAACATTAAAAAAAACAGTCGAATTGAGAACCTTCCTCTTTTTTAAGTCAGTTAAAAAAGTATTTATGGTCGGTAGAGCTAACATTAAAAAAAATCTGTATTCTTGGACGTCCACCTTCTGTATTCTTGGCACCAGACTCACGTTGATGGGCTCCTTACGCGCCTTTAATAGGGTGAGGTAATCAAAAACAGTCTATTGCAGTCCACTGCTGGACTGCAAACCGTTAGGTAAGTACATGGTGTTAAAAGTTCTAGGTGGCGCTGCAATTGTTATCGGCATGCGTGGCGCTTATCGTCAGCTGAACGACTTGCTTGTCTCATTGATCAGTAGATTAAAAAATACGTACCTAGATCTAGAGGTAGATACCTAGGTTACTGGTGGTAGGTTTCTCGTATGCGAGATGCCGTCTGGGTGGGTACCACCGCTTTGTTATTCAGCCGCCAAGCAGTAGTGAGCAAGCATTACTGTGTTCCGGTTTGAAGGGCATTGTAGCCAGCGAAATTACTGGACATTATGAGACTCAACAGCTAATTGTCTCAGGGTGAGGATCGCACTGCAGTGCCGCGCAGGATTTTGCAAAACAAAGTTCTGGATGGTCCTGTTATTGTTATGGGCTGGTGTATTGCTTACCATCAGGCAAACGAGCAGCTCGTCTCATCATTCAGTTACATAAAAAAAACCTAGGAGTAAACAAACCGCACCCTCCATTGTTCCTGTTCTTGCAACCGTAAAGCTTCGTAATTTAGTTCATGGCTATCCAACCTCGAACTCCTCATGTGAGATAAAACATCTCTAAATAGTATAAAACAATGTTGTATAGAGTGAGTGTGGCTCAGCTTTCAGCTCTGAGTTCGAATCCCGCTGGCCCCGCACCACTGACTTTCTTAAGTTATGTCAGTTATGTGCGGAATTAACACTCGCTCTAAAAAAACGGTGACGGAAAACATCGTGAGGACCGGCATGTCCAAGAATTGATCGCAAAAACTCAAGGACATGTGATGATGTGACATCAACCAACCCACACTGGGCCAGCGTGGTGGATTATGGCCCATACTCTCTCTATGAGAAAAGGCCCGTGTCCCAGCAGTGGGAACGTGGTGGGCTGATGATGATGATGATGATGATGAATGTTCCCGAATCCGCGTCCTCATTTCTATTCCTCCGCTTGCTTCTTCTAAACCACGAATTTAACACTCGCTCTAAACACGGTGAAGAAAACCGTGAGTAAATAAATGATGTGCCGCTGGGCCAGCCTGGAGAATTATGGCCTTAGTTTTTTTATTTTTTACGCTTAATAGATCTATGTTTAATGTGAACCCATAGAGATAAGTGTGAACCGATGATGTGGCCTAAGATGGAGCACATAGATCTAGAGACGGCAGTTGAGCGGCTGCTCAGACCCGTCTCCCCGATGGTTCACCGAACATCATCCCGAAACACGACTAGGTCGCTTGACGACATGGCTTTGTTCGGTGGTATTACAACCATGGCCGGAGCCTACCACCCCAAAGCGCGTGAACGGGTTTCATCACGATGTTTTCCTTCACCGTTTTTAGATCGAGCGTGCAATATCTGCACTTAACTATAAGTCATTAGTGTAGGGCCGAGTCGGGATTCGAACCCAGGTGCGTCGGATCGAAAGGCGCCCGAGTTCCCGCTGAGCTACACTCGCTCTCGTATGAGAGAAGGTCCCGCCTTTCTGAGCAGGGGGAACATAATGGGCGCTGAAAGTCTGCATCAGTCCACGCTGCATTCTACGGATATCGATTCAATATCAATCGCTCTTCGATCCTACACATTCTATTTTTAACTCGATTGTTGTCAAACTTCAGCGATCCCAAAGGTCGCATTAGCTTCCCATATCTCGCTGGCTTTCTGCCATTAATTCCGTACTGGCAAACGTACGGAACAGATGACAACATTCAGTTCGATGTTTTAAAATTACCTAATGAATTCCATACCTAGTTCATAAAAGTCGTAATGTCTCGGGGTGATGAGCGCAATGCAGTGCTACGCAGTGCTTTTTATGGTATTAGAAGTTCTGGGTGGCACTGCAATTGTTATGAGCAGGTGTGGCGCTTACCATCTGGCGAACGACTTGCTCGTCCCATCACTCAGAACCATAAAAAGAAATATTCTAAGAACTAACTAACTAGGGTGGCGCAGTGAACCAAAGTGAGTCTTGGCCTCCGACAATAGAAGACGCCACTTTAGTCTGTCTTGCGCCAACTCCTGCCATTCTTCGACCTGGAGCTCACGCAAGTCCTTCTCCACTTCGTCTCTACAGCGCTACTTGGGACGGCCAATCGGTCGTCGGCCAACCGGCCGTCCCAAATACGCTCGCTTCACAGCCCGATCCTCACCCATTCTTTCGAGGTGGCCGAGCCAGCGAAGTCTGTGTGCTTTTATTTCGCCGTTGATATTTGGCTCGGCCACTAGATCTTCAATTCTAAGAACCAGTTGCAAAATTGCTTTTCACTTGTCATGCTTGTAAAATTCTTCTTAAACGCTGCATTGCATGACAGGCAGACTAAAGTCACATTTTTGAACCGAGGGCTTAAATTGAATAAGTTTTAAAACTAGCAAAATTGCATTCATCTATATTATAAAAAAATATTGATCACATACTTTACTAAAGTGTAAAACACCCAGACACGACACAAATGCTTGCTCTTTTTTTTTCTGTGCACAAACATTTGTCCCGTCGTGATAATCAAACCCGCAACCTCACTGATGTGTGCGATTTGAGCCAACCTGCTCAACCACTACACCACAGAGGCTGACTAATGAAATAAAACCTAGATCATACTTCTGCTATATGCAGGCGAGGAACCATCTAGCCTACTATCTTGCCTGTTTTCTTTTCAAACAAACTTTTCTTGAAAAATATATTTTTCAGCAGATTAAAATGTGTCCAAACACTAGTAGTTTACGATTATCCGTAAAGGAGTTCAATTGCCCACCTCCCGTGTCCATCATCAGATCAGCTGACTGTCACCATAATATTGCATTGTCATCGGAATTTGACAAGTATACAAACTTCGTAGGATAAGAGGAAGTGGTTCTGATTCAACTTCCAAGATTTGGCCCAAATAAACAAACATTGTAAGTTAAATAAAACCTGGTTGTAAAAAAACCGGCCAAGTGCAAATCAGACTCGCGCACGAAGGGTTCCGTACCATTATCTATAAAAACGGCAAAAAAAACATGTCTGTTGTATGGGAGCCCCACTTAAATATTTTTTATTTTGTTTTAGTATTTGTTGTTATAGCGGCAACAGAAATATATCATCTGTGAAAATTTCAACTGTCTAACTATCACGGTTCATGAGATACAGCCTGGCGACAGACGGACATACAGACAGACGGACGGACAGCGGAGTCTTAGTAATAGGGTCCCGTTTTACCCTACGTACGGAACCCTAAAAAGATTGTGTTGGAAAATAAATCCCTCGCAGCAATCCTTTCTCAGGGTCAACAATAAAACCAGAGCGGAGGGACTATAAACCTGTTAAATCAGTTCTTTATACTTGTTCGATCTTTGCAAAGCATAATGGAGGGTAGTTGGAAAAATAACTCCATCAATGCTTTATATTCTACTACCGTTTAGTGGTAGGGGATTTTCTGCTAAAGCGTCGCGCCGAACGCACGTTGCGCTCTTGCCTGCCCGAGTTCTTGGCGGATTTCTCACTCTCCTCTCGTGTGAGACCCTTGGAACTGCTCCTAGTTCGTAATTGGGAGTATTGTGAACATTTAAACTAACTGTGCAACCCTGCCGTGCTAAACCGTGTGGATTCTGCCGCCCTAGGCGGGCGTGGATAAAAGGTTGGTGGAGTTTCCATAATATCCATCTAAATGCAAGCAAAGATCGAGTATCTGTTCCTCACCTAACTCTCACACGCACCTCATACAGTCCACTGAAATACCTCTTCCCCCGAGATTGTATATAGATCGTACAATCTTTTTTGGTCACTTCGACCGGATACCAACTCGTGGTATCTCACCTCTTATTTGAATCCGTGATTCATAAGCATTTAGTGCAGACGTTCTGTACCTAAATACCTCTGACCGTGTCAGAGTACCTCTCACGTAATTATCGCTGCGTCGTAATTACATTTGTTAAGACGTTCTTATCATACCTACTATTGGCCGTGCCAATTTACCTCTAAAACCCCCTTAATTAAATTCATTTACGTAACTTATTTTATTCATATAAACGTTTTATACACCTCTTCTTAATTACCTTATATCGGACTGGTACACATATATTTATACACACAACACACATTATCTTGTCGTACAAGTATTTATATATGTATTGTGTAGTTAATTTGCATCATATTTAACGTGATTTAATAAAAATATTCATATTACTTTGTCAATAGCCACGTGTGTCGTGTTCGTGTCACAAAATGGCGCCACCATCTAAAAGTAAAGAATCTGCCGATGAAAGAGTTGACACTCCTAAAGAATTAACCGTGTTGATTTATCGTAAAGAGCGTATGTTTCAACAAATGCAAAAAGTTTACGATATGTCTCGTGACTTATCCGATCCCGAAACTAGACAATTGTTTTTAATGCACGTATCTGAGATTAGTAATTTGCGAAGTTCATTTGAAAAGATTATATTTGAAATATTTGAAAAAGAGCTTGAAATTAATTCTAATTCCACGCTTGGAAATCATGCATTGCAAAGTTTTGATGATATTTATTTCCGAGTAAAATTATGTGCATCCCAATGTAGCCCGAACCCCGAAGGTATTAAGAGCGAAAATCCTTCGCACTCTGTGGAGTCCAGACCTCGTTTACCTAAACTGGAGTTGTTTACATTTGATTCAAACATTGAAAATTTTAACACATTTTATGAGACATTCTGTTCTTTGGTTCATAATCAAAAACATATTCCGAAAATAGACAAGTTCCACTACTTGTTATCGTGCACAAAAGGTTCAGCATTAAATATAGTAAAAAGCCTTCCGATTTCCGCTATTAACTATGATTTAGTTTGGCAAAGCTTAATTTTTAAATTCCAAGACATCAGATTGTTGGCCGGTAGGTATTTAGATAAAATGTTGAGTTTTTCCCCACTGCAAAAGGAGTCTTCTACTCACCTAAACATGTTTATTGAGAACTTTGAGCATTCGTATAAAGCGATAAAAGCGCTTAATATCGAGGATTTAAACAGTTATGTAATGTGTCATATTGCGTTAAGGGCGTTAGACCCGCAAACACGGAAATGTTTTGAACAAAAACTTAATCAAAATTCGATACCTAGTTTCAACGAACTTATGTCATTCGTGCACAATCAAATAAAGGTTTTAGATCATTCTGCGTCATATTCTACCTCTAATGTGCCACCGAATAAACGTCAACAGGGTGATTCAAAGCAAAGTAATATAAAAAAATACTCGCATGCCGCGTCCACGTGTTCTAAATGCATATGTTTACATTGTGGAGAAAATCATATGATTTTCCGTTGTGATCAATTTCGTAAATTGTCAAACGTTCAGCGCATTAGCCGTGCTAATGAATTGAAGTTGTGCCACAACTGTTTAAAACCGGACCATATTGCCAAGACATGTAAAAGTAACTTTAAATGTTTAATTTGTCATTTACCGCATCATGTGTTATTGCACCGCGAAGTCAGCATTTATGACAATAACAAACCGGTATCGAGTCAAATTCCAGTTGCGCCTGCGCCTGTGCCGTACCAGGTAGATGCGCCAGCTGTTATCAACACTTGTCATGTAACGTCGACGCATAAGAACTATGCAGTTATTTTAGGTACTGCCGTCGTTCATATTTTAGATTCGTTTAATAACTTGCAGCCTTGCCGAGTTCTTATTGACTCAGGCGCGCAATCAAGTTTTATTTCTACGGACTGTTTTCAACGTTTAGGCTTATCTTCTATGAAATGTCCTTACAATGTTTTTGGACTTGGTGGTGAATACGTAAAGAATCACGGAATGGTTTCGTGCGCCATTCAGCCGCGTCATTGTTCGATGCCTACTTTTAATATCGATGCTGTTATTTTACCGAAAATTACCTCTGACTTGCCAACCGTACCTATTCCTGATAAGGTGATTAATGAATATAAGAATTTACAATTGGCCGACCCGTGCTTTTATAAAAAGTCTCCGATTGATATAATCTTGTCCGGTGATTTATTTCCGTACATTTATGACGGGAAGAAATTTATAATTAATAGTGATGTGCCAGTAGCGCTAAGTAGTGTTTTTGGTTACGTGATAACGGGAAGACTAGAGATGAATTCCTCTAGCAACCTCAATGTTGTACCGTGTACAACATCGTTAGTGTCGTACACTATCGAAAATACCTCTTTAAATGATACTCTCAAACGGTTTTGGGAGTTGGAAGCTTTACCGTGCGAACTTCCGATGATGAGTCCGTTAGACGAGCTAGCGGAAAAACTATATGTAGATAAACATTATCGTGATGAAACCGGTCGTTACGTTTCGCCGATTTTACTAAACCCTGAACACGAACCTCTCGGTGATACTTATGATGTGGCTCTAAAGCGACTCAACCAGGTCGAGCGCCGCCTCGCTCGGTCTCCAGACCTTCGTAAGGCCTATGTTGAGTTCATGAGAGAATACGAATCCCTCGGACACATGGAGTTATACAAGGGTTCTGAACCCTCTGGTTATTTAATACCTCATCACTGTGTCTTACGTCCTTCTTCGACTAGTACGCCTCTTCGCGTCGTTTATGACGGTTCCGCCCAAGGAAAAAACGGAATCCCACTTAATGGTGCACTTTTGACAGGCCGAAAGCTACACCACGATTTATTAAAAATCATTATAAACTTTCGTTTATATGACGTGTGCTTTACTGCTGACGTGTCAAAAATGTACAGGGCTGTACTCATCGATCCTCCTGATAGGAAGTACCAGCATATCCTGTGGCGTGAATCTCCGACGGAACCAGTGCGCGTCTATGAACTAAGAACTAACACGTATGGGCTCCGAAGTAGCGCGTTCATCGCTGTTAGAACGTTATACCAGCTAGCTGAGGACGAACTGTCTCGCGCTGAGCAGCCCCGGTCCGAAGCTGCAAGAGTTCTCATGAAAGGCTTTTATGTTGATGACCTTTTATGGTCATGCCCATCAAAGGAACAAGCTTGCAAGTTGCAAGACGATTTGATATTACTTCTTAAAAGTGGTGGGTTTGAGTTAAAAAAGTGGGCTAGTAACTGTCCTGATTTACTCAGTAGGATGCAATCAGACCAAGTTTCATCTATTGATTTTCAAGACGATACGTTATCGTCATCTCTCAAGGTTTTAGGTTTGACCTGGCTACCTCCCTGTGACAGTTTCGCTTTTAATTACAACATGACTGACGCTAAACAAACCAAACGATCTGTTTTAAAACTACTCGCAAGCGTTTTCGATCCTGCAGGGCTAATTTCCCCTTGTACTTTTGTCGCGAAGTGTATTATGCAAGATCTTTGGAAATTAGGAATTGAATGGGATGATCAATTGCCCCCAGAGCCGTGCTCTCAGTGGAATCAATTCATCTCCGATCTACCAAAGTTGTCTGAATTACGGTTTGAACGTCATGTTTTAATACCTAACTTTTGTGAAGTACAACTGATTGCGTTTTGCGATGCGTCATCGCGTGGATTTGCATCTTGTATCTACCTACGTAGCGTAGATAACGAAGGCCAAGTTAAGGTTAGGTTGTTGACTAGTAAGTCAAAAGTTGCACCTCTAAATCCGCTTCTTTCAATACCTAGGCTTGAACTTGAGGCAGCCGTGCTGCTCACTAAACTTGTAAGTTTTGTCGTACAAAACTTAAATCAATTAAGCATTTCGATTGTCGCTCTCAGCGACTCTAAAAATGTATTAGCGTGGATACAAACGCAACCCTATATGTTAAAAACGTTTGTGGCTAACCGTGTTAGTCAGATAATCTCTGTGGTTCCGCCCAGCTGCTGGCATCACGTGAAAAGTGAGAGAAACGCTGCAGACATCTGCTCACGTGGAGCGTTGCCTGCTCACTTTGTTGTGGAAGCTGCAGAGTGGATTCACGGTCCTGCGTGGCTTTATGATGACCAACAACTATGGCCTATTGAGACATTTTATGTAAAAAAGGATTTTAAGGTTCCCGAGCTTAAAACAAATAGTGCAACGTTTGCTTTTAATTCATCTGACGACAAAAACAGGTTAATCAATGACCTTGAAGAAACTTTCCATAAGTTTTCTTCATTTAAAAAATTACAACGTGTAATGTCGTGGTGTCATAGGTTTGTAAACAACCTACGATGCAAACTTTCAGAGCGGTCTGTAGGACCTCTGAAGACCTTTGAGCTGAAGCAAGCTCACAACACTATAATTCGTGTTGTTCAAATTAATCATTTCGATTCAGATATCTCCTTATTAAAAAAGGGTAAATTTGTAACATCTCTACGCAAGTTGTCACCCTTCGTAGATTCTGATAATTTCCTCAGGGTGGGGGGTCGTATTTTACAAAGTGACCTGCCATATAATGCGAAGCACCCCGTGTTGCTTCCGAAATGTCATACTAGCAATTTAATAATCAAATATTATCATGAAATGTATCTACATGTAGGCCCTCGTACGTTACAAGGCATATTATGTAAAAATTATTGGCTAGTAGGTGCTCGTAGCATCATTCGATCGATTCTATCGAAATGTAAAATTTGTTTTAAGTGTAGACCTACCGCGTTACAACCTCAGATGGGCACGTTGCCCGCGCCTCGACTCATGCCTGATAAGGTTTTCAACCACGTTGGTTGTGATTTAGGCGGTCCATTTCTAGTTAAAGAAAGTTTACGTCGTAATGCGAAGCTGCACAAGGCATATTTATGCCTATTTATATGTTTTTCAACGAAGGCAGTACATTGCGAAGTACTGACCGACTTATCTTGTGATTGCTTTTTAGCCGCTTTTGATCGTTTCGTGGCCCGCCGCGGACTTTGTTCTTGTTTATATTCTGATTGCGGTACTAATTTTATAGCCGCATCAAAACATTTGAAAGAAGTGGCTAGCTTCTTAAATAATAGGAAAAATCAAGATGAGATTCTTAATCAATTGACAACACGTCAAGTTGAATGGCGAACAAATCCGCCGAACGCTGCGTCCATGGGTGGACTCTGGGAAGCGGGAATAAAATCTGCTAAGCATCTTTTACTCCGCGCAGTAGGAGATAGAACGCTCACGTTTGAGGAGTTATCAACCGTGTTCTGCAGAGTGGAAGCCGTTTTAAACTCGCGTCCTTTGTGCACGTTGTCTGACAATCCACACGAGTTTGATGTTTTAACAGCCGGTCATTTCCTGATAGGTCAAAGCTTAGTAGCTGTCCCGGAATATGAGTTTGAGGACGTTCCTCAGAATAGATTGTCACGTTGGCAATCCCTTCAGAAGGTTTCCCAATCATTCTGGCGTCGCTGGTCTGATGATTACCTTCACACTCTTCAACAGAGAGCGAAATGGTTTTCCTCACCGCCAAATCTAAAGGTTGGAGATTTAGTTTTGCTAAAATCTAATTTAACTCGACCATTGCAATGGCCTCTTGGTAGAATTGAAATTATACACCATGGCGTTGACCAAATAGTTCGTGTTGTCACTCTGAGAACGAAAAATGGTCTTATTAAAAGACCTGTTAACAAAATTTGCCCGTTACCGTATGCAAATTAATTACCTCTCTTTTATTATAAAATAGATACATACCTCTTAAGTTAGATATATGTCTTATAAATTTAGTTAATATACTACCTATACACTTATCATTTAATATAGGTTCACCTCACTAATAAGCTCTAAAGTTTATTTAGTTTATATTCTTTTTTGTATTTTATAAATATTATATACATATGTATATCCTTCACACTCTACATACACAATTCGATGTAGGGAATTCATTCATGATGAATTCGGTGGGGGGTATGTTCGATCTTTGCAAAGCATAATGGAGGGTAGTTGGAAAAATAACTCCATCAATGCTTTATATTCTACTACCGTTTAGTGGTAGGGGATTTTCTGCTAAAGCGTCGCGCCGAACGCACGTTGCGCTCTTGCCTGCCCGAGTTCTTGGCGGATTTCTCACTCTCCTCTCGTGTGAGACCCTTGGAACTGCTCCTAGTTCGTAATTGGGAGTATTGTGAACATTTAAACTAACTGTGCAACCCTGCCGTGCTAAACCGTGTGGATTCTGCCGCCCTAGGCGGGCGTGGATAAAAGGTTGGTGGAGTTTCCATAATATCCATCTAAATGCAAGCAAAGATCGAGTATCTGTTCCTCACCTAACTCTCACACGCACCTCATACAGTCCACTGAAATACCTCTTCCCCCGAGATTGTATATAGATCGTACAATACTATAAATCCGAAAATGTGCCAAGTCCGGCAAGCAGTATATATATACTGTGCAAACGTTACTGTGTTCCATTTTGAAGGGCACTGAGTAATAACAATAGGGGATCGGATAACTTTTCAAAAAATGTTTTAAATTAACCTAAATGTATACATATCGCATCGCACCTTCGGTGCAACAAAGTCACAAATAGCCAAAACTGCAAAATTGAGTTAAGTATGCCAAATTGTCTTAGAGCCATGCCTATATCGGGGCAACAAAAACACCCGCGAAAGTATCGCAAAAATCTACTAAATGGCGCGAGTGCCTTTGTGGTTATTGGTGCATTTTTCCATTCGTTTTGGGCCAACAAAGTTTGATTAGACAGTTGTGCCCCCGCGCCTGCGAGATTATGACGTGCGTTGGAGCTAAAGCGACACAAATGATGTAGACGAGTGCAAAAAGCCTGACTGAAATGCCTAAATAATAAGGCATAACTCATTAACTAAATAATTCCTGGTGCAACAAAGTCACAATTCAGGACATTTCTTTTGTTTTGCGTTTTATTAGAAAAATTTTAGTAATTTGAATTAAACTTTTGACATGAAACTATAGAAAACACAATAAAGCATCAATTTTATAAAGATTTTAAACCTACTACAATTAGACATCCAGTAATAAGGCAATAAATGCGAAAAAAATCTTCAAAGTCCTCTCCTGTAAAATTCAAAACTGAGTTGTTGTGACTTTGTAGCACCGAAGGTGCGATATATCAGTAAGTATTACCTGTCGCGCCACTGATCTCGATTCCCATTGTCGACTAGGTTAATAATTAATATTATAGATCGCATGCATGTCTCGCGTATATAATTCGCTATTACTTCCGCCATCTGTTTCTCAACTGGCACTTTATGTAATTACCTCAAACTAGTGTTTTTTTTACTATTTATTGACTTGCGTTTGACCGCTAACTCACTTGAAGATAAGTGACGTTTTTATTTGAATTTTAACTCTAGAGTAATGACACATTACGTAATATTTAGTTTTCTTTGACATTACTCTGAAAATTTTAATATGGTTTGACATAATGACACATTAGTTTTATTCTTCGAGTGGATACTTTATCTGAGGTTTTATAATGTACTTGAATCATTGAGGTCTTACACTATAGAGGGATAATTACGAAGTTTTCCGACCTAAAAAAGGATAGCGCTATACAACAGGCTCTTATAAAGAACGAGGTAGAACTATTATCATATTGTCTCTATCGCGTAACCCATTTTCTTAACATTGGCCATGACATGTTAAGTCAAAATAGTGGCCCGGCAGGGTCGGCTTGTGGTTTTTTAATTTGTGTTGTGGTATTTTTTATTATTTTTAAGTGAATCTTTGTGAATGTGTACTAGAAACAATTTAGAATTAAATGTGAAAAAATATTCGGGTGTTCCATTCATGGTGAAGTGAAAATTGTACTGAAAGATTAAGTTTTCAAACGTTTGTGTTTTTCTTGTGTTTATTGATGTTTTTCGGTAACTATAATTTATGTGGATGTAACTATACATCGGGTTCGACAATTAGAACCTGCATTTGGCTTGATATATTCAGTTTTCGGTGTTATTTTGTTAAAACAACATTGACCAGTTTCGTGTGTCAGTGTGGCCATCGTATAAACATTTCAGTTCCCATTACGTCGGGTAACAAATTGCATATTTGTGTAAAATGTTAAATGTATTAAAATTGTGCATTCTTAAACCATTTAATTAAGATATAGGTAATAAAAGTAGTTAATGATTATAGTTTTTATTTAATTTGAAATTAAAAAGTTAAAGTTTAGTAAGAAGAGAGTAGAATTGTTTTAATAGTAAAGGCATTCGCCTCTTATGTAAGAACATATGTTGTAAATAAGTTCTTATTTTGTGTAATAAATTTATCTTACAGGTCCTTGCTGTCGATTACTATGGCCAATCATCCAATTCCATTGATGGATCACAATCCTACAATAAAAATGTAAGCAACGAATCTCGGATTTCTAATCCTAATTAACGCCACATAGTGAGAACGAGTTCATGAACGTAGACTTTATCATCATGTGAACGTCAAGGCTGTTCAGGACACAAAAGGACAAACCGTTTCGGGTTAGTGTAGTGAATTGACAGTTATGTATAGTTAGTGCTATCCAATACGGTGGTATGGTCAATGTAATAATTGACTTTCATAAGTACGTCTGTGATCTACTCTGACAGTATGACATTTAACTGAGACACTATGCTATTTAGAATACTTCGTGTTTTTTTTTAACATTGTGTTTATCTATCTACCTATATCCTAAGTATCAGTTGTGCTGCAGTCTTGTAAATTATGTCAAAATACTAGTTCCTCTATTGTAAATTTTACCTGTATGGAAATAATTAATGTATGTATATTGTATAAATATGTCATATATTTTATTTGATTATTTTATTTACCTGACTGGTTTAATCCTAGATAAAACCTGGTTAACAACAAAATATTAATGATTGCATAAGAAGCACACCGTAAGGAAATGTAGTTACCGCAATGTCATTCGAGCTCTGAGTTGTATCGCCGCCACTATAGCTTCAGAAAGTCGTAGGTAGTTGGTCTGTAAAAGGTAGGAAATCTATACTATTATTCTGTGGCCACGCTAGAATGTATTCATTACTCGGCCACCTAAAAGAGACCTTCACCTTTTGATCTGTTTACAGGAGTCTATCATAAAAAGTAATTTCTAGATTTTTCGACAACATATGCATATTCCCTATTTCCCTATTCTTCACTCTGGGGTACAGAATAGTACAGATGTCCTACCTTTTACAGACCAACCACGAACTTCTGAAGTTATAGTGGCTGCAATGCAACGCAGAACACGTTATATTTTCATTCAAGCGAATGGGAGAATTTTTCATAGGTATGGTAAACACTCCAAAATTACTGTCAAAAAACTATTGCTTTCCAAAAGTGTTACGCTGTCGAGGACTCTATAGTGTCATTCCTCAATGACTTGAATAGTAAATAAAATTTCAAAAATTTGCACGCTTGTATTATAAGGCTGAATGTGACAAGATTAAAAAAAAAGACACATGACACGGCACTGTAATATTTTCCTTCACGTGATTGCCGAACTGTGAACACGGCGCTTGTAAGCCTTTGGGGTCTTTTGAATTAGTAAATAAGTTTTCTCGATGACTCAGAAACAGTATTTCCTCTAACAGCATAAAGACAAGTCCACGACACCGCGTTAGAGATAAAAAGTGGATTTTTCTCGCGAATGGTAATGGCTAGGCAACCTAAGGTGCCTACTGGTTTTCCTTGTACGAGTAGGTAATATAACAGTCCTTCTATACCGCTTCCGTATTCGACGTCTAGTGAGGTGAGTATGTAGGTACTTAAGACTGGTATTAAGTTAGTACTTTTTACTTCATAGTGCCACAGAATCTCTAAATAGTACCTATAATATTTCTGTTTCTCCCACATAAATCTAAATACCCAGACATTTGACAGAGATTTGACTGTGAGAGATTTGATTTGACAGAGGTGTGACAAACAATACCTATTATGTTTTTTTTTTTTTTTTTTTTTTTTAATTTATTAAACAAAACGTATTATACAAAACATATTTCTGTAGTACCACAAAACCACAGTAGGTTTGTCTTGGTACGCACATTCGCTTTCTATATTCATTCTTTATGTATTAAGTTTATGTGGTTTAATATTTCCTATAACACACTTTACTGCACCGCTACCATTTTTTCTTGCACGTCCTGGATGACTGGTAGAAAATGCTATCTAGCATTAAGTCCTCCATGTACAAACTGTTTTGTGCTAAAGTATAAATAAATAAACAAAGTTATAAGGCCAATTTTTTTTAATATATCAATCGGTTTGTTTGCTTGATGGTAAGCAATCCGCCATAAGCCCATAACAATAACAGCACCGCTCAGAACTTTAATTTGCAAAATCCTGCGCGGCGCTGCACTGCGCTCGTCACCCTAAAACGATTAGCTGTTGTGTCTCATAATGCCTATTAATTTCGCTGGCTACAATGCCCTTCAAATCGGAACTCGCAATGCTTTAGTAATGCTTGCGCTCTAATGCTCACAGACGGCCTCTCGTATACGAGAAACCGACCACCAGTATAAAGTGGGAGAAACAGTTTTTTTTTATACTGTATAAAAAAATCTATTTCTCCTACAGAAATCTGAATAAATGATTTCTCTTCTTTATTTATTGCGTTTTATTTTTTGCTTTCGCGTTTTTTAGTTTTCCGCGTTTTTGTTTTGCGGTTAACGGCCTAACGGGTTATTATGGTTTATGAGTCAATTTACCTAATGAACGGGTCAAAGCCGCAATTTTTTTTGTCTTTACCGTAGTCGGGTAGACATGAACGATTTTTTTACGTGTGGTCGGTTTGAGTTCTGGCAAAAGAAAACAACTTTTTGAGGTATTAAACCATTAAAATCCAAGCCGTGCGCGCTACCGAAAGACATTCGATCTCGTGATACTAATGGTTTGGTAAAAAATCCTATCTTCAACACTTACAGCACTTTACCATCCATGTTAGTGGCACAGGCGTGGAACATTCTGTCTGTATAGTGTTGTCAGGTCCAGTGTATCAAATTTCGGAACGGAAGGTAAAAATAATCGGGAATTTGGTTTTCAAATCCGGACAACTATACAATTAATAAAAAGCTATACAATATGACAGCCTCTGTGGTGCAGTGGTTGGGCAGGTTGGCTCAAATCTCATACACCACTGAGGTTGCGAGTTCGGTTCCCGTGACGGGACAAATGTTTGTACAAAGAAAAAAAAAGCGCAAGTATTTGTTTCGTGTCTGGGTGTTGTGGGACCATGGTCCTCATAGTTCCTGGTTCCCTAGATACAGGGAATCCTAGTTAGGGGTCAGGATCTATGTATGTGATCGTTGGGCGTTTTTTATTTATTTTATTTATTTTAATTGGCTTCAAAATAAAACTGGTTTTTGTGTATCAGCTTATATATTTTTATCGGATATTCAGTTTTTAAATGGTAGAACAATCAACAATTGGTAGAACTATTTAAAATATAACAAAATTCAAACGACTAACCATAATCATTAAGTTTGTGTCTTCTTTTATCAAAATTATCTAATAAAGTACAGACTAAAGAGGTTAGTAAGAAAATCGAGACATTTGGCCCGATCAAAAGTGAACCGGGACGTGTTAAAAGCCGGGAACAAAAAACAAAAATCGGGACGTCACCTGGCAACACCAATCCTGCATTAGAGTGAATATCGGCACATATCAGTCAGTGAGTCCAAAGCCAGGCACCGCAAAGGGTAGTTCCTTCCGCGTGCTATAAAATTGTTGGTTAATGGTTCTCTACCTTACAGTTCTACTCTAGTCGTAAAGTACGATGACTTGACAGCCGGGTCACGAGGAAGGAAGGCGGAACGTGACCGAGCACGTGACCTTCACGTCACTTCACGTGACCTTTGTGGAGATGGCAATTTGACATCTAATTTTTGCTGACCACCTGTGGCAATCTACTATCTACTATATACTATTTTAGTTTCAATCTAATAGGTAGGTATATACTATTTTAGTTGCCTTTCTTTTTAGGGTTCCGCAACCAAATGGTAAAACTGGACCCTATTACTAAGACTCCGCTGTCCGTCCGTCTATCCGTCTGTATCTGTCTGTTCGTCTGTCACCAGGCTATCTCATGAACCGTGATAGTGAGACAGTTGAAATTTTCACAGATGATGTAGTATTTCTGTTGCCGCTATAACAACAAATACTAACAAACAGAATAAAATAAATATTTAAGGGGGCTCCCTTCAACAGGCATGATTTTTTTGCCGTTTTTATAGATAATGGCACGGAACCCTTCGTGCGCGAGTCCGACTCGCACTTGGCCGGTTATTTAGAGTTTCGTATCTACTTACTTAGAACGCAAGTCGCGAGCTAACCTAACCAAGCTTACTTACGATTTTAGGTTAAAACCCTTAAAATCTGCAATACAGTTTATAATAATTTTTTCAATATCGTAGAGTAGATTTGACCAAATGTATTTAAAAATATATAATTTTGCCAAAAACCTCAAAATGCCTAGTTAGAACACATAATTGATCTTTTAAAAAATATTTTAATTATGCGTAGACAAAATTGTATGTTCGTAATTAATATAATTATGCTAAAACAAAAAAGAAAAAAAAGAAAAAGTTCAAGTTCAAAAAATCTATTCAAGGTTTTAACGCACTATTAAGTATTCTGTGATATAACACACATTTCATTGTTTTTCCGCATCATATTACCAAAGAAAACTAAATAGTACCTACTAATATTACTAGCTACGTCACTTAATCCTAATACATTGAGAAAGTCGTGAGGAGAACACCCCTCATTAATCACTAATCGATTCATAGTAGCAGTTATCAAGTCACGTAGGCACACGAATCTCCAATTGATGCCAATAAAAAAACAATTAACTATTATAAAACCACAATTTATTAGCACAATTAGTTTATGTGACCCAATTAAATCCATTAATAAGTGAATGTGTCTCATAAAATCGATAAAGATATATCTAATTCGATAAAGATGTTGCGCATCGCCCAACTTCGATTCGATATCAATGTAAGACACCGAGATATTGATATATATTATACTAGCTGCGCCCTTCGGTTTCACCCGCGGTTTCCCGGGATAAAAAGTAGCCTATGTGTTATTCTGATCTGTAAGCTATATTATTGTAAAGTTTCGTCAAAATCCATTCAGTAGTTTTTGCGTGAAAGAGCAACAAAGGTACATCCATACATCCATTCTTACAAACTTTCGCGTTTATAATATTACCTAGTCGTGTTTCGGGATGATGTTCGGTGAACCATCGGGGAGACGGGTCTGAGCAGCCGCTCAACTGCCGTCTCTCTCTAGATCTATGTGCTCCATCTTAGGCCACATCATCGCTTCACATCAGGTGAGATAGTGGCCAAACATAGATCTAATAAGCGTAAAAGTTTCTTTCTTTCTTTCTTTTCTTTCTAAAAAAAGAAATAGTAGGATAGGATAGTTAAGTAGGATACGTCAATGATGACACATAACTTCTAAGAGTCTACGAGTGAGATTCACTGCACTCTCAAAAACTTACTTAGGTGGTTATATCTCTAGTTTAGCCGCAGAAAATTTAATAGTACAATGTTTAGCTTCTATGCTCCCGGATTGGCGGATGGAGCTCAATTTTCTCTCGTAAGTTGGTACCGACATTTTACTGTGCTAATATATATATACTTCATTACCTACACTCATGTATGTTTAAGAACACAATATAATAGCACAGAATACTAAGTGACAAAAGCATCACTCCGCAAAGAAATTTAAACAAATAGCGACTCTTGCTATGACGCAATAAAATTCAATACAGCTCGCGTAGCGCTGCATACCTACGAGTCATATTAACCTACAGAGCGCCTCTCTTTCTATCGCATAGCTCTTACCTCTTCTGACGCGACACGTGTAACGACGCGCGACCCGCTGTCGTTGCCCGGCTATGTACTTGTAGCTTCGTACCTACAGTGCGGAGTGCGCTAGGCCTGATACCTAATAGTTATAAATAATATTACATAATCCACACTAGACATACATATATCAGAAATTAAAAAGAAAGTCGAATAACAATAAGTCAAAAAGTAGAGTCCCCAAAAAAGTTGAATCTATTACATTATCACAATTGTAAAATTATTCTCTGGCCTATATTTTTACTCACTCATCATATAAATCATTCATGTTATAAATTACTAGTGTTCCACTAATTCAAACCAGAGATTCGATACAATCGATAATGGTTATCGATTATTCGCAGAATTCGCACGCAGCAAACGTTCGAATAAATAACTAATTGACGGCACCAGCACCGGTGCAAAGTTGACAGCCTCGTTGTGGCCTTGCTCGTAGTTTATTGGTAAACAAACGTGGCACTGCCAACAGGTTTCTGCCTTCATAGTTCCGTGTAGAAAAAATTGTTCTTAGTTGAATGCTACTTGCATTGCAATCGCGACAAAACTGTTTCATAGATTTCGTAAAAAATTGTAAAAATATTTCTTGAATCCATTATGGTCCCAATTTGTCTCTCTGTCCGTTTTACACTGTGGTCTTACACCCCAGCTACTAGCTAGCCAATGTTGCTCTGTTTATGAGTAAATTAAGTAGTGGGTACCTATTCTGTGGTTTTAATTTTTAATTATTTCAAAAGAACAATAATAACACCACAAACTAAACTAGAACAATTAAATACTAAAACAACAACTAACTTAATATTAAATCAACCTATATGTATAAATTACTTCACTATACATATACACAGATTTTTTTTTTATTAAATACTATGTACATACAGGTATCGGTTGAGCTAACTGAAAGGCCTACAGATAATTCAACCCGTCGTCGTCCGGCAACGTGCCCAAAGTGCTGGTGGCGTTGCCTCGCTGAACAGCGAGCAGCATTTTGGTCACGTGTGGACTCCACCAGCCGCCAAATCCTTATAAATGTCGTCTTTGTGGTTAAGTAGACAAACAAAAACAAAAGATTATGAACTAAATTTACAAATGTTGTCATATATATAAAATTCTCGTGTCACAATGTTAGTTACCTTACTCCTCCGAAACGGCTTTACTGATTTTTACCAAATTTTATACGCATATTCAGTAGGTCTGAGAATCGGCTACTATCTATTTTTCATACCCCTAAGTGATAAGTGTTGTTCACCCTTAACATTTTTTTTTTAATTTATATGGCAAAACAACGTTTGCCGGATCAGCTAGTATAGGTATAGAATTTTGAATGCTTCTTATTCTATGGAGGCAGATATTACCAGAGAACATATTACACGAATAAATATTTCCCATAATGGGGAACGGGGAGTCAAGGGTCAAGGTAATGCGAATATAGACTCTTAACGAGTCGGCATTTGAATACCTCATGAGAAAATTAAACTCTATGTATACACATATAACAAGCTGCGCACCGCGGTTTCACCCGCGGTTTCTTGGGATAAGAACTAGCCTATGTCCTTTTCCAGGACCTAAAGAACCAATATACCAAATTTCATCAAAATCCGTTCAGTAGTTTTTGCGTGATTGAGTAACAAACATCCATCCATTCTCACATACTCTCGCATTTATAATAAGTAGGAAGTAAAATTATGCGAGTTATATATGCTGTTTACGTATCATCTCGCAAATTCTCGTAAAATACGTTCACGTTACCTTTATTACGTTTTGCTTTCAATGTTATAGCCTTACAGCCAAGAATATTTGTGAAAGAAGGTAACCTACTTGTTGAAATATCCGTAATGATCTCGCTATAAGGTTTGTTTACCTACTTATTCGGCTATCCTTCTTTTACGGCGCAATTTTCCCAAGAGAGTTCATCCCACTTCGGTACAATCTCAGTTTGTCATCGAAATTATTATCCATAGCATTCCAGAACAGTTGCGTCATAAACAAGTGAATTTTATAGTTAACTAAACTTAAAAAACCCCTGACACAAAACACCTCTAAAAAGTAAAAAACGGCTGAACCGATTTTCAGTATCTACTACTGCTAGAAAACCTGCTTTCAAATAAAAAAACATTCAAATCGGTTCACCCGTTTAAGAGCTACGATGTCACAGACTGACACATAGTGGTCAAACTTATAGAACCGCTCCATTTTGCGTCGAAAGTTAACATGTAATTTTGTAAGCTTTATACTCCTTAAGTTTACAAGTTACAATGATGATAGTTATATTGTTGTGCAGATCCATCTGACGACAACACAAAAGTATTTGTTTGACCCTCCGTCGACGCCCCGCGATGATGTCAAAGACCGCGGGAGTAAGCATTGAAAATGAGGGTGACTCGCGAGCGCCGCGCCGCCGTTTAGTACAACTAGCGCTAGCATAGAATTTCGTTGTTGGATTTGAACGAAATGAACTACTTATATGTATTTTTATTTGGAATTCATCTAATTATCAACGAAAAAATCCAGCAGTAGTAGCCCGTCTTCTCCCCACCTCGATTATTGGCGGGGGACATTGCTCAACAAGCTGTTAGGAATTTCGTTCTGATTATATCACAGAATAATATGATATGTCAAAAGTCAAGTCAAAAAATATTTATAAAAATGCAATTTTAAACGTCAAATACATAATATACGTTAAAAATTGTAACTTAAATAAATAATATAAATATAAATAACGCCTAACGATCACATACATAGATCCTGAAGGGATCAGGATATATGTATGTGATCGTTGGGTGTTATTTATATTAACTAGGTTTCCCTGTATCTAGGGAACCGGGAACTATGAGGACCATGATCCCACAACACCCAGACACGAAACAAATGATTGCGCTTTTTTTCTGTGCACAAACATTTGTCCCGTCGCGGGAATCGAACCTGCAACCTCAGTGGTGTATGAGATTTGAGCCAACCTGCCCAACCACTACACCACAGAGGCAGTCAAAATTAACATGACTTTGAAAAAGAAAAGGTAAGCCTGTAACCCATTTCGTTCCCATGGTCAAATTGAAGTCCGGGCCTAGAAATGCGCAAACTGACTCGGACATACGCCCGCTAGAGAAAATAGCACCAAGAAACTCCGCGGGGATGAATATGCATAATTCTTTTCCATTCTTCTTCATCATCATCAGCCCATTACGTTCCCACTGCTGGGACACGGGCCTTCTCTCATAGAGAGAGTATGGGCCATAATCCACCACGCTGGCCCAGTGCGGGTTGGTGGATGTCACATGTCCTTGAATTTTTGTAATTAATTCTTGGACACGCCGGTTTCCTCACGATGTTTTCCTTCACTATTTTAGAGCGAGTGTTAAATCCGCACATAACTTAAGAAAGTCAGTGGTGCGGGGCCAGCGGGATTCGAACTCGGGTGCGTCGGATCGAAAGTCGCACATGCTCCCACTGAGCCACACTCGCTCTTGTATCTATGTATGCTCTCGCATTCTTCTTAGCCTCAATATAATTAATACCAACTTAATAATGAATTGTAGAAGCCAATACGCGCAAAATGTAATTCACTGACTGAATTCGAGTTTAAAAACTAAACATGACCTACATTCACTATGATAATATTTATATACCTAAATAGTAGACATGCGTATTGCAAAGAATTTCGATTACTCCAGAACCCGTATCACATACTAAATTCTGGGGCAAGCTGATGTCTAGACAACCTACCTAACATGTAGTAAGTAGTCTAGGTCGATAGGATTAAAATCTACTGTAAGATTAAAAGGTCAAACATAAGCCTATTACAACATGAACTTGTGTTGTGATACATTATATTTATTTTGATGTCATTTATTTAGTATATCTCAACGTACTTTTGCCCAAAACGTAGCTGCACACCCACTATATTTCTTTCACGACCTGGAATACTGGTAGATAATGCTAAATAGCATTAAGTCATTCCTTGTACCATTTTTGTGCAAAACTATGAAATAAATAAATACATAATCTGACATACATTTACCTAGTCAGTTAAATTGTCTATTTATGTAACTGAATGATGTTTCGAGCTGGTCGTTTGCCTGATGGTAAGCAATACGCCAGCCCATAACAATAACAGCAACACCCAGAGCTTTATTTGCAAAATCCTGCGCGGCGCTGCACTGCGCTCGTCACCTTGAGAGAATTAGCTGTTGAGTCTTATAATGGCCAGTAATTTCAATGGCTACAATGCCCTTCAAACCAGGACACCGTAATGCTTGCAAAGGTTGTCTGGAAGAGATCGCTATAAGCGATAAGACCGCCTATTGTAACACTTCAGCTTTCAGTATTGTTTTGTAATTTATTTCATGTTGTTGTGTAACAATAACGCGTTATCTAATCTAATCTACGCACTACTGCTTGGCGGCTGAATAACTGGCAAAGCGTTGGTACCCACCCAGACGGCCTCTCGCATACGAGGAACCTATCACCACGATATTGAGCAAGATAACACTAGCTCTATAGCTCTCACTAGCTGCGCCCTGCGGTTTCAACCGCTGTTTTTAGAAACAAAAAATAGCCTACTATTATTTATTTACATTCCGAATTTTATTCAAATCCGTTGAGCTGTTACTGCGAAAAAAAAAAAAACACAAACTTTCGCATTTATTATATTAGTGTGATAGAATTAGCGTTATATTATAATTCTATGCATGAACATGAGAAATAGGTCGTATGGAAGTCGTAGCGCTCGTAGCGTAACTTGCCTGGCAGTTCGCAATAGATCTGCAAAGTTGGACAACGTTCCTGCGGTCCCTCGCCACCTTGATGGGTGACCGTTTATGTGACCATCATTTCTACAACAAGCTTTGGGGCTTACTAATTTCCTTTCACAAAAGAAAAAAGAAAGTGACAGATTAAAAAAATAATATGAAAATCCAGTATGCGCCTTTTGAGGTTAGGTCGGCATTGCATGCTAATAAATGGATTTGGAATGCATTGTCATCGAGTTGTGAGCTACCCTGAAAGTTTCAGCCGGATGCTAATCGAGAAGTTCTCGTGAGCTGCAAGAATCCACCCGGAACGACAGACAGACTGACAAACAAACAAGAAAGTGACCGTAGTAAAATGAATGTTTCTCTGTCCGTTTCTATAACGAGCATCCGATTGCGATGAAATTGTGCTGGCAGTGCGCGCACCCGCGAAGGTTTCTAAAAAAAGGCATCGCAAAGCATGCAGGCATTTTCTAGTAAAAAAAAGTAATAACCGGCCAAGTGCAAGTCGGACTCGCGCATGAAGGGTTCCGTACCATTATCTATAAAAACGGTAAAATAATCACGTTTGTTGTATGGAAGCCCCCTTAAATATTTATTTTATTCTGTTTTTTAACCGACTTCAAAAAGGAGGAGGTTTACAATTCGACGGTATGTTTTTTTGTGTGTTTGTTACGCGATTACTCCGCCAATTATGAATTGATTTTGATGATTCTTTTTTTGTTTGGTAGGTCATACTTCAGAGGTGGTCCCATATAAAGTTTATCAAAATTCAATCAGCACTTTTTGAAAAAATTGCAAATACAAAAAATATAAGTTTAATTTTCAAGTCGGTTCTTGTTTTTTTTTTGTAACCGACTTTCTAAAGGAGGAGGTTTGTATTTGACATGGCTGCTTCACCCAGGATTCCCTTCATTCACTCCTCAACGGTGAATAGTACAGACACAACATTTTGTAAATGGATTTAACCATAATAGCCTGTTCTAAATTCCATCAGACATGGCTGATACACCCAGGGCTATATAATTTTTTTTTGTACATGCATTTAATTGTGTTAGCCCGTTTTAAACTTCGTCATGATGTGGCTGCTAGATCATAAATGCATGTCTTTAAGAACTTTTCAAATTAATTTAATTAAAACTTGTTTTGCACTAAAAAGGGAAAAATAAATGATTTAAAAAAAATTAAACCGACTTCAAAACCAAAAATAGGCACTCAAAAGTGAAAATTAATTTAATATAATTATTATAAGCGCTACCCACTCATATATTTGAAGTCGGTGCCAGCCAAGTCTAATACGAGTAGGTAGTAGATAGATACTATGTATTTAGTAAGTAGGTAGGTACATGTAGGTAGTATCTATCTACTGCCTTTTAGACTTGGCTGGCACCGACTTCAAATATATGAGTGGGTAGCGCTTATAATAATTATATTAATTTATTTTTCACTTTTGAGTGCCTATTTGTGGTTTTGAAGTCGGTTTAATTTTTTTCAAAAATAATTTATTAGTATGTTTTGTTATAGCGGCAACAGAAATACATCATCTGTGAAAATGTCAACTGTCTAACTATAACGGTTCATGAGATACAGCTTGGTGACAGACGGACAGACAGACAGACGGACAGCGGAGTCTTAGTAATAGCCTGTTTTACCCTTTGGGTACGGAGCCCTAAAAACGTGGTGAAATATATTTATAGTTAGCACTAGACCAACCCTCTTTTAAATAAATAGAATTATCGCGGCTTGACGCTTCTAATTTTATTGTACTGGCATAAAACACAAAATTAAACGTAAAACTGAAGTGAAAGTCAGTTAAATTACACTTCGCGCTGTTATAAAAATGATTAAGGTTAGTAGAATACCTAATCTAAGTAATCAAGACTTTATAACAATTAACAAATCCATTTCTACATTTAACACGCCACTCGTAGACTATGTCAGTGGGTTTTCGAGACGGTCAAGCAGCTGGAATCAAACACGAAGATTTTGCTTGAGTCAAGCTTGCTTGATCCTTTTCAGTATTTGCTTTTTACTATATCTACGTATTAATACGCTTTTGATACGAATATACATATATTCCTTATTATGAAACCTATTAATGAATGAATAGCTCGAACGAATCCGCGCAGTGTTTCATAGTGCTATCTTCTCTAGCGGGTGTATTTCCGAAGCACTGGTAGAGTCAGTTTTCGCATTTCTTTTCTGAGCCCGGACTTCAATTTGAGTATGGGAAGGGTAGACATTACCTTTTCCCATACTCAAATAAAATAAAAGTCCGGATTTCATAATAAGCTTACCTTTTTTTTCAAAGTTACGATATTTTAAGTTTACAACTGTTAACGTATTAGGTAGGTATAATAGATTTGTATTATGGGTATATGACGTTCAAAAAAAGCATAATTCTTGTACCTATTTAATAAAAAAATCTTTTGACTGTTAAAGCGTATACGATAAAGGTAGCATATTTTTATTCTTTAACCGTATATTTTTAACCGACTTCAAAAAGGAGAAGGTTCTCTATTTGACTGTATTTTTTTTTTGTTTGTTACCACAGAACTCCGTCATTCATGAACCGATTTGTAAAATTCTTTTTGCGTTGGGTTCAGTATAGCTACGAAGTAGTCCCTTATAAATTTCATCGATATTTGACCTTGGACTTCGAAGATACATTGAAGTCGGTTTTTATTGTTTGATAAACTTGTTGTTTGTTCAAGTCACAAGCACTTGCCGCAACCAAATGTTTGTGTCACAACCAACGGTCGTACAATGTCGTGTCGTGCTTGATCAAGGACGTGTGCATCAAGCCACGTGATCAAACAGAGTCACAATCTACGTGCTTGCGTCAAGCCTGCTTGGCCGTCTCGTTCAAACCGTGTTCTAAGCAAAGTTCCTACAACAATATAGGTAACTTCATCGGATTATTTACTGCCGTCGCGTCGTCCCCTACCTTGCATTTCTATTCCCACAATATTATACTCTAAATTTAGTGCAGTATAGTTGAAAGTACTCGAGCGAAATGGCGATAACCTGAAGGTAATCCAGTCGAACTTGACCGACATGGCAATGTCAGGGTCAACGATACGGAAAGGAATAAAAACATTCGGATCATTGTCAATACCTACCTATTGTATTTTTTCCCAACTCTCATCTACATTGAGTTTTTTTATGGAACTGAGTAATGAGACGAGTAAGTCGTTCGCCTGATGGTAAGCACTATTCTTGCCTATAATCACCCAGAACTTTTAATACCGTAAAAAGTACTACGTAGCACTGCATTGCGCTCATCGCCCCGAGACATCTATAGCGAAAAAACAGTAAATAGGGTAAGTAATAAGGCTATCTGGAAGAAATCGCTATATGCGATAAGACCGCCCAATGTACCTCAGCTTGATGTATTTAATCTTTTTTTTTTGTTGTGTCCTTATTTGGTTTGCGATAAAGTGCTATTCTATTCTTCTCTATATATAATAATAATAATAAGATGCTGGGTTAAAAATAAAGTTATTCTGTAATTATTTCAGATTTTTTACGACTTCCAATTTAGATTTATTTAATACTGTTGCGCAATATTTTATTGCGTCGAAAGAAATGTAACACGACTCGTGTTACGTTTCTTTTGACGCAGTAAATCGCATGTAGTTTCGGAGTGCAAGTTAACAAAGCCAGGTCACATAATTAGTACAAACAAAAACCGTTAAGAATAGCCGAGTTGTCGAAGGATCCGGTAAAAATATTGGAGATTTAAACACAACGAAAAGCAAACAAAACAGCGCTAGTCTAAAGTCTGGCTGAGGCGTTACAGGCTGTGATCATATGATGACATCGACAGCCGGCAGTGACACTTGACAGCTGTCAGACACGTGTTATAGATAATAAAACATTCAATTTCGCAAAGCCAGTGTTGTAAGCTTATTTACTTTTCTTTACAATTACATTAATGTTTGAATTAAAAAATAATTAATTTGGATGTGTATATAAATAAAACGTAACTTCATTAAAAATCCTTAATAATTGATCTTCTATTTTACATCTGATATAAGCTGGTTCGTTGCACTCCGAATAAAAAACCAAGGTCCATACAAAAAGAGACCTTTCCTTTCGAGCACTTCTCGATTAGCTCCGAAGAGAAACCGGCTGAAACTTTCAGGGTAGCTCACAACTCGATGATATATATACTTTTTCCGTTTTTATAGATAATGGTACGGAACCCTTTGTGCACGAGTCCGACTCGCACTCGGCCGGTTCTTTTTAGATTAATTTCATATATAAATAAGGTAAATAGCTATAGATGTATGGCCATTGGCCACGTTAGTGCATAATAGATGAAGCTGAAGAAATTTTTATATAAAAGCTCCTCGTGACTCCATGACCCATGGTCGCCGTGGCACGTCGTGCTAAATATAAACCCCACGTGATTTCTACTCGTGGATCTGAATTAATAATAGTAGGTAGGTGCTGAGGACATAAGAGGTTGTGTAGGCGATATAAGGTTTATTTAGTGCACTATTTTCTTGTCGTTCCGGGTGGAATCTTACAACTCAAATTTCGAGCACTTCTCGATTACTTTTACGGTAGCTCACAACTCGATGACAATGATTTCTATATCCATAAAAACGTGGTTTTAGATTTAATTTTTATTCTATTACGGATTGTTCAACAATCATGGTCACTAACATTTGAATTTAATTTAGAAACGGGATATTTACCATGTATTTGTTTTGTTTTGAGTTCTCGATATTTCGGCACCATTGCTAGCACTATGATCACGAAGATACTGAATCCATGGAAAACAAAACAAATACATGGTGAATATCCCGTTTGTAAATGAAATACTAAGGATCGTATTTAATTGTACCTCAATTTATTCCCGTTTTTCTCCAAATATACTGATTGTGCACCAAAATATGTTCATTAAAATATTTCATAATGAGCACCTATTTTATGAATATTACATGTCCGCGGTGTTGGGGTGGCCCAAGAGCCACCCCCGCCGCACCCTAACCTACCGAGGGCGGCCCCTTATAACGCTGGGGTGGCCCAAGGACCTCCTATACGTTTGAGTGCTAAAAATAGACCAAATTTGGTGCACAATCAGTATTTTTGGTGAACGGTTGAAAATTATCCAAATACTAATTACCTATTGTAATTTTGAATCCACAAAATCTAAGGCACATCACGCGGCAGGGTCTTTAGTGAGGTGAGGTACATTGATTTATCTACCCACTTTATATTTTTAACTTTTACCACTGGGAGGTTGATAAAGTAGGTACAGAACAGTAGTAGCGATATCATTGGTAATCCCACTTCTGGGACGTACGCGTTCTATCGGGCTGGGCAATAAGGTACTAAATTTATGAACTATCTTGTCAGGATGACGAGCAGTGCAGTGCCACGGGGGATTTTGCATATAATGTACTAGGTGTTGATGCAACTGTTATGGGCAGGCGTGTTGTTTATTATGTTTAAAATACCTAATAATATTTATAAACGAGAACAAGAGAAAGTAAACAATAACATTATGGGCCATAATGTCATTGTCGAAGGTGCGCTACGGCCAGCGCGTGTAACGACTGTTTAATGCCCTATTGTATTGTAGATGCATTTTTTTCGGATTGATCACGTAGCGGACCTTCAATTTTACAATTAGTCGGTCTACGTCAGCAGCAAAGCTGGTGATGGTAGGGGACTGTATTCCTAAACGGTTACTGGGTGGAGGCAGTGGAGTCGAAGAATTAAAGAGATGAGTTGCTGGTATTTATTGCTGGAATATCGATGGCAACATAATTGTTACAATATACGGAGCACCTACTAGTGTTGCTAGCAGACTGTCACAATAACTAGTGTTGGGGTCTTAAATCCAACGTCTGTTAGTCCAGGGTTCTAGGTGGTGCTGTTATTGTTATGGGCTGGCGTATTGCTTACCGTCAGGCAAACGACCAGCTCGTCTCGTCATTCAGTTACAAACAAAAAATTACCTATTTAATTTCGACCATATGATAGCCCTATGCGGCTTGCACCAAGAAGCAAAACATCGAAGTTCCAGACACAAGCCGCTGCCGCCGTGTGACGTACTCGTAGATATCCGAATGATTAGTATCACATGACGTTGAAAAAGACACCGTAATTATAGCCATTTTCTCAGCAAGTCGGAAATAATAACACGTGCCGTACGATGGTTTCCCAACGACTCTTGGGCATTAAATCAAACGAAATGACGTCAAAGATGACGACAGTACGGAACTGTGGACCTGTTTGAAATCCGTCATAATGGCGCAATTTACGAGCAAATCGTTTTGACGAAACTTTAGGTAAACAGACATTAAGTAATGTTTTGTATTAATAGTTATCCACGAAGCCGCATTGGCACGTGTTCCAATACTATAGGTTAAACATATTTACCGTGCCCATTAGGTACTTTCGCTTTCTCTGAGTGTGTCCTAAGAAGTGGGAGCGTAATGAGCAGATTTTGATAAATACCTATTCTACTAATGACTATGGAGATTCACGATAGTGGTAAGATAGTCCTAAGCACGTGGGATTATGGTGGTGGCTTCTTATTTGGAGCTATATAAATCAAATTGATAATGCTTTACCTACATAATCTTCTGGATATTTGGAACTCACCTATGATTTCTTAAATTAGGTTCTAGCTGAGTTACGAAAGATTTTTCGTTCCAGCTTACATTTTCATTAGTAGAATTAGCCCATAACGTTCCCTGCTGGGACTCGGAACTTCCCTATAGATGGAGTATGGGCCACAATCCACCAGGCTCGCCCAGTGCGGGTTGGTGGATTTCGCATGTCCTTGAATGTTTTTGATATTTTTTTGTAAATGCCGGTTTTCTCATGATGTTTTCCTTTACCGTTTTCATTGGCATTAGTAAAATAAATGTTATTGAACATACATCGCACTAAATGCACTCTGAAATGCAAATAAAGTACGACAAAACATGCTGAACTCATCATTTGCTGAGACAGAGAGAGTATGGGCCATAATCTATCACGTTGGCCCGTGCGCGTTGGTGGGTGTCATTATGTCCTTAAACTTTGTGATTGTACACCACCAAACCGCATTGTTTCTCTTGCCTTTTCTATCGATCCAAAGGTTGTCTGGAAGAAATCGCTCTAAGCGATAAGGCCGCCTATTGTACTTCAAATCGATGTATTTTGTCATTATAATTTCTTTCTTTTTTGTATTGTGTTTATTAGGTGTGCAATAAAGTGTTATTGTATTGTTTGATATAATGTCGGTTTCCTTACGAAGTTTTCTTTCACCGTTTTCAAACCGAGTATTAAAAACATGCAACAATTCTCTAATCCACAAGTTTCTTCAGCAAGCGGCTAGTTCGTGTAATTCCGCATCCTTCCAAGTCCCACTACGTGTCGTCAGTCACGAACTGGGTCAACCTTTACGAGCGCAGACATGTCTATCCCGCAAGGATAACGCCTCGTACATCAATATAAAGGTATAGAGATATCGCAGTAAGGACGCTTTGAAAGAAAGCAAAGGAACTTGAGGTTTTTATGTACCCGCAAAACATAGTACGACATCTGCTGCAATCATAGAGTTAGCTAATTCTATGGCTGCAATATTTTCTTCGTTTGTTAGTCCGTTATTTATCGCTTAGTGAAAAAGAAGAAAGAAAGTAAAACCATTTATTCAGCACACAAACAAAAATTAAGAAATAAAACTTAAATAATAAATATATGTGCCGAATGGGCTCAGCTCAGCATAAAATACCGAGAGTTTTACACAACTCGGTGCTGATTTTCTGCTGATACCCGTTTTGCTATAGGATCAGTGAAAAATTGACTGTACTTATCCATAAAATTATCATACATTTAAAACAATAATATCCTACAAATAATAAACATATGATACATACATATGTATGTATGTATATATATATATATATATATATATATATATATATATATATATATATATGTATATATATATGTATGAAAAAATTAAACGTGAGTAAAATGTACATACATAAATAATAATTATAATAGTGTGCAGCAAGTTGCAAGTTTTATAGTATACCTATAGCGAGCGTATCAAAGGCCTAGAGGGTCAGATTTTTTATAAGTGAGTCTTTACTAATTATTAATTAGTCCGTAACTTCGATGTAATACCCGTGAGCTTGTACTATTAATTATTCTGCGCCGTGACTCTCACAGCTTTTTTATAATCAGTCACAGCCCTTACTGTTTATACTGCGTCTCAATATCAACGCACATTCTGCACATCCCTGAAATTCTCGGCGGCAATGGAAGTAATAAAGTGGAATTGCGCAGAAACCGTCCCTTGGAGATAACGTAAAAATGTAATTAAATTTGGTTTTCAATCACGATTTAGATCTAGAGATTATGGAAAATAATTTAAATTAACTGCGACTTATTAGGTGTCATGAATCTTCTACTTAGAGGAAAAGTATTTTTGAATTTTTAGTAAAGTGATGACGTTGCTGTAATAATATGTTTTTTTACCTACTCGTGCAAGAGGTCGGCACGACGAATATTTGTGGCAGATACAAATTAAGACCTAACTTATCTTCCTCCAAAGGTTGCCTTGAAGAATTCGCTTTGAGAGAGAGACCGCTGTTTTGTTTTTATTTAATGCCTTGTAATTTGGTGTGTTCGATAAAGAGTCTCTCTGTCGCTTGAGTAATGTATGTTCAATTATAATTTTATTTATTTTCGTAGTTTAACACAAGTTCGTACGTCAACAAGGGCCTGTGCTGAAAACCAGCGTTGTTAATTCTTCACAACATTACGCTGAGCACAGACTTTTTTTGACTGCACTGTGCACGGCAGCGGTCTCCATACACATGCTGTAACTGTTTGTCTTGGCCTTATTAACTTGTTTTATTTTGTTCTCCTACACTTTTGTATGTGATATGTTTGTTGTGTGCAGATTTGTCAAAATAGTTTTTTTTCTTTCTAGTAGCTCAAAAATTGCGACGCATAAATTAATTTTTACAAAAAATCAAGAACCGACTTCAATTTATCTTCGAAGTCCAAGGTCAAATATCGATGAAATTTAAATGGGACCACTTCGTAGCTATACTGAACCCAACGCAAAAATAATTTTTCGAATGGGTTCATAAATGACGGAGTTCTGAGGGAACAAACAAAAAAACAAACGAACAGAGAACCTCCTTTTTTGAAGTTGGTTAATAATAATAATTTTTTAGAAAAAAAACAACATCCGACTTCAATGTATCTTCGAAGTTCAAGGTCAAATATCGATGAAATTTATATGTGACCTCTTCGTAGCTATGCTGAACCCAAAGCAAAAATATTTTTTCAGATCGGTTCATAAATGACGGAGTTTTGAGATAACGAACATTAAAAAAATATATACAATCGAACAGAGAACCTTCTCCTGTTTTGAAGTCGGTAAATAAAAAGACTAGTTTCATATTTTTTTTTTATTATCTATGCGAACTTCACAAACGCCTTGTCAGCGACGCAGTGGTCGATGGCCTCCATCATGTCCACGGTCTCCTGGTGGCAGGTCTCCGCCGTGTACGCTTTGTTTTGGATCCTTTTCTCACACTCACGGAGTTCCAGGTAATACTTCCGTACGTCGCAGTTCTCTGCAAAAGGATAACGTGTTTAGGTACCTTATTAAGATATTGGTAGGATTGGTTTTTTTTATTTGAAAGTAGGTTTTCTAGCGGTGGTTTCGTTTTTTTTACGCTTAATAGATCTATGTTTGGCCACTATCTCGCCTGATGTGAAGCGATGATGTGGCTTTAGATGGAGCACATAGATTTAGAGAGAGACGGCAGTTGAACGGCTGCTCAGACCCGTCTCCCCGATGGTTCACCGAACATCATCCCGAAACACGACTAGGTCGCTTGACGGTATGGCTTTGTTCCGTGGGTGGTATTACAATCACGGCCAGAGCCTACCACTCCAAAGCGCGTAAGCGGGTTTCATCACGATGTTTTCCTTCACCGTTTTAGAGCGAGCGTGCAAAATATGCACTTAACTATAAGTCATTGTTTGTAGGTTCTTAGACATGTTTATCAAAATCTGTTTAGCCTTATATTCTTTATTGTACACTGTTATAACATTTACATCGTGGATTATAAACTACATGTACAAACGCGTAACCCTAAAAAGAGTTTTCTTCCAGCAAACCATTCAGGAAAGAGAACTGTCACATCAGCAAATACGTTTTTTTACTTTTTATAGGTTGTTTGTATCAAAGAATTTTTCAATTTTAGTTTACTAAAATTCGTCATACTGTTTCCAAAATTTTTATTTACTTGAAATCATGTTAATATAATTATATTACAGATAGGTCTTAAATGTTCGGTTCACATCATGTTTTATTGATTTATCAGCGTGCAAATGTTGAGTTATTATTATTTATAATATTCATCATCATCATCATCATCAGCAAATTTCGTTCCCACTGCTGGGACTCCGGCCTTCCCTCGTAGAGAGAGTATGGGCAAAAATATAGACTAGTCTATATTTTGTGGTATGGGCGATAATCCACCACGCTGGCCCAGTGAGGATTGGTAGACGCCACATGTCCTTGAATTATTGTGATAAATTTTTGGACATGCCGCTTTCCTCACGATGTTTTCCTTCACCGTCGTTAGAGCGAGTGTTAAATCCGCACATAACCAGGCCTAGCGCGCTCCGCACTGTGGGTACGAAGCTACAAGTACATAGCCGGACACCGACGGCGGGTCGCGCGTCGTTACACGTGCCGCGTCAGAAGAGATAAGAGCTATGCGATAGAAAGAGAGGCGCTCTGTAGGTTATTATGACTGGTATGCAGCGCTACGCGAGCTGAATTGAATTTTATTGCGTCATAAGAAGAGTCGCTATTTGTTTAAATTTCATAGCGGAGTGATGCTTCTGTCCCTTAGTATTCTTTGACATAACTTAATTGTCGGTGGTGCGGGGCCAGCGGGATTCGAACTTGGGTGCGTCGGATCGCAAGTCGCACGTGCTCCCACTGGGCCACACTCGCTCTTCCTCGATTTATCATATTGTATTTATTCAAAATCTAATTAAAATATATAAATTAACGCTACACAAATTTTACAATGGACAATAAAACGGCGCGGCGTCACCATTATGACACCCGGAGGAGGAGTTCTGAGGAAATATGCATGTGTTGTCGAAAAATCTGGAAATTACTTTTTACGATAGATTACTCCTGTAAACATTTAGTGATATAATTATTATTATTAATTGCGTAGTTTATTTGTATTTAAATGTTTGTGCCCAATAAATAAGCGCAAGCATTTGTTTCGTATCTGAGTGTTGTGGGACCATGGTCCTCGTAGTTTTTGGTTCTTCTCTTCGTTTAAGAGGTGCGGTGCCACTGCCACAGATAGACACAAAGACACACATAGTGTTCAAACTTATAACATCCCTCCTTTTTGCGTCGGGGGTTAAAAACTTAAAAACTTATAACACCCCTCATTTTTGCGTCGGGGGTTAAAAAAGAGACTTAATTCGTTTGAATTGCGAATAATTACGTTACCTATCCAAAACCGCTATGACTCTACATACCCGAGATCTTGAACGAATAAAAAAAGGCGGACTCTCGCTAAGCAACAACTGAAGCTTAGCAATATCTTTAGATGTGACGGCCGGCATAACATGATGTAGATGTCTGCGTGAGGCTTGTGTCTTATGTAGTACTAGCTGCGCCCTGCGGTTTCACCCGCGGTTTCCCGGGATAAAAAGTAGCCTATGTGTTATTCTGATGTGTAGGTTTTATTATTGTAAAGTTTCATCAAAATCCATTCAGTAGTTTTTGCGTGAACTACAAACATACATCCATACATTCTTACAAACTTTCGCGTTTATAATATTAGTAGGATCTGATTCTCTTTGGCTTGTGTGTACGAGCGGACCGGCATACCTTGCGTGCTTCGGCGACGAGGCTTCCGCCTTATTTTATTGAAGCCTCTGACTCTATTCCCAACGTCTATGGTCTTGGAGTGATAAAAGTTGGTCTTGCAGTACTCAGGTTAAAGATGTTTTTTTATGGGTAGGCGAAGCGCTTACCATCAGGCGAACGACTTGCTAGTATCATCCCTCAGTTCCATAAAAAACATAATTTTTTTCCGTCCAACCATTTATTAAACTTTTGTGTGATGCACGCCTAGGAAGTTCCGTAATTATTGAAGTGATGAGCCATAGTGAATAAATGCAATACCTTGTGGGCACTGTTTTTTTACAATAGTGATGAGACGTGCTAAATATCTTCGATATTTACCCATGACTGCACCCAAAAACAAGGATGCGAAATCGGCTAAAGCCGGTAAGAAACAGTTAGGTAGGTATATGTATGTCATTGCCATGAGCAGAGTCGTATGATGTTCGCAATTAGAACCAAATGTGCGTAGGTGTGACGTCATTAAAACCAGTATGACATTGTATATTCTCTTGGTCAGCTGAAGCCGATAATATTTCTTCATAATCATCATCAGCCCATCACGTTCCCACTACTGGGACTCGGGCCTTCCCTCCTAGAGAGAGTATGGGCGATAATCCACCACGCTGGCCCAGTGCGGATTGGTGCCGATGTCACATGTCCTTGAAATTTTGTGATTAATTCTTAGACATGCCGGTTTCCTCACGATGTTTTCCTTCGCCGTTTTTAGAGCGAGTGTTACATTCGCATATAAGCACAGACATAATTTAAGAAAGTCAGTGGTGCGGGGCCATCGGGAATCGAACTCGAGTGCGTCGGATCGAAAGTCACACGTGCTCCCACTGAGCCACTTCGATTCGCTTTTTATATTCCTTATATTTGATTCTTATTCAGTCAATATTTCAGGCAGCTTACATCAGTATAAAAATTAATACGCTTTAGGATGTTTGGTATAATTAAATTGTTTTATTTTATTTTTTTTGGAACTGAATAATGGGACAAGCAAGTCGTATACCTGATGGTAAGCGCCACGTCTGCCCATAACTACAGCGCCACCTAGAACTTTTATTATCATAAAAGTATTGCATTGCGCTCATCACCCCGAGACAGTTATTTCGCTGTGCCGGAACACAGTATTGCTTGATTTGTACCATAATCATACATTCCCGCAGCTGGGACACGGACCTTTTCTCAAAGAGAGAGAGAGATAGATAGAGAGAGAGAGAGAGAGAGAGAGAGAGAGAGAGAGCCATAATGCGCCACGCTGCCCCAGTGCGATGGATGTCACGTGTTTTAGAATTCTGTCTGCCAGTTATTCTGCCGCCAAGCAGTAGTGCGCAAGCATTACTGTGTTCCGGTTTGAAGGGCATTGTAGCCAGCGAAATTACTGGGCATTATGAAATAATTTTCTCAGGATGACGAGCGCAGTGCAGTTCCGCGCAGGATTTTGCAAAATAAAGTTCTGGGTGCTTCAACTGTTATACGCAGGCGTATTGCTTACTATCAGGCGAATGACCAGCTCGTCTCGTCAATCAGTCACATAAAAAAACGTAGATTTAACCGACTTCAAAAAAGGAGAAGGTTCTCTATTCGATTGTATTTTTTTTTATATTTGTGACCTCAGAACTCCGTCATTCATGAACCGATTTGGAAAATGATATTTTATTATTTTAATTTTAATTACCTATATATTAATTTGCGTTGGGTTCAGTATAGCTACCAAAAGGGGAAGTGGTCCCATATAAATTTCATCGATATTTGACCTTGGACTTCGAAGATACATTGAAGTCGGTTTTTTGTTTCATCATGCACCAAATATAATTGTATATTTAGTCCATGGTTTCATAAAACGTATACTTGTCCTCATGATGTTTTCCTTCACCGTTTATAGAATGTTGTTACAGACACACACAAACAGTAGATACCTACACAGAGCTAGTAAGAGTATGCTACGAGTATATCTATATTTACCGTATATTAATACTTCGATATGTTTTGTGTTGTTTGCCAACTCTGTGGAAGAAAATTCCGGAACCGTACCAACCTAGCAAAAAATCACGGAAAACAATTTATATTCTGCAAAAAAACTGACAAAATAGCAAGAACCTTGACCAATAACAATTAAAGTTATACACACAAACACTTACCTAATAATAATAAAATTACAAGTTAGCATTGGCGTCATACCTACCCACAATTTGGCATTTATAAACATTGGTTTTGAAATTAAATGAAAATAATTGAAAATATAAATCTTTTGATGACACACGTGTGCAAATAGCGTAAGATTTCTCTTGAATTCAGGGATACTCCATAAACTCCTTTTAAGAATGTTGCCGGCTGATTTTTAGAATTGAGAGAGAGTTGGCAACCCTGCGTGCTCGTATACCTAATTATTTTTTTGTTACACTTAATAGATCTATGTTTGGCCACTATCTCGCCTGATGTGAAGCGATGATGTGGCCTAAGATGGAGCACATAGATCTAGAGAGAGACGGCAGTTGAGCGGCTACTCAGACCCGTCTCCCCGATGGTTCACCGAACATCATCCCGAAACACGACTAGGTCGCTTGACGGCATGGCTTTGTTCGGTGGGTGGTATTACAACCACGGCCAGAGCCTACCACTCCAAAAATTCTATTACCTAATGCTATTATTCTAGCTTTATTCCCCCTTTGTTATTACATAACTACATAACGACTAAACGCGTTTCGATGAAATTTGGTATGAAGGTACGTCCTGGATTAGGACATAGGATACTCTCATCCCGGAGGACGAACAGTTTCCGAGGGAGCTATAAACCGAATACGCAGGTAAACCGTGCGGCGCAGCTACTTAAAAATACGAAGATATTTATGAGGAACATAAATTTAATTGGAACATGGCCCCTGGGACATTCAAAGGACCAAGTGACGTAAGAGAAATTATGTGTAGGTAACCTAAATTAGTTCTCTAATGCCTAGATTAGCTTAGCTAAGCCTTGAATTAACAGCTCTAGTTCAAGCAAGGTCCGGAAACGTCAATAGGTATAATTAAAACGAACAATAAGTCGAATGACTCGAATTCTCACAGTTAAGTAAGTAAGCATGGCAATATAAAAATAAGACACGGAAAAAGGAAATAAGTTTTTTTTGTTGAAAAATATATTTCAAGAGAAGCTTTTCACAAATTCGTAATCGGAACCGCGAGCAGATTAAAATGAGCCCAAACACTAGTACTTTACGATTATCCATCAAGGAGTTCCAAGTCCACCTTTCGTCTCCATGATCATATCAGCTGGCTGTCACCAGAATATTGTCATCGGACTTTGACAAGTATGCAACATTTCAACTTCGTAGGCCAAGAGGAAGTGGTTCTAATTCAGCTTGCAAGATTCCACCCGAACAAACATAGTTACATCATCATACATACCTACCTACATACATACATTGCAAGATAAATAAAAGTTTGTAAAAAAGTAAAACGCTAAAATGGAATGGTCTATTCTTTCGATGGACAAATGACGGCTGTACAGTGAAGGCCACCAACTCAGCCTAATGAGTAATATATATTATTGGCTATTTATTACTATTGGCTTAATGAGTAATATATATATTTTTTATTATGTAATGATTTGACTCAAATAAAGAGCCGCCATTAAAATTACAATCTAGCTTAATAAGACTATTAAGTAATTTAAATATGACTTAAATTGCGAAGTAGAGTAAAACTAAGAATATGTCCATCAACACTTTCTTATTTTCTCTACACCATGAGTAATATAATGAGGTGGAAAGATACCTCATTGGTGCATCAGTAGATTAGAAAATAAGAGGATGAGATGACGGGTGAACGCAAAGTATGATTGGACGAATTTTAAATTGGCGCGAAGTTCCAAGTTCCAAACGCAAATATGCTGCGCAAAAGTCTGTGCCCTGGGGGCATCTGGATAATATATAATCTAAATGTAATTTTTCGAGTATATATATTGTATTATATTACTATGAAAATTAACGTGATTTAACGTGAGTCACATTATTAATAATAATTTACGGGTGTGCAGCAGCCCGCAGTGCGAGGCGTGACGCGTACGCGAGCGTACCGCTACTGACCTTGAAAAAGACCACCGGATGTGGTTGAAATTATAGTTGGGATTACTCCAATTTAAGCGTGAGTGTCACCCGTAAATTATTATTAATAATATTATATTATTATTATTTTGAATATATATTTGTATGTATATCAGTATATCTTGTTATTATTTTTTAAACATTACCTTTATATTTTTCCTTTAATTTATATTTTGTTTGCACTACCTTATACCTCCACAGTACTGGAAGATAATGCTTACTAGCATTAAGTTCGCCTATGTACAAACCTACAAATTTGTTTGTGCAATACAGAATTATCTTTATCTATCTGGCTTGTAAGGGTTACGAAGCTTGGTGGATATTGTACAAAAACGATTTCTTCACATTTTGGCCTTCAGAAGCATCTTTAAACAAAAAGGTGGCAGATGACTATGCCTAAAATTTTAAATCACCATTAACTTTCTTTTTATGAAACTGCGAAATGAGACGAGCAAGTCGTTCGCCTGATGGTAAACGTTTTGCCTGACCATAACAATTGCAGTGCTACCGAGAACTTTTAATACCATTAAAATTACTGCGTAGCACTTCATTGCGCTCTTCACCCCGAGACATCAGATATAAAATCTCATATGCCCAGTTATATCACTGGCTACAATGCTCTTCAAACCGGAACACAGTAATGCTTGCGCACTACTGCTTGGCGGCAGAATCCGCAGAATAACTGGCAAATCGGCGGTACCTACCTAGACGGCCTCCCGCATACAAGAAACCCACCACGAGTACAAGCGAATTTCAGAAAATTAACATTGACACAAAAATCCTATAAAAAGTCAAAAACTGCTGAACCGACTTTGGTAAAACATGTCTAAGAACCACCGCTAGAAAAGCTGCTTTCAAATAAAAAAAAACACGGTGCCACAGACACCTAGTGGTCAAACTTATAACACCCCTCCTTTTGCGTCGGTGGTTAAAAGCCAATATTACTTTAAAGACTAATACGTTTTTATACTTACTGGACAGGCACACTCCCCGCTCTTTAGTCAATTGGTCAGTAGAAGTCTGAAACAAGCAGACGATGTACAAGTTTAATATAACGTTAATTGATATCTGAAACAAACTGAAGTGAGTCACTTCGAGTCGCATGTAATCGGTTCAAGTCGGTTTCGATACGATCTATTGATACTAAATTTGGGTCAGCTGAAAACGCCAGAAAAATACAAGATGTTGTTAAATTATATTGTAAAACGGAAGTGGTGAGCGCAGCTGAAACACTTTCGTTTTATTGAAAGGAATTTTAATAAATTGCGTACAAAATGAGGATAAGCGAGTTTGACAGTGGGCGCAACGACTTTCGATCCGACGCACCCGAGTTCGAATCTCACTGACCCCGCACGGACTTTCTTAAGTTATGTGCGGATTTAACACTCGCTCTAAAATCCGTGAAGGAAAACATCGTGAGGAAACCCGCATGTCCAAGAATAGATCACAAAAATTCAAAGACATGTGACATCCACCAACATGCACTGGGTCAGCGTGGTGGATTATGATCCATACTCGTCTCCTCGCGCTCTCTACGAGGGAAGGCCAGAGTCCCAGCAGTGGGAACGTAATGGCCTGATAATAATGATGATACAAACGGAGACTTAAGGGTTTATTGACAAAATGGTCTGTTAATATTTTTTTAATTCTTTATTTTTATGGCCGAAGAAAGAAAGAAATTACATTTTTTATTTAGAGCGAGTGTGGCTCAGCGGGAAATCGTCCGCCTTTTGATCCGACGCAACTGGGTTCGAATCTCGACTCGGCCCTGCACCAATGACTTATGTTAAGTGCAGATTTTGCACGCTCGCTCTAAATCGCTTCACTTCAGGCGAGATAGTGGCCAAACATAGATCTATTAAGCGTAAAAAGACAGACGCAACAGTACACTGACTGGATGAATCCGGCACAATATCGCCAACAGTGAAGGAAAAGGTAAGGGGCCTACATCTAACAATGGATCACAAACAGGCCCGCATGATGATTATGATGATGAAAACTCAAACTCTCAAAACTTTTTAATGACGTCGAATTTGATTATTTCAATAATTTTTATTTTATTTGTAATGATTTTATTATTCATTTTTAATATTTTGATGAAATTAATTTTATATGTCTGGAAACATTTGCACGCCTGCAAAGGCAGAATAAGAGATCTTTTTGACACTATTAACACCTGTACCATACCTTATTTTAAGCAAATAAATTATTATGATTATGATTAATATAGTGTAGGTGGTAGGCAAAGGTGAAACCACGGGGCGCAACTAGTAGAGTCTAAATATTGTTGTATTGTTTCCATTATGATTGATGAACCAAAAGCCACAATATTTCATAGCTAAACCGCTAAGCCCACAAACAATTTAATTCCATCAAACTTGACGGGTTCATTAGAAAACGAATATTTTACAGGCGTAGATCAATAGAATAGCCTTAATTAGGTTGGGTCAATGTCTTGAGGCTGGGGTCGAGTGCTGTTGACTTCTTTACAAGGCCAATGACAATTTCATAATGACGAGTCAAACAGGACCTCTGACTTCAAGTCAGTTCAAAGCTTCAAGTTCCGGCGGTGCAGGAACTTTTTTTGTGTAAAAAAAGGCGAGTCAGCCTCATAAACGATACGCCTTTAGAATTACAATCTAGCCTAATAAGACTAATAAATACCTAATTTAAACTGCTAAGTAGAGTAAAACTATTTATTATTAATTCTGACTTCTAGCGTAGTAGGTAACTATGATACAATCTGTGCTTCTGGCCTGTAGGGGTAGTATACCTGAGATACAAAGAGGGAGCGAAACTCTTGAAAATTTTAAGTGCCTAAGATTTATATTTTTTTTTATATATAAGTCCGTAAAAGTAAGGTAGGTATATATATTCTATAGGCCTCTGTTAATTTTACTTTGTTATGCACATGGCGGCGTTTTTTGCAAAATTTCATTTATTTTTTTTTTTAATGGAAAAAGGTGGTTTTTTTTTAATATGAAATTAAAGGTTGTATCAAGACCTATCTAATGATACCATATAAGCGGTGACAAGTTCACTATTTTGCCAAAAAAAAAGAACAACAAATTCATCTTTATTAGAAGTTGTTTGCAGTTCGAAAATTGAGGATTAATTAAAAAAAACACAAATTTTACTAAAAAAACATTTATTAATACGAAGTGTTACTCCCTCTGGCCCGAATAACGGCTTGACACCGGTTTTCCATAGACTCTACCAAATGTTTGATAAAGTCTTGTGGGATAGCATCCCATTCCTCCTTGATGGCATTTTGTATATTGACTGGAGCAACATTTCTGCTTCTAACTCTTCTTTTTAATTCGTCCCACATGTGCTCGATTGGATTAAGATCCGGGCTGCGAGCTGGCCACTCCATCACCGGAATACCGACCTCTTGTAAGTACTGTCGTACAACAACAGCGGTATGGGGTCTAGCATTATCATGCATAAAGAGGAAGTTCCCTCCAATGAAACCAGTAAATGGTACGACATGTTCCTGGAGAACTTCCTCTATATACCGCTGAGATGTTAGTCCTCTTGCTTGTCGTCCTCTATTGGCCCCAGCAATGAAGACAAGCTCAGTTTTGGCTTCGAGAGAGATACCTCCCCAGAACATACACGAACCACCGCCATATGAGACACGTTCCGTGATGCAACACTGGGAAAATCTCTCTGTAGGCCTTCTGTAGACCCTTCCTCGTCCATCATTGCCATGAAGACACATCCTGGACTCATCTGAGAACAGGACTGCTCTCCATTGGTCGACAGTCCAATGCACATGTTCTTGTGCAAATCGAAGACGAGCCTGGCGGTGAGCTGGCGTCAGTTTTGGGCCATTTGCTGGCCTATGCGCAGTCAAGCCACATTCAGCAAGTCTTCTTCTGACCGTCCACCGACTAACTTCCACTTCACGCACCTCCTGGAGATGCTGTGCAAGTTCAACGGCAGTCAGACGACGATTTCTCAATGCCGTCGTTACAAGAAATCGGTTGTCGCGCTGTGTTGTAGCTCTGGCTCGACCAGATCCTCGTCGTCGCTCATAGCCACCAGTCTCCCGATAGCGCTGGTACACACGACGAACGGAATATCGGCTGATATTCAGTTGTCGAGCTACAGCACTCTGGTTCTGGCCTGCTTCAATTAAAGCAACGACTGGAGCGGCTTTTTCTGGAGTAGTATCCATTTTCTTCTGATGAATGCAGCTGTAGTCACTAGACGTCCTTTCAGGTTGAGCGTTGAAGTGCAAGTGACGACATTTCACTCAAAACATGCCTTTTTATACATGCAATTGGTCTCGCAAACTGCGGTGAGCTAAGCGAGCAATTTTGGGGTATTTTGTTGTCATTTCTTTTCGAGAGTACGGTAAAGTCATCACCGCTTATATGGTATCATTAGATAGGTCTTGAAGTGACCTTTAATTTCATATTAAAAAAAATATATTTTTTTTATTTAGGGGAAAATAAGTGAAATTTTGCAAAAAACGTTGCTGTGTGCGATTTCATTGCACCAGAGTGTAGTTCAACATAATTCAACATTTCGATTCTAATTGTTTATAAGTATCTACATTATATATAGGTGATAGATCTACATTATACTATCTATGGGACACAAAAACTTAACCATTTCCAGGGGTTTCGTTTCGTGTACGAGTTAATGATTAATGAGATTCCCACTCCAGCCCTTACCTAAATAGAGAAAACCCGCGTGTAATTTAGGGGACTTCATAATGAAGAAACTTTCCATTACCGGGATGCTTCCATGCTCATATAAAATTAAATATTAATTTAAAGGTTTACTAGCTTTTCGCATTGCTTTGCCGTGAATATTTCGTCTTCTGAGTTTGAAAATCATTTTTTCTGATATTCAATGCATTAGCGCATGCTAGGCGAAATTCTTAAGATTTTAAATAATTACGAAGAAGAAAAATGATATTGCTCGGGCAGGGATCGAACCTGCGTCGTGGAAATACCGTCCCGAAGCCTTAAACCACTGGGCCACCGAGCCAACGACTCGAGCAACCAAATTTCTTCTATCATTCTTATATCGTCTTACGAGGACGATTCTACGTCATCTGTCGTCAATGTTTACATTGATCAACCGAACAAGTCTAATATAACAATTAGCAACATGTTCTAATGCGATCCCTGCCCGAGCAATATCATTTTGCTTCTTCATAACTATTTGAAAATCCTGAACATGCATATAAACAGAAATCTAAGTACCTTTTTATATTTAGATTTATAAGCATACTAAGTATTTCCCGTGACTTCGTCTGCGTGAATGACAGAGGAATCCCATATACGTATTTACTTGCGCGTAGGCATTACGAAGAGGTGAAGCTGTATCTTCGCAGTCACCCAACCTATTTTGATGTAACCTACTCTATAATATAAGTCGGGACTAATGCTACTATAATTATATTATGTATTTATTATATAGGTTATGTATTTATTATGTGTTATTTTTTCCTGTTATATGTATAGTATAGTATTATTTGTTATGTGTAGTATAGTATTATAGCTTAATGTAATGTTGCGTGTATCTGTCTTGAATAAATGTATTTTCTTTCTTTCTTTCTTTCTTTCTTTCTACCAAACCCTGAAAACCGCATTAAACTTCGTTCAGCAGTTTCCGAGTCTATAGATAACAAACATTTTCAATTTTTCTCTATGGAGTTGAGACATGGACTTTGAGAGCACCTGACCGCAACCGCATTGACGCTTTCGAGATGTGGTGTTGGAGGAAAATGCTTCGAATACCATGGACAGCACGTCGGACTAACGCATCGATCTTAAAAAAACTCAAGATTAAAACTAGGCTCTCTACCATCTGCCTCAAGAGAATACTTGAGTATTTCGGCCACATTGCCAGAAAGGACGGAGACAACCTTGAAAAACTTATTATCACTGGCAAGGTTGAAGGCAAGAGATCTCGTGGCCGTATCCCGATGCGTTGGTCTCACCAGATCCGCACTGTACTGGACACTTCCATTTATGATGCTTTACACGTCGCCGAGAATAGAAGATGGCGGAACATCATAAAAGAGAAGACAATGGATGGAGGTGGTCACGACCCTCAGACATGAGGAACACGACTCAAGGAGGAGGAGGAGATAACAAACAAAGGTACAAACAAACAGACAAAAATTAAAGAAACCGTGCATTCGTGTTCAGTACTCTCTATAGTTGATCCAAGTTGGATTTTCAAAAATATCTTCAATGTACAGAATTGGCTGAGTTCCATTTTTATAATAGTAAAAGATAGATAAACGTAGGTGGTAGTAGGTAATATTATTTATTCTGTGGCCGGAGGCACGGGGCTTGTACCTAGTGCTTGTACTATTTATTATTCTGTGCCTGGGGAAGAAAGAAAACGTGATATTGTTATCACTTGCTAAGGAGTAACATTTTCTACTCTCCTATATGCTTGCTGAATGCTTTATTTATTTTATATAGTGACAAAATCCACAGATCTTAATAACTATAATAATAGTTATTGCTATGTCTTTCATCTAATCATATCTATAGTATATAAATATATATATATATATATATATATATATATATATATATATATATATATATTAATTATCTATTTTATTACATATATTTGACTGTAACTGTGTGTGATTATATAGACTGTATATGATATTATTATTTTATGCTCATACTGGTTAGTTTGTTTATACACAACACCACCGTCCCTTACAGTTTCTTTGAGTCCTCTCCATCCAAAGGTTGTCTGGAAGAGATCGCTATAAGCATAAGACCCCCCATTGTAACACTTTAGCTTTAAGTATTGTTTTGTAATTTATTTCATGTTGTTGTGTAACAATAAAGCGTTATCTAATCTAATCTAATGTAATCACGGATTTATTTTTTATAAGCTAACTTGTTTAGAGTGCAGGGAGTAGGTAGTTATACAACGAACAAGATCAACAAAAGTACAAGTAGGTACCTACTATAGAATAGCATAATTCTTTAATATAACACCAAAATACAGAAATAATTAAAACCTAAATTAACAACTAATCTTTTACTATCAAATCTTATTCTTCTATTCGAAAATCAATTAAAAGGTGCTGACATGACTTGTCAGCAAACGTCAGTGTGTTCTGTGTTTTACTTGAGCTGGCAAATGTCGGGAGGTGTCGCGAAACTAGATGGCGCTACAGGAAAAATTAAAACTCGCAAGCGTTTCGTTCGCGACATCGGTTAGTCGCCATTGCTTTGCCAGAGACGTTATCCGTTCCAGCTCCTATCTTAGGTAGATAAGATCTCCATACAAACTTTACCATATTATTTTTAAGAAACGACTGAAAAGCCGTTTTATTAGCCTAGCCGTTTTAAGTATGACTAGCATTTCCCGCGACTTCGTCCGCGTGGATGATTGGGAAAGCCCATACAAGTTTTGAGGGGGGTACCACGAAAAAATGTTGATGTAACACCATGTAATATGAGTTGGGACTAAAGTTACCAAACCCTGAAAACTACATAATAATCCGTTCAGCAGTTTTCGAGTCTATGATAATATATGATAATCTGGTAACAAACATTCAAACTTAAAAATTTTTAAGAAAAGATTCCCATTCACATTTTCTTCTAAAAAACTTATAATATACCAGCTGCTGCCCGCGGTTTCACCCGCGGTTTCCTGGGATAAATAGTACCTAGACGTCCTTTTCCTAGACCTAAAGTAACTACATACTAAATTTCATCAAAATCCGTTGAGTAGTTTTTGCGTGATTGAGTAACAAACATCCATCCATCCTCACAAACTTTCGCATTTATTATATTAGTAGGGCACGGCTGTGGAGTCCGGTCAGTACATGATCAGCCAATTACTTCAATCCTTTATAGCACGCCTTAGAGAAATTTAAATAATATTTTTAATTACATTTCTGTGGCTCGCCCGGTAGAGATTCTAAGTACCGATGTGCTGCGCAGTTCATGAAATTAATTTTTAGAAAAAAACAAAAACCGACTTCAATGTATCTTCGAAGTCCAAGGTCACATATCGATGACAATTATATGGGACCACTTCGTAGCTATACTGAACCCGACGTAAAAAGAATTTTTCAAATCGGTTCATAAATGACGGAATTCTGAGGTATCAAATAAAAAAAAAACAATCGAACAGAGAACCTCCTCCTTTTGAAGTCTTTGTTTTTGTCTTTTGAAGTCGGTTAATGATATTTATTTGTAGAAAAGACGGTCATAATAAAGTTTCTCAATGAGAATAAAAGATCTGTGTGTCTCACCATTACTGGCATACACATTTTCATGATAAAAATTACTAACATTATATTTTTAAACATCATGAACATGTTACAAGAAGTCTCGGAAAAAGGTAACTGAAGTTCCCAAAGAAAAAATTTACTTTCCTGCCTTCAAAATATTGTTACAGTAATTTTCTTCTGTTCCAAACAATACACCCAACTAGAAACAATGAGTATGTCAAGAACAGATTTTATATAATAACTTAATAACGGACAGCTTCCATTACGGTAATCCTCTTAAACATAATTTGGAGCCACAAATGGCTTCCTAAGAATTACCAGAACACTGTATCTAGCATTTTTTTATTATTTTATCATGATAGACTTAAAAGAGAAGGGGGAGCGTACGACGACGACCAGGGTCCCAATTCACTATGACAACTTGGCGATTCCTTGCTTCGAAATCACGTCGATTCCTTCATTAATAAACGACATCTGCGAAATTTGTATACTCTATGACGCGTCATATATATGAATGCGTAGAGATGTTGTTTATTAATGAAGGAATCGACGTGATTTCGAAGCAAGGAATCGCCAAGTTGTCATAGTGAATTGGGGCCCTGGTAAGAGTCGCGGGGAGGCGCTGGATGCATACAGCGAGCAACCGCTCGTTGTGGAGATCTATGGGGGAGGTCTATGTTCAGCAGTGGACGTCTTCCGGCTGATGATGATGATGATGATGGACTTAAAATAGGCTTGGTATGTAACTCAAATCCGAATGTTGCCCGGAATAAATCTATTTTCTTTCTTCCTTTCTTTCATTAGTCTGAGCCATTAGGTTCTCGTCCTTACCTATCTCGATAATTCATAACAAAAAAAAGAAATCTATTTTTCTTCTAATATTTCCTTTTTTACAGCGTTTTTATTAAGTCACTTTCTTGTTTGTCTGTCTGTCTAACTGTCGTTCCGAGTGGAATCTTGCAACTCAAATTTCGAGCACTTCCCGACTAGCTATCCGGCTGAAACTTTTAGGGTAGCTCATAAGTCTATGACAATGTTTCTAAATGCAATGGAATAAGGCGTGACGTTGCGGAAACTCATCTCAAAACTGAAACGCAATGAAAATATATAGTGTAATCCCGCTGAATATTATATAGGTTGTTGTTAGTTCCTAACAATAACACTCTTTGTACGACACGTGTTTCGCCGTCTGCACGAGGCATCATCAGGTGTCGACTCGCCGAACGCTGGAACGAGAAACTCGTAACGTACTCGAAACGTTTACTCTCGCGTTTCAGTTTCTAAATCCAGAAAAACGTGGATTTTATATATTTTTTAATCTTTTTCAGTTTCTTGTTCCGTTTTTTTTCCCTAATAGATATGTTTTTATAAAAGGAAAATCAACAGAAACGAAATCCTTGAACATCCGCAAACTCTTGTGGATACAAAGTTGTTAGCTTAGCAATAACATTAGATATGTGAAGTCAGCGCGAATCAAAAGTAACGTTTTAATACCATACCATAATCAATTAGTTTGACATTTGTTTCTAAAAAGAACCTTCATTATCATCATCATCATCATCATCATCATCATCATCATCATTATCAGCCCATCACGTTCCCACTGCTGTTCACACATAATCCACCACGCTGGCCCAGTGCGGGTTGGTGGTGTCCTTGAATTTTTGTGATAAATTGTTGGATATGCCGGTTTCGTCACGATGTTTTCCTTCGACGTTTTTAGAGCGAAGTGTTAAATCCGCACATAACCACAGAGTACTAAAGGAAACATAACATAAGAAAGTCAGTGGTGCGGGTCAGCGGAATTCGAACTCGGGTGCGTCGGATCAAAAGTCGCACGTTCTCCCACTGAGCACATATCGTATACTCACCAATCCGCACTGGGCCAGCGTGGTGAATCATGGTCCACGGGCCGATAATGATAGAATAATAAATAAGAATACGTAGGCTAATATGTTAACCAATAAATAAATCGTAAATCCTCAATAATATTTGCAGTCCGTCTATGTCAGAAAATTAAATGGGCACGATCGAATGTTTGTTATTTTAAATAAATATTTATTATTATTTTTTAATAATTAGTATATAATATATTGTTCTCGTTTTGCTTTAGGCGAGCTGAGCGAAGGCCTAGGCTCTTATTGGTTATTTAGATTAAATATAACACTAATGACGCGCCCCAGCTTTATAGGTACGGGTTGTTAATTATGTAATTTCCTATTTTTTTCTAAATGACAGTGAAAATCTCATCAAAATCCATTTAGTAGCTTACAAGTAGGTAACTATAACAAATAGACAAACACAGACGCGGATGACAGTTTTTGTTTTATGAATTCACTTATATAGTATGAGTGGGTGTTTCCTCGTACCACCTCGTACTCAGGTTGCCAAACTGGTTTGGCCACGAGGAATTATGTTAGGTGTGCTCTCCGACTAGGAGATTTTCCCAAATAATTGCAGAACCATTTTTTTATTTATTTCAGGCAATATTACAACAAAGGTCCAAAATTAATAGAAGCCCATAGAATATATATTATACTTCAGAACTTCGTCATTTATAAACAGATTTGAAAAATTCTTATTGCGTTGGATTAAGTATAGCTACGAAGTGGACCCATATAAATATCATCGATATTTGACCTTGGACTTTGAAGATACATTAATCATTTTGTTGGGAAAAGGTATGCTTGTTTTTTTTTTAATTAAGTACCTACCTAATAAACTAGCCGTCCCGCCCCGCGGCTATTTTTACCCGCGGTTTACCTGTTTACTCGTGAGACTTTTCCTTATGCAGTGGAACATTTATATCGCAATATCAAATTTCATGTTACTAGATTCATTGGTTTAGGCTGTGCGGTGTCTGTCAGTCAATCACGGAACTGTTTTATATCTCTAACTAGTATAATAGTATAAAACAAAGTTGCCATCCAGCGTTGTGGATTCTTCACAACATTATGCTGAGCACAGACCTTTTGTGACTGCACTATACACGGCAGCGATCTCCATACACACGCTGTAACTGTTTGCTTAACTGGTTTTATTCTGTCCTCCTGCACATGTGTATGTGCGTTGTTTGTTGTGTGCAGTTTTGTCAAAAATAAATTGTTTCTTTCTTTCTCTCTTTCCATCCGCGTCCTCATTTCCGTTTCTCCGCTAACTTCTTCTAAACCACGCAACGGATTTTGATACGGTTTTCACTGATATTTAGAGAATGTTTTACGGAAGGTTAATATGCTGATAATATGATGACCCGCAGATTTTTCCGTTGTAATGGTGAAGTCAAAGTGACGCTTTTTAAAGCATATTGTCAAAGCTTTTACACGGGAGGTCTGTGGGTCAGTCATACCAAAAGGTCGCTAGACGCCCTACGCGTCCAATACAATAACATCTTTAGGATGATGTTGGGGCTGCCCCGTTTCTGTAGTGCATGAGGGATGTTTGCGCAATTTCACACTGATGGCTATCACGCCATCATCCGCAAGAAAACTGCATCCCTGATCCACAGAATTCGGGGCGGTGCCAATAGCATCCTAAAGACGGTAGCGGATAGGTTCACCTCGCCGCTCCGGAAGTGTCTAGTTCGGCGGGGTTTACCTATACGTGTGTAATAATTTAATTTTTTTTTTTTTTTGCTATTAATTTATGATTGTAATCTTTGAATTTAATTTATGAATTTAATTTAATTTTTAATGTTAATTGCTATTTTCAATTTGTAAGTCTGGTTTGTTATTTTAATTGTAATTTTAAATTTTTAATCTTAATGTTTTATTTGTAAAAATATGGACTTGTATATTGTCCGAAATAAAGAATTTTTATTTTTTTATTTTTTATTTAATATGTACATCATTAAGTTTGTGTATTATTTATTATTATTGTTAATACACTAGCTGCTTAAAGCTGATGCGTTTATGTCACTTCAGTGCACTTTTCCAATGTTTATCAAGTCTATTTTTAAGAGTTCATTGAAAGAGCACTAATTACTGTCTCTGGTCTCTGGAAGCTTGTTCCACGCAGTCACTACACGGTTCGGCAGGAAGTGTTTTACTTGGGTGCGTTACCAGTTTCAGCGAGTGCCCTCTCAGTGTCTTATTGTTATTGAGTTTATATAGAATGTTTGACAGGTCCGGTACATTATAATAATCGTTCAAAATCTTGTAAGTCTCTATTAGATCACCTCGTTGTCTACGTGGTTAGTATGGAAAATGTTTTATAAAGAAGTCGTCAAAAAATGACACCACAATAGTAAATTGGATTGCATCCGTGCGAAGCCGGGGCGGGTCGCTACTGGATATTAAGATAAGATTTATTTTATTGCCAGGTAGTTCTGCTATGAAGTGACGTCATGGCCACTACTACAACCACCATGGTCATGTCGCCTTTAGCCGCGCAGCCGTCTCCAAAGAACAAGCGTCGGCTGTTTGCGGAGGCCAGGCAGAACAGCCTGCAGAAACTCAGCATTATATTCGACCATGGGCATAAAAATGGTAAGTTTTTTTATATACTTAGCTGGGTTTGTACTATTAAACGACAGCCTCTGTGGTGTAGTGGTTGGGCAAGTTGGCTCAAATCTCATGCATCACTGAGGTTGCGGGTTCGATTCCCGCGACGGGACAAATGTTTGTGCACAGAAAAAAAAGCGCAAGCATTTGTTTCGTGTCTGGGTGTTGTGGGACCATGGTCCCCATAGTTTCTGTTTCCCTAGATACAGGAAACCCTAGTTAGGGGCCAGGAATCTATGTTTGTGATCTTTGGGCGTTATTTATAAAATTATTCTATAGCCTGCAGAAGCTGAATGACGCGACGAGCAAGTCGTTAGTTTGATGGTTAGCGCCACGCCTCTCCGTAAGAGTTGCAGCAGTTGCAAATCCTCTAAACATTTTATAACATCTTTGTACCTACACAGTTTTAACACATTATTTTTATCTATTTTATTCTATTCTATTGTTGCGGCACTGCGTTGCGCTCGTCGCACTGAGACAATTGCTCTAAATCTCATAATCCTCTCAAAACACCGTCAGGACACATACGCCTTCATCCAGATCAGACAAAACACCATCAGGAGAGGCGCTACTTGCGCCTCACCTGATGATAAACTAAAAGTGCAATTGACAGCCTCTCCAAGGCGGCGCAGTCAATTCATTTCAAAAGTTCTTTATTTCAATTTTGTCGTCACAGACGCACTTATGAACGTCAATTATTACAATGACTCTACCACCGTATCGGAAAAATAACCACTAGTCAGTAGAAACGGCAAGAAACTGAGGGGCATATTTTTTAGAACTTTTGTTACAATATTTTATGTTTGTTTTTGACAAAATTATTTTTCTTATGTGCCAGCTACTTGGCAGAAGCGAAATGTTCCATGCATCTTTGTCTTCTATTTAACTACTAACTGTATAGTACGCTTTTTTCATTAGAATATTTTTCACACTCAATTTGAATCGACTTTCTGTGAGCTCCGTTATACATTTTGGGATTTTATTGTAATAACGTACACAATTGCCCATGAAGGACTTATTCGTTTTACTCAGTCTAAACCTAGGTACTGCAATTTTATCCTTATTTCTAGTGATTATGTTGTGGTGGTCATTATTGACACACCTTGATGCAGTGGTTGTGTGGTCCACCTATTTTTCAGATGTGATAGGTAGATATAAGATCTATTATCGTTTTTCAAGTCGGTGGCGACGCCACTATTAATTAAACTGTGCCATCGGTCCCGGTTGTCCTAGGACAACAGTCGTTAGACCATGTCGGAGGCCTATGGGCGGTCTATATATCTAACTACGACACCGGTTGGCCACACTCCCACATGAGAAAGATAGAAGATGGCTGGTTAAGGTTGTTGAGGCAAGAGAACTGCTAGAAACATTGATATTTGTATAGCTCAATGGCTAGTAATAGTAATATATAATGTCCCTGTTCTGTCTACCCCTGGTCTAACCTAAAAGAATTTGGCTTGAATCGTGCATGTCAGCCTTAGAATTAGAATAATAACGCTTATTCGTAGTACCTACGGTAAAATAGAATAAAATATTCTCACCGGATCAAACATATACATGCTCATTTTGAATAATTATATAATGACTCTGACGCAAGCGATACAAAAAATAAACTGGATATCAACTGCAACTCTTGATTAGAAAAGTAAATTAAAAACTGGATATCGTTTTTTCCAGACAGCGCCAATGTCAATATATAATAATGTCATTCACAGCTGGCTCAAGTACGAAACGAAAATTCAAATAAAACCACCGGAAATTCTGTTTATATACTCATATTGACTTCAATATCAATCATTGATAGTCAAAAACTAATAGAATACATATATTTTTATGTAAATTATCCTATGAATAATAAAGACCGAATATAAAAAAATTGTTTATTCCAATATTTGAAAGTATATCAAACACTTATAATGGTAGTAGCATTGAGGTCTTACACTATAGAGGGATAATTACGAAGTTTTCCGACCTAAAAAAGGATAGCGCTATACAACAGGCTCTTATAAAGAACGAGGTACAACTATTATCATATTGTCTCTATCGCGTAACCCATTTTCTTGACATTGGTCATGCCGTGTTAAGTCAAAATAGTGTCCAGGCAGGGTCGGCTTGTGGTTTTTTAATGTTTGTTGTGTTATTTCTTATTATTTTCTTATGAATCTTTGTGCTTGTGTACTAGAAACAATTTTGAATTTAATTTTAAAGTATGGTCGGGTGTTCCATTCTTGGTTGCAAGAACCGAAGCGAAAATTGTATTAACGGTTTAAGTTTCCACAGGTAGGTGTTTTTCTTGTGTTTATTGATGTTTTTCAGTAACTATAATTTATGTGGATGTAACTACACATCGGGTTCGACTATTTGAACCCTGATTTTGGCTTGATATATTCAGTTTTTGGTATTATTTCGTTAAAATAATATTGAGCAGTTTTGTGGTCAGTGTGGCCATCATATAAACATTAGAGTTCCCATTACGTCGGGTAAAAAATTGCATCTTTGTGTAAAATTTTAAATGTAGTAAAATTGTGCACACATAAACCATTTAATTAAGATATGATAAAAGTAGTTAATGACTAAGGCTTTTATTTTGGAAACTACAGCTTTCCCCAAGCTTATAAAAATATTTGGATAGCGGCAGCGGAAGAAGAGATTGGGAGCCAACAAAAAATTCGAAGATATGTTCAATACATTTTAAGGACCATGAACTAAAAATTAAAGAAAAACGAACAAGACTAGTTCGTGATGCAGTACCGACAGTGCATGTAAGATTTATTATTTAGTTGTTTTTATTTAATTTGAATTATCTCTGTGATTTTGCAGTTGCACATCATCATCATTATCATCATCATCAGCCTATACGAATCCACTGCTGGAAATAGGCCTCTCCCAATGACAGTAGTTAAAATTGATGTACTTGGAGAAGCTACTAAGTATTTCCCCTCAGTTTCTTGCCGTATCTTCTGGGTAGTGATTCTTTTTCCGATGCGATGGCATTGTCATTGTAATAATTGGCGTTCTTAAGTGCGTCTGTGATCTGCTTCGACAGTATGATATTTAACTGAGCATATTGTCAAAAACAAAACATAAAATATTGTAATTTGTTACAAAAGTTCTAAAAAACATGCCCCTAACTTTTTTGGCGTATCTTCCGAATGGTGGTGGTTCTTTTTCCGATAGTTAGAGTCAGTGTAATAACTGACGTTCATAAGTGCGTCTGTGATGCGAAAACTGAATAAAGAACTTTTGAACTTTGAGACACTATGCTATTTAGAATACTTCGAGTTGTTTTTTTCATGTACTTTTAAGGTTTTTATAATATGGTTTTTTATGAGCATTGAGGTTGCGGGTTTGATTCCCGCTACGGGACAAATTTTTGTGACAGAAATAAAGCGCAAACATTTGTTTTGTGTCTGGGTATTGTGAGACCATGGTTTTCATAGTTTTTCCCTAGATACAGGGAATCCTAGTTAGGGGCCTTTTTGTTTATTTATTTTATTTTTATTTCAACATTGTGTTTATTTACCTATATCCTAAGTTTCAGTTGTGCTGTGGTCATGTAAATTATGTCAAATAATTATAGTTCTTTAATTATAAATTCTATCTGAATGGAAATAATGAAGTTTATTGTATTAATGTATCATCTATGTATTTACTTTAATTATTTTTATTATCTGACTGGTTTAATCCTAGACAAAAAACTAGTTACCAACAAAATATTAAAATGATTGCACGAATTTCATAGATTTTGTTGCAAAGGAATTTCTCGGAAGACTGTCTATGAGGCTTTAAGTATTGTATTTATACATTCACTATGAAGCGTGCCGTAAAAAATGTAGGTACCTATCGCATCTCGTTCGTGTTCTGCGTTGTAGCGCCGCCGCCACTATCGACATCACATGCATATTCCCTATTAATGCTGTAATTCGTAAATCATCGTGGTACTTATCTTTCACTCTGGGGTACAGAATAGTACAGATGTCCTACCTTATACAGACCAACTACGAACTTTTGAAGGTATAGTGGCTGCAATGCAACGCAGAACACGTTACATTTTCATTCAAGCGAATGGGAGAATTTTTCATAGGTATGGTGAACACTCCAAAAATACTGTCAAAAAACTATTGCTTTCCAAAAGTGTTACGCTGTCAAGGACTCTATAGTGTCATTCCTCAATGGGTAGTAGATTGTATCTTTACTGTGTCGATAAAACAGATCTCACATGTGTCTAATACATATCATCAAGGACAGATGGCAGCACAAGAAGTTTTAATGAAATGCGCGCCTTTGTGCGCTGTTTTTCTACTATGCTACTGAACAGTCAATTTTGACGTTTGAATGAAAAGTGTTGCTGCTATATAGGGAAGTTTCAGAAAATAGTAGAATATTTTGATGACAATAATAGGTAATGAATGTATTATTTTAATGTTCTATTCAGTTAGTGAAATTTCACTTTAACAGATTTTGTAAAAAAAATCAGCATTGCCATGGCGTGAAATTTTAAATGTAATTTTTACCGATGTAATAACTAATACCATGGAATTGTTTATGTTACTAGGTATGTAAGCTCCTTGATTAATAAAATGCCGCCTTTTGCTTTACATGTGACGACAAAATGTACGGCAAATGTAACTAAGATATAAGATCTACTATATAAATTCACACTAGTATTATTATTGCAAACGCTGTAACGGTTCTACGGATTTGAGTGATATTCGGAATGGAGATTATATCACAAGAGGAATAGACATTAAACTATAACGTGTAATGTTATAGTCTATTTTTATGCTTACGCCCTGCATTAACACATGGTTACTTTTTATCCCGAGCGACCGGACAATGGGTTTATAAGTTTATACATATATATGTATGCAATTGTTATGGGCAGGTAAGGTGCTTGCCATCAGGAGAACGACGTGCTTGTTTCATCACTTAGGTCCATAAAAAAAAGTAAATTTATAAGTCCGTTTTTATGGATCCTATCCTACTTCCTACTAATCCCACTAATACTATAAATGCGAAAATGTGTGTGTGTGTCTGTAACCACTCCAACGAATGCACAAATTTTTCAAAAAGGAGTTATTTTGAATCCACTCAGGTCTATTGTACATTAGGTACCTCAAAGAATTATGAATCCGTGGTTAGTTCCGATATACTAAATACAAAAATAATGTTTAAGTTATTTTCACCGTTTCTCAAGAATAAGATTATTAAAAGTATATACAACTAAATTTACGTTAAATGTTAATTGTTTTGAACAAAAATTTGAATAATTATCGTATGTAGATGAAGAGTATTGTAGTAGATTTCAGTAATTTGAGTATGGCAACCCTAAACTCTGCAGTAATTATTTGTATGTATTTCTGAGCGCCATTGCTTTTTACCGATGTAAAGTTGAAATGTTTTTAATCCGTTTTCATCGGCAAATCTCTGTGATGTTTTAGCAAAACATTCAAGTGATTGTGTACTAAAACTATCGAACTTCTTAAAGTTTTTGTGCTGGGCTTTGTCATGGCCGGTAAGTGGTGACTTTTTGCGCCCGCTAGTCAAGGGCGAAATCGGATTTGGGAATCGCAATAAGTCGAAGATGTTTTATCGGTCGAACTCCGACGGTAAATGCAATGTTATTGTCATTAGTTTGGTTTTTAGTATTTTAGTGTTTACATCTGTGACGAAAGCTTGGTTTGATGTTTGGTTATCACTTACGCCGATAGTTTTTAACCTTTTGCCTTCTGATTTTGTATGTTACGCTAAAGATGTAGTGAGAAGACGGTTCTCGCGACGATCTCGAGCGTTCATTTCGTGGAATAATCAATTACTAACACTTTGAATTGCGTGTGACAATAATTGTTTGCGAGAACAGATGATTTTGTAAAGTTGTTAGTTTTGTTGATTTGAGCACTGACTAAGCATATTTTCACTAATAAACCTACAGTTTCGTACAATTCGAACGTTTAGCTGCATTAATCTTTGTTTACAATTTGAAGAAATACGTTATTCAAATGAGGTTAGCAGCAGGTGACATAGCTTGCTCAGTAATTGTATACGGCGAGCTCTTCATTGCCAATCATTGTAGAGTTCATATCAACAATTCACTCAATTAATTTGATGCTACGCTATATAAATTGTGACCAACATAGTGAAGCCAGATTTAAGGTTGTTCTAATGGAAGAATATAGTGAAACACAGTAGTAGAGTACACTTTGTTAGGTAAGACATTTTATCGTAAAAAGATAGTGGCTTCAAAGATGCGTGTAAATAAAGGTGAGTTCAAGTGTTCTCTAGTCTTATTTGGTATGTAAAAAATTGATTTTCAGTTTAAACAATGAATCATATTATGATTGGTGACCTTGCTCATTTAGTATGAAATAGGTGCATTGATGTTTAATCATTGCAGTTACTACCATCATGTTACATCAATGATTAAGCCTCTTAGGTTAAAAAAGGACCTATCCTGTGCTAATCTAGGGTAAATATTCTAGTCTAGTAGGTATTTATGTAAAAAAAACTACCTTAAATTGATCCAGCTGTCATGATGGAAAATGAAAAGTAGGATGTTATTCATGTAATATACAGGACCGCACCACAGAATACCTAATAGTACAAGTGCTTGTGCACAATGAAGAGTATGTAGACTACTGTTGTGCATAAACTAGATCTTGAAACTGTCATTTTTTATCAAAAACTAATAATACATATTGACTTGGAAGAAGGTCCCCAAGATACAGGTTAACCTAGTTTGGGGACTATGATTTATACCAGTAAATAGTATTATTAAACGTTATTATTATCTACGCTTGGTTAGTTAGAATAATGGGTAAGATACTGCTTTTCAACATGAGACATTTGTAGTCTGAGTTTCACCAGTAATACAATACAATAAAATTTTATTGCACACCAAATAACATAGACACAATATTAGAAAATAAAAGTCACGAAATACATACACACAGTAATGTTACGATGAATAAATGAGGGAGGGTTCTAAGAGTTGTATTCATGATCAACACTTGTCGAAATACTTGGCTAAATAAGGCATAGCAAAGCAACCAATCAGAACTCCACAAAGAGTTATTCCCAGAATTACACAAAATTATGAGGAAGTACTTGTCACTATAGAAGAATACCCTACATTGAGCTTAGCTCTGTTCAGTCAATAAAACTGAGCTATGATCTGTTCAACAGTGTGCCTTTGTAGCAAATTCTAGTTAGTGGCCAGGATCTGGTATGTAATTTTTGGAGGTTATTTTTTTGTATTATAATTTATTTTTATGTGTACCATTATGCTGCAAGTGGTATGTTGTTATGTTTTGCCTTGTCTTGCCATAGGGTTGATTAAAACTATTCATGTTTTACTAATATTAATTGGTTTTTTCATGTTCATTTATTTTTATTAGTTTGGTGATATATACTACAAGTTCTAGGCAGCTGCATACCGATAAAACCATTGCCCATGTAAGACAAGACCACCTTGTGCTATGTCCATTATGAACATTGCATTCCTTTTCCAATCTGAGACAAAATATAAAAACTTCCTATGGAAATCTAGAATACTTAGATTTTATGTAAGTTCCATAAAGAGTAAAAAGAAAATAAATATTTAGTGCGTTGTTTACAATCTTATTTCCAAAACTTGTAATCACCTTTCAATCAGTGAAAGAGTATTTACTAACACGCAAGGAGATATGAAATATAAAAGAATATTAACAAGCTCATAAAATAAATGTTTACATACCTGTGCTGTGGTATCAGTGATGCAGCCTGCGGCTGGACCACTTCTGTTCCCTAAGACGAGGAGTTCTAGAAAAGTTTTGAAGTGTTTCCTGTTTACCTGGATATAGTAAGTGCAAGGATAGCACTAGTTAGGTCAAGGAGGCCTAGCACAAACAAAACGCAATTTTTTTTAAATCATCCCTCAACTTGATACATATTATAAGTACTGTCATGTAGAAAGGTGACACATCTAGTTTAGATGTAAAGTAGGTATACTTTCTAAACTATGTGTTCTCTGCAGAACCGTTGAATGTGCAAGTGCTGCCGTCACCTCAGAGCAAAGTGTAGTTGCAAATAAATATACCTAACTATTCCGACATCAGGAAGTAAAACTAAACAAGGGCACGCTTAACGCTATATCATTCTGTCGGCGTGTCAAGTCGTAATCTATACTTGGTTTCATGCCAAATTAGTATACTCTAAGAATTTACCTTTTTCCTTGTGACCCACTTAGTTTAAAGGCTAAATAGTTCAAAACTATAAAACTTTGTCGCTGTCAAAGAGACTAAAAATACTGTTTGTTTATAGACATCAAAGAGCATTGGCTATGGCTAAGTAAAGAGTTCTTGATCTCTAAAAAATAGGTGTGTGTTAACACTTTTTAAGATAACGACAAATAGCAAACTAAGATTTTAAATAATTAGGAAGAAAAAAAATGATATTGTAAGCATTGACGACAGATGACGTAGAATCGTCCCCGTAAGACGATATAAGAAAGAAAGAAGAAATTTGGTTGCTCGAGCAGTTGGCTCGGTAGCCCAATGGTTAAGGCGTCGGGACGGTATTCCGAAGACGCAGGTTCGATCCCTGCCCGAGCAATATCATTTTTCTTCGTAATTATTTAAAATCATAAGAATTTCGCCTAGCAGCGCTAATGTATTAAATATCAGAAATAGCAAACTGCTAAATAGTTTTAATAGTTGACCAAGGTTTAACAATGTAATTACTCACTTCTACTCCTACGAGTTAACATCTGTGTGTGCACATGATTTTAATTTAGAAATTTCAGTAGGTATTCAAGGGTATGACATTGACTAATCCTAAAATTAGACTTTTCGTTTGATCAACCGGTTAGAAAAGGGAATGCACAATACGGCGGGTCACGTAGGGTCTCCGTTGGCTTAGGGGTTAAAGAGCACTACAGCTAACACATGGCAAGAAGTCACGTGATTCGATATTCGTCACGAGAATAGTCTCAATGTAGAAGTAGAATCAATGATACTGTCGTAAAAGTCAGACAAGCAGTGAACTGCGCATTTTTTTTATGGAACTGAATAGTCAGACGAGCACGTCGTTTGCCTGAATATAGAGCAGAGTAGGAGAGTAGAGTACATATAAAAAGCATTAAAAATTACCTACTCGTAGGGTACACTACCAGTACTTACATTACATTACTCTATATTGATAGAGTAATGCAATTTAATCTGAGGTAACAAGACAAGCAAACTTTATGTTTGCAAAATTTAACTCCGTGTCTAATTACTTGGTAAATTGTTGATAATTTCCTTTAATCTGACTTATTAACTCCATATTGGTCCAGAGACTTAACTCTACTGACATCTAGTTGTCTTTCAGCTGCTATTTATACTTTTTGCATATAATTATATTCCATTTACATAAAATTCCACTTCTCCACTTTGGTGCGTCACATACCCTTTTGTCTTAACATCCATTGTGTTTGCCCACCCCACAATACCACAAAAGGAGGGTAATGTTTCCTTAACTATCCTACACAACAGGCTGGCTCAAGTTACTATTTAACTCAACAAACTGGTTCAAAAAATCCCTTTATTTGTCATTCCCATTTGAGTCATGTCCGAGCCATCTCGTGTCCAGTTTTTAATCCAAAATACTTTAGTTTAGTTTTTTACATCTGTAAAATGTGCATGGACGTCAACATATTCTGCTTCGTTAAGCTTAAGATCAATTAGTGTAGGAAATACCAAGAAATGTTGAAAAAGAAAGAAGTGCCATGGTACTCGAACCATCGGTTAAGAATTCAAGATAATTTTGCAAATTGGAGGCATCATTCGTGTCGATTGCATTGGAACACTATCTGTGACTGTATGTATATTGAAATAGCGGTTTCGTCTGTCCATTTGGTTTGCAAATTTCGAATTTTTATGCCAAGTTTTTGAATAGATTACTTACACAATTATTGTATTGGAAAATGTAATAAAACTGGATTGTAATATGGCATTTTTTTAGAAAAAGAAAATTTTTAGGGCTATGAATCAAACTAAGGCAATTTTTGAACTGTTCGGCCATGTAACTAACGCATTTTTATCTAATTTCGTATTTTTCTTATTGCATTCTATCTTTATTGTGATTCTTTATCTAACACCTTTTCTATTTTCAAAAATTTTTAATGCATGTTATTTTGTAAGTTCGTGTTGTTTGAATTTATATTTAATGTGGTAAATGTATTTGCTCCATAACCTAATTATAGGGTCTCAAAGATTTTAACGGAAGAAAAATACGACCACCGGCTGGGACTTGAACCCGCATCACACTAGACGAGGGAAGGGCTATGCCCAATTTAGCTAAGCGTGGCCACTAGCCGGATGCAGCATTTTTTCTTCTGTTATATATAACGTCTTAGGGGTGTCGTGTAATTATAGAATTCCTATTTCGAACATTTTATTATTAATTCTCAATAAGTTATGTGAATTTGTTCTCCTAAAGTTCGATGACTGAATATAGAAATATGTAGGTATGTACATTGTATATGTTCTATCATCCAGGTGGAAAAAACGGTTACCGTCATGGGGTTTTCCCGTGAAAATATTGGGCTGAATCAGTGACGATGACGATATTATTGACGTGACTCCATAGAGCCCGATTTCACGAATTGGCTTCCAGATGATGTGAAGATAAATATACCTCTGACATTTTTGATATAGAATCAAACTGTTTTAACGGATTATATCGCGTTTATTTTATATTAATGAAGATTTGAAGTTTCGAACTCTATTCATATATCTATAATAATAATTTTACTTAAGTACAGTAAGTTTCTTAAATAATTATTTTTTAACAAAAAGCAACCAACTTCAATTGTGTTATATATCTTGGAAGTCAAGGGCGAATATCAATGAAATTCATATAAGATTACCTTGTAGCTATACTATACTATATGAACCTAACGCAAAATAAGCCTTTTTTTTTCAATTTATTTGAAAGGCTTTGTCGCTGTGCGACCACACCGCCCTGTGAAAACAAAATATATCTAGGCCTTAGAGGCAAAATAAGCTTCCAAATCGGTTTATAAATGACGAGAGTTCTGAGGTAACAAACATTAAAAAAATACAATCGAATTGAGAATCTCCTCCCTTTTTTGAAGTCGGTTAAAAATATGTTTACTGCATAACTACCCAAAAATCTAAAACTACTTGGTGTCCACTACCTTCGTTTAACGAATTTTTTCGCTTAACGAACTTTTGCCATGAATATATTATTATTATTCCCTTTCGTATGGCATTCTGTCTCGTAACGTAAACCTGATCCTAACGTAAACTTTTTTGTTCAAAACCCCATCCTCCTTGTTCCAGGCAATGGTGGGGAGACGTCGTGGTGTTTTAGCCAGGTGAAAGGCACGTTAGAGGATGACGTGACGGAAGCAGATCTCATATCCTGTGTGGAATTCAACCACGATGGCGAGTTGTTGGCGACCGGAGACAAGGGCGGGAGGGTTGTTATATTTCAGGTGAGGAATTCGTGAGATGGTATTTTTTTACGCAACTGAATAGTCGAGCATGTCGTTCGCCTGATGGTTCGCATTTATTATACCTATGTAATCATATCTGTTGTGTAATGTATGTTGAAACAAAAAAAAAATACAATACATTAATACTTTATTGTACACTAAAACAATAAATTAACAAGGTACACAAAATACAACTGTTGTACAACAGGCGGTCTTACTGTTTAAAGCGATCTCTTCCAGTCAATCTTTGGGTGGAGAAACCTCGGACCTCTCATATTGCTCATATTTAATTTTGTTCTTTGTGCTTCTCATCTTGAGCTTCTGTGAATTAGTTTACGTCAGGGGTCCACTACTTAAAAGGCTATCTTGAATACCGTATCGCTATCCACCCGTATTCATGAACAACACTTGTCAAAACACTAGTCTAAGTAAGGCACAGCAACCAATTGCACGCATGCATTTAATGCGGGGTTCCGATTGGTTATGTTCTCACTGAGAACGTTAAGGGCAGAAGATGGATCCCGGCCTTTTCTCAACTTGCCTGGATAATTACAGCCACATAATTATTCATATTACAACTACTAATAAACTGAATTGACCTCAATGCTATATTCTAGTTATACATTGAAGTCATTGAACTCCGGCTTCGCATGGATGCAATTTTTAATGTGGATTCATTTTTAACGATATCAATACATAACATTGAATTTTCCCTACTATGCAAACGCTTAATTAGAATGTATTGTAGTACATACTACTACATACTAATGTTTTTTTTAAATGTAACTTTATGACGAGACGAGCTTGTCCTTTGCCTGATGGTAAGCAATACGCCAGTCCATAACAATTACAGCACTGCACTGCGTCACCCTGAGACAATAAGCTGTTGAGTCTCATAATGCCCAGTAATTTCGCTGGCTACAATGCCCTTCAAATCGGAACACAGTAATGCTTGCGCAATACTGCTTAGCGGCTGAATAACTGGCAAAGCGGTGGTACCCACCCAGACGGCCCCTCGCATACGAGAAACCACCAGTAAAATATCTAAATTTCAGTAGAAACTCAGTTGCGTGGAGGAAGTAAGCGGAGAAACAAATGAGCACGCGGTTAGAGACTTTGTTTTATCAGGCCTAGCGCACTCCGCACTGTAGGTACGAAGCTACAAGTACATAGCCGGACACCGACGGCGGGTCGCGCGTCGTTACACGTGCCGCGTCAGAAGAGACAAGAGCTATGCGATAGAAAGAGAGGCGCTCTGTAGGTTAATATGACTGGTAGGTATGCAGCGCTACGCGAGCTGAATTGAATTTTATTGCGTCATAGCAAGAGTCGCTATTTGTTCAATTTTCTTTGCGGAATGATGCTTCTGTCCCTTAGTATAATTAGGAAAAAGTATTCTGTGGTTTTTTTAATATGTTGATATATTTTTCCACAACACATCACAACACTTACAATAATAACTTGTCTATCCTGTTCCACAGAGAGACCCGGCATCAAAGCAATGCGTGCCCAAAAAAGGCGAGTACAACGTGTACTCCACATTTCAATCACATGAACCTGAGTTCGACTACCTCAAGTCTCTGGAGATCGAGGAGAAAATCAACAAAATCAGATGGCTCAAGAGGAAGAATCAGGCACACTTTCTGCTCTCCACCAATGACAAGACCATCAAATTGTGGAAGGTCAGTATTTGTTTACTCTACTCAATGTGTATCTTAAACTAGCTTTTCCCCACTACTTCGTCCGCGTTAACAACAGATTCCTCTGTCGTTAACGCCCATATTCGTATACGAATTCGAATGTTATTAGTTAATTTGCCGCCTTGTAGGTTAGGTACGGTCGGCGACAAAAGTAGTTAAACAATTGTGAATCTTTGATTGACTACAACACCTTCAATATTTGTCTTATTTCTCTGAATGTTGCATATAAAAACTCTGTTAATATCCTGTGCGAATAGGGAAATTGCAAAATATTGCATATTATTTGTATATTTTCGGTGTTATTGACAACTGAAAGATTGTAAAAGTTCAACTACTTATGTCGCTGACTGTACTATTAAGCATTTTTTGCAATACATGATACAAAATAGGCGAACTTGAAAGTTTATTCACCCAGAACAAATTAAAACAAACTCCGCACTCCGTACTGTAGCGTAAAGCGCATTAGATTCGATTTAGCTTGCCCTATTTAGGAATAACATGGTTTTCGGGTGACGGCTCCCGGACTTGGTAGCCGTGGCCGTTACTTGTTGCGTGTTAACAAATTAAAACAGCGATGTCTGCATTACAAGTTTGCGCATGTTCGTGTTTCAAGTAAATAAATAAACTTTAAAAATATGCATTCAATTGCGGAAATACATTCTAGCCGGCCCGCCGCGCGGCTGCACCCGAGATGTCTCGTTTTCCCGTAGAAATTTCGAAAAATCCTTAGTACCTCTACCCCAAAATGGGGAGGAACATGTATTTCGAATTTCATGTTTCTATCTTCAGTGGTTTAGGCTGTGCGAAATTCACGGTTCTCACTGTCACAGATTTTATTACGGAAGGGTAATATGTAATTTTTTTTGTAATCTACTCAGAAAATGACACCACGTTAACAATTCATTGCATTGGTGCGAAGCCCGGGCGACTATTCATAAACTGATAAAGTATGAAAATTAACTTACATTCAGTAGATTTCAAATATAGGGAAGGTGATAGACATTTCTTGGTCCTAGCTTGCAAGAACCATGCATACTTCGTACTACTACGTTGTACGTTTTAAGTACTCTATACATTATGATGAGAACAAGAGCTTTCCGTATTTACAATGCTAGATGTATTCATGTCGCTCAATAAACAGAATAGTGAAGATCGAGTTTCTCGCCTCGCTCTCGTGCTTTCATTGTGTCTGCGTTGACAGTATAGGGTTCACGGCGTTTTTACTAAGCTAATGAGGTCTCACGAGTCGTTCGCATCTTATACTAGCTGCGCCCCGCGGTTTCACCAGCGCTTTCCTGGGATAAAATCCCTATGTCCTTTTCCAGGACCTGTACCTAGTTACAGAATTTCATCAAAATCTGTTCAGTAGTTTTTGCGTGATTGAGTAACAAACATCCATCCATCCTCACAAACATTTCCATCCTTACTAATATTATAAACGCGAAAGTTTGTATGAATGTATGGATCTTTGTTACTCTTTCAAGCAAAAACTACCGAACCGATTTTGATGAAATTTGGTATGTAGGTACTTTAGGACTTGGAATAGCACATAGGCTACTTTTTATCCCGGGAAAGGCGCAGCTAGTTTGTAATATTACTAAGATTTTTCACGACGCTTTGTAGTTTCCACGCCGTGGTCTTTGTAACGTGTTTCGTCCCTAAATTGTGTTTCTAGCATCTGTTAATGGAGTGTCCTCTCCCTTATTCCCCAGGTGTCAGAGCGAGACAAGCGCGTGACGGGGTACAACACGCGCGAGGAGGGCGGGCGGCCGCGCGACCCGGCGCGCGTCACGGCGCTGCGCGTGCCCACCGTGCGGCCCGCTGAACTCATGGTCGAGGCTTCTCCCAGGTGAGACATACAGCCAGGCGGGACGCGTGACGGTACAACACATGCTGCCGGCGGCCCGACGAGCTATCGAAAAAAAATATAGTTAGTCGGGCAGAGTGATGAGATAAGCAAGTCGTTCGCCTGATGTTAAGTACCACGCCTGCCCATAACAATTGCTGCGTCAATATCAAATCAGCGAACTAGTTGGCTTATTGAGTGTAAAAGAAATCGCGAAACTGCTCCTTAAGTCCTATATTATGTATGATACATACTTATCGAGAATAAAATAGTCCCTTTACTTTCTTACTTTTTTTTTTACTTGGCTTTCGTGTTTGATGAAGTATGTCAAAATCAAAATTTCCACGAAGTTTTCGGCACTTCTGAAAACTGGTGTATTTTCAGTGACTAGTAGTCTCTATCGCAGATCTAATGTCCGGATTACTGGAAATCTAATCGTATTTGTCAAAGCGCATTAGGCGTCGGTGACAAATCGATCTAACAACACTTGTTCTAGCCTATACTGCTATTTTCTAGGACCCCAGGAGTCAATTTGTAATTCTATGCCATCTCACTACTATTAATATGAACTTTGAAGCAAAACATGTTGACGATGTAACAATCCTCACATCTATTTGCAAGCTTTTATTTAACGGGTTAAATAAAAGCGCCAATGATGCTGGGTCATATTGACCCGAGGTGATTTCAAACGGACATATTTTGTAAATTACGCGCACGGTTTTAACAGCATTTTTTTACGACACATGTTTTGTTCTTGACAAATAAATAAATATTTTATATTGAAAAACGTCCTTAGCTCTCCATTTAGTGACCTGATGAATGTACGCCCATAAAATATATATAAACATAAAAAACCGACCAAGTGCGAGTCGGACTCGCGCACGAAGGGTTCCGTTCCATTAATTATAAAAACGCGCAAAAAACATGTCTGTTGTATAGGAGCCCCCTTAAATATTTATTTTATTCTGTTTTTTAGTATTTGTTGTTATAGCGGCAACAGAATTACATCATCTGTGTAAATTTCAACTGTCTAACTATCACGGTTCATGAGATACAGCCTGGTGACAGACGGACAGACAAACAGATAGACGGATAACGGAGTCTTAGTAATAGGGTCCTGTTTTACCCTTTGGGTACGGAACCCTAAAAAGAGGTATGTGAAATCACGATAACTGCTCATATAATATTAATCTATTGATTAAAATAGATTTGAATTTCGATATCATGATTCATAACGACCGACGCCATGTTTATTTTCATCTTGATCAGAAATTTCTTATCAATCATAATCACAGTATTATTCAACTGTGCTTTGCGGTTTCCGGTGATAAAAAGTAGCCTATGTGTTAATCCTGGGACAAGCTATTTCCATTCCAAATTAGACTCACATCCGTTAGTTAAGCCGTTATAGCATGTAGAAGTAACTAATACCAGGCCTAGCGCACTCCGCACTGTAGGAACGAAGCTACAAGTACATAGCCGGACACCGACGGCGGGTCGCGCGTCTTTACACGTGCCGCGTCAGAAGAGATACGAGCTATGCGATTGAAAGAGAGGCGCTCTGTAGGTTAATATGACTGGTAGGTATGCAGCGCTTGAGCTGAATTGAATTTTATTGCGTTATAGCAAGAGTCGCTATTTGTTCAAATTTCTTTGCGGAGTGATTCTTCTGTCCCTCAGTATTCTGTGCTAATACACTAAGTACTTGTTTTTCTTGTATCTATTTTTTGCAAAAATGGTTTTAACAATAAACTGTTAAACAGATAAAGAACTTTTGAACTTTGATAGATATCATCTATCAAAGTTCAAAAGTTCTTTATTAACTATATTTATTTATCAATTTTGGCATCACAGACGCACTTATGAACGTCAATTAATATTACAATGACTCTACTACCGTATCGGAAAAAGAACCACTACTCAGATCAGACTCTATCTATCTATTGACAGCCTCTGTGGTGTAGTGGTTGGGCAGGTTGGCTCAAATCTCATACACCACTGAGGTTGCAGGTTCGATTCCCGCGACGGGACAAATGTTTGTGCACAGAAAAAAAAAGCAAAGCATATGTTTCGTGTCTGGGTGTTGTGGGACCATGGTCCTCATAGTTCCTGGTTCCCTAGATACAGGGAATTCTAGTTAGGGGTCAGGATCTATGTATGTGATCGTTGGGCGTTATTTATTTTATTATTTTTTTATCTAAGAGATAAACATACTAAAATACGTGTGTAGTGTGATTTATGAGAAAACACATTCACAAACTTAGAAACTGCGTCGAATTTGATAAGTCACTATGTTTATTAATTAACCACTATTTAATTCAGTTTATTCATAATTCTAATAAACCCGTATCTAACCAGTAAACTCTAAGGTCAAGTGTTAATAAATTCCACTTGAACTAACTTTATCATCTTTTATCTCTACGTCAAATGTGATTGAAATTTCAAGTACATTGTGTTTATTTACTTAGTGATAAGGGCGTAATACAATTATTATATTCTTTATTTTTATTAGATATTATCACACCACAGATAAATACAACAAACAAAACAGTAACCTAAATTGATACATAACATATTTGCATTAGCTGATACGATATTCAATATTACGGTATCCTATCCTACTTATATTATAAATGCGTTAGTGTAAGTGTGTGTGTGTGAGAGAGAGAGGATGTGTGTGTGTGTGTGAGAGAGAGGGTGGGTGTATGTGTGTGTTTTATCAGCTAATTCCATAACGACTGAACGGATTTTGATGGTATTTGGTATATAGGTTCAGGTTCTGGAATAGGCCGTAGGATAATTTTCATACCGGAAAAACGAACAGTTCCCGAGGGACCAGCTATAAACCGAGTACTATGCGTGTGAAGTGCGGCGTAGCTGGTTAAATATAATTACAAACTTTTATATTTATTTGGTAGAATGAAAAAACGGTTATAATTTATATACTCTAACCTAACGTTTATACAAAATTGTTTTATATTCTACCTGTCATTGCTAAATACATGCAAGCGCTTTAACTGTATGTCAAATCGAAATAGACCGCCAAGATACAGGCCTAGCCTAGTTTGGGGCCCACCGACAATGTAACATTAAAATAAATCAGTGTATGTTTTATTTGTGTAAATCAATACGTAAGCTGGCGTGTATTTTGGCCAAAGAATCAGCCTCGCAATTCAGCGAGGCAACGCTTTGAATTATCTGTAGGCCATTCGGTTGGCTCAACCGATACCCGGCATGTACATAGTATTTAATATCTTTTAGTTTAGTTTTTAAATTATTAAGCCTTTTGTTATATTGTATGGCACTAAACTATGAATAAAAATACGTTATTTAATTGTATAGCGGATTTGTGTAAATTTCAAAAATAGTTTTTTACTGTATTTCACTTTGTTGACCCTAGAATATTGGTTTGCAGAATAATCTTGGGCATTTAAAACGAACCCACTTCAACCAAAACGCACCATTAGTAATGTGATGTGTGATAAAAATAAAACACGTTTGTTGTATAGGAGCCCACTTAAATATTTATTTTATTGTTTTTTAGTATTTGTTAGAAGGACAGACAGACGGACAGACAGACAGACAGACAGACGGACAGCGGAGTCTTAGTAATAGGGTCCCGTTGCCTTTTGGCTACGGAACCCTAAAAACCGACATACTGGCCAATATTGCTGAAGTGCGCTTACTGTTTATACAGGTGGCAGTATTGTTTGCTTTCCCACTTGAATATATTTTCCCATTCATTTCACGCTGTTACGTAAATAAAAACGATATGCAATCTAATTTCGACCTTATTGCCTTCAAACAGAGATGCAATGACATCAACATTTATATCACTTATCTGTTTTTCGAAGTGACGTAAGCAGAGTTAATTGTACGAAGACCTTAGCGTGACGGGTGTGATAAATAATCACCAAGTTCATATCAAGATTGATAAATTGTCTAAGATGGGACGTTATGTCATAGAGGAGATAAAATCGTTGTTTTTATGACAAGATAATGAAATATGTCGTAAAGAGATTTTATGTTTATAATAATGACTAGTAAAGACATAGCGCTGCTACGTGTTCCTAAATTTATAATTCAATTTAATCTCATGTGGAAAAGTTACATGTATGTCTTTTTACAAGCTTTTTATTTAACTTGCAAAGTCAAATCTTGCAAATTGAATCAGAACTACTTCCTCTTATCTTACGGAGTTGAAATTTTGCATACATGTCAAAGCCCGATGACAATGCAATATTATGGTGACCTCCAGCTGATTTGATGATGGAGACGGAAGGTCGGCAACGGAACTCCTTGACGGATAATTTATTTCTTAAATAATTACCTGATTAATGACTCTACCACCGTATCGGAAAAAGAACCACTACTCAGAAGATACGGCAAGAAACTGAGGGGCATTTTTTAGAACTTTTGTTACAATATTTTATGTTTGTTTTTGACAATATTATGTTTTTTATGTGCCAGTTGGCTACTTGGCAGAAGTGGAATGTTCCATGCATCTTTGTCTTCGATGTTATTACTAACTGTATAGTAAGCTTTTTTCATTAGACTTTTTTCACACGCAATTTGAATCTACTTTCTGTGAGCTCCGTTATACATTTTGGTATTTTATTGTAGAAACGTACGCAATTGCCCATCAAGGACTTATTTGTTTTACTCAGTCTAAACCTAGGTATTGCAATTCTATCCTTAATATATATCTTTAATAAATAAATGAATACATTTCCTTCCAGACGGATATTCGCAAACGCGCACACTTACCACATAAACTCGATCTCGCTGAACTCTGATCAGGAGACGTACCTGTCGGCGGACGACCTCCGCATCAACCTCTGGCACCTCGAGATCACCGATCAGAGCTTCAACATTGTTGACATCAAGCCGGCTAACATGGAGGAACTCACTGAGGTAAATTATGAAGGAAGACAACGAAACAATTAAATGAAAACAACTCGAAATAGCAAACCTTGAACCGCAACGGTCATATTCTTTTAAAAAACGGACCCTGAATGAAAGTAATTGGTGACCGCTGATCTATCCTATCATTTTGTAAGACTTACCTTGTTATTTATTAATTTATTGGAACTGAATGATGAAACGAGCAGGTCGTTCGCCTGATGGATAGTGCCACGCCTGCCCGTAACAATTGCAGTGCCACCCATAAATTAATAGCACAAAAAGTACTGCGTAGCACTGCATTGCGCGTTTCACCCCGAGACATCAGATATTGTCTCATATGCCCAGTAATTTCGCTGGCTACAATTCCCATCAAACCGGAACACAGTAATGCTTGCGCACTACTGCTTGGCGGCTGAATAACTGGCAAAGCGGCGGTACCTACCCAGACGGCCTCTCGCATACTTGAGACCTACCACGAGTAAACGAGACTTACCTTATTAAATAGTCTAGTCTAACTTAACCTTAGTTTTATGACAATTCTAACCATACATGATAATTGAGAAACTCGTTATGAAAAATAATTAAAATACCTAAAAAATATGTTCAATAGCCAAAAGTTTGAAAATATCAGTAACTAAATATACCATAAATGTTTCTATATCTTTCGGATTGTGTATCTGATGCAATGACTAAATTTTCAGGTTATAACCGCGGCGGAGTTCCATCCAACTGAATGCAATCTCTTTGTATATTCTAGTAGTAAGGGTGAGTGATCTGTATTTTATTATATTAGCTACTCAGTTAGTTCAATAAATTATTGTACTGTTGAGGAATAATCGAAGATGTTATGAAAGCTTCTATCTAGACACTGAACTCTTCTGAACAGTTGCTTGTTTATTTCTATGTCATTGGTGTGGCCTTTATTTAGCTCTAGTAATATTATAAAGATGTTAAGGTCGTTATAGAATTGTGAATGCCCAGTCTGTGTTTGTTTTATGAAATAAAATCTCTGAAATTAAACCTGACAGAAGATTTATGCTTGCGAAAAATTGATTATCAAAACATAACCCCTCTTAGATTTTTTTTTACTCTTGAGAGTAGGGGGAAATCCTCGTGGACTCCACAGAACACGGGCTCTGTGGGCGTGTCCGACTCCGCTTTTCAGTGACCTACGGACTAAAACCCCCTACCCTACCTATGTTTTCCCCCGATGTACTTCGGGGACCTTTTTTAGGTTAGTTAAGTTTAATGTGCTAAATTTACATTTATACACTACGAATCATATATATAAAATTCTCGTGTCACAATGTTAGTTACCTTACTCCTTCGAAACGGCTTTACTGATTTTTACCAAATTTTATATGCATATTCAGTAGGTCTGAGAATCGGCTACTATCTATTTTTCATACCCCTAAGTGATAAGGGTTGTTCCACCTTAACATTTTTTTTAAATTTATATATCATCATAGGCCTGTTCCATCTAAAGAGATGATTTAATTTATATATATATATATATAAAATGTATTTATAATTTATATGGCAAAACAACGTTTGCCGAGTCAGCTAGTCATATATATAAAATTCTCGTGTCACAAATGTTAGTTACCTTACTCCGAAACGGCTTTACTGATTTTTACCAAATTTTTTATGCATATTCAGTAGGTCTGAGAATCGGCTACTATCTATTTTTCATACTCCTAAGTGATTCTTTTTTAATTTATATGGCAAAACAACGTTTGCCGGGTGAGCTAGTATTAGTATAAAGTTATAAGTACATTGAATATTGACAAGCAAAACTAACCCCTATGTTCCTCCCCACAAGGTACAATAAGGCTTTGCGACATGCGCGCAGCAGCCTTGTGCGACAGACACGCGAAGTTATTTGAGGAACCCGAGGACCCGCATGCGCGTTCCTTCTTCTCCGAGATCATCTCGTCGATTAGTGACGTCAAGCTCAGCAACTCCGGCAGGTGAGGATAATTAGCTGAGCGGTTCTGGCCGGTCCGGATAATCGGCTCAGCGATTCTGGCCGGTCCGCATTCGGTGTTGCGACCATCGGTTTTGCATATCCAAAAAGTTTAACTATTGCTTATTTTTTACTAGCTGCTTGCCTCGACTTCGCACGTATGCAATTTACATACATTGAATTTTCTCTACTATACATAAAGTAAATTAGAATTTATTGTAATATTAACCATTTGTTAGAAAATCTCTAAATTACAGTAAAAACCGTATCAAAATCCGTTGCGTGGTTTAGATGAAGAAAGCGGAGAAACAGAAATGAGGACGCGGATAGCGACTTTGTTTTATGCTATTTATTTAGAGATTTTGACAGCCTCTGTGGTTGGGTAGGTTGGCTCAAATCTCATACACCGCCGAAGTTGCGTGTTCGATTCCCATGATGGGACAAATGTTTGTTCACAGAAAAAAAATGCAAGTATATGTTCCGTGCCTCCGCGACCTATGGCAGCATACGCGCACCTTCATTCCCCCATGAATGCGAACTAAGGCGGTCCAATGCTGTTGCGATTGCGAATCATATTTAATAATGAAATTTTCGCTTGAAATTGTGAATTGTGAATTCATAACAGCGAAATTTCATATTAGCAATTAGCACCGCAATAGCAAGTAGCATGCTAACGAGTAATATTTCACCTGCTAATCAAATTATTGAATTAGTTTTAGAAAAAAAAAACAAGAACCGACTTCAAGACTAACCTTATGTTTTTTGTTTTTGTTATTTTTTTCAAAAAGTGCTGAATCAGTTTCGATAAAATTTATATGTGACCACCTCTGAAGTATGACCTACCAAACAAAAAAAACTATTATCGCGATGTTTGTCACGAGTGATCGCGTGACAAACATACAAAACAAAAAAATAATAAAAAAACATACCGTCGAATTGAGAACTTCCACCTTTTTTGAAGTCTGTTGAAAATGGCAATAATTTCGTTTACTGTTCTCTATGCTAACATGTTTTTTCCTCATTTCAGATACATGATGTCTCGCGACTACCTAGGCCTCAAAGTGTGGGACCTCCGCATGGAAACAAAGCCTGTAGAGACTTACCCAGTGCACGAGTACCTCCGTTCCAAGTTGTGCTCACTGTATGAGAACGATTGCATCTTCGACAAGTTTGAGTGCTGTTGGAGCGGGGATGACCAGCGGCTGATGACTGGCTCCTACAACGGGTTCTTTAGGTGAGATTACTGACTGTTTTACTGTGTAAGCCCTTGCATATGTATGAGCTGTTTAGAAGTCTTATAATGTGAAAAGCGGGGGCCGCAGGAATCAGTTAACTTGGAACACCGATCCTGATCGCTTTCAAACATATCTCGTGATCGATTTCGTCTGTGTCTAACTTTTCTACTCAACGTCTGCCTACCATTTAATTCAAACAACCGCCCCAGAATATATAGTTCGTTACCAAAGTCTAAAAGTTCCAGACATTCTAACCGCTCCCCCAGTTCGTATATCCGAAACGAGGCATATTTCGCACCTCTACATTAATGTTTACAGGACGTGTAAACAGCCCCTGTACCCATACGTCTCTCAAGCGCCAATCGTATATCGGGTTGAGCTCAAATTAAGGTATAGCTTCACTGCGATTAATGAAATACCGACTAATTATTATCGATTCAGACAAGAAATCGAATTAATCTCATTCATTTATACCAAAATATGATAACTACAAGTTGAGATAAACTTAATGGGACAATAAATGGCATCCTAAAATATTGTCGCAGTGAATCTATACCCTAAATTGAACTCAACACCATATATGATTGGCGCTTGAGGGACATATGGGTAGGGGCTGAGCCCTTCGAAGTGAGGAGGGACTAATTCGGCCTTTTGTTTTTTCCGCAAATGTACCACCTATTTGGCTTTTTGTACAGTTTTTTAATTCATCTCAATCACGATTGGTAGAAATGTTCGATGTCGCTGTTTGAAGAATGCTAACGCCTTCCAAATACGAAATTGAAAGCGATCGGGATCGGTGTTCGAGTTCGACGATTCTCTCGCTGGGTTGGCCACACACCCAGACGAAGAAGAAAGAATGAAAGACGTTTAAACTATTCGGCCAAGGATGTCAATTAAGGATGTTTTTCACCTCAGAAACAAATTTAATATTCAATAATTGCTCTGACATTTAAATTACATTTTACTAAAAATCTCAGAGAAGTTAGTAGGGACGATCTCGACTGGCTACTTTACCTCGCCGAATTAGACACTATGTGTGTTATGTAGACACTATTTATATTTAATTGTAGCCAGCAGTGAAGCACCGCGCAGGATTTTGCAAAACAAGGTTCTGGGTGCTGTTATTGTTATGGGCTGGCGTATTGCTTACCATCAGGCAAACGACCAGCGTCTCGTCAGTCAGGTACATAAAAAAAACTATGGCTATGTCCCTTTGCAATATTATAACCTTATTTATTTCATTGCAGGATATTCGAGCGCGCGGCGGGCGGCGGCGGGGGCGGCGGCGCGCGGCGCGGGGAGCTGACGCTGGAGGCGTCGCGCGACGCCGCGCAGCGCCCGCGGCAACCGCTGCGCGCGCGCCGCGTGGCCGCCACCGCCAAGAGGAAGAAGGTAAGCGGAGGGGTAGGGGCATTTTTTTTAATGTCTTTATTATTATTTATAAAATACATTTCCATTGTTCATTTCTAGTGTACGTTAATCCTAGAAGCGACAAGTAATATAATAGTACGTTTTGCAAGCTATACACTTATATAAAACTTATTTCTTAATCATAGTATGTTTATAATTGTATATAATTGTTATAATAATTTAATTACAATAATAAATATAATATTACGTAAGCTTTAGTAACGGCGTTACGTTTATACAATAAATGAATATCTTTTTTTTTTTTTTTGCCGTGGGCGGTAGTGCAACAATTCGCAGCTAGCAACAGGAGACTGTGAGCAGACATGTTTGAGTATCGCAGCGCAAGCGCGCGCGGTCCGGGGTAGGGGCATTGTAGCTAGCGATTAGACACAAGACTTAATATTTAATGTCTTATGTAAGAAAATGAGATTTTATTGACAATAACTTAATATAACTAATATAACTACGATATTTATATACTATTATGGTTTGGCAATGAGGGGTAGGGTCAGCATCGTCCTTGTGTAAACCCACTAGAGTTTACACAGGGCTGGTTTTCAGCGTTCCCCTTTGCTCGACCTCAGATGTTTGCCGAGAAGTAAACATATTGTAACAGCGGAGACAAAAAATAATTAATTAAAAGAAATATTATGTGTTCATCTATACTATTTCTATACTTCTATACTATTATAAAAATGGAACTGAGTCAATTCTGTGTATCTCTACAATATCTACATAGTATAAAACAAAGTCGCTGCCCGCTGTCTTTACGCTTTACATATGCAAGCCAGCAGTGCACCAGTGTGGCGCCTTCCGCTCGTCGCGTTCATTTGTTTGTCTGCAGCTCAACGTATTTTTAACCGACTTCTAAAAAGGAGGAGGTTCTCTGTTCGATTGTTTTTTTTTTTTTTTGTGTTTGGTACCTCAGAACTCCGTCATTTATGAACCGATTTGAAAATTTTTTTTTGCGTCGGGTTCAGTATAGCTACGAAGTGGTCCCATATAAATTTCATCGATATGTGACCTTGGACTTCGAAGATACGTTGAAGTCGGATTTTGTTTTTTTTTTAAATTAATTATATATTGCCTGAGCGAAGCGAGGCCTCAATGGCCAGGGTTTTTTGCGACATGGATCTTGAAACTGCTTCCAAGCAATCCGCAATACCAGCCTAAACTAAACAACGTGCGAGTTATTAAAATCAGTCTAGTAACTACAAAGATTACCATGACTAAGGGCACTCGCACACAAAACGTTCAAATGTTCACGCCAGCTTTATTTCTACCTTTGTGTGAAGTAGTATTGATTCTTTGATATCAAGTTCAAAAGTTCTTTATTCAATTTTGTTATCACAGACGCACTTATGAACGTCAATATTACAATGACTCTACCACCGTATCGGAAAAAGAACCACTATTCAGAAGATATATGTATTGTATTATTGTCTACTAGCTTTTTCCCGCGACTTCGTCCGCGTGAACGACAAAGAAAGCCCAGACTCGTATTTTATTCCAGGCCCATCTTAGTAAGACCTCTCCAATATATGAGAGCGCGTACTACGAAGAGCTCAAGCTGTATCTTCGTAGTCACCCAACCGATTTTGACGTAACATAACCCTATAATCTAAGTTAGGACTAATGCTACCAAACCCTGGCAGTAGAAAGTAGAAGTAGCTGCGCCCTGCGGTTTCACACGCGTTTTCTCATGATAAAATGTAGCCTATGTGTTAATCCAGGGTATAAACCCATTCCGAATTTCACTCAAATCCGTTCAGCCATTTTGGCGTGAAGAGGGAACAAACACACTTAATATATAAACTTTCGCATTTATAATTCAATTTATTTAAGCAAAACAATGTAATACAATATAATATCTTAATTGAATAAAATAGCAAATTTATGGTATAAAAATAGCTCGTACCAGGCCTAGCGCACTCCGCACTGTAGGTACGAAGCTACAAGTACATAGCCGGACACCGACGGCGGGTCGCGCGTCGTTACACGTGCCGCGTCAGAAGAGACAAGAGCTATGCGATAGAAAGAGAGGCGCTCTGTAGGTTAATACGACTGGTAGGTATGCAGCGCTACGCGAGCTGAATTGAATTTTATTGCGTCATAGCAAGAGTCGCTATTTGTTTAAATTTCTTTGCGGAGTGATGTTTCGGTCCCTTAGTATTCTGTACATAATGCTTCTGCTCGTACATAATTCTGACACATAAAATAAATATAAGGTAATCACGTGCAAAAGCCCATCCACATACCTAGATCTATGGAAATCGCATACTGTCCGATTCTCCAGATCTTTCTTGCCGCACACCTGCAAAATATGGAATGGGCTACCGCCCGAGGTTTTTCCGCAGAGCTATAACATGGGGTACTTTAAAAGAAGGGTGAAAGGTGTCCTTAAAGGTAGGCAACGCACCAGTTATGCCCCGAGTGTTGCAGGTGTCCATAGGCGACGGTAACCGCTTACCATCCAGGCGGGCCGTCTGCTTGTTTGCCTATTAGTCATATAAAAAAAAAAAACATTCCTACTAGGATAGACCTGTGTTACGATGCTAGTTAGTATGTTCTCTATTTAGACAGTATAATTCAATTACATTAACAATGTTATAATAGTATTATGTGAGTGTGTTATTAACTGTTAATTTTCTCCCCTACAGGACGAAATCAGCGTCGACTGTTTAGACTTCAACAAGAAGATATTGCACACCGCGTGGCATCCCCACGAGAGCGTCATAGCCGTAGCAGCGACGAACAATCTATTCATATTCCAAGACAAGTTCTAGCGGCCGCCGCCGCCCGTGCCCAAAATACGCCAACGGGGCTTGTGATACTCAAAATGTTTCCACCAAGTTATTTGTGAAGTGTTGTGCAGTGAAACATCAAGGAAATATCCATCTAAGTGGCAATATCAAGTCGGCGTCAATGTTTTAGTCAGTGAAAAGTAAGTCGGTGATAAGCGGTCGTGATCAGTATTGCATTCTTTTTATTTGTTTTATTTCTTTTCGTTTTGGTGTGAAGGACATATTGCTAATGAAAGAGGGTTCTTTTTAGAACTTCTCTTTGGCTGAAGAAGAAATGCAATGTTGGTTTATTATCTCATAAAAAAACATGTATAGAAAGTGTTGTCTTGTCTAAGCGATAGCGATATCTTCCAGATACAGAAAGCATTTTTTTGATACATTTTTAAATTATCAAAAATATTACCATGTTCCAGTTAAAATTAATTCAGACGTGGACTTAAACATTTGATAACTGTTACTAAATGAAACTTTGCTGTATCAAAAAAAATGTGAATGAGATCAAATTGAAACAAAAAACAATGTTTGAACTTTTGGAAACGATCTTCCTTGATCCAAAATTGTGTTTTAGTAAATGTCAAAAAATTTGCTCTGAAAACCTGTTCTTACAAAATAATTTTATCTTCATAGTTCCAAATGGCTACTAAAACTGCGATGTTAAAAAAATAATGTAGGTGTCGAAATCCTCGTTGGCAACAGCTGGCTAGTAACTATATGTCGTTATAGATGATTTAGCTGTCAGTACATCAAAACGGAATATTACTGAACAACTCCTTACCTGAAAACTATAGAGCTTGGACATTGCTATGCCTTAGCAAAACTTAGCCAATCAGCATCGAGCTTCACGCGACTTTGTCGTTGGTTGTAGCCGACATCCAATGACAGAGCAGCTTGGATGCTTCAGTTTATGCTGAGTGAGCTCTATAGATAGCTTTAGCATGGAATTATATGAAATGTACAGTCATTGTCAGCTTACAAAGTCTTCGCAGCTGATATGCAGACAGAATTGAAAGACAGAATGCGCCATAATCCACTAGAAAACATGCAAGAGGTGGTCTTTTACAGACTTTCGCATTTATAGAGTTAGTTAAATTACAAAGATATCTACCAAGTTGCTGTTGCCAAAGCTAAGCATTTCAATTAGAATTCAACTGCCAATTTTAAAGATTTCTAATCTGCCACTTCACGGATATGTTTCTATTCATTTGACATCACAATTCCACTAAAAATAATGGGAACTCCTACCATCGCATCATGGGCTGCTATCCGAAAAAATTAATTTCTTAAGCTATGGCCACATTATTGCACCAGCATTCATGTTTGGTTGTCGCAAAGAAAAAAGAAAGGCATTTGTGTTCGCCCGAATCTGCCCTCTTTTTGGTTTGACGATGTACTAGGCCACACTAGTCGCGACAACGCAAACCATAGCCAAATCTTGATAATGTGGCCTCAGCGTTAGCATAGACTTTCTTCTACACTGCCAAAAGTGTGCATAAAAAGAGACTGGTCTCATTAAGGGAATCTATGCAAGATATAGAACATGTAAAATTAATACTTTTCCAATGACAAAAGCTTTAAAAGCAGAACATAAAATGGCACTGACAGCTATTATCGTCCACTTTGTTAATGCAACATGGTGTAGTGTTGTATGAGAGTCATACAAACTTTACTTGTAGAAAAACTTTTCAACGTACGACTTGCAGCTGTAATGCAAGGAATTTGAGATATTTTTAGGGAATTCTTTCTTAAAATCTTACCATCTGACGACTGCTACGTTTATCTAATGTTTGACAATCAAACTGTGTGTTACCAGTGAATCTTGCTTCCATACAATTTGTATGACTCCCATACAATACTCCGCCATACAAACTAGATAGGTAGAAATTAAGTACCGTTAACTCGTATCTGATATAATTTATACGCTTTTCACACTTAAGGTTCTAAGCGATATAAGTATTTATTGTTTTGAATAATGATAAAGAAAACGCGTTAACGCTTGAACTTTTCCATTTGAATGAGATTAGTTAGGTATATCAAAATGGTGTCAATATAGGACTGATGCAATACGGATTTTCTATTTGAAATGTATGGAAAATACAGGCTATTGGGAAACTTCTCAAAATTTCATGAAAACGGGGTCGTTTTGTGTCTCCTTCATGATATTTTGATACCATCAGGTGAAAAAGTATCTCAGTGGTTTTTGTCTTGAAACGGTCGGTTTCTAAAGTTGACTTAAGGCTGTAAAGTTTCATGCATTTCACTTGAACCCCGTTAAAAAGATTGGTATTAGAAACTCGATGTAGATCGTGGAATATCAGAATTGTCCATAGTTTAGAGTATTCTGTATCAATAAGAAACTGAATACTATAAAAACATCCACCGTCATTTTGGAAAATGACGATTTACACTATAGGAATGGAACACCTTACCAGCGTGTGTTTCCCGATATTTATCTAGGTGTCGTCAAGTCCAGAGTGAATTAGTATCTTCTAGGTTAGCATGATCCATCGTGAGACTGCGGTCAAATGCTTGCTTATCAGGTAGAAAAATACAAAAAAATTATACCCTCTGAAGAGCGAGTGTGGCTCAGTGGGAGCTCGTGCGACTTTCGATCCGACGCACCCGAGTTCGAATCCCGCTGACCCCGCACCACTGACTTTCTTAAGCTATGTGCGGATTTAACACTCGCTCTAAAACGGTGAAGGAAAACATCGTGAGGAAATCGGCATGTCCAAGAATTTTTCACAAAAAGTCAAGGACGTGTGACATTCACCAACCCGCACTGGGCCAGCGTGGTGGATTATGGCCCATTCTCTCTCTATGAGAGAAGGCCCGTGTCCCAGCAGTGGGAACGTGATGGGCTGATGATGATGATGATGATGATACCGTCTGACTAATCTCAGCTAACACTGACCTAAATGTCCCCTGGCTCAATATAACCTACCTAAGAACCATATCCAATAAATTTCAAAGATTTTCCTATGGAAGGTTAATTATGTACAATACATTCTATTTCAGTTATTGTTTAGTAGAGAAAATTTAATATTAGAAAATTGCATTCGTGCGTTACCAATGTCCCTGTAGATAGAAAACACTTTATTGCACTTAAAAAAAGGAATTGCAGTTGGTAATGCATATTTTCTTATAATTACAACAGGTCTAATCGCTGAGCAGCGACCTCTTCCAGACGAAGCCGGGGCGGGTCGCTAGCTGATTATGAAATAGTGTGATTTTCCATTCATAGTGTAAATTGTCAGTTTCACCCATTTTACCACATACATACGTAACTTAATGTAACTTGCGACGCCCATTAAGTTGGCGGTCGTGCCTTACTGTGTATGTCACGTTTTTGTTGATTATTTCTTTATTTATTATTATTATGTACACTTTTTTAAGTCTTTGTGATCGTTTTTTTACTTATGAATTAAACGCAGATGGCATTCTGTTAGTTTGTTAGTTGTTGATTACGGGAAATGTTGGTTGGGTCTTGGTCATAATCTGAATTTGTATGGATTATTCCATTGCGCGCCCCATTTTTAAGATACAGATCTTTTACATGTATACATTCTGGTGTACGCTTAGAAATATCATCAAATAATAAATAATAATAAGTTTTTAGTTAAAAATATATTTTTCAAGACAAGCTTTTAACAAATTCGTAATAGGAACCGCGAGATTAAAAGTTTACGATTATCAGTCAAGGAGTTCCATTGCCCACTTTCCGTCTCCATCATCAGATCAGCTGACTCTCACCATAATATTGCATTGCATCGGACTTTACCAAGTATGCAAAATATCAACTCCGTGGGATAAGAGGAAGTAGTTCTGATTCAACTTGAAAGATTTGACCCAAACATTGCTAGTTAAATAAAAGCTTGCAAAAATGCTATCAAAGTCAAAATCTCTTTATTGATTTTTGGCATCACAGACGCACTTATGAACGTCAAATTATCACAATGACTCTACCACCGTTTTGGAAAAAGAACCACTACTCAGAAGATACGGCAAGAAACTGAGGGGCAATATCAATTGCCAAAGTGACTGAACGACCACGGCCCAACCAAGTCGCGTATATTCCACCTAGGCAATACATTGGGCATACAATACTTACTGAAAATTAAATTTCAATTGTGATTTTAGTTCTTTTACGTACTATAAGTGGAAGCTTGAATAACAGTGTTAAAATTAAAATATAAATGTAAATAGCGAACGAACGGAGGCCTGAATAATTATAGGTGATGTCACAACACATTGTATTAATGTACAGAGTTATATATATATTTGTACTTGTATAGCTATTCGAAATTATGTTCAATAGGAATATTTGAAATGAACTTTTTTTAATACTTTTTGTGCCTGTTTATCGTTAACTTTGCTTTCCATATAGTGAATGCTGTATCTGTGAATTTTAAACCTAAGCTAGATAACATAAAATTTGGCTTTATAACGAGTGGGCATTTTGCAGTCTGTGAAACTTAAGAATTAAGGCACGTTTTGTCGTTCCATGCATACAGAATAATACAGATACACAAAGATTGTACGCGTTTTTTAGCTTTTGACATCGATCGTGATCGAAAATTACTTAAAAAATGAACCCTGTAGATTCGCCGAATGCTCGCTCGAATTCGGTTCTTAAAGTTAACGTGTGCTTTAATTCGCTGTAATCAGGGGCCTTACTCTGAAAAAGTAATTACGATCTTCGTTCAGTCGGATGAAAGGGACAGCGCTATGCAACAGGCATAAGAGTGTCTCTTTTAGTCCGCACGAACGAACGAACGAAAGCAACTCAGAGTAGGCCCTCAGGCACGTCCATTATTTTGTATCGTTTATGAACAATCTCCGTAACTGTTTCTTTTGATACGTTGATCGATTTTGTATAGGTGTTAAGTTTTAGTTATTTCTCCCGTTCTTTTCTCTCATTTTGTAAGGGGCCGTGTCAATTCCTCGCGCCGATTAACAAAACGCTGTTCGCAACATAATTGTAAGTAAAACGTGTGATAATTAAATTATGCCTTGCAGCTTTACCTTTACTTATAAGTACAACAAAATCGCTTATAAGTCGAGGTATTTTTTTTTGTGTAAAAATTTGCTTGTGAAGCAACACATAGGTATAGGAATTGACTGTCCCCTAGATATCAATGTAAAATATCGAAATGTTAGCATAAAGACATGCGTGCGCGTCGAATGTGTGCGAGCGAGAAAGAGTGCGTGCGAGTGAAGCGGAAGGATAATTTAAGTTTAGAATAATAGTTAGGCAAAAAATCTGGGCGCGAACAGAGAATTTCTTTTTCCTGCATCGAGGGATCAACAGAGTTGCTTGAAATGTGATATGTCGCAATAAGCGCTGTGTTTAATGGACTTGTATGTGAATAAACATTTTGCGTTTGACCTCGGGCGGTGGTGACAACGAATTGTGTTGGTGTAACGGACGCCCGCGCATTTGCCTTGGAGCCCTTGTTTATCTTTATCTTTTTAATCATACGACAGTGTAAAAATGTTAAATATTAATCAGTGTATCATGTCAGTTCGAGCTACCAGCCTTATAAAATATGTGATTATTTATCAAGCAGAACTTTTCCAATTATCACAATAATTAGAGAAGGAAAAGCTGTACTGTGTATGAGCATGCTTCATCTGGCTGGTTTTGTGACACATTTTTTTTTAAAACAGGTCTGTAATGCAGATCTTTGCCCATCTTGTATTTCCTACCATCATCGTATCGTTTAGCGACTCTCAAGTGTCCTAAAGTAATAATTTTGTTTTGTTTATAATAAGGCCAGTCAATATTTACCAACAGGCCAGTAAATAGATTAAATAGTGTGTATCCAAGAGCAAATTGTAAATGTGCCATGAAGGCGGTAGGGCGCATGCGCGGACGCCCCACGCGGTTAGTGTTGTTGTTGAATCCAAAATATTTCCTATAATATAAATTTTTATATCTGATTTCGGTGTTTTATTCATTTACATCCTATACAAGGCAAAATACTCACCTTAACCTGGCTTACCGCACTTTAGGTACGACTCTACAAGGAACATAGCTGGGCCGTGCAGTGGGATGCCACGCGTGGTGGCCGCGCGTCGCCCCGTATCGCACGTTTTCCTGATAACGCGCCCACCGCCCGCTCCGCTTCGCCTCGCATAAACTGTCTAGTACAATACGCGCCACGAAAGATGAGACTTGACAAGCGTCAGTAGTGGGGAGCCTGCGCAGGTACAGTCGTGTACGAAATAGTTATCCATAATTTGTATATCTACTCAGGGATTTTTGACAACATTCAGAATTAGGTAGGTGTGTAGCAATACTATATTAATTTTTTTAAACCTGTTATAGATTTATTACTAAATAATAAAATTTAAGATAAAAACGGCAGATTGTCCTAGTCACTGTCACTGTCAATATATGATGTAAGTGTAAACGTCGTAAACCATCTTCCTACTTTGTCTTCTTAATGTTTCACCTCGAGGCATAATTAAGATTTCACAAAGTTACACTCGTATACAACACAACTATAACAAAGTAGAAATTTATAAACACAAGTTGCACTCGATTGTACCGCGGAGTCAAGCGGTGCGTCCACGGGGTGAGGAGGACTGACACGCATGCGCAGTACCGTACTTGCACCTCCCGCGCCCTTTCCGCTGCCCTGTTGATCCCCGATCCCTTCCCGCCTCAGACCTCATACCGCTAAAGAGACCTATAAATCGTCTACTGCGCAAGTCAAACCACGTGGTTTGTCAAGTCTCATCTTTTGTGGCGCGTATTATAACAAATTACTTAGTAGTACTTTAGGTCACAAGTAATAACCTAGTAATATCACAATACTAAGGGACAGAAGCATCACTCCGCAAAGAAATTTAAACAAATAGCGACTCTAGCTATGACGCAATAAAATCCAATTCAGCTCGCGTAGCGCTGCATACGTACCAGTTACATTAACCTACAGAGCGTCTCTCTTTCTATCGCATAGTTCTTATCTCTTCTGACGCGGCACGTGTAACGACGCGCGACCCGCCGTAGGTGTCCGGCTCAGATAAAGTTTTGGCTGTCTACTCGAAGGTGTCCGGCTATGTTCGTGTAGCTTCGTATCTACAGTGCGGAGTGCGCTAGGCCTGGTAACACGTAAGTATGTAGGTACATAAAAACATCTATTCAGTTTTTAGACAGTATCTACCTACCTGTATAATGTATGTTTAGATATCCATTTAGTGTGTCCGTCAGGATGGCCCGTCACTATCCATATTTTACATTGAAATAATTATAGAGTTGCTACTAATCGTGAAATAATAGGGGATCGGACAGTAATCCAAAAAAAATCTAAAATGTAGTTAGAACGAATGTTTATCGAATTCAAAAGATCATTAAATCAACATTTTTGTAAAATAATAATTTTTGTTTTAAGTCAATAAATAAAATCTAATAATTCTGTCATTTTTTATCTGTTCCGAAACACCAACACAGTGCATGACGTCAATTCAAAGTAAATACCGAGTACGAAGCTTGTAGCTTGTGTATTTTATATTTTTGCTTTTTATCTATATCAAAACGATATGTTTTTCATGCCATGACGACCCTAAAGTCTTTAAACTTCACAAAAATGTATAAAAAACTTTACAGCTTGTCGTTTCGTTGGCCAGCGTGTGGCGTCATACGTCTGGGGTGACCTTTTGCGCGGCAATATTTGTATTTATTATCATTTAAACATAATTTTAGGTACTTTTAGGACTTTATTTAATTAAAACATTATTTTTCATGGCTATATGAACACATTATGGTTTATTTTAAACACTTTCTGTAAAGTTGTCCGATCCTACCCACGTCATTAAAAACATAAACGACTTTATAAGGTGGCGGGGCATTCGGACAGGAGTAATAGATCGATGGAGTGACAGAGTTTCATCGGGACTAAAAGTTTCATCAAATTTCATCGTGGTATTTTGCCTCTACACTTTCCAATACGCATTATATCGCTGTGTTCAAGAAAACAAGATAGATATTTTATCGTAAAAAACTTTATTAATATAAATACCCTCATCACATTGGTTTATATCACGACACTAACGGCAATAAAAAACAAATCTCCAATTAATCTTAACTACACGATTCACAAAATCATAATGATTTTCAGACAACTTCAAGTATCAAAACTTTAAAATGCAAAAGTAGTATATACCCATTGAGGAATGACACCCTCAATGTATATACCGAATACATTCACATTTTTATCTTTAAGGCTGGCCTCATACAACCGGAATACCTCTCTGAATTCAGAAAGCACAAATGCATTGAATTGAACTATTAAGCTATTGCATAGCTTCTATCGCGGGCCTTGAGCGTGGAGACCGAATCCAGAAATTCCGTAACGAAAATAACCTAACACCCCCCACTCCGAATGCTATGCAATAGCTTTACCGCGGCAGTCTCCGAGTGCCACACGTCTTTTTTTCTCCAAATACATTTTATTTCAGATAATGAATTTTTCAAATCGATCTGCCAGATTAGCCGAGAAACACGAGACAGATTAAATTCCGTCTCTGAATTCAGAGACGGAAACGGGCGGGTTTTCTGGAATCCGAATGTATGAGGCCAGCCTAAGTCACTGGATTTCTGACGTACAAGTACCTACGCCTAATTATTATAATTATCTCGAAATGCTTTAAAATCTAAACTATTTACAAGTTTACCCGAAAGAGCTTTGCTCCATTATATTGTCAAAAATTAAAATCTGAAACATTTCCAAACACGCATATTCTCACTTTAAAGTTTAAACACACCAAATATTCACGAATATAGATAGATAGATATACATACCTACACAAAAGTTAGAAAGAAGTAAAATAATATTGCTCGGGCAGGGATCTAACCTGCGTCGGAATACCGTCCTGACGCCTTAACCACTGAGCCATCGAGTTAATTGCTCGAGCAAACAAATTTCTTCTATCCTTATATCGTCTTACGGGGACGATACGCAAAATTTCTTTGAATTATTCCGGTACGTCCCATACGAGCTTAGCCCAAACAGAAATAACATCACACGTAGGTATAAAATACTTTCACGTTTTACCTTTTGAGTGCTTAGGTCGGCTGTACACGACTTGAAACGGTGCTCTCTACGCCGAGGTCGGTTTGAGCCGACTAGAACATGAAAGTTGTGTAGCTTAGCGTGGAGGGCGCTGCTTTGCTTCTATGGCTCTCAAAAAGTTCACAGGAGTCGTTCACCGTTTTCTAACAATTCTCTGCTGTACTTACATAACGTATCTACAGTTTAGCGAAACTCCAATCCTAAAATACATTACAGAAACTAACTTCTCCTAAGTTTTAGCCTAAGGAAAACTAAAGCTAACGTTATTGCTATCCATCCAACTGTCACTAAGAATCCGTTGTAGACGCCAGCGTCTGCTATCCCATAGCCCTTTTCAAGGATATCTCTGAGAGACTTCGACGGTATCGTAAAAGGCAGCGCGATGGCAATGAACCGAAGACCCGTGGACATTCCCTCTAGCGGCCAGAGAATACCTGAAAAAAGAAAACAAAGATGCATTAAAATTAGAAAGAAATTAGAATTGAACAGAGACATGGCGTCAAAATCTTATTGCCATTAGCCTATCTACACATACTCTTATCTAGGGCATTGTAGCCAGCGAGATTACTGAGCATATGAAACTTAATATCAGATGTCTCGGGGTGATGAGCGCAATGCTTATTATAAGGTATTTAAAGTTCTGCGCGGCACTGCTTATTATGAGCAGACGTGGCGCTTACCATCAGGCGAATGACTTACTCGTGCCAGAAATCAGTTCCATAACAAAATTGCCCATCGTCGGCTAGCAAACAACACCGCTCAATTCGAAATTTGGCAACTATGACTTTCAAATGTCATTGGATGCAGTTGTTTCCTGTAAAGTAGCGGAATATTACTTGCGCGGTGTGGTTTGCTAGCCGACGATGGGCATTTTTTTATGGCTACAATGCCCTAGATGTATATGGATAGGCAATGAGATTTTAAGAGATAATTAAGTCAAATCAATGCAAAAAAATAAAAAGTAATCGCGGTGCTATCACGAACTTTGCCACCTGTCTACATAGAATTCATACGTAGGTGCTATTACTTTTATTGATAACAAATACTGTATTATGTTCACCAATCGATAGTGTTGCTGATAAGAAACAAGAAACATTATGACGCCTATAAAGGATAAGGTTAAGTCTAACAATCTATACATGACTTCTGTGAAATTTTTAGACATGACTTCTGCCTATAAAAGACTTCAACGCGCTACGTTTCGCGGTACAAATGCAGCTTATAGCTCCGTTCACTTTTGGATTGTATAATATGTATGTTAATTATATATTGTATGTATGTATGTATATTAATTAGGTATATAAGTTAATTTATATAGTCATATATATATTTAAGTAATTAGATTATATATTGTATATCATATATAAGTCCTTAGTATGTCTATTATATTTTCTATCACCACCGGCGTCTGTGTATGTTTCGTTATTCCTCTCCATCCAAAGGTTGTCTGGAAGAGATCGCTTTAAGCGATAAGACCGCCCATTGTTACACCATTGTAAACATTTGACTTGTACTTTAACTCTATTTTTAAGGTGAATAATAAAGTGTTTATCTATCTATCTATCTATCTATCTGTCTATCTATATTATATATATTTTTTTCATCAGACTTGGCCAACGTTTGACCACGATCTCACCTGATGGGAAGCGACGATGTGGTTGAAGATGAAGCACGCTTGCCTAGTAAGTATCTATTCACTCTCGATTTGAACACACCCAGGTTGTATATAATAGGAAACACAGATGATGGCAGGGCGTCCCACTCCTTAGCTGTACGTATTAAGAAGGATGAGCCAAAACGCACGCGGCGGCTCTGTGTGTCGGGTCACTCCCTTCCCTCCAATATGGTTGAGGGGGGGTGATGGCTGGTCCACAAGTCATACTCGTGAACGGGTGCTGCTTGCGGGGACTGGTCTGTTCTAGTCACTCCTACTGCTACTGTCATACCTACTTATATTTTATTTACACTTTTCTGTTACTGATACTATGACTATGGGACATCTCACTCGCATTTCTTGTTTTACATTCTGTTAATTCTAATTTATACGTAATTGTGCTGAAAAAAGACATCCCTGCAGAGTTTCTTGGTGCTACCTTCTCTAGCGGGCGTATTTCCAAAGCACTGGTAGAGTCAGTTTTCGCATTTCTTTTCAGCACTCAGACTTCAATTTGAGTATAGGGAAGAAATGGGTAAACATACTTACCTTTTTTTCAAAGTCATGTTAACATAAGTTACAATTTTTAACATTTTTTATTTGTATCATGTGTTTATGACCTTTAAAAGTGCACTTTTGTGCCTATTTAATAAATGATATTTGACTTTGACTTTGACTTTGCTTCGTACGGATAGGCGGGACTTCTAACATGTTGGAGTGGCGTTGTAACCGATTTAAAAAATCTTTTTGCGTTGGGTTCAGTATAGCTACGAAGTAGTCCCATATAAATTTCAACGATATTTGACCTTGGACTTCAAATATACATTGAAGCCGGTTTTTTTGATAAAATGTTTACTTGCTACTTTATCAAAAACTCTGCCTCACGGCCTGCACTTACCACAAAGCAGTACCATCGGGTAGAAGCTCCCCGTGGACACGAAGAACGCCATGGTGTGAGTCGGACAGTACACGGACAGGAGGAAGCCGTAGCACATGCCGGAGATGCCTTGCAGGAACAGCAGGATGGCGATGAGGAGCGTGCTGCCTTTAGACGGGATGCCGTACCCAGCGAACGCAAGCGTCATCATTTCTGCAGTCTGGGAGGAGAAATTAATGAGTTATTATCGTTGTGAGGGTTCCGTACCCAAAGGGTATAACGGGACTTTATTACTAAGAGTCCGCTGTCCGTCCGTCTGTCTGTTTGTCCGTCTGTCGCCAGGCTGTATCTCATGAACCGTGATACACAGACAGTTAAATTTCACATTTCACAGATGATGTATTTCTGTTAACGCTATAACAACAAACACTAAAAACAGAATAAAATAAATATTTAAGGGGGCTCCCATACAACAAACATGTTTTTTTTTGCCGTTTTTATAGATAATGGTACGGAACCCTTCGTGCGCGAGTCCGACTCGCACTTAGCCGGTTTTTTTATATAAAAATGAGACGAGCAAGTAGTTCTTCTTTTGGAAAATAAAACAAAATCAAACTCGCATATTTTTTTACTTCCCACCAAAAAAATACAGAACTTTTTTTTATAGAACTTCTCATTTCATTAACAATCATTTGAAAAGAATATGATTTCGACATCTTCGGTAGTATGAGAGCTCTGAAGATGCTTGGCTTCAGAGTTCTTTGCTTCTCAAAACTTATGTAGATTTGTTTCAATTGCTGTCAATTTGTTACGTATTAATTTATGCATTACTGCACATACGCATAAAACTAACATATTATTTATTGTACTAATAGTGAAAACTTGTAATTGACCTAGTTATCCTAAACATCATTACATTATCGTTGAGTGTTGTGGGATCATGGTCCGCGTAGTTCCTGGTTCCCTAGATAAAGAGAATCCTTGTTAGGGGCTTGTATCTTGTGATTGTTGAGCGTATTATTTAATTACTAGCTGACCCGGCAAACGTTGTTTTATTATATAAATTAAAAAAAAAATCACTTAGGGGTATGAAAAATAGATAGTAGCCGATTCTCAGACCTACTGAATATGCATATAAATTTGGTAAAAATCAGTAAAGCCGTTTCGGAGGAGTAAGGTAACTAACATTGTGACACGAGATTTTTATATATATGATTATTATTTTTATCCTGTGTATTAGATGTAAGCTTTCCTGAAAATAAATATAAACTCGAACTACGAAAAGGCAAAGATCTTTATCTTTCTTTATCTTTATCTTCGTCATCATCCAATCGATTTTGATACAATACAATACACAATACTTTGTTGTACACCAAACAAAAACAATCAGTAAGTACATGAAAACAACTGACTAACTTGATGTAACATATCCTAATCTAAGTTGGGACTAATGCTACCAAACCCAGAAAACCGCATAAAAATCCGTTCAGCAGTTTTCGAGTCTATAGATAACAAACAAATAAAAATCTAAAAACCGTGGATTCGTGTTCAGTACCAAACAGTCGACACCAGTTGGTTTATCAAAAATATCTTCAAAGTTCAAAAGTTCTTTATTCAGTTTTCGCATCACAGACGCACTTATGAACGTCAATTATTACAATGACTGAGTGAATGAATGAGTGGTTCTTTTTCCGATACTGACCACAGTATCGGAAAAAGAACCACTATTCAGAAGATACGGCAAGAAACTTCAATGTACAGAATGGGTCAGTTCCATATTTATTAAGTATAGATAAAGTAAAAGTCCCCAAAGTTTATCCTTAGATTGCTTACCTGCATGACAATAATGGCTGACTGCAGCATGATATGTACGTTGAGCATTTCGCTCGGCTTGACTCCGGCCACGGCGCTGCGCTCCCACACGCCCTCCAGCCGATCCGATATCATCAGGGTAGACGTCACCACCGCGGGGAGGAAGAAGATGATGCTGGACGGAGGGAGATAGAATAGAATAATAATATTAATAAAGGGCATAACGCCGGGAGTAGCGTTTAAGTGAAACTGCAGCACACCTTTCGACACCCTTTAGCCATCCACACCAACGTTGCCCCTCTCGTCGCCAATGAACGGCGGCCCCTAAAGGGGGCCCGTTTAGTGGGTGGCGGGTCACCACCTACCTAAATATTTTCTTATGAGGCGGAACTGGCAGGTGCCAAAGTCTCATATAACCAGTTCTCATCAATTAAAAATTCACCTCAATAGCCCAATCATAAGTAATTTCCATATCTCCAATAATAGTCCTCGCACTTATCAGGGGCTGTCTGTGATTGCATTTTCTAATGATGCACTTAGAGAGAGTCCCCGATAAGTGTTGCTCATTACGTGTTGGACTCATGTCCCCGCGCAAGCCTTCCAAAGGACCGGGTGTACCTATAACCCGTGAGAAAGAGTGACATAATAATAAGTTCATTTAATACAGTCAATAAAAGAGCAAACAAGTTTGCTAAAATTGGACTTATGGGCCTTGGCCCATAAAATATTTATACTTTACAGACTAACATAGGTATACCGTATAACATAGGTATCCTATAACCCGTATTGGGCCAGCGTGGTGGATTATGGCCCATACTCTCTCTACGAGGGAAGGTCCGTGTCCCAGTAGTGGGAACGTAATGGGCTGATGATGATGATGATGATAGGTATACGGTATGGAATAGATTTCGTTATTTTTCCGAAATGTATGTACTCAGTATGAACTGAGTGAGCTTTAGATTGAATATGAAGCGTTAAATTAAAAATATATGATCAAAAAATAACTGACAATTACCTAGCTGAAATGTCTATTTCACTCTTCGATATATATGATCGAAGATTTCACTAAACAGGGAACGCGGGGGCGACGCGGCGAGGCGCGGGTGCACGGCATGGCTCCTACTTACTAGCCTCCCTGCGTCGTTACATTTCATTCACATTCATTGATTTACATTAATTGACATTTCAGGTAATTGTCAATTATATCTTGGCCGTCTATTATTATTTTTATTTTTTATTTAACATTATATATTCATTCTAAGTAACATGGACTAAGTATATACATTTCGGAAAAATATCGAATGCAATTCCACTGTGTATACAAAGTATAAAACACTATAGGCTAGGATTTTTTGGAGAGGTAGGCTCTGGCCGTGGTTGTAATACCACCCACCGAACAAAGCCATGCCGTCAAGCGACCTAGTCGTGTTTCGGGATGATGAGCCAGCCGCTCAACTGCCGTCTCTCTCTAGATATATGTGCTCCATCTAAAGCCACATCATGGCTTCACATCAGGCGAGATTGTGGCCAAACATAGACCTATTAAGCGTAAAAAAGGGGCATTTCGGATTAATGAGAAACAAGTAATACTCACGTGATGAGGATGCCGGGTGCCATGTACATCGTCATCTGCGCCTCTCGGTCGCCGTAGATCGGCTCTTGGAAGTGCACCGGAATCTGTCACACACAACACTGTATAAAGAATAGGACGCTACAGCACGGATATATGGATAAACATTTTTGAATTTTTCTTACAACTTTTCAAATCAAATCAAATTACCGACATTCATATCATCATCATCATCATAGGCCTGTTCCATCTAAAGAGATGATTTAATCAGCGTCCGGAGTAACAATGATTGAACGGCACTTCCGCTCATGACTCAAAAGACCGACACGGGAATAACAGATACCGATATTCATATACCGTTTAAATAAATGGTCACTAAAACTAATAATCATTATTAGTGTATAAACCATATAACATTAATTTACCATCAATTCATTAATAAATATTTATTTTAATCTCATTATATCATAATATACACATGTTAACTTTATATGAAACATTAATTTATTTTCTATGATAATACAAACATTAAAAATCTTGTTTAAATTCATGGGGAAGCGCAGATGCCTCTATATTACAGGCATACGCCTAGCTTGGGCATCTGAGGCTCAACAACTGCTAGTGTAACTGTTGTGGTTGTATAATTATTGAGGCCAGTCATCATCATCATCATCCCATCACGTTCCCACTGCTGGGTCACGGGCCTTCTCTCATAGAGAGAGAATGGGCCATAATCCACCACGCTGGCCCAGTGCGGGTTGGTGAATGTCACATGTCCTTGACTTTATGTGAAAAATTCTTGGACATGCCGGTTTCCTCACGATGTTTTCCTTCACCGTTTTAGAGCGAGTGTTAAATCCGCACATAGCTTAAGAAAGCCAGTGGTGCGAGGCCAGCGGGATTCGAACTCGGGCGCGTCGGATCGAAAGTCGCACGAGCTCCCACTGAGCCACACTAGCTCTGAGGCCAGTATGTTGTTTAAAAAGGTTCTTTAAAAATGATTTGGCAAATAAATATAAAATTCCTAAATGCACACCGGGCAATAAAAAGTAAATTTAAATTGCATGTGATAAATATTCTAATGAGAAAAGCATACTACACAGTTAGTAATTACATAAAACATGTACAGAACATTCCGCTTCTTTAGCCAATTGGCAGATGAGAAACATAATATAGTCAAAAACAAACATATTGTAACAGAAGTTCTAAAAATATACCCCTCAGTTTCTTGCCGTATCTTCTGGGTAGTGGTTCTTTTTCCGATACGGTGGTAGAGTCATTGTGATAATTGACGTTCATCGTGATGCCAAAACTGAACAAGAACTTTAAACTTAGTTCATGATCATCCTTACTATCCTTACTAATATTATAAACGCGAAAGTTTTTATGGATGGATCTTTGTTACTCTTTCACGCAAAAACTACCGAACCGATTTTGATAAAATTTGGTATGTAGATACTTTAGGAATTGGATTTTGGATTTACCTGTACTAGATCCTCGTGCCTTCCGCAAGATCGCATCGTTCGTTTGGTGAAAGCTTCGTACGCTTTGTGAAGCGTGGCTTTCAGGAAATAAGCGATTTGATGATCTGAAACAAGACGATATCACGTTTGTTTATAATAGCACAGAATACTAAGGGACAGAAGCATCACTCTGCAAATAAATTTAAACAAATAGTGACTCTTGCTATGACGCAATAAAATTCAATTCAGCTCGCGTAGCGCTGCATACCTACCAGTCATATTAACCTACAGAGCGCCTCTCTTTCTATCGCATAGCTCTTGTCTCTTCTGACGCGGCACGTGTAACGACGCGCGACCCGCCGTCGGTGTCCGGCTATGTACTTGTAGCTTCGTACCTACAGTGCGGAGTGCGCTAGGCCTGGTTCCGGTTTAAAATGAAATTACTGGGCATATGAAACTTAATATCTGATGTCTCGGGGTGATGAGCGCAATACCGTGCTATGCAGTGCTTTTTATGATATTAAAGGTCCTGGGTGACACTGCAATTGTTATGAACAGGCGTGGTATTAATATGACTGGTAGGTATGCAGCGCTACGCGAGCTGAATTTAATTTAATTTTATTGCGTCATAGTAGTGATGATTCTGACCCTTAGAATTCTGTTCCGGAACACAGAAATGCTTGCGCACTACTGCTTGGCGGCGGAATAAATGGCAAAGTTGTGAACTTATAGAGAATGTGGCAATATTTCGGAATCTTCAGTTAACTGTTACTTTGAAGTGAGGAAGTTTTGTTTTTAGAAAACATCAGATGAATTTTAGAACTGCATTTTGAAACTAATTATAATTCTAAAACTGCATTTTTGGAGTTTCAATTAAAACAATAGTAGGAAATACTTACTCGTCATATCCAGCCAGACACTGATGCTGCTGTCACTGACGATGTCATCCTCGACTTCCCCCTCGGTCACTCGCTTAGCCATGGCCGCGCTGAAGTTCCGGTGGAAATGTATCGCTCCGTACACTTTGCCTTTAGCTACCGCTGCTTTAGCCTCGTCTACCGTGTTATATGAATCCTGAAAATAAAATGGATGTAAAACTACGTTTTATCAAACAAAAAAACCGACTTCAATGTATCTTCGAAGTCCAAGGTCAAATATCGATGAAATTTATATGGAACCACTTCGTAGCTATACTGAACCCAACGCAAAAAGTACTCTTCAAATCGGTTCATGAATGACGGAGTTCTGAGGTAACAAACAAAAAAAAACACAATCGAATAGAGTACATTCTCCTTTTTTGAAGTCAGTTAAACATCTTTTGTTTTATGGTATTGAATAATGAGACGAGCTGGTCGTTTGCCTGATGGTAAGCAATACGCCAGCACAAAACAATAACAGCACCACCCAGAGCTTTGTTTTGCAAAATCCTGCGCTGCACTGCGCTCGTCACCCTGAGACAATTAGCTGTTGGTCTCATAAAGCCCAGTTAGCATTATAATTATTATAAACTTTATTTATAGTATTAAATTGTCAAGTCTGTACGGTATACATACCTGAAATAAGTTTTTCTTCTCCATTTCTTCTATGTACCAACAGCTGAGCATGTAAAAGTCGCAGGTTTCGTCTTCTTGTAACGTCGTGAATTGCAAACTATGATTTCTACAAATACTGAGGCCAACTGAAACAAAAAGATAAAGGTTTTAAAATGGTTAAAACAAAACATAAATTCCTGACATCTCTTATTACGAATAATAATGACGAAAAGAACCGAAGAACGAGTGGAACTCCCTGCCTGACTCAGTGTTTCCCGATAGTTACAATCTAGGAATCTTCAAGTCTCGAGTGAATGTTGGCAAGCGTGCTATCGTCGCTTACCATCAGGTAACATAGTGGTCAAACGCAAACCAATTTGCAATAAAAAACAAACAACCTCGTGAACCTCGTGAAGGCCGAGAAGGACCAGCTCGTAGATAGTTGTTTCGGCGAACGGCCTTATAGCGAAGAGCCTCGACCAACATCTCTTGGATCAAGGGTCGGATGCATGCGGCAGTACTCCTTAACACGGCACGTATAGTCAGGAGGTTCCGCACTCTGCAGCTCTAACCTCCGGTAGTTTGGGCCGCCATTTTTTTTATTGAACAAACATTATTCATTAATTAAATTAAATTATACAAACAAAAAATATTATTAATTTATACAATCATATTTCTATAGTACCACAAAACCACAGTTGCTTTGTCTTGGTACGCACATTCGCTTTCTACTGCCATTAAGAGTTTGAACAATAAAATAAGATAAATGTAAACAGCGGCATATTATAACATAAACATAAGTAAGCATCTGTTTACTTGTGTGTATGCATGGGTCGTCTCCGCTACCGTCCGCTACACCGCCGGTCGGACAACGCGACTTTACTCGGCCAAACCATTTAACTTTTGACAGCTCGATTAGTGATTTCCTAAAAGCGTTATTTATTTATTTATACTTTAGCACAAAACAGTTTGTACATGGAGGACTTAATGCTAGATAGCGTTACTGATTCGATTTTTGAAAACAATCGACTTTATTTAAGAAAGAAGTTTTCATCGATTTTAAAAATTGATATTCCATTATTGCTAAACGTTTTGTATTATGGGCTCAAAAAATATCGAAGATAATTAGCACGTTAGCTATTATGTTTTTTTTTAAGTTTGCCCGTTATGGCAGGCTAAAGTCGCTAGGACCATACCGCCATGTCTTACGTAGTTTTTATTTGATAGTTTAATATTCCATTTTATTATACTTTTGTTGGGAATAAGGGTCAACAGCAACAAGCCGGACCCCCTCCTAGTGCTTCAATAAAGTGGTGGAACTTTATTCAAGCTTTCTATGGACTTTTTGCGAGAACATAAAAAGCAATGTTTTCCCTATTTTGTTTCATTTGCCTAAACTCGTGCACGTTAACGAACACATAATGGTTAATATTCCACCGATATTACACATGATCACTCGAAATAACACTTGTCTGGAAAATAAAACAAAATCGAACTGTATCACTTTTCACTTCCCGCCAATAAGCCTCACTATTATGAAAAAAAACAGAGCCCATTAAGTATTCCTATTTTCACTATGGTTCATCACTTCAATAATTACGGAACTACATAGGCGTGCATATGTCAAAAGTTAAATAAATGGTTGGACGGAGTATAGGCGAGGCGAAATAAAACCAGAGGTTTAACAATTAACTTACGCGGTGAGAATGCTGCTTCGTCGTTAACAACCGCCATGTGTAAATCCTTAGGGTCGTGACCCACTGCGGAGAAAAACGCCACCACTTGAATGATAGGGAACAGTACGGAGAATATTAGCCCTCTGGAACAAAATGATTACGTAATACATAAAAATTACCAAAAGTAAATGAAAAGTTTATTTATTTTAGTAATGTCTTTTATCAAAGAGACATGTCTACAACATGAGAAACTGTAGACACAGAAATCTGTGGCCATGAGAATCTGTTAATTGCCCACCAAATAAACACACAACAAAAAAAAAGCAAGAATAATGACAATACACATTAATTTGAGGTACAATGGGCGGCCTTATCGCTTTCTTCCAGCCATCCTTTGGATAGATAGAATATACGTGATACCTCACTACACCCTCCTCCCCCTTGTGATATTTTTTCCGAACCCCTCCCTCCCTTTCGAGCCTTAGGTGATTAATGGACGATACCTATCCTGGACCCTAATTCTCTATGACAACTTGGCGATTCCTTGTTACGAAATCACGTCGATTCTTTCATTAATACCTAAACGACATCTCTATGAGGCATCCATATATTCATATAAGTATATGACGCGTCATATAGAATACAAATTTCTAAGATGTCGTTTATTAATGAAGGAATCGACGTTTCCTCGAAGCAAGGAATCGCCAAGTAGTCATAGTGAATTAAGGCCCTGTAGATGTTTCAACTTACCCCGGATGCCGGGAGAACTGCTGAACACTTTTGATGAACACGGCTTTGTACCTCGATTTTGATAATTTTTTGCAGTCTTGTTGTTTCTCTTTCTTTGTCAGCACCTGAAGAACAACAACATTAGATAATTAAAGTTTGGAAACTATCGTGAGTCGAAATATTCATTATAAACAAACCCCCGCGGTGCCCGCGCCCCCCGCGCCTGCACCGGTTTTAGCGCCGCGCTCGCGGCAACAGGAGCGAGACGAGGCGCGCAGTCTGCGCCGCGAATCCAAAGCGTAAACTCCCGGAAGAAGGACATTCTAATTGTCCGAAACCTAGTCGGAGTTATTCCGACATAATTATAACGTGTGTGTAGCCGTTTATATTTATAATGAATATTAGATAAATAAATAAATAAGCCAGACGATCATATACGTAGATCTTGGTCCCTAACTAGAATTCCCTGTATCTAGGGATATAAGAACTATGAGGACCATTGGTCCCACAACACCCAGACACGAAACAAATGCTTGCGCTTTTTTTTTCTATGCACAATCATTTGTCCTGTCGCGAGAATCGAACCCGTAACCTCAGTACTATATGAGATATGAGCCAACCTGCCCAACTTCACCACGGAGGCTGTCAAAAGAGATGATGAAAGCTGGTAGTCTATAGGGTCCCGTACCCAAAGGGTAAAACGGGACCCTGTTACTAAGACTCCGCTGTCCGTCCGTCTGTCTGTCTGTCCGTCTGTCCCCAGGCTGCATCACATGAACCGTGATAGTTAGACAGTTGAAATTTTCACAGATGATGTATTTCTATTGTCGCTATAAAAACAAATACAAAAAAACAGAATAAAACAAATATTTAAGGGGGCTCCCATACAACAGACATGATTTTTTTGCCGTTTTTATAGATAATTATTTAATTATTTTTTAATAGTACATAACCCTTCGTGCGCGAGAACGACTCGCACTTGGGCGGTTTTTTTGCTGGAACTGTTATGGGCAGGCATGTTGCTTACCATCAGGTGAACAAACTAAACATCTCGTCTCATAAAACACCCTCAAAAGACCAGAATTACGAAGGAAAGCCAAAAATTTCTTTCTTGTATAGTTGGAAATTAACCAGTCTATGTAGATACTCACGTCAGTACTACTCGTAACGATGTTGAAGCTCTCCCTGGACTGGTACGGGCTGTCGGTTGAGCTGATATTGTTCGTTGGGATCACGTCGGGCGAGGATGATGGTAGCGCTGAAAATTACAATAAAAATAAAAAGAAGATTTACATTGTTTACAACGGGGTAAGAAAACAGGGGTCCTGTTTTCTTACCCCGTCGAGATACTTTACTAATTTTTGGGGTCATTCCTAGTTGTCACCACCCCAGTGACACAAAACAGATAGGTACAGAAGTCAATCTACATACAAAGTGCGCTTGAGCAACGCATACATAGACACCGCTCACGGACACGATATCTCGGATCAGTTGGGATCAGTGCGAGCGCGAGTGTCATCCGCTTGAGACACTCGTCTGTGAGCTTTTTTGTGCAAAAAACCGTCGTGACGTCACACTGCAGGGTCGCAGGCAGCGGGTGCGCACATTCAATTTAACAACCCTAGCGCGACCGCCGAGCGTAGTTATGAAAAGTGAAGTACATACATGAGATTGACTTCTGTGCCTATCTGTTTTGTGCCAGTGGTGGCAACTACGGATTGTTTTAAGATTGCGTCCAAACACATTCAGTTAATGACATTCATCCACCAACCCGCACTAGGCCAGCGTGGTGGATTATGGCCCATACTCTGTCTAGGTATGAGAGAAGACCCGTGTCCCAGCAGTGGGAATGTGATGGGCTGATGATAAGGAATCAAATTCAAGTCAAAACTACTCTTCATTACAAGCTTTTATTTAATTTGGAATGTGTTTGTTCAGGTGGAATCTTGCAAGCTGAATCAGAACCACTTCCTCTTGTCCTACAAAGTTGAAATGTTGCATACTTATCAAAGTCCGATGTAGTCCAGTACAGTTCAGTTAGAGTAGAGTTCAGTATCGAAGGAAGGGTCGACATTAAAATTTATCAGAATCATGCTCATCCCTAGTTATATTATAAGTACTTACAAGTAGTTACTATAAAAGCTTACTAGTTCTCTTCGGCCGGGGAGGCAGCTCATGCTGCCTTAACGCTAGCTTGAGGAACGCGTCTTCAAGCGTGTTGCAGTCGAATTTACGCAGAATTTCTTCAGGGGAGTCTTCTGCTAATAACTGACCGTCGCGGAGAAGACCAATCTGTAGATAAAGATACGTTTCTGTTAGGAATCGTTCTGGTTATATGTTGCATCATCATCCGTCAGGGCCTTTCAGTTGTTTTTTTACAAGCTTTTGTTTAACTTGCAATGTATGTCTGTTTGTCCGAGTGGAATCCTGCAAGCTGAATCAGAACCACTTCCTCTTGTCTTACGAAGTTGAAATTTTGCATACTTGTCAAAGTCCAATAACAATGCAATATTGTAGTGACAGCCAGCTGATCTGATAATGGAGACGGAAGGTGGGCTATGGAATTGACGGATAATTGTAAACTACTAGTGTTTGGGCTCATTTTAATCTGCTTGCGGTTCCGAGAATTTGTTAAAAGCTTGTCTTGAAAAATATATATTTCAACAAAAAAATTTTTTGGCTTTGATTGTCTTGATAGTGTTTTGTTTTGAAATGTATAAAGAGGGAAGGAAAGATAACCGACACACTCATCCATACTCTACTTCCCACACTCACACACATTTATTCACTGACATACATACATACATACACACTATACCTACCCGCAAACCCGTATATTACGCTTTTTTGTCTCACTATACTTACTTATTAGTTATGTGAACAAAGTTGCTGTAAGATTGTTTGTATTTTTATACGGTATAATTGGATGTATTACTGTATATATATATATATATATATATATATATATATATACAGTAATACATCCAATATAATATTATATATATATATATATATATATATATAAAACCTGTTAATATAAGTACTATTATCTTATCGTAATGCTGTTGGCCTTCTAAATAAATATATTTTATAGTATTGATTGATGAAACTAGCAAGTCATTCGCTTGATGGTAAGCGCCACGCCTGCCCTTAACAATTGCAATGCCACCCAGAACTTTTAATACAGTAAAAAGCACTGTTAAAGAACTATTAAATCTCATATGCACAGTAATTTACAACAATGTCCTTTAAACCAGAACACAGAAATGCTTGCGCACTACTGCTTGGCGGCAGAACAACTGGCAAAGCTGTGGTACCTACCCAGGCGGCCTCCGCATAGACCTACCACGAGTAAATATAAATAAGAAAAAAGAAGAAATGGTGTTGGGAAGAAAGTAAGATACAAGTTTGGAAGAAATCTAGGACAGAAAGTATGAATATTTAATATTATATACGTATTAAATATTTAACCAAACGCTCCCCATCACTGGCCACTTACAGAGAACGTGTTAGGAAATTATATTTATCCACTTCATAATATTTATCATTATATTTTGCTATGGAATTCTATTTTTTTTTAATATCCGTTCATTTTTGGATTGTATAATATGTATGTTAATTATATATTGTATGTATGTATGTATGGATATTAATTAGGTATATAAGTTTATTTATATAGTCATATATAATATATATATTTAAGTAATTAGATTATATATTGTATATCATATGTAAGCCCTTAGTATGTCTATTATATTTTCTATCACCACCGTCTGTGTATGTTTCGTTATTCCTCTCCATCCAAAGGTTGTCTGGAAGAGATCGCTTTAAGCGATAAGACCGCCCATTGTTACACCATTGACTTGTACTTTATCTCTATTTTTAAGGTGAATAATAAATTGTTTATCTATCTATCTATCTATTTATCTAACCGCGACGGAGCCATTAATATTGTGGACGTATTAGGTAAGTATACTCCTTTTTTTTCTGAATAATATAAATCTAAGTCACTATCCGCGTCCTCATTTCTGTTTCTCCGATTACTTCTTCTTAACCACGCAACGGATTTTGATACGGTTTTCACTGTCATTAAGATATTTTTTTACCGATCTCAAAAAAGAGGTTCTCAATTCGACGGTATGTTTTTTACGAAAGGATTATACCTTTGTATTATACATTCTATGTAAGTATTTGCAGAGTAGAGAAAATGAAATGTTTTCAACCGACTTCAAGACGGAGGAAGAGTTTTCTTTTGTTTTTTTTATGTATGTTTGTTACGCGATTACTCCGCCAATTATGAATTGATTTTCATGATTCTTTTTTGTTTGTTAGGTCATACTTCAGAGCTGGTTCCATATACACTTTATCGCTATTGACACAGCACTTTTTGAAAACATACACATATACATGTTATGTTACATAACTAAAAATATAAGTTTAGTCTTCAAGTCGGTTCTTATTTTTATTTTTTTACAAAAGATAGATCTACACAACGACAATGTGGCCGAAGATGAAGCACGTAGATCTAGAAGATACCTATTCACTCTGGCCTTGAAGATAATAATAATAATAATAATAGGCCAGGGGCGACTTTGTGGCGAGTCGTCGGTGCGTGGCGACACTGAGCCATACCCCGAGATTCTTCCTGGGGCTAAATGAGACCCCTGACCCCCGGCTTGCCTTAACTGGCCGTCCGGGGGTGGAGATGCAAGAGCTAAGAACTAAGCTCCAAGGGTGGAAGTGTTAAAGGGCATAACGCCGGGAGTAGCGTTTAAGTGAAACTGCAGCACACCTCTCGACACCCTTTAGCCACCCACATCAACGTTGCCCCTTTCGTCGCCAATGAACGGCGGCCCTTAAAGGGGGCCCGTTTAGTGGGTGGCGAGTCACCACCTGCCAAAATATTTTCTTATGAGGCGGAACTGGCAGGTGCCGAGGTCTCATATCATACGCCGGCTCTCATCCATTAAAAATTCACCCCAATAGCCCAATCATAAGTGATTTTCATTTTTCATTTTCATTTTCGGGGGCTGTCTTTGATTGTATCTTCGAATGATGCATTTAGAGACAGTCCCCGATAAGTGTTGCCCATTACATATCTAAATTAAATGCTCTAAGAGGCCTCTACGTATTGGACTCATGTCCCCGCGCAAGCCTTCCAAAGGACCGGGTGTATAACCCGTTAGAAAGAGCGACATAATAATAATAATTTATTTATTTAATTTGAATATAGGTACAAAATAGATACACACTTAATCTACACTCGAGAGCAATGAATCCGGGTCACTTAAAGAATGTTAAAAATCTCGGAAACTAAAAATGATAGGTTAATGCAATAAATTGTATTTAATAGACAATGTAATACTCCTTAAATGAAAGTAAAAAAAATATGAGTCACCATACATTTTATTAACACAAAATTACATAAAGAAAAAAACTGCTGATCTCTCCTTAAAACAAAAATAGGAAACATGAAATTTTTGAACTTTATTACGATTTTCTTGAATTTTAATCCTTCGTATTGCCTCCTCGTGCTTCCATTACTGCGTTTACGCGGTTTGGCATGCTGTACACCAAGTTCCTTATACTATTTTGGGGAATATTCTCCCATTCCTCTGTGAGAGCAATTTTGAGCTCACGAAGCGTGATTGGGGGAGGGTTTCGTTGTTTTACGCATCTGCCTAGCTCGTCCCAAGCATGCTCGATCGGGTTGATATCCGGGCTGCGCGCTGGCCACTCCATACGAGTAATGTTCATCTCTTGAAGGTAGTCATTCACAATCCTACCTGTATGAGGTCGGGCATTGTCATGCATAAATATAGCATCCTCACCTAAATTGACCATAAATGGACCAACGTGATCATTGAGGATTTCTTCCACATATCTTACGCTAGTTAAAGAGCCGTTTTCTATGATCACCAGCTCTGTGCGACTTTCAGAAGAAATTCCGGCCCACACAAGTACAGACCCACCACCGTAGGCTACTTTTTCTTCGATGCATGCTTGCTTGAATCTTTCCCCTGGTCTTCGATACACTCTGTGTCTTCCATCGTGCTTGTAGAGCATAAATTTTGATTCGTCGGAGAACATAACTTTTGACCAATCTTCAATACTCCAATTTACGTGGCTCTGGGCATATCTTAGTCTCGAAATACGATGCCCACGCTCCAGTTTAGGGCCGTTTGCAGGTCTAAGGGGTTTTAAGTTAGATTCAGCAAGCCGACGTCTTACTGTCCATGCACTTGGGTTACTTCCTCCGAGGCGTCGAAACTGATTGGTGAGTTCAGTTCCTGTGAGAAAGCGATTTCGAAGCATGGTGTTCACCAAGTATCGGTCTTCTCGTGCTGTGGTACACCTGGTTCTGCCCGTTCCTGGTCTGCGTAGGTTAGAACCAGTTTCTTCGTAACGTCGGAGAACTCTTTGTACTGTTGACAGCGACACACCGACAGTCCTGGCTGTATCGCGCTGACTCCGGCCGGTTTCCAGCATTGTAAGTATTCTGGTGCATTCTTCAGGCGTAAGCGACATAATTTCAGCTTGAATAATGAATATAGAGCACTATCAACATGGTTTATGTACCCACATAAATGACAGATTACAAACAAAAGCAAAACCAAATGCTGTAATTTCGTAGTTCCATCTTCGAAAGTGGCCCTTTTTCAAATTTGATTTTTTTATGATATAACTTTACAATAACTAAGAAGTTTTAATACCTTCATTTAAGGAGTATTACATTGTCTATTAAATACAATTTATTGCATTAACCTAGCATTTTTAGTTTCCGAGATTTTTAGGATTCTTTAAGTGACCCGGATTCATTGCTCTCGAGTGTATGTTACATTAATTTGAACAGTATAAATAATTAGAAGTGCCAGTGCCAGTGCCAAGATACCCAGATTCTTGTTTTTTCTAAAAAATAATTATGTAATCAAGTGGTAAAAAATGACGCCACATAAGTGAATTGAATCCGTGCGTAGCCGGGGCGGGTCGCTACCTCAAAACAAATCGCTGTCCTAGTCCAATTGAGAAATAATCTAGGTAACTATTGATAACTGGTTATTACCTACATTTCAAGGCCGAATGGCCGAACCTAGCGGAACTCTTGCATGCAATACTTCGTGGTTTTATATAATAAGTGCTTATTAGTTTTAATGATTAAGTACGGTTTTTAGTTCTGAAATCTTTCTGGTACATTTTGTAATTAACTAAAATTTTTAATTTTATTTATATTGTCTATCTTTTGGACATCTGTGACTCTATTTTTTACAGCCCTTGGTTAAGTTTAATATTTTTTCCACGAATTATCACATCTTCGTCCCTTTAAATTATCACTACTCCGCCCCTTTAAAGACAGAAAGAAAGAAAAAAAATATTTTGACAAAACTGCACACGGTACAACGATGATCACAACACAATAAACAAAAATAAAATGAAATACTGGGTGCTTGTGTACGAGAATCGATGCTGTGCACAGTGCCCGTCAAATAGGTCTGAACTCAGCATAATTCTGTGGATAAATCCACAATTTAAGAAAGAAAGAAAAACCATTTATTCGGCACACATAAATGACAAACAAAAAAATAAAAATTAAAACTTAAATAATAAATAAATAAATAACAAATAAATAAATAACGCCCAACGATCACATACATAGATCCTGACCCGTAAAACTAGGATTCCCTGTATCTAGAGAACCAGGAACTATGAGGACCATGGTCCGACAACACTCAGACACGAAACAAACGCTTGTTTTTTTTTATTTTTCTGTGCGCAAACATTTTACCCGTCGCGGGAATCGAACCCGCAGCCTCAGTGGTGTATGAGATTTGAGGCAACCTGCCCAACCACTAAACCTCTGTGGTTTAGTGGTTGAGGCTGTCCAATGTCCATTTTTAACAATATAATAAATATTTACTTGCTTTAAAGTCTCCAACAATTTACTTGCATACGTAAAGTGCCACTCACTGCAGAAAAACTTTATTACGTAGTAGGAACTAGCTGATGTCCGCGACTCCGTCCGCCTAAAATGTGGTTTATAGTTGTTTATTTAAGGATGAGTTCGTTTTTTAAATGGGATGAAAGTACATACCAAATTTCATCAAAATCCGTTGATTTGTTATAGAGTTATGCGGTAACAACACAGAAGACTATAACAAACACACACACACACACACACCCTCTTACACATACACACACAGAGAGAGAGAGACTTTCGCATTTATAATACATATTAGTAGAAATGAAAAAAGTGTGCATTACCTTATGTGCCTGTTTCGTCTCGTCGATGTAATGTGTCGTAATGATGACGGTGGTGCCCCCTCTTGCCTGTTCCGAGAGGAATTCCCATATTCTGCAAGAAACAACACAATGATCTGTTAGCACAACTCACTTAACACGGTTCTGTAAGAAAGTTCCTACATGTTATGTAAACTTTGAGAATTGGGACTAGGAACAACAAATCTAGGAGTTAGCACAAATCTTTTTTAGGGTTCCGTACCCAAAGGGTAGGACCCTATTACTAAGACTCCGCTGTCCATCTGTCTGTCCGTCTATCACCAAGCTGTATCTCATGAACCGTTATAGGTGGACAGTTGAAATGTTCACAGATGATGTATTTCTGTTGCCGCTATAACAATAAATACTAAAAAACAGAATAAAATAAATATTTAAGGGGGCTCTCATACAACAGAGATGATTTTTTTGCCGTCCTTATAGATTATGATACGGAAGTCTTCGTTCGCGAGTCCGACTAGCACTTGGCCGATTTTTTATATAATATATATACAAGTATACAAACAAGCAGACGGCTCGCCTGGATGGTAAGCGGTTACCGTCGCCTATGGACACTTGCAACACTCGGGCCTTACTGGTGCGTTGCCTACCTTTGAGGACCCTTTTCACCATTCTTTTAAAGCGCCCCATATTATAGCTCTGCGGAAAAACCTCGGGCGGTAGCCCATTCCATATCATGCAGGTGTGCGGCAAAAAGATCTGGAGAATCGGACAGTATGCGATTTCCATAGATCGATGATATGTGGATGGGCTTTTGCACGATGACGGGCAGTGCGGTGATAAAACCGTGATGGAGGAACGAGATCAAATAGTTCCTCAGAACATTCCCCATTATAGATTTTATAGAACACACTGAGTGCGCCGATGTCTCGACGTTGGCTCAGTGATTCCAAATCCTTTGTGAGCTCGGGATCGCCGACAAGTAGTGGGACTTGTGGTAGGGCTCTCGTATGCGGGAGGCCTAGTCGTGTTTCGGGAAGATGTTCGGTGAACCATCGGGGAGACCGGTCTGAGCAGCCGCTCACCTGCCGTCTCTTCTGCCGGATCTTAGGCCACATCATCGCTTCACATCAAGTGAGATAGTGGCCAAACATAAATCTACTAAGCGTAAAAAAAAGGCCGTCTGGGTAGGTACCACAGCTTTGCCGGTCATTCTGGCGCCAAGCAGTAGTGCGAAAGAGTTACTGTGTTCTGGTTAGAAGGGCATTGTAGCTAGCGAAATTATTGGGCATAAAAGTCTTAGCATCTGATGTCTCGGTAATGCAGTGACAACATGCAATTTGCAAATTTGCAGATTTGCATGGTGCAAGGATGCAGTGAGTGTTAACATCTGTTAATTTAAAAATAGCCTCCTGTAATTTTCCCGATTTATCATGGATATAATCTGCACCTTTTTGTCCATCACACATAATTAAGTAGTTAATTACATCTCGGTAATTATTATCATGGTAAATGATTGGCAAACACGCGATGGTTGCGCAAGAGTCGATTGTTTGAACTTAGACTGCTCAGTATACGAATAAAAAAATTAAATCCCAGTAGGCAATGTTCATTTTTACGAAAATAAGTTATTTTGTTGAAAAATATTTTTTTCAAGACAAGCTTTTAACAAATTCGGAATCGGAACTGCAAGCAGATTAAAATGAGTCCAAACACTAGTAGTTCACGATTATCCGTCAAGGAGTTCCATTGCTCATCTTTCGTCTCCATCATCAGATCAGCTGATCGTCACGATAATATTGCATTGTCATCGGACTTTGACAAGTGTGCAAAATTTCAACTCCGTAGGATAAGAGGAAGTGGTTCTAATTCAACTTGCAAGATTCCCCCCGGACAAACATACATTACATTGCAAGTTAATAAAGGTTGTAAAATATGACTCCATTAGAGTCCATTAGAGTCTTATAGGAGTATAGCTATAATATAATGAACTACCAATCACAGAAAAGCAATGAGTGGAGAAAAACATTTAAACACAATTAAATTAAATACTATAAATATATTTTTCAGATTGATACGTCAGTATTTACAAAGTTATAGCATATTTAAGTTCAGTAAAAACTGAGAACCTTGCGCCAATTCCGTGACGTCACTCGCCTCCAAAATCATCAAAATACAAAAACGTGTGACATGTGAAGTAAACGTGTGAAGGAATACTGTGACGTCACGTCTTGCATAGAAAAATAAGCGCGCGACATTTATTTACCAAATTTTAGATAAATATTGTGAAGTCATTTGAAGTGCTAGATAAATAATTTAAATGGTATAGTTTAAGCAGACCCCCGACACTCCATACAAATTCGCCGAGCTAACTGTCTAGTCCTACTACTGACGCAGCGGCCTGTCCGCACACGTTTTGTGTGTGTGCGTAATTATTGTAGGGATGAGCTAATACGAATCGAGCGCGACAAGGACAACGCTATACGTAAGCAACCTAAGTGTTTCTCTTTCACACCCACTATCGCTTGGCTGGGAGACGCAAAAAAACTAAAAAATCTTCGATTCTTATTTGTGTAAGTGATTTCTTTGCATCCATACACAGAACAATAACGAACCATTTTAAAAGAGATGGCAGACCACCGTCAGTCAGGTCAGGTCCTGGTCAGCTCCACCGTCTTCAGCCGTTCTTCGTCTTTTTCTCAATATGTTTCGTCTATATGTCAAAGTCAAATAGTCAGCCGGCCTGCTCTACCTCTGTAAAGCAGGTCGTCATCGTCATCCAAGAAGGTCAATAACAACCTCAAATAACATAATTGATCGCGCATATAAAATAAACATTTGAATCTCACTCATTAGTCATTCGCAGCGAGCGGTGACAACTGAGTGACGCAAGCACGGCATTGTCGATTTTTTCATCGGTTTTTTGCGGGTGACAACAAATTAGCAATTAGTGTCGCTTCTTTACGTAGTAATATTTAGTTTTCTCTGGTTTAAGTTAAAACTTGTTGTTAAGACGCAGGATGTCGTGGCTCCGAAACATCCGGGAATGGACAGGGATAAGGAGTGTAGAAGAACTATTCAGACTTGCTCTGAATAAGATAAAGTTTAAGGAGCTGACTGCCAACCTTCAGTGATGGAGCGGCACTTAAAGAAGAACAAGTTAAAACTTGTATATTTAGAAAAAAAAATGATGAAAATACTGTTTCCAAGCTCATTTGATTTTTGAGCGGTTACTTATGACGCAAAAACTACTGCACGGATTTCAAAGAAATTTTCGGGTGGGTATCACCGCTTTGCCAGTTATTCAGCCGCCAAGCAGTAGTGCGCAAGCATTACGGTGTTCTGGTTTGAAGGGAATTGTAGCCAGCGAAATTACTGGGCATTTTGAGACCCAACAGTTAATTGTCTCAGGGTGACGAGCGCGATGCAGCGCCGCGCAGGATTTTGCAAAACAAATTTCTGGGTGGAGCAGTTATTGTTATGGGCTGACGTATTGCTTACCATCAGGCTAAAGACCAGCTCGTCTCGTCATTCATTTACATAATTAAAAAATATCTTATTCTTATATACCACTTTGTCCAGGCTAGGCCGAGGGCGAGCACAATAGAAGCATCAATACACTCGTTTCGCGTGCTACATGGGCATTTGTATGAAGATTTACTACTGTTCTATTTTTGTAGTGTAGCCACAGTTGAGATAACGTACTGTAAGGCTGTAGGTATAAAGTTTTGCAATAACAATGGCCGACCGAGACATTGCCTTGATGCGACGACGATTGATAACGATGTAGGTTAAAGGAAATATAATCTGGTTGATTAGCTTTTCTGCCCCACTCCGTTTACTTGGACTTTGTTATATTCGAATAAGTTTTTTTTAAACTACATTAGAGCTTATGAGCAAGTGTGGCTCAGCGGGAACTCATGCGCTTTTCGATCCGACGCACCTGGGTTTGAATCCCGACTCGGCCCTGCACCAATGACTTATAGTTAAGTGCAGATTTTGCACGCTCGCTCTAAAAAAGGGTGAAGGAAAAAATCGTGATGAAACCCGCTTACGCGCTTTGGAGTGGTAGGCTCTGGCCGTGGTTGTAATACCACCCACCGAACAAAGCCATGCCGTCAAACGATCTAGTCGTGTTTCGGGATGATGTTTGGTGAACCATCGGGGCGACGGGTCTGAGCAGCCGCTCAACTGCCGTCTCTCTCTAGATCTATGTGCTCCAACATAGGCCCCATCATCGCTTCACATCAGGCGAGATAGTGGCCAAACATAGATCTATTAAGTGTAAAAAAAATATAATACTAATAATTAAAGTAAAATTACTAATAAAAATAAAAATAAATTTATAAAAAAATATGTTTTAATATTATTAAATATTTATAAAATCCATATTAATATTACTTTGATAAGCCATAAAGAGATAAGCCTGATAAGCTTTGGTAAGCATTCATATTAAGCTGATACATAAAATAAATCTTTGATATTGTCCCCCCACGAGTGTTAGAACAACCTTAAATTATTATTTTTAAACTTTTCAGCTTTTTTAGCTAAAAAACGGCTGATTATGACACTTATTTAAAAGACAAACATTTGCCTTCTGAATTTACTGTACTGTGGTCTCGTTTACATAAAAATTTCGTAGATATATATATCTAAATATCCCATCCTACTAATGCGGAAGTTTGTGAGGATTGATGTATGGATGTTTGTTATTCAATCACGGAAAAATTACTGAACGGGTTTTGATGAACTTTTTAAGTTCGTACCTAAGTATTTTAGATCAACCTAGTACGGTCAACGACAAAAGTTGTTTAACATTTGTGAATGTTCGATTGACAAACCTTCAATATATTTGTCATATATCTCTGAATGTTGCATTTAAAAGGTCTGTTAATGTCCTGTGCGAATAGGGAAATTGCAAAAAATTGCATGTAATTTGTATATTTTTGGTGTTATTGACAATTGAAATATTGTAAAAGTTCAGCTACTTGTGTCGCTGACTGTACCTATTTTTTATTTATTTATAAGTTATGTCTTATCCACACACCTGGTATAGGACATAACTTTTTGTCCTGGAAAAAGTTATGTATGTATATGTTAATTTATCACGCGAGAGAAACCGCGGGGCGCAGCTTGTACCATGTATATCTATGTATAGGCACAGAATACTAAGGGACAGAAGCCGCATCACTCCGCAAAGAAATTTAAACAAATAGCGACTCTTGCTATGACGCAATAAAATTCAATTCTTTTTTATTTATTTTTTTACGCTTAATAAATCCATGTTTGGCCACTATCTCGCCTGATGTGAAGCGATGATGTGGCCTAAGATGAAGCACACAGATCTAGAGAGAGACGGCAGTTGAGCGGCTGCTCAGACCCGTCTCCCCGATGGTTCACCGAACATCATCCCGAAACACGACTAGGTCGCTTGACGGCATGGCTTTGTTCGGTGGGTGGTATTACAACCACGGCCAGAGCCTACCACTCCAAAGCGCGTAAGCGGGTTTCATCACGATGTTTTCCTTCACCGTTTTAGAGCGAGCGTGCAAAATCTGCACTTAACTATAAGTCATTGGTGCAGGGCCGAGTCGGGATTCGAACCCAGGTGCGTCGGATCGAAAGGCGCACGAGTCCCCGCTGAGCCACACTCGCTCAAAATTCAGCTCGCGTAGCGCAGCATACCTACCAGTCATATTAACCTACAGAGCGCCTCTTTCTATCGCATAGCTCTTATCTCTTCTGACGCGGCACGTGAAACGACGCGCGACCCGTCGTCGGTGTCCGGCTGTGTACTTGTAGCTTCGTACCTACAGCGCGGAGTGCGCTAGGCCTGCCACAACTCAGAAGATACGTTAAGAAACTGAGGGGCATTTTTTTTGGAACTTTTGTTACTATTTATTTGTATTGACAATATTGTTTCAATATTGTTACTTAGCAGAAGCGGAATGTTCTGTTCAATGCATCTTTGTCTTCTATGTAATCTCGAATTATACATCACAATGCGTAACTCGTAGTCCGCTGAAACAATTATCCATTTGTATTTGTACAACGCCTTTAATTGCAATAATAAAAATAAACAGCAGTGTCCCAACCGTTTGCAATGGTTTGCGAGATCTGCATTGGGCAATGCCAAGTTGTTGTGCATCAATGAACACAGCTCGCTATTTAGTAGGTGACAATTCTCCCTTTCTACACGACTACGGCAAAGCTAAAAAGAAGGGTTATAATTCTAGGGTATGACCTGGAGAAATTCATAGTGACCGGAAAGGTGGAAGGAAAGAGACGGAGGGATCGTAGCCTAATTTGATGGTCTGACCAAGAGTCGAAACAACTGGACGCAAACATATCCGCCATTCACTGTGTTATCGTCACGAGAGGCGAAGAATTTTTTTTTTACTCATAATAGGTCTGTGTTTGGCTACATCTCGCCTGATGTGAAGCCATGATGTGGCCTAAGATGGAGCACATAGATCTAGAGGGAGACGGCAGTTGAGCGGCTGCTAGGTCCCGTCTCCCCGATGGTTCACCGAACATCATCCCGAAACACGACTAGGTCGCTTGACGGCATGGCTTTGTTTGGTGGGTGGTATTACTAAATAAATTATCAAAGATAAGTGTGGTTATGAGCATCACGACGCTCAGCAGTGACTACGACTGGAGTAGGTGGAGCATGATTTAGCAGTCTATGTATGTTTGATTGTATTTACGTATGTTCCATCTTAGCACTTAAACTACGCATCTGATTTTGATGAATGATGAATTGTCAATCGATTCGTTATTTATTAATGCCCGGGTGTAGCACACCATCTGTACTTATTCTTATTTCTGCATTTTAAAATACCGCGCCCATCCGTCATTAGCCATGCTGCATCGCCGTATCCCGGGTTCCGGGTGTAGCTACCGCCCTCACGCGGGGGAAGATAGAAGTAGGTCCCCCCGCGAGCTACCGCGACTGGATCGGTTTTCAACTGTTTTTATTGTTTTAATGTGTTCCTTGGACTTTTATATGATTACTAGCTGACCCGGCAAACGTTGTTTTGCCATATAAATTAAAAAAAAATAAAAACAAAAAAGATGTTGGCCGATTCTCATAGATACCGGATAAGCACAAAAAATTTCATCAAAATCGGTCAAGCCGTTTCGGAGGAGAATGGCAACGAAAACTGTGACACGAAAATTTTATATATTAGAGATTTGTAACAAGCTCTGTTAATATTAAACAGTTCAAGTGTCAGTACGAGTCGTATTTCATTTATTTGCTCCACACACCGCTATGCCAGCCGGGCATCACTAAACGGATGAATTTTTTTGCTATCGTATCGAGTGGTCGATGTCGAGATCGATGTCATTTTAAGATATATATGTCGTGTTTGATATCAAATGATAGGTCTTGATGAACACGGTTCGAATAATGTATCGTTGTTAGGTTTTAGCATGAAACTTTTGCTTGTTTTGCTGTGATTACCGGGCATATCATCTCGGGGCGAGGGCGATGAAATGCTAGTTAGTACTTTTCATGGTATTAAAAGTTCTGGGTAGCATTGAAATTGTTATTGGTCAAGCGTGGCGCTTACCATCAGGTGAAAGACAACCTCGTCTCATCACTCGGTTCAATATAAAAAATGTGTTAACGATTTTGATTCTCTGTTCATACCCACGACTCATCGTCGAGACATCAGATATCAAGTGATATATGCCCAGTAATTTTGCTGGCTACAATTCCCTTTAAACCAGAACCACAGAATACTAAGGGATAGAAGCATCACTCCGCAAAGACATTTAAACAAATAGCGACTCTTGCTATGACGCAATACAATTCAATTCAGCTCGCGTAGCGCTGCATACCTACCAGTCATATTAACCTACAGAGCGCCTCTCTTTCTATCGCATAGCTCTTTATCTCTTCTGACGCGGCACGTGTAACGACGCGCGACCCGCCGTCGGTGTCCGGCTATGTACTTGTAGCTTCATAACTACAGTGCGGAGTGCGCTAGGCCTGCCAGAACACAGTATTGATTGTGCACATTAAGATAAACCGTGACTAACTCACCACACTGCCACAATACTTATATATATATACATATATATATATATATAATAGGCACGTTATAAAAATCTTAAAAGAAAGTTGTGCTTTCCCGTTTATGGCAGTGAAGTTTACTTTCAAAATTAAAATGAAGTTTTCTAAATATTTGAATCATTCGAAACGACCCGAGTTTTCGAACGGATGCAATTAACTTTTAATTTAGGCATATGGACACAGAACAAAACAGAATTAAAATCGAAAAAGTAGATAGATGAACGATTTATTGCAAATCTTAAATTGAAGACATTATATAAAAACAATTTAAAAAAAAAAGTTTTACAATGGGCGGCCTTATCGTTAAAAGCGATCTCATCCAGGCAACCTTTGGATGGAGAGGAATTATTAAAATGTTAAAGACAAGTCGCATCATGCTAATTTCTTACTATACGCGTACGGCGCGAAATTCAATGAAATGGATTAACTGTGTTTATTTAGAACGCTCTTTAGGTACTCGTGTTTTCTGGTTTCTTGTTGGACTTTCGAAAAGTTAGAAATCTAAGAGAAATGTACGCGCCAAATCCAAAATTATGGTTATTACAGTTTTAATTCTGTGATCAGTCAAACTTTGGAATTTGTGACTTCAAATTCCGATGTCAGAGCTACGCAGAACTTAGCAACATTAATTAACATATATTTTTTAGGGTTCCGTACCCAAAGGGTAAAATGTGACACTATTACTAAGACTCCGCTGTCCGTCCGTCTGTCTGTCTGTATGTCCGTCCATCACCTTGATGTATTTCTGTTGCCGCTATAAAAACAAATACTAAAAAACCTAATAAAATACTTATTTAATAGGGCTCCCATACAACAAACGTGATTATTTGCCGTTTTTTTTAAATAATGGTACGGAAACCTTCATGCGCTAGTCCGACTCGCTCTTGGCCGGTTTTTATTTCTTTATTGACTTGCGTTTGACCACTATCTCATCTGATGGTAAGCGACGATGTAGCACGCTTGCCAAGATAGTACCTGTTCACTCGAGACTTGAAGATTCCTAGATTGTAAGTATCGGGAAAGATTGACCCCGGCAGAGAGTTCCACTCGTTAGCAGTGCGCATATTGAAAATGGAAGTGAAGCGCTTCGTGCGCGCAGGAAGAACGTCCACCATATAATGGTGATGCGTTGCCGTAAGTCTAGTAGTCCGATGATGAAACGGGAAGATGAAACAATCACGCGCTTGTTTATCTCGATTACATTCAAGAAATGCACTTTTATGAATGAAAATTGTGAGTAAAACGCGAAAGGGAATAACATTCTGGTTGCCGCAGCACTTGGGCGTGCTTTTCATCAGGTGAACTCCCCTTATTCACGCATCAAATCATTAAAACTTCAAAACGTACCTTTCTCTCAATACCGGGTCCAGCCCAACTGTCGGTTCATCCAAAATCAGCAGTTCTGGATCGTGGACCAGCGCGGCTGCTAGCGACACCCTCCTCTGCTGGCCTCCAGAACAGTTCTTGATGAGTTTCCTCCCACTAGGCAGTTCTAGAAGATTGCTGAGGAACTCGAACCGCTCTACCATCTGCTTGGTATTCATGCCGTAGATCCTGGCGAAGTAGAAGACAGCATCGCGGACTGAGAACTCGCCGACGAGGGCAATGTCCTGAAAATAATGCATAAGGTTAATCAGTCGAATGTGTTATGCACATCTTTCATTAATATTATTTTGAAAGCCTCTGTGGTGTAGTGGTTGGGCATGTTGGCTCAAATCCCATACACCACTGAGGTTGCGGGTTCGATTCCCGCGACGCGACGGGACAAATGTTTGTGCACAGTAAAAAAAAGCTCAAGTATTTGTTTCATGTCTGGGTGTTATGGGACCATGGTCCTCATAGTTCCTGGATACAGGGAATCCTAGTTAGGGGTCAGGATCTATGTATGTGATCGTTGGGCGTTATTTATTTATAGGTACAAACAAATATTTCGTCTTTGTTTAACATACATGTAAAAAATTACGCATCTTGAATAATTGAAAATGTTTAGTTATTCACTTGAGTGTACAACCTAAGCCAATGTTATTGACCCTCATTTCACGAAAAAGCCGCAAAGGGTGCTAAAATCATTAAGGTTTTCCCTACAAGTAGAAACAATAATAATCGGAGTTGAAATCGAAAAATAAATGCCCCTCAGTTTCTTGTCGTATCTTCTTTAGCGTTCTTTTTCCGATACGGAGGTAGAATCATTGTAATAATTGACGTGTCAGTGCGTCTGTGGTGCCAATATTGAATAAAGAACTTTTTTTTTTTACTCTTAATAGATCTATGTTTGGCCACTATCTCGCCTGATGTGAAGCGATGATGTGGCCTAAGATGGAGCACATAGATCTAGAGAGAGACGGCAGTTGAGCGGCTGCTCAGACCCGTCTCCCCGATGGTTCACCGAACATCATCCCGAAACACGACTAGGTCGCTTGACGGCATGGCTTTGTTCGGTGGGTGGTATTACAACCACGGCAAGAGCCTACCACTCCAAAGCGCGTAAGCGGGTTTCATCACGATGTTTTCCTTCACCGTTTTAGAGCGAGCGTGCAAAAACTGCACTTAACTATAAGTCATTGGTGCAGGGCCGAGTTGGGATTCGAACCCAGGTGCGTCGGATCGAAAGGCGCACGAGTACCCGCTGAGCCACACTCGCTCTATGAGAACTTTTGATCTTTGAACTTTCAACTCTGTCGTTTCATTTAGGTACCTATCTGTCGTATCTATTCGTATAATTATTATAGGTATTTATAACTGTCATACCTATTCATATATTATTTATATATTTCTGTTACTGATACTTTGATTATGGGACATGTCACTCACACATCTTGCTTGACATTTTTAATATATACTTATATATATTTTGAGACTTTTTGAGATATTTTAAACGAATTGAAATGAGAAAAGAACAAAAACCGACTTCAATGTATCTTTCTGTACTGTATGTACTGTCCATGTGAAATTTATATGGGACCATTCGTAGCTATACTGAACCCAACGCAAAATTTTCCAAATCGGTTCAAAAATAACGGAGTTCTGAGGTAAAAACATACAAATAATAAAAAAATTCAATCAAACACAGAACCTCCATCCTTTGAGTCGGTTAAAAAGAGATATCCCCGCAGTTTCTTGGTGCTATCTTCTCTAGCGGGTGTATTTCCGAAGCAATGGTAGAGTCAGTTACCGCATTCTTTTCTGGCCCCGGACTTCTCTCTGAGTATGGGAAGGAAATGGGTAGACATGCTTACCTTTTCTTTTTCATAGTCAAGACATCTTAGTTACAATTTTATACGTATTTTAATTATTTGTATTATGTGTTATGACGTTGCATTTTTTGTGCCTATTAAATTTTTCTCTTTTGACTTGTTTGACTTTGATCAAACTTTCAGTTTTAAAGATGTAGGACAGGTTTAAAAAATTACAATTAAAGGTTGACTGGAAGAGATCGCTTTTAGCGATAAGTCCGCCCATTGTACTTTTTTTTAAGTTGTTTTCAAGTACCTACTGATATTTTTTGTTTGGTGTACAATAAAGTATTGTGTATTGTTTCAAGAGCATTGTGGGCCCTACCTTAAAATCAGCGGCGACACGTTTATACGACTCACCGCCAATTTTAACAGCTTAATTTTATTCATGAGTTATTTACAAAGGATCAAATTCACATCTCTTAAGGCCACACGCACCGCACCGGGCCGCACTGCACCGGGCTCAATAAACACGCCCTAATTTATTTGAAGGGTTCCATAAGTCAATGTTTGGAGAGCAATAAATGTCATACTTGACATACATGGCGATGTGCTAGCTGCCTACATGAATGTAATCATACGACTGTGATTGATAATTTAGTAGAATCAATGGATATAACTTAATATATTTTTGGTTTTATAGAATAATGTATGCTTGATGATTTTTTTTACAACAGATTATGCAGGTTGTACGTCCCTGACAATTACTTGCGCCACAGGCCTAGTAAGAGACACAGGCTGTTTGCCGTGGCCGGCTGCCACACTATGGCTCGAGCAGCATCCCCCCTGTGTCGTTCCCTTTTCCATCTTAGTTCACTCCTGGCTGCCAATCCTGATATTGACATATTGACTGATAAATGGAACAGTATTATTTCTATATGTATGACGTATTGTGAAAATGTATAATTTAATTACTTTTGACTTCTTACATACTTATTTCTTTTGTTCCTGACGAAATGTAACACTAATTAATTTTTATTTTTTGATATGTTAATGAATTTATAATTATAATTTCTGACATCTTTATCGCTTTCATTATTGTAATTTTTGACATGCATAATTCATTGTTTAATGTAAGTCAATATCTATCTATCTGTAATTCTATATAATTTAATTGATTGTGAATTTCAATTATTAAATATTTAATTTGTGTATTAATTGTTATTGGTGTGTACCGTTATTATTACAATAAACAATTTTAACTTCAAAAATTGAAAAAAACATATTATATTTATAGGAAGCATTAACGAATGCCAAGCGAAAAACTTAAATAACTTTTTTGGAAAGAACCTACCTATATTGCCATCTATTGAGATACTGTGAATATCTATCTCAATGGGTGGCGTACACTTCACCCTTAAGACGGTTAAATAACGAAAGAAAAAAATTCGACACTTGACCTGGTCACCACCGTAGCTTACGTAATTAGGCAGAAAACTTCCCGCGTTGAGGGAAGGCTGAGATGCGGGTCCTAGCCGGTGGTCGTATATTTTTTTATTCCTTGTTTGAATTGAAAGATTAAAAAGAAGTCGACAAATTGAGATCTCAGGCCTTGGCAGGAGATTTAATAGTACCCAAAAACTAAACATTATGTAACGTAACACAATATTCGCATTTTTGTCTAAAATCTGATATACGCCTTTCTGATAAACCTTCTTCTGATAAACCTTCTTCTGATAAACCCTAAAACATGGCTTATGGCTTTAGCCATATCAAAAGTTAAAGCGTCCCAATCCGCGTCCATGCAGTTGAATGTCTATTAAACCCTCCCCCCTGATGGTTCACTAAAAAATGACCTAAAATTAAAATTATTATGCTCTATATTTTTCAATTATTAAAGTACATGTAAGAGTTTGAAACTTTAAAGTTAAAGTTACATTTCCTTTTATTTTTTTTAGTTTGAAGTTTGTAGAAACAATATATTTGTATTTCTATCTAAATATTGAAGAAGCGGTCGAATTATTTTCCACATATTTCCACCCACCTGAGGCATATATCCGACGCGAGGCCCGGGCACTCCACTGCCCTTCTGCCCCGGGGTACCCCCCAGCACCCACACATTTCCCTCGTCGAGATGCCGCCTGCCTACGATGCAGGATAGCAAAGTCGTCTTGCCGCATCCTGAAGGACCGAGCAGGCCGTATCTGAAGGAAAAATCTGACGTTAAACATTATTTACACAACATAGGTACAACAGCGAAATAACTGGGCATATGATACTTAATATCTCATGTACTGGTGGTAGGTTTCTCGTATGCGAGAGGCCGTCTGGGTGGGTACCACCGCTTTTCCAGTTACTCAGCCGCCAAGCAGTAGTGCGCAAGCAGTACTGTGTTCCGGTTTGAAGGGCATTGTAGCCAGCGAAATTACTGGGCATTATGAGACTCAACAGCTAATTGTCTTAGGGTGAAGAGAGCAGTGCAGTGCTGTTATTGTTATGGGCTGGCGTATTGCTTATCATCAGGCAAACGACCAGCGCGTCTCGTCATAAAGTTATATAACAAAAAAGAATTATGTACTACGAAATATTCTAATTAGGTTTTTGTATAGTATGAAAAATTCAATGAAATCTATATCTTTATCTTCTATTGAAATCGTCAAAAATGACACCAAATTAAAAATTGCATCCGCAGGGCAGTGCAGGGCGCGCAGGATTTTCCAAAACAAAGTTCTGGGTGGTGCTGTTATTGGTATGGGCAGGCGTATTGCTTACCATCAGGCAACCGACCAGCTCGTCTCGACATTCAGTTACATAAAAAACAAAATAAAAAAAAATGTCTCGGGGTGATGAGCGCAATGCAGTGCTACGCAGTGCTTTTTATAGTATTAAAAGGGTGGCACTGCAATTGTTATAGGCAGGCGTGGCGCTTAGCATCAGGCAAACGACTTGCTTGTCTCATCAGTTTAACAGTTTTTGTATGTAACATCACTGATGTTACATCAGTTACATAAAAAAAACTGAGTTACGACAACGAGCAGAACAACATGGGAATCGTGTGACTCGAACACCGATCCCGATCGCATTCAAACATGTCTTGTGGTCGGTATTTGTCTGTGCAATTGTCGAACTTGTCTACTCAAAGTCCGCGTCGCAACCCCTATCCCAATCACGATCGCTAATAACAAATTCAGTGAACTAAAATTTAAAATGCCCCCTACACAAAAAGCATATAAAAAGTAAAAACGGCTGAACCAATTTTGATAATACATACAAGACAGAATCACCGCTAGAAAACCTTCTTTCAAATAAAAAAACCGCATCCAAATCGGTTCACCCGTTTAAGAGCTACGGTGCCACAGACAGACACACATAGTGGTCAAACGTTTACACCCTTAATTTAGCGTCGGGCGCCGGGGTTAAAAATCATTGATATTGCAGTTTAAAGGATGCTATCTCCTTCCAAATTTCAAATTAAAAGCGATGGGGATCAGTGTTAGCCTGATGGCACAGACAAGTAAATTTGATTACTAGACTGTGCTAATGGTAAGTCTGTTTATACCAGTCGCAGCGCCATCCAAGACCTTTGTTTATCATAATCCTGCGCGGCACTGCACTGCGCTCGTCACCCTGAGACCAAAAACTCTTAAGGTCACATAATGCAAGCCCAGTAATTTCGTTTCAAACTGGAACACAGGTACTTAATCTTTGCACACAACTGCTTGATGATTAAATAACTGGCAAAGGTGTACTTCCCAAGACCTATTTTTTTTCTTATTGACGTGATTATATGAAAAACAAGAATTTAATGTAGATTAAAAAATATATATTAAATTATGCGCCTTAAAGAAAATAAATGGATTTAGAATGCATTGTCATCGAGTTGTGAGCTACCCTGAAAGTTTCAGCCGGATAGCTAATCGGGCTGAGGTCGAAATTTGAGTTGCAAGATTCCACTCGGAACTACAGACAGACAGATAAACAAGAAAGTGACTTAATAAAAACGTGATAATAAGATGAAAACCTGTGTATATTTTTTATATAAGAGTTCAGTTATTACGTACCCGTTGCTCGGCCACGGTTCCCATTTTGAGAGAGAGTACCTGAATATGTTAAACCAGGCCTAGCGCATTCCGCACTGTAGGTACGAAGCTACAAGTACAGTATAGCCGGACACCGACAGCGGGTCGCGCGTCGTTAGACGTGCCGCGTCAAAAGGGATAAAAGCTATGCCATAGAAAGAGAGGAGCTGTGTAGGTTAATATGACTGTTAGGTATGCAGCGCCACGCGATCTGAATTGAATTTTATTGCGTCATAGCAAGAGTCGCTATTTGTTTAAATTTCTTTGTCTTAGTATTCTGTGGTTAAACTAAAGATCATCCACGTAGCGAGGTAGTGCGCTTTTAACCGTTACCTTGTCTGGTGTTCACTTTCATTTACATGACAAAAGATAAGCATATTCCATCCTTGACCGACGCTTTTCTCAAGCGAAACGGCAGGCGTTGACCTATTGGGCAATCAAACAATAATACTTCTTGGTTTTGTTGACTTATAATTTTTAAAGAGAAAACGGAGTCCCAGGTTTTACATTAGAAAAACAGAGACATCAGAATACCTAGCTATACAGACACAGAAACTGGCGTCTATGACGTATATCATTATAAGGTATGCTTTAGGGTTAGCATTCGTTCCAATTATTGCCATGTTCATTAATATCCTTGTTTTACTATATCAAATCAAATCAATACAAAAGTTCTTTATTCAATTTTGTCGTCACAGACGCACTTATGAACGTCAATTATTACAATGACTCTACCACCTTATCGGAAAAAGAACCACTACTCAGAAGATACGGCAAGAAACCAATGGGCATTTTTTTTTTAGAACTTTTGCTACAATATTTTATGTTTGTTTTTGACAATATTATTTTTCTTATGTGCCAGTTGGCTACTTGGCAGAAGCGGAATGTTCCATGCATATTTGTCTTCTATGTAATTACTAAATGCATAGTATGCTCATATTTTTCACACTCAATTTGAATCTACTTTCTGTGAGCTCCGTTATACATTTTGGAACTTTATTGTAAAAACGTACACAATTGCCCATGAAGGACTTATTCGTTTTACTCAGTCTAAACCTAGGTACGGCAAGTCTATCCTTATTTCTAGTGTTTATGTTGTGGTGGTCACTATTCACCTTGAATTTGTGCAGATTTTTACAATGATATTTATACTCACATCTGTCCCCTTTCAACTGTCATGTCCAAGTCTTTGAGCACGGTTTGTTGGCCATACTGCTTGCTAGCGCGCTCGACGACAACCGCGGCCGCACGCGCCGCCATTTTGCTTTTTGTTGCGGGTAGCTTTAGTTAGTTGACATGTTCTGTTGACAAGAAAAAATAAGTTATCAAATGAACTTGTATTATTAATTATTCTGTGGCAATGGTCATAATCACACAATACTTATTAATTATGATTTATAATTATATTAACGTACTAGCTGACCCGGCAAACGTTTGTTTTGCCATATAAATTAAAAAAAAATATCAAGGATGAACAACCCTTATCACTTAGGGGTATGAAAAATAGAGAGTAGCCGATTCTCAGACCTACTGAATATGCATATAAAATTTGGTACAAATCAATAAAGCCGTTTCGGAGGAGTAAGGTAACTAACATTGTGACACGAGAATTTTATAGGTATATAAGAAAAGAGATATTATGGCTCAACGTATCAGTATTGCAATCCAACGGGGCAACACTGCCAGCATCTTGGGTACGCTGCCAACTGGTAGTGGGTTGGAGCATTTGAGCTATCTATACTCCTTTAATGGTCTATGGGATTTTCAATTGCTTCTCCTTGTAAGTAGTTAGTTTAGTTTTAGTAAGTAGAGTGTAGAATTGTTTTCAGTAATAGAGGCATTCGCCCGTTATTTTTTTTTTATTATATTTAGTATTTTTGATAGGAAATGAAAAGGTGTTTGTTTTTATCATAGACAAAGGACTTTTTCGCTGATTACTAAATTATGTCGGCGTTGCGAAATCGATTTTGCCACGACAACATGGAAGAGATACAACGACAGTAACAGCGTCTCGGATTTGAAAAACTAAAGTCTTTCATGACCCTTGCCATAGCCCCGAAATATAGGATCATAAGTATTATTTAGGTAGCGCTGGTAGCGTAGGTCGCCTAGCCGTTTGTAACAGATGTTCTTGGTTAAGCAACGTTCGCAGCGGTCATAACGTGGATGGGTGACCGTTTGTGTGGTATATTTACATCTGAGCACTACCGTTAAGCCGTCGGTCCCGGTTGTTATCTTAAGATAACAGTCGTTAGGCCATGTTGGAGGCCTTAGGTCGGTCTAAAAAAATCTCCGACACCAGGGCTAGCCACATATCCACACGAAAGAGAAGAAGAGGATGTAGGTACATAAGTAATAATTTCCTAGAAAAACAGCATTCCTCTTCCACATAACCATTTTTTTATGTAACTGAATGACGAGACGAGCTGGTCGTTTGCCTGATGGTAAGCAATACACCAGCCCATAATAACAACAGCACCACACAGAACTTTGATTTGAAAATCCTGCGCGGCGCTGCACTGCGCTCGTCACCCTGAGACAATTAGCTGTTGAGTCTCATAATGCCAAGTAATTTCGCTGGCTACGAATTGGAAATAAAGCTATCGTTATCAATAACAAAAAACTACCGATCAAAAATTCCTTCATGGCCAATTCCGTTGGACTTCTAGGAACGTAAGCATTCCAACCAACTTATATTGTTTCCTCGACTTTGTAGAACGCTGGGTTCCACAAAGCTTTGTGGAACCCAGCGGGCAATAAACTATTTTAACTGCGTAAATAAATCATTCTGTTCACGATTAGGTACTTGCCGAGTTCAGTCAATACTAAGTGTCTAGACAAAAAATCAAAAGGACATTTGCAAAGAAACGCGTTTTTCGTGACATCACAAATTATAGCCGGACTTTGAATTAACTCTTGAAGTGGACAAAAAATGTCGCGTGGTCGTTCTAATAGACTACGTTAGAATAAAAAATGTTCTCATCAAACAAAAGTCGAGATCGGTACGTACCTACTACCATTGAAGAGTTAACAAGTCCTCAGTTACGTCAGTCAGTTGAAACATGACAAAACAATTATTTTTAGATAGGCAAGGCATGCAAAATTTAAATAACAAAAGCAACGATTACTTATGAACCTTACTAAAATTATTACTAGGTATTTCTCAATATGGCTTCGCACGTTTTCTGCATTTAGCCAGCGTTTATTTTTGGCCCACTATAATTAAAATTACATCACTCGATGAAACTTGTTTTGAGGCACTTGTTTTGGAAAATAAAACAAAATATAACTCCATCGCAACTGCGTTACTTGTCAACCACCAATGGTTGATGATGTACGAGTATATGTCACTGTAAAATTGTCAATACCGTTAGATTATAATCTATCTCGCGATATTGTTAACTGTAGAAAAATTGTGAACCGTCGCATTATGCTAACCTGCTGAGGGCTGCCCCTTATACGTTTGATTGTACTCGTAAGCGGTATGTTACGGTCACAATCTTTCGACAGTTTATAATCTCGCGAGATAGATTAAGGTAGATTATAATCTAACGGTATTTACCATTTTACGGTGACATATTATATATATATATATATATATATATATATATATATATATATATATATATATATATATATATATATATATATATATATATATACTCACACTCGAGAGCAATGAATCCGGGTCACTTAAAGAATGTTAAAAATCTCGGAAACTAAAAATGATAGGTTAATGCAATAAATTGTATTTAATAGACAATGTAATACTCCTTAAATGAAAGTAAAAAAAATATGAGTCACCATACATTTTATTAACACAAAATTACATAAAGAAAAAAACTGCTGATCTCTCCTTAAAACAAAAATAGGAAACATGAAATTTTTGAACTTTATTACGATTTTCTTGAATTTTAATACTTCGTATTGCCTCCTCGTGCTTCCATTACTGCGTTTACGCGGTTTGGCATGCTGTACACCAAGTTCCTTATACGATTTTGGGGAATATTCTCCCATTCCTCTGTGAGAGCAATTTTGAGCTCACGAAGCGTGATTGGGGGAGGGTTTCGTTGTTTTACGCATCTGCCTAGCTCGTCCCAAGCATGCTCGATTGGGTTGATATCCGGGCTGCGCGCTGGCCACTCCATACGAGTAATGTTCATCTCTTGAAGGTAGTCATTCACAATCCTACCTGTATGAGGTCGGGCATTGTCATGCATAAATATAGCATCCTCACCTAAATTGACCATAAATGGACCAACGTGATCATTGAGGATTTCTTCCACATATCTTACGCTAGTTAAAGAGCCGTTTTCTATGATCACCAGCTCTGTGCGACTTTCAGAAGAAATTCCGGCCCACACAAGTACAGACCCACCACCGTAGGCTACTTTTTCTTCGATGCATGCTTGCTTGAATCTTTCCCCTGGTCTTCGATACACTCTGTGTCTTCCATCGTGCTTGTAGAGCATAAATTTTGATTCGTCGGAGAACATAACTTTTGACCAATCTTCAATACTCCAATTTACGTGGCTCTGGGCATATCTTAGTCTCGAAATACGATGCCCACGCTCCAGTTTAGGGCCGTTTGCAGGTCTAAGGGGTTTTAAGTTAGATTCAGCAAGCCGACGTCTTACTGTCCATGCACTTGGGTTACTTCCTCCGAGGCGTCGAAACTGATTGGTGAGTTCAGTTCCTATGAGAAAGCGATTTCGAAGCATGGTGTTCACCAAGTATCGGTCTTCTCGTGCTGTGGTACACCTGGTTCTGCCCGTTCCTGGTCTGCGTAGGTTAGAACCAGTTTCTTCGTAACGTCGGAGAACTCTTTGTACTGTTGACAGCGACACACCGACAGTCCTGGCTGTATCGCGCTGACTCCGGCCGGTTTCCAGCATTGTAAGTATTCTGGTGCATTCTTCAGGCGTAAGCGACATAATTTCAGCTTGAATAATGAATATAGAGCACTATCAACATGGTTTATGTACCCACATAAATGACAGATTACAAACAAAAGCAAAACCAAATGCTGTAATTTCGTAGTTCCATCTTCGAAAGTGGCCCTTTTTCAAATTTGATTTTTTTATGATATAACTTTACAATAACTAAGAAGTTTTAATACCTTCATTTAAGGAGTATTACATTGTCTATTAAATACAATTTATTGCATTAACCTAGCATTTTTAGTTTCCGAGATTTTTAGGATTCTTTAAGTGACCCGGATTCATTGCTCTCGAGTGTATATATATATATTGATGGAATCTGAGAGGCATAGGAAGGTGTAATAATATACAACTTTCGTATACTGCCGAAATATTACATTCAGTAGCAGACAAAAGAAATTATATGTGGTTATTAAGGTGAAGGTGTGGTCTACCGACGTTACAGGGAAGCGAAGCCGCTACTTAAATTCCCTAAATTTAAGATATTTTATTCGGGAAGCTAACAGCTAGTTAGAAAACATTGGTAATTTAACTAAATTATTATGGCTAATTACCCTAACCCGCCACTACACTGACGAGCTGCCAGATGTCAGCCTGGAAGAGATGGAGATGGCCCTGAAACAACTGAAGAATGGAAAAGCCCCCGGTGAAGACGGTATTACGTCCGAGCTTCTAAAGGCGGGAGGTACTCCTGTCTTGAGAGAGCTAAGGACGCTTTTCAATACCGTCATAAACTGTGGGAGAACTCCAGACGCTTGGAACAGGAGTGTGGTGGTACTATTCTTCAAGAAAGGGGATAAAACCTTGCTAAAGAATTATAGACCCATCTCACTGCTGAGCCACGTCTACAAGTTGTTCTCTAGGGTCGTCACAAACCGTCTAGCGCGAAGACTTGACGAATTTCAGCCACCCGAACAGGCCGGGTTTCGGGGAGGGTATGGCACCGTAGACCACATACACACAGTGCGCCAGATTATACAGAAGTCAGAAGAGTATAATCAGCCACTGTGTCTAGCTTTTGTGGACTACGAGAAGGCCTTTGACTCTATCGAGACCTGGTCTGTTCTGGATTCTCTGCAGCGATGCCAAGTGGACTGTCGGTACATCCAAGTGCTGAGATATCTATATGAGGCTGCCACGATGTCCGTCCAAGTACAGGACCGGTGTGCTGAACATATTCGACTGCTCAGGGGAGTAAGACAGGGGGATGTAATATCCCCGAAACTGTTTACAAACGCAATGGAGGATATGTTCAAGACACTGGATTGGAAAGGCATGGGCATCAACATTAACGGCGAGTACATCTCACACTTAAGATTCGCTGACGACATCGTCCTTATGGCGGAGTCGCCGCAAGAGCTGCAACAAATGCTGATCAGCCTAGCTGACGCCTCAGGACGCATTGGTCTCCGCATGAACAATGATAAGACGAAAGTCATGTTTAACGCACACATCACACCGGAACCAATAGTCGTCTACGGCATGCCTCTCGAAGTTGTGCAAGAATATGTCTACCTAGGACAAATTCTAATGCTCGGTAGACACAACTTTGAGAGGGAAGCCGATAGGAGGATACAGCTGGGCTGGGCAGCATTTGGAAAACTTCGTCAAGTCTTCACGTCGCCCATCCCACAATGCCTGAAGACAAAAGTGTTTAATCAGTGCGTCCTACCCGTAATGACATACGGAGCCGAAACGTGGACACTGACTGTGAGACTGGTTCATAAGTTTAAAGTCGCCCAGCGAGCCATGGAACGAGCTATGCTCGGGGTTTCTTTGAAGGATCGAATCCGCAACGAGGTGATCCGACAGAGAACCAAAGTAACCGACATAGCTCACCGAATAAGTAAGCTGAAGTGGCAGTGGGCCGGTCACATCTGTCGAAGAACCGATAACCGATGGAGTAAACGAGTTCTAGAGTGGAGACCACGTTTAGGTAAACGTAGTGTAGGACGCCCTCCGGCCAGATGGAGCGACGACCTGCGTAAAGTGGCTGGCAGTAACTACATGCGAAGAGCCGAGGATCGGGCTCAGTGGCGTGCATTGGGAGAGGCCTATGTCCAGCAGTGGACTCGTATAGGCTGATGATGATGATGATGATGATGATTATGGCTAATTAAAGTTTCCACTTATAGTTAACTAAGTATATACGTACACAGTTGACGGGCGCGTACAGTGGTGGTGAAAAGTAAAAATAAAACGTTAAAAATCAACAAAAAAAACAAATCTGAATTTCTTTATCATATAAATATAGGAATTAAAGAAACGATATAGTGTTTTATGAATTGTATAATATATATATGTTAGTCTCTAAGGTATTTTTGATAATTTTATTTCGATGTACTTTTATTATCTATTGCCTGAAGTAAAATTAAATTATTATTATTATTAATAGGTATTTTGTATTAACCAGGGCATATTATTACTAGTATTCTGTGTTATTACTCACTAAGAAAGAAAGAAAGAAAGAAAGAAAGGAAGAAACTATATATACTAAAAACACAGGTAAAAGGTACAGTTAAACTAAATTAGATGGTCATAAAAGAACACAACTCAGCATAATGCGCCTTGACAGCGCGCTGATTTTCAGTTGAGCCCTTTTTCGTAACGAGTAGGTGCAAATTAACTAATCACTAAGCCGTGTCTTGTAGTTCAAGTGATCAGTCAACAGACGACATGAATTCTGTATATTTGTAGACTATCTGGAGGCTTTATTTATACGTGAAGTCACGTCATTCAATAAAAAGTATGTTTAAATTTACCTAACTAAACCAATATTTTAGACGCACTTAAGGTTGGAGTTTTCCTGTAGTTTAAAGTATTGATTATAAAAAATTAACGGAGTAGGCATCGTGTGCATAATAGCCGTCGTGTGGTAACATTTGTCACGGAAATCGAACTTGCAACCTCATTGGTGTATGAGATTCGAGCCAATCTGTCCAACCACTACACCATAGAGGCTGACTATATCAATGTAAGATGCATGAAATATGAAGAATGGAACGTAATTATGCTAAGGAGGAATGTGAACGGAACGTAAGTGGAGCACAAGAGACAGCATGTGAAAGAGAGAGAAAAGAGACGCACACACGACGAGAATTAGGAAAGACGTATAATTTTAAAGTGATAAATAAAAACTAGAAATTATTTGATTAATCTGCCGTTTAATTGATGCCTCCCCACACTAACCCCCACATCAATAAACATTTGAAAGGCTACTCGTACACACGAGTTAAGTATAATTAAAATTTTCATCTCTTTAATTCGTAAAAGCGGTACGTTACAGTTCGTTTTTTCCATACAAAATTCAACCATTATTAACTTGTTCACTGAATAGTAGAAATGCGTAAATTTATGCGTGGTGAACTATTATATATATCTTCCTAAGTCGGGCACTCTTGTCAGAGTGGTCGTGGTATAAAGGATGGTGTATGCGTTGGTTCTTCAGCGTCGTGGTTTTCCTTAGCGAGGGTTACTGCTATCGCAATGCTTCTCCATTTCTGGCGGTTGGTAGCATTGCGAGTACACTGGACTATGGTGGTTTGAGTTGCAGTCTTAATAAGGTCTATCCAACGCGTAGGTGATCGGCCGCGTGTTCTTTTTCCTGCCACCTGACCCTGGACCACAAGTCTCTCCATTGAATCTTCGTTTCTGGAGATGTGACCAAAGAACTTCAGTATTCGTAGTTGTACAGTCGACGAAAGTCTATTTTTGATATGAAGTTCTTTAAGAATGGAATAATTTGTGCGGAAAGCCGTCCACGGGATCTTCAGGAGGCGTCTCCAGCACCACATCTCCAGAGCGTCAATTTTTCGGCGATCCTGTAACCTTAGTGACCAAGTTTCGGCTCCATAGAGAAAGATTGGAAAGACAAGACATTTCATTAGTCGAACCTTTGTTTTTTTGGTTATTCTCCTGTCCTTCCAAATCTTTCCCAGCCTCTCTACTGCAGATCTAGTGATGGCACAGCGTCGTCTGATTTCGTCTCCACATCCTCCTGTGTTGGAGATAGTAGAACCGAGGTAGATGTAGCTTTGTACTACTTCACAGTTTGCCACACTTTGTAAATCTATTCTATTGTGTTCAGCTCGGTCTACTATCATCATTTTCGTCTTGTCTCGGTTGATAGCAAGTCCAAATTGAAGACTGGTTGTTTCCAGACGAGCCAAAAGATCTTCCATATCTTCTTTATTTTGTGTAAAAAGAGTAGTATCGTCAGCATATCGCAGATTACTTATCCGCCGACCACCAACTGAAACACCCTTGTTCCATCCCTCTAGGATAATCCGCATTATGTGCTCCGTATAACAGTTGAATAATAGCGGCGACAGAATACACCCTTGACGAACACCGGACTCGGTTTTAAACTTATCAGATAGGACATCATCCACACGAACTGTTACTGATCCGTCCTCATAAAGTCGCCTAACAAGTAATGTGAGGTGATCTGGGACACCCATTGCCGAAAGGACCTTCCAGAGTCTATCCCAAATGACCGTGTCAAATGCTTTGCGAAAATCTACAAAGCAAATGAACAGAGGCGTGTTGAACTCTCTAGCTTTTTCTATTATTTGTCGCAATATGAGGATTTGTTCGCGCGTACCCCTTCCTTTTACAAAACCAGCTTGTTCAGGCGCAATCTGTCGTGAAAGATATGCCTGAAGCCTAGTGTTGATGATGTGTAGCATCACCTTGCCAGCATGTGATATGAGAGATATTAGTCTGTAGTTGTTGCATTTCTTTGTTGACCCTTTCTTGTGCAGAGGTATAAATACGGAGTGCAACCAGTCATTTGGCCACATACCTGTATCCCATATTTGGCAACAGATGGTATACAGAACATCGACACCAGATTCTCCCATAGCCTTGAATATTTCTATTGGGATATCATCAACACCAACGGCTTTATTACTCTTCAGATGTTTAATAGCAGCACGTACTTCATCTCGCAAGATGTTCGGTTCCCGCTCTTTTAAATGGTCTAAGGTGCATGGGATGTTTGATGTTGGATTATTATTATAATTAGAGAAGAGTAATTTGCAGTAGTCCTTCCAAACATTCACTATATCCTTAACTTCAGTTATCGTTACACCTGCGGTATCTTCTATTGCCCACGTTTTGGGCTTGAATTGGCGTGTAATATATCGTACCTTGTCATGGAGATCTTTGGTTTGGAAATTATCGGCATGTCTTTCGAGTTCTTCACAAATCTTCCCTAGGGCATCATTGCGATCTCGTCGACAGGCTGCCTGAATGATTGTGTTTTTGGCATTTAATTGGCTCATGCTACCGCCCGAGGCTTTGAGTTTTCTGCGCTCCTCAACTAATTGCCAAGTACTCGTCGTCATCCAGTGCTGTCTTTTGGCAAAAGGACGTTTAGGCCGAGAATCTTCCACTGCGTCTGTGATGTATTTTTTTGCAGATTGCCACAACGAGTTAGGATCCTTGTTATCGGCTTGTGTTCGCCAGGTTGGATGTTTTTCCATGATTGATTGCCTGAACACATTCGAATCGGTGATTTCCATTCTTCTGGAGGTCTTTATCTGTCTCGCTCTTTGTAGCTTCAACCTAAGATTGCCAATCAGCAGTTGGTGATCTGAGTGACAGTCAGCTCCGGGCAATGTATGCGTATTGGTGATTGAACTTCTCCATCTAGACCTAATTAAGATGTAATCTATTTGGTTTCGATATCTGCCATCTGGGGATGTCCAGGTGTATAGACGTCTTGCATGATGTTTAAATATTGTGTTCATTATGGTAAGGTTGTTGTTAGCCGCGAATTCTATAAGGCGCTCTCCTCTAGGGTTTCGTACACCAAGACCATAATTACCTACTATATTTCGTATGCCATTATCCATGGTAGTAGATCCCACTTTAGCGTTAAAATCGCCAATAATGATTAGTAGCTCTCTTTTGGGTATTTCAGCTATAGAAGACTCCAGTTGGTTGTAGAAATCTTCTATTTCCTCATCTTTGGCGGAACATGTGGGAGCATAAATTTGGATGATATTAAGAGGGGTCGGTGATGCGCTGAGTTTTATAGATATAATTCTATCATTTACGGGATTATATCCCAAGACTGCACCATTCCATAGCTTTGGAATTGCGATTGCCACACCAGAAAAGCTACTTTTGTCATTGCCAGAAAAATAGATACTGTGTTTCTCAGAGTCAAAATGGCCGCTATCTTTCCAGTGTGTCTCGCTCAAACCAGTTATTGATAACTTGCACCGCTGAAGTTCTTGTTCTAAAATGTGAAGCTTCCCGTCTTCAAGGAGGCCACGCACGTTCCATGTACCAAAGCGATGGTTTCTTCTTAGCTTGATGCCTCTTCCAGTAGCATAATTTCCATGGGATGCCTGGTTGCCTGCATCTCCATGGCCGGTAGCCCATTTTACACCTCGAGCCCCGGCAAGCTCTGGGCGCCGGTCGCTACGCGGATCGCCAGGCGTTCTCTCTCTATGCATTTGTATTTCCATCTATTTATACTTTCATGGGAAGTTAATGTAGTAGTTTCCCCTTGCTTTCTACATCGCGGTATTATAACCTCAATGGCTATAATAGTCCAGCAGTGAACCGGTTCAGAAAATACCTCCTTACGCTTCACTTAGGTACTGATGGCTACCGCTGCCCTCCATCAGGATCCAGACACTACGCCTCTGTGGCTCGCCTCCTCCGCTGTTTTGGTCGTACTGACAACTGTTGTCTCCGCCCTCCACACCGTTGAGGTCTTCACCCGTAACCCTGGGCATGGGTTCCATGTTATACCCCATGGAGCTGGGTCCCCATCCGAACTCTGTCACCATCTCCCTCCGGCCTACTGAAGTGAGCGATGTCCAGCCCCGCGACGTGGACGCGTCGGATGAGTATTACCCCAGTGAAATCCAGAGAAGATCACTCTGACTTTCCTGGAGCCGGGTTAACGATCTCGTTTGGGTCCGAGGCCGAAGCCGAATTATATATATACGGGTGCATTATTAATAATAATTTACGGGTGACAGTCAAGTTTAAATTGGAGTAATCCAACTATAGTTTCAACCTCCGGTGGTCTTTTTCAAGGCGAGTGCGGAACACTCGCGAACGCGTCACGCCTCGCACAGCATGTGACGCGAAATAGACCACCGGATATGGTTGAAACTATAGTTGGATTACTTCAATTTAAACGTGAGTGTCACCCGTAAATTATTATTATAAATGTGTCTAAACCATGTTAATTTTCATAGTAATATTTACGGGTGGCTATTTTCGCAAATTTCAATTATTAATTGTACTATTTATGGTACAATCAATAATCAGAATAAAATCAAACAGATTTCCGATAAAGAAATATATATCAGGAACCTGATATAAATTGCAGCATAAATAATTTTGCGTAAATAAACACCCGTAAATAGATCACCACGCATAAAGGTATATTTCTACTATTCAGTGAACAAGTTAATAATGGTTGAATTTTGTATGAAAACGTACCGTAGTATTCTGTGCCGTAACGTACCACTTTAAGGTTTTGTAAGATAGGAAGAAGAATCTTACATTGTAGGTACCTACTGTAAGTGGCGTAGGTATAGGGTAATTTGTCGGATGTGACTTAATAGTTCAAGCCGCGTCGCAATCAGCTTCCATAATAATCATTAATCAGCCTTGAGATGAAATACAATTCAACCACAGTGTTGCCCACAGTGGGCAAACTTTCTTGTGCTCAGTTGCAGTTTTGCTAAATCTTGAGACAGCCATTGAGAGTTGACTGTAGAGCGTGAGCGAACCACACACAGAGAGAAGTTTATTTAATAACAAATTGTGCTTTGCTTACCTGTAATAAGTCAGCTGCCTAATACTAATTAAGTTATAATAGAAATGTTCGCTCAATTATTATTACACTACTGAATAACTGTAATTGTAATGAATTTTTGTAGTATATTGCTATTTCAAATAATTAGATTTCTATAAATACAATATTATAAATAATAACTTAACATTTGCACGCTGATAGAGCAATAAAACATGTGAAGCCACTAGAACATTTAATACCTATGTGTAATATAATTTAAAGTACCATGTTTTAAGCAAATAAATATTTTTGGAATTTGGAATACTACATTAATACATTACTGAATTACTGCGTTCTAGTTTTAATGTCAAAGATGCGGACCATCGCGTCGCCTAAAAAATTACTGCGAATTTGAGAGTAGCGAGTTCGCATAGACATCAATGAGAGGAGTGGAATACATAATGCGCTTAAATACAAATCGCTTGTCAACCGCAGATCAATTGCTATTTTAATAGTTGCTTGTTCGATAACTGATCTACTGAGTCAAAACGCAATCCGGATCTTGATAGTTAAGCGATTACAATCGCCTGCTGGCCACTCTAGTCGCTTCTTCGAAGTGTTCTACTGAATCATACAGGCACTGTGGTTCAAAGCGTTATTAAGTTTAATTACAGTTTTTCAGTCTACTGAGAAAAATAGCATGCAGCACGAGAATTTTATGTTTCACTGATTTAAGTAACAATTGTAAGCGACAGCAGAAGCAGCAGAGAGCCTCAAACGGAGGAAGTATGCATATCTCGGCGAGGGATACATAACAAATCTTCCGCTTGGGGCCGAAAGTACGGGGCCGTACAAACGTGCGGTTTCTGTTCAAGGAGCTGTACATGTGCCTCGTAGAAACAACGGTTGACCAAAAAGCTGGTGCTTATATCGGCCAACGAATTAATTCAATGAGGTAACGTCGCCAGCTTTTTGGACACCTTACCACCAGACGGCGAAAATTCTGTTTTTTATCTTTAAATTTACTTTCTAATTTTATTTCTTATCACTGTGAATAAGTTCTATTATAAAAATATATTTCTTTATCCATTTAATTTAACGAAATACCGAAAATTATTGTGCCGTGATATTCCATGGCTAGGTAATTGAAATCGAATAAAATCATCATACTTTTTACATAATTCTCAATGCTATTATTCTAAAGGCTTCTTATACGTAACCTCCTTATAAATGATTTCTGGGTCGTAAGTAGGCTGTAAATTCTAATTTGGTCCTAATTTCTAATCGGGACGATTTCCTTTTATTTGATACTAAACACGACATATTTATCTCAAAATGATATCCCACTTAATACGATAGCAAAACAAGATTTATGTTTAAAAATATATTTTTCAAGACGAGCTTTTAACAAATTCGTAAACGGAACCACGAGCAGATTAAAATGAGCCTAAACACCAGTAGTTAACGATTATTACAAAGAGTTCTATTGCCCACCTTTTTTATGTTACTGAATGACGAGACGAGCTGGTCGTTTGTCTGATGGTAGCAATACGCCAGCCCATAACAATAACAGCACCACCCAGAACTATGTTTTACAAAATCCTGCGCGACGCTGCACTGCGCTCGTCACCCAGAGACAATTTGCTGTTGAGTTTCATAATGCCCAGTAATTTCGCTAGCTACAATGCCCTTCAAACCAGAACACAGTAATGCTTGCGCAACCAAACCTGCGGCATGTCAACATTCCGGCTCCACCATCAGATCAACTGGCTCTCACCCATCTCTCACCATAATATTGCATTGTCGTCCGACTTTGACAAGTATGCTAAATTTCAATCCCATAAGACAAGAGGAAGTGGTTCTGATTCAGTTTGCAAAATTTGACCCAAAAAACAAACAGATAAACAAGAGCTTGTAAAGAGCTTGTAAAAAAGCTTGTAAAAATGTAGCCTGCCACTCGGACCATAATAACGAATCGACTGACACCCTGACACCTCATTTATCAAAATCGGATAAGTAGTTTAGACGCTATGGTGGAACATACGTAAATATTAACATAAATTAACATAGGTACAAAGACTGCTAAAACAACCCTTCCGTCGTCGGCTTTGTCGTAGTCGGGTAAATGGCATACTTTCACTTATTTTCATTACCATTTAATCAAATTGTTACTAGAACCGCACTAAAAAGAGAAAGATGGTAGAACAGCCAGGGCCTCAACTCACTATGAAAACTTGGCGATTGGCGAACTTGGCGAATCACGTCGATTCCTTCATTAATAAACGACATCTCTATGACGCATTCATATATTCATACATATGACGCGTCATAGAGAATACAAATTTCGCAAATGTCGTTTATTAATAAAGGAATCGACGTGATTTCGAAGCAAGGAATCGCCAGGTTGTGATAGCAAATTGAGGCCCTGTCCTGAATTTGGGTCGAAGTCGCGACAAACGTTTGACCGTTGTCCCACTGAACTCTTTGTACCCGCATTTAATGTTTGCTATGTTTATTGCAATTGCAAGATGCAGGTTTCTGTTGTGCAACGATTTACTAATCAAATGATATAAGGAAAAACGTAATTGGGTTCCGCTGGGAGTAGTGTTTTGGGATTGGTTAAATGTAAAATAAAATATTATTATTTCTTTTTATTGTTTTTTCGATTTTGGGTTTCGTTGGAAGCTATTCACTCCATCGGTCTAAATAAGAACAGCACGGTCGAAGTTCGGCTGTGAATGATAGTCAAATGTGTACCTAAGTTTTTTAAGGAGCTGATTGATGAGACCAGCGTGTCGTTCGCGTGATGGTAAGCGCCACGCCTGCCCAAAACAATTGCAGTGCCAACCAGAACTACCGAACAAGTACTTACTTTATTCGTGGTAGGTCTCTCGTATGCGGGAGGCCGTCTGGATAGGCACCAAAGCTTTGCCAGTTGTTCTGCCGTCAAGCAGGAGTGCGTAAGCATTTCTGTGTTCCGGTTTGGAGGGCATTGTAGCCAGAAAAATTACTGGGCATATAGGACTTAACATCTGATGTCTCGGGGTGATGAGCGCAATACAACGCTACGCAGAAATTGTTATTGTATTAAAAGTTCTGGGTGGCACTGCAATTGTTATAGGCAGGCGTGGCGCTTAACATCAGGCGAACGACCACCTCATCCCATCACTCAATTGCATTAAAAAAAACAATGCATGTGCAAGATGCAGGTTTTCGTTGTGCAGCGGTTCATAGAACGCTGGGTCTAAACAAGAACGGCACTGCCAAAGTTCGACTGAATCTGGGTCGAAGTTGTATCAGACAAACCTGTTTGTCAGATTGTCCCACTGAACTCTTTCCACGCACACAGTCGTGCGTAATATTTATCGACGCGCCTCTGTTTGTTCGGTGCATGTGTGCGTTTATTGTTGTGCGTTTCCGTTATGTCACGGTTTTAGTGCCGACTTTTTTAATTTCGATCGATTTTTATTACGTATTGTCTTGTTTTGTTCTATTCTTTCTCTGTCTTTGTATATTTTTTATCTTACGAGTGTCTTTTTTATTTATTTCTTTGTGGTTGTCGACTAAATGATTTTCTTTCTTTTCTTTTCTTTCTTATTTTTTTTATAACAAAAAATAGATAACAAATTTAGCCACTAAAATTAAAAAAAAAACACCACAATAACGTATAAAAAGCAAAAAACGACTGAACAGATTTTGAGAAGACATGTCTCAGAACCAAGCAAACCTGCTTTCAAATAAAAAAACCGCATCAAATAGGTTCATCCGCTTAAGAGCTACGGTGCCACAGACAGACACACATAGTGGTCAAACTATATATAACACACGTCCTTTTTGCGTCTGGGGCTTAAAAGTAGCCTAAAATATAAATTCATTAAGATTTTGTTTTGGATTAACCAATCGGTATTGGCATTGCGAGACTAAATGTCTTACGATAACGCGCTGGGTTCGTATTTCAAGGGGTTAGTCATTTATGATCGCTTCCAATATACGAGTATTGATTTTTATTGCATGTACACAAGTCGTGCCAAATCTAGCTATGTCTATTGAAGGATTTAGCAATAAAATCTATTTTAAGACCTTTAACTGCTCGTAATATGGGTGTGAACGTAGGTATGTAAGACCTTGTGAAAATAAATTTATTCAATTAATAAACTCGCCCACATTGAATAATAAAAAATATAAAATGGTAAAAATCGTGTGAACTCACCTAATTCATTTGACACGGTAATTATAAAAACTTAGTGCTAACTAACAAAATTCAATGTCAAATGAAATAAGTGTTATTTTTTATTTTATTTCTCTATTTATTTGCACAAGTAATATATATAATAAAGTGTTATATGTTATATCATACCTCGCAAAACATATCATACAAAAGCAAAGGCAGAGAAAGAACAAAAAAGGCTAATTAATAAAACAAACATGTGCTTATTATGGACATGTACCATAAGAACTTTAACCTTTATACTGCTACGTTGAAACGTGCTAATTTTATGATATCCACTTTAATCAGTTTTGTTCACAGATCTGTTGAATTAAGCAATTAGTTTATACTGATTTTATTGATTTGTCGATGTTGATTATTTGACGTGACTGCTTAGTTAAACAATTGAATGACGCGCATCTCGGAGTTAGAGATTCAAATTGTATCACTAATTAATGATAATGATCGGTTGGTTCGTTAGTATTTTTATAGCGATTGTGTGGGTGACAACTATAGAATATAAATGAGAAAAAAAAGCGCTGAAATACCTAGTTATTTATTAAAAACAATATGTAAATATATAGATTATAAAGTCTTAAAATATAACCGTTAATGTAACGTGCTCACGTGCCTGCTTAACACGTGACTGCTTAAGAGCTTTTACGCCTAGCGCGTCCGCTCGATTTTAGGCATTTTTCGGTGTGCAGCGACCCGATCCTCCGCACCCGAAAATGCCGGAAGCTTGCGCGTTCAATGACGAAACAGAGTTTTGATGATTTTTGTGGTACATATTTGTTTTTGAGGATTATTTATTTCATCCACTCACCCACTATATACAAAAGTATTGGTTAAGAACATTTTAGGCAGGTAAGTAAACTAGCAGTGAATACGCAATGGAAAACTCATGTGTGGATTTTTCACATTTGATAAGTAGGAACGATTTGATCACTTTGATATTTATCTACTTATCTAAAAAAAGGCTCATGTTCTCGCAATGTGAGAAAATAAGCTGCTACTATTATTATTATTCACAATAGGTAAACTGTTGAAGCTTTTATTGTAACTAAATAACATCGTACGTACACAGAAACACAACAAACGATATTCTATTCTATTCTATTATGAGCTAAAGAACGCTCATAAATGAATGTCATTAGTAATGTAGATTAAAAAATTAATAAAAACCGCGTTTTTATGGATTTAGAATGCATTGTCATCGAGTTGTGAGCTACCCTGACAATTTCAGCCGGATAGCTAATTGAAAAGAGCTCAAAATTTTAGTTGCAAGATTCCACCAGGAACGACAGGCAGACAAACAAGAAAGTGACTTTATAAAAATGTTGTAAAATTCAGAATTAAATTGAAATATCGCTACCTCTAACGTATTTGCTTAAAGGTAAAAGTCGATCGAGCTAAGCTTTCAGAGAGCGCACACTCAGCTGCACTCAAGTCAATGGAAACGCACCGCGCTAGAGATACTTGACGCAACGCGTTACGCGTCGGGTGACCGGAACCCGGTGTGTGCCAACCCTAGTTATGTCATCGACCTCGTACCGAAATGCGACCTTTTGAGCGACCTTTGATTTTATAATTTATTGGTATTTAAATTATTTCAGTATTTATTGTTATTTATAAGGTTTTTCGAAATACGGCAAGATTTGTTTACTATATTATTCTATGGTAGGTACTATCTAATTTATCAGATTTTAAAATGGTTTTAACCCCTGCCTCTCTTTTATCAGGGGTTAAAACGATTGCGAAGCACTTTATTATCATTATTATTTATTATTTATTTCGGGTAACATTAGATAAGTTACAGTTAATTTACTTATTAATTTATTTACTTTGAGTTTAATTATTTGAAGTGGTTTTTATAATAATATTTTTTATAATAATAATATCAATATAGCTAACTAGCTACATTGATATTATTATCACAATAAATTATTATTAATAAGGGTGCTTCAGTACTATTTAAATTGAAGAAGTGTACTTATTTCTATCACCACCGTCTGTGTATTTTTCGTTATTCCTCTCCATCCAAAGGTTGTCCGGAAGAGATCGCTTTAAGCGATAAGACCGCCCTTTGTTGCACCATTGTAAACATTTGACTTGTACTTTATCTCTATTTTTAAGGTGAATAATAAAGTGTTTATCTATCTATCTAAAGATTTACTATATTATTTCCAAATACTAAAAAAAATACACAACTATCACAGAATACGTAATAGTCTTCTACTTCGCTCTAAAACGGTGAAGGAAAACATCGTGATGAAACCCACTTACGCGCTTTGGAGTGGTAGTCTCTGGCCGTGGTTGTAATACCACCCACCGAACAAAGCCATGCCGTCAAACGACCTAGTCGTGTTTCGGGATGATGTTCGGTGAACCATCGGGGAGACGGGTCTGAGCAGCCGCTCAACTGCCGTCTCTCTCTAGATCTATATGCTCCATCTTAGGCCACATTATCGCTTCACATCAGGCGAGATAGTGGAAAAACAGATCTATTAGGCGTAAAAAAAAAAAAACTTTGAACTACGAAAGGCACTACAATTGTCGTGGACAAGCATGGCGCTTACCATTCGCGAACGACGAGCTCGTCTTGTCACAACTTCCATAAAATAAATAAAATAAAATATAGATGGTATTTTTAAAATTTTAAATAATTAGGCAGTAGAAAAATGATATTGCTCGGGCAGCGATCGCACCTGCGTCTTCGGAATACCGTCCCGACGCCTAAACCAATGGTATTTTTTGTTAATTTAACATGATCATGATTACAAGAAGAAAGTGCTACAAGATGACGCTAAGAAGAAGAGCAGAAGAAGGAGAAGAACCACTAAGATATTTTATTATTCGTTTATGTAGTTTTTAGCTATGACAACATGCTAAATTCTTTGACTTTATACAAACGCAAATTTAAATTTTTGTCATAACATACCTAATTGCTTTTGTTATTACAGCTGTGTTATATTCCCCCGCTTCTCGCTTCCCCTCTTTTCGCTTCGAGTTTTATATTGTCCCGCTTGAACTCCGAAACATCAAAGTCAAAGTCAAATATCATTCATTAAATAGGCACAAAAGTGCACTTTTAAAGGTCATAAACACATGATACAAATAAAATATGTTAAAAATTTTAACTAATGTTAACATGACTTTGAAAAAAAGGTAAGTATGTTTACTCATTTCTTTCCTATACTCAAATCAGAGTTTCCTACATCAGGGGATGAAGTGTTGAAGTACATCAAAGAAACGCTACATGGACGAATCTAGGGACAGATAGCAATGCGACTGTCGAGGTTGGAGTCGACTAGGATCACTGAATTCAAATCCTATAGGTTCCAAGTTCCGGCGGTGCATAAAGAACTGTTTCTAAATGTTGACTTCTGGCCTGTAGGGATAGTATACCGGAGATACAGGGAAGGAGGAACATAAGAAACATAATATTGTCAAAAACAAACATAAAATACTGTAGGTAACAAAAGTTCTAAAAAAAGTCCCTCTCAGTTTCTTGCCGTATCTTCTGTGTAGTGGTTCTTTTTCCGATACGGTGGTAGTCATTGTAATAATTGACGTTCATAAGTGCGTCTGTGATGCCAAAATTAAATAGTCTGTAAGGTATATTCTATGGGCCTCTGTTAATTTGACTTTATTGTACTTTAATATTGCCTGAAATAAAGAGTTAAATAATAGTATTCATATTTAAATATGTACGGAATATCAATTCAAAATGTATGAGAATTCATGGAACTTATATTGATACTTTAACCTTGTTTCGCAATTATTGAGTACCTATCAATGCGATATGCAAAGACCAAGGCGATCTTAAAAATGGCACTGAGACAAATTTATGTAGCAAATCAAGATTAGGAGGTCAAATACTAAATTAACAAGCTCAACCTAATCTTAATCTTTGAGCGTTCAGCTGTAACGAGCATTCTAACAAATGTTACATAACAAAATGCTCAAAAGCATTTAGTTAAGCCGAGGCATTTTAGTTCTTTCTTTTATAGAACTGAGTAAAGAGACGAGCAGGTCGTTCGCCTGATGGTAAGCGCCACGCCTGCCCATAACAAGAATTAGGAAAAATTGTGTAATTTTTTATCCCAGTTAACAGTTTATTCGGGTTATATCGAGAATTCTTATTATTTCACAAATTGTTTTGTTTTGGAACTGAGCAATTGTTATGGGCGTGGCGCTTACTATCAGGCGAATGACTTGCTCGTCTAATTACACAGTTCTATTAAAAAACATCTTGAGAGAATGGGGGAGGTACGTACTGTGAAACGCGCCTACTTGGGACAATCAATTGGACGACGGCTGGTCGGTCGCCCCAAGTACAGATGGAAGGACGAGGTGGCAAAAGACCAACGGGAGCTACAAGTTGATGCCTGACAGGAACTTGCACTGGATCGAAAGAAGTGGCATTCTTTAGTATCGGAGGCCAAGACACACTTTGGGTCGCTGCGCCAGCATAAATAGATAGTATGAAAGTTTTCGTGAGTTTGAATCATTATAAATATTTAATAACACGGCTAGGACTCACGTAGTTAGTCGAATTAGTCGACCTAGGTTTCGAGCATCACTGACTGACTGTGGTCGCCGCGATCTCGCAGCTTAAGCTCGCCCTGAAGAAGAGCATCGGATATGCTAATAAATATATAGATTAAAAAACATGGCACATTGCAAGCGCAGACACATCGAAACAAATACTTGCGTTTTTTTGATAAAATTATGGTGAGTCGTCATTCTGCCGCATATTTCGGGCCGTCAAAAGGGATCATCGCGTCCTTCACAATACTTTCTCTTTACCTCCAAATCCGAAAACTTGTTTTACTTACTCCATCACTCACGAGGTAACAGCTTCTCACGTTCTTAATCTCGAAATAATACCTTAACATTGCATTGTCGGTACGCGGTAATGTATTGGCTCGTAGATTCACTCGTTGAACATTCGTGGTAAAATTAACCCTTTTTAAAGCGTTTTGTCAGTTTCTACACGAGCGGACTATGGACTAACTTTACACAAAGATCGTACAATGCTCTGAGAGTTCAGTATAATAATACCTTCAGAATTTTGTTGAAACTTCCCAGATTCTGTAGTGCATCCGGTATGTTTGCGGATGCTTACGTGGATGACTTCTACGCGATCATTCGCAAAGAAACCGCTTCAGTTATGCAACGTGTGAGGGGGAGTAGCAACGAAATACTGAAGATGATAGCGGAAAGAATGGATTCGGTTTTTCTTCGACGGTTCATCGATTTACATGTCAGACACGTGAATGTTTTCTATTAGTTATGTTTATATTATTATTGTAGACCTTACATCCCCGTCTTTAACATATTGATAATTCCTCTTCATCCAAAGGTTGCCTGGATCGCTTTTAGCGATAAGGCCGCCTATTGTAACACTTTCTTTAATTGTCTTTATGTAATGTCTGTAATTTAATGTTTGCAATAAAGCGTTCATCTATCTATATATCTATCATTAGATATTTTTTTTAATAGTGTGTAAAATAATTTATTGGCTTGGCGAATATGAGGACCAAGTACTTTTTCCGCGCATAACTACGCAGTGAGTACTTACTTTTTTTTTTACTCTTAGTAGATCTATGTTTGGACACTCTCGCCTAATGTGAAGCAATGATGTGGCCTAAGATGGAGCACATAGATCTAGAGAGAGACAGCAGTTGAGCGGCTGCTCAGACCCGTCTCCCCGATGGTTCACCGAACATCATCCCGAAACACGACTAGGTCGCTTGACGGCATGGCATTGTTCGGTGGGTGGTATTACAACCACGGCCAGAGCCCACCACTCCACTTTAATTAAAAAAAAGTACTCATTGACGAATCCTTCCACTTTAGAACGGCCTTTCAGGGCCAGTGAGGTACATTTAAGGACCAGAATTAAGATAAAAGGTATGTTCTCTGAATTAAAATGTCATACATTATCATCTGTAGTACTTAAATCGAAATCTGGGTGACATTGTTATTTCAGTAGGTTAAGGTTCCTTAGACGCAGAAGAAAAAAATTACATGAGTTTTTATCGGCCGTCGGCTTATCATTTTTTATTAAGTTTCTTTCTTATCTGTGGAATCTTTTGGAGCACTCAAAATCAAAATCAAAATCTCTTTAATCATTTTGGCATCACAGACGCACTTATGAACGTCAAATTATCACAATGACTCTACCACCGTATCGGAAAAAGAACCACTACTCAGAAGATACGGCAAGAAACTGAGGGGCATTTTTTTTTTAGAGATTCCCGATTAGCTATCCGGCTGAAACTTAGCGTAGTAACATAGCGTAACGGTCAGTGCTCACGCATTTTTAACACTGGCGAGGAAAAAATAATTAAAATACATATGACTTATTTGAATGAATTAAAAAAGGTGGAGGGGATCTCGCTAAGCAACAACTGAAGCACAGCAATGGCCGATGACAAGCCGATGTGACGGCCGATCGGCATCGCATGGTGTAAATGTGTGCGTGAGGCTTGTTTGTGTGCGAACGAGTGGACCGGCATAGCTTGAGTGCTTCACTTTTAAATTTGGCTATGAGGATTCCGCCTTTTTTCATATATCGCTATACATATAATGCTATTGTTATATTATAATTTCTAATGCGTAATAAGTACAAACGATGCTTATCAAACTTTATCCACACTCTAGAGAAATGCAAAAATATTATTTATCAAGATCTTGGTACATTGCTCATGTTTGCTGATTCATGACGCATGGCACAATCTTTTTTCTAATCAAACAATTAGACCGTAACTTAGGCTTCTTTGTTCTAGGTTAAAATTATGATATTGTTTTTATTTAACCAACCGGCGAACACGGAAACTTGTGTTTCTATTCAAGAAGCGGCCAAGCCTATTTTAGTCTTACGTAGGTACATAAGATACCTACCATTTACAATGTTTTGAAATAGTATACAATGGCAGAATTAAATTTAATTCAATGGGACTTTAGCGTTTAGCCGCCATCTTCCTCTATAGATATATATTATATAAAAATATACCTACTTGTCTGTCCTCTAGATCTTTGACTACATCGTCTTGAGATTTAAAAGATAGAAGACGTACGAATAAATTCTTCCTGGGCAACTGTGTATGAATTTATAATAAAATTCCAAAATGTATTACGGAGCTCACAGCAATTAAATTCAAATTACGCGCAAAGATAGTTCTAATGAGAAAAGCATACTATACTGTTCGTAATTATATAGAAGACAAAGATGCTTGGAACATTCCACTTCTGCATAGTAGCCAACTAGTACATATAAAACGTAACATTGATTGTAGAAAACCAAAAATTGTATCAAAATCTCCAAAATGCCCCACAGATTCTTGCCGTGTCTTCTGAGTAGTGGTTCTTTTTGCGTTACGGTGGTAGAGTCATGGTGATAATTTGACGTTCATAAGTGCGTCTGTGATGACAAAAATGAATAAATAGATTTTGATTTTGATTAGAGAAAAAATGATGACGATTAGTGACGTCATGCGTCACAATGACGTCCAGACTTGACCAATGATATCGCTGAAAATGCTTAGTTTGTTTTATTACCAGATAGGCAAACATTTGGTCGTTATTATTATTTCATTTGTTATTATTTGACCGTTAAGTGTCTATGTTCTAGTCCAGGATCTAAACCTACAAAATCTCATCAAAATTCATCATCATCATCGTCATCAGCCCATCACGTTCCCACTGCTGGGACACGGGCCTTCTCTCATAGAGAGAGAATGGGCCATAATCCACCACGCTGGCCCAGTGCGGGTTGGTGGATGTCACATGTCCTTGACTTTTTGTGAAAAATTCTTGGACATGCCGGTTTCCTCACGATGTTTTCCTTCACCGTTTTTAGAGCGAGTGTTAAATCCGCACATAACTTAAGAAAGTCAGTGGTGCGGGGCCAGCGGGATTCGAACTCGGTTGCGTCGGATCGAAAGTCGCACGAGCTCCCACTGAGCCACACTCGCTCTCATCAGAATCTCATCCAAATTAGTTCAGTAGTATTTGCGTGATTGAATAACAAACGTCGATTTTAACTTTCGCATCGCAATTAAATTATTAGTTGGATTGGACTCTTGTAATTATGGTTTAATATTTAATTATTCATAGCTTGAATAAAATAATAATTTTTGCACTTGTGTAATTTTCCACTGTTTATGTAACAGTTTACAAATTGGCGTGTGTTCAGCCTTACGGAAAGATTCATGTTCCGATTGGCGATTTCTGACAAGTTGTACAGCTGTACAGCGTCGGTCTACAGATTAGACTACGTCGTTTAGTCTAAAAAATAGACCAGACATCGCATACAGCGTAGGGCCCCGGCCGGGCTCCGGTTTATGTGTTTTTAGGGTTCCGTACCCAAAGGGTAAAACGGGACCCTATTACTAAGACTCCGCTGTCCGTCTGTCACCAAGCTGTATCTTATGAACCGTGATAGGTAGACAGTTGAAATGTTCACAGATGATGTATTTCTGTTGCCGCTATAACAAAAAATACTAAAATACAGAATAAAATAAATATTAGGGGGCTCCTATACAACAGACATGATTTTTTTGCCTTTTTTATGAGCCCTTGGTGCGCAAGTCTGACTTGCACTTGGTCGGTTATTCATAACTAATGACCAGGAATGCCTTCTTAATTTTGCCTTTGTTATTTTATTTTATTACTAGCTGACCCGACAGACATTGACATTGTCTTAACTATGAATATTGAGTTCGTAATGGTACAATTAATTAAAGAATATAACGCAACTTTAGCTCAAATCTCATACACCACTGAGGTTGCGGGTTTGATTCCCGCGACGGGACAAATGTTTGTGGAGAAGAAAAAAAAGGGCAAACATTTGTTTCGTGTCTGGGTGTTGTGGGACCATGGTCGTCGTAGGACCTGGTTTCCTAGATACAGGGAATCCTAGTTAGGGGCCAGGATCTAAGTATGTGATCGTTGGGCGTATTTATTTTATTTTATTTTTATTTTTTATTTTTCTTAATTTTTTCTTCCATAACAATCTTCTCCTGACAATAACAAAAACAACAAAAAATAATTAGCGAAATTGGTCCAGCCGTTCACGAGTGATGCCGTGACCAAGGGAAATAGTAATGGAAATATAAAATATTTTTTTGGAGTGGTAGGCTCTGGCCGTGGTTGTAATACCCACAGAACAAAGCCATGCCGACGCGAAGCGACCTGTTCGGTGAACCATCGGCAAGACGGGTCTGAGCAGCCGCTCAACTGCCGTCTCTCTCTAGATCTATGTGCTATCTTAGGCTTCACATCAGGCGAGATAGTGCCAAACATAGAACTATCAAGCGTAAAAAAATAGTGATATTTCGAATCATCTCGATTACAAGATTGATTACAGAATCAAACCTTAGAATACAATTCAGATTACGGCTTCGAGTGGATACTTTATCTGAGGATTACGGTCATATGATTACGATGGATAATGGGCGTTGTATAATCTGACTGTTGTGAGGTAGTTCACCATCGATTAGTGGTGAAAGCTGGCCATTGACCATACGGTTCATGGACGGCGCTGTATGAAGGTGGAAAGAAACACCATTCAACTATGACGTAGTTTTTTTTTATGTAACTGAATGACGGGACGAGCTGGTCGTTTGCCTGATGGTAAGCAATACGTCAGCCCATAACAATAACAGCACCACCCAGAACTTTGTTTTGCAAAATCCTGCGCGGCGCTGCACTGCGCTTGTCAAGTCGTCACCCTGAGACAATTATGTAGCTGTTGAGTCTCATATGCTCAGTAATTTTGCTGGCTACAGTGCCATTCAAACCGGAACACAGTAATGCATACGCACTACTGCTTGGCGGCTGAATAACTGGTGAAGCGATGTTACCCACCCAGACGGCCTCTCGCATACGATAAACCTACCACCAGTAGTTCTACAACAGGTTTAAGAAAGAAAAAAAAAGATATGCTCAGTAATTTTGCTGGCTACAGTGCCCTTCAAACCGGAACACAGTAATGCTTACGCACTACTGCTTGGCGGCTGAATAACTGGTAAAGCGATGTTACCCACCCAGACGGCCTCTCGCATACGATAAACCTACCACCAGTAGTTCTACAACAGGTTTAAGAAAGAAAAAAAAAGAACATTTATTCTACTTAGCTTACTTTTTACGAGGTTAACTGGAAGATAATACTTACTAGCAATAAGTTTGCCTATGTACCTACAAAGTTTGTGCAATAAAGAATTTTCTATCTATCTATCTCTCTATAGTAGACATACGGGGAATTTTCGAGCGGAATTTGTACATCACTTAAGAAAGTGAATTGTGCGGGGCCAGCGGGATTCGAACTCGGGTGCGTCGGATCGAAAGTCGCATGAGTTCCCACTGAGCCACACATGAAAAGAACCACAAATCGTGAGAAGCCATAATAAAACGGATATTCAAGATTTTAGAAAGTAAATATACATAGACATAGATAGTTTGTGTTGACAAGGATTACTCACGACAAATGTCTAGTGTCAATGACACTCGACGCTGGTTTTTGTGGCTTATAGAAAACGAAAGAATTAAGTATTTTATCGCTATTTGGCTACGGTAACTAGTGTATACGATTAATAAGGTGTTCATGCCAGACATGACGTCACACTCAGCGGTACTAAACATATTTCTCTTTAACACTTTTTTAATTAAGTGACTTTCTTGTTTGTATCTCTGTCTGTCGTTCCGGGTGGGATCTTGCAACTCAAATTTCGAGCACTTCCCGATTAGCTATCCGGCTGAAACTTTCAGGGTAGCTCACAACTCGAAGACAACGCATTCTAAATCCATTTATTAGCATGCAATGCTGATCTAACCTAAAAAGGCGTGTAAAACGTGGCTTTTTTACGATTATTTTTTTAATCTGTTAGCATAGAATCTGCCACTTTCTTGTTACATGATGATGATGATGACACTGACAGCAGTTTATATGCATATATATTATGGCGTCCTTCCTCGTACTTTAGCAGTAACCAAATAAATATTTAAAAAGTGTCATTCATCTTTAACCTAAATAAATATTCTTACTTTGTCATTTACAAAAATTTTTGTAAGAAGCTTTTTCTCAATAATTCATTTGCATAAGTCAACAAATAAATGAAAATACTTATTAAATTAATATGAAGCATTGATGAATGCCAAGCGAAAAACTCAAAAAACATTTTTCCGAAATTAAAAATAGATGGTCACCCCTATGACGGTTAAAATAACGGAAGAAAAAATTGGAAACCCGATTTGGTGACAATCGTTGATCAAGTTTGGGCAGATATATTAATGACATAGACATGGGTTTTTTTTAATTGCCTAAAATAAATGAATTTTAATTTATAATTAATTAAATCGAATAATCGAATTAAGATTGAGCCCTTCCCGCGCTAAGGAAATATTGTAATGCGGAAAGGTGATTCAAGTCCGAGCCGGTGGTCGAAAACCTTGTTTGAAATGAAAATACCCCAACTATATAAAATACATTTCAGAGACAATGCTAGTAAATCCAAAAAATCACAAATCCTTGGTGTACAATTGACTTATGAACTTGACCTTAATAAATATAAAAAAATGAGCGAAATATTTTCTTTTATGTCCTTTTAGGGCGAGTAAGCGAAGACCTGGGAAGCGATAAAACTGATGAAGACATCGCTTGACAGCGCTTTATTTCTTCAGAGCTCATAATCGGACAATCGGAGTGATCGCTTCCTAGTTCCTTTCCTTGGATTAAGTTACCCTCTTGAACCTAGAAGCCACGTTGGCTGGCTGGTTTCTTGCACCAGTGTAGGTATATCGACACTTACCACAAGGAGGTAGACATATCCACAAGATCCACACACCACATCACACTATAAGTAGGTAATTATATTATTAGCGGCGGAAAAATGCTAACCTCGGTAGCGGTTACATATTTGAGCCGTTTGGTGTTGAGACTTTGGGTCCGTGGGGACCGGGAGCTAATCGTATTTTCAAAAGTCTATCAGAGCGCCTGATCGATGCAACGCGTGACCACAATGCTGGGACTTATTTGGCTCAACGTGTCCGTATTGCAATCCAACGCGGCAATACTGCCAGCATCTTGGGTACGCAGCCAACTGGTAGTGGGTTGGAGCATTTGAGCTATCTATAGGCCTTTAATGGTCTATCGGTTGTCCAGTTGCTTCTCCTTGTATGTAGTTAGTTTAGTTTTATTAAGTAGACTGTAGTTTGTTTTCAGTTATAAAGGCATTCGCCCGTTAAAAAAAACACATTTTATAAGTGAAACCATAACACATAGGCTACTTTTTTTCATGGGGAAACCGCGGATGAAACGAGGGGTCTAGTAATAATATAAATGCGAAAGTAACTCTGTCTGTTTGTTACCTTTTCAGGGCTAAACGACTGAATCGTACTTGATGAAATTTGGCATTGCGATAGCTTGTAGTCCAGAGAAGGACATAGGATATTATTTCATCCGAATATAGGACGTGGTTTCCGAAAAATCGCGGTATAACCAAATCCTACGCGATTGAAGTCGTGGGCAGGAGTTAGTTAAACTACAATTAATTAAAATAGCCAACTTAAATTACGCACATATTACAATGGAAATATTTTGTAATTAAAATACATGAAAGTAAGAACAATATATAAAAGAAGAAAGCGCATACTTGACTTTTGCAAGTCGGTCAATGCTAAATTTGAAACTATACAAGTTCCTGAGACAAGAACCAGATACATTTTATTAATTACCACGTTTTTATTAAGTCACTTTCTTGTCTGTCTGTCTGTCGTTCCGGGTGGAATCTTGCAACTCAAGTTTCGAGCACTTCCCGATTAGCTATCCGGCTGAAACTTTCAGGTTAGCTCCCAACTTGATGACAATGCATTCTGAAGCAATAAACACTTGGCTTTTAGATTAATTTTTTAATTATAGATTAAAAAATAAATATAATGTTCTTGTTTTTTTTTAACTTTCTGTGAAACCTTTTTTTATGTAACTGAATGACGAGACGAGCTGGTTGTTTGCCTGATGGTAAGCAATACGCCAGCCCATAACAACAACAGCACCACCCAGAACTTTGGTTTGCAAAATCCTGCGCGGCGCTGCACTGCGCTCGTCACCCTGAGACAATTAGCTGTTGAGTCTCATAATGCCCAGTAATTTCGCTGGCTACAATGCCCTTCAAACCGGAACACAGTAATGCTTGCGCATTACTACTTGGCGGCTGAATAACTGGCATTGCGGTGGTACCCACCCAAACGGAGTGAGAGAGCGAGTGTGGCTCAGCGGGAACTCGTGCGCCTTTCAATCCGACGCACCTGGGTTCGAATCCCGAGTCGGCCCTGCACCAATGACTTAGTTAAGTGCAGATTTTGTACGCTCGCTAAAAAACGGTGAAGGAAAACATCGTGATGAAACCCGCTTACGCGCTTTGGAGTGGTAGGCTCTGGCCGTGGTTGTAATACCACCCACCGAACAAAGCCATGCCGTCAAGCGACCTAGTCGTGTTTCGGGATGATGTTCGGTGAACCATCGGGGAGACGGGTCTGAGCAGACGCTCAACTGCCGTCTTTCTCTAGATCTATGTGCTCCATCTTAGGCCACATCATCGCTTCACATCAGGCGAGATAGTGGTCAAACATAGATCTATTAAGTGTAAAAAAAAACGGCCTCTCGCATACGCGAAAACTTCCACCAGTATGTGGTGTACTTCTTTTTTAATGGGCGAATGGCTTTATTAGCTAGCTTTTTCCCGCGACTTCGTCCGCGTGAACGACAGAGGAACCTAAAATCATCTTGCACAGACAAGTGCTCCTTAGTAAATGAGAGCGCGTACTGCGAAGAGGTCTCTTCGTAATCACCCAACCGATTTTGTTATAACATACCCTTTAATCTAAGTTGGGACTAATGCTACCCTAGAAACCACATTAAAATCCGTTTAGCAGTTTCCGAGTCTATAGATAACAAACATACAAACAAACAGGCTAAAATTTCAGAAAACGCGGATTTGTGTTTTGTTCCCTTTAATATGTCGATTTATATGTATAAATAGTAATATAGTACATACTATATAGTATAAACTAGTATATAGTATGACATTCCACGATAGTAAAAACATTTGCCTATGTCACCCGGAACATAATAACGAATTGATTGACACCTCATTAATTGACATCTCATTAATTAACATCTGTAAATAAATATTATGCGAAGACACATACAACGACTGCTCAAAATATTTATTTATTTAATGCATTCCTTAATGTAGGTAGGTATACCTCGCGCCAAACTTGATGGCGGCTAACTGGCGCATCACGTGATCTGCGCAGATACATTTTTGTATGCGATTTTGTTACTGCGCAGGTCACGTGGTGCGTCTGTCAGCCGCCATTAAGTTTGACGCGACGTATACAACAGATGGTCAATTTGTAGTCAGTTCACTAAGGACCCTGTCGGGTACGCATTTAGAAGAGAGGAAGGCTACTTATATGTATAAAATATATAGCAAAAATTCAATCAAATTAATAAGAATAATACTAACTATAATAATTGTAAATTTTTAAAATCTTAAGATTATTTTTATTTTAATATAGCATTTTACAATTTGTCATTTAATTTTATAATCATTATTGCATATTATGTATTTATTATTGTATATTCGTCATAAATATTAGGTATATTATATATTAAATTGGTCATTTAAATATTCATCAAGCGTGTAGTAACTTTGTTTATCAATAGTTGTTTTAGTTGTTCTATAAAAAAATATCATCTTTTTCGTTTTTAATTGTTTGTGGAAGTTGATTATATATTTTTACGGACATACCATAGGTACCTGTCGAATGTAGTTTAAGTCGGGAAGTAGGTACCACAAGCCGGTTTTTATGTCGTATTGAGCGGTTTGTGTTCCTAGGGACATCTTCTCGTTTCGTGTATAAGTCGGGGTTATTTCGTATAAATTAACAAATTTCTAATATGTATATGCTCGGTAAAGTAAGTATTTAACATATAACGTGTCTCTTGGCTGTAGTCGGGTAAAAAAGACAACAATACAATACAATAACACTTTATTGCACACCAAATAACATATACTGGTGGTAGGTTTCACGTATGCGAGAGGCCGTCTGGGTGGGTACCACCGCTTTGCCAGTTATTCAGCCGCCAAGCAGTAGTGCGCAAGCATTACTGTGTTCCGGTTTGAAGGGCATTGTAGCCAGCGAAATTACTGGGCATTATGAGACTCAACAGCTAATTGTCTCCAGAGTGACGAGCGCAGTACAGCGCCGCGCAGGAATTTGCAAAACAAAGTTCTTGCTTACCATCAGGCAAACGACCAGCTCGTCTCGTCATTCAGTTACATAAAAAAAAATATACCTACACAATTATGAAAAATAAAATAAATCACAAAATACATCGTAGTTTTGATAACGTCATCAGAATAGTTTATTTTAATATTTTGAAAGGTGTTTTCGAAAAAGTCTTGCCAAGGACAATGCTTGATATGCGAAGCATAGTTTATTTGCAATAAAATTATGAATTCAATATCTCAAAGTCCAACATTAACTAGGTAGTACCATGTCCTATTAATGAATCTGTGGTAGTACTTGACAAAATAATTGATAGGGGTGATGAGGCCAAGTACACTCAAAGTTCAAAGTTCTTTATTCAATTTTGGCATCACAGACGCAATTATGAACGTCAATTATGACAATGACTCTACCTACCACCGTATCGGAAAAATAATATATACCAGAACTTTTGTCACAATATGTTTGTTTTTGACTATATTATGTTACTTATATGCCAGTTGGCTACGTGGCAGAAGCAGAATGTTCCATACATCTTTGTCTTCAACCTTACTTAATGGACAGTTATTTGGCTGATGCATTTATTATTTTTAGTAATAAAAAATAAATTACTTATGTCACATGTCTAATATCGTTGACACTAGACGCAGGCTTTTAGCATAACCTCTTATGATTAATGGATATTTGTGACTTCAAAAGAACATAAATATACCTTTTTTTTTACATTTTTTTTTAAACGGGCGAATGAATAATAATTCTCAACGTATCAGTATTGCAATCCAACGGGGCAATACTGCCAGCATCTTGGGTACGCTGCCAACTGCTAGTGGGTTGGAGCATTTGAGCTACCTATAGGCCTTTAATGGTCTATGGGTTGTCCAATTGCTTCTAAGGAGAAGCAGTTGGACAACCCATAGACCATGTATGTATTTAGTTTAGTTTTAGTAAGTAGAGTGTAGTTTGTTTTCAGTAATAAAGGCATTCGCCCGTTTAAAAAAAATATACATTACATTATACATAACACTAATACCTATTATAAATGCGAAAGTACGTATGTAAGTGTGTTTGTTACTTCTTCACGCTGCAACGGCTCAACGGATATGAGTGAAATTTGGAATGAATACAGCTTATAATCTGGATTAACATATAGAATACATTTTATCCCGGGAAACTGCGAGTAAAATTGCGTGGGGCAGCTATTAAGATATAAGTACTATAATAAATGACCAATAACCATACAAGAAGTATCCTAGTGGCCTATGGCCTAGTGGCCCTTAAGTCGATTGTGTATTTTGCAAAGTAAATATAAGTTGAAACCGTCGCGATGGAGTAAAAAGCAAACATTGACAGACAAAACGACACCATCAACTCTGAACTCATGTCAGTAAATACTCAGTCATTTGAATTGTGGAGTGGCAATCCAACAACTAGTAATATATCGAAAAATATCTTACTTAGCTATAACATATTACAAAAAAATATTTATGGAAATCGGCATGTCCAAGAATTAATCACAAAAATTGAAGGACATGTGACATCCGCACTGGGCCAGCGTGGTGAGAGAAAGAAGAAAGAGAGAAGGCCCGAGTCCCGTTAGTGGAAACGTTATGCGCTGATGATGATATAGTACTATTGATAATTATGTTTTTTTTATGAAACTGAATGATGAGACGTAAGCGCCACGCCTGGCCATAACAAGTGCAGTGCCACCCAAAACTTTTAATAGCATAAAAAGCTCTGCGTAGCACTGTTTGCGCTCATCACCCCGAGACATCAGATATTAAGACTCATAATGCCCAGTCAATTCGCTGGCTACAATTCCCTTGTGTATACATACATTCATGTGTCGAAACTAGGTTTGTTTTAATAATAAAACAATAGAACTCGTTTATTTATACTCGCATGTTTATAATAATAGTTATTAGATAAACATGTTCTCTTATATTATTTTGTTTTTAATCTCAGTATCGACGATGTTATGAGAAAGGTTCATTTTTGCCTAATGTTTTGTTTTGCTGCACTTTCTCTTCATTAATTTAAAATATTATTTAAATACACGTGTACATTCAGCGACAGAAGTCGCTGAGCATTTTTCACTTCATAAAAACCCGTTAAATACAACTAATTTTGATGTTTAACGTGTAAAGAGTTTTTGAAAAAATTAAGGGATATTATTAATAATAATATAACGGTTCAAACTTCAAATCATTTATTGCATAAATATAGTACACGCAGGTGGTAAAAATGTATAATTAATTTCCGAGCATAGCCCTCTCTATAGCTCGCTGAGCGACATTGAACGTGTGACGTGTGATGACCACAAATAACCAGAAATTGTATACGAGCATTTTTATTGTGTTCAACAATTTTTGTCGCTGACTGTACGTAGGTATCATATTAGATATTTAGCATACCATAAACTTAACTCCGTGAAAGTTTAAAGTGTCGTCAGCCGTCATTAAAACATTTCTGCCAGTCATTCGTTGCAAAATGTCATTTAATTTGACCCAGATTCAGTTTTTTGACACAGCTAAGAGTAAACCGGTCCAAGGCCGTGGTTATATAACTGCAGATCTAAATGTGTGCATAACTCATGAATATTTTGTGTAGGTAATATTGTTCAATTATGATGCATGTGTAGATGTAAAGACTAGCTGCGCCCCGCGGTTTCATTCGCAGTTTCCCGAGATAATATCGTTAATACCGTTGTTAGGAGTATCTAACCAATATAATACAGTCGTTAGGAGTATTAAACTCACATAGCATCGTTGTTAGGAGTATTAAACTCACATAACATCGTTGTTAGGAGTATTAAAACTCATATAGCAACATTTTTAGGAGTATGTAACGTCGCTAGGAGTGTTATAACTCATATAATAACATTTAAGGAGCATGTTACTCATATAACACCGTCGTAAGGAGTATTAAACTCACACATATCAGCGTTGTTAGGAGTATAAAACTTATATAGGAGTATTAAACTCACATATCAGTCTTATTAAGAGTATTAAACTCACATATCAGTGTTGTAAGGAGTGTTATAAAACTCACCGTTGCTGAAAGTACATATTTTTTATAATTAAAATGTATTTGGACTACGAATCGCAAAAGCGACTCACCAACGATAATTATTTTTGTCATTTAAAAGACATCAACGCACTTTTAAAAAAATATTGAAGTAATTATTTCTAGTAAAGGTCTCGAACATAGGTACGTATCATATTTCCGAAAACTGTTCTACTGTTGGACTTGTAAAAGTTGTAACACGGGTTTTTCAGAAACCTACATACATCAGGTACTCTCACAAAAGAGCAAGTGAGAAATACCACAGCCTGGCCAGTTATTCTTCCGCCAAGCAGTAGTGCGCAAGCATTACTATGTTCCGGTTTGAAGGGCATTGTCGCCGCTGAGCTAATTGTCTCAGGGTGACGAGCGCAATGCAGTGCCGTTCAGAATTAGCATGACAAAGTTCTGGGTGGTGTTAACAGTTATTTATTTATTTATTGATTATAGGTGCACAATACAAACGACAATCATTGCTTATTTATACTAAGTTACAATTATTTTAGTTTAGATCTGGATTGCAGTTCAAACAAATGTGCATTCAGCAAAACATGAAGTAACGAACGGGAACTATTAACAGGCGTATTGCTTTCCATCAGGCAAACGACCTGCTTGTCTCGCCATTCAGTTACATAAAAAGGAAATGGAAAAGCGGTGGAGGTCGTCCAGACCTACATATAAGAGAGGCAGAAGCCTTCTGTTTCCTGATCACTCGAATAAAAGTCATCAAAATTCAACTCAGCGAGCGCCCGCTTCATGAGCGAGTGTGGCTCAGTGGGAGTACTTGCGACATTCAATCCGGCGCAGTAAGTTCGAATCCCGCTGGCCACTTACTTTCTTAAGTTATGTGCGGATTTAACACTCACTTTAAAAACGGTAAAGGAAAACTTCGTTAGGAAACCGGCATGTCCAAGAATTTATCACAAAAATTCAAGGACATGTGACATTCACCAACCCGCATTAGGCCAGCGTGGTGGATTATGGTCCATACTCTCTCTTTGAGGGAAGGCTCGAACCTCAGCAGTGAGAACGTATGGGCTGATGATGTATTCAAGTCAGACGTACTTTTTTTCTGACACTGTCGCATGTCATTTGTTTTAACAATGCCAGCTGATAACACAAGGAAATGTCTCGTTAGTGTTTTTCCGAGCACGTAGCGCCAATGCTGTACCTATATTGATACAGTTGATACCGTAGCTTCCTGCTTCCAAATATCGATTGTTCATTGTGTACAGTGGTACTATATCGTTACCGTGCCTATAACTTGGCACGGTAATGATAGTGACGTTTACGTGAAGTACTTCGGTACAAGTAGCTAAGACGTGTAATAATAATTTACACGTCTATTCTGCTTGGATGCTTGTAGTTTCGGGGTGTATCTGTAACTGCAATTATAACACAGTTTTTTTATAGTTTGACGCCTCTGTGGTGTAGTGGTTGAGCAGGTCAGCTCATATTTCATATACCATGAGGTTGCGGGATCGATTCCTGCTACAGGCCATTTTTGCGCACAGAAAAAAAGAACTATTTGTTTCGTGTCTGGGTCTTGTGGGACCATGGTTCTCGTAGGTCCTGGTTCCTTAGACACACGAAATTCTCTGACGAAAGAGGCCTGGAAGCTATATCACAGGTCACAAGCCTAGTTTAGGTTTCAGGTGTTCCACCAGTTTTTTTTGTAACAAATGTCTCAATTAATAAATCATTTTGATTTTTGATTTTTTGATACAGAGAACAAGATTTAGGTATGTACCGATGTGACCGTACTACATCTCTGACCCGCGAGTCCAAGAATTTAAATACTCAAGGACATTCGACATCCAGCAAGTCGCACTCGGCCAGCGTAGTGGATTATGGCCCATACTCTCTCTGTAAAAAAATGCCTTTGTCTTACCAGTGGGAACGAGATGATGATGATGATGCTAAAAAATAACCAGCCTTCGTGCTATAAAACTTACGTCAATATTCTACTAAAAGAAGCTTTTGACCAGCGGCGGTCAAAGCGGCCAGTGTTTGATATGCAACAGTAAATCTGCCTTTCACTTTGAACAGCGAATGACCTAAATCTAGTATAAACAACAGTTGTCAAGAAGTTATTTTTCTACTGCAAATACCTACTACCACCTAGTTACAAGGAAAAGCAAGTAGGCATGTAAAACGCCCAAATGCTTCAGCCCACTACGAGTTGGCAGCGTACCCAAGATGCTTGGAGTATTGCCTCGTTGGATTGCAATACTGATACGTTGAGCCAAATAAGTTCCAGCATTTTGGTCACACATCGTATCGAATCGTCTCGTCGCGAATGGGTGAGGACCGGGTTGTGAAGCGAGCGTAATTGGGGCGGCCGAGCATTGAGCTATTACATAGAAATAATAGCTCAATGCGGCCGAGTGGCTGACGAACAGTCGGCCGTCCTAAGTACCGCGGGAAAGACGAAGTGGAGAAGGACTTGCGTGAGCTCCAGGTCGAAGAATGGCAGAAGTTGGTGCAAGACAGACTTAAGTGGCGTCTAGCGTCGGAGGCCAAGACTCACTTTGGGTCACTGCGCCACCAAAGTTAGTTTTTGTTCGGTCCCCACGAATCATTGTCAAGAATTACATGAATTTAATCTTATTTAAAAAGATATTTTCGCCAGCACCGTTCTAGAAACTTTTTCTGTATAGACATCCAGATCAATACTAAAACATCAATGATCATGGGGGTCTCTTAGTTGTATGAAACTTTTCTCCGAGGATGTAGGAATGTTAGATCATCTAGTCTCTCTGTCTAGTTAAAGAAAACGGCCTTAGTTTACTTAGCTTCCGTGCTTTAAGAAGCCATGTCGGAGTCGGAGCTAGAAATTTTTAAACTGTTGCGATTCTAACACATAGGTTGGGATAATAAAACGGGGTTTAATAGCGCTAAAAACATTTGTTTTATTTACATCGACGTTTTGACCAAGTTGCATTGGCCGTGGTCACGAGAAGACTCTGCCTTCTGTCTTGTCGTCTGTTTTTATTATCTTAGACTAGGAGTTGGAGGTAAGGCCTATAACTCTAACACCAAAACAGAGAAACAAGGGTTCCTCTACTTTCGAATCAGCCAACTAGACTGCTCTGAGATTGATCCATATGCAGGAACTTGCAGATTAAGCAACGAAACTGAATCGATTCCTCCAAACGCCGGCCATTGCGCAGTCCAAGGGCAAATTGCGCGTGCGCACGTGCCCCGCATCATCAGCCCAAGGTTAATTTCACTCAGGTACCAAGTGGAATACGAGATGGCGAATTAGTGTACTAACTGCTTGTTAAACTGTGGCGCAGACAGCACTAACTGTTAGGTACACTGTGTTGTGGATAGTAATAACTATTATGTGCACTGTGGTGTAGATAGCAGTAACTTTGGGGTAAGCTGTGGCATGGACAATGACTGTTGGTTTCTTAACGGCAGTTAAGCTTAATGGTTTAAGGTGTTGAAAATGGATTTCGTTGGACAATGACATAGTTAAGGCTTGTATTCTAGAAGTACCCATAGCTGTTGGGTCAGAAGAGGTCTTGAATTGAGACAGTGTCTATGAAAACTTTTTTTTTACCTTGGAAGCCGTCAAGCCAGTCGTCTAAATCGAACACCGATCCCGATCACTTTCAAAAATATCTCTTGATCGGTAATTGTCTTACTTTTCTAATCAAAGTCCGCGTTCCAATACCTACCCCAATTACGATTGCTAAAAATGTTTGATATCGCAGTTTGAAGGATGCTAACGCCTTCCAAATTTGAAATTGAAAGCGATCGCAATCGATTTTCGGTAAGACGATTCCACTGCAGGTCTGGTGATCTGCAATTAAATCATAATCCATCTGCCTACATCAGTCTACTGCTAGACATCTCACTGAGTGAGATCTTCAGCTGTTTCTGGGTGTTGTAGGATGATGGTCCTTGTAGTTCCTAGTTCACTAGATACTTCGTCTCTTAGTTAGGGGCCAGGATCTAGAAATATGTAACCGTTGGGCTTAATTTAGGTATTTATTCAGCTCTCTTTCTCCCGTCGCTGTTAGCATTTTGCGTATATCGTCGCACCATTTGGTTGCACACTTTTTCTGTTTCGCGGTCTCGTGGTCAACCACAATGGTTATCTATTTTGCGGAAAATTTGACTAGCCGCAGCCTATTCACTACAGCTTGCTGATTACGCTGATCCGTTCTATATCGGTAACTTTGGTTTTCCTTCTGACTTCGTTCCAGATTTGATCTAAAGTTATTTCCATAGCGCTTGCTGAGTAGCTCAATTCTTCTGCTAGCTTGTCACTAGCTTAGCTTATTACTACAAATTCCAACACCCTATGAGGGTCATAAATATGTTATACCATTTAGTATGCTTGCGAAATGACATGTACTTATATATTTATGACTAGCTGCGCCCTGCGGTTTCACCCGCGGTTTCCTGGGACAAAAGTAGCCTATGTGTTATACTGATGTGAAGGCTATATTATTGTAAAGTTTCATCAAACTCCATTTTTGCGTGAAAGAGTAACAAAGGTACATCCATACTTACAAACTTTCGCGTTTATAATATTATAAGTGGGATGCATTAATTGATTGAGTATTGAGTATCTCTCTTTGTTTTTAGTTAGCAATAACTATACGCCAAACAGTAGTGCGCAAATATTACTGTGTTTCTGTTTGTAGGGCATTACAGCCAGCGAAATTACTGGGCATTGTAAGACAGTTATTGTCTCGGGGTGCAGTGCAGTGCCGCAGAAGATTTTGCATAACAATGTTTTGGGTGATACTACAATTGTTATGAGCGCATTGTTTACCTTCTGGTGAAAAAACTACTCGTTTCGTCAATCATTAAAATATACTAAACTGCGGAATAACTGATACAACGAGGTCAATGCTTCTATAAACTTCTAATTTAAACTAATTAAGCTCGTCAGAAATAATTGAATACATGTATTGTATTAATTAATCTACATTATACAGTAAAATTATTTATCAAAACACCACTGATGTTTAAGGTTTGGAAACTATTGTGAGTCAAAATATTCATTATAATAAAACGGCTACACTCACGTTATGATTGTGTCGGATATCTCCGACCAGGTTTTGAACAAATAGGATGTCTTTCTTCCAGAAGTTGACGCTTTGGATTCGCGGCGCAGACTGCGCGCGCGCCTCCGCTCGTTCCTATCGCCGCAAAGCTGGTCGGAGTTATCCGACACAATCATAACGTGAGTGTAGCCATTTTTTATTTATAATGGACCATTTTTGTTATCATTTTTATGTTTTTTTTTTATTATTTGGTACATGGGCATACGTTTGATGACTTCTCACCTAATGGAAAGCGAAGATGCGGCCTAAGATGGAGCACGCTTGCCGAGATGCCTATTCACTTTATACTTAAAGAGACACGAGTTGTAGCTGTTTGGGAACAAAGACGCTGACAGAGCCTTCCACTCCTTAGCAGTTATCTGTGTTATACGGTTAATTAACGGCTGATTTTGCACGAAATCTTCGTAACTATAAAGTCAATGTACGTCGTTCTTATTTACCTAGCTATGGAAGGATATTCCGAAGACTCCAAGAGAAACCGGGAAAGCTGCGTAGCAGAAATCTTATTTTATAAAACAGGTCCGTGACGCTGACTCACTGAGTGCCAGACTGCACGTAACATAGAAACATTTATTTATTTATTTAAATCACAATATAATACAATAACATTCACTGGTGGTAGATTTCTCGTATGCGAGAGGCCGTCTGGGTTGCCAGTTAATCAACCGCCAAGCAGTAGTGCGCGAGCATTACTTTGTTCCGGCTTTAAGGGCATTGTAGCCATCGAAATTACTGGGCATTATGAGACTCAACAGCTAATTGTCTCAGAGTGACGAGCGCAGTGCAGCGCCGCGGATTTTGAAAAACAAAGTTCTGGCTGGTGCTGTAATTGTTATGGGCTGGCGTATTGTTTAACATCGGGCAAACGACCAGCTCGTCTCGTCATTCAGTTACATAAAAAACCTTACAGCTAAAAAATGCCAATACGATGCTATAGGTACCTTATATAATATTCAATTTTAATATGAATAATTATTTTCCAAAAAAATTCGAGCCACTTCTGAGAACTTCGACAGGCTACAGTTAAAAATACCAATCTCACATATAATTTTAAGTACAATATGTACCCCAAAATAGTGTAGATGTATTATCATCATCATCATCATCTTCATCATCAGCTCAATTCCAACCGCCTCCCCTCATACGCCATGTAGGTATCTCTGATATGTGCCAATCTTGTCCAGGTGATTCCAATATGTTTTACTATGTCATCGGCCCACCTCGCTATCGATCGTCCACGATTTTTTATTTATTTAATTTGATTAATCAGTACGGATACACCAGTTACACCAATCAATAATACCTATATAATAAGAGCAATTGAAGATTAAATAATAGATAGATAAGATAAAATGTTTTTTTTAAAGCTTAATAGATTTATGTTTGGTTACTATCTCGCCTGATGTGAAGCGATGATGTGGCCTAAGATGGAGCACATAGATCTAGAGAGAGACGGCAGTTGAGCGGCTGCTCAGACCCGTCTCCCTGATGAATGGCATTACGCATGGATTACGCAAAATATGTTTGCAGGCGGGATTCAAGACCATGATCTACCGTGTTTAGCCGGCGGGTGCGACGCCAACTACGCTACTATAACACACGTCCTCGACCTCGGATTTTAGGGAAGGGAGCGCAAAATTCGGTCATGGATAATTTAAGCAGTGTTTTGCATTTGCAATCGATAAAAAGTTATTAATAAATCGTTTTGCACACGCTACATATTTTAATAGGATTTAGTAGGAAGTTAATAAAAATACTTCGTATAAAATACTGGATATTCTGGTGTTATTATCAGGCAGGCTTGGTAAACAATTTCTGGCAATACAATTCTATATAAATAAAATAGCTTTTGATTACTCAAATAATAGTTAATTTTTAGAAAAAAACAAAAACCGACTTCAATGTATCTTCGAAGTCCAAAGTCATATATCGATGAAATTTATATGGGACCACTTCGTAGCTATACTGAATCCAACGCAAAAAGAATTTTCCAAATCGGTTCACAAATGACGGAGTTCTGAGGTAACAAACATAAAAAATAAAAAAATAAATAAAAATACAACCGAATAGAGAACCTCCTCCTTTTTTGAAGTCGGTTAAAAATACTATGTGACATACATTTTAACTATATCTATATATTTTGTTATCATTATTTATTTTCTTTTTTTTACTGGTTATAGGCTTGCGTTTGACCACTATCTCACCTGATGGTAAGCGATGATGTGGTCTAAGATGTAACACGCTTACCTAGAAGATACCTGTTCACTCTCGATTTGAAGACCCCCTCAGAATTTTACTTGGGCACCCGAATTTGAGTGTAGGCCTTCTCCATGCGTTGCCACGTTTTGCGATCCTGAGCGTATCGTGTCCAGCCCCCCTACCCATATGTCCCTCAAGCGCCAATCGTATATCGTGTTGAGCTCAAATTAAGGTATAGTTTCACTGCGACTAATGAGATACCGACTATTTATTAAATACGGGGGCTGGTTCCTCCCGCCACATCAACGACGTCATCTCACCATCTTCTTTTCGGCCGTCCCCTTGTCCGCGCTCATAATTCCATTTTTTTTTTATTTAACTGAATGACGAGACGAGCTGGTCGTTTGCCTGATGGTAAGCAATACGCCAGCCCATAACAATAACAGCACCACCCAGAACTTTGTATTTTCCATATAAGTATATAGAAATATGCATAAATCGTATCGTAATCCTATAAGCGTTATAATCCTATGGTATAAATTTAAAAAATATGCAAAAACGACATCAGTAGGTCAACGATTCTAAAAATGTTGAAAATGAAAGGACAAACACATCTATCAATTTTATTTATTACTTGATCTTATCCGTGACTTCGTTTGCGTGGACGCCAGAGAAAGGTCAGTTGTATTTTATTATGTTAGTACTTTCTGTTCAAAGGTTGTCTGGAAGAGATCGCTTTGAGCGATAAGACCGCCTATTGTTATGCTGATTACTGTGACATTTACTTGTTTTTCTTGTACCTATATTTAAGGTTTTGTAACAATAAAGTGGTTTTTTTTTTACGCTTTATAGATCTATGTTTGGCCACTATCTCGCCTGATGTGAAGCGATGATGTGGCCTAAGATGGAGCACATAGATCTAGAGAGAGACGGCATAAGCGGCTGCTCAGACCCGTCTCCCCGATGGTTCACCGAACATCATCCCGAAACACGACTAGGTTGCTCGACGGCATGGCTTTGTTCGGTGGGTGGTATTACAACCACGGCCAGAGCCTACCACTCCAAAAAAGTGTGTATCTATCTATCTATATTTTTCTAGACGAATTTAGCAATTAGGTACTAATTATATAATAGCACTGATAAATTATTCTATTCAACTAAATTGTTGTGTACTTATCGGATATTACTGTAAACAATATCTTTAGCGTTACGATTAATGCTTCAATAAGATGTGCGAAAGAGAAAGAATGAAAGAGTTACGCATATGTTAGAAAGAGTGAAAGGATTGTAAATGAAATACGTAACAACATGAAAAGTGTGAAAGAGATGCATAGATGTGAATTGTATTGTATTGTATTGTATTGTACAGATAGAAGATTAGCTGATACTCGCGTCAGGGTCAGCGTAGTCGCGATATACCGATAGCGAGGTGGGCCGAGTGCATAGTAAAACTTGTCAGTAACTCCTGGACAAAACTTTTCTACCATCGGACAACAAGACGTACGGAAACTCGGCATCCGTTTATGGTTGACATTCCTCCTGCCAGAACAAAGCGTTTCACTTCAACTTTCATAATGCGAACAGCTAAGGAATGGTACATCTTACCAGCGTCTCTGTTTCCTGATACTTATAATCTAGGTGTCTTCAAGTCCAGAGTGAATCGGTATCTTCTAGGCAAGCATGATCCATCGTCGACCGCGTCATCACTTTCCATCAGGTGAGTCAGCGGTCAAATGTTTGCCTATCAGGTAATAAAAAAATACTAGCCCAGAACTTGGAGGAATGGTGTATGATGGAGGAGGCTCATAGGGTATTGCATAGGGTATGCAGTAGGCGAAATTAAGCTGATGGTGATACCGATAATACTCTTGATTTCGTCCGCATAGGACAAAGTTTAGATTCAGATTCAGATTCTTTGTTGCTTCCATAGTACAATTTGTAATTTAGTAAACGTATAGTCTTATATGGACCCATAGGGCAAAGCAACTTTAGAAGAAAGGAGGACCCAATTGTTAGCATTTCAAAGTCAATAGTTGATTTTAAGTTATTTTTTATTACTATTAGTCATATTTTTTAGTTTTCTTATAATGCAGTTAATAATATTAGTCGATTTATTATTATTGATTCGCTATTGTTTACACCATTAAACTGCATCATATACCTACCTATCATACTTGCTCTATCAAGTCAAAGTTTGTCTTGAAAAATTCGTTCTAATCTATATTATTTTTATTTTATTTAGTAAGTAAATTAAATAAAAATAAATTTCATAACTGTTCCATGAGGAACAGTCCCTTTTGTATAGGATAAAAAAATCCTATTATTTACTATGTCCTATTCAAGGACCTAAAAGGTCTTGGCATCGTACTCTTTCTAATCAGCCTAGGCATTGTAAACCAAGAACTTAGGGCTTCACGCCAAACCATCCTACTAATTGTAATGTGTCCGTGACTCGCCTACGAATGATAGAAGCACTTCCTTTGGTAAACTGATTCAGCTTGATACGAGTGTACTGTCCATGCGTCTTGATGGCTTAGGACAGTAGGTTTTATTTCCTGTCCGGTCTCTGTTGGCCCGGCCCGCGAGCTAAGTGATACTTTCAGAGTCTTTATGTATCTTTATTTCCTTATTTTGTAACATTCTTAATCTATTACGATTTCTGGTTATACTAATTCTCATATTATAATATTTAATACTTTGTAGAAAGAAAGAAAAAAAGAAAGACCATTTAACGTTTTCCGCACATGACAAACAAATAATACAAAAATAAAAACTTAAATAATAAACATATGTGCCGAATGGGCTCAGCTCAGCATAAAATGCCAAGAGTTTTACACAACTCGACGCTGATTTTCAGCTGATACCCGACTATTACATGATTATCATATTTTTATGACTATTACATGTGTTTGTACCTTTTTAATTACAATTTACATTTCTGTTTTTCATTTATGCTGCTTTGATATATATTTACATATATATAGGTATATTTCTGCAAACATATTTATCTATTCTTATTTCTATCAATTACTTTCTTACATATACTTACACAGTTAGGACAGTAGGTGATCCCGTCATACCTGGGTGTCACTTTATATTCGTACTATCCGTACAAGACATACGCCTTTGTTCTCCCTCCCACGCATTCATACGAATTATTTCCAAAATTCAATAATTTGTCGAACGCAAAATAATTTCAACAAGTACTTCAGCTCGGTTGATATTTTTAACTGTAAAAAATATAATTTTAAGAGTTCTGTGATAAACATTATAAAGAACAAATATTAATAAAAAAAAAAAACTACCTAGAATGTAACACAACTCAACATCACATACCACACTCACGTAACTTAATTGTACACAACTAATTAAATACGCTCAGAGTTAACTTCACTTCACACACACATACACACCCTCATACATAGACACACACACACGCTATCACACCTGTCGCACATGTAGTTGTTGGTAGGTACAGGTAATATGTCAGTACCTTTTGAATATAAAATATATTTACGTTTCTTTTAATTTAATTACATACGAATCTGATGGTAGGTACTTGTATTTTTGTTCATCATGTTTGTTGCATATAATGTATTCTCTCTGCTCTCTAAATAAGTTAGCTTATAAAAAGTAAATCCGTGATTAGATGTAAGACTTAGCAATTACTGTTATTATACTAATTAAGATCTGTGGATTTTGTCAATAAATAAATAAATAAATAAATAATAAATATTGACTCCGGTTCTATTCTGCCATTATTAAAAATAGTTGAAATTAACTAAGTGCTAAATACATTATTTTATTGAGTAACTTGTTTTCCTCGACTGTCTGTTTTTTTTGCGTATTTCCGTTCTAAAAAGAACATACACACGTGCCATGTTTATTAAAATTTCACCCGAATATTTTAATTGATAGATAATGTTAAGGTACATATCTTAAGGTACACAATACTCTTATGAATAAATGAATTATCATTATTATTTAAAAAATGTTTCCGCTGCTGAAATTTTTCGGCACGATTTGTTGGTTTAACTGGCGACGGTTTTCGGTTTTCTTCAAGATACGATGTTGGTACAAGCCATCAGAGAGGTGGGTCTGTGCAGTCGCTAGACTGCCATCTTCATTTAGATCTACGTGCTCCATTTTCGGCCACATCGTCGCTTAACATTAGGCGAGAACTATTTGATCTCGTTAAAATCCATAAAAAAGTATTAGTGCACGTTTTTTGAACGTATAACAATTTACCAAAAATGGTTACTATTAAGGAATTTAACATTGTGTTACTACGTCTACGATATAAAGAATCAATAATTTTAAAATTTGTTGCTCTACAGTTTTTTGAGTCCTGATTCTGTTTCCAAAATAATGGAAACCGTATAAACCACGTGTCAACAGAATATTAAATATGTGTAGATGACGCATGCGTGGCGCGGGCCAAAATGATGGACCAACTGTGTTTTAATCTGGATATACTGACGATATGACGCTCTAATAAGGGATCGTATTCGGAGCGAAATTATTCGTCAGAGAATTAAAGTTACCGACCTAGCTCAGCGGAATTGCAAGCCCATATGGCAGTGGGTTGATGTCCATATTTGCTGCAGAACCAATAGCCGTCGGGGTAGGCGTTCTAGAGTGGAGACCGTGAAGCAGCAAACTGCGACTAGATGAAGCGACGACTATAACGTAGGGACATTAAAAAAATAAACCAAAAACCACGTTTTTAGTTCCTTAAAAATAATAAATGTATTTAGAATCATTGTCATCGACTTCTGAACTACCCTGAAAGTTTCAGACGGATAGCTAATCGGGAAGTGCTCAAAATTTTAGTTGTAAGATTCCACCCGGAACGACTGACAGACAGACAAACAAGAAAGAGACGAGATAAAGACGGTAAGAAAAAATATAGGCCAATTTCGGGTTAAGTGGGCGTGTTTAGGGAGAGAACTATGTCCAGCAGTGGACTGACGTAGAACTACAATGATGATGATTTTTTTGACCGTGTTTAGCTTTAACTTTTTTTTTATGTAACCATGGACTAATATACATTTAGTTTAGTCCATGATGTAACTGATTGACGAGACGAGCAGAACGATCGCCTGATGGTAAGCAACACGCCTGCCCATAGCAGTTGTAGCACCACCCAGAACTTTATTTTGCGAAATTCTACGCGGCACAGCACTGCGCTCGTCATCCTGAGACAATTAGCTCTTAAGTCTCATAATGCCCAGTAACTTCGCTGGCTATAATGCCCTTCAAACCAGACACAGTTAAGCTTGCGCAGTACTGCTTGGCGGCTGAATAACTGGCAGAGCGGTGGTACCCACCCATGGCCTCTCGCATACGAGAAACCTACCACAAGTAAAACTTATCGGGCTTTTCACGTAGCTGCACGGTGCAGAGGTTCTGTGACGTATCATTTAAACCTAGGCCTTGTGCAAAATTTTAGGCTAGACCAAAAATCACTATTTAGCGGTTTTTTCACGTTTACGTTTTTTGACTTATTTTTCACGTAAGTAATTTTACACTCAATAAGTTTACGAAGTTGGGGCACTGGACTTCATTATTTGACGAACAAAAACTCAGCCAACTTAACATTATTACTATTACAGTTACAATAGTCATATATCTTATGAAAAACCTGCGGTGACGCATCTTCCTATATGGTCAATGGATTTTACACAGCTTGGTCTCACGTTATTGAATAATATTATGTTATTTTTAAGTAAGTATCTTTTAATCTTGTTATTTTGCGGGATGTTATAAAGTTCTAGATAAATACTCGCAGTTACATTCAGCGACAGAATCTGCAGAACATTTGAAAATTATTTATCCTATCAAGACTGCGTTGCGAAATAGGTACCAAATCGTTGCCTACCGCCAAGCAGTAGTGCGCAAAAACTACAGCATAAAGAAAAGAAATAAAATAAGTTTATTGTTAAACCATCTTATATCTACTAAAACAGAGGTAATAGGTACAGTTAAATGGAATTAGATGTTCATAAAAGGACACAACGCAGCATAAAGCGCCATGAGAGCGCGCTGATTTTCATTTTTATTTTCATTCATTTCATCATTTCTTTTTCGTAAAGAAGTAGGTATTTATCATTGAGCTATTATTACTACGTATAGAGAAGACTCCGCACAACAGTACCGTGTTCCGTTCAAGTGCGGCTTTCCGGCCGCACTTCACTCAATTGCTTGCTAGCTCTTGAGCGCCAAAGTCTTGTTTGTTTTTAAAAGAAAAAACGTTCAAACGTATTAACTATGCCCTCGTGTGTGGTGAGATATTGCACTAATAATTCCAGTAATACGGCGAAGTGTAAATCAAAAAACCGGCGAAGTGCGAGTCGGACACGTCGTAGTCGCGCACGGAGGGTTCCGTGCCATTATCTATAAAAACGACAAAAAGTCACGTTTGTTGTATGGGAGCCCTCTTAAATATTTATTTTATTTTGTTTTTCATTTGTTGTTATAGCGGCAACAGATATACAACATGTGTGAAAATTTCAACTGTCTATCACGGATCATGATATACAGCCTGGTGACAGACGGACAGACAGGGATGGACAGCGGAGTCTTAGTAATAGGGTCCCGTTTTACCCTTTGGGTACGGCACCCTACAAATGAGGACGCGGATAGCGACTTTGTTTTATACTATTAAGAGAAGAGATACTCCAAGGCCAGAGAAGGCCCGTGTCCAAGCTGTGGGAACAATGGGCTGATGATGATGGTGATGTACGGTATTCTGGTCATTACCATAGCTAATATTAACTTGTTAATTCTATAAAACAATCAAAGCACACATTATTAATGTGTTTACGCGAATCAATGACACGTTGGATATGTTCAACAAATATTTGACGTGGAATACTGTTTACAGTACCTTACGGTCACCATACAAGTAATTTTGTAGGAATGTAGATAGGTATGTAAATAGAAAAAGTCACGTTTCATGACGTTTTTGTTTAGGATAATTAGCAATAGTTGTGGCGTATTAATCAATAAATCAAAAGTTCTTTATTCAATATTGGCATCACAGACGCACTTATGAACATCAATTGTTACAATGATTTTACCACCGTATCGGAAAAAGAACCACTACTCAGAAGATACGGCAAGACACTGAGGGGCATTTTTTTAGAACTTTTCTTACAATATTTTACGTTTGTTTTAGACAATATTATGTTTCTTGTGTGCCAGTTGGCTACTTGGTAGAAGCAGAATGTTCCATGCATCTTTGTCTTCTATGTTATTACTAACTGTATAGTATGCTTTTTCATTAGAATATTTTTCACATGAAATTTGAATCTACTTTCTGTGAGCTCCGTTATACATTTTGGAATTTTATTGTAGAAACGTACGCAATTACCCATGAAGGTCTTATTCGTTTTACTCAGTCTAAACCTAGGTACTGCAATTCTATCCTTATTTCCAGTGTTTATGTTGTGCGGTGAAATTAAATTACCTGTTTCGACGGAAACTCTAAACGTCGTTTTATATCCAAAACTTTCCATCAATAATTATAATTAATAGTGCACTCAGAGACAGTCCGATAAGTGTTCATCATCATCATTACCAACCCATCACGTTCCCACTGCTGGGACACGCGCCTTCTAGAATATTTGAGAGGGCCATAACCACCACGCTGGCCCAGTGCGGGTTGGTGGATGTCACATGTCCTTGAGTTTTTGTGATTAATTGGACACGCATGATTCCTGACGATGTTTTCCTTTACCGTTTTTAGAGCAAGTGTTAAATCCACGCTGGTCGATAAGTGTTGCTCATTATATCTATATTTAAATTTAGTGCTCTAAGGGCCTTCTACGTGTTGGACCCAAGCCCCCGCGCAAGCCTTCCCAAGGATACTTATATCCCGTGAGGAAGAGCATTATTATAATCTCATACACATCCCGCGACGGGACTAATGTTTATGTAAAGGAAAAAAAAAGCGCAAGCATTTGTTTCGGGTCTGGGTGTTGTGAGACCGTGGTATTTATAGTTCCTGGTTCCCTAGATACAGGGAATCCTAGTTAGGGGCCAAGATCTATTTATGTGATTGCTGGGCGTATTTTTTTTAAAAACATGACAACCTTTCTGGTATTATGTTCCGTGCAGACGACGGATAGTTTGAGACAACGATAGCTGACGACAACCTGCGACAGAAGCCGACGGTTGTCGCGCAACCTCCGACTAGAGCCCGCGGCAGCAGCCGACGACGCCTTTTAGAAATCATATGAGATATATGTTTATGTATATATATCTCATATATTTGAGTATAGGAAAGAAATGGGTAAGCATACTGAACTTTTGTTCAAAGTCATGTTAAAATAAGTTACAATTTTTAATTTTATTTGTATCATGTGTTTATGACTTTAAAAGTGCAGTTTTGTGCCTATTTCATAAATTATATTTGACTTTGACTTAAGATGTCTAAAAGGCGTCATTTGTACGAGTATATTGTAGTATTAACAGAGTTTATTAAAACTTGAGTAGGAAGGACCTACAGGCAACTAGGTTTTTAATAGTTGATACTGCACGAGTATTTTAATACCTATAATAATAATAATAATAACTAGGCCAGGGGCGACTTTGTGGCGAGTCGTCGGTGCGTGGCGACACTGAGCCTTACCCCGATATTCTCCCTGGGGCTAAATGAGATCCCTGACCCCCGGCTTGCCTTAACTGGCCGTCCGGGGGTGGAGATGCAAGAGCTAAGAACTAAGCTCCAAGGGTGGAAGTGTTAAAGGGCATAACGCCGGGAGTAGCGTTTAAGTGAAACTGCAGCACACCTCTCGACACCCTTTAGCCACCCACATCAACGTCGCCCCTCTCGTCGCCAATGAACGGCGGCCCTTATAAGGGGCCCGTTTAGTGGGTGGCGAGTCACCACCTGCCAAAATATTTTCTTATGAGGCGGAACTGGCAGGTGCCGAAGGTTCATATCATAGACCGGCTCTCATCCATTAAAAATTCACCTCAATAGCCCAATCATAAGTAATTTTCATATCTTCAATAATAGTCCTCGCACTTATCGGGGGCTGTATTTGATTGTATCTTCTAATGATGCACTTAGAGACAGTCCCCGATAAGTGTTGCCCATTACATATCTAAATTAAATGCTCTAAAAAGCCTTTACGTGTTGGACTCATGTCCCCGCGCAAGCCTTCCAAAGGACCGGGTGTATAACCCGTGAGAAAGAGCGACATAATATAATAATAATAATATAATTTATTTGCCAAAAAAATTCAAATAACATTTTTAAACAACATACTGGCCTCAATACAAACACAACAGTTACACTAGCAGTTGTTGAACCTCAGATGCCTAAGCTAGGCGTATGCCTGTAATATAGGCATCTGCGCTTCCCCATGAATTTAAACAATATTTATAATACCTATACCTAGTTAGATAACGCTTTATTGTTACACTTAAAAAAATAATTACAAAACAGTACTTAAAGCTAGTGTTATAATCGGTCTTATTGCTTAGAGCGATCTTTTCCAGACACCTATTTATATGAAGTTTCAATCAATGTTTATCTATACTCAGGCAATAAAACTTTTCACCAAGAAAAACAACACTTGGCACGTAATAACACCACGTTTCATAGAATACTTAATACCCAGTACTATAATACTGTACAAACAAACGTGTACCTCACATTAGCGATAGAAAATGACATACGCATTAGAGACAGAGCCGTTTTCCTGCATCCGCCACTTTTTGTAGAGAGATCTTCCTATATTTGGTTCCTGATTGAGTAAGCGTTTAATATTAGGTACTATGTACGCATAACATTTTTTTTATTACCTGATAGGCTAGCATTTGACCACAGTCTCACCTGATGGAAAGTGACGATGTGGTTGACAATGGATCATGCTTGCCTAGATACCGATTCACTCGGGACTTGAAGACACCTAAATTATAAGAATCAGGAAACAGAGACGCTGGTAAGGTGTTCCATTCCTTAGCTGTTCGCATTATGAAAGTTGAAGCGAAACGCTTCGTTCTGGCAGGAGGAATTTCAACCATAAACGGATGCAGAGTTTCCGTACGTCTCATGATCATAATCATGATCGGTACTATTGGTAGTTCTTGGTCATAAACCGAAGCTCTAGGTTCTTCTCTAGTGTGGGTGTGTAGCCAACCCTAGTGCCGGAGTTTTTAGACCGCCCAAAGGCCTCCGACATGTCCTTATGACTGTTGTCCTAAGATTACATCTGGGACACCTCCGCGAAGCACGGTTGCTCTCAGGGCCGCAGATGTAAGTAATTAAGGAACAGACGTGGTTTCGAAGCAAGGAATCGCTAAGTGGTCATAGTGAATTAGGGCCTTGATGTAAATACCATACAAATTGTCACCCATCTAAGCCGTGACGCTCGTAGCTAGTGTTGCCAGGTCCAGAGTCAAATTTGGGAACGGAAGGTTAAAATAATCGCGATTTTGGTTTTCAAATCGGGACATGGACAATAGCTACAAAAGAAAACTGGTTTTTGTGAATCAGAGTATATATTTTATCGGATAGTCAGTTTTTCTTTAACTCTAAAATATAAAAACATTCAAATGAAACCATTTCGACTAATTATAATCATTAAGTTTGTGTCTTTTTTATCAAAATTATCGAATAAAGTAAAGACTAAAGAGGTTAGTGAAATAACGGGAAATTTGATGTCCCGATCAAAAGTGAATCGGGACGTGTCACCAGACCCCTAAAAATCGGGACGTCCCGCGCAAATCAAGACTCGGGACACCTGGCAACACTACTCGTAGCGTAGCTCGCCTATCCGTTCATAACAGATGCAACGTTCGCAGCTCAAGGTAGTATCAATATTATTATTATTTTATTATTATGAGCATAGATAAAATAATCACTACGTTCTATTATAAGGTTCCATGGCTGCCATGTACCATAGAAATATAAATAAAAAACCATAAAACGCTTTATTTTTATTTATATTGCACTTACAAAGTAATTACAGTAGGTACATACTTTCCGATGGTCAGTAAAATGTGCTGATCAGCGATCTCTTCCAGACAATCGTAGGTAAGCCACAAGACATAAAAAACAAACTAATTTCAATTAACTAAAATTTAAAAAGCACCCGACACAAAAAATACCTATAAAAAGTAATAAACGGCTAAGCCGATTTTAATAAAAAAATACGAAATACGACGAACGAAATAATAATAAGAAATAAAAACTGCCGCTAGCAAACATGCTTTTAAATAAAAAAAACCGCATCTATTAGGCAAAACGCTATCACGATATTACTCTACTCCAACATGACTTAACTAAGACACTATGCTATTTAGTATACATTCTACTCCTGAATTATGTATAAATATCACAAATACATACTTATGGACATATAACATAGGACTACAGCCATATATGACTGATATTGCCTTTGGCTACGCCGTAGATGAAGGAAAAAACACATCCTTGGTTTGAACTTGAACAAAATAAAACCTGCAATTGTGTCTAAGTTTGGCGCTAATGAACGAATAAGAAAAGGTGGATGCCGCGCCGCCAAATTCAAAAGTAAAGCACTCAAGCTATGCCGGTCCGCTCGTTCGTACACAGACCACATGCACACATTTACATCATGTTATGCCGATTGGCCGTCAAAGCGGTATCGGCTTGACATCGGCCCTCCTTCCACTCGAACAAACATAACGCCACCGCCATTGCTATGCTTCAGTTGTTGTTGTAGCGCTAGTAGCTTAGTCGCCTAGCCGTTCATAACAGATCTTCTAGGTTAAGTAACGTTCGCAGCGGTCACAACCTGGTCACAAACCGGGTAACCGTTTGTGTGGTATTTACATCTGAGCGCTACCGCTGATTCGGAGGGCACGTTAAGCCGTCGGTCACGGTTGTTGTGTTAGGACAGCAGTCCTTAGGCCATGTCGGAGGCTTTCGCGCGGTCTGACAACTCCGACACCAGGGTTGGCCACACACTCACACGAGAGAAGAAGTTGTTGCTTAGCGAGATTCCGTCCGCCTTTTTTATTCGTTTAAGTTTGGCGCTTTATCAGCAAACTGTTGCCTGTTTTGTTAATGGCCGTATGTTTCTTAATTTGTCATGGCCGATTGGCGCAAGAATTAACGAAAAGTAATTTAATTGACTAATGTTTTCAAATTCGTTTTGGCCATTAAACTCTAGGTACAATTTTTACCGTTTATTTTTTACGCTTAATAGATCTATGATTGGCCACTATCTTGCCTGATGTGAAGCGATTATGTGGCCTAAGATGGAGCACATAGATCTAGAGAGAGACGGCAGTTGAGCGGCTGCTCGTCTCCCCGATGGTTCACCGAACATCATCCCGAAACATGACTCAAGCGACCTCGCTTGACGGCATGGCTATGTTCAGTGGGTTACAACCACGGCCAGAGCCTACCACTCCAAAGCGCGTAAGCGGGTTTCATCACGATGTTTTCCTTCACCGTTTTAGAGCGAGCGTGCAAAATCTGCACTTACCTAGCTTGAATGGTTTCCAAATGATATACTGTACTACTAGTGGTAGGTCTCTCGTATGCGGGAGGCCGTCTGAGTAGGTCTACAGCTTGGCCAGTTATTCTACCGCCACGCAGTAGTGTGCAAGCATTACTGTGTTCCGGTTCCGGTTTTGAAGGGCATTGTAGCCAGCGAAATTACTGAACACATGAGACTTAATATCTGATGTCTCGGGGTGATGAGCGCAATGCAGTCCTACGCAGTGCTTTTTATAATGTTAAAAGTTCTGGGTGGCAATAGAATAGAATAGAATTTTATTTGCTTTAAATGTCAGAAATGCGTGTGTTGCTCAAAATAACTAATTACTACTAACTCAGAAGTACCAGTTGGCTGTTTTTCAGAAGTGGTATGTTCCAAGCATCTTTGTTCTCTATGTAATTACGAACAGTATAGTATGCTTTTCTCATTAGAACAGTCTTAACGCGTAATTTGAATTTACTTTCTGTAACCTCCGTTGTACAATTTGGAATTTTGTTATATGTAATAACGTATGCAGTTGCCCATAAAGGACTTATTCGTTTTAGTCATTCTATACCTAGGTACAACAATCCTATCCTTATTTCTAGTGTTTATGTTATGTTAGTCTCTTTATTAGAAGTTTTTCGTAGGCGTTTTAATACATAAACATAACTATAACATATTTTACCGATCTGTAGTTTCCAATTTAATTCCTTATTCACAATTAATCCTAAAAATGTCACTTTATTTGGTCCTTCAATATTATGGCCATTATAATTTACTTGAATGTCAATATTATTAAAATTTACATAATGAGTCTTTGATACATTAATTCTTAAATTATTCATGTCAAGCCATTGCATTACGGATTTTATTGTATTGTTAATGTCAAGTTTGAGATTATCAATAAAATTGTCGATTTTCTTTGATGTAACTATAATTGAAATGTCATCCGCAAATAAGATTGAAATGTATGAAGTTGTGCTAGCAATATCATTTATGTATATCAAAAACAACAACGGACCCAGGACACTGCCCTGTGATACGCCATGTCTATTTATTTTGTATTCTGATTTTGCATTTTTAATCACATTTTCATTATCCGTTGACAGTATTTCCATGCACTGTTGCCTATTTTGAAGATATGACACAATCCATTTGATTGCCTTACCCCTGATGCCATAAAGATATAGTTTAAGTAACAGTAGTTTATGTGACGCAAAATCAAATGCCTTTGTCACATCAAAAAACAAAGCTGTCGTTACAAGTGTGCTGTCAACTTTTTTTACTATTTCATTAACCAAATTAAAAGCTGCCAATGGAATGCAATTGTTATGGGCGCTTACCATCAGGCAAACGACATGCTCGTCTCATCACTCAGTTCCATAAAAAAGATAATACTAAGAAAAATTGCTGAAGACTAGGTAGTACCAACTGTCTCATATGCTTCGAATTTCAACAGGGTCATCTATACAAACTGCAAACTCGGTGAACGTCGCGGTCGCGAGCCATGATCTTACTCGCAACGATTGACCGGTTTGTTTCTCAAGTCTTTCGTCTTATGTATAATCATTGTGAAACGACACACATAATAGTCGAGACGCAGTTATAAATATTATAATTTTTAAACCCAGAATAATTGGCACTCTGTATAATATTACGAAGGTTGTTCGGCTTTTGTTTTGTTTTTTAATTTGCCCGTTCGGGCAGGCTAAAGTCTCTAGGACCATACCGCCTTGTCTTACGTAGTTTTTATTTGATAGTTTGTAAAAATTACAATAATTTATTTCATATATCGTCGTATGAGGGTCATCAGCAACAAGCCAGACCCTCTCCTAGTGCTTCAATAAAGTGGTGGAACTGTATTCAAGCTTTACATGGACGTTTTGGGAGAACGTAAAAAGCAACGTTTTTCTCTATTTTGTTTCATTTGCCTACACTCGTGCACGTTACGAACACATAATGGTTAATATTCCAACGATATTACACATGATCACTCTAAGGAACACTTGTTTGGAAAATAAAACAAAATCGAACTGTATCACTTTTCACTTCCCGCCAAAAAGTCGGTTGTTCGGCGTTTGGCGCGTTGGGAGCTATATTTTTTTGTAGTTTTGGTTTCGCACGGTTTTAGTATTCAACCAGTACGTTACGAAAATAAAATATATGAAGGAGGTAGCTCTAGGCCCGTAGTTCAAGCCACGTTTTCGTGTCTTGTCTCGCGGTATAGTACCATACTTTTTTACTAGCTTTTATAATTTATTTATTTATTATTCTTATTTATTTAACTTGCAATGTTTATTATTTATTTGTTCGAGTCAAATCTTGCAAGTTGAATCAGAACCGCTTCCTCTTACCCTACGTAGTTGAAATTTTGCATACCTACTTGTCAAAATCCGATGAAAATGCAATATTATGGTGACAGCCAACTGATCTGATGATGGAGACGGAAGGTGGGCAATGGAACTCCTTGACGGATAATCTTAGTGTTTGGGCTCATTTTTATCTGTTCGCGGTTCCGATTACGAATTTGTTAAGCTTGTCTTCAAAACTAGATATAATTTATTTACAACAAAAATCTTGTTCCTTCTCCGACTCTCTCGCTCAGTTAATGTAAGAAAAGACACGAAGAGATATACTTATTTTAGCGTAGTTTAGATTGTATGTACGTACTTAGTTAATTTATGAATTACAAGCTTTATTTGACCTGCATTGAAAAATACACATTTTTTACACATTTTTTAAGGAAAATGCCTAATAATTTTTTTTTTCTTATTTTATTTTATTTTATTATTATAAAACGATTACAAACAGCAGAACACTAATTTACATAAAAAGTGTTTATTAGTGAACCACCAACTACTTTATCCACGAGTTACATAATTAACCAATAAATGCAAAAATCTCAGTTTTTGGTTTTTGCTTGACTTTAATTGCCATCGTTTATCATAAATTGTTGATTGATTAATCAAGCCAAGAGATTATTGGCGCGATTTGACTGTAGTGACACAAGGGTTTGCTGAACTCGGATAGGGGGCGCTGTTGTGACTTTTGGGCTATCATTGTGGAAAATGTTCTTACATTCTGATAGTTCCTTATTTTGGCTGTGTTCATAGGTACAATCAGCGACATAAGTAGGTAGCTGAAGTCTTACAATCATTCATACAATCAGCGACATAAAAAGGTAGCTGAACTCTTACAATCAATCATACAATCAGCAACATAAGTAGGTAGCTGAAGTCTTACAATCAATCATACAATCAGCGACATAAGTAGGTAGCTGAAGTCTTACAATCATTCATACAATCAGCGACATAAAAAGGTAGCTGAACTCTTACAATCAATCATACAATCAGCAACATAAGTAGGTAGCTGAAGTCTTACAATCAATCATACAATCAGCGACATAAGTAGGTAGCTGAAGTCTTACAATCAATCATACAATCAGCGACATAAGTAGGTAGCTGAACTCTTACAATCAATCATACAATCAGCAACATAAGTAGGTAGCTGAACTCTTACAATCCATCATACAATCAGCGACATAAGTAGGTAGCTGAACTCTTACAATCTTTCAATTGTCAATAACACTGAAAAAATACAAATTATATGCAATATTTTGCAGTTTCCTTATTTGCACAGGATATTGACAGACTTTTTATATGCAACATTCAGAGAAATAAGACAACTATTGAAGGTGTAGTCAATTAAAGATTCACAAATCAAGCGACCTAGTCGTGTTACGGGATGATGTTCGGTGAACTATCGGGTCTGAGCAGCCGCTCAACTGCCGTCTCTCTCTAGATCTATGTGCCCTATTATATATCATAATAAAATCGAATAAAACATGCTGATATAAAGGTCACCTTTAGATTTAGGTAACCTATACTTTGCGCTAGACGTTATAAAAACTCTCATAAAACACTAACCTACGTCAAAACTAGGGTTGTAACGGAGGCCTTCTTAGCGGAGCTTCACCTCCGCGGACGCGGAGGTTAACGGACGCAGAGGCAAAAATTGTAATTCATAATCAATGGACGTAATAGAAAGTCAAAATACTTTATTTAAAATAGGTATATATATATTCATAGTACACTTTCTTCAAAATACAAATATTACCTACTATTAATCAAAATTAAGGAGAGGCAAATTTTATTCACAAACAAGTTTTGCGGCTTTGTCACCTTGCGCACACGTTGATTCTTGAACATTTCGAGCCGTCCCGCGTCGTCGAGCGTCGCTACTCGCAAAAATTTTGCTGAGGCGAAGGCGGAGGTACGATTTCTTGCGGAACTTCCGCAGAAACAGAGGCGGAGGCGAAGTTCCGTTGCAACCCTAGTTCGATGTATATTCTGTGACTTATTTTTCTAATAGGCATTGTATCTTTGTTATTTGGTGTGCAATAGAGTGTTATTGTATTGTAAACTTATGAATACGAGGTTTTTTGTCAGATTCTAATTCCTCCTCTTAAAATAGTAAATACTGTTAGAATATAATCTATCTCGCGAGATTATAAACTGTCGAAAGATTGTGAACCGTAACATACTGCTTACAATCAAACGTATAAGCGGCAGCCCTTGATAGGTTAGGGTGCGGTTAGATAGATTATAATCTAACGGTATTTAAAATTTTACGACATTATGCATTATGTATATATTCAATATAGGTACCTACTATTACGAGATGTATGAATGAAAATCAAAAATATAAATCTTTGTTTAGCAATGAACTTATTCGTTGGTACTTATAAAACTAAGCTATGTTTAGCGCATGTTTTATACATTGCATAAAACAGTTTACCATGCACACCGTTTCTAATAATTGTCCCACATTAGAGTCGAGGCCACTTGTCGTGGGCGTCATCCAAAATAATCTTTAATAGGTGACAAAATATCAATATCGGATACAAGGATCTATACCTTTAATATCTCATATACCCAGCTCCCTGTCCTATGCAAGAGTACAGTTACCAAATTACTGAGTAATATGTGAATATTAATTTGAAATTCTTACAATAAGTAATACCTTACCTTTATAATGTAATTTGCATTTCTTTCAAAAAACCACCGTCCTTCCAAATTATGTTATTCCTTTCTGTTCAAAGGTTGTCTGGAAGAGATCACTTTGAGCGATAAGACCGCTTATTGTTATGCTGATTACTGTGAAATTTACTTGCTTTTTATGTACCTATATTTAAGGTTTTTTAACAATAAAGTGTTTATCTATCTATCTACCTAAAATAAATTTGAACCGAACACTATTCAACCATATTCTTTCGAACAGTGCTGTTGAATAAAAAAATAAAATTATTTACATAAAAAACCTTTAAAAAGCCTTTGGCAGGAGTCTTTATCTCTATATCTTATATGCATCATTATATCTATAGGCGGCTATATCTAGTCATTCAACCGAAAAACGTTTATACAAAAGTACATAGGTCCATACATTAAAAAAAACATAAAACCTACACTTCGAACTAAGAATCTCCTCCTTGGAGGGCTTGGAGTACAACGGTTAATAAAAGAGAAATGAATTGGAAATATTTTTCCCCTTGTTCCAAGAGGACTTTTTGGCGGGAAGTGAAAAGTGATACAGTTCGATTTTGTTTTCTTTTCCAAACAAGTGTTATTTCGAGTGATCATGTGTAATATCGGTGGAATATTAACCATTATGTGTTCGTAAACGTGCACGAGTGTAGGCAAATGAAACAAAATAGAGAAAATATTGCTTTTTATGTTCTCCCAAAAAGTCCATGGAAAGCTTGAATAAAGTTCCACCACTTTATTGAAGCTCTAGGAGAGGGTCCGGCTTGTTGCTGTTGACCCTCATTCTTAACAAAAGTATAATAAATGGAATATGTATTAAACTATCAAATAAAAACTACGTAAGACTTGGCGGTATGGTCCTAGAGACTTTAGACTGCCCTAACGGGCGAACTTAAAAAAATAATGTTCGAAGATTTGGCATCGCACTTCCTGTACATTTGCCATTGTTAAAAAAAGAATGTTTTTTGTACTCTTTCTGAAGAATTTGGCTTCGCACGTAGTGCATTTGCCAGAAGGGAATGTTTGATTGCCTAGGTTTCGACACTTTGGCGTAAGGTGAAATCATCATGTTCTCCCAACAAGTCCATAGTAAGCTTAAATAAAGTGCCACCACTTCATTGAAGCACTAAAAATGACATTGGTTTTGACTACAATACGAAAGAAATCATTGAAATGTTTTCAAACTATCTAATAAAAACTACGTAAGACAAGGCGGTATGGTCCTAAAGACTTTAGCCTGTCCAAACGGGCGAATTAAAAAAGAAATACCTATGTTTCGTACCTACCAAAATAAACTTCATTCTGAGTATGGGAAAGAAATGGGTTGACATTCATACTATTTTTAAAGTCAAGATTTCTTAAGTTAAGTAACTAAAAGTTGCAGTTTTAATTTGATTTGTAGGTAAGTAAGTACATTTTTGTACGTATTTAATAAATATCTTATGTCGTTTGACTTTTGAATACGTAATCGGTCAAGGATTTGCTTATGTTTAACAAACGCATCAGAGATAGATGTGTCACCCCGTGGTGACATCGTTGTATTGTTTCTCCAACACTTCATTTAGCTGACAATATGACTAGTGGATAGTGGTAGATAAATTCCAGAGCTGCTACGGATAACCATACCGAATTCTGTTCAAACATTTCGAAAATAGGTGGGAACATAGAAATGTGTACACATAAACCATTTACGTAACGTTGTGTGTGAAAATAATAAAAATATTAATTTAATTTAAATTGACAAATGTGTACTATAAATAATCAAATGATAACTACTACCAATAAGTAATTAACTTCACTCAGAACATAGCAGCGCCCTCTATTCTATAAGACATTTCTAACATTTGTCTGGTATATTACACGTAACTATGAATAAATGAATAAGAATATGAATATAAAGGTTATTTTTTTACTTTTTAATCTTCCCTGAATAAGGCCTCCATCTTACAATTTTTCTCTATTAGTTTTGTATAAAATAAATATTCGCAATCAAGCGCTAGCCAACCGCAAGCCTTTTTCTCACCTGTCGATGTTTCAGTAATTTCTGTTATGTAAGCAGTATAAAACCTAGAACTTGTAACTTTGCAGTTAATGAGGCCTTGTTATTTTGTAAGTAGGTTAGTAGTATTTGTTGCTGTTGCAAATATGTTTTATCTGTTATTCAATATTGTATTTTATTAGATGATTTGAGAAACGAGTAGCACGTGTGGTCTGCTATTCGAGTACTTAGATATTTAGATGATGAAGAAAGAAAGAAAATACATTTACTTCTGACACGCAACTTACGAAAAAAAACATCAAACAAAAAAATAAAATAAAACCAAGTTATAATAAATACTGGCGGTATGGTCCTAAAGACTTGAGCCTGACCAAACGGGCGAACTTAAAAAAAAGACATAATAAATACATAAATATATATAGGTACAATGCAATGTTGCGTGATGTCAGGAAATGGCTCCGACTCAGCATAAAATAGTAATAAGTACCTACTTATACCTATGTTAATTGATTAACCATCGTTCAACGTTCTATTGTGGTATTCCAATATAAATAGTTAAAGTATCTAGGTACATGTAATGTACATATGTATGTAAGGTATGACTGCCCGTTGTGATTTTTTCTTGTTTAATGTTTAAAATGTATTTATTTCTTTATTTGGTTAGCTAGGGTTCAACTTAGCGGTCCGCTTTAACATGAGACCTGACATATTTTCAGATAATCATTGCTTTTATTATGAAACAATTGTGTAAAGTGTATTTATTGGAATATTTTAACAACTGCTTATTTCATTCACATCGCTATTATAACGCTTGAAAATTTATGTTATTTTTTATGAAGGCTGTTAAATTTAAATTACAGCCTGAAAGTAACTATTTCCTATTTATCTGAAAGAAATATTTTTTCTTCAACTGCGTTATATTGTGTATAATTTAGACATACAATAATAATATATGTAAGTATTTACATAATATTAATTGCACAGTTATAAGTTTATAAAACTATGCTATTTTAAAATAAGTACGATAAATAACTCATAATAAAGTATACTTACCTACCAAATTTTTCTAAATGATATAATAATTTGTGTTACCAAAAAAAACTCAAGACGCTAATAAAAAAAAACAAATACTTAAGAATATGAACACAATAATTATGATAATGTATAAAAAACACTACTTACCACCAAAAAATATGCAAGCGTTTCACCTCCTTTTACTTTTTACACTCACACAATATTAATAATTATTATTTTTAACAGTTTTAGCACGAATTTTAAACTTATCACTTTATGAACGAAGTTTAAAAAGTAGAATTAAAAAGAAGTGTTTATTTTCTTTTATGAAATAATCGCGCGATTTGCAAGTAATTCGAAAATGGAACTATATTTTTTTAAAGCGTGGCGTACGCTGCGTTCATGAGGCGACACTGGCAGCGGACGGCGGAACGCTCTCTCTTGGATGCCACCGCAGAGATACAAACCTTGAGAAGCGGCAATCTCTCAACTTTATTGACCTATTCATTAACTGTTAAATATTAATTTTAAAAGACAGCAACGTTATGATATAAGAGAATAAAGTATTGTACTAAACCTAATTAATAATGAAATTTTCTAAACTCTTTTTATGTTGAAATTAAAGGTAGATAGTGATTTTATATCTCTATAACATTAACAAGTAAGGTTTTATTTGTTTTATGCTTAGTAAATTTGTGTTCATATTTAGCCCATACGTCATTACTGCTGGGACTCGTTGACACGGGCGTTCGTTTCCAGAGGCAGTAAATAAACAGTACAATATGGTAGAAACACCGCCGGCCATCTAATATGCTAGATGTCCTCGAATTTCTGGACCTTGGACACGTATGTCTACCACGAGATTTTTCTTTGGAGCGCATGTATAAATAAAATTATTATTTCTAGAATTTCTTTTTGAAGTAGGAACTTTAGGTAGCCTAACCAGTTTTCCGTCATTCGTTTCCGCATCATCATATATAAAATATGCATCTTATATTTTATATTATAAATCCATTAACTATTCTATTGACAATGTTACAGTGGTAATAAAAAAGGAGTATATTTACTGTTGCATGTTATAAAATCTTGACAAAGCAATGAATGCAACCGTGTAATGGAAATAACCATAAATATTAAAGAATGTTAAGGCTCTGACTCTTCTCTATCTGTTGTCTAATTCAAATTCAATTTTAAATTCAAATTCATTTTTTTTATTTATACAGCTAAATTGTGCGAGCAAAGTGTAGTGCGAGTGACAACTAGGGCGTCTCGGCATTTGTATGTTTGTATGAATATCTAAGTTTGATTGGCATTATCTTTTCTTGGAAACTTTATGAAAATTTATATAAAAGTAGTTCATATCAAAGAGTTGGCGCTTACCTCGGCCTACGAATTTGTCTGGCCAATCAACGAGGTAACGTCGCCAGCTTTTTGGGCACCTTACCCGTTGAAGGTGGCCTAAATTCTGTTTTTATCTCTACATTTACTTTTTGATTTTGTGGTAAGTTAAGAAAGAAAGAAAATAAGTTTATTATTAAACCATCTTATACTAAAAACAGAGGTTATAGCTACAGTTAAATGAAATTAGATGGTCATAAAAAGACACAACTCAGCATAATGCGCCATGACACCGCGCTGACTTTCAGTTGTGCCCTTTTTCGTAACGAGTAGTTGCAAATTAACTTATAAGAAGGTATTTACAAAGAAATAATTAATAATATTGTTACACATGGTTACATATAAATTACATATAAATGTATTTATACAGTTTAGTCTTTATCACTGTATATATTTTGTAAATAATTTTTCATAATAATACAATTTGAACGTTTGAATATGGGCTAAATTAGTCCAGGGGTTGTGGAGATTTTGAGGAAATGTGGAAGTCGCTAGGTTCGATTATTCGGAGATTAGATAATTTTTAGGGTTCCGTACACATAGGGTAAAACAGGAACCCTATTAGTAAGACTCCGCTGTCCGTCCGTTTGTCTGTCCGTCTGTCACCAGGGTGTATCTCATGAACCGTGATAGTTAGACAGTTGAAATTTTCACAGATGATGTATTTCTGTTACCGCTATAACAACAAATACTAAAAAACAAAATAAAATAAATATATAAGGGATATCTTTTTTATAGATATTGGTACGGAATCCTTCGTGCGCGAGTCTAACTCGCACTTGGCCGGTTATTAAATTATTCAGGGCTAACCACTAGCCTTCTAAAAAGTATAAAATAAAGTCATTCGCATAATGTCTGATGTGTATTTAGTTTTGTATCGTTTTTTTTACGCTAAATAGATCTATGTTTGGCCACTATCTCGCCTGATATGAAGCGATGATGTGGCCTAAGATAGGAGCACATAGATCTTTGATTTTGTTTCTAGAAAAGATAGAAAGAAGCAATGAAAGATGATGTTTTTTTTTTATCTAAATTAAGAGTAAAGAAAAAGTATACAAAATTAAATTTATGTTTTTAATATAATAGATATTAATATCAAATTATCGACCTCTTAACTAAGACATAATAGGTACACAATATTCTTTGTCTCCTCATAAACGTGTAATGTACGGAGACCAGCAACTTTAAACAAACGAACAACAAGGAAGTGTAACTATTATGAGTCTTATATAGATTTGAACCAAAGCCAAGACATTGAATGGGTTTTTTACTCCTTTGAAGTCAGTTAATAGTTTAAATGAATAGTTTATTATAATACATAATGATGTTAGTGTCATTAACCAACTACCTACTTAAAGGTAGACATACAATAATGATGGTAAGGAAAACTTTGCATTTAAATAGAAAATAAATTATAAAAGCAAATTAAAATATAATGAAAACTACTACTTTATTCAGTAAACAAACATTTAAAAAACCCCCGACACAAAAACGTTTAAAAAGTAAAAAAACGACTGAATCGATTTTGATCAAACATGTCTAAAAACCACCGCTAGAAAACCTGCTTTCAAATAAAAAAACCGCATCCAAATCGGTTCACCCGTATAAGAGCTACGGTGCCACAGACACATATCGGCCAAACTTATAACACCCCTCCTTTTGTGTCGCGAGTTAACAAATGAGTCAGTTCTATTATAGAGTATCTTCATATGTCTAGGTTCGCGTGCGATGACGTCACAGCAGAGACACCTTTCTCTGGTTCGGACGTCGGAACGCATGATTGTATGTAAAAGAGTTCAATAAAACATTGAATGGACCATATTAAGGTGTTACCTTACCGCCTTGTACGTTACTTTGAGCGATTCAGGCTACGACTTAGATCACTTGTCACAATGCCGTTCACACATGGTCAAAAATCACTACCATTCCCACAATAACACTGCTTTCTAATGCTATCATAAAATTGTGTTTATGCTTATTATGAATATACATATATTAGTTTATAGTTATATTATTATTCATTTATTAGGATTTATATTTATATAAATATCTAATGGTTTAATAGTATTATTTATTTATGAATTATTGTACACCACCGTCTACTTCTTTTCTTCCGATACTGTCCATCCAAAGGTTGTCTGGAAGAGATCGCTCTAAGCGATAAGACCGCCTATTGTACTACCCTAGTTATAAGGTTTATCTGTCATTTTTTTATGTTACTGGTATACAATAAAGTGTATTTGTATTTGTAATGCCAGCCAAGCCATTGAGGTGTCGTAGATTCAATAGTAATTTAATAATAGGTACTTTTTTTTTTACGAACATATACTGCCCCACTGCTGGGCTGAGAGGTCTCCCCCATCTCTTTCCACGCATCCTGATCTCTTTTTTCTGTTTTACAACAGACTGGGTCTGCATTTAACCACAATCTCACCTGATGGGAAGTGACGATGCGGTCGAAGATGTAGCACGCTTACCCAGTAGATACTTGTTCACTCTAGATCCCACTATGTCCAGCTATTCCCCTTGGATACAACGGGATCATCTCGCCAGCGGTTTCTCGGCCTCCCTCGGCGCCGTCGCCCATCTTCTGGCACCCACTTTTATCTAAAAATGTACTTACTAATATATTATTAAAAGTAATTTATAATGTGACTTTAACGTAGATAAGACCTAAGTAACAATGTGTTAATTTATGCCTAATAAAATCGAAATTGGCAAATATAACCATTACATAATCAAATGACTAGGAATAAACTAACTTTACTCAAAACTTGTGCAGCGCCCTCACAGGGCACATGTATCTAGTCTATAAGACATCTTTAGCACCTGTCTGGTACATTACATGTAAGCATTAATAAATGAATAAATGAATGAATATAGGCACTTACTATGCTATAGGTATGAAGGTATTAAAGCCAATGTAGTAAAACATTTTTTCTTTTTTTAATATGGCTTACCGTTTAGTTGTACGAGATCACTTCTAGGGACTCGCACTTGCGAAAACACCACCCAAGCCATATGAACCTATAGTAGCTACTTTTTTTTTAAGTTTGCCCGTTAGGGCAGACTAAAGTCTCTAGGACCATACCGCCATGTCTTACGTAGTTTTTATTTGATAGTTCAATATTCCATTCAATATACTTTTGTTGAGAATGAGAGTCATCAGCAACAAGCCGGACCCTCTCCTAGTGCTTCAGTAAAGTGGTGGAACTTTATTTAAGTATTCCATGGACATTTTGGGAGAACATAAAAAGCAATGTATTCTCTATTTTGTTTCATTTGCCTGCACTCGTGCACGTTTACGAACACATAATGGTTAATATTCCACCGATATTCATCACCGATATTAGTCATTGGCGCCATCACTTCATTTTCCGCCAAAAAGCCATCACATACCTCATTTTTTTAAATGTGTTGTTTTGTTGATTATGCAATGTTTTTTTTTTGTCGTTTGCCAAATACAATCATTCAACCTTTTTTGGTCGTCAATAGTAATTATTTAGCCTAAGAGACGCGTAAAATTTTGTCAAAACCATTTTTTTTTTTATTTATTATTTATTTAATTTGTCAAAACCATTAGATGTTACCAAAGATTTTACAAGGCCAGGTTGTATGTGAATAGTAGTAATTTAAAGAGACGAATTTAGAGAGAAGAAGAGAGAAGAATTTAGAGAGCGAGTGTGGCTCAGCGGGAACTCGTGCGCCTTTCAATCCGACGCACCTGGGTTCGAATCCCGAGTCGGCCCTGCACCAATGACTTATAGTTAAGTGCAGATTTTGTACGCTTGCTCTAAAACGGTGAAGGAAAACATCGTGATGAAGCCCGCTTACGCGCTTTGGAGTGGTAGGCTCTGGCCGTGGTTGTAATACCACTCACCGAACAAAGCCATGCCGTCCTAGACGTGTTTCGGGATGATGGTCGGTGAACCATCGGAGAGACAGGTCTGAACAGCCGCTCAACTGCCGTCTCTCTCTAGATCTATGTGCTCCATCTTAGGCCACATCATCGCTTCACATCAGGCGAGATAGTGGCCAAACATAGATCTATTAAGAGTAAAAAAAAAAATTAAGCTTTTTGTTCACTTGGAACGCAGTTATTTATATATTATAATTAGGTATTGTAAACTAACTTAACAAGTCAAAATATATTTATTAAGTAGGCACAAATAATATGTAATACAAATCAATTAAAATACGCTGAAAATTGTAACTTGAAATATCATGACTATCCGTCGCTTTACTCGTCTCCTCCAAATTCTACTTCCTACTAATATTATAAACGCGAAAGTTTGTATGAATGTATGTATGGATGTATGTTTGTTACTCTTTCACGCAAAAACTACCGAACAGATTTTGTGGAAATTTGGTATGTAGGGAATTTAGATAGATAGATAGATAACACTTTATTGCACTTAAAAAAGAAAACAGAATTACAGTTGGTAACACATAATCAATAAGCACAATAGGCGGTCTTATCGCTAAGCAGCGATCTCTTCCAGACAACCACAGGGTAAGGAAAACAACACTTAAAAGAGGATAGTGTGCAGTAGATAATAAGTAGAAAATGATTTTAAACTAAAATTAAATAAATATACATATATATATATATATATATATATATATACATATAGATATACAAATATATATAGATACATTTAAACATAAATACATCTATATTGTCTATACATACTATAAAACATATACATATTATATAATTCCAATATATACGCAACACATGTACATGTATAGGTGTATTTAGGACTTGGAATAGCACAAAGCTACTTTTTATCCCGGGAAACCGCGGGTGAAACCGCGGGGCGCAGCTAGTATTATAATAAAATCATTAAGTCTCATTATCTAGGTCAAAGATACTCGTATTATTGGAAAATAAAATCAAAGATAAATATAAACCTACTTTCGGTAGGTATATATAGTTTTAGTGCAAGGCATGTGCAAATTATGCAATGTGCATAACTTGCAGTGTAAATAAAACTTCGTTGATACAAGTGCATGTGACTTTCGTCAACCAGGACCCTAATTCTGTAGTCTTTAGTTAGCGATTCCTTGCTTCGAATTCACGTCGATTCCTTCATTAATAAACGACATCTCTATGACGCATTCATATATTCTATGACGCGTCATAGAGAATAAAAGTTTCACAGATGTGGTTTATTAATGAAGCAATCGACGTAATTTTGAAGCAAGGAATCTCTAACTTGTCATAGTGAATTAGGGCCCAGGGGGCGTTCACTGGCTACACTCTCGGTTGTTTGGTTGGTTTTTTATCTTACTCTGAGGTACAGAACGACTTCGGTTAAACTGAAATTTTCAATAATCAATTGAAATCGAATCTCCTCCTTTTTTGAAGGTTTAAAATTATATTGTTTTAAACAAACAAAGTATTAGCATATAATAACAATTAATAGCTCTAAATAATATGTATTCATTCGTTATTGGATTGCGTAGGAGTATAATAAACAAAATCGCCACATTCCCAACTAATAGGAAGTCTCAGTAATTGCAAAATGATTATATAACATCGTCTCACCAAATATTGCGGTGCGGGTTTTATCTCATAGGTCTTGTTTAACACATAACTTGAAGTTGGGCAATGTGACCCAAAGATTCTTTGAGAAATCGATCCAAACTTTACTATACTGGGGCGACGGCGGCCGCGACGGTGACTGTCAAAGGCGTGCCGCTATTCGGGTTACGGCCAGGGGGCCAAGTCTGTTAGCGATTAACTATGTTATGGACAAGTATTGTGTTACTATAGATTGTAAAACTGTGGTGTTACTGTGTTCCGGTTTGAAGGGCATTGTAGCTGCGAGTGTGGCTCAGTGGGGGCACGTGCGACTTTCGATCCGATCCTATGTGATCGTTGAGCGTATATACTTTATTTAATTAATTCTAGCTGTTTCGTCTTCAATAAGAATCAGGGGTAAATGCCACGAGACAACCAGATAACGGTTTTTAACTTCAATAAGGAGGAGGTTCTCAATTTGAATGTATTTTTTTATGTTTGTTACCTCAGGACTCCGTCATTTATACCGATTTGGAAAATTCTTTTTGCGTTCAGTTCAGTATAGCTACGAAGTGGTCCCATATAAATTTCATCGATATTTGACCTAAGACTTCGAAAATACATTAAAGACGGATTTAAAAAAAAAATTACACTTGTCGCCTAATGTGAACTTAAAGCTATTTAATAGCTTTGCATTGACGTCAACATACGTAACAAATTCTTATTATTTATTAATTCTAAAAAAAGAAATAATAATAGACAGTCTCTGTGGTGTAGTGGTTGGGCAGGTTGACTCAAATCACATACACCATAAAGGTTGCGGGTTCGATTCCCGCGACGGGACGAATGTTTGTGCACAGAAAAAAATAAGCGTAAGCATTTGTTACATATAATCCTCAAGTCACCTTTAGCTTAAGTGATCAGTTATCAATAGTTTATTGAATGGTTGGTGAAACAGCCCATTCATTTCCTATAAAATATAGGTACCTATAAAGTTGCTGACAATAAAAAAATATGTTGAAGAATCTTCTAAATTTCTAGTCAATCCAGTTAGTTTAACATTTACAAAGCTGCACGTGTTCCTTTGAAAACGTGAAATTGATGCTAAGTTTTTTATAGAATATCTCCAGTTATCAAAGTATATAAGCTTGTCAAATCGTTTAAAACCAGTTAAAAGAGGGTTTATGAATTCAACCTGCTTCTGCCATTTTTTGTTTAAAAGAATATTCAGCTAGGCCAAAGGGCAAGCGATCGTGCGGCTGTAGGAACCTTTTTTCAAAAACCCATAGTAGTCATAGTCATAGTAATTTATTCATATTCAAAATACACGTCACAAAATATAAAAAGAAGCAATAGTCCAGCTATTCGTACCACTTTACACTCAATAGCCCAATCATAAGTAATTTTCATATCTTTAATAATAGTCCTCGCTTTTATCGGGGGCTGTCTTTGATTGCATCATCACCTGATTTCCGCAGATTGTGCTTGTAAGCTGTCCTTGAGAATTTTATTCTCATCCTTAACAGACTTTAATTCAGAAGAAGTATTACCAAGGAGCTTTGTCAAGGCTGATATTTCTTTGCGCAGCTCATCATACTGCTTACTCACAAAAGACAAGGACTCCTGGTAGCCCGTACACTGGACATTTATTGCCTTAAGCTGGTCTACTGTTGCAGGACTCAATGACATCCATTAAGTCTTGCTTGTCGGCCTTTAGAAGCTGTTTCAGTTTGTCTTCTGTAATTGTTACTGGGCGAAGGTACTCTACGCAGCGTGACATTACTTGTAGCGGACAAATTTCCGACCTCCGATTCAGTTACAGAGACCGCGGGCTTCGACGAACTTGACGAGCGCACAGGTGTATTAGTGTTGTCCATCTTTGGCAGCTTGCTGTTACATTCTAAGCAACGCCATTTTCTTTTGCCCTCCTCGTTCAGCGGTTTATAGCGCTTCGGGGAAAGGTTCGCACATTGCAAATCGTATTTGTGATAACAGCCCTGACAATGCATTACTTTCTTGTCTTTAATCACTGTTCTACAGCCATCACACAATTGCTTATCCATAATTAAGAAAGTTATACAAAGCGCAAAACAAAAAGTTGGCCTTTCAAAAACGCACTAGCAGCGATCAAGACACGATGGGAATTTGAGCAAGCGCTAGGCGTTGATCGGCTGTCTGTGCGGGCGGCTCAGCGGGTGCGGCGCGGGGCAGCGGCGATGGACGGCGCGGGCGGCGGTTATATATATAGTATATAATATAGTACGGAATCCTTCGTGCGCGAGTCCGACTCGCATTTGGCCGGTCATTTTCTCTTTAAAGGCTCTTAGTGTCGGGGGCTTTTTAAATTTGAGTTTTATGAATTCGTTATTAGTTATTAGCGATCGTGATTGGGATAGGTAGGATAGGATCGCTTCCAGAATAAAGTATTAAGGGAAATTGTGATCGCACCCTGGTACATTAGAAACGACGATCTCCATCGGGATCTTAAAGTAGAGTTCTTCTTTCTTCGATAAAGTTATTAAAAAATATGCCGAAGCCCACGAACATATGTAGGTTTCATCATCATGTAAACGTCGAGGCAATCCAGCTCCTCGACCACACGGATATAGTGAGAAGACTTAAAAGAACAAAACCGTTTGAGTTAGTGTAGTGTCTAGTGATAGTGAATTAGTGTAATGTAGTACGAGTGCTACCCATACAGAACACAAGAACAAAGTGTCTTCGCCTTAATAGAGACAATAAGAAAAGTGTTAATGGACACATTCTTAGTATTAGTTTATCTATTAGTTTAAGTTAAATGTAAATTGCTTATTAGCCTAATCAATTGGCTAGATTGTGATAAAAATGGGGATCATAATGACTATGAAATCATACGAAGGAAAAAAAAAGATTGGGTTAGGGATTGGGACGCGGACTTTGAGTAGAAAAATTCAACATTTCCACAGACAAATACCGATCACAAGACATGTTTGAAAGCGATCGGGATCGGTGTTCTAGTTACACGATTCCCCTGCTGTGCTGCTCGTTGTCGTAACTCAGTTTTTTTATGTAACTGAGTGATGAGAAGCAAGTCGTTCGCCTGATGCTAAGCGCCACGCCTGCCTATAACAATTGCAGTACCAATGGAACTTTTAATACCATAAAAGGCACTGCGCAGCGCAATGCAGTGCGCATTGCGCTCATCACCCCGAGACAATAGATCTCATCAGATATTAAATCAAATATGCCCCGTAATTTCGCTGTTGTACCTATGTTGTGTAAATAGTTTTTTAATTACGCGTTTAATTGAATGAATGACTAAAGACATGAGACATTTCACGTGACAATGTACATTAATATAATGGTGCACAACACTTACGGTCGTAAACTTTTATCATCATGGAGCTTAGGGCATACAGGCCATGCATTTTTGTCATTAGCATATTAATTAATGGTGTAGTCAAGTTCAAGTTCAAAAGTTCTTTATTCAATTTTCGCATCAAAGACGCACTTATGAACGTCAATCATCACAATGACTCTACCACCGTATCGGAAAAAGAACCACTACCACAGAATACTAAGGGACAGAAGCATCACTCCGCAAAGAAATTTAAACAAATAGCGACTCTTGCTATGACGCACCCAGGACTTTTCTAAATTTTCGGTGGTGTAATCCATTGTTTTTAATATATTTGAATTTTAGTATGAAAGTTTTCGTGAGTTTGATTCATTATAAATATAATATAAGTGGTCGCCGTGATTTCGCAGCGTAAACTCGCCCCTGATGAAGAGCATTGGACATGCTCGAAACCTAGGTTGACTAATTCGACAAGTGTTATATCTGCCGATTCAAATCGCCACGACATCTCTGATAAAAAATATGCTGGATCCCGGCATACTGCATGCCTATCTAATAAGTCTGCTACACGTCTTTTACTCTTATCCTCCTTCAATAGCTTCCGAGCAAGGTTCAAAATTCCAGAGTTTCCACAGAAATATTTAATTAATAATATTCAGCCGCCAAGCAGTTGTGCGCGAGCATTACTGTGTTCCGGTTTGAAGGGCATTGTAGCCAGCGAAAATACTGTGCATTATGAGACTCGACAGCTGATTGTCTCAGGGTGGCAAGCGCAGTGCAGCACCGCGCAGTATTTTTCAAAACAAAGTTCTGGGTGGTGCTGTTATTGTTATGGGCTGGCGTATTGCTTACCATCAGGCAAACGACCAGCTCGTCATTCAGATACATATAAAAATATATGTATGTAATTGCACACCGCCATCTACTCCTTCTTTCGATACTGTCCATCCAAAGGTTGTCTGGAAGAGATCGCTTTGAGCGATAAGACCGCCCATTGTACTACCATAGTAAGGCATTTTGTGCTATTTTTATTTATTATTTTGTAACTGGTATTTATTTATTTATTTTATTTGATATATAGACAAACAAGCAGACGGCCCGTCTGGATGGTAAGCGGTTACCGTCGCCTAAGGACACCTGCAACTCTCGGGGCATTACTGGTGCGTTGCCTACCTTTTCACCCTTCTTTTAAAGTTCCCCTATTTTATAGCTCCACGGGAAAACCTCGGGCGGGAGCCCATTCCATATCTTGCAGGTGTGCGGCAAGAAAGATATGGAGACTCGGTATGCAATAAAGAGTTTTGTAATTAAATAAATAAATAATGCCCAACGATCATATACATAGATCCTGGCCCCTAACTAGGATTCCCTGTATCTAGGGAACCAGGAGCTATGAGGACCATGGTCCCACAACACCAAGATACGAAACAAATGCTTGCACTTTTCTTTTTCTGTGCACAAACATTTGTCCCGTCGCGGGAATCGAATCCGCAATCTCAGTGATGTATGAGATTTGAGCCAGCCTGCCCAACCACTACACTACAGAGGCTGTCAATTGTAATTTGTAATAAAATAACAATTAATAAAATACATTATAATGTGGCCATAAAATAAATATACCTAGTTACATACGGCTTATGAATAAGTAGGTACCGAATCTTTTTTTATGGAACTGAGTGATGAGACGAGCAAGTCGTTCGCCTGATGCTAAGAGCCACGTCCATCGCCCCGACACATCTGATATTAAGTCTCATATGGCCAGTAATTTTGCTGGCTACAATACCTACCCTTCAAATGCTTTCGGGCTACTGCTTGGCGGGTGAATAACTGGCAAATCGGTGGTGGTAACGCGGGAGAAGCCGTCTAGTTAGGTACCCGGGTACGTAGACGGCTTCTCCCACGTACGAGAGATCTACCACAAGTAACTCTCAAGCATTTATCTAACCTCCAAGGAAATACTTAACAACTACCTACTTATAACAACTATTAAGTATATTCTTAATAAATAAAGTATTAAATGGTATCCCCATATAGGGATAGGTTTCGCGGGCAGGGCCATGGCGCCCGGACAAAAAAAAACAAAAAAAAACTATTAAGTATTCTGTGCTTGTACTTAAAATATTTACCGTATAATTTCACACTTATCTAAATTTAGAAATAAAACATTTTGCTATAGCTGGTGAAACTGAGTGATTTAATTTAAAACTAGTTTAAAAAACTTGTTATATAAAAAAAAAATATTGTTCTAATCAATTTTTGTACATACCTATCTAATGATTATATAAAATAACTTCTAAAAGAACACAAGCAAATAAATTTATAAAAAAGAAAATATTGTATGAGTCAAATAGTTAAAAATATTATCATAGGTACCTGTCTACAAAACAATTGTTTGTACCGACATCTGTTGTAATTTTAGTGAATTATAAACAACTTCTATGCACAAAAGACTGTGTTAGAACGCCATCTACTGGGATTTTCCTGTACTATGAACTCCTTGCGACAACGCTTTGGATAAAAGGCTTTGGATGAAAAGGCTTCTATGTATAATCGTTGTTCGAAAGATCTTACATAGATGGCTCTGGAACAAATTACATCGAAAATGATTTTCATCCATAATATTTTTTGTAGTTCTATTATTTATTACAAAGTTTGTAAAATTTAAATTATTGCTCAATTATGTTTTAATTACAACATCGTAAATTTGAGCTCCATTATAACAACATGTTTTGGATGCCGGATATTATTCTACCAACATTTTCATAGCTAATCGAATTTTTTGCGGACACTCCAGATTTTGTCCGCCAATGAATCGTTTTATGATTTCCTAGAATTTTCATTATACCTACTTGAAATACAGTCAGCAGTTTCAGAAATAAACATAAATAAGTGACTATAGAGATAATCTCTACGTTTAGAGAAAATATAAACATAGTAAGCAAGAATAATCAATAAAAATAATAATCTTATTTTAAAAATATTTAATAACCTTTATTTTTTCTAAGTTAGGGTCTTTTACCTATATTAACAAATAAACAAACAAAATAGTGCGAAATACACTTAGAAGTGTTGTTAGATACCCTGTATTACAACTACTAAGATTCGTTCCTCTGGACTACTGGAAATATATATAAAAATATATATATATATTTTTTTTATACTGTATATAGTTAAATTATTACGAGTATGTCCGTGCGTCACCAAAGGTCGGAGCTGGAAACCAGCGATGTGATACAATTACAACATTAAGCTGAGCTCAAACTTTTTCTGGCAACACTGCACGGCAGCTGTCTACGTACATGGACGCATTATAATTATTGTAAAAATTCTTTTTTGTTGAAGGGCCCGTGTATCTGTGTATTGTTGTGTACAGTTTTGAATAAATAACTTTCTTCTTCTTCTTCTATTTGGTCTAGAACACATTGCATTGCATGAAATCCACTTCCAGTTGCGCTTACTCTGTAACATCTAAACGTTTTGTACCGTCGCGTCGCGTCGGTCACAATGTACGACCGGGCTTTTGTTTTCTTTTTTGCAAGTAATATTAAACTACCGACATTTTAGTTTATAAAATTAGTATTTAGATATTTTTTAAGTCTTTGCTTTTTATATATTAGCCGCTTAGCCCAAAATTGTTTAACATGTATTGTTTTCTCATTTAAGTGAATTAATTCTTTTGAGAAATAAAGTATCTTAAACCACAATATTATAAAGAGGAAAGATTTGTATTTTTGTATGTTTGTAACGAATCAACTCAAAAACTACTGGATCGATTTCAAAATTCTTTTACTAATAGAAAGTTGCACTATTTCATAGACTATATTTATTATGTCGACGCGAACTTAATACATACTTAATATAGTTCATTATGCTTATTCATTATACTTAACATTACGTTTGCTAAATATAGTTTTATGCTCAACAGTTTCACGAGAAGTTAGATTAATAAACTTAATACTCGCACTTTATTGGGCTAACCCCTCCAGGGCCCTAATTCACTATGACAACTTGGCGATTCCTTGCTTCAAGGAAACGTCAATTCCTTCATTAATAAACGACATCTGTGAAATTTGTATTCTCTATGACGCGTCATATATACGAATATATGAATGCGTCATAGAGATGTCGTTTATAAACAGTTTACGAACTAGTTTGTTAGACAGAGGTCCAAAAATTTTTTAAATCTAACCTTGTAATATCTTGCTTAGTCAGTCCATGTTAAAAATCAACATTAAAACTGTAATAGCATTTAAGGTTTTTATGGTCAATAAACTATTAATATTATATTTATCATGTCGACGCGAACGAAATCGCAAGCGGTAGCTAGTCCTACAATATAAATAGTAATATAGACTGCGCAGTCATCACCCTGAAATATTCTCCAAGTCTTTTAATTTTTCTCAGTAATCCTTGCTATTTTTATAATTAGATACTAGTTCGAGGAAATTTTGATTCCGTCTTCGTCAAGTGTTAATAAAAATGCCTTGTACGATTGTTTATCCGATTAATATTCACAAAGGTCATTGTCACTCACATCTTTAGCGAGATTCAATGATAAGTATATGGTACTCTGTGGTAATAAATGTTACAATATCAAGGTACTTGAGACATGAATGACAAACTAAGTATTGATTATGACATGGTACCGTGGTAGGTAGGTAACTAAAGTGTAAGCATACTATATTTGATGCTGATTGTACTAAAGCTATGATGCTGTAATGCAAGGAATACTAGCCAAGCGGTAATAAATATTATCTCAATCGGTGCAACTTGTACTGGGTAATTCGATACGAGAGACCTACTCTCTCGTATGCGTGAGGCCGCCTGGTTAGGAACAGAACAACTGGCAAAGCTGTGGTGGGTAGGTACCACAGCTTTGCCAGTTATTCTGCCGCCAAGCAGTAGTGTGCAAGCATTACTGTGTTCTGGTTTGAAGGGCATTGTAGCCACCGAAATTACTGGGCATATGAAACTTAATATCTGACGTCTCGGAGTGATGAGCGCAGTGCAGTGCTATCGTAGTACATTTTACAGTATTAAAAGTTCTGGGTGGCACTGCAGTTGTTATGGGCAGACGCTTACCATCAGTCGAACGACTTGCTCGTCTTGCTTTATCAACTTTGCTCCCAAAAAACTTTTATAAAAGAAACGTATATTTTACAATAGCATACCAAACAACATAAGGATATTCGACGGCAATGAATTTAAAAAATGTTTGTGTGACTGGCTTATAAGTAATTATTTTTATAGTATAAAAAATAATTGTAATAATTAATATAATATTTAATGTAATAATTTCAAATTAAATTACAGTTTGACATTTAAATATTTGTATGTCTGCTTCCAGACTGAATACTGTGCCTGTGACTATTTTAAGAACTATATCTATGTATTCTGGCAAATAAATAATATGATTTGATTTATAAATACCTAATAGACTGTACAATGTACGTACGTATTTAGTGCACAATGGCCTCTAATCCAGCCATCTGCGAAATTCGGAAGCGTGGCCTACGTATGTGTTACGCATAATACGCAGCTGATTTAGGAGGAATAGACTCTACCGTTTTATTGGATTACTGAATACCTGCGTGTCGAAGCCAAAAATACCTAAACTTGGGCTAGGAGACATTTTATAGGTCTACGTTTAGTAACTAGCGACCCGCCCTGATTTCGCACGGATGCAACTTACTAACGTGGTGTTATTTTTTGAAGACTTGCTTAATATTAATAATAATAAGGGCCAGGGGCGACTTTGTGGCGAGTCGTCGGTGCGTGGCGACACTGAGCCTTACCCCGAGATTCTCCCTGGGGTTAAATGAGACCCCTGACCCCCGGCTTGCCTTAATTGGCCGTCCGGGGGTGGAGATGCAAGAGCTAAGAACTAAGCTCCAAGGGTGGAAGTGTTAAAGGGCATAACGCCGGGAGTAGCGTTTAAGTGAAACTGCAGCACACCTCTCGACACCCTTTAGCCACCCACACCAACGTTGCCCCTCTCGTCACCAATGAACGGCGGCCCTTAAAGGGGGCCCGTTTAGTGGGTGGCGAGTCATCACCTGCCAAAATATTTTCTTATGAGGCGGAACTGGCAGGTGCCGAGGTCTCATATCATAGACCGGCTCTCATCCATTAAAAATTCACCACAATAGCCCAATCATAAGTAATTTTCATATCTTCAATAATAGTCCTCGCACTTATCGGGGGCTGTCTTTGATTGTATCTTCTAATGATGCACTTAGAGACAGTCCCCGATAAGCGTTGCCCATTACATATCTAAATTAAATGCTCTAAGAGGCCTCTACGTGTTGGACTCATGTCCCCGCGCAAGCCTTCCAAAGGACCGGGTGTATAGCCCGTGAGAAACAGCGACATAATAATAAACCCATTTATTTCCAACAACCTTAAATAACAATTTTACTTAGAATATATAACGTTATGTTTAAATTGAATGCAGATTATTTAAATATTAATTTGTGTTATTTAAAGCTGGAACCCCAGACCAAAGAAAACATTAAATTGTCTCTACTATACAAAAACACAATTAAAATGTATTGTTCATATTAACCTTCCGTGAAAAATCCTTTTTTTAATGGAACTGATTGATGAGACGAGCAAGGCGTTCGCCTGATGGTTAGCGCCAAGCTTGCCCATAACAGTTGCAGTGCCATCCATAACTTTTAATACCATAAAAGTACTACGCAGCACTACATTGTGCTCATCACCCCGAGACATCAGATATTAAGTCTTATATGCCCAGTAATTTTGCTGGCTACAATGTCCTTCAAACTGGAACATAGTAATGCTCGCGCACTACTGCTTGGCGGCAGAATAACTGGCAAAGCGGTGGTACCTACCCAAATGGCCCCCCGCATACGAGAGACGTACCACGAGTGAATATAATATTCATCATCATCAGCCCATCGCGTTCCCATTGCTGGGACACGGGCCTTCTCTCTTAGAGATATATATATATAGTATGGGCCATAATCCACCACGCTAGCCCAGTGCGGGTTGGTGAATGTCACATGTTAGTCATGAATTTTTGAAGTTTTGTGATGAATCCTTGGACATGACGTATTTCTCCCAATGTTTTCTTTCACCGTTTTTAGAGCGAGTGTTAAATCCGCACATAACTTAAGATAGTGCTGCGGGGCCAGCGGGATACGATCTCGGGTGCATCCGATCGAAAGTCGCACGGTCTCCCACTGAGCCGCAGTCGCTCTCAAAATATAGTAGAACCAGGAACTATGAGGACCTAATCCCACAACACCCAGACACGAAACATATGTTTTCTGTTGTTTTGTTCTATGTAATGTACGTCAAACATTTGTCCCGTCGCGGGAATCGAACCCGCAACAGTGATGTATGTGATTTGAGCCAACCTGCCCAACCACTACATCACAGGGGCTGACAAACTTTATGTCTCTAAAGAAAATTTATAAATTACTAGCTGCGTCTCACAGTTTACGGATAAAATGTCCTTTTCCAGTACCTAAAGAACCTACAAAATAAATTTTATCAAAATCCGTTAAGTAGTTTTTGCGTGATTGAGTAACAAACATCCATCCATCCATCCGAGCTCACAAACTTTGGCATTTATATTATAAGTAGTAGGATATTGTTATCTACATCAAATCACATCAACACAATCAAAATTCTAGTCATCACCAACCAAAACGAGGTTGACCGTTAGCAACAAACAAGCAAAAATAACTTCGAAGATGTTAGAGCAGAGGAAAAAAACGTATTTCTTGCTTATCCAATGTTTTTCCAAGCAAACTGAACGTGAATCACCATCCGTATAGCAAAATGTTACAGTTGCGGCAGTAACACAACTTTACACAATTCGTTGACAGTAATCTTACTTCTATTAACAAGTAAACATTTTTATAAAAGAAACGACTTTAATTCTGATTTCTTGAATGATCTTAGAATGATGATCTTAGAAGTCCAAGGTCGAATATCGATGAAATTTATATGGGACCAATTCGTAGTATACTGAACCCAACGCAAAAGAATTTCTCAAATCGGTTTATAAATGTCGGAGTTCTGAGGTAATAACAAGTTCTGAAGTAAAAAACAAAAAACCAGCCAAGTGCGAGTCGGCTCACGCACGAAGGGTTCCGTACAATTATCTATAAAAACGGCAAAAAAAACATGTCTGTTGTATGGGAGTCCCACTTAAATATATTTTTATTCGGTTTCTTAGTATATTCGTTGTTATAGAAACAGAAATACATCATCTGTGAAAATTTCAATTATCTAACTATAACGGTTAATGAGATACAGCCTGGTGACAGACGGACAGACAGACGGACGGACGGACAGCGGAGTCTTAGTAATAGGGTCCCGTTTTACCCTTTGGGTACGGAACCCAAAAAAAGGTTAAAAATGATCTATGTATGATGTTAGCTGCATCCTGCGTTGTCACCCGCGGTTTCTTGGGACTAAAAGTCCATTTGTTAATCTAGGGTGTACCTATAATAAGCTAACTCCATTCCAAATTTCACTCAAATCCGTTGGACCGTTACATCGTCAAGAAGGAACAAACACACCAAAAAAGATACGAACTTTCGCAATTATGATATTTAGTGTGATGCTCTTGAACAGACTTAGATGCATTTTGCCACAGAAATTCATTATGGTCTGACAACATAGAGGATACCTATTTTTCATCGTGAGAAAACGAACAGTTCCTTAGAGAACCACACTATAAATCTAAATGTACGCGGACGAAGTCGCGGGTATCGGCTAGTAATAAAAACCGGGAGAGAAGTATAACATCTCTAAATAGTATAAAACAAAAAGTCACTACCCGCGTCCTCATTTCTGTTCCTCTGCTTACTTCTTCTACACCACTCAACAGATTTTGATAACATTTTCACTGTCATTTAGAAATTCTTTTACGAAAAGTTAATATGTACAATACATTCTAATCAAGTTTTGTATAGTAGAGAAAACATTTTTTTTGTAATAAAGTCGTCAAAAAAATAATAGCACATTACTAAATTACATTCGTGCGAAGACTAAGGTCGCTAGTTTTTATTAAATTAACATGCAATATATTTTTGCATGTAGTTAACGTACTGCTCTTTTTCGTATACTGTACCTAGAGATAGACGTAAATGAAGGGTTACATTTTGAACCTGCATTTGTTCATCTATATTTGTCGACCGCCATATTTTAAGGATGGCTCTTGATAAGCCAAACTTTACTAGGATTAGGTAATTTAACAGCTAATTTCTGGCCCGACTGAGCAATAACCTTCTGTTTGGGAAAAGCTGCGGGCGGAAATATTGTCCGTATCTACAGCCAGAAGGGTAGAACCAAAGAATACTAACTATTACCACAGAATACTAAGGGACAGAAGCATCATATCACAAAGAAATTTAAACAAATAGCGACTCTCGGTATGACGCAATAAAATTCAATTCAGCTCGCGTAGCGCTGCATACCTACCAGGCAAATTAACCTACAGAGCGCCTTTCTTCGGCTTCTTCGGAGTAGTTTTCCGAAAAATTGGTAAATTGAAAGTGCTCCTCATCACCTCATCAGCCCATCATGTTCCCATTGCTGGGAGACGGGCCTTATTTCATAGAGAGTATGGGCCATAATCCACCACGCTGGCCCAGTGCGGGTTGGTGGATGTCACATGCCCTTGAATTTTCGTGATTAATTCTTGGTTCTTGGTTTCCTCACGATGTTTTCCTTCACCGGTTTTAAAGCTAGTGTTTAATCCGCACATAACCTAAGAAAGTCAGTGGTGCGGGGCAGCGGGATTCGAACTCGGGTGCGTCGGATCAAAAATCGCACTTGCTCCCACTGAGCCAATCTCGTTCTCGTCGAAAGTGCTCGCAAGGGTGAAACCGCGGGGGCAGCTAGTATATAATAAATAACCACGGAGTAGAATCTACAATGAGAGGTAATATGTACCTTTTTGTTCCGGGGCAGAGGAAAAAGAGAGGTTATAATATTCTAATAATAAATTCGCTCAACGATCACAAACATATACCCTAGCCCCTAACTAGGAGTCTCTGTATCACGGGAACCAGGAACTATGAGGACAATGGTCCCTCAGCACACAGATACGAAACAAATGCTTGCCCTTATTTTTTTCTTTGCACAAACATTTTGTCCCGTTGCGGGAGTCGAACCCGCAACCTCAATGGTGTAAGTGGTTTGAGCTAACCAGCCCAATCACTATACTACAGACTGTCAAATGTATAGGTAAAGGTAGTGCTGCACTGTTCATACGGCTAATCCGAAGATATTTAGGTGAGACACTCTTATGGTCCGTGAGTGGGGGGGCTCAGTGTGCGCGGTCTAGTGGTTTAATCTCTCTTTAATCATTTTGGCATCACAGACGCACTTATGAACGTCAAATTATCACAATGCCTCTACCACCGTATCGGAAAAAGGACCACTACCCAGAAGATACGGCAAGAAACTGAAGGGCATTTTTTTAGAGATTTTGTTACAATTTATTTAGGTTTCAACAATGTTATGTTTCTTATTTACCAGTAGGCTACTTTGCAGAAGTTGGAATGTTCTAAGCATTTTTGTCTTCTATGTAAAAACGAACAGTATAGTAGGCTTTACCCTTTGAAATCATTTTAGAGATGACGAATTTCCACAAGGAACTGGCCTTGTGATAGAGAATGAATCTATCTCTTGGGTTTCCCTTAATAACTCAGTTGTTTCCTTGAATTGCCTTAGCCTTGAGGGAAACATCCTTATCAAGGGAAGATCGGGATCGGGGTACAACTGACTTGAAATTGGTCATCAAATATGGGGTTAGAGCTTTAAGTACAAGAATTCTTGGTTACAGACTCTTTAATATCATAAATGCAAAAGTTTGTGTGATGGATGCATGTTTGTTTATCAATCACGCAAAAACTTCTGAACGGATTTTGATGTAATTTGGTCCTGGAAGAGGACATAGGATACTTTTATCCCGGAAAACCGCGGGTCGAAGCTGGCTATTTAATTTATAGTTTTGTGTGTTTCTACTATTGTTTCTAATAGTTTAAATTATGGTGTAGTATTTTTAATTTAAAAAAATTGCGACTTTTAGTTCGACGCACCCGAGTTCGAATCCCCCTCGCCTTTAATTTAACACACGCTCTAAAAACAGTGATGGAAAACATCGTGAGGAAACCGGCGTGTCTATAAATTTATCACAAAAATTCGAGGCCATGCAACATCCGCCAACCCGCACTGGGACAGTGTGGTGGATTACCACTCTCTCTAAGAAGGCCTCGGATCAAGATCGTTCATTAGCGATAAGACCGCCCGTTGTACTAATCAATAGTTCTATTTTTATTTGTTCTTGTTATGTTTTTAGTGTACAATAAACCGTTATCAATCAATCAATCAAGGCCCGTGTCCCAATAGTGGGAACGCTGATGTTAATGATGATTTTTATTAAAAATTTAATGTTTATAAGAATACCTATACCTTTTTAACCGACTTCAAAAAGGAGGAGGTTTACAATTCGACGGTATGTTTTTTTTTTTTATTTTTTTTTATTTTTTTTTTGTGTGTTTGTTACGCGATTACTCCGCCAATTATGCATTGATTTCGATGATTCTTTTTTTGATTGGTAGGTAATACTTCAAAGGTGGTCCCATATAAATTTTATCGAAATTCATTCAGTAGTTTTTGAAAAAAATAGCAAAAACAAAAAATATAAGTTTAATCTTCAAGTCGGTTCTTGTTTTTTTCGTAACCAAACTTTCTTAAGGTGGAGGTTTTGTATTCGACTGCTTCACCTGCTTCACCCAGGGTTGACTTCCGGTGAGGGAACTCCTCAACGGTGAATAGTACAGACACAACATTTCGTAAATGGATTAAACCATAATAGCCTGTTCTAAATTCCATCATGATATGGCAGATACACCCAGGATTGACTTCTGGCGAGGGAACTCCTCAACAGAGAATAGGACAGACATGAAATTTTTTTGTACATGCATTTAATTGTGATATCCCATTTTAAACTTTGTCATGATGTGGCTTCTAGATCATAAAAGCTTGTCTTTAAAAACTTTTTGAATTAATTTAATTAAAACTTGTTTTTCACTAAAAAGGGTAAAATAAATTATTTTTCAAAAAAAGCTAAACCGACTTCAAAACCACAAATGGCACTCAAAAGTGAAAAATAAATTAATATAATTATCATAAGCGCTACCCACTCATATATTTGAAGTCGGTGCCAGACAAGTCTAAAAGGTAGTAGATAGATACTACCTACAAGTAGTACTTACTATATACATATTTATCTGCTACCTATTAGACTTGGCTGGCACCGACTTCAAATATATGAGTGGGTAGCGCTTATGATAATTATATTAATTTATTTTTCACTTTTGAGTGCCATTTGTGGTTTTGAAGTCGGTTTAGTTTTTTTTGAAAAATAATTTTTTTTATACATTATTGGCTTGCGTTTGACCACTATCTCACCTGATGGTAAGCGACGATGCGGTCGACGATGTAGCACGCTTGCCAAGATAGTACCTGTTCACTCGAGATTTTAAGATTCCTAGATTATAAGTGTCGGGAAAGATTGACTCCGGCAGGGAGTGCCACTCGGTAGCGGTGCGCATAATGAAAGTGGAAGCGAAGCGCTTAGTGCACGCAGGAGGAATGTTCACCATGAAACGGTGGCGCGTTGCCGTTCGTCTCGTAGTCCGATGATGAAACGGGGACGGGGGAATTAATTGGTGAATATATAATTTTGGTTTGTATCAAACAAAGTCGTGGTATGTCCCTCGTATGCAGGAGGCCGTCTGGGTACCACCGCTTTGCCAGTTATTCTGCCGCCAAGTAGTAGTGCGCAAGCTTTAGCGTGTTTCAGTTTGAAGGGCATTGTTCAATATCTCCCTCAGTTTCTTGCCGTATCTTCTGCGTAGTTTTTTTCCGATGCGGTGGTAGAGTCATAGAATTTGACGTTCATAAGTGCGTCTGTGATGCCAAAACTGAAATATTGATTTGATTTGATTTGATTTGATTGTAGGCAGCGAAATTACTGGGCATATGAGACTTAATATCTACGTCTCGGGGTAATGAGCGCAATGCAGTGCTACGCAATACATTTAATGGTATGAAGGATGACAACGAAACATCTGGATGAAACAACTCGAATTAGTAATTCGAGCTATAGGCAAATGCAAATGTAAATTTTGGGAGTGTATAGCTGTTTCGTCTGATTAAGACTCATCAGGTGCGGTAACTGCCACACGACAGCCAGACTATTGTCTGAAGGAGGTACACTAACGACCGAGATGTGTCACTTTTGAAATACCATTGCATGATTTTGTCCTCTCAGAGGCATCGGTTCAAGCTTGGACTCGCCTGAGACTATCTTTTCCCCTACAGGAGATCTTTAAAATAATTACATACATTTAATACATTTAATGGTATTGAAAATTCTGGGTGTTACTGCAAGCGTGGCTCTTAACACCAGACGAACCACTTGCTCGTCTCGTTGTTGTTATATATAGGTACAAACAATTAAAAGTCGCTTATTCTTTCTCTCTTTTTATTTGCTTTGTCTTTATGTAAACTACTAATTTATTCATATTATTTCAAGAAATCACCCATGTGAAACCGGGGATCAAATAAAATTTAACTTTTAAATTTGTTTTTAAATGGGCAAATGCTTTTATTACTGAAAACAACTCTACAATCTACTTACTAAAACTAAACTAACTACTTACAACTACTGGACAACCCATAGACCATTAAAGACCTATAAATAGATAGCTCAAATGCTCCAACCCACTACCAATTGGCAGCTTACTTCGTACACCAACTGACCGCAACTTTTACCTCTTTATTCCTGTCCATCTAAAGGTTGCCTGTAAGAAATTGCACCTAGCGATAAGGCCGCCTATTGTTCTACCACTATTATTATGTAACTGTAAACTTCTGTTTCCTGTTTTGGTGTTCAATAAAGTATTATTCCCCACAAAGGGGAGAAGAAAAAAAAAAGTATTATTGTATTTATTTTTAATTTATTTTATTTTTATTTTTAGCTGTGTTCGTCTTGCTGCAGGGCCAAGGCCTCCCTACCCTCCTTCCGCTCCTCACGCTTTAATGTGTTTTGCGGTCAATGCTTCCAGTAAGAGCGTAGTTCATCCCGCCATCTTCGTCTGGGCCTGCGGCGTTGTCATCTGACGTTGTGTGGGACCAGTGGTATGTTTAGCCCACAGCTCGTTAGACATGCGGCAGACGTGTCCAGCCAGACGGATTAACACATAGGCTACCTTTCATCCCGGAAAACCTAGGGTGTAACCGCGGGGCGCAGTTAGTAGTGTTAATAAACAACGTCCGCACAATTCAGACAATCGTTGCGATATTCGCGCACAAAGCGTTACGTCTCAAAACGAGGTTAATGAGACTCAATATTCTCACGTCGCGTCGCGATGAGCGTAATACTTGCAGCTCTGCATTCAATATTTTGTAATATTCTAATCTCAACTCTAGGTTTTTTATTTGTCTGAGCGGCGTCTGCTTGTAGCAACCAGCCCCCCTACCCATACATCCCTCAAGCGCCAATCGTATATCGTCTCAATCCTGGTATACCCAATCCTGGTCACTAAAGATGATCGATAGTTCTCCACGTGGGCTGATTCCCATGAACACCTCACCAGAAGAAGGCATCGCCTCAGGCTACCTGCTAAAAGACTTAGTAAGTCGCAGAAACAGCTGGAGTACTTATATAGGGGTAAAAATATACAACACTCTTCCCGAGACTATAACCAACGCCCCTAGTCTAAGTTCTTTTACGCGCAGACTTAAAACCCTACTGCTCAACCGGGCATACTACACAGTTGACGAATTCTTTACTGAAACTGCAACAAAATGATTACTGATCCAAATTTAATTAAAATGATATTGATTGTTAATATATTATATACAATTTCCTGACTTGTAAGTTTATGTGACCTTATCAATAATAAATAAATAAATAAACAAATAAAATATATTACAGTTTGAATGCTAACGCCTTCCAAATTTTAAATTGAAAGCGATCGCTATAGGTATTTGAGTTACATGATTCCCCTGCTGAACTCTAGTGATACGGGTGATATCGCTTACTTTTATGAGGCCTCCTCAGAATGTAGTGAAATATATGGTTCGGACAAGTACCAGCTGGCAGCATTGGAGGCTAGATCGACGTGCAAAGCTACTTATTGGTGACGAACGACTGGTCGCTACGAAGATGTATAGTCTTGAGCATCGACGTAAGGTAGCATGTCTGTCAATATTCTATAGGATACATTTTGGGGAATGTGCACATGAACTTCACGACCTAATTCCACTTTCCCCCTTCCATCACAGAACGAGCAGAAAGTTAGCCAAAGATCATCCCTTTTGTAGTAGACATTCCGCCAACTCGAACAAAGCGTTTTGGTTCCACGTTTATAGTGGGTACTGTTAAGGAATGGAACTCCTTGCCGTCTTCTCTGTTTCCTGATAACTTTAATGCCTGATGATGTGTATGATGTGTTGCGTGTGTCTGTCTTGAATAAATGTGTGGAGCGAGTGTGGCTCAGCGGGGACTCGTGCGCTTTTCGATCCGACGCACCTGGGTTCGAATCCCGACTCGGCCCTGCATCAATAACTTATAGTTAAGTGCAGATTTTGCACGCTCGCTCTAAAACGGTGAAGGAAAACTTCGTGATGAAACCCGCTTACGCGCTTTGGAGTGGTAGGCTCTGGCCGTGGTTGTAATACCACCCACCGAACAAAGCCATGCCGTCAAACTACCTAGTCGTGTTTCGGGATGATATTCGGTGAACCATCGGGGAGGCGGGTCTGAGCAGTCGCTCAACTGCCGTCTCTCTCTAGATCTATGTGCTCCATCTTAGGCCACATCATCGCTTCACATCAGGCGAGATAGTGGCCAAACGTAAAAAAAAAATGAATTTCCTTTCTTTCTTCTTTTTCTATAATTTGGGTATCTTCAAGGCTAGAGTGAATAGGTATCTTCTAAATCTACGTGCTCCTTCTTCGGCCACATCGTCGCTTAACATCAGGCGAGACGGTCAAACGAAGATTTATCAAAAAGAAATCAATATATCTACTTGCATCGACGTATTTCTCGCGCAAGAGCAAGACAGACTCTCTCAAACATCAATTAACTGGCTGTTCTTCTGCGTACATTATATTTGTTCCAACCTTGTAACATGCACAAGAAACCTACGTAACTATCTGACGTAAAATAACATATAAAATTACCTTCTGAGTCGGAACAAAAGGCATCGTTTCGAAATATCTAAAATATACAAGAATCACATCCATGCAATCAGAATCTGAGGTTGTAAACTTGGGAAACCCACGAAATATGTATTTACTTGTATGAAGTAAGAACAAGCTAATTTTAACCTTACAACTAAGAGCTAAGGTTTACAATAGTCTGTTGTGCTTATGCTGAAGGTAAGCAAGTCAGAAAGAACGGCGCGTAAGCACAATTCAAGTTCAGTGTTATTCCAGCGTTCGAACAATTCGAACGCGAACGCTTTTAAAAAGTTATCCATTTTAAAACCCCGCGTTAGTTTTGAAATTCGAACAGTTTTAAAAATAGAAGTGTTTAGTGGTGTGCGTTGTGGTTTACGAATTTTGTTTGTGTGTGAGTGTGAACAGGGTTGCCCTTAACACAGGTAAGAAAAGATTTTATTTTCTACTTTTTAACGAGTATCTGTTAATTTTTATTAAGAATTTTCTAGTGCAGTCAATAATTTTAATGAAGAATTTTTCCACTTGTTTTGTGCAGTCCATTGTGTTTTTAACGTATGTGTAAGACAATAGAATAATTAACTGCTAATTATCTCTTATAATGTTGAATCTTATCAAATAAGAATTCCTTTCATCGAATGACCATCAGTTTAACGCATTATGCTAATATGTTGCCGTCGATCGGAAATCTGGTCATTTGGGCAAACGACCGGTCGGGCATATTGCCAAATGACAGGTTGATGTTACGACACTTAGGTTTATTACGATGTCTCGAGCCTAATTGCTTGACTCATAACGATTCAGTCCTTACCATTGCCACAAAGGCTGATGTAAAGTTAAAAATACTGCGGTTTCGCAAAGATTCTAAGCGACCAATGAGGACGCGACGTCGTTAAGTTTTATTCTACGTCAATTTTGGCTTATGCCAGTCATACATAATGCCAGGGTTACCGAATATGTACCAATTCTGTAATATTTATGCTACATACAACACATTCGACATATATATTATAAAACAGATATGAGTCCTATTCATATTATAAATGCGAAATTTTGTGAGGATGGATAGGTGGATGGATGTTTGTTACTCAATCACGCAAAAACCACTGAACGGATTTTGATGAAATTTGGTATGTAGGTACTTTAGGTCCTGGAAAAGGACTCTTTATTTCTTCTTATTGAATTTTTTCTCCTTCTTTCGTGCGAGTGTGTGACCAACCATTGTGTCGGAGATTATAAAACTCTCGAAGGCGACCGACATGGCCTAACGGCTGTTGTCCTGAGTCCACAACCGGGACCGACGATGGCTTACCGTGTCCTCCGAAGCACGGTAGCGCTCAGACGTAAATACCACAAAAATGGTCACCCATCCAAATGGTGTGCGCTGTGAACATTGCTTAACATAATAGATCTGTTCCGAACGTCTAGGCAAGCTACGCTACGAGCGCTATACATTATTGAAATGCAGCTAGGTACTGTCCGGTTCTAACTAAAGTTTTACTCATGGTCAATGTTTCCTGTTTTATATTGAAAACTAACTGCGTCCCGCGGTTTCAACCGCGGTTTCCCAGGATAAAAAGCCTATGTGTTAATACAGGACCTAAAGTACCTATATACCAAATTTCATCAATATCTGTTCAGTAGTTTTTGCGTGAAAGAGTAACAAACATACATCCATACATTCTTACAATCTTTCGCGTTTATAATATTAATAGGATTACACTAGATAGGTAGGTATATACTATATATCTACTTGCTCTATCCGGTCTTTCGCTGACGTTTATCTCGCTGACTACGTTTCCTTACGATGAAATCGCGTTAATTACTCGTGGAGATGACGCATTAGCTCTTTACTGTAGATATTAGTATTGGAAATTGCTATTTTTCATTAATTTCATTAGCAGGCGAAATATTGCGTTCGTTAGCATGATATGATAAAGATAAGTAAAGATTATTTATTTGTAAACATGTGCTGTACAGAGCATGCAGTTCTTAAAATTTGACAGCCTCTGTGGTGTAGTGGTTGGGCAAGTTGACTCAAATCTCATACACCACTGAGGTTGCGGGTTCGATTCCCGCGGCGGGACAAATGTTTGTGCACAGGAAAAAAAAGCGAAAGTATTTGTTTCGTGTCTGGGTGTTGTGGGACCATGCTCCTCATAGTTCCTGGTTCCCTAGATACAGGGGGTCAGGATCTATCTTTGTGATCGTTAAAAAAAAAACATTTTAGTGCTTGATTTCTTCTTAAATTGTATAATGTCAAGGGCTCTATCGCTCTTCGGTATCTTATTATATTTTGTAAGCCCCATGCAGAAAATGCTTTTTCGCATTAGTGACTTCCGTGCCTTCTGCACTCGTAGTCACGCTACGTGCTATTGCGATGCTAGTTGCTAATATGACATATCGCAGTTGTGAATCCACAATGTCGTGCGATATTTCATTATTAAATAACTAAATTATGAAATTATAAAAAAAATAAGAAACTATTGTTCATATGTTTGGCCTGAAATGAAAAAACTCAATGAGTAACATCATACAAAAAAACATCACACAAAATTGATTTTAAAACATTCCTTGTAAACATGTAGACGAGGCGCGCAGACGTAGCGCGAAAACGGGACACTTCTCGTCGATTCGCATTAGCAATGTCATACCACCGCATGCTACCATACGACACGTGCTAAGCGATGAATTTTAGCATTCACTGAATTTCGCAACTACAATTAATTTGATTAATGCTAATATAAATTTAGCAATTAATGCTGCGAATGCTAATTCATCCATTACTAGTAGATACGAACATTGATGTGTTTGTCATATATGCGAAAAATTATACATTGTTGTTTATAAGCATATTATTAATGTCGTAGCGCCACGGTTGGCTTCTCGATACTTCTACCTGCGGTCAGGGCCTTGGTTGGAAGTACTTAGATAGTTATTTATTTATGTAGATAATATTGCATTTATGTTAATAAAGGATTATCCATTGTACGATTTAATTCTTGTTTCTATACATAATGATATGTTTATGACAGACTAGCTGCGCCCTGCGGTTTCACCCGCGGTTTCCCGGGATAAAAAGTAGCCTGTGTGTTAATCCAGTGTATAAGCTATCTCCATACTAAATTTCATCCCAATCCGTTTAGCCGTTGCAGCGTGAAAGAGTAACAAACATACATCCATACATTCTTACAAACTTTCGCGTTTATAATATTAGTATGAAGAATGAAGATATGATATACAGACGGACCTACCTAGTTATATGATTAGTCGAATTAGGCGCAACTCCGTATGAACGCCAGGTTTTATTTTGTTTAAATTAGTCTGGCAATAAACCTTGTACCGAGCGCGAGCCGCTCAGTTTCTTGCCAAATCTTCTGAGTAGTGGTTCTTTTTCCGATACGGTAGTAGAGTCATTGTGATAATTTGACGTTCATAAGTGCGTCTGTGATGCCAAAAATGAATAAAGAGGTTTTGACTCGAGCACACCTTATTATAGAACTTAGTGATGACTCGTCCATAGCAATTGCAGTGCCACCAAGAACTTTCAATACCATAAAAAGCACTGTGTAGCGTTGCATGGCGCTCATCAGCCCGAGACATCAGATATTGAGTCTCAAAATGCCCAGTAATTTCGCTGGCTACAATGCCCTTCAAACTGGAACACAGTAATGCCTGCGCGCTACTGCTTGGCGGCAGAATAACTGTCAAAGCGGTGGTATCTACACAGACGACCTCTTGCATACGAGAAACCTACCACCAATAATTTGAAAATAAAAATTTTGAAAATAAAATTAATTTGAAAATGTTACCATTAAAATAATACAATTAATAGAGCAAAAATTGTAATGAGATAGATAGATAGGTGAACGCTTTATTGCAAACATTCAATTACAGACATTACATAAAAAAACAATGAGGTACAAAATATTCATAATTTAATTTTTATGATAAGTACAATGATAATTTGAGAAATAAAATCTGTTAAATGAAACCGGTTTGATGTGGATAATAAATAAAATAATTTAATGCCAGCCGTAAAATACAGACATATACCATTCTATACTCGTATAAGGGAATCGGAGTAGAAACAAGTTTTTATCAATTCGCAATTTTGCGTATATCAGTTAGTTTGAAAAAAGCAATGTGTTATCTCAAAATTGTATAAAATTACTGATTAATAATAGACCGGTTCTCACCCATTAAAAATTCACCTCAATAGCCCAATCATAAGATTTTCATATCTCCAATAATAGTCCTCGCACTTATCGGGGGCTGTCTTTGATTGCATCTTCTTAATGATGCACTTAGAGACAGTCCCCGATAAGTGTTGCCCATTACATATCTAAATTAAATGCTCTAAAAGGCCTTTACGTGTTGGACTCACGTCCCCGCGCAAGCCTTCCCAAGGACCGAGTGTATAACCCGTGAGAAAGAGCGACATAATAAAAAATTATTTATTTATTTAGAAATGTTGGCACAAAAAAACTTAATATCAGTCTTAAAAACTTAATATCTCTCAACAAAAGTATAATAAATGGAATATGTATTAAATTATCAAATAAAAACTACGTAAGACATGGCGGTATGGTCCTAGAGACTTTAGCCTGCCAAAACGGGCGATTTAAAAAGAAAAAGGCAAGTCTGTACTTCCATTAGTATGTCGGCCCTGCACCAATGACTTATAGTTAAGTGCAGATTTTGCATGCTCGCTATAAAACGGTGAAGGAAAACATCGTGATGAAACCCGCTTACGCGCTTTGGAGTGGTAGGCTCTGGCCGTGGTTGTAATACCACCCACCGAACAAAGCCATGCCGTCAAGTGACCTAGTCGTGTTTCGGGATGATGTTCGGTGAACCATCCGGGAGACGGGTCTGAGCAGCCGCGCAACTGCCGCCTCTCTCTCTAGATCTATGTGCTTCATCTTAGGCCACATCATCGCTTCACATCAGGCGAGATAGTAGCCAAACATAGACCTATTAAGTGTAAAAAAAAGGTACTTTTATAGTATTTGACACGTCGACGTCGCTCGTTTGCAAATAATATTTGTCTTCACGCGTATCTACGTGTTGTTACGCAAATAGCAAAGATCAGTGCATGTCAAGGTGGCGATTATTTCCTGTCTTACAGCTGCGTCATCGTTGTACATCGTTGGCGGAGTGTGATGGTTGGTGACAGTACAAAGTTTATGCAAACGTCATTATGATTACTTCTGTTGTCTGGAAGAAATTGCTGTTTAGTGATATGATCATTCATTGACAAGAGCGAGTGTGGCTCAGAGGGAGCACGGGCGACTTTCGATCCGACGCACCCGAGTTTGAATCCCGCTGGCCCCGCACCACTGACGAATTTATCACAAAAATTCTTTGCTTATCTCAAGCTTTTAACTTAAGGTTTTTTTTACGCTTAATAGGTTTATGTTTCAGAACTATCTCGCGTGATGTGAAGCGATGATGTGGCCTAAGATGGAGCACATAGATCTAGAGAGAGACGGCAGTTGATCGGCCGCTCAGACCCGTCTCCCCGATGGTTCACCGAACATCATCCCGAAACACGACTAGGTCGCTTGACGGCATGGCTTTGCGAACAAAGCCATGCCATCAAGCGACCTAGTCGTGTCGCAATAAGGATTTCTGTACTACCACCCACCGAAGTGGGTGGTAGTATAGAAATCCTTATTGCGACGTGGTTCTAAATTGTCTAAGTACTTTATTTACGCTGACTGTTACCTAGGAAGTTCAATTACTGTGTCTACGAAGTAACGTCGGTCGTGCCAAAAGGTCAGCGAGTAACAAAAAGTTGCTGGCGTCGTTTGCAACTTTTTGTCGATTCTCAATGAGAATTACTTGTATCCGGACATGTAAGTTGTTTTCAAACGTTTCTTGTACATGTCCATTAAGTGACTAAATAAAAAAGCCATGCCGTCAAGTGACCTAGTCGTGTTTCGGGATGATGTTCGGTGAACCATCGGGGAGACGGGTCTGAGCAGCCGCTCAGCTGCCGTCTCTCTAGATCTATGTGCTCCACCTTAGGCCACATCATCGCTTCACATCAGGCGAGATAGTGGCCTAACATAGATCTATTAAGCGTAAAAAAAATAAAAAAAAACATTTTGATGTATTTTCGTCATACATTACCTAACATTTTTCAACCCCCGACGCAAAAAGAAGGGGTGTTATAAGTTTACCCACTGTGTTTGTATGTTTGTGGCACCGTAGCTTTTAAACGGGTGAACTGATTTGAATGCGGTTCTTTTTATTTGAAAACAGATTTTCTAGCGGTGGTTCTTAATACACATGTTACATCAAAATCGGTTCAGCCGTTTTTTTATTATTTTTGGGTTTTTTGTATCGGGAGGTTTTCAATTTTAATATACTGAAATTCGCTTGTCTTATCCTGCATACTGCGGTAGGAAATATTATAGACCCGTAGCACAGAATACCTAATAGTAATACTAGGCCTAGCGCACTCTACACTGTAGGTACGAAGCTACAAGTACATAGCCGGACACCGACGGCGGGTCGCGCGTCGTTACACGTGCCGCGTCAGAAGTGATAAGAGCTATGCGATAGAAAGAGAGGCGCTATGTAGGTTAATGTGACTGGTAGGTATGCAGAGCTACGCGAGCTGAATTGAATTTTATTGCGTCATAGCAAATGTCGCTATTTGTTTAAATTTCTTTGCGGAGTGATGCTTCTGTCCCTTAGTATTCTGTGGTATCACATTAATCTATTCTATGGCGACACCTTGACTTGCCACGAGAAATCTTTGAACTTTTGCTGTGGGATCAGCGTCTAAGAACTAATTTATTATATTGAAACTCATCATCATCATCACTTATTACACCGCAAAAAAACGCGTAAGCATTTGTTTCTTGTCTAGGGACCATGGATACCTAAATGACCTAAAATTAAGTTTTTTGTGCCAACATTTTTCACAATGAATAAAAGAAATATTATTTAAAAAAGATACGTTCATGGAATCCTAGTTATGAGCCAGGATCTATGTATGTGATCGTTGGGCGTATTAATCAATTAAATTATTAATTAATATTCCTATGCTGGACATATCTCGGCCTCTCCGCCACGTCACTGAGTCCCTTCGGCATTTCTTCTCCAGTCACTGTACAGCATTGAAACTGTACATTGGAAAAAGATAGTTTAAAATCAAGGACATTATAAGTTCAAGATCAAAATATATGCACAATAATGGACAAACATACAACAACAACATACAAACACGTAATACTACATTCTTCCCCTGAATCAGTAGTTATCATTACTTCAACTATCACCACACAACCTGTTTATGACTAAAAAATGTGGCCATATTGACACAGAATAATGCATAGTATCAACATTATTTTTTTGCCTACTCACAATGTATGTAGGTATATATAAATAGGTATATAGTCTTCCCCTGAATCAGAAGTTATCAATACTTCAACTATCACCACACAACCTGTTTATGACCATAAAAAATATGGCCATATTGACACAGAATAATGCATAGTATTGACATAACTTTTTATGCTTACTCACAATATATATATACATATTACATAAATAGGTATACCTACATTTACGTCAGAGATATTATGATTATTCTTTTGTTTTCGGATGACTGGACAGAACCTTTCGTTTTTAGAACCCGTTTCGCAGGTGGGCAAGGTTGCTTTTTTCTGGATACTTGATTCGCTTCTGATTTAGATCAACCCTTTTGGAAGACATGGAATAGATCTGTTTTAGCTGCCTTTTTTATTTATATCTGTAGGTATAGTATGTGACAGAAAGTAACATTTTATGAAAATAAATTATAACAATTTCTAAAGAATTTCCTGCTGTATCTTCAAAGTTCAGAGTCGAATATCGATGAAATTTATTTGTGACCGGATTGCGTTAAATGCTGCGTGGCATGCAATAGCAGCGTGAATTTAAACTTCTTTCGTTATGTTTCTATCGTGTTGATGTTTCGAATTGACCTTAAATAATGTTACAACATTTAATTATTGTGACTTTAAGAATTTAGCCCCCCTAATTTCAGGCGTTATTAGTGACGTTCGTACCGTAGCTCGCCTAGCCGTTCGTAGCAGATCTAGGTTAAGCAACGTTCGTAGTTACAACTTGGATGGGTGCCCGTTGGTATGGTATTTACAAAGCCGTCGGTCCCGGTTGTGTTAAGATAATCGTTAGACCATGTTGGAGGTCTTCGGGCGGTCTAAAACCTCCGACACCAGGGTTGACCATACACCCACATGAGGGAAGAAGAAAAAGATTGTCAGTGCCCTCGTAGAGTCCCTCTAGAGTGCAGCTTTAGACCGACAATTTAATAAATGTCTTTCTTTCTATCTTTTACGCTTAATAGATCCATGTTTGGCCACTATCTCGCCTGATGTGAAGCGATGATGTGTCCGAAGATGGAGCACATAGATCTAGAGAGAGGCGGCAGTTGAGCGGCTGCTCAGACCCGTCTCCCCGATGGATCATCGAACATCATCCCGAAACACGACTAGGTCGTTTGACGGCATGGCTTTGTTCGGTGGGTGGTATTACAACCACGGCCAGAGCCTACCACTCCAAAGCGCGTAAGCGGGTTTCATAACAATGTTTTCCTTCACCGTTTTAGAGCGAGCGTGCAAAATCTGCACTTAACTTATAAGTCATTGGTGCAGGGCCAAGTCAGGATTCGAACTCAGGTGCGTCGGATCGAAAAGCGCACGAGTTCCCGCTAAGCCACACTTGCAATGAATGCCTCAAAGTAAGTCAAATTATAATTACTGTCTTCGTTCTGGTTTTATACCATTTTAATGTGTGTGCGCTAGTGCATCACCGTCTTGCGTATGAAATGTTAACAACTGTGTTTATTTCATTGCATTTTAAAAAGGTTGGGTTTGTTATGAAGTTACTATCTGATCCGCGCGGTTACACATGACCCCTGTCAGGTAAAAGCACCAGTTTTATAAACTACTAGCGACGCAAAGCGGTTTCACCCGCGATTTCGTGGAGTAAAAGTATATAAGAATTACAGTGCCACCTCCAACTTTTAATACCAAATAAGCACTGTGTAGTTTTGCATTGCGCTCATCACTCCGAGACATCAGATATTAAGTCTCATAACCAGTAATTTCACTGGATACAATAAATAATAATAAATGAGTTTATTTGCATAAAAGGTTTACATACAAATTTTTGAATCCATAGGGTCCCGAACTAGTTAGAAAGTGTGTTTCGGGTGCCACTGGCTTCTCCCATCTAGTTGTACTTAAATACAATGCCTGATATAAAGTTAAAGTTAATAATCTATAATTATTATTATTGACTATAGGTTCAGAAAGCGGATACTTTATTTGTCATTATACTCATACCACGTCATTAAAATATTTTTTCTTAGAACTGTTTACTTGACATTAATTCTGTCCTTCTATACCTTCGAAGAATATTATATAAATGCCATTTCCCTATAATTTAAGAGAGTGAATGAAAGGCAAGATTCCGTATGATAGGAAGTACTTTTAATAAAAAAATAGCAATATACGTACAAATAACTGTTTTGATTGTAATTACTTAAATTAACTATTTATGTTCCGTATATATTTTTCTTTTTAAATCACTAACAACCAAAAGTAGTGTATAAGGAAAGTATGTGTTAAAGTAATAGGTAATATTCTTTGGTTTTATTCTGTTACTGTTTTTAAACGTCCCTAATTAGGTTTTTTTTATGTAACGAGACGAGCTGGTCGTTTGCCTGATGGTAAGCAATAAGCCGGCCCATAACAATAACAGCACCATCCAGAAATTTATTTTGCAAAATCCAGCGCGGCGCTGCACTGCGCTTCGCACCCTGAGATAATTAGCTATTGAGTCTCATAATGCCCAGTAATTTCGCTGGCTACAATGCCCTTCAAACCAAAACACAGTAATGCTTGCGCATTACTGCTTGGCGGCTGAATACGACGGCAAAGCAGTGGTACCCACCCAGACGGCCTCTCGCATACGAGAAACCTACCAGTGGTACTATGTACGCAATGAAATAGAGATAGGAGAGCCGGAGTGATCCACTGTAGCCCCGCTGTACAGGCTCAACAGAGACCTAGTGCGGGGGACAGAGTTCCTAAGGGTACACTATGCTGTTTTATTATTTGGTATTAGTTATACTAACTGTATCTTAATGTACCGCAAATATGCTTTGGAACAAATAAATAAATAAATAAATAACCTGCCAAGTGCAAGTCGGACTCGCGCACGATGGGCTTAGTACCATTATCTATAAAAACGGCAAAAAAATCATGTCTGTTATATGGGAGCCCCCTTAGATATTTATTTTATTCTGTTTTTTAGTATTTGTTGTTAAAGCGGCAACATAAATACATCATCTGTGAAAATTTCAACTGTCTAACTATCACGGTTCATGAGTTACAGCCTGGTGACAGATGGACAGACAGACAGACGGACAGCGGAGTCTTAGTAATCGGGTCCCGTTTTACCCTTTGGGTACAGAACCCTAAAAAAGTATTAAAAATAAGCCTTTAACCACGATGGTTTGCTGATGCCGTAAATTAAGTTCTAAATTGTAATTAATCGTCGGATAAAGAAACTTCGATACAGATCAAAATAGATATAAACGTCGAAGAAATTGCGTGTTCCCATCATATCCACGGTCATCAGTTGAACTTGGGGATAGTCTTAATTATAGTCAGCTGGTAATTATGTAAAGCTGGGCTGCGCGGTTTCACTCGCGTAGTATTTTTTTTTTCCTGTCTGGGCTCTTTTGGCCCAGCCCGCGAGCTAAGTTACCCTCTGACTTTCCTCAGAGTCGTTGTTTAGCTTTATTTGTTACGTACATTCTTATTCATTAAGTTTCTTTAGTATTTCTTCTTAATTGGTGTTATGCTTATATCCATGTTACTTATTATCTATTACTATTTAGCTATATCCTCGCGTAGTATTCGGTTTATAGTGCTCCCTCGGGAACTGATCGTTTCATCATCATCATCATCAGTCCATCACGTACCCACTGCTGAGACACGGGCCTTCTCTCATAGAGAGAGAATCAGCTATAATCCGCTGGCCCAGTGCGGGTTGGTGAACGTCACATGTCCTTGACTTTTTGTGAAAAATTCTTGCACATGCCGGTTTCCTCACGATGTTTTCCTTCACTGTTTTTAGAGCGAGTGTTAAATCTGCACATAACTTAAGAAAGTCAGTGGTGCGGGGCCAGCGGGATTCAAGCTCGGGTGCGTCGGATCGAAAGTCGCAAATGCTCCCACTGAGCCACACTCGCTCTTTCGTTCGTTTCGGGATGAAAATAGCCTATGTCCTATTTCAGGATCTAAAATACCTACGTACCAAATTTCATTAAAATCCGTTCAGTAATGTATACCTATTTCGTTGGTAATTAACACAGGCACACAGACTTTCGCATTACAAATAAACACTCAGATGGTGAGCTACCATTTGTTACCATATGAATTAGATTTCATTAATTCGTTAAGTAGAGCACAACTCTACTTAGCAGCTTAAGTTAAACTCAAATTACTTATTAGTCTTATTAGGCTAGATCGTAATGTTATTTTATTTATTTAATTTTTAATTATAATTTATTTATTCACTTAAATTTTTGGTACAGAAAAACTTAATTTTAGAGCACTCGGTAAGTACTTCGTGTTTACTTAAATAGGGTAGGTGTAATAATTAAGCTATTTAAGGTCCACTAGTGCCCACACTAGGATTCCCTGTGTCGTGGGACACTAATCTCTTCCGTTTGTTAGTTATAGGGTATATATAGGGTATCTTGAGGTGTCTTATTAAGAAAAAAAAATTCGTTGGTAACTCAAAGTACTGTCAGGCGTGTGACCTTTTACGTCTCTCATTTCGGTAATTATAATAAAAATTCTTCCTAATCAATACCAAAGTAAAGATTTTTTGCCAATATATTTGTCGATACCAGTTTGATGTTGTGTCAATTCTGCGGCCTTGATTTGTACGCGGTATATATTTTTATAAGCATTTTTAATCAGATATTAACTTCATTTCTTAGATAAAGTTATTTTACAATGGATCGTATTTAACTGTACCTCAATTTATTCCCGTTTTTCCGCCAAATATTATCAATAATATACAATCAGTATTGTGCACCAAATATACTAATTGTGCACCAAAATATGTTCATTAAAATATTTCATAATGAACACCTATTTTATGAATATTATATGTTCGCAGCGTTGGGGTGGCCCAAAGGCCACCTCCGCCGCACCCAAACCTACCGTGGGCTGCCCTTTATACGTTTGAGTGCTAAAAACAGACCAAATTTGCTGCACAATCAGTATTTTTGGTGAACGGTTAAAAATTATCATTTTACAATATTTCTAGTAAAACATATATACATGCCTAAATACTAAAAACACCTAACATAGTCTTTTTGTTTTTAATAATAAACATTTTTATTATTATAATAATGTTTATTTCCAACAATATGACTTTAAATATAAATTTAATAACGTATTACAATTTATATAACAACAATACGTACCTATACCTATTATAAATACATGTCCGATTTTTAAACCCTTGAATAGTTCAAATCTGTTGAGGCTCTTTGATGCTCTTTGATGAGATCTTTACTTCGAATTGTGCAATCAAGATGCATTTAGCGATAGGACCGCCAATTATTATATTTATGTTACGTTTACTTCGTATTGTTTTTATTTGTCTGTGGTGTTTTAATTAAGAGATTTACACTTTTCTTTTAAGTGATTGAACACAAACCTCAGTGGTTTACGAATGCCATGCAACTTACTATTGTAATGTTATTTTTAAATGATTAAAAAAAAAAAAGTCCTTTTAATTGGTATATGTGCAGCTTTTGAGAATTAGACAAATTGTGTTTGACATATGCCGTTTATTATTTTATCTAACACGTTTATCTAAATGAGCATTAAAAAATCGGCCCTCATTGCGCTTCCTATGAGGATAAAACATGATCTTTTTTTGTATAAAAACGTTTTTAAGAACAAAGCACTAGGACCGTGGGGGCCGCGCACCCATGAAATCTATAGGGACTTGGCAAAACGTCTGGTGGAGGCGACGTGTGACCAGAATGCTGGCTCATATTTGGGTCAGAAAATCAGCATTGCCATTCAGCGTGGCAATGCCGCCAGCGGTCTGGGCACTTTCCCCTCCACCATAGGCCTTTTAGAATAATTTTATTATATTTTGTATATATTTAAGTTATTTAAGCAATTTTAGTTAAGATTTAGATACTTATTTCTCATATTTATTTTAAATACACTGCTATTTATTTATAATATATATTTGTTTTATTTTTTAATGGTATATCATATTTACATATTTGTTTCATTGTTATCAGGTGTAAAATAATAATAAAAAAAAACATATAATTGGAGTTTTGCAATGTACACCACACTGACCGCAATATGTCTTTTAAAATTCCTGTCCATCCATAGGTTGCCTGTAAGAAATTGCGCATAGCGATAAGGCCGCCCATTGTACCCACTGTTTATTAACTTTGATAACTATTGTTTTTCCTGTGTGTTTGGTATTCAATAAAGCATTATTGTATTGTATTGTATTCACCTTAACACATAAACAAACAAATAGATGTAGGTGGTAGGTAAGCAGGTCCCTTGTTGTCATATACATATTTATTTTAATAATATCCTCCGTGCTGTTATAACCCAATGTGAGTAGCCAAGTCACAATTTTTCGTTTGCAAACATAGCGTGATGACTGTAGAATATCAAGGGTCTTGTCCAGACGCTGCGCTGGTACAAGAAAGGTCCCCTGAATGAGTATGCACGTTGTGCTAGTTGGGTCTTAGTGCGAGGTGTTGCCTATGTATTTTGGCGTGAGGATCGATTGATGGTCGAGATCGTTGTTAAAAGCTATTTTATGAAAACGCATTGTAATTCCCATGATGTACAATTGCCGGACTCTAAGATATTTGGTATCTTCGTATAGTCTATCTGAAGGGCATCTATATGGTTTTTTTGTAAACAAGAGAGATTGACACAATGCCTGGTATTTTGTTTTGTTTATTATTTTGAGTGTATTGGGATCAGCCACCGAACCCAACCTTCTGAAAATATGAGTCATCTTTCGGAGTCGGCCACACAGTGTGTTAATTTGGTCATCCTATGTTAGCTGGTCGTCTATTATAATACCTAGGTATTTTAGACTTCTAACGCGATTGAATTATATGTAAACTTAGAAGTTTAATTGATTTTAATTTTGTGTATTTGATATTTGTGTATTTGTGCCTATTTAATAAATATCTTTTGACTTTTTTGACAAGCGTGGCACTTATAAATGCTAATGTACAGTTATTCATAGGTTGGTGAAACAGCCCCTAAGTCTAACACAGTCCATTTAAAGGCCAAACATCTAGCGTAGCTTCCTGACAATTTATATTGCTATTATTGTTTACTAACCGGCTACACTCACGAGAATAAGTCGAGACACTCGACCGGTGTTCGAGCGGTACAGACGCTCATCTTCACGGAGTACGTGCGGTCGCGGCGAGCGCAATACAATAAAATATATTTTACAAATATATTTTACAATAATATGAATAATACTCACGCTAGTTTTAATAATTTATATTGCGTCTGAAAATCTCTACCAAAAAACTAGATTAACTTGATGAAACTGGTTATTACTGGTAAGTTTGTTCTAACGTCATTTAAAATAACACCCGGTTTCTGAACTTTTTGTCATTAGCGGATATTCTGTCAAATCACTTCATGAAGACCTGTTTGGCTGTTGGTGTTTTATTTAGGGTCCAGTACTACATATTATCACATCCAAAAGTTGGCTGGAGGAAACCGCTTTTAACGACCCATCACGTTCCCACTGCTGGGACACGGGCCTTCTCTCATAGAGAGAGTAGGTAGTACTGAGTAGGTAGTTTACGACTCTAATATTGCGTAAGCGTTACAGGAAAATTAACACACACGTGTGAAGTATGAGTTTTTGGAGTTCGAGGAAGTCGACACAAATGTGCAAAGTTTATATTTAGGTATCTATTTAAAGGCTGCGAAATTGTAAACAATGGATCTTCCTAGAATATCTTTGTTTTGACAATAATTTATTTTATAATAAAAACAAAAACCGATTCAATCAATAATCGATTGTGATATGGAGAGGGAGCGGAGAGCGTTGTCGGTCAGATGCAATATGCTGACCCGCAGGTTTGCACGGTGTACAGATGAGGTAAAGATCACTTTGTTCAGGGCATATTGCCAGTCCTTTTACACGTGCAGCCTGTGGACCAGATATACGCGGAAGGCCTATAACGCTCTTCGTGTACAATATAATAACGCCTTTCGGGTACTGATGGGGTTCCCGCGGTTCTGTAGCGCGTCAAGGATATTTGCAGAAGTCCACATTGATTGCTTCCAAGCAATAATCAGAAAAAAAACTGCATTCCTAATGCGCAGGCTTCGGGGGAGCGCCAACGGTATCCTGGGCGTTATTAGGTATAAGCCGGAGTGTCCATATCAGGGGCACTGGACACGTATCCACTGCAGCGTGTCTGGTGCCGTTACGGACGCTACATGAACTAATTTTACATTTTAAGTTTTAATTTTGAATCTTAATTTTATTTTGGATTGTACTTTTGTATTTTAATTTTGGGTTTTGATTTTGAATTTAAATTTTGAATTTTAAAAAAATTCATCAAGGCGTTCGATTGCCCACCTTCCGTCTCCATCATCAGATCAGCTGGCTGTCACCATAATATGGCATTATCAACGGGATTTGACAAGTATGCAAATTTTCAAGGATAAGAGGAAGTAGTTCTGATTCAACTTGCAAGATTTGACCCAACATTGCGAGTTAAATAAAAGCTTGTTTAAAAAAATACCACACAAAGGTCACCCATCCAAGATGTGACTGTTGCGAACGATGCTTAGCCTAGAAGATCTATTACAAACGGCTACTACTATGGTACAAACTAAGTGTGTCAGAGCAACTCCGCTACGTAACTACGGTATTGCAAGGTCTTACTGGTAATCGCCAAACTATCAATGTCTCTCCAAGGTTACTTATGTTGATGTTGGCATTGCTAAGTATACTTTCTGCAGTCATTATCCTGTTAGGCATGACCTCATTGTTATTAAGATAAATACGACTTTTTGCCTATCCAACCGCTAAGCAGAAGTGCAAGTATTACTGTGTTCCGGTATGAAGGACATTGTAGCCGCAGGCAAAATTACTGGGCATTTATGATGTCTCGAAGTCATGAGCGCCTTGCAGTGCTACGCAGAGTACGCGGTACTTTTGGCTATTAATTTCTTTTTTGGAAAAACATATCCATTCTGTCACACTCTGGTGGTAGGTTTCTCGTATGCGAGAGGCCGTCTGGATGGGTACCACCGCTTTACCAGTTATTCTGCCGCCAAGCAGTAATGCTCAAGCGTAATGCTTGCGCTTGAAGGTTGGAAGGGCATTGTAGCCAGCGAAATTACTGGGCATTATGAGACTTAATAGCTTATTGTCTCAGGATGATAAACGCAGTGCAGCACCGCGCAGGATTTTGCAAAACAAAGTTCTAGGTGGTGGGTGGTGGGTGCTGCAACTGTTGCGGGCAGGCGTATTATCAGGCGAACCTGCTCGTCTCGTCAATGAGTTACATAAAAAAATGCAGAATGCATCATCTTAATTATTGTGTAAACAATTAGGTAGGTAGGTTTCTCGTATGCGAGAGGCCGTCTGGGTGGGTACCACCGCTTTGCCAGTTATTCAACCGCCAAGCAGTAGTGCGCAAGCATTACTGTGTTCCAGTTTGAAGGGCATTGTAGCCAGCGACAATACTGGGCATTATGAGACTCAACAGCTAATTGTCTCAGGGTGACGAGCGCAGTGCAGTGCCGCGCAGGATTTTGCAAAACAAAGTTCTGGGTAGTGCTGTTATTGTTATGAGCTGGCGTATTGCTTACCATCAGGCAAACGACCAGCTTGTCTCGTCATTCAGTTACATAAAAAAAGGTACAATATATTTAGTTTGGCGGTTGCATAAATAGATTTAAAAATAAATTTACATATAGTATAAAGTTGTCGTTGTATGTATGTGTTTGTGTATACATGTAGATGTGTGTTAAGTCTAGAGTAAACGTTTGAGAAATTACTAAAGGAGGCAACATGATAATTACTAAACATAATATCAGTCGCTTTTTGGTTCGCCATGGACCTTCCGTTGCCACTTCATGATGATTCCTCCCAAGCGTGACTTAGTCTCTGGCATGAGAGCCTACAGCATCACCTATTTTACTTTCCGAAAAAGTTCCGCCTGGACACAATTTGCCTTAGCCGATAGGAAAGTCTTTAAACAGACGCCGGACCCAAGTCAACCGTAGCAAGGAAAACATGTGTAGGTGGGGCTAGAGTTCGAATAGTGTATGCGAGTGCGGTGTCTCTACCCAGACTAGCACCGTTTGTCCTGCCCTGCATCCCTTCACCTGTACGCGTTAGGACCTATACAATGCCACGGACAATGCTGAGCTTGTGGCGGAGTACTGGTCTTAAGAATATAGAGCCAAAGGATCGCTAAGAAGAAGTCACTTTTTGAGAGAGGTGAGGTGAACACGTGTAGTACACATCTGTAGGTTCTCATATAAAAATCATATCCGTATAAAAGCGGCCGCATCTTCTAGACTACCCTCCTGCCACATACATTGATAGTGTGAACGTTGCCATGAACTCAAATTCTTGTTTTTTTTTTTTATGGAACAGCGCGATGGGTCGTGTATGTATGATGCAGTGCCATCCAGAACTTTTAATACTTCACATAAAACGCACTGCGTAGAACTGCATTGCGCTCATCAGATATTAAATCTAATATATGCCCAGTAATTTCGCAATACCCTTCAAAGTCGAACACAGTAATGCTTGCGCACTACTGCTTGGCAACAGAATATGTGGCAAAGCTGTGTGTGTATACCCAGACAGCCTCCCGCATACGAGAGACCTACCACGAAATATTTTAGTTTTTTCTTTATAGTCCAAGAAAAGGATCCGAGGCCAATGAGCCATTTATCTAAGTTGTTTTTAGCATTTTTTTCAAACAGGTGAATAAGGACTGTAGTGGCAGAAACGGCAACATTAAGTACATACTAAATCAAAATCGAAATACGAAAACAAAATAAGCACCTTGCGATCAAGTTTTATAATGTCCGCACGCATGGATCGAATGGTCGAACTGGCCATACGCCTTGACAAAGTCTTGCTTGCCGCATCCTTTGGTAAATACTCGCAGGATAAATATGAACTTGGGACTGTTTGCTCAACAAACTTCGGACGTCCTGTGCTAAAAGGTCGAGCCAGATTGCAAATAAAAGATCTTAGTATTGAGGACTACATCTCGCGAACACGTAGTAGTTTTAATATTTATTTATATATTATATATGCAAATAAAACTAGTTCTTGTTGGAAATTCATTGGTTTTAGGTAGTCCGTGCTAACCGAAAGAGGTCTTTCTGCGCAGCTACAATTATGAGCTCTTCTAATGAAGGGTTTCATAAGAAGATTTCTCAAAGGTTACCTAGCTTTGAGAAAACTTCTTTTGACTAAAACCTAATTTCCAAAGGATCGTATTTAACTGTACCTCAATTTATTCTCGTTTTTCTGCCAAATATACTGATTATGCACCAAAATATGTTCATTAAAATATTTCATAATGAGCACCTATTTTATGAATATTACATGGTCGCGGCGTTGGGCTGGCCTAAGGGCCACCCCCGCCGCACCCTAACATACCGAGGGCTGCTTCTTATACCGTTGGGGTGGCCCAAGGGCCATGGGCTGCCCCTTATACGTTTGAGTGCTAAAAACAGACCAAATTTGGTGCACAATCAGTATTTTTGGTGAACGGTTAAAAATTATTCATTTCCAATATTAAGTCTCATATAGTTTTTTCTCTTTGGGGCATGTATCCTATAGCCGCTTTATACGAATGGGGCAACTATCCACTATGAGGCATCTATACTTCAAAATTAGGACATCAGAACAAATCGATACAGATCAAAAAATATCAACAGTGACGCTTTTTATTTTCTACAAAGTAGTAGTTGGCAGACTAATACATTTATATTTATCACACATATTTCGTTTCACTCATTGAACTGGGAAATATAAAGCGATTTCATAAAGTGGGGCAACTATTCTCGAACTACCCTACTTATACTTTGTTGTGTTTATACTTGTTCCCTAAAGAACTGTTAATTTTTCCGGGGAAAAGTATCCCATGTCCTATTCTAGTATCTAAAGTAAATACTTATTTTCATTGAAATCCGTTCAAACGTTTTAGGTAGAGTTAAAACAAAAACACACACAGACACATGCACGCACACATAGTTCCGCATTATTAAAATTCTTACAATAGGAATCTAAGTAGGTATGATGTTTGTTTTTAGCATACTGGTATCTCTTTGGAATGTGGTTGTTTAGAGCCAAAAATAGTTTTCGATGATTGAATTGAATATTTGGAATTCTAAAGAAATAATATAAGTACCTATAACCGATGAACCGACGGCCACAACCGATAACCGATGGGGTAAACGGGCTTAAGAGCGGAGACCACGTTTAGGCAAACGTAGTGCAGGACGCCCTGCGGCCAGATGGAGCGATGACCTGCGCAAAGTAGCTGGCAGCAATTACATGAGGAGAGCCGAAGATCGGGCTCAGTGGCGTGCATTGGGAGAGGCCTATGTCTAGCAGTGGACTAATACGGGCTGTTGATGATGATGATGAAAGTTTGTGAGGATGGATGTTTGTTTGTTACTCAATCGAATCATGCGAAGTCGGGGCGAGTCGCTAGTCAGGACCCGAGTACGACTTGGCTTCGCCGAGTCACTGAACCGGTGTTTTTTTCCTGGATGCAATTTTGAAACCGGTATCAAAATGTAGAGTTGATGGAGTCCTTGGCATTTCAGAGTAAAATGAGTAAAACCTGAGACACACAAATAATAATGAAATGTTGACTCACTAATCACAACATAACTCTACAGAAAGGCTAACGGTAGCCTTTCTTTGTTTTATTTATACAAAATATTTTTTTTTCCTTTTTAATTTTTTGCCTGATGGTAAGCGCCACGCCTGCCCATAGTAAATTGCAATGCAACTCAGAACTTTTAATCACCCCGAGACATCAGATATTAAGTCTCATATAGTTTATTTTTAATTACGCTGAAGTTTATGGTTAACAGCCCATCAAACTTAATAACTTCTTTGACAATACCTTAATTTAACCAATACCTTTTTTTACAAGACCTTAATCATCAGCCCATTTCGTTCCCACTGCTGGGACACGGGCCGTCTCTCATAGAGAGAGTACAGACCATAATCCACCACGCTGGCCCAGTGGGTGAATGTCACGTGTTCTTGAATTTTGTGATTCTTGCGCATGCCGGTTTCCTCACAATGTTTTCTTCACTATTTTGATAGCGTGTGTTAAATCCGCTTGGCGATTGGCCGGTCCTTTGTCCCCGTAAGCCGTGTCTTTTAATAGGGGACAGCGTACTTTAATAAAATATTTAAAAATATGTCCCGTTGTCCCCTTACTCTGTTTCCGTTGGTTGATATAGTAAAGTAAACTTTATACAGAAAAACTACTTTCTGGCGCTTCGCCGACCGCTGCCGCTGCCGCGGCACGCTCGCTTCGCTCGCTCGGCTCGCGCTGTGTGGTCACAATTCTAACATAACCTAACCTAGTGGCTGTATCTCCGTAAAGGGGACAATGGTACGAAAATTTTATGTAGCGGGGTCAAGACCTACGGGGACAACGGACCGATACCGATTGGCCAGTGAGATTCGAACTCAGGTGCGTCGGATCGTAAGTCGAAAGAGTTCCGAGCCACACTCGGTCACATCGTGTCACCTTCTGAATGTTATTTTATGTCATTGCATAGGTTTGACCATTACGATATAAGTTTTTAATCGTAAGTCGAGGTGCCTTTGCACTTTTTTATGAATATTAATTTTCATATTTGCATATTAATCTGAATGACGAAACACGTAACACAACAACAACAAAAACAACATACAACTCAAGTTGTATTAAAATCATTAAACGTGTAAGGAATTCAATAAACTAATTTATACAATACTAGCGATGTGCCCCGGCTTCGGACGGATGCAACTTGCTAATATGGTGTAATTTTCGACGACTTGATTACAAAACATTGAATTTGTTTCTACTGTATAAAAACTTAATTGTACATTTTTACTATGAAAATTAACGTGGTTTGGACACATAGTTGGATTACTCCAATTTAAACATGAGTTTCACCCGTAAATTATTATTATTAATTGTACATATAAATTTCCCGTGAAAAATCTTTAAATTACAGTGAACTGAAAACCGTCTCAAAATCCGTTGCATTGTTTAAAAGGTCTAAGCTTACAGATGGCGGGATGCGGCTTTGTTTTTAACCGACTTCAAAAAAGAGAAGGTTCTCTATTTGATTGTATTTTTTTTATTTTAATTTTACCTCAGAACTCCGTCATTCATGAACCGATTTGGAAATTTTTATTGATCATTTTTGCGTTGGGTTCAGTATAGCTACGAAGTGGTCCCATATAAATTTCATCGATACTTGACCTTGTACTTCGAAGATACATTGAAGTCGGTTTTTTTGTTTGATAAAACGTATACTTGTATACTATGTAGAGATACGATAACAACTGAATTTGAGATAAAATTTAATGGGACAAGAGGGCACCACAAGTCATTGTCGCAGTGAATGTACACCTTAATTTGAGCTCAACACGATATACGATTGGCGCTTGAGGGACCAGTGGGTACGGGGGCTGGACTTGAACCCGTATCACAATATTCCCTAGATGTAAGTCTAATCTCAATTTTCCCAATTTTGAAATACGGTCACAAGTCAAAAACCGATTTCTTTTTACCCTTATTAATACTTTCCTTTTCCTTCACTGTAATAAACCTAACAAGCGAATTTAAATAAACTAAAGTTTTAAAATCCCTTGACATAAAAACCTATAAAGAGTAAAGAACGGCTGAACCGATTTTGATAAAACATGTCTAAGAACCCCCGCTAGAAAACCTGTTTTCCAATAAAACAATACCGCGTCCAAATCGGTTCACCCGTTTAAGAACTACGGTGCCACAGACAGACACACTTAATGGTCATACTTATAAAACTTTTTGCGTCGGGGTAAAAATTAAAAAGATAAGAAGTGAAATGAAAAGAAAATGAAATAACTTTTTATTGAAACACACCGATATTTAATAGACTAACAATAAAAAAGCAACTTTACAGAAGTGTAACAATTAGCGGTCTTATCGTAAAAAGCGATCTTCCAGACAACCGAGCAGGGAGAGAATAACGCTAAAAATAAATTGGTGAATTTCATGATTTTTAAGCTATTTCTGTTATCCGTGACCGCTGACCTATTCCTGTTAAAGGCATAATGAGCTTGACCTCCTATTTCTTAACATGTAACTACAATATTGGAAAATTACAAGGTTGATTCCATTGAAGGCTTCGTGAATCAGTCACAAGTTAGGCTATTAAGTTGCGCTTACCAGTTGTATCACTACAGCGGGTGCTATGACTACACTGTCGCAGCACATAGGCACAAATCAGATAGGTACAGAAGTCAATCTACATACAAAGTGCGCTCGAGAAACGCACACATAGACACCGCTCATGGACACGATATCTCGGATCTGTTGGGATCACGGAAGACACACGTCTGGGAACTTTTTTGTGCAAAAATGAAGTAACAAAAAAAGTTATAACTGTTCAGTGGACGGTTGTTTAAATTTAACATTAAACAGTGAATTGTCGTTTTTAAGCTAGGTACCAGTTGTTTTAGACAGGTAAGGAGGTATTTGCTTGCTTGTATTTCGATGGTTCGTTTTAACGTAACGCAGAACAGTTAGGTAGGTAAGCGCCCCGGCCCCCGGCCCGCCAGGTTGGTGAGAGATGACTGGGTTGCGGGCTCGAGTCCTGGTCGTATTTATTCTTTTCAAAAAACCTTGTTTGAGTTCTTCGCTTGACATTCGTTAATGCTACATATAAATATAACTAGAATAGTAAAGTAAAGTTGCCAGCCTGTCGGTATTTTATAGGATTCATAACGGTGAGTGTGCGATGGAATTATACGACCTAATTCCTCCATCTCCTTTCTACCATCGGACAACAAGACGCACGGATACTCGGCATCCATACATGGTTGACATTCCTCCTGCCAGAACAGAGCGTTTTGCATCGACCTTTTTAATGCGAACAGCTAAGGAATGGAACACCTTACCAGCGTCTTTGTTTCCCGATTCTTATAATCTGGGTGTCTTCAAGTCTCGAGTGAATCGGTATCTAGGCAAGCATGATCCATCTTCGACCGCGTCGTCACTTTCCAGGTGAGACTGCGGTCAAAGGCTTGCCTATAAGTAATAATAATAAAAAAAGGAATAGTTATATAAAGTTTGTAAAGTTTAAAAGTTGTACCGGTCGAAGGATTACATCCAATTGGATAACTGGCAAACCGCATGCCCAAATAGTTTCTAGACGTGTCCCCAATATCCATTGAGTTTGATTAGTTTGAATTCGATATGTAACTAACTCTTAGTATGGAGGGCGTGATATATCTATATCGATCTATCTATCTATATAAATGAGTTTTTTCTTGAGTTTTTAACAAATTCGTAATGGGAACCGCGAGCAGATTAAAATGAGCCTAAACACTAGTAGTTTACGATTATCCGTCTGTCACCATAATATTGCATTGCATTGTCAACTTAAACAAGTATGCTACAGTTCAACTTCGTAGGAAAAAAGGCTCTGATTCAGCTAACAAGATACCACCCGAACAAACATAGTTACATACATACATTGCAAGTTAAATAAAAGCTTAAAAATGAATCCCTATTTCCCTTGGTCACGGCATCACGCGTGAACGGCTGGACTAATTTCGCTAATTCTTTTATAGTTGTGTTTGTTATTGTCAGGAGAAGGTTCTTATGAAAGAAAAAAATAAGGAACATTAGAAAATTTAAGAAAACTTAACGACCATATTAACTTTTCTAACGTAACCTTTTGGCGTTTGACATAACTGTCAGTTGTCTGATAGGACATGACAACGTCTGTAGCTAGGGCCGGTTTCCGAATTGATGCCTATATAGAAACTTCGTAACCAGTTTGAAGAACTTCTACCGCGACCTTCATGTGTCATTTATGTGTCTTTCTTAAATTTATAGGCGATACATTGAATGGTGGTTCTAATCTAAATGATTATTGACAAAGATTTATATGCATAGAACATTTCATGTAAATTACAAAAAATAATCTAAAAACCACGTTTTTATGCGCCTTAAAAAGAATAAATGGATTTAGAATATATTGTCATCGAGTTGTGAGCTACCCTGAAAGTTTCAGCCGGATAGTTAATCGAGAAGTACCTGTTTGAGTTGCAAGATTCCACACGGAACGACAGAAAAACAGACAGACCTATAAGAAAGTGACTTATTAAAAACGTGTTCAAAATCTAACATATTGTCAAATCTAAAGGTTGCTAATATTAGTTTATAGTAGGTGCATAAGTACAAAATACATTTTTTTACGGAACTGAATGCTAAGACGAGCCTTTTTCATTCAACGTGGCGTTGGCCTGATGGCAAGCGCCACGCCTGCCAATAACAATTGCAGTGCCACCCAGCACTTAAAAAATCATTAAAGCACTGCGTAGCACTGCATTGCTCTCATCAACCTAAGACATCAGAAATTAAGTCTTCGCCAGTAATTTCGCTGGCTACAATTCCCTTTAAACCGGAACACAGTAATGCTTGCGCACTATTGCTTGGTGGCAGAATAACTGACGAAGCTGTGGTACCTACCCAGACGGTCTTCCACTTACGAGAGACTGACCACGAGTCTGTTAGCGATAAAAAATATTAAAGAAATGTAAGTCTACAAGTGATGTACGTTACAAGAGGGCAATGTCCTACATATAAAGGTGGACAGCCGAACAAGCTGATTAGGGGATCTTCATTGGCTGATAATGACGGTAAGAAAAACATCGACGAATCAGCATTACCTACGCTTTAGTATTCATCTATCATTGTCGGCTAGCCATAACGCATTAATCTTCAACAACTGGGGGTCAATTCTCGATTCGTAGAAATTATCTCTACAACACAATTATCTCTTAAGATTTTTAAATAATTAGGAAGAAGAAAATGATATTGCTCGGGCAGGGATCGAACCTGTGTCTTTAGAATACCGTCCCAACGCCTTAACCACTGGGCCACCAAGCCAACTGCTCGAGCAACCAAATTTCTTCTATCGTTCTTATATCATCTAAGAATACTTCTTGTAAATATTTCCTAATTACAATTGGTTCCAAAATTAGGCGTAAAAATCGTTACGCACGGTTACATTATGCACTAATCTTTGGGCATAAATACTTTTCGCCTTAAAACTATAATGTAATTAAACGCGCATAAAACTTCTACGCATTATAAGAAACAGCCGTAAACACAACACGCATAAAATTATCACTCATAACAAGTATACTCGTATGTCTAAAAAGCAATTAAGATTCTAACCAAACCTAATAAAAAGTTGGCATGGACAGGACACAAATGAATGCCAGCCGTTGGGCGAAACGAGTCCTTAAGTAGAGACCCAGGGCTGATTCTAAAGGTCGCCGAACCACCGCAGCGCTGGGTGGATGACATTAGGAGACACGCAAGCCAGGACTGGATCGAAGAAAACTAAATATTACTACGTAAAGAAGCGACACTCCCTCCCCACCGCCAATTTCTCGTCACCCGCAATGCATCGATGAAAAAATGGGCAATGCCGTGCTTGTGTCATTCGGTTGTCACCGCTCGCTCTGAATGACTAATGAGTGAGATTCAAATGTTTATTTTATATGTGCGATCAATTGATGTTATTTGAGGTTGTTATGACCTTTTTGGATGACGACGACGACCTGCTTTACAGAGGTAGAGCAGGCCGGCTGACTATTTGACTTTAAAATATGGACGAAACATATTGAGAAAAAGACGGAGAATGGCTGAAGACGGTGGAGCTGACCAGGACCTGACCAGGACCTGACCTGACTGACGGAGGTCTGCCTATCTCTTTTTTCATTAAAGTTCAATATATTGACTATGATACAATATTAATATACCTAAAACAAAATGGTTCGTTATTGTTCTGTGTATAGATGCAAAGAAAGCACTTACACAAATAAAAATCGGAGATTGTTTGGTTTTCCTTCCGTTTTTTTTCGCGTCTCCCAGCCAAGCGATAGTAGGTGTGAAAGAGAAACACTTAGGTTGCTTACGTATAGCGTTGTCCTTGTCGCGCTCGATTCGTATTAGCTCATCCCTACAATAATTACGCACACACACACACAAAACGTGTGCGGACAGGCCGGTGCGCCAGTAACAGTACTAGACAGTTAGCTCGACGAATTTGTATGGAGTGTCGGGGGTCTGACTGGATGCACCGGGCTAAAAACCGCCAGGAATGGAGACGGAGGGAAGGGGGCTATATCCTAGAATGGATAAACAAAAGGTCCCCTGATTAGACCCGAATGATAGGACATTAAGAAATATCTTATATCTTTCGGCAGATCAACAGTTCCAAAGATTAGCTCCTACAAACTGACAAAGTTTAATTGCATCTTTAGTATTTTTAACGGACTTCAAAAAAGAAAAAGATTCTCTATTCGATTGAATTTTATATTTTTATGTTTTTACCTCAGAACTCCGTCATTCATGAACCCATTTGGAAAATTCTTTGCGTTGGGTTCGGTATAGCTACGAAGTGGTCCCATATAAATTTCATCGATATTTGACCTTGTAATTCGAAGATACATTGAAGTCAGTTTTTTTGTTTGATAAAACGTTTACTTGTTCTAATAATGTAAAAAATAGGTGAAAATACACGTAGAGATGATCTCTTCCGAACAAGAATCGCCTCCGTGCTCTCAAGTATTGCTAAAGAGTAACGAAATGCTGATATTTACGTCGAGCGCGATGCGTGGAAGGTTGTGTTACAAAACGAATCCGATCGTGAGTCAGTTACTATTACAAATAGGGATTTTGTATGGCAACACTTACAGACTTTATGCTGCAATCTGTATAGCCATTTAATTTTTGCTTCCAAGCCGGACACGATATAAGGTTACAAATATTTTGATTTACTTTTTCACTTCATGAGGGTCATTAGTTGACGACGGTATTTAGCCTAAACTAAGCGAAAGACACGAAAAAGTATATAAATATTTCTAATTTGTTATCTTTGTTAGGTGTACATTTGTGTTTTAAAACTTTTTGGCCAAAAGTCCCAAAAAAAAGATTTAAAAAAAAATCTTTTTGGCGGGAAGTGAAAAGTGATACAGTTAGATTTTGTTTTATTTTACGAGTACAAACAAGTGTTATTTCGAGAGATCATGTGTGTAATATCGGTGGAACCATTATGTGTTCGTAAACGTGCACGAGTGTAGCAAATGAAACAAAATAGGGAAACATTGCTTTTTATGTTCTCCCAAAATGTCCATGGAAAGCTTGAATAAAATTCCACCACTTTATTAAAGCACTAGGAGAGGGTCCGGCTTGTTGCTGTTGACCCTCGTTCTCAACAAAAGTATAATAAATTGAATATTAAACTATCAAATAAAAACTACGTAAGACATGGCGGTATGGTCCTAGAGACTGTAGACTGCCTTAACGGGCAAAATAAATAAAAAAGATATTATGTTTTAATTTAGAATTTAGACAAGAACACCTAATTTATTATTATTTTATTTACACCGCCGACCCTCTCACTCCGTTATTTAACTCCACCCAAAGGTTGACTAAAACACCTTGTTAAAGTAAAAGTACTTGACCAGCGTGGTGGATAATAACCCATACTCTCTCTATGAGAGTAGGCTCGTGTCCCAGCAGTTGAAACGTGAAGGGCTGATGATGATGATGATTATCCTTGTATTTTAGCACCGTGTCATAATCACTAGTTTCATCTTTGTCTTTAAATTTCTTATTGCGATATGGTACTAAATCTTACTGTATAGACATTACACATATGTCACAAGTTACGTAAATATACCTAGACATCTATAGACAGTAAATATATGACCGAACACTTCGTAATTTGAAGGTGTGTGGTTAGGTTAAATAAACTTTCGCCTGTATCAACCCGCTGTGTTTAGGGAACCATGAAAGTAGGTAGGTACCTACTTAAAGCTATAGTACTTAGGTACTCTTTGATATAAATATACAGCCTCCTTTTCTTCACCTTATCGTCGCCTGGAAGATATAAAATGAGATGAAATAAAATGAAATAAATTAAAAAAAAAAAATGCAATAAATAAATGATTGTTTTCTTTTCTTACTTTATTTTGTTAATGTATGATTGTGGTCGTCAAATAATGTTTTTTCTTTCTTTCTCTCTTTCTTTCAAATTTATTTGTCAGAGTTTCGGTTACAATATTGCAAGGTGGCATTACAGTAGTTTTCTCCAACAAAATTCGGCCTTTGTAGGTACAAATATTTAACAATTTTATTATCAAACATCGCATATTTTGTTATCGAACAGATCGCTGCATAGCGATAATATCGGCTAGGATAGGAAGTAGGATATAATAGCTTAGGAGTAGGAGTAGGACAGGGTAGGATAGGGAGGGATAGGATAGGATAGGACTAGGAGTAGGAGTAGGACAGGGTAGGATAGGGAGGGATAGGACAGGATAGGACTAGGAGTAGAAGTAGGACAGGGTAGGATAGGAAGGGATAGGATAGGATAGGACTAGGAGTAGGAGTAGGACAGGGTAGGATAGGGAGGGATAGGATAGGATAGGACTAGGAGTAGGACAGGGTAGGATAAGGAGGGATAGGATAGGATAGGACTAGGAGTAGGACAGGGTAGGATAGGAAGGAGTAGAATAGGATGTGACATGACACAATATTAATAGTATATTAATTATTGCATTCATGCAAAGCCGGGGCTTCCCAACTTGTGTAAAATAGATATTTTCGTTCTCCCTTCACACTGTTCATCTCAGTCCTAATTTACCCACGTCTAAAAGGTTTATAATGAGCTTAATTAGCTTTTAACATTAAGTGGAAAAAAGGTGCGATTATGAATAATGACCCATTAAACAGGAATTTCAATGGATGAGACTAATATTGACCAGGTATTATGCTTAACTTTGTCTTGTCCACGGCTGTGCCCGCGTGATACAAATAGATTCTACCTCGTTACATATAATTATAAGGATAATTTTAACCGTTCACCAAAAGTACAGATTGTGCACCAAATTTGGTCTGTTTTTAGCACTCAATGTATAAGTGTCTGTCTGTCTGGAGCGGACCATGTCATGGTTGACATGGTCCGACAGACACTATAATTTTTATGGGTACATATTTCATAAAAACCTTTTTATATAACTGTATAACGGAGGGCAGAGGACACGGCGAAATATGTATATTTATATAACTAAAGCCGTAAAACTGGTGTCCGGTTTATTATCATAAACAATTATATTCAGTTTAAGACCAACGCTCCTCATTCCGACAGATTAATATAATACGATGGAATTATTCTACATCTTTATCACCGCTTCATTATACTGTAGAATATATTATGGAATTCCATAGAGTTCACTGACTAATGTAGGTAAGTAATTGTGTACTTATGTTACAGTCAAACCTTATAACCGGTCAAAACTTATTTTGACTGGAAAAATCAGTGGAAACCAATTTCGACTAAGGACGTCGGTCAAAACAAATTTTTACTTATTTTTACTCTAGGGGCCCTAAATGCTTAATCAGATTCAGAATAATCTTTATTATATAACTGTGTAGGTACATTATATTAGATCTTAAATATTCATAACGACCTAACCTTAAAAGGCGCATGAAAACGTGGTTTTAGGTTATGTTTTTTTATAATCTGTCACTGGTGGTAGGTTTCTCGTACGCGAGAGGCCGCCTGGGTGAGTACCACCGCTTTGCCAGTTATTCAACCGCCAAGCAGTAGTGCGCAAGCATTATTGTATTCCGGTTTGAAGGGCATTGTAGCCGCAAAATGGGCATTAAGAGACTCAACAGCTAATTGTCTCAGGGTGACGAGCGCAGTGCAGTGCCGCGCAGTATTTTGCGAAACAAAATTCTGGGTGGTGCTGTTATTGTTATGGGCTGGCGTATTGCTTACCATCAGGCAAACGACCAGCTAGTCTCGTCATTCAGTTACATAAAAAAAAACTTTCATTACAGTTTTGTTTACATTTTTTGGTTTTCTACAATATTATATTTTATGTACCAGTTGGTTACTTCGCAGAAGTGAAATGTTCCAGGCATCTTTGTTCCAGTCTTCTATATATACCTAAAATAACTAACAGTATACTACAATGCTTTTTTCATTGGATTAGTTTTCAAACGCAATTTGAATTTAATTTCTGTGAGTCCCGTTATACATTGTCTTATGTGCTTAAACACAGTAATGTATCCCCAAAATAACATGACAAACTACGTGTGTCGGCTTTTCAATAAGAATTATAAATAGCTTTTCCACGCAATTTTGTTCGCGTAAATGATTGAGGAAGCCCTTGGACTGATTAAATAGGTATATTATTAAGTATGTAACTATGCGTACGCGTAACCTTTTTTTTAACTAGTTGTAGGCTTGCGTTTGACCACTATCACACCTGATGGTAAGCGATGATGTGGTCTAAGATGTAACAAGCTCGCTTAGAAGATACCTGTTCACTCTCGATTTGAAGACACCCAGGTTGTAGTTGTCAGGAAACACATACGTTGGCAATGCGGTCCACTCCTTGGCTGTTAGTTAGAAGACGTGGAAGCAAAACCTTTTGTTCGTACAGGAGGGATGTCTACCATTTATGGATGTCGCATGCGTCTGTTATAACAACCTAATATGTAATGTATGACTACTTTGTAATTGTACAACCTACGCGAATGCTAAGCCAATGATTAGCATTAATGGTATCTATGTATTAGCATTACTTAGGTACTACCTAATGCACAGGTGTACTTAATAATTCAGCTGGTCATTGCGTATGCAACGAGAGAAACTACCTACAGTACCAGATTGCGAGTAATAATAATTGAGGTTCTATTACTTTTATATCGAGGTGAACTTGATCTATTATATTGTTTATTACTATTATAAAAATGGAACTGAGCCACTGCTGAATGAAGATGTTTTTGAAAAATTAACTCTACGATATTTAATTTTTAAAATTTTTGTTTTTTGTTCTTTTTTTTTTACGCGTGATAGATCTAGTTTTGGCCACTATCTCGCCTGATGTGAAGCGATGATGTGGCCTAAGATGGAGCACATAGATCTAGAGAGAGACGGCAGTTGAGCGGCTGCTCAGACCCGTCTCCCCGATGGTTCACCGAACATCATCCCGAAACACGACTAGGTCGCTTGACGGCATGGCTTTGTTCGGTGGGTGGTATTACAACCACGGCCAGAGCCTACCACTCCAAAGCGCGGAAGCAGGTTTCATCACGATGTTTTCCTTCACCGTTTTAGAGCGAGCGTGCAAAATCTGCACTTAACTATAAGTCATTGGTGCAGGACCGAGTCGAGATTCGAACCCAGGTGCGTCGGATGGAATGGCGCACGAGTTTCCGCTTATTCAGTATTTCTTATTCAGTCATTCAACAAATATTCAGAAGTACCTTCACCCCTTCGTTATCGTTGACCTCTCTCACTTCGTAATTTAACTCCATCCAAAGGTTGACTGGAAGAGATCGCTTTTAGCGATAAGTCCGCCCATTGTAGAATAGAATAGAATAGCTCTTTATTATAACACCATGGTCCATGATACAGAAACAACAAACACTTAAATAACAATTAACTTAATACTAGCGTCACAATGCGCGGTCTTATCGCTCAAAGCGATCTCTTCCAGACAACCCACAAATGGAGGAGTGTAGACAAAAAATATATATGGACGGCGTTATCAACAAACGTATTGTACTTAAATTTTTAAGTCGTTTTCATGTAGATACCTACTGATAATTTTTGTTTGGTGTACAATAAAGCATTGTGTATTTGTATTTGTTAAAATTTTGACATACTGCAGCCATAAATCATTAATTCTAAACTGGCTAAATTCGTCAATACACTTTAACGTGAAATACGAGCCAATCCATCAATAGGATACATCGCTCTGGATAACTGCGTAAACAAATAACAGTAAATGGAATTCCCTCAACGCCGCGCCGCCTCTGGTGGGATGGTTAAGACCTAAGTTTGTTAAAACTAGCGACGCGGAGAACAGCTCAATAATTCTTGTCTTCGCGGATATTTGAATCAGTTCAGAAGGACAATTTAAAAACAAGAAAGTGACATTAAAAAAGAACCACGTTTTTTATGTTTGTTACCTCAGAACTCCGTCAGTTATGAACCGATTTGGAATTATTTTTTTGCGTTGGGTATAGCTACGAAGTGGTCCCATATATATATATATATATATATATATATATAATGTCATCGATATTTGATCTTGGACTTCGAAGGTACATTGAAGTCGGTTTTTGCTTTTTCTAAAAATACTATCGAACAGAGAACCTTGTCCTTTTTTGAAGACGTTTAAAAAATAATCAAAAACCACGTTTTCATGCGCCTTTTGAGGTAAATGGATTTAGAATGCATTGTCATCTAGTTGTGAGCTACCCTGGAAGTTTCAGCCGGATAGCTAATCGGGAAGTTCTCGAAATTTGAGTTGCAAGATTCCACACGGAACGACATACAGACAAAGAAGCAAAAAAAGAACGTAAATCATGGCGAAGTACATAACCATGGCACTGCAATCTGCCGAACTCGGGATGAGTTTACCCCAATTCAGTACAATCTCAGTTTGCCATCGAAATTGTCCATACGTATGTAGTTCGGTTATCCTATCCTATAGTCCATATAAGTTATAATTCGGTTAATTTCGAAAGCAAATAAATTTTGTGTAATTTCTGTACCCCAATTTGCCACAGGGATCAGCGCATTTGGTCCTTTGGACCTTTTCGTAAAAGTATGAGAAAAAAAATTACTTGTGTCCTATTTGTTTATTCGCTTTCGAAATAAAACATAAAAAACTGGCCACGTGCGAGTCGGACTCGCGCACGAAGGGTTCCGTACCATTATCTATAAAAACGGCAAAGAAACCATTTTGTTGTATGGGAGCTCCTTCAATATTTAGTTTATTCTGTTTTTTAGTATTTGTTGTTATAGCGGCAACAGAAATACATCAACTGTGAAAATTTCAATTGTCTAACTATCACATGAGATACAGTCTGGTGACAGACGGACAGCGGAGTCTTAGTAATAGGGTCCCGTTTTACCCTTTGGGTACGGTACCCTAAACTAAGGGGGCAAACAACTAAATGTTGTCAGAAATAGATCGAAAGGTATAAAAAACTTACATCGTATAAGCATGTAAGCAATAGTGTTATTTGGTATAAGCTTCTCTATTATAAGTAACCATAATGAATAATGATACATGTTACGCCAATTTTAGAGTTAGCAAATGTATTACATAACTTGATTATCGTGGCCCGAATAGCACGCGAGATTAAGGTAATAGTTGTAGGAGGAGAAGCGGGGGCTGTTTAGAGTAAGGTGTTTGTTTAGTTCGTCAAACCATTAGTGTGGTCTTAAAAACAAAACTTGTACTTACGAGGTTTCCGCTTTAATTGATTCAATACATTTTCTTTAAAATCATATACATATCAAATTCACCCGCACAAAAAGTGAGTTTATGAGAAATTTCGTATACTTACTTTGAGAGGACACCAAAATTGCGATTCTTGCTTAAATTATTACTAACCGAAAGCTTTTCCTTGATGGTAGCGATCTATAAGTATTCGGTTCGGCAAAGGTTACTTTGCGCCCATTACTTTTAACTTTAAGTTTTTAATTTACATGCCACGCTAGTCCGCTCACGTGCTTTCCAAAGCCCCTTAGGCAAAACAGCCTTTAGCTCTCCGATTATAGTTTGCGGCCATCCAGTTCTACTCATTAGGTAGAAGGTGTGATGTCAGGATAACCTTGAAGGTTACGGAATATAGTAGTTATACTGTCCGATCAGATCTAGCGATCCGATGTTAATGGCTTCAGGGTCTATAAAAGGACTTCAATGTGTAACGACTTTTTTTAAATAGAAATCTTATAATATTAAATGCGAAAGTTTGTGAGGATGGATGCATGTTTGTTACTCAATCACGCAAACCTACTGAACAGATTTTGATAAAGTTTTGTATGTACATACTTAATGTCCTGGAAAAGGGCATAGGAGAAACCGCGGGTGACACAGCAGGGCGCAGCTGCAGAGGACGGCGATGGTGACAACTTTCCATCAAGCAAAGGCGGGCCGTATGTTTATTGCCAATCTTTCATATAAAAATACATAATAGCAAGACATTTTATAATGATCTCTAAGCGAAACGGCCTATTTCCAGATGTTTATTAATTTCATTGTAATTATATGTTATAAATAAAAAAAGACGTGTGGCACTCGGACACTGCCGCGGTAAAGCTATTGAATAGCACTCGGAGTGGGGGGTGTTAGGTTATTTTCGTTACGGAATTTCTAGATTCGGTCTCCACGCTCAAGGCCCGCGATAGAAGCTATGCAATAGCTTAAAAATGAATAAGTACGGATGCATAAAATGAAATTGCATTATTACAAACAGAACTCATGATTGGGTAGTAATTAATCAATCTTTTGGTGCGAATTTTCAACCCTCAGATAAATAAGGAGATAGTGGAAGGACCGGATAAAATGATAAACATGAAGTCAAACACATTTTGTCCTTTTCCCGTATATTGAATTTACATCAGTGCATCTCGCTTGCACAGTTCGCTGAGCCATTTTTAATGTTTGGCAACTATCTCGCGAAAATACATAGATCTAGAGTAAGATGGCAGTTTGGTGACTGCTCTTTCCTGATCTTTCCCGATGGTTCATCGTACATCATCTGGAAAGAAGACTAGGTTTCTTAATGATATACCTAAAACTGCTTTATAATTGTAAACTACTAGGTGCTAGCTAGTATCTGTTCACTCATTCGAGCATTGAAAAGTCGGCCCTTAATGGTATAAAATACCACTAGTATGGTGACTTATGGGTAATGCGTATGGTAAGACATGGTATAAAACCAGTAATATTTTTATGGCAAACCAATTTATGTCAAGGTGATTCGGCTGGTGTCATACTATAGGTTAGGGATGACACTAAATTTGGCTTGGCACGTCTCGTACATCTGCCAGATGTTTCGTACGATTATTTTAATAAAAATTGTAAAATGATATAATTCATTGGTTTTTTAAGTTTTCTCGTTTGGGGATGGGTAAGGACGGCCTCGCTTGGGGACGTCTGCTTTTTGTCCTTAAATGGAAACTGACATAAACTGACATCAACTGACATGCCATTATTTCTCAAGTAATTGGACCTTGGCTTTAATTCTACACGTAGTTCGATTGCGAGATTATTTTCCATTAACTTTTTGGCATGAATGAATGATTTGACCTTAGGCCACTAAAAATAAATTATTTACAGATTAATGATACACTCCTGTCAAAAATGACATCACTATTAGTCCTACTAATATTATAAGGTTTTTAGAGCGAGTGTGGCTCAGCGGGGACTCGTGCGCCTTTCGATCCGACGCACCTGGGTTCGAATCCCAGCGCGTTTTATGGTATTAAAAGTTCTGGATGGCACTGCAATTGTAATGGGCAGGCGTGGCGCTTACTATCAGGTATCAGGCAAACGACTTGCCTTGTCTCATCAATATTATTTATGGAACTGAATGATGAGGCGAGGCAACAATCAATAGTTTGACATTTGCTTTTCTCAAAAACCTTGCTATTGAAATCCTATGTGAAATCATAATTAATAACTAACATTTATAATAAAGTTATTATTATATTTATTAAGAAATTTACAATTGTCACATAAAAGAACCTATTAATAAGATACTAAACTATGTGCAACTAGAAATTTATATACAAGTGGTGACCATGCGACAAGGTGCCAAGAACGCTGGCTGCATTCCCGCGTTGAATGGCTAAAGCTAATCTTTGAGTCAGGAATGAGCCAGCGTTTTTGTCATCTGCAGCTTCGACAAGATGTAAGCAATTTTTTTTATATAAATGTTTTGTGCCCGGACCCCATGGACCAAAGGTTTCGACATCAAGCGGCGCAAAAATGTAATCACTGCAGAGTGAAGTATATTTCCGCCGCTTGGCGTCTTCGGCATAACTAACTAAATTATTAAATCATAATTAATAATTTAGTTAGTTAGGTACTTAAATCATAGTTGTTTTGCTTGACCGTGACTGAATGCGCAGACCGTGCAATGCCAAAATATAATTAAAAATAACTACATCCAACAATTTTGCTACAGCATTAGCTTTTTATGATAAAACAAAATACAGGTTTCATGCCAGCAAATGTCTATAGTACGGTCATCATCAATTTATATAACATACAATTTACTACTATGTCACAATAAGGATTTCAATAGCAAGGTTTTTGAGAAAATGAAATGTCTATTTCAATTTTGTCGTCACAAACGCACTTATGAACGTAAATTATTACAATGACTCTACCATCGTTTTGGAAAAAGAACCACTACTCAGAAGATACGACAAGAAACTGAGGGGTTAATTTTTTAGAAGTTAGTTACAATACTTTATGTTTGTTTTTGACAATATTATTTTTCTTATGTGCCAGTTGGCTACTTGGCAGAAGCGGAATGTTCCATGCATCTTTGTTTTCTATGTAATTACTAACTGTATAGTATGCTTTTTTCATTAGAATATTTTTCACACTCAATTTGAGTCTACTTTCTGTGAGCTCCGTTATACATTTTGGAATTTTATTGTAATAACGTACACAATTGCCCATGAAGGACTTATTCGTTTTACTCAGTCTAAACCTAGGTACTGCAGTTCTATCCATAATTCTAGTGTTTATATTTATGTCAAAATATTGATTGTGATATGGTACTAACTTTGAATTTACTAGTAACTATTCTGCGTCAATGTTCACTCAGGTTCACTTAGCGGCAGGTTTCCGTCAAACCGGTTTTAGTGACGTCTGACCACATCAGGGTTACGTCAATGAGATCTCGGCCTTACGTCTTACTTATGCATGTTATGGAGAAAATAACATAGAACGAACGTGTAATTTGACAGCGAGTTTTAGAATAATAATATGTGAATTCTGAAATGTTTTTTTTATGTAGCTCAGTGATGAGACGAGCAAGGCGTTCGGCTGATGCTAAGCACCACGCCTGGCCATAACCATTGCATTGCCTCCCATGTGCCATAAAAAGCATTAAGTCAGATATTAAGTCTCATATGCCCAGTAATGTCGCTGACTACAATACCTTTCAAACCGGAACACAGTAACGATTGCGCACTACTGCTTGGTGGCAGAATAACTGGCAAAGCGGCGGTACCTACCCAGACGGCCTCTCGCATACGAGACTACCACGAGTATAATTATACCAAACTAACTGCGCCCCGCGGTTTCGCCCGCGGTTTCCCGGGATAAAAAGTAGCCTATGTCCTTTTCCAGAACGTAAAGTACATACAAACTAAATTTCATCAAAATACGTTGAGTAGTTTTTGTGTGATCCATCCATCCTCACAAACGCATTTATACTATTAATAGGATAAGATAGGAAGGATTAGTAGGACAGTAGGATGTTAAAAGTCTTTTAAATATTTAAAGTTTAATGTCCGTTGTTGTCTGGAAGAGATCTAAAGACCGCCACCGTGCTTTTACAATTAAATATGTTTTCATTGATTACTTTTTTGACATTGAATTATAATTGTGTTTCTTTGTAACATAGCAACATGTTGGTGTTTGTGTGCGGGTTTTGGTTCAAAGGGCAGGAGACAGGTTAATTACTGACGCGTAGTAGAAGAGCGAGTGTGGCCCAGTGGGAGCACGTGCGACTTTCGATCCGACGCACCCATGTTCGAATCCCGCTGGCCCCGCACCACTGACAATCTTAAGTTATGTGCGGATTTAACACTCGCTCTAAAAACGGTGAAGGAAAACATCGTGAGGAAACTGGCATGTCCAAGAATTAATCACAAAAATTCAAGGACATGTGACATCCACCAACCCGCACTGGGCCAGCGTGGTGGATTATGGCCCAGTGAGATGGCCCGTGTCCCAGCAGTGGGACCGTAATGGGCTGATGATGATGAGTAACTGCAATAAACCGTTTTGTGTTGCTTACAATATAAATAGACTGTAAGATTTTTGATATAAAATATTTTTCTCAAGACAAGCTTTTAACAAATTCGTAATCGGAACCGCGAACAAATTAAAATGAGCCCAAACACTAGTAGTTTACGATTATCCGTCAAGGAGTTCCATTGCCCGCCTTCTGTCTCCATCATCAGATCAGCTGGCTGTCATCGGACTTTGACAAGTATGCTAAATGGCAAATCCGTAAGATAAGAGGAAGTGGTTCTGATTTAAATTGCAAGATTTGACTCAAACAAATAAATAAACATTACAAGTAAGCAAAAGCTTGTAAAAAGACAGATATAACATATAACTTATGATTTTACTAACTTAAGACTAATGAAAATTCTCGGGCAGCGATCGAACCTGCGGTAAAATATTTCTACAGAACAAATATATTATTGAGCGATATATTGTGTGGCTCAGCGGGAACTCGTGTGCCTTTCGATCCGACGCACCTGGGTTCGAATCCCGACTAAGCCCTGCACCAATGACTTATAGTTAAGTGCAGATTTTGCACGCTCGCTCTAAAACGGTGAACGAAAACATCGTGAGGAAACCCGCTTACGCGCTTTGGAGTGGTCGGCTCTGGCCGTGGTTGTAATACCACCCACCGAACAAAGCCATGCCGTCAAGCGACCTAGTCATGTTTCGGGATGATGTTCGGTGAACCATCGGGGAGACGGGTCTGAGCAGCCGATCAACTGCCGTCTCTCTCTAGATCTGTGTGCTTCATCTTAGGCCACATCATCCCTTCACATCAGGCGAGATAGTGGCCAAACATGGATTTATTAAGCGTAAAAAAAAAAAAACTTAAGTTCATTTGAAAATTTCAAGTGAAGAAGTAAAATTTTCGTACCTATCTATTTTAGTCTTTAGTCCTTATCACTGTATATAATAATATTTCCAAATCATTGTACATACCTAATGTCTACCTAAGTCTGTAAAATAAATTAAGACTCTATTTTAGTACAAAAGAATCATTTCAAATAAGATGGCTAAGAAACTCAAAGCATTCTTTATTCCATTACTCATCAAAGCATATTTAAGTTAAAAAGTCTAAGTTAAGATTTTTACATCTTACATTTTTGTAGCTGGGCATAGGGACACGGTTTTGCTTCTATAGCGTAGAAAAAAAAAGGCAAGACACAAACTCATTCGACAAAAGACTTAGATTTAAATTTAGATTAGATTGATAAGATTAGATATGAGTGAAGAAATAAATTATACATGCATTGTATGAAAATTAGGCAGATTTAATATATCATCGCAAAAATATGACTAAATATAAACTGAGTTTCAAAAAAATTTGCCTAGACTCGGCAAACTAATTCTCTTCGGAAAACTTTAACTAATTGCGTCGAAGTAACGCCAAGAACCATACACAATTTATGACTGTACTTGACTTTATGTCATTTAGGTAATAAATTATGAAACGTCTTAAGAAGAATGTCTTTTATTATGTTTTACATAGTAGCAATAACCTTCGATGGAGTAGTTTGAAAGCTGCGTAAAATGTGACGTTGTTTTTTAGTGTAGGGGTTTAAAATACTACATAAAGAAAACATAACTTGATAACACACAATAATGGTTTATTAACTTATCTCACATCACATCTTCACAAAGAACAATAATAGAACTCCTCTCATTAATTTAATTTACGTTCAGTATCGTTAGATACTAACTTTATTCGCTCTAGCAGGAACTGCGCCACTGAACTGTATTAGTTTCTCAATTTAAGAAAAACCGTTGATCGCACTTACCGCAATCTGGCCAGCATCGCCATCTTTTCTGTTCTGTCACAGGAAAAAAACATGGCGGGCGGCTCCGACCAATCATCGCGGTGTGTCAACGTCAATGTCAAATATGACGTTCAAATTATACAATGACATTAGAGGTCAGACTAAAGAGTTATATTGCTAACCAATACAGTTTCATAACATTAGTTTAAAGATTTTTAGTGCGGAAACGTAACTACTTTTAGAATTGTGGTAGCTTATATTTATGTAATAATACATATCCCATGTAACCGCGGGGAGCAACTTTAAGTCCTGAAATATGACCTAAGATACCTACTTTTCATCCCCGTAAAACGAACAGTTCCTTAGATATATCTAATACCTTTAAACGAACAATTCTTGTATATATCTGAATCTCGGAAACGGCACCAACGATTTTCATGAAATTTAGTATGCAGGGGGTTTCGGGGACGATAAATAGATCTAGCTAGGTTTCATTTTTAGAAAACGTCGTTTTATCCGTGTTTTAAACATAAACTGAAAAATATGATTTATGATTTCCTGTCATCTATTGGCGAGTAGTAATACTATTTTTTTTAAAGCTTTGGCAACTATCAGCTTAAACAACAACTAAACTGCTTTACCAAGACAGCAACACTAAAGCTACTTGAGAATAGATGGCGTTGTTAAACAACACTAAGTCATCTCAAAAATACCGAGCAAAGCTCGGACATCCAGGTACTTATTATTAAAACTAACGAGGAACTCATCCTTAGCTATAAACTGAATTCTACGCGCGCGGAGACGCGGGTATCAGCTAGGTTATGATATTTGTAGGATTCTTAATATTTTATTCAATTTATATACAATTATGTTAATACGGTACAGTTTTTACTTCTTTATCCCTCTTATATTTGCGAGACAATCTAATTTTTTATTCATCTTACATACCATAGAAACGTACTCGGGACTGAATCTTTTGTAGGCGTTTTTGTGTCCTTTATTTCGTTATTATTTCTCTCTTTACGATTTATTTGAACGTTATCAGAATCGTGACGAGAATTTGTTTTATTTTCGTCGTTGGAAAATGTTTTGTAACCGACTGTAGGATTGTAGGAAGAATAAACGTATTAAATATATAGATAGATAGATATATAAGACGTTTATTTGCCAGCATAACACACATGTACATTAAATACCAAAAGGTACCAAAAGGTCCGTATTCCAGAATAGACGTGACATCTTAAGCAAAAATTCAATTCACAATACACATACATTACACTAAATACGATACTAAGCGATGAGACCGCCTATTGTACGTCAAAACTACGATGTATTTTGTGACTTTTATTTTATTTTTATGATGTGTCTATGTCTACTATGTGTCATAATTGGTGTGCAATAAAGTGTTATTGTATTGTATTGTATTGTATTGTAAATTTCACATTAAATGAAATAGGCACGGTACTATAAACTACAAGTACGTGTGTGTTGCAGTTATGACAAATGGGCCATAGCTCAGCGAATAACATGACTCAAGGAGCAACCACTGATTTTCAGCTATTGCCCTGTCGGAGGTGACGAAGCGAATCGAGCGCATTACAACGATATACCTACAATTTATGTATCGATAATTTGTTCTGTTGAGTTTCTTCCTCCTTTGATAAGACCAGCCTCATAAGAGCCTGGGTACCAGAGGAAAACGAACTCTTTTAGGTTTTGCGTGCTGTTAGCTGCAAACCTACAACTTGCATATTGGATAGATTTAATTTAAGTTACTGGGGTGCGTGAGAATGAGTAGACTAGCATTTTGTGGAATAAATATCACGTACATTTTAAGTATCACGTACATCACGATCAAACTCAACATACGCAGCGCTCTCGCGGCGAATACGTCGCGGATTCATAGCGTCCTCGCGGCGTATTTATGTATTTATTGGTTGGATTAAATGACGATAGAAATGAACTCTACCCTTCCGACATCGACAAGTCTAGTTTTTGTAATGGCAAATCATAACACGCTGTTTTGCCAGCCAGGTCAAAGTCCGATCTTTTTTGTTGAATCATCCGTAGCTAATGATTGTAGGTATGTATTTATGTACCTATAGATAGAAGTTTCGTAGAATCGATAATAACTCTTAGGTATATTTATAGCTATAGAGATGTTTTTAATAGAGTTATTCGACTAATAGATTCGATCATTGACGCTAATTGCTCGGGGAATTCATTGTTAATAATAAATTGTTGGAATCCAAAAGTATGTTTATGCTTCATTTAATTATTTAACGCTTGACGATGAGCTTGACTCATAAGGTTTTATTGTGCGTATTTTAATAAATATTTACGTGCAGATATTAATTTAATATTATTTTGTGTAAATATATTACAAAAGTACAACTTAATACGATATTAAAATGTGGTTATTGGATTTGTTTGAAAAACGCGTTAATTAAAAAAATTGTTACCTTGAATATTATATGAGAAAATAATGGCAAAAATATCTGGTCACAAAATAAATGTCTTTTATCCGCACTTTTGTCTGCACTGACTTCCATTGTCTTGTCTATTCTCACATTTTTTTTTGTTACAGCAAAATGCCGGCCTACGACAATGAAGGGGCGACGATATCAATGGAGGACGTCCGTGACCCCGACCCACCAATCACAATCAGCACAATCGAAGAAGAACTCATAGCGAGAAGAAACAGAATGCTAAAACCTCAGAAATCCACAGTATCATCAAGAAGAGAACAGGCGGTCTGCGTGAGACGAGCGCACAAAAGATATGGCCCGGCCAAGAACCCGAACATAATTCTCGAAGGGCTGAACATGACAGTTCCTAAAGGCACAATGTAAGTTTAATAAGTTTACTTTTGACTTCAGAACTCTTTGGTTTGGAGTCAGCGAAGTTTGCCGCGTAAAATTTAGTTTTTTCCAAGGCGTACTTTTTTTGCTTCGCGCTGGATGTGCATTCAGCCAGGGTCGAGTAAAAACTTTTTTATTTATTTTTGCTTGAAGTTTAACGTACTTAACGGGTTAGACAAAATTTTTTTTCGCTAACACTCGCCAAATATGAACAACTTTTGGTATTAAAAACTACAAATACACTTAGAGAAGGCTAAATAAATTAAAAACTAAACTAATGGAAACAAAAGCCGATCTTATTATTATTTTTATTCATAAAGCCTTGTACAATGGAAACTAAAATACATGAAGATTAATAATACGGGTATCGGTGGAGCCAACTGAATGGCCTACAGATAATTCAACCGATACCCGTCGCCCGGCAACTTGCCTGAAATGCTGGCGGCGTTGCCTCGCTCAATAGCGAGGCTGATTTTTTGGACAAAATACACGCGAGCATTTTGGTCACGTGTGGACTCCACCAGCTGCCCCGCCAAATCCATATAAATTTCGAATGCTCCACGTCTCCACGGGCCCAATGTCTCTAGCCCAAACAGCACACAGTACGGTACGGCTTAAGTTAGATGTAACTTTAAGAACTTTAGAAGAATTAAAACGCTATACTGCCGCTGTTTGTATTGTATTTAAATAAATACCTACTCGTTTTAAGTTAGATTAACCAAATGTTCTATCTGCAAGCTGATACTCCACACTTTGTAAAACTTCTAATAAAGCGAAATGTGAAATGGAGGGAAGTGAAACCACATAAATATTTACAGATTCAAATTGTTCCTGCCATGAGTTCCTTCGTTATCTTTGGTCATCCGCTTGTAAATTGAAAATTACAGCGATGTCGCTGCCCACGCGTTACGGTTATTAAAAAGCTGGCTGCTTTTATTAAAAACAAAATGCACCAAAAAGCAACGTTACAAAAGTTTACATAAATTAACAAAGTTTTAATAAAAAAGCGGATGACGTGATATCAGATAGCTAATGAGCTGGTTGTAGGGACCGACATTTTTTACCTGAAAATGTTAAAAATGATATTGAAGCATGAAAGGCATCCCATTCAATGCTAAAGCAAACAAAAAGGTTGGACGCCCGAGTAATGAAACCTCTTTTGTCCATGTACCGAGATATAAAAATAAAGCTTGAAAAGGGCGGGAGATTTTGTTTAAAATTAAATTTTGAACTGGCCGTTCGAGGAAAACAATCTTATATTACATCTAGGAAATTGCGTAGAGGTGTGATGTTATCAAAATTATTTAAATGTGGCATTTTAATGACTTTAAGTAATTTATGACTATTAATGACCATTCGTTTTGACTTTTATGAGTGTTTGACGCTATTTAGTAGAACTTTATTCTAGGAATTGTCATTAGGCTTTTAAATTAAATATTCTACAAAACATTAAATGGTAGGTACGATTAAATATTGCAAGGTCACGCGCCTTTTGCTTTACCAAAATATAATATTAAAAAATATGGTGTTTAAGCGACGCAGAGTCTTACAGTTCCGGTATTTGTAAGTTAAGTTATTTGGAAGTAACAAAACTGCAGTCTTGTTTTCTACATGCGTAAGAAATCTGATTCCGAAAAATGCTATTTGAGAGCATCATTTACATTGTACAATATTATAGAGAACATAATAAAACTCTATATTGGAAATCAGTTTAGAAAATGACAACACACAATCATTAACACAATCTTATTGCTAGAGCGATCTTTTCCAGAATATCTTTGTATCGACAGAAGAAGAAATAGACCGCGATGTATACCATAGAATAGATAAAATACTTAGTACAACAACATAGATACAAATTACCAGACCTGCCAATTAAAAAGTAAAAAAAAAATGATTGTAATCAAATATCAAATGATACTAAATAGGCGCAAAATGCATGCTTTTAAACGTCAAATACACATAATAAAAAATAATTAAAATACGTTAAAAACTGTAACTTAAGGTGTGACTTTGAAAAAAAAAGGTAAGCATGTCTAGTGTCTACCCATTTCTTTCCCACACACAAATTGAAGTCTGGGCCCAGATAATAAATGCGATAACTAACTCTACCAATAATGCTTCATAAATACGCCCGCTAGAGAAGATAGCACCAAGAAACTCTGCGGGGATGTCTCTTTTTTCAATTCTTTTAAAATGTCTCAAAATATAACAAAACAATGACTAAAATGAACAATGACTATAATATCTAATGTCCAGTGACGTTATGATCTTCCCTATTTCAGCTATGGTCTTCTCGGAGCCTCAGGATGTGGAAAGACAACGCTCCTCTCCTGCATAGTGGGCAGAAGAAGACTGAACTCTGGCGAGATATGGGTGCTGGGAGGAAAACCTGGCAGCCCTGGCAGCGGCGTGCCTGGGCCGAGAATCGGGTACATGCCTCAGGTATGTATAAATGTAATAAATACGGTAGAAGAAAAATCTCTCGCGCGGGTGTGTGGCTAACCCTGGTTTCGGAGTTTTTAGACCGACCGAAGGCCTCCGACATGGCCTAATGACTGTTGCCCGGAGACAACAACCTGGGCCGACGGCTTAACGTGCCTCCGAAGCACGGTATCCCAACTTAACTATTATGTCCATTATTAAAACAAACATTAAGCCCATTCCCTACAATAGAACGCTTGTATCCCAGTAGTGGGAACGCTGATGAAGATGAATTTGGTCTTCTGGAAGGTTTGGTAAAAGAAGACTGAATTCTTTCGGGTTAAAACTTTGCACTGTTTTGACGGCGGTGCGGCTACCCTAAGATTTTTTGGTCTTCTCAAAGTTTTAATAAATGGGGTTTCTTGCTCATCTCAGGTGTTTGAACTTCATCTTCTAACAACCGACTTCAATGTATCTTCGAAGTCCAAGGTCAAATATCGATGAAATTTATATGAGACCACTTCGTAGCTATACTGAACCCAATGCAAGAATTTTCTAAATCAGTTAATATTATTAATTATAAATTAAAATTAAAATTAATTATAAATTAAAAATTTTCTAAGTCAGTCAATGACAAAAAATAAAAAAGTTAAAAAAAGAAAAATATAGATATACAACAGACGTGACTTTTTGCCGTTTTTAGAGGCAACGGTACGGAACCCTTCGGGCGCGAGTCCGACTCGCACTTGGCCGTTTTTTTAGTACTGATCTTCTTTTGTTTCCATAACATATGAAATTTTCTATTCCGAAATCCTGATTTAAACATACCCTGCAACAGATGGTTTCTTAGATAGCTCGGTATTCATCCCTGTATTTATAGCGCGCTGTCAATTGTTCAGCACACATTAATTAACTTATCCTCTAACAATGTGCGGTGTTCAGTAAAGCAATTAAGTCGGCGTACGTATATCCATTAATCTTATAAAACAATTTACATGGAACAATATTTTGGTTGATAGTTGGCGGTGGAACGCCTGTGGTGCAGTGGATTGCAGTAGCTAAGGTCTCCCTGTGACTCTATTAAAAATACTAGTAAATGCAATGGAATCAGGCGTGACGTTGCGGAAATTCATCTCAAAACTGAAACGCAATGAAAATATATGTAGTGTAATCCCGCTGAATATTATGTAGGTTGTTGTTAGAATAATATAATATGTATGGGGGTTGATAGTAAATGTAAAATGAATTTAAATATATATATATATATAAATATATATATATATATATATAAATATATATATATATATATATATATATAAATATAAATATATATATATCATATATAAATAATCCCTCCGCTTTTTTTTTAAATATATGTGTATATTTAATAATAAATAATAAAATGGTAATAAGATTAATATTGTATATAAGAAAAGATAAATGTGTTAATTTATGAAATAATAAATAATGTTGAATAAAGAAAGCCCTAACAACAACACTCTTTGTACGACACGTGTTTCGCCGTCTGCACGAGGCATCATCAGGTGTCGACTCGCCGAACGCTGGAACGAGAGTGCAAACTCTCGTTCCTTGCGCACTACTGCTTGGTGGCAGAGTAACTGGCAAAGCGGATACGAGGAGCCTACCACTAGTAAAGGTACAAGAGTATTTAGGTTGCCGTTAGTTTAGGTACTGCAAGATACTTCCTGATATGACGTAGTATTTAGACTGGTAATTTTAGAACGCTTGCGGTGGTAGAGCTAATATTATTATGGAGTTTACTGCTTATTTAGGTGTGTAGGTAGGTGTTCAGTACATTGTTTGAACAATAGAAATTGACAGTGAAGATGCCACGTGATTTACTTTGTTTTACAAGCTAATAAGGGCATTTTTCGAGAGCGAGTGTGGCTCAGTGGGAGCACGTGCGACTTTTGATCAGACGCACCCGAGTTCGAATCCCGCTGGACCCGCACCATTGATTTTCTTAAGTTATGTGCGGATTTAACACTCGCTCTAAAAACGGTGAAGGAAATCGTGAAGAAACCGGTATGTCCAAGAATATATCACAAAAATTCAAGGACATGTGACATCCACCAACCCGCACTGGGCCAGCGTGGTGGATGGCCTTCTCTATGAGGGAAGGCTCGAGTCCCAGCAGTGAGAACGTAATGGGCTGACGATGAAGGGCATTTTTAGACGTGTCGCAGCGTCACGTCGTCTGCTGCTGCTGTCTGCAGTCGGCTAGTAGCCTTATGGTCCGTTCATGAAATGAAGGGTTACTGTGTATTTATATTCGCGGCATTTTCGTAACTCAATGTAAATATTCTATAATATATTGTAACAATTGTCGTAAATAGCTCAATGTAAATAACGATGTTTGGCGTATTTATTAGTATTTCATTTCTTGTTTACGAATCAGTTATTATTGCCTTCACAATTTAAATGTTACTAGGAAGTAAACAACATCAATAGGTATAGGTATGTACGTACAGTCGGCGACAAAAGTCGCTGTATAAATATTTTACGATACAAAAGCTTTTATGCACACTGTACATGATAGGTATGTTACTTTTAAACTTTTGTGCATTTGGTGACCTTAAAGCAAAAAGCGATCTATTCAAGTCAATCTTTTGATCGTGACAAGTAACTTACATCACATCACACTTCACACTAATATTATAAATACGAAATTTGTATGTAAGTGTCATCATCATCATAATCATCATCAACAGCCTGTTAGAGTCCACTGCTGGACATAGGCCTCTCCCAATGCACGTCACTGAGCCCGATCTTCGGCTCTTCGCATGTAATTGCTGCCAGCTTACGCAGGTCGTCGCTCCATCTGGCCGAAGGGCGTCCTACACTACGCTTATCTTAACGTGGTCTCTACTCTAGAACTCGTTTACCCCATCGGTTATCGGTTCTTCGACATATGTGACCGGCCTCAGCCTAAAACGGCTAGGAATGCATCATCATCATCATACCCTGGATTAAAACATAAGCTATTTATATCCTGGAAAACCACGGGTGAAACTGCGGGGCTCAGCTAGTATATATTTTTTTTATTATAAACCCTATTCACGTTAATCATCGGACATTATATATTAAAATGTTTGTAGATAAAGATATAAAATAAGTTTTTTTCAGCTTTTAACAATTTCGTAGGTTGAAATGAGCCCAAACACTAGTAGTTTACGATGACCCATCAGTTGCCCACCTTCCGTCTCCATCATCAGATCAGCTGGCTGTCACCATAATATTGCATTGTCATCGGACTTTGACAAGTATGCAAAATTTCAATTTCATAGGACAAGAGGAAGTGGTTCTGATTCAGCTTGCAAGAGTCCACCCGAACAAACATACATACATACATACATACATACATACATACATACATACATACATACATACATACATACATACATACATACATACATACATACATACATACATACACATACACACACACACACATACATACATACATACATACATACATACTTACATACATACGTACATACATACGTACATTGCAAGTTAAATAAAAGCTTGTAATATAAGGTTTTTGAAAATGTTCAGCTTTTACTTTTGTCGTTGATTGTACTTAGGTATTTCAAACCTGCGGTACGTAGTCTTATCTGGCATTGTATAATATCATCAATGCCAGATTTGACGAAGATCAAGAGGTCACAGAATTGTATAATTACAACAATAGCAGATTTTATTTCCTTGTGATTTACTTGATTGCGGTAAAAAACTTAATAATTGACTTTGAGTTATAAGTTTGAAGGTTTTTCATAATTATTGCGCGTTTAACTCCGCCCTATAACCGGCATGTTACCATACCTATACTAATATCTTGAATCTAGAAACTACAGTTAGGTATATCTTTCTTATATATAAAATTCTCGTGTCACAATGTTAGTTACCTTACTCCTCCGAAACGGCTTTACTGATTTTTACCAAATTTTATATGTATATTCAGTAGGTCTGAGAATCGGCTACTATCTATTTTTCATACCCCTAAGTGATAAGGGTTGTTGAAACCGCGGGTGAAACCGCAGGGCGCAGCTAGTGGTATATATTATTATTGAACTTTTTATTTCAGGCAGTATTAAAGTACAACAAAATAAAATTATCAGAGAATATATACCAAATACATACAAAGATATACATACAAAAATATAACATAACATTTAATCAACCATACACACTATTTTACAGGGTTAAAAAATTTCGCTCCTTCCCTGTATCTCCGGTATACTACCCCTAAAGGCCAGGAGTCAGAATTCAGGAACAGTTTTTTTATGCACCACCAGTACTTGGAGCCTATTGGACTTTCATTCAGTGGTCCTAGTCGACTCCAGCCTCAACAGTCACATTGCTATCTGTCCCTTGATCCGTCCATGAAGCGTATATACATAATACAAGATAAAGATAAATTTATTTGAATTTCAACAAACATGACATATCATATACATTCAGAAGTGATTAACACAAGTCTTTATCCCTGGTTGGAGAACATTGGTACCCAAACTAGGAGACCTGTGTTTTGGCATACCAATACCAAATACATATTTCGTTTTCTTTGCCAATACCCCCCGCCCGACATAGTTAGTTAAAAAAGTTACAGAAAAAAGATTATAAAAGAGTTTGTATTTAGTAATAACAGTTATGATTCATGCAGTTTTATGTGTGTAGGTATATATACGTTGTATGTATGAATGTGTGGGTGTGAGAAAATATCATTACCGTAGGACTCTTTCATACAATCTAGCTTTCGTCCTTCCTCTAGCCTGGAGTGGTGGGTCGTGCGTGATTTAACTCAAAATAAGAAAATAGGCAGCGTAGTATACCATAGTAGGTACTCCATGCTTTATAGTTTTACCTCGACCACGGCAAAGCTGAAAGGAGGGCTTATAGTTTTAGCAGTCTATGTATGAATTTACGTATGTTCCTCTGTAGCGCCTAAACAACTAATTCCGATTTTGATAAATGAGGTGCACATCGATTCGTTATTGGTCCGGGTGACAGGCTACATTTTCGGCATTATGTCATATAGTCCAGTCATTTGGTAGTTTCACCTGGAATCTTTTCTGGGAGTTTTGAAAATTGGTAATTTTATAGATTTTGATGTGCTCTTTCCGAATTTCAACTTTGCCACCTCGTATTTTTGCCTCTCGCGCCACCATATTGGAAAAATGGCGCCTAAAAACAGTTTTTTGACAATACCTACTTTCCGACTTATTTTACGATATAAAATTATATACAAAATGAAACTAGAGACAAAGTAAATGGCAAAGTTGAAATTCTGAAAGAGCACATTAAAATCTATAAAATTACCAATTTTCAAAACTTCCGGAAAACTTTCCTGGTACCCACTAATTTTCGAACCAAATGACTGTACTAGTAGTCGGGTTTTAGTTTTTAAGTTTACTGAAATCCGCTTGTTAAGAATTATTTCAATGAATCGTAAGTCAGCAGTGTTAATTGGTTTCAAATAATTTATGTAGATATAGGTACTACATATATTTATAAGTAAGTACCTACGTATAGATAAAGCAAGGAGTTACCGTACCTACTACCTATATATAGATATGTTAGATCTATGTAATTGTTCTGGATCCTACTTCTAGTGGACTGTATTATTGGGTTCTTGTTCAAATAAAAGACTTGTTCACTTGACTGCGTACTGTCAACTCAACTTTATTTCCAACTCGACCCTACTTATATACTAATCGCTAACCTCGCACCATACTCCAGTACTAGGGCGCATAACAATTGTTCTCCGCCAATGGCGCGGCGGCATGTTCCGTCCTGCTCCCACGGTGACTCTCGCTCTCGCGCGGTGGCCTCGGCGTCCTTAACAGTAATAGTCATGAATTCATGAATGACTAAACTAGTAGAGAGTCATTACATTCGTCATAAGCTGTGCGCAAAAATCAAACTTAAAACGTTAACAATAAAATACATTTTACATTTTTATCCAAAAACTTATACTAACTTGACTACACTTACCATTATATCTAATCTGGGTGTAATAGCAAGATGATATCAGGAAAACCTCCTTTTATTGTTATGCCAATAACTTAGAAATTACAATAGAGTGGTCTAAGAAAAACTAAGGAAATAGCTTGTTTATCAGTAAATTAGTGTAGAAAATACGTAGGTACTTGCAATAGTGACTAAAAATCAGGCGAACGACTAGCTCGTCTCATCACTCGGTTCAATAAAAAAAAAATAATGATTATATTTCAATCTAATAGAATCAGGCGTGACGTTGCGGAAATTCATCTCAAAACTGAAACGCAATGAAAATATGTACGCTTTGGATTCGCGGCGCAGACCTCCAGACCATCCAAAGCGTAAACTCCCGGAAGAAGGACATTCCAATTGTCCGAAACCTAGTTGGAGATATTCCTACACAATCATAACGTGAGTGTAGCCGTTTATATTTATAATGAATATTTCTACTCACGATTTCTAAACCTAAAGCTTTTGCATTTATAATATTAGTGTGACGGTAAAATCCGCTAATGTTTCGTGAGTAAAGGGGCCAGTAAAGTCCCCGACTGTGAACTATTTATTCTGTGGCATTACTAGGCTTAATTTACATACAATTCGCTATTCCAACTCAAGAGTAAATTTGTATAATACTAAGGAAATTTTAGAGTAGATTTATACATATTACGTATATTAATCGTTCAGATTCGCAGCGGAATCGAATTATTTCTGTATAATTATTAAATTAATATTTAGCTTTGAAACAAGATGTATAAATACGATAAAACTTCATTTACAGTACCTAAATACAGGGAATCCTTAGTTAGGGCCCAGGATCTATGAACTTAGTAGGTACCAATAGAGCTATATAATCCCATATTCAAATAGAAGTCTAGGCCCAAAAAAGAAATGCGGACCTACAAGTTCCTACTTACTACATACATAGTATCTATTTACTACCTTTTAGACTTGGCTGGCACCGACTTCAACTATATGAGTGGGTAGCGCTTATAATAATTATATAAATTTATTTTTCACTTTTGAGTGCCTATTTGTGGTTTTGAAGCCGGTTTAATTTTTTTTTTTGAAAAATAATTTATAGATAGATAGATAACACTTTATTGCACTTAAAAAAGAAAACAGAATTACAGTTGGTAACACATAATCAATAAGCACAATAGGCGGTCTTATCGCTAAGTAGCGATCTCTTCCAGACAACCATAGGGTAAGGAAAACAACACTTAATTTATTTGCCCTTTTAAGTGCAAAACAAGATTTAACTAAATTAATTTAAAAGTTTTTAAAGACAAGCTTTTATGATCTAGCAGCCATACCATATCAGCCATATCATGACGAAGTTTTAAACGGGCTATCAAAATTAAATGCATGTACAAAAAAATTTAATGTCTGTCCTATTCTCTGTGAGGAGTTCCCTCGCCGGAAGTCAATCCTGGGTGTATCAGCCATGTCATGATGGAATTTAGAACAGGCTATTATGGTTAAATCCATTTACAAAATGTTGTGTCCGTACTATTCACCGTTGAGGAGTTGAAAATTAAACTTATATTTTTTGTTTTTCCTATTTTGTAGTAAAAAGTGCCGAATGAATTTTTATAAAATTTATATGGGACCACCCTGAATTATGACCTACCAAACAAAAAAGAATCATCGAAATCAATTTATAATTGGCGGAGTAATTGCGTAACAAACACACAAAAAAAATTTAGTCGAATTGTAAACCTCCTCCTTTTTGAAGTCGGTTAAAAACTGACTCTACCAGTGCTTCGGAAATACACACTTTAGAGAAGATACTGTATAAATTATAATCAACAAAATGACAAACAAGACGTCTTCCTCTAGACCTATATGCACCATCTTCGGCTACATCGTCGCTTAAAATAAAAAGATAGGTCGAAGTTATATGATGATGATCATACATAGGTAATTTTTAGGGTTCCGTACTCAAATGGTAAAACAGGACGCTATTACTAAGACTCCGCTGTCCGTCCGTCTTTCTGTCTGTCTATCTGTCTGTCCGTCTGTCACTAGGCTGTATCTCATGAACCGTGATAGTTGAAATTTTCACAGATCATGTATTTCTGTTGCTGCTATAACAACAAATACTAAAAAACAAAATAAAAAATATTTAAGTGGGGCTCCCATACAACAGACATGATGTTTTTTGGCTTGCCATGTAAGGTTTTGCCCATAGTCGCCACGCTGGGCATGCGGGTTGGCGACCGCAGGGCGTAGCTTTTTTGCACCGGTGACGCTGCTGCCCGTCACCAGCCTGGACGATTTAGCTACGCCATTATCGTGATGGTTATACCGCCATCGGTCGGTCGTCAGAGCCTCGTTCGCTGATCGGCAGGATGCACCGCGAGCAGGTGAGGTTGACTTGGGTCTTTAAGATGGTTTAGACCCCTTACACCCCGAATAGCCGAAGATCGGGCTCAGAGCCGAAGATCGGGCTCAGTGGCGTGCTATGGGAGAGGCCTATGTCCAGCAGTGGACTGATGTGGGCTGATGATGATGATGATGATGATGTTTTTTGCCGTTTTTATAGATACTGGGAACGCAATACGGAACCCTTAGTGCGCGAGTCGGACTCGCACTTGGCTGGTTATTTATTTTACATACTTGATTCCTTTTAATCGATTGAATAGGAGAGAATTCTCGGAAACGGCCTCCAAACTATTATTTCCATATAAATTGGCAGCTTTAAGCTGAAGTCCATATATCAACACGCAAATTGCTTAAGTTATACACCGGGGCCGCCTGGGCCTAAATTCTGGTAACTATTGACAAAATACCATTGGATTACTGTGTTATGTTTGTTTGAGTGGACGGAGGACCGATGTGTCTTCCGATTGGCATAGCATGATGTATATGTGTACGTGAGGCTTGTGTACGAACGGACCGGCATAGCTTGATAGTGTTCCGAAAGCGTTGCTATGACAACGCCTTCAAGATTTTCGAAAACCGTTCAACTATAACACAACAGCGTCACATACAACCTTTAAATTACATGAGATATGCTCTATCTCCTTTCTACCATCGGACAACAAGACGTACGAAACTCGGCATCTGTTTATGGTTGTCACTCCTCCTGCCAGTACAAAGCGTTTGAATTCAACTTTCATAATGTAAACAGCTAAGGAATGGAACACCTTACCAGCGTCTCTGTATCCCGATACTTAAGCTAGGTGTCTTCAAGTCCCGAGTGAATCGGTATCTTCTAGGCAAACATGATCCATTGTCGACAGCGTCATCACTCTCCATCAGGTGAGACAGCGGTCAAATGTTTGCCTATCAGGTTATAAAAAAAAGTGGACGCCGCGTCACCGAATTCAATAGTGAAGCATTCAAACTGCCGGTCCGCTCGTTCGTACACAAGCCACACGTAGACATTTACATCATGCTATGCCGATCAGCCGGCACAGCGGTTTGTCATTTTTTGACAGCTAAGGAATGGAATACCTTACCAGCGTCTCTGTTTCCCGATTCTTATAATCTAGGTGTCTTCAAGTCCCGAGTGAATCGGTATATTCTAGGCTAGCATGTTTCATCGTCGACCGCATCATCACTTTCCATCAGGGCCCTAATTAACTATGAGAACTTGGCGATTCCTTGCTTCAAGGAAACGTCGATCCCTTAATTAATAAACGACATCTGCGAAATTTGTATTCTCTATGACGCGTCATATATATGAATGCGTCATAGAGATGTCGTTTATTAATAAAGGAATCGACGTGATTTCAAAGCAAGGAATCGACGTGATTTCGCCAAGTTGTCATAGTAAATTGGGGCCCTGGTGAGACTGCGGTCAAAGGCTTGCCTATCAAGTAATGAAAAAAGACATCGGCACTCCGTCCACTCAAACAAACATAACGCCACAACCATTGTTATGCTTCAGTTGTTGCTTAGCAAGATTCCGTCTGCCTTTTTTATTCGTTCAAGTAGAATTGTTAGTATCTTTAATCGGCTTATTTTCCTGATTGAAATACAGACATCAAATACTACTTTTAGATTCTGGTTTATACAAAAAAATCAAATTTTAAACCTACATAGAGTAGGTATCTACGTACCCTGTATACCTTGGACTTAACATTTAATTTTTGGAAAGGACAAACGGTCATTAAAATTTATTTTGCCACTTGGAAAACAAAACATTGTTTGTAAACAAAACAATTAGTAAATAAAAGCGGGTTAGTTCCATGTGCGTTAAGACTTGCTCTAAAAATGGTGAAGGAAAACATCGTGAGGAAAACGGCATGTCCAAGAATTAATCACAAAATTCAAGGATATGTAGCATTAACCCGCACTGCCAGCGTGGCGGATTATGGCCCATACTCTCGCTACGAGAGCAGGCCCGTGTCCCAGCAGTGTGAACGCGATAGGCTGATGATTATGAGTTCCATGCGTTACCTTTCCCTATGAAAGTTGCATTGCTACCCAGCATTTTGAATTGCACCTGCTGCGCAAACATCCAGCGTTACCTAGTATTCTACTCAAAACTATACTATACTATATATTCTATTCTACTCTGGTATTCTACTCGTATTATTCGTTTGTAGGTTGATTTAATAAATAAACAGCTTTATTGCGAACTGTACATAATCAGATAAAATTTTAGTTTTTGTTCGTAGGAAACTTAAGATCGGCATTTTTAATCGTTTTTAAAAAAGGAGAAGGTTCTCTATTCTATTGTAATTGTTTTTTTAAATGATGGCTACCTCAGAACTCCTTCATTCATGAACCGATTTGGAAAATTATTTTTGCGTTGCGTTCAGTATAGCTACGAAGTGGTACCATATAAATTTCATCGATAATTGACCTTGGACTTAGAAGATACATTGAAGTCGGTTTTTTGTTTGATAAAACGTTCACTTGTTTTATGAGTTTCAAGAATATCAAGAGTAGAAAAATTTTATAGATAAAGTCTAGTCCGCAATGATCTAACCCCGAAAATTATATTACCGTATTTTTGTCATAGGCATTAATAATACTATTTTGTTGTTCTAGGAAGTCGCCCTCTTCGGAGAGTTTTCCATACGGGAAACTCTGATATACTTCGGATGGATCGCGAACATGAAAACGAAGGACGTGGAAGAGAGGATAGACTTCCTTATCGCCCTTTTACAGATGCCGAATCCTACAAGGTAAGTAAGCAAAAGAGTGAAAGGAATCAACTAACATTTAAAAAATATTATGAATGATTTATTTTAAAATCAGTCATAATATTTAGGAAATTATATAATAGGTAATTTTGAGCTTTGAAGTTATCTTCCGAACGAATGACCCTTCAATCATGCTTCAATCGAAAAATACTAAATAACTTCAGGTTCTGGCTTCAACTAAAACCGTGGAATAGATAAATTCATACATAATGCTAACATTATATACATAAGTTGATTTAATAACAGGCTACACTCACGGCTATTAGTCGAGACACTCGGAGGGCCAAGCGCTCACCGCGACCGCGCGTACTCCTTCAGGATGAGCGTCTGTACCGCTCAACGAAATATTGTAAAGCTAGCACCATACTACTCGCGAAGTTGCTTCGACGAACTACAGGTCGAAGTTGACTGAAGTCCGAAGTACGTGACTATACACTCGTGCATCCTCGCGAAGAGCTCAGTCGCCCAGCGCCCGCACGCTATGCATCAAGGATATGGATAACCTATGGATAACGTATGGATAAAGTTCAAGCGGCAGCTGCCGTTGCTATGTGCATTCTCGCGTATTATAACTACGTCCGTATTCTTTAATTAACAAAAATTTAAAAAAAATGGAGAAAAAGAAGATGGTGGATGATCGCAACCTGAAGTGAGCCGAGTAGTATAGTAAGACGCCTCGTGTTCGAACTCAGAGTAATGTTAGTGTCATTACTCTAAGTGTTCGAACTTCGAATCCTTTGACTCGGGCGCAAAAACCGACAACGATCGGATGTCGCTCGAGGCGAGCTGGGGTTACACGGAGCGAACCGAAGTGCTCTTCTACACTCTCGTATTCGCTTAACTTCGATCAAGTTCGCGAGTAGTGTAGTGCAGGTTTAACAAAAGTTCTAAAAAATATGCACCTCAGTTTTTTGCCGTATCTTCTGAATAGTGGTTCTTTTTAACCGACTTCCAAAAGGAGGAGGTTTACAATTCGACGGTATGTTTTTTTTTTTTTTTTTATTTTTTTTTTGTGTGTTTGTTACGCGATTTCTCCGCCAATTATGCATTGATTTCGATGATTCTTTTTTTGATTGGTAGGTAATACTTCAAAGGTGGTCCCATATAAATTTTATCGAAATTCATTCAGTAGTTTTTGAAAAAAATAGCAAAAACAAAAAATATAAGTTTAATCTTCAAGTCGGTTCTTGTTTTTTTCGTAACCAACTTTCTAAAGGTGGAGGTTTGTATTCGACTGCTTCACCTGCTTCACCCAGGGTTGACTTCCGGTGAGGGAACTCCTCAACGGTGAATAGTACAGACACAACATTTCGTAAATGGATTTAACCATAATAGCCTGTTCTAAATTCCATAATGACATGGCAGATACACCCAGGATTGACTTCCGGCGAGGGAACTCTTCAACAGAGATATAGGACAGACATGAAATTTTTTTGTACATGCATTTAATTGTGATAGCTCGTTTTAAACTTCGTCATGATGTGACTTCTAGATCATAAAAGCTTGTCTTTAAAAACTTTTTGAATTAATTTAATTAAAACTTGTTTTTCACTAAAAAGGGTAAAATAAATTATTTTTCAAAAAAAACTAAACCGACTTCAAAACCACAAATGGCACTCAAAAGTAAAAAATAAATTAATATAATTATCATAAGCGCTACCCACTCATATATTTGAAGTCGGTGCCAGCCAAGTCTAATAGGTAGCAGATAAATATGTATATAGTAAGTACTACTTGTAGGTAGTATCTATCTACTACCTTTTAGACTTGGCTGGCACCGACTTCAAATATATGAGTGGGTAGCGCTTATGATAATTATATTAATTTATTTTTTACTTTTGAGTGCCATTTGTGGTTTTGAAGTCGGTTTAGTTTTTTTTGAAAAATAATTTATTCCGATTGACGGTGGTAGAGTCATTGTAATAATTGACGCCCATAAGTGCGTCTCTGATGCGAAAACTGAATAAAGAACTTTGAACTTGAACTTTATCGAACACCGGTCGAGTGTCTCGACTAATACCCGTGAGTGTAGCCAGTTATTAAATCAAATAATGATTAATACTAACGTTAGTTTTAATAATAATATTAAATAATTAATTTATTTAATAATAATTTGTAATATAACAGTTTAGGTACATACCAAAGCGTTGCAAACACACTCATGGTCCAAGGTCAATAAAATATACATTATATTAGTAATCAAGTAGGTATATATTGTATAATTATGTATTATATTAGTAACACGTAATATTTAGTTTTCTTTGGTAACACCGTCCATATACATTTTTGTCGACATTCCTCCACTTGTGGGTTGTCTGGAAAAGATCGCTTTTTCCTTTGAGCTACAACATGGAGTCCTTTAAAAGGGGAATTAATAGAGTCCTTAAGGGTCGGCAATGCATCAGCATTGCCTCTGGTGCTGCAGATGTCCATAGGCGACGGTAACCGCTTACCATCAGGCGGGCCGTCCGCTTGTTTGCCGAACTTTAAATAATAATAAAAAAGTGATAAGACCGCCCATTGTGACACTATTATTAAGTAAGTTGTTATTTTAGTTTATAATTATTTCTGTATTTTGGTGTTACGAGTATAATAAAGAGTTATTCTATTCTATTTTATTCTATATATTATACCTACTATAGTAACTATGACTTAACTATTGGCATTACATCGCGAGATCAATTTCGCAACGACATTAACAGTGATCGAATTTCAAAGGGTTAATCTAAAAAACCTAAACCACATCTCCTAGTTTCGAACTAACAATTTTTTATCAAGGGTTTCCCCGAAAATCGAAAGTTCTCGGAAAACCGAAGTAAACGTACTTAGTTTAACCTAAAAGGATCAATTTCAGGTTCAAAGGTTCAATTCCAGTCTAACAAAGTCTAATTTCTCTCTCTAAAGTCTAAGTCTAATTCAAAGGGTGTATATAGAATACCAGTAATATCTATGTCCCTTCGAGATGAATTAAGTTGTAGTAAAATGGAACTGAGCCAATTCTGTACATTGAAAATATTTTTGAAAACCCAACTGGGATCGACTATTTAGAGGGTACTGCTCCCACTACCCATATGTCCCTCAAGCACCAATCGTATATCGTAGGTATAGCTTTACTGCGACTAATGAGAGACGGTCTAATTCATATTGTATATTATTTTTATAACATGTTTTTAGGTAACTAAACACTAAAACCAGATTACGACATAAAAACGCCCAAACATACAAATCAGTAAATCTACAATGTTGCCAAAAAAATTAAAATATCGGTTTTTATCGAGTGGTATCTTTTGAAAAACATGCCCAAACATTTTTGGCTTGAATATAAAAGATTTTTTTGTTCCAAGAGCAGCAGATTCTTTTTTCGCAGGTTCTATTTGAATTTAATCGATTTTAGGTATATTTGTAGGAACATTTTATTATACTCGTAATATCAACTTTCAATAATCAAGTTGTAGCAATTTTAGATGAAAGAAAATCATTTAATATAAATAATATATTTAAAGAAACAAATTTATGTAAATAAATTTGTTTCTTCTCAGAACCTGAATTCATTTCTAATAAAAGTTTGGCCATTATTATCAATTTTAGACTACAAAAAAGAATTAAAAAAAAATGAAAAATACAATTTTTTTATCTATTTATTAGTTCTTTATTTCCATGAAATGAAATGAAATGAAAATATGTTTATAACTGCATAAAACAAACAATTTTAAATCAAGGCATTCCATTAGGTAAGTAAGTAGATAACTAATTAGGTACATGTTTACGCAGAGTTATCTTAACGATATATCTAATGATCTTCACACTAGGCTAAGCCTGTATCGTGAGGACCTGGATACGATTATACAAGTTCGTAATTTGCCTCAGCTGACAAAATAAAATGTAAAGGAAAAAAAAATAGATATATTTATTATAGATTTCGAAAGTAGGCAAAAAGGTACCTCGTATTAAAAAAATCCAAAAATTCACTTTCCAAAACTCTAGATGGATTTCTAACAACAAAATTATTCTAGCTCTAACCCTTTTTAAAAATTCACCCCGTAAGCAAAGAAAACTAAATATTAAGTATCTATATTATCTATTTCCAGACAAGTGAAGAACCTCTCTGGTGGTCAGCAGCGAAGGACTTCATTAGCAGCGGCGCTGATACACGACCCTGAGCTTCTCATCTTGGACGAACCGACTGTTGGAGTGGACCCTGTCCTCAGACAAAGGTAAGAACCGGTCAAACGTGAGTAAAACTTTCCTAAAGTTTTGTTGCTGATATTTAAGTATTTAGTATTTATTATATATGGTTTCATAAATTAATAATTATGTTTTTTTATGGTACTAAGTGATGAGATGAGCAAGTCGTTCGCCTGATGGTATGTGCCAGTCGTTCGCCTGCCCATAACAATTGCAGTGCGACACAGAACTTTTAATACCAAGAGCACTGCATTGCGCTCATCACCCCGAGACATCAGATATTAAGTCTCATATACCAAGTAATTTTGCTGGCTACAATACCCTTCAAACTGGAACACAGTAATGCTTGCGCACTACTGCTTGGCGGCAGAATAACTGGCAAAGCGGTGGTACCAATACAAGGCAGGTCTCACGGACCTTCCTTGTATTTCTGTGTTCCGTTTGAAGGGAGACTTAACATCTGATGTCTCTGGGTGATGAGCGTAATGCAGTGCTACGCTTTACTTTTACGTTTTCAGAAGTTCTGGGTGGCACTGCTATAGCTGGGCAGGTTATGGCCATCGGGCAAACGATTTGCTCGTCTCATTACTCAATTCTATTAAAAAAAACCACTAAGAGTACCAAGTCACACTGAGTCTGTATTCCAAACATGCAGGTTCTAATACTGCCCGAATAGTTTTATTTTTCTCCTTTCTGATTATTTAAAATATTCTAGTAGCGTGGATGGGCGGGCAAAAATTTTGCTGAATTTCGGTGTTTCGCCGGTGGGAGGTGACGCGGGACCACTTCCCGAGCACAGAACAGTGTTTTTCGTATCGATAATCCTAAATTTGGATTTTTGGTTAATTTGGCTACACTAGCCATATAAGAGCGTGTCACCAAAGCTCAATTAATTAATTTTATCGCAGAAGTTGTCGCCGTAGCCGGAATCGGCATTGATGACTATATATAATAATAATGAGAAGAATGAGGATGATAATAATGAGCACCATCATTTACCATTATACCAAATCCAATATTGCCCAAACAACAATAAAATAACTGGAAATAGGACTACAAACAAAATAACAAAACAATTCCACATAAAATAGGACAAGCCGTTATCATTATTTTCAGAGTTTCGCCGCAAAAATGTTTGGTTTATTATTTCCAAAACTGATTTATAAAGACGTCGACAAACGTAATCCGACGTGGTGGAACTTGGCAAATATTTATGTTACGACGCGTAAGAAAATAATATTATTAACCGACTTCAAAAAGGAGGAGGTTTACAATTCGACGGTATGTTTTTTTTTTTTATTTTTTTTTTTATTTTTTTTTTGTGTGTTTGTTACGCGATTACTCCGCCAATTATGCATTGATTTCGATGATTCTTTTTTTGATTGGTAGGTAATACTTCAAAGGTGGTCCCATATAAATTTTATCGAAATTCATTCAGTAGTTTTTGAAAAACATAGCAAAAACAAATAATATAAGTTTAATCTTCAAGTCGGTTCTTGTTTTTTTCGTAACCAAACTTTCTTAAGGTGGAGGTTTGTATTCGACTGCTTCACCTGCTTCACCCAGGGTTGACTTCCGGTGAGGGAACTCCTCAACGGTGAATAGTACAGACACAACATTTCGTAAATGGATTTAACCATAATAGCCTGTTCTAAATTCCATCATGATATGGCAGATACACCCAGCATTGACTTTTGGCGAGGGAACTCCTCAACAGAGAATAGGACAGACATGAAATTTTTTTGCACATGCATTTTATTGTGATAGCCCATTTTAAAGTTTGTCATGATGTGGCTTCTAGATCATAAAAGCTTGTCTTTAAAAACTTTTTGAATTAATTTAATTAAAACTTGTTTTTCACTAAAAAGGGTAAAATAAATTATTTTTCAAAAAAAACTAAACCGACTTCAAAACCACAAATGGCACTCAAAAGTAAAAAATAAATTAATATAATTATCATAAGCGCTACCCACTCATATATTTGAAGTCGGTGCCAGCCAAGTCTAAAAGGTAGTAGATAGATACTACCTACAAGTAGTACTTACTATATACATAGTATTTATCTGCTACCTATTACACTTGGCTGGCACCGACTTCAAATATATGAGTGGGTAGCGCTTATGATAATTATATTAATTTATTTTTTACTTTTGAGTGCCATTTGTGGTTTTGAAGTCGGTTTAGTTTTTTTTGAAAAATAATTTATTTTATGACATAGTGACACACGTTATGAGTGTTGTTTTTACAGTGATGGGCAGGGTTAAGGGCGGACATACACGGACGCTCAATCATTTAGTCCTTGAACAACTGCCCGTGTATCAGCCCATCACGTTCCCACTGCTGGGACACGGGCCTTCTCTTATAGAGAGAGTATGGGCCATAATCTACCACGCTGGCCTAGTACTGGTAGGTGGATGTTACATGTCCTTTGTATTATTGTGATTAATTCTTGGATATGTCAATTTCCTCCTTCACCGTTTTTGAGAGCGAGTGTTAAATTCGAACATAACTTAAAAAGTCAGGGTGTGAGGCAAGCAGAATTCGAATTCGGGTGCATCGGATCGAAAATCGCACATGCTGCCTCCGAGCCACACTAGCCTGGCCGCCCTAATGTTTAGCACTCTTGTTCCACCATACTCATCAGCTCGCCTAGCCGTTTGTGAAATGATCTGCTGGGCTCATCACCCCGAGACATCAAATATTAAGTCTCATACGCCTAGTTATTTCGCTGGCTACAACGCTCAATCCGGAACACAGAAAAGAAAGAAAGAAAGAAAGAAAATACATTTATTAGACGACCACAATCATAACAAAATAAAGAAACACAGGAAAACATAATTATAAAAATAAAAAATAAATATATAAACAGTATGAAGGGATAATTATGCCTAAAATTACGTATGTGGTGCCAAAAGGGGTTTTCACTCAGCACAAATGTCAGGTGGTAGTATTTTGACACCCGACGCTGGTTTTCAGCTAAACCCCATGGCGTGCGGATACTTGGCTTGGCTTGGCACAGGAATGCTTGCACACTAGGTACTTGGCGGTAGAATAACTAGCATAGCTGTGGTATAAACCTAGACAGCCTTACTCATACTATGACAGACCACAATAACCTAGTAGCCCCCTAATTCATCTTGAATTATGCATTAAGTTATGCAAAGGGAATCATGAGAGTACATTTCCTTCATGATTTCATCTGCCGGATAGTATAAATTTACATATACCTACTTATATCGCCCAATCAAGGCAGGAGATGTCTTCATTGCCCATCCACAAGCGTACTTTAGTTTTTTTATGGAACTGAATAATGAGCGAGCAAGTCGTTCGCCTGATGATAAGCGCCACGACTGCCCATTGGAATAGTGCCACTCAAACTTTTAAAACCAAAAAGTACTGCGAAGCACTGCATAGGTATAATGCCCTTCAAACCAGAACACATTATTGCTTGCGCACTGCAGAATAACTGGCAAAGCGGTAGTACCTACCCAGACGGCCTCCTGCGTACGAGAAACCTATCACGAGTACTTACCGTGTAAGAAGATAATCAGAAAAAAGACCCTTGAGATCCGGAAGGATACCTTGATTCGATTGCGAAATGCCTAATTAACTAAATACCGATCAATGCCTCTGAAAATAATACGCCATTTCGCGTAGAAGCGGTACCTATAAATTTGATCAAATTAAAACGAAGTGCCTTCGAATTTAAATCCATCTAATAAATGTTCTTCTGTAAATTAAGATCTCAATCAAATCCTTCTCGCGGAGATTCAAATTAAGCATCTAACATTAGGCAAAATGTAGGTCGGACCAGTCAGGCCTATTTGTAGCTGCGGCGTTGTGACCCGTTCCAAGACTTGCATTATGCATCTGAGAAACTACTTCGAGCTTAAGCAATTTTAGCAAAATTGACTTGACTCTGCGGCTTAAATAGACAAAAAGTAAAATCACTAATTGTCGTCTTTACTTTGTATTTTGACGTGAATCCGATGAAAGTTTTTTTCGTTGTACTTGAAATTCCATTCCAGAAAAATTGCGACATAAAAAACACGTACTTTTGAAAGCATATTACTTCTAAAGTTTAAAAGTCAAACTACGATACGATGGCTACAATCTGATTTACAAACGTCAAACGTATTATTAGGACTCTACCACCGTCCGAAATAACATGAAAAGATGCACAATGCGCAGTATCTGCGGCGTCTCCATCATTTTTGTTCGATGGCCTAAAACCACAGCCACTACTTACACACACACACACACATACGTCTTCGCGACTATAACACGGACTTAGCTGGTATTATTTTAAAATATTTTTGCTGGCAAAAAGTTTTAAATTTTTCGAATAAGTTTATCCAATAGTTTATTTCTTGTGTTTTAGATTTGTGTTCGTATATTTAGTCACTCAAACGGCTTCAACGGAAGACCAGCGCTGGTCGCACGACCAGCACAACGACAAATTACTTTTTTTAAATATAATATGTAATACTTTTTAATGTTTTTGTTTTCTCAATCATTTATTTTCTAGAATACATCAAGACATATTTACATGGTCTTATTAATTATACATTTATTGTCAATTGTATTCAGCCTGCAAGCAATATTCTTCTGTTTATGTATTATGTCATGTGTTGTAATACCACCCACCGAACAAAGCCATGCCGTCAAGCGACCTAGTCGTGTTTCGAGATGATGTTCGGTGAATCATCGGGGAGACGGGTCTGAGCAGCCGCTCAACTGCCGTCTCTCTCTAGATCTCTGTGTTCCATCTTAGGCCACATCATCGCTTCACATCAGGCGAGATAGTGGCCAAACATAGATCTATTAAGTGTAAAAAAAAATATGTTTATAGTTTGAATTAGTTATTAGAACTAAAGGTTGTTATTCTAATTATTAGTCTTACTCACAGACGCAGGATCGATTCCTGCAAAATGATAAATATATTTGTGTACAAAAATATTTTCAAAATATTTTATTTACAAATCTAACGGATTTACAAAGTCAGTTCCTGTTTAACAAGCATAAACCAAATTAGAATCACTAATTGTCCTAACTTTCCTGCCCTTGTCTCTCATAGTTGCTAACTCTAGGAGCCTTATGTAAAAAGCATTATGTATCATTTTGATAAAGCAATGTTGTTTCAGCATTTGGGACCATCTGGTGGATATCACGAAAGGAGGTCGCACTACAGTGATTATTACAACCCATTACATCGATGAGACGAAGCAAGCTAACATTGTAAGTGAATAAATAATGTAAGTTGTAAGTAAATTTAAGAAGATGGCAGGCCGGCCGAAAAGGAGATGGAGGGACGATCCGGATGCATACCTACCAAGTAGGCTAATGCGAGGTGGCGCACGTAAGGGACTACTGGAGAGACCTGGGGGAGACCTTTGCCCAGCAGTGGGACATAGGTTAAAAAAACCGGCCAAATTCGAGTCGGACTCGTGCACGAAGGGTTCTGTACCATTATCTATAAAAACGTCAAAAAAATCATGTCTGCTCTATGGGGGCCCCCTTAAATATTTATTTTATTCTATTTTTTAGTATTTGTTGTAATAGCGGTAACAGAAATACATCATCCGTGAAAATTTCAACTGTCTGACTATTACGGTTCACGAGATACAGCCTGGTGACAGACGGTCGAAGGAGTCTTAGTGATAGTGTCCTGTTTGTTTTATCCTTTGGGTACGGATCCCTAAAAAAGTAAATGTATGCTCCTACATCCTATATCTATGCATGCATACTATCCAGTGTGTCCGGGTGTAGATTAGCGCTAATCTACCTATATTTTTGTTCAAAAATAACAGTCTTGTTATACGCCCTAGGACCTATACATAGATTCTGGCTCCTAACTAGGAACCTGTATCAAGAGAACCAGAAACTACGAGGGCTATGGTTCCACAACACCCAGTCACGAAACAAATGCTTGCACTTTTTTTCCTGGTCTCAAACGTATGTCCCGTCGCGGGGATCAAATCTGCAACCTTGGTGGTGATATTTGAGCCAAAGTGCCCAACCACTACACCACAAAGGATGTCAATATTGGATTTTGGGAAGTGACAATTAATATCACACGTAGTTTCTTTAACATTGCCAAGGTCAAACAAATACCTCCAACAACCAAACCAAATGTTTGTCAAAGACAAAGGGGTGTTACGGTTCTCCCCTCCATTTTATTTGATTTGGGTGGTAGAATAACACCTGGTAATTCATTCAATTCATTCACAGAATATATTGAGTTCGCTGTAGCAATTTGCAAGTGTTCTCAGTTAATTATCTGATAAACTGAACACAAATATACTTTAAGACGTGGTCGTTCTCAGACTTTAACTTCAGGGGAGACGAAGTGAGTGCGAGCGAGTGTGGCTCAGCGGGAACTCGTGCGCCTTTCGATCCGACGCACCTGGGTTCGAATCCCGACTCGGCCCTGCACCAATGACTTATAGTTAAGTGCAGTTTTTGCACGCTCGCTCTAAAAACGGTGAAGGAAAACATCGTGATGAAACCCGCTAACGCGCTTTGGAGTGGTAGGCTCTGGTCGTGGTTGTAATACCACCCACCGAATAAAGCCATGCCGTCAAGCGACCTAGTCGTGCTTCGGGTGGTTCATGTTGTTCGGTGAACCATCGGGGAGACGGGTCTGAGCAGCCGCTCAACTGCCGTCTCTCTCTAGATCTATGTGCTCCATCTTAGGCCACATCATCGCTTCACATCAGGCGAGACAGTGCCCAAACATAGATCTATTAAGTGTAAAAAAAAAGAAGGAAGAAAAAGGGGACATTGTTTGAAAACCCATACCTATGGATATCCATATTTATATTTGTAACTAGCGTTTTTCTGCGTCTTCATCCTCGTAGAATGGGCGACACAGAAACCCCATATTCGTATATTTTGCAAGACCAAGATCTCATTTATCAATTATAAAGATATGAAAATACGTAACATGGGCATATTACATCAAAAAGTTGGGACTAATTCAATTCATTTTATTTCAGTCACAAAAACCATATCACACAATTTATAATAATATTGAAAAAAAAAAAACAAAGCTTATGCTACCAAACCCTGATAACTACGAGTACATTAAAATACCTTCATCAGTTTCGGAGTCTATAGATACCAAACAGACAAACAGTTTAATAACCGTGGATTTGTGTTCAATCAACGTAACTTGCAGAATCATAGATTGTGTGCTCTCTGCTCCAATGCGGCTACTAAGGGGAAGAATGGATTAGAACCCCTTAATCCCACCTCCGCCGTTGCACCCTATGTTTCAAACTTTCAGAGTCCCTAGAATATCAATGATATTGAACTAACCAAATATTTCAATAAGTGCTGGCTAGATGGAATTTCAATTTAGTCGTCGTGAATCAAGTCCTTGTCTTCCTTCATGAATCTTTCAGTGTAGTAATTTTATGAATTATTTATTCTGTTAAATCTTCTTCATCTAATATTGTCAGGTTCCGTAGTTGAGTTGGGCAGCATGGAAGCTGTGGGTTCAGTTCCCGTAATATAAAGGCATAGAAAAATTTTGCAAGAATTTATTTCGTAGGTAGAATAGAAAACACTTTATTGTACTTAAGGAATTACATTTTGAACATACTTTCTACTAGGTACTTGGGTGTTCGTAGTTCCTGATACCTTTCATACGAGAAATCCTAGCGACAGGTCAGGATAGAATGTATGTAAAATATTTAGGTATTTTATAAAAAAAAACTAAAGAGCCTAGTGTGGATCAGTGGGAGCATGTGCGGCTTACGATCCGATGAGCTCGAGTTTGAATCTCGCTGGCCCCGCACCACAGACTTGCTTAAGTTATCTCTCGTACTTAAAACGGTGAAGGAAAACATCTTGAAGAAACCGGCATGTCCTAGAATTAATCACAAAAATTTAAGGACATGTGACATCCACCAACCCGCATAGCAGTGGGAACGTAATGGGGTAATGATGATAAAAAAATATGTTTTACAAATATTTCAAAGCGCATTCCATAAAATTATTTCCTTAATAGATTGGCCTCATGCGCGGTGGAAGGTTCCTAGCAGAAGAGTCACCGCAAACCCTCATTCGTCGCTACCAAGCAGAGAGCCTCGAAGACGTGTTCCTGAAGCTATCAGTGATGCAGAACCTGGGCAAGAGGAGACGGTCGAGCATACTCGCTGATGTCGTGGAGAGAGTGGAGCTACCATCCATTCCGGTAAGTTTTTTGTGACAATTCAATTCAATTCTTTATTGCAATCCATAATGTTATTAGATGGTAGGTAAATAAAAATACAGTTCATCATGGACCCTGTTGTCCTGTTGTCCTATAGCACAGAATACCTAGTCCTATTGTATAATTATGTTTTGTTTTTATAGTATTTAGTAATGAGACGAGCCAGTCGTTCGCCTGGTTTTAAAAGATCCATAAAGAGAAGAATAGATCTCTTCCTGGCAACCTTTGAATGAAGTGGATTTATTAGTAAAGCTTACGTAAACTTGCGTAAGCTGGATACATAAAGCTTTGTCAGTTATTCTTCCGCCAAGCAGTAGTGTGCAAGCATGACTGTGTTACGGTTTGAAGGCCATTGTAGCCAGCGAAATTACTGGGCATATGAGACTTAAAATCTGATGTTTCGGGGTGAGCGCAGTGCAGTGCTAAACAGTAACTTTTACGGTATTAGAACTTGTGGGTAGCACTGCAATTGTTGTGGGCAGGCGTGGTGCTTACCATTACGCTAATGACACGCTCGTATTATCACTCAGTTTGATATAAAAATAAAAACATCGGCTACCACAATTTTTTTACAGAATCCAGCAGCAATCGATCTAGAAGAAGCCGAAATCGGCGAAATCTCCGGAGAATTCGGTGACAATGTATCAATGAGCAGCAAAGGCCGAGTAGTGGTTACCCCCGATATCAACCCCCCTGTTGACTCCCTACCCCCAGAAGAGAAACCGAAGAGAGGGTGGAAGGAAACAGTTAACCCGATGAAGTGGCACCACATGAAGGCGCTGATTTGGAAGAACTTCCTCAGTCTGTTCAGGAATTTTGGGTAAGTTTGTCGTTTTACTTTTGTGTTTTGTAGTAATTTATTTCTTTATTCAACTCATAGTGCTGAACTACTTTTTATATTTATTATAATAAAAATTACCATTCAAATTAAAAATAATAATAATAATATAAATTAATAATAATCATTATACAAATTAAAAATACTAATAACTAATCTAATCTAATGAATTCTAATCTAATAATCCATTCTCTTCATTCGAAATTACGACTCTTCAAGTTCAAAGCTCTTCGTGTCTTCTCTAATCCTCAAATCCTATAATAAATGCGAAAGTATGTGAAGATAGATGGATGGATAGATGGATGTGTTCATTACTCAATCACGCAAAAACTACTGAATGGATTTTGATGAAATATGATACGTAGGTTGTTTAGATCTTGGAAACGTACATACATACTCTACTTTTTATCCCCGGAAACCGCGGATGGAACCGGGGTGCGTAGCTAGTTTAACATAGATAATATAATTAATACAAAGTGCTGCAGTATTGTTGATATAATAGTCAAACTAAGCGAATTCAGGAATTACAGATTCTTCTAGATTATTTTTGTCCATTGCAACTTTCGGATCAACTGGTCCAAATACATATTTTCAAATATTCCTTACAAGTGCATGAATGTAAAAAAAGTTTTAGCATGCTATTTATTTTCCAGCGTGTTAGCCTTTATCATCGGCTTACCAGTCTCCCAAATGGTGTTCTTCTGTCTCGCCATTGGCCACTACCCTGAAGGATTACCCATAGCCGTCGTCAACTACGAGTCCAATAGCACTGAAGCGTTATGTCCTTATGACAAGAACTGGTGTCCACAGAACACTGAAACTTATGAGTGGAACTTGACAATGTTCAGCTGCAGATATTTGGACTATCTGTCGAAACGGCAGAATAACTTGGTAAGTTTCATTTGTCTTTAATTTCTTCCTTGAATTTTCGTGAATCTAACTGTAGCACTGTATCCTTGCGATAAGACCTGGTAAGTGTATTGTGACGAAACAAGCAGGTCTTTCGCTTGATGGTATGCAGCATGCCCACAACAATTGCGGCGCCATCGCCATCCAGAATGTAGATTTGCCTAATCTTGAACAATACTTCTAGAAACTTGATGATCGATTTTGAGTACTAACTCTAGATATGCAAAACCTATAAAATTAAAATTTGTAAAAACATCCGACACAATAAAACATGTCTAAGAGCCACCCCTAGAAAACCTGCCTTCAAATAAAATAACCCGCATCCAAATTGATTCACCCGTTTAAAAGCTACGGTGCCACATACAGACACACATACAGACACACATAGTGGTCAAACTTAAAACACCCCTCCTTTTTGCCTAAAAAAACTAAAGGATTGGGACGAGTATAACATCATAAAACTGCGAAAGTTTTACTAGGACTTGAAATGTTTTAGTATAAATATGTGAAAAACAAAGATATTTAATAACGTCCCTTTCTTTGATGTCTAAAAGAAAGTTTCCCTTTAATACATTATCTTTTAATAGGCGTTAACTTCGTAATACAGTTTTGGGGAAAATTTATGGGACTCGCGTTGGTAATATTTTACATGAAAATCTTCCTCTATCTATATTAGGAGGCTTGCAGTAAAAATACAGAGTTGATAAAAAAATCGCACACCGATATTGTTTTATCGAAAGTTGCACATGCTCCCACTGATATCTACTGATATCAATATACATATATATATATATATATATATAACTAGTGCTTTTGAAGGGGGGTTGTTATTATTTTTATAGAGGCTTCCTATCGATCAGGGTTCCAAAGTTTCTTGTTCTGTCTTTTTTGTTCTGAAACTAATTTTTGTATGGCGGCCATCTTGAAAAATGGCGGAATCTAAATTTTTTTCATAATCGTAATCTACGACCCCAATAACTCCCCGATGCATAATTTCAGTCGGATCAAAGCAACTTTCAAAATGGCCGCCATTTTAAGACATCTATTTATCTATTACTGTGTACGTACCTAGAACGATTCAGTTAATTTAGTAGGTACCAAACGTAGGTACCTATATATAGTCTGCGAGGTTTATACCAAAATATGCGACCCACTTTACGAGCTAAAATGAATAAAGCTTGGTATTTCTGACAACAGCTGTGAACTTAGCAGAAAGTTCGCTAAAATATTCAAAGGTTAATATAGACCTTGTAGCAAAAGCTGTAAGCATAGTAATATGTGAAAGAAAAAAGGGTATAATAAAACTCACTGACACACTGAAATAGATTGCGTTGCCAAATTTTCATACTAATAACTTAGGTACCTAACTATTTTGGTAGAAACTTATATTTCACATCGATTGTATTTCGACACAAATAAGGAAAAATATGACAACACAAAATACTAACACGAAAGCAACTGAACATTCAGTTTGACATGGTACCACAATCATTTCTTTATTTCGCGCTACACTGAACTAAATCCCTTTGTCACACTTTTCCAACCACTTCCAAGCGACCTACTAATGTGCTATAAACAAGTCACCAGCAATTCGGAAATATGAGAAAGGGCACGTTCGATACATTATTATGTTTATTATCTAATACACTATGCCGATCACGTAATTTAGAAGTTTGGGGGAAACAGTAAGGAGTCTTTGGACAGCGAAACTGTTTATTCTTACGCACACACGCATGACTAAGATCGTCGCTTGTTTTGCTTTGTCGTTTCTGTACTGCGCTGTGGTTCTACTTCGTTTGAGACCGAGATGGAGAAATTGAATCTTCTATCCTAATCCTAATGATATTATAAATACGAAATTTTTTGTGAATGTTTGTTACCACGTATCACCGTAACTACTAAACCGATTTTGATGAAATTTGGAATGTAGATAATTTAGGTTACCACCCAAGAAATACCTACGTGGTTAACAATTGTGAGTTTTCAATACGATAATAAATATTAGATTCATGATAGATTCGGAAATAATTATAACAGCGCAGCCAAATACTTTTCTCACTTGCGACACACCAATCTAAACGCGGGCGAAGCCGCGGGGCGCAGCTAGAGAACAAGAAAAGATTTAATAAATATCTTAAGAAGGGTTTATATACGGTTAAAGAACTTTATTTATCTCTTATAACATAACAATTATTCACTTACAGAGAAAATACAACATATAATATACACTCGAGAGCAATGAATCCGGGTCACTTAAAGAATCCTAAAAATCTCGGAAACTAAAAATGCTAGGTTAATGCAATAAATTGTATTTAATAGACAATGTAATACTCCTTAAATGAAGGTATTAAAACTTCTTAGCTATTGTAAAGTTATATCATAAAAAAATCAAATTTGAAAAAGGGCCACTTTCGAAGATGGAACTACGAAATTACAGCATTTGGTTTTGCTTTTGTTTGTAATCTGTCATTTATGTGGGTACATAAACCATGTTGATAGTGCTCTATATTCATTATTCAAGCTGAAATTATGTCGCTTACGCCTGAAGAATGCACCAGAATACTTACAATGCTGGAAACCGGCCGGAGTCAGCGCGATACAGCCAGGACTGTCGGTGTGTCGCTGTCAACAGTACAAAGAGTTCTCCGACGTTACGAAGAAACTGGTTCTAACCTACGCAGACCAGGAACGGGCAGAACCAGGTGTACCACAGCACGAGAAGACCGATACTTGGTGAACACCATGCTTCGAAATCGCTTTCTCACAGGAACTGAACTCACCAATCAGTTTCGACGCCTCGGAGGAAGTAACCCAAGTGCATGGACAGTAAGACGTCGGCTTGCTGAATCTAACTTAAAACCCCTTAGACCTGCAAACGGCCCTAAACTGGAGCGTGGGCATCGTATTTCGAGACTAAGATATGCCCAGAACCACGTAAATTGGAGTATTGAAGATTGGTCAAAAGTTATGTTCTCCGACGAATCAAAATTTATGCTCTACAAGCACGATGGAAGACACAGAGTGTATCGAAGACCAGGGGAAAGATTCAAGCAAGCATGCATCGAAGAAAAAGTAGCCTACGGTGGTGGGTCTGTACTTGTGTGGGCCGGAATTTCTTCTGAAAGTCGCACAGAGCTGGTGATCATAGAAAACGGCTCTTTAACTAGCGTAAGATATGTGGAAGAAATCCTCAATGATCACGTTGGTCCATTTATGGTCAATTTAGGTGAGGATGCTATATTTATGCATGACAATGCCCGACCTCATACAGGTAGGATTGTGAATGACTACCTTCAAGAGATGAACATTACTCGTATGGAGTGGCCAGCGCGCAGCCCGGATATCAACCCGATCGAGCATGCTTGGGACGAGCTAGGCAGATGCGTAAAACAACGAAACCCTCCCCCAATCACGCTTCGTGAGCTCAAAATTGCTCTCACAGAGGAATGGGAGAATATTCCCCAAAATCGTATAAGGAACTTGGTGTACAGCATGCCAAACCGCGTAAACGCAGTAATGGAAGCACGAGGAGGCAATACGAAGTATTAAAATTCAAGAAAATCGTAATAAAGTTCAAAAATTTCATGTTTCCTATTTTTGTTTTAACGAGAGATCAGCAGTTTTTTTCTTTATGTAATTTTGTGTTAATAAAATGTATGGTGACTCATATTTTTTTTACTTTCATTTAAGGAGTATTACATTGTCTATTAAATACAATTTATTGCATTAACCTATCATTTTTAGTTTCCGAGATTTTTAACATTCTTTAAGTGACCCGGATTCATTGCTCTCGAGTGTATTTGAAAATAATAATGTAGTTTTAAAAAGCCGTAAATTTAATTAAATTTATTTTATGACAAGGGACATTTCTTTCAAGTTACAAGTTAGATTAAAATGCCACAAATAAAATATATGAAAGGTGAATGAATTTCCTAAACTACAGATAGCTTGCTCAAATAACATGTTATTTATTTATTTAATATTAATAAGGTCACGTACATTTACAAGCCAGGTCTTAATATTAGGTTAATTATTAATTATTAACCGAACAAAGCCATGCCGTCAAACGACCTAGTCGTGTTTCGGGATGATGTTCGGTGAACCATCAGGGAGACGGGTCTGAGAAGTCGCTCAACTGCCGTCTCTCTCTAGATCTATGTGCTCCATCTTAGGCCACATCATCGCTTCACATCAGGCGAGATAGTGGCCAAACATAGATCTATTAAGTGTAAAAAAAAAGGTAGTGTGAATTAGCATCATTGTTAAACTATTTAATTACAATTTTGCCACAAAATTATGTATACAAATAAGATTATAATAAATATTGATTAAAAAGAAAGAATACATAAAGTTTCTATTAGATGAAAACGCAATATATTTATCAGCACAAGAATACAGAAAACAGCAGCAATAGGAGTAAGCTCAGCACTGAACTGCGTAAGCCCAACAGCTCACGCGAGGCAAATTTTCAGCATACCCCTTTATTCGAGAGATGGTCGTCAATATTGAGTCATGCGGGCAACAACATAAATAAATGAATTAATTTGCATTAGCAACTGAGATCATCACCACATTTTTCAGGCGTGCTTACTACTCCTACTGGCCGTTTACTGTATGGTGTACCAGCTTTTCCTATCTGATTGGTATTTACCAAAGTCATTGTTGTTTACTGTACACACCTATTTGATTTTGGGATGTTATAATAATAAGATAGGTAGTGACATAACTAATAATTATGATGTTATAGTTATAGGCTTACCTACATATGATAAAGAATAATTAATTTTTAGAAAAAAACATAAACCGACTTCAATGTATCTTCGAAGTCCAAGGTCACATATCGATGAAATTTATATGGGACCATTTCGTAGCTATACTGAACCCTACGCAAAAATATTTTTCCAAATCGGTTCATAAATGACGAAGTTCTGAGGTAACAAACATAAAAAAAATAAAAAAATACAATCGAACAGAGAACCTCCTCCTTTTTGAAGTCGGTTGAAAAATATGTCTAAGAGTTCATTCCTAATAAAAAGAACCAAGCATGACTAACCGTTGCGTAATTTGTATTATGCGTTTTACTACTACTACGAAAATTAACGTGCATGGTCACATTATTAATAATAATTTACGGGTGACACTCACGTTTAAATTAGAGTAATCTAACTATAGTTTGAACCACATCCGGTGGTCTATTTCGCGTCACATGCTGTGCGAGGCGTGACGCGTTCGCGAGCGTTCCGCACTCGCCTTGAAAAAGACCACCGGATGTGGTTGAAACTATAGTTGGATTACTCCAATTTAAACGTGAGTGTCACCCGTAAATTATTATTAATAAATTGTATAATTATGCGTATTTATTTATTTATTAATTAATATTATTTTCCGCTAGATATACTACCCTGACAAAGAAACTGCGATACGCGAAGCGCAGCACGGCAAGTCAAGAGCTGTTCTAGTATTCCCTGCTAACTACTCCATCTGTCTGCAAGAAAGGATAACCGAGCCGAGGCGAGCGGACTTCTATACTGTAAAGAACTCGGATATGGAGGCGCATATGGATGATACTGGTAAGTATTATTTTATTTCTCGCTTAGTAGGTCTATGTTTGGCCACTATCTCGCCTGATGTGAAGCGATGGTGTGGCCTCAGATGGAGCACATAGATCTAGAAAGAGGCGGTAGATGAGCGGCGGCTCAGACCCGTTTTGTTTTACGTCTGCCACCAGGCTGTATCTCATGAACCGTGATAGTTAGACAGTTGAAATTTTCACAGATGATGTATTTCTGTTGCCGCTAAAATCAGAATAAAGTAAATATTTAAGGGGGCTCCCATACAACAGACATGATTTTTTTGCCATTTTTATAGATAAGGGTTCGGAAGACTTCGTGCGCGAGTCCGACTCGCACTTGGCCAGTCTTTTTTATGGAACTGAGTAATAAGACTAGCGAGTCGTATACCTGATGGAAAGCACGATAAAGATTGCAGTGCCACCCAGAACTTTTAATACCAAAAAAGCACTGCGTGGCATTGCATTGCGCTCATCACCCCAAGCTATCAGATATTAAGTCTCATATGCCCAGTAATTTCGCTGGCTACAATGCCCTTCAAACCGAAACACCGTAATGCTTGCGCACAACTGCTTAGCGGCAAAATAACTGGCAAAGCTGTGGCACTCACCCAGACGGCCTCTCGCATACGAGAAACCTACCACCAGTATGACACAAAATTGTTAGACTGTGCGAAGAGCTCTGAGACCTAAATATAAATTAAAATCTGTGAAAAAAAAGGTTGTTAATTTAACGTCTCACACATCTTTTTACACAGTTTTTATGCAATAAAATTTATTCTATTCTATTCTATTCTATATTATATATACTTCTAACACTTTACTTTTGACAGCCTCTGTGGTGTAGTGGTTGGGCCTTCGAGTAGGGCTGGATACTTTATCTGAGGGTTGGGCAGCTTGGCTCAAATCTCGTACACCACTGAGGTTGCGGGTTCGATTTCCACGGCGTAACAATTGTTTGTGCACAGAAAAAAAAGCACAAGAATTTGTTTCGTGTCCAGTTTTTGTGGGACCATGGTCATTTATTTATTTATTTAACTTCTTCTTTCATCGTAGGTAATGTGGAAAAACCTAGTGTTAAAATTTTTAAACCGTCCGACGGCCTCCGTTATGGTTTAACAATTGTTGCCCTAAGACAAAATCCGGGACAGAAGGCAACGCATGCTCTCCGAAGCACAGTAGCGCTCGATGTAAATATCACACAAACGGTCACCCATCCAAGTTGTAACCGCTGCGAACCTTGTTTAATATAGCAGATTTGCTCTAACGATTAGGCGAGCCATTAATGATTTATAATGCAAAATATTCCTATACAATTTATATAAGGACAATAATTAATTTTTAGAAAAAAAAAACGACTTCAAGACTAAACCCATATTTCTTTGTTTTGTTATATTTTTCAAAATGTGCTTAATCAAATAAAAAAATACAAAAATCAATTCATAATTGTTGGAGTAATCGCGTAACAAACATACAAAAAAACATACCGTCGAATTGAGAACCTCCTCCTTTTTTGAATACGGTTAAAATTACACAAAACAGACGTACTATTTTTTATAATATGTACTTGTAATGCACTTGTAAGATGTGGAACGACCTACATTCGTCGGTATTTCCTTTGAGCTACAACATAGAGTGCGTTAAAAGGGGAATTAATAGTCCTTAAGGGTCGGCAACGCATCAGCGATGCCTCTGGTGCTGCATATGTCCATAGGCGACGGTAAACGCTTACTATCAAGCGGGCCGTCTGCTTGTTTGCCGACTTATTAAATTAAAAAAAAAACTTATTATTATTTACTATCCGGCTACACTCACGAGAATAAGTCGAGACACTCGACTGGTGGTCGAGACACTCGACCGGTGGTCGAGCGGTACAGACGCTCATCCTCACGGATTACATAAATACTTGTTTACAATATCTGGAGGCTCAATGAACTTCTAATATAAATAAATATATCATGTGGCAATATGCCAAGCACTTATTCTTCCGTAAAAAATACGCTTTCGCTTCTAAGACAGGCTCACTGACCTTTATATAAACTGGGAGAAATCTAACATAGAAGCTTATACGTACGATACTGATAAAATGAATGTATTTTTTCTCGTAAAATGTTATTGGAAGGTTATTAACACTATACTGTTGGTACGTCTTAAGACGTTTAAATAAATTCGCCGCCCGTAGCCGTTGACCGTTCCTCAAATTAACTCATCCTACTAATAATTAAAATTTGAAAAAATATTTGCAAATTGTACATGAAAATTGTGCCGTCAAGCAGTAGTGCGCAAGCATGACTGCGTTCCGGTTTAAAGGGCATTGTAGCCAGCAAAATTACCGGGCATGAGACGTGATATCTGATTTCTCGGGGTGATGAGAGCAATGCGGTGCTACGCGTGCTTTTTATGGTATTTTAAGAGTTCTGGGTGGCACTGCAATTGGGCCGGCGTGGCGCTTAATATCAGGCAAACAACCTGCTCGTCTCATCAATAAGTTCCATTAAATAATACACGACCGCTCATAAAAAATCTTTAATTTATACATACCGGTAACGACAAGATCTTTTATTCTTTCTACATCAAATAAAATCTCAAACATTCGTCTAATTTGTAATTTTAATATCATTCAGTTCGAGTTATACTTCGTTTTGTATAATGAAAAATATACAAAAAATAATTGTCATTGAATTTTTGAGACGCGTCGGTAACCATAATTGTGATTCTTTTAATTTTCCAATTCGGAAAAGCAAACCACATAAAAATACACTTTCAATAGCTCTTAGTATAAAATTACTCATATGTATGTCGTTTACAAAATTCGATGTACGGTGCAAAGAGAAGCTCGTATTCTAGAAAATTACCCACTGCAAAAAGCCATCAAGCGACCTAGTCGTGTTTTGGGATGATGTTCGGTGAATAATCGACGAGACGGGTCTGAGCAGCCGCTCAACTGCCGTCTCTCTCTAGATCTATGTGCGCCATCTTAGGCCACATCATTGCTTCACATCAGGCGAGATAGTGGCCAAACATAGACCTATAAAGTGTAAAAAAAATGACTACCTTAATTCCATTCGTAGACGGTGATTGACGAATGGTCAAAAAACACAATAATCATAAGTACTTTTTTTTTAATTATTGACGACATTTGCAACGATGCGAAAGAATGTGAGGAACATCCCATACTAATCGTGCTTTTTGTCGTCTCCATCGACCGCTGTCATCAATAAGGGCTAAACGACAATTGCAGCTTTTAGCTCCGGCGATCGCCGATTCAATCGCTTTTTAGAAGCTAGATGCACCAACTCTGTGTTTTATCTTTTTTTTACGCCTAATATATCTATGATCTATTTATGTACTCGATTTTAATCATGGAAATCGCGGATGCCAAGAGGAGCGTGTGTGGCAAGCCCCTAAGTGAGATTAAATCGCGCTCATATCGCTATCGTATATAGCGATTTGAGCGCGATAGATATAGATAGAGATAGATAGAGACCTACAGGTTATGGCACTTAAGAAGGAATTACATTATGAACATACTTTCTTATGATAAAGTGGTCTTTTCGCTAATCAGAGATCTCTTCCAGACAACCCTATGCTAAAGAGAGACAATGTTTTATAGACGATAGTGTGCAGAAATAAGAACGTAGGAATCATCATCAGTCCTACACACACACGCACTGACATGTCGGTTTCCTCACGATGTTTTCCTTCACCGTTTTTAGAGCGAGTGTTAAATCCGCACATAACTTAAGAAAGTCAGTGGTGCGAGGCCAGCGGGATTCGAACCTGGGTGCGTCGGATCGAAAGTTGCACATGCTCCCACTGAGCCACACTCACTATGTACTATGTAGTCTAACAATATACTTAAACTAATATGGTTAGAGGAAAAAAAAAGAAAGATTTAAAATAAAAAAATACATAACTGAAAAAAAAAAAAATTTAATGTAATTTTTGTTTTTTAATTTAATGACTTTATGGTTTAAATATTTATGTTTATTTGTGGTCGTAATACGGTTTAAGACATTTCTTCTCAAAAAATATACAATATTGCTCCAACAATAATACATTTATAAAACAAACTTGTCCGTCCGCCAATGTAAACAGCCTTCTCCGCCATCCCTTGCCATCAACAGAGGTGACGTCCCTCTTAAATTTATGCGGACCGTTCCGAAATCTATCGGAAGAGCCTCCTCATTATTTTTATGCCATTGAGAAGCAAATATAATCATTTTGTTACATAACGAGTTTTCGCGAATTCCGCTTCATCATCGGACCCTTGTTAGTGCGGCAGCAACATAAATTGTGATAGGTACAATTTTTTTGTATATTTTATGATTAAATGGGCTCACGTTTGACAACAACTCACCTGATGTTAAGCGTAGTTGCGGTCTAAGGTGGAGCACGTTTGCCCATGAGGTGCCTATTCACTCGTGTCTTAAAGAGACCCAGACAAATATTCAGAAAATTGTGCCGCCAAGCAGTAGTGCGCAAGCAAGACTGTGTTCCGGTTTGACGGGCATTGTAGCCAGCAAAATTACTGAGCATATGAGACGTGATATCTGATTTCTCGGGGCGATGAGTGCAATGCAGCGCTACTCAGTGCTTTTTATGGCATATTAAAAGTGCTGGATGGCACTGCAATTGTTATGGGCAGGCGTGGCGCTTAATATCAGGCGAACGACTTACTCGTCTCATCAATAAGTTCCATTAAATAGTCTTTTATTTATACGAGTACATACCGAACCGAACAGAAAGATGAATAATATTTTTGTTGAAGAATAATATATTTTTCAAGACAAGCTTTTAACAAATTCGTAATCGGAATCGCAAGCAGATTAAAATGAGCCAAAACACTAGTTTACAGTTATCCGTCAAGGAGTTCCATTTCTTCCGTCTCCATCATCAGATCAGCTGGCTGTCACCATAATATTGATAGATAGATAGATAGATAAACACTTTATTATTCACCTTAAAAATATAGATAAAGTACAAGTCAAATGTTTACAATGGTTTAACAATAGGCGGTCTTATCGCTTAAAGCGATCTCTTCCAGACAACCTTTGGATGGAGAGGAATAACGAAACATACACAGACGGTGGTAATAAAAAATATAATAGACATACTAAGTGCTTACATATGATATACAATATATAATCTAATTACATAAATATATATATTGCATTGTCATCGGACTTTGACAAGTATCAAAATTTCAACTTCGTAGACAAGACACGACCGTGGACCAGAGGAAGTGGTTCTGATTCAGCTTGCAAGATTTGACCCAAACAAATACACGTTGCAAGTTAAATAAAAGCTTTTAAAATTGAAATTACTCGGGCAGTATTTAAAACGATTTTACAATTTATATTTAGATTTCGCAAAGCATGCACATTAAATTATATTATTGAATTTAATAATGAGACGAGCAAGGCGTTCGTCTGATGATAAGCGCCACGCCTGTCCATAACAATTAGGTACTGTGCCACCCAGAACTTTTAATATACCATAAAAAACACTGCGGAGCATACACCACGCTATGCTCATCACCACGAGACATCAAATAATAATAATAGTCCTCGCACTTATCGGGGGCTGTCTTTAAATGCATCTTCTTAATCATGCACTTAGAGACAGCCCCCGATAAGTGTTGCCCAATACATATTTAAATGAAATGCTCTAAGAGGCCTCTACGTGTTGGACTCATGTCCCCGCCCAAGCCTTCCAAAAGACCGGGTGTATAACCCGTGTGAAAGAGAGACATGATAATAATAAATCAGTTTTATATTATTTTTTTAATCCATAGGCTCCCGAACTAGTTAGAAACATCAAATATTAAGTATCATTCACGTTTTTTGGTGAATATATAAAAGTTTTAGTCATGAGCGAGTGTGGCTCAGTGGGAGCTCGTGCGACTTTCGATCCGACGCACCCGAGTTCGAATCCCGCTGACCCCGCACCACTGACTTTCTTAAGCTATGTGCGGATTTAACACTCGCTCTAAAACGGTGAAGGAAAACATTGTGAGGAAACCGGCATGTCCAAGAATTTTTCACAAAAAGTCAAGGACATGTGACATTCACCAACCCGCACTGGGCCAGCGTGGTGAATTATGGCCCATTCTCTCTCTATGAGAGAAGGCCCGTGTCCCAGCAGTGGGAACGTAATGGGCTGATGATGATGATGATGATAAAAGTTACCGAGAAAACCGAGTACATTAGACCATTAAACCTAATTCAAGTCGAACAGAATTACGGGTGTCAAATAGTACATTCTAACCAAGTAGCAAGTCAATACGTGTGATATGCAATTAAGGAAAGTCCCTGAGGATCCTTCCCAATTAATTTGACATTTAACCGAGAACTTAATTAACTGTTAAATGAATGTTGACTGTGGCAATCGAAATACCTAACAGGTACATTTCATGTAATAGTGTACATAAATAAATATCTACTCTAATTATAAATGGAAAAGTGGCTAAGTGGGAACTTGGGCAAGTTAATATCCAATGCACTGGAGTTAGAAATTTAGTTCTTCCCCGAAATAATCACTTACTGCTTACCATCAGGTAAATGAAGATTTTTAAATAATTAGGTAGAAAAAAAATGATATTGCTCGGGCAGGGATCAGACCTGCGTCTTCGGAATACCGTCCCGACGCCTTAGCCACTGGGCCACCGAGCTAGCTGCTCGAGCAACCAAATTTCTTCTATCCTTGTTATATCGTCTTACGGGGACGAAACATCAGGTAAATAGTTTTTTTTAGATACAATAATTCTTTACTCATTTTTGGTATCACAGACGCACTTATGAACGTCAATTATTACAATGACTCTACCATCGTATCGGAAAACTACTTAGAAGATACGGCAAGATACTGATGCGCGTAATATTTTTTAGAACTTTTGTTACAATATTTTATGTTTGTTTTTGACAATATAATGTTTCTTATATGCCAGTTGGCTACTTGGCAGAAGCGGAATTCTGATGTATCTTCGAAGTCCAAGGTCAAATATTGATAGAATTTATATGGCTATACTGAACCCAACATAAAAGAATTTTCCAAATGACGGAGTTCTGAGGTAACAAACAAAAAAATATTCGATCAATCGAGAACCTCCTCTTTCTAAGTCGGTGAATAACAGGTAAATATTAAGGTAAGTATTTTTATTTATTAATTTATTTAATAGTTTTGCACGAAAATGGTACAAGGAATGACTTAATGCTATTTAGCATTATCTAGTATATATAGGTAGTCTTCCAGGTCGATTTTTATTGTGGAGTGATCCATGCGACATCGTTCGGCCCTTTGTCAATGCTTGTCAACAGGAAAAACGGTAAAATCAATGTAAAACGAATTTTTGACCCATAAAAATCAACATCACCCGACCTGAGAAATGTCAGAAAAAAGAATTTACTCCGCAATTTGCATATAAATTAGACTTATGTGGAATGGACCAATCATCCTTATTGGGACCTCCATTTTTCCATAAAACTTGTAAAAGAAAGTGGTCTTTGACTCTATTGAAATAAGGGTCATAGTCCGATGTCAGCGTGCAATAATGTAATGCTGCTAAGCACCTTCACAGAATTAATTTGAAATAATTTTGTGATTGTACATTATTTTGTTTTATGTGTGATAATACTCTCGCTGATTTTAAAAATGTGTGTTTTTTATAATTAAATTCGGTTAAGAGACGAGCAAGTCGTTCATCTGATGGATAGCATCAACACTACCAATAACAATGGCAGCAGCACACGATACTTTGCTTTGCAAAATTTCGCGGCACGGCTCTGCGCTTGTCACCCTGAAACAATAGCTCGAGTCTAAAGCCATGCCGTCAAGCGACCAAGTCGTGTTTCGGGATGATGTTCGGTGAACCATCGGGAAGATGGGTCTGAGCAGCCGCTCAACTGCCGTCTCTCTCTAGATCTATGTGCTCCGTCTTAGGCCACATCATCGCTTCACATCAGGCGAGATAGTGGCCAAACAACCATCTATTAAGTGTAAAAAAAAAACCAACATTTTGTCTCGAATCTCAAAGTGTTAGGGACATTTAGTGTTTTATGGAGAAAAAATGACTACAAGGCTCTGTGGCTGCTGTGTCGGCGTTTCTTTGATGTTTATTTTAATAGCTTTACTACTGGGTATTAACTTATTAATGTAGAAAATCAATTAAATAACACTCTCAAATGAAGGCAATTCTTTTTAACCGACTTCAAAAAGGAGGAGGTTTACAATTCGACGGTATGTTTTTTTTTTTTTTTTTTTTTTTTTGTGTGTTTGTTACGCGATTTCTCCGCCAATTATGCATTGATTTCGATGATTCTTTTTTTGATTGGTAGGTAATACTTCAAAGGTGGTCCCATATAAATTTTATCGAAATTCATTCTGTAGTTTTTGAAAAAAATTGCAAAAACAAAAAATATAAGTTTAATCTTCAAGTCGGTTCTTGTTTTTTTCGTAACCAACTTTCTAAAGGTGGAGGTTTGTATTCGACTGCTTCACCTGCTTCACCCAGGGTTGACTTCCGGTGAGGGAACTCCTCAACGGTGAATAGTACAGACACAACATTTCGTAAATGGATTTAACCATAATAGCCTGTTCTAAATTCCATCATGACATGGCAGATACACCCAGGATTGACTTCCGGCGAGGGAACTCTTCAACAGAGATATAGGACAGACATGAAATTTTTTTGTACATGCATTTAATTGTGATAGCCCGTTTTAAACTTCGTCATGATGTGGCTTCTAGATCATAAAAGCTTGTCTTTAAAAACTTTTTGAATTAATTTAATTAAAACTTGTTTTTCACTAAAAAGGGTAAAATAAATTATTTTTCAAAAAAAACTAAACCGACTTCAAAACCACAAATGGCACTCAAAAGTAAAAAATAAATTAATATAATTATCATAAGCGCTACCCACTCATATATTTGAAGTCGGTGCCAGCCAAGTCTAATAGGTAGCAGATAAATATGTATATACTAAGTACTACTTGTAGGTAGTATCTATAATAATAATTGTAGGTAGTATATATATAAATAATTTTTTGAAATATAAATTACAATTGGATACAAAAAAGAAATAAGCAACATAATTATTGTGTAACAAAAGAAATAATACATTTTTGCTAAAATATATTTGAGCATAACGAATACCTACGAGCAAGTGTAGAAATTTCCAAGGAATTTTTACGAAGCGAGTATTTAATTTCGCAAAAAATTACCTTAAATTACTTTTGGTATTACGTACATCTCTCCAGGTTTTTAAATTAAGCCTCATTTAGTTTGAAATGCGAAATAGCATAGTTAATACACGATTTCACTAAGTCCAAACTTGTGAATATAAAATAAAATAAATAATAAAATACGCCCAACGATCACATACACAGATAACTAGCCCCTAACTAGGATTCCCTGTATCTAGGGAACCAGGAACTACGAGGACCATGGTCCCAGAACATCCAGACACGAAAGAAACGCTTGTTATTTTATCTGTGCACAAATATTTGTCCCGTCGCTGGAATCGAAACCGCAACTTCAGTGGTGTGTGAGATTCGAGCCAACCTGCCCAACCACAACACCACAGAGGCTGTCATATATGATATTACGTCGTTTGGCTTGGCTCATGAAGGTTTGACGATAGGGCCGCCCGCCCGGTGGCCACAGTCGTTTTGTGGAAGGGACATAGGATGAAACTGCGGGTGAAACTGACTGAACGCGAGTGCATAAACGCGTAGTTTGTATAATAAAATGTAGTATGTAGAGCTCCAGCCACATTTTTTGTATAGAATTGAGTAATGAGCTGCGCTTATCTGATAAGCGAGCTTTGAGCCTATGCATCATCTAAACGTCATTTCTTCTTACAAACTTTTCTACGCTTAGTCATGCGGTGAACTTCATTAAAAATACTGTATTTGTTTCAAAAGATAACCAAAAATTTTAGTTATCCTACGCCCAAGGGCGTACTAATGTAAACGTTCCAAAGTAACCATAAAAACTTAATGCCCTATATAACTTAAACACCCTCTTCTCAAACTTACCTACCTAGCTAACTTTTCACGAGATGTCATTAAACGTTACTCGGTTCAAGAGGTCCTCAAACTTTCGTCGGGCTCCCTTAGCGAGTTTTTCCGATTGGAGGACCACTCGAGCTCGGTCAATCTGATCCATTCAAAAGCAAATACTTTTATTTATTAAAAACGATATTATTAACTATTGGTGAAGTAGATTGTTAGTAAAGAAACCTTTTTATTGCACTCAGTTTTATTATGGATTAAAAATAATAGACAGTACAAACATATTCACATTGTACTTATCTTGAGTTTCGAATTCTTTACGATAACTCGTCAGGCACGGTTTATTAGGGTTACTAGAGACTAGCTACGCCCTGCGAACCGCGGTTTCCTGGGATAGAAAGTATCCTATATCCTTTTCCGGGACTTAAAGTCAGTTTTGATAAAATTTGGTTTGTAGGTACAAACCAAATTTTATCAAAACCCTTTATGATTGAGCAACAAACATCCATCTATCCTCACAATCTAGTAGGATTTGACGCATGTGCTAATTACTGCTTGCCAACGCATTGTGAATCCAGGGAAAACCCATTAAACCCGAAAATAGTATCATTACATAAAAGCTTACCATGTCGTTAATGTTATTACCCATTAAGGGGTCTTTACGCCCTAATTTGACAACCACTGTCCGAATCCAATCAAGTAACAGCCACTTTTAATCGCAGCTCGTGATTAAAAGTCATTTATTACCCTCATTTGGGGTAAGCATCATTGACTTGGAGATTAGCTCGTTTTTTGTTTAGCCGTTAAATATTCGGTTTGCTGTACGGTTTATAAAAATGCTTTTGTGGTTAAACCGGATGAAGGGTCTGTATGCCTTTCACGAACGCTACGGCGCTTATTAAATTTATTCACAGCAGTCAATTCTACATTATGTCATCACTACATAGTATAAAACAAAGTCGCTTTCTCTGTCCCTATATCCCTATGTATGCTTAAATCTTTAAAACTACACAACGGATTTTGATGCGGTTTTTTAATAGGTAGAGTGATTGAAGAGGAAGGTTTATATGTATAATAACCGTGCGAAGCCGGGGCGGGTCGCTAGTATATTATAAATACGAAAGTGTGTACTTGTGTGTGTGAGAGTGTATCTTCAGCACACAGGCCCAGGCCCAGATTCTCTCCCTGTTAAAGAAGGCCTGTGTCCCAGCAGTGGGAACGTAACACGCTGACGATTATGGGACTGAGTGATGAGATGAGCAAGTCGTTCGCTTGATGGTAAGCGCCACGCCTACCCATAACAATTGCAGTGAACTATTAATACCATAAAAAGAATTGCGTAGCACTGCACTGCGCTCATTACCCTGAGACATCAGATAATAAGTCTCATATGCCCAGTAATTTCGCTGGCTACAATGCCCTTCAAACCGGAACACAGTAATGCTTGCGTACTACTACTTGACGGCAGAATAACTGTCAAAACTGCGGTACCCGGACAGCCTCCCGCATACGAGAGGCCTACTACGAGTAAATGTTGTAATGTACTGAGCTGTATTGGGCAATGCACACAGAGAGCACGGCGTTGGTACGGCGCGGCGCGGCGACACCGCGCTCTCTGTGTGCAAAAATACACCATCGCCGTGCGCCACAGGCGGTCACGTCCCGCCTGGTGTGTGTAGAGACCTTAATTGTCACTACACCGTTGAAAAATAAGTTAAAAAGACTAAGCTAATTTTAAAAATAAATCTTAACTCAGAGCTTAAAAAGTAGTTGTCTAGAGCGTAATTAAAATGGACGGGAAATTACCTCCCTTCATCTCAAGCTAAAACAGGCACCGTGAAAAATATTTTCTTCGTAGTTCTGCGGAAAGATAAAATAAAGCGTAAACTGTCATCTTGAACGGTGGCATATTAATTTAAGAGTAGGTACTTATGCCAAGCAAAACCGTTACTTATTTCTTCTTAAAATTGTTTTATGCGTGGTAGGTGTCTCGTATGCAGAAGGCCGTCTGAGTAGTTACCATAGCTTTGCCAGTTATTCTGCCCCTAAACAGTAGTGCGCAAGCATTACTGTGTTCCGCTTTGAAAGGCATTGTAGCCAGCGAAATTACTTAATATCTGACGTCTCGGGGTGACGAGCGCAATGCAGTGCTATGCAGTGCTTTTTATGGTAGTGGCACTGCAATTGTTATGGGCAGGCGTGGCGCTTTACATCGGACGAACGAGTGGTTCGGCTCATCATTCAGCTCCATATAAAACAATATTAGTACCTACTGGTGGTAGATTTCTCGTATGCTAGAGGCCGTCTAGATCAACTTGTTGTCTCGGGATGACAAGCGCAGTGCAGTGCCGTGGACTTTGCTTAACAAAGTTCTGGGTGTTACTGCAACTTTACTGTAATGGGCAGGTGTGTTGCTTATCATCAGGCGAACGACTTGCTCGTCTCATTACTCAATTAAATAAAAAATGTCATAACATAATAAGTATTTTTTAATGCAATGGAATCAGGCGTGACGTTGCGGAAATTCATCTCAAAACTGAAACGCAATGAAAATATATAGTGTAATCCCGCTGAATATTATGTAGGTTGTTGTTAGTTCCTAACAACAACACTCTTTGCACGACACGTGTCTCGCCGTCTGCACGAGGCATCATCAGGTGTCGACTCGCCGAACGCTGGAACGAGAGTGAGCTCATAACGGCGCTCCGTCGCTTTAAATATTATTTTTTAGAAAAAAAAAACAAGAACCGACTGAACTAAACTTATATTTTTTGTCTTTGTAATTTTTTTCAAAGTGCTCAAATGTGTATCAATTTCGATAAAATGTATCCACCTCTGAAGAGTGAACTAACAAACAAAAAAAATCATCAAAATCAATTCACAATTGGCGGAGTAATCGTGTAACAAACGTACAAAAAAAACATACATAGATAAATAGAAATGGGGTAGAAACATTAGGACCTCGGGGGCCTAACACCCATGAAATCTATAGGGACTTGGCAAAACGTCTGGTGGAGGCGACGTGCGACCAGAATGCTGGCTCATATTTGGGTCAGAAAATCAGCATTGCCATTCAGCGTGGCAATGCGGCCAGCGTTCTAGGCACTTTCCCCTCCACCATAGGCCTTTTTGAATAATTTTATTATATTTTGTATATATATTTAAGTTATTTTGTATATAAATTTAAGCAATTTTAGTTTAGATTTAGATATTTCCATGTTAATAAGTAGGTACACTACCACAAAATAAATATAGATATGATTTTAAATATATAGGTAATTTATCAATATATTATTAATTACATTTTTGATAAACATAGATTAACAAAATTTTTATATTTCGATTAATGTCATCAGCAGGCTTACTCATTGACAGCGAATGAATTTCTTCAAGCTTCTCTCAAATAAAGTCTACATATTTGTTTATCTAAACTGTGCTTGGATTAGACTCTTAACCCTTTGAACTTGCTTCACCTTGATTAAGTAGTCAATCACCAGATAAAGGGTGAACTGAGGTCACTAACTTTGAGAAACGTCGACGGCGTCTCAGTTATCAATAGAAATAGTGAATGAGAAACACTAACCTTTTTGTACGAATATAAAATAATTTATTAGAAATTAAAATGTAATATGAATACAAATAGGTACTATACTACTTACTATACGTCAGCCTCTGTGATGTAGTGGTTGGGCAGTTTGGCACAAATTCCATGCACAACTTAGGTTGCGGGTTCGATTACCGCGACGGGACAATTAATGTTTGTGCACAGGAAAACAAAGTGCAGGCATTTGTTTTGTGTCTAGATGTTGTGAAACCATGTTCCTCGTAGTTTCAGTTTCGTTCCGTTTCAGAGCAAATGCTCAGAGCTGCTCTGAACATCAAGGTTAGTTACGTTCAAAGTTTTCGTAATAATTTTAATAATAGTATTAAACTTTATTCACGAATGGTGGGGTTATTGGTTACATCATTATTTTTTAAAGATTTTTTGCGTGTTTTTAAATATATAAATAAAATCTTTAAAAGCGCCGAATCGGTTGACTCTGATCTGTTGAGGTTCACTGTACCGGTTGGACCAATATTTTTTGTACAAGAAAAGTGATGACGCATTATTCTGTTGAGCCGTTGCGGACTAAAGAGGGAACAAATTAGTGTGCAAGTGTGTAAGTATGACTTACACACTTGCACACTAATACACTTAGATACAAATTTTCGTATATATAATATAAGTGTGATTATATTAATTATATACATATATCTTTAACATCTCTTCAACCAAATATTGTCTGAAAGAGATATTATCGTAATAACTGAGTTTTAAGTTTTGTTTACAATTCGTTATACTCTAATTTGTTCTACTCTATTGGGTATTTGATAATATTGGATTATGGCTTATTTATCCCGGGTTTGGAAACTTTGTTCAAGTTTGTACAAAGTTTAGCTAAAATCCCGGAAATACTAAACTTACGGAAAACATTGCGTGCTTGCGTAGTAACACAAACATAACTTCACTGCGATCAGTGCCCTTCGATGTAAACAAAATTACGTGTTTCCGTGCGATTATACGCCATTAAATCACGTGATAAACATTAGCTTGTGTACGCAAATGCATAGAACCTGGGCCCTAATTTACTATGAAAACTTGGCGATTCCTTGCTTCAAGGAAACGTGGGTTCCTTCATTAATAAACGACATCTGCGACATTTGTATTCTCTATGACGCGTCATATATATGAATTTATGAATGCGTCATAGAGATGTCGTTTATTAATGAAGGAATCGACGTGATTTCAAAGCAAGGAATCGACGTGATTTCGAAGCAAGGAATCGACGTGATGTCGCCAAGTTGTTATAGTGAATTTTTATAGTGATTTTAAAGTATACCGAAAGACTCGAGTACTTCAAAATAACATCTCTCACAGATCGAAGACGAATGCTAGATATTGTGTTTCTTTATAAGCTTGCAAATGGCATCCTAGACACTCCAGATCTACTTTCCCGTTTAACGTTTTCTGCACCATCAAGGCTGCCGCGAGCATCGAGATTAAACTTGCTTAAGGATGAATTGTGCAAATCTAACTTGGGCCAGAACGCACCTCTAAACAGACTAGTAAGAGAATTTAATCGCATGTCTAAAACTGCAGACTTAGATCTGTTTATGGATGACGTTCGGAAGTTCAAGAGAACCATTGTGTGATATTTTTGTATATTTTATTTATCATCTAAATTATTTATTGACATATTTTCAGTTTTAATTTTTGTAATACCTTTTATTTTTGTTTTAATTTTTAATTTCCGGTTTTGTTGTAATTATTTTAATTTATTTTCATCTTTACTATGTAATTCTTGCTTGCTATTGTAGTCTTCGCCTATTATTATAATGGCATTAAGCCCAGTTCCAATTTGAATGAATTTATATTTTATAGTAACGATGTACATTATGTTGGCGTTCAATAAATAAATAAATAAATAAATAAATAAATAAATAAATAAATAAATAAATAAATAAATAAATAAATAGTGAATGGGGCCCTGAAGGGGTATCGTTTAACTCTAATCGTTTAACACCGACGATCGGTTTCAAATATGTCTTGTGATCGTTATATGGTGTTTAAATTATTTTTTTTACCACGTTCATCATGGGCAGCACAACAACGAGTAGAAGATCTAGGAAAACCATCATTTCAATATTCTTTTGTCCACAGACAAGCAAGTGGAATGGATGTTGACCAGAGACCTGGGTCTCGCTTTCATGGAGGCCACGGAGCAGTTGGCGGACATCTGCGACCTGCCGAAGAGGATCATGTCTATTCCTGTTCATGTAAGTATTTCAGTAGTCGAGTTCTATATTTTGTACTTACAAGTTTGATATTGAATGAATAAGCGCAAACTTGGAGAAAATCACTCATGGTAAGACGGGAGCACATCATGCCCTCTCTTTCTCTCTTTTCATAATGTATTGTTTCGACCGTCACTTCTGGTTCTCACGTTGAACTGTTGTCACTATTAAGCATGTCATCATCAGCTCATCACTTTCCCACTGCTGGGACACGGGCCTTCTGTTACAAAGAGAGTATGGGCCATAATCCACCACGCTGGTCCTTGCGGGTTGGTTGGTGGATGTCACATCTTCTTGACTTTTTGTGATTAATTCTTGGCCATGCCGGTTTACTCACGATGTTTTCCTTCACCGTTTTTAGAGCGAGTGTAAAATCCGCACATGACTTAAGAAAGTCAGTGGTGCAGGCCAGTGGGATTGGAACTCGGGTGCGTCGGATCGAAAGTCGCACATGTTTCCACTGAGCCACGCTCTCTCCCAATTAGCATGTAGAAAATCACCTAAACGGCTTCAACGGAAGACCAGCGCTGATCGTACGACCAGCACAACGCTGAGTTGAGGCCGTTTTGCAACAAATTAAATTATTATTAATAATATTTACGAGTGACACGTTTATATTGGAGTAATCCAACTATAGTTTCAACCACATCCGGTGGTCTTTTTCAAGGTGAGTGCGGTACGCTCGCGAACTCGTCACGCTTCGCACTGATCGTAATTATTATTTAATTTATATAACCATTTTTATGTTTAACTTACCTGTTTTCAACTATTTTTATATTACTTACACCTTCTATAATTTGTTTGCAAATAAATAAAAATGTCTTAAATGTCTTAAATTTAAAACACAATTTTTAGTAGTATTTATATGTAGAACCAAAGCATTTTGGTTTCCTTTACATCCTCCTGCCTGTAGCCTACATAATTATCTCGTGGTGAATTTATTCTTTTATTTTTCTGCTTTAAAAAACTACAGTAAACAATGAATCTCTCGCTCTGTTGTCATATTGTTTACGACTGAAATAATTCGAATGCAGCGCCAGCCTTTTGTGAAGAAAATCCAAATATCCATTGTCGAAAATATCTCTAAAATTTAATCAATGAAAGGCTTTTATTCATAAGTTTCTTCATTCAACCGTTATTTTTACCTCGGTTACAGTAATTTATATTGTGAAACAATGGAGATTGTTATACTGATTTCGAATATATTTACAGCTCCAGTAATTTATGTTTGATAAAAATATAAATTCATGAAAAACGCGTGGCTTGAAATTTATTCTACTTTTGTATAAATTGTAGGCACTATGGCATTATGGTATGAACTTGAACCTGAAATCTAGGTTGAAGGGTATGCATTAAGGTTTATTTGCCAATTCTATGAGCATCATTGTTATTAGCTTCAAATCGTATTACCTTAGTCGTTATCGTAGATACTTAGCGCTTTAGTCCTACTGTTAGCTTACTATCTAAACTGTATTATAAATAAACTAGCTGCACTCTGCGGTTTCACCCGCAGTTTCCCGGGATAAAAACATAAGCTATCTCCATTCCAAATTTCATCCGTATCCGTTTAGCCGTTGCGGCGTGAAGAGGTAACAAACACACTTGCATACAAACTTTCGCATTGATAATAATAATGTGAAAAAATTAACTAATAGCAAACCTAACCTATAAATAAATATAAATCTAAAATCATTGATTCAAATCAAATATCATTTGATTTTTATTTGATTAATAATAATAAAAAAATATTGCCTATTACATATCTAAACTAAATGCTCTAAGAATGTAGTGTTGAACTCAGGTCCCCTTGCAAGCCCTCCAAAGGACCGGGTGTATAACCCGTGAGAAAGAGCGACATAATAATATAAGCGACAAGAAATAATAAAATATGTGATAAATAAATAAATAGTTTAACTTGGCATTTTATCTATCGAATAATTGGAATAAAACCCTATTACAAACAAAGTTTTTTGTATGTATTTAATTTCAATTTCAATCATTTATTGCGTTCCATAATGTTATGACATAGTTGTTGTCAATAAATAGGTACAGCTCATTATGGACCTGTCGGGCATAACAATTAGAAGAGTAGAGAAAATTAGAAGAAGAGAAGAGAAAATTTAATAATTATTATTTTCACTGGTGTCCTTCCTACACCAGTGAAAATAATAATTATAAAATTTTTATTATTATTAAATTATATATACATTATATATTATTATTAGATATGCTGATCTATTCTTAATTTTTAGCCACTTTACAATTTAATTTAACGTTAGTTGCATAAAACAAATAATTTGATTTTATTGTCAGAAGTGTCTGGAAGCTATTAACTAAACTCAATTACTGAGCGCGGAAATTGGGTTTCTAACTGTTGACTAACTTTGCCTTGAAGGAGTCGCGTGTTATAATAGGGAACCGGAGCGCTACGTTCCGAACGCTTACCCGCCTGTTATAATTATACCCTTATTAGAAACTCACCTTTACTCTGTGTATTAATTATAATTAATACGTATGCCAATCTATGAAAAGTTAGCAAAGTCGCTCATCCGTTTCTGTCCGTTTTTCGCTTACTACTCGAAACGGGGGTGCTCCTGAACTTCGACAGTTCTTTATTTGGATACAACACTTCGAAAGAATATAGTTCGACAAGTCATTGTTTCGACTGAACATAATTCGACAAGTATTACTTCGACAGAAAATACTTCGACAACAGAACCATTAAATTTACTTTCTGGTGCTTCGCCGGCCGTTACCGAGGCACGCTCGCTTCGTTCGCTCGGCGAGATTTGTCACTGCTCTAATATAACCTAACCTGCTGGCTGATTCAGAACCCCACGACAACATACCGAATCGATTCGATTGGATAACGATCTCGTGTCGTAGGTTTCTTTTCGAGCTATTCAGAACATCCGCCCCGAGGATTCGACACGGTTTCGGTTACGATATCGAAATCGATACGACAACGTGTTGCATTTACGGAGTTCGTTTTGTGTGCAATACTCGCAGAAAATTGTATTATTATCTAGATGATATAAAAATGTTTTCAAGTTATCAAAATTTATTATAACAACGTTTATCACGAATTAAAATATAATCAACAATTATAAGCGCCAGATATTGGTAGAAATATAAAAAAACAAGAGCTTCGTAAAACACCCACCTGCTGATATCCACTTCACATTAATGTTTAATCTATGCTTTAGACATTGACAAACCGCCAAATTTAAATGTCTATCGCAAATTGTTTTCTTTATCATGTTTTGAAATTATTAAAAGAAGATCGAGCGAGAAGACGAGCCTCATCAAGATTTGTTAGAAATGTTAAGTAAATACCAAAATTACAATTACATAGTATCACAGAGTACTTTATAATAATAATATAGGTACAGTGATTTTATTTCGGTAGTAGTAGTAATCTTATAGTAGTAGGTAAATAGTTCTAAAACAATCAAAGCGAACTTAACCTGTAAATAAATACTAGACTTGGTAGGTACTTTATTACATAGAATTAGTTTATGTTGAATCTTACTGTGAGTTTTATTTTATTTGTAGAAGAAAATGTAGTTTATTTAACAACACACGGAATATACTCGGTATTGACGGTCAAATCTAATGCTTTCGAGTGATATGTTGCACTCGATAAGTTGTCGCGGAAATAAATCGGACGTTCGAAAACTTTGCTTCGATATCTGCATTGTGAATAACGTTCTCGGTCGATCAATACGCGTTTATCGTACGGTTACGATTGGTTATCGACTACGACCATTTGAACGTCGATTCGACTATTGTGAATTTAAAATATTTTGAATCGTACGATATCAAACCGAATCGATCGACAAATGAGTTGTCGTGAGGTTCTGAATCGACCAGCTGGTCTTTGAAGCCGTTTGCGTTGTCGAAGTGTAGTTCAGTCGAAATAATGAATTGTCTACGTTTTCGAAGTAAGTGTCGAGTCGAAATAATGAACTGTCGAAAATCAGAGGGACACCGCTAGAAACTATTTATTATATCTTGATGTGGTTTTCAATATCATTTAAAATATTTCTGGAGGTTTTAAGTGTTTTGTTGCAACTGCATACCGTTGGCTTGTCATATTTTGACATTATACAGCTTTTTCTCGCGACTTCGTCCGCGTGAGTGACAGAGGAAGCCCGAATTCGTATTTTTTCCAAGACCATCTTAGCAAGACCTCCCCAGTAAATAAGAGCGCGTACTACGAAGAGGTCAAGTTGTATCTTTGTGATCACTCAACCGATTTTGATGTAACATACCCTATAAAAGTTGGGACTTATGCTACAAAATCCTAAAAACCACACTTAAATCCGTTCAATAGTTTCCGAGTCACACCAACAAACAGACAAAAATTCTGAAAACCATGGATTCTAGTTCAGTACCGTCTAAATAGTCGATCCCAGTTGGTTATTCAAAAATATCTTCAATGTACAGAATTGGCACCATCGATATATATGTACTACGCACTTTATGTCTATGATTGGCACATTCCATTTTTATAATAGTAGGTAAGTATAGATGTGTAACCGCACACCCTTATTTTTTCGCAATATCAATTCGTTTTGCAGATAGACTGACTTCAATGCGCGCGGAAACGTCCGAAGAAATATAGTTACTGTACATTCAGTGATCTTTAACTTATCGTTTTGTTTTGTTGCAGTTCAACAACCCCGTCTATGGTTTGACGGTGCCAAACTTCACGGACTTCGCTGGACCAGGAGTTATATTGACGTAAGTACTATCAATCCCGAACTCCTAAAGATGTAGGACATAATATTTCATTCAGATAGTGACCACTTTTCATTAGGCGGGCCGCATGAATGTTTGTTTACGAAAAAGAATTGGTACAAAGGAAATAAATTCAAATACAAATTCATTTATTTTAAACAAAAGATCATATAAAATTGTTATTATTATCGAAACAAATTATTACAGCGATTAAAAATAAAAAGAACAAACATACAAATAAATAACAAATAATTAATAATAATAATAAATGTCACAGAATATCATATATTTATTATCACTATCATATTATTCCCCTGTCACATTTTCATCATTTGTTTATTAGTCAGTACATGAACCCTACAGCAATGGTTTATGTACTGACAGTTAAACCTATATGATAAAGTTGTTAGGATAGTGTTGGGGCTGGCCTGGACCCTGCGCATCAGGGATGTGCATCGTTTTCGCATGGTCGTGTAGAAACAATCGACCCGCGACAAGTATCATAGAAAATGTGTCGAATGCTCTTTTGCATTTTTTTTAGGTATTCCATGAGGAGCACTGGTTATTTGGGCACTGATTTGTTAAGCACCAGTTATTCCATATTCAGCCCCTGTAAAATACAAAGTGTGTTTGTCATGATGTTTATTATTTTCTGGTCGTTCTTTTTTGTTTGTCTGTTCTTTTTTATCTTTGGCTCCGTACGCTTTCTGCATTCAGCCAATGTTCAGCCAATGTTCAGTAAATGCTGTTTCAAATCTTCTTCAAATAGTGTTGCCATTGCCTATATGTGGGAAGGTCCAGACTCCACATTGCTTTAAAAAAAAACGGCCCTACATTATTATTATGAAGCTCACTATTTATTAAATAAATACACAAGTCCTTAAACGTCAATTCCTACTGAAATGCAATGAAAATTATGTAGTGTAATTCCGCTGAATATATTCTAACAAAACGTCTCAACTCGGCATAATGCTGATTGCAAATAACCAGCGCTGGTATTCCTACATTATAACCCCCGACGCAAAAAGTAGGGGTGTTGTATGTGTCTCTGTCTGTGGCACCGTAGCTTTTAAACGGGTGACCCGATTTGTATGCATTTTTTTTATATGAATGCAGGTTTTCTAGTGGTGGTTCTTAGACATGTTTTATTGTGTTGGAAGTTTTTAATTTTTCTAATGTTTAGTTGTATGTTGTTTAACCAGCGTCTAAGCGAAGTCACAGGTGTCAGCTAGCAAATAAATTCTTCCATCGTTGCATAATGTCATTTTTGTAAGTACTTGCAATCTGACACCCAAATTTCCTCTATGTCAACCATCAACATGACAGCTTTTTAATTTATACCCCTACCCTCTTTCCCTCGTTTTGTTTACCATTTAATATTAGGGATTGTGATTTTTAATAAAAATGCGTTGTTTTTCGGAAATCCTTTGATCCCAACGTTAAAATTAGAAAAATAAATAAGGAAATTGATTATATTATTATGTGTTAAGCATAAACATATATATTTTTACAGGCTTAAAAAATGAAAAGGTCTGATTTCTTTGTTGTTTTTTTATGTTACCGTCATTATAGAACCTCTTTTATTTTTTGACGTATTGCATCACTAATTACGCCCCGTGCTTTCACCCGCAATCCGGGCAATCGCCCGGGATAAAAAGTAGCCTATGACTATTTCCAGGTTCTAAAGTACCTACAGATATCATAAAAATCCGTTCGGTAGTTACTGCGTGATTGAGTAGCAAACATTCAAACTTTTATCTTTTTTACATTTGTCTGGGTCATCGTTTGACCACGATCTCACCTGATGGGACGCGACGATGTGGTCAAAGATGTAGCAAGCCCACAGTAAGTACTTGTTCAATCTTGATTTGAACACACCCAGATTGTGTTTATGTGGAGACACAGACAATGGCAAGACGTTCCACTCCTTCGACGACCATCCATCAATTCATCCATCCATCTAAATATTAGTTGGATAAATTCTCATTCAGATTCTTGTATTATATTCCACACTAATATAATTATAATGTACATAGATACATAATTAAGAGACGCTAAATACATAAACAGATAACAAAATAATTGCAAATCCGCAATAGGGGATCGGACAACTTTTTAGAAAGTATTTTATATTAACTACAATTAATATATATAGCCATGAAAAATGCTATTTAAATAACGCTCTAAAAGTACCTAAAACTATGTGTAAATATTTTGTTTCAAATATTGCCGCGCAAAAGGTCACCTCAAAACTTGTAACGTCATATGTAGGCAGAAAACGACAAACTCTTCGAAATAAAACTTGCAAAGAGATTTAAATACGTTTTGTGAAGTTTGGGGATGATATTGTAGTAATGGATCGAAAAAATTAGCAAAAATACATTTTATGAAAGCAAAAACGTTAAATAAACACAAGCTTGACTCACGGCATTTGCCTGCAAATGACGTCATGCGCAGTAATTGTTGTTTCGTTTTAGATGACGAACAGATTAAAAATGTCAGAATTATTAGATTTTATTTATTGATTTAAAAATATAAATCATTATTATTTCACAAAAATATTGATTGAATGATCTTTCTGGTTGGACGAACATTTGTTCTAACTACATTTTAGATTTTTTCTCGATTACTGTCCGATCCCCTATTTAATTGTTTTTATTAAAAAGTCCAACTCTTAGGGTCGTACTTATAAAATAAAATAAGAACTGAGTCTAGAACCAGGGAGAGTTTCAATTCAAGCTTTGTTCCATAAACGTATCTTGAAACTAAGGCTGATGATTATAATGATGATGATGATGTCAACGTTTTTGTTATTATTATTATTAAAGCCTCTTTATTCCTTAATTCTTTACAATAACATTAGATATAAAAATATTTTTTAACTAAAGATCCCTTTTACAGGGTAAAGGCCAACTCTATTTCAAACCATTTATTTCTATCTTGCGCTATTGTCAGCCAGTTTTTGCCCACTCGACGTTCACTAGAGTGATTATTGATTCATGGATTTAGTTTCAAGTTACGTTGATCGAACAAAGCTTGACATGAAACTCTCCCTGATTGGAGACTCAGTTTTGATTTAAGTTTATAAATAGGAGCCCTAACTGTGTTACTCGTATTTACGACGTCAAATATTTGAATATCGCTATAAACATTTACCGGATGTCCAAATAGCCGCTATAATATTTAAGTGTGGACATAACACTAACCGTTGTATCTTCGTAGTTTAATTTGTTAAGCGTGATTTACGTTAAAAGCTTTGGATATTCTGTAAACGCGTGCAGTTTAGTTGCAGACAGTAGTGCAAGTTTAGCGTTATCTAATTCATCATCATCATCAACAGCCTGTTCGAGTCCACTGCTGGCCATAGGCCTCTCCCAATGCACGCTACTGAGCCTGATCTTCGGCTCTTCTCTTGTGTTGCAGCCAGCTACTTTACGCTCTCCATCTGGCCGGAGGGTGTCCTTCACTACGCTTACCTAAACGTGGTCTCTACTCTGGAACTCGTTTACCCCATCGGTTATTTGTTCTTTGACACATGTGACTGGCCCATTGCCACTTCAGCTTACTTTTTCGTTGAGTTATGTCGGTTACTTTCGGTCTCTGTCGGATTACCTCATTGTGGATTCGATCCTTCAGAGAAACCCCGAGCAAAGCTCGTTCCATAGCTCGCTGAGCAACTTTAAGCTTATGACTTTAAGATTTGACACAATTTGACTACAATTTGAGTATGGGAAAGAAACGGTTAGACATGCTTATCTTTTTTTTCAGTCATGATATATTAAGTTATATTTTTATCGTATTTTAATTGATTTGTATGACGTTTAAAAGTGCATTTTTTGTGCCTATTTAAATAGGCACAAAAAATGCACTTTTAAATAAATAGGTATCATTTGACTTTTGGAGGTTTATAATGGTCATCAACTTTTGTCGCTGACTGTACTACGTATATCGTATAGTGCCCAGGGCCTTAATTCACTATGACATTTTAGCGATTCCTTGCTTCGAGGAAACTCCGATTCCTTCATTAATAAACGACATCTGTGTAATTTGTATTTTCTATGACGCGTCATTTATATGAATATACGAATGCGTCATAGAGATGTCGTTTATTAATGAAGGAATCGACGTGATTTCGAAGCAAGGAATCGCCAAGTTGTCATAGTGAATTGGGGCCCAGATGGCTACTCGCATACGAGAGAGCTACCTCGTTTTTTTACCGCCCAGAATTGCAATTGCATTTTGATAATTTATTATGTACTGACGTGTAGTGTACAAGGGGTAACCTTTTATTCATTTTACGACGGTTCGCCGTTAAACAGCTCGTAACTCTTGCTATAGGTTTAGGAAACTGTTTCATTGATTTTGATTTAACTTTATGACGTTATTAAACTAGCTATTTATATTATAGATAGTTACAATATAAAACAATACAATTACTCAAACAATGTTTTTCGGAAAGAAAATAATAGTTTAATTAATTAATCTAAAAACCATGTTTTTATGGATTTAGAATGTATTGTCATCGAGTTGTGAACTACCCTGAAAGTTTTAACCTTATATATTCTACTTCCTGCTATCCTACTTCCTATTAATATTATAATCTCGAAAGTTTGTAAGAATGTATGGATGTATGTTTGTTACTCTTTCACGCAAAAACTACCGAATTGATTTTGATGAAATTTGGTGTGTAGTTACTTTAGGACTTGAAATAGCACATAGGCTACTTTTTATCCCGGGAAACCGCGGGTGGAACTGCGGGGCGCAGCTAGTTATAGCTAATCGGAAAGTGAAATTTGAGTTGCAAGATTCCACCCAGAACGACAGGCAGGCAGACAGACAAACAAGAAAGTGACTTAATAAAAACGTGTTAAAATACGACCACCGGTTAAGAGTTGAACCTGCATCTCAATCTTCCCTCAGCGCGGGAAGTGCTCTGCCAAATTGAGCTACGGTGGTCACCAAGTCGAGCTACGGTGGTCACCAAATCGAGTGTAGAATTTTTTCGTCCATTATTTAAACGTCTAAAGATTGACGTGAACGCCATCTATTGAGATAGGAGTGAACCTTTCTTCCAAACGAGCACGATCAATGTAGGAATGCTTCACATATTTTAACGAGTGAATTGTTGGTTAATATCAAATACTTTTTCACAGGATCATTTTCTTCTTGGCCGTGGCTCTGACCTCTGGTGCAATGTTGGCTGAACGCAACGAGGGAATCCTGGAGCGGTCACTAGTCTCAGGAATCACTGGTAAGTTATACAAAGTGCTAACTATTATTCAAAATGGTACTTAATGTCAATAATAATTTTGAGATCGCTTTTAGCGATAAGGCCGCCTATTAAACCACTATCTTTAATTGTTTTTATGTAATGTCTTTAATTTAATGTTTGTAATAAAGCGTTCATCTATCTATCTATACAATACAATTATACTTTATTGAACACCAAACCAGGAAACAGAAGTTTACAGTTACATATAATAGTGGTAGAACAATGGGCGGCCTTATCGCTATGTGCAATTTCTTACAGGCATCTATGTATGTTGTAAGAATACATACCTGTCTACATACTAATGTTTGCACACTATCGTCTATAAATATTGTCTCTCCATAGCATATGGTTGTCCGGAAGAGATCGCTGTTTAGCGATAAGACCGCCAATTGTAATTATGAGCAAGTATGTTCAAAATGTAATTCCTTCTTAAGTGCAATAAAGTGTTTTCTATTCTATTTTATATATTTTATAGTAACAAAACCTATGCCAATAAATATAAATGTCTGGCTTTTACCCGCGGCTTCACCCGCGTTTTTCTAGAGAAAAATAGCAGCGTATTTTTTTATTTTTCCGAGATAATATACCCGAAAAGCACGTTGATTCGTAGCTCCGTTGATGTGTGAAAGACGGACAAACAAACAAACCCACTTTCGCATTTAGGTGTAGGGATAAAGGCTCAACATAAGTATTTATAATTGTATCTATTTAGAGCTCTATAGGCTAGCAATTAGGACTAAGATTTATCTAAAAGCCTGTATTTAAATGGCCTTATTTTCACCTTTATTAAAAATAACCTTGCTAAAAGCACTTCACTATATCAACTATCACTATATATTTCAATTAATTGAAGAATAGAAACGACTAGACACTAAAAAAACCATAAATATCTTTTGTGAGCTTTGGCTTCCAATCCAAGCCTTAGCTTGAACATTATATTCTAGTTCAAGTATACAATATATTCTAGCTCAGTAGTTCAAGTTTAAACTTACGCAACCAATGAGACTGCAAATCGAGACTGCTTATGCTTACCTTTCGATTAGCTTCATTTTGTTTTTATTTAGTTGAATGTTTGATATTATGAAAGCGCAAGGATCATGTGGAAGAAAGAAAATGTGGAATTTGCCCAGTAATGTGACAGACTCGTAAATAATGTAATCTTATGTATGTTTCTATATTTACCATCTTGTATAATGTTCGGGCATAATTATCTTGGTCAGCAGCACATTTATGATTAAGAAAATAAGATTTTTATAAAAAATATATTTATCAACACAAACTTTAACAAATTCGTAATCGGAACCGCGAGCAGGTAAAAATGAGCCCAAACACAGCCCACCTTCCGTTTCCTTCATCGATCAGCTGGCTATCACCATAATATTGCATTGTCATTGGACTTTGACAAGTATGCAAAATTTTAACTCAAGATACGAGAAAGGTGTTTTGATTCAGCAAAATGTTGACCCGAACAAATATAGATATAAACATTGCAAGTTAAATAGTAGCTTGTAAAAACTTACACGCGTGGCATACTCGACGAACGAAACAAAACACTCTCAACAAAACAAAAACCTCTCGCACTGCACCAGTGCCGTCGCGTCCCATTTGGCAGTCACACTTATCGCGCAAGTGTACTCTACCACAGAATAATTAATAGTACTAGTAGGTACAGTCAGTGACATAAGTAGTTAAATATTTACAATCGTTCAATTGACAATAACACAAAAATATCCAAATTTCATGCAACTTTTTGCAATTTCCATATTAGCACAGGATACTAACAAGGTTTTGAATGATTGCAACATTCTGACAACATTTTTTTTTACAATAGATAGATCTACGTTTGACCACCTTCTTGCCTGATGTTAAGCGACGATGTGGCCAAAAATGGGGCACGTAGATCTAGAAGATACCTATTCACTCTGGCCTTGAAGATACCCAGATTGTAGTTATCAGGAAACAGAGAAAACGGAAATGAGTTCCATTCCTTAGCAGTACGTCCTATAAACGTGGAACCGAAACGCTTTGTACGAATTGGCGGAATGTCTACAAAATAAAGGTGATATTTAGCCAATCTTCTACTCGTCCTGTAATATACAATCATTGAAGGTGTAGCCACACAATAAATTTGTTAAATATGTTCAAAAACTTATGTCGCTGACCGTACTCTTCTTCGCTTTGAAAACAAACACCTTTTCCTAATTAGAGTGTAATTGTATTTTTGTCAAGTGCGGGGGTGATAATTGTGTTAGATAAAAACAAGCTAAAAATAAACTGGGGCCTAGCTTTCAGGCTTTGTATAGAGGGTTTATCTTTATAACGGTTGATGCTATTTTTTTCAGACATTAGAGGTAATTTTGTTATCTTTAGCATAATTATATTCAGCATACATAGATCCTGGCTCCTAACTAGGATTCTTTGAATCTAGGGAACCAGGAACTATGAGAGGACCATGGTCCCACAACACCCAGATACGAAACAAACGCTTGCGTTCCTTTTTCTTTGCATAAACATTTGTCTCGTCGTGGAAATTGAATTTGCAACCTCAGTGGTGTATGAGATTTGAGTCTACCCGCCCAACTACTACACCACAGAGGCTGTCATTTACAATAAGGTAACAACATTTTATTGTTTTTCTTCTCAATATCGAATATTTATGGCGAGCGAGATTTACTGGTGGTAGATTTTTCGTATGCGAGAGGCCGTCTGGGTGGGTACCACCGCTTTGCCAGTTATTCGGCAGAATTACAACCAACCCGGTGGCAACCAAGCAGTAGTGCGCAAGTTTTCTGTGTTCAGAGCTTTATGAGACTTAACAGCTAATGTTCTCAGAGTACAGAGAGCAGTGTAGTGCTGCGCAGGATTTTGCAAAACAAAGTTGTGGGTGTTACTGCAACTGCTATGGGCAGGCATTTTGCTTTATTAACTCAATCTAAAGGTTGACTGGAAGAGATCGCTCTTAGCGATAAGTCCGCCCATTGTACTTTAGTTTGTAAGTCATTTCCATGTACTTTTTTTTTTTAAATTTACTGTTTATAGGCTTGCGTTTGACCACTATCTCACCTGATGGTAAGCGACGATGTGGTCTAAGATGTAACACGCTTACCTAGAACATTCATTCAGTTCACTCTCGATTTGAAGACCCCCAGGTTGTAGTTGTCAGGGAACACAGACGTTGGCAATGCGTTCCACTCCTTGGCTGTTCGTAGGATGAACGTGGCACCAAAACAATTTGATGTACAATAAAGCATTTTTGTATTGTATTGTATTGTATTGTATAACCTGGGAGTCTTCAAATCGAGAGTAAACATGTTTTTCTAGGCGAACGTGCTACATCATAGAAGTTAGACCACATCATCGCTTACCTGATGGTAACACTAACTCACCTGATGGTGAGATAATAGTCAAGAGCCAGACTATTTAAAGATAAAAAAAGATTTCCTCAAAGTCAATGAAGCAAGTATCATCAATCAACTAACTTGCCGACAGTGGTATAATAAAATGTCTAGTAAAAAACCTAACTTGGTTACGTTTTAGTCAACAGAAATGTGTTTAAAATATTCGTATTAACACATTTTGCACGAAATTTTATAACAAAGAAGAGTGCTTTTTAATATTTCCGCGCATACCACACTTGGTTGAAATGTTAGCCTGATATAGGTACCTATTCATACATTAATTTGTTGTTAAATTAAAATCTGCTTTGCTTCCAACATTTGTTTACATGGTGTGTGGATTTGGTGATTATTAAGCCTTGTTGCGGACTGGAATGTATGTATATTGTTGTTTGATGATATTATTACTTCGACGTTTTTTATAAGTTTAGCTGATTCATTTCCGAAAAAAAAAAGAAACTAAACAAGAATCCTTAATAGATAAAAAAAAAATCTAATACCCACGTTTTTATGGATTTAGAATGCACTGTCATCGAGTTATGAGCTACCCTGAAAGTTTCAGCTGGATAGCTAATCGGAAGTGCTCGAAATTTGAGTTGCAAGATTCCACCAGGGCCCTAATTCACTATGAAAACTTGGCGATTCCTTGCTTCGAAATCACGTCGATTCCTTCATTAATTGAATTGGGGCCCTGGAACGGCAGACAGACATACAAAGAAAGTGACTTAATAAAAATGTGGTAAAATAAAATAGTAACAAGCCCCTACCCTAAGTGGCAGCCATTTTTTATTTTTTATTAGTCTGTATATTCTACATATTAACAATTAAAATAAAACATAAATATTTTTTTAGATTTAATGAAATATATTATTTTATATTCTGACAACACATAATATTAATTTCTTTTCACATTACATTATATTTTTAACCGACTTCAAAAAAGGAGGAGGTTCTCTGTTCGATTGTATTTTTTTTATTTTTTATTTTTATTTTTATTTTTTTATGTTTGTTACCTCAGAACTCCGTCATTTATGTACCGATTTGAAAAATTCTTTTTGCGTCGGGTTCAGTATAGCTACGAAGGGGTCCCATATAAATTTCATCGATATGTGACCTTGGACTTCGAAGATACATTGAAGTCGGTTTTTGTTTTTTTCTAAAAATTAATTATTTTGGACTACTATCTCACTTATTGTTAAGTGACGATACGGTCGAAGATGTAGCATGCTCGCCTAGAAAAACATCTGTTCCTTGTCTTAATGACACCCAGATTAAAGCTATCCGGAAACACAGATGCCGGCAGAGAGTTCCATTCCTTGGCCGCTCATTTCCACTCATTTTCTTAAATTTTGTTGTCCACAGGAACTGAAATCCTCTTCTCCCACGTGACTGTCCAAATGATAGTGATGTGCATCCAAACCGGCATGGTCCTCATCATCGGTTTCCTACTCTTCGGCCTCACCATGAAGGGACCAATCGGATGGGTGATAGTCCTTACACTCGCCACTGGCCTTTGCGGGATGACATTCGGTAAGTAAATTTCGGAGATAGATTGTCGGTTCGTTTGGTGTACCCGGAATGAGCTGGCCTGGTGATCCGCAAGACGAAGGTTCGAATCTTTGCAACTGAAATATTTTGTAAGTTTAGTTAGGACTGACTGTACGAGAAAAGCGTAGTTCTTTATTATATCGACGTATATTCTACGTAGTTGTTTTTTCCTGTTGCTTGATAATTCATAGGTTTTCGGAGCGCTGACGTTTTATCAGATTTCGCCCCGCCCTTGCAACTTTACTGTACTCTATAACGTTGCTATTGAAATCAGAGGAGCGAGTGTGGCTCAGGAAGAGCGAGTGTGGCTCATTAAGAGCGAGTGTGGCTCATTAAGAGCGAGTGTGACTCAGTAAGAGCGAGTGTGGCGTTATATATTAACTTTTAATAATAATAATAAATGTTTTTATTTCAGGCGAGACCCATACAAAATTAAAAATAAATATTCATACGTAAAAGGTACAAAACAAAATAAAATAAAATAAAATACCTACACTAATAATAAATTTAGTGAATAACACACATGTCATTTACGATTCGCACTCTGGTGCACCGTCAACCACGCCTTATAAATTGGGCTGTCAAGATAGCCACTCAAGCTATTCAGTATCCCATTCCTCGAATTTCTCAACCCATCCCAGAATTTAAAATGGTAATGATTAATTTATTTTTAAGCTATTGCATGGGATTACTGCGCGAGGATTACTGTGTTCTGGTTTAAAGAGCATTGTAGCCAGCGAAATTACTGGGAATACGAGACCTAATATCTGATGTCTCGGGGTGATGAGCGCCATGCAGTGCGACGCAGTGCTTTTTATGGTATTAAAAGTTCTGGGTTGCACTGCAATTGTTATAGGCAGGCGTGGCGCTTATCATCAGGCGAACAACTTGCTCGTCGCAGTTGGCTAATTGGCAGAAGCGAAATGTTCCATGCATCTTTGTCTTCCATGTAATTACTAACTGTATAGTATGCTTTTTTCATTAGAATATTTTTCACATGCAATTTGAATCTACTTTCTGTGAGCTCCGTTATACATTTTTGACAATATTCTCTAAGATTCATCATCATCATCTTCATCTAAGATTATGTAAACTGCCATCCCGGATTACAATGTACAATAAAAATGCCTGAAGTACATGAACGGGTGAAGAGAGTTATATAATTCTGAAAGTATTTGAAGTCCCTTTACATTGCGTCTACAGGTTTCGCATAACATTTTCACTTTACTCCATTATTATTATCTTCACGGTATTCAGTGCCGGAAACTTTGCTAAAACCCTTACCTTGTATTACATAGCGTTAATAAGTAGGTTTTCATTTTAGTACTACGTCGCATCATTTATTTCTATAACAAGGTATTTTATAGGAGTACATGTCAAACTATTAAGTATGACATGGGACTTGAATGTATATCTACGCTACGGGTAGGTAACGTTTATTTTTGGCTTACCGTACAGTTAGCATTTCAGTACCATGTCATATTCACTTATTCGAAATTCTTCTCTCAATTCATTGTTACTGAAATCGTTAGGTTAGGTTATTGCGGCATGGTGTTAAAATGTACCTGACGCTAATGCTGTACAAGCACTTAATGTTCTCAAACGTTTGCTATAATTACAGAAGTTAGTGCTAATCCCCGTATGTTAATATTATGTTAATGAACCTGGTAATGAGGGTTGAACGTGTTAAAGGGATTACAGTGACGTGCTTTGGAAAGCGATAACAGGCCTTAAAATTTTTTTAAATATTTTGACTATACTTTTTAATTAATTTTAGAAAAAACAAAAACCGACTTCAATGTATCTTCGAAGTCCAAGGTATATCGATGAAATTTATATGGGACCACTTCGTAGCTATACTGAACTCGAAGCAAAAAGAATTTTTCAAATCGGTTCATAAATGACGGAGTTCTGAGGTAACAAACATAAAAAAAAAAATACAATCGAACAGAGCACCTCCTCCTTTTTTGAAGTCGGTTAAAAAGGCCTCTCTTTGTCTTATAAGTACCTACCTACCTTCTTTGCACATGAGCACAGAATACCTAAAGCTAGTGTGACTCAGTTTCTATCCGATGCACCTGAGTTCTAATTCCGCTGGCCCCGCATCGAAATTATTAAGTTATGTACGGATTTAACACTCACTAAAAACAGTGAAGGAAAACATTGTGAGAAAACCGGCATGTCCAAAAAATAATCACAAAAATTAAAGACATGTGACAGTCAGAGATGTTTTGAAAACCTATGATTGCTGTTTTTCTTATCTCTAAAATCGACGACGTAATTCTTAAGAACATATTTTACATAAGGGGTGGTGGCTGGTCCATAAGTGATACTCGAGAACGGGTGCTGCTTGTGGGGACTGATCTGATCTAGGCACTTTAACTCCTACTGTAGTTATATATCTATTCATATATTATACATATGTTTCTGTTACTGATACCATGGCTATGAGGCATCTAACTTGCATATTTTGAGACATTTTAAAAGAGTTGAAAAAAGAGATCCCCGGAGAGTTTCTTGGTGCTATCTTCTCTAGCGGGCGTATTTCCGAAACATATCGAGCCGTTACCGCCGTCTTATCGTAAGCGACATTTTTACCTAAACAGCGTTTTTTATCGCAGACGACAATTAAACTTATAACGGACACGGTTCGTCGACATTTCCCGCCAAAACACAACCAATTAGAAAGTTATAGCAAATGCTAAGTTTATCGTTAGCACAACAGTTTTCTATATTTTACAGTAACCGACATAATCAAAATATATCGTAAGTTGCGTAATTTTCTAAGAATTGCAGCGTAAGCAACCCTACTTGTTATCGCAACCGACACAGTACATCAAAATTTTGTCGTTTACCATAAACAAAGTGGCAAAAAACGTGTTGCAACGAGTTCATTCCAGGGAAGATTGTGATGCAATAACTATCTCTTTGCACTGTATTTAGTGTTAAATTATAATTACCCGGTTATTACGTGATAAAATTATGTTTTAATAAGTTTGAAGTGTTGTGGTAGTTTTGTATAGTGTTTAGCAAATCACTGCAGTTACTTAGTACGATTGTTCTCCAAAATGTCAACGCCGGCAAAGGTATGTAAGATACCTACTTAATTATTGTGATTTTGTTAGTAAATGAATGTAATTACAAAGGTTACTAATTTTCGAATAGCGTTTGTTCGTATCTGCCTGCGTGGCAGTTACCACGTGGCTTTATGCATAACTTTGGTAATCACTAAAGAATTGCCGCTATTTGTTACCTACTTAGCTAAACTTATTGTTGTTAGATTGTAAGTTTTTGTATATCTATACATAACTGAACCGACTGGGGACGTAGGTACCTACCTCAGCCCTACAGAAAACAACATCGCAGCTTAGGTGGTGTTGTGTTCCTGTTAGTAAGTAGGGTATACAGAGCCCCAGAACTCTGTAGGTGCAGGGGTTCGCCAACGCGTTAGAGATTATCTTTGGTATTACCAGCGCCTAGGTTATGGTAACTGTTTACCATTAGGTGGGCCGTATGCTTGTTTGGCACATTAATAGTATAAAAATATGTTTCGTTTTTTAATAATTATTTTACATTTTTGTGTCAATAAAAGAACTTTTTAGTGCTAAATAGGTACTTAGTTCTTTTTTTATTGTTACAGTCAAGGATTAAGAGTATTATGGAATTACTACCATCGAGTTCTTTACCAAAACAGAGCATCACCAAATCTCCTGTTCCTGAAGATACACAGCAGAAGAACGTAACGCTTGATTTGATCATGCCAGAGGAAAGAGACTATGACTACGATCTGGAAGCAGTTTTGCCTCATATGACATCACCATCTTTACTAAATTTTACAGCTGAATCCCTTTCAATATCAGACCATGATGATTCCACATTACCTATAAGAAAATTTCTTGTTGATTACACTGATTCTGATAGTGAGAAATCATACACCCTAATGGACTTAGATAATCAAAATAAAATACCAAATGAAAATCTTTTCGATAATGATCACACTGCTTTTACTAATCAAAGTTTTTCTACTCTTGAATGTAATCAAGACGAAACCCAACCACAACCAAGTACCAGTTCACAGTCTAACCAATCGGAACATAATGTGCCCATGACGTTTTACGACTTGTCCTATATTGATTCGGAGGATTCATGGAAGCCACCATCGTCGTCCAGTGGTTCAGAAGATGACATGCCTCAACAAATTGAAGAAGAGACTAGTGTTGGGAAAAGAGGGTACCGAAAAAAAAGACCATTACCGAAAAGGCTTCTGAAGAAAAAAAATCGTCAAGCTGCTGTTGGCAAAACTGTACGGCCAAATCCTTGTTTGAACAAAAGATGCGGCAATTCATGTGCTGACAAATTTTCTGAGGATGATCGATGGATTATTTTTGAAAACTATTGGGGCTTGGGATGTACTAAGAGACAAAAAGACTTTCTACTGTCATGTGCTAAGGCAAAACCAATTGGTAGAAAGCGAGCGACTAGTAATATTCGCCAAATATCATATGATTACTTTATAAACTTTAAGGGTCAAAACATTAAAATTTGTCAACAATTTTTGCTTAAGACATTAGATATATCCCAGATGACTTTAAGGTATACAATTGAAAATGCAAATAAAATACTGAATACTACTCAAAAAGACAAAAGGACTTCTCTCCCTCACAATAAATCTGATATAGAAAAAGTGTGCTATTTAAAATCTTTCATCGAGATGTTGCCTGCTGTGCCATCTCACTATTGTCGAAATAAAAGTAACAAATTATATTTACCGCAAGAACTACAGAACGTAACAAACTTGTACAAATTGTATATTGATCAATTAAAAGAAAGGAACCTAGATTCATCAATATTATCTAAAAGAGTTTTTCGTAGTATTTTCAAAACCGATTTTAATATAGGATTCCATTTGCCCAAAAAAGATAAGTGTATCTTTTGTGAGAAGTACAAAAATTTACCGCCAGAAAACAAAACTGTTTTTGAACAAACTACAGAATATAAAAATCACATTCTAGATAAAGACAAATGCAAAAATCTGTTTTTAGAAGATCAAAATATTAGCAAAGCTTCTAATTCTACCTCTCTTTGTGTAAGCTTTGACTTACAAAAAGTCCTCAATACTCCACATGGTAAAAGCGTTACCCTATATTACTCACGAAAATACGCATTTTATAACGAAAGTATCTACGAAAGCGGTACGAGGGCTGGGTATTGTTACGTGTGGGGTGAATGCCAAGGAAAAAGAGGTTGTAATGAAATTGTTACTGTCCTATTTAAATATTTAACTCTTATAGACAGTAAAGGAACTCATAGCGACATAAATCTGTATGCAGATAGTTGTGCTGGGCAAAATAGAAACCGTGCAATGATATCCATGTTAATTCATTTTTTGAAGACAACAACTACGATTACTACAATTAAAGTAACTTACCTCTTACCTGGACACACTATGATGCCTGTTGACTCTATTCACAGTACAATTGAAAGTTTTATCCGCAATAAAACAGTGTGGGCTCCTTCTGAGTGGCCAACTATGATTACCAATTCTAGATCTGATCCAACGGGTTATTTTGTACATGTTTTAAATTACACTGATTTCATGGACTGGAAGTCTTTTTCGCAAGCTTTATTGCCAGCCAAATTTAAAATAGCCTTCAAAACATTAAGAATGGTACATTTTAAAAAGAACAATCCTGTAATTACTCTGCAATACGGATTCTTCGATGAAAGCAATAAACAAGAGTTGAATATGGACCTGATTATTAGATCAAGAGGCAATACTGCAACTATAATTAATGGACCAGCACATTTATACCATTCGGAACTAAACATTTCAGCTGCCAAGTTCAAAGATCTTGTGGATTTGTGTAATAAAAATATTATTCCATTCAGGTACCACGAAGAGTATATGAATATGAAGCATGATGGATTAGTTCCTGACGTGTTACCCGAAACTGATGCAGATGATAGTGATAAGGAGAATTAAAGGTTTTATTTAGTTTAAATTGGGTTGATCTCAGTGTTCTTTCGAATGTTTAATTAATGACAATTGATGTTAACTGAAACGAATGTAGGTAATAAGTATTTTATTTTAATTCTCTTAATAAAAGTTTAACAATTCTATTTTAAGTTTAATATATTCACTCTCAACACTCAATGTTCAGTAATTTGAACAAATATTTTTAAAATAATGAGTAATATATATTTATATGTTTTAATTTGTGTTTAATTTATTAAGTACCCGTTTTTTTATGAAAATAAATTCATAGTTGAAATGGGTTATTGTCGCTTGCGTTATAACTTTAACCAGGTTACTTTTTATCGCAAGTGTTATCTCAAACGCCGGAAAACATAAGAAGTCGTTTCTTTGAGACAGCAAAATTATTGTAAACGCCAAAATAGCCTCAAAACCTACTGTTTTTTTGAAAATTTTAAGCGTTACATATAAGGTTTCAAAAAACATTATTATATGTCAAATTTCAATTTAATAGCGCAATTATTTATAAAAATATTTAAAAAATACCTTCTCCTGTAAAATTTGGTTTTTGTCGGTTACACTAAGTCGGCGGTAATGGCTCGATATGCAGCGCATTTCTTTTCTGCATCCGGACCTCAATTTGAGTATGAGAAAGAAATGGGTTGACAAGCTTACCTTTTTTTCAAAATCAAGATATGTCAAGTTATAGTTTTTAACGTATTTTATTTGATTTGTATTATGTGTTAGACATGTAAAAGTGCATTTGTGCCTATTCAATAAATATCTTTTGACTTTTACTATCTCGTATAGATTCGGAGGTCTGTCTCCATACTGACCCTTCTCGATGTTACAGCTAGTATACATAGACCAACGAATATTGCTCTGAATTGGGATGTAATATTCTAGTTATTCTGAACACGAAGCGCCGTTAACCTTCATGTTACGTAAGGGCTTTTTTCCGCCTTTGTGAATAGTTAAGTATTACGGAATGTATACGAAGGATTCTTTATTGAGATATCTATAAGATATTCCTTTTGGGCGTGAGTATATAATGTTCAGAAAAGTTTATTTAGTCAACAATCAATGTAATATAGTTAATAGCGTTTTCCCGCGACTTCGTCCGCGGGAACGTAGTTCAAACGAGAGAGGAAGCCTATATTCGTGCAAAACCATCTCACTGACCATCTTATCAAGACCTTTCCAGTATATGAGAGTGCGTACTACCAGGCCTAGCGCACTCCGCACTGTAGGTACGAAGCTACAAGTACATAGCCGGACACCGACGGCGGGTCGCGCGTCGTTACACGTGCCGCGTCCGAAGAGATAAGAGCTATGCGATAGAAAGAGAGGCGCTCTGTAGGTTAATATGACTGGTAGGTATGCAGCGCTACGCGAGCTGAATTGAATTTTATTGCGTCATAGCAAGAGTCGCTATTTGCTTAAATTTATTTGCGGAGTGATACTTCTGTCCCTTAGTATTCTGTGGTACTACGAAGAGGTCTGCTGTGTCTTCGTAATCACCCAACTAATGTTGTATTTCTGATATTGAATGCATTAGCGCATGCTAGGCAAAAATCTTAGGATTTTAAATTATTAGGAAGAAGAATAACGGTATTGCTAGGGCGGGGATCGAACCTGCGTCTTCGGGACGGTATTCCGTAAAGTTTGACCATTCAACGAGGTAGCGTCGCCAGCTTTTTAGGCACCTTACCCGCAGACGGTGACCTAAATTCTGTTACCTTTAAATTTACTTATTTTTTTTGTTGTTTAGTTTTTACCACTGTATATCATTTTCGATTGTGTAACGTAGAATCAAAAAAACTGCATCACATTCAATTGCTGGTTTATTATCAACATTACGAATCATTATTATCCAAAAATTACAGAAAGATATATCCGTATTTGGTCAGACCTTCCGAATGTTACCCTTGTCGGTGATCGGATGTCCAAACTACCCGTTGTCTAATTTCTTTTAAACATGACAGCGCAATCCTTGACGGGAAAATAATGTTGCAAGTCTTTTAAATACAGTGTTGCCCGATGATGAAACGCATTTTGTACGATATTTTGTAACAATTGTAAAAATATATATTTATCTTCCAGGATTCGTAGTATCGTGCATCTGTGACACGGACAGGACGGCGACATACATGGCGTTGGGATCTTTCTTACCCATGGTGCTGCTGTGTGGAATCATCTGGCCCGTTGAAGGTAAGCACCGCCCAATATTCTCTAGTACGTCATTTCTTGTGTTCTTTTATAAAATTCTTATAGTAATACAATACAATACAAAAATGCTTTATTGTACACCATAGCAAAGAATAACAAGTTACAGAAATTGGCTTAAAACTACAGTATAAGGGGCGGACCTATCGCTAAAAGCGATCTCTTCCAGTCAACCTTTGGATGGAAAGTCTAACGGAGTGAGAGAAGTCGGTGGTGCAAATAAATCAAATTAGAAATTGCTAAAAAGTAAATAAAAATATTAATCCAAATTATTATGTTACATATATACCTGAGATCATATTATTTATATATATACTTATATTATATATTATTTCTATATACTCATATATATATACGAACGAGCGGACCGGCATAGCTTGAGTGCTTCACTTCGTAATATGGCGATGAGGAGTCCCCTTTTTTTTTCTTCGTTCAAGGTATACAGGTTGTGGCAAACTTTTGGGATATTTAAGGAGGTAGTATCTTTTACTTTGCAGTGAGGAAGTTTTGTTCGTAGAAAACATCAGATGGATGTACGAGGAAATAAAAACTGCATTTTAGGATTTAAGAAAAAAAGTTACAGTAGTAAGAAACATATCATTTCTCGAAAACAACATGGCCTTAATCGATCCTATTTCCCATCAGTAATGTTTTCCTTAAAGTAACCCATTAAATCAAATCGAAAGCCTGTAAGACATTGCACATAGCGATAAGGCCGCTCGTTTGATTGTTCTATCACCATTATAGGTTGTCTGGAAGAGATCGCTTATTAGCGATAAGACCGCCCATTGTACTAATTAAATTTTTAAGTTCTATGTCTATTTGTTCTTGTTATGTTTTTGGTGTACAATAAAGTGTTATCAATCAATCAATCAATATGTAGTGACAGTGTGTCGTAGTAAAGTCAGTGCTACCCGTAAAGAACACAAGAACAAAGTGTCTTCGCCTTAATAGAGACAATAAGAAAAGTGTTGATGGACATATTCTTAGATTCACTCTACTTAGCAGTTTAAGTTACATACAAATTACTTATTAGCCATATTAGGCTAGATTGTAATGTTAATGAAGTGTCATTTTGTGATACAACATTATAACAAAAAAGCTATTTTATGTAGTTTGTATGTGGCTTGTTTTGGTGTTTAATAAAGTGTTATTGAATTGCATCAAGCTTTTCACAAAATTAAAAAAATCATGAAATAATATAAATGCCTACTTGCGCATTTTTTTAAACAGTATTTTTGACCTGTTGCGGGAACTGAACCTGCAACATCTCTGTAGTGTAACTGTTACTTTCCTATATTTTGTACCTGCACACAATAAAGACTTAATCAATCAATAGAACTAAGACCTTGATCGATAATTCTCCAGATTTATTGGTGTTGAGATATAATTTCTCTGTGTTATTTGGACCGTAACCGAATCTTACAATGCTTTTGCAATGCTATCCGTATCCGATCCGTGAAAATACGGATAGTTAAGACCCTGTCATATTGCAATATCGGATTTTGTAGGAGGCAAAAGTCGTGTAGAAAAGCCAAATTAATTCAAACAAACTGGGAGGTAGGTTTTTATATGTGAGAGGCCGTCTGCGTTGGTACCGATTTTCCAGTTATGCTGTAGCCAAGCAGCACTGCGCAAGTATTACTGTATTCCGGTTTGAAGGGCATTGTAGCCAAAATTACTGGGTAATATTGGACATTATTAGACTTAAGAGCTTATTATTTTTATTAGTCTTAGGGTGACAACTGCAGTGCAATATATGCAGGATTAAAAAAAATGTTCTGGATACTGCTGTTTCTGTTATGGGTAGGCGTTGTTGCGAAATTACTGGGCATAATATAACTTAGCAACTGATGTCTCGTGGTGATGAGCGCAATGCAGTGCTAGGCAATACTTTTTATGATATGAAAAGTTCTGGGTGGTACTGCGATTGTTACGGGGAGGCGTGGCACTTACCATCAGGCGAACGAATGGCTAGTCTCATCACGCTGTTCCACAAAATAATTGTATAAAGAGGGATAAATTCAAAATTCAAAACCGTCTTAAACAGTTCATCGAAACGTTCTTAAAATTTTAAAACTGCTATTATTTGTAACTTTTTTTTATAACCGACTAAAAAGGAGGAGATTTTCAATAGATTGTTTTTTATGTTTGTTACTTCAGAACTCCGTCATATGTAAACCGATTTGGAAAATTTTCCGTTGGGTTCAGTATAGCTATGAAGTGGTCCAATATTAATTTCATCGATATTCGACCTTGAACTTCAAAGATACATTAGAATTGAAGTCGGCTTTTTTATATTAGAATAAAGAACTTACTTCAAGACTATACCTTTATTTCTTGCTTTTATTGATTTTTTAAGAAATGCTGAATCAATTTTTATAAAATTTACATGGGAATTATGACCTACGAAACAAAAAAATAGAACCATCAAAATCTACTCATAATTGGCGGAGAATCGCGTAATAAACATACAAAAAAACGTCGAATTAAGAAACTTCCCCTTTTTTAAGTCGGTTAAAAATGTATGACATGATATGCTACATCGCCTGTGATTTTACTATCCACGTGATTCCACGGATACGGATCGGAACGGTGTACAACGGCTCTTATGATTCCCGATAACTAATTTATACGGTCAGGGCACAACTTGTGTTCCAGATATGAATCTGCGGCAGTAACATGTTTATCTAGAATCTAGACCACTCCGTAGGATTGTTTGTTTTCGCCAATCGTTGTAATGGCTCTCTCCGTGGTATGATGGTAACCTATTGTTACATAAATTGGTTCAACCTATCATACCGTTATTGGTCTTCCGTTTAGTTTAGAAATAGAAACGGAATGTTATTGAGGCGCTGGCATTGTTGCAAAATCATGGTAAATATATATATACCCAAATAGCAATATAAACTTGTTTTCAGTAAGTCTCATATGCCCACTGATTTCGCGGGCTACAATGCCCTTCAAACCAAAACATAGTGCTGATTGCGCACTACTGCTTGGTGGCAAAGTAAAAGCGGCAAAGAGGGATAAAAAAAAGACTGTTCTTTTTCTGGACCTCAAGTACCTACATACCAAATTTCATCAAAATCTGTTCAATAATTTCAAATATTCATCCATCCACCTATCCATCCATCTATCCTCACAAAGTTTAGCAAAATTTAATGAGGAAAAAGGATACGTAAACGATACATATCTCTGGTTGTTCGTGATGTCATGGACAGGGTTCCGACTGAAAATCAGTGATAAGGTAAAAACACCTTAGCGTATGCTGAGTCGGAACCTTTTCCTGACATCGCGCGACATTTCACTGTGTTGTATTTATTGTTTTTCATCATCATCATCATCATCAGCCCATCACGTTCCCACTGCTGGGACACGGGCCTTCTCTCATAGAGAGAGAATGGGCCATAATCCACCACGCTGGCCCAGTGCGGGTTGGTGAATGTCACATGTCCTGGACTTTTTGTGAAAAATTCTTGGACATGCCGGTTTCCTCACGATGTTTTCCTTCACCGTTTTAGAGCGAGTGTTAAATCCGCACATAGCTTAAGAAAGTCAGTGGTGCGGGGTCAGCGGGATTCGAACTCGGGTGCGTCGGATCGAAAGTCGCACGAGCTCCCACTGAGCCACACTCGCTCATTGTTTTTGTTTTGTCCTTATTCTAGTATGTTTAGTGTAATGTGTGATGTCTTTAATAAATGTATTTTCTTTCTTTTCTTTCTATAAGAACGTGTTAGGAAATTAAAATTAAATTGTATTTATCCACTTCATAATAATCTTTATTATGTTTTGCTATGGAATTATTTTGTTTTTGTTCTTTTTTTATCCTTTCACTTTTGGATTGTATAATATGTATGTTACGTATAATTATATATTGTATGTATGTATGTGTATTAATTAGGTATATACGTTCATTCATGTAGTCATATATATATATATATATATATATATAAGTAATTAGGTTATATATTGTATATCATATGTAAGCCCTTAGTATGTCTATTACAATTTCTATGACCACCGTCTGTGTACGTTTCGTTATTCCTCTCCATCCAAAGGTTGTCTGGAAGAGATCGCTTTGAGCGATAAGACCACCTATTGTTACACCACTGTAAACATTTGACTTGTACTTTATCTCTATTTTTAAGGTGAATAATAAAGTATTTATCTATCTCTCTATCTATCTATATTAAAACGGTTTTTCCCCCGCAGGTATGCACTTCCTCCTCCAATGGATCAGCTACTTCCTTCCTCTGACAAAGTCCACGGAGTCTCTCCGTTCGATGTTGCAAAGAGGTTGGTCCATCTCTGTACCGACAGTGTATTCTGGATTCATCTCTACGGGGATTTGGATCGCTATATACTTGACCACCAGTATACTCTTATTGAAGTTTAAAAAGGGATGATTTGGTAGGAAATAGTTTAAAATATTTATGAATATAGGCTGGATTTGAATAGGTATTTTGTAGTACAGTCAGCGACAAAAGTAGCTGAACATTTATGAATCTTTGATTGACTACACCTTCAATATTTGTCTTTCTCTGAATGTTGCATTTAAAATGTCTGTTAATATTTTATGCGGATAGGGAAATTGCAGTATATTTCATGTAATTTGTATATTTTCGGTGTTATTGATAATTGAAAGATTAGATTTTGAAAAGTTTCGTGTGTGTTATTATTCATAATTAACTTCATAAATGAACTAAATAAAGAAGACTACGATATACTTTAAAGGACTTCTACTACGGACTAAAATGACTGAAACCTGGTCGGAGTAATTTCGATGTTTACGACGTTTCGGGTCTTAGCCGTTTTATATCAATTATGAATTGAAAGACTGTAAAAGTTTAAAGTTTTGTGTTAGTTCTGTCGCTGACTGTACCTACCCTTATAATACGTTGTATTAATTAGATATTAACATATACTTAGCGAAAAACTCATAGTTTCTTTGGAAAGAAAAATACGTCTACGATTTGTTCAACTAATTTGTTTGTAAGAAATGTTCCAGTTACTTCAAAAATTCCGTTAACATTTGTTTAAGAAGCAAATTTTTAATACGAATAAATATTTTATTGCATTCAGGCCAAAATTCGGCAATATTTAGCACATTACTATTGTTTAAGAATATGATAAAAAAATGTCCTGAAATAAAAGGTATCTTAAATTTTATTCAAAATGAGAGAATTAAATTTAAATAAAATTCAATGGTCAGATTATGACAAAAATTATATATTTGCTCAATTACATTATTAGTAATTAAATTTAGGAGAACGACATTAAATAAATTAAAATAGAAAACTTTCGGAAGATATATTTCATATTCATTTTTATATTCCTTTTAAATTACGAGGTATTAGAAATAAATATCTGAAGGTGAACTTTAATTGTATTGTATTAATTAAATTTTAGTTTAAGTAAAATAATTACCCTTTGTGGTACTTAATTATGTCATTCCAATTATGTGATTTATTTTTATGTATCGTTTTGTTTATGGTTATGGTTAGAGCTGTTTTATATATAAAAAAATCAATGAAAAAATTTTTTGCTCAAAAAGAAAGAAAAGGTGAAGGTTAAGATTTTACACAAAAATAATAGATTATAATAATCTGAACAAACTTTAAATTATTATTCTTATATTTATGTGGCACTTTGTGTAAATAATATTTAAGTAAAATGTACAAACGATTGTGATTGGTTCAATGCTGTGTTTCTTTACTGAGATGACATTGTGATAGTATGTGTAAGTGAATAAATACAATTTCAAACTAGTTTGTTGTTATTATTTTATTCATATGCTTATCGCAGACAGTAAGTATCTTATAGTGCGCGCCAAATAACTAGACTCAAGATGGCTTTTTTGGTTTGTTATACTCGTTTTTGGTGCGAGGGCCACAGGTATCGATGACAATGAGTTTTTTATTATTTTATTACCGAATAGGCAAACATTTGACCGCAGTCTCGCCTAATGGAAAGTGACGACGCGGTCGACGATGGATCATGCTTGCCTAGATACCGATTCACTCAAGACCTGAAGACTTTTAGATTATAAGAACCGGGAAACAAAGACGCTGGTAAGGTGTTCCATTCCTTAGCTGTTCGCATTAAAAAGGTCGAAGCAAAACGCTCTGTTCTGGCAGGAGGAATGTCAACCATATACGGATGCCGTTTCCATGTGTCTTGTTGTCCGATGGTAGAAAGGAGATGGAGGAATTATGTCGCATAATTCCATCGCACACTCACCGTGATGAATCCTACAAACTACCGACAGACTGGCAACTTTAAGTCGATGCTCTCGAGAGTCTCGACTCTGAAGCTGAGCTTCAACCAACGCATCGTTACCAATAAGTTTTTTTGCCCGCCTCTCTATGGTGTCCAAGGCTTCGAGCTGATACTTAGCCGAGCCATCCCAGAGATGACTACAGTATTCCATGCATGACCGTACTTGTGTTTGTTAGAGGTTAAGAAGCTGTCCTGGCGTGAAATACTGCCTGACCTTCTCCAGGAATCCCAACTTCTTTACAGCAGTGTGTACAACGGTGCTGTCGTCTGCATACCCAGTTACTGCAGGCATTAGTCCCTAAGTTGTAATTGTATTTCGCGGCGCCGCCACTTGCGTTTCATAAAGGTCATAAATCAACCCGAAAACCGACCAAGCTTGGCGTTCACTCGTTGTCCACTGGTGGTCATCGGGCGGTCGGCGAGTTGGTGGCGCGGCATTAAAGCGGTGCATGACATTTTCGAAACAAACCACGCGGCGTCGCGCGGTCTACTCAGGACCCGTGCGTTGTCAACCCGCGGTCGCCGCGCGGCAAGCGTACGGGCAGCGGGTTGTTACCGAGTAGCTCCTTTGCGATCGAAACATTCAGGTGATGTTACAGATTTGATAAGTAAATATATGGAATTTCATATCCATATTGATTCGAGAATATATAACTAAAATAAATAAAAATTCATTTTTACAAAAAAAAAAACCGACTTCAATTCTGATGTATCTTCAAAGTCCAAGATTGAATGTAGATAAAATTTATATGAGATTACCCTGAAGCGATACTGAACTGACCGCAAAAATAATTTTCCAAATCAGTTTATAAATGACGGAGTAATCTCATAATAAACATACAAAAATACATTCGAATTGAGAACCTCCTCCTTTTTAAAGTCGGTTATAAAGCAAAAATGTGGGTAAATGGCTGCTAAAAATGCGGGCTGGAAAATTAACGTCGATGACCTCTTGCTACGCCGTAGACCCTCTACAAGCGCTACGGCCGCTCATGCCTACACCCGTAGACGACGGCGTAGGTATCAGCCAATCGTAGGTTACATGACGCTGCGTTGTTGTAAAATGACTGCTCAGCAACGCGCGCGTGAGGATTTACCGCCACCTGAAAAAAAAACAAAAGTCAAAAAATATTTATTATAAGCACAAAAATGCACTTTTAAACGTCCTAATTAAAAATACATATAAAAAATATATCAGTCATCATGACTATGAAAAAAAGGTGAAAAGGTATACCCACTTCTTTCCATTACTAAAATTGAAGTTCGGGCCCAGAAAATAAATGCGAAAACTGACTTTACCAGTGCTTCAGAAATACACTCAAACATTTTTTATGTTTAGAGTGAATTGGGTATATTCGCGCACAATAGTCCGTATTTTTTTATAATAAATATTTCAATGAGTGTAATGTTGTATATATGTAGTATAATGTTGTAAAAAAAATAAGGTATATAATGTTTAAAAAGTAATTAGGTAAATAATGTAAATAATATCTAAAGAAAGCCCTAACAACCCTTCCTGTACGACACGTGTTTCGTGCTTCGCTATCTACACGAGGCATCATCAGGTGTCGAAAAAAAAAGCGGTGGGATTTTTATTTATATTATTATATATTATAATTTTAAATTCAATTAATTATCTAAAAGAAACCTACGTAATATTCAGCGGAATAGAGGAGCAGACAGTAATTGAAACATATCGATCGAAAATTTAGTTCGAACGAATGTTTATCGAACCCGAAAGATCATTCAATCAATATTTTTGTGAAATAATATTTATTTTTATTTTTAAATCTTTAAACAAACCTATTAATTCTGACATTTTTAATCTGTTCAGAACGTCGACTAGACGGCTGGATACTTTATCTACGTACGTAATAGTTAGTTTTCTTTGCTTTATCTGACGTTCCGAAACACCAACACAGTGCATGACGTCATTTCAAAGTAAATACCGTGTGCGAAGCTTGTGTTTATTACATATTTTTGCTTTTTATCTAAATCAAAACGATGTTGAAAAACATCGTTTTTCCATGACGACCCCAAAGTCCCTAAAACTTCACAAACACGTATAAAAAAACATATAAATCACTTTGCAAATTTGCTTTCGTAGAGCTTGTCGTTTCGTTTACCTGCGTGTGACGTCATACGTTCTGAGGTGACCTTCTGCGCGGCAGTATTTGAAACATAACATTTGAACTTAGTTTTAGGTACTTTTAGGACATTATTTAATTTATACAACAATATTTTTCATGACTATATATATATACATTATGGGTAATATTAAACACTTCCTGAAAAGTCCGATCCCCTATCACTTACACAAGATAATATTTTATTGCCTTTCAGACTTTAGAACTTAAAGTTTGTTTTTCTTACGATTTGGATCTCTATCGGTGTAATATCATAGAGCTGTCTATCTAAATCTTTGAATATATATTTAAATGTATGTGTACATTAAAAATATAATATATTTTTTGTCAGTGAAAGTGGAACATACGGAGTTTCAAATTGCGACTCACAAGTCCTACAAAAAGTCGGCCCAAAAAGGTGACAAAGGACGGTGAAAAAAATCGGACCTACTATCGGACCTATAAAAAGTCTGACGTCGGCGGAGACACTTAACAGCGTTTTACATGAATGAGGCCCGTAATAGTTGTTAGGGCCTTACGGCCGAAGTCATATTCTGATACCCTTAGAGACCCTTTTTGGGGTCAAGATTATGCAAATGAGACACTTTGCCGAGTTTATGTAAATAAAGAGATACTTTATTCATAAAGACACGTTTTTACTGAATATTCGTATATCGTATTCAGTGAGCGGCCAAACATTCGCTCGTCTAAAAATGACAATATTTTATTGAAATGAAATTAAATAAAACGAAACGAAATGAAATGAAATGAAATCATGAAATAAAATCATTTATTTGCAATATTCAGATTCGATTGTAAAATTCATTTAATGATAGGCAAAACACGAAAATGCGTGACCTGATTCCGGCGAGTGGAAACCAACTGCAAGTTACTCCTTAAGGGTCGGCAACGCATCAACAATGCCTCTGATGCTTTAGATGTCCATAGGCGACGGTAACCACTTATCATCAGGCGGACCGTATGCTAGTATGTCGAAATTTTAAATTCGTCGAAATTTTAAATAAAAAAATAAAATAAAAAGTTTGTTTCAAAATTATGAACATTTAGTCAATTACATACTTTAGGATCCGTATAACAGGCATTTCTAGAAAAAATACGAACTCACAAAGAAGTTCACATATTTGAATATAATAATATATATCTGTTTATTTTCTTTTGGTGTACGTGAAAATGATAAAAAAAATATATTAGGTAAAAGAGGCAAAGGTACATATTTAAGGATATGGAGCACCTAGTCCCACACTAGGCTCGAAATCAGTTCTATGGGAGCCAGGACTCTTCCGTCGGGAGTACATCAAGTATAATGCCTTAAAATTAGGTACAATAATGATAACTAACAATTAATATTTTTGTAATGTTTTGAGTGTGAGAGTGTGAGTGAGTGAGTGGTGATAAAAAAACCTTTACATAATGGTCTGGAATTTAATTATCTTACGTTCAATTTACTAATCCATTGTTAAAATTAATTTCAACTTTACACTAACGTACAACGGGTGGAGTTCTTGCCAAAAGCGATCACGTTCAATAATCTTAGAATTTTAGAGACAGAAGTTTCTCAAACTATAGAAACGTTTTTTTTATTACATCTGGGTCAGCGTTTGACCACGATCTCACCTGGTGGGAAGCAAGGATGTGGTCGAAGATGTAGCACGCTTACCCAGTAAGTACTTGTTCAGTCTTGATTTGAACACACCCAGATTGTATTTATGTGGAAACACAGACGACGGCAAGGCGTTCCACTCCTTCGACGTTCGCACCAAAAAAGGATGATTTGAAACGTTTAGTACGGATAGGCGGAACGTCCACCATGTAGGGGTGACGTTGTGCCGATCGTCTGGTTGTCCGATGGTGAAAAGGCGATGGGAGGATCAGATTGTGCAGTTCTTGAGCACACTCTCCGTAGTATATCCCGTACGTACCTTAAACCTGTAGTCGCCTGGCTGGACATCAGTGACATCCACCCATTGACAGTCGATGTTGTATTTGTAGATATCGGAGCAGTTCACTGAAACTCCTGAAATTAAACAACTACATCAGTTTGACATCTTTTTCTGTGGGACCATGGTCCTCATAGCTCTTGGCTCCCTAGATGAATCCTAGTTAGGGGCCAGGATATATGTATGAGAACGGCGGGCGTTATTTAATTATTTTTAATTTTGCGACCCCGATATCGGTACCTGGTGTGTCGGAGTTTTAAATCATCCGAAGGCCTCCGACATGGCACTTTAACGTAAGGTCGAGCCACTAATCAGTCAGATCAAACGTCAAACATCCGATTTGAAAATAGACGGCGGAATACTTCCAACATCCATGTCAAACGTCATCTGAATCAAGAGTTATCTCAAAAACTTTCTACGTTGCAGCGAAATATCTGAAACTGACGGAAGACAGCGCAGGGGTGGTTTATAAAAGGAAGTTTATTCTATATACTGGTTCTAGAGAATTCAGAGAACGGTTTGTATGATTTTTTTAATTTTTTATTTAGTTGGCTTGTTAGGATGCTCCGGTCTATACGAAAGTTTTGGTTAAAATTCTTTAATCACCATCATCATCAGCCCATCACGTTCCCAATGCTGGGACACGGGCCTTCTCTCATAGAGAGAGTATGAGCACATAAGCCACCACGCTGGCCTAGTGCGGGTTGGTGGATGTCACATGTCCTTGAATGTTTGTGATTAATTCTTTGTTACGCCGGTTTCCTCACGATGTTTTTCCTTCAACTTTTTTTAAGCGAATGTTAAATCCGCACTCAGTGGTACAGGGCCAGCGGGAATTGAACTCGGGTGCGTCGAATCGAAAGTCACACATGATCCCACTAAGCCACACTCACTCCCATTTAGGTAATTTGGAGAAAAACTGCTAGTTGCAACTCGCAGTTTTACCTGCGCCGCGCAACTTGTCCTATTCCTATTACTTATTATTGTTTATTTAAAATTACTTACAAAATTTCGTCAAGATCCGCTTAGTTTTGGCAAGATTGAGTAACAAACATCCATATATCCATTCATCATTTTCACAAGCATACGTATTTTTAATATTAGTAGGAAGGATTAACAATCATTCATAATAATAAATCTTGAGAAAGATCGAGTCGAGGAGGTACCTTGATCGCCATAATTGAGGCAGGAAAACTTCTTCCCTATCCCAGGAAGGCAAGTGTTGTCTTCCAAACAAAACGAGGCTTTATGACCTTCTGCTACTCTCTTCCCTGTAGAGTCCAATACATCGAAGGTCGCAAAAACTTCCATGCTATGGTAGTGCCTAAAAAATATATTTTCAAACCATCATTACTGGTGGTAGGTTTCTCGTATGCGAGAGGTCGTCTGGGAGGGTACCACCGCTTTGCCAGTTATTCAGCCGCCAAGTAGTAGTGCGCAAGCTTTTCTGTGTTCCAGTTTGAAAGGCATTGTAGCCAGCGAAATTACTGGGCGTTGTGATTTGTGTGAGACTCAACAGCTAATTGTCTCAGGGTGACAAGCGCGGTGCAGCGCCGCGCAGGATTTTGCAAAACAAAGTTCTGTGGGCTGGCGAATTGCTTACCATCAGGCAAACGACCAGCTCGTCTCGTCATTCAATTACATGAAAAATAAAACAAAAAGGTAGAGATTCCTGTAATTTCGCTGATTACAATGCCCTTCCAATTAGAACACAGTAATGCTTGCACTGCTTGGTGACAGAATAACTGGCAAAGCGATGGTACTAACCCGGACTGCCTCACATACGGGAGACATACCACATAAACTCAACACACACGATGCTGTGCTAAAAATGTGTGTGTATGTTTACATTTATACTCACATATGACAAAGGTGCCATTGCCAAAGATGCTTCGGAAGGTACGGCCTGAAGTCGTCGTTTCCTATATTTAGCGAAGATGCTGTGAAGCGGAGCAGTCGGCGGGTTTCGAACTGCCAGTTGGGATTCGTTTTCTGTATCTGAATTACAAATAATAGCTTTGGGACTCATTGTTGACTATTGTTTTTTTTGTGTATTTAATAAATAATTATTGCAGGTATTTTTTGTAGAAACTTGAGTATACATTTTAGAGATCACTTGAGCCTTCGAGTGTAATGTATTACTCGTAGTGTGTATGAAATGTTACTTTATAACTAATGTTACCACAGCATATAAAGCATAATGTTGTCTGCAAAAACTGGAATTAACGCTCGCTTCTTGTAAATTATTGCTCGGTATAGGTAGAAGGGTCTGACTCTTTGGGTAGGACGCTCACTTCGTATCAAAGCACGCATTTGACTATAAAACATAATATTACAAGCCATTTGACAACAGTTTGGTGAAAAATCGCCGGTGGTATGTAGGTGAAAATACCGTATGGTTATTATCAGTTGAGTTTCCGTCGATTAATTTCTATTTAATTGTTTATCAATGTCCTGTACATATGGTTCTATCCTATACTATACATCCTACTAATATTAAAGCCAAAGTGTGTAAGTGTGTGTTTGTTACCATCATCATCAGCCATCACGTTCCCACTGCTGGGACACGGGCCTTCCCTCTTAGAGAGAGTACGGACCATAATCCGCCACGCTGGCCCAGTGCGCGTTGGTGGATGTCACATGTCCTTGAAGTTTTGTGATAAATTCTTGGACATGCCGGTTTCCTCACGATGTTTTCCCTCACCGTTTTTAGAGCGAGTGTAAAATCCGCGCATACTTAAGAAAGTCAGTGGTACGGGGCCAGCGGGTTCGAACTCGGGTGTGTCGGATCGAAAGTCGCACGTGCCCCCACTGAGCCACACTCGCTTACATGTTTGCTTTGTTACCATATATAACTTCTTTAATTAAGTTTATGTAGGTATTTTAGGTCCTGGAATAGAACATAGGTTACTTTCAACAATAAGTGCCGACTATAGTAATTGCCGACGCCGACGTCAGACTTTTTGTAGGTCCGATAGTCGGTCCGATTTTTCACCGACTTTATTTTTCTTTTTTTTTTCACCCAACCATCACATGTATGGATCCTGGCCCCTAACTAGGATTCCTTGTATCTAGGGTACCAGGAACTACGAGGACCATGGTCCTACAACACCCAAACACGAAACAAATGCTTGCGTTTTTTCTGTGCACAAACATTTGTCTGTCGCCGTCGCAGGAATCGAACCCGCAACCTCAGTGGTGTATGAAATTTAAGCCAACTTGCCCAACCACTGCACCACAGAGGCTGTCAATACTAAAAGAACTTCAACATATTCTTATTGTAGACACAAATTAAATTTTCCAAAACCCTTTCTTATCGCCAAGAGAAATGTTCATTTCACACTCTCTGCGTTCGGCTTACACTTTCAATGGCTACAGTACATTTGCAAATCAAAAGCTTTCATATGAGCTCATGAATACTCTACAATGTAGCGCAGTGCTGGGATATGTATGCTAGGAAATGTACTAGGAATTTGTAAGGCTTACACTGCTTTGTTTTTACTACAAAAGTATATGTAAGTACTTACTATCAGCGTTTCTAAAGACACTAGACGTTAATTTATACTCGTGGTAGGTCTCTCGTATGCGGGAGGCCGTCTGGGTAGGTACCACAGCTTTGCCAGTTATTCTGCCGCCAAGCAGTAGCGCCTCAGCATTACTTTGTTCCGGTTTGAAGGGCATAGTAGCCAGTGAAATTACTAGGCATATGAGATGAATATCTGATGTCTCAGGGTGATGAGCGCATTGCGGTGCTACATAGTACTTTTTATGGTATTAAAAGTTCTGGACGGCACTGCAATTGTTATGGCCAGGCGTGGCGCTTACCATCAGGCAAACGACTCGCTAGTCTCATCACGCAGTAACATAAAAAAAACGTAAAATTATTATATATTCTGTGGGTTTTTGATTCAAACATAAATCAAAAATCAAAATCAATAATTTATTTGCAAGAATACAACATATTACATACTCAGGTATCAATGGTTAATCTATTGACATCAGTACTCAGCCTGCAAGCAGAGATACAAATATTTAAAACTAGCTGCGCCCTGCGGTTTCACCCGCGGTTTCACGGGATAAAAAGTAGCCAATGTGTTAATCCAGGGTATAAGCTATCTCCATACCAAATTTCATCAAAATCCATTAAGTAGTTTTTGCGTGTAAGAGTAACAAAGCTACATCCATACAACCATTCTTACAAACTTTCACGTTTATATTTATATATTAGTAGAATTTATTTGTACTATAACAAAAATCTATAAATTCCTTCATCATATATATAAAATTCTCGTGTCACAATGTTAGTTACCTTACTCCTCCGAAACGGCTTTACTGATTTGTACCAAATTTTATATGCATATTCAGTAGGTCTGAGAATCGGCTACTATTTTTCATACCCCTAAGTGATAAGGGTTGTTCACCCTTAACATTTTTTTTTAATTTATATGGCAAAACAACGTTTGCCGGGTCAGCTAGTAGTACTATAAAAACAGTTGCTTTCAAGCCAGCCACTTAAAGTATCCTTAAATCATACGCACATAACATTTCCTTCCGCCTGAAAGATTACATGTTCTTTCTCATAAATATTTACAATATATTAAAACCCCCTTTACGATGTGTAACTTGTAACTTCAGTAAGAGACTAAAGTATTGCAAGGACACCAGTTAATTTTACTGCCCAATTTTACGACCGGAATAGAATAATAGAATAATAATAGCTCTTACAGACTGGGTTCCAGCCGGATCAACACGACCACGGGGTCGGCCCCGCCGTAAGTGGCGCGATGACCTAGATGCCTACGACAAGGAATGGCCCTTAACAGCAATGGAAAGAGGGTCATGGAAGGAGGCCTTTGCCCAGCTGTGGGACGAAACAGGCTCATAAAAAAAATAGAATAATAAGAACTGATAGGCCGTAAACTGCTACTAAGTCTTGTTCCCAATATATTTAAACTGCGACCCGCGGTTATCCGAAATAAAAAGTATCCTATATGTTAATTCAGGGTATAAGCTATTTCCATTCTGATTTTCACTCAAATCGGTTGAGCCGTTACAGCGTGAAGAAGTAACAAACACACTAACAAAATTATAATTTGGGTATCTTCAAGGATAGAGCGAGTAGGTATCTTCTTAATCTACGTGCTCCATCTTCGGCCACATCGTCGCTTAACATCAGGCGAGATGGTGGTCAAACGTAGATTTATCACGAATAAAAAAAAAACGAACACACAAACACACTTACATATAAACTTTCGCATATATCTATAAGTGTAATGTCGTGAAATCTTCTAAATTGATTTTGATTCACTTGATGGTGTTTGGACCTTCGATTGAGCATAATTAATCGTAAATCAACAATACAACCAATGCAGTGGATAGGTACTGTTTTATACTCTGTGCGATTACTAACTTTGGAAAGCTTAGCGGGAACTCGAACATATGCGAGCTTGCATGTGGTTGGATTACATTTGTTGAAAAGTGTAACATCATAAAACTTTCAACACTCATTAAAAAGTTTTCTTAATAAACTTTTACAAAACGTAACCGTCTTTGCTTTCTAGAACTAAACATCTTGGATTTCATAAGCATCAGTAGCTTTGGATACTCAAAGGTATCTACTTTTTTATGTGAGTGATGTGTCGAGCAAGTCTTCCGCCTGATGGTAAGCACCACGCCTGCCCACAACAATTGCAGTGCCATCCAGAAATTTTGATACCGGTAAAAAGCATTGCGTAGCACTGCATTGCGCTCATCACCCCGAGATATTAGATATTAAGTATCATATACCCGGTAATTTCGCTGGCTACAATGCCCTTCAAACGGGAATATAGTAGACGCAATTTGTGGCAGCAAGCGCACGCACCGCCACCTGGCTATATAATGCCGGCTGAGCAACTCCCCGCTGGTTGCAACCTCCCGTGGCCTACATGAAAGTCGCTAAATCGACTCCGGACCCAAGTAGGCCGCTGCAGGAGCAACCTAGCCAAATGGGGCTACATTGACCCCGGTAGGTCACGATGTGACTGCGGTGCTCCAGCGCAAACAATGCAACACTTGCTATCTTGCCTTCAGTGCCCCAACACCTGCACTTTACAAGATCTGTATGAAGCTACTCCTCCTGGGGTAGCAATAGCCGAACATTGGGCTCACATTATTTAAACATTAAAACATAAGGACCATCGACACGAAGAAGAAGAAGAACCGGAATATAGTAATGCTGGCGCGCTACTGATTATTGGTAGAATAACTGGCAAAGTGGTGGAACTTACCCACACGGCCTGCTTACGAGAGACCTACGAGTGTATTCTTATAAACCAGCGTACCTGATATGCAGACTTGCTTAAGCAATTCTCCTCCATCGCACACTGAAGCTGCATCATCATCACATCCTGCAGGTGGGCAGTGCGCTCGATGACCGCCATATCCAGGAGTAGGTCAGCTAGGTGGTGAGTGCAGATGACTGCTGCTACGTGACCTGGAAATATCATCATCATCAGAAACAGTGACATGGAAAAAGAAAGGCGGAAAAATGAATACTCAATACAACATTATTGTATACCAAAAACACGATGTGAAATGATAAATTTTTAGAAAAAAAACAAAAACCGACTTCAATGTATCTTCGAAGTCCAAGGTCACATATCGATGAAATTTATATGGGACCACTTCGTAGCTATACTGAACCCGACGCAAAAAGAATTTTTCAAATCGGTTAAATGACGGAGCTCTGAGGTAACAAACATAAAAAAAAAAAATAAAAAAAAAATACAATCGCACAGAGAACCTCCTCCTTTTTTGAAGTCGGTTAAAAAGAGAGTACAATATTTTTTTTTTTTAGAGTAATTTATTTATTTAATCTTTATTTCAGGTAACATTAAAATAAGTTACAGATGAATATTTAGATTTTAGATTAGATTTAGATATTTCTTTGTTAAAATTTAAATAGATATGTTTTAATTAACTTGTAAATACAGAAATAAATACATTAAGTTACAGATGTTATTTACTTATTCTACGGTCCATATAAATATATACCTTAGAACTACCATACATATAATTTATATTAAAATATGTTTATGTGACACGTAATGAGACGAGCAAGTCGTTTGCCTGATCGTAAACGCCACGCCTGCCCATAACAATTGCAGTGCCACACAGAACTTTTAAGACTGCGTAGAACTGCATTACATCGTAGATTTGAATTAAAAGGGCGGTCTTAACTTATAAAGTGATTTCTTCCAGGCAACAATGGGGACAGGTAAGAATAAATACTATAGGTAAGAATATAAATAAAGCATACGCTACTTCTGTGTTGGGTATGCCCAACATAGAAAATTTTCAGCGTACAAAGGTCGAAGATATGGGTAGATAGGTGGGACATTTGGCTTGGAGAGAGGACGGTAGATGGACCAGGGCAGTTACAGAATGGTAGCGAAGAGATGGGTGGGACATCTGGCTAGAAGACAGGACGTTAGATAGACCAGGGCAGTAACAGAATAGTGGCCAAGAGACGGGCGTAGACTAGTAGGCAACCATCGGCCAGATGGGCCGATGATAAGGTGGAGGACGTACAAAATCTACGGATGCGGAACGCACAGGACCGGAACAAATGACGTGAGGGAGAGGAGGACTATACCCAGCAGTGGGAGGACACGGGCTGAAATGATGATGATATCTACGCCTTTTAAGGATGCAGCTACGTCATTTTAAACTTCAACCTTGACTTTACTTATTTATTTTGTTCAGGCAGGCCTAGCGCACTTCGCACTATAGGTACGAAGCTACAAGTACATAGCCGGACACCGACGGCGGGTCGCGCGTCGTTACACGTGCCGCGTCAGAAGAGATAAGAGCTATGCGATAGAAAGAGAGGCGCTCTGTAGGTTAATATGACTGATAGGTATGCAGCGCTACGCGAGCTGAATTGAATTATATAATTTTATTGCGTCATAGCAAAAGTGGCTATTTGTTTAAATTTCTTTGCGAAGTGATGCTTCTCTCCCTTAGTATTCTGTGGTTCAGGTATTTAAGTACAACAAAGTAAAATTAACATTGGCCCATAGAATAGGTATACACCTATATCCTTACGGACTAACATACCTATATACAAAAAAACATAATACAACAATTATTAAGCCATACACGCTACTTAGAAGGTTTCGAAAATTTCGCCCTCTTACTGTATCTTCGGTATACTACCCCTACAGGCCACAAGTAAGATTTCAAGTCCATCACATTTCCACTGCCTTGTCTCAGAAAGAGAGTATATGCCATAATCTACCACGCTGGCACAGTGAGGGGTGGATGTCACATGCCTTTTTGTGATTTATTCTCGGACATGTCGGTTTCCTCACGATGTTTTCCACCATTTTTAGAGCGAGTGTTAAATCGCAACTGAACTCAGGTGCGTCGGATCGAAAGTCGCACATGCTCCCACTGAGCCACAATCGCTCTGGTCTTATAACTGGGTATCTTTTGAACTCAACATTTCTACCAACCTTTCTGTCCAGGGCATACTACATCTCCAAACTCTTGGTGCCTACAACTGAAAAGGTTCGTCTCGTTCCCGTCACAATGAACTCCACTTAGCACGACCTTTGAACTCCCGAAGAAGTCTGTCTGGAGAGCTTGTTCTGCAAACCCTAGAGCCAAGTGTTTGCAGACAGCTGACGCTTCGTAGAGAGTCCAGCCGTCAGGGCAGATGCTGCCCCAGATGCCGTTATGCAAGATCTAGAAAAAATACATGCATGAAGTTGAGATTTCTGATCTTGATCTTTCTGATCTTGATTTTGAGATAACGGTGAATAAATTGTATTAATAGGATTTGAAATTCAAAAAGTATTGTGTTAGTATCTGCTACTTCTTATCATATTTATATGAAGTATTAACGAATGAAACAAGATTTTTCGGAAAGAATAAGGATACATTTTATCTAAAAATACAACCGACTTCAATGTTTACCTTATAAAATCTCCACAGTACACCAAGGTTAACTGGAAGATAATGCTCACTAGCATTAAGTTACCTACAAATTTGTTTGTGCAATAAAGAATTTTCTATCTATCTATCTATCTTCGAAGTCTAAGCTCAAATATATGAAATTTATATGGGACCACTTCGTAGCTATACTGAAACCAACGCAAAAATATTTTTCCAAATCAATAAATGACGGATTTCAGAGGTAACAAACATAAAAAAATCGAACAGAGAACCTTCTTCTTTTTGAAGTCCAAGTCAAATGTTTACAATGGTGTAACAATAGGCGGTCTTATCGCTTAAAGCGATCTCTTTCAGACAACCTTTGGATAGAGAGGAATAAAATGAAACATACACAGACGGTGGTGATAGAAATTATAATAGACATACTAAGGGCTTACATATGATATACAATATATAAGATAAAGATTAATATAATAAGATAATGATTGTTCAAAATATAAATGGTGTATGTAATAAGGTACAATGTACAGAATAGGTTTTGTTAGAAAAATCTGTTCCCGACCAGACTAGTCCAGATCTTTTAAGCATCCCATAGGTTGGTTTAAGTACTAATGTAATTATCTAATATAGAGACAGAATGTGCCAGTTACCTCAACTCTTCCTTCATTATTGTCCCTTCCACCAACCAGCCGTATACTAGCAGATCTAACATCCAACACATTGTGCAGTCTTTCTCCAAGATTTCTTTTGAGTAAACCTGGAGGTTTATCAGGGTTCTCATGGCATATGACTCCTGCTGCTTCATCGATCTTGCAGTCTGAGGAACCCCAGCCAGTGAAGATGCAGTGGGTTAGGGAGATCTCGTCGCCTTGGCAGACCACGTCATCCATCCAGTATCGTCCTGTAAGATGTGATGTTAAGAACACAAGTATTCACCAAAAAGGCCGTTTATGCGTATGTGCCAAGCCACCGCGCGTGCGCGCATTATACGCCCAAATAATAAATAAATACGCCCAACGATTACATACATAGATCCTGGCCTCTAACTAGGATTCCCTGTATCTAGGGAACCAGGAACTATGATGACCATGGTTCCACAACACCCAGACACGAAACAAATGCTTGCGTCTTTTTTTCTATTCACAAACATTTGTCCGGGAATCGAACCCGCAACCTCAGTGGTGTATGAGATTTGAACCAACCTGCCCAACCACTACACCACAGAGACTGTCATCAGGGCATCAGTGCTTGTTGGTAGAATAACTGGCAAAGCAGTGGTATCAACCCAGACGGCGTCTCGAATACGAGAAACCACCTAGTAAGCATTGGTTTTAAATATCAACAGCAAAAGCAGCAGTCATCATTTTATGCTGAGTTTAGCCCATTCGGCACATACTATATTTATTATTTAAGATTTATTATTAAGTTTTGTTTGTTGGTTTTGTGTGCCGAATTGTTCTTCTTTCTTTCTTTCTTTCAAAATACACTTACTCAGAGCTTCTCCGTACTGGCTTCCATGAGTAGCCGAACCCGTTCTATTGAAGGATCTGCATACCACCTGGGCTGCTGCATCATCCCAGGAGTCGTCGCATACGGCACCCCAACGACCAGCGTGGTAGACGTAGACGTTACCTGATGATGATTACAGATATAGTAAAACTTTGGGAGCGAGAGCCAGTGCGGCTCAGAGGGAGAACGTGCGACTTTCAATCCGACGCACCCAAGTTCTAATGCCGCTAGTCACGCACCACTAACTTTTTTAATTTAACACTCGCTCTAAAATTCGGCGAAAGAAAACATGGCGAGGAAAATGGGTCGTCCAAGAATTCATCACAAAAATTCAAGGACATGAGACATCCACTAACCCACAGTAGGCCAGCGTGGCAGATTAAGGCCCATACTCTCTCTCTCTCTCTCTATGAGAGAAAACCCGTATTCCAGCAGTGGAAACGTAATGGGCTGATGATTATAAAAACTATGGAACTATAGTAAAACTAACTGGTCTTCCTCTGCCATTCCGTGGACGCAGCCACGGGAAAAGGCTAGTATATAAATAAAACTCGTCTCTACCCAAGTTTTTATAAAGGAACTATAGCAAATACACAAGAAGTTACTCGTGACTTTTAATTTGTTTGATGTAACACACTGACTGCCTAATATAATTTGCCCCAGAGTTCAGCAAAGCTGACAGACTGCGTAACATCCTGACTACTGCGTGAGATCACAGCTGACAATCATTATTAGCGGGAGGTTAAACAGGCAGGAATAAATGGGACTGTCTTGTGTCTATGCCAGTACCTCACTGTGGGCACAGATTTTTTTTTTTTATCGCTTAACGATTACATACATAGACCTTGGTCCCTAACTAAGATTCTCTGTATCTAGGGAATCAGGAACTATGAGTACCATAGTCCCACAAATGCGTGCGCTTTTTTATCTGTGCAAACATTTTGACAGCCTCTGTGGTGTAGTGTTGTAGTTGGGCAGGCTGGCACAAATCTCATACACCACTGAGGTTGCGGGTTCGATTCCCGCGACGGGACAAATGTTTATGCACAGAAAAAAAAGCGCAAGCATTTGTTTTGTGTCTGGGTGTTGTGGGACCATGGTCCTCATAGATCCTGGTTCCCTAGATACAGGGAATCCTAGTTAGGGGTCAGGATCTATGTATGTGATCATTGGGCGTATTTATTTATTTATTTATTTGTCCTGTCACGGGAATGGAACCCGCAACCTCAATGTTATATAGGATTTGAGCCAACTTGCTTAATCACTACACCACAGAGGTTGATTTGCTTTGGGGCAATAATAAAATGAAAAATTTAGATACATATAAAATTCAATCGATTCTCCTATTACTCGCCACTAATATTGAAAATTATCGCTATTAATTTCATTAGCATGTGAATATTGTTCGTTACCATGCTCCGTGCTATTCCGATGCTAATTGCTAATATGAAATATCGCAGTGTTTTCATTATTCCATAATTATTATGATTATACACTATCTGATTCTCTAGATCATTCTTTTTTTACATTCATATTCATTTATTCATGCTTACATGTAGGTAATGTACCAGACAGGTGTTAGAAATGTCTTATCGAATAGATACATGTGCCCTGTATCGATTCCCGCGACGGGACAATTGTTTGTGCACAGAAAAAAAGCGCAAGCATTTGTTTCGTGTCTGGGTGTTGTCGGACCATGGTCTTCACAGTTCCTGGATCCCTAGATACAGGGAATCCTAGTTAGGGCCCAGGTTCTATGTATATGATCTTAGAGCGTATTTATTTATTACTAGTGAAAACCCGGCGTGTGCTTCCTACTGTGCTAAAAAAAGCATTGTTTTAGTGGTCTAAAACCATCTTCGCAAAATTGCTTTTTTTTTAAATCAGGTTTGGGGACATCGGTAGGATGGTTTCAAAGTAACGGACATAGGTAGAAAAAAAAATTGTGTTTTATATACACCTAGAGATTTATATAAAAACTAATTACCTTGATATTTGTCAGGACCTCCAACTAACCTCACCCTCCCTTCCAAATCCTTTTGCTTATTTAACAGTCTCTGTACAAACGCTGCCCGGTTCGCTCTCTCATTTTCACTCAAGTTCTTACTGTGCACTCCTACCGTCCTTATCAGAAGGAATATCGACACTATAGCCTTCACTGATAACCTTTTCAACATTTCACCGAAGTTTTTACTACTAATTACATTAATAGGGAATGTGCATGTGTTGTAGAAAAATCTGGAAATTACTTTTTATGATAGATAGACTCCTGTAAACATTTAGAAGTGATTTAATTATTATTATTAATTGCGTAGTTTTTGAAACACTAACACACTTACATACAAACTTTCACATTTATGATATTAGTGTGATTTTTATATATATTTTTATTATTAAGGTATTTTATGGAAAAATATATTTTTTTAAGAATTATTTTTTTAAATGGTCTTTTTAATTATTTTAAAAACGCACGATTTGATTTGACGGGTTTATTGTGAGGGAAAAATTTATAGGTAGGAAATAAGGTCGATTAAGACCATGTTCATAAGTTTCAACTGAAAATCAGTGCAAAGGTATTTTTAAGGAATTATTTTAACTTTTTTATTTTATTTTACCTTTGTAGAAAAATAATTTACCAAAAGTATGACCTAATTTTACTCCTTGTGGTAAACCGATACCTAAAACTAGCAAACATTTATTTTGAAGCACAAAAGCAATTTCTCCTTAAACTTAATAAATTTCAAAGTAACAAATGCAACAACTCTAAATTAACCTAAAAGGCACTTTGAATTGTAATTGGAAACTTAACAAAACACTAAATATACTGAAATGAACACTAAAATTCCCGTTCTCAGAAAACCTTAATAAGAAACTAGACTGGATACTGCCCACAATAAAGTGTTCAGAGCAACTGTTGATTCTCATGAATGTAAACATCTAATTGATATCAAATGTTTTATATTAGTTCAATGTCAAGACGTTTTATATGTACTTATCTAGATGCTGAGAATACCTAACATTTTTTTTATAATATTTCAGACATAATTATCCATATTTGTTAGTAAAAAATGCTAGTTCGTAAAAATTAAGAAAGTAATTAATCAATTTGTTTCATTAAAATGTAAAAAAAATCAATAAAACAAAACAACAATCAATATGTAATATATCCAAAGTATATTTTATATTGTAATACCACCCACCGAACAAAGCCATGCCGTCAAGCGACCTAGTCGTGTTTCGGGATGATGTTCGGTGAACCATCGGGGAAACGGGTCTGAGCAGCCGCTCAACTGCCGTCTCTCTCTCTAAATCTATGTGCTCCATCTTAGGCCACATCATCGCTTCACATCAGGCGAGATAGTGGCCAAACATAGATCTATTAAGCGTAAAAAAAAATATGACTACAAATAATTTTAAATCAAAGTCAATATAAAATAATAATTTATTTTAAGTCTGTTCTATATTTATTGTGTGCCTAGATGGGCTATGGGCCTATTAATTTTTACTTAGTGCAGAGTCATGAAATGGGAGTTACAATTATTTGCTACAACGCTGAGGATGCTGTTGGTGCTGTCATAGAGCCGGCCCATCAGGGATGCAGTTCTGCTCCGCAATATAGCAGAAAAATTGTATGTCCGTCCATCAGCGAACATACCCGATGCGCTACAGAACCGCGGCAGCCCCATTCACATTTATCAGGCTATGTGGTGTAGTGATTGGGCAGGTTGGCTCAAATAATTTAAGATTTCTGTGTAGTTTCACTAACGAGATCGAGTGTGGCTCAGTGGGAACACGTGCGACTTTCGATCTGACGCACCCGCATCGAATCCCGCTGGCCCCGCCACTGACTTTTTTAGGTTATGTGCGGATTTAACACTCGCTCTAAAGGTGGAGGAAAACATCGTGAGGAAACCGGCATGTCCAAGAATTTATCACAGAAATTCTAGGACATGTGACATCCACCCACACTGGGTCAGCGTGGTGGGATATGGCCGATACTTTCTCTAGGAGGGAAGGCCCAAGTCCCAGCAGTGGGAACGTAATGGGCTGATGATGATGATGTGTAGTTTTAAAACTAGCTTTCTTTACGCCGTAGTGCAAACTATAAGTGCAGCAAGTACCCAAATGAAATATATTAAGTAAATAATAGATCTAATACACCACCGAGGTAACAGGTTCGATTCCCGCGACGGATTAAATGTTTGTGCACAGAAAAAGCATTCAATTAAGCATTTGTTTCGTGTCTGGGTGTTGTGGGATCATGGTCCTCGTAGTTTCTGGATCCCTAGATACAGAAAATTGTAGTTAGGGGCCAGGATCTATCTGTGTGAGCGTTGGGCGTTATTTTTATTATTACTTATTTTTCAAGGTCATTTTATAAACATTTTCCCTTCACCTTACCTTACCTTTGCAAATAATACCTATACCTGCCTAAACCTACCTTACCTTTACCTACCTACCTACCAACCTACCTTACCTTTGTAAATAATAGTTCCTGAATTACTTACCAAAAACGGTGAGCCAAATGGTTTGAAAAAGTTGGGATTCTAGCCATTTGATCTTCTTACCATCTAAGAGCTAGACCGTTAGTATCTTTCCCAAATAAAGTTGCCAGTAACGCTGACTTACGTACCTTACCTTTCTAAAGAAAAGCGATTTTTAACGTAAGTAGGTTTATAGCTTGAACGAATAAACAAGTAGGTATACATTTTATCAAAAAAAACCCGACTGCAATGTATCTTCAAAGTCCGAGTTCAAATATTGATGAAATTTATATGGGACCACTTCGTTTATACTGAACCCAACGCAAAAAGAATTTTCCAATTCGGTTCATAAATGAGAACAAACAATGACATTTATTTTTTTATGTTTGTTCTGAGGTAACAAACATAAAAAAAGCAATCGAATAAAGAACCTCCTCCTTTTTTAAAGTCGATTAAAAAAGGCGAATTCCGGATACGATCCTTCAGAGAAACTCAAGGCATAGCCCTTTCCATAGCCCGCTGAGCACCTTTTCATACACATTTGCATTAACTCGATAAATATCATACAAAATATTAACGTGAAAATAGAATTTACTGCAGATAAGGAACAAAAATTGTATGGCCAAATTTTGTTAAGGTTGCTATGTACTATTATAATTTGGCTATCTTCAAGTTCGAGTGATTCGATCAAGCTAGAGTGAATATGGCCAAATTTTGTTAAAGTTGCTAGGTACAATTTAATAATTTGGGTATCTTCAAGGCTAGAGTGAATATGGTAAAATTTTGTTAAGGTTGCTAAGTACATTTATAATTTGAGCATCTTCAAGGCTAGAGTAAATATGGCCAAATTTTGTTAAGGTTTCTAGGTATAATTATAATTTGGATATCTTCAAGGCTAGACTGAATATGGCTAAATTTTGTTAAAGTTGGTAAGTACAATTTTATAATTTGGGTATCTTCAAGGCTAGAGTGAATATGGTAAAATTTTGTTAAGGTTGCTAAGTACATTTATAATTTGAGCATCTTCAAGGCTAGAGTGAATATGGCCAAATTTTGTTAAGGTTTCTAGGTATAATTATAATTTGGATATCTTCAAGGCTAGAGTGAATATGGCTAAATTTTGTTAAGGTTGCTAGGTACAAGTATAATTGGATGTTTTCAAGGCTAGAGTGAATATGTCCAAATTTTGTTAAGGTTTCTAGGTATAATTATAATTTGGATATCTTCAAGGCTAGAGTGAATATGGCCAAATTTTGTTAAGGTTGCTAGGTACAATTATAATTTGGGTATTTTCAAGGCTAGAGTGAATATAGCCTAATTTTGTTAAGGTTTCTGGTATAATTATAATTTGGATATCTTCAAGGCTAGAGTGAATATCTTCTATATCTAAATGCTTCGTCTTCAGCCACATCTCGTTTAACGTCAGGCGAGATGGTGGTCAAACGTAGATCTACCCTAAAAAATTACAACTCAAGAAAATTGATATTTAGTTCTATGTCGTTTGATTTTTTAATTTTGTATTTAACGGATCCTTCGGTAGGCGAATTAGTCACATACTGTATTACCTGTCGAAGGAATGTGTAGGTATGTAATAAATAAATATATAAAAAAAATGTGACCATGATGATTAAAAAAACAAACAAATAGTTCAACAAAAACACATAAATCGTAATTATCAATCGCCGACACAATCTCTTAATTGGAATCGGGCACGCGGAACACTCAGGAACATACCTAGTTTCATTTGACCTACATTTAGACGAACATAGATTGAAGTAGTACAAATGATCACAATCGATTTAAGACTATAACGGTAAGGGGAAAGAGGTGAGAATTGGTTGGCGTATTCAAAAAGATGACGGAATGTAATGACCGTTGGCTGAAAAAGTTACGGAAAATTCTTGAATGGTTTTGCAAGCTCTGTCTTCATGAAGATGTATTATGACTGGTCAACGTTTGTTAAAATATGGTGGTACCTACTCCTGGTAGGTTTCTCGTATGCGGGAGGCCGTCTGGGTGGGTACCACCGCTTTACCAGTTATTCAGCCACCAAGCAGTAGTGCGCAAGCATTACTGTGTTCCGGTTTGAAGGGAATTGTAACCAGCGAAATTATTGGGAGACGTATCTAATATCTGATGTCTCGGGGTGATGAGCGCAATCCAGTGCTACGCAGTGCTTTTTATGGTATTAAAAGTTCTGGGTGGCACTGCAATTGTTATGGGCAGGCGTGGCGCTCACCATCAGGCGAACGTCTTGCTCGTCTCATTACTCAGTTCCAAAAAAAAAAAAAATTTTTTCTGGAAGAGATTGCTTTGAGAAATCATCATCATCATCATAAGCCCATTACGTTCCCACTGCTGGGACACGGGCCTTCTCTCAAAAAGAGTATGGGCCTTAATCCACCACGTTGACACAGTGCGCTTTGGTGGATGTCACATGTTCTTGAATTTTTGTGATAAACTCTTGGACATGCCGGTTTCCTCACGATGTTTTCCTTCACCGTTTTAGAACGAGTGTTAAATCCGCACAAGCTTAAGAAATTCAGTGGTGCGGGGCCAGCGGCATTCGAATTCGGGAGCTTCGGATCCAAAGTCGCACATACTACTACTAAGCCACACTCGCTTTGAGCAATAAGACCAACTATTGTGTCATTCTTTGTTTTCTTTTTTTATGTGACTGAGTGACAAGACGAGCTGGTCGTTCGCCTGATGGTAAGCAACACGCCTGCCCATAACTGTAACATCACGACTCAGAACTTTGTTTTGCAAAGTCCTGCAGAGCACTGCACTGCGCTCTAAACTCTAACTTTTCTTGTTTATTTTATTAAAATTTTCTCGTAATTTTAGGTTTTATTGATTCTTTATTGTAGCATTGTAATATTTTATATTATATTTTATATAATTATTATAATTATACTACCTATTCAATAATATGTACATAGGTTGAAAGGCACTTATACAATAATTATTAATAACTAGCGGCGCCCCGCGGTTCCAACCGGTTTCAACCCGTCCCGCAGTTTCCCGGGATAAAAAGTAGCCTATGTGCTATTCCAAATCCTAAAGTACCTACATACCAAATTTCATCAAAATCGGTTCGGCAGTTTTTGCGTGAAAGAGTAACAAACATACTTACATCCATACATTCTTACAAACTTTCGCGTAGTAGGAAGGATATACAGTATGAATGTCTGAAGACTATTCCCGTACAAGCGAATTTCAAAACTTCAAAACTTATAAACAGTAAAAAAAACGGCTGAACCGATTTTGATAGAACCACTGCAGGAAAACCTCCTTTCAAATAAAGAAACCGCATCCAAATCAGTTCACTCGCTTAATAGCTACGGTGCTACAGACATAAACAGAAAGACAAACGTAGTGGTTAAACTTATAACATCCCTCTTTTTTGCGTTGGGGTTAAATATCTCTAACGATATCACCAAACACTGATATTTTTCGTAACAAAAAGTTTTAAGTACAAAACTTTTAAACGGCAATAATCAACTTTAGTAGTGTAGTAATAGAAGGTAGATTAAACCAGTCGGTCTTAATGCTTTTAGCTTAGAAAGTTAAAATAACAAGCTTTCTTTGGATTAACTTTCGGGTTATTCTATCGATTGTAAAGTTACCTACTAAAGACCGGTCTTGAAGTTTTTATTCGCAATAGAATACACTAGCTGGTATTTCTCTCGTATGAATATATGGAAGACAAAGATGCTTGGAACATTCCACTTCTGCAAAATAGCCAACTGGTACATGAGAAACATAACATTGTAGAAAACCAAAAAATTGTAACAAAATCTCTAAACAAAATGCCCCTCAGTTTCTTGCCGTATCTTCTGAGTAGTGGCACAGAATACTAAGGGAAGGGAAGACGCAAAAGAATTTAAACAAATAGCGACTCTTGCTATGACGCAATAAAATTCAATTCAGCTCGCGTAGCGCTGCATACCTACCAATCATATTAACCTACACAGCGCCTGTCTTTCTATCGCATAGCTCTTATCTCTTCTGACGCGGCACGTGTAACGATGCGCGACCCGCCGGCTGTCGGTGTGTACTTGTAGCTTCGTACCTACAGTGCGGAGTGCGCTAAGCCTGGTACTGGTTCTTTTTCCGATACGGTGGTAGAGTCAAGGTGATAATTTGACGTTCATAAGTGCGTCTGTGATGCCAAAACTGAATAAAAAGATTTTGAATGATTGATTGATATGCGGCAGCGTCTTGGTTGCCAGTTATTCTGCAAGCAGTAGTGCGCAAGAATAACTGAATGCATGATTGTAAAAACCCACCTCAGACCAAGCGCAAAAGTTTCGGGAACGAAACTTTAATCAGTTTTAAAAGTAATAGTAATAGTTGACAGTTAATTTTTTTTTTTTTTTAATTGTTGACAGTTTTAGTCAGTAGGTTGTATGGACGAGATCGCTTTAAGCGATAAGACCAACCATTGTACTACCATTGTAATGAATTTTGTGCTCTTATTTTTTATTAGTTTGTAACTGGTATGCAATAAAGAGTTTTGTAATTGTAATTGTAATCAATTAAAACTGTTTGGTATGAAAAAGTGTATTAAATGCATTGTGTTTGGTGTCTAATTATTTTAAAGAATATTAAACAAGTGGAATGTTAAAATTTTCATGAGTAAGTTTCTAGATTATTTTATATATTGTTTTTAAGTTTTAGGATAAGGTCACACCCGAAGGTCAAGGTTAAGGTCAAGGGTTTACAGTCATACTTGGCCATATATATATATGTATATATATATATATATATTCTATCTATATATATAAAAGAAAGTCGTGTTAGTTACTCCACTTATAAATCAAGAACGGCTGAACCGATTTAGCTGAAAATTGGCAGGGAGGTAGTTTAGAGCCAGGAGAAGGACATAGGATACTTTTTATCTATTTGCTTTTTTTTTTTACTTTTTTGATACTTTTTATCTATTTACTTTTTTTTTTTTAAATGAATTAATTAATTAATTCGCCGGGTCAGCTAGTCAAGTAACACGGGAATGCTGATAAAAAGTAAAAAATAAAAAAAAATATATAAAAAAAGTTAATTAATTAATTAACTTAGATAATTAAAATTTTGTTTATTTTGCTACGGTTTCGTCGATTGTTTCAGCAGTATTGTGTTGACATGTATGTAAAAATAGAAACGGAACGTTTAACATTCATTAGGTTGAACCAAGCCAAACTGCGTTCTGAGGAGTACATCCATTTACGTGATGCAGTTAGTACTGAAGGAAATGCAGCTAATATTGGTCGATTAACTATTCTGCCGGCGACATATATTGGTAGTCCACGTCATATGCATGAATATGCACAAGATGCAATGACATATGTTCGTCATTACGGTCGGCCCGATCTCTTTATTACTTTTACCTGTAATCCAAAATGGGTAGAAATTACTCAATTGCTGCTTACAGGTCAAACATCAAGTGATAGACACGACATCACAGCACGTATATTCAGGCAAAAAATTCGGTCCCTGATGAACTTTATTGTTAAACAACGCGTCTTTGGAGATACTCGATGCTGGATGTATTCAATCGAATGGCAAAAGCGAGGCCTGCCGCACGCACACATTCTTATTTGGTTAGTGGAAAGAATTCAGCCTGGCCAAATAGATGATATCATATGTGCCGAGATTCCTGATTATGAAGTCGATCCAGACCTACATGATGTTGTTACTACTAATATGATTCATGGACCGTGTGGTGCCATCAATCCCCAATCACCTTGCATGGTCGATGGAAAGTGCTCTAAACGATATCCACGGAAATTAACGGCGGAGACTGTCACTGGCAATGATGGTTATCCGCTGTATCGGCGTCGATCACCAGATGACAACGGTCGAACTGTCACAACGAAAGTGAAAATAATGGATTTCGTTGTCGACAACAGTTGGATTGTTCCATATTCGCCACTTATTTCTAAATCGTTCAAGACACATTGCAACGTTGAATACTGCAATTCAGTTAAGTCCATAAAATATATTTGCAAATATGTCACGAAAGGCAGTGATATGGCGGTTTTTGGATTACAATCGTCGAATACCAACGATGAGATTTCACGCTATCAAGTTGGTCGTTATGTGAACTGTAATGAAGCGATTTGGCGTATATTCGCATTTCCCATTCACGAACGTCATCCTACTGTTACGCATTTGGCGGTGCATCTGGAGAATGGTCAACGAGTATATTTCACGGCTTCGAATGCTACGCAACGTGCTGAAACACCTCCAGCAACTACATTGACCAGTTTTTTTGTAATCTGCCAAAGCGATCAGTTTGCACGAACTTTGCTTTACTCGGAGATGCCACGTTATTATACTTGGAATGCTTCATCGAAGAATTTTCAAAGACGGAAGCAAGGCGATGCGGTTCCTGGGTATCCAGATGTGCGTTCTACTGATGCTCTTGGTCGTATGTATACAGTTCATCCAAAGAATAATGAATGTTTCTATTTGCGGTTGTTGCTGGTAAATGTGCGTGGGCCAACGTCATTTGAGTCACTACGAACTGTTAATGGTGTAATATTCCCAACATATCGTGCTGCATGTGAAGAATTGAAGTTATTAGAAAACGATAGTCATTGGGATACGACAATCGTTGAAGCAATTATCTCTGCATCTCCAAGTCAGATACGCACATTATTCGCTATCATAATTTCGACATGTTTTCCATCAAACCCATGTAACCTGTGGCACAAATACAAGGATAATATGTCAGAAGATATTTTACATCAAATTCGTGTCAGTTCAATAAATCACGATATTGAGATGAATGAGGAGATACATAATCGTGCTTTACTCTTGATCGAAGATATGTGTTACCTCATGTGCGGTAATTTATTAATCAGGTTAGGAATGCCAGCACCATATCGTGAAATGAATGACGCATTTAATCGAGAATTGGAACGGGAACGTGAATATGATCACCAGGAATTAGATTTAGTAGTTCAAACGAAAGTACCCCTGTTGAATTACCAACAAAAGGAAGTTTATGATACTTTAATGAAGGCAATCGATGATGAAAATGGTGGTTTATATTTCCTAGATGCCCCTGGTGGAACTGGCAAGACATTCCTCATGTCATTAGTTTTAGCAACTGGTCGGGCGAGATCTAACATAGCGGTTGCAGTTGCTTCTTCTGGAATAGCAGCCACATTGTTAGAAGGATGCCGTACGGCTCATTCAGCATTCAAATTACCGTTAAATCTTCAAACTATTGAAGAACCAACGTGTAATATTGCAAAACACTCAGCAATGGGCAAAGTTTTAGCGATATCGAAAATCATCATCTGGGACGAGTGCACAATGGCGCATAAACGTGCATAAGAAGCACTTAACCGAACATTAAAAGATTTACGCAATGACTCGAGATGTTTTGGAGGAGCAATGATTTTACTGTCTGGCGATTTCCGCCAATACTGCCAGTAATTCCAAGATCTACGGCTGCCGACGAAATAAACGCTTGCCTCAAATCGTCAAATCTATGGCGCTATGTGAAGAAACTGCAACTGACAACAAACATGAGAGTTACATTGCTTAATGATACATCTGCTGAAGATTTCTCGGAGCAATTGCTGACTATCGGTAATGGTCAAGTACCTGTCGATGAATCGAGCGGATTAATATCATTTCCAAATAATTTCTGTAATTTTGTCTCATCAAAAGACGAACTTATCAACAATGTATTTCCAGAAATTATTTCTAACTACAAAAATAATGAATGGTTGAGTGAGCGAGCAATTTTAGCGGCTAAGAATAAAGATGTAGATGACCTAAACTACATAATTCAAAATAAGATCATTGGAACAATGCATTCATTCAAATCTATTAACTGCGTCACAAATGAAGATGAAGCCACCAACTATCCAATTGAATTTTTTAACTCTTTGGACGTGCCTGGCTTACCACCTCACAATTTACGCCTAAAGGTTGGCTCCGTAGTAATCATGCTTCGAAACATAAACCAACCAAAACTGTGCAACGGTACGCGTTTAGTGGTTAGAAAATTAATGAACAATGTAATTTACGCTACGATAATGATAGGAAAATTCAAAGGTGAGGAAGTTCTCATTCCGAGGATACCGATGATCCCAACCGATATGACGTTTGAATTTAAAAGACTTCAATTTCCGATACGTCTTGCATTTGCCATGACCATCAACAAATCACAAGGCCAATCCTTAAAAGTTTGTGGTTTAAATCTAGAACATTTATGTTTTTCCCATGGTCAATTATACGTGGCATGTTCACGGGTCGGAAGACCATCTGCGTTGTTTGTTTTTGCGCCTGATAATAAATCAAAAAATGTCGTGTATCACAAGGTACTTAAATGAAGAGCAACCTATTTAATAAAATACTGAAATACTTATGAATGATTAATGTAGGTATTTAATTTTTTTTGTATTTTTTCCAATTAAAAAAAAATGCTTATTTATTGCCTTTAAGGCGGAACAAAGTTCGCCGGGTCAGCTAGTATAATATATATCTATACTTAATGCTTCATAAATATAATAAGAAACTAGTATCCATACAAGTATAGATTTTATAAAAAAAACCGACGCCAATGTATCTTCGAAGTCCAAGGTCAAGGCCAAACATCGATGGAATTTATATATGGGACCACTTCGTAGCTATACTGAATTTTCCAAATCGGTTGATAAATGAAGGGGTTCTGAGGTAACAAACATAAAAAAAAATACTCGAATGGAGAACCTCTTCGTTTTTTGAAGTTGGTTAAAAATAGAGTTCAATTTGAATGAATCTTTCAAATTCACCGATTCGTAAATTAATTAGCTACGATTTATTATCCCTTCCAAATTAATCTCTCCTAAACTTTACAAATCGACTACATTTAGCCATGTGGCTATCCATTCGAACTTATCCTTCGCTTAGCTATAACTATTTGTACCCAAATCCCTTGTTTCCTGATGATATTGTACCTTAATCGCAGCATAGGGTTGCCAGGGCGCCGATAAAACTGTCACTTCTATTGATTCGCCGAGATTTATGGCAACACCGAAAGTTTTATTGCGTGTCTTGTGATCGGCATAAGTTGACCTCTTTCATCGATCCTAACAAGTTGCGGAGGAGTTTGTTTGGTTGTGAATAGGTATGGATGTCTTATTGAACCTTCGAGAAGTTTTATTTCCTTGTTACTTGTTCTTTTATTAGGGTTCCATACCCAAAGGGTAAAACGGGACACTATTACTAAGACTCCGCTGTCCGTCTATCTGTCGGTCCGTCTATCACCAAGCTGTATCTCATAAACCGTGATAGTTAGACAGTTGAAATTTTCACAGATGATGTATTTCTATTTCCGCTATAACAACAAATACTAAAAAGCAGAATAAAATAAATATTTAAGGGGGCTCCCATACAACAAACATGTTTTTTTTGCCGTTTTTATAGATAATGGTACGGAACCCTTCGTGCGCGAGTGCGACTCGCACTCGGCCGATTTTTTCTGTACTAGCTGATACTCACGACATTAGGGATATAATTTTTTTTTTATGGAACTGAGTGATGAGACGTGCAGGTCGCTCGCCTGATGATAAGCACCACGCCTGCCCATAACAATTGCAGTGCAACCCAGAACCTTTAATACCATAAAAAGCACTGCGTAGCACTGCATTAATCAATCAATCAATCAAATCATTTATTGCGAGAATATAGTACATAAAGGTGATAAAATTCTAAAAAAAATAAGTCCTTACATTCTACCATGACAATGGTGTGCAATAACCTGTCTTACTAATTATTTCAATTACATTAAATGTCATATGCAAACAAATTATTATTATTAAATTAATGTCAAAAAGCTTTTAATGTCATACAAATTAATAAATTAAAAAAATGAAAATGTCAAAATATTATTAGTCTAATAAATGTCAAATTAGTGATCGATTTTTTGAAATTAACTTAATTATATAAAATTAAACATAAACATTAATTTATAATTAGGTGTTTTTAAAAGTCATATATTGATTTAAGTCATAAAAGCTGTTTGCGCTCATCACCCCGAGACATCAGAAATCAGGTCTCATATGCATGATCTCAACTTCTTGCGCAATATCAGAATACAATGCAATACAATATAAAATGATTTATTGTACACCAAACAAAAAGAATCAGTAGGTATATGAAAACAACTTACAATCTAAAGTACAAATAGCGGACTTATCACTAAGAGCGATCTCTTCCAGTCAGAATGCACAGCAGTCAACCTCGCGGTGGATGCACACTAGTAGGGTTTAGTGTTTAGAACTTAGACTTGTTTAGAATGTTTTATATGACAGCCTCGGTAGTGTAGTGGTTGCTCAAATCTCATACATAATCGAGGTAGCGGGTTCGATTCCCGCGACGGGACAAATGTTTGCACAGAAAAAAATCACAAGCATTAGTTTCGAGTCTGGGTGTTGTGGAACTATGGTCCTCATATTTCCTTGTCCCCTAGATAGAAGGATTCCTAGTCAGGGGAGAGGATCTATGTGATCGTTGGGCGAGAAAATAAAAAAATATTACCTTTTACTTATCATAACTTTCATATCTTAATCCGCCGGAACCATTTGGTTTTTCGGGATAGACAGTATACTAAATCGCCTTTCATTATATACATAATAGCTATGCCAAATCGCATCAAGATCCATGAGATGATATATCAACGATACAAGCAGACAGACAAACAGACAGCCAACAAAAATATTTTGTCCTTCATGTCGGTAACAAAGCTTAAAACCTAGGTTAGGTTTGTATGGACATACGGTTCTCGAGGATTTTTCGACTATTTATTAAGGTACGAGTAAGTCTTACAAAGTGATAGGTATTATATATAAATTTTATCCCTGGGAACCGCGGGTGAAATCACGGGCGTAGTTAGTAAAATTGGCGGCCATAGTATATTGTATGGCGGACATCTATTTTTTCAAAAGTTCAAATTGGCACAAGCTTTAAGCATTTAGTTCAAACGGTACCCAACGGTAAACGAAACCCTGCGATCATATATAATAATATGATCGAAGAGTACCCCCATCCAAACATCTAGCTCCGCGGGATGTTTGGATGGGGGTACATAAAAAATTAAATTAATTAATTCTTTTAAATTACCCCATGTTATAACATGGGGTAATTTAAAAGCAGGGTAAAAAGGGTCCTTAAAGGTAGGCAACACACCAGTAAGGCCCGAGTGTTGCAGGTGTCCATAGGCGACGATAACCGCTTACCATCCAGGCGGGCCGTCTGCTTGTTTGTCTTAAAAATATATATAGTTTTCGATATATCCTGAGCATTTCCATCCAGGAAACATTTTCTACGTATATCGCTATAAAGACTGGATAGGCATGTATAGATGTACATATTATACATCAGGTGTAAGAAGAACCATATAATCTAACTATCACTACATCAGAACCACCCATCCAATAAATAAGCGTACCTACTTCCAGCTTTCCCCTTTACATCAACTCCGAAATGTAATAGTGTTGTATGTTCTGACAAGTGTGTATAGCCTAGCCAGCTACCTATCTAGGATTAATATTTGGGGGTATCCATCAGGGCCTGATTCTGTAGTCTTTTAAATTACGTTATCGGGAGTCAATTGTATGAATAAATTATTTTTCAAAAAAAACTAAACCGACTTCAAAACCACAAATGGCACTCAAAAGTAAAAAATAAATTAATATAATTATCATAAGCGCTACCCACTCATATATTTGAAGTCGGTGCCAGCCAAGTCTAATAGGTAGCAGATAAATATGTATATAGTAAGTACTACTTGTAGGTAGTATCTATCTACTACCTTTTAGACTTGGCTGGCACCGACTTCAAATATATGAGTGGGTAGCGCTTATGATAATTATATTAATTTATTTTTTACTTTTGAGTGCCATTTGTGGTTTTGAAGTCGGTTTAGTTTTTTTTGAAAAATAATTTATTTTACCCTTTTTAGTGAAAAACAAGTTTTAATTAAATTAATTCAAAAAGTTTTTAAAGACAAGCTTTTATGATCTAGAAGCCACATCATGACGAAGTTTAAAACGGGCTATCACAATTAAATGCATGTACTAAAAAATTTCATGTCTGTCCTATATCTCTGTTGAAGAGTCCGGAAGTCAATCCTGGGTGTATCTGCCATGTCATGATGGAATTTAAAACAGGCTATTATGGTTAAATCCATTTACGAAATGTTGTGTCTGTACTATTCACCGTTGAGGAGTTCCCTCACCGGAAGTCAACCCTGGGTGAAGCAGGTGAAGCAGTCGAATACAAACCTCCACCTTTAGAAAGTTGGTTACGAAAAAAACAAGAACCGACTTGAAGATTAAACTTATATTTTTTGTTTTTGCTATTTTTTTCAAAAACTACTGAATGAATTTCGATAAAATTTATATGGGACCACCTTTGAAGTATTACCTACCAATCAAAAAAAGAATCATCGAAATCAATGCATAATTGGCGGAGAAATCGTGTAACAAACACACAAAAAAAAATAAAAAAAAATAAAAAAAAAAAAACATACCGTCGAATTGTAAACCTCCTCCTTTTTGAAGTCGGTTAAAAATGACCATTGGCTTTCGACATGGCCTAACGACTGTTGTCCTAAGACAACAATCGGGACCGACAACTAAACGTGCCCTCCGAAGCACGGTAGCGTTCAGATGTAAGTACCACACAAACGGTCACCCATCCAAGTTGTAACCCCCGCGAACGTTGACCCAGAAGATCTGTTACGAACGGCTAGGCGAGCTACGCTACGAGCGCTACACAGTGAATAGGCTAACTACAAAAGGCTGTCGAAGTAATTGCGCAATCTTCCAATCCTTAATTGCCAAACAATAGTATGAATATTAGTGTTTCGGTTTAGAAGGGAACTGTAAGTTATTCAAGCGAAATTACTGAGCATTATATGACTTAAGAGCTATTGTCTCAGTATGACGAGCCTAGTGCAGTTTCACGTAAGACTATGTAAAGCAAAGTTCCAGGTGGCGCTGCAAGTATTTTGGGCTGGCGTATTTCTCACCGTCATTTGAATGACGTGCTAGGCTTGTCAGAATTTATATTAAAAACAAATGACTATAGTTGATACGCCATGTCCATGCCGTACGGTTAGTTGGATCCCCCCTTTCCTTCCCCCTTCCCTTCCCTGCCTACATACCTGTGTAGCCATAAACGAAACATACAATCGTCATTTGCGGCAGGCAAGGGTGCTTGAGAGAGGTGAATGCTTAACATAACTCAAGCTAAGGGTAAATTTACAATTAGGATTGTAATGTTAAGCTTAATTATAATAGAATATAATTATATCCGGGCAATCCGTTTAGGCAAACGTAGTGTAGGGCGCCCTCCGGCCAGATGGAGCGACGACCTGCGTAAAGTGGCTGGCAGCAATTACATGCGAAGAGCCAAGGATCGGGCTCAGTGGCGTGCATTGGGAGAGGCCTATGTCCAGCAGTGGACTAGTCTGGGCTGATGATGATGATGATGATGATCCGGGCAAATAACTCATAATTATCAGGCTCTAAGATCACGTTCATTATTTCCACTGCGGCTCAAGCCTTGTCTTAGAGAGAGAGAGAGAGAGACAGAAAGAGAGACAGAGTATAGACCCTAATCCAGCACGTTACGATGCCAAATATTTTTTAACAGTCTCTCGATGCGATTCAGCGTTGAGATGTGCTGCTTGCGGGGACTGGTCTGTTCTAGTCACTCCTACTGCTACTTTCATACCTACTTTTATTTTATTTACACTTTTCTGTTACTGATACTATGACTATGGGACATCTCACTCGCATTTCTTGTTTTACATTCTGTTAATTCTAATTTATACGTAATTGTGCTGAAAAAAGACATCCCCGCAGAGTTTCTTGGTGCTATCTTCTCTAGCGGGCGTATTTCCGAAGCACTGGTAGAGTCAGTTTTCGCATTTCTTTTCAGCACTCAGACTTCAATTTGAGTATAGGAAAGAAATGGGTAAACATACTTACCTTTTTTTCAAAGTCATGTTAACATAAGTTACAATTAAAAAAAAAAATATTTGTATCATGTTTTTATGACCTTTAAAAGTGCACTTTTGTGCCAATTTAATAAATGATATTTGACTTTGACTTTGACTTTCATGCACTGCTCGTTACCCTGAGACAATAGCTCTCAAGTCTCCTATTGTTTTTTTTTAAGTTGGCCCGTTATCGCAGGCTAAAGTCTCTAGGACGTAGTAGTTTTTATTTGATAGTTTAATATTTCATTTATTATACTTTTGTTGATAATGAGGGGCAACAGCAACAAGCTGGACCCTCTCCTTTTGCTTCAATAAAGTGGTGCAACTTTATTCAAGCTTTCCATGGACTTTTTGGGAGAACATAAAAAGCCATGTTTTCTCTATTTTGTTTCATTTGCCTACACTCGTGCACGTTTACGAACGCATAATGGTTAATATGGCCAGTTATTCAGCCGCCAAGCAGTAGTGCGCAAGCATTACTGTGTTCCGGCTTGAAGGGCATTGTAGCCAGTGAAATTACTGGGCATTATGAGACTTAACAGCTAATTGTCTCTGGGTGACGAGCGCAGCGCAGCGCCGCGCAGGATTTTGCAAAACAAAGTTCTGGGTGGTGCTGTTATTGTTATGGGCTGGCGTATTGCTTACCATCAGGCGAACGACCAGCTCGTCTCGTCATTCTGTAACATAAAAAAAAAAAATATTCCACCGATATTACACATGATCACTTGAAATAACACTTGTTTGGAAAATAAAACAAAATTGAACTGTATCACGTTTCACTTCCCGCCAAAAAGTCTCTACAGTCCATCAAATCTAAGAGGTACCGTTTGACGTTTCATATTTTTCAAACCGAAACAACTTTGTTCATACGTACATTATTCAGTTTCGATAACCTTTTTCATAAAACCATGAATTTAGAAAGATTTCATTATTGTATCTAAAAATGTACAATTCTTAATATCTAAATGTAATTGAAAACTTTCAAACAAAGCAAAATAACACATATTTACACAGTAAATAATTTCTAATAGTTATATTCTTGACCTCATTACAAAGTTACGTAGTTAGGTCACTGCACGTAGTGTTGCGACTCTTCGGATACACTTGTATGCAAAAAAATCGTTTACATATACGAAAAATCGAATGTATTATTTACAAATTACACTTGACAACCAAACAAATATTTTTTCATGTGAATGGGATTTATCTCACATATTACGATTACATAACTAAATAGTTATGTAATCGTAAAATATGAGATAAAACCCATTCACCAAAAATACGTATTTATAAATCAAATATATTTGCTTCTTTAAAAAGTTGTCGAAAGCGAAAAAATAAAATAATTTTTTTTTTCTGGCAACACTGCCAACTACAAGCGCACGCGGTCCGCTCGGTCGGTTCGGCGTCAGCAGTCTCTCGCCATCTTGGAAGCTGACTGTGCGCGTACTTGCTTTCTCGTTTGTGTTTTACAATTTGTGACTTGGCTATTACTTTTCTGGACTGATCATTCTTTATCCGTTTACCTTGGCAATATTTATACTGGACTCCGAACTAAGCAAGTGTTTATTAATAATGTCGAAAAGAGGACGTACTTTGAACAGCCAGGCTCGTGAATTGGTGGTGAAATTACACGAGTATTTTGAGCGTGAATCTCAAAATGGTGGACTTCTACTGCCAGTTACACAAGTTCGGGATCGCGTCGGTGAAGCTCTCGGTATTGGTAGCCGCACCGTTGGCAAAATATTAAGTGAAAAATATGGGCCTTCGGGGAGTGACAGTAACGTACTTCACACACCGAAAAAACGAAAAAGAAATAAACCTGTGACAGGCATCGATGAATTCGATAGTCATGCTATTAGAAACCATATATACGGGTATTTTACAAGAGGCGAATTTCCAACATTGGCAAAGTTATGTGCAACTTTAAAAGATGCCGGGCTGTATAAGGGAAGCATAGAGTCGTTGAGAACGGTAATAACAGGAATTGGCTTCAGATACAAAAAAGTTGACAAACGAAAAATTGTTATGGAGCGACATGACATAATTATGCAGCGACTAACATTCCTGCGCGAAGTTAAACAAATTATAAACTGGGATAATGTAATATTTTTGGACGAAACCTGGCTAAATTCCAACCATTCTGTGCCGAAAACATGGACTGATGATTCTGAAGCTTCGTGCTCGAAGGTGCCGATAGGAAAAGGTGGACGCCTCATAATATGCCATGCTGGGTCAGCGTCTACAGGCTTCGTGGAAAACTCTTTATTAGCTTTCCAATCCAAAAGCACTAAAGAGTATCATGAAGAAATGGACGCAGTAAGGTTCCGAGAGTGGTTCTTAAATTTATTACAGAATATCCCTCCTAACAGCACAATTATAATGGATAATGCCCCATACCACTCTGTGCAAATTGATAAAGCACCTACGTCAGCCAATAAGAAAGCAGATTTGGTGGCATGGCTGCAAAGAAAAGGAGTGGATGCCGACATGTCACTATTAAAAGCTGAATTATTACAGTTAGTGAAATTGCATAAACCACCAAAACCGACATATGTAATTGACCAATTGGCCGAAGAGCACGGGCACAAAGTCATACGACTTCCTCCGTTCCATTGCCAATATAATGCCATTGAACTGATTTGGGCCCAAGTTAAAGGTAATATTTTATAATATTATAATAATAACACGAGTACTTCTAACATTTATAATTTAAACAATGGTTTTCGTCTGCTATCAAATAGTTACATTATTGTTTTACAGGTTATGCAGCAAGACACAACACAAAACCACCCTTCAGTGTCAAGAAAATGGAAGGTTTATTAAAGGAAGCATGTGCCCAAGTTACACAGGAAGATTGGAGTAAAGTAGTACAAAAAACAAAGAAAATAATAATGGACGACTTCGAAAGAGACGTACACTTTGATAATGTAATGGACAATCAACTGGTCATTAATTTAAATGACGATGATGACGAAGACGACGATACTAGTACTAGTAGTGAATAAAAAAATATCCTAAACATTTCTTTTATTTAATTATAACAATTGATTTCTTAAAATTCGGATATTATAGTAATCGATCTCTTAAAGTTCGGATATTATAGTAATCGATTTTTTCATCCCATCCCTATCATTCAATTGTCAGAACTGTCAAACGGTACTTCTTAGATTTGACGGACTGTAAAACACACTTTGCTTCGTGTTTGTTTTTTTCTCCTTTGTATATGGCTTCACATGGTATGTGCATTCAGCCAACATCCGTTATTATTTTATTTTTAAACCAATATCAAATGTTTCAGTACCTACAGTTAAGTTTCAAATAAGAGTTTCTCTATATATCTAACGTTTGAAAATAAAGAAATAACACTTTCATTGTGTTGTTGTGTGTGATGTCGGGGAAAAATCAACAAGTCCCAACAAAGTTTCTCTTCGATATTTCTCATTCAGCTCAAAGAAGGGACAAAGGCAATAGAAATTCAGCAAATAGTTCGCGTAACCTGTAAACTTACGGTAGGTAAGCGTGTGAAATGAAACCTTTCCTCTTTACCACGTTGTTACCACTTTTTTATTAACTCGCTTTTTTGTCTGTTAGTACGGTAAAAAAAGGGAAAAAATGGAAATATCCATTAAAAAATGTAGTTGTATAAAAAACTTGTTTTAGAGTTTTTCATAAGTTAACCCAATTTTTAGGGCAGCCATGACTGTTGACATTGACAGTTCGTGACATGACAGTAGTGTGCGTTCGGTGGTGCGTTTAGGCAAGCCAGCAGATAAATTTTCGTTGGATAAAATGAATAAGGGGCTCCAGAATTGGCGTCGTAGCTTTATGTCAATTTTAGCTGTCAAATTCAATAGACAGCTCAGCAGCGTTACGTAAGGTCCAGTGAGAATAACATACCAGCTGTCAATCTGACAGCAGGCGAAAATTTCTCTACCTCAAAAGGTCGCTAAAATGTATCCTCGTCGGGTGAAAACCTATACCAGTGGACGCCCGTCAAGTCAAGTCAAGGTGATCTTCCACCTCCCCTTCTCGGGGTGGTCCCCTCTACCCAGGCGTAAGCGCGCGGGGGCTTCTACCCCCGGGGAACTGGCAGGCCGCTGGTGGCTGCTATGCTAGTCAGTGCGTCTCTCAGCGGCTCTGTATTGGGCCTCTTTCTGTTGGAATCGCTGTCGCCTCTGCCCTCTTCGTCTTCTTCTGGCGGCGGGAGAATGTCGCGGGGCAGGGCGCGTTTCTGGGGTTCGTCGGGAGGTCTCGCGTGGAGGGGTGCGATGTCACGTAGGTGGGGGTGTGGCCCGTTGTCGGCGCGGTCGTACATACGACGCGCCAGACGGACCACGAACTCCCCCACTTTTTCCACCCCGACATCGCGGGCGATAACGTCGTTTGGACGCCCGTAAACGGGGCAGTTTAAATTTTAGCCAGTATATTTTTTTACCTCTTGAAGACTCTAAAGGGGGTATTTGACATTTATCTAGTTTAAGATTTATCCTAGTTGGATGCCCTAAACGCACTCCGGTGAATTGGATGTATTCAGTTTTCTCTTTCCTTGATTCAGTCCTTCAGTTCAAAGATTGTTTGTGTTTTCAGTGTTGTGTAATAGAATAGATAATAAGTAAGGACATAAAGAGTACATTCCATGACATTGGCATTATATCAGTTGTCAAAATGACATTTCACGCCACGATAATTATGTCGGTCCGCCATATTTTATTTTAAGATTGTATTGCTCTTAGTGGCCAAGATATTTATCTTGACTGTACAATTAAACGAAGTAAAATTATAAAAAATAAACATGAGAAAACGGTTAATGTATTGTATATTTGTATATAGAGTACATAACGTTGGCCCAGGCCCTTAGATTTTGAAATATTCACATTTCTAAGAAAAGTGTAGGATGATGATTTCACGCACTAAAAACAAGAAAATCAACTTTTTAATTAAACTAGACATTAATCGTATACCTATTATTATGTTTTATACCTTGTTATAAAATTCGACGAAGTTTTATATCAGATAAAATGTTATATTAAAAAATATCCACAACTTTTCGTTTATCCATTCCATTACTAAATATTTTTGGTAGGTCCCTATTATCTAGTAATTTCGATTTTTATGAAACTTGCGAAGTTTGATATTATTTCGTTGATATTTTATTACACAATGATTAAGTCACTCTCGACTCATTAAAAATAAAAAATGTAAAAGATAAGTTAAAGAAGCGGGGTTCAAATAATGATCTTAATCAAACTAGCTAATACACGCGATTCTGTCTGCGTAGAATTAATTTTAGGCACAGAATACTAAGGGACAGAAGTATCACTCCGCAAAGAAATTTAAACAAATAGCGACTCTTGCTATGACGCAATAAAATTCAATTCAGCTCGCGTAGCGCTGCATACCTACCAGTCATATTAACCTGCAGAGCGCCTCTCTTTCTAGCTCTTATTTCTTCTGACGCGGCACGTGTAACGACGCGCGACCCGCCGTCGGTGTCCGGCTATATACTTGTAGCTTCGTAACTAGGCCTGGTTTAGAGTAAAGTTGTTCCTTAGAGTTGCTTCGACCAGATACATATCCAGATGTTAGAGAAAACTGACAGAGTGTGGCTCAGTGGGAGAAAGTGCGACTTTCGATCCGACGCACCCGAGTTCGAATCCATCTGGCCCCGCACCACTGATTTTCAAATTATGTGCGGATTTAACACTAGCTCTTAAAACGGTGCAAGAAAACATCGTTTGGAAACCGGCATATCCAAGAATTTATCACAAAAATTCAAGGACATGTGACACCACCCGCACTGGGCCAGCGTGGTGGATTCAGTACCTAGGTTTAGACTGAGTAAAACGAATAAGTCCTACATGGGCAATTGTGTACGTTATTGCAATAAAATTCCAAAGTGTATAACGGAGCTCACAGAAAGTAGATTCACATTCAATTTGAAAAATATTCTAATGAAAAAGCATACTATACAGTTAGTAATTATATAGAAGACAAAAATACATGGAACATTCCGCTTCTGCCAAGTAGCCAACTAGCACATAAGAAAAATAATATTGTTAAAAACAAACATAAAATATTGTAACAAAAGTTCGTCATTGTAATAATTGACCTTCATGAGTGTGTCTGTGATGACAAAATTGAAATAAAGAACTTTTGAATTGAATTAAATTAAATTGAATTGATTGATTGATTGAAAGGGTTCATTTATAAATTGTTTTTGCTGATCATTGGCATTCATTTTTTGTTCGGCAGCGGAAGTCCCCTCCATAATTAAGTTTCGGGATACAGCTAGTAAATAAATAGTGTAGGTGCATTGTCCTCGTAGGCCTTGTCTCCGCCACATAGACAACAGGACGTCATTCCATTTTCGTACCATTGTCCCCTTTACGGATATACAGCCACTAGGTTAGGTTATGTTAGAAATGAGACCACACAGCGCGAGCCGAGCGAGCGAAGCGAGCATGCCGCGGCAGTGGCCGACGAAGCACCAAAAAGTAATTTTACTACATAAAGCTTACTTTACCATATCAACGGAAACAGAGTAAGGATGTATTTTTAATATTTTATTAAGGTAACTTTTTTTTTTGTTATTTTATTAAGGTACCACTGTCCCCGTTTAACGGGGACGCGGCTTACGGGGACAACGGACCTACATCGAATAAATTATCACAAATAATCGTGTAGGTGTACTAAATTTGGCTAGTGATTTTAATAACAGATGTGATAGCCTCTGTGGTGAAGTGGTTAGGAAGGTTGGCTCAAATCACATACACCATTGGGATTGCAGGTTCGATTACTACGACGAAATGTTTGTGCGCAAAAAAAGCTTAAGCATTTGTTTCGTGTCTAGCTGTTGTGGGACCATGGTCCTCGTAGTTCCTGGTTTCCTAGATACAGGAATTCTAATAGTACTAGCCAGGATCTATATATGTGATCGTTGGGCGTATATATATTTTATAACACCCTGTATATCAGACTTGAAGCCAAATATTTTATGAGAATAAACAGGCAGTCCCTAGGGATACTTTCCTGAAACAAGATGTATTGTTCCTTAAGTATAATTTATCATAGCCTACTTGTAAGAGAGAAGTTTCAGCAGAAGTGCGGACATATAATTAACCAGCAGTAACAATACTCACGATAATTAATTTCAGTACTTAACTAAAATTGAAAACCCCTTGACACAAAAAACCTATAAAAATTAAAAAAAGGCTGAACCGATTTTGATAAAATGTATAGCACCGTAGCTTTTAAACAGCTGAACCGATTTGGATGCGGTTTTTTTAATTAGAAGCAGGTTTTCTAGCGGTTGTTTCTAGACATGTTTTATTGATTCGGAGATTTTTAAAAATTTCATTTGTCATATTTTCTGAATTAGCGTTGTAAGTAGGTCATCTCGAAAATTTAGCGTATGGGTTTGTCCTTACTGTAATTCTTTGTCGAAGGTGATGACTTGTGATAAATGGATATTTGCTAGTTTAACTTAAACTATTTACAGAGGACGAATCCTTGACACACGACAATCCCTAAGGAGGTTTCATTCAAAACGTAAGCCTTTACAAATTTGAGCCGAGAGTGTGCAGTGCAATCTTTAACAGGTCAACAAATAAAAGCCGCGAGGGGCTTGCGCGAGGTACCGTAATGGCGTCCTCACCTTCGAGTGCCAAATATTTCATTTATTTTATTATTATGTCGCTCTTTCTCACGGGTTATACACCCGGTCCTTTGGAAGGCTTGCGCGGGGACATGTGTCCAACACGTAGAGGCCTCTTAGACCATTTAATTTAGATATGTAATGGGCAACACTTATCGGGGACTGTCTCTTAGTGAAACATTAAGAAGATGCAATCAAAGACAGCCCCCGAGATGTGCGAGGACTATTATGGAAGATATGAAAATTACTTATGATTGGCCTATTGAAGTGAATTTTTAATGGATGGGCATCGGTCTATGATACTTCGGCACCTGCCAGTTCCGCTTCATAAAAAAATATTTAGGCAGGTAGTGATTCACCACCCACTAAACGGGCCCCCTTTCAGGACTGCCGTTCATTGGCGACAAGAGGGGCAACGTTGGTGTGGATGGCTAAAGGGTGTCGAGAGGTGTGCTGCAGCTTCACTTAAACGCTACTCCCGGCGTTATGCTCTTTAACACTTCTACCCTTACACCTTAGTTCTTATTATTATTATGATTTATGATGCACTAGCAGCTTGTTGAGCTGATGCGTGCACTTGTGATTTATTAATATTAAGTAACTGAACGACGAGACGAGCTGGTCGTTTGCTTGATGGTAAGCAATACGCCAGCCCATAACAATAACAGCACCATCCAGAACTTTGTTTTGCAAAATCCTGCGCGACAATTAGCTGTTAAGTCTCGTAATGCCCAGTAATTTCGCTGGCTACAATGCCTTTCAAACCGAAACACAGTAATGCTTGCGCACTACTGCTTGGCGGCTGAATAACTAAGTCTTAACTAAGGCTGAATAACTTCATCAAAAGGGAAGATTCTCTATTCGATTGTATTTTTTTTTTGTTTATTACCTCAGAACTCCGTAATTCTTGAACCGATTTGAAAACTTATTTTTGCGTTGGGTTCAGTATAGCTACGAAGTGGTCCCATATAAATGTCATCGATATGTGACCTTGGACTTCGAAGATACATTGAAGTCTGTTTTTTTGTTTGATAAAACGTATACTTGTATAAAATTTGGTCCAGGCTAAAGTGTGAAGCAGGATTTTGAAAAACAAAGCACTGGGTTAATAGATGGTACCTATTCTTTGACTGGTGATGCAACTGCTATGGGCAGGCGTGCTGCTTACCATCAGGCAAACAACTTGCTCGTCTCGTCACTCAATTACATTAAAAATGTTTTATATTGTTGGATATGAGGTGCTTGCTAACAATTAAATCAAGGAAATGGACAACTTGTTTATTTTTCCTTAGTTAAGTACACATTATTGAAAATACTTTATTTTATATCTACATGACGGCCATTTGTCTAAATCTTAGAAAAAACGAAAAACCAAAAACTATATTCTTTTGAATACAGAACGATGATAGTGATGGGATGCATTAGTAGTGATGTCCCAACATATATAAATCTGAAGTAACTCAGAAGATTGAAATCGTGGAAAGTTTGCGCCGTTAGGTAGAAGTTTAAAAAAAATTAAAGACTTATGCAACGGTTAGGACATTTAACGGCCCCCTACTTATAAATAAAACATTAAGTCCCCAGTCTTCAGCAATTCTGCCTTCGACACTGGCAAATGGAAAAGTTTAAAAGTTCAGAAAATCGAAAAAGTTTTCCATTCTGACACGCGAAGTATTTTTTTTTATAATTAATTCAGTTGGGACTGTTTTAAGTTGAGCAAAATTCGGTTGCAATAAGATAAATATCAGAGAATATTCTATTAGAAAAAAAAATGAGGGTCATTGAGGAGATTATCAACATATAAAACGTAGTGATATTTAGTTTTCTTTGATATGAAAGTGGAAATGAAATAACTCTATATAACACACACAGAAACATACTCTGAAACAGATAATTAATTTTTAGAAAAAAAGACAAGAACTGACTTCAAGACAACTTATATATATATATTTTGTTTTTGTTATTTTTTTCAAAAACTGCTAGATCAATTTCGATAAAATTTATATGGGATCTCTGAATGACCTACCAAACAAAAAACGAATCATCTAAACCAACTCATAACTGGCGAAGTAATCGCGTAAAAAACATACCGTCGAATTGAGAACTTCCTCCTTTTTTGAAGTCGGTTAATAAAATAGACTAATAAGATAAAAAAAACTTAACAGAAGTCAAAAGATAAATATAAATAGGCACAACAATGCACTTTTATACGTCATATAATTAATACAAATCGATTAAAATACATACCACAACTCCCGTGAGTGTAGCCTATAACCGGCTACACATCAAACTATCAATTAATTAATTTTTAGAAAAAAACAAAAACCGACTTCAATGTATCTTCGAAGTCCAAGGTCACATATCGATGAAATTTATATGGGACCACTTCGTAGCTTTACTGAACCCGACGCATAAAGAATTTTTCAAATCGGTTCATAAATGACGGAGTTCTGAGGTAACAAACATAAAAAATAAAAAAAATATAATCGAAAAGATAACCTCCTCCTTTTTTGAAGTCGGTTAAAAATGTTAAATATTATAACTTAAAGTATCATGACATTGCAGAAAAAAAAGGTAAGATACCTACCCATAATTTCTTTCCCATACTCAGATTGAAGTCTGAGCCCAGAAAAGAAATGCGAAAACTGACTCTATCAGCTCAGCTGTACTCTGCTTCGGAAATACGCCCGCTAGAGAAGATAGCACCTAGAAACTCTGCGGGGACGTCTCTTTTTCAACTCTTTTAAAATGTCTCGAAATATAATTAAAATTAACAAAATGTTAAACAAGAAACGCGAGTGAGATCTCCTACAGCCATAGTATCAGTAACAGAAAAATATAAAGGTTCTTATCTCAATGGAATATTGTAAGTACGGCTCGTGAGCAGTTCAGCATATTCGCATTCACTGGATTCTCAATTTGCCAAATTTTCAATTTACCAGATTCTCAATTAACCAGATTCGCTATACACCAGATTTAGTACAGTAAAGAGAATGTTTAGCAAATGGGTATAAAATAATTTTTAAACTTTTGAGCGAGTGTGGCTCAGTGGAGCGAGTGTGGCTCAGCGGGGACTCGTTCGCATTTCGATCCGACGCACCTGGGTTCGAATCCCGACTTGGCCCTGCACCAATGACTTATAGTTAAGTGCAGTTTTTGCACGCTCGCTCTCAAACAGTGAAGGAAAACATCGTGATGAAACCCGCTTACGCGCTTTGGAGTGGTAGGGTCTGACCGTGGTTGTAATACCACCCACCGAACAATGCCATGCCGTCAAACGACCTAGTCGTGTTTCGGGATGATGTTCGGTGAACCATCGGAGAGACGGGTCTGAGCAGCCGCTCAACTGCCGTCTCTCTCTAGATCTATGTGCTTCATCTTAGGCCACATCATCGCTTCACATCAGGCGAGATAGTGGCCAAACATGGATCTATTAAGCGTAAAGAAAGACTTTTACCATTCGAACAGGTCATACCATGAGGTCTATACATATAAGGTTTATCTGTAACTAGCGACTCGCCCTGGCTTTGCACGGAAAAAGAGGAAGGTTTATATGCATGTATTATAGATTTAAACCTTCTTTAATCACTTTATCTATTGATGAAAACCGCATTAATATCCGTTGCGTAGTTTAAAAGATCTAAGCGTACAGACGGCGAGAAGCGACTTTGTTCTATACTATGATAAAATCGTTTTGTTTTTTAATTATGAAGTATGACAACGAAACAACTGGATGAAAACAACTTAAATTAGTCATTCGAACAATTTAACTATTGGCAAAAATTCAAATGCCAAAAGTTTTAACGCCCATGCACATTTTAATTTTCGGAGTGTTAATTTTCGGATAACTGTTTCGTCTGTTTAAGACTCATCAGGTGCGGTAACTGCCACACAACAGCCAGACTGTCTGAAGATCTGTCTGAGTTCTTTTTATATTTTTGTATCGTATGAGTTTTTCCAGGTTATCGGAGGGCTTTCGAGCAATCTGTTCGAAATATTGCAACAAACTTTGAAGACCTAAGTTTTATTTATAATAACCGTTACTTAAAAACTATCCGCCTCTAAGCATGAAACTCTACCCAAACTTGTAAAATTAAAGCCACGAGCGAATTTAAAAGCCGGCACCGTAGCCTGACACTAATAGCCACACTTTCACGAAAACTAAAAAGCTAGCGAACAAGGCATTTTCCTGAAGTTTTGTTGTTAAGTACTTACTATAGGATGTTGCACAATTTTGGGACCTTCAGGGTACCTTTTTCCTTTGCAGTATAGGAAATTTTGTTCATAGAAAACATTGGATGGATTTTGGAGAAAATAAAAACTCCTATTTTGGGATTATTGAAAACACTTAGGCTAAAGTATTTTTTTAAAATAAAGAAATGGAAACAACATGTAATATTTGATCTTATTTCCCTAAGGAGGAATGTTTTCCTAAAGTAACATTGCAAAAAAAATCGACAAATCTTTTTCCATACTTTTTTTTCTGGTTGCTCTTAGTAGGTTTTGGCGTGCCTTCGCGCCCTTGATATTTTGAACTAATTATTTTGTCTCGTAAGTAGTGGCAGGCGTAATGCATTCCGCACTGTAGGTACGAAGCTACAAGGACATAGCCGGACACCGACGGCGGGTCGCGCGTCGTTACACGTGCCGCGTCAGAAGAGATAAGAGCTATGCAATAGAAAGAGAGGCGCTCTCTATGTTAATATGACTGGTAGGTATGCAGCGCTACGCGAGCTGAATTGAATTTTATTGCGTCATAGCAAGAGTCGCTATTTGCTTAAATTTATTTGCGAAGTGATGCTTCTGTCCCTTAGTATTATGTGGTAGTAGTACACTTTCGAATAAAATTTTGTTCTAAATTCAATACTATTGGCGTATTATAGTAATGATGCAAACTGTAATTTGTCGTAACGTCTGACTGGAGGAACTAGCACCAGTTAAAAATGTATGGCAAAAGATTTTTAAATTTTCTTAAAAACTGACGTTTTGATTTGATGACATGTATTACTTTGAGGGAAACATTCTTGATGGGAAAAAGGATCAATTAGTTGAATTTATGAATATATGTTGAATATTTTGAAAAAATATTTTTTTAGCCTGACTATTCTTTTTCAAAAATTCAAATTTCTCTAAAGGTCACCCGATGTTTATTAAGAACAGAACTTTCTTACTGCATGGGAAGAGGTACCTATCCTAGAGGTCCCAAAATGTTTCCGCATCCTGTATGTATGTGTATAGAGCTGAAACCAAGCCATTTGAATGACAAACTGGAGTCGATTTAGTCCAACTTAGTTTTGAAAGAAACTTAGTGGTCCATAAAATTATGCATATGCGTTTTTTATTATTTTTAGCACCGGTTTTTCAATCCTGACATAGCGGAAAGGCTTAAATGCTTAAGTTTTGGGACCTTCAAACATAAACTTAGAGTTTTAAACTTACCTATATTAAGAGAGCTTTTTATGGAACTAAGTGCTGATACGAACAAGACGTTCGCCTGATGGTAAGCACCACACCTGTCCATAACAAATGCAGTGCCACCCAGAACTTTTAGTGTTATAAAAAGCACTGCGTGGCACTGCATTGCGCTCATCACCCCGTGACAGCAGATATTAAGTCTCATATGCCCATTAATTTCGCTGGCTACAATGCCCTTCCTTTTTTAAATAAATACTCCCTACGATCACAAACATAGATCCTTACTAGTATTCTCTGAATATATGGAATCAGAAACTACGAGGACCATGGTCCATACATCCAGACACGAAACAAATGCTTGCGTTTTTTTTCCCTGCACAAAAATTTGTTCCTTAGCGGGAATCGAACCCGCAACCGCCGTGGTGTATGACATTTGAGCCAACCTGCACCACTACACCACAGAGGCCGTCACAACTAATTACCAAACTAACTAACGCCTTGAATCGCAATTTAAAAGCACGGGAACTATTTCAACAATAGCCAACTTTGTAAAAGCAACGGTAATGAATCAAGAAATCCGCAGTCGCACTGTTAACTCCAACTAATCCAATTTGACGTTGTTAAAGCAAGTTTCGGATTCCATTAGGTTTAGGTAGCTATTTTATTCTACAGTGGATTTTATTATATACTAGTTGCGGCCCGCGGTTTCACCCGATATAAAGTGTTATACCAGTTATACCCTGGGGTATAAGCTATCTACGTGTGTATGTGTGCGTGTCTGTGTCCATGTTCGTCGTGTCTGCGTCTGCGTCTGCGTCTGCGTCTGCGTCTGCGACTGCGTCTGCGTCTGAGTCTGCGTCTGCGTCTGCGTCTGCGTCTGCGTCTGCGACTGCGTCTGCGTCTGAGTCTGCGTCTGCGTCTGCGTCTGCGTCTGCGTCTGCGTCTGCGTCTGCGTCTGCGTCTGCGTCTGCGTCTGCGTCTGCGTCTGCGTCTGCGTCTGCGTCTGCGTCTGCGTCTGCGTCTGCGTCTGTGTCTGCGTCTGTGTCTGTGTCTGTATCTGTGTCTATATTCGTATCCGTATCACGATCGTGTTCATGTCCATGTTCTGAGACCATGTCTTTGTTTGTATCCGTGTCCGTGCTTGTGTTTATATCCGGCTCCGTGTTTGTGGCCGACTCCATGAAATGCTTTCGCACAAAACTAGAACACTCAAAGTGCTAATTAAGTTAAGACAGTTAATTAATCCATCATCAATTTATCAGTTGAATAGACAAACACGTATCGGAATGTTCTCAATTAAGCCTGACATCGGTTTTGACCAGTTATAACTAGATTACAATGGATTAGATTAACAAACTAATGGGACGAATTGAATAAACTAAACTGCATTATTTATTTATTTTATTTATTTTCATTCCTCTTCCCTTATAACTGGCCCTAGAAAGTTCAAAAGCCATGACATGGTAGTGCCGTTTAGCAAAATAGCCTGCCGATTTTTTTAACCTTTTGACTGCCAGGGTCGTCTATACTTGACATATTAAAAAGTGCTTTCCAAGTCGAGCTTCCAAGCGACTAAAACGTATGACAATTAATTGTTAGAAAAAAAACAAAGATAAAGCTTCAAGACTGTGTTTTTTGTTTTTGTTGATCATTGAAACAAGCGCTAAATCAATTTCGATAAAATGTATATGGGACCACCTCTGAAGTAATGACCTACCAAACAATAAAATAATCATCAAAATCAATTCATGATTGGCGGAGTAATCGCAGAACAAACATACAAAAAAAACATACCGTCGAATTTAGACTTTACTAATTTTTAACTTACGCAATTTTTAACTGACATCAAAAAGGAGGAGTCCTTTTTGATGACAGTTAAAAGTTTCATAGCTTGGTGTGGAGGGCACGGCTTTGCTACTATAGCGCGGCGCACTATTTATTCACCACTCCGATACTTTACTTGGTACCTACCGAAATTTGAAAATTCGGCAGCAGCGAATCATGTAACAACAAAATATCAAGACCAAGAATAATTCTACAGCGAAACTTTAGGGCAAAGTCATAATTAGGTACGACGACGACCGAAGCGAAGAGGTGTGTTAGGTTACTGGTGCACCAATACGCGCGAGCCGAGCGAGCGAAGCGAGCGTGGGGCGGCAGCGGCCGGCGGCGGCTGGCGGTGCGCCAGAAGAAGAATAAGCTTTATAAAGTCAATCACATACTTTCGCTGTAGATTTATTCGTGGTCTTGATATTTCGTTGTTACGTGATTCGCTACTGTACTATTCCAGTGACAAGTTATTCCATTTTTCAAATTTCGGTACCAAGTAACGCACTGTCACCACTCTGGGGGCAAAAGATGAAAGCGTGCGGTTAACATTAGCGCAAGTTGCACTAACTTCCCTTTTATGTATTTTGTGGTCCGTAACTTAAGTACGTACATTTTCTGTTAATGTGACACCGCTCTATAGTTCACATTATTTTTAAATTACAATGCCTATTCCGTACCTAAATAATAGATAAAACAAATTAAGAAATATTTTAAGCTATTGCATAGCTTCCATCGCGGGCCTTGAGCGTGGAGACCGAATCCAGAAATTCCGTAACGAAAATAACCTAACACCCCCCACTCCGAATGCTATGCAATAGCTTTACCGCGGCAGTCTCCGAGTGCCACACGTCTTTTGTTTATTTATTAATTTAACAACTATTTGCAAAAGAAAATAACCCAATTATAAAGAACACTAAACTATAAATAAATATATACTTTGTATATACATTTTTAGTTTAGTAGGGTTTGATTTGTAAAAAGTAGTTAATAAAAAAATAAAAAAATAGATTAAAATAAATGATTTAACCTGAGGGCCGTTAAAATGGTTTCTTAAGTCTCTCGCACTTAATTACGCTTGTGTCCACAAGAAGGAAAAAGTCATAAAATATTTTAAAATAAAAACATTCTCCCATCTGTCTGGCGCGGAGCGTCGACAGTGGGACGAATATTATTAAGTTTTAGGGTTGTCACTTACTTAAAAAAATATGATTAAATCACACGAGCTTACACTTCTCAATAAGTATAAATTTTATAAAAAATATCGACTTCAATGTACCTTCGAAGTCCAAGGTCAAATATCGATTAAATTTGTATGGGACCACTTCGTAGCTGTATTGAACCCAACGCAAATAAAAATCCTAATCGGTTTATAAATGACGGAGTTATGACGTAACAAACTTAAAAAAATACGATTGAATTGAGAACCTCCTGCTTTTTGAAGTCGGTTAAAAACAAAGATATATTTTTTACGATTAAAAAAATTTTGCCAACATTTCTTAAAAAAACTATAATAATGAACAGTGATTTTTCAACCTGATACTAGGTATAATTTTTGATTTCTGTTAATTATGTTTTTTTAATATATCTCATATATCTACTGTCTATTAGCACCAGATAGATTTACGTCAATGATGACGAAGCGCCATAAAAGGATGAACTGGTGAGATAGCGGTCAAACGCAAGTCAACAAATATAAAAAAAAAGACGTGTGGCACTCGGAGACTGCCGCGGTAAAGCTATTGCATAGCATTCGGAGTGGGGGGGGGTTAGGTTATTTTCGTTACGGAATTTCTGGATTCGGTCTCCACGCTCAAAGCCCACGATAGAAGCTATGCAATAGCTTAACAGCCTATTTTTCGTCGATGATCGTGTCAGTTTATAATGCAGTCGAGGCAACCCTAGGCAAAATGTTTCATTTTCACTTTGCTATCTCCGGGCTTATTGCCTCAGTAATGCAAACCGCGGCACACACAACATAATGCCTACAAACTAAATAGACACCGAGAGAAGGTGTGTTTTTATACACTCTCTGACAGCCTCTATAGTGGTTGGGCAGGCTGGCTCAAATCTCATACACCACTGAGGTTCCTGATACGATTCCCACAAATGTTTGTGCTCAGAAAGAATATGCAAGCATTTGTTTCGTGTCTGAGTGTTTTGGGACCGTTATCGTTATAGTTCCTGGTTCCCTAGATACAGGGAATCGTAGTTAGGGGCCAAGATCTATGTATGTGATCGTGAGGCGTTATTTATTTACTTTACTACATATAAAGACAGAAAGAAAGAAAGAAAGAAAATACATTTATTTGACAACCACACAAAATAGAACAAACTTTATAAACAAAAAGAACAAACAAGGAAAAATTTTACGAATACATATTATACTAGTAGGTATAATATGTATATATACAGAATCAGATGTAATAAACATTTTTTTAAGTCTTGGTGACAAGACGAGCCGGTCGTTCGCCTGATGGTAAGCAACACACCTCTCCATAACCGTTGCAGCATCCAAAAGCTTGTTTACCAAAATCTCGCCACCCCGAAGCAACAGCTCTTAAGCCTCGTCATCATCATCATCATCCGCCCATTACGTTCCCACTGCTGGGATTCGGGCCTTCCCTCGTAGAGGTTGTACGGGCCTAATCCACCACGCTTGCCCAGTGCAGGTTGATGGATGTCACATGTCCTTGAATTTTTGTGATCAATTCTTCGAGATGCCGGTTTTCTCACGATTTTTTCTTCACCGTTTTTTAGAGCGAGTGTTAAATTCGCACATAACGAAAGTCAGTGGTGCGGGGCCAATGGGATTTGGACTCGGGTGCGTTGAGTCGAAAGTCGCACGTGCTTCCACTAAGCCACACTCTCTCTAAGCCTCGTAATGCCCAGTAGTTTCACTGGTCTCTCAAAGGACGGACATCCGTTGGAGTAGACGGATCCTTGAGTGGGGCCTTACTCTGATTAGTAATTACGATCTTCATCAATCGAATAAAAGGAACGCTATGCAGCAGGCATAAGTGTGTCTCTTTTAGTCTGCACGAACGAACGAACGAAAGCAACTCGGAGTAGGCCCCAAGAACGCAAATCTCTATACGTGGTTTAGGTTAGGACTTAAACCAGCCTCTCCAAAAGGTTTGATCCTTAAGTATGCCGATACTTTGACTGGGTAGGTTCACATACAAACTAACCTTCACACCGGTTTGCCACACAGTTGTGACCATTAGGAATTCAATTCTATACTGTCACAATAACAAAAGCAGATCGATAGATTGCTCGGCAAAGTTTTGGTGACCTTTTGTACCACGTTGTAGCGTAATTTTTACAACCGAATGCTCCCCACCTAGCCCTGGTTATGTAGGCCAAACGACACAAACCACAATGAAGAATATTATATATCTAGGCTCAAAAAGTAATAAAATGTTTGTTACCACAATGTTCTACGATCCAATAGTGTCACCCCGATCTGACATTATTAAATAAAAGGTTGACAATAAAAGGGGTAACCTACAGGCATCGCGAATGCGAATTCCTTACGATCAGACGCGAAGAAACTGTCAGTTGTCTGACAGTGTTTCGCATATTCTTATGTAGAATATTGCAAAACAAAGTTCTGGACGCTGTTACCAGACCCCGACACTCCATACAAATTCGCCGTGGCGCACCGGCCTGTCCGCACACGTTTTGAGTGTGTGCGTAATTATTGTAGGGATGAGCTAATACGAATTGAGCGCGACAAGGACAACGCTATACGTAAGCACCTTAAGTGAAAAAATCTCCAATACCTATTTGTGTAAGTGGTTTCTTTGCATCCATACAAAGAACAATAACGAACCATTTTGTTTTAGGTATATTAATATTGTATCAAAGTCAATATATTAAATTTTAATTAAAAAAAGAGAAGCAGACCTCCGTCAGTCAGGTCAGGTCCTGGTCAGCTCCACCGTCTTCAGCCGTTCTCCGTCTTTTTCTCAATATGTTTCGTCCATATGTCAAAGTCAAATAGTCAGCCGGCCTGCTTTACCTCTGTAAAGCAGGCCGGCGTCGTCATCCAAAAAGGTCATAACAACCTCAAATAACATCAATTGATGGCGGATTGGATTGATGATTGAACGGTACTATGTCTTTCCTATTAGAACAGTCTTTACGTGTAATTAAAGTTTACTTTCTGTGAGCTCCGTAATACATTATGGAATTTTATTATGAAAACGTACGCAGCTGCCCATGAAGGACGTATTCATTTTACTCAGTCTAAACTTGGTACAACAATCCTATCCTTATTTCTAGTGTTTATGCTAGGATGGTCAGTATTTACTTACTACTAAGAAAGATTCTAAGAGAATCAGCTTTTGGCTTTGAATACTAAAGCCCTGGTTCAAATAACCATCAGGTGACCAGCCAATTCGTCACAACCACAAAACTCCCAGAACCCGCAAACCAATTCAAAAAGTTATTAATCAAACAAAGTTCCAGGTCCAGGCCTAACCTCGGCCCACATTACTCACTGATTTATTCGGTTAGAACCTTACATTTTTCCGCAATTCTTGATTTATAGTCTACATTCGTATATCCACAGGTAATACCTTAAAAAATTCAACCAAAAATCCACTCTATAACTTTGCAGATACAGCTCAAAATTGCGCCTTTATTCCAGCTCCAGATGTCACAAAATGGGAAGGCTCTGAGGGGTCACAGTGAACACCATCCGATTGACATAAATCATAAATGGTGAACATCATTAGTGGATGATATATGGGTAGGATCAGCAGCTATTTGTTCTGCGGAGCTTCAATGATAAGTGCCTCAGGCCAGTGAAAAGTGATTGATTTCACAAGCTTATATTTAACTTGCAATGTATGCATGTATGTATGTAACTATGTCTGTTCGGGTGGAATCTTGCAAGCTGAATCAGAACCTCTTGTCCTACGAAGTTGAAATTTTGCATACCTGTCCGTCCGATGACAATGCAATATTATGGTTACAGCCAGCTGATCTGATGGAGACGGAAGGTAGGCAATGAAACGACGGACGTCATTGACGGATAACCGTACACTACTTGTGTTTAGGCTTATTTTAATCTGCTCGCGGTTCCGATTACAAATTAGTTAAAAGCTTATCTTGAAAAATATATTTTTCCTCCCGCATACGAGAGACCTACCACGAGCTATTTTCAGTTCACCGAACTGCCGCATACAATGCCCACTAACATTTCCATTTTGAAAGTTTAAGCCAAACCAATTGGTTTACGTCACTTCGGACGAAATAGCGTAAAATTGGCTGAATCAAAAAATAGCGAATCTGAAAAAGTCTACTACTCGTAGTTTGTTTTCCGAACACGGCATGCAATCCTAGAAAATAGACCTGGCATGCAAATTTAAAAAAGGAAAATGATCATAGATTGGTTTTGGCAAGACTTTTTGGCGGGAAGTGAAAATTGATACAGTTCGATTTTGTTTTATTTTCCAAACAAGTGTTATTTCGAGTGAGCATGTGTAATATCGGTGGAATATTAACCATTATGTGTTCGTAAACGTGCACGAGTGTACGCAAATGAAACAAAATAGAGAAAACATTGCTTTTTATGTTCTCCCAAAAAGTCCATGGAAAGCTTGAATAAAGTCCGTTTTCATCAAAAGTATAATAAAAAGAATATTAAACTATCAAACAAAAACTATGGTGGTATGGTCCTAGAGACTTTAGCCTGCCCTAACGGGCGAACTTAAAAAAAATAGTTTTGGCAAACCCGTACATAACGCTCGGATACTAAGAAACTAGAAAAACAAAAATAGTTCCAAGTGTCATTTTGATTTTTCTGTATCGTCATCATCATCATCATCAGCCTATACGAGTCCACTGCTGGACGTAGGCCTCTCCCAATGCATGCCACTGAGCCCGATCCTCAGCTCTTCGCTTGTAGTTGCTGCCAGCTGCTTTACGCAGGTCGTCGTTCCATCTGGCCGGAGGACGTCCTACACTACTTTTCCTACACGTGGTCTTATTTCTTCTTCACTGCTGGGACACTAGCCTTCCCTCATATCATCAATACTCTCTGTATTGGCCACAATCCACCACGCTGGCCCAGTGCGGTTGATGGATGTAACATGTCCCTGATTTTTTGTGATTAATTCTTGGACATGCCGGTTTCCTCACGATGTTTTCTGTCGCCGTTTTTAATGCGAGTGTTAAATCCGGACATAACTTAAGAAAGTCAGTGGTGTCTGCGGGATTCCAACTCGGGTGCGTCGGATCAAAAGTCGCATATGCTCCCACTGAGCCACACACTATTATACTATTAAACAAAATCGCATTAATCAATAAACCAATTCCACTCATTCTAAATATTTATTTAACCAATAAGGAAAGTTAATTTTTGCACGCTCGCTCTAAAACGGTGAAGGAAAACATCGTGATGAAACCCGCTAACGCGTTTTGGAGTGGTAGTCTCTGGCCGTGGTTGTAATACCACCCACCCAACAAAGCCATGCCGTGAAGCGACCTAGTCGTGTTTCGGGATAATGTTCGGTGAACCATCGGGGAGACCGGTCGGAGCAGCCGCTCAACTGCCGTCTCTCTAGATCTATGTGCTCCATCTTAGGTCACATCATCGCTTCACATCAGGCGAGATAGTGGCCAAACATAGATCTATTAAGCGTAAAGCGTAAAAAGCTCCTTTTTACGCTTTACGCTTAGGTACCTTACATTATTTTACCATGGTGTGCAATGAAAATACTATTTATAATTTTTAAAATATCTACTATTAGAATAAAAACTTTTTATATTTATTATAACGACGACGCTCTGAAATCCTTAATTATTATAAACGCGAAAGTTTGTATGTATGGATGTAGGGATGTTTGTTACTGTTTCACTCAAAAACTACCGAATCGATTTTGATGAAATTTGGTATGTAGGTACTTGTAATGGCACATATGCTACTTTTTATTATTAGGCGCAGCTAGTTATCAATAAATTCATTAAAATATCGCAAATCCTTGCAATCCTCTAATGAAACATATATTTGACAGCCTCTGTGGTGTAGTGGTTGGGTAGGTTGGCTCAAATCTCATACACCACTGATGTTGCGGGTTGGATTCCCGCGATGGGTCAAATGTTTGTGCACAGAAAAAAAGCGCAAGCATTTGTTTCTGGGTTTGTGCCTGGGTGTTGTGGGGCCATGGTCCTCATAGTTCCTGGTGCCTTAGATAGGGAAGCCTAGTTAGGGGCCAAGTTCTATGTATGTGATCTTTGGGAGTTATTTATTATTCAATAAAAAGTAAATGCTGCATTATTGTTGATTTAATAGGTGATCAAGCTAATCGATTTGACATAGTACAAACTCTTAATCGCGGCACTAAATCAAAGCGAAACAAAAGCGATGTCTTAATTGGCCAAACAAAAGGGTCTAATCTAAATACTTATCTAACGTAGGTAGGTACTGAAAGAACGGTGAGTGGTTCTAGATAATATCAGTGGCTGACGTATTTGCATAGCAGTGGGATAAGCAAGCTATAAATAAAGAGCTTCATTACTCGTCGACATTCATTACTCGTGGGTCTTTCGTATGCGGGAGGCCGTCTGGGTCGGTACTACCGCTTTGCTAGATTTTTTTTTATGTAACTGAATGACGAGACGAGCTGGCCATTTGCCTGATGGTAAGCAATACGCTAGCCCATAACAATAACAGCACCACCCGGAACTTTGTTTGCTTTGTTTTGCGCGGCGCTGCACTGCGGTTGTCACCGTGAGACAATTAGCTGTTGAGTCTCATAATGCCCAGTAATATGCTGGCTACAATGCCCGTCAAACCGGAACACAGTAATGGTTGCGCACTAATGCTTGGCGGCTTTATTTTTCTTATGTTTATACCCCCGATTCAAAAAGTAGGGGTGTTGTAAGTTTAACCACTATGCATGTCTGTTTGTGGCACTGTAGCTGTTAAACGAGTAAACGGATTTGGATGCGGTTTTGCTACTTGAAAACAGGTTTTCTAGCAGCACATTTTGATATTTTATAAAAATGTATCGGGTGGGTTTTTATTTAATTATTGTCAAATTGTGTATTTCTTTAATGTGTAAATTTGTTCAGCTATAAGCTTTAGTTATATACTCAACACTAAAGAGAGATAGAAAGAGAGAGAGAAAGAGAGAGAGAGAGAGACAAAATACTGAAGAGACATTAAATACTGCAATGTTATTATTATAATACGAGATGACCCCGTAAGCCTTTTTTTTAAGGAATGATTATGTTTAACCAACTTTTTACAACTAAGTTTAACTTAATGTTAACCAACAATTTAATGTAAATAAAAAACCGAGAAGCATCACTGGATTTATACAAAACGGGTAATAACAAAGAGGACAATATACAACAATTACAATTAGCATTAAATAACTTCTCAAAATTACTATTTAATATTGGTCTAGAAATATCATCTTCTAAAAGTAAAATCTGTGTTTTTAAGCGAGGCTATAAAAATGAACATGTAAGTCTTTTTATCAATAACGTTCCCATGCAGACGGTTGACGTCATTAAGTATTTAGGTTTATGGCTAGACAGATCACTGCGCTGGGCAAAACATGTAAATGAGACAATAAGTAAGACTTCTAAGTTAGTGAATGTGTTTAAGGTATTAGCGGGTTCAGGCTGGGGCATACATCCCAAGTATTTGAGACGTATATACATCTCCATTATTCGTAGTAGGCTGGATTATGGTAGTTTTCTGTTTGGGAGTAGTTGCAAAACACACTTAGGAAAACTAGATAAGTTACAAAACCAGTGCATGCGAGTAATAGGTGGTTTTATTAAAAGTACAGCCATTCACGTCATGGAGTGTGAGTTTCATCTTCCACCTCTCTCTATTAGAAGATACTACCTTGGTGGGAAGTTTTGGTTAAAGGCAAAATCCTTGAACAATAACAATATTATTAAGGTATTAGATGAGTTACACGATTTATGTCAACTTTTTTACTGGAGACGCAAAAACAAGCCTACCTTAGTGCTAGTACACGATTATCTTAAATCCATACATATATATACTAGCGATAGATTAGAAATGTTTTCTATGGATAAGTGGGTCAGCGGTGTGGACCTATCACAAATCATTAAATCTAATATCGAGCACATCAATAAGCCTAAACATGCGTATGACTTATGTGGTTTGAGACAATTATGTGATGACTTTATAAATAAAAAATATAGTGGTTTTTATAAAGTTTATACGGACGGTTCGAAGGAGGAAAACGGTATTGCTGGTTTTGCTTTCTTTGATCCACAAACAGAAAGTTCTTTTAAATTTCGAATCGATGTAAACATTTCTATTATGTCCACAGAGTTGTTCGCTATAGCTGAGGCAATTTCTTATATTGACTCGTTCCAGTCGGGTAGATATGTAATAGTGACGGATTCCAGGAGCGCACTCCAACATCTGGCTCGGTGCACCTCGAACTGTCGAGGCACACCGATAGCCTACAGCATTCTGGAGTCTGTCCAAAAAATGGCACACCAAAATAAAAATGTCATTATACAATGGGTGCCTTCTCATATCGGCTTGTCGGGTAATGAAAAGGCAGACCAACTTGCCAAAGATGCTGTTGTGGACGGGGAACCGTTTTCTTGCGTGCCCTTCTACACTGACCTCTTACATTTAGTTAGAAAAAAATGCATTCAAACGTGGAAAGAATATTTTGACGAGAGGTCACTGACGAAGGGCATCTGGTATAAAACCATCCAACCTTGCTTAACGCGATCACCGTGGTTCTCAAGCTCTGAAATTCCTAGACCTGAAATTGTTACTGCCTTAAGACTTAGATCGGGACACATTCCACTAAATAAGTTTAAATTTCTTATGAGAAAGTCCGAATCACCAAATTGTGCAGAGTGCGGCGTGGTTGAAGATGTTTACCATGTGTTGGTGGAATGTGTCCGGAACGAAGTCGAGAGAAGAGATTTATTGATGTCTACTGGCATGGATGTTAGAGATCTTGGAGTGTGTAATAGCGTTCTCGCTTACCCTCTTTCAGAGGGAGCGAGAAGGCTATACAAAATGGTGAACATCGCCATTAAACGCCGAGGTTAGTCGGTAGATGCATACGATGGGAGTGTCATGATCATGTCTGATCAAACTCCTTTTTAATAAATAAAGATTTAAAAAAAAAAAAAAAACACTGGATTTAGTGTAATGCCAACAAACGCTTCAAGCAGAAATGAAATATTAATCTCTATGGAAAGAGTTGTGCAGTTGTGGCCACTATAGCGTTATTGCTGAGGTATTCGGTTATTTTCAAGTCTGTAGTGGTCCCACGTTGGGCGCCAATTTAGTAAAATCACACCTTAGTGCTGTAATTATTTGTTCCTTTATAGAAAATTAAATTAAATCTAAAACTTAACTCAAATAGGAGACACAAAATAATATAAAAGAGGTTAACATAAACTTATTTTTGAACGTGTTATGTTATATAGGTCAGATTATGAATAGTCTTTAATTCTGCATAGTATCCATTAAATGCTCGATGGCTATTTTAGTTCCTTTTTTATGTACTGGCTCGATGTTAGTGGTTTTCCAAATTTTTGGAAAATATCCACCAGTAAAACATCTATTAAAAATCTTAGTTAAAGGGGCCGCTAATGATTTAGCACATTTGACGAAGAAAAAAAGGCAGAATCTCGTCGCAACCCGCGCTCTTGGAAAAATCGAGATTTTTGAGCAATTGCAATATGTCGGCAGCCGAGATTTCTATGTCAGAAATGACGTCATAGCATGGAGCCATATCCTCTGAAAAATCGCTGTAATAACGCGATGGTTGACTTATATTTCTAAAGAAAAAATCGTTAAAAGCATTGCAAATATCACACTGGTTAGAAAAAGTGTTATTATTGTATTGCATTATATTAAAATAATTAGTTCCATTTTTCTTTTAGATTTTACATAATAATATGTCCATAATAGCTTAGGCGACGTTTTGATTCGTTTTGGTTAAAAATTATCCTTTAATAAATATCTTTTGTCTTGACTTGACTTCAATGTGATTGGCCACAAGTGTACCATGTTTCGCATTGAAACACCTTGTGAATGTTTCATGCGAGCGCTGAATGGAATTCAATTTGTGTGAAGTCGCGCGTTGCCACTAGTTTTGTATTCGCGCCTTTTGTCTGCAAGATTTAGTTGCTGGGTTTTCGTAAAACTTCTTCGATTTGGAAATCTTGTGGAAGTTCTGCTGCGTGTTTCAGTTTTTCGGGTAATGACTTGTAAAAACTTTTCTAATTAATAAGCTGGCATGACAAGTAAGCAATAAGAAGAGCGAGGGTGGCTAACTGGGAGCACGTACGACTTTCGATCCGAAGCACCCGAGTTCGAATCCCGCTGGCCCGACACCACTGATTCTCTTATGTTATGTACTGATTTAACGAATAATAACGAATGGCGCAGAGTCGAGGTGAATGGCACGACATAAGAGAGGCCTACTTATACCCAGCAGTGGGATGTAGAGGGCTGTGGATGATGATGTACGGATTTTACAATCGCTCTAAAAACGGTCCAAGAATTCATCACAAACATTCCAGGACATGTATTGTGACATTCACCAACACGCACTGGGCCAGCGTGGTGGCCCATACTCTCTCTATGAGAGAAGGCCCGTATCCCAGCATTGGGAACGCAATGGGCTGATGATGATGATGATGAAGGCAAGTTAGAATAGAATAGAAAACACTTTATTGCACTTAAGAAGGAATTACATTTAGAACATACTTTCATATGGTAAGTACAATAGGCAGTCTTATCGCTAAACAAAAAAAGTAAGGTAGTAAGGTTGTATAGGTAATAGGTATAGATCTTACCTATTGGTAAGTGCCATGCTAGCATATAGGTACCTACTTAAAAATGCCATTCAGTAAAATGAAACGCAAAATTCTGCACAGTGCTTGGAAATAGTAGATAAGTCTCTTATTATATTAAACCCAGTATTTTTTTTTACGCTTTATAGATCTATATTGCCACTATCTCGCCTGATGTGAAGCGATGATGTGGCCTAAGATGAAGCACATAGATCTAGAGAGAGACGGCAGTTGAGCGGCTCCTCAGACCCGTCTCCCCGATGGTTCACCGAACATCATCCCGAAACTTGACGGCATGGCTTTGTTCAGTGGGTGGTATTACAACCACGGCCAGAGCCTACCACTCCAAAGCGCGTAAGCGGGTTTCATCACTATGTTTTCCTTCACCGTTCAATTGCATTCAGTGATGGAGGTATTCAGACCAAAACACAGCAATGTGCCTATTCGAAAGGTTATTTCTCAACAAAACATATGACGCTACTGTGTACCTTCTCGTATGTTACAAGTTCTACAAGAGTGGTGTTTGGCACCATTATAAAAATATACTAGGTACATGGGCTAAAAACGGTGAAGGAAAACATCGTGAGGAAACCGGCATGTCCAAGAATTTTTCACAAGAAGTCAAGTACATGTGACATCCACCAACCCGCACTGGGCCAGCGTGGTGGATTATGGCCCATTCTCTCTCTATGAGAGAAGGCCCGTGTCCCAGCAGTGGGAACGTGATGGGCTGATGATGATGGGTTAAGACCTTTAGACTGTCTAATTGGCAAGAAACTTGCATCGTCTAAATAAAATTAGACTTTTAACAACAAGTAATATATATATTATATATATAGTAAATAAGTTTTATCAAACAAAAAACTATCTTCAATGTATCTTCGCAGTCCAAGGTCAAATATTGATGAAATATATATGGGACCACTTCGTAGCTATACTGAACCCAACGCAAAATAGACAGAATTTTCCAAATCGGTTCATGAATGACGGAGTTCTGAGGTAACAAACATAAAAAAATAAAACAATCGATCAGAGAACCCTCTCTTTTTTGACGTCTGAAAACGCAAATCGTCCTAACATGTTATACTCGTAGTCAAAACGTATTGTAGGCAATTCGATAGAATAGAATAGAATATACTTTATTGTTCACTGTGTACAAAAAATTAAATGTAAATTAAACATGAGTATCAATAGCTGTGTCCTTTCCACAAACAATGTTTTCCTCTAAAAACAAAACAAACGAAAGAAAAAATATTTATATATTATACATTCTATCACCGGACGACCAGGCGTACGGCAAGCCGTCATCAATATATGGTTGACATCCCTCCTGCTCGCACCAAGCGCTTTGCTTCGACCTTCATAATGCGAACGGCCAAGGAGTGGAACTCTCTGCCGGCATCTGTGTTTCCGGATAGCTATAATCTGGGTGTCTTTAAGACAAGAGTGAACAGGTTTCTTCTAGGCGAGCGTGCTACATCTTCGACCGCATCTTTACTTAACAACAGGTGAGATAGCGGTCAAAGGCAAGCCTATAAATAATAAAAAAAAAAAAAAAAAAAAAAATAATTAGGGTGAAATTAATAATAATTAATTTCGCTTAGGAACAGGACTGTAGGGGCAGGAACTGACGGCACGTGTAGCAAACACGTGCTGTTACAACATATATGATAGTCGTCAGTCACAGACTACCTGTTCAGATTAACCTAAAGGTCACGTGAGTTTGAGAAACGTGAGGAAGAAAATAGAGATTTCTAGGTACAAGAAAGAGACTGCCTTGGATGTATTTCCTGATAATTTTCTTAATACTTTTCAATACATATAGATCAAGAAACACCTACAACAAATACCTACGAGTATGGTGGTAGGTTTGATGGTAAGCGACGATGTGGTCAAGTATCACCCTTAAGTTATGAGCGAATTTAACACTCACTCTAAAAACGGTTAAGGAAAACATCGTGAGGAATCCGGCATGACCACGAATTACGAAAATTCAAGTACATGTGATGATTATGAGGTGATGATGACATCCACCAACCTGCACTGGGACAGAGTGGTGGATAATGGTCCATACTTTATCTATGAAGGCAAGTTACAAGCAGTAAGAACGTGATGGGCTGAAAGCACGACTTTACAGAAATATTTTACTGATATTAATTAAAAATCTTTGCGTTGCCGGGATTCGTAAAAACATAATGACTGAATCCCACGCTGGAATTAACGATAAAAAATATATTTCGACGAAAAATGAAAAGCATTTTCCCTAAGCCGCTAAAAATATAATTTGGCTTTGGCTGATTAAGTTATTTTCTGGGGAAAGCCTGCTTTTAGCAAACATCTTCCAGATTGTTGCTTTGCAAAATCGCTAGTCGGCCCACTTTACTCGCTCTGGTGCAGTTTACCATCGGTCCTTGGGAATGACCTAATTTCGTATAAATTCCCTGTACACCCTAGTTCTCGGCCGGTCTCGGTCTGTCTGTGCTGGGCGCTGCGTGCTGTGTGCTGGGTACTGTTTGCTGTGTGCTACGTCTGCTATGTGCTACGTCTGCTATGTGCTATGTGCTGTATGCGACGCGCTGAGTGCTGTGTGCTATGTCTGTTAAGTTTCTTTCCAAATTATTTTAGTCCTTTCAGTTCAAAGGTTGTCTGGAAGAGATCGCTTAGGACCACCTATTGCTATGCTGATTACTGTAAACTGTACTATTTTCTATGTTTTTATAGGTTGTTTATTCATCTATCTACCTACACGGCTAAAATTGTAACGATTATCTCATTGTGATGTTATTCATGTAAATGATCCCTTATTTAAATTGTCAAGTCACAAAAACTTTGTCTTTGAAGGTGTCTAATTACCCTAAGTTAACAAAGCCATACGGATTTAGGATAGCTCCAGACAGGCCTTAAACTAAGGTAAACAACGCTCACGTCAGACAACACCGGTGATATATTTGTTACACAACTTTGTTAGAAAAGATTTATGTAGAATACAAGCACAGAATAGTTATTTATTCAAAAAATATTTTTTTTATATTGATAAATGGAATAACTTAAATTGACACATTGGAATCATCACCAGCCCATCAAGTTTCCACTGCTGGAACACGGATATTCCCTCATAGAGAGAGAATGGACTATAATCCACCACGCTGGCCCAGTGCGAGTTGGTACACGTACCTACAGCAAATACCTTTCTACCCCAAACCAAACCCAGTGAAATACTAATCGTCTAAAACCTCATCCTTTAACTCTTAAATACGAAGGCCCAAACACAAGCATTATTTCCACGATTTAGCTCAGTATTTTCACGATTTAGCTCATTATTTTCACGATTTAGCTCATCCCCTTGAGTCGTCAAGCGTGCATAAAGTTCTTAATAACAATTATTATCACCATCCCTGTCACCACGGGGCTTAGACAGAATCCCTTGTGTAAGATGGATGTTCGTAATTTTGTTTTTACGAAGGACTGCCATCAAAGGGAGCCCGGTATTTTTCCCACAATATTGCCGGTCATAGTAGACACAGTATGTGAAACTTTCAGACATTCATGTTTAGCGGTGTCCCTCTGAACTTCGACAGTTCTTTATTTATTAAGCTATTGCATAGCTTCTATCGCGGGCCTTGAGCGTGGAGACCGAATCCAGAAATTCCGTAACGAAAATAACCTAACACCCCCAACCCGAATGCTATGCAATAGCTTTACCGCGGCAGTGTCCGAGTGCCACACGTCTTTTTTTTAAACATTACTGTGTTCCGATTTGAAGGGCATTGTAGCCAGCGATATTACTGGGCATGAGACCTAATATCTGATGTCTCGGGGTGATGAAAGCAATGCAGTACTACGCAGTGCTTTTAATAGTATTAAAAGTTCTGGGTTGCACTGCAATTCTTACGGGCAAGCGTGGCGCTTACCATCAGGCGAATGACTTGCTCGTCTCATCACGAAGTACCATAAAAAGAAAATAAATAAAATTCGACACGACTCCCTTAGTATTCTGTGACGACACTTACTTCGAAAACATATAGTTGGACAAATCATTGTTACCATTGAACAAACTTCGACAAATATTAGTTCGACATAAAATACTTCGACAACACAAATGGCCTCAAAGACGAGGTAAGGCTATGTTAGAGCAGTGACCACAAATCGCGCGAGCCAAGCAAGCATAGCGAGCGTGCCGCGGCAGCCACCGGCGAAGTGCCCGAAAGTAAATTGAATGTTTATGTTGTCGAAGTTATTCTCTGTAGATTAGTTCCACAGAGAATACTTTACTACATTTGTCGAATTATGTATGTTTTTTTTATGTTACTGAATGACGAGACGAGCTGGTCGTTTGCCTGATGGTAAGCAATACCGGCCCATAACAATAACGGCACCACCCAGAACTTTGTTTTGCAAAATCCTGCGCGGCACTGCACTGCACTCGTCACCCTGAGACAATTAGCTGTTGGGTCTCATAATGCCCAGTAATTTCGCTGGCAACAATGCCTTTCAAACCGGATCACAGTAATGCTTGTTAATGTTAATGTCTACCAGGAACAACGAGTACCATGCTAAAAAGATTTTTTTTGTTAATAAATGAGTTAAAGAGTTTTTGTTATGTTGTGCACATACCACCAGTCCGCACAAAGCGCTTCGCTGACTCATTCATTATACGTACCGCAAAGGAGTGGAATTCTCTACCAGAATACTTATTTCCTTCCAATTACAACCTGGGTCTCTTTAAGACAAGAGTAAATAGGCACCTCATGGGCAAACGTGCTCTACCTTAGACCGCAACTACGCTTACCATCAGGTGAGTTGTTGTCAAACGTGAGCACATTTAATCATTAAAAAAAAAGACGTGTGGCACTCGGAGACTGCCACGGTAAAGCTATTGCATAGCATTCGGAGTGGGGGGTGTTAGGTTATTTTCGTTACGGAATTTCTGGATTCGGTCTCCACGCTCAAGGCCCGCGATAGAAGCTATGCAATAGCTTAAAAATGTCTACCAGGAATAACGAGTACCATGCTTCCAACACCAAACATGAACAAATACCTATATTGTATCTGCACTTTTTCTCTAGGATAATTTTTCTCATAGCCTTAGTGGCTATGTCACGTCAAATTTTCATCGTACTTGCCTTACTACAATTACGCTGTCCCAAAGGGCAAAAACGCGTACAATTGTCTGAAGGAAAAAGGTATCGAATTGTTTTTCTGTAGACATTTACGTTATTTGTCGAAGGTTTCGCGGTAAGGAATTTATTGTTAAGAGTCCCTTGGATTTTAATACCTTTAGATCCTTCGCCGAGACAGGAAAGTGGTTCAAACTTCAAATAAAGGATCTAACAACTGAGTATTGGCAGCTGCCAGCGATGTTGACTCACGTTATGAAACATTTTCTTTATACAATAAATAGTATACAACCAAGCAGTCGGCCCGTTGGATGATAAGTGGTAACCGTCACCTATGGACACCTGCAACACTCGGGGCATTACTGCGTTGCCTACCTTTAAGGACCCTTTTCACCCTTCTTTTGAAGTGCCCGTGTTATAGCTCCGCGGAAAAACTTCGCGAGAATTCCATATCTTTAAAGTGTGCGGCAAGAATCCTGGGTTCGAATCCCGACTCGGCCCTGCACCAATGACTTACAGTTAAGTGCAGATTTTGCACGCTCGCTCTAAAACGGTGAAGGAAAACATCGTGATGAAACCCTCTTACGCGCTTTGGAGTGGTAGGCTCTGGCCGTCGTTGTAATACCAACCACCGAACAAAGCCATGCCGTCAAGCGTGTTTCGGGATGATGATCGGTGAACCATCGGGGAGACGGGTCTGAGCAGCCGCTCAACTGCCGTCTCTCTCTAGATCTATGTGCTCCACCTTAGGCCACATCATCGCTTCACAACAGGCGAGATAGTGGCCAAACATTAGATCTATTAAGTGTAAAAAATAAAAAAAGAAAGAACTTCAAAGTATGACGTAGAAGGTAAACTTTAGGGTATGACGTCATTGTGAGATTTGACTACAATAAAAGTTAAAGAATAAAAGTTTTTTTTATGCAACTGAGTAATGAGACGAAGAAGTCGTTCGTCTGATGGTAAGCGCCACGCCTGCCTATAACAATTGCAGTGCCACCCAGAACTTTCTTACTGGAGTATCTAAATAGTCAGAGTAAAATAAAATTACTCGGGCAGCATGTGAGCCTGCGTCTTCATAATATCATCCCGTTTCCTTTTTTTTTTTTATTTAACTGAGTGACTAGACGAGCTGGTCGTTTGCCTGATGGTAAGCAATACGCCAGCCCATAACAATAATAGCACCACCCAGAACTTTGTTTTGCAAAATCCTGCGCGGCGCTGCACTGCGCTCGTCACCCTGAGACAATTAGCTGTTGAGTCTCATAATGCCCAGTAATTTCGCTGGCTACAATGCCCTTCAAACCGGAACACAGTAATGCTTGCGCACTACTGCTTGGCGGCTGAATAACTGGCAAACAGGTGGTACCTACCCAGACGGCCTCTCGCATACGAGAAACCTACCACCAGTAAAGTCCTTACCGACATAGCCACCGAGACATCTGCTCGGGCATGGAAATTACTTTAATCGTTTTTTGTCTCATTTTAAGGAGACGATTGTATTATCTTATATTATAGCTAAGCATGTATTAATATATTAAAATCAAATGTTCATTGAATGTATTTATTATAAGGGTCAACGTCCTTTGTAAGACTCTGACTTTTCTTGTACCTGTATTATTTACCCGATTAGAACCATGCGAGATTTATGTTGTACTACGATAGCTCTTGTATTTATCCGATACCACCTGATTGCATTAAAAGAGAGACGGTCAATGAACTTGAGAGTCAAAAACCATATAATCATTTTATTTTTAATAACAGCTGTAACAGTTTTCTTCATCAGTGTACATGCGCTAAAGAGCCTATGTTCAGACTCGCCAAGTTACGTCGGCCGTATTGTACCCACTAGGACTACATAAGATACCTACTTATAAATGAGTGAAGAATGGAGATATACAGAAAGCCTGCGACTAGATTTTTTTATTGAATTATCTTTTTTTAACAACATATGCCTATAACTAGGATTCCCTGTATCTAGGAAACCAGGGCCCTAATTCACTATAACTTGGCGCCTTGACAAATGAAGGAATCGATGTGATTTCGCCAAGTTGTCATAGTGAATTGGGGCCCAGGAAAGATGGGGACCACCCACAACACCCAGACACGAAACAAATGCTTGCGCTTATTTTTTCTATTCAGTGCACACACATTTGTCCCGTCGCGGGTATCGAACCCGCAACGTATAATATATAAATTATCTTGACTTCGTCTTCCGAGATTTATCTTTGACCATGTAGTAGCCCTGCTACGCCTCACCAGTCGCACAAGTATTCACAGTTGTAAAAGAAAGATATAGGCATCTCTTTCCTATACTGACTCGGTATCGTTACCCAGTTTCAAGCTCATTCTTGTCTGTGCGCGCGCACCGACTGCACAAGTGCATAATTCGACGAGCGCAGAATAAAACAAAATCATGCTTAAAGGAAGGCATGAAGAACAACAGAAGAAATGTGGTCAAGAAAATTAAGGAAATATGAAGAGAATTTGCAAGAAACACGACGACGCCGCCGTAGTCAGCGGATCATTTGTTCCAGCGATTAAGATGACATTGCAATTTTAATCTCGTTGTATTCTTCGAGATAATATTCCGATCGTTGGCTAATTAGCTCGATCTCATAAGCTTATTGACACGTATTCGTGCCAAACAATTGCGTAACAGCACAGTGATCTAAGCACATTCCGTTCTTTATACGATGTTAAAACTTGCCTACCCACATTTTATTCATATTTAGCTTTTTTAATATAAACATTTTCTTTACAATAGTAAAGTTATTTTCAAAACATCTTGAGTTCGTTAGTGAATATGCCATAGACGACACGCATCAAGAGACTCCCGCCGTGTAACCAACGACGAAGAACGACATCACCGGCTCCGTCGAGACCGCTTCTTCCGATCCATACCATTCGGAACTATTACTTGTTCCTGGCGAAGTCGAGCCGGAGGCAGCTGAATATGGTAATAACGTAGGCACTCGCGGACGGTAGTGCACGGCTATTTGTTCCCGAAAAATATACTTACCTCTTTCGAAGGCACCTACTTTAAACCCGGAGATTGAAGTCATACTTGTGGAGACCTGCCGGCTTCGCGACAAACGATTGCTCGGATGACAAGATCAGCTTAGTAGGCCTCATAAAAATAAGTCCTGGTATAACTGAGGTAGTTCGTACCTTATATGATGCCGAGAAACTTATCGCCGATTCCAAAAACATACTCATCGATCAGTCATCATACTACTGGTTGATAAAGCCCTGACGGAACCTTTTAACATTATTTTAAGTGATGTAGTCAAATACTCTCTAACAATCAAGGAGACGAGTCAATAAATTCAACAGAATCTTCGTCTAGCTCCTACTAGAAAGGCCCATCGATTCGACCGCGACAGCAGTGGGTCGGTCGAATTCGCTCGCAACATCGAGTGCCATCGCCGGTGGGCAGCTAGTGACGACAGACGTACCCGAGCCACGGCCGGCGAGCCCGCCACGCTTCCGCCGCACCGCCAGCCTGCGCAAAGGCAGCATACCCTCCGCAGAAGAAACAACATTTTGCCAAAGCGTGGCGCTTATTGAAATAATTATAATAATTTTATTTTTAATAATGTGTTGGGATACTCTATTCCGTTTAATGAAATTCCAGAACACATAAATGAAGTATAATATAATATAAGTATAATATATGTTATAGTGGATATATTCGGCATGCCCGTGAACCGCAGAATGATTATAATATACAACAAAGAAATTCTGGCTGCCACATCATTCAATTATTACCTCCTGAGTTTTTACTATAGTTGATTTTAATATTTACTGCGACTCCATCAGCATATTTATCAACTTTTAGCAAACGCCCGCGACTTCGTTTGCGTCGATATAAGTAATAAAATATAGCCCATATCACTCAGGGATAGTGTAGCTTTTTATCAGTGAAAGAATTTTATTGGTGGATAACTACTGATAAGTAGTTCCTATAAACGTAAATTTTTACAACTTTACCTCTTTCTAACATTAGTACCTATAGATATAGTTGGATTTCAAAATTTCGAACCAATACAGATTTGTATTGTTTTTTTTATAATAGATATCACTCCTACATAATATGTAGGTAAATAAAAGCTTGATTGCATTTGTAAATTTCATTTGCAAAATATTAAATATTAATCTTCGTAGTGCCCCATCCCTGCCAACTTGCGTCGGGTGCGGGCGACCCGACGCAAGCGCCCCGACTCAAGGTCGTATCAGCGCCGAGCTGACTATGTAAGTTCAATAATAACACCGCACTTACGTCTTATATTTTTTTTTTTTTTTTTGAAAATGTATGATAAGACGAGCATGTCGTTCGTCTGATAGTAAACGTCACGCCTACCCATAACAATTGCAGTGCCACTTAGAATCTTTAATCCCATAAAAAGTACTGCGCGAAACTGCATTACGCTCATCACCCCTAGATATCAGATTTTGAAGTTTCATATGCTCAGTAATTTCACTGGCTGCAATGCCCTTCAAACCAGAACACAGTAATGCTTGAGCACTACTGCGTGGCGGCAGAATGACTGGTAAAGCGGTGATACCTACCCAAACGGCCTCTCGCATTCGGGAGACCTACCACGAGTGGATATAATACTTAGTTTGGGAATTATTAAGCCAAGACCTTTTCGTTACGGTGCACATTTCTGCCCTGGTACCCTTACCTTTTTGATGTGAATTTAAAGACATTTTGTGTCAAAACAAAACCGCCTACATTTTTCGTTGTAGTACCTATAGGTACCCATAAATTAACTATGATTTTGCGTAAAAACATATTCATCGACTGGTATCCCTAAAATGCGTATAACCCTACCTAATGAAATGATAGGACATTCCGTGTTGTCATTTTACAGAAACATGCACTACAATTCGTATGGCTTATTTATTTATTTATTAAATTACAATTGTAAACTTACAGGCAAACCAAAGCGTTTACATTGTCATAAGTACCAGATACAAGACATTTAGAGATGCTACTAATAGGGTCAGCATTTATGTCAGCATTTTGGACATCGTTCATATTCGTTCGTTTTCGTTCGTATATATGATATTTATTCGTATGTATCGATAGTTATGATCTTTAAACACAAACATCGGATATGATATATTGCAAAAATCACTGGAAAACGTGATAAATGTTAATAAAATCAAGCCATAGATTACGAGACTGCGGACCACGAATATAAAATATATTCTATGAAACAAGAACTTAAGTAGGTACGAAACGTTATATTTGGGATATTTCGCTGTTTGACTTTTACAGTCCAAAATAGAACAAGTAACCATGTTTTAGTACGTCACCAATAAAATAACAATATCCAACCACATTTATAACACTTCACAAACGAATTAAATTTCCAAAAATATACTGTGAACTTATTTCATGAAAATATTATTTGACTCAACATTAAACTCACACAGACGGAAAGTCTCAAAATGATCGCATACGCAACGTGAGATAGAATATTATTATGTGCCTCGTTCTCCCCTAACTATGTGATCATGCACAAATACAATACAATACACTTTATTGCACACCAAAATAAATACAAAATAAAAAAAGAAAAAATAGGAAATAATAATGACAATATACATTAATTTGAGGTACAATGGGCGGCCTTATGGCTTAGAGCGATTTCTTCCAGACAACCATTGGATGGATAAAACAGGTATGAGAGACATCTCGTTCTGTTATTATTATTATTATCGTACTGACTGCTCAGGTATACTCTGTTCCAGACTAAATTCCGAATGAGTATCCGGAACAATCGTTTTCGGTAAAAAAGTCTCTAACGCTAAAACAAGAAATACAGCATTTAAAGGAAATGCGTTCCGATTAGTGGGCAATTATATTTGATATTTTTATTTTGTATCAATAAACTAAGTGTCTATAAAGTTTAGATTGGCTGAAAAAAAAAATATATTTTTTTTTATTATGCAGAACATTTCAAATGGACGAAGATTTTAGAAGGGTGACAAAGCTTATAACACAAGGTGGTTTCATGGCTAATATACTTAGATAGATCTCCAAGAAGCATACTTTTTTAGTTCTTATAAAAAGCAGCCATAGAAAGTACTTACGATTATTTAACCAACATTTCAAATGAATCAATTAGCTTACAATTGTTGAGTAGAAAATTAGTTATGTTGTTAGCCTTAGCGACGGCAAAGAACGTAAATACTATCACTAGCAAAAATCTCTAATATTAATACAGTAGTAGGTATATCATTATATCAGATTTGGTAATTTGTTTATTGGTTATTGGTCGAGCTCAACCTGTTTGAAATTTACCATTTTCATCAGAAACAGTGCTTGCCCAGCCGCCACATTATAATTCCTTCCACCTCGGTCGCTTCTAGTGTTGCCATAAGCGTCGATGTCATTCGGAAGACTGCCGGTTAGCCTGACGGTCAGCAGTTCTTTTATTCTTTTCACTAATGTCTATAACATATTGACGATAGATTCGACTTCCAATTTGTTAAATCGTTAATCTTGGAATTTATTTTTTATTAAATTTTTAAGTATTTTCTGTACATAAAATGAAGCTGTTCATAATAAGAACCATACCTAATAAGAAATCAGTATTTTTTTCTACAACTTATCTTATTATTTGCTCGCAACATTGATTATACTCTCTGAACATCTACATGGTCAAAGATAAATCTCGGAAGACGAAGTCAAGATAATTAGATGATCAAACGAACTTACCTGAAGTGAAGTTCGATCTTAATTATCTTGACTTCGTCGAAGAGATTTAAGTTCCCTCCCTTCCCTTATTTATTATTTCAACCCTTACTGTCAATGTTGCTCTTTCTCTAAAAATAATGAGCTTGAAACTGGGTAACGATACCGAGTCAGTATAGGAAAGAGATGCCTATATCTTTCTTTTACAACTGTGAATACTTGTGCGACTGGTGAGGCGTAGCAGGGCTACTACATGGTCAAAGATAAATCTCTTCGACGAAGTCAAGATAATTAAGATCGAACTTCACTTCAGGTAAGTTCGTTTGATCATCTAATAATTTCAAAGTAACAATTTAAAACTCAGTTATACTTTATGTTCATATGCAATAATCATCATCAGCCCTTCACGTTCCCACTGCTGGGACACGGGCCCTCTCTCAGAGAGAGAATGGGCCATAATCCACCACGCTGGCCCAGTGCGGGTTGGTGGATGTCACATATCATTGAGTTTTTTGTGAAAAATTCTTGGACATGCCGGTTTCCTCACGATGTTTGCCTTCACCGTTTTTAAAGCGAGTGTTAAATCCGCACATAACTTAAGAAAGTCAGTGGTTCGGGGCCAGCAGGATTCGAACTCGGGTGCGTCGGATCGAAAGTCGCACGTGCTCCCACTGAGCCACACTCGCTCTGCATATGCAATAATATCGAATGAAAAATAAATTGTATTGAAAGTATCATGTGAAAAACTTTACATTTAATATTAGATTATACACATGTCATACAAACACAATATTAAGAATAAGTTATACGTACGTATAGTTAGTTATACCTTAAAACGTAAGTTATTGAACTAACCTCACGTCGGTCAGTCTTGAACTAATAAATTAATGTGAAGCACAATGTTTCATTTGCCGAGCAATTTTCACGTAATAAATTTGAAACATAAATCTTAATAAGAAGCAAAATAGACAGGCGAATCTTGAGCGGTTAAGCCCTACAAGTGACTGGTATCTAGTATAAAATGAGAAAGAAATGCCTCGATTCGAAGTTGAATAACTTCTTGTTGAGTTAAACAAGGTTTTATACTAATTGAATTTAAAAATCGTTTTGCATTTCAACTTTTTCTTGGGGCGATTTGCGTTGACAACGAGTTTTATGTTTTGTAGATATTCCTTATCTCCTGTTTCTATTATAATTTTTCTTTTTTCTTACGTAACTGGATGACTAGACGAGCTGGTCGTTTACCTCATGGTAAGCAATACGCCAGCTCATAACAATAACAGCACCATCCAGAACTTTGTTATGCAAAATCACCACCCTGAGACAATTAGCTGTTGAGTCTCATAATGCCCAGTAATTTCGCTGGCTACAATGCCCTTCAAACCCGAATACAGTAATGTTTGCGCACTACTGCTTGGCAGCTGAATAACTGGCAAAGCGGTGGTACCCACCCAGACATAATATTAAGCTAGATTACCACTCAGTGACATATAATTGACAGAATTATTCTCCCAGATGCCGAATGGTGCTTTATGGTGGGGGGAGTGTCTGTTATGGTTGTATAGAGAGTGTTTTGAAACCGATCAGAAGTATCTGAAATCACCAGAAAGTGGCTTCCTCGATGGAACTGCTCAGGGGATCTCGGAAACTATAAATCGAATGGGGTACCGCTTGAACTGAATATGCTCAAAACCTAGGGCCATTGCATGGCTGCCATACAAAAAGACATGGCTGCCATGCAAAATTATAATGCATATAACTCAGATAAAGTATCCAGCCACTCGAAGGCATATAACTTTGAAACGGTACTAGATAGATATAGGGTACTCGACCAAATTTCATAGAAACGATAAGGGAAATTAGGAAAAGTTGGAAAAAGTAGATCTATGGAAATCGCATACTGTCCGATTCTCCAGATCTTTCTTGCCGCACACCTGCAAAATATGGAATGGGCTACCGCCCGAGGTTTTTCCGCAGAGCTATAACATGGGGTACTTTAAAGGAAGGGTGAAAAGGGTCCTTAAAGGTAGGCAACGCACCAGTAATGCCCCGAGTGTTGCAGGTGTCCATAGGCGACGGTAACCGCTTACCATCCAGGCGGGCCGTCTGCTTGTTTGATTACCTAGTCATATAAAAAAAAAAAAAAAAGTAAAAACAATGGCGGTCATTTTGAAAGTTGCTCCGATACGACTGAAATTTTGCATCGGGGTTTTTGGGGCCGTAGATTACGATTACGAAAAAAAAATCAATTCTGCCATTTTTCAAGATGGCCGCCATACAAAAGTATTTTTTCAGAACAAGAAGCAGCAAAAAACTTTAGAACCATAGTCGATAGGAAGCTTCTATAAAAAAAAAAACCCCACCCGTACAGTACAGCGCCCGCCACAAAATCACTAGTCTTAAATATATCTATAGGTCTGTACGTCTTGAACCTAATGATGATGAATAAGCCTGTTGTATTTCCGATAATAAAGGTAGCCGGTACAAACATTTTCCTTTTTTACCTGTTTAAAAGGTTGTATGCCCAAAATCATTATGCAAAGACATTGCCGCCACTCATACAAAGCCTGCACGCCCTTAATATTGTAAAAGAATAATATGACGCCATTTATTATTTCCTTATCCCACCACGCATACTTTGTTATAAAAACGTAACATTATTATACATAAAAACCCACTTAACAAGCAAAAGCCACTGGTTTCACTTACACTGCCTTTCCGCTCATGTGATAACGTGCGACCACGGTTGCATAAACGAAAATCAGGGTTGCCGTGGATACATGGATAGATAAGTGTCGTTCGAACAATTCTCACTGCTATTGCATCGCGTTAAAGGCCATTATAAGAAGTCTAATCAATCGTTTATTTATTTCAACCTATAAAAAAAATTGCCTAAAAGATCACATGCCCTAACCTGGCCCTCATCCAGGCCCCTAACTGGGGAACCTGGAACATGAACAACACCCAGACACGAAACAAAAATTTGCGATTTTCTTCTTTTGTGCACAAACATTTCTCCCTTCGAATCGAACTCGCGACCTCATTGCTGTATGAGATCTGAACCCACCTGCCCAACCACTACACCACAGAGGTTATACAAAACAGTAACTTTTGTGCGTCACTGGAGATTCTTAAATCAAGTCTCTGTGACAATATGGGCCAGCGGGATTCGAACTCTGGTGCGTGGGATCGAAAGTTGCAAGTTCCCCTGAGCCACACTCGCTTTTATGAACAAACAAAATGACGTGTTACTTTAAAAATGTCGTATTTAGGAGCTATACATGCGAGCGACGTAGGCGCTCGTTACTGCAATCATAACTCATGGCGGCCCACGCTTCCGTTCCGGCAGGGCATGTTAGGAAGGAGTCAGGGACGGATTGAGGATGGAAACTAGTAGTAGAAAAACAAAAACAAAAATTAACATAAATCATAAGCATTTAATTCTTATCTCTTCAAGGCATTTTTTCTGATTGTTCGTGATGTCACTGTCGTAGATTACTGAAAACCTAAGGTATTTATTACCTTAGTTTTATGCTGAGTCGGAGCCTTTTCCTGACATCACAAAACATTACATTGTACTTATATATTTGTTTTTTTTTATGTAACTGATTGACGAGACAAGCTGGTCAATTGCCTGATGGTAAGCAATACGCCAGCCCATAACAATAACAGCACCACCCAGAACTACGTTTTGTAAAATACTGCGCAGCGCTGCACTGTGATCGTCACCCTGAGACAATTATCTATTGAGTCATATAATGCCCAGTAATTTCGCTGGCTACAATGCCCTTCAAACCAGAACACAGTAATGCTTGCGCACTACTGCTTGGTGACTGAATAACTAAGTCTTAACTAAGGCTGAATAACTTCATCAAAGGAGAAGGTTCTCTATTCGATTGTACTTTTTTTTGTTTATTACCTCAGAACTCCGTCATTCATGAACCGCTTTGAAAAATTCTTCGGGTTTAGTATAGCTACGAAGTGGTCCCATATAAATTTCATCGATATTTGACCTTGGACTTCGAAGATACATTGAAGTCGGTTTTTTTCTTTCATAAAACGTATACTTGTTATATTAAGACTTTTTGACTCCACCATTTTGTTGAAAATAGGTCACTTATGATATACTGGGTCCGTCCCTGTATAATATCTTGAACATCATTTGCGGCCAAATGTCTATGGATTTATTATACAACATGTCATCAATTTATTTGGGTTATTGGAAAATAGTTACGTGGTAGATACTACGTTTTGGTAAAGTGGCGTTATTCTAAACTAGCTGCGCCCTTAGGTTTCACCCGCGGTTTCCCGGGATAAAAAGTAGCCTATGTGTTAATCCAGGGTATAAGCTATCTCCATACTAAACTTCATCCCAATCCGTTTACCCGTTGCAGCGTGAAAGAGTAACAAACATACATCCATACATTCTACACAATACTAAGTAGGATAGTAGGACGATATCCCTGGATTTGGTCTTAAAGAAGCTTATGTAAAATTACTCCTTAGGAACTTATAAGCTTTACTAAACATAGCTCCTTATCAGCAATGGACATAGACTAAATATTTAACACTTGACACGAAACACTACATGCTCCACACTCCCACTTAACACTAATCAAAATGCGAACGGGGCTTTAGCACAGCGTAGGTAACTTGACTATATAAATACTAGCTATGCCTACTTCAAAACGTAACTAGTTTTATTGCCATCTGATTAAAAGTCGCAGCTTTTTTAACCGACTTCAAAAAGGAGGAAGTACTATTTTATTTTTTGATTCCCTGTTTCTAGGAAACTATGAGGATCATAGTCCCACGATACCCAGACACAAAACAAAGGTTTCGGAGGAATTAAATTCGGTTTTTAGGGTTCCGTACCCAAAGGATAAAACGAGACCCTGTTTCTGTTGCCGCTATAACAACAAATACTAAAAAACAGAATAAAATAAATATTTAAGAGGGTTTCCATACAACAAACGTGATTCTTATGCCGATTTTTTGATAATTAATGGTACGGAACTCTTCGTGCGCGAGTCTGAAAGGCAATCGGCCGCTATTTTTGTTCAAAAATGTGTTTTTGAAAAATGATTTAGATAAAAAGCTCTATGTCGGCACTATTGGCTTTTATCTTAAAGAAAAGGAATAGACATTTTGTTCACAATTAAGCTTTGCCGATTCAATTTTGGACATTCAGCGATTAGTTATTCCAGTGACATTTCCGAAGCCATCAGGCACATTTCTAACGATTCTAATTCATCCTAGAGACTAGGGATGGGACAAAATAACAATTATTTTTTACTATAAACAATTCTTTTTAAAGCCGTCAGATATACTAACTTTAAGTTTATTAGTTTAATAAAAATATATTTGTTTTTAACTTTTGATAAGCTTTTTTTTAATGTTTTTTTAAGACTTTTAATAAAAAGTTCTACACTCTACTTACAAAAAATATAGTAACTACTTACAAGGGCAAGCCAATGGAAAACCTATAATTTTGATAATTAGAGGCCTGTATTATATTAGATATTATCATCATCGTCATCCATTAGGTACGTTCCCACAGCTGGGTAGGGACCCCAGCAGGGTTCTCTGAGAGCGTGCATACCCTTTCTATCAGAGAAGTTGTCTTAAGAGAGATTCTCGAAATTTTAATGATTTTTTCTACTATAAGCAAAGTTACAAACTTGTGTGATTAGTAAAAACCGGTGAAATTGAGATAATATCGCTAGATCAACGCAAGCCACCATCAGGTGAACCATCAGGGACAGGGGTCTGAGTAGGCGCTCAAATACCGTCTTCCTCCTAAATCTATTTGCTCCATCTACAGCCACAGAGTGTCTAAACATCAGAAATAGTAGCCAAAAATGGTTCTATAAGCGGTTCATTACGAAAAGCATGATATTTAATTTAGTTGGTGTCTTACAAGTAGAGCTTTTTTTACTTTTTTCATGTAACTGAATGACGAGACGAGCTGGTCGTTTGCCTGATGGTAAGCAATACGCCAGCCCACAACAATAACAGCACCACTCAGAACCTTGCTTTGCAAAATCCTGCGCGGCGCTGCACTGCGCTCGTGACCCTGAGACAATTAGCTGTTGAGTCTCATAATGCCCAGTAATTTCACTGGCTATAATGCCCTTCAAACCGGAACACAGTAATGCTTGCGCACTACTGCTTAGTGGCTGAATAACTGGTAAAGCGGTCGTACCGACCCAGACGGCCTCTCGCATACGGGAATCTAGAGCGAGTGTGGCTCAGCGGGAACTCGTGCGCCTTTCAATCCGACGCACCTGGGTTCGAATCCCGAGTCGGCCCTGCACCAATGACTTATAGTTAAGTGCAGGTTTTGTACGCTCGCTCTAAAACGGTGAAGGAAAACATCGTGATGAAACCCGCTTACGCGCTCTGGAGTGGTAGGCTCTGGCCGTGGTTGTAATACCACCCACCGAACAAAGCCATGCCGTCAAGCGACCTAGTCGTGTTTCGGGATGATGTTCGGTGAACCATCGGGGAGACGGGTCTGAGCAGCTGCTCAACTGCTGTCTCTCTCCAGATCTATGTGCTCCATCTTAGGCCACATCATCGCTTCACATCAGGCTAGATAGTGGCCAAACATAGATCTATTAAGAGTAAAAAAAAAAAACCTACCACCAGTGAAATATGAAACTTACCACCAGTATGACTCATGACTCTCAGAGCTGTCTTTGTTCAAAACTCGATTCCAAAATCAATTACGTTCGGCTTGTCGCTAAATCGATTATGTCTACACATCCCTACGAGACTCAGGCTTTAGATAAATCCATTCAGAATAACTACCCCGAGCCCTCTGGAGATTTATCGACAGCTGCAATTTCATTTGTTCCTTTAATTCTATCCGAAATGGGGAACACCCGAAATTCCCGGTTGAGCGACCGTTGTTAAGTGTTTTGCATTCTCTGTGTTCCTAATTCAAATATTTGGGTATCCTGATTTATTTAGGTGATGTTTTGTATGTTTGTTATACAATTTATTCTTTGTTGTATGTAAACTTAAGATTAGATTATATAACTCTTTATTGTTACACCACCAGAAATTATTACAACATAAGAAAAATAACAACTTAGTCTATTCTTTATCTTTTTTTTAATTTTACTTAGTCTATGCTAAAAATTTTAGAGTAGTTTTAAGACTAGGCAGTCCATCAACACTGTTCTTACAGTCTCTAATAAGACGAACACTATTATATTCTTGGGTTTTTTACGAGTAGCACCAAGCACTAACTTTTTATTTTTATACTACGGGTCTCTGCTTCACTTAACTCCAAATGCTTATTAATAGAATAGCAAAGTAAAAATAAAGGGAAAGTTAAACTTCATCAGCTCATAATAAGAAAAGTATAGTACTTCCAGTTAACATTTTACAAATTATTCTACTAATTAATAAAACGGCCAGTTCAGACCAAGTTTTAATCCGATGCTAAGCGGAGTTAAAGCGAAGTTCTATCACACTGGGGCAGGGACCGACACCGATACCTGAAAAAACTTTACTTTGCCAGTTTATACCGGTAAACTTATAAAGTACCGGTATATACCGGCATATAGCGGTATACCGTGTGAAAAATTAACGAATTTGATGTTTATTGGTTATTTTTTTTAATGAATCTTTGACATTTTCTGTACTAATTAAATGCATGGGACATTTTATTCCAATTATTTTAATATTATGAAAATCTGTATACCAGAAATGGTGAGACACGCAGAACTCTAAAAGATTTGTAAACTTTAATATGACCGTGTTTCCTACAAATAAATATAATTTCATTTCATATAGGTACCGATACCAAAACAACGTTATAATTATTGGCGGTAAAGAATCGTTTCTGGCGACCATGCAAGCTTGATCGCCCGCGTTGATTCGTGCGAGCGAGACAAGCTGTACAGCGGCGGCTAGCGGAAAGCATTAGCCAGAAAGAAAGAGTTCATCAATTAAAATTATTTCATATTTATATTCATTTATTCATACATAAATAATTATTACAGACAAGTGTTAAAAATAGTGTCGCAATAGTATGCTGTGTACCCTGTAAGGGTGTTGCATAATGAGTGGAGTTTTATTACAGTTCAATATAATCAAATAGTCATAAATTCTGATTCTAATTGTGTACAAATTATTAAATTTATGTCATAGCTGCTTTCTTCTTCTTCTTTCCGTTAAAAGTATCGATACCTACTAATATACCGGTATTTCATTTTACCCGATACTTTTAAAGTTACTTTGTGATATCGACACTTTCACGTTACTTTTGTGATATCGATACCAATATTTACCGGTATTTCGGTCCCTGAACTGGGGTGAGCTAATGTTATAAGTAATTGTTTTTTTTTAAAGTGAAACTTTTCAAATAGTTGCCTCATTTTTTACTACGTAATCTGGGGTATACCTACCTTTTTTCAAAGTTAAGTAAGTGAGCCAAGCAGTAGTTGGCAATTACTGTGTTCCGGTTTGAAGAGAATATTCACCAAACCCCTACGTCAGCGTTACAAACGGGCCAGTGTGGTGGTTTGTGTCCCTTACTTTCTCTAGGAGAGAAGGCTCGTGTCCCAGCAGTAGGAATGTAATGGGTTGATGATGATGATGATGAAAGAATCGTAAGAACTAAATAAAATGTGACATTAGGTAATTTAATTGGTAGATTGTTTATTAAGATGATTTCTTGGCGTCCCCAAACTGGATGTTCTGTGTTTATTTAAATATCAAAAATATGTTAAAAACATTTAACTTATGTTAACATGACTTTTAAAGAATGTAAGTATGTTACTCATTTCTTTTGTTTACTCGAATTGAAGTCTGGGTGCAGAAAATATATGCGAAAACTGACTCTACCAGTGCGTCGGAAATACGTCCGCTAGAGATGATAGCACCATATGAAACTTTGTGGGGATGTTTTTATTTTTCAACTCTTAAAATGTCTCGAAATATAACAATGAACAATTGTAAGTAAGTAATGATAAGTATGTTTTATTTATTATATCAGTTAGAATAAAACTAAAAAAAATGAACAATTAGGTATAAAGTAAAATTAACAGAATGTCAACTTGCATGTATTATTTGATATAAATCAATGACATTCTTTTCTAAGATAGCCTCTCCATTTGTACGCCTATACAGGCATACTATTTTATTTATTTACGCTGTCACACTTTTAATGTTTTTTTTTCTGTTTGTTTTTTTATGTCATATGTTTATAGTTAATTAGTTGTTGCAAATAAACATTTATTTCTTTCTTTATTTCTTTCAAAACATGTCGTACTTACACTATTTTAAGATGTGCAAGCTCTATATCACACGTTTTACAAATAAATTTTCTTTATCTTTATCTTCTTTATTATCTTTGTCAAACAGAAATTAACAGAATGTCAGAAGTGCGAGTGAGATGTCCCATAGTCATAGTATCAATACCCACAAACAATAATGGCAAAAGCAAACGACTATGTTAAAATACAACTTTTCAGCCTTCCAAACAACACAATTAACTGAGCTCTATTTAAGTAATGAATGAAAACAAATTGATAGCTCTGTTTTCAGTTGAAATTATATTTTACGGACGAAAATAGCCTGTCAAGGGGAAATTTTACTACTTGGGCCCGGAAATAAAGAGTGAAAACCCGCTACCGTGCTTCGGAGGGCACGGTCCCGGTTGTAGTCTTAAGGAAAAAAAATGGGCAGACATGCTTACCTTTTTTTTAAAGTCATGTTAAATTACAATTTTTGACATAGTTTTGATTTGATTTGTATTATTTTAATATAACGTGTAAAATACATATACAAATACAAAAATGCTTTATTGTACACCAAATAAAAAATAAATAGCTACATGGAAATTACTTACAATCTAAAGTAGGGCGGACTTATCGCTAAGAGCGATCTCTAAGAAAAGTAAAAGTGCATTTTTACACCTATTTAATAAATGATATTTGATTTTGACATTGGACAGTCGTGAGGCAATGTTTAATACTGAAGGCATTCAACATTGCCTCACGACTGTCCAATGTCAAAATCAAATACACTCGAGAGCAATGAATCCGGGTCACTTAAAGAATCCTAAAAATCTCGGAAACTAAAAATGCTAGGTTAATGCAATAAATTGTATTTAATAGACAATGTAATACTCCTTAAATGAAGGTATTAAAACTTCTTAGTTATTGTAAAGTTATATCATAAAAAAATCAAATTTGAAAAAGGGCCACTTTCGAAGATGGAACTACGAAATTACAGCATTTGGTTTTGCTTTTGTTTGTAATCTGTCATTTATGTGGGTACATAAACCATGTTGATAGTGCTCTATATTCATTATTCAAGCTGAAATTATGTCGCTTACGCCTGAAGAATGCACCAGAATACTTACAATGCTGGAAACCGGCCGGAGTCAGCGCGATACAGCCAGGACTGTCGGTGTGTCGCTGTCAACAGTACAAAGAGTTCTCCGACGTTACGAAGAAACTGGTTCCAACCTACGCAGACCAGGAACGGGCAGAACCAGGTGTACCACAGCACGAGAAGACCGATACTTGGTGAACACCATGCTTCGAAATCGCTTTCTCACAGGAACTGAACTCACCAATCAGTTTCGACGCCTCGGAGGAAGTAACCCAAGTGCATGGACAGTAAGACGTCGGCTTGCTGAATCTAACTTAAAACCCCTTAGACCTGCAAACGGCCCTAAACTGGAGCGTGGGCATCGTATTTCGAGACTAAGATATGCCCAGAGCCACGTAAATTGGAGTATTGAAGATTGGTCAAAAGTTATGTTCTCCGACGAATCAAAATTTATGCTCTACAAGCACGATGGAAGACACAGAGTGTATCGAAGACCAGGGGAAAGATTCAAGCAAGCATGCATCGAAGAAAAAGTAGCCTACGGTGGTGGGTCTGTACTTGTGTGGGCCGGAATTTCTTCTGAAAGTCGCACAGAGCTGGTGATCATAGAAAACGGCTCTTTAACTAGCGTAAGATATGTGGAAGAAATCCTCAATGATCACGTTGGTCCATTTATGGTCAATTTAGGTGAGGATGCTATATTTATGCATGACAATGCCCGACCTCATACAGGTAGGATTGTGAATGACTACCTTCAAGAGATGAACATTACTCGTATGGAGTGGCCAGCGCGCAGCCCGGATATCAACCCGATCGAGCATGCTTGGGACGAGCTAGGCAGATGCGTAAAACAACGAAACCCTCCCCCAATCACGCTTCGTGAGCTCAAAATTGCTCTCACAGAGGAATGGGAGAATATTCCCCAAAATCGTATAAGGAACTTGGTGTACAGCATGCCAAACCGCGTAAACGCAGTAATGGAAGCACGAGGAGGCAATACGAAGTATTAAAATTCAAGAAAATCGTAATAAAGTTCAAAAATTGCATGTTTCCTATTTTTGTTTTAAGGAGAGATCAGCAGTTTTTTTCTTTATGTAATTTTGTGTTAATAAAATGTATGGTGACTCATATTTTTTTTACTTTCATTTAAGGAGTATTACATTGTCTATTAAATACAATTTATTGCATTAACCTATCATTTTTAGTTTCCGAGATTTTTAACATTCTTTAAGTGACCCGGATTCATTGCTCTCGAGTGTATCATTTATTATACATTGTCAACAAAATCAAAAATATTGGTATAGTCTTGAAGTCGGTTCTTGTATTTTTCTAATAAATGTTTTTAATAATATCATATAATAAAACAATGACATACTTAAACGTCACATTAAATTGCGAAATTGCAACGCTACAGAGCTTTAGAGCTTTCCCAAACAAATTAACGAAGCTTTATCGAACTAATGAGCGTGGATTTATAATGGAGACATAATTTTCAATAACATCCGTTTCCAGTTTAAACATTGTTTAACATTATAATGGATTTTGCGAATAAATTTCTGGGAGTAGTGCATTTAAATTCGACGATACGACTTCGACACTATCATTTGAAAGGTAATTTCATCAAAATCTGTTCAATTGTTTGCGTGATTGAGTAACAAACATCCATCCTTCCATTCATCCATCCATGCATCTATCCATCCATTAATCCTCACAAACTTTCGCATTTATGTTAAATAACAAACGATAAAAGAAAAGGAGACTTTTCCGCCCGAGGTTTTTCCGCAGAGCTATAACATGGGGTACTTTAAAAGAAGGGTGAAAAGGGTCCTTAAAGGTAGGCAACGCACCAGTAATGCCCCGAGTGTTGCAGGTGTCCATAGGCGACGGTAACCGCTTACCATCCAGGCGGGCCGTCTGCTTGTTTGACTACCTAGTCATATAAAAAAAAAAAAGACTATTGAATAACATAAACCCAAAATTTTATTCAAAGACTAGAATGAAAGAACTCTACATGTTTTCATAAATGCGGATAGCTCACGCGCCGTTATAGCGGTAAACCAAATCTAAAGTAGTGAGAGAGGTGTTAATTTTTTCCGCAAACTCGCGGTGGCGCTAGAGTCAACGGCCATAGATGCATAGATGCATTAATCTATGGGTAGAAAATATTTAAAGCGACAGTTAACCGTGAGTCTTAGCCGTTTTATATCAATGAAATGAAATGATATTTATTTGTAGGAAACACGGTCATAATAAAGTTTACAAAAGTTTTTAGAGTTCTGCGTGTCTCACCATTTCTGGCATACAAATTTTCATAATATTACATTATTTAAATTGATTGAAATAAAATGTCCCATGCATATAATTAGTACAGTGAATGTCAAAGATTAATTAAAAAAAATACAGAACCATTAAACATCAAATTAAATCAAATTGCCTTAATTATTCACACGCACAATATGTCAAATACAAAAAAAAATAAAAATATAAAATATGTCCATAATGTCACTAGTCTTTGCAATTAAAAAAATCATTTAGATTATAAAAACAGTGATTGACAAGCCATTCATGCAATTTATTTTTAAAGTAAAAATTATGAATAACACTCACGCAACTTACTTAATCAACATTTTCATCACCAACATAATTAGGTGCCTGCCTACCCACATAAAGCATTACCCTCCTAAACCCCGAATAGACTTATTAATCCTCGCACGAACATAATATTGTTATAGTTCTAATTCAATAAATGGAATCATCTAGTTTTGACAGTTCAATGTTCTCGAGAACCAATTTTGTTATTATGTGGTATTCCCCTAGATAATTTAAAAGACGTGTGGCACTCGGAGACTGCCGCGGTAAAGCTATTGCATAGCATTCGGAGTGGGGGGTGTTAGGTTATTTTCGTTACGGAATTTCTGGATTCGGTCTCCACGCCAAGGCCCGCGATAGAAGCTATGCAATAGCTTAATAAAACTCTTAGCTTTGCAATGAGAAGCTTGCTTGCTTGAGTTTTTTTTTGTGCACTGTAACGTGTAACTGCCTCCTATATTTTTTACCACGTTTTTATTAAGTCACTTTCTTGTTTGTGTGTCTGTCAGTCTGTCGTTTCGGGTGGAATCTTGGAACTTCAATTTCGAGCACTTGCCGATTAGCTATCCGGCTGAATCTCACAACTCGATGACAATGCATAAAGACGTGGTTATTAGATCCTTTTTTTATCTATTTCGGATTCTTGTTATATAACTGAATGACGAGACAAGCTGGTCGTTTGCCTGATGGTGAGCAATACGCCTGCTATTAAAAGTTACAGCACCACCCAAAACTTTGTTTTACAATAACATGCGCGGCGCTGCACTGCACTCGTCACGCTGAGACAATTAGCTCTTAAAAGTCTAACTATACTTACTAGTAGTAATAACTAGTATAGTATAATAATAATTAAATAATACAGCTAATTGTCTCAGCGTGAAGAGCGCAGTGCAGCGCCACGCAAGATTTTGCAAAACGTTCTGGGTACTACTGTTTATGGGCTGGCGTCTTACTTACCATGAGGCAAACGACCAGCTCATCTCGTCATTCAGTTACATAAAAAAAGTATACTATACAAGCAATAAAGTGTGGCTCAGGGAGTACGTGCTACTTTCGATCCGACGCACCCGAGTTCGAATAAATTTTTATTCCAAGTTTTTTTACCGTCATAGTATTTTTTCCGATAAACCAACAGAGGTTTTCTTCTCTTTTTGGTAGTGACATGCACTTTACAACCGTACGCTTTCCGCTGTCAATAATTCTTGCTTACCTTTTACGTTGTAGAACGTTTTGAAACCTCAATAAGTCTCATGAGAGGTAGAAGCTATAAATCCATCATCATCATCAGCCAATCACGTTCCCTCTGCTGGGACACGGGCCTTCTCTCATAGAGAGAGGATGGGCCATAATCCACCACGCTGGCCCAGTGCGGGTTGGTGGATGTCACATGTCCTTGACTTTTTGTGAAAAATTCTTGGACATGCCGGTTTCCTCACGATGTTTTCCTTCACCGTTTCTAGAGCGAGTGTTAAATCCGCACATAACTTAAGAAAGTCAGTGGTGCGGGGCCAGCGGGATCCGAACTCGGGTGCGTTGGATCGAAAGTCACCCTTGCTCCCACTGAGCCACACTCGCTCTCCTGAGCCACACTCGCTCTCAAATCCATGTGAGACCTCAATGTATAAATCGTATTTTTAATTAGACGAAGTCAACTGACGTTTACTGTTGTCAGTTTTTGATGAAATAAAAATAGTGTTGTGACAAAGTGAATGATTGAATGAAATTGCCTAGATTGTCTAGTGAATAGTTAGTGTGCCGAACTGCCGATATCGGGTACGGGGTTCGAATTTTAGTCGTGCTTTGTACATACCAACGAGTTTTCGACGACTATGTTCCTATAGTATCTACCTATACTGAATACCGAGTGTTTTAAACATTAAGGAAAACATTGCGAGGAAACTTGTAAGACTGTCCTATTTTCAATACATCATGCAGTTGAAACTATAAATGTATAAATATAACAAGGTAGGTAATGAAAATAAAAAACATCGTTGCTCGGTGTTGGCACTAGTCGCCGCGCCGCGCTTGGTAATAAGCCGTCAAAAAACTGATTGTAGTTACATACTACTAGTGACTTATATCAGAGCACTTTTATACAATGTTATTGTAAAATAGAAATAATATTCTTTTATAGTTTGAAATGATTAACTATTCACACTCATTGTTCATTCATCTGATTGAACGAGAACTGAACGCATCACTATTACTTTAAATATGGCAACATTATTTTATTTTATAAAGTGACATTAGCTACTGTCAGTTGGCTTCGTCTAATTAAAAATACGACACACTAAGTTGTATTACAAAAAAAGCGCGGGAAACCTCGAATTAGGCGGTCGTGATTTTTTCGCTTTGTACATTTATTTAAGTTTTAAGGATCAGTAGAGTGTTTTATCTATATAAGTATTAGTATTTAATTAATTTATCATATTAGCAAGTGTATAGTAACCAAACTCGGTAAGTTCTTGATGAACGATCCGCCCGACCTGGTGGATCCGGGGGGCATGATCCCCCCGGCGGTGAGTTTTGTAACTATTTCTACTAATAATATTATTTCCAACGAGTCTGGAATGGACACGGATGGATCTACTACCCAGCACCAGCGCTCAGGGCGCAAAAGGAGTCGTCTACACAAAATCTGTAAAAATTGCAATTTGAAAAAAATAAGGCATGCTCAGGCTGTAGACGGCAGAACCGGCTGTCGCTGTGCAGATAGCGAAACTAGTGACAAAGACAATAATATCGATAATACTGATGCTAGTAAATGTCAAGAAAATTCTACTGTGATAACACCTTCCACAGTCAATAATGGTCCAGGTCCTCAAGGGTATACTTCTGTAGCTAGAACCAAATATGAACCAACTGACATTGCTCCTTTCATTGTACATGTACAAAAGGTAATGAAATCCCCTGACGATGGCTCCACTCTCCACCCGGTCGCATTTGGTAAGTTCCTTAAAAACAATTATTTCCAAAACATTGTTAATGGCTCTGTGAAACGAATTGGTAGAAACAGGATTGCACTTTCATTCTCTAACTTTGGTGATGCCAATGCATTCATCTGTAGTAACAGTCTGACTACTAACAATTTGAGAGCTTTCGTACCGTCATTTAACGTATCCCGTATGGGTTTGGTCCGTGGCGTACCATCAGAATGGTCTCCTGAGGAAGTCATTGATAATATATCGGTACCTAATGGATGCGGTAAAATATTAAAAGTTAGAAGAATAAACTACAAGATCATAGTAGAAGGTTCCCCTGTGTGGAAACCAACACAAAGCGTTGTCGTTACATTCGATGGACAGGTCTTACCGAAACGAATTTTCATGTGCTACAACGCTCTCCCCGTTGAACTTTACTCATACCCTACTATCCAATGTTTCAACTGCTGCCGCTTCGGTCATACGAAACTCCAGTGTCGTTCGAAACCTCGTTGTTACAAGTGTGGTAATGACCACACTGGTGACAATTGCGAAGTCGAAGAGGAAAACACTTCGTGCTGTTTGTATTCTGGAAATCATTTTGCTATAAGTAAGTCCTGCCCTGAATTCACACGCCAAAAGCAAATAAAGGTAACAATGGCGGAAAATTGTATCTCATATGGCGAAGCAGCCAAAATACATCCACCAGTTTCCAAGTCTTATGCTGATATTGTTAACTCTGTTCCTAATATAACTCAGGCTCACCCTACATCCCACACACCTCTAATTCAACGTTCACCGAACGTTTCTTATAAAAAAACCATATATGCAAACCGTCGTCTGCCTCCCAAACAGGGAAAAGGCTACGACCGCGAAGCACATCAAAAAATTATAAATGAACACAAAATTCCCACTCCTCAAGACGGTTGCGCTCTTAACGTGAAACCTGTTAATCCGATAATGATGTCAACATCGGACATCATTCAAATTCTTATTGAAACACTGACTCAATCAAACATAAAAATACCGTCCAACGTTGCCTCTATAGTTGACATGTTCAAAACTCCTAAAGCCATTAATAATGGCGGTCTTCCAAAAGATAATACAGTGGAACTGCAGAAGTGCAGTTCCTAAAAAAAGTGAAATTATTCACTTAATAAACAAGTACAACACTTGTTTATTTGCACTTTCGGAGACCTGGCTTAAGCCGGGCTCCATCTTCAAAATCAATGGATTTTCTTGCTTGAGAGATGATAGATCCGATGGGTATGGCGGTGCTGCCTTACTTATCAGAAATACCATTTCTTTCTCTCCTATATCTCTCCCTGTATATCATGATTTTTCCGTGGTAGCAGCACAGGTTAGTAATACTTGTGTTGTTTCTATATATATTCCTTCTCCTTCCTCCTCGGCTTTTCGCAGCCTTAATAATCTTATATCTCTTCTTCCTAGACCTTTCTTACTTTTAGGCGATTTCAATTCTCATCATGTCTCTTGGGGATGTTCTATTTCTACTTACTGTGGTGAAATACTATTAGAGTTACTTGACAATTTTAATCTTTGTATATTAAATTCTGGATCCCCCACCCGACGCACAGCTCCTTTTGAAAACACAAGTGCAATAGACTTATCGATCTGTACCCCAAATCTAGCATCATCTTTTACATGGCACACTTTATCTTCCACCTTTGGAAGTGACCATTTCCCGATTGTTATTTCTTTACCTATACATGTCTCTCGTGGTTCACCACGTAAACCACGATTGAAGTATAATATCAACAACGACAAGTTATGGGATAAGTTCAAGTTATCTGTAGAACAAAAAATTTCAAATTTATCTAATTCTTCATGTGAGGTCACCGATTGTAGTGACATTTTTTCAAATATGCTCACACAAGCCGCTGATGAAATATTCCCACTCAAAAACTCAGCGACTGGTAAGATTCCTTCCCCACCTTGGTGGGATAGGGAGTGCACTGAAGCTGTACGTAAAAGAAAAGAAGCTGAACTGCAGTATAATAGCGACATGTCTGATGAGAACTTCCAATCCTTAATTAATTTAATGTCAAGTACACGCAAGTTACTCAAAGAAAAAAAATATCAGGGATGGCGAAACTATTACCATTCTATCTCTCCTGCTATACAACCATCTATAGTTTGGCGTAATATAAGACGATTTAGAAACGGTGTAAGTGAATCAACTTTTCCAGCTTTACCTCCGAATCTGATTGATAAGTTCCTTGATCATTTGGCTCCACCTACAGCGCCACAACTGGAACTTTTATATAAATATCTACCCTCCGTTATAGATAACAATAATTCCATTTTCAATTCTCCCTTTACCTTGCAAGAATTACAAGGCGTTTTATCTGCTGTGAAAGATTCCGCACCTGGTGAAGATGGAATACCTTATTCATTTTTAGCCAATCTCAGTGAAACATCACTTATATATTACTTGGACATAATAAATACAGTAATGTTATCAGGAAATATCCCTCCATCTTGGAAATCACAAATTGTTATACCTATTTTAAAACCGCATAAACCACCGACCGAAGTGGTTTCATATCGCCCAATAGCCTTGTCATCCGTCATTGTAAAAGTAGCAGAAAATTTAATCAAAAACCGTCTGGAATGGTTAGTTGAACATCGTGGAATATTACCGGACACACAGTTTGGTTTCCGGAAGGGTAGGAGTACATTGGATAGTGTGGGTACTCTGATTACTGATATTAGATTGGCTTTTTCACACAATGAATCTTGTATTGCAGTGTTTTTAGATATACAATCGGCGTATGACAACGTTCTTCTAAATATTCTTAGAGATAAACTACACAAACTTAACATTCCTGAAATTCTCACCTGCTTTATTTTGAACCTCCTGTCAGGAAGAACAATAAAATTAGACCAAGCGCGAGATCAATGTAGGCTTGTGTGGAAAGGACTGCCACAAGGGTCGGTTCTTAGTCCTATCCTGTTCAATATATATACTTGCGATTTGGAATCTTCTCTTCAAAAATCTTCAAACATCTTACAATATGCTGATGACCTTGTTTTATACTCTACAGACAGATCCATTGCTTCAGCAAGCGATCGCATATCAAATTCCCTTAAATTGTTAAAATGTTGGATGGATCAGAACGGCCTAAACATCTCAGCACCTAAAAGCACAGTAGTGCTTTTTTCGCGCCAGCGACGTCCTCCTCCTATTTTTATTAATTTTGACAATAATCTTATACCAATAAAGACCAATGTAAAATTCTTAGGCGTATTATTAGATTCAAAACTTTTAGGCTTACCACATTGTGAGTATATTGCGGCTAGATGTGAGAAAGTCCTGAATTTATTAAGATGTCTCTCGGGCGTTTGGTGGGGTGCACATCCTTTTTCCTTAAAGCTTCTCTATAATGCTCTGGTACGAAGTGTTCTAGATTATGGAGCTTTCTTGCTGGGACCTTGTAGCGTGGCTGGACTTAGGAAATTGGATGGCATCCAATCAAAAGCATTGAGAGTAATTGCTGGAGCTATGAAATCTAGCCCTTTAAATGCTTTACAAATAGAATGCGTTGAACCTCCTCTTAATTTAAGACGGCAGTTTCTATCCGACCGAATGTTTTTCCGTGTTCTTCAATTTTCTAATAGTCCCTTAATACTAAAACTTTATCTTCTCACTGATATTATCGAGTCATCTGATTATTGGAATCATAAGCCTCTCCCTTGTTTAGTTAAAAGCTTAATTCGATACAAAGCATTGAACGCACCAACTCATCGATCTCCGAACCTTGATCTGTTTACTTGTAGCTATGAAGCTATGATAAATACTCCGACGGTTAATCTTAATTTAAATATTGATAAGCACGATGTTAATGCAAACACTGATTTTAAATGTATTGTGGAACAAAACTGGCCACGATACCATCAAATTTATACGGATGCTTCCAAACATTCGACAGATGATTTTGTAGGAGTGGGTGTGTATCATGCTCAATTTAACATAGTACAAAAAATTAAATGTCCTTCCGAGATGTCAGTATTTACAGGTGAATGTTTAGGCATCGTCAAAGCAATTGAATATGTTTTACTTTTAAAACTCAATAAAAGCTTAATATTGAGTGATTCAAGGAGCGCCTTACAGGCCCTACTGCAATATCCATTTAAATCAAAACCGCATGTACCTCTTATAATAGAAGCTAGGAGTATGCTACATTTGTGCTTTTTGAAAGGCTTTTCTGTCACATTGGTTTGGATACCCAGCCATTGTGGCATTAAAGGGAACGAAAAAGCGGATAAACTTGCTAACGAGGCTGTGTTGTGTGGAGACCAATACCCTTTCAAAAATTATACTCATGACTTGGCTGGTCTTCCCAAGCTGCATCTTAGGGAATCCTGGGGTAAAGTCTGGGAAAAAAGCAGTAAATTAAAGGGAAAGCATTATTTTAGCATACAACCGCATGTTCGCATCAAACCATGGTTCTCTAGTTTAAAACTAAACAAAATTGCAACTACAATTTTAATAAGAATGCGTCTAGGGCATACAACTTGTCCAGCTCACCTAGCAAGATTTCACATTAAAGATAGCCCGCAGTGCGAATGTGGACATGACTACGGGGACTTGGACCACATATTTTTCTCGTGTCCTAATTATGAGCGTGTCTCATTTTATAATTGTTTGATATCCTGCCGTGTCCCTTTTCCCACAAACATAAAATCTCTTCTTCTCACTGTGAATCCTTTTATTTATAACAGCATATCAGAGTTTATTTGTATTAATAAGATTAAATTGTAAATAGATATACATACTTAACCTTGCATAATATTCTATAATTTAATTATACATTTATTTATTTATAATATAATTATTGTTATTTAATTATCTCTTCCTGATCCTTTTTACAAATTTTCTAAATTATTACTCTAATTACTCGCGAAAATGTTTCCCTACCTTTATACTACGTAAGCACCCTAATAAACCTTAACGTCATACTGAACTCCATCGAACGAAACTTGACTCTGGCAGATGCACAAGACGTGCAAAGCCAAACCCCACAAAGGGGAGAAGAAAAAAAAAAAAAAGTTGTATTACCTATTCTGTGGTATGGATGACATGAACTTCCTAACTATGACCCTTATCAATAAACGGTGTTGATTCCAGTTGGTTTTCAATCGACTTCAAAAAAGGTGGAGGTTCTCTATTCGACGGAATGTTTTTTATATTTTTTTATTTTTAATGTATGTTTGTTACGCGATTACTCCGCTAATTATAGATTGATTTTGATAATTCTTTTTATGTTTGGTAAGTCATACTTTAGAGGTGGTTCCATATAAGTTTTATTGAAATTGATTCAGCTCTTTTTGATCTATAAACAATTCTATAGAACATATTTCAAAAAACCGTATTTCAATTCGATGGTTTCTGAGTTTATCGTAGACAGACAGACAAAACATTTTAAAAATTGCATTTTTGGGTTCTGCTGCTCCCATATATTCACAAAAAATGATTTAAAAAAATATATTCTTTTTTACGCTTTATAGATCTATGTTTGGCCACTATCTTGCCTGATGTGAAGCGATGATGTGGTCTAAGATGGAGCACATAGGTCTAAAGAGAGACGGCAGTTGAGCGGCTGCTCAGACCCGTCTCTCTAATGGTTCATCGAACGTCCCGAAACACGACTAGGTCGCATCTTCAATGTACAGTAGCCGCCTCGTTACAGTTTCATTATAAGTATAGAAGATATAGATGTACAGTATTGGCTCAGTTCTATTTTTATAGCTATAATAGTATAGATAGATTATAACAAGAACATTTTCAAAATGTAAGTCTACAATGCCAGCCACAAAATAAGTATGATCGCTATACGAAATTCAAAATTCTGAAATGCGAGACGTAACTGAGTTACAACTTGGTCCGAGAAGCTCTTCCCTCGGGAATGAAGCTTTATTTCCTTTTATCAGATTTCAACGGCATTTTTGAAAGATTAGAGCTACAATTACTTAAACAATATTGTACGTCCGAGAGGACAAACTCTTGGTTCATTATAATTACGTTTTAACATCTTTGTACAGTTTTTATGCAATAAAATTTATTCTATTCTATTTGTAAGTATAGTAATATCATTTATATATGTACGTATTATTTGTGTAATTGTATTATTATGTCGCTCATTCTCACGGGTCCTTTGGAAGGCTTGCGCGGGGACATGAGTCCAACACGTAGAGGCCTTTTAGAGCATTTAATTTAGATATGTAATGCACAACACTTATCGGGGACTGTCTCTAAGTGCAACATTAAGAAGATGCAATCAAAGACAGCCCCTGATAAGTACAAGGACTATTATTGGAGATATGAAAATTGCTTATGATTGGGCTATTGAGGTGAATTTTAAATGGATGAGAGCCGGTCTATGATATGAGACCTCGGCACCTGCTAGTTCCGCCTCATAAAAAATATTTAGGCAGGTGGAGACTCGCCACCCACTAAACGGGTCCCCTTTAAGGGCCGCCGTTCATTGGCGACGAGAGGGGCAGCGTTGGTGTGGGTGGCTAAAGGGTATCGAGAGGTGTGCTACAGTTTCTCTTAATCGCTACTCCCAGCGTTATGCCCTTTAGCACTTCCACTCTTGGAGCTTAGTTCTTGCATCTCCACCCCCGGACGGCCAGTTAAGGCAAGCCAGGGGTCAGCGGTCTCATTTAGCCCCAGGGAGAATCTCGGGGTCAGGCTAAGTGTCACCATGCACCGTCGACTCGCCACAAAGTCGCCCCTGGCCTATTTACTATTATTACCTGATGACAAGCATTTGACCGCAGTCTCACCTGATGGAAAATAAAGACGCGGTCGACGATGGATCACACTTGCCTAGAAAATACCGATTCACTCAGATTTGAAGACACCTAAATTATAAGAATCGGGAAACAGAGACGCTGGTAACGTGTTCCATTCCTTAGCTGTTGGCATTTCTAATACTTTATCTTTGGTTCGCATTATGAAATTTGAAGCGAAACGCTTTGTTCTGGCAGGAGGAATGTCAACCATACACAGATGCTGAGTTTCCGTACGTCTTGTTGTCCGATCGTCGGTAGAAAGGAGATGGAGGAATGAACTCGTGTAATTCCGTCGTACGATAACGTTTTGTTCGATAACGATTTGTGTCTTCAACACACATTTACATTCAATTGTAAGACACTTAATTCTTACATAAAAATAGGTAGGTACATAGTCTAAGCATCCTATTATATATTATTAACCTTCCGTAAAAACATATCTAAATGTGACAGTGAAAACCGTCTCAAAATCGGTTGTATGGTTTAGAAGAAGTGAGCGGAGAAACAAAAAAACAGGCCAAGTACGAGTGGGACTCGCGCACGAAGGGTTCCGTACCATTATCTATAAAAACGGCAATAAAATCACGTTTGTTGTATGGGAGCCCCCTTAAATATATATTCTATTCTGTTTTTTAGTATTTGTTGTAATAGCGGCAACATAAATACATCATCTGTGAAAATTTCAACTGTCTAACTATCACGGTTCATGAGATACAGCCTGGTGACAGACGGACAGACAGACAGACGTACGTACAGCGAAGTGTTAGTAATAGGGTCCCGTTCTACCCTTTGGGTACGGAACCCTAAAAATGAGGATGCGGGTAGCGACTTTGTTTTATATTATTTAGAGACTGAATTTTTTGAAAAAGGAAGTTTCATATCCTGCAAAGCCGGAAAATAGCTAGTTACAGTTTTAAGACAAAGAACAAGCAAAGTAAGCAACCATAACAAAGATTTCAACTTTCCAAAATAAGTTGCAAACTGTTTCCAACTCCCTTACTTCTAAAAGCCCAATCAAATTGGGGTTAACAGTATTTTACGGTAGATTTCAGCCGTATTGCGAAACTCCGTATCTGCCAATATCAGAGTATCTTTGTGGCTTTAGTCTTAACCCTATTTCCCATATTTCTCGGATACCGGTGGCGAAAACGCACTAGTGCTTGCAGGTAACCACAGGCTAATAATATTTGGCCGGACAGTTTAGACACTTAAATAAATGTTGGGTGTGTAAAATATTTCTTTCCAGCCGAGGTTTGAAATGTGTGAAACATTTTCAGTCGATGTCATGTCTATCACCATAGAACGGCTAAGGGAATCGAAATATTTTGGCCACCAAGTCGAAAGTCAAAGTCAAAAAATATTTATAGACACAAAATGCAATTTTAAACGATAACTTTGGACATTTGAACATCTACCTACTTGTTCAGTATCATCATCGTTCCCACTGCTGGGACACGAGTCTTCACTTATAGAAAGAGTATGGGCCATAATCCGCCACACTGGCCCAGTGCGGTTTGGTGGATGTCACATGTCCTTGAATTTTTGTGATTAATTCTTGGACATGCCGGTTTCCTTACGATGTGTTCCTTCACCATTTTTAGTGCGCGTATTAATGCCAGTGGTGCGGGGCCAGCGAGATTCAAACTAAGGTTCGTTGGATCGAAAATCATACGTGCTCCCACTGAGCCACACTCGCTCTATATCTTGCCCAGTTTTCGAATTTACAATAAGCACGAAATATTTTCATCCAGTGCTGTTTCCTTGTGATCCTTCATATTTTGCAAGATTTGTTTTATGTACAGCTGTTGTGGAATTTTTTTATCCGTCTCATCTAGTCCGGCCAAATCAAAATTTTTCGCAACGCTATCGTACATGCCTCTACATTTCCTACTCCGAGAGGATCAAACGGTTCACGCTTACAGGTTCTCTTTGAAATTTAGCTTTTTTTCTTCAATATCCCTCTTCAATATTGATTCGGAAATCTTTTAGACCTTTAATCTTACTTTCGGATATTCGGATTCGGCTATTGACTCGTGGTTGGAATAAATATTAATTTGGACTTTGACTTGGAGTAACTGGAGTAATTAGAAAGATTTTACCTATAAAGAGAGAAGATTGGGCGTATAGAATTCTTAATTTTCTAACTTTTTACTTATAAATTGAGAACGGAAGTAACTTTTTAAAGAGTTTGATAAGAGGAAGTGGTAAAGGTCACCAGAGGGAACGGTCACCGTCATTTATGCCATACCGTCAAACGAGCTAGTCGTGTTTCGGGATGATGTTCGGGGAAACGGGTCTGAGCAGCCGCTTAACTGCCGTCTCTATAGATCTATGTGCTCCATCTTAGGCCACATCATCGCTTCACATCAGGCGAGATAGTGACCAAACATAGAACTACTAAGCATAAAAAAAATTGCATCAGAACAGAACTAACCAGTGTTGTGGATTCTTCACGACATTATGCTGAACCCAAACCTTTTTTTGACTGCACTGTACACGGCAGCGGTCTCCATACACATGCTGTAATTTTTTGCAACTTTTTTAATTTGTTCTCCTACACTTGCTATATTTGTTGTGTGCAGTTTTCTCAGAATATCGTTTGTTTCTTTCTTTCTTTTTTTATTTCTTTCTTTCTTTCTATCTTCCTTCAGAATTTTTGTCGCCATTTCCAATGTATTGTCGACCCTCTAATAAGGTGAATGACATTTATTTTTTCAGGGAATAAAACCAATTGAAATTACATAAAAAAGACGTGTGGCACTCGGAGACTGCCGCGGTAAAGCTATTGCATAGCATTCGGAGTGGGGGGTGTTAGGTTATTTTCGTTACGGAATTTCTGGATTCGGTCTTCACGCTCAAGGCCCGCGATAGAAGCTATGCAATAGCTTAAAAATATACCTTTTAATGTTACTCTTAAGTTAGCCCTGCCGATAAGGGTCAAATATTGCAAATATAGGACTCGAAAAACAAAGCAAATGCCATAATAATTACACCAGTGATAGTGGCTCAACATAGATCTATTCAGTGTAAAAAAAAATACAGGCTTATTTCCTAAAAAAATATTGCCATCGTTTCAAAACAAAAATACTGAAATGAACTCCACTCAGAGACAGGCGGAGGCTTCGGTGAAGTTCGCAAGAAACTTTGCATTATTCATTGTGTAAAGTGGCTTCAATTCAAGAAACCTACTGAGCGCTATTTTTAAGAGAACATAGAATATGCTAAGCCTGAATCTACTTAAAACATGTAGTTCAAAGTACTACCTACAAGGAAAATATAAGTATGTAGGTATGTATGTATGTAGTATGTAAAGTAGCGAAATTACTGGGCATATGAGACCTAACATCTGATGTCTCGGGGTGATGAGCGCAGTGCAGTGCTACGCAGTGCTTTATATGGTATTAAAAGTTCTGGGTGGCACTGCAATTGTTATGGGCAGGCGTGGCGCTTACCATCAGGCGAATGACTTGCTCGTCTCATCACTCATTTAACATAGAAAAATACTAATTCTACCCCATAAATCTACACTATTAACCGAACCGGAACGCAGAGTAAAACACCCAATTATTGACAGCACATCGCGGCGGGGTCGGGGTTGCCATTTCTCTACGTCGATAGCGCGTGGTTACCCTCAGTCAATTGGCAACATTGGATTTTGAGATTTTGTGTGTGAAATGTGAGATATTTTTATGTATGTTGTCGGTGGTAGGTCTCTTGTAATTGAAGAATCCATCTAGGTTGTACCACCGCAGCAGTTATTCCACCGCCAAGCAGTAGAAAGAAAGAAAAGAAAGAAAGAAAATTTACACACAACATTACACTTGACATACTAAATTAGGGGCAAAACAAGAAACAATAAATACAACACAGTGAAATGTTGCGCGATGTCAGGAAAAGGTTTCGACTCAGCACTCGCTAAGGTGTACCTTAGCACTGATTTGCCACTTTTGACAGTAGTGCGCAAACATTAGTTCTAGTTTGAAGGGCATTCTAGCTAGCGAATTTCAGCAAAATCTGATGTGTCGGGTTGACGAGCTCAGTGCAATACTACGCACTAAATTGCATGGTATTAAAAGTTCAAATGATGTAAAAATAGGTGAAAAGTTCTCAGTTCTCAGGTGAGAAGCCTCTCTGTATTCTCTGTGACAACGTGAATAAGGAACCTTTATAACATACATACTCGTATTTTCTCATACGTCGCGCAATCAGCACCCCATTTCAATGCCGACAGTACTGCACCCGTATCTCCGACATAAAGGTACAAGTTATGTACCTATATCACATGTAAATGTCGACAAACGAATTTGGGTAATAGCTTTTTCTCCGCAAAAGTGCAATTTGGATAAGCGTTATAGTGTACGAGCTACTGGTTAGTTTATTCACGATCCAATAGTCAAGCATGAACGGTAAATTTCACACAATTACGGTCTTGTTTTAATATCGGCTGCAACATTAATACCTAAAAAACGAACGCGTGTGTGGTTTTCAATACACCCAAAATAGTAAAATCTTCATCATCAAAATCAGCCCATTACTTTCGCACTGCTGGGACACGGGCCTTCTTATTTCTTATTCAAAGAGGGCGCGATGAGTCCTGCACTGACGTCCCGCATGGGGTGTATTGTGCATTCCCCCCACCAGCATCTACCCTGGCCATCCCAACTCCTTGAAGTAACGGAGTGCGGCTTTGGGGCGCTGGCATAGCTGCTCCAGTGTTAAGGTTGTTTGTAGGACAGATGATGGTGGTAATGAAGGTGATGATGTGTCCGGTGTCTGCCTTACCGTCTATTGGCATTGTTGCTTTTGTTCGAACAAAAGCAACGGGCCTTCTCTCATAGAGAGAGTATGGGCCATTATCCACTATGCTGGCCCAGTGCGGGTTAGTAACGCAGTTGTCTGTAATTGAAGTTCAATCTTGCGTGTGCTCAAGGAAACGAATAAATTGTTTAGGTAAAGGAAAAAGCCAATTTGCTAATTCGATTTCGAAGACGCCATTTCTTATAACCGAATTAGATTAAATTACCTTTAAATCGAACATGTAATCTGTATTCTGTGATGTGAAATTACTGGGCATATGAGACTTAATTATATCTGATGTCTTTGGACAATATTATACCGCGATCCCTCGGGAACATCGCGTTCAATTGGGATGAAAATTATCATATATCCTATATATACAATACAATACATTAACGCTTTATTAAATACCAAACACACAGGAAAAACAATAGTTAGCAAAGTTAATAAACATATATATATATATATATATATATATATATATATATATTTTTGTATGTATGTTAGTCTGTAAGGTAAATATTCTATAGGCTTCTGTTAATTTTATTTTATTGTACTTGAATATTGCCTGAAATAAAGAGTTTAATAATAATAATAATATCACCACTATATGCATATTAAATTACACCTTGTATACTCAACTAGGTAAACCAGGATATAACACCACTATATGCACTTTAAATTACACCTTGAATACTCAACCAGGTAAACCATAGTATATCACCACTATATACATATTAAATTACATCTTGTATACTCAACCAGGTAAACCAGAGTATATCACCACTATATACATATTAAATTACACCTTAAATACTCAACCAGGTAAACCAGAGTATATTACCACTATATACATATTAAATTACATCTTGTATACTCAACCAGGTAAACCAGGGTATATCACCATTAATGCTTTTGTATTTGTGGTATGCCTCTCATTACTTGTGGTAGGTCTCTCGTATGCGGGGGGCCGTCTGGGTAGTTACCACAGCTTTGACAGTTATTCTGCCGCCAAGCAGTACTGTGTTCCAGGACATTGTAGCCAGTAAAATTACTGGGCATATGAGAATTAATATCAGATGTCTCGGGGTAATGAGCGCAATGCAATGCTACGCATTGCTTTTTTTGGTATGCAAAGTTCTGGGTGGGACTGCAATTGTAATGGGCAATTAGTGGTGGCGCTTACTATTAGGCAAACGACTTGATCATCTCATCATTTATTAAATTACACCTTGAGTACTCAACCGGGTAAAACAGAGTACATACCCACCCCCCACTCGTAATCAAACACACCACTACCTCCCAGTCTCTAACTAGTGCGGCGCTTTGTCCGCTAAACGTTTTATTTAGTGCCGACATTTTCTACGATTACCCTCCCTGCCGTCGAATGTAATGGGGCTTAAGTTTTTTAAGGGATTTGCTTAGAGAGGCTAAATTGTACGTACTTAAGTCCGTATCTGCTATTAGACTCTATTAAGGCCGATTCACACATATCCGTGCTGTATCAGGGACGTTTTTTAACCGACTCAAAAAGGAGGAGGTTCTCAATTCGATTGTTTTGTTTTGGTTTTTACCTCAAAACTCCGACATTTATAAAATTTGGAAAAATATTTTTGCCTTGGGTTCAGTGTAGCTACGAAGTGATCCATTTAATTCATCGATTTTTGACCTTGGACTTCGAAAATACATTGAAGTCGGTATTTTTTTTTATAAAATGTATACTTGTTTTATGTATCTTGTTGACGAGACGAAGATGTCGTTCGCCTGATGGTAAGCAATACGCCTGCCCATAACAGTTGCAGCACAGCCCAGAACTTGGTTTTCCAAAATCCTGCGCGGCATTGCACTGCGCTCCTCATCCTGAGAGAATTAGCTCAGCCTCATAATGCCCAGTAATTTCGTTGGCTACAATACCCTTCAAACCGGGACACAGTAATGCTTGCGCAGTACTGATTGGCGGCAGAATAACTAGCAAAGCGTATACGAGAAACCTACCACCATTGAACGTGGACGAGACATGGAAGGGCCGTGCTCCATCACGAGCGCAAACACCTGTTTTTAGTTTTATTTATTTACTAACTGCACCCCGCGGTTTCCCGGGACAAAATGAAAGAAGAAGAAAGAAAGAAAGAAAATTATTTATTCTCGCGAAACTGCACACAACACACAGATACACGGGCCCAACAACAAAAAACAATGTATACAATAATTATAATGCGTCCGCGTACGTACATAGCTGCCGTGTACGTAAATGTAGCTGTCCTTTTAGAATGTGTGTAGGTACTAAATTTCATCAAAATCCGTTCAGTAGTTTTTGCGTGATTGAGTAACAAACATCCATCCATCCATCCGGAAGAAATTAACTGTATCGAAAATATAGATCCATTTAAAAAGAAGCTATTCTATCTGATACGGCAAAACACAATACATCTCAATTCAGTTAATTAAGCCTTTAAGTAGGGTTTTGGGTTACTTCCGGGTGAATACACGTTTATTTGGATGATGCAAACAATAAACAAAGTTTGTCCTGAAAAGCAGTAGGTTAACTTTGCGCAACGCACAAACAGTGCAGTTGAGTTTCACACACATACAACTCACTTTGCGTCTTAGTTTCAACCGTATGTGTAAGCTTTGGAGCTTTGGATTGGTAGGCTCTGGCCGTGGTTGTAATACCACCCACTGAACAAAGCCATGCCGTCAAGCGACCTAGTCGTGTTTCAGGATGATGTTCGGTGAACCATCGGGGAGACAAGTCTGAGCAGCCGCTCGACTGCCGTCTCTCTGTAGATCTATGTGCTCCATCTCAGGCCACATCATCGCTTCACATCAAGCGAGATAGTGGCCAAACATAGATCTATTAAGCGTAAAAAGAAACTAAAGTTATTGGTCAGCGAGGTCCAAATAACGAAAACCTGGAATCGTCGTAGACGTCGCGGTCTGCGCCGCGGTCTGTGTCGCGGTCTGATTACCTCCCGTTTGGTCGCACTTCGCGTTTTTATCCTCTCGTTTGGCGGAGATCGAAACATTTTCCTTGCTTGGTATTTGGTATCTATGTATGTTTTTTCTCTGAAAGATATTTTATTATTATCGACAGAGAACCAAAGTTACCGACATAGCTCACAGAATTAGCCAGCTGAAGTGGCAGTGATATTAGCTGTAGAACCGATAACCGTTGGGGTAGATGCGTTCTAGAGTGGAGACCACGAATTGGCAAACGTAGTGTAGGAAACCCTCAGGCTAGGTGGAGTCACGATCTTCGCAGGGTGGCTGGTAGCAGCTGGATGAGAGTAGCCGAGGATCGTGCTTAGTGCCGTGCATTTGGAGAGGCCTTTGTCCAGCAGTGGACTGCGATAGGCTGATGATGATGATGATCTATGTCCGGCTTACAGCACACGAAGTTGGTGTCATCCGGTTCGTTATGGGCGCCAACAATGTAAGCTATGGGTCGGCGAGGTCCAAATAACGAAATTGTACTGCATTGTGCTCATCACCCGGAAACATCAGACATTAAGTCTCATATGCCGAGTAATTTTGCTACAATGCTTTTCAAACCGGATCACAGTAATGCTTACGCACTTCTGGTTGGCAGTAGAATAACTGGTAATGCAGTCTCACCTAAACAGACCGCATACGAAATACACATCAGTATTTTAAAAATGAAAAATAGTTTATAAGCCTTATAAATGTTAATTTAGTTAAAAGTTTAGTGCATAAGTAATTAGTGTCAGTGTTTGTAGTGTATTCAACGACGCATTTGTGTTGTAATTGTATATTAACTTGCTGACCGTTGGGACTTTTGTTTGGACACCGGCCGGCGAACTGTCATCGCACGAGAAAAGATTGTTCAATCTTTACACCTTATCCGGGGAAGTATTTGTTTATTTTAAGTCTAAGACTATTATTTTGCGATACCTAGATGGGTTAGCAATAATTGTGTGGCAATTGTACTGTATGTTCTCGTAGGTAATATTCTTAAGGTTAGGTTAAACAATTTGTGTACATAACTTTGTATTTTATAACTTTAAACAAAAGCTTTCCATCCTATAAATCTATATCTAAGTAGTTAATTCGTATATTCTTAGGTAGCTCACAGGGTAGGTAAAATTTTTCTAATACTTGAATGAATAATTATGGTGATGTAGGTATTGGTACAGACCTCTTACTCGTTAAGTAATCAATGTAAATTGTGTGCTAATATAGGCTGAAACACCTTTAATAACTAATTAAAATAGCAGTGAATAATAAGTGTTGTTGTATATCATTTTTCACTTGTTATTTGTACAGTTACAGATAGAAGCTTCATACTTCAGTGTCTAACTTATTTTCTAACTTATTTGTTACTTTCTTTATTTCTATTTTTTCTATCTGTTCTTATTTACTACTAACTTCCTGTTTAAAATTTCCCTTTTTTATCTGTAAGACTGTGCTTCACATAGTAAAGTAAGCTTAGTTCAAACTAAATTGGTTACAGTGTTATTCACTTGAATTATTTACATCTTTCAGTTTGTACTACATCCTTTACAATGATGACTAGAAGAGCATGCAACCTGGAGTCCAAGCTGAAGGCGGCCCTATTAGAACTAAAAGAAAGCAACAGGCTTCGTGACCAACTTCTACAAGAACGTGAAGACAGCGAGGCTGAGATAGAACAGATTAACTGTAAAAACTCCTCCCTGAAAAATGAACTTGCTGAGCACGACATATTACTTGAGGACATGCGAGATCAACGTGATCAGCTTCAACATGCTTTAAACTCCACCTACCAGGACCATCACATCTATGAGGAAGCGCTCCAGCAAATAAAGGATCAGGACCAAGAGTTGCTCTTAGCTAAAACCAAAATAGAAGAACTAGAGAGTATCATAAAGAGTAATGATTCTGTAAATACTCTAAACTTATATAATGAGCTTGTTACAAGTATGACTGCTGATATTCCCATCATTGACCTTACTACACCTTACTCCAAACATAAGGTTATGCCTATAAGAGGTTCCAACAAAATTAAAAAATACATTAAACTAAGTAAGCTCATTAAAAAGACTCAGAAAACATTAAAATCACAAAAAAAGTTTCTGCAGTCAAATAAACTTAGGCAGGAAAAAATAGATCTACATATTGAGCTAAAGTCATGTTATAACTTGTTGAGAAGAAACTCCAGAGAGTTAGATTATTTAAATGCTAAAACTCACAGCCTCCAGAGGTCACTTAGAGGGGTTAGTTGGAAATATGAACAATCAAAAAAGGAAATTAATGAGCATGTGGCAGCAATGTCCAGCCTGCTTCAAGTTAGCACCACTAATTCAAAGAGTTCTGAACTGTTAGATAGCCCCATCAAATGTTTTAACGGCTTCATAAATGCTCAACCATCACCTGTACTAAGTCAGTCTGCTTTAATATCTTCTGAACTGAATTCCAGCTGTACTAACGTTGCAGGCACTGTGAGCACAGAACAGAATTTGGGAGTCCCACTAGCCGATAAACAAAATCAATTACCTGCCGCTACTGGTTCATTGACTCATAAAACTGTATTATATACAGATGAAATAGGAGTTGGTCTGGGATACCTACTCAAAAATTGTATTAAGCAGGATGTTATAAACAACTGTTTTCCAAAGGCCCCAATCAATACAATTATACAAAAAATTGAATGTGACCAATTCAACCAAGGCACAACGCTTATCGTACAGTTAGGTAATAGTTTGTCTGTAAATAGGCGTGATGTAGTAAGGTTAATTGATGTCTTGACACGTAAGCTAGATTCAGGCTTAGGAAAGCTAATCTTATGTGCGTTACCATACTCACACACAGTAAAGACAGACAAAAATAATGATATTTTTAAATATAACATGAGTTTATATAATCTGACATGTCGTCATAGTGACATATTGTATTTTGACACTAATAAGTTTATTAGTAAATTTATATTGACTCAGGATACATTGTACCTGTCGAAAAATGTCAAATTAAAGATTGCTAAATTGTTAGCATATAATATAATTGATCCCGTTTTATGTTGTACAACAGATCATTGTGATGATACTGTAGTTTGCAATATTCCTGCAGTCATCAGCAATCAGAGCAGCAATAAAAATTGCATATCAGCCAATTTAAACTGACGGCTAAGACAATGGGCAGACCTTGTAACTTAAATCTTGTCCATCAGAATATACAAGGCCTTTCCAGCAAAGCGTTAGAAATAGAGTTATTTTTAGGATGTATGAAAGTAGACATAATGTGTATAACTGAACATTGGTTCAAATTTAATACTTTAATGCCTCATATTGTAAATTATCAAATTGCAAGTTCGTTCAACAGGCAAAAAGCTATTCATGGTGGTTCATTAATATATGTTATTAATAATTGCAAATTTAAAGAAAGGAAGGACATTGTGTCTTTGTCTGTTGAACGTTCTATAGAGCTGTCATGTGTGGAGCTTGAACAGCATATTATTGTTTGTGTATACAGACCTCCATCTGGTGATTTTAAGGTTTTTGAGTCTGTAATGGAGGAAGTATTAAGGAAAACTTTTAATAGTAATAAATACCTTGTGGTTTGTGGTGACTTTAATGTCAATATACTCGAACACAATCCTTTATGCGACAAATTGCTAAATCTATTTTTGTGCTTTGACTTAAAAAAACCTTTTCAATCAGCCCACGAGAATCACAAGCTCATCTGCAACATGCTTAGATAATATATTCTGTAATTGTGAATCACAAGGTATGGCAATAATAGACAACCTTAGCTCAGATCATCTTGGACAGAGTGTTATTTTCCCTTGTAAGAGAAGTAAAATATGTCATGAATTCAGCTACAGGCCTATCACCACCAATCGCCTGGAACAGTTTTCACATAACGTAGACCACCAACTGGCACTTCTACCGTATAATGAAAATCCCAATGAGCTTTGCCAAACTTTGTTCGATTTGCTAGAGGTAGAGTACAAAAATATATTTAAGGAAAAAATATGTAGAGGGGGCGTCAGGCCGAAGTTTGATGACTGGGCTACGCCGGGTATTTACAAGAGTAGAAGCAAATTATATTATTTATACTCTCAAAAAAATATTAATGCAAGTAATGTAACTTTTTTGGAATATTTAAAAAAATATTCAAAAATGTTTAAAACAGTTTGTCATTTTGCAAAATCGCTCCACTTGAGTATTTATTTATTTATTTATTTATTTATTTATTTATTTATGCAAGATCAAACCTCGGGACCGGAGCTTTATCTTAAATGTAAATAATAAATTAATATCTAACGATAGCCAAGTTGCTGACGCTTTTGAAAATTTCTTCTCTAATATACCAATCACAACCACACAGCCCCTAAATTCATCTTCGACTGAAGCTTCATCTTTATTGTCTAATAACGTCAATGAGTGTGATGTAGTATTTGCATTCAGGCACGTTAATGTCCATATGATCGAGAGGACTTTCAAGTTGCTTAATATAAAAAATACCGAGGATCTTTGGGGAATATCAACCAAAATTTTAATCAGCATTATAAAATTGATTGCTCCCTTACTAGTTATGATATTCAACCGGTGCATAGATGAAGGAGTCTTTCCTGACATAATGAAGTATAGCAAATTGATTCCATTATTTAAGTCAGGAGATAAGAGTGATCCGACTAATTATAGACCTATTTCTATACTACCAGCACTAAGCAAAATTTTTGAAAAATTAATATTAAGCCAACTGTTGTCACATTTCAATCTAAATGGATTATTTCACGATCAACAGTATGGCTTTACTAAAGGTCGCTCCACTACGGACGCAGGAATAGGACTTTTAAAGCACATTTTTGATGCTTGGGAGAGGTCACAGGATGCTATTGCAGTTTTCTGTGACCTGTCTAAAGCATTTGACTGCGTTAATCATGACACACTAATTTGTAAATTAAAATATTATGGAATTCACGGAAAAGCTCTTGATCTTGTCTTCTCGTATCTTAGCAATAGGATCCAAAAAGTTGATGTTAACGGGTCTAGGTCATCCGGAGCTCTCACAAAAATGGGAGTCCCTCAGGGCTCAATACTAGGACCATTTCTATTCCTAGTCTATATTAACGACCTACCCTTTTTTGTGAAGGACTTATGCGATATTGTTTTGTTCGCAGATGACACATCTCTAATATTTAAGATAGACAGAACCAATAATAACCTTGACGATGTGAACAAAGCCATCTCGCTAGTTCTACATTGGTTCACAACAAATAATCTACTATTAAATGCAAAAAAAACGAAATGTATAAAATTTTATCTGCCCAACGTTAGGGGAGTTTCTGCTCCTTCAAATATCTTAGTAAACGATAACCCTCTAGACCTTGTTGACTCAACAACATTCCTGGGCATTAACTTAGATTCTAAATTACAGTGGGGTCCACATATAACATCACTAGCTGGGAGATTGAGCTCAGCAGCCTATGCAGTACGTAAAATCAGACAGTTCACTGACGAAGCCACTGCAAGATTAGTGTATTTCAGTTACTTCCATAGTATCATGTCTTACGGAATTTTACTATGGGGTAAAGCCGCAGAAATTCAATCCATATTTGTATTACAAAAAAGAGCAATTCGTTCCATTTACAACATGAAAGCTCGTGACTCGCTTAGGGAACGGTTTAAAGAGATCAACATTCTTACAGTGGCTTGCCAATACATTTATGAAAATTTAATGCACGCTCGCAAACACCTTAGCACCTTTAACAAAAACAGCGACTTGCATAATTTTAACACGAGACATAAGAATAAATTGTATGTACCTAGATTCAGGTTGCAGAGAGTTAATGGTTCGTTTATGGGGAACTGTATACGCTTTTATAATGAACTACCTGAGGGCATTGACAAATTACCAATGCGTAGATTTAAATCATTTATCAAAATAAACCTTATGAAAAAAGCATACTACTCAATAAATGAATATGTTAATGACAAAAATGCATGGCCTGTATGCCCTAAGCCCCATGATGATGAAGATTAACACATCAGTGTGTGCATGATGTTTATATTTCATTTCTTCTTGGATTGTACAATGCTATGTGAGATGTCTAATGTAGTTAGTCATTCAAATAAAGCTATAAAAATTGTATTTGAGTTGGAAGTGACTAGGTTATACAGTCATGCTCACTCAAATGTCTTTGCTTGCGGCGGCTCTGTGTGTCGGGTCACTCCCTTCCCTCCAATATGGTTGAGGGGGGTGATGGCTGGTCCACAAGTCATACTCGTGAACGGGTGCTGCTTGCGGGGACTGGTCTGTTCTAGTCACTCCTACTGCTACTGTCATACCTACTTATATTTTATTTACACTTTTCTGTTACTGATACTATGACTATGGGACATCTCACTCGCATTTCTTGTTTTACATTCTGTTAATTCTAATTTATACGTAATTGTGCTGAAAAAAGACATCCCCGCAGAGTTTCTTGGTGCTATCTTCTCTAGCGGGCGTATTTCCGAAGCACTGGTAGAGTCAGTTTTCACATTTCTTTTCAGCACTCAGACTTCAATTTGAGTATAGGAAAGAAATGGGTAAACATACTTACCTTTTTTTCAAAGTCATGTTAACATAAGTTACAATTTTTAACATTTTTTATTTGTATCATGTGTTTATGACCTTTAAAAGTGCACTTTTGTGCCTATTTAATAAATGATATTTGACTTTGACTTTGACTTTGACTTTGACATCACAAGTTCAAATATGAAATTATCCGAAAATTTTCGATTGTTCTAGGATATTCCTTATAAATATAAACGGCTACACTCACGTTATGATTGTGTCGGAATAACTCCGACCAGGTTTCGGACAATTAGGATGTCCTTCTTCCGGGAGTTTACGCTTTGGATTCGCGGCGCAGACGCATTTAGTCCTAATTGTCCGAAACCTGGTCGGAGTTATCCGACACAATCATAACGTGAGTGTAGCCGTTTATATTTATAAGGAATATTTCGACTCACGATAGTTTCCAAACTTTAATTGTTCTAGGATATTTGCGAAAGAATCTGAAACAACAACCTACATAATATTCCGCGGAATTACACTACATATTATTTTCATTGCGTTTGAGATTTGAGATGCATTTCCGCAACGTCACGCCTGATTCCATTACATTTACGAAAGAAATTTAAGCAATAAGATTAAGTGCCGTCAGCTCTACCTTTTAGTTGCTGTAACAAGCAACTGTTACGGTATCTTTAAAAAAAATACAATTGACAGTCAAGTTGCTACGTCTACGTCTGCGCAGCGCCTTAGAAGCGAAAGGATCGTTTGAGTTGAGTTACTGACTATGTTTATAGATTGTTTGCTACTTTTAATAGGTGGCCTTCAAAGTGGCCATCGGAAGCAACTACTGTTTAATCTATGACTAAAAGTTTGATTCCGCTTTTGAACCAGTGTCACAGAATTTGTGAATTTGTTATTTGCGGTGTTGAAGACGGTTTAATTTTTTTTTAATAATTTATTTTACCCTTTTCAGTGCAAAACAATTTTTAATCAAATTAATTTAAAAAGTTTTTAAAGACAAGCTTTTATGATCTAGCAGCCACGTCTGTCTTATTCTCTGTTGAGGAGTTCTCTCGCCGGAAGTCAACCCTGGGTGTATCAGCCATGTCATGATGGAATTTAGAACAGGCTATTATGGTTAAATCCATTTACAAAATGTTGTGTCTGTACTCTGTACTATTCACCGTTGAGGAGTTCCCAGAAAAGTAATGCGAAAACTGACTCTACCAGTGCTTCGAAAATAAATAATCTAGAGAAGATAGTACCAAGAAACTCTGCGGATATGTCGCTTTTTTTTAACCGACTTCAAAAAATAAGGAGGTTCTCTATTCGACGGTTTGTCGGAACGGTTGTTGAACGGAAGTTTAATCTTGAAGTCGGTTCCTTCTTCCGACGCCGGAAGTCAACCCTGGGTGCAGCAGCCATGTCGAACATGAACCTCCTCCTTTTTGAAAGTTGGTTAAAAAAAACAAGAACCGATCCTATACACACAGAGTGTATATAAAAAACCTGAAGCTCGCGAAGGAGATCCTGATTGAAGCGAGCCTACGAGGCCAGTGAAGTGAAGGGGGGAGGTGGCGAGCAAAGCGAGCAGAGCGGAGCGAATGTCAAGGGAAGCGACATGAAAGGGTGACGCGAGAGACTTCTGGTGGATCCTACTTTGGTTATAATTTACTATTTATGATGGGAATATCAAGTGATTTTTTGCCGTTACATTTTACTATATATAATGGTAAGTTAAACATAAGCCAAATAAAAATAGCATTCACAATAATTCTCAGTGCTTAAAGTGAAAAAGTTTTGGAGAACATTCTAAAGGTATCGTTACGCTTAATACAAAAACACTTATACAACTATTTCAGCTGCTTCAAAGTGTTTAATGGGCTGAGCGTGGGCGAATTTAGTTAAAGAGCGTTCATTATTAGCTAGTTGAAGCCTACGGTTTGGCCTGACCAACGCTTTTTCGAATATAAATAAAATAAATGAGCGAGTGTGGCTCAGCGGGAACACGTGCGCCTTTCGATCCGACGCACCTGGGTTCGAATCCCGACTCGGCCCTGCACCAATGACTTATAGTTAAGTGCAGATTTTGCACGCTCGCTCTAAAACGGTGAAGGAAAATATCGTGATGAAACCCGCTTACGCGCTTTGGAGTGATAGGCTCTGGCCGTGGTTGTAATACCACCCACCGAACTAAGCCATGCCGTCAAGCGACCTAGTCGTGTTTCAGGATGATGTTCGGTGAACCATCGGGGAGACGAGTCTGAGCAGCCGCTCAACTGCCGTCTCTCTAGATCTATGTGCTCCATCTTAGCCCACATCATCGCTTCACATCAGTCGAGATAGTGGCCAAACATAGATCTATTAAGTGTAAAAATAAAAGACGTGTGGCACTCGGAGACTGCCGCGGTAAAGCTATTGCATAGCATTCGAAATGGGGGGTGTTAGGTTATTTTCGTTACGGAATTTCTGGATTCGGTCTCCACGCTCAAGGCCCGCGATAAAAGCTATGCAATAGCTTAAAAAGAAATAAAAATCAAAGGAAGAGAAGTGAGTCTACTAGCATAGTAACACAGGTCTATCCTCGTAAGAATGCTGGTTTATGATTATCTTATCTTATATTTATTTTATGTGTCAGAATTATGTACGAGCTATTTTTATACCATAAATTAGCTTTTTTAGTTATTTTATTGACAAATGATGCCGTCACATTTTTAAACATTTTTTTTCAGTATTAGTATTCAATAATAAATCGATTCATGCATTAAAAAAATATATACATACTCCCTATTTCTGGGCATATGAGACATGGTGATTTAGGCAGTGCCTCCCAGAACTTTTTATACCATGCAAAGTGAAATCATTACAAGTAAGTAGGTATTTGTAAAAAATCTGTCATAATGTCAGTCAGGTTTATTTTTATGTATATATTGAAAGAAAATCAAAACAAGAGCGTTAGGTAGACTTGAAAACTTAAATAAATTTTACTTTTTGGAAAATAAATTGCTCTTTTTGCTGCTTGTGATAAATGGGACTTTTTATGTCTGTCCAGGGGAAACTTGAGGTTTATAAGTTTTTGTGGGGAATGAAAACTGAATAAAATCCAATAATAACTTTTATAACTTTGGTTGCTTGCGAACGTAAGCAAACATCTATTGAATACTTACAATAATGTAAAAGTATATTTCTTTTTTATTTTTGTTTGCTAAGCAACACTCCTCATAAAATAAAGTTGCAGCTCCACCAATCACTTCATTTTATTTTAACGATCAGTTTTTTTATTACCTGATATCATCATCATCATCAGCCCATAACTTTCCCACTGCTGGGACTCAGACCTTCTCTCGTCGGATTTTTAGTGATAGGGTCCCGTTTTACCTTTTGGGTACGGAACCCTTAAAAGGAGGTTGCACTCCTAATGTCTTCTTTTTTATGTCGTCTTCCGTCATTAGAGTAATATTTTAATTTCATTTGTTTATGTATGTGTCCTTAGAAATCCGTCATTTATAAATAGTTCATTTATAATCGTCATTTAAATTATTTTTGCGTTGGGTTCAGTATAGCTACGAAATGGTCTCATATAAATGTCATCGATATTCGACCTTGGACTTCGCAGACACATCAGCAGAATTGAAGACGGTTTTTTAGGGTTTTGTACCCAAAGGGTAAAACGGGACCCTATTACTAAGACTCCGCTGTCCGTCCGTCTGTCTGTCTGTCCGTCTGTCACCAGGCTGTATCTCATGAACCGTGATAGTTAGGCAGTTGAAATTTTCACAGATGATGTATTTTGGTTGCCGCTATAACAACAAATACTAAAAAACAGAATAAAATATATATTTAAGGAGCTCCCATACAATAGTCATGATTATTTTGCCGTTTTTATAGATAATGGTACGGAACCCTTTTCGTGCGTGAGTCCGACTCGCACTTAACCGGTTTTTTTTTATAAAATGTATACTTGTAGGTACATGTTCAAATTAGGAAAAAATAAAGGGAGCAATCCATTTTGCGTAAGGAAGGAGGCAGGTAAGGAAAGTGCGTTATCTCTACGCCATTCAAAATCGACAGTCTATGAACGGCCTTAGCCAAAACTTTTTTAATTTTGCCCTTGCATTCCTGTAAGTTCTCCATTTTGTCTTATAAAGATCATTAGCATTATTTAGTGTGCTATGTAATTTCATATGCTAAGAGAGGAAAAAATAATGGACCAAAATAATAACAGAGTGGTACCCAAGGGATGGAAACAGGAGCAAAGGACGACAAACGAAACGTTGGGAAGATGATATCAAAAAAGTGGCCGGTTCAGAGTGGATTCGGAAGGCAAGAGACAGAGAAATATGGAAATCTTTAGAGGCCTTTGACGAAGGACAAGCTGTTTCGGAAAAGAGTGCGCCGAGCACCGATAATTAAATTAGTGAATATTTTTTTTATTGAAATATTGTAAAACAGCAATAATGGCTTATTTTATTTCATTTAATTTTATAACTCTTCATCATAATCATCGATTGTCCGAATAATTATATGGTGTAATGTTTAATTTTTTTATATCTAATATTACTTGCCCTAATATCGAAACCACTATATATTAAAAATCCTAAAGTCACTAATCATAATTATTAAAATCTCTATATATTATCTCTATAAATAATCCATAATGTACGAATCATATAAATATCATTGTCTTTATGATATTTTATAATAATCGTTAAGCCGCATGTAGTTCTAATAAAGGCTCCCGCCTTTACTTTTTATGGCTAAAATCTAGTCGGACCACGGAGGTGTGGGGTACAGCGATTTTATCCGTCCAGCTGATTGTCGTTCGAACACATCGTTTTAATAATATAAAAATAATACAAATTTATAATATTGAGGTATCTGCTGCCGAACTAGGCTCATCGTTCGTGTTTCAGCGTACATTGCCCTCCCCTAGGGTTATACAATATAATTTATTTTATAACAAAAAATCCGACTTCAATTCAATTCAGCATCTTCAAAGTTCAAGGTTGAATATCGATGAAATATAAAATATAAAATGTATACAGCACCATCTTGTAGCTATACTGAACCCAACAAAAATAATTCACCAAATTATACATGACGGAGTTCTGAGATAACACGAACCTCGTTTTTTGAAGTAGGTAACAAAATTTGACCCTCTTATATTCAGGTTCGTGATGAGTAAGAGAAATGTGTTCGGAGAAGTTATTTTCGGGTAATCGTTGTTATGAGACAAAAAGGGATCCCCTGTAGGGATATATACAACCATATTGTTTGAGTTACGATTATCGCAGTATTAACGCCCCCCGGCGGGCATTGGATGGTGTATTTACATAAATATTTTGGTCAATAGCGAGGGTGATTGTGTCTTACTATTCGGTATTCTGTTATTTGGGATGCTGGTTTCCGCATTGGTTTTACCAAATTAAAAATACTTAGTACAAATGGTTGAACATGAAAGATATTATTTTTTTCGGGAGTGTACCTATTGTTGTATAATATTCTTCGAAATAAATTAAAGATAGATTAAAGACATCTCGTTATTTATTATGTCAAAACCTCAATCTGACGTTTTACAACATTGAGCATTATTTGGCATGTCTTTATAGCATTGACTACTAAGGTTTCATTTCTAACTCTAAGGAGTTTATACTACACCTATGTGTGTGTAGAAATCAAGGGGCGTAATATTAATAATTAATTGAAAATCATGATTGTTTTTTTTGTTTTTTTGCAATAACACTGCTAGGAAATATATATATATATATATATATATATATATGTATATATATATATATATAATTTAGCCCTTTCGTCTGATGAAATGACACTTGACACTGTTATTGTATTTAGTAAAATAATAATAATAATAAAAAAAATATAAAAAAATGCCCCTCAGTTTCTTGCTGTATCTTCTGAGTAGTGGTTCTTTTTCCGATTCGGTGGTAGAGTCATTGTAATAATTGACGTTCATAAGTGCGTCTGTGACAACAAAATTGAATAAAGAACTTTGAACTTTGAACTTTGAACTTTGTCTCTTTTTACGCCGCAACGGCTGAACGGACTTTGATACAAGTCCTTGAATAACACACAGTATACTTTTCAACCGCGGGTGAAACCACGGGACGCAGCTAGTGCGCATTACTACACACGCAATGTCATCCAGTTATGAGCTACCCTGAAAGTTTCAGCCAGATACCTAATCGGGAAGAGCTCGAAATCTGAGTTGCAAGATTAGAAGAAGACAAACAAGGAAGTGACTTAATAAAAACGTGGTAAAAAATATAATATAAAAAGATTACCAACGAATTTTCCAATCTTGGAATCAAATAGGATCATATTGGTAAGACTGGAATATGAACGTAATCGAATCTGAATCCAGCTTTGTTCACAGGTGTGAAAAAATGGTCGAGACCTTATTAAATTGGATCAAACGCCTCAGTGGATTTGCGCTGAATTAAAACATGTATTGGAATGATAAAAAAACACAATCATCATTTTTATCAGCCTCTTACGGTCCCACCGCTGTGACTAACGGTGTTCGTTTTATTACACAGCAGATTAAAAAAGCCGTTGAAAAAATATAGCACAAGCAGCATATGTATATCTTTACTGCGTGCTATCTGCGCTAATATTATTGTTGCGTTAGCTCGACTACTCAACTACAATCATGTAGTGCCATCTATTATGGATAGAAGAATTCTTATCGAGTGTCACAGCGGATCTGCATTGATTCCATAGATAAACAAGAGATGTCGCTGTTTCGCAGTAACACTAAAATCAACTTTTACTGTATTGTAAATAGGTCAAAAATGCAATGTATGTTTACAAAAAATATTTTTACGCGTTTTCGATCTGCTGTCTGTAATCTAGCTAATATATATTGATCGAGGCAGATCAAAAAAGCGCAAAATGAATCGCAGTTAGCTGTCTGCTGTTGCGATAAGGAATTTATTATGCTATATTATAGCATAAAAAATATTCTGCGCTTTTAATATAGCATTTTGTTACAACGCGTTTTTTTGTTTATAGCCGTTGTGAACACGACTAGCTGTGACACGGGCCATCTCTCGTGGAGCCTTAGCACAATACGTTTATGTGGCGAATTCGCTACAAACTTGCGGCGAGCACGTCATGAATTTGCAGCGCTATCGCGGCATCTTTTGAACTGCAAAAAAAATTCCATCTAAACGGAATGTCAGGCACTGAAAGTGGCAAGTGAGAGTGTACCACATTGAAGAACGCCACCCACCGATCAAAGCCATGCCGTCAAGCGACCTAGTCGTGTATCGGGATGAAGTTCGGTGAACTATCGGGGAGACTGGTCTGAGCAGCCGCTCAACTGCCGTCTCTCTCTAGATTTATGTGCTCCATCTTAGGCCACATCATCGCTTCACATCAGGCGAGATAGTGGCCAAACATAGATCTATTAAGCGTAAAAAAAAAAAGAAGCTCAGCGTCAACGTCACGCCGCGAGTTCGTAGCGTGCACGCCGCGAGCTTGCAGCGTAATTAGAATTATTTTGAAAAAAAAATACTCAAGCTGACTTCAAGACAAGTCAATATTTTGTTTTAGTTGATTTTTTCAAAAAGCGCTGTATCAATTTTGATAAAATTTATATGGGACCACCTCTGAAATATGGCCTACCATACAAAAGAATCATCAAAGTCATTTCGTAATTGGCGGAGTAATCGCGTAACAACATACAAAAAGAAAAAAAACAACATACAGTCGAATTGAGAACTTCCTCCTTTTTGAAGTTGGTTAAAAACGAACTCTCTGTGAGAGAAGGTCCGTGTCCATAATCCACGCTGGCTAAGTGCGGGTTGGTGAATGTCACATGTCCTTGATTTTAGTTATACTTAAACATTTTGCTTACCTAAATTAAATATTGTTTTAGAAAAAAAACAAGAACCGACTGTAAGACTAAACTTATATTTTTAGATTTAGTTGTTTTTTTTAAAAGTGCTGATTCAATTTCAATAAAATATAGGTATGGGACCACCTCTGAAGTATGGCCTGCCAATCAAAAGAATCATCAAAATCAATTCATAATTGGCGGGATAATCGCGTAACAAACATATTTGCTTTTATTTGACTGATTGACGAGACGAGCTGGTCGTTTGCCTGATTGAGAGCAATACGCCAAACAAACATACCGTTGAATTGAGAACCTCCTCCTTTTTGAGAATCGGTTCATAAAGAAAAATCTGTGTACGTAAAAGAACATCTTTTTACAATCACTTAACAGAGATAACAAGAGACTCAGCTTCCACCTCCATCTTTAAGCGTAACCTGAAAATACTGCTTTCAAGTAAAGCATATTATATTATTCAATGAATTTTATATGAAATTAAATTTATTTCAATTTTGTCGTCATAGACGCACTGAACGTCAATTATTACAATGACTACTATTACGGTTTCTCATAAACCGTGATAGTTGGATATTTGAAATTAAATTACAGCTTAGCCTAGCAGAAGATAGCAAGAAACTCTTGATTTTTCACGTTTCAAATTTTTCGGTTTCGGCAAAATCTCTAACATCGCTTTCCATATTCCTCGCTGCGTCCGACAATTTCCAAATTGGAATACAGTGTTCTATGCGAATGAAATCAAATTGGAGTTCTCACTAAACGAATAATCGGATGGTGCGAACGTGTTCAAATAATCCAGTGGCCAGCGGCGCGGCGGAACATTGTTTCAATGTGTTAGGTATAAAATATACCTCCCTGTATATCTCTACTGACCAACACCTACCTACATGAGCAAAGTGTGTTGGTAACATAGTTGATTTGAGTTAGTCCCAACTCGGTACAACCATTCTTTGGTACAACTGTCATTTTGAAACAAAACAAAATCAATTAAATCACATTTGTCCTTTTTTTTATGTAACTTAATGACGAGACGAACTGGTCGTTTGCCTGATGGTAAGCAATACGCCAGCCCATAACAATAACAGCACCACCCAGAACTTTGTTTTGCAAAATCCTGCGCGGCGCTGTACTGCGCTCGTCACTGAGACAATTAGCTGTTGAGTCCCATAATGCCCAGTAAATTTCGCTGGCTACAATGCCCTTCAAGCCGGAACACAGTAATGTTTGCGCACTACTGCTTGGCGGCTGAATAACTGGCAAAGCGGTGGTACCCACCCAGACGGCCTCTCGCATACGAGAAATCTACCACCAGTAAAGCAGTAAAAGTGTTCTTTTTTAATTTTAATGAAACAGAGATGAGACGAGCAGTTCGTTCGCCCGATGAAAAGCCATATCTATTGCAGTGCCACCCAGAACTTTTAATAGCAAAAAAGCACTGTGTAGCACTGCATTGCGCCCATCACCTCGAGACATCAGACATTAAGTCTTATATATGCCCAGTAATTTCGCTGGCTACAATGCCCTTCAAACCGAAACACAGTAATGCTTGCGCACTACTACTTGGCAGAGGAACTGACAAGGCTGTGGTACCCACCCAGACCCGGCTATATCCCAGATATCCCAGTTTGCCACTGTTTGATCGTACATTTTCTATAAAATGTACGGTACGAAGACGAAAAGCATTCTGAAGAATTCGACAAAAAAATCCAACTAGGAGACTTTGTGCAACGCATGGCTTAATTTTATGTTGAAATAACTATCATTCGCAGCATTAATAAGCTGCTAAAATTATTTTAGCATTAATCAAATTAATTTTAGTTGCGAAATTCGATGAATACATCGTTTAGCGTGCGACGTATAGGTACAGCAGCATGCGTGCACTTTCAGTGGTCTGCTAATACTAAAGCTGTTGCGATTGCGAAACATATTTGAATTTATTAATGAAATTTGACATGAAATTGTGAATTCACAACTGTGAAATTAGTTTTTGATATGTAATGCTAATGCATTCAATTCAATTTCAATTACCTACAATTCAATTCATTTCGCATGTGACATTCGGAATCGTTAGGCGAAAATCATTCGTTAGATTTTAAATAATTAGGAAGAAGGTTCAATCCCTGCCTGAGCAATATCATTTTTCTTCTTCTTAATTATTTCAAATCTTGTGAAATTAGCAATTAGCATGCTAACAGTTAATATTTCATCTGCTAATTAAAATAATGAAAAATTGCAATAATTTTAATTACTGGCTTGCATGATAGATTATCGCCGGTATTCTCTGTCTATATTTATATATCTCTTTCTCCGTCGGCTTCAAAAATTTATTTTATATTTTTCATTTATTTCTTATTTCCCCGTAAGCACAGCTTTGCAAGAGGTCAATTACTTTCACTCTTGTAATGAAATGAAAATAACATACACACATCGTCCATACGTAGCCCTCTTCCCACCTAAATATCTATCTATATATATCACATCATATCACACTAATATCGTTAATGCGAAAGTTTGTATGTGTGTATTTGTGTTTTAGTGTATTTGTTACTTCTTCACGCTGCAACGGCCATAATCCACCACGCTGGCCCAGTGCGGGTTGGTGGATATCACATGTCCTTGAGTTTTTGTGATAAATTCTTGGCCGGTAAATACATGCCGGTTTCCTCATGAAGTTTTCCGTTACCGTTTTAGAGCGAGTGTTCAATCCGCACAACAATTTACAACTCGGGTGCGTCGGTTCGAAGGTCACACGTGCTCACACTGAGCCACGCTCGCTCCAGATAGCTTATACCCTGGATTAACACTTAGATACACACCGCTTTGCCAGTTATTCAGCCACCAAGCAGTAGTGCATGAGCATTACTATGTTCCGGTCTGAAGGGCATTGTAGCCAGCGAAATAACTGGGTATTATGAGACTCAGCTAATTGTCTCAGGGTGACGAGCGCAGTGCAGCGCCGCGCAGGATTTTGCAAAACATACTTCTGGGTGGTGCTGTTACTGTTATGGGCTGGCGTATTGCCTACCATCAGGCAAACGACCAGCTCGACTCGTCATTCAGTTACATAAAAAAATATACTTTTTGTCGCGGGAAACCGCGGGGCGCAGCTAGTGTATATCATAAATGTTTGGACCTTTAATAAACTCCGTGTTTTTGTTTTTATTACTTTGTGTTTCGAATTTGTAAAGTTAATGAAGCCGGGGCCGAATTAAATTGACTTAACTTTTTCGATGCAAGCTTTTTTAACCGACTTCAAAAAGGAGGAGGTTTACAATTCGACGGTATGTTTTTTTTTTTTTTTTTTTTTTTTTTTTGTGTGTTTGTTACGCGATTACTCCGCCAGTTATGCATTGATTTCGATGATTCTTTTTTTGATTGGTAGGTAATACTTCAAAGGTGGTCCCATATAAATTTTATCGAAATTCATTCAGTAGTTTTTGAAAAAAAAAACAAAAACAAGAAATATAAGTTTAATCTTCTAGTCGGTTCTTGTTTTTTTCGTAACCAACTTTCTAAAGGTGGAGGTTTGTATTCGACTGCTTCACCTGCTTCACCCGGGGTTGACTTCCGGTGAGGGAACTCCTCAACGGTGAATAGTACAGACACAACATTTCGTAAATGGATTTAACCATAATAGCCTGTTCTAAATTCCATCATGACATGGCAGATACACCCAGGATTGACTTCCGGCGAGGGAACTCTTCAACAGAGATATAGGACAGACATGAATTTTTTTGTACATGCATTTAATTGTGATAGCCCGTTTTAAACTTCGTCATGATGTGGCTTCTAGATCATAAAAGCTTGTCTTTAAAAACTTTTTGAATTAATTTAATTAAAACTTGTTTTTCACTAAAAAGGGTAAAATAAATTATTTTTCAAAAAAAACTAAACCGACTTCAAAACCACAAATGGCACTCAAAAGTAAAAAATAAATTAATATAATTATCATAAGCGCTACCCACTCATATATTTGAAGTCGGTGCCAGCCAAGTCTAAAAGGTAGTAGATAGATACTACCTACAAGTAGTACTTACTATATACATAATATTTATCTGCTACCTATTAGACTTAGCTGGCACCGACTTCAAATATATGAGTGGGTAGCGCTTATGATAATTATATTAATTTATTTTTTACTTTTGAGTGCCATTTGTGGTTTTGAAGTCGGTTTAGTTTTTTTTGAAAAATAATTTATTATTCTGTATTTTTCAGTCTAGACTCATTTTGCGGTACAAAAAATGTATTTTCAACGAATTAAAAGCTAAGAGAAGTGGAAAATAAAAAATGTTTATTTTGCACTTTTAGAAAAGATTGTATTAACAACATATTTTGTAACAGAAAATCCAACTTCAATTAAATTCAATTCAAATTATTCATTTCCGACTTAGTCCTTATAATTACAATCAAATAAATAAGATACAAATTAAAAATAAAATAAAACATGCCAAATAAAACATTATGTAATATTTAATTTTAAGTGTAGCTGAGTTGCGTGTTCAATAATAAAAATTACCTAGGCTGGGTCTTTTTTCTTTTTTTATGTAACTGAGCGACGAGGCGAGCTGGTCGTTTGCCTGATGGTAAGCAACACGCCAGCCCATAACAATAATAGCACCACCCAGAACATTAGGTATTTTTTTATTTGTAAACCTTACAATAAGTACGTACCGATGCTCTAAGATAGATAAATATTTGTACTAACATTTTTAAATTAATAAATAAATTATTAATATTATTATTAAAAAAATCATGATTCTGATGTATCTTCGAAGTCCAAGGTTTAATATCAATGCTATGTATATGGAACCACCTTGAACCTATCTTTAACTCAACGCAAAGAATTTTCCAAAGCGGTTTATAAATGACGGAGTTCATTACACATTAGGTGACATTAAAAAAAAAACGAACTTAGGACCTTCTTTTCAAATTCTTTTAAAATTAGATTCAAAATAGATTAAGGTTGATTGGTGGCTGCAATTGTTAGTTATTTATTTAATCTTATTTCAGGCAACATTAAAATAAGTTACAGATGTTATTTACTTATTCTACGGCCCATATAAATATTTACCTTAGAACTAACTTAATCATAATCGATTTATTAGTACAATATCAAATTTACACGTCAAAAAATAATCACTACATAGTATAAAACAAAGTCGCTTTCTCTGTCCCTATATCCCTGTATGCTTAAATCTTTATAACTACGCAACGGATTTTGATGCGGTTTTTTAAAAGATAGAGTGATTGAAGAGGAAGGTATGTATAATAACCGTGCGAAGCCGGGGCGTGTCGCTAGTATTATAATAAGGCTATATTAAAATTCACACATAAAAATAGAAATAAGTTAATTTTTTGCTATATTAAACGCAATGAAAATATATAGTGTAATCCCGCTGAATATTATGTAGGTTGTTGTTAGTTCCTAACAACAACACTCTTTGTACGACACGTGTTTCGCCGTCTGCACGAGGCATCATCAGGTGTCGACTCGCCGAACGCTAGAACGAGAGAATTTTTTGCTAAGCAAATGTAAAATTAAATAATCAATTTCAATGTCAAAAACATTCGAATAGCATACGATGTCGTTACATTAAACCAAATTAAAATATAAGAATGTCATATTTTCACTTTTAAGATTTCATCATAGTTATAGAAAGATTGCTCAACAAGCCACTGCTTCAGTTTTGACTTGAAGCACTGTAAACTGGGAGCTGCAGAGATACTCTCCGGCAACTTGTTGTACACATCAGTCTTACATACGATAACGGTTATGGGCAGGCGTAGCGCTTACCATCAGGTGCAAGACGTGCTCGTCTCATCACTTAGTTCCATAAAGGCGTTCAGAAATTTGCTTTTTGAGGTCACTCACCCAACGCTATTGATATGCAGCCCTTCCACTGAATCTTTATAAATCGCCCATTAGGAAATAAGGCCAACGCCTACAGCTGGAAGTTTCGGTGTAATTGAAGATTTATATGTCCAAAAATAAGCCAGCACAAATAAAGGAGGTAGGATAGGAAATAAAGCCAAAATATAATAATAATAGATAGCTAGAGAATAGAGCGAGTGTGACTCAGTGGGAGCATGTGCGACTTTCGATCTCACGTACCCGAGTTAGAATCCTGCTGGCCCTGTACCACTGACTTTCTTAACCTATGTGCAGATTTAACACTCGCTCTAATAACGGTGAAGGAAAACTTCGTGAGGAGTCCTGCATGTACATGTTAATCACAAAATTCAAGAACGTGTGACATCCACTAACCCGCACTGGTCCAGCGTGGTGGATTATGGCCCATACCTGCTGAGTTGTAACAAACAATTTACAATATAAAATATAATAAATCGATCACGAGCCCTAACTAGGATCCTTGTATCTAGAGAACCAGGAAATACGAGAACTATGGTCCCAAAATATCTATATGGACACGAAACAAAAGCTTGTTTTTTTCTGTGCACAAACATAAAAGAACAGTAGGCTACTCTCTGCTGTGACATTCCACGCGCATTGACGTTCCACGAATTACGTTACGTCATTCCATAGAAGAAATCTTATGAAATATTAAAGTAAACGTGCGTACCTTTCTTAAATCCTGTCAGAATGAGAAAAACTAAGTTAAGCGCTACAAGGCCTGCGAGCGTGTGTCACCATGGAGCATTAAAGTAATGGAAAGCAGAGTCGGTCTATCTCTTCTTGATTCACATTAGGGGATCGGACAACTTTTCAGAAAGTGTTTTAAATTAACTACAATGAATATATTTTATAAAGCCATGAAAAATACTATTTTAATTAAATGACGCTCTAAAAGTACCTAAAACTATGTCTAAATATTATGTTTCAAATATTGCCGCGCAAAAAGTCACCTCAAAACTTGTAACGTCATATGAAGGTAGAAAACGACAAACTCTGCGAAATAAAACTTGCAAAGACATTTGAATACGTTTTGTGAAGTTTGGGGACTATATTGTAGTAATGGAACAAAAAAATTAGCAAAAATACATTTTATGAAAGCAAAAACGTAAAATAAACACAAGCTTGACTCACGGCATTTGCCTTCAAATGACGTCATGCACTGTGATTGTTGTTTCGTTTGAGATGAAGAACAGATTAAAAATGTCGGAATTATTCGATTTTATTTATTCATTTAAAAATATAAATCATTATTATTTCACAAAAATATTGATTGAATAATCTTTTTGGTTCGACAAACATTCGTTCTAACTACATTTTAGATTTTTTCTCGATTACTGTCCGATCCCCTATTGAACGATTTCTTTCTCTGCCTCTGGCCCACGCAGCTTGCTGTGCGCAGGAGGCAGAGAAAGAAAGAGGTCCTTATTTTTATTTTTTATTTATTTATTGAGAAGAAGACCGACAGCCAATATTACATCGTAGTTAGTTGATCTATATATTGAAAATCCAATTACAGGTTCTCACGTTTAGAAACATTTTAAACATAATGAGCTCGAGCATGTCATTTTACTTACATACTATATAGGGATGTTAAGCAGCCAGTCGCAAGTATAGCAACTATGAAATAAACTATAACTTAATTATACCTTATAATATACTAAGTGTAAACATACTAACGTAGTTGAATTATTAGCAAATATTACTTGTTACAATTTTGACTGTGAATTTATGATAGAATTAATAGATTGATAAAATGAAGTGTACTACACAGCTAAATTCTGTTGTTATTTAAAGAAGGCACTGCTTAGCAACCGCCTCGCCGAATTAACACTTGTACAGAATAGATCTAATGGTTTAATCTCTTTGCATAAGTTGTTAAAGTCCCTGTTTATGTATAAGTTTTGTCGATAGTTCGTTTTAACTACTGAAATACGCATACTGAATTGAGAATTACAACTCAAGTGGTAAGTAGATGATGTTACAATTCTAACGTAATGTAACATGATGAGTGATTTTTGCACTTACTTTGCTCATTTTAATTGTAGAACTGTGCGGTTGCTTTGAGGTAACAATAGACTATTTGTATTACACACAATCTCTTATTTAATTTTTAATATTGGTATGAATAGAAGGATAAAAATGCTAATGTTCCATGAGTAGGAGAGCTCAGTATGCGCTACCTTGGTTTAATGTCATCTGTGACACAGTGTGTACGTGGACGGATTTTGGAAAGTGGCATTGTGTAAAAAGCTGTTCTAGTCGTAAACCAATTTAGCTCAGACAACAGGCTGGCATGTTATCGAATTTCGGCGAAAAGATAAGTCACTCGTGGTAAGTCTCTCGTATGCGGGAGGCCGTCTGGGTAGGTACCATCGCTTTGCCAGTTATTCAACCACCAAGCAGTAGTGTTGCACACTACTGTTTGGTGGTTGAATATCTGGCGTAGTGCTTCCCAAAGCTAGAATAATACAAAATGTACGGGGGTAGACAGCAAATGTATAATGAATTTAATTAAAAAAATTATATACTATCTCTCCGCTTTTTTAAATATATATGATAATTAGTATAATATTGTACATAAAATATAAAAATAATAATAATTTATTTTTAAAATGCTTATCAATATAAATATAAAATGTCAGGATTACATTATGATTTTTTGTAGATATTTGGTTGTTTATATGCAGACCTACAATTTATATAAAAATAAGGTATATACTGTATAAAAATAAGTTAGTAAATAATGTTTAATAAATAAAGAAAGCAATAACAACAACCCTTCCTGTACGACACGTGTGTCGCCATCTACACGAGGCATCAGCAGGTGTCGACTCGACGAACGCTAGAACGAGAGATATAACTCTCGTTATTATTAAAAATGTGTCGTTGATGTGTGTTTTCGTCAAATCCCATCCGGAGTACCTACTTTAGGAAACGCAGCGAAGTGATAACTCTTCAAAAAGGAGCAAAATTTGTAAACCTGGTCTATCAACCCCCTTCTCATAAAGAAATTTATAAAAAGAATACTTATAATATGTGTATTTATTTATATAACAGGCTACCAAAAGACATTCAATTATTAGAAGGATATAAATTTAATAAATGTTTAAATGACTGGCTCTTGTCTCATTGTTTTTATGACATTAAAGAATTTATAAATTGTAGTGACAAAAATAAATAAATATTTGCACGTCTGCATGCAGACTGATTACAACGACTATTGTACTCTGTAACACCATTCTAGGAAAAATATATTAAGTAAATAATAAATAATGTTAAATAAAGGAAGCCCTAACATCAACCCTCCTAATAGTCCTAATACGACACGTGTTTCGCCGTCTGCACGAGGCATCATCAGGTGTCGGCTCGCCGAACGCTGAAACGAGAGAATAATATATATATATAATATAATATAATGTAATATATATATTACAGTAATTTAGCAAATAAATTATTCTTAGTCTTATTCTTAAATTCATTTTACATTTGCTGTCTACCTTCATACATATTATATTATTCTAACAACAACCTACATAATATTCAGCCGAATTACACGACATATTTTCATTGCGTTTCAGACCTGCTGATTTTCACTGAATATAATCTATAACTTATTAATTGTGACCATTCTAATGAGGCCAAACACGATACCTCTGTTTTAAGTTGGTGAGGATTTGGGTATCCTGGAGATTCCAGCTGCAGCTTCAGGTCAAGGTCCAAACGCTTCGCTGACTCTTTCACTATACGTACTGCTAAGGAGTGGAATTCTCTACCTGAATCCTTATTTCCTTCCAATTACAACCTGGGTCTCTTTAAGACACAAGTGAATAGGCACCTCATGGGCAAACGTGTTTAGCGTAGGGGGGTGAAGCGATGGAAAAACACAATGAAATTAATATTTTTTCAATAGGTAAGGAGCGCACCGCAGTCAAGCAACAAATCTCCCTCTAACTGACTCATGCGCGCGCACTACTAAAATAAAACTTGAAGTCGCGGCTAGTGATGCGGTACATACGATAATTTAGAATTGTCGACATCGACAATACGCCGAGCTGAGTAGCCTACACGTGCTCCACATTAGACCGCAACTACGCTTACCATCACGTGAGCTGTTGTCAAACGTAAGCCCATTTCATCATAAAAAAATGGTTACCATGTTCTTGCAATATCATTTAAGTAACAAATGGAAGTTGGAAGTCGCTGACATACCTTCATCTGAAAAGAGCTGATCATTTTCAAACTGAGAATCTTCAAACGGCTAAACAAATTTCCTTGAATCATAGTTAAGAACACTTAGAACACTCAATCAAGTCACCGTTCGAAGAAAAAAACTAAATCAAAATCGGTTTATCCATTTGGAAGTACGATGCCACAGACAGACACACAGATACACACGTTAAACTTATAACAACCTTATGTTTGCGTCGGGGATTAACTAAATTTCAGAAAACAAAAAATAAAAAAAAACCTTTGACACAAAAATCCTATCAAAAGTAAAACACGGCTGAACTGATTTTGATAGATTAGATTAGATAACGCTTTATTGTCACACAACAACATGAAATAATTCAAAACAATACTTAAAGCTAAAGTGTCACAATGGGCGGTCTTATCGCTTATAGCGATACAACATGTCTAAGAACCATCGGTAGAAAACCTGCTTTCAAATAAAAAAACCGCATCCAAATCGGTTCACCCCTTTGAGACGGCTACGGTATAAACAGACACATAGTCGTCAAACTTATAACACCCCTCCTTTTTGCGTCGGGGGTTAATAAAAAGAGCCCTAACTACGAAAATACTTGAACTTACTTACCTAACTACAAGTTAGCGCTAGCTAAGACTAAGCAAAAAGCGCTTTTCTACACGTAAAGTAATTCCACTTAAGCAACTCTGGAATCTAATCGAATTTGCGAACAGCAATAGTTGCCAAGTAGTTTCACGGTTCAGTCATTAATCAATGTTATTGGATGCTTGTGTTTTTACTATATGGCGTCGCGAAATACGTGGGTAATCATTCTTTTCAACACACTTGCTCGTAAAGTGAGCCTTATTACGAAGCTACAAGTACATAGCCGGACACCGACGGCGGGTCGCGCGTCGTTACACGTGCCGCGTCAGAAGAGATAAGAGGTATGCGATAGAAAGAGAAGCGTTTTGTATGTTAATATGACTGGTAGATATGCAGCGCTACGCGAGCTGAATTGAATTTTATTGCGTCATAGCAAGAGTCGCTATTTGTTTAAATTGCTTTGCGGAGTGATGGTTCTGTCCCTTAGTATTCTGTGCTATAACACACACTTGCATAATATTATTATACGCTAGTGCATAATAGAATTATCCCTACGAAGTTAAGTTAGTGCCTAACTGCAAATTATATGCCAGTAAACAGAGCATTTTTAATATAACCGGGTAATACAGTATTTTTTGGAACAACAAAGAGACTCGGACTGCAACACACTGCCTCGTGTATAATAAGCAACTAAGCTCACTTGTATCATAATATACTATTATGTTTTGTAGGCGTGAGAAGTTAATGGTTAACTTATTAATCAACCCGACACCCGACCAACGGCGTCCACTCGTTGTCCACGGGTAGACGTCACGCGGTCGGTGAATTGACAGTGCACTTCAGCGCAGCGTCGACGAGGTGCATGACATTTTCGAAACAAACCACTCACGGGCGGCGACACGCGGTCCACTCGGAACCCGCGCATTGTCAACCCGCGGTAACGTGTGACGGGTGGCGGGTTGTCACCCAGTGATTCACTTAGCTTGACAGCTTCTGTGCTGTAGTTGTTGGGAGGTTGGCTGCTATCACATAGGCCATTGAGGTTGCGGGTTTGATTCCCGCGACGGGACAAATGTGTGTGCGCAGAAAAAAAGGGCAAATATTTGTTTCGTGTCTAGGTGTTGTAGGATCGTAGTCCTCTCTAATCGATGTTTGTAATCGTTAAAAAATTCGTGAGTAAAGCGTTCCCGTGACGATACGGAGTTAATAAGTAGATGTGTTTGTATGGATTTTCGTATATAGAATTCCCAACCACTCGAGTGCCGGGTTGACGAATGAAATGCAACATTATAACGACATTATCATAGGATCAGTGACTTCCCTTGTAAACATTATATAAATCAGAATTTGTTATAAAGGCAGAGTTTGTATGAAAGTCATATTATCATATCAACTTTAGAAAAATATCAAATTTCCGTTCCCAAAAACCTATAAATACAGTTTTAATAAGTTTAAAAGGTGTAGATTACTAACAACAAATTAGTTCAACTCTACCCAAATATGTTACTGACTACAGAAGGTCAATAAAGGCTTCAACAAGGTCCAAAAGATAAAACTATAAACTTAAACTGTCTGCGAAGTTGTGCAAATTGGAAAGTCATTAGTGCGGGCAGCCGGATTCGCACGAGTTCCTGAGTTAAGGTGCTTATCCACAGACGAGGCGAGGCGTAACGAGCCGAGACGAGAATTGAAATCTGGCTGGCTCATTTCCATAAAAAAAATGCTTAATAGCTATCGCGCATTAGCGAATAGATTGTGGAGTACTACGTACGAGACGAAGAGCCAGTGTGGCTCAGTGGGAGCACGTGCGACATTCGATCCGACGCACCAGACGAGTTCGAATCCCACTGGCCCCGCACCACTACCATAAGTTATGTGCGGATTTTAACACTCTCTCTAGAAACGGTCAAGGAAAACATCGTGAGGAAACCGGCATGTTCAAGAATTAATCACAAAAATTCAAGGATATATGACATGCACCAACCCGCATTGGGCCAGCGGCAGCGTGGTGGATTATGGCCCATAGGTACTCTCTATGAGAAAAGGCCCGTGTCCCAACAGTGGGAACGTGATGGGCTGATGATGATGACGTATAGTGAAGAAACAGTGCTGATCAGATCATCACCTAATCCAGGTGAGTTTCCAAGCGATGGCCATTGCGAGAATTGCCGTTGCAGAGTTTAAAACACAAAATTACTGGGCATATGAGACTTAGTATCTGATTTCTCGGGGTGATAAGCGCAACGCAGTGCTACGCAGTGCTTTTTATGGTTCAAAAGTTCAGGGTGGCAATGCAATTGTTATGCGCTGGCGTGTCGCTTACCATCAGGCGAACGACGTGGTCGTCTAAAAAGAACTATGTATATAGATTTAGCAATACGGTTCAATATTGAACCAACAAATATTTTAATTCTCACCTTGCACATCCTCTTAATATAAGAAATTGTGCATAGCAATAAGGCGATAATTGTACCCACTGTTATTGACTATGTTGATTGTTTTTCCTGTGTGTTTGTTATTATTGTATTTTATTGTATTATATCCTCGCCCGTCCAGACTATTTCCACCGAAGATGCGCTAGAATAGAAACTGAAATTATGTAATGCAATCTTTAATTCTCGCTCCGCCTAGTTATACCTCTCCTCGCCGCTGCAAAACCACCTTAAGGCTGCTAGACCACGATCCGCTGGACAATCAAGACACAGATCTAGAAATTTCTTTTTAATATAAATGAAACATATGGACTTTCATATTGCAACGCATCATCATCATCATCAGCCTATTGCAGTCCACTGCTGGACATGGCATCTCCAATTGCACACCACTGAGCACGATCTCCGGCTCTCTCATCCATCTGCTACCAGCCACCTTACGAAGACCGTCGCTCCACCTAGCCTGAGGGCGTCCTACACTCGTTTGCCAATTCGCGGTCTCCACTCTAGAGCACGTCATCCAAGCGGTTATCGATTCTGCTTGTAATATGGCCAGCCCACTCCCACTTCAGCTGATTAATTTTACATTATTTTACATTATTGCAACGCATACGTCCTATACGTTCAATATAGGTGACAAATATCTGTGAAAAAATCGGGCCGACTATCGGACCAATTCTGACGTCGGCGGAGGCACTTACGCTTGCTCTAAAGATAAAGAATATGATTATAAGATAATCACTTTGATGTTATATCTAACTTGATTCGACGTCTTACGTACACGAATCTACAAAGCGAACGCAAATATTCGCTATTTCTGCGGAAGTTGTACCAAACCATGAGTTAATATTGAAGATTCGAATCCCCGAGGCGCTTGGGAATGTATTAGTTTGTTTATTACCATTTCGTCTGACACTGTGTGTGCCGTTCCTTCTATATTATATATAGGTACGTTAGTAGGTTTATGTATGTGAATTATAAATTCCTTCCAAGTCAGTCTTTTACGTTTATTGGATTGCTTTGAACGATGTTACGGTGCTAATTGTAAAATATACCTACCTGTTACTTATATACCTATATTAGCTTCGCCTCATGGATTCACCCGCAATTTCCCGGGAAAAGTATGTGTTAATCCAGAGAATAAGCTATCCCCATTCCGGATTTCACTCAAATCCGTTAAGCCGTTGCAGCGTGAAGAAGTAACAAACACAATAATACACAAACACACATACAAATTTCGCATTTATAATATTAGCGTGATGTGTTCAGAAAGCGGAACCTTTTTTATCGCTTTTGAAACTATCTTTGACCACTACTTCCCCTTATGTTAAGCAACTGCTCAGATCCGTTTCCCAAATAGTTCACGTAACACCATCACGAAAAGCTCGCTCAATGACGTGACTTTGTTTGGTGGGTAGCGCGGCCAAAGCCTACCACTCCAAAGCGTGTAAGCTTTCTTCTACGATGTTTTCTTTCACCGTTAATAGAGCGAGTATGCAATATCTGCAATTTAACTTTACTGGTGGTAGGTTTCTCGTATGCAAGAGGCCGTCTGGGTGGGTACCACCGCTTTGCCAGTTATTCAGCCGCCAAGCAGTAGTGCGCGAGCATTACTGTGTTCCGGTTTGAAGGGAGTTGTAGCCAGTGAAATGGCGTATTGCTTACCATCAGGTAAACGACCAGCTCGTCTCGTCATTCAGTTACATAAAAAGAAATCTTAACTATAAGTCTATGATGCGGGGCTGTGTTAGGATTCGAACTTGGATACGTTGGATCTTAAGGCACGCAAGTTAACGCTCGACCACACTCGCTCTCAATTTTTAACTCTACCAAAACAGAAGGTCACTTAAATAAACTCCCACAAGATAAAACTATAAACTTAACTAAACTGTCTGGAGTTGACTAAATTGGCTGCAGTCCAAATCGGACGATATTGTGCCTGACATACAGGAAAAGTTTTAGAAAGAACGGACTTTTATGTTACCCAGATCTAGGAAACATTGATAACGACCAATAGTCTTTTGAATTGCAGCTGAACTAGCGTTCAGCTACAGTTACGCTTGGGTGTAAGGAATCCTAAAACGACCAATAAAATGTGGAAACGAAAAGTCGCATTTCATTTTTCAACCCAGCACCCGACCAACGCCGCCTCTCCTGGAGCGTTAGGGAATTGATTACTTATACTCGTAAGAACTCCGTAATGTCACCGGAACACCTCGCTCGCGAGTGAACCACTCGGTGACAACCCGCCGACGCCACCCACATGCTTGCCGTGCGGTGACCACGAGTGGACAACGCGCGGGTCCCGAGTGGACCATGCGCCATCCACCGTAGAGGAAGCAATCCACCCACGAGTTGAGTGTTTCGAAAATGTCATCACTTCGACGCCGCGCCGTCAACTCGCCGACCGCGCGATGACCACCCGTGGACAACGAGTGGACGCCGAATGGATGCCGAGCGGCGAAGTGTCGTTAGTTGGGTGCTATTCATATTCAGAACGTAAGTATAATTATGCACATACAAGATATAGGTAGATACTCGGCGAGCGAGTGTGGCTCAGTGGGAGTACGTGCGATTTTCGATCCGACGTACCCGAGTTCGAATCCCGCAGGCCTCGCACCACTGATTTATTTAAGTTATGTGCGGATTTAACACTCGCTCTAAAAACGGTGAAGGAAAACATCGCGAGGAAACCGGCAAGTCCAAGAATTAATTACAAAAACTCAAGGTCAAAACGTGTGACATCCACTAACCCTCACTGGGCCAGCGAGGTGGATTATGGCCCATACTCTCTCTACAAGGGAAGGCCCGAGTCCCAGTGGGATCGTAATGGACTGATGATGATACAAGATACAAGAAAACAACTCAATATATCTACTCACTTATACGCACTACATAAAAAATAAATTAATAAAGTACTCTCTTACCTTTACATACCCGAAAAGAGATCGTCGCAGAAGCTTTTAGCCTTCCCGTTACTTCATTCAATTCAACACAATAAAATATAAAAGCTTGAAGGCGCGAGATTGCTCAGGAAAAATATTTTCCTATATAAAATAGTACTAGGTAGGTACTTTCTTTCGATATTGAAAGTAATTTTTCGCGTCAGGCGTAAAATTATGCTCAGAAGATAAAATGTATCCTTTTCGTTCAAAAAGCTTCGGATATTGAACTATTGGTAGTGAATAATGGAACAGTATTCCGTTAAATTTGTTCTTACTAGAAATATTCATCTCAAAATAAAAGAAACTGAATCCTACAACACAGGATTTATCGTAGTGTGGGATTCAGAGCTCATAGAATGTATTGTACCACACAATTTGTATTTACAATAAACTGATTGATTGATTAAAAATCAAAAGTTAGCTCCTTTACAGATCAAAAACAGTAAGACAATAGTAAATATTAATAATATTAAAAAAAAGACGTGTGGCACTCGGAGACTGCCGCGGTAAAGCTATTGCATAGCATTCGGAGTGGGGGGTGTTAGGTTATTTTCGTTACGGAATTTCTGGATTCGGTCTCCACGCTCAAGGCCCGCGATAGAAGCTATGCAATAGCTTAATAAATTAGGAAATAGGAGTGCCTCTACATAAGTTTGCAAAAAAGTGTAACGCATTTTTTTATACCAAACATATCCAAGTCCGGGTTCAGAAAATAAATTAGTGTAATGACTCTACCGGAGCTCCAAGGCACTCGCTAGAGACGATCCAAGAAAATATGTCATAAAATTAAATATAAAACAAGTATACATTTTATCAAACAAAAAAGCCGACTTCAATGTATCTTCGAGAAACCTTTTGAGTTAATTTAGTGCAGTGACAGTGTGTCGTAGTAAAGTTAGTGCTACCCGTAAAGAACACAAGAACATAGTGTCTTCGCCTTAATAGAGACATTAAGAAAAGTGTTGATGGACATATTCTTAGTCTTACTCTACTTAGCAGTTTAAGTTAAATACAAATTACTTATTAGCCTTATTAGGCTAGATTGTAATGTTAATGAAGTGTCATTTTGTGACAAGACATGAAAAAAATGTATCTTCGAAGTACAAGGTCAAATATCGATGAAATTTAAATGGGACCACTTCGTAGCTATACTGAACCCAACGCAAAAAAAATCCAAATCGGTTCATGAATGACGGGAGTTCTGAGGTGACAAACATAAAAAAATATACAATCGAATAGAGAACCTTCCTCCTTTTTTATGAAGTTGGTTAAACATGACAAAACAGAAGTGGGAATGAAATATCCCACAATCATAAAATTAAACTGAATAAAATTCTCAAAGGTACTTACAAGCTGATCTAACCAGACCAGTCACTACAAGCAGCACTGGCATTCCAAAGACGGGAGTTAAAGCCCCGCTCGAAAATATTATATACCTATATGTCGCAGCCAACTAGCTTAACTAGCCGTTCAATCAACCGCCTAGCCTCTTTACTAAACAGCGCCGTTCAACTAGCTTCCTGAATGATATTCGGCCATAGCGTCTGTTACAACGTTTAGGTAATAAACAGACTAGCTAATGCTTAGGCCATTCGTACGATTAGATGTATCCTACTATGCCAGATTGTAAACTGTCGAAAGATTGTGAACCGTCGCATTATTTTTTGACCGACTTCAAAAAGGAGGAGGTTTACAATTCGACGCTATGTTTTTTGGTTTTTTTTTGTGTGTTTGTTGCGCGATTACTCCGTCAATTATGAATTGATTTCGATGATTCTTTTTTTGATTGGTAGGTCATACTTCAAAGCTGGTCCCATATAAATTTTATCGAAAAAAAAATAGCTGGCACCGACTTCAAATATATGAGTGGGTAGCGCTTATGATAATTAAATTAATTTATTTTTCACTTTTGAGTGCCTATTTGTGGTTTTGAAGTCGGATTAGATTTTTTTTGAAAAATAATTTATTTATACTTACAGTATATTATATCTAACATACATGTTCGCGGTGATGGGGTGGCTCAAGGGCCACCCCCGCCGCACCCTAACCTACCGAGGGCTGCAGCTATATTCACATTATTATTGTCACTACACTCTTCCATTATACTATTTTTCATTAAAATTTTGGAAAACAGGATTTATCAATGAACAGGCTAGGCAATTAAACGTCATCGATCCAAGTCATTTGCCTAGCCGTTTGATCAAATGGCTGAATATCATTCAGGAATCTAGTTAAACGGCGCTGTTTAGTAAAGAGGCTAGGCTGTTGATTGAACGGCTGATTAAGCTAGTTGGCTGCCACATATATATGCCAAATACTTTGTCGTATAGTTTATACCTAACCCGCCCCGGCTTCACACAGATGCAATTTGTGGTGTAATTTTTGACGACTTGATTACTATCTATTCTACAAATGTATTGTTAGTACCAACATATTAACCTTCCGTAAATAAATCTCTAATACCAAAATCCGTTGCGTGGTTTAGAAGAAGAAAGCGGAGAAACAGAAATGAGGATGCGAATGGAAATTGAATGGAAATTATTGCTATTTTTCATTAGTTTCATAATGATGCTATGGGTTATTGCGATGCTAATTGCTAATACGAAATTTTGCAGTTGTACACTCACAATTTTGAGTGAAATTGTGAGTTATAGTTGTTGTATTAAATTATTGAAAAATGGAAATGAACATTATTGGTTATAGGTCCTTCGTGTTTGGCCTCAAATGAGATAAGAACGAAGAAACTTATAACTTTTTAAGCTCAATGAGTTACAACATATCATCACACAAAATTTATTTAAAAATCTACCTTACACATCACGCAGACGAAGCGCGCGGGAGAATGAGACACTCCGTCGATTCACAATCGCAACAGGATTAGCATTAGCAAACCGCCGCTGCGCACGCATGCTGCGTAAGATGCGTGCTAAGCGATGAATTTTAGCATTCATCGAATTGCGCAACTATCATTAATTTGAATAATGCTAATATAAATTTAGCAGCTTATTATTGCTGCGAATGCTAATTAATCCAACATTAGCGGAAAGCGTCTTTGTTTTATGCCTAATATTTAGAGATAGAGAAGAGAGAATACAATATTATATTATATTTATTCCAGACTTGTTTGAGGTTAATGTTGTCCTTGACGTGAGCGAATAGATAACGATTTGTTTACAAACAATTTGGAGTTCCAGTAATTTCCTCTTCGATATTGGATAAGATGTCAGAAACATGAAATTTTAGTGCATATTTATATATATTTTGATATAAGTATAATATATACACTATGTACAGCTTCAATAACTATACCTAATGTAAGCTTACTGCTAGCTTCTGCCCACCGCATAGCAAACATTCAACTATTTTTTTATTCTTGATGGCCAAGCATTTGACCATTTTTTTTTTTAATCTCACCTGATAGAAAGTGATGACGCAGTCCACGATGGATCATGCTTGCCTAGAAGATACCGACTCACTCTGCACTTGAAGACACCTAGACTATAAGAATCGGGAACAAAGACACTGGCAAGGTGTTTCATTTCTTAGCTGTTCGCATTATGAAAGTGGAAGCTAAACGCTTTCTTCTGGCAGGAGGAACGTCAACCATAAACGGGTGTCGAGTTTCCGTACGTCTTGTTGTTTTATAGTAGAACATAGGAGGAGTTAACTCGTGTAATTCCACGGCACACTCTTCGTGATGCATCCTGTAATATCCAGGCTGGCAACTTTACGTCGATGCTTGTGACTGAAGCTTAGCTTCAACCAACGCATCGTTTGCACATTTTAAAAATTATAATAGGGGATCGGACAGTAATCGAGAAAAAATCTAAAATGTAGTTATAACGAATGTTCGTCGAACCAGAAAGATCATTCAATCAATATTTTTGTGAAATAATAATGGTTTATATTTTTAAATAAATAAATAATTCTGACATTTTTAATCTGTTCTTCATCTCAAACGAAACAACAATCACAGCGCATGACGTCATTTGTAGGCAAATGCCGTGAGTCAAGCTTGTGTTTATTTTACGTTTTTGGTTTTCATTATTCATAAAATGTATTTTTGCTATTTTTTTCGTTCCATTACTACTATATAGTCCTCAAACGTAACAAAACGTTTTGGAATCTGTTTGCAAGTTTTATTTCGTGGAGTTTGTCGTTTTATACCTACATATGACGTCACAAGTTTTGAGGTGACCTTTTGCGCGGCAATATTTGAAACATAATATTTAAACATAGTTTTAGGTACTTTTAGAGCGTTCTTTAATGAAAATAGTATTTTTCATGGCTATATATATATTCATTGTATTTAATTTAAAACACTTTCTGAAAAGTTGTCCGATCCCCTATTATACAGGCTGAGTTTATAGCTTCCCGCCAAAAACTCAACAGGAATGTTAGGATGAGTTATGAGTCGACCATTAACTGACGAAAGCTGATATTGAGACCGCTCCAAAAGGATAGTCGTAAAAATAAACAATTCCTGACAAACCAAAAACAATAAAATGAAATTGAATTGTACAACTCAGCTCGATTGGTATCGATAAACGCTGAAACAACTCAGGGGATGTATTTATCGTTATTCATTTGTTTCTCTACGTTTTCTGGTTCTTGCTCCGATTTAACCAAGGTATATTAAAGGAGCTGACAACGGAATATGTCTTTTTTACAATATTTTATTTAACTTGCAATGTTTGGGCCAAATCTTGCAAATTGAATCAGAACCACTTCCTCTTATCCTACGGAGTTGCAATTTTGCATACTTGTCAAAGTCCGATGACAATGCAATACTATGGTGACAGCCAGCTGATCTGATGATGGAGATGGAAGGTGAGCAATGGAACTCCTTGACGGATAATCGTAAACTACTAGTGTATGGGCTCATTTTAATCTGTTCCGATTACGAATTTGTTAAAAGCTTGTCTTAAAAAATATATTTTTAACAAAAAAATTGTTTACTATTTACTAAGTCTGCGTTACACCACAATCTCACCTAATGGGAAGTGACGATGCAGTCGAAGATGATCACGCTTGCCTAGTAAGTATCTATTTACTCTTGATTTGATCCCGGGTTGTATTTACCATTTTAGAGATGCAAAAATATTTAAGATGGTGCTGCAATTGTTATAGGCCGTGTTGCTTACGATTAGGTTAAGGAGCTGCTCGTCTTGTCACTCAATTAAATAAATAAAAAATATACTTCGGCTGGTTCGACAATATAGTAGGTATTAATAAATTATATTTTACAAATGTTTTATTTTATTTTTTATCAAAATGTTAAACTTGATGGCACTTGCGCGAAACTCAAAGCGCATTTCATGCGATAAAATATGTTTAAATCTTTATAATCCTAAAATCATCAAAAAACTGTGTAGGCATTTCTGTATCTGCCTTATTTTAAGTTTACTTGTTTCTAGTTTATGATGTTATAGATGACGTTATATTATATAATAATTATAGTATATTTTATATTAATTACGTTATTAAATAAATTTAAAAGAAACGACCCCTGTTAAGGGCGTCAACGTTAAACTGGGGGACTAGAATATTAAAAAAATAAAATGCTATCCCTCAACGCACACAACAAATTCGATACACCGAAACAAAACACACTCACATCAAGTATAATAAAATCAGAGATTTTTTAGAGCGAGTGTGGCTCAGCTGGAACTCGTGCGCCTTGCGATCCGACGCACCTGGGTTCGAATCCCGACTCGGCCCTGCACCAATGACTTAAAGTTAAGTGCAGATTTTGCACGCTCGCTCTAAATCGGTGAAGGAAAACATCGTGATGAAACCCGCTTACGCGCTTTGGAGTGGTAGGCTCTGGCCGTGGTTGTAATACCACCCACCGAACAAAGCCAGGCCGTCAAGCGACCTAGTCGTGTTTCGGGATGATGTTCGGTGCACCATCGGGGAGACGGGTCTGAGCAGCCGCTCAACTGCCGTCTCTCTCTAGATCTATGTGCTCCATCTTAGGCCACATCATTGCTTCACATCAGGCGAGGTAGTATCCAAACATAGATCTATAAAGTGTAAAAAAAAAATACAATATGACGTACCGTAAGTACGTATGGTCAAATGACCATAATGTCTTGACAGTATTGTACGCATCTGTCGCTTCCTTTTATTCATTATTTATTTATACAGTACTTAGGTACAGACTGTGTCCAACACATCACAGGATAAAACTAAGGTAAGGAAGAAGTTAGTTTCTGAACCTGCCTGTCCTAACATTAAATATATCTAGATCTGGTTGTTGAACTAAAATGTTGTTAAATAACGTTTTGACTCTGGCAGTAGGGGCAGTTTTACTTTAATCCTCAAAGGGACGTACCGTACGTATGGTCAAATGACCATACATATGTCTTGACTGTAGTGTACGCATATTTTGCCTCCTTTTACTTTAATCCTCAAAGGGTCCTTGTTTGTATTGAATGTAAGGTGGCCATTGAGCGTATTTTTATTGAATCTCATGTTGTCTGAGTCTCAGTAAAGTATGTCGTAAGTCGCAATAACCTTTCCTCTCGAGAGATATCGACTTTCAGGAGGACGTCGGCAAACAGTATTATTTGGTATACAGGTGATATTCCGTAAATCCTAGCTATCATTCTGGCTCCGGCACATAATACTGAATGTCTATAGATTTTTTAGGCGAGACGGTGAAGGCCTAGCTTTTTGCTGCTTTGGAGTGACAGAGAGAACAGATAAAAGAAAGAAAAGAAAAGAAAGAAAATGTTTTTTTATTGCCAATAATTTAACATAACTTAATATAACTACAATATTTATATACTATTATGGTTTGGCAATAAGGGGTAGGCTCAGCATCGTTCTGTGTCAACTCTAGTGAGTTTACACAGGGCTGGTTTTCAGCGTACCCCTTTGCTCGACCTCAGATGTTTGCCGAGTAGTAAACAAATTGTACCAGCGGAGACAAAAATTTTTTTTATTAAAATAAATGAGATTAGATAGACAGTGTGAAATTAATAATAATAATATACATTATACAATATAAATATTAGAAGAGAAGGTCAAATATAGTTTAATTTTGTTTAAATGTGCTGAGATGTGATATTTAGTTATTTAGATATTTAGTTCAGTATTATTATATTCTGTACTTTTGATTAAAGGTGCGTGACTTAACGATAGTTTATGGGTATAATTATTCATTGTTTTATTAGTATTTATGTATGTATGTATTTTATATACTCACATATAATTTATTTTTTTCATTTTCATATGGATGTTTGCAATAAAAAAAATTAACCGACTTCAAAAAAGGAGAAGGTTCTCTATTCGATTGTATTTTTTTATGTTTGTTACCTTACACAACCTTACCGCAGAACTCCGTCATTCATGAACTAATATGGAAAATTATTCTGGGTTACTATTGGTTCAGTATAGCTACGAAGTGGTCCCTTATAAATTTCATCGATATTTGGCCTTGGACTTCGAAGATACATTGAAGTCGGTTTTATTGTTTATATAACGTATACTTTTTTTACAAAAGACATTGCTTCTTGCCAAATTTCATGATTCTATATCAACGGAAAGTACCCTATAGGTTTGGTTCTCATGCAAGTGTCAAAATATGCGGCATAAACGGCCGTATCTTTTGATTACGTTGACATAGAAGTTTGATTTTTTTTCGCAGCTCCAAAGGATTGCAGACCTGAGTATTTCATGTTAATATCAACTTGATACCTCTACGCGCTCCTGACTAAAAGGGACCTTGACAGACAGACAAACAGGCATATAACGAAGTGTGTCAAATGTAATTTTTAACCGACTTCAAGTCGGTTAAAAATTACATTCACATCACAAAAATATAAGTTTATACGGAACCTTCGATGTGCGAGTTCAACTTGCACTTGGCCGGTTTTTTTCTAGAGGAAGAATTATTTATATTGCGGTTACACTGTAAATTTCAGATTGAAGTTTGTTTAACTTTGATAAAGGCAATGTTTCCTGAACCGATGAAATGATAAAGTGACGTAAGCCACTCAAATAAGGTCCTAAATCAACAAGATTGTCACTCAGCTGAGCAAGATGAGCTCAAACATTGTATGACAACAATTTACTGACGCCGAGACGGAAGCGGCAAGTTCATCAGACGTGCCACTTTCAAACCGCACAACAGCCACGTAAATGTGGATGGGCAACTAACTGCAACATACAGTCTTACAAAAACGTGTCTTTGCGATGTGGTAGTGTTTGCAATAACGGTAGGCTGTTACATTGCGATTTCACTGGGTGCTGATAATTAATTGAATTGAAGAAAAATTCACAAACAACATCCCATAATAAAAAAAAATATTTCATATTTTATAGTGGATCATACGCTCCATGTCATATGCCATGCCATATTGATTATGGTCACTCTCACTGAATAGTTATAGTTAAGCTGCTCTGAGGAGGAGTGGCTGGCGCTTGAAGTCTTCCAGCTTGTCAGGGTAGCCGAGTTGAGCCGCTCATTAGAACCAGGGACAGGAACAGGTCGTGTCCGTAAATAGGACTCCAATTCAATTACAGGGTTAGGCACAAATCACTTTAAGTTAAAGACTTTTAACCGACTTCAAAAAAGAAAGAAAGAAACAATTTATTTTTGACAAAACCGCACACAACAAACAACGCACATACACATGTGCAGGAGGACAGAATAAAACCAGTTAAGCAAACAGTTACAGCGTGTGTATGGAGATCGCTGCCGTGTACAGTGCAGTCACAAAAGGTCTGTGCTCAGCATAATGTTGTGAAGAATCCACAACGCTGGTTTTCAGCGCAGGCCCTTGAAAAGAAAGAGGTCTATTAATTTGGTGTCTATATGACAGTTTCTTTTAATGTTTGTTACCTAAGAACTCTGTCATTTATAAACCGATTTGGAAAATTATGTTTGGTTTGGGTCAGTAGCTACAAAGTGGTGGCAAATAAATCATCGATATTTGACCTTGGATTTCGGAAGTCGGTTTTTTGTAATATGTATACTTGTTAAAATTATTTTGCAATTTTAAATAATGATGCCGCACTCGTATTAGAGATTGAGTCGCAACACAGGTAGCCTTTTTATATGTATTCGTGCCGGCCACATTTTTATCATTCGTAGTGTGTTTAACAAGTGGCGCGTCTGAAAGAAGCCTTAAACGCGTTTACTCATGACGACATCTCCAAGAAATGAAACTTTGTGCCGTTGGGAGCGCGAGCACTTCTTATTTTTACTCAACTACAGCGAACACAGAAGAGTCCTACTGATATTATAAATGCGAAAGTTTGTGAGGACGGATGGATGGATGTATAGGTGGATGTTTGTTACTTAATCTCTCAAAAACTACTAAATGGGTTTTGTTGAAATTAGGTACCTGAGGTCCTGAAAAAGGGCTTTTCATCCCGAAAAACTGCGGGTGAAACTGAGAAGTGCAGCTTGTAGGTATATGAAATGAAGACCATTCGAGAAAAATATTTTTAAAATTTTCTCAGAAACCTTGAGCCTAGACTCTTGTGCCTCGGTCAGTGGCCAACTACTTTGGGCACATAGAACAAGCATTGACATCAAGCTTACACAATTTAAGAAAATTGTTTTTTTTATAGAACTGAGTGATGAGACGAGCAAGTCGTTCGCCTGATTGTAAGCGCTACGCCTGCCCATAACAAAGGCATTGCCACGCAGAAATTTTATTACCATGAAAAGTACTGCGTAGGCCTGCATTGTGCTCATCACCCCGAGACATCAGATATTAAGTCTCATATGCCCAGTAATTTCGCTGGCTACAATACCCTTCAAACCAAATCACTACTACTACATGCACACTACTGCTTGGCGGCATATGTTTGTAGGTAGCTAAAAAGATACATTACTTACATGAATTTATTCAATTCAATTCAAATTATTTATTTCAGACTAAGTCCATAACATTACAATTAGTTAAAAATGAAATACACATTAAAAAAATTAAAAGTTACAAATTAGACACATGAAAAATAAATAAAATAAATAAATGTCAAATAAGTCACATAATATTTAATTTTAGGTGTAGCTGAGCTGCGTGTAAAATAATGGGGCAGTCAAATCGGCCAGCTACAACGCGCAGAATGCTGTTGGTGCTGCCTCGGACATGGCTTAGCATCGAGGCGGCTCGTTTGCGCATTATTGCGTGGAAGTCATCTACACGAGCGTCAGCAAACATGCCCGACGCACTGCAGTACCGAGGCAGCCCCAGCAGCATCCTAAACGCGTTGTTGTATTGCACGCGAAGGGCGTTAATCGTCTTCAGCGTATAGTTGACCCACAGACTGCTCGTATAAAAGGACTGACAGTAAGCTTTGAACAATGCAACCTTTACTGCTGCAGCACAACGTGCAAATCTGCGAGCCAACATATTGCTTCTTACTGCCAACGCCCGTCGCTCGCTCTCTATATCGTCAGAATCTGTGAGGTCCTCCGAGACCCAGTGACCCAGGTACTTGAACCGTGATACTCTTGCCAAGGGAACACCGTTCAGTACTAGAGGAGGTTCGATGTTGGTCTTAAAACCCCTCGACTGGAAGACCAAGAGCTCACTCTTCTTTCCATTGTACCTGAGCCCGTGCGTCCCAGCATAGGCCTCACAGATGCCGAGGAGTTTCCGAACGGCACTTATTGAGGGACCCAACAGCACCAAGTCGTCGGCGTTACTGATGTTGTTGACAAAAGTTCCGTCAATTGAACAACCAACGTTGGCGCTGCTAAGCTCCCCAATAAGACCATTTACGTACAAGTTGAAGAGACGCGGAGAGGTTAGCCCCCCCCCTGCCTCACACCACATCTCAACCCATACGCGTCGGAAACCGCGCCATTCCACCTAACTACATTAACCTGATTGTTATACCAATAATCAAAAACTCGGATAACCTCATCCGGAAGACTAGTCTCATTTCTCATTTTGTTCCAGAGCACATTATAGGACACCAAATCGAAGGCTTTCGAAAGATCTAGAAAGCAGGCGTAAACCGGCGTTTTCCGATCAGTAAAGTACCGGACAGTGCGCTTGAGGCAGAGTATCGCCGATTCAGTAGATAACCCAGGCCGGAAGCCAAACTGGGCATCGTTCAGCTTGATGTGTTTACTCAAAATGCGATCAAGCAAACTGTCCAGTACCTTCGCCACCGTCGTAGCCAGCGAGATGGGCCTATAATTGCTCTTATCAGATGGTTCACCTGTCTTATTTCTAATTATTGGTACAACAACCGTCTTTGGGCAATTTATAAAACCCACTAAAATATAAGAACCAGCGGTAAGTAGATATATGTAGATTACATTTTTTGCTATTACCAAAGCGCTAAAACATTAATATCGAAGCGGGTTCCCAGTTCGATCATTTATCTTGTTTTTTCATTTAAACTCGTAGAGCTGAAAATCCTTCGATGATTTATACTGGATTTACTTCGTATCGCTTCAGCGAGTGCTTGATACCGTGTAAATACGAGATGTGAATGGATGAGTTTTATTTTTAACTGACTTAAAAAAGAGGTTAATGAATGACGGAGTAATCACTTAAGAAACATACAGTCGAAATGAGAATCTTCTCCTATTTTTAACCGACTTCAAAAAAGGAGAAGGTTCTTTATTCGATTGTATTTGTTTTATGTTTGTTACCTTAGAACTCCGTCATTCATGAACCGATTTGGAAAATTATTTTTGCGTGGGGTTCAGTATAGCTACGAATGGTCCCATATAAATTTCAACGATATTTGACCTTGTACTTCGAAGATACATTGAAGTCGGTTCTTTTTTGTACAATAAGTTTTTTAGTAGAAAAATATTATTTTCAAAACAAGCTTTTAACAAACTCGTAATTGGAATTGCCGTTCCAATTACGAATTTGTTAAAAGCTTGAGAGCTTGAGAGAAGGCTCGTGTCCCAGCAGTGGGAACGTGATGGGCTGATGATGATGATAAAGCTATAGCCCATTTCTAGACTAAGGGCTTTTTTACCAACCTCTAAGTAATTGTATCAAATAACGACACTTGAAATTTGTGCTGAGCCAAAATCCCCTTTGACGCCACACAGTACCCAAAGATTTAATTATATAATACGTCTTTGACAGTAACTTTAATGTTTTTTTCAACACACTTGCTCATAAAGTGGCTCTATGGTCACCGCAATTAGGCACAGAATGACACCCATAATCAAACTGTGACTTTTTCATTGCTATAACTCACTAGTGAGTTATAGTTTTTTTTTTATTGGTTGAGGTGCTTTGTTCTTAAAAAAGTTTTTATTCAAAAAAAGATCGTGTTTAATAGAACAAATAAATTAATGTTCCTATTGCTTGCTCATTTCATGCAACTTCTTATTTAATTAAATAATTTTAACTCGTACATGTTTAATAAATAAAACTTTCACTCAAATATAAATTTTGTTTTCTCTGTAATAAAAGAAAACTTTAAATTCCCCATTTTGTACGTGGCAGAATAGGCGCAAACCCTATGCGCGGAAAATAAAAAAAAAGCCTCATCCCTTTAGTCTGTGGCTGATCGCAATCCGCGCGCATAGGAAAACTGATTATAAATAAAATGAGTTTTTATTGTTATTTTATTCACAAGTGTGTTGAAAAACGTCGTATGATACGTGTGTATTGATGATTACCGTCCTCGGCTCTCTTAAGACCCTCACCTAACGGCTCGGGTCTCAGTGGCGCCTCAGCGATCATCACCAACATTACACACTAGTACCATAATGTACTATTTTTTCTTTCTTCCTCATTTTAACTGTTCATTAGCCTAATGTGATGTCTGAATTGTTCAATATGAAATCTAGTTGCGCCTTGATCCCGGGAAATCGCGCGTGACCACCCGCGATGAGAAAAGTAGCCAATATGAGTTTTTTTTATTGGGCTTACGTTTGACTACAACTCGCCTGATGGTAAGCGTAGTTGCGGTCTAAGGTGGAGCACGATTGCCCATTAGAACGTCCAGTATGTTAGTTGTGTCGTGTGTTTAAGAAACCCAGGTTGTAGTTGGAAGGAAATAAGGATACCGGCAGAGAATTCCACTCAATAAGTTGTGGAAAGATTATATAATAATAATAGTTTATTGACCATAAAAACCTTAAGTGCTATCACAGTTTTAATGTTAATTTTTTAATATGGACTGGTTTTAAGCAAGATATTACAAGGTTACATCAAACAATTATTTTGGACCTCTGTCTTACAAACTAGTTCGTAAACTGTGTCTTGCAAGACAGTGTATATAAATTATCTTTGAGAAATCAAAACGCCGCCGGGAAACGGGACCAAATAGCGCACGTTTTTTTATGTCTGGGCAAGTAAACTAACCGAGGCTAAACGAGTAATAAAACGAATTTTGTCTTTTAAACTGTTTATTAATACTTATGATTTTATCACAAAACCAGTGGTCCTATTCGACCACTTTACCTCCGCGAAATTGAGTTAAACCTACTTATGTAATACCCATTTATGAATAATTACAATATAATTAATGACAAGTAATTTATACATAACTATTTATCACGATATTTAGGTATATATACAATCATTTGCTAAGATATTTCGTTTGAACTTATCAACTTGCTACGTACAATAATAATTAAATATCGAACCAGGTATTTTGAAAAAAAAATACGGCCACCGGCTGGGACTTGAACCCGCATCTCAATCTAGGCTCAGCGCAGGAAGTGCTCTGCCCAATCAAGCTACGGTGGTCACCAAGTCGAGTGTCGATATTTTCGTCCGTTATTTAACCGTCTAAATTAAATACCAACCCCTATGGCGGAGTGGTTGAGGGGTTGACTTAAGATCGCATTCTGAGCTCCTTTACTCCCTTTACATTAGTGATTTCTACCTAATATTGGCTGTACGGCACCCACTACTTAACTACCAGTAAGAGCAGTTTGTTTTATGCAACAGAGCAATAAGACGAGCAAGGCGTTCGCCGCCTGATGGTAAACGCTTCGCTTGCCCATAACAGTGCAAATGTTAAAAACACACACACACACTTACAAATTGGCTTTTATATGTATTAAGTTATACCCCATCACTAGACGCTACGACACCGTAAGTGCTCAAATGGATATACATTCGGTGCTCAGTTCATTGGTGCTCAAAAATAGGTGCTCAGATGGAAATGCTTCATAAAAAAGGTAGATTAGGTTTCAGTGTAGGTATTCCATGTTACGTCCCTACCTAAATAAATATTTGATTTAGATTCTTACGTGGCAAGTAATTTATTTACTTGAGAAATGGATCGCAGCCATTCGGTTCAATGCTAGGACCTATTTTTCATGAGAAAGGTCATTTATTACGAACGTTTCATGTACAGTCAGTTGCGCTGATATGTATAAACTCCCAAGTTTTGATGGGGTCGAGATCGGGACTTTATACATAATTTTGATACATTTTATACCGCATTCTGACAAATAAGATGACTACATATATTTGAAAAATGTTTGCACTTGTCTTTGAAAGTTATGAGTATATATATACATTTGAAAACTTGGGTGTGTATACATATCAGTGCAGCTGACTGTACCTACATTATCGCGTGGTTTGCAGATTTCGTGAGGGCGCACGTTATTATTATGTGAAAGAAAGAAAGAAAACATTTAATTTGACAAAACTGCACACGATACAACTATGAAATCAATCAATCAACAATCTGGGAGTGTTCAAATCAAGAGTGAACAAGTACTTACTGGGTATGCATGCTACGTCTTCGACCATATCGTCGCTTCCCATCAGGTGAGATCGTGGTCAAACGCTGACCCAGTCAGATGTAAAAAAAAATGATTGCAACACAATAAAACAAAAAAAAAACAATTTTATTAATAAATGAAATACTGGGTGCTTGTGTACGAGAATCGCTGCCGTGCAGTGACGTCAAAAAAAGCTTTTTTTTTACGCATAATAGATCGATGTTTGGCCACTATCTCGCCTGATGTGAAGCGATGATTTGGCCTATGATGGAGCACATAGATTTAGAGAGAGACGGCAGTTGAGCGGCTGCTCAGAGCCGTCTCCCCGATGGTTCACCGAACATCATCCCGAAACACGACTAGGTCGCTTGGCTTTGTTCGGTGGGTGGTATTACAACCACGGCCCGAGCCTAAAGCGCGTAAGCGGGTTTCATCACGATGTTTTCCTCCACCGTTTTAGAGCGAGCGTGCAAAATCTGCACTTAACTGTAAGTCATTGGTGCAGAGCCGAGTCGGATTCGAACCCAGGTGCGTCGGATCGAAAGGCACGAGTTCCCGCTGAGCCTCACTCGCTCTAAACACTCGCTTTCTATGGACTTTTTGGGAGAACATAAAAAGCAATGTTTGTCCCTATTTTGTTTCATTTGCCTACACTCGTGCACGTTTATGAACACATAATGGATAATATTCCACCGATATTACACATGATCACTGGAAATAACACTTGTTTGGAAAATAAAACAAAATCGAGCTGTATCACTTTTCACTTCCCGCCAAAAAGCCCCACGACAGTTCAGTTGAACAGACAATAAATAGTGATCTTAAGTGAGTATTAACTCAGACTCAGAGACTAAAGTGCTTATGGATTGTCCTGCTTAAATAATTATAATATAAATAGGTGCGTACAGTGTTCAAATATATATAATAGATGATCGATATTGCTTGCACGTTACACGTTTCTCTGACGGGGTTTGCATCTGTCTGCCTGCGCAGGATTTCATCTTTTCTGTGGTGACGAATATTTTTCATTCCATGACATGACTTATAGTTAAAAATACGTACCATTTCAGGCACGCATGCGCCACGCACATGACACACGCGATTGTCATTTGTCTCACAACACAGATAATGTAGGATATTTGTTCACTTCACTCCTTGTATTTATTTATTTATTTTTAACCGACTTCAAAAAGGAGGAGGTTTACAATTCGACGGTATGTTTTTTTTTTATTTTTTTTTTGTGTGTTTGTTACGCGATTTCTCCGCCAATTATGCATTGATTTCGATGATTCTTTTTTTGTTTGGTAGGTAATACTTCAAAGGTGGTCCCATATAAATTTTATCGAAATTCATTCAGTAGTTTTTGAAAAAATTAGCAAAAACAAAAAATATAAGTTTAATCTTCAAGTCGGTTCTTGTTTTTTTCGTAACCAACTTTCTAAAGGTGGAGGTTTGTATTCGACTGCTTCACCTGCTTCACCCAGGGTTGACTTCCGGTGAGGGAACTCCTCAACGGTGAATAGTACAGACACAACATTTCGTAAATGGATTTAACCATAATAGCCTGTTCTAAATTCCATCATGACATGGCAGATACACCCAGGATTGACTTCCGGCGAGGGAACTCTTCAACAGAGATATAGGACAGACATGAAATTTTTTTGTACATGCATTTAATTGTGATAGCCCGTTTTAAACTTCGTCATGATGTGGCTTCTAGATCATAAAAGCTTGTCTTTAAAAACTATTTGAATTAATTTAATTAAAACTTGTTTTTCACTAAAAAGGGTAAAATACCAGGCCAATAATAGGCCAGCCAAGTCTAAAAGGTAGTAGATAGATACTACCTACAAGTAGTACTTACTATATACATATTTATCTGCTACCTATTAGACTTGGCTGGCACCGACTTCAAATATATGAGTGGGTAGCGTTTATGATAATTATATTAATTTATTTTTTACTTTTGAGTGCCATTTGTGGTTTTGAAGTCGGTTTAGTTTTTTTTGAAAAAAAATTTATTTATTTATATAATCAAATTAAAGAAAATAAAAAATAAAAGACAATATAGTTTTTAAACACAAAAATACGGAACTTGTATGTCAAGAGTGTTGGATAAAATGTGGGCGTGGCAATAAACACTCAGAACTAAAAAAAGCCGTGAAACTTTAAAGGCTTTAAACCTTAATGACCGCGACAATCATGTTATTTTCAAAAACGGACCCCAAATGAAAGTTATTGGTGACGCCTGCCATACAGTTTAGTAACGTAAATAAACCTTTCGAAGACAACCAGCTACATTGTTTGAAGGTACATTGACCTTACACTAAAACAATTGTATACAGAGAAATTTCTGGTAAGTCTAGGTGTAAATTGAATACAATTTATGAATCTTATCTGTTCTGAAAGCCGATTGTACATTTCCTTTTGCATTGTTGTGTTTACCTTTAATTACCCGCTTCCTGGTTTTAATGTCTGTTTCGAGGGAATTCAGAGGCGCCTTCTGAATCTAAGCGCTTGTAATTTACAACTTAAGCTTTTACTTGGTGTAAAAGATGTCTTGATACATAGAATTTAATCAGCGATTGTGCTTATTACTGTATTCTATACTAACTGCTGTCCGCGATTTAGTCCGCGGTTTCCCGGATAAAAAGTAGCCTGTAAAAGTATCCTTTTCCTCCTATTTGTAACCCCTATTTATTCTATTTATATCAAAACTGAAACGCAATGAAAATATATAGTGTAATCCCGCTGAATATTATGTAGGTTGTTGTTAGTTCCTAACAACAACACTCTTTTACGACACGTTTCGCCGTCTGCACGAGGCATCATCAGGTGTCGACTCGCCGAACGCTAAAACGCGAGAGTCGACACCTGATGATGCCTCGTGCAGACGGCGAAACACGTGTCGTACAAAGAGTGTTGTTGTTAGGAACTAACAACAACCTACATAATATTCAGCGGGATTACACTATATATTTTCATTGCGTTTCAGTTTTGAGATGAATTTCCGCAACGTCACGCCTGATTCCATTGCATTCTATTTATATCCTATTTTAAGGAGGGGTATTATAAGTTATCATATGTATTTTCATAAAATGCACCTGATGTTTCTTGAGAAATTTCCTTACTGCAAGGTAAAAGGTACCTACCTACCCTGGAGGTCCCAAAATGTTGCCACACTCTGTCATCATCACCATCAGCCCATTACGTTCCCACTGCTGTGTCACGGGCCTTCTCTCAGAGAGAGTATGGGCCATAATCCACCACGCTGGCCCAGTGCGGGTTGGTGGATGTCACATGTCCTTAATTTCTGGGCATGCCGGTTTTCTCACGAGTTTTTCCTTCACCGTTTTAGAGCGAGTGTTAAATCCGCACATAGCTTAGAAAGTCAGTGGTGCGGGGGCAGCGGGATCGGCCTTGGGTGCATAAGAGTGAAGAGTGTGCCACACTCTGTACACATGAATTTTAATTATATATTCATATTTAATTGCTTCAATTTCATCGTAATTTAATGCAGAGAGATATCAGAGTGAGCAATATATGAACGAGTGAAAGAATAGATTCCGTGAGTGTAGGGGTCCGGAACGTGATGTGAAGTGCTTAATTACAATTTTTAATTTTATAAGCCACACTGACTGTTAACATGTCTCGTATCTCTCCCTCGTAGAATTGCAATTGAATATTATTATTTGTTATTATTTTCTATTAATTAATGTACTCAAATAATTATTTTTTATTGTTAACATATTTTTTTGTATGCCTGCCCAACATTTATCAACGGCAACGGTAGAATTAGTTAGTATTTATTTTATTTATTCTGTCACACTTCTGTTTAATTTTTATTTTCTGTTTGGTTTTTTTATGTCATATGTTTATAGTTAATTAGTTGTTCCAAATAAACGTTTCTTTCTTTCTTTTTAGAATATTGGAAATTTTATTATTTTAAGACCTATTGTACCACATTCTTATAAATAAATAAATCATCCATTCATTAATTCTTCCTCCAGTCGTATGCTAACTGCTAGGCGTCGTGATGCTCCCGACCACACTTGTCATGAATAATCTTCCGCCACTCGTGACGATCTCCAGCAGTGAATGGCGTCGGATAAGTTAGTGTCCAGTTGTTTTGACACTTGGTCAGTCCATCGTATTGGGCTACGTCCCCTCGGTCTCTTTCCTTCCACCTTTCCGGTCACTTCACGTTCTCTAGGTTATCGGCTTTCGAGCAATATGTCCGAAATATTGCAGCACTCTTCGAAGACATATGCTCGAGAGCCTCTGGGTCACCTTTAGTTGTTTTAATATAGATTCGAATACGTCCCTCATAATCACACTTTTATTCAGCCGCCAAGCAGTAGTGCGCAAGCATTACTGTGTTCCGGTTTGAAGGGCATGGTAGCCAGCGAAATTACTGGGCATTATGAGACTCAACAGCTAATTCTCTCAGGGTGACGAGCGCAGTGCGGTGCCGCGCAGGATTTTGCAAAACAAAGTTCTGGGTGGTGCTATTATTGTTATGGGCTGGCGTATTGCTTACCATGTGTGTTAGTGTGTCCTTCTTTACACTGTAACGGCACAACGGAATGCGTGAAATTCGGAATGGAGATAGCCTTAGAAATATTTAGTTTTCTTTGCCTATACCCTGAATTAACCCTTTTTTCCCGGAAAACCGCGGTGCGCTGCTAGTCTTTAATTAATCAAACAACCAAGCTTCGTTCTACTTTCCTTGTACTCAATGGAATAATTATATGCTGTGACTTTGTCCTCGTGAAAGGCCAAACTTGTAACTTTGTCCTTGTGTAAGACCAAACAAACTAGTACGCTTTAATTAACAAAATTATTAACTTGCCCTGATAGGGTTGCCAACCATACTGTTAATTTGCTCATTAATAGGTACTGTTTACTGTTCATCAAAAATTAAGTTTTTTTTAATGTGACTGAATGACAAGACGAGCTGGTTGTTTGCCTGATGGTAAGCAATACGCTAGCCCATAACAATAACAGCACTAACCAGAAATTTGTTTTGCTAAATCCTGCGCGGCTGTGTACTGCGCTCGTCACCCTGAGACAATTAGCTGTTGAGTCTCATAATGCCCAGTAATTTCGCTGGCTACAATTCCCTTCAAACCGGAACACAGTAATGCTCGCGCACTACTGCTTGGCGGCTGAATAACCAGCAAGGCGGTGGTACCCACCCAGACGGCCTCTCGCATACGAGAAACCTACCACCAGTACAGTTTATCAAAAAAAAACCGACTTCAATGTGTCTTGGAAGTCCAAGATCAAATATTGATGAAATGTATATAGGACAACTTCGTAGCTATACTGAACCCAACGCAAAAAGATTTTTCCAAATCGGTTCATAAACGATGGAGTTCTGAGGTAACAAACATAAAAAAATACAATCGAAAAGAGAACCTTCTGCTTTTTTGAATTCGATTAACAAAGATTTTTTTGAAATGAGTTTACTGGTTGGAATCGGTCGAAGTCGGTTTTTTTGTTATAAATTGAATTATTCGTTAAAAAAGGTGGCAACCCTAGGCGCTGACGTTGTAAATGTACTTGAAATCATTATACCTACACTTGTAATTAATTAATGTGTAATATTAAGTGATCTCCAGGACTCAGTTAGCAGATGTGCCCTAAAGAGCAGCAGCACTCAAATGGGACTGGGCTGGACATATCTGCCGCATGTTGGATGATCTCTGGGCCAAAACCACTAGATCCACACAATCGCAAACGACTCCGTGGCAGACCAAGGAGATGGTAGCATAACCTAGACACACACTAAATATTGGTCTATCGTGGCAATAGATAGAGATAAATGGAAAGAGGGTAGGGAGGCCTTTGCCCTGCAGTGGGACACAACAGTCTCCTAATAATAATAAAAATTAAAACCCAATGCGAGTCCACACCATAAAAACCATCCCTATCATTCTATCAACCACAGGCGTAATACCGAAAACACTTCACACAAGTCTTAAAACTCTAAGTATCCCCCCGAAAACTTTTATTCTATAAAAAGTCCTAAATAATTGTGTAAAAAAGTAAAAAGTCCTTAATAATTGTCGGATAGTACGAAAATTTCTTTCAAACTGCTGAACTGATTTTCCTTTATTATTTACAAGCACTTGGCTTTAGCCCGTGCCATTTTCCCCCTCTTGTTGTGTGAGAGAGAATTAACCCATTTGCTCCTACTGTGTCGTTTTCCGGCTTTCCTTGAAGAGCAATTATTTATTTTTCTATTATTTATTATCTGTTTCTTGTCACTTACATGTATACGACATTTCAAATCGATAGTGCATTAAAAGTTAATTGAGGAACAAGTGGGTTAAGTTGTACCAATGCCTAAATTGGTGAAGTTATTATTTTTTTTTTATTAAATCATTTATTTCAGATAAAAATCCATATTAAACATGTCAAATAATTAAATTAATCTACAATAATTATATTACATTTAATAAACAAAATCAAAATTAAAAACAGTCCAATCAAATTAAATTACAAATCTAATAAAATTATAAAAATGAACCAAATTAAATTAAATCAAATTAAATTACATTAAAATAAACCAATTCACATTTGAATAAATTAAATTACATAATATTAAAATTAAAATGTAGAAGTAGAAAATGTAGAATGTGAAGTAAGTAAGCTTATAAAATTAAATACATATCCCAATCTTAGGACTGGTTTTGTTTTGAACCCATAAAAATAGATTGATAACTTAACAAAATCTGCCCTGTAAACAAAATTGAGCATTTTTTAAACACTTATATAAGCTAGTTAATTATACGTACTATTTACAGTGTATATACATGACTTAAGGTGCTAAGGAAGCAAGCTCCAGTAGTTGTGATACTTCCAAAATTCGAGGTTGATTAAGTACCGACTACAAAATACTAGAACAATCGTTTATGTGACAGTTCGAGATCAGATCATATACAAGGGTGTAAACGTGCACTAAAAAAGAGGTTTTCAAAATCCCAGGGATTGGAAAACCCCGTTTTTAGTGCACGTTTTTCCAAAACTGTAAAATGCGGGAAAAGCCGCTATTTAACCCGGCTAGTATATTATACCAATTACAAATGTAAGCATTGTAATGTTATATTTCGCTTAATATAGAACCTTAACACACTGATGAATTGCGAGGGTTGTGCAAAATATTTCGTAATCGTTTAGACCTGTCGTTATATATGAGAAATATTTTCAATAGATGTCGCGCCTGTCACTAAGACGGTAAAGAAAAAGCGTGCAAGTAGTCTGACAACCGTGGTGTCTGCCATGGTGGCTCGGTTGAGCGTCCGCGTAGCGTTTCCTGTATTAAAGGAGAAGGTCCCGAGTTAAAACCTTGTCTGCGGCGAAATATTTTACACACCTACAAAGTTTGTTAAACAATTATTTAGAGCTTTGTCTACTATACATATATGTAGCTACTTATCTATTGATGATAGTTACAAGTTATATCTACAATCAAACAAAATCATCGCTTACTCCGCTTACACTTTTTTATCGTAAGTCTCCAAAACGCCATTCTAAAGTCCGGCGAATAAAACGCATAAATAAACGGGTTAATTGCCGAATTGAACCATCCGAGCCACGTCATCACATACATTAACACTGGGTTCACATAATCACTGGGAATGAATGGAGTGAGGAGATAATATAAGAAGAAAGGCAACCAGCAAGCGACGAAGCCGCCGACAACCAAACTAAGTGTTTGAGCGGTTTTTGTTTCTCTCCTAAGCGATGATACTCGATTATTCTCGGGGTCTCTCGTCGAGTGCGTACGATTTCGCATCGTGTTCCTGCTTTTGAAGTTCGCCTTGAATGTCACGTCATTGAACTGTGACTCTCTTTCTTTGCTCAATCGGTGCTTCCTTTTTTTTTCAGCGCGAAAGCAGCAAGGACATTTGTGATCTTGCGAAGAGCAGTCGCTTTGGTGTGTGGAGGTTTTTGAAGGTTGCTTCGATGCGTTCTGCCTTAAAGACAGCTTATCCGATCCTGAATCTGATTCGGTTCTGATGCAGGACAGCTTCGCTCTCTGCAACAAATTTTGATATTAATGGCTGGGACAAAGTTTTTGGAAATGTGGGCGATATGATTTAACCAAAAAGCTTTCTTGCTATCGAAGTATTTTAGGATGAAGCTTTTTTTACGCTTAACGATCACACTCATAGATCCTGGGCCCTAACTAGGATTGCCTGATTTTTATGGGCACAAACATTTGTCCCCCGCAACCTCAGTGGTGTATTAGATTTTAGCCAACCTATCCAACCACTACGCATGACATCGCAGTAGCCATCCATCGCCCCAGTGCTTGATGCGAGTAGGAAGTGAAATCTGGCATAAATTTGTTCTGGTTTTGGATGCCCTTTGGATTAATCATTCTGTAACTCTGATTACTTGCATTTTTAACCAGGAATTTGGATCATTATTTAAGGCTACGATAACTAATTTCAGTCTTGGGTATTAGTCAGACTTTTTTTTTAGTTATAGGCTTGCGTTTGACCACTATCTCACCTGATGGTAAGCGATGATGTGGTCTAAGATGTCACACGCTCGCCTAGAAGATACCTGTTCACTCTCGATTTGGAGACTCCCAGATTGTAGTTGTCAGGAAACACAGACGTTGGCAATGCATTCCACTTCTTTGCTGTTCGTAAAATGAACGTGGAAGCATAACTTTTACACACCACTCATAGGTATTTCATATAGGTATTTCATATAAAAATATCAACAGAAACTAGTTCCGTAGATCGCTTTAACAAGGGTGACCTCCTTTTTCAGTTCGGCTAATATGTTCTCCATATATGTTGTCGGTCATTTTCCTTATTGCCGCGTCATTGAGTGCTTTACTAACAGTTCTGCCCCCATTTAACGTACGGGGTAAAGTTAAGAACTATGGCTAACTGACTAACGTAGTTGGTAACTCGATCCGACTATTTTCTCGCTGAGGATTTGAGTTTAGCTCAAAATATTTGAATAGGAGCGAGTCTGGCTTAGCAGGAACTTTCTATCTGACTCATTGGAGTTCAAATACCTGGCTCAATGACTTTCTTGAGTTATGTGCAGATTTCAACACTCGCTCTGAAAACGGTGAAGGAAAACATCGGAAGCAAGTCGAAATGTCCAAGAATTACGAAGTTCAATGACATGTGACTTCCGCCAACCCATTGGGCCAGCGTGGTGGATTATGACCCATACTCTCTCTGTGAGAGTAGGCCAGTGTCCCAGCAGTAGGAATGTACTGGGCTGATGATAATAATATTCGATAAGGGAAGTTAGCCTGCTAGTAAAATAACGTATAAAATTATTAATAATCAGTTAATTTTGTTCCCACTGCTAGGACACTAGCAGTGGGAACAAAATTAACTCGGGTCATAATCCACTGCACCGGCCCAGTGTGAGTTGGTGGATGACACGTGTCATTGAACTTTTGAATAGGACATAGATCAAGTGGAACATGAAGTGGTACATATACTTCTTCCATTTGGGGTCGAAACTATGGGGCCTTGGGGGGCGAACGCGCAGCTTCTGTTTAAAGAGCTGGCCAGACGCCTCATAGAAACAACAGGTGACCAAGAGCTGGCGGTTACCTCGGCCAACGAATTAGTCTGGCCATTCAACGAGGTAACGTCGCCAGCTTTTTGGGCACCTTGCCCGCGGACGGTGACCTAAGTAGTGTGTTTTATATTTAAATTAATTTTTATTTAATTTTAATTTTGTTGTAGGTTAGTTTAGTTTATATCACTGTATATATTTGTACATAATTATTATTAATTAAAAACGTAGGTCATAATTAGACATAACATTCTCCTTGATATCAGAAAGTGTTATACGATATCTCAGCTGTAGCAGTATGGGCAATGTATAAAATAGTACATTGTGGTACTAGTGTGTAATGTTGGTGATTACCGCTGAGGCGCCATTGAGACCCGAGCCGTTAGGTGAGGGTCTTAAGAGAGCCGAGGACGGTAATCATCAATACACACGTGTATCATACGACGTTTTTCAACACACTTGTGAATAAAATAACAATAAAAACTCATTTTTAACAGTGAAAACGAGTTGTGAAAAATGATTCGCTATGGCGGGAACAATTAATCAGTTTTCCTATGCGCGCGCATTGCGATCAGCCAAAAGGGATGAGGTTTTTTTTTATTTTCCGCGCATAGGGTTGGCGCCTATTCTGCCACGTACAAAATAGGGAATTTAAAGTTTTCTTTTATTACATACAAAACAAAATTTATATATGAGTGAAAGTTTTATTTATTAAACATGTACGAGTTAAAATTATCTAATTAAATAAGAAGTTGCATGAAATAAGCAAGCAATAGGAACATTAATTTATTTTTTCTATTAAACACGATCTTTTTTTGAATAAAAGCTTTTTTAAGAACAAAGCACCTCAACCAATAAAAAAAAACTATAACTCACTAGTGAGTTTTAGCAATGAAAAAGACACAGTTTGATTATAGGTGTCATTCTGTGCCTAATTGCGGTGACCATAGAGCCACTTTATGAGCAAGTGTGTTGAAAAGTATATTAATTGATAATCCTTTTAAACTGAATAAAAAAATTAAATCAATCGATCCAGCACTAGGAGTGGGAGACAATAGCTGCTGATGATGCCTCATAAAGAAGCGAAACTGGAATCAAATTATGTATCAAAAATTAAGAAGTTGAATTTAGATTTAAATGTGCAGAAAAGAAGAGATTTCATTACCGATATGAAACAATAGGCTATTAAAATTTCTGCGCTTAATTGTTGTTTATTGAATTTTACCAAAAATAATAAAGTTCTTAAAGCATTTTAAATATAATATTTGAATTACATCTTCCATCCTATTAAATTTAAAGCGTTAATAAAATGGTAATATGATGCGAATGGTAAAAATGTGGTAAAAGTGTGACCGTAAAGAGCCTATTAAAATTTTCATCAGCAACCGCAGCACATGATGAATGGGCTCGACACATACTCGCAAAAGCAACCATAATTTTAATTTTGCTAAAAGCCAATTTGCTACGAAATGTGGCAGTAAAGTGAATGAACTAAATACCATTTTGATTTACTCAAATAATAAACATACATCTTTTCTTTCTCTTTCGTCTCTTTTAACCCCCGACGCAGAAAGGAGGGGGTGTTATTAACCTCCGACGCAAAAGGAGGGGGTGTTAGTTTGACCACTATTTGTGTCTATCTGTGACACCGGAGCTCTTAAACGCGTGAACCGATTTAGATGCGGTCTTTTTCATTTGAAAGCATGTTTTCTTCTAGTTTTTCCTGCAACTCAGTGTATTACCTGTAAAACTTTAAAACACGGTTGCCCGTTGATTTAGGGGTGGAAACGATGAAAAAAAGATAATATAACAACATCATAACTCTTTTTAGGGATAAGCTCGCCTTTGTACATATAGTTTATAATCACCGATGTAAATATACAATAGTGTACAATAGAGAATATAAGACATATTATCTTTAGTCTTTTTGTTGCGAGAATTGAGAGTCGGGATTCGAGACTCGGTACTTGGGAGTCGGGACTTGGGACTCGGGACTTAGGATTTGGAACTTCAGAATCGGGACTTGGCTTTCAGAGTTAATTTAGGGGTGGCGATGAAAAAAATAACATGTCTTTAGTCTTTTTAATGCGAGAGTTGAGAGTCAGGATTAGAGACTCAGGACTCGGGACTTAGGATTTGGAACTTGTGAGTCGGGACTTAGGATTTGGAACTTGAGAGTCGGAACTTAGGATTTGGAACTTGAGAGTCGGGACTCGGGAGTCGGGTGTCACGATTTGAGATTCTACACTAAGAAGAGAGAGAATTAATAAGGCAATTGTACTTACTTTACTACACTTAGTGGTGCTAGACAACTGATGGTGTCTCCTGGCGACCACGCAAGATATCCTCGCGTACACGTACACCATCACAGCCATGGGTAGGAAGAACGAGCCCATGGCAGAGAACACCACGTAGCCAGGGTTCTGGTTGTACCGGCAGACTCCGCCTTGGTTGTGATCTGGTTCGTACCTGTATAGGAAAGCAATAATTACAAGCTTATATTTAACTTGCAATGTTTGTTTGTTTAGGTCAAATCTTGCAAGTAGAAATTTTGCATACTTGTCAAAGTCCGATGACAATGTAATATTATAGTGACAGCCAGCTGCTCTGATGATGGAGACGGAAGGTGGGCAATGGAACTCCTAGACAGATAATCGTAAACTAGGTACTAGTGTTTGGGCTCATTTTAATCAGCTCGCGGTTCCGATTACGAATGAAAAGCTTGTCTTGAAAAATATATTTTTTAACAAAAGCCTTGTTCAGTAATGCTTGAGCACTACAGCTTGGTAGCAGAATAACTGGCAAAGCGGTGGTACCTAACTAGATGGCCTCCCGCATACGAGAGACATACCATGAGTATTAAATTTAGGTAAATTATGTACCTTCAGCAACATTTTGATATTTTACCTAAAAAACTACTTAGAAATGCCTATTCCCCTAAATGTGATAAAATTGAAATTTCCCGCCATTTTCTCGTACATTTTATTTCTGGGAAAAGACAATTATTTACGCTACATAACATCTCAAAGGGTTTAGGCGATAAGTCTAGAAAAAATTGTACAGTCCCAAGAGCCTCAAATTGTTTTTCTCACGTTCGTTGCGAAGGTCGGAGGCGTGTTGGTAGTACGCGGCAGAGAGCAATATACATGGAGACAGTAAAACAACATGTGCATAAAGTGCGGTGAAAAATCAACGTTCAATATACACTTAAACTATTTAATTTAATAAGTACTTAGTTTAAAAAGAGCTTGGAATGATCGGCATAGATTTTATTTTATAGTTTATATAAATTAACGAATAATTATTTATAATACGTGACAAGTTGTTGGCAACACTGTGAATGAATGAACCTATCAAAAGCCCGACACACAGGAGGAAAGAATGGAAATATCAATTAAAATACATTTAAAATATATTTTTTATGTGTGCAAGTTAATACAAAAGTATAGCACGAACACACGTTAAAAAAATAGGATGATTATTGGTGGTTATTTTTTCCGAGCATCGTGTTCACGCCAAGCCGAAAGTGGACAAAGTCCTTTACACCTTACCCGTGGGTTAACAGCGAAATTTACACGTTACCCGCGGGTTAACTGCGAAGTCACTTTGAAGCATGTGGACTTCAATTTTCATATTTTAATTTTTTATTTTAAAATCTTAAATAAGAGCATATTTTATATGAGAGCAAATAATATACAATAATTTATAGAGCAAAAACTTCCATAACATCATATAAATACTTGTACTGTGTTTCTACGACTATTTGTATTTAAAATAAAATAAAATCAAGTCTAAATATCTTTATTCATTTTTGGCATCGCAGACGCACTTTTATACGTCAAATTATCACCAAGACTCTACCACCGCATTTCAAAAAGAACCAATAGGTACTCAGAAGATACGGAAACTTTGAACCGCACTTACTGTATCACTTTATATTGTGTAGCTGAGAAGTTGAAGGCACATGGCAACTCGTAAGGCCCGACTTCTTCACTGTCACTTACGCTAATGACATTCTGATCGTGAGACTCGAAGGTCAGTGGGGAACGTTATTTATATGTAACACGAGGGTCTCCATAAACATGGATTAATAGCGCTCGTAGCGTAGCTCGTAACAGATCTGCTAGGTTAAGCAATGTTCACAGCGGTCGCAACTTGGATGGGTGACCGTTTGTGTTGTATTTATGTCGCAGGGATTTAATTTATACAGAGATTTGGTCAATTCCACAAGTGAGTTGACCAAATCACGGAGGATGTTAAAGTGACAACACGATTTTAACATTTCCCTAAACAACATCTAGTGATTTGAACAAATACATGTCTCAGGGAAACGAGGATACCAGGTATTTTACGAAATCTCTAGGATACGACGTACAGTTTTAATAAATGGCCTCTCGCTAGAACTCTCTTCGACATCCCTTCGCTCCACTCGCGCACTCGATCTTCACTCCACTCGGGAGGTCGCCACTACACCTGAGCTCTACCTTGCTTCTGAGGGCACGCTAAGCCGTCGGTCCAGGTAGTTGTCTTTAAGCCATGTCTGAGACCTTCGGGCATTTTTAAACTCCGACACCAGGGTTGGCCACTAACTCACACGAGAGAAGAAGAAGATGGATTGGTACAGCTTTGACATTAAGTATACATTAGGATTATCAGTTAAATTCCCGATCGCTTTCAAATATATCTCATGATTGGTATTTGTTTGTGGAATTGTCTAACTTTTCTACTCAATCAGCGTCCCAATCCCTATCTCAATCACGTTCGCTAAAAATAATCGATATCGCAGTTTGAAGGAAGCTAACACCTTCCAAATTTGAAATTGAAATTGATCGGGATCAGTGTCCGAGTTAAAGGGCCCCATATACGGCAATCGATAGTGTATGTCAAGATCCTTAATGATTTACTGAATCGAAGACGATATCGGAAATCGCAACAAAAACTCATGCAATCATGAATATCGTAACGATGAATTGACAGTGTATTATGGCTCTTCACTCTAGTGCTCTGAACATAGAGCACTAGCGATCCGCCTCGCCTTTGCACATGTGCAATTTACTTAATACAAGTCACACCACACCCTCTCACTCCACCCCCACTCACACATCTCAGCACATTTAAACAAAATTAAACTGTATTTGACCTTCTCTTCTAATATTTATATTGTATAATGTATATTATTATTATTAATTTCACGCTGTCTATCTGATCTCATTTTTTTTTAAATAAATATTTTTTTTGTCTCCGCTGGTACAATTTGTTTACTTCTCGGCAAACATCTGAGGTCGAGCAAAGGGGTACGCTGAAAACCAGTCCTGTGTAAACTCATGAGTTTACAGAACGATGCTGAGCCTACCCCTTATTGCTAAACCATAACAGTATATAAATATTGTAGTTATATTAAGTTATTGGCAATAAAAAATCATTATCTTTCTTTCTTTTCTACTTATGTGGTCTCATTTATCTCCGCCCGGTATCGGCGGCGCGGCGCTGCGAGCAAACACTCACTACAAGATTACCCTCATTAAAAAAATAATAATAATGAAATAAGCCTTAGTACTAATTGTTGTTTTTAAAATATTTAAGTAAGACTGTACTGTTAATAACTAACTGTTAATTTAGTTTTTCTCACGTACATGAAAAAAACTTGAGATATTCATTTCTTTAACCTGATTTACTGACGACTTGTTTACAAAACATTGAATTATCTCTACTTTACATAAAATTATTAGCATGTATTTATTGTACATATTCCTGTACCTTTCCTAAAAAATTCTATAAATGACAGAGAAAACCGTATCAAAATCCGTTGCGTGGTTTAGAAGAAGTAAGCGGAAAAAAAAAATGAGGTCGAGGATAGCCACTTTGTTTTATATTACTACTATTTAGTCGTTAGTATGGGATACGAACTCCGTTGCGTCGGATCGAAAGTCGCTCAAATTCCCGCTAAGCCACCTTTGGTTTTGTTTTGACAATGTCAAACGATTATCGATCAAGGGTGAAACTTTGTTGAAACTTGGCCTTTTTTGTAAGTTGCTGATGTAGACCTATGTATCAGAATAAAATCAAATCTACCGACCCAAGACGTTCCATCGATAAAGCCCTGATTTGAATTAGACTTTCATTCGGCAAAATAGCGGTCAAATGGTGAATAAAAGCATTTCGAAGAAGTACTCATGGTTTATCGTCAAGGTGAATTAGTGCTCTTTCTTCTAAAAACGTCTAGGTCAGCCGTATTTGTTTTGCTGTTTCTGATTCTTCAATAATGAGGAATAGAACAACGAATATTTACTTACATCTTTTTTAATCGACTTCAAAAAAGGAGAAGGTTCTCTAGGTATTTCTTTTTTTTATGTTTGTTACCTCAGAACTCCAACATTCATGAACCGATTTGGAAAATTCTTTTTGCGTTGGGTTCAGTATAGCTACGAAGTGGTCCCATATAAATTTCATCGATATTTGACCTTGGACTTCGAAGATACATTGAAGTGGGTCTTTTTTATAAAATGTATACTTGTATTCAGATAGCGATATATGTATTTCTAAATCTTTCTTTGGAGTTATTAAAATGCGGTGTCCACGAGTAAGACGACGACAGTGCGTTTGACCGCTATCTCACCTGATTGGTAAGCGACGATGCGGTCGACGATATAGCACGCTTGCCAAGATAGTACCTGTTCACTCGAGATTTGAATACTCCTAAATTGTGTAACTATCGGGAAAGACTGATTCCCGCAGGGAGTTCCACTCGTAAGCGGTGCGCATAATGAAAGTGGAACCAAAGCGCTCAGTGGACGCAGGAGAAATGTCCACCATATAACGGTGGCGCGTTGCCGTACGTCTTGTAGTCCGATGATGAAACGGGGATAGGGAATTAGTTGATGCAATTCAGACGCACATTCTCCAAAATGTATCCGATACCTGTATCTAGCAGTAACCTCTATATATGTTTATACTTACAGATTCTGGTGTCATTATTATGGCTAGCCTTATTAATAAGTATATGTACTTTGTGTGCGGGAGGCCGTCTGGGTAGGTACGTACCATGGCTTTGCCAGTCATTCTGCCGTTAAGCAGTGACTGGGCGTATAAGACTAAATATCAGATGTCTCGGGTTGATAAGCGCAATGTAATAAAAATTATGAGTGGCACTGCAATTATTATGGGTAGGCGTGACGATTACCATCATACTATTCGACAATGGAATTCCAAATTAAAATATGAAATAAAATAAAATTGAAGTCGGTTTTTTTGTTACAGTTTTAATTGTTTCTGTATTGTGGTGTTATAATAACGAGTTATTTCATTCGATTGTATTCTATTCTATTTCATATTTTACATTAATTAAACTCACCATCCAAACATAGGTGGACACGTAATGGCCATGGCAGCGATCCACACAAAGAAGATCATCGTCAGCGCCAACTTCTTGCTCCTTCTTCTTCTGGAGTACGTCAGCGGTCTGGTGACGGCCAAGTACCGGTCGACGCTGATCGCGCAGAGGGAAAGGATGGAAGCGGTGCAGAGCAGGATGTCCAGGCTTATCCAGATGTCGCAGAGGATCCAACCGAGCTCCCATTTACCTGAGGAGAACGAAATGTAAGACATTTTTTTATTATTGATGTATCTCAAAATAGCAAGCGCTGTAGCACTAGTAGCCTAACTCTCTTAGGTTATGCAACGTTTGCAATGGTCACAACTTGGATGGGTGACCGATTGTGTGGTATTTAAATTTGAGCGCTATCGTTATGCCAAGTCGGGGGCCATCAAGCAGATTAAAAAGTCAAACAACAGGGTTGGCCACATACCCACACAAGAAGATAAGAAGAAAGAACTGTAAGTGAGTATGTAAGGTAAGTTAAAGTATCTAGCTTTTGGAAAAGGACAAAGGCTATGCAAAGGCATAAGGCTATACATTTACCAAAAAAAAACTGACTTCAATGTATGTTCGAAGTTCAAGGTCAAATATCGATGAAATGTATATGGAACCCAACGCAAAAATAATTTTCCATATCTGTTTATAAATGACGAAACTTTGAGGTATAAGCATATTTTTTTTAAAACATACAATTGAATTGAAAACCTCCTCCTTTTTCGAAGGTGGCTAAAAATAGAAACGCACGCGATTGCTATAGTTAACTAACTTTTAAGTGATATCTACGGCAATTAGCACAATTCTGAAGTTTTATTTTCGAATCGTATCGCTGTGTTAAGTGCCTCCACCGACAACAGAGTTTTTGCAGGTCAAATAGTTGGTCCGATTTTTTTCACCGTCATTTATCACCTATTTTGTAACCGACTTTTTGTAGGACGTGTACGTTGTAATATGGAAATCCGTATGTTTAATTTTTACCGACAAACATGTCAATGGTCGATTGTCTGTCGTGGCGGACAGTCTAGTGCCTCCGCTGACGTCACAATTTTTATAGGTCCTATAGGCGGTCCGATTTTTTTCACCGTCATTTGTCACCTAATTTGTAACCAACTTTTTGTAGGATGACTTTTTGTGCGTTGTAATATGAACTGAACTCTGAACTGTTTTGCCTCGCAGGGCGTACACCAATTGGCATTCAAGCCATTCCATAATCCGGCACAGCGCCGTCGAATTGCAGCTTTTCGCCGCCACATAACATCCACAATTGCATATTTAATTCACATAATATGGCCCATTGCTTCAACGATAGGGGTAGAATTAGAACGGCTCTAACCCCCAGTCACCGTCTCCCTGTGTAGACACGGACTTCCCAAAAAATGAAACTCTTTATATTGTTTTTTCACCGACTTAAAAGTCAGTGGCCGATTGTCTAACGTGGGCGGGTAGCCTTAATGAACAAGAGTTTCTTTTTTGTCTAATTTTGCTCGTTTTCACAAATAAAGTTCGCACGTTGTTTAAACTCAGTCTAGCGGAAGTTGCCATCGAGTTTTTTACAACGTGTTTTCGCTTTCTGAAAGTTTGTAAAGTCATTTGCTTGATTAACGATTTTTGATTGAACTTTCTTTATCTCTACAAAACAAGCTCTGATGTACTAAATTGAAAATCTAACTTTCTGTGTACAAAATAAAAATTGTAATTGAATCTTTGTCTGTTTCAAAGTCTGTTCCAGTTCCGGCATTGTAACCACTGGTATTTTTTAAAGACCTGATTGATGAGTCGAGCAAGTCGTTCGCCTGATGGTAAGCGCCACGCTTTCCCTTAACGCAATATATTTATGCATTAAATTTGATGCATAAATTGCTGTGCGACCCAAAACTACAAATACCACAGTAATTTCGCTGGCTACAATGCCCTTCAAACCGAAACACAGTAATGCTTGCACACTACTGGCAACCAACTCAAACGGCGGCGGTGACCTAGACTTTAAAAAAGCACGCTTACCAGCTTTGGACCTTACAATATTTAAGTGACATGAAGGCCCAACTACATTATCCAGGTGTAAAAAAGCTCCCTGGTGATTACACAAAGACTCCAGTGATCAATCATTTATTAAAAAGATCCTTTTGTAAGGAGGATCGGTGCTATAAAATCGAATTTATTGAGGCAAAGGAATTTGTTTTAGACCTTTCTGTAGGGAAAATGTTGTCTGCACGGCTTTTAAGATTATCATTTCCTTTGAATCGCGCTGCTTTGCTTAATGGGGCGAAAAAATTAAGATGATAAGAAATTTCGTAGCAGATTGCGTAGCCACCTGCGTAGTGGCGTAGTAATATTGAGTTTTCTTTGTAGTGGCGTGCGTAGCAGTGTGTAGAGGCTTGCGTAACGATTGGTAATGCTACGAAACATATCGTAGGCCCTTCGGCGGTATACAAAACGTGCTTTTTTTTGATGAAATGGGCTTACTTTTGACCTGATTCAAGAACTTACCTGATAGTAGGCGTAGTTTCTGTCTTAAGTGAAGCACGTTTGCCCATGAGGTGCCTATTCACTCTTGTCCTAAAGAGACCCATGCGTGCTCTGTCGAGGCAAGTGCTGCATGTCCTGTTTCTCCTCTTTTCCTCCTTTCGCTAGTTGTGCGTACTGTATATTACAGTCCCGTTTTGTATCGAAGACTTTTTGTAACTTAATTTTGGTACGACCAACATTTATATAATTAAAGAGTGTAATATGATTGTATTTACGATGTTAATGTGGTAATTTGCATCCGTTGTTTCCAATATAAGAAGAAAAAGGCACACCAATTCTTTCATCATAAGTTTCATCGAAAGTTTGCCTTGAGGCCCCTCTTTCTCCCCTTTTATCTGCAATCCTCTTCCTCTTCCCTTCTTCTTCTGTTCCCTATAATTTACTATTTTCCTAGGCGGTAACTATTTTATGAAGTCAAGCGTAGGTGTGGTCATGGTTGATTAATGCACCAGTTATAGAAACCAGACCTAGCGCACTCCGCACGTACGTGTAGGTACGAAGCTACAAGTACATAGCCGGACACCGACGGCGGGTCGCGCGTCGTTATACGTGCCGCGTCAGAAGAGATAAGAGCTATGCGATAGAAAAAGAGGCGCTCTGTAGGTTAAATATGACTGGTAGGTATGCAGCGCTACGCGAGCTGAGTTAAATTTTATTACGTCATAGCAAGAGTCGCTATTTGTTTAAATTTCTTTGCGGAGTGATGCTTTTGTCCCTTAGTATTCTGTGTAGAAACTAGAAACAAAACGAAGAAAAAGTGAAAGAAAAGATTACGTACCTACCCTAAAACAAACCACAGGCTTTTAGCATTAACGAATGTAAATGAACTAGAAAAAAGATTAGGTAAAACAGGTCAAGTTTGAATCAGTCAGCATATTTAGAGTTCCGCCTATAAAATAAATAAATAATATTATGTTACTTTGTCACATTATGTTTTAGTGGGAACTGGACTGTAAGGATTTTAACTCCATAGATAGATAAATGTTGTGGGACCATGGTCCTTATATTTCTTAGTTCCCTAGATACAGGGAATCCTTGTTAGGGCCCAGGATCTACGTATGTAATCGTTGGGCGTATTTATTATTATTTATTTACTCTTTTTAAACTGTCTTCAAAAAAGGAGAAGGTTTTCTGTTGAATTGTATTTTTTTTATGTCTGTTACGTCTGAACTCCGTCATTTATGAACCGATTTGGAAAATTCTTTTTGCGTTCAGTATAGCTACGAAGTGGTTCGAAGATACACTGATGTCTGATTTTGTTTTTTCTAAAAATAAAAACAATATCATTTTTTTTAATTAATTGTCTCTTTTCTTATAATCCGGGTGACTTCAAGTCTCAAGTAAATCGATAACGTCTATGCAATCATGATCCATCGTCAACCGCATCATCACTAATAAAGATTTTCCCTTGTCTGGGTAAAAAAAATGCTTGACTATTCGATAATAAAAAAAGTTTCTCCACTCAAGTCTCCCAGTTGAGGAACACAAGATACCTACTCAACATACCGCTTTGGCTCCATTCGTGGAATAAAATGAAATGGTTACGCACGGAACTCTAAAAAACACCTGCTAAATTTGTTCACGTCAAGGGAACAAAAGCTTTATTGATAAAAATGTTCTTCCTTGCCTCCGTTCTGTGATAGTGGTACCAAGAAAGGTGAAGGTCACTGGATACCAAATTTGGGAGCATGAATTGTGTTGATATTTCAAACGTGACCTTTGGAGCTCTTTATTTTACTTATTTGCGTTCGTTAACACCATCTTTTGTTATTATGATACCTAATTTGAATAGGCTTCTTAAGCCGAGTTCTTGAAAGTTGTACAGTCAGTACCAATGGTAATAGTTAATTCTTTGAAAAGCTAATACAGCTTTTTACACCAAAATTTTCTTTACGAAATTAAGTAATGAGACGAACAAGTCATTCGGCATCCCACAAATCGAATGTCGAGTCGAATTCCCACAAAGAGTTAATCGATACCTATATATATGTCTACGCCACACAGGCAGTCCATCCGCAAACCGCATCGGACGTTGTTTACCCCGGTGTGTGCTCAGCTGCAGAATGCGTTGCTTGCTCCGTGACATTTGGTCTGCGCGTATGCATGAAATTATCTGCTCGACTTGTTGGAAACTATGATTACTCGAGTAGCTAATTGTGGGTTAAATCACTGGACCATTTGCAAATTGGATTTAATGCGATTCAATTCAATTAATATTAATATTAAAAAACTAGGTTTATTCGACTTGGTAATTTTGGGTTTAATTGACGGAACCCAAAGGTTGTTTGGCATTGCGAATTGGTCTTATTGCGTAAAAACACCTTAGCGTGAGCTGAGTCAGAACCTTTTCCTAATATCGCGCAACATTTCACTGTGTTGTATTTATTGTTTTTGTCTTGCCCTAACTTTAGCATGTTCAGTGTAATGTTGTTTAATGTCTTGAATAAATGTTTTTTTTACAATACGACACGAGTTTAACTTGACTAGCTAATTCTCGGTTCAAACACTGGCCAATTTGCGATTGGACTCAATGCGAAAAAAAGCATACGTTTTATAATTGAAATCATGTTCGTAAAGAGGAATGTCTACATATTTTTATTGTTTTTCATTTTCATTTCATTTTTTCAGTATACGAGAGCGCGTACTACGAAGAGTTCAAGCTGTATCTTCGTAAAAAACAACAGATTTTGATGTAACGTAATCTAATTTGGGACTTATGCTACCAAACCCTGAAAACCGAATTAAAATCCGTTCAGCAGTTCCGAGTCTATAGATAACAAACAAACAAACAAACAGACAAAAATTCTAAAAGCCGGGGATTCGTGTTCGGTTGATCTAAATAGTCGATCCCAGTTGGTTTATCAAAAATATCTTCAATATTAATTGGGTCAGTTCCATATATATAATCATCATCATCATCATCATCAGCCCATCACGTTCCCACTGCTGGGACACGGGCCTTCTCTCATAGAGAGAGAATGGGTCATAATCCACCACGCTGGCCCAGTGCGGGTTGGTGGATGTCACATGTCCTTGAATTTTTGTGATTAATTCTTGAACATGCCGGTTTCCTCACGATGTTTTCCTTCACCGTTTTTAGAGCGAGTGTTAATTCCGCACATAACTTAAGAAAGTCAGTGGTGCGGGGCCAGCGGGATTCGAACTCGGGTGCGTCGGATCGAAAGTCGCACGAGCTCCCGCTTAGCCACACTCGCTCTTTAGCCACACTCGCTCTTTGTTGTTTCTATACTAATAATAGTATAGATTAATATCTTATTAAGAGGATATGGCACAGCCGCGGCCAGCGAGCACTAGGTATTTGAATAATGGTTTACGGTCTCGCAGAAAATACGTAAATTAAATTAAATAAATAAACTAAAAAATAATAATAATAATAATTTAACTAAATTCGTATCAATTTCAGATTTTTGTTAAAATTAGCGTTTCGGGAGAAAACGTTTCTACCACACTAAATCTCAACCAAATTTGGTAATTTTGGTCTCAATTTCTTGAATGGAAAATAAACTAGGTTTGTAGGTTTCCCTTTTCTAAGTTTATGTCTATTTTTAAAGTTAACAGCTTCCAAACTTAAAAAAAAAAATTCGAGTAAATATCGAGTTTTTTGGGCCCATTTATTCAAATTCTAAAGGAATTATCGAAAAAATCAAAACCTACAAACCTCAATAATAGTAACATCTCTTACATGCCTATTGAATTTGGTGAATGTTTAGGGGTAGAAAAACGTTTTCTCTTTTTGTATGAAAATTTCAGCGTGCCGTTCCCTCTTAACACATTAGATTCCGTGCCGTTGTTACTGTAGTAAGGAATTTGATTTCACGATGTCTTTGGCTTAACAAAACATTTAGCTATTCAGCTCGACTTCACTGCTTATTAAGAACACTATCACACACATATTTAAATATATGTGTAGAATCATAAAATAATATAGGCTCTTTACGACCTTCTCTCTAAAGTGACCTTTTTTATTTACCCCCAAAAATATCAGAGGCACGTAAAATTTTAAAGGCTTTCGTGACGAGAAAGATACGTGGATTTTTATATTTTATCAACCGCTTGATACGTGAGCAAGGGGAAGTATGTACCTACGTTTTTATTCACAATCTTTTTGGGAAAAAATATAATGACTATTAATTATAAATATAAACTAATATAAACGGCTACACTCACATTATGATTGTGTCGGAGTAACTCCGACCAGGTTTCGGACAATTAAGATAATTAATAATATAATAATAATAATAATTCGTTTATTTTACCAAAAATAATACACAGAAAATCAATCATCAACACAATAAGCAGGTGGAACAACATAAAATATAAACTCATGTGTGAGGCTGTGTCTAAAAAATAAAAATGATGAGGTATGTGAGGTCTGTTGTTCCCGAAACTAGACTTGGAAAGCCTGTATCTTCGGAAACAGCAAAAAAGTCTTCCTTGATGGTGATACAGCACTGTCAAAGATGTCCTTCTTCCGGGAGTTTACGCTTTGGATTCGCGGCGTAGACTGCGCGCCTCCGCTCGTACCTTGCGCATTGCGTTCATCACCCCGAGACATCAGATATTAAGTCGCATATGCCCAGTAATTTCGCTGGCTACAATGCCCTTCAAACCGGAACACAGTAATTCTTGCGCACTACTGCTAGTGTGTGTCAGATGTCTATATATACGATACTACTGCATCTGCATCAGTGGCCAAAACTTATAAAACTATAGCTGCGCCCCGCGGTTTCCATGATAAGTACCCTACGTCCTTTTCCGGGACTTAAAGTACCTATACATATCAAATTACATCAATATCCTTTTAGTAAGTTTTGCATGATTAACTAACAAACATTCACCCATCCATCCATATATCCATCCATCCAAATATTTGTGCAGAAAAAAAGCGCAAGCATTTGTTTCGTGTTTAGGTGTGGGGCCACGGTCTTCGTAGTTCCTGGTTCCCTAGATACAGGGAATCCTAGTCAGGGGCCAGGATCAATGTATTTGATGGTTGGGCGTATTTTATAGGCTAGACAAAGAGTAATTATGGTTTGGAAACTATCGTGAAACGAAATATTTACTATGTATACCACCAGCATGGAAGCCGATCCTCAGTAGCTCTCGTTCCGACAGCAACTTGTGAAGCCGCGAGGCTGATACAACGAGTGCATTGTACCAGCAATTTATGAATCAAGACGATGATAACTCGACGGACGAAGACGCCACACCACCGAACATGGCTGCGGGGTAAACAAACCTCCGCGGTGCCCGCGCCCCCCGCGACTGCACCGGTATTAGCACCGCGCTCGCGGCGACAGGAACGAGCGGAGGCGCGCAGGCTGCGCCGCGAATCCTAAACGTAAACTCCCGGAAGAAATACATCCTAATTGTCCGAAAACTGGTCGGAGTAATTCCGATACAATCATAACGCGAGTGTAGCCGTTTATATTTATAATAGACAAAGACTAGCATATATAAAACTTACCAGTAATATGGACAGCAATTGCCGGCGGCATGACAAACACTCCCACCATCAGATCAGCCGCAGCCAGGCTTGTCACGAAACAGTTTGTCACCGTCCGCAGCCGCTTCGTCGTCACCACCGCGGCAATAATCAGCGTATTCCCTATCACAGTCACCACTATCAGCAAAAACAAAACTATAACTACACTAATCTCTATAGAATCATAGTCATCACTACCACAGTACGTCAAGTTCGTTGAATTGGAACAGCGAGCAACTCGAGTTTCATCTGTTTCTTTGTGAGTATCTATAGCTATTTGATACAGGTCGTTGGTGAAGCTGTAATTTCCTTCGCGAGTGCTTTCTATGTAGTATTCTGTTTGGAGTTCTGTGTTGTTCCATCTTGTTGTGGCTTCGGGCGAGGTTATCATGTGATTACGCTCGCGTGCGGCGATGTGGCGGCGACGTTTTGGATGGCATTCTCTGTAACAAAAAATAGCTAGTTCAAGATATATATCTACGGTATCAATTAAATTTAAATCTTAGTAAAGTAAATTGAATTGTCATTAGCCGCATGCCTAACGAACTTTAGGTCAAAATAACAACGAAATGGTCCCCTAACAACGGCCGACGGCCCCGCGGCAGGCCTCGACGGAGATGGCGGGATGATCAGCCCCTGTACTCTGAAAAAGTAATTACGTTCTTCGTTCTGTCGGATAAAAGGGACAGCGCTATGCAACAGGCATAAGAGTATCTCTTTCAGTCCGCACTTTAGTACGAACGAACGAACGAAAGCAATTCGGCCCCCTGGACTACTTCATGAAAGACTGGACGACAATGGCGAAGAGCCGTGAAACGTAGAAGAATGAAAGGGAGGCCTTTTCCCTGCAGTGGGACATTTTAGGGTCTAAATAATAATAATTATTATTAGTAAAGTACGGCTTTTGTATAAAAGTCATACTTTACTCTTTCTTCAACAAGACTCTGTCTCTGAGGAGAGAGAGAAAAGATATGGGCCATCATGTCAACAGGCGGACCCAATCCGCCATGGTGGATATTGGACAAGCATTTTTGAAAAGCAAGTTTTGTTTTTAATCGACTTCGAAAAAGGAGGAGGTTCTCAATTCGACTATGTTTTTTTTAATATTTGTTACCTCAGAATTCCGTCATTTATAAAACGATTTGGAAAATCTTTCAAAAAGGTTCAGTATAGCTACGAAGTGGTTACTTATTTTTCTCAAATTTCATCGATATTCGACCTTGTCCTTTTGCAAGTGAATAATAATAAAGAAAATAAATAATTTTAATAATAATATAATAGGTAAAATGTGGAAAATGGTATGGTCGGTTATAATTATTAATAGCAGTCTATCTCAAATATAAACATAAGTTATAAACATTTAAACTGTATAAAATAATAGCGGTTTAAGAAACTTATTTACCTAAAATTTTGTAATTAATATAAATCATACAAATAAGTTTTTTATTATATTCTCTAGTATAAAAGTAAGCAATGGTTATTATTAAGTAAGTTAATGACGAAGGCACTGAATATTACCAATGAAAAAATTTAAAAACCCTTGACATACGCTAGAAAACCTAATTTCAAATAAAAAAATCGCATCTAAATCGGTTCACCCGTTTAACACCTGAGACGCCTCAGCCAGACACACAGCCAGACACACAAAGTGGTAAAACTTATAACACCCCTCCTCTTTGCATCGGGGCTTAAAAAAAAAGAACTCCTTCAATACAAATATATATATATCATTTATTCATGGATTCACCCCTATACCTGTCTAAAAACCTCTTTTAAATTCCAAGTCTTCAAAACTCTCCAAGACAAATAGCCAATAATGTTAATATATAAATGTACTACAAACATACACTTCTATACACAGTCAACTTTACATGCATACGTGCACGCACACATACACACACACATAGACTCACACATATACACCCTTTATACATACTTGAATCCTCTGCTAGAGAGCGCAAAATACATAATAATTGTAATAATTAGGATGATCTTTCATTAGCCTATATTATGATTACTTAAGATTGTAACTGAATCTCTTGTATAAGCTGTTGATCATCTAATAATAAATAAATAAATAAATAAATAAATACCTTCAATCATTTCAAGTGGACACTAACAGTAAATGTTCTAGAGACACCAAATCAAAAATTCCATAAACGAAATTGAAATCGAATAATTCAACAGAAGTGAAGTAACCTTTATCTCTCACTATCTCAAAAGAAACCTCTCATTGTTTTACTCAAAGTGATAATTAAATACCTTTAACTCATCCCCAGTACGACTTAAAAACATCTTTATTATGAATAATGGTCGTTATCTCCAGGATTAAAAGATTCTTATTTATTGTACCTACAGATTTGTTATTCTGAATTTATCCCAGCTGTTCGCGAGGGAAGATTGTGAGCTTGAATATAACTTAATTTAAGTGGAATTTTAAATGTTCAAACAGGGACCGCAATACCGGTAAAATCGGTATTGTTACGGTTACGGTTAAAAAATTTCTCATAAGCATTTACAAATTCACTTGCCGAAAAAATCAATTTTTACATTTAAATATAAGCTTAATGTACTTAGCTTAGTGAACTAAAGTACCTAACATGTAACACATATTTGAGTATTTTTTAACATTAATATACTGAAATTGACAATAGCATAATTGACCACAAAATAACGTTAAGAGTATCGATAGAATTTAAATATCGGTATTAGTAGGTACCTATCGAGATTTCCGACGGAAAGAAGAAGGGAAACAACTTTAATTGATTAATATTTTTTTCTTTCTGGCTAAGAAGGCTTTAAGTTTAGCCGCATGTGGCCGCTGCACCTAGTTGTAGCCGGCTAAAACTAGATGTAGCCGCACTTCGGCTATTAGCCGTAACATATACACCTATATACCGTGTTTCATGAATTAACCGGCAAAAACAGGCAAAGTATCGTTAAGATAAGTTATTTTTTGTATCGGTTTCGGTCCCTGATTCAAACAATCTTGAGCAGATGGTTTATTTATTGGTAGGTATAACAGCTGTTTTGTTTTAAGATTGCAGGGATTTTTAATATAAATTTAATTATTTTTTTTATTTCGGTGGTCGAATGAATATAAGAATTCGGTGCTGGACTTCTCAGGCCCCAGTTTCTTACCATATCTTTTGGGTAGTGGGACTTTTTCCGATACTGTCCTTACTCGTGGTAGGTCTCCCATATTCGGGACGCCAACTCGAGGTACTACCGCTCTGCCAGTTATTCTGCCGCCATGTAGTAGTGCGCAAGCATTACTTTATTCCGGTATGAAGGGCATTGTAGCTGGGCATTAAGTCTCATGACTTAATATCTGATGTCTCGGGGTGATGAGAGCAATGAGTGATACGCAGTTGTTTTTGAAAGTTCTGGGTGGCACTGCAATTGTTATGGGCAAGCGATAACCATCAGGCGAAAGACTTGCTCGTCGTATGTAATGACATATATCATATATATAAAATTCTCGTGTCACAATGTTAGTTTCCTTACTCCTCCGAAACGGCTTTACTGATTTTTACCAAATTTTATATGCATATTCAGTAGGTCTGAGAATCGGCTACTATCTATTTTCCATACCCCTAAGTGATAAGGGTTGTTCACCCTTAACATTTTTTTTTTATTTATATGGCAAAACAACGTTTGCCGGGTCAGCTAGTAGTACAATAAAAAAACATTTTCCACGATGTAAATGTATGGACAATACACATACAATACAATACAAAATGCTTTATTGTACACCAAACAAAAATAATTAATAGGAAAACAACTTACAAACTATAACAAAATCAATGTGCGCTAAACGATGCTATTTCGAAACTGACCTTTAGCTTGTCATGTGTGGGTAGGTTAAATTGAAGCGTGTCACACACTACGCAGATACGGTAAGATGTCTGTATCTGAGCGCGTATCTGTCAATATCGCTCTCTATACTGAACGCAAGAAGCAACGCACACTAAGCAGATAGCTCGTCAAGTATCTGTAGGCACCGACATATATCGAAAGATGGTCAGATGTTATCTGCGTATAAAAATACAATTCAAAATCAGAATCTTCTTCTGAGGAACTGTCTAATAAATCTAGAAGCAATGAACTCGAAACTCATTGTAACACACTGTATACTGTGCGGATCATATGATCCGCACCAAAAAACAAGTCAGTTTGAAGGATTCCGCGTGAATGTATAATTTCGTATATTATCGTATCTGCGTGTGTGATACTTTCAGATAAGTTAAGTTTTTGTACGCATATAAAATATTACCGTATCTACGTAGTGTGTGACATGCTTAAGAACTTTGAATCGTTTGCGGAAGAGATTGTAACAATGTTAGCTAGTCGGTTTGTTTGCTTCCCTTTCTGTTCAATCGAATCGTAGGCACACTCATATTATATTATTATGCTCTCTATCTTTGTACTTTTTCATATTTTCCAGCCTACTTATCATAGCTTTGTCGATAAAAATGTAAGTAAAAATAAAAATATTTATATTTTTTATTTTATTTCATCCATCAAAAATGGATACAAGAAAAACGCGATTTATGATGCACGAAAAAACCTAATTACGATAATAGAAAACGGGAGAAAAGCCTAAATTTTTCTTTTATAATTTTTTATCCCAGTCTTCTAAAGAAACCCGTTTTTCGACCTTATAAAAGACGCTGCCCAAATGACCCATTGAAAGGAACTACCTAAATATTTTTTGTACTTACTTTCCTGAACAATACCTTTTTGCACAACCCACAAAAGAAACTGGAACAAAACCCAGAGACAAAGAAACAAAACAGATGAGGTACAACTTGTACAACAGTTTTCTAAAAACAATAAGAAATCGTTACAGAAAAGAGTGTTTTTGTGGTATGTAACAATACATCAAATACATTCGAGTCAAGACTCCACAGTCTTGAACATCGACACAGAATTGCCAGTCTCATCGGTTTTTTATCGGATACATTTAAGATAGTGTGCGTCGTAATTGCACCAATTAATTCCCCCAAACCTGTTTCATCATCGGACTACAAGACGTACGGCAACACGCCACCGTTGCATGGTGGACGTTCCTCCTGCGCGCACTTAGCGCTTCGCTTCCACTCTTATTATGCGCACTGCCAACGAGTGGAACTTCCTGCCAGAGTCAGTCTGTCCTGATAGCTATAAGCTAGAAGTCTCGAGTGAACAGGTTCTAACTTCGCAAGCGTGCTACATCGTCGACCGCATCGTTAAGCCGTCAGTCCCGGTTGTTGCCTTTGAAGAAGTCCCCTTTCGAGTAGTATTTTTAACCCCCGACGCAAACAGAGGGGTGTTATAAGTTTAACGTGTGTATTTGTTTGTCTGTCTGTGGCATCGTAGCTTCCAAACAGATAGACCGATTTCAATGTGGTTTTTAATTGAAAGCTAAGTTAATCGTGAGGGTTCTTAGTCATATTTGACGAAAATATGTCCAGCTTTTTTAAAGTTATGTTTCAAAGTTATTAACTATTGGGAGTTCTCTAAATAATTAATTCATACTTGTCATACAAATAAAGAACCCTAGTAAATTAAATATTATTAACTACTGGACATCCTACTAATATTGTAAACGCGAAAGTTTGTAAGAATGGTTGTACCTTTGTTACTCTTTCACGCAAAAACTACTGAATGGATTTTGATGAAACTTTACAATAATATAGCTTACACATCAGAATAACACATAGGCTACTTTTTATCTCGGAAAACCGCGGGTGAAAACACAGGGTGCAGCTAGTAATACATAATCAACTTGATAAAGAAAGGACAGTGTTCAACAATCCGTGACAGCAACGTCTTTAGAATTTCGTTTCTTTTCCAAATATTATTAAAAAAAATCTATTGAACTGATGACGTTCGCCTATTGGTAAGCGCCACACCTGCCCATAACAATTGCAGTGCCAGCCAGAACTTATAATACCATAAAAAACAGCGTGGGATTGCATTGCGCTCATCACCCAGAGACATCAGATATTGAGTCTCATAATATGAGACATCAGATATTGAGTCTCATAATATGAGACTCAATATCAATATATGACTCAATATAATATGAGACATCAGATATTGAGTCTCATAATACGAGACTCAATATCTGATGTCTCTGGGTGATGAGCGCAATGCAATCCCACGCTGTTTTTTATGGTATTATAAGTTCTGGCTGGCACTGCAATTGTTATGGGCAGGTGTGGCGCTTACCAATAGGCGAACGTCATCAGTTCAATAGATTTTTTTTAATAATATTTGGAAAAGAAACGAAATTCTAAAGACGTTGCTGTCACGGATTGTTGAACACTGTCCTTTCTTTATCAAGTTGTACCGCTGACCAAACGCAATGCAGCTCTTTCTAGAACAATTTATAATGGTTTTGGTTAATACTGCATTTGTAATAGGCAATCTACTGCGAGGCTAACCGTTGGATAGTTGCCAGCACTGGAACCACTTAATTAAGTAGTGAAAATGAGTTGGATTTAATATTTTGTCGAAAGGTACGGCTAAAGAGCTACACCTAGTGAACAGTAATGGAATGGTCTAACGCTGATCCCCATCGCTGTCAATTTCGGATTAAATGAAAGAGTTGAAAAAAGAGACATCCCTGTAGAGTTTCTTGGTGCTATCTTCTCTAGCGGGCGTATTTCTGAAGCTCTGGTAGAGTCAGTTTTGGCACTTTCTACACCCAGACTTCAATTTGAGTATATTGTAGGTAAGTAGGAAAGAAATGGGTAAATATACTTACCTTTTTTTTCAAAGTCACGTTACCTTAGTTACCATTTTTAATTTGATTTTCATTATGTGTTTATGACGTTTAAACGTGCATTTCTGTGCCTATTAAATCAATGATATTTGACTTTGACTTTGACTGTGAATTTGGAAGGCGTTAGCATCCTTCAAACTGCAATATCGATAATTTTTAATAGAATAGAATAGAATAGAATATCGTTTATTGCGTAAAAACTGTGTACATAAGATGTTATTTGGTTACAAACAAGTTTCAACAGCTTACCCATTTCGGGTGTACAATAAAAGTAACAGCTAATATAAATAGCTTGTTTTGGTATAACATAATTATTTTATGTTACTACTCATTAGTCTAGAAATATAAATAACTTATATTAACAAATTATTATTTAAGCTAAACAATTTAATTATTTATCGAAATATTCATTTAAATTATAAAAACCTTTACTAATTAACCAACACTTTAAATAATTTTTGAACTGTGAGCCTTGCAGTGCTTTGATGTCTATTGGCAATTTATTATAAATTTTAATAGCGGTAAAAAAGGAGCTTCTATGATAAAGTGTGTTGTTTGCTTGGGGTAAACATATATTGTGTTTATACTTAGAACGCAATATATCTGATCGACTAGATTTGAGATCAAAAAAATAATTATTATTACTCTTTACAAATATGCAAATTTCGTATATGTAAATACAAACCAATGTCAGAAAACCATTTTCCCTAAATATATTGCGGAGAGTATCTTTGCTATTAAGATTATAAATACTTCGAAGACATCTTTTTTGCAATAAAAACGTAGACTCTACCTCAACAGAATTTCCCCAAAATATTACTCCGTTTTTGCGATAGTGACGGTTAGGGATTGGGACGCGGGCTTTGAGTAGAAAAGTTGACAATTCCACAGACAAATACTGATCGTGAGATATCTTTGAAAGCGTTCGGGACGGTTGGTTCGGGTTAGAAGGTTCCTCTGCAGGTGCACCATCGTCGACCACATCTTCGCTTGGCATACAACTGATCTGTCATTCTTATTCTTACTGTGCATACTGTGAGGGCGATACGTCCTGCACTGACCGACTTTGGGGCATTGGCATAACGTTTTTTATGGGACTAAAACATGAGACTAGCCTATGTCGTTCGCGTGATGGTATACGTCACGCCTGCCCATAACAATTACAGTGCCGCCCAGAACATTATATACAATATAAAGTACTGCGTAGCACTGCATTGTGCTCATCACCCCGAGACATCAGTTTTTAAGTCTCATATATATGCTCAGTAATTTCGCTGGCTACAATGCCCTTCAAACCGGAACACAGTAATGCTTGCGCAATACTGCTAAGCGCATTAAAGCTTCAGTGTTAATGCAGATGGTACAGATGATGATGGTAATGAAGATGGTGGTGATGAAGGTGATGACATTCGTCCGGTTTCTACTGCACCGTCTAGTAGCTTTGTTGCTTTTGTTCGAATGTCTTCTGTGGCCGTATAGTGCAGCAACACGTGTTTATTACTTAATTATAGAACGAGTGTGGCTCAGCGGGAACTCATGCGCCTTTCGATCAGACGCACCTGGATTCGAATCTCGACTCGGCCCTGCACCAATGACTTATAGTTAAGTGCAGATTTTGCGCGCTCGCTCTAAAACGGTGAAGGAAAACATCGTGATGAAACCCGCTTACGCGCTTTGGAGTGGGTTGCAATACCACCCACCGAACAAAGTCATGCCGTCAAGGAACCTAGTCGTGTTTCGGGATGATGTTCGGTGAACCATCGGGGAGACGGGTCTGAGCAGCCACTCAACTGCCGTCTCTCTCTAGATCTATGTGCTCCATCTTAGGCCACATCCTCGATTCACATCAGGTGAGATAGTGGCCAAACATAAATCTATTAAGCGTAAAAAAAAAATTACACTATTACAAGTGATGTACAAAAAGAGAACTTAATGCTAAAGCATTTTCTACCAGTTATCCAGTGACGGTAAAAGAAAGTTACAAAGCGTGCATCAAAAAGTTAAAAAATTAACAGAGAAACAAAATAAATATCGTAATACATATTATCGTAAAAACAAAAGCATAAATAGAAGCATAATTCAACTGTTTCATTGTTGTTTCATTTTCCAGCGTGCAGCCTCTGCATAGGGAGTTGTCAGTGGCTCCGGTTTTATATAGGTTATAATTTATTATATTTATGAGAACGGTTAGTTATGATGATTGAAATGGTATGTGAGCTTTTTGTATAATAGAAATGATATATTTCCTAATTGAAGCATCAAGCCATTGTGCAAAACATTTTGATCAAAACTAGTTTCCGGCACCATCTGGCTCATTCGAATGCATCCGCGTGAAATTCCCACATAACAAAACGACCGCAATGCATACAGCTATGTTGCTTTGTGGGGAATTAATTAAAACACGAACGAAGTCGTCGCTTTATCTAGTCGCATTAGCATGTGTGATTGAGTTTGACCATCGACGAAACGAAACGACGAAACTATGAGCAAGACGACTGATAAAGCCTACTTCATACCCCTAGAGAAGCGTCGATGTAACCTATTGTCGAAGTAGAATATATTCTAAACTGTGATAGCATTCACTCACAGTGAGAAGGAAGAAAGAAAGAAAACATTTATTTTGACAAAATTGCACTCAGTACAACCAGACCCCCGACACATACAAATTCGCCGAGCTAACTGTCTAGTACTACTACTGACGCAGCGGCCTGTCCGCACACGTTTTGTGTGTGTGCGTAATTATTGTAGGGATGAGCGAATACGAATCGAGCGCGACAAGGACAACGCTATACGTAAGCAACCTAAGTGTTCCTCTTTCACACCCACTATCGCTTGGCTGGGAGACGCGAAAAACCAAAAAATCTTCGATTCTTATTTGTGTAAGTGGTTTCTTTGCATCCATACACAGAACAATAACGAACCATTTAAAAGAGATAGGCAGACCTCCGTCAGTCAGGTCAGGTCCTGGTCAGCTCCACCGTCTTCAGCCGTTCTTCGTCTTTTTCTCAATATGTTTCGTCTATATGTCAAAGTCAATTAGTCAGCCGGCCTGCTCTACCTCTGTAAAGCAGGTCGTCATCGTCATGCAACAGGTCAGAACAACCTCAAATAACATAATTGATCGCACATATAAAATAAACATTTCAATCTCACTCATTAGTCATTCGCAGCGAGCGGTGACAAACGAGTGACGCAAGCACGGCATTGTCGATTTTTTCATCACTTTGTTGCGGGTGACAACAAATTAGCGGGGGGGTGGGAGTGTCGCTTCTTTACGTAGTAATATTTAGTTTTCTTTGGTACAACACTGATCACAGCACGATAAAATAATAAACAATTGATAAATGATATCTCACACCACACACACGCAACATTTATCTTTTGTCCACAACATACGACACAGTCACTACACACGTCGCACACCCACACATTCATAACACATACCTCGTAATCACAGTCTTTAACTTTATTTATCCACCTGTTATTATTATATGAGACTTATTTTAGACTTATTATATTATATAAGATCCTCAAACGGAAGAGACTGAACCCCACGACACATGTCACCCTAGTGTGGGGTTCAGGGTTCTCTAATGATACCACCAGACCAGTGCTAGTTTTTAATTAATATTCTTTTGTAAATACTAGGTGTAAGTATCATACTGTTGCAATGTTTTTTAAGGTTCAATAAACGTTATTATTATGTCGCTCTTTCTCACGGGTTATACACCCGGTCCTTTGGAAGGCTTGCGCGGGGACATGAGTCCAACACGTAGAGGCCTTTTAGAGCATTTAATTTAGATATGTAATGGGCAACGCTTATTGGGGACTGTCTCTAAGTGCATCATTAGAAGATACAATCAAAGACAGCCCCCGATAAGTGCGAGGGCTATTATTGAAGATATGAAAATTACTTATGATTGGGCTATTGAGGTGAATTTTGCCAGTTCCGCCTCATAAGAAAATATTTTGGCAGGTGGTGACTCGCCACCTACTAAACGGGCCCCCTATAAGGGCCGCCGTTTATTGGCGACGAGAGGGGCAACGTTGGTGTGGGTGGGTAAAGGGTGTCGAGAGGTGCGCTGCAGTTTCACTTAAACGCTACTCCCGGCGTTATGCCCTTTAACACTTCCACCCTTGGAGCTTAGTTCTTAGCTCTTGCATCTCCACCCCCGGACGGCGTCAGGGGTCTCATTTAGCCCCAGGGAGAATCTCGTGGTAAAGCTCAGTGTCGCCACGCACCGACGACTCGCCACAAAGTCGCCCCTGGCCTTTATAATTTATTTATTATTATTATTATATACTAGGAGTTTGTGTACGAGAATCGCTGCCGTGCACAGTGCCGTCAAAAAGGTCTGAGCTTAGCATAATGCTGTGGACTAATCCACAACGCTGGCTTTCAGCTCAAACCTCTGGTGACGCACGTGAAAAACGTAATCACAGTTTAAAGTGAGCCTAATCCACAAGCTTAAAAGTCGCTCAGCGATCTATGGAGAAGGCTATGCTCGGAGTTTCTCTAAAAGGTAAGATCCGCAATTGGGTAATCCGAAAAGGAACTAAAGCAACTGACATAGCCCATATGATTAGCTTTTTAGACATATAGAAAGAAATGACGAAAGACCTCGCCCAAATTCTAAAATAAAGTTAAGTGTTTGTTTAACCAATTTAATGTCGAAAATCCAAATCCACGTGGGCAACGGCGTGGCACGTGGATGTTTACTAATCACATTATTTTTGGTCTGCGTGGGCTTTTATTTACAACGGAATTCCACGTAGACGCACGCACACGTTTTGACGTATCTACCTACTTTTTAATGTCGACAGCCCCTGTGGTGTAGTGGTTGGGTAGGTTGGCTCAAATCTCATACACCGAGGTTGCGGATTCGATTTCCGTGACGGATAAATGTTTGTGCACAGGAAAAAAAGCTCAAGTATTTGTTTCGTGTCTGGGTGTTGTAGGACCATGGTCCCCGTAGTTCCTGGTTCCTTACATACGGGGAATCCTAATCAGGGCCCTAATTCACTATGACCACTTAGAGATTCCTTGCTTCGAAATCACGTCGATTCCTTAATTAATAAACGACGAATCTGCGAAATTTGTATTCTCTATGACGCGTCATAGAGAATACAAATTTCGCAGATGTAAGTAATCAACTTGAAATCAAGGAATTGACGTGATTTCGAAGCAAGGATTCGCTAAGTGGTCATAGAGAATTAAGGCCCTGGGCCCAGGATAAAAATAATGTATTATGTGTCGTCACTCAATTCCATTAATAAAACCAATACCACCCGATTTTTCAGAATAATCTTCATAAAAAAAGGTTAGAATATCAAGGGGATATCCCAAAAATCCTATATATCAAGTAGCAGATTAAATTAATATAGAAATTTCGCTATAAAAAGCTCTTTCGGAGGCCCTTAAGCTGTAACCTTTATAGAACAGGATAAATTAACAATTTTATACATGGCCGTACTTGAAAATTAATCTGATCTACCATTACCTACACCTATATAAAAGTAGCTAGACACTCGACTTCGTTCGCGCAGTATTTGGATGGTTTATGAGACAGTTAAGTGGGGCTGATCGGTTTTCCGCGACAAAAGTTAACTTAGTATAATCATTATTTATATGTTTATCATTTTGAGACTTTCCGGGTACCTTTTCTCTTGCAGTCAGGAAATTTAGTTCTTACACTATAGTTCTTAAGGAACATCGGTTGAATTTTGGAGAAAATAAAAATTGCATATTTATTTTTTTGAAATAATTTACATTTAGCCTCAAAATATAATAATATTAAAATAAGAAATGAATAGGACCAATCCAAGAATCGGTCCTTTTTCCCATCAGGAATCGTTCCCTCAAAGTAACCCATTAAATCACATCGTAAGTTTTTGAGAAAATTCAATATAACTTTTAGTTAAATCGGACCAGCAACCTCGGTTGTGTATGTGATTTGAGCCAACCTGCCCAACCACTTACACCACAGAGGCTGTCGTTTTACCTTGTGTCAGCACAATCTGACTAATCTGATCGGCCATAATTTACACCCAGTGCTGAAGCAAAACCCTTACTCGAGTCAACCTACATTTAAGAAAACATTCTTCAGTCAGGCAATAAGACCAAATTGGACCCTTTTTAGCATTCAAATATTTTTCCCGTTGCGCGTCGAGTAGCAATAAAGGGGCCTGGGCCAATCATGCGCGAACTTTGGGACAAATCAGACCCTTGCCCTTGGGCCAACAGGGATAATGGCCAGGATAAACTGATTGTTATGGAGGCTGGTACCGTAGAGTTCGGGTGCAGGTTTAAGAAAGGAAATGTTGATCTAAAATATTTTTCCGGAAGTCGTGAGTGGATTTCTTCAACATTCTCTCAGTCTCTTGACGTATCTTCTGGGTAGTAGTTCTTTTTTCCGATACGATGGTAGAGTCGATGTAATAATTGACGTTCATAAGTGCGTCTGTGATACCAAAATAAAATAAATAACTTTTAAACTTTGAACTTTGATTTGTAAGTGACTGTTCTAAGTCGAAGCGTGCCGCCGGCCAGTTGGCCAAATGAAGTGCTGCCGGGCCAATTCCAATACCTTGGTGGGCCACGCGCCGCGGGCCTGGCCTGTTTTATACTAAAGGCTCAGTATACAAATTATACATTTTGTGTTGTGGTATGGTCCTCGTTATTTCTGATATACCAGAAGCGGCGGCATCTCGACTACGTCCCAAGTGAGATCAATGTAATGTAATGTATCTATCTTTGTAGTCCGAGTGTTGTTATTTTTTTTTATGCCCTATCTTAAGAGGTTACGGCCCATGTTAGATCTATGTATGTAATCAGAGCATAAAATAATTACCTAGTTTTATTCACCTTAAAAAAATTATCTAAACAATATATACCGATCCCGAACAGACCCTCAATTAAAAGTTTTTCATGTTATCTTTTACTTAAAAAATAGTTACATGAAATATGAAAAAAATAAATTGTAAGCGAAGGAAAATATTTACGAAGAGGGATTGGATAGAATCAAAATTATTATATTATAGAACCTAGAAAAATGGCCGAAAATAGAAAAAGGTATATTTCTACCAAACATACTTTTACATAAAAAATAGAAAAAGTACATATCAAGTCAATTTTAGAAGACAATAAATGTCATGATAGATGTTCAGGCTTTGCAACAAAAAGATTTCATAATTTTTAGACATGTACTTTTGTGTATTCAGTCTAGTCTAGACTATAAGAAACCATTCTAGATTCAGTAAGTATAATGTAATTATGTATCTTGGGAGATGATTTCGGTAGTAAATATTGTTATTGGTTTGTTATTGCCCAGTTTGGCTTCAACGGATCATAACTTTGGGTAAAAGCATAAATAAGAAGCCTTAAAACTTGTTATTGAACTTGGGCTATGTTGTCTTCAGTCGCCCACTTATATATGACTAGCTTCGCCGCGCGATTTCACTCGCGTTGACAATTGTTCTATGATAAAAAGTATTCTACTGCGTACGTTATTTTTATAAATGTCGAAAATTGTATAACCAGGCCTAGCGCACTTCGCACTGTACCTGTATCGGTACGAAGCATTGAGGTCTTACACTATAGAGGGATAATTACGAAGTTTTCCGACCTAAAAAAGGATAGCGCTATACAACAGGCTCTTATAAAGAACGAGGTAGAACTATTATCATATTGTCTCTATCGCGTAACCCATTTTCTTAACATTGGCCATGACATGTTAAGTCAAAATAGTGGCCCGGCAGGGTCGGCTTGTGGTTTTTTAATTTGTGTTGAGGTATTTTTTATTATTTTTAAGTGAATCTTTGTGAATGTGTACTAGAAACAATTTAGAATTAAATGTGAAAAAATATTCGGGTGTTCCATTCATGGTGAAGTGAAAATTGTACTGAAAGATTAAGTTTTCAAACGTTTGTGTTTTTCTTGTGTTTATTGATGTTTTTCGGTAACTATAATTTATGTGGATGTAACTATACATCGGGTTCGACAATTAGAACCTGCATTTGGCTTGATATATTCAGTTTTCGGTGTTATTTTGTTAAAACAACATTGACCAGTTTCGTGTGTCAATGTGGCCATCGTATAAACATTTCAGTTCCCATTACGTCGGGTAACAAATTGCATATTTGTGTAAAATGTTAAATGTATTAAAATTGTGCATTCTTAAACCATTTAATTAAGATATAGGTAATAAAAGTAGTTAATGATTATAGTTTTTATTTAATTTGAAATTAAAAGGTTAAAGTTTAGTAAGAAGAGAGTAGAATTGTTTTAATAGTAAAGGCATTCGCCTCTTATGTAAGAACATATGTTGAAAATAAGTTCTTATTTTGTGTAATAAATTTATCTTACAGGTCCTTGCTGTCGATTACTATGGCCAATCAACCAATTCCATTGATGGATCACAATCCTACAATAAAAATGTAAGCAACGAATCTCGGATTTCTAATCCTAATTAACGCCACATAGTGAGAACGAGTTCATGAACGTAGACTTCATCATCATGTGAACGTCAAGGCTGTTCAGGACACAAAAGGACAAACCGTTTCGGGTTAGTGTAGTGAATTGACAGTTATGTATAGTTAGTGCTATCCAATACGGTGGTATGGTCAATGTAATAATTGACTTTCATAAGTACGTCTGTGATCTACTCCGACAGTATGACATTTAACTGAGACACTATGCTATTTAGAATACTTCAAGTGTTTTTTTTAACATTGTGTTTATCTATCTACCTATATCCTAAGTATCAGTTGTGCTGCAGTCTTGTAAATTATGTCAAAATACTAGTTCTTCTATTGTAAATTTTACCTGTATGGAAATAATTAATGTATGTATATTGTATAAATGTGTCATATATTTTATTTGATTATTTTATTTACCTGACTGGTTTAATCCTAGATAAAACCTGGTTAACAACAAAATATTAATGATTGCATAAGAAGCATACCGTAAGGAAATGTAGTTACCGCAATGTCATTCGAGCTCTGAGTTGTATCGCCGCCACTATAGCTTCAGAAAGTCGTAGGTAGTTGGTCTGTAAAAGGTAGGAAATCTATGCTATTATTCTGTGGCCACGCTAGAATGTATTCATTACTCGGCCACCTAAAAGAGACCTTCACCTTTTGATCTGTTTACAGGAGTCTATCATAAAAAGTAATTTCTAGATTTTTCGACAACATATGCATATTCCCTATTTCCCTATTCTTCACTCTAGGGTACAGAATAGTACAGATGTCCTACCTTTTACAGACCAACCACGAACTTCTGAAGTTATAGTGGCTGCAATGCAACGCAGAACACGTTATATTTTCATTCAAGCGAATGGGAGAATTTTTCATAGGTATGGTAAACACTCCAAAATTACTGTCAAAAAACTATTGCTTTCCAAAAGTGTTACGCTGTCGAGGACTCTATAGTGTCATTCCTCAATGGTACGAAGCTACAAGTAAATAGCCGGACACCGACGGCGGGTCGCGCGTCATTACACGTGACGCGTCAGAAGAGATAAGAGCTATGCGATAGAAAGAGAGGCGCTCTGTAGGTTAATATGACTGGTAGGTATGCAGCGCTATGCGAGCTGAATTGAATTTTATTGCGTCATAGCAATAGTCGCTATTTGTTTAAATTTCTTTGCGGAGTGATGCTTCCAAATTTGTTTGTGCAATAAAGAATTTTCTATTTATCTATCTATCGATAGATAGATAAACACTTTACTGTTGAAAACCTTAAAAATAGGTACATGAAAAACAAATACATTACGCATACAATACGTACCTACCTACGTACTACGCTGTAAAGGTACTATGAGAAATTAGAGACAGACATTATTGTTGTTATTTTAACAACTCCCTCCTCTTATAACCACTAATGAAAGCACTTAAATATCTTAAACTTATTAAGCAGCTCTTAATCTTTAAATTAATATCAAAGAGGGATAAATAACCGCGACATTAACCTACTTAATTTACAAGTCCAAAGTATTTTAACAAGGTCGGAAAAATCTACTTTACAACCAAACTTGTGTCGGATGCCTCACCCACAATACAGAGTTATAAATAGTAACTTAAGTTCTATCAATATCATACAGACAACGAAACAAGATTTTTGTTACAAAATATATTTTTCATGTCAAGCTTTTAACAAATTCGTAATCGGATCCGCGAGCAGATTAAACAAGCCCAAACACTAGTACTATTAATCCGTCCAAGAGTTCCATTGCCCTCCTTCCATCTCCATCAACAGATCATCCCTATCAAATATGTGATATTGAATGCATTAGTGCATGCTAGACGGAATCTTACTTTTAAGATTTAACAAGCTTTTATTTTACTTGCACTTTCTTCGGACTTCTACCATAAAGAGTTTGTAAATATTGGGTTTTACTGGCAAGTCTTAGAATTTACCAATTTACGCGCTTTCACAGTAACATATACAGGGCGTCCCAAGACTATGCTATGGGACATGAAGGGAAAGTACCTTGAATATCGTAAATAAGATATTTTACTGAAAGACGACTTAATGTTATTTTTAAAAGTTAGTAATACTGCATTCAAAGATATTCTAAAAATTATTTGCTTCGCCTGGTAATCGAACCGACTTCAATGTAAAAAAAAAACTCAGGAATTTTTATGATGCCAATCGAATGAATGAACAAACAATTATAACTCTTAAGTAACATAGTATCTTAAAAGAAAGGAACAACGTGAAATTAATCATTTTTATCAAATTAAAAACATACATGGAACTGCCGAAGTCAGTTGAGTATTTTTTGTAAATTAATTAATTAAATGCTGAAAATGTGATCCTCTTGTCTTAAGGAAATCGCCAATCTTTTAATAAGAACATTTTTAAATTTGCCTTCTGTACAAGAATGCATTCAAACAAACGCTCTCACAAGTTATTCCATTTTCAAATTTAAGAACAACATTACATATTTACATTTACAACATAACAACATTTATTTTACACAACATATTTTCATTGCGTTTCAGAATTAGGAAGATCATAGATCATCCAAGTCGTATCATTACATATGTGATAACAGTCGATGTGCTTACTGAATATACTTTCCCGAGCCGTTAGTATTACCCGAATTTTCTCTATCATTAATAATGATGATTAAGAGAGCGTCACGAGACGCGACAGGCGGTGAAGAAAATCATCTGTATCACACGAGCTCAGGTTCCATCATTTATTTACCCCACCGATCTAATTAACTCTGAGGCTGTTATGTTTTCGCGCCCGCATTTCTAAGACCTCCAATGAGAAGAATAATTAATAATTGTTGTAACACTCAACACTACGGAAAGCTAGACGTAAGATTACGTTAAATAATAAATCGAAATGAATAGTGTTTGTCACAGATATCTTAGGTTTTATGCTACGAGACTAGCAAGTCGTTCGTCAGATGGAACATCTGATGTCTCGCGGTGATGAGCGCCATGCAGTGCTACGCAGTGCTTTTTCTGCTATTAAAAGTTCTGGGTGGCACTGCAATCGTTATGGGCAGGCGTGGCGCCGATCATCAGGCAAATGGTTTGCTCGTCTCATCACTTAGCTCAATAAAAATGCAATTGCAATGCCACCCATTTAACGTTAAATACCACGCAAAGTACTGCTTGGCACTGCTTTGCGCTCATCGTCTGAAATAAATCAATGCACTCATATATTTGAAGTCGGTGCGGTCGATTATTGCTTGATTTAGTATTTTTTTTTACGCTCAATAGATCTGTTTGGCCACTATCGCGCTTGATGTGAAGCGATGATGTGGCCTAAGACGGAGCACATAGATCTAGAGAGAGACGGCAGTTGAGCGGCTGCTCAGACCCGTCTCCCCGATGGTTCACCGAACATCATCCCGGAACACGACTAGGTCGCTTGACGGCATGGCTTTGTTCGGTGGGTGGTATTAGTAACAAACAAACATCCATCCATCCATCCTCACTAACTTTCTTTATAAAATTAGTAAAATCTAACCAATTTTTTCTAATCTGCTCTACTGCATGTATTAAATATATTAGTACCCAAGGGATCCTTTTGAAGACCCTTCAAACCAGGCGACTAATCAAGTATGTTAAGGGCCCTTTACATTGTCCGGTAAAATGTATCGGCAGGACATCGATACACGGGTTTCAAGTTTAAAAGGACTTTTGGCCACTTTATAAATTAAATTTACTTTGTAAAGTTGAAGTTTTATTGAGTGAGTAAAGTAGTCAATCAATCTATCAAAAGTTCTTTATTCATGTTTGGCATCACAGACGCACTTATGAACGTCAATTATTACAATGACTCTACCACCGTATCGGAAAAAGAACCACTACTCAGACCGGCAAGAAACTGAGGGGCATTTTTTTATAACTTTTGTTACAATATTTTATGTTTGTTTTTGACAATATTATGTTTCTTATGGGCCAGTTGGCTACTTGACAGAAGCGGAATGTTCCATGCATATTTGTTGTCTGTGTAATTACTAACTTACGCTATTTTCATTAGAATATTTTTCACATGCAATTTTTTTTTTTTTTTTTTTTACGCTTTATAGATCTATGTTTGGCCACTATCTCGCCTGATGTGAAGCGATGATGTGGCCTAAGATGGAGCACATAGATCTAGAGAGAGACGGCAGTTGAGCAGCTGCTCAGACCCGTCTCCCCGATGGTTCACCGAACATCATCCCGAAACACGACTAGGTCGCTTGACGGCATGGCTTTGTTCGGTGGGTGGTATTACAACCACGGCCAGAGCCTACCACTCCAAAGCGCGTAAGCGGGTTTCATCACGATGTTTTCCTTCACCGTTTTAGAGCGAGCGTGCAAAATCTGCACTTAACTATAAGTCATTGGTGCAGGGCCGAGTCGGGATTCGAACCCAGGTGCGTCTGATCGAAAGGCGCATGAGTTCCCGCTGAGCCACACTCGCTCTAATTTTAATTTACTTTCTGTGAGCTCCGTTTACATTTTGGAATTTTATTGTAGTATTTACCCACATAGCACTTTAGCTTGCTGCAAGTTTGTTTTTCCTTTGATACTGATTTGATGAGTCAAGTTTGTAGAGCAATGGAATGTAAGCTTGTCGCAAGTTTGTTTTTATTTCACATTGATTTGAAACGTCAAGTTTGTCGCGGCAAAGGAATGTAAGCTTGCTGCAAGTTTGTTATTATTTTATATTGATTTGATACGTCAAGTTTTTTGCTGCAATGGAATCTTAGCTTGCTACAAGTTTGTAGTTCACATGTTTCTAGTTAAAAGTTTATATTTCTATCTGGGTAGTAATAGCCCTTTTAGTGGTAGACCTTATCGGCAAGAGTCCGCCTTGGGAAATACTACACCTTTGCCAGATATTCACCCACTAAGCAATAGTGTGCAAATATTGCTGTGTACCGATTTAAAAGGCACTGTTTCAAGTGAAATTACTAGGTAATAAAACACAGAGCTATCTGGGAGAAGAGCGCAGTCCAGTGCCGCGCAAAAAAAAAACTGGGTTGCGTTGCTGATATGCGTGTTGCTTACTATCAGGTGAACGACATCGATATTCTAATCAACTTTACTTAGCTGTATAAAAAAAAATTGTGCGACAGGGTGGGATGTTTAATTTTATAGCCTTTGTTTGCTAGCGACATAAAGATTAGGTATATTAAACCGAAGTTTTTATTATTTTATAATTCAAAAAAAAAAAAAATCTCAGAAATCCGTCATTTATAAAGTGATTCATAAAATTATTATTTTCTCATATAAATTTCAACGACCTTGGACTTTGAAGATTAATCAGAATTGAAGTCGCTTTTTTTGTTAAACAATGAATTATAGTATAGCTTTTGTTTGCTAGCAACGTAAAGATTATTATAAGTATCTATTATTTTTCATCCTAAACGTTTGTTATGTATATAACCAGCGACGAATGAGCGTGTGTTTATAGGACTAAGTTGGGACCTTGCGCGTATTTACACCCAGGATTAAGTTACACAGCTCTGCAAAGGTCCGTAAGCCATCAGAGTGTGTACATTGTAAAATGTAGTGACTTACGACGCGGCGGTTTAAGGGCAACGGCACACCATGCAGACGTTACGCGGATTTGTTGTCTGACCGAATTCGAAATAAGATTTTTGTACAAAAATATTTTTTCAAGACAAGCTTTTAACAAATTCGTAATGGGAACCGCAAGCAGATTAAAATAAGCCTAAACACTAATAGTTTACGATTATCCGTCAAGAAGTGCCATTGCCCAGCTTCCGTCTCCATCATCAGACCAGCTAGCTGTCACCATAATATTGCATTGTCATCAGACTTTGACGCAAAATTTCAACTTCGTAGGATAAGAGGAAGTGGTTCTAATTCAGCTTGCAAGATTCCACCCGGACAAACATACATACATCGCAAGTTAAATAAAAGCTTGTAACTTGTAAAAAGGAGAAGTTCTCTATTCGATTGTTTTTTTTTATGTTTGTTACCTCAAAACCGTCATTTATAAACCGATTTGAAATATAGTTTTGCGTTGAGCTCCAAGGTCGTCCCATGTATATAAATTTCATCGATTTTCGACCTTGGACTTCGAAGATACATCAGTATTTAAGTCGTTTTTTTTATAAAATGCTTACTTGGTATTGTAACTTTTAAACGTTATGAGTATGAAGCTTTTTTAAAGTACATGTACAAAAGTACTTTGTTTTGGGAGAAGCCACTGGCTCTCGAAACACAGTTTAAACTAGTTCGAGAGCCTATGGATTCACTACTACCAGGCCTAGCGCTCTCCGCACTGTAGGTACGAAGCTACAAGTACATATCTGGACACAGACGGCGGGTCGCGCGTCGTTACACGTGACGCGTCAGAAGAGATAAGAGCTATGCGATAGAAAGAAAGGCACTCTGTAAGTTAATATGACTGGTAGATATGCAGCGCTACGCGAGCTGAATTGAATTTTATTGCGTCATAGCAAGAGTCGCTATTTGTTTAAATTTCTTTGCGGAGTGATCCTAAGTATGCTGTGCTACTACTCTGTAAAAAATATCTATTATGTCACAATAAATTATTATTATTATTACATGTACAAAAGTACATGGCGTCGGTAAGACGAGGAAGACGTTCATCAATTTCACGTCAAAAGCATAGCTAGTGTCTGATGACTGTTATTTTTACTATGAACGTTCTTTCGTCATGGTGTGTCACTGTATTTATTTGCCTACACACATTTTATTTACTTTCCTTTAATTGACATCGCCAAAACACTTCTACGTTAATAGGTCACGCGTGTTTACACAGTATTTATAGGGTTTCGTACCTCAAAAGGAAAAAGGATCCCTTCGTTTTCCGTCTGTCTGTCTGTCAAGAGTTTTTGCAGGAACGCGTAGAGGTATGAATTTGAAATATCTAATACCACAGAATACTAAGTACTTAAGTCTATGGTCCCTTGGAGCTGTAAAACAATCAAGCTTCTAAGTCAACGCAATTAAAAAATTCGGCCAAAACCGACCATTTTTGTCGCATATTTTGACACTCGTAAATAAATCAACACCCTAGGGTACTTCCTGTTGTCCTACAATAATGAAAATTGGCAAGAAGCATGGTCTCACAGCACTCACACACAGAAACTACGATAATTTGTAGTTATAACATATTCAAAAATATTTATTTGCGATTACAAACTCACATTTGCAGTTGAAGAATTGACCGTAACGCCCATTTTTTCAACTACAAAGTTGACAGTCGTGCAATCCAAGTATTTTTTGTTACAGCAGTATTCGGTCCAGCAAGTTTGTATGGATTCCTCAGTCAGACTCGCACTTGGCCAATTCCTATTTTTACAAGCGTTTATTTAACTTGCATTGTTTGTTTGTTTGGACCAAACCTTGCAAGTTGAATCAGAACCACTTCCTCTTATCCTACGAAGTTGAAATTTTTTATACTTGTCAAAGTCCGATAACAATGCATTGTTATAGTAACAGCCATCTAATCTGATGAGAAAGAAAGAAATAAAGAAAAACATTTATTTGACGACCACAGTCATACCAAAGAATACTAACTTAACAAAATTAAGAAAAGAAAACAGAATTACAAAAAGAAAAAATAAATATATAAACAGTATAGAAAGAAAGAAAGAAAGAAAGAAAGAAAGAAAGAAAGAAAGAAAGAAACAATTTATTTTTGACAAAACTGCACACAACAAACAATGCACATACACATGTGCAGCAGGACAGAAAAAAAACAAACAGTCACAGCGTCTGTATGGAGATCGCTGCCGTGTACAGTGCAGTCAAAAAAGGGTCTGTGCTCAGCATAATGTTGTGAAGAATCCACAACGCTGGTTTTCAGCACAGGCCCTTGGTGACGCACGAACTTGTTATGTTAAACTACGAAAATAAACACAAAGGATATAAGGAGATAGTTAAGCTTAAATGACTACTACCTATGTGGTGCCAAATTAAGTGATGATGAAGCGGAAGGCGGGCAATGGAACTCCTTGACAGATAATCATAAACTTCTAGTGTTTCGGCTCATTTTAATCTGCTCGCGGTTCCAATTACGAATTTGTTAAAAGCTTGTCTTGAAAAATATATTTTTTTCAACAAAAATCTTGTTTATTTTGAACTGTTACTAATGAAAATGTAACCCAATATTACAGAAATTACAAGCGAGGGGGAAGCTTAACCTCATTTAGGTTTAGAGTAAAATTTAATATACATTAAATTTATTATTTAATTAATTGTAGGTAATGGAAAGTCTCAGTGCGAAAAGGGATGATTTAGAGTATAACTTATTTAATTAAAAGAACCTTCGTAACGTGTATGAAAGTAAAATCCGAAAGAGACCGAGATTCCAAAAGGAAATACAATTTAATAATTTCCCAATTTGTGTTATGTAATTTTATAATCTTCTCTCGTGTGGGTGTGTGGCCAACCCTGGTGTCGGAGTTTTCCAAATGCCTCCGACATGGCCAAACGACTGTTGTCCTGTCTCACCGAACCGAAGGATTAACGTACCCTCCACACGGCAGCGGCAAGAGCGAGTGTGGCTCAGTGGGAGCTCGTGCGACTTTCGATCCGACGCACCCGAGTTCTAATCCCGCTGGCCCCGCACCACTGACTTTCTTAAGTTATGTGCGGATGTAACACTCGCTCCAAAAACGGTGAAGGAAAACATCGTGAGGAAACCGGCATATCCAAGAATTTTTCACAAAAAATTCAAGGACATGTGACATCCACCAACGCGCACTGGGCCAGCGTGGTGGATTATGGCCCATTCTCTCTCTATGAGAGAAGACCCGTGTCCCAGCAGTGGGAACGTGATGAGCTGATGATGACCACACAGCAGCGCTCAGATGTAAATTTCACACAAATGGTCACCCATCCAGGATGATAAGCACCACGCTTGTCCATAACAAATTTGTTATTGAGCGTGGTGCTTATCATCAGGCATTTGCATACATTATGAGAGCCTTTAATACTATGAAAAGTATTGCAAAGCGTTGCATTGCGGTCATCACCACGAGACGTCAGTATTAAATTCTCTGTGGTGTAGTGGTTGAGCAGGTTGGCTCAAATCTCATTCACCACTGAGATTGCGGGTTCGATTCCCGTGTCGGGTCAATTTTTTGTGCACAGAAAAAAAACGCAAGCATTTTTTTCGTGTCTGGGTGTTGTGGGATCATTTTTCTCGTAGTTCCTGGTTCCCTAGCTACAGGGAATCCTAGTTAGGGGCCAGGATCTATGTGATCGTTGGGCGTTATTTCGAAAAATTATAAATTTAAAAAAGAAAATTGTCCCAACTCTCAACACAACTAAATAAAACATTCAAGCGAGTACGTTGTCCAACCTTTGTATACCTTTTCCCAACCTTGCCCTAAATATTTACTGAAGAAAACATTCCTTTCCATTACCCAATGTACTCAAAGAAACATACCGACGTCTATGTTTACATTGAACAGTCTTAAATATTTTTTGCATTCGTTTTACAAATTTTAGAAACATTTATCTTGATAGAAGTTTATTTTAGGATCGTACAGTCAGCGACAAAAGTTGCTGAACTTTTATATTCTTACTAATAATCTTAATTCTGTTAACTAATTCACCACTGAGGTTGCGGGTTCGATTCTCGCGACGGGACAAATGATTGTTCACAGAAAAAAATCACAAGCAATTTCTTTCGTGTCTGGGTGTTGTGGGACCATGGTCTTCATAGTTTCGGGTTTCCTAGATACAGGAAAACCTAGTTAGGGGTCAGGATCTATGTATGTGGTCGTTGGGCGTTATATTATTAAGTCGCTCTTTCTCACGGGTTATACACCCGGTCCTTTGAAAGGCTTGCGCGGGGACATGAGTCCAACACGTAGAGCAGTTTCTTAGAGCATTTAATTTAGATATTAAATGGGCAACATACCAATACATAACATAAATGGCCTTATCGGGGGCTGTCTCTAATTGCAACTTAAGAAGATGCAAAAGAAAGACAGCCCCCGATAAGTGCGAGGACTATTATTGGAGACATGAAAATTTCTTATGATTGGGCTATCGAGGCTATATTATTATTTATTGTTATTCATGATTAATAATTAATAATATTATAAATGCGAAAGTTTAATGTAAGTGTGTAAGTGTGTTTGTAACTGGAACAGGTATACATGATGAAAAAAATGGCCGTGAATGAACACTTTTTTATATAAATAGCGGCAAACAAGTAGACGGCCAGATGGTAAGCAGTCACCATCGCTTATGGTCATTCGAGGCTAACAATCACATTACCTTTCACACACACACAGTGCTTTAAGACAAAAGTCTTTAATGCGTGCGTCCTACCAGTAATGACCTACGGAGCTGAGACGTGGACACTCACTGTGAGACTAATCCACAAGCTTAAAGTTGCTCAGCGTGCTGTGGAGAGGGCTATGCTCGGAGTCTCTCTGAAAGATAAGATCCGCAATGAGGTATTCCGACAGAGGACCAAAGTAACCGACATAGCCCATAGGATTAGCAAGCTGAAGTGGCAATGGGCTGGTCATATCTCACGAAGGACGGACAACCGCTGGAGTAGACGTGTCCTTGAGTGGAGACCGTGAATCGGCAAACGTAGTGTTGGACGCCCACCGGCTAGATGGAGAGACGACCAGCGAAAGGTGGCCGGAAGAAACTGGATGAGACCGGGCTCAGTGGCGTTCATTAGGAGAGGCCTATGTCCAGCAGTGGACGACTACGGGCTGATGATGATGATGATGAATCACATTACATCACACTAATATTATGCATGCGAAATTTTGTATGTAAGTGTGTTTGTGTGTAAGTGTGTTTGTTCCTTCACGCCACAACGGCTAAAAGAATTTGAGTAAAATTTGGAATGGAGATATCTTATACTCTGGATTAAAACATAGGCTAACACAGGCAACCGCAGTGATACCGAGGAAATAGCTAGTTTATAAAATGTGAAAGTTTGTGTCAGAGATTGCCTGTTTGTTACCACTTAGTCATTGTAATAATTGACGTTCACAAGTGCGTCTGTGATGCGAAAATTGAATAAAGAACTTTTGAACTTTGAAGTACCTAAATATAAAAGTGGGTATATTTGTTTGTATTTTCCACAATCTTGCGAATAACTTCATTATCTTAAATGATTTTATAGGCAATTAGATTCAAGTTATTCAGTACTTTACGAGCAATAACTTTTACTGAATTGAGCAATAAACTGTTAACTTGAGTCGTTAAAAGGTGAAATCTTTCCGGCAGAAAAATTTGACTGAAAGAAGATTAGGAAGCTAAGATTCGATTCCGACAGAAAATTTATACGCTTCACCTTTTAACGATTTTCGTTCTTTTTTACGCTTTATAGATCCATGTTTGGCCACTATCTCGCCTAATGTGAAGCGATGATGTGGCCTAAGATGAATCAATATATAGAAATCTTTTATGTCGGACATCTTAGCTTTTCTAATCTTCTTTGTCTAATCTTTTCTGTCGGTAATCTTAGCTTTTCTAATCTTCTTTGTCTAATCTTTTCTCTCGGAAATCTGAAATTCCTAATCTTCTTTCAATTTAATGTTTTCTTTCGGAAATCTAATGTTGCTCGGTTCCCGAAGATATCTGAGTAACAGGAGGCAATTCATCTGTCATATAATATACTAGCTGCTCCGCGCGGTTTTACCCGCGTAGAATTCGGTTTAATTATAATAATCATCATAATCATTTATCATTACAAATATGGTTACAATTGGTTTTGTTGTCAAAATATTGTTGCCGCGTGTTAAAGTAACAAAACACACTTACACACAAACACACTTACATACAAAATTCGCATTTGTAGTACTGGGCGATTGTGATTGAACGTATTCTGGAAAATTAGTTCACGCAATGAAACTGCGGGGCGTAATCCGTAAATGTTTATGAAGAAAAAAAGAAAACAGATTTTTTGATATTCAGTTATTTCTTCAGTCATCTTTTCAAACTAAAAAGAGCTTACGAAAGAGATCAGTACCTGTAGTATTCATTCGTATCAGAAACATTAGGTACTCATTATAAATCTTGCCGTGTCCAAGTTACTTCTGACAGATAGTGATGCCTGTCGTTCTTGATCATTAATTATTCCGATAATTGATGGGACATTTTTTGTGATGACCTATGTTAAATTTGAAAAATATTCGATGAAAATTTAGACTAACGACCCGCCTTGACGTACCACGAAAACGATTTAATTATTTTATTTTGTTGGTTTTTCATTTATTTTTTATTGGCTGACCATACTTCCCACTATTTTACATGACGGGTAATCGACGATGCAGTCGACATTGTAGCTCGCTTGACAATATAGTACCGGTTAAATTGTTAATAAACAAACAGCTGTGAATGTCACGTGTCAATGTCAATGTGTCACATGTCAAACTTATACCTAATCGTATTCGAAATTAGCCTTGTGCGATGTAAGATAGTACCTAAGTATGGGATATTACGCCTTAGTATAGGCGTTTATACTAGTTTGTATAAGCGCCATCTGTGAGTATTTTTACGTAAACTCAATGAAATATGTGGTGGTCAAGGTCGCCACACTTTCAAAATCTAGATTTTCAAAACACATAATAATGTTTTAGATAAAATTATTATTATAAGTATTACATTTTAGATCCTGGAATAGAAAAAGACTTATTTCTATCTGGGAAAATAGTCCACGATGGTGAAACAGAAAGGCTGTCTATTCTTGGATAACTTCGTAGCTCCCAACCGCATCGACCCATTTCAATGCGGATTTTCTTAATTGAGTCGAAATCGTTTTTAGCTATTGTTAATGAAAATCTGTCAATCTATTTTAAAGTTATAAGTTATTAAAAATTATAGAGGTTTAATTAAAAAAATATATAATTGTGAGGCGATTGTACATAATCGATTGATAGGTGTGCCTAATGTAAAAAAATAAAGTATTAAGAAACTTAAAACTGTTTTATAGTAACAACATAATAAACAAAATGCTTAAATATGCAGGTCCCACTTTTTCCCATCTCTAACCAAATGGCAAAATGAAACAAGACGCGTAATCCAAACGCGCCTTGCATACTAACCAGGGGGCCTACACCGAGTTGCTTTCGTTTGTTCGTTTGTGTGAACTAAAAGAGACACTCTTATACCTGTTGCATAGCGCTGTCCCTTTCATCCGACAGAACGAAGATAGTAATTACTTTTTCAGAGTAAGGCCCCAGATGTCTATATTTACTTTGGGTAATCCAAATTGACGAGCCCGTTCATTCTAGGAGGCTTTAATGCAAAAACAAAGGAAAATAGTAATATGTTATTACGTAATTGACACGGGCAGGTTGTGCAATTCAATTCAATTTAATTTATATATTGCATTTTTTTTGTGATAAATCTACGTTTGACCACCATCACGCCTGATGTTAAGTGACGATCTGGCCGAAAATGGAGCACGTAAATTTAGAAGATACCTATTCACTCTAGCCTTGAAGATACCCAAATTATAGTTATCAGGAAACAGAGCTTAATTACTAATAGGCTTAAGTAGTGTAACAATTGGCGGTCTTATCGCTAAAAGCGATCTCTTCCAGACAACCGTGCAAGGAGAGGAATAACGCAAAAAAAAATGTACACGCACACAAGTAAAGGTATGCGCATTAAATGAGGAAATGGTGAAAGTTTGTAAGAATGTATGGATGTACGGATGTATGTTTGTTACCCTTTCACGCTACAACGGCTAAACGGATTGGGATGAAATTTAGTATGGAGATAGCTTATACCCTGGATTAACACATAGGCTACTTTTTATCCTGGGAAACCGCGGGTGAAACCGCAAGGCGCAGCTAGTATTCCATTACTAAATTTCATCGTTAAAAACCTCGTCTTGGGTGTAATAACACTTTTCAATTAATAGGGTCTTTCGGTTTCTTAGGAAAATATTCATTTTCTTCACTTTTTATTTTGTCGGGATTTTTGCAATAGTTTTTTACCGACGTTTTATGTTCCCGAGTTGTGGATTTTATTGCATGTGATGGAAACAACTCGCCTGCCCGTAACAGTATCAGCACCACCCACAACTTTGTTTTGCAAAATCCTCCGCGGCACTAATAGTTAGTTTTCTTTGGCGGCACTGACTGCGCTTGTCATCCTGAGACAACTGCTTAGTCGTATAATGCCCAGTAATAGTGCCCATAAAGCGAAGCATGAGTGAGTGTGGCTCAGTGGAAAAACGTGCGACTTTCCATCCGACGTACCCAAGTTCGAATCCCGCTGGCCTCGCACCACTGACTTTCTTAAATTATGTGCGGATTTAACACTCGTTCTGAAAACGGTGAAGGAAAACATCGTGAGGAAACCGGTATGTCCAAGAATTAATCACAAAAATTCAAGGACATGTGACATCCACCAACCCGCATTGGGCCAGCATGGTGGATTATGGCACATACTCTCTCTATGAGAGAAGGCCCGAGTCCCAGCAGGGGGAACGTGATGGGCTGATGATGATGAGTGCCCATAAAACCGTAATTCAGGTACAGTACTGTTTGAACAGTACTGTTTTTACAGAAGGATTAATATTTTTTATATTTTTTAGCTATTTTTATTTATTTGCAGTAGTATGTTATTGGGCATTCTGCCTCAATTTCCGCTCCTCCAGGTTCACTGCGTTCACCTTCCGTCGCTACAATTGATGCAGAACGCCCAATAAACATAAGCGGTCCTGACGGAAATAAAATGTTCTCTATTTTCAACGCAACGCGTTCAGTTTCATAAGTCTAATTGAGAAAAAATATTTCAAAACTAACCTGAATAATAGGAAAATGCAATGTGATGTTGTCTGCGCTGATTCTATATTTTCAACGCAATGCGTTGATTTGATCGTATATTTTCAACGCAACGCGTAGATTTGGCTCTATATTTTCAACGCAGTGCGTTGATTTCATATTCTGTTAATCACTATTACACGCGTTAAATTAATTTGATATAACTTTAGATTGACGATCGAATAATTAAGACGATTTCTTGATTATGAATGAGATTGTGTCGATCGGCTCACAACAATTACATAAGTTATTACAACGAGTGCATGTATGTGATAAACGCTCATAGATATTTATAGACTACAAATCTCCATTTCATAATTGCAAAAACATCAAATCTTATTAAACATAACTTGATGGTTTATTTTTCAATTATTTATTTGATATCTCAATGAGGATGATTTTAGATTGTGTCATGTCGACATCACAAAACCATCTTTACAAGATAATATTATATATAATCGAGTATGAAAGTTTGACTGTGATAAAACGTTCATAGACTTAAAGACTACTAATCTAAAATTCAAGGTCTCATTATATGTAGATACCATATTATAAAATATTGTAAATTAACCACGAGGTTATGAATGACATGTTTTACAGCGACCTAACTCCTAGCTTGTAGATACTGACTATGGGGACCAGTTTAGTTTGCGGAGTGTTCGTATAGTGGCAAGACCACAGTACAATTACCAAAGGAAAGAAGAGTATGTACACACATTTGAAATAGGTTCCACATTTTCGATAACTCGTAAGCTAATTTTTTTAAATGAGGTTTGTGTCGTAATATTCGATACTACTCAGACGGTTAGTTTAATCCTAAGTTCATATTTTGTAACTATAACAAAATTGAACATGCAATGTCAAATATTACAAAAGATACCAAAACATAAAATTTGATGTAATTTCATTATTACGTAGGTAATTATAAAGAATTATCATATTAACATAATGGTATATTAACGTAAGCGAGGTTTTGTATAAAGCAAAACTTCTGTTATACTTTTTAGCTGTGTCAAATCAGTTGAGTTGAACACAGTGTCGCTAAGAAATGACGAATTAGTACAATGCTTCTAGGTATTCCAGGCGTGAGAACTGGAATATGATATTTTAGCTCGCTAGTATTACGCCTCAGTTTTACTTGTTATTGTACTTTTTATTATTATATTTATCAAATTAGTATTAAATTTCCTTTTAACTAAGTGAATAATTACTTATTAATTAAGTTTAAGTTTGTTTTCTCAATTAAATGCCCCAATATATAATAATAACGTATAAAGGACTATTTCATATTGTAATAAAATGCAAATGGCTTTCGGTTTTACCAACAATTTTGCAATCTACATACATACTTATATGCCTTACAAAACATATTTACATACCAACAAACATTTTTTATGTCTTTGCAATATATATAATTTGTGCATAGACAAAGTCGTCAAAATGAAATATATTATACAGAATGTTTAAATTAATGTATAATATCTAAATTCTAGTAGTTTTAGTCAAAACCTTAACCTGTTAGATATATATAAAAGTATTTTCGCTCGATTATAACGTAGTATGTAGTACCTACTAACATACATTTTATTTGTTGTATTTTTAACTTTTACATCAATACTTTCACTTGATGTCAAATCGAGAGCGTAGCGAACACACCAAGCCTAAATAGAGGTGGTATATAATATTTGTGTAGTGAATATATTAGAAAATTATAATATCAGTTGATGTAAAAGATTGTTTTATCATCTCAGAAAAATAAATGTTATTACAACTATAATACATAATAACCCGAAATTCTTAATAGAAAACAAAAAAATCTTACTGTATTTCACTAACATCTAGGGGTGCCCAAAAACTTTGTAATGCAATTATATATTATGCTAATATGAACTGGTTTTCTGATTAATTTAATAAGTATTTTTTATATGTATATACTTTTTATTATCCTTAAAAAGTATAACTATCTTAAAAATAGTAAGTTTTTTTTTTTTGACATACCTGTCCTTAAATAAAATAGTGATCATGAATGAGCTCGATCGTTAGCGTCCCTCTATGTAGGTAAAACAAAAAGCTTTGCTTAGTTCAATAATTTTAACATACAAAAACTGCTTGTTAAACGTCATGTGACATCCCTAACAAGACTTGATGATGAAACATATTTGATCCATATAAAATCATTTTACTCGCTCAGTTGCGTCATAAGTATTCGGTTTTTCTACTGCTCTTCACCTATCCTCCGCGCTCCATAGTGTGTTGGTGTGATCAAGATACTTCGAAAGTTAAAGTGTTTTAATTAAACTTCTGATATTATGTACGTAAGTAAGTTTTTTTTTTTACTTCGATATTCTAACTGGTTCCTGAAAAGTGTTATGAATATAATGTAATTAACTTCATAATGTTTCTTAAAGTGTTATGCACAATCGTAAAGCCATTGTTGTTATAGTTATCGCGCTGAACAGAATTCGAATTGCGTGTAAGACTTTCTCAAATTTATGTTTATACTCACTATTACTATTTTTTGACATTAAATACGATTTCCATTCAATAAAAAAATAATTCAGGAATTGTTTCTTGTATTACGTTGTGTTATCACGTTTGTCACAAGTGATTACAAAAATAAATTATTTTGTTTATCGTTATAGGTCTGATTCTGAGACCGACGTTCAACGCTGTGAGGAGAAAAAAGCCACTCAAAAGAAAAGGAAATGTTCTGAAATATATCGGTGAGTAGTATATATATAGGCCAAATTAACAGTTAATGTGATACAAAAGCACTTACATAGGTTTATGTGAAATATACAATCTATATTATTGCACAGATGATCGTGTCCTCTTTCGTTAAATAGATAAATAAACACTTTATTATTCACCTTACAAATAGAAATTGAGTACAAGTTAAATGTTTACAATGGTTTAACAATGGACGTTAGGTACCTTCGTAAATATTTATTATAAGCATTAATATGTACTAATGTTGAATTTTTTTTTTACATTTTAGTTCTGATTCTGAAAACGAAGTTCGCTGCGAGGAACCAAAGACGTACAAGAAAAAAAGCGCGCCAAAAAAAATTAAGACGTCGCCGCCGAGGTGAGTAGTACAAAATACTCGTATTTTACCCCATAACTTCTGAAGTTTAATAATACTTTGATGGTCTGTACCACCATGTTTGTATATGTATGTAATGTATGCTTTACTATTGTGTGTTCCCTTTGTGTTTTTGTTTTAAATTTACAATTTCTTATAAAAATAGTTATTAACTTAACTGAATATAAAGAGTGTTTAAAATGGATGATGAAAATACTATCAATAACGTCCTCTTAAGAAAAAAATATATTTGAAATTATTCGTTTTTCTGAGAGTAGTTGTTGTTTGAGAGCATTATGGTATTACATTTTTTTTTTTATTAAAACTTTTTTTTATTTCAGTTCTGAACCCAAAAAAGAAGCTTTGGCTACGGGGAACTACGACGTGTTCGGAATTTTATCCGAGAAAGACGAGAGCAGTGCTGCAACAAATACACGTCAGAATACGAAGCTCGTTACCAGTATATCCAGTCGCGTGGCCAACGGTGTAGTTCGACGCGCGCTAAATTCAGACGGGGAATACTACGCAGAGTTCCGCGTCTACACTGCCGCTGACGCTGCATCCAAGGCCGCTGATCGCTGGAAAAATGCTGTTATTTGTGTGAAAACACACATAAATACTGGTTCCCCTCAATGGGAACACCTACAACAAGTTATAAATACATATAACTAAAAAATATTTGCGGGAGGCAGATCCAAAATTTTACAGTAATTTTATTAATTTTAAGTAAGATTTAAATAAAGGTTCTTACATAATTGGCTTTAATCATTATTTTTATTATTAGGTAGGTGAGGTGCATATCATTTACTTAGGTATCATTACTTAATTAGGAATACTATTTACTTAGGTCAAGATAATTGTCCTACATAGTTAGTGACTATAATCATTACCTTGTCTTAGCACTCAACTATATAATCAGTCCTTGCGCGGGTAATAGTTAGTTAAAATCAAATTAAATTAAATCTAAAGTAAAATGCCTCAGTAATGAATTGTATTTAAGAATTAAATACGATAGGTAAACAGTTTTAATTTGCTTGTACACTTTCTCCAGCAACGACTTTAATTTAGCTCGTTCTTAGATAAAACTTATTTACAAACCTTAAATATGCCGTTCTGTACTTCGTGTTCAGTTGATGTAGTCGGAAGGAAATGGATGGGTCATTTACGAAGCAATGCTCATAAAAATAACTGCAACATTCCTATACAAGATGGTATTGTTAAGATAGCATCCGCGTTTAAAAACCGTATCGTTTCTTACAAGATATTAGCAATAGATGATTATGAAACTTGTTTGCCTGAAACCTTCCTGTGTAGCATAAAGCATAAGATAGAAGATCTTTTGCGAACCTCAATTGAGAAACACATAAGTATCAAAGTTAATTTTGAACACTTTTGTCAGTTCTTGCAGTTCAAGGATGATAGTCAGGAAATCAAGTCATTTGCCACTAAAAATAGAGTCTTACATCAGAATTTTAATTTTGATGAATTATTTGAAAAGATCATAGCCAATATGAAGAAAAAGTTAGAAGAATTTCAGAGCCGTGATAGCGGATGGGCTTATATATCTAACTTACACTTCGAAGTAAATATCAATAAATATAATCCCTTGAATGGATCTTCATATATCAATTTACCGTCAGTTATTAAAAACAAAAAAGCTTGTATTAATATAAAAAACGAAGATGAGTATTGTTTCTTATGGAGTATAGTAGCCGCTCTTTATCCTGTTAACAAAAATAGCGACCGAACGAATTCATATCCTCATTTCAGTAAAGTGTTAAACCTTAACGATTTAAACTTTCCCGTTAATTTATCCGACATTCAAATATTCGAGCGCAATAACAAAACCATTTGCGTAAATATTTACTCATTAAAAAATAATAAATCTATCTCAGGTCCGATTTACAAATCAGAGAATAAGGAAGGGATACGAATCAATTTGCTACTATTGGAGCAGGGTAATAGGACTCATTTTTGTCTAATTAAAAACTTAACGCGTCTTGTTCGTAGTCAGATTACAAAACATCATGGAATGCTATATTTTTGTGAAGATTGTCTTCTTTTTTTTACTTCAGTGGATTCTCTTGATGCTCATTTATGTAGCGGGGTGCTAACGGAACTTCCGAAAGAAGGTTCGACTCTAGAATTTAAAAACTTTGAACGCAAGCAGGATGTGCCGTTTGTTGTTTATGCAGACTTTGAAACACTCCTTTTGCCGTATCAGGGCTGTGAACCAAATCTAGATAAGAGTTTTACTCAAAATCAACAAAAACATGTGCCTGCAGCATTTGCATACAATATTGTTTGTTCATTCGATAGTAAATTGAATCGTTTCGTACAGTATCGTGGGACTGATTGCGTTACTAAATTTATCGAATTACTTATTAATGATATAAAAGAAATTTATAAAACTCTTAATCATGAAGTGCCAATGATATTTACTGACGATGATGCAATGACTCATGCAAGGTCGGATCGTTGCCACATTTGTGATCATTTTATAATATTCGAGAAAGTAAAAGATCATTGTCACCTAACAGGACGCTATAGAGGACCTGCACATCAAATTTGCAACTTACAATATCGTGTTCCTAAACGTATACCGATATTTTTTCATAACCTATCCGGTTATGATTGTCATTTATTCATAAAGGAGTTGGGTAACTACCCTGGCCAGATTAAAGTTATAAAGAAAACTAAAAATAAAGAAAACTATAAAAAATAAAGAAAACTATATATCATTTACAAAATTTTTTTGGATTAGTGACGATCAATGCGCTCAGATACGTTTTGTTGACTCTTTTAAATTCTTAGGTTCTAGTTTGGAGAAATTAGCAAACGGGTTACAAAAAGCCGACTTTGTCAATTTGACAAAACACTTCCCAAATAAAACCGAACAAGAGTTAATGGCTCGTAAAGGAGTGTATCCATACGAACATATGTCCAGCTGGAAGTCATATTTAGAAAATGAACTTCCGGCTAAAGAAATGTTTTACAGTTCATTAACTGATCTAAATATAACCGATGCAGAATACAAACATGCTCAAAATGTTTGGTCAACTTTTGATATAAAAAATATGGGTGAATATACAGACTTGTACAATAAAACGGACGTACTTTTACTGACTGATATTTTCGAAAATTTTAGAAAAGTTTGTAAGTTGCATTATCTGTTGGATCCAGCATTTTATTTGACAGCTCCAAGCCTCTCCTTCGATGCGATGTTATTGAAGACAGATATTAAATTGGAACTTATAAATAATCTTGAAATCATTCGAATGATACAAAGTGGAATACGAGGGGGGATTTGTTTGTGTTCAAATAGATATGCGAAAGCTAACAACAAATATATGGAAACATATGACGCCTCTGAACCAACATCATACCTTATGTATATAGATTGTAACAATCTATATGGATATAGTATGTGTCAGCCTTTACCAACATCAGATTTCAGGTTGTTAAATGCCGACGAAATCGCTCTATTAAATATTGCAGATGTTTCAAATGATGCTGAATATGGGTTTATTCTAGAGGTTGATTTATTATACCCGAAATACTTGCATGACGATCACAACGACTTTCCGTTTTGTGCTGAAAAGTCTTTGCCGCCAGGAGGGCGCACTTGTAAGTTGATTCCAAATTTATACGACAAATATGAATATGTTATCCACTATGTACATTTAAAAACGTGCTTAAGTCATGGATTAATACTGAGCAAGATCCATCGTGTTATTACGTTTAGGCAGAGAGCTTTTTTAAAAGAGTACATTGAACTAAATACCGAGCTGAGGAAACAGGCTGTGACACCATTTCAACAAGATCTTTTCAAGTTGTTTAATAATTCAATTTTTGGCAAAACTTTGGAAGATACAGAAAAACGAGTTAATGTCAAGATAATAAACGAGTGGAGTGATACCAAAAACAAAACAAAAAAGAGCGGTAGTGCAGACCGATTAATTGCACGGCCAAACTTTCATAGCGTTTCGATTTTTTCTGAAAATCTCGTTGCTATTCAAATGAAACCCGAGAGAGTGTTATTAGATAAACCGATATATGTAGGATTTGCAGTGTTAGAGCTATCTAAAAATTTAATGTATGACTTTCATTATGCTGTTATTAAACCTAAATATGGCGACAGGGTCAAACTTTGTTATACTGACACCGATAGTTTTGTTTATGATATCGCAACGGAAGACTTTTATCAAGACATGAAACAATCATTGAAACAATACTTTGATACAAGTAACTATGTTCCGAAAAATCGATTTAACATTCCTTTAATTAACAAAAAGATTCCTGGATTATTCAAAGACGAGATGCAGGGACAGATTGTAACAGAGTTCATTGGATTGCGTTGTAAATTATATTGTATCAGAACAGAAAATGATATCATAAAAAAAGCCAAAGGTACCAAAAAATGTGTAATTCGAGATTTATCTGGAGACGATTATCGCGAAGTATTGTTAAATAATAAGGTTGTACGTAAAAAGAACGTTTTGTTTCGATCAATAAAACATGAAATATTTACGCAGTCTGTGAATAAAATTGCGCTCTCAAACACTGATGATAAGCGTTATATATCCCCCGATAAGATGACTACAAAGGCTTGGGGACATAAATCTCTATTTTAACAGTTTATTGAGACAACTTGTTGTGCTAGATACCTATAATAGTTATGACTTATGTTAATGTATAATAAAATGTATTGAAACTTAGAAAAGTAAGGTGTTCGGATTAAATTGTTTTAAACAATAATTAGTACCTACTCATATGTATACTTAGTATATAAGATGTAGATATGAAAATAAATTATGTATGAACCAAAGTCATGGTGTTTTATTTTCAATTATATATAATAACCTTTTAAATTAATAACAAGGCAGGTTTAAACTTGATCAAAACGATGATGCAGGGGAATGATTGTAATATAAGTAAGTATTGTCACATGTTTGAACTTGTTCGAACATGAGGTGGCGGCGGCGGCGGCAACACATGCAAATAGTATTGAATTACATGTCTCAGTAGCTTACAGTTTGAAAATTATTCATTATAATTATATCAAGTAATCATTATAAACGAATAATTCGTGAAAGAAGGTTGTGTTAATAAGAACATATTTCATTCAGATAAAACACATTGCTTCAGTGATTTAACAATCTCTTTATAACTTAAGTGCTTTGTCGTCTATATTCAATTTCCACTACCTGGTAAGTGTGATTTTTTGTTATTATTATAATTAGGTACCTACATACATACTACATACCTGCTTAATATGTTGTAATTAAAACTTGTTTATTTTTTTGTTCACAGCTAAATAATGAACGCTCAGTTGGATTCAGACCCGTATTTTCTTCAATGCGCACAAGATCCTTTGGCTGGATGGGATGAATTTGAAACAAAAATGAGAGCTGAACAAAGTAATGAAACAGCTGGAACGAGCACATCAGTTGAAAAATCATCTGGTGCAAAAAAAGGAAGAAAAAGGAGCAACATGGAAAGTGCATCATTCGTTATTAGTAAATCACAACATAGAGGACACAAAGTTATAAAACTTCAAGTTTATGACTTTGATCAAAGTGCTAATGCATATTGTGAAACTGTCAGAGTACAACATGTAGTTGTAAATCCTTTTCTTGATGAAGTCTTAAACCTAGCCGAAAGCCTTATTGGCAAAGTTTCTAAAAAACTATGTGAAGAATAGAAAGCTTAAGAAACTTATTTGAATAGTAATATAAGATATATAAGCAAAATGTAAATAAATTATTATATTATAATAAACTAAGAATTTAAATATTCAATTTACTTGTTTTCATTAAATCATCCAAGTAAGCTTCCTATGTTACTTAAGTATGTAGGTTAATGTTATGTACCTAGCATCTATCATTTTCGTATTAGTCGTATAGAAAAATAAATGGAATAAGTTATTATAATATTTCCTAGGGCTATATAAGTCATGTACATAAGAGAAAATGTTTATTTTTTATTGTTATCTTATACAGTCTAAACATGCTATTTGTTAAGCAATCTCTTTCACTGCACTTACCAAATATTAGCATTGCATCTAAAAAACACGATGGGTTCAGACATGGAAAGCTTTTGCCAAATACGATACGATGTTTAATATGCGGCCCTTCCAACTGTGGTAAAACAAATCTATTGATAGGTTTGTTAATACATGAAAATGGTCTGAAATTTAAAAATATCTATGTCTATTCTAAAACTTTATATCAACCTAAATATATTTTTTTAGAAAATGTGTTGAAGTTGGTGCCTAAGGTAACATTCTCAAAATTTAAAGAAAATGAGCACGTGTTAAGTTCTGTAGAAGCTAAACCTAATTCTATTATAATTTTTGACGACGTGTCTTGTGAAAAGCAGAACAACATACGAGACTATTTTTGCATGGGAAGACATAAAAATATAGATAGTTTTTATTTAAATCAAACATATAGCAAAATACCAAAACAACTCATTAGAGATAATGCAAATCTTATAATTCTTTTCAAACAAGATGATATAAATTTACGTCATGTATATGATGAGCATGTAAATACTGATATGACCTGGAAAGAATTCCGAATGTTATGTACAGAAATATGGAAAGTTCCATATAACTTTTTGGTTATAAATAAGGACTGCGAGAAAAGTATGGGATGCTATAGAAAGAACTTTGACACATTTGTTGTATTTAGTAACTAATAGTCTGTTTGTTAGTACTAATAGAGAAACAGGGGTCTTATATGATCATTTTTAATTCTGACGTCAACGAGTATAGTCTTTAAAACAAAATGAGTACCGAAAAAGAATTAAAAGAACAAATTATAAAATCTGCTGAATGCGTTAAAAGAAAAGTTAAGCAGATGCGAAATTTAGAAATCGATAGCAATAATGTCATTGAGACAATGTTGAAGCCAATTACAGAACCACTACAAAAAATGGCGTCAAGAAACGTTCCACTAAGACCCAATAATGATAAAAATCAGAATCTACATGATTTGTGTACAAAAAAAGTAGAAAAAGATGATGTCAAATTGCAGTCGTCAAATTATTTTGATATGAATGTTAAAGCTAGCAAAAATAATGAAACTCCTAGCGACAACATAGACATAGAAGAAGAAAGTTCTGAAGATTCGAAGAGCAGTAATGAAAATCTAAACGAGAGTGAAATTTCCTTTAAATCATTAGACTCTAATGATTATTCTTGGTCATTATCTTCGGAAGTTTATAATATTCCCTATGGCGTTAGATTAGATCGGGGGAAACTGAAAGTTGGAAACGCACGTATTGCTCTAACTTCTGATACAATTACTGTTGCTAATTCCATGTATAATAAAACGGTGGGTTTACACGAACTGTTATTTAAAAAGGTTCCAGATTTAAATGTGATATCTGAAAGCGATTTGAATAATTATAAACAAATTTTATTAGATACTAATGCTCACCGACGAGAATTCAGTCCAAAAAAAGCTATAAAAAGTAATAAAGGTACAAAATACCTCTACATTATTAAACCGTTATTTAAACATTGTAAAGAACATACAAGTACTGAAAGCCTAGTGCAAGGTTCTGGATTGTCATTACTAAAACAAGTAAAACCTAACGTAGACTTTGTTTATTGGGATGATCCGAATGAACTAGTTGAAAGGCTAAAACTATTAATTGCCTCGCACGATGCTGGAAACACCGGGTTGGATAATGAAATAATTTCCATTATCGAAGAATTACGTGAAGCGGGTGTAATTCATTAGATATAAATTAAGTAAAAAGAAATTTCTTCTCAGTTCTGTATGAGTTGTCAACTGATAAACACACATTATGAATATTGACAAGTTTGGACATCACGTTCACAAACGAATGCGATCAGCAGAAACGTCTGACTTGCTTGATAAAAAATTGGTAAAACTTTTGAATGGTGAATGTGATCTGAAATTGAATAGTCTTAAAATTTCTAAAATACCATTTTCTAGTGATGATGTCATAAATAAACAGTATGTTGATAATATTATTACAGATTTTTATTCAAAATCTGAAATAGATATGCAGTTTGAAATTATAAAAAGTCAAATTCAAGCATTATTGCATCAGTCGCCAAACACGGTTCACAAGAAACACGAGCAAACCTATACCGTTAACCAATTGATATAAAAATGAGCAAAGAAGCGATAGTAAATGAAATTCACCGACAAGCCCGAAAAAACTTTAAACGTTGTCATGTGATTCTAAAAGGAATTGATGATTTGTGGCAAGCGGATTTAATTGATATGCAAAATTTGAAAAAAATTAATAAGAATTATACGTTTGTTTTAGTTGTCATCGATACATTTTCTAAGTTTGCATGGACTATTCCCGTTAAAAATAAAACTAAAAGTGAAATTTCAATAGCGTTTGAAAACATACTAAGTGCTGGTCGTAGACCGAAACATTTACAAACTGATTTAGGAAAAGAATTTTACAACGACTGTTTCAATAATTTAATGAAAAGATACAAAATTAATCATTATTCTACATATTCGGTAAAAAAGGCATCAATTGTGGAAAGATTAATCAGAACTTTAAAGAACAAATTATACAAATACTTTCATTTAATCGGAAACTATAAATGGGTAGGGAAACCATTAAATAAAATAACAGATGATTATAATGATACAGTGCATCGTATAACAAAATTTAAGCCTTTGGATGTCAATTCTTCAAATGAAATGCAGGTTTTGAATAATATTATAAAATCTCACAAGGTATCGAAGCCTACGAAAGTTAAATTTAACGTAGGAGATCAAGTGAGAATAAGTAAATATAAGGGAATTTTCGAAAAAGGTTTTACTCCTAACTGGTCTACTGAACTGTTCACGATTGTTAAAGTAAATAATACAAAACCTGTTACTTATGACATTCAAGATCAACGACAACAAAACATACTAGGAACGTTTTACGATCAGGAACTAATGAAGACACAACACCCTGGTGCTTATTTAGTTGAAAAAGTCATAAGAAAAAACGGTAACAAGTTATTTGTTAAGTGGTTAGGTTTAAAGGACAGTGAAAATTCGTGGATTGATAAAAAAGCACTTCTATAAAATTATATAAACGAAGAACTGTTTCAGAATTTATTATTATTCTAATATCAATGGAAGGAGGTGGACTTGTGGATAAAATTATTAATAAGTTACCGTTTGAGCTACATTTACCAGGATATAATTATTGCGGACCTGGTACTAGATTACGGGAACGTTTATTGCGTGGTGACAAAGGAGTCAACGCACTAGACGAAGCTTGTAAGCAGCACGATATAGCTTACACCAATTATTCAAATCTAGAAGATCGACACAAAGCTGATATAGAGCTTATGAATATGGCTAAGAGGAGGATGAAAGCAAAGAATGCTACAAAAGGGGAAAAGTTGGCTTCTTGGTTAGTCAATAAAGTAATGAAAACAAAAGTGAAAGTAGGTGCAGGTGTAAAAAAATTTAGTTCCGTGATCGGTAGAATAAATAAGCATCTTAAGAAATTTAAACCAAAAAATAATAAATCAGCTATAAAAATGGCACATATGGTAGCTAAGAAGTTATTTTCTAATAAGAAGGTTATTTTACCTCGAGTTATACCAATCCCAAAAATTGGTGGAATATTACCTTTAATACCAATATTTGCGGGTCTATCCGCATTAGGCGCCCTGTCAGGAGGTGCAGCAGGTATAGCGAAAGCAGTTAATGATTATAAAGTTTCTCAAAAAGATCTACAGGAATGTGAACGTCATAACAAAACTATGGAGGCTATTGCTTTGGGTAAAGGCATGTACATTAAGCCATACAAAAAAGGAAACGGGTTGTTTTTAAAGACTTCAAAAAACTAAATAAAAAGCTACCCAGGCGTGCCTTTACAGATTTAGATATCTTGCAACATGCGAGTGACATACCGTACTTCAGAGGAGTTTACATGCGAGACAGGTTACCGAAATTTCCTAAAAATATTGAATGTGGTATAGTCAATTTAGATAATAGCGATAATGAAGGAACTCACTGGGTAGCTTATGTAAAAGATAAAACATATTGTGAGTATTTCGATAGCTTTGGTGACCTAAAGCCTCCTTTAGAGATAATTAAATATTTGAAAAATAAGATAATTTTATACAACTATACTAAGTTTCAAAGTTTTGACACTGTTAATTGTGGACATTTATGTTTAAAGTTTTTAAGACATTTTTGGAATAAACGTATAAATATTGTAAAACACCATAAGTAATAATCAGTAGCAACATGTCTTTCACACTGTCTATATCGAGCTGCACTTCAACATCGGTTACAAATTATTCACCTGCTCTTCAACTTGATGGTGAATATGAATGTGGGTTGCTGTACTTCTCCACGTTTAATTCGATACCTAATATCGATAGTAAAAATAATAAATTTTACTATGGTAATGATCAAGTTGTAGAAATACCTGAAGGTTCATATGAGCTCAATGATATTAGTGATTATTTAAGGGAGAATGTTATAGATTGCAGTTTCAATTTGAGTTCTAACAATAACACCTTGAGAACTTCAATTATATGTTCTAAAGATATACATTTTGAAAAAAGTCCATCACTTGCAAAAATATTTGGATTCGGTGAGGAAACCTTAAAAGCTAATATATTAACAGAATCTCGATTGCCAGTCAACATTCTATCATCAACTGTGCTAAGGATCGAATGTGATATTATAAGAGGATCCTATACAGACGGAAAACCTAGTCATATTATTCACGAATTCGCACCAAATGTACCTCCAGGTTATAGAATTATTGAAATTCCGAAGAATATTATTTATTTTCCTGTTAGTCAAAACTCTATCAGTTCTATATCGATCAGAATAGTGGACGCAAAAAACAATCTTGTTAATTTACGCGGTGAAGACATTCAGTTATATCTGCATCTCAAGAAAAAATGATTGATTTCAATAAAAACTCGGTGACCACCTCAAAAGCCGTCACTTCTAGACACATTATCAAGAAAAACAGACCTAAAATTAAATTAACAAGAGAGAACAAAAAGTTTCTCAAATTAATTGGATTATTAAAATGAGTATATTAAATATAGTTGAACCTCTTGTTCAAGACAATTCTATTCAAAGTATTGAATATCACTCATATAAACCTTATGTAACTAGTTTTAATGAAAACGATGAGATACGAATACCAATCAATCAACAAGATTTGTATATATTACCTTCAGCAAGTACGTTGTATTTGGAGGGCTGTGTCAATGTGTATAAAAAAGATACAAAAACCAAAGCAAGCAAAGTACATTTCACAAACAATCCAGTGCTTTTCTTTTTCCAAGATATTCGCTATGAACTTAATGGAGTAGAAATAGATAAAATTAAAAATGCTGGTATAACTACTATCATGAAGTCTCTATTATCTATGAATGACAACGAGTCTAAGATGGCGAAATGTTGGGGGTGGGACATCAACGGTAATACAAGCAAACATGAGGGAAATTTTACAGTGTCAATACCTCTTAATAAAATACTAGGATTTGCAGAAGATTATAACAAAATTGTTATGAATTGCAAACATGAACTTATTTTACTTCGGAGCAATACGAGTCTCAACTCGCTAAAGTTAGACACTGGAGAAGTTATTCAAGATATAGAAATAAAGCAAATTACATGGCGTGTTCCTCATATAAAAGTGTCTGATCGTGAACGAATTAATTTACTTAAATGCTTAGAAAAAGATCGTTCCATTAATATAGTGTTTAGAACTTGGGATCTTTATGAGTATTCTGCACTTCCACAAACCACCAAACACACCTGGTCAATTAAAACATCATCTCAAATAGAAAAACCTAGATACATAATAGTTGGTTTACAAACTAATCGTAAGCGAAGAGCAGAAATTGATATGTCTCAATTTGATCACTGTAATATTAGTAACGTTAAAGTATTTTTAAATTCTTGTTATTTCCCTTATGAAAATATGAATGTCAAGTTTCAAGAGGACAAATTCTCGATATTATACGAGCAATATGCAAAATTTCAACAGTCTTATTATGGACGTCGTCCAGAACCGTTGTTAAGTTACGACGACTTTAAAAATAAAGCTCCTTTATTTGTTGTCGACTGTTCACGTCAAAACGAAAATCTGAAGTCAGGACCTATAGACGTACGTGTTGAACTTGAGTCCGATTCCAATTTTCCAGAAAATACTACTGCATATTGTTTGATACTTAACGATTGCATTGTAGAATATAAACCTCTGAGCAATATCATTAAGAAAATATCATGAATTCAAAATTGGTTATAGTTGATGTTCAAGGTTTTAAAGATTTATCTAATAACTTCATTGTAAGCGAGTTTGCACTAGCCACGGATGAATATACACAAACGTTTTTAGTGAAACCACCATTTCCATTTTCTGATCTAACACCTGTCGAAAAGAGGCATGTAATGTGGATACAAAAAAACCGTGGTACTCGCTGGCGTGAAGGATATATTGAATGTCATGAGCTCAAACGCATAATCGCACCTTTTTTGGAAAATAAAATTATACTCGTGAAAGGCATGGAAAAAATTAAATGGGTAAAAACAATATGTAACAATTGTTCTATTATAGATATTAGTGAAAAAGGTTGTCCTAATTTATTTATGTTGTATAAAAAATATAATTTTAAGGACGAGGCATTATTAAATTGTATGTTCCATACAAAAGTGTGTGCATTAAAAAATGTAATTATAATAAAAAAATGGTATAATGAGAATACGAATTTGTTTTTGCTTGACGAAATCGAAAATAAAATATTAAAATTTAAAATTTAAAATAATGTGTAAAATAAATATATGTGATTTAAGAAATACGTTTTAAGAAATGTGTTGTACCTATTTAGTTTAAATGTGTATTCTTTGATAATAAAATTGATGTTTTCAGTACTGTTTGTTTTATTTATTGTTAGATACTTGAATTCGTCACATACCTATTATGAAATAAGTGCTCTCAATTCAATGAAGTTAGTGTAAATGAGTAACACAACAGCCAGTTGACTATAGTAAACAGGACGTGTTGTGAGCGTGATTTCTAATACTGATAAAATTAATAACTTTTGATGGAGCTCAAGCAGCCTGCTCACCCTCGTTATACTCTTCAAGCAACACGTTTGCAAAGTTTTGACTCCTGGCCTCAAGGTTTAACTCAAAAGCCTCTAGACATGGCCGATGCAGGATTTTTTTATACCGGACTAAGTGATAAAGTTCTTTGTTACTTTTGTGGTGGAGGTCTTAAAGATTGGAACTCTGGAGACATGCCATGGGAAGAGCATGCAAGTGTCTTTCAACATTGTCCATATGTTTTATGTGTGAAAGGACAGAAATACATAAATAAAAACAACAACGACAGAAGAAAATGTGATCAATCTGGAAACTCTGACACATTACAATTGAATCAAACATTTGAGAGTGCTCAAAACATGAACAACTACAAGAACATGACTTGTAAAATTTGTTTAAATGAAGAAATTTGTATGTGCTTTATACCTTGTGGTCATGCTGTAAGCTGTGCAAAGTGTGCACTATCTTTAAATAACAAATGTCCTATCTGTCGGCATAAGTTTATCAAAGTAGTAAAATTATATTTTTAATTATTAACCTTCTAAATTGTTTCATTGACATACCGTCTCCTGTAATAATGATAGGCAAGATTGAAATCAAAATACCTTAGAACCAATAACACAAAGATAGGTTTTATAAGTACAGTTTGCGTAACGCGTGTGATAGTGATCAACAGAATATGAAATCAACGCACTGCGTTGAAAATATAGAGCCAAATCTACGCGTTGCGTTGAAAATATACGATCAAATCAACGCATTGCGTTTGAAAATATAGAATCAGCGCAGACAACATCACATTGCATTTTCCTATTATTTAGGTTAGTTTGAAATATTTTTTCTCAATTAGACTTATGAAACTGAACTCAGAACAGCTTTGTGAAACCAACCCCGGTATTGGGCATTCTGCCTCAATTTAGTTTCCGTCAGGACAAAATATGAAATCAACGCAATGCCTTGAAAATATAGAGCCAAATCAACGCTTTGCGTTGAAAATATACAATCAAATCAACGCATTGCGTTGAAAATATAGAATTCAGGTTAGTTTGAAATATTTTTTCTCAATTAGACTTATGAAACTGAACGCGTTGCGTTGAAAATAGAGAACATTTTATTTCCGTCAGGACCGCTTATGTTTATTGGGCGTTCTGCATCAATTGTAGCGACGGAAGGTGAACGCAGTGAACCTGGAGGAGCGGAAATTGAGGCAGAATGCCCAATAACATACTACTATTTGCACCTCCGACCTCTCTCACGGGAGTCCTACGTAGTTGCGAAAGACGCAGCAGCGACGCACGCCCGTGCGAAAAAAAATTGGACTGGTTCATCCGTGCGAAAGCTTGTTCTAGCGAATTACGTAGTTGCGAAATACGCCGCTGAGACACATGCCCGTGCGAAGAAATGTTGGCCTTCTTAATCTTAGTCACTCCGTTTGTACTTTCCATCCAAAAAAAGAGATCGCTTTTAGCGATAAGCCCGCCCGTTGTACTGTACATTGTAAGTGAATTCCTGTACGTTGATTTTTTTTGGTGTACAATAAAGAATGTTTGTATTGTATTGTGTCATAAGGCCTGCTTACGGGCAGGGCGAGAGAAGTCGGCAGTGTTAAAATTAAAACAATATGATATAAAACATGTACGATCTGGATAAGGCGCTAAAATTTTAATATAACACGCGTCACATGAGAAAACTCTGGGAAACTTTATCCATAAATCCAAAATTTCCACGAAATCCATTTTGCACGTGCCGCATGATTAAAATTCAACTTTATAAATGTAACATTTATAAAGTTGAGATCTATGTTTGGCCACTATCTCGCCTGATGTGAAGCGATGATGTGGCCTAAGATGGAGCACACATAAGTCTAGAGAGAGACGGCAGTTGAGGGGCTGCTCTGACCCGTCTTCCCGATGGTTCACAGAGCATCATCCTGAAACACGACTAGGCCGCTTAACGGCATGGCTTTGTTCGGTAGGTGGTATTAAAAACCACTGCCAGAGCCTACCACTCCAAAGCGCGTAAGCGGATTTCATCACGCTGTTTTCCTTCACCGTTTTAGAGCGAGCGTGCAAAATCTGCACTTTACTATAAGTCATTGGTGCAGGGCCGAGTCGGGATTCGAACCCAGGTCGGATCGAAAAGCACACGAGATCTCGCTGAGCCACACTCGCTCTAAAAATGGGGAGACGAACAGGTTGTTTTAACAGATGGTCGAAAACAGGCTTGTCCTTAACAATCACACTTTAAAGTCCTGCGACTGCACAGTGCTGGTCAGCCTGCGGCTGAGATGCCCAGTAATCCAAAACAAGTGTTGCAGATGTTGTACCTAGCTGTGCAACGCGGTTCTCTGGAACCTCCTGACAATACGTGCCATGTCAAGAAGTACTGCCTTCTGCATCTGATCCTTGATCCAACCGTTACGCGAAAGCCTTTTGAAAAGTCGATAGTTATTATTATGTCGCTCTTTCTCACGGGTTATACACTCGGTCCTTTGGAAGGCTTGCGCGGGGACATGAGTTTAACACGTAAAGGCCTCTTAGAGCATTTAATTTAGATATGTAATGGGCAACACTTATCGGGGACTGTCTCTAAGTGCATCATTAAGAAGATACAATCAAAGACAGCCCTTGATAAGTGCGTGGAGTATTATTGATTACTTATGAATTTTTACTGGATGAGAGCCGGTCTATGATATGAGAATTCGGCACCTGCCAGTTCCGCCTCATATGAAAATATTTAGGTAGGTGACTCGCCACCCACTGCGCCCCTTAAGGGCCACCGTCCATTGGAGTCGATAATAATTATTATTGTTATGAGTTTGAACACCACCTATGGGCATACTTCCTAAAACCATTACAGATCAACATACAGATTGTTTTTTTTTATTTAACATGTCGGCAAACAGGCAGACGGCCTGCCTGATGGTAAGGGGTTACCGTCGCCTATGGACATCTGCAGCACCAGAGGCATTGCTGATGCGTTGTCGACCCTTACGCACTCTATTAATTCCCCTTTTAAAGGACTCCATGTTATAGCTCAAAGGAAATACTGACGAAGGAAGGTCGTTCCACATCTTACAAGTGCGAGGAAGTAAAGTGCGAGTGAAGCGAGTAGTGTGGGAAGTCTAGTTTTGTAAGATGTAGGGGAGAGCTAATTGACGATGGCGAGATGTGCGGTAGAAAAATTGGGAAGGCGGAAGCAGGACAAAAAGCTCTTCAGAACATTACCCATTATAAAAGCGGTAGAACACACAATCCGAACCGATATCTCTTTGGAGGCTAAGTGGCTCTAATTTTTCAGACACTTTGGGATCATCGACAATCCTAATGGCTCTTCGCTGTAGGGAGTCAAGAGGCTGAAGCAAATACAGACACAGCAATATTAGAGTTATAGGCCAATGTTATTGGGTTCTTTGTCTAAACAAAACACTGAAGACCCAATGTCCTATAATCTGGTTGGACAAAGGGTCCAATAATATTGCCGTATAATACTGCTGTCTACGTAACAAAAAGATGAAACTCAGAACTGAAATAAAAGGTATTATTGGATTTGACTCGGTGGATGTTTTAGAGTGAGGCAAAACACCCACGTTTCATATAAATAGAAATAGACATACAAGCTTTCCGGATTTGGGGTCACGGTTAGGTTAGTTTCGACATCGGCAAAAGGTAAGAGAGTATCGCTATAATAGAGATGATGGCATGAATAAGAGAGAGATGGTTTTTATTTTTATTTAAAACTAGCTTTTTTCCGCGACTTCGTCCGCGTAGACGACAGAAGCCCGTAGTTACCTTTTTTCCAAAACCTCCCCAGTACCTATATAGGAGCGCCAACTACTAAAAGTTCAAGCTGTATCTTCGTAGTCACGCAACCAATTTTAATGTTACATACCCTATAATCTAAGTTGGGACTGATGCTACCAAACACAAAAAACCGCATTAAAATCCGTTCAGCAGTTTCCGAGTCTATAGATAACAAATACAAAAACAAATAAACAAACAGACAAAAATCCTTAAAACCGTAGATTCGTATTCAGTACCCTCTAAATAGTCTGTCGTTTCGGGTGGAATCTTGCATCTCAATTTCGAGCACTTCTCGGTTAGCTATCCAGCTGAAACTTTCAGGGTAGCTCACAACTCGATGACAATGCATCATAAATCCATAAAAACGTAGTGGATTAATCTTTTAATATATTACGGATTTTTGTTCTTTCTTTCTGAATCATAGAAAGCTATAATCCTATCCTGCTAATATTATAAACGCGAAAATTTTTAAGAATGTATGGATGTATGTTTGTTACTCTCACGCAAAAACTACCAAACCGATTTTGATGAAATTTGGTATGCAGGTACTTGGAATAGCACATAGGCTACTTTTTATCCCGGGAAACCGCGGGTGGAACCGCGAGCGTACAATAGTGCTAGTGTACAATATTTTTGCTGGTGGCTGAAGGCACCAAACAAACATTTGCAAAGAATCAAATTCTCCGTATAGCCTATCACAAATATATGAACTTTATGCCTCAAGGAATAAAGTTCCATATTAAAGTTGTTCTCAAGTTTAGTTACGAGTAGGTACATCAAGAGAAGAGATTTATTACTTTTATTTAGAGTTGGTAAGACGCTTGCAAAGTAGAAAAGCCTGCCGGAAATGTGCATCTCAAAGGTTATCTTTATAAAACTGAGTGATGAGACGAGCTTGTCGTTCGCCTGATATTAAACGCCACGCCTTTCCATAACAAATGCAGTGTCATCCAGAACTTTTAATACCATAAAAACACTGCGTAGCACTGCATTGCGCTCATCACACTGAGACGTCAGAAATAAGTCTCACAGTGCCCAATTTTGCTGGCTATAATGTTTAAACTGGAACACAGTATTGCGCACTACAGCTTGGGGGATAACTGGCAAAGTTACCTACCTACCTACCTTGGTACCTAGTACCTACCTACCAAGACAGCCTTCCGTCGTCCCGTTTTGTTTAAGCAGGCCTAGCGCACTCCGCACTGTAGGTACAAAGCTACAAGTAGCTAGTACATAACCGGACACCGACGGCGGGTCGCGCGTCGTTACACGTGCCGCATCAGAAGAGATAAGAGTTATACGATAGAAAGAGAGGCGCTCTGTAGGTTTATATGACTCGTAGGTATGCAGCGCTATACGAGCTGAATTGAATTTTATTGCGTCATAGCAAGAGTCGCTATTTGTTTAAATTTCTTTGCAGAGTGATGCTTCTGTCCCGTAGTATTCTGTGGTTTAAGTTCGTACTCCAGTGATTTTGAAAAGGAAATGGAAGAGCGTAGGTTAAATACGAAGCGGCTCTGAAAGTGCGGAAGTCTAGTTAATTGAAGCACCTACCTGAGCAATAAGTTTTATAAAAGCTACTAGCTGCAAAATAAGGTTTCGCCCGTGTAAAACGCGATTTATAGTTGCTCGGTTAGGTTTAGATTTAACATTACGCGAACCTAATGTTAAATATAATAATAAAGATGCTCAGAAAACTGTTGGCACTGCCCCACACGCGGTGCATCAGGGAAGAAAGAAAGAAAATAAGAAAGAAAGAAACGTTTATTTGCAACAATTATTATTTATTACACATGACATAGAAAAAATAACAAACAGAAAACAAAAAAAGCGTAACATATTAAATTAAAAGAGTAACATATTAAATAAAGGAAACAGAAAACATAAACGAAAATAAAGAATTACAAACCAATAGGTCGGCTTTTCAAACTAACAACCTTGGGGTTCCGCAGGGCAGTATCCTAGGACCCTTGTTGTTCTTATTGTACATCAATGACCTTCCTAATGTGACCCTTAATCCCTGTATTTTATTTGCTGACGACATATCTGTAATTTTGACATCTAAAAAGAATTCTGACATTGATATATTTAATAGGGACATAAATAATTGCATCATTGACATAATAGAATGGTTAAATGACAATAATCTAAGCGTTAACTTGACTAAAACGAATTATATCCAATTTAGTACATATGGTAGTAGACGTAAAGAGTTGGTCATTAATTACAAGAATGATCCAATATTGGAAGCAGAAAATACAACATTCCTAGGCATTATTTTGGACAGGCATCTTAACTGGAAAGCGCATGTTGACAAAGTATGTAATAAATTAAATAGATTCGTATATGTGCTCTATAAATTAAGGAAAACTTCCACAGAGAGCACCATGCTAAGAGCGTATCATGGCTATATCTCCTCTGTCCTAAGTTATGGAATCATACTATGGGGTAACTCTACAGATGTACAGAAAGCTTTCCTCGCTCAAAAAAAGTGTGTGCGAGCTTTAGCTGGCTTACCACCCTGCGATTCTTGTAAACCACTGTTTAAGAAATTTAAAATCTTAACTTTGCCCTGCATGTACATACTGGAAACAGCGAAATACGTAAAGTACAATCCACACCTTTTTAAAACTGCCCGAGATATTTATCCTCGGAATACAAGGAATCCAGATAGAATTGTTTTGCCAAATATCCCAAAAACTCAAATGTACTATAAAAATGGTTATGCAATGTGCGGACGCATATATAATGCTATCCCGAATGATATAAAGGAGTTGCCTGTCAGTAAATTTAGGCGAAAACTCAAACTGTGGCTGCTGAATAAATGTTTCTATACTGTCTCGGAATTATTCAAATTATCAAATTGTTGACTGTTGAATGTGAAATTTATTTCGCTAATATGACATTGTAAATGAAATGATATTGATATAATTTAACTCACATATAGTTATTTAATTTGTCATGGTTAAATGAATCAATTCGAATAATTACTAATTTACTTATTTATTAATCTCATCAATCAAATCGTGTTTAATAGTATTAATATTATTTTTTTTAACTGTTTTAATGTTATAATATTTGCACGCCAAATTGGCAAAGTACGGAATAGTTTCTGAATCTGATTGTATAACATCTCCTTGGTACCTGTATTTTATGCAAATAAATGAATCTTGAATCTTGAATCTTAAAAATTGTTGCAAACCGCCCTCAACTCAGCGTTGTGCTGGTCGTGCGACCAGCGCTGGTCTTCCGTTGCTCTTCTTTTACGCATAATGGCGTAGAAATCGTATGAACGCTCATCAGCAAACATTACTGAAGCACTGCAAAAGCGTGGCAGCCCCAACAGTATAAAACTCGTCACCCATAAGACGGTTAAATAACGGAAGAAAGAGCTCGACACTCGAATTGGTGACCACCGTAGCTCAGTTGGTAGAGCGCGGTTCAAGTCCCAGCTAGTGATCGTATTTTTTCTTTCCGAAAAACCTTGTTTGAGTATAAAACATATTATTATATTGGACTCGCAAGGAAATTGTTTGTTTAATACCAACGTCTACACTAAACAGTACCTACCCAAAAAAAAGGTTTCGTTGCGTTCGCAAAATTCGCGCAAAATAACACATTTTCGTTAAATTCTCTCCAGTTTAAACAAAACCCGTTGATTTGAATAAATAAAGTAAGCAATTACTAAACACAGCTAACAATTTGGATGTCCGGTTTCCGATAAAAGCGTCATATTTTGAGCAGTGGCGGCGCAAGTAATTACTAACAAGTATTAACAAGATTTTTGTTGAAAAATATATTTTTCAAGACAAGCTTTTAACAAATTCGTAATCGGAACCGCGATCAGATTAAAATGAGCCCAAACACTAGTAGCTTACGATTGTTATTGCCGTCTCTCTCTAGATTTATGTGCTCCATCTTAGGCCACATCATCGCTTCACATCAGGCGAGATAGTGGCCAAACATAGATCTATTAAGCGTAAAAAGCAGCCGCTCAACTGCCGTCTCTCTCTAGATCTATGTGCTCCACCTTAGACCACATCATCACACAAAAAAAATCCTTCAGGAGTTCCACAGATACCGGCAGACAGTGTGTAGATGACTACTTTCATACATGTTCACGTAAGCACGAATGTTCCTTATTACTAGCTACACCATTAGGTATACCTACGCAGAAAATCTCTCGTACACGCCTTAGCTATCACTTATCTGTGAAGTCCCTTATCAGCAATCACGGTCGTTGATTAAAAGTATGGCTGACTCAATCAATAACCTCAAAGAGATAAGGGTGATAATGATAACAGATTTATTTTACGATAAATTATTAAGCTCTCGGCTCGAACAAGAAACTCATAAAAGCTTTTGTCTTAGTGACCGGTTATTCCGACACTGGTATTTGACAAAACGCAACCACGACCTAACAGAAGTCCGATATAACTCTACGTCGATATGAATTACCTAAGACATTGTACTTTGATTATTGTTATGTTGACGAATAACCGCACACCACTTCTCCGTGGTCCAACTCGCTTTTAACCCTAGAGTGTATTCTGTCTGGTTACCGGTTAGCGATATTTAAAGGGCGTGTAAAACATCAAATTTCATCGACAAATTACCCCCAGATAGGGTTCCATACCCTCCCCTTTTTTAAATGGCCGCCAATTTTGGTGTTGGATATTTTTTTTTGGACGCGTCAATGAAAAAAATACATTTCTTTGGATCTGTTGTAAAAATATCCATTCGAAAGGTAATAATAACATCGTCAACCAAATAATAAAAGGGGGTTTTTATTTTTATTTTACCTAACAGCGCAAAAAATATTTTTTTTTAGAAAAAAACCAAAACAGACTTCAATGTATCTTCGAAGTCCAAGGTCAAATATCTAAATATGAAATTTATATGGGACCACTTCGTAGCTATACTGAACCCAACGCAAAAATAATTTTCTAAATCTGTTCATAAATAACGAATTTATGAGGTAACAAACATAAAAAATGATTAAAAAAATATAATCCAACTTCCAACTTTCTCCTTTTTTGAAGTCGGTTAAAAAATCCTAGCTTTATATATTGTATGATTTATTGCGAAAACTAGCCGCCATCTAATGATTTATTATAAAAAGTGCGGAGCCAGAAGCTCGCGAAAGAGGTCCTGAATGATGCGAATTTACAAGTAGGTCAATTAGGTGACGTGAAATAAAAAAATGATTACAGAGACTTCTAGTAAAGCCTGCTTCATGCTCCTGGGGAACCGAAGTCGAAGTAACCTGCTGTCGGAGTAGAATATTCTAAATAGCATAGTGTCATAGTTAAGCAATGTCTGCTTAAATTATTGTCGGAATAGAGTAATATCGGAGTTCGATTATGTCGTGATTGCGTTTTATCTGATAACAGTGTGTCTGAGTATCTACAATTTGTGAGTCTAAGCTAAATACATCTTTTTGAATAATATAAAACAAAGTCGCTTCCCGCGGTCTCATGTCTCGGCTGGGTGGCTCGGTGGCTCAGTGGTTAAGGCGTCGGTACAGTATTCCGAAGACGCAGGTTCGATCCCTACCCGGGCAATATCATTTTTCTTCTTCCTAATTATATAAAAATCTTAAGATATTCGCCAGCTATTGCATTCCTAGCTAATACTTACATTCAATATAAAAAAAAACCACATTAGTAAATTTCAGCCGTGCGAAGCCGGGGCGAGTCGCTAGTAGTGATTATACACGCCAGTAATTCATCAGCATAATTCGGAGTTTCTCACCTAATAACTATTAATACTAGAGTTATTTATTTACTGGACAAAAATATCAGCTGCTTCTGTCATTTCTTTATCCACAACTTTTGGATTGATGGACGTAATTTCATTAGGTTTTGTTGTTGTTCCAGTTCTGTTAATATTGGAATATTTAAGTAAACAAGAAGTTGGGAAATAAAAACCGCCCTACGTAGCAGCTAAAGGTGGTCAGCGGCGACATTTTTTTATGATACTACTAGCTGCACTCCGCGGTTCCACCCGCGGTTTCCCGGGATAGAAAGTAGCCTATGTGTTATTCCAAGTCCTAAAGTACCTACATACCAAATTTCATCAAAATCGGTTCGGTAGTTTTTGTGTGAAAGGGTAACAAACATACATCCATACATTCTTACATCGCGTTTATAATATTACTAGCTGCGCCCTGCGGTTTCACCCGCGGTTTCCCGGGATAAAAAGTAGCCTATGTGTTAATCCAAGGTATAAGCTATCTCCATACCAAATTTCATCAAAATCCATTCAGTAGTTTTTGCGTGAAAGAGTAACAAAGGTACGTCCATTCTTACAAACTTTCACGTTTATAATATAAGCAGGATAGTAGGAAGTGATAAAACGATCAAGTTGTTCGCCTGATAGTAAGCGCGGCGCCTGCACATTTGCAGTGCAACCCAAAACTTTTTATACCATAAAAAGCACTGCGCGTAGGACTGCATTGCGCTCATCACCCCGAGACATCAGATATTAAGTCTCATATGCCCAGTAATTTCGCTGGCTACAATGCCCTTCAAACCGGAACGCAGTATTGCGCAAGCATTACTGCGGCAGAATAATTGGCAGAGCTGTGGTACCTACCCAGACGGCCTCCTGCATTCGAGAGACCTACCACGAGTAATTATATAGATATAGACACCCGCGACTTCAATAAAACTTTAAGATGACCTATATCAGAGTAACAAGCATAAAATATTTATACATAAATATATATATATATATATTATATATATATATATATATTTTTCTAATGAAGTTAAGAAACTTCATTAGAAAACTTCATAAGACACCTCAATAACATTACAATCTAGCCTAAATAAGTAATTTAAATTTAACTTAAGCTGCTAAGTAGAGTAAAACTAAGAATGTGTCCATTAACACTTTTCTTACTGTCTTTATTAAGGCGAAGACACTATGTTCTTGTGTTCTTTATGGATAGCACTATTATACTACAATACACTGTCACTTCACTACACTAACTCAAAAGGTTTTGTCCGTTTGAGTCTTTTCACTATGTCTGTGCTGTCAAGGAGCTGGATTGCCTCGACTTTCACGTGGTGATGAAGTCTCTCTATATAGTTATATTTTTAAAGACCTTATCGCCAAGACAAATATTATGTCGCTCCGTATGGCAACAATCAACACCAACAACAGTAAACTAGAAACTAAACACAACCTCCCCCCCACCCATCATTATCATCATCAGCTCATCACGTTCCCACTGCTGGTACACGCCTGCTACCACTGCCACTGCTGGGACTGCTGGGGCCTTCTCTTATAAAGAGAGTATGGGCCATAATCCACCACGCTGGACCAGTGCGGGTTGGTGGATGTCACATGTCCTTGAATTTTAGTGATAAATTCGTTAATTAGAGCTAGTGCTAAATCCGCACATAACTTAAGAAAGTCGGGTTGCGGGGCCAGCGGGATTCAAACTCGAGTGTGTCGGATCGAAAGTCGCACGTTCTCCCACTGAGCCACACTCGCTCAACCACAACCTTTTAAGTGTTACTAAGTCTAGTCTACCTATCATTCCAGCTTTTTCTGATAATAGTGGAAAAGTTAAAAAAGTATTACCAGGCCTTGCGCACTCCGCACTGTAGGTACGAACCTACAAGTACATAGCCGGACACCGACGGCGGGTCGCGCGTCGTTACACCTGCCGCGCCAGTAGAGATAAGAGCTATGCGATAGAGAGAGAGGCGCTCTGTAGGTTAATATGACTGGTAGGTACGCAGCGCTACGCGAGCTGAATTGAATTGTATTGCGTCATAGCAAGAGTCGTTATTTGTTTAAATTTATTTACGGAGTGATGCTTCTGTCCCTTAGTATTCTGTGGTATTACGTGGTATTACATAAACCAATGGAACTGTCACAAAATAGTTGTATCGGCGAAATAAGCATATAAAAGTTTGAAGGGCAATGTAGCCAGCGAAATTACTGGGCATATAAGACTGAATATCTGATGTCTCAGGGTGATGAGTGCAATGCAGTGCTTCGCAGTGCTTTTTATGGTATTAAAAGTTCTGGCTGGTACAGCAATTGTTATAATAAAATATATAAAAAAAAATTACATAACAGTACAAAACCAAAGCGTTACAAACACAGTCATAAAATATAATAAATATTATATGTTATGGACAAGCATGGCGCTTACCATCAGGCGAACGTCTTATTCGTCTCATCACTATGTTCCATAAAAAAATAGAAGCTTTTAAATATTTCTATACATTGTAAGTGCTCGCTGTAAAGACGTCATAAAACATGATGGAAACAATAAAACGGTGTAGTTTTAGTACAATGCATCTCACTTCTCAGGTTTATTACTCAGAGCCCTGTTTCGATTTATAGTTTCCTGTAGAAAATGCTAGTTGCTAACAGAGTGAGACATTTATTTAATAAACTAGCTGGTGCCCGCGACTTCGTCCGCGTGAACGATAAAGGAAACCCATTTTCGTATTTATATCCAAAACCATCTTAGCAAGACCTCCCCAGTATGGGAGCGCGTACTACGATGAGGTTGACCCATTGTCGTCATCATCATCAGCCCATCACGTTCCAACTGCTGAGACACGGGCCTTCTCTCATAGAGAATGGGCCATAATCCACCACGCTGGCCCAGTGCGGGTTGGTGAATGTCACATGTCCTTGACTTTTTGTGAAAAATTCTTGGACATGCCGGTCTCCTCACGATGTTTTCCTTCACCGTTTTAGAGCGAGTGTTAAATCCGCACATAGCTTAAGAAAGTCAGTGGTGCGGGGTCAGCGGGATTCGAACTCGGGTGCGTCGGATCGAAAGTCGCACGAGCTCCCACTGAGCCACACTCGCTCTTGACCCATTGACATAGTCATTTATTATAGCTGGTATATGTCTTTTTATTTATGTAATGACTTAAGTATATATTTATTATGTATATATTTAAGTATATATTTTATAATTAGGCTTGCAATAGGTATATATTAAGTTTATGTGGTTTAATATTTCCCATAACACACTTTACTGCACCGCTACCATTTTTTCTTGCACGTCCTGGATGACTGGTAGAAAATGCTATCTAGCTAAATGCTATCACGGCACCAATCAACACGACGGAGTTTTTGGGCCTCGGTCAAAATATGAGGTATCCACCGGGCACAAAGCTTCCTGACCGCTAAATGTTCATGGAGTATTTTGTGCACTTGACTCATACCGATGCCTAAGCTTGTCCGAATCTGCTGATAGGTAACTCTTTTGTCAGTCTCTATCATACGACGCACAGCACAGATGTTATCTTCGGTCGTCGCCGTAGAAGGCCGTCCCTCACGCAGATCATCGGTGAGATTAGTGCGACCACGCTTAAACTCATTAAACCAGTTGTAAACAGTGGCACGAGATGGGACTTCATCGTGAAAGGCCAATCGAAGTCTATCATAACTTTCTTGTTGACTTAAATGTAATCGAAAGTCATAAAAAATCATAGCATGAAAATTTTTTCGCTTTAAATTCATGCTGACGTGACACAGACAATTTTCAATTTGCCGCCCAATCGTAAAACAAATGACAATTGAATGAAATTCATACTCAATAATATTGGCAAAGAGTTCCATTTTCAAATTTTTTTTTTTTTTGTTTACAAGTGGCCAGTTCTAAAAACTTTTAGTTTGACCCTCGTACTACACCACAGAGGCTGACAAATTATTACTATTTTATTGAATCGGCTAGGACTCATCAGTAGTTTTTAACCCCCGACGCAAAAGGGAGGGATGTTATAAATTTGACCACTATGTGTGGTCAGTCTGTGTCACCGTAGCTCTTAAACGGGTGAACCGATTTGGCTGCAGAATTTTTATTCCAAAGAAGCTTTTCTAGTGGTGGTTCTTTGACATTTTTTATTGAGTCGGAGGTTTTTAAATTTATAAAATTATGAACTAGCATATAGCGAACATAATTATACTTACTTTTTCAAAAAATATCATTTATAAATCTATTCATCTTACGTAAACAAGCTCTGGAAGGAATTTAAAATTTAAAATCAGCCTAAAGTTTTCTAACACCAAAATTGTCTGACATTAACAGAAAGCCTCTCTTGATATTCGAGCGAGTGTGGCTCAGCGGGAACTCATGCGCCTTTCGATCAGACGCACCTGGGTTCAAATCCCGACTCGGCCCTTCATCAATGACTTATAGTGAAGTGCAGATTTTGCACGCTCGCTCTAAAACGGTGAAGGAAAACATCGTGATGAAACCCGCTTACGCGCTCTGGCCGTGGTTGTAATACCACCCACCGAACAAAGCCATGCCGTCAAGCGACCTAGTCGTGTTTCGGGATGATGTTCGGTGAACCATCGGGGAGACGGGTCTGAGCAGCCGCTCAACTGCCGTCTCTCTCTAGATCTATGTGCTCCATCTTAGGCCACATCATCGCTTCACATCAGGCGAGATAGTGGCCAAACATAGATCTATTAAGCGTTAAAAAAAATATATTCCAAGTTTGCGTTACCCAGTATATCCCATACAGTAGTGTATCTCTTGTATAAAAGGTATCGCTCCAAAAAGGGACTAACCTAGCTATAAAGAATCTTTACATGTTTTAAGTGCCACAAAAGCACTACTCCCTTAGGCCCCGTATTCACTTGCTATAATTTATGGTACCCTTTGAGCGATACCCTTTCATGGGAAGCTGTATGGGTCTTCTTAAGGAGGTTTTATCGCTGGCGCCCTCCATGCGAACGAAGTTAGCATACATTTTGAATAATGTAAATAAATAACTAAATTTTTACTGGTGGTAGGTTTCTCGTATGCGAGAGGCCGTCTGGGTGGGTACTACCGCTTTGCCAGTTATTCAGCCGCCAAGCAGCAGTGCGCAAGCTTTACCGTTTTCCGGTTTGAAGGGCATTGTAGCCAGCGAAATTACTGGGCATTATGAGACTCGACTGCTTATTGTCTCAAGGTGACGAGCGTAGTGCAGCGCCGCGCAGAATTTTGCAAAACAAAGTTCTGGATGGTGCTGTTATTGTTATGAGTTGGCGTATTGCTTACCATCAGGCAAACGACCAGATCGTCTCGTCATCCAGTTACATAAAAAAAAAGTATTTAACGTAAATAAATAAAAAAAAATTAATAAAATTAAGGTATATAGGTAATAGTAAGGTATATAATAATAATAGGTCTGAGAATCGGCTACTATCTATTTTTCATACCCCTAAGTGATAAGGGTTGTTCACCCTTAACAATTTTTTTTAATTTATATGGCAAAACATCGTTTGCCGGGTCAGCTAGTATGCATATAAAATTTGGTAAAAATCAGTAAAGCCGTTTCGGAGGAGTAAGGTAACTAACATTGTGACACGAGAATTTTATATATAATAAGATTTATTAATCTGTCTACTGTACAGCGAGTGAGTGAACAGAAAACGCAAACCACCACGTTAAGCGTAACGACACGTTACCATGAACACGTGTCGTGTGTCGCCTAACACGAGCCGTCATCAAAAGTAACTGACTTGTTAAACTAAGGTTAGAATGCAATGGAATCAGGCGTGACGTTGCGAAAATTCATCTCAAAACTGAAACGCAATGAAAATATATAGTGTAATCCCGTTGAATATTATGTAGGTTGTTGTTAGTTCCTAACAACAACACTCTTTGTACGACACGTGTTTCGCCGTCTGCACGAGGCATCATCAGGTGTCGACTCGCCGAACGCTGGAACGAGAAACTCGTAACGTACTCGAAACGTTTACTCTCGTTCCAGCGTTCGGCGAGTCGACACCTGATGATGCCTCGTGCAGACGGCGAAACACGTGTCGTACAAAGAGTGTTGTTGTTAGGAACTAACTCTATATGTATGACGTGTTGTGAATATTGAGCGAGTGTGACTCAGTGGGAGAACGTGCGACTTTCGTTCCGACGCACCCGAGTTCGAATCCCGCTGGCCTCGCACCACTGACTTTCTTAAGTATGTGCGGATTTAACACTCGCTCTAAAAACGGTGAAGGAAAACATCGTGAGGAAACCGGCATGTCTCAGAATTTATCACAAAAATTCAAGGACATGTGACATCCACCAACTCGCACTGGGCCAGCGTGGTGGATTATGGCCCATACTCTGTCTATGAGAGAAGGCCCGTATCCCAGCAGTGGGAACGTGATGGGCTGATGATTGTGAATATGTATAATTTGATTAAATTTGACTCATTACATATTTCTTGTGTTCCTGACGAATTGTAATACTAATTAGGTAATTTTTATTTTTGGTATGTTAATGACTGTATAATTATAATTGTTGACATCTTTATCATTATCGTAATGTTTGACATGCATAATTAATTGATTAATGTAATTCAATATCTTTTTTATACATTTATAATTTAATTGGTTTTGCATTTCAATTATTTAATATTTAATTTGTGTATAATGTATAATTGGTATTGGTGTGTACCGTTATTATTATTATTATATAAAGATACATTTTTAATTTAAATCTAAAACTACCAACATACTGCAGGTTCCGTATCGGCGGTGGTATATTATTTTTACAAATGATAGATCTACGTTTGACCACCATCTCGCCTGATGTTAAGCGACGATCTGGCCGAAGATGGAGCACGTAGATCTAGAAGATACCTATTCACTCTAGCCTTGAAGATACCTAGATTGTAGTTATCAGGAAACAGAGAAGACGGCAATGAGTTCCATCCCTTAGCAGTACGCACTAAAATCGTGCAACCAAAGCGCTTTTTACGAATTGTTGTCATTACTGATGAGCCTTTTTGCACGTCTTTCGATCGAATCTAAAGCCTCAAACTAGTTGGCTGACCCGTCCCAAAGGTTGCAGAAGTACTCTATGCAGGAACGGACTTGTACTTGGTATAGGTTCAGAAGCTGTCCAGGAGTGAATTACCGCTTTACCTTGGATAAAATACCAAGTTGAATAGCAGCAAGTTTGGCTTTGGATTCGATGTACGAACCGAAGTTTAGATCGAACGTGACATCGACACCCAAAAGCTCTAGGTGATTACCTATTGGTATTGAAACCCCACGGACGTACCTACAGTCTGAGTGCACCAGGAGTAAATTTAGCATGTGCTGTGGTCACATTCTCATCGTAATTGAGAACGCAGCGCTGTTTTTCAATTTACACTTGCGCTCGAACTGGTTTTCGATAGTACTTAGTTGTAGCAGGTTACTTAAGGATGATTTATATATAAGTCGCGGTAACCAGAAGAGCTTTCAGTTTTTATGTCATATTCGAACTAGAATGATAGGGCGTAAGCATTGAGGTAGTGTCATTCCTCAATGGGCGTAAGCATAGTGTGTGTGAAGGTGTGGGGGTGTGTGTGTAAATTGGGCGTGATATGTATGTGTTGCGTGCGTAGTTGTGTTTGTGTAATAGTGTGTAGGTGTGTAAGTATAAAACTTTATTTAAATTAAGTCACGGTGAGAAAAATAAAAATTATATACATATATTGAAATTTAAAAACATGTCAGTGAGTATAATTATTAATATTGTCATCAAAATAGAAATCAAGTAATTATATTATTGTCATTGAGGAACTGAATAATGACATTTATTCGGTTAGAAACTAAAACTTCTTTTAATAAATTTTGACTGTCGTTTATATATGTCTACCACTCTCAAAAGGTTTCAAAAGTTGTCTGGAAGAGATCGCTTTAGAAGAGAGCGATCAGACCGTCTATTGTTATTTTTTTTTACGCTATTTAGATCTATGTTTGGCCACTATCTCGCCTGATGTGAAGCGATGATGTGGCCTATGATGGAGCACATAGATCTAGAGAGACGGCAGTTGAGCGGCTGTTATGCTGATTATTGTAAAATGTACTTGTTTTTCATGTACCTATTTTTAAGGTTTTAAAAAATAAAGTGTTTGTCTATCTATGTCGGGTAATTTGTTAGAAACTCTAATCGCATGCCCAATACCCAAACAAAGTCTATTTTATTATATTTAACTTTTATTACACTTTTGAATAATAGGTTGATGCCAGTCCCATATAGTTAATGACATTCTTATTTGCGAAGGCTGGTCGTCCCGGTATTTCCTACAAAGACACTCAAGATATAATGTCCGAGATAAAAACCGTTAAATTCGACGATAACTTATAGGGACAAGGGTAACAGTGGCTCTATATCAAGGGATTATAAACGGACCCCTTGAGTTTACGTAAAATGTTGAAAAACACGACTCTTTTGGTTTGAGGGAAAAACTACGATTATTTTTTTAGTTTGCGACAAAAACTCACCCATTCTCATAGGTTTTGTCTTATGCCGTCTGGGTAGGTATCACAGCTTTGCCAGTTATTCTGCCGTGAAGCAGTAGTACGCAAGCGTTACTGTGTTCTGGTTTGAAGGGCATTGTTTCCAGTAAAATTACTGGGCATATATGAGACTTAATATCTGATGCAACGGGCTGATGAGCGCAATGCAGTCGTCCACAGTGCTTTTTATGGTATTAAAAGTTCTTGTTGGCCACCACAACCACTTTTTTACAGTTTTTTGTTTTGTAACTGAATGACGAGACGAGCATGTCGTTCGCCTGATGGTAAGCAATATGCCTGCCCAAAACAGCACTTTTATTGCAAAACCACAGCTTCTTTGGTGTAGTGGTTGGGCAGGTGGACTCAAATATCATATACCACTGAGGTTGCGGGTTCGATTCCCGCGACGGGACAAATGTTTGTGCACAGAAAAAAAAGCGCAAGTATTTGTTTCGTGTCTGGGTGTTGTGGGACCATGGTCCTCATAGTTCCTGGTTCCCTAGATACAGGGAATCCTAGTTAGGGGCAGGTTCTATGTGTGTGGTCGTGGGGCGTTATTTATTATTTATTTTTATTATTAAAACCCTACGCGGCACTGCACTGCGTTCGTCACCCTAAAACAATTACCTCGTCTCATAATGCCCAGTTATTTGCCTGGTTACAATCAATTCAAACCGGAACACAGCAAAGCTTGCAAACTTCTGCTTGATGACAGAATATCTGGCAAAGCTGTGGTACCCACCTCTCGCTTACGAGAAACCTACCACCAGTCAGTGATATTTCTCAAAGTTTGCCAAAGCAGGATGCCACTGTACTGACAACTGAAATTCTTAATTCTAAAATGTCAATAGTCAATAGTCAAATTCATAATAAAATATACGTCAAAAATTATATAATAAAATTAAATAATTACTGATTAGTTCACCAATGTCAAATTATACAAAAAAATTGTAATATTAAATTACAATTAGATAATATGATTTGGTACATATAGTAAAATAAATTAATACAATGTTAATAATAATATAAAATTCATAAAAATAATTCATCAAACCTATAAAAGGTTTGGTCGATAAACCCCTGTTCAACCTGATTTTGAAACACTCGATATTAGGTGCTTCAGTGATGTTCGTTGGCAGTCTGTTATACACGGCAACCCATGACATGAGTAAGCTTGCCAGTCTTGCTTAGTGTTCGAGACAGCGTCGCTAGCTTTCCTGCACGCCTGGTATTGTAGGAATGGTAGTCTCCGTTTTTCTTAAATAAATTTAAATTATCGTGCACGTATACAGCTTCTTGGTACAGTACAATGGAGGGCAGCGTGAGTATCTTGAGCGACTTGAAATAGGGCCTCGCTGAGTTGTCTCTTGGGATGTTAATTTTAAATTATAAATCAGGTCTAAAAACTAAGTTCTTAATATTCTACTATTGTAAAAACACAGGCTGATCTTGGGAAGACGCTGTCTTTTGTAACACAGTTTTAATAACTAAAACATAAGGCAGAGTTACAACAACCACATGTAAAACATATTTTTGCAATAAAGAAATTTGTAAAATAATTTAAAAAAAAATATTTTTTTCTATATAATTCTTCATGACCTTTTCTATTTCATATTTCCGTGAAATAGCAACAAATATTCAGTTTTTATAAAAATGCTTGCGACAGGACCCTGACTGGCATAATTACCATTTTGCCATTCTTGGCTTCCCATTTCCCCTCCCTTTAGGCTATTGTTCCTTAAACAAATGACAGGCCACTTATCACGTCAGGAGAATGGGCGTTATGAAAAGACGGACTTTAGACGGATAATCCTTAGGGAGCAGGACTGAAGACAATAGATATTTTAAGTGATGAACCTGGAGAAGGACTGAAAGCAATAGCCGTTTTTAGGTGTAAAAACGGTATTAAATACCGATACCTAGGATTTTAATCCTTCGGTGAATACTGCTACTTCAATAAGATTAATTCATAAACAACTATGAATGTTGAAGTTTTCGTATCTGGCTTTATTTTATTAACAGATGTAGGTACCATTTTTCTCAAATTCCTGAATTTCCTTTTATTGCTCCAAATGTTTCTACATCAACAGGATACTGTATGTAAGGATTTAAGACAGCTAATCCTTAAGGCTAATGACTAAAAGCTATCGAAACCGTCTAAAGACCCTTGTCAATATTTTTAATCACTTAAAGATCTATGTTTGGCTATTATCTCGCCCGATGTTATGCGACAATATGGATAAAGATGGAGCAGATACATAAACCCAGAAGATGACGGCAGTGTTGAGCGACAGACCCGTCTCCCTGATGGATTTCTGTTCTTTCATTATAAAAATTTACTGTCATACATCAGAGTTTAAAATACAAGTATGTCTACATAACATGCTGTCGAGGTAAGAACTTAATGAAATAACCCTTATGACCACTTTAAACTATTAACTTATCACGGTTACATTAGATGGCGAACAGAACCACAGATGAAAAATATGTTGCCAGTTAAATCTTAAATTATAATACATTTGTTTATGGTCCTTAACATATAGTTAGGATAAATATTTTACATTTAAGTTTAAAGATATACTTATTAATTACTTTCTCGGTGTTGTAAACGATGCCATGACTTAGCCATACCTTTAATTATTAAGAATACCGTTTTTTTAAGGTTACGTAGACTCGTGAGACTAAACGAAAACGCTTGTCGCAGATGTTCTGAAGATGCTTCGTCGACGATTTCGTGGAATTAGAGATTTTTTTATGCAGCCATTCCGTTTAATACGGTGATTTAATGTTTCCCCTAGAGGGATATTGTTATGGTTTTTATACGGTTAAATTTTCACTTTATTAGGGATCGTAAAAAATAATGAAAAAGACAGCTTTCCTGGTTAAGTAGCTGCTCGACTGCTTCGACAAAGGGGGTCTTGGATTAGTTTCCGCAGCGAAAATAATATCTAATTTAGAATAATTTTACTGTTTTAATTAAACAAGGTACCTATAGCATCGTATTGGCATTTTTAGCTGTAAGGATGTTATATATTGTGATTTAAATAAATAAATAAAATAATAAATAAATAAATTTTAGATGACGAAATTAAATAGGTACCTACTTAATTACTTATATATAGGTATGGGTATAAGTAGGTATGTATTGGAATGTATCTTTAAGCAAAGAAAACTAAATATTACTTGCTTTAAGTATGCAGGTATTTATTATTGTAATCTAATTGTATACCGCCGGCTTTTCCTTTTTTCGGTACTAACCACCTTAAGCTTGCCTGGAAGAGAACGCTTTAAGCGATAAGACCGCCCATTGTAAGGAATTTTGTGTTATTATTATTTATTTATTTTGTAAACTAGTATGCAATAAAGAGTTTTGTATTTATTTAAAATATTTTTATGTTAAGAACCATTTTTAAAGATAGGCAGTGTTAATAAGTCATGCCGTCAAGCGACCTAGTTGTCTTTCGGGATGACGTTTCGTGAACCATCTGGGATAAGAGCCTGAGTAGTCACTCCACTACTATCTTCCCCTAAATCAATATTAACTATTTAAAAATAAATATAAACAAATTATATACAGAATGTGGCAAAATTATGAGATGTTTTTACGGGGGGAGTTTTGATGTTGAAAAATGACATTTCTCAGAAAAACAACATTATCTGTATTGAACCCATTTTTTCCAACAGAATTGTTACATTTAAGTATCAAATCAAATCGTAAGTTACTGAGAAAAACCAAAAAACGTTACTTACCTTTCTTTAATCGAAATAAGCATTTTTTATTTTCTCAAAAATGCACCCGATATTTTCTCACTACAAAAAAAAGGTACCTTGAAGGTCCCAAAATTTTGCCGCACCCTGTATAGTATATATTACCTAATAGATAATCCAATAAAGAAATAAAGAACGTCTGAAAATTTGTTAAATGCTGTTTTGCATTACGGTAAGTCCAATCAAATGTTGCCTAGAAGAGATTGCTTTTAAAAATAAGACATCCCATTGTTAAACTTACTAAACTGTTATTTCTTTCAAGCTTAATTTGTTTGTAATTGTTATCGTATAGAGTAAAAAGTATTTTTCTATCTTTCGAACTAGCCAGGGTCAATTAAATTTTCTATTAAAAAGTTTTAAATTTATTATAATTATTATTAATTGTTTCATACCATATCTCTGAATTTATTTTACATCTCAATACTTGCAATATTATGTTTAACATCATTAATTTTCTTTTTTTAAATATACAATAAATTAGATATATGCTGCAAAATTTGTGTTATTTTAAGATGTTTGATGTAAAAAAAATTACTGCTTAACAAAGCTTAAGCAGCAATTTTTTTCATTATTAAATTATTGTTTATACAAATGATTTATATTCATGAAACATTAAGAAAAAAACAATAAAAATATTTTTTTCAAAAAACTACGTCAGGACGCCTACGGACGTAATGGAATTTAAAATATACACTTACCAGAAATAAATTAAACACTAAAAACTTCACTTCCAAACTTTTCACTTCACTGAATTAAATAAAAAATCAATTTTTTAAAATTCGAGAAATAACAAGAAGCTTTCTTTTACAACACTTTCACGAAATTTCGATTGATTTGCTTTCCGAAGTTTTGTTTTTCGGAGTTCGATGTTCGATTCTCGTGGAATGGCGCAAACGACCGCACCTACCCAACGCCGTATTGCTACTGGAAGCTAAGGGGTGGTTTGCACGGTATTTCGTAGGGGTAATTTCTTTAGATAGTGTTTTGGATAATTCGATAGGATAGAAGTTGATTGTTATTGTGTTATCCAACTAATAATCTCTGTCTGGTTCTGTGTGTGTTCTGTGGTGGATGTCTGGTTGTCTGGAAGAGATCGCTTTTAACGATAAGCCCATTGTAACACTTTAGTTTTTAAGTTTGTTATTTTTAGTATGAAAGTTTTCGTGAGTTTGATTCATTATAAATATTTAATAAAACGGCTAAGACTCAAGTTTGTCGAATTAGTCGACCTAGGTTTCGAGCATATCCGATGCTCTTCATCAGGGGCGAGTTTATGCTGCGAGATCGCGGCGACCACTGGCGGTTTGTTATTTTTCTTTTTGTTATTATGTTTCCTGGTGGTGAAACAATAAAGAGTTATCTAATCTTATCTAATCAAAACTAGAAGCTGTCACGTCTCGAACACAGACGGAAAGTTGGGTGTCTGTCGCTTTTTTATCGACTGCACTTCAGAGAGCGAGTGTGGCTCAGTTGGAGTACGTGCGACTTTCGATCAGACGCACCCGAGTTCGAATCCCACTAGCCCCGCACCACTGACTTTCTTAAGTTATGTGCGGATTTAACTCGCTCTAAAAACGGTGAAGGAAAACATCGTGAGGAAACCGGCATGTCCAAGAATTTATCACAAAAATTCAAAGACATGTGACATCCACCAACCCGCACTGGGCCAGCGTGGTGGATTATGGCCCATACTCTCTCTACGATGGAAGGCCTGAGTCCCAGCAGTGGGAACGTAATGGGCTGATGATGATGATGACTTCGGGGAATGTGCCCAGGAATTGCACGATCTGATTCTTTCTTCTCCCTTCCAGGCGGGGTGAGTCGTTTCACCCGTACATCGTTAATATCCCACCTATCTGTCCTCAACGTTTCGCGTAATTAAAATAGACTAATATATACTTATCAATATATTATGATTATGACAATGATATGGCAATAAAATGGTAACCTTGACCTGCTGCAACATCACTTAGAATCTCCAGGATACCCAACTCCTCACCAACTTGCAGCAGAGGTATCGTGTTGGGCTAATTGGAATGGTCTCAATGATGGTTATATATAGACAAGACTTTATGATGGAGCAAGAAAGAGAAAAAAGTATAAATTAGTGAGGGATTCTAAGTTCTGTCGAGGTCTTTTAATTTATTTATTTATTGTTTTTTTTTAATTAATCTTTTACTTATTCGTGGTAGGTCCCTCGTATGCGAGAGGCCATCTGGGTAGGTACCACAGCTTTGGCAGTTATTCTGCTGCCAATCAGTAGTGCGCAAGCATTAATGTGTTCAGGTTTAAATAGCATTGTAGCCAGCAATATTACTGGGGATGTGAGACTTAATATTTGATGTCTCGGGGTGATGAGCGTATTGCAGTGCTACGCAGTGCTTTTTTTTATGCTATTACAAGTTCTGAGTGGTATTGCAATTGTTATGGGCAGGCGTGGCGCTTACCATCAGGCGAACGACTTGCTCGTCTCATCACTCAGTACCATATAAAAAATGTTAACTAGCGCCTCCACGCTTCTAGCGGAAAGCGCCCGAACAAAACACGAACTATTTCCTGCGCTACTGAAAATCATGTAACTTTTTACTGAATTTTCCCGTAGTGGAAAAGAAGGAAACGCTCTTCCTTCCTTTTTATTTATTTCCCAAAGCAACGTTCAAAAATTGCCCGGCGTTCTATCCTCGTGATATTTCGCAACTGGAAACCATACATAACCTAATTCTGAATGCATTCGCTCCTGCCTATATTGGAATACGTATGTTGAACCGCTTCGTATGGAAACTAGATTTCGTTCTAATTGTCAGATGCTGGACTTATTGTGACGTCAGCATGTGAGATTACTGTGTTACTGTGTGAAAGGCTCGGTTTCAAGCAAAATTACAAACTATTAAGTACACAATACAATAAATAACACTTTGGTGCATCCCATCAATATTAAATTTATTTATTTATTTATTTATTTGAGAAGACCAACAGCACTTCTTATAAAATAATAGTAATTTATTTATATATATAAAAATACAGCCAATTATAAGTCTCCGATGAAATATATAATTTTAAAACTAAGAATTTTGAACTCCTACTTAACAAAACAAATTATATATTTAGGTACATATCGAAATAAAAGTAGGTAGGCAACAAAAGTTAAAAAAAACGTACGTGACATTAGGTAGAATAGGGTTGAATAATATTAAAATAAAAAATGTTACAAAATACATCGTAGATTTTAATTAATAAGAGTAATATGAGTAATATGTATATATATGTATATATAGGTATATCTTATATATTTTGTATATTATATTATTATGTATGTTTATAATTGGTATGTATTATTGTATATTTAATATAGATAATAGTATATATTATTATAGTTTGTACTCTTTGTACATACATTTGTTTATTATGTCATTTATGTTGACACCCCCATCTCTTACAGTTTCTTTAAGTCCTCTCCATCCAAAGGTTGTCTGGAAGAGATCGCTTTGAGCGATAAGACCGCCCATTGTAACACTATAGTTTTAAGTTTGTTATTGTACTTTTTGTTATTATGTTTTCTGGTGGTGAAACAATAAAGAGTTATCTAATCTAATAAGAGTAATTTCTTATAGACAACCTTTAGATGGATAGAACAGGTAGGAGTTTTGGTTTGATTTGGTGAACAGGTGTGATTGTGTAAAATTATCATCAGTAGGTATACTTAAAAAAGCCTTTATCTTAGGATGACGAGTGCAGTGCTTTTACTTTTGATTCTGGTTCAAAATCGTGTCTTAAATATTGTGTAATCTTATCATAGCAATGAAATTATTTACCAGTTTGATCACAACGCATAAACCGTATGTAGCCAACAAAAATTGGGAATGAAAAGAATTTCTCCGCGCTTTAAATTATGTTCATTTGAGGCTTATTGGCATGAAGATCCTGTCGATTTGCAAATCCGACGTCGCAAATGGAGCTGGATCGGTCACACCTTGCGTAGGAACATGGATCACATCCCCAGACAAGCTCTGGATTGGAATCCGCAGGGCCGGCGCAAGCGTGGCCTTCCTAAACACACCTGGCGACGTTCTGTTATCGCGGAAGCAAAGACCATTGGACTGACCTGGAGTGAAGTGAAGCGCACGGCTCAAGACAGAGAAGAATGGCGAAACATTGTGTCTGCCCTCTGCCCCGACGTGGGGTCTTAGGATATAAATCAAATCAATCAAAAAGTGATAGTGTTCGATTTTGTTTTATTTTCCAAACAAGTGTTATTTCGAGTGATCATGTGTAATATAGGAGGAATATTATCCATTATGTGTTCGTAAACGTGCACGAGTGTAGCCAAATGAAACAAAATAGGGAAAAACACTGCTTTTTATGTTCTCCCAAAAAGTCCATGGAAAGCTTGAATAAAGTTCCACCACTTTATTGAAGCACTAGGCGAGGGTCCGGCTTGTTGCTTATGCGATGTTGCTCATACGACGATATACGAAAGAAGTTATTGTAGTTTTTACAAACTATCAAATAAAAACTACGTAAGACAAGGCGGTATCGTCCTAGACACTTTAGCCTGCTCAAACGGGCGAATTATAAAAAAAAATATGTTCCTTTGCGACATGCATATTATAATTCTTTATCTTTGCATATACATAAATAAGTCATAGCTAATGACAAAAAAAAATCTAACTATAATATGTAATTATAAACTTCTTGCTTGCAACGATATTTACCTACATGACGAAGAAGTAAAAACTTTTTGTACCATTGTACAAAAAGTTTTTATAGTATGTAATGATGTAGAATAGAATAGAATAACTATTTATTATTACAAAATACAGAAATAATTAAAAACTAAAATAACAACTAACTTAATAATAGTGTCACAATGGATGTAGGTAGGTACTTAAGTATGATTTTCACGAAAATACAATGAATAGCACCATAAATGGATCCATTTTCTGAGGATGGAGATTATAAATTATATGAATTCCGAATGAAACACTACATTCTAGTACACACCACTCGTAGAGGATATAAAGAAGTATATTAGTGCTTCAGAATGTTTAACAAATCCACATAATTAATGTCCTTACACGAGTTGAGACTTGAGTTACAGGTACAGTCACGATCACAATTTCGATGCTTATTTTATAAACCGACTTCAAAAAAGGGGTTCTCTTTTTTTTTTGTTGTATCCTCAGAACTCCGACATTTATAAACCGATTTAAAACACTCTGCGTTGGATTCAGTATACCCACGAAGTGGTCCCATATAAATTTCATCGATATACGACCTTGGACTTCGAAAATACATCAGAATTTAAGTCGGTTTTCTAACTTACTATGGATTTCTACGTGGAATACAAGTTATTCTAACTTAGAATGAAATAAACCAACGTAAAATAATAACTGTAAGTATGAAAATGAGAAACCTCGAAAAACATTGAATATTTTTTTTTAATTTGAAATTACTTACTTGCTTTTTGTTCTTGATTGTACCACTAATTTAGTAGCGCCTCTCGCTGGCAATATTTCACTTGTAATTAAACGTAATTAATTATTTCTCCTAATTAATAGTCTCGCACGCGCCTCTTTAGGTACCTACTTAATTTTCAAATAGTGAGTGCCTGAGAATGATTTACAAAATGTTTTAACGTCAAAGGTAACCAACCATAAGCGTATTTTTCGCTACGTTTAATTTTTTTTATTCGCCCGTTAGTGCAGGTTGAAGTCTCTATGACCATACCGGCTTGCCGTACGTTACGTAGTTTTTAAGCTATTGCATAGCTTCTATCGCGGGCCTTAGCGTGAAGACCGAATCCAGAAATTCCGTAACGAAATTAACCTAACACTTCGAATGCTATGCAATAGCTTTACCGCGGCAGTCTCCGAGTGCCACACGTCTTTTTTTATTTGATAGTTTGAAAACATTACATTTATTTCTTTCGTATTGTGGTAAAAATCAATCCCTAATGCTTCAATAAAGTGGTGAAACTTTATTCAAGCTTTCCATAGACTTTTTGGTAAAACTTAAAACGCTCGATTTCTTAGTTTTGTTTCATTTGCCTACACTCGTGCACGTTTACGAACAGGTAATGAAAAAATATTCCACCGATATTACATATGATCACTCGAAATATCACTTGTTTGGAAAATAAAACAAAATCGAACTGTATCACATTTCACTTCCTGCCCAAAAAGTTCCCGCTACGTTTATTGCCATTAATTCTATCTTATTGAATATTTTTATTTATTATTTGCTTGCGTTTGACCGCTATCTCACCTGTTGTTAAGTGACGATGCGGTCGAAGATGTAGCACGCTCGCCTAGAAGAAACCTGTTCACTCTTGCCTTAAAGACACCCAGATTAATAGCTATCCGGAAACACAGATGCCGGCAGAGAGTTCCACGCCTTAACCGTTCGCATTATAAAGGAAAATAATATAACGGGCAAAATGTTTTTACGTCTTCGTCATGTCAATAATTATCGTTTTCGTTTTAATTTACTGTTTGTGTTATTAATAAGTAATTATTTTATGTTAGCGAGTGTGGCTCAGTGGGAGATCGTGTGACTTACAATCCGACGCACCCGAGTTTGAATCCCGCTGGCCCTGCACCAATGACTTCCTTAAGTTATTTGCGGATTTAACACTCGCTCTAGACACGGTGAAGGAAAACATCGTGAGGAAACCGGCATGTCCAAGTGAATTTTTAACTAAAAAATTTGAGGACCTGTGACATCTACCAACCCGGGCCCACGTGGTGGATTATGGCCCATGCTCTCTCTCTATGAAAGAAGGCCCATGTCCCAGCAGTGGGAACGTGATGGGCTGATATTGATGATATTTTATGTATGTAGCAAACGCAACGTTTTAAAAAGCGCGGGACGGAAAAGCCTTTTCAAGTTTTTTAATTTAGTTTTTGGCTTAACACGTTTATTCGTTGTTTTTTTTTTAATTTAAATGCTGGCAAACAAGCAGACGGCCCCGCCTGATTGTAAGTGGTTACCATCGCCTATAGATATCAGCAGCACCAGAGGCATTGCTGATGCGTTGCTGACCCTTAAGGACTCTATTAATTCACCTTTTAAAGGACTCCATGTTGTAGCTCAAAAGAAATACTGACGAAGATAGATCGTTTCACATCTTACAAATGCGAGGAAGGAAAGTGCAGATGAAGCGAGTGGTGTGGGAAGTCCAGTTTTGTAAGATGTGGGGGTGAGCTTTTTGACGATGTGCGGTGGTAAAATTGGTACCGCGGAAGCAGTTCAAAAAGCTCTTCAGAACATTTCCCATTTTTTTTATGAAACGGAGTGATGAGACGAGCACGTTGTTCGCCTGATCTTAAGCACCACGCCTGTCCATAACAATTGCAATGCCACCCAGAATTTAAAATACCATAAAAAGCACTGCGTAGGACTGCATTGCGCTCATCACTGCTGGCTGAAATGCCTTTCAAAGCAGAACACAGTAATGTTACCCACCCAGACGGCCACCCGAGGCGAAGGTTTATAGAGGCGGCAGAGCACATAAAGTGAACCGATATCTCTTCGGAGGCTAAGTGGCTCTAATTTTTCAGACACCTTGGGATCATCGACCGATTGTGAACTTAAGTTGAAAAAACTACGTTGAAAAATCTTCATAACTAATTCCATTACTTTGACACTATGATAATAAGATTACTCAATATTTAAGACACGATTTTGAACCATAATAGTATCCAAAAATAATTTTAAGTAGTGCCGTGATTTCCCAGAAGATCTAAGATAAATTCAAGACCTGTCTTCGTGAAAAATGATTGTATGAGAATAAATCGATTCGTTTCGTACTAATTCTTGCCCGTGACTCGGCCTCAACTGACAGCCTCTATGGTGTAGTAGTTGGGAAGACCGGCTCCAATCTCACATACCGCTAAGGTTTCGGGTTGGATTCCCGTCAAGGGACAAATAATTAAGAAGAAAATGTGCGCAAAAAAAGCGCAAGCATTTTCTTTATGTCCGGGTGTTGTGGGACCATGGTCCTCGTTGTTCCTGGTTCACTAAATACAGGAAAACTAGGCCAGGATCTTTGCGTGTGATGTTTTGGCGTTCTGTTACTAGAAGTCGGAACCGGAACGCCTGGACTAATCTTTAGATTGTTTTATGGTACTCTGTTATGAAACGAGCAAGTCGTTCACCTGATGGTAAGCGCCACGCCTGCCCAAAACAATTGCAGGGCCACCCAGAACTTTAAATGTCATAAAAAGCACTGCGTAGCACACATCACCCATCAGCATCACCCCGAGACATCAAATATGCCCAGTAATTTTGCTATAAATAGAATGTAGAATAGAATCGCATAGAAAATAACAGAATAACATAGGATAGAACAAAAGGATGGGATGCAATTGCATGGGAGGGATGGGATGGAAAGGAATGGAATGGAATGAGATGGAGTTCTGTTATAAAATGGAATGAATTGGAATGGAATATAATAGGATAGAATAGATTTGTGGTATATGTAATGGGTAAATTTGTCCAAGATCAATTTATTTCGTTTTATAAGTAACAGACCGACCGACACGATGTGTAAAAATTATAATAATTATGAACATGATTTAAAAAATCCTGAAGGATAATAAATCAACTGAAAATGAAGAATATCTTTCGTTTATCTTATATACATTAGTGTAGTTGAATACTGAATTTTCTCAAGTCAGTGCACTTAAGACTATTTTTCTTTACACCTAATAGATCTATGTTTGGTCACTATCTCACCTGATGTGAAGCGATGTGTGAGCACATAGATCTAGAGAGAGACGGCAGTTGAGCGGCTACTCAGACCCGTCTCCTCGATGGTTCACCGAACATCATCCCGAAACACGACTAGGTCGCTTGACGGCATGGCTTTGTTCGGTGGGTGGTATTACAACCACGGCCAGAGCTTACCACTCCAAAGCGCGTAAGCGGGTTTCATCACGATGTTTTCTTTCACCGTTTTAGAGCGAGCGTGCAAAATCTGCACTCAACTATAAGCCATTGGTGCAGGGCTGAGTCGGGATTTGAAATCTGGTGCGTTGGATCGAAAGGCGCACGAGTTCCCGCTGAGCCACACTTGCTCTATAAACTCTCTTAAGGCTTATCACTCTTTAGGGCTCATTAGGACAAACCTAAAGGTTTTTAGTAAGTAAGTAAGTAGCTGAAATTTGTTTTCTTAATAGAATTAATTATATATATTTTTTTTATAGGTACATGGGCATACGTTTGACGACATCACGTCTGATGGAAAGCGAAGACGAGGCCTAAGATAGAACACGCTTGCCTATATATATGCCTATTCACTCTAGACTTAAAGAGACACAAGTTGTAGCTGTTTGGGATTGTTCCCAAACAGCTACAACTTGTGTCTCTTGAGACGGTGGCAGAGTGTTCCACTCGCATGATAAAGGAATCTGCAAAACGCTTAGTACGGATAGGTGGGATATTAACGACGTACGGGTGAAACGACTCACCCTGCTTAGAAGTCCTTAGGTGGAAGGGAGGAGAAGGAATCAGATCGTGCAATTCCTGGGCACATTCCCCGAAGTGCAGTCGATAAAAAAGCGACAGACACCCAACTTTCCGTCTGTGTTCGAGACATGACAGCTTCTTCTCCACCAGCGCATCAGGTCATTAATTAACTTAATTGCGCGACGTTCTATAGAGTCTAGAGCTGCCAGCTGGTATTTGGCTGAGCCATCCCACAGATGGCTACAGTATTCCATGCAGGATCGTATACATACATACATATAGTTTATAGTAGAGTCGATTTTCTGTTTCTATTTAGACATAGTTCGGTAAAATTTTCGGACCTTCAGGGCAGGGTTTGCAGTGGGGACATTTGTTTTTTTGAACCATCTGATGAATTTTGAAGAAAACAAAAACGGCATTTCAGGATTTTTGAAAAACGTACACCTGGTGCAAAAATACAATTTCTCAAAAACTGATTATGCTTAGTCGATTCCATTTTTCATCAAGAATGTTGGCAAAATAACTCATCAAACCGTGAGTTTTTGAAAAATTCAAATATACTTTTTCCATCGTTTTTTTTTCTAAGTGCTGCTGGTAAACATTAATCCCCACGTTTAGGCCGAGACCAGTCATCGTTGGAATAGGAAATAGGCAATATCCGAATGTCGTACAGAGCGTCTCAATTCAATGCAGGTATTTTCTGATCGTTCCCAAAAAATAAAAAAACAAATGTTGGTCCAATGTCTGAATACTAAAGCCACTTCATCATCATTTATTTATTTATTCACAACACATGTAACTTATAGACTGAGTCCAACACATTACATGGCGAAACTAGGGTAAGCCAAAAGTTCACTTCTGAACCTGCCTGCCTTATCATGGAAGATATCTTCATCTGGTTATAGAGCGAGCATGTCGATGAATAACCTTATGACCCGGGCAGTAGTATCATCATCATTATCAACAGGAAGACGTCAACTGCTAAACATAGGCCTTCCCCATAGATCGCTACAACGAGCGGTTGCTCGCTGTATGCATCCAGCGGCTCGCGACTCTCATCACGTCGTCGGTCCATCTTGTTGGAGGCTTTCTTACGCTCCGCCTTCCGTTCCGTGGTCGCCACTCAAGAACCTTATTACCCCAACGGTTATCGGTTCTACCGGCTCATTGCCACTTGCTAATTTTGAGAGCTATGTCGGTAACCTTCGTTTTTTTAGGGTTCCGTACCCAAAGGGACCCTATTACTAAGACTCTGACTTCGTCCGCTCTCTGTCTATCTGTCTATCCGTCTGAGCTGTATCTCATGAACCGTGATAGTTAGACAGTTGCCATTTTCACAGATGATGTATTTCTGTTGCCGCTATAACAACAAATACTAAAAAACAGAATAAACAAATATTTAAGGGGGCTCCCATACAACAGACATGATTTTTTGCCGTTTTTATAGATAATGGTACGGAACCCTTCGTGCGCGAGTTCAACTCGCACTTGGACGGTTTTTGTTTTCTTCGTTTTACCTTGCGTACGAATAAGCACTTAAAAGACTGACATGCTTACTGAACGTTTCCGTGGGCAGAGAAAGGACAGCCAACTGAACTGTCCGGCGAACTGGCCTCATGTCCGAGAGGCGTTAATTAATCTAATGGAATCAGGCGTGACGTTGCGGAAATTCATCTCAAATCTGAATAAAAATATCTTTTTTTATGTAACTGAATGACGAGATGAGCTGGTCGTTTGCCTGATGGTAAGCAATACGCCAGCCCATAACAATAACAGCATCACCCAGAACTTTGTTTTGCAAAATCCTGCGCGGCGCTGCACTGCGCTCGTCCCCCTGAGACAATTAGCTGTTGCGTCTCATAATGCCAAGTAATTTCACTAACTACAATGCCCTTCAACTCGGAACACAGTAATACTTGCGCACTACTGTCCGGCGAACTGGCCTCATGTCCGAGAGGCATCAATTAATCTAATGGGTTCAGGCGTGACGTTGCGGAAATTCATCTCAAATCTGAATATCTGAATAAAAATATCTGTATAAATATCTGTATGTAATAGTGTAATTCCGTTGAATACATGCTGGTTCAGCGGAATTACATAAGACACTTTCATTCCGTTTCGGATAGGCATTAATTTATTTCCCGACAAAGAAAAAGTAGGTAGGTAATCATTATAAAAGCTAGAATTTCCTCAATTGTTGCTGGCCCAATTGGCCTAATTATGGCCAATCACTGCCTAATTTCTGTTGAATTAATGTAATCACACTACTTCGCACCATTCCCCTCTCATTTCATTTGATTTTGCCTCTCATTTCATTTGATTTCGCCTCTCATTTCGTTACGACGAATCTACTACACCATATATCTATTTTTATGGAACTGAGTGATGAAACAAGCAAGTCGATTGCCTGATGGTAAGCGAAGCGCCACGCCTGCCCATAACAATTGCAGTGCCACCCAGAACTTTTATTACCTTAAAAAGCACTGCGCGTACTGCATTGCGCTCATCAGCTTAAGACATCGGTATAAGTCTCATATGCCCAGTAATTTTGCAAGGTACAATGCCCTTCAAACTGGAGCACAGTAATAAAAACAATAATAAATTCATTTATTTCAGGCAACAATACAGTTAACAAATTAAAAGTACCAGAGGCCTATAAAATATATACCTTACAGACTAGCATATATACAATTTATAAACACTAAAGCTACGATTAGGGAATAATGCTTGCGCTCTACTGCTTGGCGGCTGAATAACTGGCAAAGCGGTGGTACCCATTCTGAAGGCCTCTCGCATACGAGAAACCTACCACTGTACACTGAAATCCCACATGTTTGTCTCACCCTGTATACGTAAGCAATAACCGAGCATATCTCTACTATTATCACTTTGCCAATAGTTCCCAATACAACTCAGTCCAAGTTCCTTTATGCCATCCGTATTTGTGATCGACAATGAATATTCTGTTTCTTCCCGAGAAGTTTGTTCTGAAGAATGTGCAACTTTGATTGATTCGTGGATTCTGAGAATGGATAAAGTTGAACAAGGTTTTCCGGAAAGGAAAAATACGTCCACCGTCTGGGACTTGAACTCGCATCTTAGCACTTCCATCACCTCCCTTCCCTTCTCCGCGCGGGAAGTGCTCCGCCCAATTAAGCTTCGGTGTTCAACAAGTCGAGCGTCCAATTTCCGAGTCCGACTCCGAGTCTCAACTCAACAGCTGATTGTCTCAGAGTGACAAGCGCAGTGCAGCGCCGCGCAGGATTTTGCAAAACATACTTCTGGGAGGTGCTGTTATTGTTATGGGCTGGCGTATTGCCTCCCATCAGGCAAATGACCAGCTCGTCTCGTCATTCGGTTACATAAAAAAACCATTTACTTTACAGTGAAAAATTGCTTGTGCAAAATATGCTAATGAAAAAACCATACTATGCAGTTAGTAATTACATAGAAGACAAAGATGCATGTAACATTCCGCTTCAGCCAAATAGCCAAATAATATTGTCAAAAACAAACATAAAATAGTGTAACAAACGTTCTAAAAAATGCCCCTCAGTTTCTTGCCGTATCTTCTGAGTAGTGGTTATTTTTCCGATACGGTGGTAGAGTCATTGTAATAATTGACGTTTATAAGTGCGTCTGTGATGCCAAAATTAAATAAAGAGCTTTTGAAGTTTGAACTTGAACTTTGAGTGAGGAAGTTTTGTTCTTCGGAAAAAGCGCGCATTATTGAGAAAATGAAATTTGCATTTTTTTTCCTGGTATTATAAATAGTCACATTACAACTAAAAAAAAAACGCCAACGCAGCGCTGCGGTCACGTCATGCCCGCTGAGTGCACAGGCCTTAATGATAAAAAAATTATATATTATAATCATTAAAACAAATGTTATGACTTTCTCTACCACGTCGCTGGCCAGGTGGATAATTACCTCGCTAAAAGCGTTTAAGTACCTAACAGCCTCTTTTGTAAAACTTACACCTTTTAGGTATTACAAGGCAGCCTTGGTCTAAGAGGCAACCTTTCAAACTTAACCACTAAGTACTTTTAAATGTACTCAAATATCGGTCGATCAGTCGCCTCTAAGCACTCAAAAGCCCTTTCATAATTCATAAAAAGGTTCAAATAATACACCTCTGAAATTCACGAGTCATTTATTCCGCGAAAGAAAAGATGACTTAGGTAATGGACCCCTCATGTGAACTTCAAACACAAGCTAAAAATGGCTCAATATGCAAATGATAAAAAAAGTCATGTAGGTAACAAACTCAAGAAGTGACCACACTCACTCTACAAACAGTGAAAGAAAACATTGTGAGGAAACAACATGTCCAGGAATCGAGTAAATTCTATGACCTATTTTGCTCAACGTATCAGTATTTTAATACAACAAGGTAATGCTGTCAGCATCTGGGTACGCCGCCAACCGGTTTTGGGCTAAAGCACTTGATGGAATATCTATAGGCCTGGCCTAACAAATCTGCTGTTTGGTCAGCTATATTTAAAACAATATTTTTTTGTAATAAAACCATACGCCTAATAAAAAGATGATGTATTGTGACATCTGCCAACTTTGCGCTCATCACCCTGAGACATCAGATATTAAGTCTCATACACCCAGTAATTTCGCTGGCTACAATGTTCAAACCAGAACACAGTAACGTTTGCGCACTACTGTTTAGCGGAAGAATAACTGGCAAAGCTGTGGTACCTATCCAGACGGCCTCTTGCAGTAACTACAGATTCAAGGAGGAATAATTTAACAACATGGGGCGTCTATCACTCCAGTCCTCTGCGACAAACTGAGTGGTAAAGTACGCTCGTAGCTGGTAGTTATACCTTTTAAATGGGCTAACTGTGTTGTGTCGTCGGACATTTTGATAAATTACTGTATTGATAAACAAGACTGTGATTTACAAGGTTTACTTTGTTCCGAGGAACGAAATTTAAATATCCATTATGGCAGGAGCTATACGGGGCAATACTGGAAGTTATTGCTATTTTTCATTAATTTCATTTGCTGAAATATTACTCTTTTGCATACTAATTGCTATTGCGAAGCTAGCTGCTAATATGAAATTGTGATTTCCGCCAACCTTGATATTAAAAGTTAATATATATACGTGATTTTATGTTTTATAGGCAGGACCTATACAGGGCAATAATGGAAATTATTCCTATTTTTCATTAATTTCATTCTTTTTCCACTCGTTAGCATGCTACTTGCTATCGCTATGCTAACTACTAATATGAAATTTCACAGTTGTAAATTCAAAATTTCATGCGAAAATTACTAAAAGTGATACACAATCTTTTTTTATGATGAAATGGGCTTACGTTTAACAATATCTCACCTGATGGTTTTTTTTTTTAATTTGTTTTTATAAATTTTACAACTTTTCATAAATATCTAACACCTTATAAACCTGGTAATACGTACGTACGTAGTTGCGGTCAAAGGTGGAGCACGTTTGCCTATGAGGTGTCTATTCACTCTTATCTGAAAGACACCCAGGTTATAATTGGAAGAAAATAAGGATTCCGGTAGAGAATTCCACTCCTTAGCAGCATGTATAATAAAAGAGTCAGCAAAGCGCTTTGTTCGGACTGGTGGTATGTGTACAAAGTAAGGGTGAAGTGACTCTCCTCGCCTGGTAGTCCTAAGATGGAATGGGGATGAAGAAATCAGCTGATGCAGGTCTTGTGCACACTCCCCGAAATGTAGTCTGTAAAATAACAATAGGCTAGCCACTTGTCTTCTGTGTCCGAACAGCATTAGCATTAGAAGACTGCCGCAGTTTCCATGTGATTGACGGAATGAAGGTGCATGCTGCTGCACGTCACGCATATCAGAAGAGCACAGACACTTGTAAGTTTTAAGAACCAAGTTAAAAATTACTACCTTTCCCAGAGTGCTGCTGATAATTAAATTATTAGTACATTGCTTGATTGTGTCTAGTATTATATGTGTCTATGTCTATATATTTATTTATATATTTATACATATATACGTTTTATGTGATTTAGTCGTCCTCTTTTACTTTTTATTTACACCGCCGACCTCTCTCACTCCTTTAGTTCTTTCCATCCAAAGGTTGACTGGAAGAGATCGCTTTTAGCGATAAGTCCACCCGTTGTACTATAGTCTGTAAGAATATTTCGTGTACCTTGTTAATTTCTTGTTTGGTGTACAATAAAGCGTTAATTATTATTATTATTATCACGTGCTAAACGATGAATTTTAGCATTCACTGAATTTCACAACTACAATTATTTTGATTAATACTATATAAATACTGCAGCTTATTAATGTTGCGAATGCTAACTAATTTAACATTAATATAGTGTCTGGCAAAATTTTGGGACCTGCCCCTGGTCCCAAAATTTATTTTCTCTTGCAGTGAGGAAGTTTTCAAAAATCCAAAAACGCCGTTTTTGTAATTTTTATTACATCTATTGTATTAGAACTATTAAATACAAGGTTTTCTTACACATATAACGATATCTTCTAGATACTTCCCTACTTGCTTATTGACCATAGTGTAATACAAATTTAATATAAAAATCCTTTCAGTAGTTTTTGCGTGATTGAGTTACAAACATCCATCCATCCATTCAATCTCCCAAACATTCGCATTTATAATATTAGTAAGCTATCTCCCTAAAATCTCCTGAATTTCATTCAACGTCTTTCCCTTAGTTTCCGGGACAAACTTATATGTAAACAACAAGGCTGCTACACAGGACAGCGAGAAGATCCAGAAAGTGACGTCACCGCCCAGCGTCCGGACCATGGTCCCAAAGCCTGTGGCGATCCCGAATCCTATCAGCCAGGCCGTGGTCATTGAAACTGCTGAGCCGGTGCTGCGAGCGTTACCGCGGAACATTTCGCCAACTAATGCTGTTGGCATGGTGCCGAAACCTGTAAGAAGTTGTGTAAAGATGAAATTAAATTGTTAATTGTAATATAAGAAGAAAAGAAAGAAAGTACACTTATTCGGGACATCACAAAACATTACACTGAACATACTAGAATAAGGACAAAACAATAAACACAGCCAGTGCAATGTTGCGCGATGTCAGGAAAAGGTTCCGACTCGGCAAACGCTAAGGTATTTTTAAGTACTGATTTTTAGTCGGAACCCTGTCCATGAGATCACGAACAATCAGACGAAACATTACACTAATATAAACGGTAGTAATAAAAATGACGATGGTCTGAGGTAACAAATATAAAAAAAATACAATCGAATTGAGAACCTTTTTTTTGAAGTCGCTTAGAAATAAAAATCTTTCCTACCAATCGACTGCGTCTTACCAATTTCATAAAAGAAGAAGTATAAGATCAGAGCCATAAGTGGGAGCCATGCGATATCTTCAACGACAGGGCTCTTTACCCGCGACAGGTAGAAGAAGTTTCCCAGGATAAACTGAAATGAAAAACCGGGTCATAATCATCACCAACCCATTCCTTGTTACCCTTTCTCGCATTTGAGAACCACATGCGTTTTCTATTCACTATGTGTAGGTATCGTAAATTGTGTATAAACCCGAAGGGCGCTTCTGCACGTCATGGCGAACAACTTTGTTCAACGAGATTTGAAATTTCGAACTTTTTCATTCGTTAAAAGTTTTCGTAAAGTTTCCTCCGCGAAATGTGAAAAATACAACAAGACAACCCTACAATAACACAGCTGTTTTAAATGAGAACTATGACCCTAGCAGCTGAAGATGCAATAATGGCAGACACTGATTCAAGTTAGCGCTGTCGTAAATTTCTATGATAAAACTTTTTTAATTTCTAAGATAATACTTTTATATGGGAACTTCAAATACAGTACGCTATATCCAACCTTTGTCCAGTCAAGTTATTAGCATGCTTGGTCAGAATAGCCCCGCCTTGGGGTTTATAATATATGTAATGAAGTTACGCCTTGTATAAGTAGGTATGTCTAAGACACAAACAGCTAATAATCCATATCAAATATATCAACGTGTGAATTAAGATTAACAAAATCTTTTTTTTTTACGCTTAATAAATCTATGATTGGCCACTATCTCGCCTGATGTGAAGCGATGATGTGGCCTAAGATGGAGCACATAGATCTAGAGAGAGAGACGGCAGTTGAGCGGCTGCTCAGACCCGTCTCCCCAAAGGTTCACCGAACATCATCCCGAAACACGACTAGGTCGCTTGATGGCAAGGCTTTGTTCGGTGGGTGGTATTACAACCACGGCCAGAGCCTACCACTCCAAAGCGCGTAAGCGGGTTTCATCACGATGTTTTCCTTCACCGTTTTAGAGCGAACGTGCAAAATCTGCACTTAACTATAAGTCATTTGTGCAGGGCCGAGTCGGGATTCGAACCCAGGTGCGTCTGATCGAAAGGCGCATGAGTTCCCACTGAGCCACACTCGCTCTAAAATCTAAAATCTTGTGCTTACCAAGCTAACAGCACAGAAGGCAGTTGATACCATCAATAGAAACCTCCTCCCAGCTCTCTCCACAACCGCTGGTGCCAGCATGCTGGCGATCAGTCTGGTTGCCCCAACCACAATCGTTGCCAGATCTGGCCTGAAAAGATAAGAAGGGTCTTCAATCATGCAACTAACATTTTCGTTCAAGTATTATCTTCTCCTATACCTTTTATTCTTGTGTTAATCAAATCTATTAGTTATTCTGTGGTTTGTGTTTTTTTAACACTTTCGATTGAAATGACACCGCACTGTTGCCAGCGAGTTACCAGTCATCGCTGGCGTACTATCATTTCAACCTTAGCAGTGCAGCCTGAATATGCAGGTGTAGCCTCATCATCATCAGTTTCACGTTCTTTTTCATTACGTCATTTTTCAAAAAATATGAGCATGTAGTTAGTCTTTTTTGGCCAAAGTACCCAAAATAAATAGCATTTCTAAATGAAATGAAATAAATTTATTATAGTAAGAATTTTGGTTACAATATTGCAAGGTGACATGCTCGTAGCATATTTTTTTTCAACAAAATTCGGACTTTGTAGGCGTACAAACATTGAAAAGTTTTGTTATAAGAGCAACGTAATTATTTATTTCATAATCTTTATCATAATCATCATCATCAGCCATAACCAGACATAACGTTCTTTGCTCATAGACACGGGCCTTTTCTCATAGAGAGAGTATAAGCCATAATCCGCCACGCTGGCACAGTACGGGTTGGTGGATGTCACATGTCCTTGAACTTTTTGAAAACATTCTTGGACATGCCGGTTTCCTAACGATGTTTTCCTTCACCGTTTTTAGAGCGAGTGTTAAGCCCGTACATAAACTTAAGAAAGTCAGTGGTGCGGTGCCAGCGAGATTCGAACTCAAGTGCGTTGGATCGAAAGTCGCACGTGGTGAACCTCTACTAAGCCACATTCGCTTGTTATTATTAATTATTAGTTTAATTATTATTAATTTATTTCATATTAAATGTCAATAATAACATACCTTATTGATGACCCAGCCAGCTGAAATATAGTGGTCGCAAAGAACAGCACAGCAGCAACGCCACTCGTCTGCTGCAGCGTGCACAAAGTCAAGGTTATGAACAGGGACTTCCTGTTAGCTTTCACCGTGAAGATTTTGATCCAGGCCTTCCAGGTGCTGCCCTCGTTGGGGTTAGTTCCTCGAACTGACTCGAAAACGTTAGCAAGGTCGTCGACACGGCCGAGGGTTCGAAGAACTTCTTTAGCTTCAGTTTGCTTGCCTGTAGGCAGTATAATTATTTTATTTTTCTCGCCATCCGCGTTAACGACAGAAAAAGCCCATATTATAATTTTTTCCTAGACCGCCTTAGCAAGACCTCCACATTACATATAAGAGCGCGTATTACAAAAAAGTCAAGCTTTATCTTCGTAGTCACCCGATTCTGATGTAACATATAATCTAAATTGGGAATAATGCTAATGCTAATGCTAATGCTAGTGCTAGTGCTAGTGCTAGTGCTAGTGCTAGTGCTAGTGCTAGTGCTAGTGCTAGTGCTAGTGCTAGTGCTAGTGCTAGTGCTAGTGCTAGTGCTAGTGCTAGTGCTAGTGCTAGTGCTAGTGCTAGTGCTAGTGCTAGTGCTAGTGCTAGTGCTAGTGCTAGTGCTAGTGCTAGTGCTAGTGCTAGTGCTAGTGCTAGTGCTAGTGCTAATGCTAGTGCTAATGCTTACCCAGAAAATGGCATTAAAACCGTTCTGCTATTTCCGAGTCTATAGAAACATATAAACATTAAAAAATTCTAAAAACCGTGTGTGTCATGTTCAGCACCCTCTAAATAGCTGATCCCAGATGGTTTTTCTAAGATAACTTCAATTTACAGAATTGGCGGCACAGTTCCATTTTAATAATAGTAACGATTATTATGTAGGTCGATAAATATGAGTTTAAATCTCAAATTGTGTGCTAAAGTGCGGCAAAAAGGATGCAAGGAAGCGCTATACTCGAGACTTTTAAATCTATCAGTGTAGGCACGTGTTCCAGTAACGAATATAATATATTGGGCTAATGGAGGTGAAGTTTTAGGTCTCATGTTTATCAGCAAATAATATAAGAAAAGTCACTGGTTCATTCCAGCGGACGGAGCAGAGATTCTTACTCCAGTGCGTGGTTCATAAGCTATTTACCTACCTTTAATAGCGTAATACACAGGAGACTCTGGTATATAAAGAATACCAATGACATGGACTATGTTGATGACCAACGCGAAGTAGCCCGTTGCTCGGTAGGACACGAACGGCCCTATAGCGTAAGCTGCTAGGGTTCCGAAGATGCCGATGATGGATGTGGAAGTCAAGAGTATCCCTCGGATGTGAGTTGAACTGAAAAGGATCAAGTAGTTTTGTGAGAACAAAATGAAGAAGGTGTAAAGCTATAGTGGTCATGGTAAAACCACACGGTCTTATGTCTACGGTCTTATCTCGCGGTATCTTAGTAACTTGGCCGTGATTGGTCGGAAGCTTAATCTCATATCGTGACGTTATGAGTGATGGGTGAGAAAGAAGAAAAAAAATAAAAAGAAACATAAAATAATTGACAACACTATTAAAAAAAAAATATTTGACTATTGAAAACCTAACGAATTTCCAAAACATCGCAGTTGAATGATGAATCTAACCAACGGAAAAAGTACATGCCAATAAAAATTAGGACGAAACTTGGGAGATGAAACCTGACAGTTCAGACGCAACCATTGTGTTGAGACTGGATGCTCCATAAATATAACACCTAATAATATTTGTACTGAAATTATCATCATCATCATCATCATCAGCCCATCACGTTCCCACTGCTGGGACACGGGCCTTCCCTCATAGAGAGAGAATGGGCCATAATCCACCACGCTAGCCCAGTGTGGGTTGGTGAATGTCACATGTCCTTGACTTTTTGTGAAAAATTCTTGGACATGCCGGTTTCCTCACGATGTTTTCCTTCACCGTTTTAGAGCGAGTGTTAAATCCGCACATAGCTTAAGAAAGTCAGTGGTGCGGGGCCAGCGGGATTCGAACTCGAGTGCGTCGGATCGAAAGTCGCAGGAGCTCCCACTGAGCCACACTCGCTCTATACTGAAATTATAATTATTATGTTTGTATTGAATATGCATGTCGGTAAATATCTTGTTTGCAGATGTGTATATTTTACATAATATTATATATCATATTATAATTATTACCTATTTAGTTTTATATAACCCCGAAAACAATCTCAGCTTTGTTTTTCTATTTACACATATTTTTGGATTACAATCTGGACTCAAGACTATATGATATTTAGCTGTAGCTCTGTAATGATTCTAATTCGTTTTGTGTTGAATCTCGCAAATCGAAATCGGAGAAAATGATAATAAGATAATGATGATGATGATATTTGTTTTTTCGTACAACGTTTTCAAATGTTCGCCCCTGACTTGGATTTTCTGTGTCTAGGGAACCAGTAAATACGATGCCTGCTCTTTTTTCTGTACACTACATTTGTATCTTAGTGAGAATCGACCCCGAAGGCTCCGCTGTCAAATCACAAATAATTATAACGATCAACTTACGCGATCTCCCCAACATACACAAGATTGCTGACGGTCACCATACCCATGCCTAGCCCACTGATGATCCTGACAGCGTACACCATTGCTATGTTTTTGGTGGTAATGATGAGGACGATGGCAGTCAGGTTCAGGAAACCGCCGAAAAACAAGCATGGCTTCCTGCCGACGATGTTGGATAAGTAACTGGGGATGTATGGACCTGGTGAGAGAAAATGAGATTTAAACAAACAACAATGAATTTACTTGGAGCAAGTTCTTATGGATGTTTAGCTGTGGTTTCAGCGATCATTTGTGCACTGAAAACGGAACATAAATGATCCGGAAACGGTAGAATATTAGTCATTTATAAGTTTTAAGACCTATTTCCACAATATTATATTCTTAGATACAAAAAATCATTCATTGAATCATTCATTCCATCATTCATTCAATCCAACCATGGTTGAACCATTCATTCAATCATTTATTCACACAATAACTTAATGATTCATATAATCATTCATTCAATCATTAATTCATCAGTATGTGCTATATTTGTTGTTTGCAGTTTTGCCAGATACATTGTTCCTGTTTTTCTTTCTTTCTTATAGTTTTGCACTGCAATTGTTATGGGCAAGCGAAACGACTTGCTCGTCCAATTACCCAGTTCCATAAAATAAAAGAAAAAATAAAAATAATATTTACCAACAATAGCTCCAACATACAACAAAGACCCGATCAATGACACCTCAGCGTCTGTGATGACTTCAGGCAGTGGGGTCTGCCCTGGGTCCTGAAGTTTGGGGATGATGGGCGCGGACCAGCCTACGCTGTACCCGTCGATGAACTGACCTATGTTGACTGAAAAAATGTACTTTGAGATGTTTTTTTTTTCAATGTATTCATTATCTTCATTACTCACAATCCTACTCCTACTTTTTTTTTTCTGTAGAACTGAATGACGAGACGCTCGTTCTAATAAAACGCTAAGAGTTGGTCGTTTGCCTGATGGTAAGCAATACGCCAGCCCATAACAATAACAGCACCACCCAGAATTTCGTTTTGCAAAATCCTGCGCGGCACTGCACTGCGCTCGTCACCGTGAGACAATTAGCCATTGAGGTCTTACACTATAGAGGGATAATTACGAAGTTTTCCGACCTAAAAAAGGATAGCGCTATACAACAGGCTCTTATAAAGAACGAGGTACAACTATTATCATATTGTCTCTATCGCGTAACCCATTTTCTTAACATTGGTCATGACATGTTAAGTCAAAATAGTGGTCCGGAAGGGTCGGCTTGTGGTTTTTTAATTTTTGTTGTGGTATTTTTTATTATTTTTAAGTGAATCTTTGTGAATGTGTACTAGAAACAATTTAGAATTGAATGTGAAAAAATATTCGGGTGTTCCATTCATGGTGAAGTGAAAATTGTACGGAAAGATTAAGTTTTCAAACGTATGTGTTTTTCTTGTGTTTATTGATGTTTTTCGGTAACTATAATTTATGTGGATGTAACTATACATCGGGTTCGACTATTAGAACCTGCATTTGGCTTGATATATTCAGTTTTCGGTGTTATTTTGTTAAAACAACATTGACCAGTATCGTGTGTCAGTGTGGCCATCGTATAAACATTTCAGTTCCCATTACGTCGGGTAACAAATTGCATATTTGTGTAATATGTTAAATGTATTAAAATTGTGCATTCTTAAACCATATAATTAAGATATAGGTAATAAAAGTAGTTAATGATTATAGTTTTTATTTAATTTGAAATTAAAAAGTTAAAGTTTAGTAAGAAGAGAGTAGAATTGTTTTAATAGTAAAGGCATTCGCCTCTTATGTAAGAACATATGTTGTAAATAAGTTCTTATTTTGTGTAATAAATTTATCTTACAGGTCCTTGCTGTCGATGACTATGGCCAATCGTCCAATTCCATTGATGGATCACAATCCTACAATAAAAATGTAAGCACCGAATCTCGGATTTCTAATCCTAATTAACGCCACATAGTGAGAACGAGTTCATGAACGTAGACTTCATCATCATGTGAACGTCAAGGCTGTTCAGGACACAAAAGGACAAACCATTTCGGGTTAGTGTAGTGAATTGACAGTTATGTATAGTTAGTGCTATCCAACACGGTGGTATGGTCAATGTAATAATTGACTTTCATAAGTACGTCTGTGATCTACTCCGACAGTATGACATTTAACTGAGACACTATGCTATTTAGAATACTTCAAGTGGTTTTTTTAACATTGTGTTTATCTATCTACCTATATCCTAAGTATCAGTTGTGCTGCAGTCTTGTAAATTATGTCAAAATACTAGTTCTTCTATTGTAAATTTTACCTGTATGGAAATAATGAATGTATGTATATTGTATAAATGTGTCATATATTTTATTTGATTATTTTATTTACCTGACTGGTTTAATCCTAGATAAAACCTGGTTAACAACAAAATATTAATGATTGCATAAGAAGCATACCGTAAGGAAATGTAGTTACCGCAATGTCATTCGAGCTCTGCGTTGTATCGCCGCCACTATAGCTTCAGAAAGTCGTAGGTAGATGGTCTGTAAAAGGTACGAAATCTATACTATTATTCTGTGGCCACGCTAGAATGTGTTCATTACTCGGCCACCTATAAGAGACCTTTTGATCTGTTTACAGGAGTCTATCATAAAAAGTAATTTCTAGATATTTCGACAACATATGCATATTCCCTATTTCCCTATTCTTTCACTCTGGGGTACAGAATAGTACAGATGTCCTACCTTTTACAGACCAACCACGAACTTCTGAAGTTATAGTGGCTACAATGCAACGCAGAACACGTTACATTTTCATTCAAGCGAATGGGAGAATTTTTCATAGGTATGGTAAACACTCCAAAATTACTGTCAAAAAACTATTGCTTTCCAAAAGTGTTACGCTGTCAAGGACTGTCAATTATTACAATGACTCTACCACCGTATCGGAAAAAGAACCACTACTCAGAAGATACGGCAAGAAACTGAGGGGCATATTTTTTTAGAACTTTTGTTACAATATTTTATGTTTGTTTTTGACAATATTATTTTTCTTATGTGCCAATTGGCTACTTGGCAGAAGCGGAATGTTTCATGCATCTTTGTCTTCTTTCGAGTCTCATGATGCCCAGTAATTTCGCTGGCTACAATGCCCTACCAATATTATAAATGCGAAAGTTTGGGAGGAGGGATGGATGGATGGATGTTTGTTCGTTCGCCTGATGGTAATCGACACACCTGCCTATAACAATTATTGTAATGTAACACTCACCTTCTAATACCGAAAAAGTACTGCGTAGCACTGCTTTGCGCTCATCGCCCCGAGACATTAAATATTAAATCTCATATGCCCAGTAATTTTGCTGGGACCTACCACTAGTAGATACCTACTACTTATAGGCGAAACAGGAAAAAAAATATGCTTACCACATGCTACAATGAGAAATTGTCTCTTCAAATTCGAGTTCATGCTTGCTTAATATAATTTCACTTTAATCTATGTATTTACAATAATTAATTCCTTTAAATTTATATAAATCTTTGAAAAAACTTCACTGACAAAAACGTTATTCGTACGCCATAAGCAGGTATATGCTATAGACACCTATTAACCATGTTGAAACCTTGACGAATAAAAAAGGCGGACGGAATCTCGCTAAGCAACAACTGAAGTATAGCAATGACGGTGGCGTTATGTTTGTTTCAGTTGACGGAGGGCCGATGTGAAGCCGTTGTGACGGCCGATCGGCAAAGCATTGTGTAAATGTGTGCGTGATGCTTGTGTACGAATGAGCGGACTGCCATAGTTGATGTGCACTTTTGAGTTTGGCGACGAGGCGTTCTCCTTTTTTATTCGTTCAAGATTCTAACTTAAAGTTTTTACTTCATTCTAAAATAATACAATTATAATAATTATGCCAGGTCTTCAAAGCCATGCCGTCAAGCGACCTAGTCGTGTTTCGGGATGATGTTCGATGAACCATCGGGGAGACGAGTCTGAGCAGCCGCTCAACTGCCGTCTCTCTCTAGATCTATGTGCTCCATCTTAGGCTACATCATCCCTTCACATCAGGCGAGATAGTGGCCAAACATAGATCTATTAAATGTAAAAAAAAAGAAAAGTCTTATTTCGAATTACGTGACTTCACTAATTTAAAATTAACTGCTAATTATTCAGATGTAAAATGTAAATAACATTGGAATCTTCGTACCCGATATCTTAATTACACGAAATGACTTAAAATGAATTGACATAATTATAATAAAAGGCAAAAACATTACCTAACTCCCAGTTTCTAAACCTCCTGTCAAATAATTCTTTTATTTATTTGAGGCGATATTAAAGCATAACAAAGTAAAATTAACAGAGGCCCATAGAATATATAGCTTACAGACTAACAAAAAAAATATAATTCAAAATATAATAACCACAAAAATTAATAAACGGGTTCGAAAATTTTGCTACCTCTCTGTATCTCCAGACTTCAGGAACAGTCCCTTATGCACCGCCAGAACTTGGAGCGTATAGGACTTGAAGTCGTTAGTCCTAGTCGACTCCAGCCTCGACAGTTGCATAGCTATCTATCCTTGGATCCGTCCATGAAGTGTTTCCTTGATATACTTTAACCCTTCATCCCCTGATGTTTCGGGGTTCAAATGGAAGAGGTAGATGGATACTGTAGGCTCCACAGCACGTAATGTAGATACCATGAGCGGGACGGTGCCATGTTGGTTTCGACTCGTATCATCAGAACGGATGCTTCGATAATGGTCAAAGAGTGGACACTTCGATAATGATCGAAGAGTGGAGGGTCGATCATGGTCGAAGAGCGGAAATTCGGTAATGGTTGAAGAGCGGACGCTTCGATAATGGTCAAAGAACGGATCGACCAGGCCAATCAACCGCGATTGTGGCTCAATGGAAGCACGTGCGATTTTCGATCCAACGCACTCGAGTTCAATCCCGCTGGCCCCGCACCAGCAGATTTAACAATCGCTCTAAAAACAGTGAAGAAAAGCATCGTGAGGAAACCAGCATATCCATGTATTCATCACAAAACTTCAAGGACATGTGATATTCCAATGCACTAACCCGCTCTAGGCCAGCGGCAGCGTGGTGGATGATGACCCATACCAAAGAATACTACTCTTTAAAAGAGAAGGCCCGTGTCTCAATGTCAAAAATTTGTATGCGATGTTGTCATTGAGGAGTGTAAGACCTCAATGGATGTTGTATTATTTTACCGAAGTACATAGCAACGAGACCAACAACTTTTAACAACTGAAGCGGCCTTTTATATTTTCGCTGCGGGATGCGGTAAGGCCTAGCAAGGTGTGCCCTAAGGCTTATGGTGTCCATTAAATATATATTTATTTTAGTGGACTGTATTTCAAAATCGTTAGGTACACTAGTTACCTACATGATATTTCGGCAGATCTGCTTAGGTATAGAAATTGGAAACCACGCACCTTGTTGAACCTGAAGTCCTGAGCCTGAAGCCCTGAGCCTGAAATCCTGAATTTGCCTCCAGGCAGAGATCGCGGTAGGCACTCACGTTACGCACTCGCGGCAGTGCAGACGGCGGCTCACTTGCACTTCACGGTTGCAGTAATCAGTGTAATTGCACTTTGGAAGATTAGTCTAACTTCCAGATTTATATGACTGGTCGCGTATAAGATATTTTTGCTACTGCGTGACAGATGCGTGGCGGGATATAGATAGGTGAGGGACAAGGAAATCAAATCACCTAATTACCATGTAAGAAAGGGAAAGCCTATCATATTGAAGTTGCATCAATGCAAACATGGCGGTAAAAACAACAATATACCAAACAATAACAAAGTAAAACAAAAAAGATCCCAAATCACTTTAAAGGGTGGAACTTACAAAAACAAAACCTTTGAATCAGTACATTGTATTATTTACATCAGTAATTACAATATCTACCATATTATTAATAATATTGTAAATAATTTTAATTTATTATCAATATAAATTATATAACAGTTGCGCTCTTAGCGTAGCTCGCCTAGCCGTTCGTAATAGATCTTCTAGGTTAGGCAACGTTTCCAGCGGTCGCAACTTGGATGGGTAACCATTTGTGTGGTATTTACATCTGAGAGCTACCGTGCTTCGAAGGGCACATTTAGTCGTCGGTCCCGGTTGTTGTCTTAGGATAACAATCGTTAGGTCATGTCGGAGGCCTTTGGGCGGTCTAAGAAGAATGTAAATTATAGGCGAGACTATATCCAATTAAAAAATAGAATTAGCTCATCATATCTTGTATCTCATTCAACGTCTTCCCTTTCGTCTCTGGCACAACGAACAGCGTGAAAAGGAACGCGATCGCACACGATCCAGAGAAGAGCCAGAATGTGACGTCACCACCGAGGGCAGCCATCATGGAGTTGAAGCCGGTGGTTAGGCCAAAGCCGACCAGCCAGGTCAGGGTGATGGCCAGGGCTGAACCGTTGGCGCGGACGTTGGCGCGGAACATTTCACCAACAATTGCGCTAGGGATGGTGCCGAAACCTGGGAACCAAATAAGACAGAAGTGAGAAGACTTGTGTCACTGGAAGTAACAGTGATTTAGCCGAAAGGACAAAAAATCCGATAAATCTAAAGGATTAAAAATTCGGATCAATTTCGTCGTGCAATCACACTGGTATTGTAAATGAGAAAGTTTGTTATGTAAGTGTGTCTGTTACTTCTTAATGCAGGGTATAAGCTATCTTTATTCCGAATTTCACCCAAATCTGTTCAGCCGTTGTGACGTTAGTACAAACACACTAATATACAAACTTTCGCATTTATAATATTGGTGTGGTGTGATGTGATTTGACTGAAATGGTTATATTTTTTTTAATTCATTTTTTATTTTGGGGCTTTTACCCTTTCTTGGTATGCCAGTTGTGTGCAGTTTTGTCAAAATAAATTGTTTCTTTCTTTCTTTCTTTCTTTCTCTCTTTTTTTCTTTCTTTCTTTCTTATGAACAAACGTAACGCTTACATTCACGCGCAGGTAGATACTTACATCTCAAAACATTAATATTCAATACCTATTTTTAAATACTTTGAAAATATTCGCTAGAGATAATAGCAAGTCGACAAACTAATTAAAGATACAATTTGATGTTTCCACGTGCCTTACCAAATTAGTTAATAAAGTATCTAATTTAAATATCATTATCATACCATGAACAAATAAAAACGGTGGAAGTCTCGTCGCCAAATTCAAAAGTGAAGCACTCAAGCTATGCCGGTCCGCTCGTTCGTATACAAGCCACACGCACACATTTACACAATGCTTTGCCGATCGGCCATCACAACGGTTTGATATCGGCCCTCCGTCAACTCACACAAACATAACGCCACCGCCATTGCTATGCTTCAGTTGTTGCTTAGCGAGATTCCGTCTGCCATTTTTTATTTGTTCAAGTATCGTACCTGCTTCGTAAGAAAAGAAATAGACGATAAGAGCTGCTAGAGGCAGCCAGCCGAGGACGTCGACTGCTGGACTGTTCGTTCTGTCGAGGAAGAAATAAATACCGAGGACCAGCTGCAACAAATATAACAACCATCTCTGATATTTTTGCGAATGCTTGGCGAAACTAAAAATTATTAGAATAGTTTTAGTACTAAGTGCTATTTTAAAGTTTCTGCCATCCAGAACTTATATTAGCATACAAGTTACTGCATACCACTGCATTGCCTCCATCATCCCGAGATATTACATATTAAGTCTCATATGCCCAGAAATTTCGCTGGCTACAGAGCCCTTCAAACCTACATAAAATATAAATACATGTATTTATTATTACTATTTAAAAAAAATACCGTTTTTGAGAACGTCCTCTTCATTTTATGTTCTGATAAAATATAAATATCAGTAAAAAACATACAATATAATGTAATACCTACACCAGTTATAGTTTGTCTTATATCTTCTTAATATATAAAATTCTCGTGTCACAGTTTTCGTTGCCATACTCCTCCGAAACGGCTTGACCGATTTAGATGAAATTTTTTGTGCTTATCCGGTATCTATGAGAATCGGCCAACATCTATTTTTCATCCCCCTAAGTGATAAGGGTTGTTCACCCTTTACATTTTTTTAAATTTATATGGCAAAACAACGTTTAACGTCACTAGTAAAATATATAAAATTCTCGTGTCGCAATGTTAGTTACCTTACTCCTCCGAAACGGCTTTACTGATTTTTACCAAATTTTATATGCATATTCAGTAGGTCTGAGAATCGGCTACTATCTATTTTTCATACCCCTAAGTGATAAGGGTTGTTGAAGCCGCGGGTGAAACCGCAAGGCGCAGCTAGTAGTATCTAGTATATTATTTTCTCATTTTTTATCTTCATTCAAAATCTCACAACAACAAAAAATCTTAATTTTTTTTTTTGGGTGATATAGTTTTCAAAAGTAGTACTTTTATGTATGTATAATAGTTATACACTTGCACTGGATCGAAAGAAGTGGCATTCTTTAGTATCGGAGGCCAAGACACACTTTGGGTCACTGCGCCAGCATAGATAGATAAAAGTTATAGTTTATTTATTAATACCAATGTTACAAAATTCAGATTACATTTATTTAAATGAATATTATTAGTATATTCAGGCCTAGCGCACTCCACACTGTAGGTACAAAGCTACAAGTACATAGCCGGACACCGACGACGGGTCGCGCGTCGTTACACGTGCCGCGTCACAAGAGATAAGAGCTATGCGATAGAAAGAGAGGCGCTCTGTAGGTGAATATGACTGGTAGGTATGCAGCGCTACGTGAGCTGAATTAAATTTTATTGCGTCATATCAAGAGTCGCTATTTGTTTAAATTTCTTTGCGGAGTGATGCTTCTGTTCCTTAGTATTCTGTGGTAAAGATAAGAATTATTTTTAGTGTGGTATAGAATTTACCACTTACCAAGCTAACAGTACAAGCAGCAGTTGACACCAACAGCAGGAACTTCCTTCCTGCCCTCTCTACAAAAGTAGGCGCTATTATACTGGACACCAGCCTCGTCACTCCGATGATAATGGTCGCCAAATCTGGTCTGAAAGGGATAAATATCACGTAACTTTAAAAAATATAAAAAATGTCACTCATCCAGGTTCATTTGTAAAGTACTTCTTAATGACCTTGAACCTAAAAACTAATATAGGCTCAAGTTGATGACCGATGACCGCATCATCGGTCATCGGTGTTCAGCTTTTGTTATGGAGATTTTTTGGTTAAGGTGTTAAAATTTATACTGAATGGAAACAGCCAGATGCTGTGGTGGGTTGTTAATAAAAAAGTTGAGAATAAATTGTGGAGGCCCGGAAATTTAACAAATTTTAATTCCGAAACCATGTAATTTGACCGGCCAGACCCGGCAAGCCAGATACTTCAATCAAATCCAATAGAAAATGTAAATTATGCACTTACAAAATTAAAGAAACCTGGTGTTGAATTTCATTTTCATAATCCGTCATTTCATGGGACAAAATGAATCTCTGAAATCGTTTTACTCATATGAATTAACTTCACAGTCTTACTAGCGACTGGCCCTGGTTTTACACGGGTGTGATTAACAGGTTCCCTGTCCCACCTATGAATCCATTATATTAGCGGCTTCTTGTTTGACATTTTGTTAATTTCAATTTGTACATTTTTTTTTAATTGACTGATGAGACGAGCAAGTCGTTCGCCTAATGGTAAGCGCAATCGTTATGGGCAGGCCCACGCCTGCCAACCAGAACTTTTAATATCATAAAAACACTGCGTAGCACTGCATTGCGCTCTTCACCCCAAAACATCAGATATTAAGTCTCATATGCCCAGTAATTTCGCTGAACACAATGCCCTTTAAACCGGAACACAGTAATGCTTGGGCACTACTGCTTGGCGGCAGAATAACTGGCAAAGCTGTGGTACCTACCCAGACGGCCTCCATCGGGACGACAAGTAACTAAGTACTTAATTGTTCATTGTTATTTTCGAGACATTTTAAAAGAGTTGATAAAAGAGACATCCCGCAGAGTCTTGGTGCTATATTCTCTAGCGGGTGTATTTCCGAAGCACTGGTAGAGTCAGTTTATCATTTCTTTTCTGAGCCCGGACTTCAATCTGAGTATGGGAAAGAAATAAGAAATCATGCATACCTTTTTTTTCTTAGTCAATATATATTAAGTTACAGTTTTTTAACGTATTTTAATTAGGTATTTTTTTAATGTTATAAATGACGAGACGAGCTGGTCCTTTGCCTGATGGTAAGCAATACGCCAGCCCATAACAATAATAGCACCACCCAGAACTTTGTTTTGCAAAATACTGCACAGCGCTGAACTGCGCTCGTCACCCTGAGACAATTAGCTGTTGAGTCTAATAATGCCCAGTAAATGATTTGTATTATGTGTATTGACATTTAAAAGTCAATTTTTTGTGCCTAATTTTTTGTGTAATAACATCTTTTGTCTTTTGACACCCGCGTAGAAATCGGTTCATAGATGCTCCCTCAGGAACTTTTCGTTTTTCCAGGATAAAGAGTAGTAGTCCTATTCTAGGACCTAAAGTACCTACATACCACCCTAACGGAGCTCACAGAAAGTAAATTCAAATTACGCATTAAGAATGTTATAATGAGAAAAGCATACTACACTGTTCGTAATTACATAGAAGACAAAGATGCTTGGAACATTCCACTTCTGCAAAGTAACCAACTGGTACATAAGAAACATAACATTGTAAAACCCCAAAAAATTGTAACAAAATCTCTAAAAAAAAATGCCCCTCAGTTTCTTGCCGTATCTTCTGAGTAGTGGTTCTTTTTCCGATACGGAGGTTGAGTCATTGCGATAATTTGACGTTCATAAGTCCGTCTGTGATGCCAAAATGATTAAAGAGATTTTGTTGTTGTTTTTTTTTTAATTTTAACATCATCATCAGCACCTGCCTGCTGGGTCACGGGCCTTCTATCATAGAGAGAATAATTATATGTGGTAGAATTGGTCAATGAATTTTTGTTACGGACCGAACATTTCACGACTTAAATTATGAATTAGAAAGCACTACCAAGAGATAAAATTCTTTGGTGTTCTTTATGATGATGAAGAACCCCGTTACGTACCTGATGGAAGACCCAGCGAGACCGAATATCGTAGTTGCAAAGAACAGTACCACAGCAACACCACTTGTCTGCTGCAAGGCTCCTAACGTAAACGTCACTAGCAGAGACATTCGGTTGGACTTCACAGTGAAGATCTCCAGCCAATCCTGGAGCTTGTTGGTCTTCTTCTTAGAACCGAAGAGTTCCAGGACTCTTTCTACGTCTTGACTTCTACCAAGCATGTTGAGGGTCTTCGCTGCTTTTACGTCATTTTCTGGAAGCAGGAGCTTATGTCATACTTTTCTCATGGGAAGAAGTCATCAATTGGTTTCGCAGATAATTAACAGTTTTATTTTTTAATAATGGCCTGGTGCGAGCGAAGGGTATATGCAATAAGTTAGTAGGTCTGGAGTGTTGTGAACATTCAAATAGAATTAAATTTTACCTCTCATTGCATAATAAACTGGTGATTCTGGAACGACAAATAACACAGCTACCACATGCAGTACGCTTATAACCAGAGCTATGTATCCAGTGGCCACATAGGAAACGGAAGGCACTACGGCATACACTATGAGGGTTCCTGTAATGCCGACGATTGAAGTCGAGGTGAGGAGTATACCGCGGATGTGTGTTGATCTGAATAAAGGATAAAAAAGTATAATAATTGAATTGCTTGAGTCTTATAATTTTATAAAGCTTGACAAGTTTTGTGGTGTAGGTAATAGTTGAGCAGGGTGGTTAGAACAAGGAGTGCTGATTCGATCCCATTGCAAATTATATTGGTTCAATAAAAAGCCTTTGTTTTGTGTGTGGGTGCTCCGTGTACCCTAGATTTTTATGAATATAAATATCGGCAAAAAAGCATACGGCCCGCCTAATGGTACGCGGTCACCGTCAACACAGAGACAGTGTTATTAACTTGTAATACGCTCAGTCAAAAAAATACATACGCAATTTCGCCAACATACACCAAGTTGCATACAGTAGTAATACCCATGCCGAGACCACTGATGATCCTCAACGTAAACACCATGGCTATGTTCTGGGTGGTGATCACCAGGATATATGCTGTGATGTTGAGGATACCACCGATGAGCAGACATGGCTTCCGACCGATGAGGTTTGAGAGGTATCCGGTGGCGTATGGTCCTGAAATTGTTTGGTAAATAAGTTTTGGAAATTATTCCTTCGACACAATACTATTATTTACAAAATAAAGAAATAATTTAAAAACCTAAAAAGAATCCATAACAGATTAAAAATAATAATTTAAAAACCACGTTTTTATTACATAGGCTTTAGAATGCATTGTCATCGAGATGAGTTTCAGCCGAATAGATAATGGGGAAGTGCTCGAAATTTGAGTTACAAGATTCCACCCGGAACGACAGAAAACGTCGTAAAAAGTCACACACTTTCGCCATCATGTGCAATGAATAGGACTCGTCGTGACAAATGTGATGAGCTCGAACTCCGTAGGTTTGCTATTAGCCTTTACCCGCCTTCCAGGTCCATCATCAGACCGTTATCATCATGATGATTATCACTTGTCATGACTAATCGAATGAGCTCAAACTCAGTGATCTACTAGTATCGTAGTATTAGTAACTATTAAAGAGTGTCACGTGTTTGTATGTGTATTCCCTACCTCCTAACTACCCTGTGTATTTGGGAGTTTAAGTGAGAAGGCAGAGTTCGTGCAACAAATTTATTAAGGCGGTAAGCTCGGCCAGAGGGGTCACAAGAGTGGGTTTCGAGCGACATACATTAGGTACGCTGATTCTATTTTCCTTCACTGGTCCAGTACTATCCTGAAGGCGGCCGCAGATGTAGGTGGGCGCTCGTCGTGAAGACCAGGATCAGGGTTGCAGCTTCTGCTTGCTGTACAGTCCAGATGGAAGCAAAGCAGGATGGTGATGGTGGGTTCGGTTACGTAACCCAAATCTTGGAGTCCGATCTTTGAACCCTGGAACGCGCCATTAAAAAAAGTGTTAAGGCCTGTCCCAGTACTTCTGTGAGCGCCCACGGCAACCGCAGATGGAAAGCACTAGGAAAGTAGTGGTGTTGCCGTGGATGTTCACAATCAGAAACGGAGATTACAATAATGATTGTGAGATAAAAACAAAAGGAAATGCTACATTAAATTATTTTGTGAAAATGCGAGGGTGGAAATAAAATGAAGTGAAAAGAAATGAAGAGAGTGAATAAGCCACTTGCATAGAAAACCATTATCTACTGTAGCAATAATATGTAAATGATGGATTTAAATGGTTACTACGAAATGGTTATTACTTTATAAAGAATTGCTAAAAAATCCCAAGCAAAGAAAAGAAACTACGTTAAGTCACACAATCTACCTATCATTTAGAAAAATGTGCACCACTTACCCAATCTGGGGTTGAAAATCACACCTACCACATATATTTAGGTTTCGAGGAACGCTAAGTGACGACAACTAATAATTTTCGGTTACGAACACAATAAAAAAGGGTATTGCGAACGTATTAGAGACCGAGCATCAAAGTGACGTGCGTTCGAAATGAAAGATATCGGGCGTCTGTTGGCCGGGCGGCGACCAGTGCGGCGCCGGCGCACGGCCGGTGTGCCTGCGCAGCGTACTATACATTAAACTGTGACTCCACCGATGACGCAAGATCGCGCGATGCGGAGAACAATAGATTCGTCCTTTGGACGTTTTAAAATGCTACTTTCAATATAGAACGTGTTGATGATGTATTAAATTATTATTTAGTAAGTAGTTTTTAAGTTTAATTGTAAATATTTAGTTAAATGTAAATAATTTCGTAGGTATTTAAGCTTCTAATTTAAGATTAATATACCTTACGATGACTTAGAAATATACATGTACGTATAAAACGTTACAAGAGTCCTATTTATATTTTATTTAAGTTTGCGGCGCAGTGCAGCGCCGCGCAGGATTTAGCAAAACAGAGTTCTGGGTGGTGCTGTTATTGTTATGGGCCGGCGTATTGCTTACCATCAGGCAAACGTCCAGCTCGTCTCGTCAATCATTACATAAAAAAATAAAATAAAATAAAAAAGTCCTGTTACCCACCCTCCAGCTCAATCATCAGATCAGTTTGATGGTGCCATATCACTCTATTGTTATTGGAATCTCATACAATTGCCAACTTTCAAAGAAGTGGATGATTTTTTTAGACTTTCTTAGATATTTTTAACCGACTTCAAAACAGGAGAAGGTTTGATTGTTTATTTTTTATATATTTTTAGCTATTGCATAGCTTCTATCGCGGGCCTTGAGCGTGGAGACCGAATCCAGAAATTCCGTAACGAAAATAACCTAACACCCCCCACTCCGAATGCTATGCAATAGCTTTACCGCGGCAGTCTCCGAGTGCCACACGTCTTTTTTTATGTTTGTTACCTTAGAACTCCGTCTTTTATGAACCGATTTGAAAAATTATTTTTGCGTTGGGTTCAGTATAGCTACGAAGTGGTTCCATATAAATTTCAACGATATTTGACCTTGGACTTCGAAGATACATTGAAGTCGGTTTTTGTTTTTTTCTAAATATTAATTACTAGCGGCCCGCCCCGGCTTCGCACGGGTATTTAACAAAAATTTCAAAATTAAAAAATATAATACACACACATCTCCCCTCCCGTACCCCAGTGACACCATAACAATATATGTAACAATATATATGTTGCATAAGGTGCCACTTTTTTCTAATACTTACATTTTTAAACTCGTGATATCTTTCGAATGGAATCTCCGAATTGAATAATTCAAAAAGTTATATAAATTTATTGAAGCAGTCTTGAATATGAAGATAATTTATTTTGATAAGGATTAATACCACGATAAAAATAAAGAGCCTTTTCTAGCGGCGGCATTTCAATTAATTTTTTAAAATAAATGAACACTTATTGTGGCATAACTATAATAGTTAGACATATGCTGTCGCGACACTTTTTGTAAATAATGATGTGTTCTGCAAAGTCGTAGTAAATTATTTTGTTCTATCATCAATAGTTTTCGAAGCGCACGCGATGTAAAGAATATTTTAGACATTTTTTTTTACACTTTGGGTTACATTATTGGAGTTTTAGTAAGGATCCCTAATTTTTTGAAAATTTAATATAGCCTATGTCGCCCGGGGATAGTGTAGCTTCCCAACAGTGAAAGAATTTTTCAAATCGGTTCAGTAGTTTCGGAGCCTATTCAATGCAGACAAACAATCAAATCTTTCCTCTTTATATTATTAGTTTAGATTAGCTCTCACAGCTCTCACAGCCTGGCAAAAACATGTAGCACGTTGCTACATTTTTTTACCAGGCGCATTACCAAATGTACCTTAAATGTATGCACTTACTTGTATGACCTTACAATATAATTACGAAGGTACAATTCTCGTCAGAAATCTTAATTTCCTCAACCAAAGTTTTAGTCAGGAGCATTTAAAACCATCTTACCAACAATAGCACCAATATATAGCAGAGATCCGATCCAAGACGCCTGCCGGTCTGTGATTGGTTCGTCCAAAGGACTCGTGGTCGCATTCTGCAGCTTTGGTATGATAGGAGCAGACCAGCCGACACTGTAGCCCACTATGATCTGGCCGATGTTTACTTAAAAATTAAGAAAAGTTGTAGTTTTTTAGCTCATAAGAAAACAAAAAACTCATAAGTTGTCTCAACCAACTGTCTCAGAGTGACAAGCGCAGTGCAGCGCCGCGCAGGATTTTGCAAAACAAAGTTCTCGGTGGTGCCGTTATTGTTATAGGCTGGCGTATTGCTTACCATCAGGCAAACGACCAGCTCGTCTCGTCATACAGTTACATTAAAAAAAAGTTGTCACAAGTTATACGTTAAAAATTCAAACAACCCTCGACATTAATTGCTCTTTCGTGCTCCATCATCAGACCCTCATCACCATCTATCTAAAAATTTAAGTACATGTGAAATCCACAACACCGCGTTGGGCCAGTGTGGATTATGGCCTATTCTCTCTATATGAGAGAAGATCCGTGTCCCAGCAGTTGCTGTGATGATAAAAAAAAATCAAAAAATCAAAAATCATTTATTAATTGAAACATTTGTTACAAATAATTTAACTGGTGGAAACCTTAACTAGGCTTGTGGCCTGTGATAAAGCTTCCAGGCCTCTTTCGTCGGAGTACAAAAGCATTGTGTTTTTTTGTGTTGTGTTGTGGTGTAAGTGAGACATATAAATACAATTACATATAATATATCATTAAAAATATATGTGAATTAGATAACATTATGTATAAATAAACTGATATATATCTAAATATGCACATTAAATATAGAAAATGGTACATAATAAATGTTATCTGATTATGCTTAAAAATAAAAGGCTGCCAAGCGAGTATGTATATCTATAATTTTATTTTATTTTAATTTAGTTTAATTTTGTTATTTATTTATTTTATTGGTAATATAAATTGTTCAGTTTCACTGTAATTAAATTTTATTAGGTTAGTAATTTTTTTTTTTATTTCAAATACAGTCAGTGAATGGATTTTTTTTCTTTATTTATTTTATTATATGGGCCAATGAAATTTATAAATTTGCTAGCAAATTCTGTATTTACAACAGGTACATGGCATACGTTATGAGAAGCACGTTTTATTGTAGATGTGGGATCGAATTTGGAATGTGTGTGTTGGTATTATTGCTTGTTGAATAAAAAGTTGACAAACAGTGAGGGCTTGACATTCTTTGTACAACTCGATTGTAGGGTATCTGAAAGGGCGGATTGTGCTACATTTTAGCAATCCTCTTTGGGCTCTTTCAAGTGGTAACATGAGAGTTTTGCCAATACCTCCCCATGATGTTATACAATAGGTAATTATTGATTGACAAAGAGAATAATAGAGAAGTTGTATCACATCCCACTCTGCACTATGTCTAATCGATTTGAACACTGCTTTGAGCGTTTCGTTAATTGCGATATAGCAGGTGCAAATGATAGTTTATCGTCAATGACTATGCCCAAATATTTGATAGTGCTCACTCTTTCTAAAGCAGAACAGTTACAGGTAAGCGTGGAGGAAACCTGACATAAGGCATGCTGATGACCCACGATTTGTAGGGAATCTACCATTGATGGAGGCCCTGTTATGGCAAAGGTCATATATTTCGTCTTATCAACATTAAGGGTAAGTTGACTGTTTCTTAGCCAAGTTTATATTCTCTTGAAAGCAGATTGCGCTTGTTGGTAAACCGCCTCCCAACTGTCCGCATGAACCAGTACGGCTGTGTCATCCACATATGTTGTTATAGGTACTGCCTTGTTAAATAGAGAGTTCACAGAGATCATTAATGAAAGCTAAGAAGAGAGTTGGACCCATTATGCTACCTTGTGGTACGCCAAAACTTACGGGCAAGCGATAAATGACGTGCTCACCTATCTTAACACTCTGCGTCCTGTCACTCATGTAGTCCTTGATAAGTTTGTGTTGCATTTCTCTTATGCCTAGCCTTTCCAGCTTGCCAAGTAACAAGGGAATGGTCACGCTATCAAAGGCCTTAGACAGGTCAAGAAATATAGCAAGGGCTTTCTTCTTCGTCAAGATTTCTGGCTTTGTATTTTGTGAGTTTGAGCACAGCGTCTGAGGTAGACTTTCTTCGGCGAAAACCATATTGGTTTGGGGACAGCAGATTGTTTTTTTCTAAGAAGTTAACGAGCCTTTTATTGATTACTTTTTCAAAAACTTTTGATAATGACGTTAAAATAGATATGGGCCGATAATTTCCTACCACTTTTTTGTTTCCACTTTTATGAATAGGTATAATAATGGCATGTTTTAGGGCTTTCGAGAAACAGCCACTTTGGAGCGAAAGATTAACAATGTAAGTGAGTATTGGGGCTAGAGTAATTTTTTTTTGTCGTAGAACATTAGATGATATGTTGTCCCATCCTGTTGCGCAATCTGACATTAGAGAGTTATTAAGATCAACAATTACTGCCTTGTCTGTATCCAACATAACAATCGATTGTACACAGGGTGACCTTGTAGTGTCTGCAGACATGTTATTGTCCGGGGAGATGCGATCCGCTAAAGATTTTCTTACATTTGCGAAAAAATTATTGACTTTATCTATAGATGATTTGAGAGATTCTTTTATGTCCAAAAGTTCTTCTGATAATTTAGGGGTAGTTTTGTAATTTGTGATTTCGTTAATGACCACCCAAGTTTTCTTTAATTTTTTTTGTGTAGTGGCTGCTTAATGTTGCGCTTTTTCGTAATTAGATTTTGCTTTTTTAAGAATAGCTCTACAAAAGTTTCTATATCTTTTGTAAGTTTTTTTGTAGAATATCATTTTAAGGCTGTTTGCGGAGTCTCATGGGCATACGATTACGATTTCTCATGCAACGTATTAGTCCAATTGTGATGATGATAGCAAACGGATTGGCCGAGAAGAAACTATAACCACAGAAAACTAAGGGACAGAAGCATCACTCCGCAAAGAAATTTAAACAAATAGCGACTCTTGCTATGACCATGGACCAAATATACATGCTATGACGCAATAAAATTCAATTCAGCTCGCGCAGCGCTGCAAACCTACCAGTCATATTAACCTACAGAGCGCCTCTCTTTCTATCGCATAGCTCTTGTCTCTTCTGACGCGGCACGTGTAACGACGCGCGATCCGCCGTCGGTGTCCGGCTATGTACTTGTAGCTTCGTACCTACAGTGCGGAGTGCGCTAGGCCTGCTATAACACAAGTAAAGTAGGTAGGTACTCACTGCATCCGACAGTCAAAAGTTGTTTCAAAATAGTCGTCTCCATTTTCAGATTTTTATATTCGTAATTCTTCTTTTCCATTGAAATGTTTTATTTTTGATAAAAACTTACTAAATAAATTTATTTTGGCTAGATTACTGGTATATCATGTTATTCAATATTTTAATTTTACTTGATTAATTAATAAATATATTTTTTATATATTTTACGTAATTGGCAATTGTGTAAACAACACTAGAAGTTTCCGAATAGAGCAAGTAAAGATTAACGAAACTATTTTGACTTTGTTAGATAATTTCACATGTGCAAAGATACACGTGTTGATAAAATATAGCATTTAATAAATTAATCTAGGTATATATTTAGGGACCGGCGGCGGCGCCCTTATTAGTAATTTTTTTATGGAACTAGTTGATGAGACGAGCAATCCGTCCGCCTGATGGGAAGTAACACACCTGCCCATAACAATTGTACTGCCTCCCAGAACTTTTAATAAAACCTATACATTTAATAAAAAAACCGACTTCACTTCTGATGTATCTTCAAAGTCCAAGGTCGAATATCGATGAAATTTATATAGGACCACTTAGTAGCTATACTGAACCCAATGCATAATAATTTTCCAAATCAGTTTATAAATAGCGGAGTTCTGAGATTACAAACATTAAAAAACTATCGAATTGAGAACCTCCTCCTATTTTTGAAGTCGGTTAAAAAAGCATTGCGTAGCACTGCATTGCGCTCATCACCCTCAGTTTTCAAATATTAAGTCTCATATGCCAAGTAATTAGCATCATCATCATCATCAGCCGGAAGACGTCCACTGCTGAACATAGGCCTCCCCCATAGATCGCCACAACGAGCGGTTGCTCGCTGTATGCATCCAGCAGCTCCCCGCGACTTTTACCAGGTCGTCGGTCCACCTTGTGGGGGGCCGTCCTACGCTCTGCCTTCCGGTCCGTCTAAGTAATTAGCATACCTACCTTCTGTCTACCTTATACCTGCATTCAGACTTGCCGCTGCTACTCGCGCTGCCGTAAATAATTCTGCGGCAGCATTTTTCGTGTAGGTATATGTTACGGCTAATAGCCGAAATGCGGCTACACCTAGTTTTAGCCGGCTATAACTAGGTGCATCGGCCACATGCGGTTAAACTTAGATATCCTACTTATCTTCGGTTAGAACTAGGTTTAGCCTTCATCATAGCGGCTAGAACTAGGTACAGCCGCACAACAATCAAACGTATAAGGGGCAGCCCTCGGTATGTGTGTGCGTATCTTGCTTGCACACTACTGCTTGGCGGCAGAATAACTAGCAAAGCAAAATATTGTTTTTATTAGGTTCACTTGTGTATGTGCTGTTTGTCGTGTGCAATTTTAGCAGAATCTATTGCTTTCTTTCTTTCTTTCTTTATATTTATTTTCGATCACAATTCCCATTTTTTCCTACGGAATCATCCGTGTAAAAAGTGCTGCCTTATTTTATGAAATAAGTACTTTTAATGCTATCTAATCAAGATTTCGAGATAAAATAGATCGATATTTTAATTTTCATGGCAACCGTTATCTAAAGTGCCATGACAGATAAGTTCCTAGATCACTTTACTTTCACCACATCACATCGCACTAATATTATAAATAAAGAAAGAAAGAAAGAAAGAAAGAAAGAAAATACATTTATTCCGGACATCACACAACATTACACTGAACATAATAAAATAAAGACAAAACAAAAACAATACAGTGAAATGTTGCGCGATTTCAGGAAAAGGTTCCGACTCAGCATATGCTTAGGTACCTTAGCACTGATTTTCAGTCGGAACGTAAATGTGAAAGTTTGTATCTGTGTAAGCAAAAATATTGTGTAAGTGTGTTTGTTACTTTTTTTAATCAAAACTGACGGGTGTCCCTTTGCTTCGTACCTACAGTGCGGAGTGCGCTAGGCCTGCATACACGTTAATTGAAATGTCTGTTTTCGGTGTCACTCTGAACTTCGACAGTTCTTTATTTCGACACGATACTTATTTCGAAAAAATATAGTTCGACGAGTCATTGTTTCGGCTGAACATCATTCGACAAGTATTAGTTAGACAGAAAATACTACGACAACACATATATTCAATTTACTTTCTGGCGCTTCCCCGGCCGCTGCCGCGGCACGCTCGCTTTGCCCGCTCAGCTCACGCGATGTGTCACTGTTCTAACATAATAATCTAGTCTTTGAGGCCGTTTGTGTTGTCGAAGTACGAGTAGTTTCTGCCGAACTAATACTTGTCAAATGTTCAGTCGAAACAATGACTTGTAGAACTATATTTTTTCGAAGTAAGTGTCGTGTCCAAATGAAGAACTGTCGAAGTTCAGAGTGACACCGAAAACAGACATTTCAATTAACGTGTATGCAAGCCTAGCGCACTCCGCACTGTAGGTACGAAGCTACAAGTACATAGCCGGACACCGACGGCGGGTGCGCGTCGATACACGTGCCGCGTCAGAAGAGATAAGAGCTATGCGATAGAAAGAGAGGCGCTCTGTAGGTTAATACGACTGGTAGGTATGCAGCGCTACGCGAGCTGAATTGAATTTTATTGCGTCATAGCAAGAGTCGCTATTTGTTTAAATTTCTTTGCGGAGTGATGCTTCTGTCCCTTAGTATTCTGTGGTGTATGGTTAGTAATTTAGTTTTCTTTGGTAATGTCTTGAATCCTAGCTTAGGTTTGATATAAGGTTCTCGATGAATTTATTGCAACTATTAATAAGGTAAGTCTAACAACGACTTTTCCACGCTGCACTGTAACGTCTCAACGGATTTGAGTTAAATATGTATATATATTTAATTAACTAATGGATTTATTAAGCATTTGTGGCAGTAACATAAATATTATACTCACACGAAAAATAACAACATTAGAAAACACATAGGACTACATTTACACAAATTTTAAATGTAAATAATTCTTAAATCCTACTTAATATTATGCATGTATGGATGTATGTTTGTTACTCTTTCAAGCAAAAACTACCGAACCGATTTTAATGAAATTTGGTGTATAGGTACTTTAGGACTTGGAATAGCACACAGGCTACTTTTTATCCCGGGAAAAGCAAAGCTAGTACTAAAATAAAAATATGGTAATAAACCATCACATTTTGAAATGGAGATAGCTTATAATAATACTATGGATTAAGACATAGGCTACTTTGGATACCTACCGGAAAACCGCGGGTGAAATCGCGGGGCGCAGCTAGTTAAAATAAAATTATAGATTCACTTGTCACTGACAGCAACCATCAAAATTTTTCTTCGTATATACCTAATACATATACCTATTATGAGAGTGAGTTGGCTCAGTGCGAACTCGTGACTTCCGATCCGACGCACCTGAGTTCGCATCCCGCTGGCCCTGCACTGACTTTCGTTCGTTATGTCCGTTGAAATGGTCCCCCATTTGAGCAAAACGGAGGAGCAAAACTAAATTCTATGCCATGTTGAGCGGTTTCAGAAGACAGATTAGAATCCTGAAGGAATCTTTCTAATTCATTACAACCCTCAACTAGGTTACTGCCATTGACTTTCGGGCTTGCCATGACGTGATACGAAACCATTTATGGCAGCTGGGGGACGGAGGCCGCGAGCTGCGCCTGCTACTTTGCTCCACACAATCGCTACGACACCACGCGTCTTATAATAATTTTATTGTCTTCATTACGCCTTGTGGTACAGATTAATTATCTATTTAAATATACAGTCCGCTTTATTCATCAGTCCCAGCTAGGAACAAACAAACCCTATATAGGCTACAATGCCCTTCAAACAGTAATACTTCCTTGGCGGCATAATAACTGGCAAAGCGGTGGTACTTACCCAGACAACCTTCTGCATACGAGAGACCTCCCGAGTAACGTGAGACATATGACATTTGTCCTGCTCCTTGGCTAGTAGATTTAGCTAAATTACTTACTAATAAATTCCAATGTCACGGAGCAAACAAACTTGGTTGAACTTTGATTAGCAATTAGAGTTGCACAATACGAATATAGGTACTGGGGATTTGAATCGCTAAGCCCCAGGCGCTACGAATGACGTTATAGTCTTCGGCGTAAGGTAGCATGTCTGTCAATCTTCTATAGGATACTTTTCGGGGTTTTTTTTATATGGTAGTCGTATCACAAAATGACACTTCATTAACATTACAATCTAGCCTAGTAAGGCTAATAAGTAATTTGAATTTAACTTAAACTGCTAAGTAGAGTAAAACTAAGAATATGTCCATCAACACTTTTCTTATTGTCTCTATTAAGGCGAAGTCACTATGTTCTTGTGTTCTTTACAAGTAGCACTAACTTTACTACGACACACTGTCACTGCACTAAATTAACTCAAAAGGTTTTGTCCTTTTTAGTCTTCTCACTAGGTCTGTGTTGTCGAGGAGCTGAATAGCATCGAAGTTCACGTGATGGTGAAGTCTACGTACGTTCATGAGCTTCGGCGAATTTTTTAATTACATTATTTACGAGGTCCACTTTCAGGTCCCTATGGAGGTCATCGTTTCTTATGTACCACGGAGCATTTACGATACCCGATAAAACAAAGTGCTTAGCACTTTATTTTGAAATCTTATGATTGCAACAATGGAATTTCGGGGAATGTGCACAGGAACTTCATGACCTTATTCCACCCTCCCCCTTCCAACACAGGACGAGCAGAAAGTCGGCCAAATATCATCCTTATATAGTAGACATTCCGTCAATTCCAACAAAACGTTTTGGTTCCACGTTTATAGTACTGCTAAGGAATGGAACTCCTTGCCGTCTTCTCTGTTTCCTGATAACTATAATCTGGGTATCTTCAAGGCTAGAGAAAATAGATATTTTCTAAATCTACGTGCTCCATCTTCGACAACATCGTCGCTTAACATCAGGCGTGATGGTGGTCAAACGTAGATTTATCATTTAAAAAAAAAATAACTAGCACCCCGCGGTTTCACCCGTGGTTTTCCGCAAGCATCTGAAGTCATTGTCCTCAAGTACCTACAAACCGAATTTAATAACAATTTGTTTACTCTTAGTAGTTTTCACGTAATTGAGTAACTAACATTCATGCATCCATCCACCCATCCTTACAAACCTTAGCTTTATCCCGCGACTTTTTTTATGATAAGCCTGACCTGATGGTAAGCGCCACAAATGCCCATAACAAATTGCATTGCAACCCTGAACTATGAACATCATAAAAAGTACTGCGTAGCACTGCATCGCGCTCGTCATCCCGAAACATCAGATTTTAAGTCTCATAAATGCCCAGTAATTTAGCTTGATACCTTCAATGCCCTACAAACCGAAACAAATAGACATATCCACTTCTGAGTCTGGTGCACATCATTATTAAACTTAAACAATTTAGTTTTTACCAAATCACTAATGTTTTTAAATATATACTTACGTCTTGAATTAAATTATAGTCACAGAACTGACTGGATGGGTTTTTATTTAAAATATTTGTTAATGTTAACAAGTGTGAATAAACTCGGGAGAGTTCTGAACACGTTGCGTTAGGTACAATACGTTGAGTTATATAAAGGTATCTTGTTAGTAGTTACAATAAATGGAAATCAAAAAGAGTACCAGTTCCAACATCACAAATTGTGTCTCATTTAAGACATGTTCAGTATTCTTGTCAGTGCCAGTTGTTCAGTGTTATCTTGGATTGTGCGGACAAAAACACGGTTTTGGACATTGAGCTTTAGGTCCTGTTTTGTTGCATGTCCTTTTCCCACCTGCCGGGCTCTTTTCGTTCACCACCTCCTTCATCTTACACATCAGATCGTTAATCTGATTGGTCAATTTTCCCACAGTATTGCACATGTCTTCTACAACACTTAATGATGGCATCACAGGGCCTCCTCTAAATCTATCACCTGCCACATGTTCAGAAGAAGCCTGCCTTTCTGAGTATGGATAACGTGGAATTTGTCCAAAACCTCCTGAAGATGATGACATCGGCCCATTTGGGTTAGTCTGAGCACACTGCTGAGGATTGGAAACCTTCGGCAGTACGTTGTTCGTACAATTATCCTTTGCACATTGTGCTAAAGCACATGGAGGTGAAATACTCGATCCTGATGTCTGATTCATTTTCTGATTCTTCGGACAGCCACTGTTACTACACTTAGGAGGTAAGTTGGCAGGGCATTTAACATTCGTGCAACTGAACGGTTCTTCTGTGCGGAACTCTTTAAGGTAAGGGGTTTTGCAGTCTGGACAGGGACAGGTCACCTTGATGATGCCAGTTTTAATGTCTCTTATCTTACCAGGAGTGTAGTTAAGGCAGCTGAAATGCACCCATTTCTTACATGCACCCTGGCATTGTAAACCGGTCTTGTGTGTGACACTTTGCAAGCAGATTTTACACGGATTCTTAATTTTAGTCTTACACTTTGATGTCATTTTGTATGGTGGTTAGTTCGCCTTTAGCGGATCATGTTTCATGGTCGGAATGTTTTACGTTTTGCTTTATAAAATCATTGTGAATTTTGGCTTATTATTCTGAGTTGTCATTTCTCAAGCATTTCTGCGACGTTGACGTAATGTCGACGCCATTCTTCTTTCTTTTACTTTTATTTTGAAGGAACTTATGATAAGTTTTGATTCTATTTTCGTTACCTTAGGAATTTATCACTATCTCTACATAGTATAAAACAAAGTCGCTTTCTCTGTCCCTATATCCCTATGTATGCTTAAATCTTTAAAACTACGCAACGGATTTTGATGCGGTTTTTTTAATAGATAGAGTGATTGAAGAGGAAGGTTTATATGTTTAATAACCGTGCGAAGCCGGGGCGGGTCGTTAGTAATAATATAATTCATGGTGCTCATATTTCTTGATTCCCTAGATACAGGGAATCAAGAACTATGAAGACCATAACATACTGAGATCCTGGCCCCTAGCATATGTATTTTATCGTTTGGCGTATTTATTTATTTAATTTTAGTTAGGGAGTTGCGGTAAGTTGGTGACCTACTGTCTAAAACCCCCAAATGCTCCCTGCCCGACTTCCGACCCGTTTTCCGACCTAAAAAAGGATAGCTCTATACAACAGGCTCTTATAAAGAAAGAGATACAACTATTATCATATTGTCTCTATCGCGTAACCCATTTTCGTAAACTGGGTCATGACGTATTAAGTCCAAATTTGTGTCGGACAGGGTCGGCTTGTGGTATTTTCATTTGTGTTGTGGTATTTCTTATTATTTTTAAGTGAATCTTTGCGAATGTGTACTAGAAACAACATTGAATTTAATGTGAAAAAATGTTCGGGTGTTCCATTCATGGTTAAGTGAAAATTGTATTGAAAGATTAAGTTTCTAAACGTATGTGTTTTCTTGTGTTTATTGATATTTTTCGGTAACTATAATTTATGTGGATGTAACTATACATCGGGTTCGACTATTAGAACCTGCATTTGGCTTGATATATATTTAGTTTTCGGTAGATATTATTTTGTTAAAATAACATTGAGCAGTTTTGTGGGTCAGTGTGGCCATCGTATAAACATTTCAGTTCCCATTACGTCGGGTAACAAATTGCATCTTTGTGTAAAATGTTAATTGTAATAAAATTGTTCATTCTTAAACCATTTAATTAAGATATGGGTAATAAAAGTAGTTATCGTCCTACCTAGTCGTGTTTCGGGATGATGTTCGGTGAACCATAGACGGGTCTGAGCAGCCGCTCAACTGCCGTCTCTCTCTAGATCTATGTGCTCCATCTTAGGCCACATCATCGCTTCACATCAGGCGAGATAGTGGCCAAACATAGATGTATTAAGAGTAAAAAAAATAAAAATTATAAATGATTATAATTTTGATTTTTTTTGAAATTAAAAAGTTAAAATTTAGTAAGAAGAGAGTAGAATTGTTTTAATAGTAAAAGCTTTCGCCTATTATGTAAGAACATATGTTGTAAATAAGTTCTTATTTTGTGTAATAAATTTATGTTACAGGTCCCTGTTGTCCATTACTATAGCCAATCATCCAATTCCATTGATGGATCACAATCCTACAATAAACCTGGTTAACAACAAAATATTAATGATTGCATAAGAAGCGTGCCGTAAAGAAATGTAGTTACCGCTATTTCATTCGTACTCTGCGTTGTAGCACCGCCACTATAACTTTAGAAAGTCGTAGGTATGATGATGATGATGATGCATTCCTAGCCGATTTCGGCTACGGCGACTGACTTAGGTTAAGTTACTGTACGTGTTTGGTGCATCCTCACATGACTGACGTATCCAATTTTAGCTGTAAACGTACGATTACATGACATGTGCTACATGTGAGGACACCGTTCACGTAATTATAAACTGTGTTTGAAGGAGGTTTACTTTTGAGGTGGTCTCGTTTCGCATCAAGGTCTCTCCTTCGCTTGTTTTCAAATGTGTATACATTTTGCTGCACTGACCGCCTCCATTCCAACGATTTTCTGCTTGGGCTTCCAACTTGGTAGACACGATTTCACACCTTTTCATGTGTCTCTTAAGCACATCCTTATACCTCAGAAATTGGCCTCCGCGTTTCCGCTTACCTTTCTGAAGTTCTGAGTAAAAGATGCGCTTAGCGACTCTACTTTCAGGCATCCGGGAAATGTGTCCTCTCCACCGCAGCTGTCTCCGCATGAGGTAGGCCTCGATCCCGCAAACATTCGCACGCCTTAGAACATCTGTGTTTCTGACCCGGTCAGACCATTTAATGTTCATAATGTCGCGAAGACATTTCAGGTGGAACCTATCAAGGGTGCGAATGTAGCGTCGATATAGGCACCACGTCTCTGCAGAGTACAGTATGTTTGGTAAGACGATTGCCATGTACACTCTAATTTTTGTGTCAAGTTTAATATCGTGTGAGCGTCGAAATACCTTGACGCGCAGTTTCCCAAATGCTGCCGAAGCAGCACCGATTCTGCAATTTATCTCAGAATCAAGGTCACCTTTTGTTGTTATGGTACTCCCCAAATATTTAAACTTATCGACCTGCTTAAGAGTTGTCTCCCCTAGTCGTATATTCAAGGGAACCTGGTCTGCGATATCCGATAAAAGGTACGAAATCTGTACTATTAGTCTGTGGCCACGCTAGAACGTATTCGTTACTCGGCCACCTAAAAGAGACCTTCACCTTTTGTTCTGTTTACAGGAGTAATCTATCAAACAAGTAATTTCTAGATTTTTCGACAACATATGCGTATTCCCTGTTGCTGTAATTTGTAAATTATCGTGGTACTTATCTTTCACTCTGGGGTACAGAATAGTACAGATGTCCTACCTTTTACAGACCAACTAAGAACTTCTGAAGTTATAGTGGCTGCAATACAACGCAGAACACGTTAAATTTTCATTCAAGCGAATGGGAAAATTTTTCATAGGTATGATAAACACTCCAAAAATACTGTCAAAAAACTATTGCTTTCCAAAAGTGTTACGCTGTCAAGTACTCTATAGTGTCATTACTCTGAGCTGGTAGCAGACGGACGGACAGCGGAGTTTAAGTATTAGGGTCACGTTTTACCCTTTGTTTACGGAACCCTAAGAATTGTTAAGCATCATTTAAAAAGCTAGCTACGGATATGTTTGGGTACAAGTTACGTAAGTTACATACAAGAAAAATCTAATACTTTCTGTGAGTAAAATTATAGAACCCATATTTTGACAGATTTCATGCTTTTTATAAACAAAATAGCCTGAAAAGTTATCAAAACGCAATGAGTAATTTATCTATGGTTAGCAGAATCATTTTAATAACAAAACAATATCGCTACTAGATCCAATTTCTGCATAATATATACTGCACAATAGCACGATCTTGGCGTTACATATGAAGAAAGAAAATAAAGTCATACTTATCTACTACTGTATATTTGTCAGTTTGCATATCAGATATTTTATTTGATCCGAAAGCACACCCACAGTTTGGACGACCCCATCCAAAGCGTTAAGTAAAGACTTACTAACGCAACGCTTTTTTGGTCGAACGAACGTGCAATCTAAGTCGGAAGACGAAGATTCTTCGCATTCTGGTTTTCTGTTATCTGAAAAACAGTTTCATTTGAGATGGACAAGTTGGGTAAATAATATGCGATTTGTATACCGCAATGACGACATTAAATGAACCCACGGGTAGGGCTACTTATGAGGAATCAATAAAAAATCTTTGGCATTAACATTTTAGTGTAGGACGCCCACCGGCTAAACGGAGCGACGACCTGAGAAAGGCGGCTGGAAGAAACTGGATGAGAAGAGTCGATAACCGGGCTCAGTGGCGTTCATTATGGTGATTAAAATTTTGAAAGGCAATCTAATATTTCTTCTGGACTATTTTCATATAGATTTTTTTTTCATTCTTACAATCACAGCCACTTATCAAACTTTGATAAATTGATAAGGACCATCAATCCTGAACTGAATAAAGTAGTATCCTAAGTTGTCACATCTTCATCATTATCATCATCAGCCTTAGACAGTCCACTGCTGGACATAGGCATCTCCAACTGAGCACGATACACGCGACTACTCTCATCCAGCTGCTGCCAGTCACCCTGCAAAGATCGTCGCTCCACCTAGCCTAAGGGCGTCCTACACTACGTTTGCCAATACGTTGTCTCCACTGAAGAACACGTCTACCCCAGCGATTATCGGTTCTGCGACTATTTTGGCCGCCCACTGCCAGCTTCAGTTTAGATGACTTTGGTTCTCTGTCAGTTTACCTCATTCCAGATACGAACGTTCAGGAATACTCAAGCATAGCCCTTTCCGTAGCCAGCTGAGTGACTTCAAATTTGTGAACCACTGTGAGTGACTGAGTGACACCGACAAAGACCGATCACAAGACATGTTTGCAAGCGATCGGGATCGGTGTTCGAGTTAGACTTGACCTGTTGATTTAACTTGGGCTCTAGTCCTCTAGAATGCAATGGAATCAGGCGTGACGTTGCGGGAATTCATCTCAAAACTGAAACGCAATGAAAATTTAGTATAATCCTGCTGAATATTATGTAGGTTGTTGTTAGAATAATATAATATGTACGGGGTTGATAGTAAATGTAAAATGAATGAAAATTAAAATATATATAATATAAGCAATTCGTCCACTTTATTTTTTTAAATATATGCCTATGTATAGTTAATAATAAATATGGTAATGAATTTAATCTATACATATGATAAAATCGTAGAACCCAAAAAATCTGTAAATGGAAGACATTCGGAGAAAAAACAGCCAGGGCGACTTAAAATGAGTAATTATATATTAAACTAGTTTTTAAAATTTTTGTTTGTTTGTTTGGACTTCTTTAACTTAAGAACCACTAAACATATTTTCATTAAGTTTCCGCGAATATGTTCAGGGAAACCCTGATTATCTATCAAAATTTTGAAAAATCTACTTATGGGGGGGATAAATGGGGGTGAATTTAGTATGGAAAAAAGTTATTGGATTAAGCTATAATTATTTCAACACTAAAAAATTTGTTTATGCGATAGAAACTAGATGAGGTTAGAGGTAAAATTAAAACACGCAAACAGTATTTTTATGGAATGCACCACACCAGTGAATAAAGTTGAAATATTTTTCTTTTCCAACTGTCGACGTTACCTGATTTACGGTCGGCATATCAGTAGGTGCCTATCTTTGAAGTGGTGCGGCGAATTTTTGCTTTAGCCGTCCGGCTCAAACCAGCTCAAACCGTCCAAAAGCCTTTTAAAACCCTCTCCAGACTGTGGTCTGCGGTATGTGTGTCAGAAATGTGTTCTGGCGTTTTTAAGGTTTTGTCAAGAGGATAATTCTGCCAAAACTTTAATGTACGACGAAGTGCTTTTGTTCAACGACAAACAAATTGATCTATCTAACAGATGACGACGTGAAGTAGTGGGGGCACCAAGTGTCTTTAAGAAGCATGCTTTAGGCAGGACAAAATACACTGTACTGTCCATACCAATAACAAAAAATGCTACTATTTACGGTTCCTAATACACAATGTCTGTCCGCAGCGCTAACTCATTTGCGTTCCTCAGAACAGTCGATAGTGTCGTACACCGTACACCGTACGTTCCACGCAGCCTGCAGAATAAGGCGCCTCCGGAATGACGACCAAAATTGCTTTGATGTTAAGGTGATAAATTGTTGTTTTACTACCTATGCTACGAAATGTTGTCATTGCTATCGGTGGCGATTCACTAGACCGCGTGAATCCAGTAAAATTTTGCGCATCGAGTGCATCTGGGATTCAAGCGCATCTTATTACGTTGAAAATTGCAGTTTGAATAATGATTCTATAAAATTGGACCACTCCGAAGTTGTGTAACGTAACTCGGCTAAAGGAAGTGTCGCTACAAAGGAACCTGCTTAAGACAGGCCGTGGCCTTGGTGAGTCAATATCCATATCACGCATCCCCCTTATCTCTAACAACTATCCGTTCCAATTCAAGCGCGTGCAGTTTACTGTGAGTGTCTGCTTGGCAATGACGATCAACAAGCTGCAGGACCAGACACTCCAGGCCGCTGGCATTGATCTGGGAATGTTTCTCACAGGGATAGCTGTACGTCGCCTTCTCACGGGGTTCCTACGTGATCCGAGCGTCATTACGTGTTTGCTTCCTACAATCAGATCGCTAACATAGAGTACAGATAAATTTTGTAAATAACAAATGTTCACAATCTACAAAAAAGATACTACAAATACTATCCTGCATGGATTACTGTAGCCATCTATGGGGTGGGTCAGCCGAATCAACTGGCAGCTCTGGACTCTTTAGAAAATTGCCCAATTAATTTAGTAGATAACAATGCGCTGGTGGAGAAGAAACTGACAAGTCTTAAGAACACAGACGGAAACTTGGGTGTCTGTCGCTCTTCTATCGACTGTACTTCGGAGAAAATTGCACCGATCCATACGAAGCGTTTTGCAGATTCTTTCTTTCATCATGCGGAAATCGGATCCTCAAGGAGTGGAACGCTGTACCAGCTTTTTGTTTCCAAATTGCTACAAAGTCTAGAGTAAATAGTCATCTCTTGGACAACCATGCTCCACCTTAAGCCGCATCTTCGCTTTTCATCTGGCGAGAAGTCGTAAAACAAATGCCCATTTACTAATTAAAAAAAATATAAGTAGTCCATGCAAACGAAGTAGTAAAATTACGTAAATAACGAATGTTATTGTACATAATCTACAAAAAAGACTCTACATCAGCGTTAAACTATAATCCACGCGAACGAAATCGCGGGCAACAGCTAGTATTGTATATAAGAAAAGGTAAATAATGTATTAATTTAGTAAATAAAAAATAATGTATAATAAAGAAAGCCCTAACAACAACCCTCTTTGTACAACACGTGTTTCGCCGTCTGCACGAGGCATCATCAGTTGTTGACTCGCCGAACGCTGGAACGAGAGAAACACTTTCCAGCTATCTCTATTAGTCCGGTCAAATTAAACCAAAAAATAAGAGTGAAGCTACATTAATTTACAACAAGCTGAAAATTGGTAAAATCGTTCAATTCAATTCAATTCAAATTCAATTATATGTCATATGGCATTTTGCTGTGGGGTTCTGCTGCGGATATAGATACTATTTTTATTTGCAAAAGCATGCGGTTCGCGCGATTTACGAGTTGGGTCCACGTGACTCGTTAAAAAGGGATTTTTTTAAGCAAGTTAATATATTAACTTTACCTTCTTTATATATTTATGAAAATATAATGCATGTTCGCAAAAACTTCCAAAAATTCAAAGTAAATAGTGACCATCATAACATAAACACTAGAAATAAGGATAGGATTGTTGTACCTAGGTATAGACTGACTAAAACGAATAAGTCCTTTATGGGCAACTGCGTACGTTTTTATAATAAAATTCCAAAGTGTATAACGGAGCTCACAGAAAGTAAATTCAAATTACGCGTTAAGAATGTTCTAATGAGAAAAGCATACTACACTGATCGTAATTATATGGAAGACAAAGATGCTTGGAACATTCCACTTCTGCAAAGTAACCAACTGGTACATAAGAAACATAACATTGTAAAATCCCAAAAAATTGTAACAAAATCTCTAAAAAAAAATGCCCCTCAGTTTCTTGCCGTATCTTCTGAGTAGTGGTTCTTTTTCCGATACGGTGGTAGAGTCATTGTGATAATTTGACGTTCATAAGTGCGTCTGTGATGCCAAAATGATTAAAGAGATTTTGATTTTGATTTTGAATTCAATTCTTATATGGAAAAATAATTATTTAAGGTCAAAGGTCAAAAAAATGAGTTTATCGCGATTTTCAGCAAAACGGTAAATTTTATCATAAAAATACCTCAGACAAAAATTGTAGATCATAAAATTATCTATAAAAAATTTAAAATACTTTTTTTCCTACGAGTCACCGTTTAGTAGTAAAAATATTTAGTTTGAATTTTAAACACTACACGCTTTCGTGGCCCACTACACGCTTTGGTCACAACCTGTAAGTGTAGTGGGCAACTGTAAATAAATAAATGTTTAGTTAAAAATATTTAGTAGTAACCTCGGTTTCTACCCTGCATATTTTATCGATATCGATAAAAACCTATTTGTTAAGCAACATCTTTTTCGGGTATATTATCAATTTCAAGTGTGGCTTGGTTACCAGCTAGACCCTACAGACTGGAAGTTGGTCAACAATACATTAGAACCAGTTCAAACTTTACTTGGAAGTAAAATTCCTGCGCCGGAAAAACTACTGAACACAATTTTTTGTAACTGCAAAAATTGATGCAGTGCTAAATATGATTGTAAAAATGTTGGACTGTTTTGTTCTCTGGCATGTACAAATTGTCAAGGCCGGTTGCTCTAATGTTGAATCACCAACAGTGGAGGATTCGTTTGATTCCAACGAGGTGACATGCGATACATCGCTATTGACGCAATTTACTTGCACCCAGAATGAAGATGAAGAACAAGAAGAATAATTTGAAGCATACGTATTAGACGAATAAACGTCACTACTTTGTTTTAATTTACATCGCTTTTATCTTTTTCAGTCTTTGCTAATTTCCGTTATTTTGCAATAGTTTCAAATTAAAAGGATGATAACTGACCCGTGGAATAGGCCTACTGGAAAAACCACGTTAAAAAAAACTCGCTAAGTATACTATCTCATAGGTGGCGTGGAAACGTGTGCATATTATGACGATTACAACTTTTATAAATTTTTGTATCGTTATATCTCAGAAATGGTGACTCGTAGGAAAAAAAGTATTTTTAATTTTTTTATACATAATTTTATGATCTAAAATTTTTGTCCGTTTTTTTCCTTTAGTATGGTTTCATAAATATTACGGTCCCCATTTATATTACAATTTAGCCAATTTATTAGGCTAATGAGTAATTTGCATTTAACTTAAACTGATAGGTAGGCTAAAACTAAGAATGTGTCCATTAACACTTTTCTTATTGTCTCTATTAAGGTAGCACTTGTACTACATATTATCACTAATTCACTTATCACTAGACACTACACTAACTCAAACGGTTTTGTTCTTTTGAGTCTTCTCACTATATCCGTGTGGTCGAGGAGCTGGATTGCCTCGACGTTCACATGATGATGAAGCCTATGTTCGTGAGCTTCTGCGTATTTTTTAATAACTTTATTTATCGTCGTTTCTTATGTACCAGGGTGTTCGTATGTAAATTTTTGTCTGAGGTGTTTTTATGATATAACATAATTAATTTTTAGAAAAAAACAAAAACCGACTTCAATGTATCTTCGAAGTCCAAGGCACATATCGATGAAATTTATATGGGACCACTTCGTAGCTATACTGAACCCAACGCAAAAAGAATTTTCCAAATCGGTTCATAAATGACGGAGTTCTGAGGTAACAAACATAAAAAAATAAATAAAAAAAAAATACAACCGAACAGAGAACCTCTACCTTTTTTGAAGTCGGTTAAAAACTTACCATTTTGCTGAAAATCGCGAAAAACTAATTTTTTTTACCTTTGAACTTGAATATTTTTTTTCCATGTAGGGGAAAGATGGGGAACTTTCAAATTTTATGTATAATTATATTTTGAACGATTTCACCAATTTTCAGCTTGTTGTAAATTTATGTAGCTTCGAATGTCTAAATTGACCGGAATATATTATATTATTCTAACAACAACCTACATAATATTCAGCCGGATTACACTATATATTTTCATTGCGTTTCAGTATTAAAATTACTACTTACTATTTTTTTGATTCAAACCACAGCACCAGCACCGGCACGTTTTTTTTTCCTTATCGTTTTTAGCAGCTTTACAAAGTTGCGTAATTGGACAGTCCTCCCTACATCCCTTCGAACAGCCTTCATATTTCATTTTTGGACTTTCTTCCTGAACTTTTACCACAGTTGTCTCTTTACATTTCCCTGACTGTAATTTCGCCTGCATTTTCAATCGTATACATTCCTTTTTAGGTTTCTTATTTGCTTGCATATTTCGCTCTTCACCTGTCTCTTCGTGTATATTTACATTAGTGCAACCATCCCTTTTTGTGATCCAAACACAATTGCATTTTGAATCTTCTTCTTCTACGATAGAAGTAGTTTTTCGATGATTACCTTTGAGAGTTTTCCCTCGCGTATAATATTGAAGATCATCTATTTCCCACTCTTCGTTTGATCTATCTGATTCTGTATCTTCGAACTGTTCAGCAATATTCGTGCATTCACTGTGTGGAGTGCGTTCACCGCGTGGAGTGCGTTCACCGCGTGGAGTGCGTTCACCGCGCGGAGTGCGTTCACCGCATGAAGTGCGTTCACTGCGTGGAGTGCGTTCATCGCGTGGAGTGCGTTCACCGCATGGAGTGCGTTCACCGCGTGGAGTGCGTTTCTCTAGCCACATGAAGTGACTCCCCTTCCAGCACTCGTTTTTGAATGGTAAACCGTTTTCGTGTTTCACTGCCAGGCCGCAAATTTTGCATTGGTTTATTGTTTTGTTAAATCCTCTCATTGTGGTCTTTTTTGAGTCTCATTTTGATGAGGTTTTGAGTGACGCTTTGTTACGTAATTAGATCCATTTTAATTTCAAGTATTTTTTCAATACAATTTTTATCTAGGTATTTTTGTAGACTTTATTGTGGTTGATAGTTGACGTCGGGTTGTTAAACATCACAGACACAGACTATATCAAATAGTCAAAATCATTGAGGAATGACACCATTGAGGGTGTCATTCCTCAATGAATGACACTCATTGAGGAATGACACTAGACCTCAATGATGACACTATAGAGCCCTTGACAGCGTAACACTTTTGGAAACATTAAGGAAACCTCAATGGTCAAAATAGTCAAATCAATGAAGAAAGTAGAACGTTTAACATTGAGGAATGAGACCTCAATGGATTTTAACTACCTATGGAAGAAAGGAGGAGTCACACGTTTGACGCTAAGATAAAGTCTTGGATGATCCTAAAATAAAGTATTTATCTTTGGGATGCCGGATGATCGTTCCAACCAAAGATAAAGAATTACAAAATAGATGTTAGCAAAAAAATTGAACATTTAAACATACTTATACATGCTCAGAGAAAGAACACTAACCGTTCTTCCTCTGAGATAAAGGCTGTTTAGTTGAAGCCACTACGAGTATCGTAGATCAAACATAAAAAAAAAAACATATATATGTAGCCTCAAATTGCGCTCTATACTCGGAATTTTAATTCGATTCCAGATTTGACAATTTCAGTGTTGCAACGTTATGACAAGTACTAAATAGTGACGTTGCGAAATTATTCGATATGGAAATGGAATATTTCCAGATCGATTCTTCTCGTTTATAATTTTACTCTCGTAAACTAAGTATATCAGGAAATTAAATATTTCTGAACCGATAATTTAGTTTTGACGATTAATTAACGATCTGAGACTTTTCTTTTATAATTGTGTGTGAAATAATATCTGGATCTGTGCAAAGCCATACCTATAAAAAGTAAAATACCATACTGACAGCTAGTCATTTGACAGTGACAGATGATATCTACAAACTCTAAAGTCAAAATGTTGCGGTTATTTTCAGTCTTGCCAGTTTCGGTAAAATTATCCGATTTCAAGGCCTTAAGAGGGTAACTACGACTGGCGGGTAATTTTAGAAAATTGTGCGACAATCGCTTAAATATTTTTTCTGTCTTGTACGTCTGGAACTCTGCTTATTTCATAATGAAGTGCCACAACTAAATAGATAATTAATCAGTTCAAAACCCTATTAGGATCAATCCTAGTGTGGGGCCAGAACTCACATAAAATCGAATGTGCAACATGAATCGATTGATCAATTATAAGATTCAAGCAACAATCAATGCTGGTGGGATATCCTGGATAGGTCTTGCTAAAATGGTGATGAAATTATGTTTTCTTCACTAAGAAGTCGTGGTAAAAGGCTTGTATGTTACCTACTCACTCCAATAAATCTAGAAATGGTAAAGGAGAACATCATGGTGACAAAGCAGTCTCGAAAAATCAAGAGCACCTGACATCATGGCCATTCATAACAATAAGTATTTATAGTTTATGATAATAAAACAGGACTTAATCGTGCTAAATATACTTCTCATCAAAAAAATCGAAACGCTTCCCTTTTTATGATTTCTGTCCTAATTTAACACAAAAGAGTTTTCATTCCATGAAAAAAATCACATGATTGTATAGCAGGCCGTTTGACCATAACAGTGATAAGTGAAAATTCAAAATTCAAAATTAAAATTTCATTTGTTTATCCTATAAATGAAATTATTCACTGTTTTGAGACAAATGTGTGTTTAGGGTTGGAGTACATTTCACCTTTGAAAACTAAAAATTAGCTCTTATCTTAAAACTTTTTGTTCTGTGTACTGTATACTGTGTGTGTACTGTGACTTTTGGGACGTCTGAAAAAGTTTTTTTCTAAAGCATATGGATATTTCGCCCGCAGAAGCCGCCCAAGTGGTGGCATTGCTGGATTCTGGTGTTAATCAGCGTGTTGTGGCTGAAAGATTGCATCTAAGCCTGTCGTCAGTTCATAGAGTCTACAAACGCTATCGGGAGACTGGTTTGCTCATGCGCCGTTTAGGAGCTGGCAGGAATCGGGTCACTTCTGAGCGAGATGATTGATTTACTGTAACAACTTCTTTACGAAATCGACGCTTTAATGCTTTTCAACTGCAGCAGCAGCTTCATGTTGTACGTAGGGTGGCTGTAAGTGGCTCTAAAATTAGAAGAAGGTTGAAGGAACGTGGAGTCTTAGCCTTCCAGAACTTGTTAAACAAAATACGAAACCTATGATAATTTAATTTAAATTTAGAACATTAACATAAGGATATGAAAACCTCATATTATTCACTATTAAACGACATTTGACATATACTCCTAAATATACACATTTTTCTGATAATCCTTACAAAACATAAACTTGCAAGGTATTTCGATTTTTCTGATGAGAAGTGTTTGTTTTATTTACCTCGACATTTTTACCAAGTTGCATTGGCCGTGGTCACGAAGAGACAGAGAGTGTTTCTAGCGCGATTATCCCGTTTTATTATCTTAATGTGTTCAAATTGCGAAACTTTAAAAATTACTAATAATTATTTAGTTTGTTCAAAATTAAATGACGTTTCACGGACGCCTTACAATGGAATATTTAAAAATATATAAATTTTATGAGATGTGGATAGTTAAGAAGACTCCAACGACGCCGTACTTTTATAGTTGTGATCGATTAAATCTTTTTCTGTGAGGACACATACATACGCTAATAAAATCATAGTTCTACTAGTTTCTTCACCGAAGACGTATAAAAAAAAGGAGTTTCCGGTAATTTGTTTTGATCAGGAGTTTCGTGAGTGTCTGTCGGCAACACTGGTTATTTGATTATTTCGGTTTCATGTATTTTTTTTTGAGGTTAATGTTGTAATTTTAGCGAAAAGCTATAATATAACTATACAAAAATGCCGTTCATGAAAGGAAGAGCGCCTATCAGGCGTACCATGGATTACTTAAACGCGGGAAGGCTCGTACTTAAGGACAAAATCAAGATTTTCTCCGTCGCATACAACGTAAATGGCCAGAATAATACGGGCGCCAAAGAGTTCGTTTTCTGGTATTTGCCGCAAATCCAGTACAAAAATCCTGATGTGCAAGTGGCTACGTTGAAGAATTTGACTCCCTCGCCTTTTATAAAGTGCTACTTCGACGACGGAAGGAAGATTTTGGTTGATGTTGACAATAAGTCGAAAGAAGATATTTTGGAGCACTTAATCAAGACTGTCGGTGAGTTAAGGATAATATGATACTCTCGAAACATTGCCTCCGATGTAAAATGTAAAAATTTCCTTACTATTGGGAACAAAATAGTAACCAACTTTCGTTCTAAGACAGAAATTAATCCCAGATATAACCTTACTTAGAAGTAACTGTTAACATGACAGTAATGTAATACTGTACTCTCTGTTCAACTAAGGGAATGTCAGGAATAATTGATATTAAAGACCCATTCTGTAGTGGTGAGCTTATTCTGCGAGTGTCTTAGGAAGTAACCTTAACCCAGTGGCATTGTGAGATCAAATTCTTTACATGCACGGCTCGAATTTCAATGGGCTAACCGCATATTCAACCTACCTATTAAGTATTCAGTATTATTCAACATGTTTAAAAAATCAATAACTTTCTCGATTCCCTATTGCATTATGTTTTAGTTCATGTTAATGAATTTGTCTTTCAGGAAAATCCAAAGAAGTCCTCGAAGCTGAAGCAATAGCAGCAGAGAAGAAAGACAACCCGGCTAATTTTGGCATTGGCTGTGAGCGACCATGCATCTGCGAGGTGTACGGGCAGGTCCCTTGCCCAGGTGTTGTAGTCCTACCCAAGTTCATGAGAGGAAAGTACAAGAACGCAGAAAAGTAGATGCTCATTTATTTTGGAAGTGCTTAAGTTTGAGAGTAGCAGGTAAGAACAATTTGATCAAATTTAACTGAAGATATGTTTACGACATTGTTTTGTATTTTGTTGCATACTGCATGCTAGCGGTATTAGGTCCGCACAGTTACAATGCCGTCCAGCTTGCAGTCATCATTAACGGTCCGTATTAGTCCATCGCTGGCTTCTCCTAAACTCCCTAGTGGAAAAAATTATAAATATTCTCACTTATTCTACTTTTTCTGTAGAGATTCTAATGTCGATGTTAGTAATATATTTGTAATAACTGGATTCATTTAATTTGATAATTTTTGAATTTCAGTCATGTGCTAGAAATCCTGAATTCAATTATAAAATGCATTTTCGTGAATGAAACATATGTGTAGGAGTGTAAGGGAGTACATACTTAAAAATGTTGTAATTTAATGCGTCTTCGACACAATTCTAAATTCAGTAAAAATGGCTTTAGTGTTGTGCCTTGCTTGTAAAATGTGTACGTGAAATATGGAGTTCATTTTAAATATTTGTACTTTCTGTTATGACTGGTATTTCCAAAATAAATGTAAATTTTAGTATAAACTGTAACATAAGCTGTAGATAGACCTAAAATAAGTAGCTATAATTATTGTAATTTAATAAAATATTTCTCAAAATGTAAACACAATTTTATTTTAAATTCCCATCATTGTTCAGAACACTACAATACAATTGTTTTTATTTAAAATCACAATCATAACAGTCACAATCATATTCTTCTAATTATGTTTAAGTATATTTTTTACCAAAACTATAATACTGACAAAATAAATATAAATACACATACATCCCTCATAAATTTTTACAACTCAGGAATTATTAACACTCATTTCAAGTAAAATGTGTCAAAAATTAAAAATCTATGTCCCCTTTAACGCAAGTGGCAGAATCGGTCGGTGGTCGGTCGGTGGTCGGTCGGTGTGAACGCGTCTCGCCCGATCCAAACGACATAAAAACAAGATGTTATAGTAACTAGTAAGTAATCTGTAACGTCGGACCAAATGTAGCAAATGTTCGATCTGGATCGCCTGGTGTGGACTCTACTTATAACATATATTATATACGTATTTTTTGCCTAACGATCACAAACATAGATCCTGGCCCCTAACTAGGATTCTGTGTCTAGTGAACACAGTGGTCCCACAACACCCGGACACGAAACAAATTGCTTGCGCCTATTTTTTTATCTGTGCACAAACATTGTCCCGTCGCGGGAATCGAACCGCAACCTCAACCTCCTTTCAGTCAACCTGCCTAACCACTACCACAGAGGTTACTGTATTTTCGATAACCTTATGTCCACCCTGACCTGACCCTTACAAAAAATGATTCCAGTTTTAGCTCATTCAAAATTTTGTCGCTATAAGTATATCATTGTCGTGGACGTTTAGGCTTATGACGGACTGGCTAAAACGTGTATCCCTTGATGCAGTAAGCCATAAGTGCCGCAGCAATATAGTGCATGTTCTCAAAAGAACTGAAAGTCCTTGAGTTGCAGTGGTAGAACAGATTGTCAGTGACCTCTTCACCACGAGGACATGTGTGGAAGTATATCCAGTTCATACAGGTGCTCAAGTTGATGTCCTGAAAATAGATCAGTTGAAAATAACAAGATTTTTGTTGAAAAATATTTTTCAAGACAAGCTTTTAACAAATTCGTAATCGGAACCGCGAGCAGATTAAATGAGCCCAAACACTAGTTTACGGTTACCCGTCAAGGAGTTTCATTGCTCACCTTCCGGCTCCATCATCAGATCAGCTGGCTGTCGCCATAATATTGCATTGTCATCGGACTTTGACAAGTATGCAAAATTTCAACTCCGTAGGATAAGATGAAGTGGTTCTGATTCAACTTGCAAGATTTGACCCAAAAAAACAAATATGCAAGTTAAATAAAAGCTTGTAATATATGAGCGCAGTACTACGCAGTTCTTTTAATGGTATTAAAAGTTCTGGGTGGCACTGCAATTGTTATGGGTAGGCGTGGCGCTTATCATCAGGCGAATGACTTGCTCGTCTAATCACCGTTCCATAAAAAAGTAAGTCTTTCTCGTGTGGGTGTGTGGCCAATCCTGGGGTCGGAGTTAAAGACCGCCTTGTCCTAAGAAAAAAACCGAACGTGCCCTATCTCGCCGATGTAGTTCACAATCATCCCCAAAACACGACTAAGGGGTCGTCCATTAATCACGTGAGTCTTTTTTAGCTAGTTTTTAGAAATTTGAGCGCTAGGCAAATAGATAATCAAATTTCAAAAGTTTCAACGCCCAAGCACAAGCCAATTTTGGGTGTGTATAGCTGTTTCTTCTCCATAAGTGTGGCAACTGCCACACGACAACCAGACTACTGTCTGAAGGTCTAAAGACTGAGGTGTGTACTCTTTGCCCTTTGTCAACGAATCATCCTTACCGCGTCAGTCAATTTGAACTCGGCTATCTTATTCTTTACTGTGCAAGTCGGGCCGGAGATGAAGACGCATCCGTTTTGAAGACAGTCCTTTTTCTCTGGGTACGCCTTCGCCTCTGTGCCCATTTTATCTGTTAGGTCTTCGCTTATTTTCAACAGAAGCGGGCTCACTGGACAGTCCTGAAAATATGATAAATAAGCTGGGCTTCTTAAACAAATAAAACAATAAAACCGGCAAGTGCGAGTCGGAAAGTCCAGAAGTATAGACCTCAAACATTTTTTCGATTCGACATTCTCAAAACTATAAGCGGCGACTAGTATTTTTTTAACTAACGGTTCTAAACCAATTTTATTATTCCCACATTTTCAAATTAGCCGACAATATTATTACATTTTCACGATTCGGCACCTGGCCCATCAATGGCGTTTCTTCTCCAGATCAGAGCCTATTTGAATCCTAAAAGTTTTATTCGATATGCAATGTAAAATATCTCTCCGTCGAGCCATGTTTTTACTCGATCGTTGATTTTACTGTATATTTTCACAGACCGCAGGTCTCAGTGACCCCAAAAACACGGCACGTAGCCCAATTGAATAGAGCCATTTCACGAACAGCGCAAACTATACCGCGAGCAAAGCTCATTTAGCTTAAAGGCTTACGTAGTCGTAACCCAGTCGTCGTCTGCAGACTAGGAAGACGACGGACAGTCCACCGCATGCCTACTTTTTCATACACACTTTGGAATTGCGTGCACCAACGCAGACGAATACCAAAACAGTCCGCGATAGAGTTTTACAATTTTTTGGCGGATGCTAGTTACGAAAATGTCCTATCCGCAGGCTATTAACGTAGCTGCGGCCTCTTTTCATGCTTCGGTCACACAGCGACCCTAGCTCGCAGCGTGTTTCCGTTATATACAAAGCCAGTATGCATCCATAGAACAACTCAAGTACCTATACTTTGAAATGCTGTTATTCACATCTCATCACAAAATGTATAACGGAGCTCACAGAAAGTAGATTCAAATTGCGTGTGAAAAATATTCTAATGAAAAAAGCATACTATAGAGTTGGTAATTACATAGAAGACAAAGATGCATGGAACATTCCGCTTCTGCCAAGTAGTGGACATGCTGGTTTCCTCAGGTTTTTCCTTCACCGTTTTTAGAGCGAATGTTAAATCCGCACATAACTTGAGAAAGTCAGTGGTCAGTGAGCCACATTCGCTCTAATAATAATAATATTTCTTTAATATGAAATAATTTAAGGTCGTAATTTCTACAACAAAGGGTTTACCTTGCAGCAGCACTTGAATCTGATATTGGCTCCGAGCATCGGACACAGCAGCAAATAAGAATTCAGGACTGGGTGAGGTGGCCCAAGGTATGCAAAGTTCACACACCGCATTGTACCGTATTCTTCCTGTAACATTCGATGGTGGGTTTCGTCCTACTGAAGCTTATGGTAGGTTTGTGTTAAGTAAGGTCTAGAATCACCGCCTTTTTCAAGTTATATTTTGGTAGCCGAAATCGACAGCTTCTATAAAGTCGATTTGGGATTAAGGTCATGAAAGTTGCGCGTTTTATTCCCACAACGGGATCAATGCTTATTTGTGCATGAGAACGTACTTTAGTGATGTTTTGAAACCATTATTATAGATAGACCACATAGTTCCTGGGTCCCAAGATCCTGAAAATCCTAGTTAGGGGTTCCCTGCACTGTCCTGGGACCCGATACGTCTTTTTGTAGGTAAATATTGTAGGTCCAGTAATTTCGGAGTCTCTTACCATGACAGCCATGCAGGTAGCCAGCGCCTGAATGCTGGCGTGTGTCCTAGACCGCATACAGAGCACCGGCACAGGAGATTTCTCCGCGAACCGCTGGACACACATATGCGTCGAGGTAGACACGAAAATCGCGTCAGACATGAAAGCGAATATGCTGGAAAAAGATTATTAAAATAAAATAAAAATAAGATGAAAAGATGTCAATAATGTATGTGTGTGATCTATTGTATTCAGTCTACAAGGTCATGTGCAAATGTTTTATTATTTTTTATTTTAATGGAAATAAGCAAGGATACGAGCAAGTCGTTCGCCTGATGTTAAGCGCCACGTTTGCCCATAACAATTGCAGTGCCACCCGGAACTTTCAACACATGTACTGCGTATGCAGTGCTTATCACCCCGAGTTAGATATGAGCTCCGCGCCGCGACGGCCGTTCAACCGTTCAACTGAGAATCCGAGGCGAAAATCTGATGTGGGAATAATTTCCGAAAGGCAGTGGGGCTCGTCGCCGACGACGACGGCGCGCCGGAGCTTGCCCACAGCGGCGCCGGCCCCATCGCCGAATATTAACCTCGGCGCGCCGCCGGCGCCGGCGCCGCTGTGGGCAAGCTCCGGCGCGCCGTCGTCGCCGGCGACGAGCCCCACTGCCTTTCGAAAATTATTCCCACATCAGATTTTCGCCTCGGATTCTCAGTTGAACGGGTTTCCGGCTGTAAGGGTTCCTATTTCTACAGATTCCCGGCTGTTATGGTCAGTGGCTGGTCGCCTGTGGCGTCTGGCACTGAGTTTATATTCAAAAATTGCTGCATATTTGCTACTATTTGCTACCTATGATATATTCTGAAAAATTTCAAAATTAAGTTGACCAGCCATTCTGATATTCAGGATGGCTGGTGGCCACTTTGTTTAGCATGAAGGGCGCAGATTTTCCAGAAGTATATTTAGTACTAAGATTTCCTACCTATTTGCTACCTTTACCAATTAAAGTATCAGCTTTGTATCTCTATATTGGCACATATTGGTTAAAAAAATATAATGAACATTTTAATGAGAAGTGCCTGATTAAAATGTGAAGGCTTAGAGTATATATAACTAGGTAATGTATACTCTATGTGTGAAGGTAATAATAATATAATTATTAATAATTTATACGTCAGGCGGTCAATATTTTAATCAGGCACTTCTCATTAAAATTTTCAATTAGTTATATTTTTAACCAATTTAGATACAAAGTTATCGTTTTGGGTATATCTTAATTTCCCAAAAAATCTATACAAAGTGCGAAACGATCATAAGATTCGTGTTTCTCAAACAAAATATTAAAAACAGAACCCTGAATATCCCGAAAGATCCCGAAAGCACACGCGTCGCCAGCACGCCGCCGGCGCCGTTCGGATAGATGTATGGATGGATGTTGGTTACTCAATCACGCAAACACTACTAAACAAATAGTATAGTAGTATAGTATAAATACTTTTGTCAAAAATATTTAACATTTTTCATGAACAGCGCCCGCCCAATTTGCGATGTCTGAAAAAGGCGACTAAGTTTTAAGTCCATGTACTATAAGAAAGAAGAATAAGACCTTTGTACACTATGTTTTGCAAATAAATGAATATGAATATGAAATTTTGAAGAAATTTGGTACGTATGTAATAATGTAGGTGCTGGAGAAAGACATAGGCTACATTTTATCTCGGCAAACCGCAGGTGAAATGCGGGGCGCAGCTAGTATTAGCTAGTATTGCTTCTACTATATTCACTTCTATACCTACTAAATTTACCTTCCATTGTAGTCATGTTCCCAAACCAGGTGGTCGTTTATACTAACGTCGGTAGCTCCCAGAAGTGACGCTGCTTTCGACACGGCCATGTTTAGCACCGGCTCATTTATTTCTTGAAGTATCATTATTTTGGAGTTGGCTAGAGTATCCTAAAAAAATTGAAAAACAGATAGAATTGGTTTACTTCTAAGTTCGAACACTGGAGTACTGCTAACTAAATTGTGCCCTATCGCTGGGTGCGACAAGTACCTAGCTAAGTATTTATCTATATATTGAGGTCTTGATAGAAACATGCGAGCTAGATTGTGCCTTATTACTGAGTAGCGAGAGTAGCTTTTTATTGGGATGTCTTTACGGAAAGAAACTTCTGTACGTAGTAATAATTATCTAATTATTCTGTAAAACAGAGTGGAAAATTCAAGCGCAACCGAAAGAAAGAGCACCATATTGATATCAAATTTTACACAAAATAGAGTGTATTCTATTCTCAACAAGGTTCTAGTGTAAGTATAAGCTTTTTAAGAGTAGCAAAAAAACATACGGCCCTCTTGATGAAAAGCGGTCGAGGTCGCCTATCATCATCGTCGGCCTTATCAGCCCATCGCTGGACATAAGCCTCTCCTAACACACGCCACTGAGCCCGATCTTCTGCTTTTCTTCTTCAGTCACTACCAGCCACTATCGTCGCTCCATCTAGTCGCAGAACGCCTGCCACGTTTGCCGATTCGCGGTCTCTAGACACGTCTACACCAGCGGTTATATCGGTTCTGCGGCAAATATTACCAGCCCACTGCCACTTTAGCTTGCTAATCCGCTGAGCTATATCGGTAACTTTAGTTATCTGGCGAATAGTTTTGTTCCAGATTCCATCCGTTAATATCCGTTAATACGAGTAATACTGAGCAAAGCTCTCCCGCTGTTGGCTATGGAAATCCATCACCAGTAGTATTGATAATGTGATTCCGACACAGTATGGTGGGGTTGAGGAACTGCATTGGGCGAAACGAGGATAGGGGCTGGCACCAGCGCTGAAGTATCGACATTTCACGGACAAACTTTAACAGAAGGTTTCACATAGTTGTCATAACAAGATAAAGAGTTTACCACTTACCAACCGTTTGTTATGAGTGTCTCTATGTCTACATTTCAAGTTCATAGCGCTGACTATTACATCCATAACCATGCAAGCATTCCACTGCTTGAAGCATATTAAGTGACGAGGCTGACCAAATCTGGAAACCATGGAAGATTCAAGCGGGTTAAAGGACCAGCCAGAACTTGAACCCACATCAAGCCTACATAAGTCTGTACTAGGTTATAGGTCTCATGCATGAGAGAGGCCTTCTAGGTTGGTACCATGGGTTTGCTAGTCATTCTACTGCCAAGCAAGTAGTACTCAAGCATTACTGAGTCTAGGGCATTGTAGCCAGCAAAATTACAATATCTGATCTGGCTCAGGGTGATGAGCGCAATTCAGTTCTACGCAGTCTTTGATTTGAGTGGCACTGCAATTGTTATGGGCAAGTGCCGCTTACCATCAAACGACTTGCTCATATCTTTACTCAGTAGCATAAAAAAAATCTCATTTGGGATAGCCCGCGCCGATGGAGCACCTCAAATTCCGGTTTGTAGCCGTTTTTCTCCATAACTTAGGTACTTTTAGGCACGTGACCGGACACCGGGTGTTGATTGGATTATCTATCTGTAAATTTGTGTAGATCTTTCAGTTGGTTCAGCCGATTACCGTTAGGCTTAGATTCTAATTTTGATAGAGATTAATTTTATTGTATTGATTGAAAATATTTAATTGAGATTTAAGATGACAAAGTTCGGATTTGCCAGCCATATCCGAGCACACGCCAGCCTATGAAACCAGGGTCGGCATCGTTGGCTAGGACGGGGAAGACATCATAAGACCTTCTTAGCCAATTTTGAACCCTGGTGGAAACTGGACAGCCTTATTAAAATTATTCCTATACCTACCTGTCCTTGAACGAATAAAAAAGGACCGGAATAGCTTGTGTGCTTCACTTTTAAATTTGGCGACGAGGCGTCCGCCTTTTTTCTTCGTTCAAGTACCTACCTATCATATTTGTCCAGTTGATTGTAGGAGTTGAACTTCTATAGGCAGCTGGTATACTTACGGACAACACAGCTCATGTCTTACTTGCTGCACCAAGGGATAACATTTCTGTAGATTTTTAAACAACATTATTTATTTTACAAAAGATTTTGCTATAAAAATTAATAATATACTTTTTATTAACAAAGCATTATTTTGGAGATGTTTCAAAACATGTTGACATGTTGACGGCACGTTGACAGTTTGTTGGGAACCATTCAAGCTCAGACTCAGATAAAGTAGAGCTCAGAGGAACATCCTCTGAGCATTCAAGTATCAAGAAAAAACTAGAGGATTCATGGAGTTACAAAACTTAGCATTATTATAGGTTTCTCGATTTCAAGACGTGTAGACTGGAGTACCGCGAGAGTATCTAGGCATAAATGTTCTTCATACTTTTTTTTTAACGGGCGTTTGCCTTTATTCCTGAAAACAACTCTACACTCTATTTACTAAAACTAAACTAACTACTTACAAGGAGAAGCAATTGGACAACCCATAGACCATTAAAGGCCTATAGATAGCTCAAATGCTTCAACCCACTACCTGTTGGCAGCGTTCCCAAGATGCTGGCAGTGTTGCCCCGTTGGATTGCAATACTGATACGTTGAGCCAAATGAGTCCCAGCATTTTGGTCACGCGTCGCATCGATCAAGCGCTCTGACAGACTTTTGAAAATACGATGAGCTCCCGGTCCCCACGGACCCAAAGTCTCCACACCAAACGGCTCAAATATGTAACCGCTACCGAGGTTAGCATATTTCCGCTGCTTGAGCTGCTCGGCCGAATTAGCGTTATTCTGTGTCTCCGGAAGATGTGACGTCGAGTATCGACGCAAGTAGCGTCTCACACTAGAGGCCGCCCCAACTTCCAGGGGATCAGGGTCTTCTTCATATTTAGATGAAGAAGTAATTATACTGGCTATCTTTCAAGCCGGTTTTCCACTACAAAATAAGTAATGGATACACAACTATCCAGTTGAGTTAAATTACCTAGTCTCTATGTAGATTACGATTACAAGTAGCTTCACTCAAGCAAAGCAGGTATTCATATTTTTGCAGTGGGAAACCCGATATTGTGACAAAAGAACAAAACGTTAGTTGAAGAATGTTAGTTTTCATTTTCACTTTATGCTTACCTAGATTGTTGCATGGTCGTTTTAATGGGAAAATTGAGTATTAGGTAAGTACCTACTTGGTGAATTACCTAGTCCGTTAATTTATTTCTTGCTAATGCGACCGCATTAGATAGAAACGCATCACATTCGCACATAAAGATATGTCTTTTTATTACTGACTAGGTAAACAATTGACCAGTCTCACCTGCAGGGCGATCACGTAAGTCTGTTGCAAACTTCGCATGTTGCGAACCTACGTGCAATAGAAATTTATTTCAATCGATAAAATGGGATCACGTAACTCTTTATGTCTCAATTTCAATGTGCTCCTATCGATAACTTCGAAGGTATCCCGACAAATTTACAAAGCGAGATTGTGCTATGAATCGTTATGTATACGCCCTATCAATTCAATTTTACTGTCTAATACGGTTCTTTTGTCTATGCTTTATATATCGATATATACTTTATTTGTCAAACATATTTTTATTTCAATGGAGCGATTGACGTTTGATTGCAACGAACGGGTTAGGTGATTGCAAAACCATCATCGAAACAGGGTTCTTATCAATTTCAATTGATTGAAATAAAAGATACATGATCGCCCTGCTGATGGAAAGTGACGACGCGGTCGATTATGCTTGGTGATTTTCGAGCGTGTTTCCAGCGAGTTAGACTTTGTTTTATGTTAGAAGTTAACGATGAAAAAGCAAATAAAGCAATTTAAAAATGCATGTGAACAGCTCGTTAATAGTTTCACGCGAGTTTCAGACTGAAACGTTTGTGTCTGTTAGTTTTGTTCAGCCCCCGTACCCATATGTTCCTCTAGCGCCAAACGTATATCGTGTTGAGCTCAAATTAAGGTCTAAACCTCGCAGTGAAGCTATCTTCACTGCGACTAATGAGATACCGACTAATTATTATAGATTCAGGCAAGAAATCGAATGAATCTCATTCATTTATACCAAAATATGATAACTAAGAGTTGAGGTAAACTTAATGGGACAATAAATGGCATCATAAAATATTGTCGCAGTGAATCTATACCCTAAACTGAACTCAACACGATATACGATTGGCGCTTGAGGGACATATGGGTACGGGGGCTGGTCTCGGGCGTCACTCCGCTAACAAGTTTCCAGTTGAAATTCGGGTCAAAAACGGATTGTTTGATGTTTTGTGTTTGAATCGTTACAGTATAGGTACTTTTTAATACTTTACTGGTGGTAGGTTTCTCGTATGCGAGAGGCCGTCTGGGTGGGTACCACCGCTTTGCCAGTTATTCAACCGCCAAGCGCGTGCGCGAGCATTACTGTGTTCCGGTTTGAAGGGCATTGTAGCCAGCGAAATTACTGGGCATTATGAGACTCAACAGCTAATTGTCTTAGGGTGACGAGCGCAGTGCGGCGCCGCGCAGTATTTGCAAAACAAAGTTTTGGGAGGTGCTATTATTGTTATGGGCTGGCTTATTGCTTACCATCAGGCAAACGACCAGCTCGTCTCGTCATTCAGTTACATTAAAAAAGTATCTAATATATTATGCTGTGTTGAGTGCCTGTTTTGTTGCCATCGCACTCGAATGATCGAAAAGCTACGAATTAGGAACCTATATGTAAATACTCAAATTAGTACGTTTTTTTAATTTTTTATGAAAAATGTATCTACCACCTTAGTAGTGTAGGTACGAGTATTCAATCTTACTATACCTACATCGTAGTAATGAAGGATCGTATTTGTGACATGGCTAGGTTATTTAAGTAGGTATTTATTTATTCGGTTTTAAGAAGACTATCAACTTTTTAAATCTGTATAGGCACTTAAATAAATATTACAAAGTCATTTAAAAGTCTCCACTGTTAGTAACGTGATAGTAGTTACAGTAAGCTGATCTAAAAAGTATACTTAATGTTAAATAAATGCAATACAATACAAATACTCTTTATTGTATACCAGTAACATAAAAAAAATGAGTACAGATAATTATTGTATTGTATTTTTCCTATACCATTATAGTCCCGATTCTATCCCCATTATACCTTATTACCGACCCTTCCTAACCTGAAACTGTCCCCCTCATATCCCGTTACCATCACTCTCTCGTATTATGTTATTATCCCAATTCTAGCCTGTTACCGTCACGCTCCTATCCCGTTACCATTCCGCTCCTATCCCGCAACCATTCTCCTCCTATCCTGTCACCTTTCCGCTCCAATCCCTTCAACGTCGTCTCTCGTAACCCGTAACCGTCGCGCTCCTGTCTCGATCCCGTCCTATCTCGTAGCATAGGACTCAACAAATTATTTTATAGAAAATTGCATGTCAACCCATTCTTTAGTTATCAAGAAAAGAAAAAATCAGTATAAGCTGAACCTAGTGCACGAAGGGTTCGGTATGTTCTGGAGTTCAACTTGTAGTAGACAAACATATTTCCTAAATTGCCTTAACTTTAAAGATTTTTCGTCATAACTTCAATATTCCTGGCCCGATTTTGTTGGAACAAAGCCGGCCGTGTAACGCTGGACTCCATAGAACATATTTTAAAAAACTGCATTTCAATCCGTGCCTTAGTTTCTGAGTTTATCCTGGACAGACAGACAGACACACAAAAGTTTTAAAACCTGTATTTTTCGGATCTGCTGCTCTTAAATAGGTACTCTTAAAAAAATATTTTCAAAAATATCTTCAATGTACAGTGGCCGCATCGTTATAGTTTTATTTTAAGTAGGTATAGACACATATGAATTTCGTTGTACTGAGCTGAAAATACCCGTTTCCAAGATCTTGACACAAAACGTCACTGTGGAAAAGTATGAATAAATAAATAGGTACCGAGGTAGGTATTATGTACCTACATAAAATTGCAATACAAACATATTGTATAAATGGCGAGGCTTATAATTGTAATATGCATCCATAGAAGTAGGTAGGTAGTTTATAAAAGATAAAAAGCAATCAATTCGAGTTTATCATAATTTTATTATCTTATCGTCAGATCATACCGAATAATTTGAGAAAAAGAGTACACAGGGCCAAAACGAAGCATTTACATAAAACCAATTAAATGATTCTTAAATTCTTTGGAGTGGTAGGCTCTGGCCGTGGTTGTAATACCACCCACCGAACAAAGCCATGCCGTCAAGCGACCTAGTCGTGTTTCGGGATGATGTTCGGTGAACCATCGGGGAGACGGGTCTGAGCAGCCCCTCAACTGCCGTCTCTCTCTAGATCTATGTGCTCCATCTTAGGCCATATCATCGCTTCACATCAGGCGAGATAGTGGCCAAACATAGATCGATTAAGCGTAAAAAAAATAATTAAATTATATCTTATAATTTTTTTATATCAATTTATTTTAACACGGGGCAATATACAAAATAATAAATATAACTATTACTTATTTATTACTGACCTTGCCTGGCATCTCACGAATGCAATTTTCTGACGACTTGATTTCAAAATAAAGATGTTCTCATAAAACCTTAATTTATATTATATAAAAGTGAAAGACCATCACTGACTGACTGACTGACTGACTGACTGACTGACATATTGACAGAATTGTTCTCCCAGATGCCGTTATGGTGGGTGGAAGTTTTTGGTATGGTTGGATAGAGGATATTTTGAAACCAACCAGAAAAATCCGAAATCACCAGAAAGTGGTTTCCGTGATGGAACTGCTCAGGGGATCTCGGAAACTATAAATCGGATGGGGGTACCGCTTGAACTAAATATGCCCCAAACCTTGGGACAATTTTGAAAATTTGAAAAAAAAGATGGCCGCCATACAAAAAAACATGGCCGCCATACAAAATAAAAATGTAAATAACTTTTGAATGGTTAGAGATAGGTATAGGGTGTTAGAACAAATGTCATTAAGGGTGATGGGGGAAATTTGAAAAAGTTAGAAAAATTAAAAAAAAAGAAAAAAAAATGGCGGCCATTTTGAAAGTTGCTCCGATCCGACTGAAATTTTGCGTAGGGGGGTTTTCTGGGTCGTAGATTACGATTATGAAAAAAAATTTTGGATTCCGCCATTTTTCAAGATGGCTGCCATACAAACGTTTTTTTTCATGACAAAATAGGTGAAAATAATATGCAAATAACTTTTAAACGGTTAGAGATAGGTATAGGGTGTTCGACCAAATGTCAAAGAGGACCATGGGAAAAATTCGAAAAAATCCGGTAAATTAAAAAAAAAGAAAAAAAAATGGCGGCCATTTTGAAAGTTGCTCCGATTCGACTGAAATTTTGCATCGGGGGGTTTTAGGGGTCGTAGATTACGATTATGAAAAAATAATTTGGATTCCGCCATTTTTCAAGATGGCCGCAATACAAATGTTTTTTTTCATGACAAAATAGGTGAAAATAATATGCAAATAACTTTTAAACGGTTACAGATAGGTATAGGGTGCTCGACCAAATATCATAGAGGACCATAGGGGAAATTTGGAAAAGATGGAAATATTAAAAAAAAATAAAGAAAAATGGCGGCCATTTTGAAAAATGCTCCGATTCGACTGAAATTTTGCATCGGGGGGTTTCTTAGGTCGTAGATTACGATTATGAAAAAATAATTTGGATTCCGCCATTTTTCAAGATGGCCGCCATACAAAAGATTTTTTTCTGAACAAAGAGAATAACTTTAAAACCGTAATCGATAGGGAGCTTCTATAAAAAAAAAACAACACCACCCCACGCGAGCTGCTTTAGCAGCTCGCGCACGCCACAAAATCACTTGGATTGCGCCTTTTTCCAATATGGCCGCCATACAAAACTTTGTTTTTAGAACATAAAGGCTTAGATAACTTTAGAACCGTAATCGATAGGAAGTTTCTATAAAAAAAAAATAACACCACCACCACGCGAGCTGCTTTAGCAGCTCGCGCACGCGGCGAAATACTAGTTAATATAATATAAAACTGGAAGACCACTCACTGACTGACTGACTGACATATTGACAGAATTGATCTCCCACTTGCCGTTATGGTGGGGGGTAGTGTTTGGTACCGTTGGATAGAGGATGTTTTGAAACCAATCAGAAAAATCCGAAATCCATGGAAAGGTGTCTCCGAGATGGAACTGCTCAGGGGATCTCGGAAACTATAAATCGGATGGGGGTACCGCTTGAACTAAATATGCCCCAAACCTTGGGCCAATTTTGAAAATTTAAAAAAAAAGATGGCCGCCAAACAAAAAAACATGGCCGCCATACAAAATGAAAATGTTAATAACTTTTGAATGGTAAGAGATAGGTATAGGGTGCTCGACCAAATGTCATAGAGGGCGATGGGGGAAATTTGAAAAAGTTTGAAAAATTAAAAAAAAAGAAAAAAAAATGGCGGCCATTTTGAAAGTTGCTCCGATCCGACTGAAATTTTGCATCGGGGGGTTTTCTGGGTCGTAGATTACGATTATAAAAAAAAATTTTGGATTCCGCCATTTTTCAAGATGGCTGCCATACAAAAGTTTTTTTTCCGGAAAAATAAGCCAAACAAAACTTTTGAACCATAGTCGATAGGAAGCGTCTATAAAAAAAAGCAACACCCCCCCACGCGAGCTGCTTTAGCAGCTCGCGCACGCCACAAAATCACTTGGATTCCGCCATTTTTCAAGATGGCCGCCATACAAGTCTTTTTTGCAGAACAACTGAACTTAAATAACTTTAGAACCGTAATCGATAGGGAGCTTTTATAAAAAAAGCATCACCCCCCCCACGCGAGCTGCTTTAGCAGCTCGCGCACGCCACACAATCACTTGAAATCCAGCTTTTTTTCAAGATGGCCGCCATACAAAAGTTTGATTTCAAAACAAAACGGGTAAACAAAACTTTAGAACCGTAATCGATAGGAAGCTTTTAAAAAAAAACAGCAGCCACCCCCCCACGCGAGCTGCTTTAGCAGCTCGCGCACGCGGCGAAATACTAGTTTATATTATATAAAAGTGGTCTACCATCACTGACTGACTGACTGACATATTGACAGAATTGTTCTCCCAGATGCCGTTATGGTGGGTGGAAGTGTTTGGTATGGTTGGATAGAGGATGTTTTGAAACCAACCAGAAAAATCCGAAATCACCAGAAAGTGGTTTCCGTGATGGAACTGCTCAGGGGATCTCGGAAACTATAAATCGGATGGGGGTACCGCTTGAACTAAATATGCCCCAAACCTTGGGCCAATTTTGAAAATTTGAAAAAAAAGATGGCCGCCATACAAAAAAACATGGCCGCCATACAAAATAAAAATGTAAATAACTTTTGAATGGTTAGAGATGGATATAGAGTGCTCGACCAAATGTCATAGAGGACGACGGGGGAAATTTGGAAAAGTGGGAAAAATTAAAAAAAAAGAAAAAAAAATGGCGGCCATTTTGAAAGTTGCTCCGATCCGACTGAAATTTTGTATCGGGGGGTTTTCTGGGTCGCAGATTACGATTATGAAAAAAAAATTGGATTCCGCCATTTTTCAAGATGGCCGCCATACAAGAGTTATTTTTCATGACAAAATAGGTGAAAATAATATGCAAATAACTTTTAAACGGTTACAGATAGGTATAGGGTGCTCGACCAAATATCATAGAGGACCATAGGGGAAATTTGGAAAAGTTGGAAAAATTAAAAAAAAAGAAAGAAAAATGGCGGCCATTTTGAAAAATGCTCCGATTCGACTGAAATTTTGCATGGGGGGGTTTTTTAGGTCGTAGATTACGATTATGAAAAAATAATTTGGATTCCGCCATTTTTCAAGATGGCCGCCATACAAAAGATTTTTTTCCGAACAAAGAGAATAACTTTAAAACCGTAATCGATAGGGAGCTTCTATAAAAAAAACAACACCACCCCACGCGAGCTGCTTTAGCAGCTCGCGCACGCCACAAAATCACTTGGATTGCGCCATTTTCCAATATGGCCGCCATACAAAACTTTGTTTTTAGAACATAAAGGCTTAGATAACTTTAGAACCGTAATCGATAGGAAGTTTCTATAAAAAAAAAATAACACCACCACCACGCGAGCTGCTTTAGCAGCTCGCGCACGCGGCGAAATACTAGTTATATTATATAAAAGTGAAAGACCACTGACTGACTGACTGACTGACTGACTGACTGACTGACATATTGACAGAATTGATCTCCGACTTGCCGTTATGGTGGGGGGGAGTGTTTGGTACGGTTGTATAGAGGGTGTTTTGAAACCAACCAGAAAAATCCGAAATCACCAGAAAGTGGTTTCCGTGATGGAACTGCTCAGGGGATCTCGGAAACTATAAATCGGATGGGGGTACCGCTTGAACTAAATATGCACCAAACCTTGGGCCAATTTTGAAAATTTGAAAAAAAAGATGGCCGCCATACAAAAAAACATGGCCGCCATACAAAATAAAAATGTTAATGACTTTTGAATGGTTAGATATAGGTATAGGGTGCTCGACCAAATGTCATAGAGGGCGATGGGGGAAATTTGAAAAAGTTGGAAAAATTAAAAAAAAAGAAAAAAAAATGGCGGCCATTTTGAAAGTTGCTCCGATCCGACTGAAATTTTGCATAGGGAGGTTTTCTGGGGCGTAGATTACGATTATGAAAAAAAAAATTAGATTCCTTTATTTTTCAAGATGGCTGCCATACAAATGTTTTTTTTCATGACAAAATAGGTGAAAATAATATGCAAATAACTCTTAAACGGTTACAGATAGGTATAGGGTGCTCGACCAAATATCATAGAGGACCATAGGGGAAATTTGGAAAAGTTGGAAAAATTAAAAAAAAAGAAAGAAAAATGGCGGCCATTTTGAAAAATGCTACGATTCGACTGAAATTTTGCATCGGGGGGTTTTTTAGGTTGTAGATTACGATTATGAAAAAATAATTTGGATTCCGCCATTTTTCAAGATGGCCGCCATACAAAAGATTTTTTTCCGAACAAAGAGAATAACTTTAAAACCGTAATCGATAGGGAGCTTCTATAAAAAAAAAACAACCCCACCCCACGCGAGCTGCTTTAGCAGCTCGCGCACGCCACAAAATCACTTGGATTGCGCCATTTTCCAATATGGCCGCCATACAAAAGTTTGTTTTTAGAACATAAAGGCTTAGATAACTTTAGAACCGTAATCGATAGGAAGTTTCTATAAAAAAAAAAAACACCACCACCACGCGAGCTGCTTTAGCAGCTCGCGCACGCGGCGAAATACTAGTTATATTATATAAAATTAAAAGACCACTCACTGACTGACATATTGACAGAATTGATCTCCCACTTGCCGTTATGGTGGGGGGTAGTGTTTGGTACCGTTGGATAGAGGGTGTTTTGAAACCAACCAGAAAAATCCGATATCCATGGAAAGGTGTCTCCGAGATAGAACTGCTCAAGGGATCTCGGAAACTATAAATCGGATGGGGGTACCGCTTGAACTAAATATGCCCCAAAATCTGGGCCATTTTTGAAAATTTGAAAAAAAAGATGGCCGCCATACAAAAAAACATGGCCGCCATACAAAATAAAAATGTAAATAACTTTTGAATGGTTAGAGATAGGTATAGGGTGCTCGACCAAATGTCATAGAGGGCGATGGGGGAAATTTGGTAAAGATGGAAAAATTAAAAAAAAAGAAAAAAAAATGGCGGCCATTTTGAAAGTTGCTCCGATCCGACTGAAATTTTGCATCGGGGGGTTTTTGGGGTCGTAGATAACGATTATGAAAAAAAAATTTGGATTCCGCCATTTTTCAAGATGGCCGCCATACAAAAGTTTTTTTTCCGGAAAAATAAGCCAAACAAAACTTTTGAACCGTAGTCGATAGGAAGCGTCTATAAAAAAAAGCAACACCCACCCACGCGAGCTGCTTTAGCAGCTCGCGCACGCCACAAAATCACTTGGATTCCGCCATTTTCCAAGATGGCCGCCATACAAAAGTCTTTTTTTAGAACAACTGAACTTAAATAACTTTAGAACCGTAATCGATAGGGAGCTTTTATTAATAAGCAAAACATCCCCCCACGCGAGCTGCTTTAGCAGCTCGCGCACGCCACACAATCACTTGAAATTCAGCTTTTTTTCAAGATGGCCGCCATACAAAAGTTTGTTTTCAGAACAAAAAAGGTAAACAAAACTTTAGAACCGTAATCGATAGGAAGCTTTTAAAAAAAACAGCAGCCACCCCCCCACGCGAGCTGCTTTAGCAGCTCGCGCACGCGGCGAAATACTAGTTATAATATATCTCTAAATGACAGTGAAAACCGTACCAAAATCCGTTGCGTGCTTTAAAAGAATTAACCCGAGAAACAGATATGACGACGCGGATAGCGACTTTGTTTTATACTATTTAGAGATAAGTAAAATTATTATATTATTATTTTATTCAGCCCATATCGTCCCACTGCAGGGCAAAGGCCTCCCTAGTTTCCTTCCATTTCTCGCGGTCTTGATATAGAATGGGCCAATCTAATAGGAATGTATGCAGCTCGTCGTCCTAAAGTAAAATTAATAATTTAAAATTTACATTGTTTTTTTTTACAAAAGATATATTTACTTTGACCACCATCTCGCCTGATGTTAAGCGACGATGTAGCCGAAGATGGAGCACGTAGATCTAGAAGATACCTATTCACTCTGGCTTTGAAGATACCCAGAATTTCTATTGAATCTTAGTAGTATCTTTTGATTCTTAGTACCAAATATATTAATGTTAAAATAATTCAAAAACGCGCAATACATGAGACAAACATTTACAAGTAATCATCTCGCTCCCCCGCCTCATTAATCATACCCGCTTACAACAGACAACCGTAAACCTTATTTTTCCATTAAAAATCATACGGAATTCCATACACGCTCTACAAATATGCGGTTCAGCCCGAATCGACGGTCGGTGGAAGATGGAATCCGATTCTTCCAAGGAACTATATAGACATCCATGGATTTTCACAGAAAAATTACATATTTTATTTTCTGATTGTCACAACTTGTTTAAATAGGTTTTCTATTATATTATTATAATAATCATAAATATTTACCTATTATGTGAAAACACCTTTACCCCACTTTCCCCATTTGATTACATTATCATGCTTAAAAATATATTTTATACCTCCCTAGTAATTTTATGTTTAAAATTAGCAACATTATGTTTACGGCTTAATATTCATAGGATTTAACCTTGTGTTATGACTTGCAAACAAACTCCATATTATTATTCTCTTATTTAGTTATTGCTAAGTTACTTTTTTTGTGTTTTTAAGTCTACGATCGATTAAAATGTGTAACGAGCTGTATTTAATAAGGCGTCAGTTGTATATTTCAGGACTGTGTAAGTATTTTAAACGTTTACTAAGTAATAGCAGAGTTTAACAAAAGCGAAGATTATGAGTTGCAATGGACCGAGATTACTGCCCTGTGACACTCCAGTGCCGTTCCCATTTACAAGTACATTCATTAGAATGTATTTGTCATCAAAGACCTAAAGGTACTGTACAACAATTCATCATGATAATTTATATACTCAATAAGTATGAAAAATTATAAAAATGTTAATATTTGTCAAGAAATATTTGGAAAATCTTTAGTACAAAAATAGTTAGCGAGCAAGTTCCTAAATCTCTCCTTGCCTGTTCATTGTTATGTTATTTATCAGTAACAATAGAAAAAAATATTATTATTTATTTATTTATTAATCTAGAAAATATCTAAAATGTGCAGGTGTTCATAGAATTTACAAAGTTTTTCGTACTTGTAGCTATGATTTTATAATGTTTGTTTTTTTTTTTAAGTATACCTTGGCCAAATAATAGTAGGCTACGGCCTAGGATGGACGGCACCAGTGATACCAAAACTACAGAATGAGGATCAAACTCCACTGTCATACCCAATTACTGATCAAGAAGCGTCCTGGGTTGGATCTGTGCTTTATATCGGGACTATTCTTGGTAAGAAATCTTTATCTTCTATCCTTCCTTTCCTCCTTAGAGTATCGGCAACGTATCGGCTTCTTATGTGGCAAAAGCGATGATGACAGTTATCCATCAGGCTGGCCGTATGATTGCCTGCCACACTTTCACATAAAATTCGTCATCATCGGCTTTTACGTTCTCACTGCAAAGGGCCTCTCAAGGGAAATAGAAGGTAGTATGGGCTATGGCGGGGCCAGTGCGGTTTGGTGAAATAATATGTGTTCTTTAATTATCTGATTCTTGGACATACATAAATAAACCATTCTCCACGATATTTTCCTTTACCTGTATTGTATGATATTTTGCTTTACCACGTGATAGATCCACACAATGTGAAAATGCATTAGGGTGATGTTCTAACTCTGGTACGTCGAATGGCACTGAGCACGAGCTACCATTGACCACATCCTTGCATTATTCATCAATCATCATCAGTGTTCCAATGTTTTCTTTTCCAGGTCCGTACGTCTCTGGATTCCTTTCAAACATAAAAGGTCGGAAGCCATGCCTGTTCATTGGTGCTGCCTTATGTATCGTGTCTTTCTTGATATTGGCTCTAGCCAGTAACTTGGCTATGATCTTCACTGGCAGAATAATCGTTGGTTTGGGTGTTGGAATGATTTTCGTTATTAATTTGGTCTATATTGGAGAAATCGCGTGAGTGTTAATTACTTTAAATTTATTTATTTAAGTTTCGATCACTTGATGGTAAGCTACGCGCCTGCCCATAACGGTTGCAGCACCACTTTGAACTTTGTTTGAACTTTTTTTTGCAAATTCCTCTGTGGCACTGTCACCCTGCAATAGCTTTACTGGCTTCCCTTCAAACCAGAAGACAGTAATGCTTGCGCCCTAATGGCAGAATAAGTGGTTAAGCGGTGGTACCAACCCAGATGGTTTCTCGCATACGAGACACGAGAGAGCTACCACCTAGTATTGATAAGTTCCAAGTTTTGGGTTGCATTTGCTTTTTTGCCTCTTGTGGCTTTGTAGGTAGACGTCGCGCGTCAGAACAGCAATTGAATCGTCTTATTCGAACACCAATCCCGATCGCTTTCAATCGAACTGGGAAGCATTGAGCTTGGGAAGACGTTAGCATCTTTCAAACTGCGATATCAATCATTTTTTAGCAATCATGATTGGGATAGAAATTGGGACGCGGACTTTGAGAACAAAAGTTAGGCAGTTTTACAGACACACACCTATCACGAGATTTCTTTGAAAGCGATCAGGATCAGTGATTGAGAGTGTAGGTTGTCGATGACGCGAGATATGTTTTCTTCCGTAACCAAGTCTTTACTTTTCAGCTCCACCCACATACGAGGTGTTCTCCTGACTTGCACAGGTATCTTCAGTACACTCGGAACGTTGATCATTTACGCCGTGGGTCCTTATGTATCGTATTCTTGGACCAGTTATATAGGATTGGCATTAACATTACTTTACACTGTTGGAATATTCTTCATACCTGAGACTCCATTGTTTTTAGTTTTAATCTGTAAGTACTTGCATATTTATATTTATTATACATCGAGCTTAGCTTTCCTGCTATTGGTGTTGTATTTCGACAATTCGTAAAGTGGACTCACCAGAATATAAGAGCCTTATCACACTACGGGCTTACACGTTGCGCACTCGCGGCAAACACGTCGCGCACTCGCAGCGAACACTTTGCGCACTCGCGGCGAACACGTTGCGAGTTCGCGGCGTTCTCGCGGAGTTTTTTGGGCAGTAACTAGCAGAATACAAAATGATATATCCACCAAAACGAAATATCAAACCTCATTAGCGGCGGTTGAGTGAGAGTAAATAGAATAAAAAGGGGAGAGATAAAAAGGGGTTGATACATGATGCATGTGGCATGTCTGGCAAATGTCTGGCTTCTGTTTTAAGTAGATATAACCACTCACGTGCTTGTTAATCTCAATTTGGGTCTTTGACTACAAACAAATGAACACCTTTATGTCATTGATTTTATGATGAAGGGTTTTTTTACACTTAATAGATCTATATTTTGGCCACTATCTCGCCTGATGTGAAGCGATAATGTGGCCTAAGATGGAGCACATAGATCTAGAGAGAGATGGCAGTTGAGCGGCTGCTCAGACCTTCTCCCCGATGGTTCACCGAACATCATCCCGAAACACGACTAGGTCGCTTGACGGCATGGCTTTGTTCAATGGGTGGTATTACAACCACGGCCAGAGCCTACCACTCCAAAGCGCGTAAGCGGGTTTCATCACGATGTTTTCCTTCACCGTTTTAGAGCAAGCGTACAAAATCTGCACTTTATAAGTCATTGGTGCAGGGCCGACTCGGGATTCGAACCCAGATGCGTCAAGGTTAACTGATAACTAAAATTTGATATCAAAAATGTCATTTGGGCTGTATAATGGAATCGATCATATGATTAGAAATAGATAACAAAGTAAATTTTTAACGTAGAAAGAGATCTTGCAAACATATTCTATATCATATCTTTTTAATCTAATCTTTACATAGTGCAAAAAAGTTACTTATCAGAGTCTATGTATTATGGGTACTCACTAAGTACCTACTTCTTAATGAGTTGATGGATTTCTATGCAGTTTTCACAATAATTTAAAGAATTTCTTAAAGATTTGAATTAGTATTTATGTTTGTTGATTTCACTTGTGCAAAGCCGGAGCAGATCGCTAAAGTACTCTGTCGGAATATAAAAACTGTAAACATTACAGGTAGAGAAAAAGAAGCAAAAGAAACTCTAACAAGTCTAGGCAGAGGTGATGAATTTGACAAGGTTCTATCAGCAAAGCTACAACTTTCCTTAACACAGCAAAATAAAAAGGACCAATGGACGGAAATAGTATCTGTCAGAAGTAATAAAAGAGCATTGTTTATAACACTAACTTTATGTATACTGCATCAGATGAGCGGAATCGTTGCAGTTACATTTTTCATGACGACGATTTTTGAACTAGCAGCGTCGTCTATTGAACCAAACTTGGCGACTATAATTATTGGCATAACGCAGCTTTTGGGCAGTATTGTTACCCCGTTCTTTGTAGAAAGAGCTGGAAGGAGATTTTTGTTGCTGGCGTCGACAACAGTTTGCTGTTTGAGTTTGGTAAGAAGTTATCCTATTAAACCTTTATGTTATGAATGCAAAAGTCTCTCCCTCTAATGGGCATTATGAGACTTAATAATTCATTTTATAACAAAGAAAAATCCGACTTCAGTTCTGATGTGTCTTTGAAGTCCGAGGTCGAATATCGATGAAATTTATATGGGACCACATTGTAGCTAAGGATAATGAACCTAATGCAAAAATAATTTTTCAAATCGGTTTTTAACGGAGACGGAGATCTAAGGTAACAAACATAAAAACAATTATCGAATGAGAACTTCTTCCTTTTTTGAAGTCGGTGAAATAGAACTAGGGTCAATGGTCTCAGGGTGACGAGCGCAATGCAGTGCCGCGTAGAATTTAGCGAAACTAAAGTTCTGGGTGCTGCATCTGTTATGTGCAGGCATTGATATATATGTATGCAGGTGTGTTGCTTACCATCAGATGAACGATTTGCTCGTCTCGTCAATCAATTACATAAAACCACACATGCGTTTGAACCTCTGAACTGTTGTGCCTCGAAGGGCGTACATCATTTTTTTTTATGCAACTGAATGACGAGACGAGCTCGTTGTTTGCCTGATGGTAAGCAATACGCCAGCCCATAACAATAACAGCACCACCCAGAACTTTGTTTTGCATAATCCTGCGCGGCGCTGCATTGCGCTCGTCACCCTGAGACGATTAGCTGTTGAGTCTCATAATGCCCAGTTATTTCGCTGGCTACAATGCCCTTCAAACCGGAACACAGTAATGCTCGCGCACTACTGCTTGGCGGCTGAATAACTGGCAAAGCGGTGGTACCCACCCAAACGGCCTCTCGCATGCGAGAAACCTACCACCAGTAAAATTGGCATTCAAGCCATTGAAATTGCAGCATTTCACATGGACGTGGACTCTCCAAGTCCCACACATGATGATGTCACATATATTTTTCTTTTTACTTTTAGGGAGTCCTTGGAACATATTTCTATTTGAATCACATTGAGAATGAAATAGTCAAGAGTTACGGATGGCTGCCACTCGTCACCCTTATCGTCTTCTTCTTGTCTAATGACTTTGGTAAGTTCTTTTATTTGTGTTAAAGCCTTGGAGTGACTGATGTAGTATTGGTAGTAATAATAAATAAATGTTCCCAACGATCACAAAAAGATCCTGGCACCTAACTAGGATTCCCTGTATCTAGGGAACCAGAAAGTATGAAGTCCCTGGTCCCATAATACCCAGACAGGAAACAAATGCTTGCGCCTTTTTTCCTGTTCACAAACATTTGTCCCGTCGCGGGAATCGTACCCGCAACCTCAGTGGTGTTCCTCATAGTTCCTGGTTCCCTAGATACAGGGAATCCTAGTTAGGTGCCAGGATCTATGTATGTGATCGTTGGGCGTATTCATTATTTATTTATTTAAAAAAAATCAGTAGTTGCGTCGCAAAATATATTCCATGTGGTTTCGTGGTTAGGTGTTTTAAAATTTTAAATTTGTGAATTGTTTACATGTTAAACATAGTTCCTGCTTGAAAAACGCCTTTCGCCTCGATTTTTATAATGCGAACAGGAAATTAAACACCTTACCAGCACCTTTGTTCACAGATTCTCATAATCAGGGTGTCTTCAAGTTTCGAATCATCATCATCAGCCCATCACGTTCCCACTGCTGGGACACGGGCCTTCTCTCATAGAGAGAGAATGGGCCATAATCCACCACACTAGCCCAGTGCGGGTTGGTGGATGTCACATGTCCTTGAATTTTTGTGAATAATTCTTGAACATGATGGTTTTCTCACGATGTTTCCTTCACCGTTTTTAGAGCGAGTGTTAATTCCGCACATAACTTAAGAAAGTCAGTGGTGTGGGGCCAGCGGGATTCGAACTCGGGTGCGTCGGATCGAAAGTCGCACGAGCTCCCACTGAGCCACACTCGCAAGTTTCGAATCAATTGGTATAATCAAATAATTGCCAAACGCATTATAAAAAAAATGTTGTGCACTCAAGTATAACCCCTTAAAAATGCGGTCGTAATTTATTATGTTATTGGTGGAGGTATAATGAAGTGTTACCAATCAATCAATGATTCTTCTCCAACAGGATTCAGCATCATTCCTCCAACATTAGTAGGCGAGATGTACACTTCCAACGTCCGCAGTACAGGATCTACAGTGACCATCACCATCGGCTGGTTGTTCGGTTTCGCCGTATCCTCAGCCTTCGGGGCCATGATAGCGAATGGAGCCCATTTCGCGTTTTGGGTGTATGCTGGTGCATGCGCGGTTGCATTTGTTTTCACTATTATATTTGTACCAGAAACAAAGGGAAAGTCGCTATTGGAGGTGCAAGAAATGTTGAGTGAAAGATGGATTAAATAATTAAATACTCTTTGTGGTTTTAATTGCACCATATAATTCTTCTTTTTTCTTCGTTATTTTTTCCTTCCTTCTATATTTACTCAAACGCCTACCACTAAAGCAATAGAAGAGCGTTATTTATAACTTTAACTTAATGTACACTAAATGCAATGAGTGGAGTCGTAGCAGTTACATTTTTCATGACAACAATATTTGAATTAGCAGGGTCGTCTATTGAACCAAACTTGGCAACTATATTGATTGGCATAACAAAGCTTACGGGCAGTATCATCGCCCCCTTTTTTGTGGAAAAATCTGGAAGAAGAGTGTTGTTATTGGTGTCAACTGCTTTATGCTGCTTGAGTTTGGTAAGAAATAGTAAAGTTTAATTGCTGCTCAACTTCGTTTAATTGTAGGCGTATTTTAATTACAATTTATTCGTTTTTCTTTTTAGGGTGTCCTAGGAACATACTTTTATTCAGATAACATCGGAAATGAAGCAGTCAAGAGCTACGGATGGTCGCCACTTGTAACTCTTGTTATTTTCTTCTTTTCTAATAACTTTTGTAAGTCTCTCTGTTTATAATTGTAATTGTAGATTTACTTACTTATTACCATAGTCTAGAATTGCTATTTCAATTTTAAAAGGTTGTGAATTTCTAAAAGCTACCTTTGTGATATTATTACGACTTTGTTTCATTGGATTCTATTGTTTTAATCAATATTAGAATTTACTAGCATATAGCAGTCATTCTACTTGAGTCTCCTGAAATGGTTTCGTCGTAATCGATCGTAACTCTAAAATTACGTGAGCAGTATCTGTCGTTTATGGGCATTTTCTTAGTTATAATAAAATTTTACGGCGCTGCCGTGAGATATAATTTTATAACGTGGAAAAGTACCCAGGTGATGGAAACCCTTTCCGCATTCCAACATTATTTTTTACCGTAAATATCTATTTATAATATAAATATATCTATATATAATATCTATATATAATACATCTCGCCTGATATTTAGCACTCATGTGGCCGAAGGTGGATCATAGACCTACATAGGTAGATGGTACACAGATCTCAGACCCTTCTCGCTGATGAATATCATCCCGAAATATGACTATGTTATTATTTTGACGACATGGGTTTGTTCGGTGCGTGGTATTACAACCTTGGCAGAAGCCTATTCCAAATAAATAAATAAAACGTTTATTATTTTAAGTTGGTCTTAAGTAACATCTTTGTAAGATCAGAATGGGTAATTACATAATATAATATTGAGCACATTTATTTTAAGACCTGTGTGTGTTTTCTATTTCAATACGTTACTTAGGTTAAGTTTTTAACCAACGATATGTGCCAATTGCAGGTTTCGGCATTATTCCCAGCACGTACATTAGCGAGATGTACCTACACTCCCAACGTCCGCAGTGCAGGGTCAACTGTCACCACGACCGTCTCCTGGGTGATGGGCTTTTTCGTCTCCAGCACTTTTGGCGCCTTGGTGGCTTATGGAGCCCATATTGCGTTCTGCAATAAGCTGGTTAATTACTGTCTGCTTGCTTTGCTGCACGTTTCGAACGAGGTTTGCATAACTGTATATATATATATATATATATCACCAACCCGCACTGGGCCAGCGTGGTGGATTATGGCCCATCCTCTCTCTATGAGAGAAAGCCCGTGTCCCAGCAGTGGGAACGTGATGGGCTGATGATGATGTATATATATATATATATATATATATATATATATATATATTTGTTGTGTTTTATGTTTGTTTTTTATTGAATTTTAATGTTTGTTTCTTATTGTTTTAATGTTTGTGTTTTATCTTCGTCTGATTGTTCGTGATGTCATGGGAAGGGTTCCGACTGAAAATCAGTGCTAAGGTACCTACTTAAGATACCTTAGCGTATGCTGAGTCGGAACCTTTTCCTGACATCGCGCAACATTTCACTGTATTGTTTTTATTGTTTTTGTTTTGTCTTTATTTTAGTATGTATATATTCAGTGTAATGTTGTGTGATGTCCGGAATAAATGTATTTTCTTTCTTTCTTTTCTTTCTTTCTGGGTGTACGCGGCGGCTTCTGGGGTAGCTTTCATTTTCAGTGCTATATTTGTACCTGAAACTAAGGGGAAGTCTCTATTAGAGATACAGGACATGTTGGGGGTAAGATGGATTAAATGAAGATGATAACGATACTCATTGTGACTTTCATTTCCATAATAGGGGATCGGACAACTTTTCATAAAGTGTTTTAAATTAACTACAATGAATATATATAGTCACGAAAAATACTATTTTAATTAAATAACGCTCTTAAAGTACCTAAAACTATGTTTGAATATTATGTTTCAAATATTGCCGCGCAAAAGGTCACCTCAAAACTAGTGATGTCATATGTAGGTAGAAAACGACAAACTCTTCTAAATAAGACTTGCAAAGAGATTCTAATACGTTTTGTGAAGTTTGGGGACTATATTGTAGTAATGGAACGAAAAATTTAGCAAAAATACATTTTATGAAAAGCAATGACGTAAAATAAACACAAGCTTGATTCACGGCATTTGCCTACAAATGACGTGTAACGAAACAACAATCACATGCGCTGTGATTGTTGTTTCGTTTGAGATGAAGAACAGATTAAAAATGTCAGAATTATTTATTGATTTAAAAATATAAATCATTATTATTTCACAAAAAAATTGAATGACTGATCTTTCTGGTTCGACGAACATTCGTTCTAACTACATTTTAGATTTTTTCTCGATTACTGTCCGATCCCCTATTGTGTACCTTACATAGCCCCGCCCCGGCTTTGCACCGGATGCAATTTATTAATTAAATTACTAATATGGTGTAATTTTACAAAGATATCTTCAATGTACACAATTAACACCTTTCCAATTTTGTTACCCACTTGTTACTAGCGTTTGATATACGGATCAATGAACAATAAAAAATATAAAACAAAATGTGGGTAGTTTCAAATTTATTTGTTTACTGTTTATGTTAGCTGTGTGATACCTTTATCAAATAGAAGTGGTTTGTGTTGGTCTAACAACTAAAAATCAAGACGATACTCTGAAAAAAGGGAAATCCGTAACAACTGGGTTAATAGTACAGATAGTATAAAAAGAAATGTAAGCAAATTGCGATTTACAAATTTTTCTCTGTCAGCTGTCTATCATGCGATAATGATGCCATGAACGGGAGCCTGTATTTTTAACGACGCAAGGTATGGGGTAACCGGTTCTGACGGCTATATCAAAAGAATATCAACGTATCAGTATTGCAATCCAACGGGGCAATACTGCCAGCATCTTGGGTACGCTGCCAACTGGTAGTGGGCTGGAGCATTTGAGCTATCTATAGGCTTTTAATGGTCTATGGGTTGTCCAATTGCTTCTCCTTGTATGTAGTTAGTTTAGTTTTAGTAAGTAGAGTGTAGTTTGTTTTCAGTAGTAAAGGCATTTAAACCCGTTTAAACAAATAAAGTAAAAAAAAAAGAATATTCAAAACATGCACATGTTGGCCTCTAATGATTTGAGGAAAACGTACAGTATTTTGAACTGTAATAGAACAATATATCCTATGTCATTCCAGGGCCTAAAGTGCCTACATTACCAAATTAGGGACATCCAAATCCGCTTAGTCGTTATGGAGTCAAGTGGTAATAAACACACACACACACACACCATAGAACATATTTTATAAAAACTGCATTTCAATTTATGCCTTAGTTTCTGAGTTTATCTCGGATAGACAGACAGACACGCAAACAATATAAAAACTGTATTTTTGGGTTCTGTTGATAAAATTCTTAAAAAAATGATTTTAAAAATATTTTCAATGTACAGTAGCCGCCTCGTTACAATTTTATTATAAGTATAGATGCATAAAAACCAGTCTGTACCAGTTACGGTGGACACACATTACATTAGGTACCTACATTTTGTAATCCATTCGAGTGGAGACTCAAATGGATTACAAAATGTTCTATCATCTTTCAATCTGTCTGATTTCTGGCTGGACTAGATTGGAGCTGATCTGATATGAAAGACACAATCTTGACAGATATTATAGGTAGGTAAAAGTATTACTTTCATCTGTTTATATTACAATAACACAACAATATGTGGTATGTTACGGTACGTTTTTCATGTACCATTATATTCATTTCATTTCATTTCATTTCATTTCATTATTCAAGCTCTCCATGGACTTTTTTGAGGAACACAGAAAGCAATGTTTTCTCTATTTTGTTTCATTTGCCTACACTCGTGCACGTTTACGAACACATAATGGTTAATATTCCACCGATATTACACATGATCACTCGAACTGTATCACTTTACACTTCCCGCCAATAAGTCCCAATAGATGTCGCTCAAAAAGTTGCGTTCACATATAAAATAGGATGCGTTTATTAAAACTAGTTTTTTATTTTTAAATTATATAATTCCAGGACTTCCAGGTTTCTTTTCTTAGACCATTCCAATGTAATAAATAGCGGAACAAGCAAATCTTATTTAAATCAACCACTCCAACCGATCACAGCGAAAATAGAAAACACTTCTCGTTCTCACTCATGTAGTAATTTATTTACTTCTTACTTCTGTTAGATATCAATACTATATTATTGTATGTTTGAATTTTTTTCTGTTTTACTATACCAGATGCTTAAGCTCTTCATTACCCCATAGGCATGGTGAGTGCGAAACTCAATATGCAATCATATGCAGTAATTTAATTTATTTCTTAAAATTATAAGTTATATGGGAAATCATGAAATATTAATTGAACCATCTAAAAACACTTTGAAACAAAATTATTTATTAATTACCAATAATCATCGAAATAAATTCGATGCCGATCATATATTAATTGTACCATTTATAACCACCCATAAATAGTTCACCACGCATTAATTTAGGCATTTCTACTATTAAGAGAACAAGTCATAAAAACCAGTCTGTACCAGTTACGGTGGACTCACATTACATTAGGTACATTTTGTAATATAATAAATTTTATAATACAGAAACAACAGGTGACCAAAGAGCTGGCGCTTACCTCGGCCAACGAATTAGTCTGGCCATTCAACGAGGTAACGTTGCCAGCTTTTTGGGCACCTTGCCCGCGGACGGTGACCTAAATTCTGTGTTTTATATTTCATTTCATTTTTTAATTTTGTTGTAGGTTAGTTTAGTTTTTATCAGTCAATAATGGTTGATTTTTTATTAAAAACTGTAACGCACCACTTTAGGTCTAAAATAGTATTATCATCATCAGCCCATTACGTTCCCACTGCTGGGACTCGCTTCCCTCGTATAGAGAGTATGGGTTTATAATCCACCACGCTGGCTCAGTGCGAGTTGGTGGATGTCACATGTTCTTGAATTTTTGTGATTAATTCATGGATTTTCTCACGTTCCTTCACAGTTTTTAGAGCGAGTGTTAAATCCGCACTTAGAAAGTCAGTGGTTTGGGGCCAGGGGCCTTACTCTGAAAAAGTAATTACGATCTTCGCACTGTCGGATGAAAGGGACAGCGCTATGCAACAGGCATAATAGTGTCTCTTTTAGTCCGCACGAATGAACGAACGAAAGGAAGTCGGAGTAGGCCCCCAGGTTTCCAACTCGGGTACGTCGGATTGAAAATCGCACGTGCTCTCCCACTGAGCAACAGTCGCTTCAATCCGTAATGTTTTGGTCCAATAGCCAATAGTCAAGACGAAACCGCGTACTGTACAGCACGTGTCTGTGGTTGGGATGGTCGCGCAGTACCTAATTTAATCAAAGAAGTTTACTTTTGAAGTTTGCGATGCCCTGTAAATAAATGAATAGCCGTTTTGAAATTTACGTGGAATATATAAATTGTTTTGTGTAATTTTACGCAAGTTTTTGCGGAACTGGTAATTGCAAAGACAAATTGGTGTTTTGTGTGTTTTGGTGATTGCAGCTTTGTGTCGAAATGTTTCAAGCATTTGGACCTTTGGTACGGCAGTACCTAATAGTTATCACTGGTAGGTAAATTGATACCTAATTATTTTTTATTTTTTTATGGAACTGTGTAATGAGACGAGCAGGTCGTTCGCCTGATGGTAAGCGCCACGCCTGCCCATAACAATCGCAGGCCACCCAGGACTTTTAATACGATAAAAAACATACCTAACATACCTAATTGATTTTTTTATAAATTTTTATTGACATTATTGAATTTATTTTGACATTTTAATGTACCTTTGCGACTATTAAATAAATTGAATTAACTCTCATGGGCCCACTTTCATTCACAAATCTATGAAAGTATTCATTTTACGTAAGCAAGCGCCGGAAGGGCTAAACATAACATTATTGTTATCATACAAACTTCTCTGAGAAACTCCGCAAAACGGGACGGATGTTTGTGTACCTACAGAGAAATAAAATGACTTATTGTGTATGCGAGGTGAAAGTTTAAGACGTCTTAGAAGTAGAAATGGCAGTTAGCGTCATCGACATTTCGATCAGCCGAAAACCGAATTCCGACATATTGTTATAAGACAAAACGCTATCACGACCAAATCGAACTTACTCTACTCCGACAATACTAAAAATATCTATAAAAAACTACGATGCTAAACTATTTAATTAAATTATTTTTTGCTTTCGTGTGGGTGTGTGGCCAACCCTGGTGTCGGAGTTTTTAAACCATCTGAATGCCTCCGACATGACCTATCGTTTTTTTCACAAACCAACAACCGGGACTTACGACTTACCGTGCCCTCCGAAGCACGGTAGTGCTCAGATGTAAATGACACACAAACGGTCAACCACCCATGTTGTGACCGCTGCGAACGTTGCTTGACCTAGCCTGTTACAAACGGATAGGTGAGATACGCTACGAACGGTACAAAAAATATCAATAAGTCTACGTACATCTAAGTTATAGCTACTATTAATTGTTCTGTGGTTTACTACATACCCCCTAGTGTTATAAAAGCATCTACTTCATATTCCTATTATAACGGTTAAATATAGACGACATGACATTCTGCGAAAAGAGTTTCTGCGAAGAAATGAGGAGGTAACGTACTGCTGGAGTAAAATGTAAGGATTATAAATAGCCTAGTAAGTCATTTCGGCTTAAAGTATTGTCGGAGTAGAGTAATATCGCAGTTTGCTTATGCCGTGATAGCGTTTTGTCTCTAAAGCAGTGTGTTAGAATCCAGTTTGCGAAAATACACAGTTGATGTATTTCTGTTGCCGCTATAACAACAAATACTAAAAAACAGAATAAAATAAATATTTAAGGGGGCTCTCATACAACAAAGTGATTTTTTTGCTCGTTCTTGCGGATTTCGGGGTAACATTCGAATTCAAACGCACCGATACTATAATGTTAATATTATTATAATAAGTAATAATAATAATGAATTCGCTTTTCTACTGTCGATAAGTTTCTCGTATGCGAAAGGCCGTCTGGGTAGGGTACCACCGATTTGCCGCTTATTCAGCCGCCAAGCAGTAGTGCGCAAGCATTACGGTGTTCTGGTTTGAAGGGCATTGTAGCCAGCGAAATTATTGGGCATTATGAGACTCAACAGCTAATAAAAAAAAAAAAAAAATTATATATATTGTTATAGGCTGCCATATTGCTTACCATCAGGCAAACGACCAGCTCGTCTCGTCATTCATACCGTTACATAATAAAAATATTAATATAAAAATATTAATAAATCATTACATAATAATAAAAAAAATCGCCCAACGATCTTATACCTATGTATAAGGCCAGGATAGGATAGGCCAGGATATATATCCTGGCCCCTAACTTAGATTCCCTGTATCTTGGGAACCAGGAACCATATGGTCCCACAACACCCAGACACGAAACAAATGCTTGCGCTTATTTTCTGTGCACAAACATTAGTCCCGTCGTGGGAATCGAACCCGCAACCTGGGTTGTGTATAATTTTTGGGCCAACCTGCCCAACCACTACATCACAGAGACTGTCGAGAGTCTTGAGTCTTTACGCGCACTAGGAGCGTTATTTTTGACAAAGCTGGCGGCCAAGCAGTAGTGCGCACGCATAACTGTGTTTTAGTTTAAAGGGTATTGTAGCCAGCGAAATTACTGGTCATATATGAGACTTAATATTTGATATCTCGGGGTGATGAGCGCAATGCAGTGCTACGCATTGCTTTTTTTGGTATAAAAAGTTCTGGGTGGCACTGCCATTGTTATGGACAAGCGTGGCGATTACCATCAGGCGAACGACTTACTCGTTCATCACTCAGTTACACAGTACAGTAGTATAATTTTTATAGCATGCAGTTATCATAACTGCATGTAGCAGGCAATCTTGCTGATAACTTATCAGAATGATTGAATGCTGCATGCATTTTTTACGAGCCTCAAAGGCATCTGAGACATCTGAGCTCAATGGACATGTCAATTTATGCACATGTCAATTACTCAAACGCTCCCCATCACTAGCCACATTCAAAGAACGCGTAAAAAATAATATATGTCCACATAATAATAAATCATTTATATGTTTTGCTATTGTTTTATTTATCCGTCCACTATAATATATGTGTAATATGTATGTATACCTATTTATAATTATATATTGTATGTAGGAAGAGATATATGTATGTATATTAATTAGTTAAGGTGAATAACAAAGTGTTTATCTATCTATCGTATCTATTTATCTATTTTGCACTTCACTACGCTGTAATGATAATTATTATTATTATATCAGTTATAAAAACTAAGTCTTATTTTATTTCTATATTTCCAATAATAGTCCTCGCACTTATCGGGGGCTGTCTTCGATTGTATCTTCTTAATGATGCATTTAGAGACAGTCCCCGATAAGTGCTACCCATTACATATCTAAATTAAATATTCTAAGAGGTATTTACGTGTTGGACTCATATCCCCGCGCAAGCCTTCAATAGGACTGGGTGTATAACCCGTGAGAAATAGCGACATAATAATAAAAAAATATTTTATTAAATATTTTATTTTATTTAAATATTGCATTATAGGTGCACACTTGAACTATTTCCCCTTCAGAGCGAGTTTGGCTCAGCGGCAACTCATGCGCCTTTCGATCAAACGCACCTGGGTTCGAATCCCGACTCGGCCCTGCACCAATGACTTATAGTTAAGTGCAGATTTTGCACGCTCGCTCTAAAACGGTGAAGGAAAACATCGTGATGAAACCCAGTTACGAGCTTTGGAGTGGTAGGCTCTGGCCGTGGTTGTAATACCAGCCACCGAACAAAGCCATGCCGTCAAGCGACCTAGTCGTGTTTCGGGATGATTTTCGGTGAACCATAGGGGAGACGGGTCTGAGCAGCCGCTCAACTGCCGTCTCTCTCTAGATCTATGTGCTCCATCTTAGGCCACATCATTGCTTCACATCAGGCGAGATAGTGGCCAAACATAGATCTATTAAGCGTAAAAAAAAACTATGTTACAATTAATTGATGATTAATAATAAATGACATTTAAACAATTTTATTTTATTTTTGTGAGACCTAGTTCCCGTCGTAATGCTATGCCACAGAATAAAAGATAGTACTATCACAGAATACCTAATACTATAATACGCTACCGTCACAGACTAGGAACTACTAACATCAGCCCGCTCGCTGTATTGTCAGTGTTGTCACCTTATTGCAGCAATAGAAATGAACTGGTTATCCTTGGCGTTAGGTAATTTGTTTCTGTAATGTTCTACTAAAAATATAATTATTAAGTAACTAGCTACGCCCCGCGGCTTCGCCCGCGTGGTGATTGATGTGTCGCAAGTAAGAAAAGTAGTCGGCTGATTGAGTTGATTTTTTAAAAATAACAGCCTATGTTTGAATTCAGTACTTAAACTATCTTAATTCCAAATTTCATCAAAATCGGTTCAGTAGTTACGGTGATTTTTATTTTATTTTTTATTTGTTTTATTTTATTTTTATTTATTGATAGTGATACGTGGTAACAAACATCACACACACAAACTTTCGCATTTATAATATTATTAGGAATTAGGATTACAGTCCGTCAAATCTAAGAAGTACCGTTTGACAGTTCTGACAATTGAATGATAGGGATGGGATGAAAAAATCGATTACTTGTGATAAAAGGTTGATCTAGACGGTCAATTTATCATGCACTTCCTCAAGTCTCAAGATGGCGTCCTCCAGACAAGCAAAATAAAGCAAAATTTGACTAACTTCCGCGAGTCCCAAGATCGCTTGTCTTGAATTTAAATGGATCGTCAATTTATACCATACTTCCGAGAGTACAAGTGACAGCGTCCAATCACAACGAAGGATTTTGCCGCCAAGAAGTAGGCCGATAGGTGGCGCGACAACATGGCGGCAGTGAGTCTTCGTGAAAAGATAAAAATTATTAAGTCTCAGTTCTCCTCGAAAATTCTGTTAAGCCAGATTGGCATAAGTGGATATTTGTAGTGCTGTTGGTGTTAAATTATATAAAGCTAAGTATTATTCTTTAACATTATAATTGGATTACTTTTGATTATTATCATGTCGATTTCTGCTTGATGATTGTTATACCTGTTTTAATTTTCAAGGAATATTCCATTCTAAGTTGTTGGTTCCCTTTTCCTATTAAAGTGTGATAAGTTAATAAAAGTTTAACTTAAGATTCTTAGATTACTTTATTGCAAATTAAGTACAAATTGTAAAGGAATAGCGAGGGTTTGTGAAATATACCAATACAAGGTGATGCTTTAACTGTTATTTAATTTCCTATCCTAATAGATGTAACATTTTTCAGAAGTGGGATGAGCTCGACGAGGCCCGTGAGGGCACGCAGCCCCGTGAGGTGGGACCATAAAAGAAATAGAAGCCGACATGAAAATACTGAACGCAGCTGCAGTTCGGAGCCCAGAGCATCGCGTCTTTGCACAAGCCGGTGGGCGCCGTGGCATCCACGAGCATCGGAGCCGCGGGACGTTTCGGGACCTGCCTCTTCAGATGACCTGGAACAATCTGGTAGGATCAATCCATATTATTCGAATGTAATGGTAAAAGCTGATATAGTGCCAGTTTGACCCAGAAAAATCGGAACTACCCGCTGTGCAATGTTTTAATAAAATTGAACAGTTAGGTGCTATATACACGGCTGGAATGACCATGTAAAAAGTTATTACATGCAATCAAGGTTATCTGGATTGGCGAAACTGTGGCATAATGCTTTGCGTAGTTATGAATTTACATGGATAGAATGGAAGCAGAAAATTTTGGAAGTTTTTCCTCAAAACACTGACTATGCAGAGGCGTTAAGGGAAATGTTGTATAGAAACAAGTTGTCTAACGAAACAATGACTCAGTTTTTATTCAAAGAATTCTTTGCTTACCAAGTGAGAGATTAGTGGATAAAAAGTGGTGTAATGCATCATTGAAAGCTTACCTTTTCATCTTAAAACTTCTGCTAGAGCTGGAAATTATAGGACCCCGGGAGAGCTGTACTCTCAATTCCTTTGCATGAATGATGACAAGCGAGCAATGCTAGTCCATCTACAGAGGTGTGTTGCGAAATCGTGATCCGATTGTGGCTGGACCATCCAAAGATTTGTTTATTATTGAGAAATTAAAGTTGAATTGTTAGAAATTTGTTTATTAGTGAATCAGGCCATGTTGTGCGGTTTTGTCCGAAAAATCCTAACTCACCTAAATGTAACAATTGTGGAAAACTTTATCATAAAACTGAACAATGTTTGCATAAAGCGGTGAACGTGATCGAGGTGTCACAGGTAAATTAATGTTATTTTAAGAATGTTATTATCAATAATTCGGTTGTAAAGGCGTACATAGATACTGGAGCTCAGGTTAATTTAATGACTTATGATTGTACTTTAAACTCAGTTTAAGTTTGCAATCGTATAACATTTTCTTGAAGGGTTTAACGAAGTTCCAAATAAAGCATGCGGGTAAGCATCGGTTTCCATCATAGATGGGTTAGAAATCGTTTCAGATGTCATTGTTGCTGATGTACCTTTGAATGGAGCCGACGATTTATAGGTCAACCTGTCATAAATAGTAGCTGGAACGAGGGTTACTCCTGAGTGTTGAAACTAGTGAAGCTGACATCGTTTCTATAAGTGATTTTAAAGAAACTGGTAAAAATTAGAATCTTTTGTTTTTGTATGTTGATGTTTATAGCGATGTTCAGCTTGAGATGTCTACTTTGCTTTTTGTAGATTCTCGTTCGTGCTCTTTGTGGTGTTAGTCGAGTATAGTATTCCTGCGTCTGTATATTGCTATCCAATTTAGACTCCATTCACAAAACCTGCTTTGTCACTCCAGAAGGTCATTATGAGTTTCAGCGAATGCCGTTTGGTTTGTAGAATTCGCCAGCCGTTTTTCAGCGACTTATAGACAAAATATTTGCTTCCTTACGCTATGATAAAGTTCTTCCGTACATTGATGACGTATTACTACCAACAAAATCGGAAAGGGAAGGGTTAGACTTGTTCAAAATGGCTTTAGATATCATAAGAGATGCAGGACTGACTCTGAATTTGAAAAGTGTTTTTCCTACAAGATAAGATTGACTAAGAGTTACATAGGTTGTTGAAGGATGTAGTATAGGAATGGAAACAGGAGCAGTATGAGGCGTTTGACAAACTAAAAAGAGATACTTAAACTTTTTCAAAGCGAAGGTGATATTGAAGTTCATACTGATGCAAGCAGTAGAAATTTGGCCGGCATACTTCTACAAACGCAAGATGGTCATCTAAAACCTATCACGTATTTTAGACATGAGACTAATAAAGGAGGCTATGTACCATTCGTATGAACTTGAGACCTTAGCAGTTGTGGAATCCATAAGGTTTAGAATTTACTTGTTTGGGAAAAAGTTCAAAGTTGTTACAGATTGTTCAGCTGTAAGGTATATTTTTTTAAAGAAAGATTTGATGCCACGTATAGCCAGTTTGTGGTTGTCAATACGACAGTAGGATATGGAAGTCGAACATAGGCCAGTTAAGTCTCACAGCCATGTGCTTTTAGTAGATTTCCAGTAGAACCCGCACTTGTAGCTGATATCAATCTAATGGATATTTTTGATTGGATTGTATGTATTCAAAATCAAAATGACGAGCTTCGTATTATTTAAACTAAATTAGAATCTAGAGACGATCAAGGTGTACGTAAAAATTACATTTTAAAGTATCGTAGACTTACAAAATAGTAAGATATAGCGAAGAAAGAACGGTAGTACATAAGTATGCGAGGTAGAATGTGTTGAAAAAATATCTTGATTGTATGGGACATCCAGGACTTAAGCGTTGTGAGCAAACAATTAAAAACACGTTTTGGTTCGAAATAATGAGATTTGTACGTAAATATGTTAAAACTTGTTTAGATTAGACCTGAAGGTGAACTTCATCCCATTGAGAAAGTTCCAGAGCCAATGCACACTCTACACGTAGATCATTTAGGACCATTTTGCAAAAGTCAAGCAGCCTACAGTTATTTGCTAATGATAGTTGATTCGTTACAAAATGTATGTGGGCTCTTCCAGCAAGAACGATAAAAAGTCGTGAGGTTATAGGGTCATTAGAAAATATATTTTGCTTATTTGGTTATCCAAACCGGATATTTTCTGGTAGTGGTTCTTGCTTTAAAATCAACAGTTTTAAGCAGTTCTGCTTGGATAATCAAATAAAGTACATAATCAATGCAGTGGCATGTCCACGTGCCAATGGACAGGTTGATAGATACAATCGAACGCTACTCGATTCCTTGAATGCTAGTGTTGAAAATCAAAGGGAGTGTAGTATTCGTGTTCCTAATATTACCTGGGGAATTAATAACCTACAAAATTCCTCAACTGGATTCAGGCCATACAGGTTTATGTTTAGCGCATCTCGAGGTCGCTATCAAGGCATAAGTAGTAATTCTTTTGACAGTGAAAGTAATACAGAAGAATTGGGAAAGGAGGCTTCAGCTAATTTACGCAAGATATCAGAAAAAAATGCGTAAATACTTTAATGCCAAACGCAAAACCCCAACGAAATATGTATAAAGTCAATGATTTGGTGCTATCAATCAATCAATCAAATCATTTATTTCAGAATCAATATCCATATATGGTTAGTAATTGTAGTAAATATTATTAATAACTAAAATTTCATTATTTAAATCTTATTATTAATTATTGATTATCACATACATATCAAAATTACAAATTTTATTCCTGAAAAAATTTATGTCCACATGAAATACTTCTACTACATAGATTATTTAACTGTTAGTCCCTTTAGGAAAAATTATGGAAAGGTGCTGCTGACAGAAATATGAATGTAAGACGAAAGTTGAAAGAGAAATTTAGTGGGCCCTATAAAATAATAAAGGTCGTTGGTAATAATAGATACATGATAGCGTCATTGAAAGGAGTGAAAGGTTATAAGAGATATAATGCGTTAGTGTCATCTGACGCCATAAAGAGTTCTCAGGGGATCGGTTTGGAGTCTAGTACAGATGATAGTGAGGTAAACAGTACGAATGAATTAATTGATCTATTAGAGGGCTAAATTTTGATAGTAAGTGGTCCATACAATGTTTGAATTTACTGATGTATGATGTGTGGTTCTATATTAGGTATATAGTAATTAATGATAAAATTCAAATAAAGGGTCAATAAATGGTTATCAAATTAAAAATGGCGCTAATTTGAAAATTGAATAGTTGTACTATGGTTATGATGGTCTTAGTGGTTAATTTGGATTCAAAAATTAAAATTTGTAAATAATGATGAATAATGATACTAAATAATGAATTGAATTTTGAATATATGAATATAATAGTTACAATGCATGGGTTATGGCTAATGTATGGGTCACATGTAAGTCGCATTGGACTATTATGGGTGACTTGGTGTCACATTGGATTATTATGGGTGACTTGGTGTCACATTGGATTATTATGGGTGCCTTGGTGTCACATTGGATTATTATGGGTGACTTGGTGTCACATTGGATTATTATGGGTGACTTGGTGTCACATTGGATTATTATGGGTGACTTGGTGTCACATTGGATTATTATGGGTGACTTGGTGTCACATTGGATTATTATGGGTGACTTGGTGTCACATTGGATTATTATGGGTGACTTGGTGTCACATTGGATTATTATGGGTGACTTGGTGTCACATGGGACTATTATGGGTGACTTGGTGTCACATTGGACTATTATGGGTGACGTGGTGTCACATTGGACTATTATGGGTGACTTGGTGTCACATTGAACAATTATGGGTGACTTGGTGTCACATTGGACAATTATGGGTGACTTGGTGTCACATTGAAATTGCATTTTTATGGGTGACTTGGTGTCAAATAGGATAAAAATGTGTTAATATTGTTTATTTTTTTCCCAATAATTAGTGTTATAGGGATACTAAAATATCAACTCGATGTGTACACATGATTTTCTCCTTTGCAGGGACGCAAAGGTGTCAGGATGGACGAGTGTGATAAAAGGTTGATCTAGACGGTCAATTTATCATGCACTTCCTCAAGTCTCAAGATGGCGTCCTCCAGACAAGCAAAATAAAGCAAAATTTGACTAACTTCCGCGAGTCCCAAGATCGCTTGTCTTGAATTTAAATGGATCGTCAATTTATACCATACTTCCGAGAGTACAAGTGACAGCGTCCAATCACAACGAAGGATTTTGCCGCCAAGAAGTAGGCCGATAGGTGGCGCGACAACATGGCGGCAGTGAGTCTTCGTGAAAAGATAAAAATTATTAAGTCTCAGTTCTCCTCGAAAATTCTGTTAAGCCAGATTGGCATAAGTGGATATTTGTAGTGCTGTTGGTGTTAAATTATATAAAGCTAAGTATTATTCTTTAACATTATAATTGGATTACTTTTGATTATTATCATGTCGATTTCTGCTTGATGATTGTTATACCTGTTTTAATTTTCAAGGAATATTCCATTCTAAGTTGTTGGTTCCCTTTTCCTATTAAAGTGTGATAAGTTAATAAAAGTTTAACTTAAGATTCTTAGATTACTTTATTGCAAATTAAGTACAAATTGTAAAGGAATAGCGAGGGTTTGTGAAATATACCAATACAAGGTGATGCTTTAACTGTTATTTAATTTCCTATCCTAATAGATGTAACATACTATAATATCCGAATTTTAAGAAATCAATTGTTATAATTAAATAAAAGAAATGTTTAGGATATTTTTTTATTCACTACTAGTACTAGTATCGTCGTCTTCGTCATCATCGTCATTTAAATTAATGACCAGTTGATTGTCCATTACATTATCAAAGTGTACGTCTCTTTCGAAGTCGTCCATTATTATTTTCTTTGTTTTTTGTACTACTTTACTCCAATCTTCCTGTGTAACTTGGGCACATGCTTCCTTTAATAAACCTTCCATTTTCTTGACACTGAAGGGTGGTTTTGTGTTGTGTCTTGCTGCATAACCTGTAAAACAATAATGTAACTATTTGATAGCAGACGAAAACCATTGTTTAAATTATAAATGTTAGAAGTACTCGTGTTATTATTATAATATTATAAAATATTACCTTTAACTTGGGCCCAAATCAGTTCAATGGCATTATATTGGCAATGGTACGGAGGAAGTCGTATGACTTTGTGCCCGTGCTCTTCGGCCAATTGGTCAATTACATATGTCGGTTTTGGTGGTTTATGCAATTTCACTAACTGTAATAATTCAGCTTTTAATAGTGACATGTCGGCATCCACTCCTTTTCTTTGCAGCCATGCCACCAAATCTGCTTTCTTATTGGCTGACGTAGGTGCTTTATCAATTTGCACAGAGTGGTATGGGGCATTATCCATTATAATTGTGCTGTTAGGAGGGATATTCTGTAATAAATTTAAGAACCACTCTCGGAACCTTACTGCGTCCATTTCTTCATGATACTCTTTAGTGCTTTTGGATTGGAAAGCTAATAAAGAGTTTTCCACGAAGCCTGTAGACGCTGACCCAGCATGGCATATTATGAGGCGTCCACCTTTTCCTATCGGCACCTTCGAGCACGAAGCTTCAGAATCATCAGTCCATGTTTTCGGCACAGAATGGTTGGAATTTAGCCAGGTTTCGTCCAAAAATATTACATTATCCCAGTTTATAATTTGTTTAACTTCGCGCAGGAATGTTAGTCGCTGCATAATTATGTCATGTCGCTCCATAACAATTTTTCGTTTGTCAACTTTTTTGTATCTGAAGCCAATTCCTGTTATTACCGTTCTCAACGACTCTATGCTTCCCTTATACAGCCCGGCATCTTTTAAAGTTGCACATAACTTTGCCAATGTTGGAAATTCGCCTCTTGTAAAATACCCGTATATATGGTTTCTAATAGCATGACTATCGAATTCATCGATGCCTGTCACAGGTTTATTTCTTTTTCGTTTTTTCGGTGTGTGAAGTACGTTACTGTCACTCCCCGAAGGCCCATATTTTTCACTTAATATTTTGCCAACGGTGCGGCTACCAATACCGAGAGCTTCACCGACGCGATCCCGAACTTGTGTAACTGGCAGTAGAAGTCCACCATTTTGAGATTCACGCTCAAAATACTCGTGTAATTTCACCACCAATTCACGAGCCTGGCTGTTCAAAGTACGTCCTCTTTTCGACATTATTAATAAACACTTGCTTAGTTCGGAGTCCAGTATAAATATTGCCAAGGTAAACGGATAAAGAATGATCAGTCCAGAAAAGTAATAGCCAAGTCACAAATTGTAAAACACAAATGAGAAAGCAAGTACGCGCACAGTCAGCTTCCAAGATGGCGAGAGACTGCTGACGCCGAACCGACCGAGCGGACCGCGTGCGCTTGTAGTTGGCAGTGTTGCCAGAAAAAAAATAATTATTTTATTTTTTCGCTTTCGACAACTTTTTAAAGAAGCAAATATATTTGATTTATAAATACGTATTTTTGGTGAATGGGTTTTATCTCATATTTTACGATTACATAACTATTTAGTTATGTAATCGTAATATGTGAGATAAATCCCATTCACATGAAAAAATATTTGTTTGGTTGTCAAGTGTAATTTGTAAATAATACATTCGATTTTTCGTATATGTAAACGATTTTTTTGCATACAAGTGTATCCGAAGAGTCGCAACACTACGTGCAGTGACCTAACTACGTAACTTTGTAATGAGGTCAAGAATATAACTATTAGAAATTATTTACTGTGTAAATATGTGTTATTTTGCTTTGTTTGAAAGTTTTCAATTACATTTAGATATTAAGAATTGTACATTTTTAGATACAATAATGAAATCTTTCTAAATTCATGGTTTTATGAAAAAGGTTATCGAAACTGAATAATGTACGTATGAACAAAGTTGTTTCGGTTTGAAAAATATGAAACGTCAAACGGTACCTCTTAGATTTGATGGACTATACCTAGTTTTAATTGAGTTTAAATTTGGTCTCAAAACTGTAAAAAAAAATGTAATACCTTATTAAGATTGTTGAGTAGATTTGCCTAATTATAATAATTTAATTTTGCTTGGAATTAGGTATATTTTGTTCTAAAGTGATCGTCATCGCCATTAACCGATTACGTCATCAGGTGTCTTCAAGGCAAGCGTGCTACATCTTCGACCGCATCATCACTAAACAGGTGAGATAGCGGTCCAACGCAACCCTATAACGATTAAAAATACTTGTTATTACCACAGTGACTGTGCTATTACCTTCCCACAGCTAGCACACAGGCTTTCGCACAGTTAGAGTACATAATATATGCCATAATTCACCACGCTGCCACTAGTGCGAGTTGGCGGAAGTCACATGTCCTTGAATTTTGTGATTCTTGGTAGTGTTTGTTTGATATTTAATTCACCGTTTTTAGAGCGTAGTAGTTAAATCTTCTGTGGTAAAACTTAAGTCATTGGTGCGGGGCCAGTGGTATTCGGAATAGTCCCAGTCACCTAAAGAAATATAATAAAATAATTGAATCAGGCAACTTGGGCCGCGGTCCTAGCTTTGAAGCGGTCCCAGTCGCCTGAACACTCCGAACTCCGAGGCGTCGGATCGTAAGCCGCACGAGTGGCCGTTGTGCCAACATAGTTATGTTTATTCATCATAATAAGATAAGACAAGTAGCTGTGTAGTAGCAAAGGATAGGCATAATAACTAAGTACCTTATCCGAAAATCCTAACTACAAGATATTTAGTTTTCTTTGCTACAAGTAGGTATACGTTTTATCAAACAAAAAACCGACTTCAATGTGTCTTCGAAGTCCAAGGTCAAATAAAAAATAAAATAAATTTACATGGAACCACTTCATAGACTCACTTCACTTCACTGAACGCAACGCAAAAATAATTTTCCAAATCGGTTCATGAATGACGGAGATCTGAGGTAAAAATCATTAAAAAAAAATACAATCGAATAGAGAACCTTCCCCTTATTATGAAGTCGGTCAAAAAGTCTACTCATATGGCTATGCCCTAAATTGGGTAGGTAAATATGTGAATTTGTATTATAATATTCAAGATCCCTGTAACATGTATGATGCAATAAATGGACGGTAGTATGTAATAATGTCTTCAGTGCCGGTGTACCATCAGTCCTAGAGCCTAATGGACTGATGCGTGACGACGGTAAGAGGCCCGATGGACTGACACTAATTCCTTGGAAGATGGGACGGCCGTTAGTATGGGATGCTACCTGTGTAGATACCCTAGCTCCGTCTCATCTTCCAGAAACGACTGTTCGGGCTGGCGGAGCTGCGTCAAAAGCGGAAAACCTCAAACGGCGCAAATATACAAATCTCGACCGAGGTTGCATGTTTGTGCCGTTTGGGGTAGAAACATTAGGACCGTGGGGGCCGAGCGCCTATGAAATCTATAGGGACTTGCCATTCAGCGTGGCAAATGCGGCCAGCGTTCTGGGCACTTTCCCCTCCACCATAGGCTTTTTAAAATAATTGTATTATATTTTGTATATATATTTAAGTTATTTTGTATATATATTTAAGCAATTTTAGTTTAGATTTAGATATTTCTTTGTTAAAATTTAAATAGATGTGTTTTGATGCAATAAATGATTGAATATGAATATGAATATGATTAAGAATAATGTGTGACAACTGCTAAACCCGAAGAAAAAAAAAAGTAATTTTCACAATCATGAAATTGATTTTTCATCGTTAATAACTTACTAACATAGATATTTAAGTAGGTATACGACAGTTCGATTTCAAGTAGGTACAAATACACGATTACCACTTTACCATCCTAAGTGCCATAAAGAAATAAATACTTAACAGATAATAGATTACATACCGATTTTGTAAATTGCCCTTGTATTGCAGAAGCTCTTAGCAAAATTTCTTATCGTATCCAAACAATTGGTAGAAACATCTTAGGACAGATACTCATTTCGCATACTTTCCTTTATTCGTGGCAGTCTTATATTTTGTTCTCTAGTGAATAATAATTTTTCATGTATTTATGAAATTCTCACAATGACAGGGCAAAATTGAGAATCTACCTATTTATTTATGTAACTGAATGTCGAGACGAGCTGGTCGTTTGCCTATAGCAATACACCAGCCCATAACAATAACAGCACCACACAGAACTTTGTTTTGCAAAATCCTGCGCGGCGCTGCACTGCGCTCGTCATCCTGAGACAATTAGCTGTTGAGTTTCATAATGCCCAGTAATTTTGCTGGCTGCAATGCCCTTCAAACCGGAACACAGTAATGCTTGCGCATTACTGCTCGTCGGCTGAATAACTGGCAAGATATTTATTTAGAATCTAGGTATTAATTCTTACAATGACGGGACAATAATAATGTATGTTTTTATACATAGGCGAATAAATTATGCACATAAACAGATACTATTTAATTGTAAGTACCTACTACCACAGATTAATAAATAGCTTCTTAGTTCAAGAATATTAGCATTCTGTGATATTAGCAGGCCTAGCGCACTCCGCAGTGTAGGTACGAAGCTACAAGAACATAGCCGGACACCGACGGCGGGTCGCGCGTCGTTACACGTGCCGCGGCAGAAGAGATAAGAGCTATGCGATAGAAAGAGAGGCGCTCTGTAGGTTAATATGACTGGTAGGTATGCAGCGCTACGCGAGCTGAATTGAATTTTATTGCGTCATAGCAAGAGTCGCTATTTGTTTAAATTTCTTTGCGGAGTGATGCTTCTGTCCCTTAGTATTCTGTGATATTAGCTTAGTTGTACTATCATTTATTCTGTAGCTTGGTACACTTTATTATTGACAGATTTTGTTTACCTTTATGGGTGCTCTATATCAATTTATTTTGCCTTTGGATCATTTTAGTAAATAATTATCTTGGGTTTATAAAACTTTGACCTCAAATATTTCGGAAACGCGACAACTTAGAATACTTATTAATAAAATAAAAAAATAAAATAACGCCCAACGATCGCGTACATATGTAGATCCTGACCCCTAACTAGGATTCCCTGTATCTAGGAAACCAGGAACTATGAGGCCCATGGTCCCACAACACCCAGACACGAAACAAATGCTTGCGCTTTTTTTTCTGTGCACAAACATTTGTCCCGTCGCGGGAATCGAACCCGCAACCTCAGTGGTGTATGAGATTTGAGCCAACCTGCTCAACCACTACACCACAGTGGCTGTCAATATTATTAATTCACATCGTTTGAACGGTCTTCAAAAAAAGGAGGAGGTTTTCAAGTCGGTGGAGTTTTTTTTGGTACCTCCTCAACTCCGTCATTTACACACCGATTTGAAAAATTCTTTTTGCGTTGGGTTCAGTATAGCTACGAAATGGTCCCATATAAATTTCATCGATATTTGTCCTTGGACTTCGAAGATACATTGAAGTCGGTTGCATTTGGGTAAACTGCTTGCTGATTTGCTGATACACTTGGCATCTTTCGAAATACATCCTATTTCGAGATGTGCCAACTGTATCAGTAGCTTTTTAAGAGTATTTTATTATTTACTAGCGACCCGCCCCGGCTTCGCACGGTTATTATACATATAAACCTTCCTTTTCAATCACTCTATCTATTAAAAAAAACCGCATCAAAATCCGTTGCGTAGTTTTAAAGATTTAAGCATAAGTACATATAGGGACATAGGGACAGAGAAAGCGACTTTGTTTTATACTATGTAGTGATGATATTAAATTTGTAATTTTTTGACTGTTAATATTCAATTTGTATATTTGGTATATTTTTGACATCCAATTATTTTGAAAAATAATTGGAAATCGTTGGAATTAATCGTTTTATATCAATTATGAATAATAACACTCACGAAACTTTTCAAAATCCAATTATTTTATTTGTTTAATTTTGTATATTGTTTGACATTCCATTTTATTGTATAATTAATATTGTTATTGTTATTGACTAGATATGAATATTATTTATTTATTTATTTATTTATCATCAAAATACTATAATATATAACATTACAGCTTAGACTAATTCGTTATATCAGTTCCTTATATACACTTAACACCACATAAAAATAAAATAAAAAACCTTTAACAACATTCTACCATTAATGACTATTACATATTTATTATTATTGGTGCTTCACAATACTTAAGACACATTCTTTCGATCACCGTCCATCCATCTGCAAAGACGTCGATCTGAGGAAAAGCTTTGACCAGTTCATTAAGGTGTCTCTGTGCTCGAGACACAGGGGAGTGTTGTCGCGCTGCTGTGCGCGCCGGAGTCGGCGCGAACAGCGGCACTCGCCCACTGCGGAACCTCACTCGCTGCTCCGGCACGCACAGGCGACTCGCCTCGCTGAGCAAGTCAGGGCTGTTCATCCGCCCGTGCAGTATTCGCAGCACGATCAGCATTTGCTCGCACAGCCTGCGTGTTTCTAGGGAGTTAAAGCCTAATGACCTGAGCAGAAACTTCGTTGGGTACATAAATGGGTAATACTCTAAAATTTTCGTATATAAAAATCGCAAAAACCTTTTTTGGACTTTTTCCAACATTAACGTGTAGGTCGCTTCATGTGGGTTCCAAATACAGGCACTAGTTTCAATTTTTGACCTTACTAGTGCAGTATAGAGTAGTTTGATTGCCTGTATATATGTGAACTCTCTGCAGTTGCGTGTTACGAATCCTAGTCTTTGGAAACAATCAGTTGTCAGTATCCGCATATGCTCGTGAAAAGTAAGCTTGGTGTCAAACCAGACACCGAGGTCTTTAACTGTTTGATTTCGATTGATTTCGATTATGCATGACTACAATTTCGCTTTGGACATAATTCTGTAATAAAATTGTAATGACATATAATAATAAATAAATAATAATAAATAAATAAAATGTATACTTGTGTATGATTTGTATGTCTTAATCAAGTATAAAGTCAATTCGAAGTCAAAGTCAAAAGATATTTATTAAATAGGCACAACAGCACTTTTGAAATTCATACAGGTACACATAAAACAAATTAATTAAAATACGTTAAATACTGTAACTTAAGATATGTTGACTTTAAATAATTAATTTTTAGAAAAAATCAAAAACCGACTTTAATGTATCTTCAAAGTCCAAGGTCACATATCGATATCGCTGAAATTTATACGGGACCCACTTACTAGCTATACTGAACCCAACGCAAAAATAATTTTGCAAATTGAAATGACGGAGTTCCGAGGTAACAAACATAAAAAAAAATACAATTGAATAGAAAACCTTCTCCTTTTTTGAAGTCGGTTAAAAAAAGAAACGAAATTGTATCCTCATAAACGCGTCTGTCCTGACAAATACGCAAAACTGGTGGTAACCGGATGATGTCTAATCATAGGTACTATTCTTTATTCTGTGTAATTACCTGACCAACAAGCGCGCCACATGACCTGCGCGTATACAATTTTGTATCCATTTTTAGGGTTCCATACCCAAAGGGAAAAAGGGACCATATTACTAAGACTCCGCTATCCGTTCGTCTGTCTGTCTGTCCATCCGTCTGTTACCAGGCTGTATCTCATGAACCGTGATAGTTAGACAGTTGACATTTTCACCGATGATATATTTCTGTTTCCGCTATAACAATAAATACTTGCCGTTTTTATAGATAATGGTACGGAACCCTTCGTGGGCGAGTCCGACTCGCACTTGGCCGGTTATTGCTACTGCGCAGGTCACGTGGTGCTCCGGTCAGCGGCCATAAACTTTGGAGCGAGATATAATTACTTAATTATGATTCTTATCTTCTTCTTTATCACTGTCAATACTTTTGCATCGTGGATTATAAAGTACATGTACAAAGACGAGCTTAACGTTAAAAAACGTTTTCTTTCAGCAAACCCTTGAGGCAAGAGAACTGTTGAGCAAATAGGTCTCAGTGTACGGTTATGTTTAAAGAAAAAACATAAATCATAATATATATTCCAAAATAAATATCGATAACTAAATAAATAGCGAGTGTGGCTCAGTGGGAGTATGAGCGACTTCCGATCCTACGCACCCGAATTCGAATCACGCTGGCCCTGCACCACTGACTTTCTGAAGTTATGTGCGGAACTCGCTCTAAAACGGTGAAGGAAAACATCGTAAGGAAACCGGCATGTCCAAAAATTTATCACAAAAATTCAAGGGCGTGACATCCACCAACCCGCACTGTGCCAGCGTGGTGGATTATAGCCTAACTTAATGGGCTTATGATGAACTAAATAAATAATAAATACATTATGTCAACTAATAGTGACCTCCGGCTTCGCACGGATGTAATTTAGTAATATGGTGTAATTTTTTGGAAACTTTGACTTGAAAAATATAATGGACCTATGTTCGTAAAAATCACAATTCACAACATAAACACTAGAAATAAGGATAGAATTGCAGTACCTAGGTTTAGACTGAGTAAAACGAATATGTCCTTCATGGGCAATTGTGTACGTTATTACAATAAAATTCCAAAATGTACTCGTATAACGGAGCTCACAAAAAGCAGATTCAAATTCCGTGTGAAAAATATTCTAATGAAAAAAGCATACTATACAGTTAGTAATTACATAGAATACCAAGATGCACCGCTTCTGCCAAGTAGCCAACTGGCACCTAAGAAGCATAATATTGTCAAAAACAAACATAACATTGTAAAAAAGTTCTAAAAAAATGCCCCTCAGCTTCTTACCTCTAAGTAGTGGTTTTTTCCGATACTAATACTACTAACGAATTTAATACTTCTAAGTAGTGGCTTTTTCCGATACGGTGTGATGCCAGAATTGAACTTGAACTTTGAACTTAATAACAAAACATTGAATTTACTCAAGTAAGTATACGAAAACGTAGTTAGAATGTAGGTATTGTACATAATATTAACCTTCTGTTAAAAAATCTCTAAATGACAGTGAAAACCATGATAAAATCCATTGCGTGGTTTAGAAGAAAAAAGCGGAAAATCAAATAAGGACCCGGTTAGCGACTTTGTTTTATATAAAACTAGCGACCCGCCCCGGCTTCGCACGGTTATTATACATATAAACCTTTCTCTTCAATCAATCTATCTATTAAAAAAAAACGCATCAAAATCCGTTGCGTAGTTTTAAAGATTTAAGCATACATAGCTGGATACTCGAAGATACATAGGGATATAGGGACAGAGAATGCGACTTTGTTTTATACTATGTATGTCAACCTTCTTGGTATTTTTTTTTATTTTTTACAAGATTTTGCAAATGATGTATGTTTGTCCGGGTCATCCGGAATCTTGCAAACTGAATTAGAACCACTTCGTCTTATCCTACGGAGTTGAAATTTTGTCAAAGTCCGATGACAATGCAATATTATGGTGACAGCCAGCTGATTTGATGATGGAGACGGAAGGTGGGCAATGGAACTCCTTGACAGATAAACTACTAGTGTTTGGGCTGATTTTAATCTGCTTGCGGTTCCGATTACGAATTTGTTAAAAGCTTGTCTTGAAAAAAACCTGATAGGTAAGCATTTGACCACAGTCTCACGTGATGGAAAGTGATGACGCGATCGACGATGGATCATGCTTGCCTAGAAGATACCGATTCACTCAGTCACAGGAATTGAAGACACCTAAATTCTAAGAATCTGGAAACACAGACGCTGGTAAGGTGCACTCCTTAGCTGTTCGCATTATGAAAGTTGAAGCGAAACGCTTTGTTCTGGCAGGAGGAATGTCAATCATAAATTGATTCCTAGTTTCCGTACGTCTTGTTGTCCGATGGTATAAAGGAGATGGAGGAACGAACTCGCAATGAGTCACAAAATCTCTATTTATTGTCATCATTTGCATCGTCATCTGACAATACCTGTTGCGCGCCACTGCATTTCTTAACACTGCATTTCCTGAACAGGTCGGGCTGGTTTCCTTTCTATATTTTCCTGCTTATACAACAAGTGGTGAAGTGGCGTGCAGTTATTCGTAAGATAAAATTAGAAAATTACCATGTATCGCAATATAAGGTACAATCAGCAACATAAGTGTTGAAGCGACAACTCGTGAATTTTTCATTAAAAAAAGATGTAAGAATTAGGTTGTAACCAATAAAACGTTTCGTTCTTTCAGTTCCTCTTCTCCCTACTACTAGATTTATAATCCTATCCTAGCCTATTGATGAAGTCATTTATTCTTGCTGGTATATATATATGCTGGTATGTATAGATTTAAGTATATATTTATTATGTAAATATTTAAGTATATATTTTATAATTAGGCTTATTATAGGTATATATATTAAGTTTATGTGGTTTAGTTTTCATAATAGTATATATTTTACATGTATGTAGTTATGTAACTTTTATTTAGGCAAATGAAGAATATTTTTTAAATTTTTTTCATAACACACTTTACTGCACCGCTACCATTTTTTCTTGCACGTCCTGGATGACTGGTAGAAAATGCTACGAGCATTAACTCCTCCATTTACAAACTGTTTTGTGCTAAAGTATAAATAAATAAGTAGCTGAACTTTCACAATATTTAAAAGGTCAATAACACCAAAACATACAAATTACATGCAATTTTTTGGAATTTTTTTATTTGAACAGGATATTACCAGACTTTTTAAATGCAACATTCAGAGATATAATCCAAATATTGAAGGTGTAGTCAATCAAAGATTCACAAATGTTCAGTAACTTTTGTCGTTGACTGCACACACCTACCTAGCTAAACCCAACGCGGTTAGGTGTTACATCTTTTTTTAATGAAAAATTCACGAGTTTGTCGCTTCAACACTTATGTCGCGGAAGGGAAGTCAACAATTTCGTAATCGGCCTTATCTGTATTCATTCATGCACATGTTCATTCACGGACAATTTGTATACAAAGGTTGGTCATTTGTACCTAGACGGGTATACCTACCTACCAAGCTGTAATAGTTATTGGTATGACTCACAAACAGAACTCCGACACACTGTTATTAGACAAACGCAATCACGACCTAATCGAATTCAGATTGGGCTCTACTTCGAAATTAAGGCGACATGACGTGTCTAAGATACTTGATCACATCACATCTCACTTATATTAGAAATGCGAAGGTTTTTATGTGTGTAAGTGTATTTCATACTTCTACACGCTGTAACGTCTCAACGGATTTGAGTGAAATTCGGAATGGAGCTATCTCCATTTCGTATGTGTTAATCCAGGGTATGATATATATTATTCCCTGGATTAACACATACGCTACTTTTATCCCGGGAAACCGTGGAACCGGGGTGAAACCGTGAGGAGTAGCTAGTTTAGAAAATATTCTACTGCGACAGTAGGTTACGTCCGCGTTTCCCTGGGGGTATAAAAGCTCCACTAAAAGCTTATGGCTTTTTTTATAAAGACTGGGGGTAAAAGCGAGCCTAACCTCGAAGGAGTGGGGTGCGGCAATTCGTCGACATAACATACAGTTGGAATAGAATGTATTCCAAACAGAATAGTATCTTAATTAAGTCATATCGGTTTAAAGATCGTCGATGTAAAGTAACATCGAAGTTCCATTATGTGGTGATAGCGTTTTGTCTAATAACAGTGTGTCGGATTACAGTTTTTGACCGTTTTGGTATCTATTTACCCATTGTGCTATATAGGTACCAATCACGGAAATGTTTGTTGCATCATTAGGATGTTGGTGAACCTTCGAGGTTGAGGTTCGCTTTGGAACCTTTAGCAAGGTGATTCAATGACAAAGTCGACATTAATATATATAATATGCCAAACCACGACACATTACACAAACACACTACACATTACATACACACACACAAACATTACATTTGAAATTAGGTCAAATACTTTTGTAATACGAGCTACCGCTACAAAATAGTACCTACATAAAAAACGCTAGCATTTGTTTCGTGTCTAAGTGTTGTAGGACCATGGTCTTCGTAGTTCCTAGTAAATACAGTGAATCCTAGTTAGGGACCTGCGGGGCGATCACGTAAGTCTTTTGCGAACATCGCATGTTGCGGACTAACGTGCAACAGAAATTTATTTCAATCGATAAAATGCGATCATGTAACTTTTTATGTCTTGATTTCAATGTGCTCCTATCGATTATACGACAAATTTACAAAGCGAGATTGTGCTATGAATCGATATGTATACGCCCAATCTATTCAATTTTACTGTGTAATACGGCTCTTGTCTATGGTTTATATATCGATATAAACTTTGTTTGTCAAAACGTATTTTTATTTCAATTGAGCTTTCGTTGACGTTTGATTGCAACAAACGGGTTACGTGATCGCAAAACCATCATAGAAACTCGATTCTTATTGAAATTGATTGAAATAAAAGATACATGATCGCCCTGCAGGATCTATGTATGTGATCGTTGGGCGTAATTGTAATTATCGGTAGGTGAATTGGTCACATACTGTAATGCCTATCGAAGCAATGCGTGTGTAATAAATAACTAAATAAATTATTATATTAATAATTATGATTTATAATTGCTGTATGTTTTCAGTGAACCTCAGCGTCTTGGCAACGGGTATGGGCCTAGTCTGGCCGTCGCCCGTGCTGGTGAAACTCAGAGATCCGGAACAGACAGTGCTTTCAGAACCTGTGACAGATGAGCAAGGGTCATGGATCGTCTCCATTGGGTTCCTATCTGCGATCGGAGGTAGGTGACACTATGGTTCCACTCGATTTAATATAATATAGGACAAAGTAACAATTTGTTGAACGTACTAACGTCTTTTACGGACCCCGTCGGGCACAGCAAAATTGGAAGAGACGAGTTTTTTTTTATGGTACTGACTGATGATACGAGTAAGTTGTTCGCCTGATAGAAAGCGCCACGCCTGCCTATAACAAATTGCAGTGCCACCCAGAACTTTTAATAAGTTTTAATAGCATAAAAAGGACTGTGTAGCACTGCGTTGTGCTCATCACCCCGAGACATCAGATATCATGATCATTAAAGGTTAATAGTATGTATAGGTATAACTCGCTGCACCAGAGACTACCAGAGTGGAGAAGTGAGCCTGTCTGCTACCGTCTTCAGGATGCTATTGGTACTGCCCAGCACAGTGGATAAGGGTGACAGTTTTCTTGCGGATGATGGCGTGATAGCCATCAGTACGAAACTTTTCTACTCAAAATCCTCGCCCCAATCACGATCACTAAAAATCATGGATATCGCAGTTTGAAGGATGCTAACGACTTTCAAATTTGTAATTGAAAGTGATCGGGATCGACGATTCCACTGCATAAATAAGCGGTTATTATATTGGACGCGTAGGACGTCCAGTGACCTTTACCGTAAGCATTATCGATTGCACTGAGGAAGCACTCGCGATGACGCAGATGAGTTAAGGTCCGTTTTCCCTTCATACTGACCTTAATAACTATCTTTTGTTTCAGCTACCATCCTCGCAATGTTCCTCGTAGACCGAATAGGACGTAAATACACAATTTTCCTGGCGTGCCTGCCTCGGTTAGCAATGGGTTTCCTGTATATATTCGCAACAGAAGTCTGGATGATTCTCATTGGAAGATCCATTGTGGGGGCGGCTGATGCCTTCGTGTTCACAGTGCTGCCTATGTACGCTTCGGAAGTGGCTAGTGTAAGTACCTACCTACTACAATATTATATTTATAACCTACTACAATATAATTATTACCTACTACAATAAATTAATTACGTACCTACCTATATCACGGTATGTTGGCGGCACGGCATACAGATTTATTACTAGCTAGTAATAATTTAGCACGTCCGTCGTCCCCACTTACAATACACAGGTACTTGTACGTTATGTGTTACTAATAAGCATAGTTATGGCTGGAGGGGCGAGAGCCAGGAGTTCCATAGCACTGGGTCAATCTAGTTTGGCCTGATTAGGAAGAACTGAAAAAGAATCAAAATTTTCAGCTTATTTAATATTTCAAGTAGAAACTAGATAAAAAGTATTGTGGAAAAAAAAAATATTTTTAATTAATTAATTATCGTTATCGTCAACCTTTGAGACCGAGCTCCGTTTTGTGTCGGGTATCGTCCCTCTCGCGTTCAACTTGTTTTGGGGCGCCAGTTACCCGCCCTTTGCCCTATGTCCTTAGCATCTGCGATTATATTGGGTGGTGACCATGCCTAGGCACGTTGCAGAAGGTCCCAGGGGGTACGACGGGGACGTGGACAGTTCGGACCTGCATTCTTGAATACTTCACCACTAAAGTATTGCAGTGAGTGTCTGGGTATTTTATAAAAACTCTCCTCAAAATAACTGCTGGAGGACGAGGTTTAACCATGAGCTCTATAACTTGTTTGACGAACCGAACATAGCCAAGACGGTGAAACTTGGACGCATTCGCTGGTTAGGCCATGTAGAGCGCATGGAGGAGACTCGGTCACCTAAACGTCTCCTAGAGGGAAAACCGGATGGTCGTCGAAGCCGTGGTCGACCTAAGCTAAGGTGGCTCGATGGCGTAGAGCAAGACCTGAAGACGATTAGTGTTAGAGGCTGCACGCAGCAAGCCAGAAACAGACCTGGCTGTAGCGCCTTAGATGATGATGATGATCGTCAACCTTTATTACTTTCCTGTTGGACATAGGCATCTCCCATAGCGCGGCACTAGGCCCGATCTTCGGTCCTACTTTTCCAGTCTCCCAGCCAACCTGTGAATATCGTCGCTCCATCCATTCGCAGGATTTGCTACTTTTGCGTATTCGCGGTGTTTCTTCTAGAACAATTCTACCCCGAGGGCTATATTGGCTCTGCGGCGAGTATAATCAGCCCACTTTAACTTGCTATTCCGATGAGCTGAGTCGGTAACTTTAGTTATCTGGGAAATAAGTTCGTTCGTTCACTCAACGAGCATAGGATTTTCCATAGCTCGCTGAGCAAGTTTCATTTTGTGGACTAGTCGCTCCAATATTAATGAAACAAAACGGTTATATTCAATAGCTTAAAAAACAATTATACACTCTACTTACTACTTAGTTACTACTTACTTACTTAGGAGATGCATTTGGACAACCCATTAACCATTAAAGGCCTATAGATAGCCCAAATGCTCTAGCCCACCACGAGTTGGCAGCGTACCCAAGATGCTGGCAGTATTGCTCCGTTGGATTCAATGTTTATAATATTAATTGCGTTTGTAATGCCAAAATGGAATGAAAAATTTTGAACTTATTTTCTTCTAGAAAGAAATCCGCGGCTCCCTCGGCACCATCCTTCAGATAATGTGTTCCATTGGCGTGGTGATCATGTTCAGCGTCGGTCCCTTCACCTCCTACATGACGCTGAACATCATCTACACTGTAATCCTGGTAGCGACCACTGTGCCTTTGGTCTTCTTGCCTGACAGCCCATACTTCTTGTTCGCTAAAGGTGGGTCTTCTAACATTTATATATTATTTTTTGAGTCTATTACCTACTTTTAATGTAGGTGTAGGTAGAGTGTGTTTGTGACGAGACGAGCAAGTTGTTCGCCTGATGGTAAGCAACGCGTCTGCCTACAATCCTGCGTGACACTGAACTGCGCTCGTCACCCTAAAACATTAGTCTCATAACGTCCAGTAATTTCGCTGGTAATAAACTTGAACACAATAATACATGCGCACTACTGCTTGGCGGCAAAATACCTAGCAATACGGATACCAACTTAGAAGGCGTACTTAGAAAATGCTCGTCGTTCTTGTGGTTCAACTGATAAGGACAGACGTGGCGCTCATAATCAGGTCCGCAACCTTCTTTGTCCAGTCACCATACACATTGTACATAAGTTATTATTACTTTGTTAGTTGTTTACTGGTGGTAGGTTTCTCGTATGCGAGAGGCCGTCTGGGTGGGTACCACCGCTTTGCCAGTTATTCAGCCGCCAAGCAGTAGTGCGCAAGCGTTACTGTGTTCCGGTCTGAAGGGCATTGTAGCCAGCGAAATTACTGGGCATTATGAGACTCAACAGCTCATTGTTTCAGGGTGACAAGCGCAGTGCAGCGCCGCGCAGGATTTTGCAAAACAAAGTTCTGGGTGGTGGTGTTATTGTTATGGGCTGGCGTATTGCTTACCATCAGACAAACGACCAGCTCGTCTCGTCAAAGTATAAAAAAAAATATAATAGGTATTCATAATATTCACCACTTAACTGTAAATTGCAGGTAATCTCAGGTACCTACATCAGTATCTTAAGTACTTACCTAGTGATATTTACATTTAAGTACCACGTTGTAATCACCAGTTTTTCTTTGTGCAACTGAGCAATAAAACGAGCAAGTCACGCGCCTGATGGTAAGCGACACGCTTGCCTATAACAATAGCATTTTAACAAATTACCATAAAATCAGTAAAGTCGTAGTTTTCTTGAAACAAAAATCTGTAATATTCAAATCAAATCAAATACATACATATCAAAATAATTTCATAAATGCTTATAAATATGAAATGGCAGGATTACATTAAAATATATCATAGAAGGTGGTACACAGTTATATAATAAAAACAATAGGTTGTTTATAAGAGTTACCTCATTATCTTATAGGTATGAGACTCAGCCCCTCAGTTTCTTGCCGTATCTTCTGAGTAGTGGCAGGCCTAGCGCACTCCGCACTGTAGGTACGAAGCTACAAGTACATAGCCGGACACCGACGGCGGGCCGCGCGTCGTTACACGTGGCGCGTCAGAAGAGATAAGAGCGGCGCGATAGAAAGAGAGGCGCTCTGTAGGCTAATATGACTGGTAGGTATGCAGCGCTACGCGAGCTGAATTGAATTTTATTGCGTCATAGCAAGAGTCGCTATTTGTTTAAACTTCTTTGCTGAGTGTTGCTTCTGTCCCTTAGTATTCTGTGCTATTAGCCTAAAATGTTTTGTCCAAAAATCCCTACCACTAAGAATGTACCTATTGTGAAAATAAATAAATCATTTATTACAAAAAACCCAAACATTGCAATTTAATAAAACATTGTGAATTGAAAGTTACTTTGCCATTTCAGGTCGTAACGCTGAAGCTGTCGAGGTCCTCACCTTCCTCCGAGGGTCGGAAGCCATGGCCCACGAAGAGTTGAAGGAATATGCTGCCACTAACAACTCTGATGTCGAGCTCAGCAAACGAGAGATCATTATGAATCGCACATTCCTGAAATCCTTTGGGATCGTTGTGCTGTTGTTAGCTGGTACTCAGCTCAGCGGATACAACAGCGTTTCATTTTATCTGCAAACTATTCTAGGTAACTATTTGGATTCTAGATCATCATCATCATCATCATCATGCACCATCATCATCAGCCTATCACGTTCCCACTACGAAGGTCACAGGTATTCTCTCATACAGAGAGTAAGGGCCATAACCCACCACGCTGGCCCAGTACGGGTTGGTGGATGTCACATGTCCTTGAATGTTTGTACATGCCGGTTTCCTCATGATGTTTTCCTTCACCTTTTTAGAGCGAGTGCTAAATCCGCACATAACTTAAGAAAGTCAGTGGTGCGGGGCCAGCGGGATTCGAACTCAGGTGCGTCGGATCGAAAGCCGCACATGCTTCCATTGAGCCACAATCGCTCTTTTTCTAGACAACTATGTGATATATCTACACGAGTTCATGTCATAATAAAACAAAAGACGTTATCAATATTACCTACTTTTTCAAGCCAAACGTGTTTAGAATATCATAACAAAACAATACCTAGAGAAAAATCGATTGGGAGACTTCGTCTGTTTGTGCGTTTGTGCAGTACTCAAGAAAAAACTACTAAACGAATTTTGATGTGCTTTTCTAATCGGTTAGTTTAGGGTTCAACTTAGAGAAAAGGGTTTAATTTATATTTTTGTACGATAAAAAGATTTTAAAAGTATTTCATCATCAACCCATTGCATTCCCACTGCTGGGACTCGGGCCTTTCCTTGTAGAGCGAGTATGGGCCCTAATCCACCACGCTGGCCCAGTGCGTGTTGGTGATAGTCACATGTCCTTAAATGATTGTGACAAATCTTGGACATGCCGGTGTCCTCACGATGTTTTCCTTTACCATTTTTAAAGCGAGTGTTAAATCTGCACGTAGCATAAGAAAGTCAGTGGTGCGGGGCTAGCCGGTTTCGAACTCGGGTGCGTCGGATCGAAAGTCGCACGTGCTCCCACTGACCCACACTCGCCTTCTTCTTCTTCTTTAAAGTATTTATTAAGCTTAAAAAAATATACCTAAAAGAAATCCCGTTTCCAGACAAACTTCGTAGGTAGGTACATCACAAAGCAAAATCGGCAGTTACGTGGCGCCAACATAACCGTTTGTGAGGTAATTACATCTGAGCGCTACCGTACTCTGTAAGGTCGTCGGTCCCGGTTGTTGTTTTATGACGTTAGACCGTGTCGGAGATTTTTAGGCGGTGTACAACTCCGACACCACCACAGGCAAGATGAGAACAAGAAAATGGCCTTTGTCAGGCATTGTGCTGTTACGTAGTTAGAGGCCCGGTGATGGGCGTTTAATCATCATCATCATCATCAGCCTTTATCAGTTCACTGCCAGACATAGACGTCTCCCATAGCACGCCACTGAGACAGATCTTCTGCATTTCTTCTCAAGTTACTACCAGCAACCCTGCGTATATCGTCGCTCCATCAAGTCGCAGCGTCCTACACTACGTTTGCTCGGTCTCCTCTCCAGAACACGTCTAGCAGCCCCCCAGTAGTTATCGGTTCTGCGGTAAATATTACCAGCCCACTGCCACTTCAGCTTGCTAATCCGCTAAGTTATGTCGATAACTTGAGTATTCTGGCGAATAATTTCGTTCCACATTCGACCTCGCAGCACCAATACCGAGCATTGCTCTTTCTAGATATAGCTCGCTGAGCAACTTTCATTGTGTAGACTAGTCGTACCGTGAAGGTCTACGCAGTAGGACGCAATGATAAAAGACTTTTGTCTTTAGGCATTGGGGTATCGGTAACGAGAAGACCCGACGAAGTTTTCGAAGTGCTGCCCAGCCTAGCAGAATTCTCCTGTTGGATACGGCTCAAAGTTGTAGGGCGATTTTTATTATTTTTTCATTATTTTCCATTTCAGAATCAATGCAGACCAGCGTAAGTCCCGAGGTATCGTCAGTAGTAGTCGGCATGATCCAGCTGTTTGCCAGCTTCTGCACAGCGCTGGTGACTGACCGGTTCGGCAGGAAACCAATCCTGGCGACGACACAAACTGGGATGGCGGTGGGCATGGTAGGTCTATTGGTTTCTGCTGCTTAAAAGTTTTGGGTGGCACTGCCGGCCTACCCACTGATCCCTAAAGTGCCAATTCATCATGTACTGATTACTGATTGTTATGGCTAGCGTGGCGCTTACCATCAAGCGAACGACGTGCTCGTCTCATTACTGTTCTTTAAAAAAACTAGCAAAGGTACCTGCAAACAGGCTCTTGCAGAAAGGGCCTACCATTACAAAGTTAAGTGATGCAAGTGGCAGTGACAATGACGACGCGTCTGCTCTAACACCCGAGCGACGTTCGCCGCCGGCGCCGCCTCCTCTCTCGCGGCGGGCGACACGAGCACTGGCCCGCAGTTAAAAATTGTATATCATTGATATATATATCAATGTTGTATATACGGAAAGTTTGCGCCAAGCGCTCGCCGCGACCGCACGTACTCCTTGAGGAAGAGCGTCTGTACCGGTCGAACACCGATCGAGTGTCTCGACATATATTCGTGAGTGTAGCCGGCCAGTAAATCAAAGTAAAGAAGTTTTAAAAACGATAAGTTACTTTTCTTTCTAATTCAGTAGGTATCATCTCATTATTTGATATAATAACCGGCTAACCGGCTACACTCACAGGTCATCAGGATCGGTTATCACACCGGTCGAGTGTTTCGACTAATACCCGTGAGTGTGGCGGGTTATTAAATCAAATTATGAATATTACTCAGTAGTAGTTAGTTTTAATAATAAAATATATTTTTATTTTTCAGGTGGGCTTAGGAACGTTCTTTTACATACAAGAAGTCGGCAAGATCAGCGGTGCCATCAACTACTTGCCTTTGATAGCGCTAATCCTGATTGTATTCACTTATAGCGCAGGTAATTTCAAATTATTAAGCGGTAGTGCGCCGCCTTTATGACCAAAAATACTACAACATTTTTGATATCGAATACATTAGCGCAAGCTAGACGAAAACCAGAAAAATGAAGAATAGAATGGAAGATATGATGTAAGAATTATGAAGAAGTAAGAAAGGAAAGTAGAAGATAAGAAGGTTAGAATAAATTTGGTTGCTTGAGCAGTTGACTCGGTGGCAGTGGTTCAGGCGTCCGGACGGACTCGGAACGGTATTCCGAAGACGCAGGTTCGATCCCTGCCCAAGCAATATCATTTTTGCTTTTTTTTAATCTTAATACGAAACGATACTAATAATTACTAACTACAAATAACTACTTCTTCTTCATCTGCCGGCGTACCCACTGGTCCCTCATACGCCAATCCTATATCGATCGTAGGCCCAAATTCAGGTATAGCCTCACTTCCTTTTTAAAAAAGCTGGTTAGTTACACATATATTTATATTTATTTTTATTTGTATGTTTCTTTCTAGTATGCACTTATTATTTATATAAGTTACTTGTGACTTTTATATTTGTTTATTATGTCCACCACCAAACCGCATTAGATCTTATACCTGTTCTATCCATCCAACGGGTTGTCTGGAAGAAATCGCTCTAAGCGATAAGGCCGCCCATTGTACGTCAAAACTACGATGTATTTAGTGACTTATTTTATTTTTCATTATTGTGTATATGTTATTTGGTGTGCAATAAAGTGTTATTGTATTGTATTGTATTGTATTGTCAGGTACAGACATGTGATGGAGTTTTCTACTGGAGTTTTAAGTCAGAGATCAGTGAAAGTCCAATACTAATGAACATAAATATCTATTACTAGCAGATCCATATATTTACACAAATTATTCAAATTGTAATAATAATAAATGTATTGGCAATATGCGCGCACCTATCTCACTCTAGCTTGAACGATTCAGATAGTGCCGCCTGCTCTCACAATATATATTTGGCGCGGGCGGCTGCTAGGAACAGTTCTCCGCGGATGGCACGAGGATCGTATGATCATCATACGATGACGAGCATCATACTATGATGCTCCTTCCTCATTCCCCATCAGGCGAAGCGTACATTGGGCTTCACCACTCAACCGGATCTGGTTACGTAGGGCTGGCAATAATTTCTGAAAGGTTGAGGTTGGCTCAAACCTTGGTTGGCGTTTGCTATTATTAATTGCTTTATATTTTGATGGGTTTTTTAATTGCCAGCTGATAAATTAAAATTAATTTTAATTTTAATTTATCAGCTGCTAGCAGCTAAAGACGCAACAACGCCAAACACTGATTCAAGTTAGGGCTGTCGCAAAAATCAACTAAATTTCTTTTTATATGGGTACTTTAAATATGGTATATCCAACCATTGTATGTCAAGTTATTCGCATACTTCATCAGATAGCCCTCCTCAGGTCTATAGAAATTAAAAAAAATAAGTTAAACCTTATATAAATAAAAATATACATAGTATTCATGTGTTTTTTAATTTCTTCCAGGCGTGGGCTCTATCAACTGGGTCCTAATGGCGGAGCTCTTTGACGACCGCTCACGAGGCATCGGCCTCTCCATCAGCATCCTCACTTCCTACGTTATAATCTTCCTCAGCACGAAGTACTTCCCCCTTCTCATCATTACCCTCGGGGCTGCAGCGACGTACTGGTTATTCGGTGTTATTTGCATAATGTTCTGTCTGTTCGTGGTCTTCTGTGTGCCAGAGACGAAAGGTAAAACGATTGGAGAGATACAGAGGGATTTAGGGGCAAAGGTCAGAGCCAATGAGACAGAAGTCAAAGCGTAGTAGACCAAGGCCAGCCGGCCTACCCACTGGTCCCTCAAGTATATAATAAAATGCCTCAAGCGCCAATCGTATATCGTGTTGAGCTCAAATTAAGGTAAGGTTAACTGCGACTAATGAGATACAGTCAAATTATTGCAAGAATTAGATAAGAATTAATTAGATAATTAATTAATTAATTAGATAATAAATAAGAATTAATTATCTCATCCATTTACGACATCCATTAACTACGAGAAGTATATGTTGAGATAAAAATGGGACAAGATGGCAACACAATACATTGTCGCAGTAAATCTACACTTTAATCTATGATTTATCTTTTAGCTGTCTTTCCTTATTCTATCTATCTTTGAGCTCTACAAGATTTAGGTATAGTTGGCACTTGAGGGACCAGTGGGTAGGCTAGCAGGGGTAACCAGTATTTTTTATGTTTGTACCTAAATGAAATGAAATGAAATGAAATAGATAGATAAATAGATAGATAGATAGAAAATTCTTTACTGCACAAATAAATTTGTAAGTACATAGGCGAACTTAATGCTAGTGAGCATTATCTTCCAGTTAACCTCGGTGTACTGTGGAGATTTTATAAGGTAGTGCAAACAAAATATAAAGTAATAGTGAACAAATTAAAAGGCCATACAAAAATAATAACAAGATATATACATACAAATCAGTAACAATATATATAAAAAATATAATAATATATATATATACTTGTAGATTGCATATATAGTAGTTGAAATGATATTTGTTTGTAGGAAACACGGTCATAATAAAGTTTATAAATATTTTACTGTTCTGCGTGTCTCACCATTTCTGGCATACAAATTTTCATAACATAATACTACGTTATTTAATTTAATACACATAAATAAACAAGTTGTAAATGTTTTAAATATTGTTATCGTATGCATTGAGCTATATTTATTCTTATTATATTATATTATTATTATATCAACTTATTGTGTCCCACTGCTGCAAAGGTCTCCCCCATCTCCCTCCAAACATCTCTGTCCACAGCCACTTCCATCCATCCGGGTCGGTAGGTTTCGAGATCGTCACGCGCTTTGGAGTGGTAGGCTCTGGCCGTGGTTGTAATACCACCCACCGAACAAAGCCATGCCGTCAAGCGACCTAGTCGTGTTTCGAGATGATGTTCGGTGAACCATCGGGGAGACGGGTCTGAGCAGCCGCTCAACTGCCGTCTCTCTCTAGACTTATGTGCTTCATCTTAGGCCACATCATCGCTTCACATCAGGCAAGATAGTGGCCAAACATGGATTTATAAAGCGAAAAAAAAACCACGTCGTCTCCGCCCGTCTTGAGGCCCCCATTGAGTGACGATTCTTGCCCACCTCTCCGGATGCATGCGAACCACGTGCCCCGCCCAGTCCCACTTTAGTTTTGCTCTTTTAAAGCATGCGTCAGCAATGCCTGTCTTCGAACGCAGCGTTGTATTTCGGATCTTATCGGTCCTTTTCACCCCGTGTATGCTGCGCTTATTATAAAATGAAGCGTTAACGATTGCCAAGCAAAAAGCTCAAACAACCGGCTGGGCCTTAAACCCGCATCTCAATCAGGATCTCAGCGCTGGAAGTGCTCTGCCCAATTGAGGTACGTACGGTGGTCACCAAGCCACGCAAAAGTTGTTTTTGAATTTTCATACAGAGAAACAGATAAAAATTCTAAAAACAATAGTTTTAGTTTCTATTGCCTTCGCACTCGAAATAAATTTGTTTTCCAATTTCTCTTCTATGTACAGATTTTGCCTTGGTTACCATTTTATTATAATAATATATTCTTTGTACATATATAGGTATAGACTTAGCGACATTGTCAGGTTTTATAAAAAAACCTACCTAATTATTGTAAATATTTGTCATAGTTTATAATAATAATTTATTTTTCTAAATGCGGTCGTTTTTTTCTAATTACCTGCCTAAGTTTACAAACTTCAATATATTTTACAAAACCTCTAGTCGTTTTACAAAACTATTATGTAAAGCAGCTAAACGATGTTCAGCCGATTTATAAAATGACTGAATCGCAGGTTAGGAATCGTCCCCGTAAGACGATATAAAGACAATAGAAGAAATTTAGTTGCTCTAGCATTAGGCACGGTGGCCCAGTAGTTAAAGCGTGGGGACGGTATTCCGAAGACGCAGGTTCAATCCCTGCCCGAGCGATATCATTTTTCTTCTTCTCAATTATTTAAAATAAGTAAAATTACTATTTTTAAATAAGCAAATATTCTTGCTATTCATAGAAACTCTTTCAACACCATAGTCATTGAATATCACGTAAAATTCCAATAAAACTACGACGTACAAAAAGAACGAGGCGAGGCTCGATTCTGTCGTCGGGAATAAATCTGAAGCCAAGTGTAGGAGGCGTTGCTCGCATTGAATAAGGTGGACGCCGTGGTGCAGTAGTTGAGTTGGTCGGCTAATATCTCATACACTACGGCGGTTCCTACAAACCCGTGGCCGTGGTTGTAATACCACCCACCGAACAAAAGCAACCAAGCAACCTAGTCGTATGATGTTCGGTGAACCATCGGGGAGACGGGTCCGAGCAGCCGCTCAACTGCCGTCTCTCTCTAGATCTATGTGCTCCATCTTAGGCCACATCATCGCTTCATATCAGGCGAGATAATGGCCAAACATAGATCTAATATCGTAAAAAAAAACAAATTACAACCCAAATAAAAAACCGTTCTGTAGTTTTTGCGTGATTGAGTAACAAACATCCGTCCATCCATTTTTTTTTCTCTTACTAGGCCAGCGTTAGACCACGATCTCACCTGATGGGAAGCGACGATGTGGTCGAAGAAGAAGCACGCGTGCCTAGTATCTATTCACTATTGATTTGAACAAGCCCAGGTTGTTTTTAAAATGAAACAGACGATGGATCGATCCATCCTCACATACGTTCGCATTTATAACAATAGTAGGATTTTCTTAAACAGACTTACGCTACGGTGGTTGCGGTGCGGGTTCGTTTCCCGCCACGGGAGACATGTTGGTGTGCATAGAAAATAAACTCAAGCATTTGTTTAGTGTGTGGGTGTTGTGGGACCATGGTCCTCGAAGTTCCTGGTTTCCTAGATACAGAGTATCGTATTTAAGGGCCAGGGTTTATGCAGGTATATTATTATATATTATTTAAGTATAGCACCGTTAAAAAAAGGTGTTTGGAATAATATATCAAGATATACATCTCTTGCCTGGATAAAGAGACGAAGGGTGAAGAAGTCCTTCGATACGTCCGGGAGAGAATAAGCATGTACCGGAATTCGCGTGAGGAGCCCATCAACGTGAGTTTGTCGCGGCTGGAGCAGACTAGGACCACTGCCTTCCAGTCCTACGCGCTCCAGGTTCCAACGGAACACGCGAAGATGTTCCTCGCCCCGGACTTCTGGCCTGCAGGGATAGTCTACCGCCGGTACAGGGAAAGTAGGCGAAAACAATTCCCTGTTGTAGCTTAATAAAAATAGTTTTTAATATTATAATATGTATGTTAGTCTGTAAGGTATATATAATATGGGTCTTAGAATTACTTTAGTCACTAATGTAACTATTGTTTTCTTAAGTTACCTGAAATAAAGAAGTAATAATAATAATAATAAACCCTTTAGCCACCCACACCAACGTTGCCCCTCTCGTCGCCAATGAACGGCGGTCCTTATAGGGGGCCCGTTTAGTGGGTGGCGAGTCACCACCCGCCAAAATATTTTCTTATGAGGCGGAACTGGTAGGTGCCGAGGTCTCATATCATAGACCGGCTCTCATCCATTAAAAAATCACCTCAATAGCCCAATCAAAAGTAATTTTCATATCTTCAATAATAGTCCTCGCACTTATCGGGGGCTGTCTTTGATTGTATCTTCTAATGATGCACTTAGAGACAGTCCCCGATAAGTGTTGATCATTACATATCTAAAATAAATGCTCTAAGAGGCCTCTACGTGTTGGACTCATGTCCCCGCGCAAGCCTTCCAAAGGACCGGGTGTATAACCCGTGAGAAAGAGCGACATAATAATAATAATATATTTTATAACATAAAAACGTATATGTATATATATTATAATACTATGAATACTACTAAAATCATATACATATGATATTATATGATTTTACTAATAATTATTATTATATAAGTACACCACCGTCTTTTGTCGTTTCACAAATCCTCTCCATCCCAAGGTTGTCTGGAAGAGATCGCTTATTAGCGATAAGACCGCCCATCGTACTAATTAATTTTTTAAGTTCTATGTCTATTTGTTCTTGTTATGTTTTTGGTGTACAATAAAGTGTTATCAATCAATCAATCAATCAAAAACAGACATCCCATAAACAATTACTATTTTAGTGTTGTGGCACCATGGCTTCCCTAGACACAGGAAGTCCTAATTTGGGTCCATCCTGCGCAGACGACGTAACTACATTTTTGTAATATTATACACAAAAAAATTGTATACTTATACGTCGAGCTTTTAGCGGACTTTTGGGTTCATCGACTGCATTAGCGCATACAATTCGAATTGTTTTACTTTCGCGGACTAAAAGTACGCGGCGGACTATCCGTCGTCAGCGTAGCTGAGCTTGGAAGCTATAGATACGTAGTAATATATAGTTTTTTTTTTAATGTAACTGACTGACGAGACGAGCTGGTCGTTTGCCTGATGGTAACCAATACGCCAGCCCATAACAATAATAGCACCACCCAGAACTTTGTTTTGCAAAATCCTGCGCGGCGCTGCACTGCGCTCGTCACCCTGAGACAATTAGCTGTTGAGTCTCATAATGATGCCCAGTAATTTCGCTGGCTACCATGCCCTTCAAACCGGAACACAGTAATGCTTGGCACTACTGAAATCAAGAACCGACTTCAAGACTAAACTTACATTTTTTGATTTTGTTAACTTTTTTAAAAAATGCTGAAACAATTTTGATGAACAAAAAAAATGCTGAACAAAAAAGAATCATCAAAATCTATTCATAATTGGCGGAGTAATCGCGTAACAAACATAAAAAACGTACCGTCGAATAGGGAATCGGACAGTGATCGTGATAAAATCTAAAATGTAGTTAGAATGAATGTTCGTCGAACCAGGAAGATCATTCAATCAATATTTTTGTGAAATAATAATGATTTATATTTTTAAATCAATAAATAAAATCTAATAATTCTGACATTTTTAATCTGTTCTTCATCTCAAACGAAACAGCAATCACAGTGCATGACGTCATTTGTAGGCAAATGCCGTGAGTCAAGTTTGTGTTTATTTTACATTTTTGCTTTTCATAAAACGTATTTTTGCAAATTTTTCGTTCCATTACTACAATATCGTCCCCAAACTTAACAAAACCTATTTAAATATCTTTGCAAGTTTTATTTCGAAGAAATTGTTGTTTTCTACCTACATATGACGTCACAAGTTTTGAGGTGACCTTTTGCGCGGCAATATTTGAAACATAATATTTAAACATAGTTTTAGGTACTTTTAGAGCGTTATTTAAATAAAATAGTATTTTTCATGGCTATATATATAAATTGTAGTTAATATAAAACACTTTCTGTAAAGTTGTCCGATCCCCTATTGAGAACCTCCTCTTTTTGTGAAGTCGGTTAACAAACAAGCTTAATTTCTGCGTCCGGTGTTTCCAGACTACTTAAGCTTTTTTGTTTCAATATTAAGCTCGCCACAATTGAAGCCTTTTTCTTCCATCGCTTTTCTTTGTCTGTGGGTTCGGAAAATTATCACAGTTTTATTGTTATACTGTGGTATTATGTAACATTTATATGGAAATGATTTTGAGAGCGTAATTGTTGCAAAGATTTTTTCTAGATTGATATTCTCGTTTCCAGAATTTGTTTGCTGTTCTAGACACCGTTGATGAACAAAATACAAAAACTCTTTATTGCATTGAGGTCTCTTTATTGTATACATTGGTGTCATTCCTCAATGATTGTATACCAATTCAAAGACGTATTATAGAATAATCAATAATCTTTGTACCATTGAGGAGTGTGAGACCTCAATGCTTTGTACCAATTTAAAGAAATAGACAATAACACACGCCCGAAAAAAAAACTAATAAGCTAACCAGCCATTGAGGTCTAGTATCATTCCTCAATTGAGACCTCAATGTTTGAATCGTTGATAATCGTGAATATTGTCGTTGTCTATTAAGAATATAATTATCAAAGATTTTTTTAATACTTTTTCTTTGATAATTATGGTAATAGTGCCAATTATTATACCAGACAAGTAGCAGACAATAATTTCATATGATAATTTGTGAAGCAGTGAGATAACTTTTTAAAAATAGCTAATATAATCATGCAAAGAGATCTTGTTGACGCGCTCAAGAAAGAGACAGTTTTAAACGTGAGACTCATCAGCAAGCTGCAGGCGATGCCGCCAGACCTTGCCCGACACATGTCCAAAGAGAATGCGCTTGAAAAACCCACTCAAAATCTGTTCAATAACCTTTCCCACTACCTTGTGTGTATCATCGACCCTCAAACGTCTACGTACCTCTCCTGGCCTTTATACGATACCAAGACTACAAGCGTAAGAAACGAGCTCTCAAACTTTATAAGCGACTACAGTAAAAAAGGTTTGCTTGCTCCTGTCATGTCTTCTTATTTGGAAAACCCTGGTAGCTTTAAAGTGATTAAGCTGATGTTTCAGCTGTCTCAACTGGCTGTACAGAAGCTTCTAACGACTAAAATGAAAAAGGATAGCCAGAAAAAGCTTTACAGTGACATGACTGAGAAGGATAAGGAGGGTTTCATAGAACACGTAGAAAATGAAACAAAAATATTATCGAGTTTTCCATCTACATATCTGCATAAAAGAAAAGTGATCGAGAAGTGTGCTGAAGCATTCCGTAAGAAAATTTGTGAAATGGAATTAAAATTGTTGTCTTTAAATGCTCAGAAATATTTAGATGACCTAGTTGATGGATTTGTCACTAAACACACGTTAGAGGATGTTACAAAAGCAGATATACTCTCAATCAAGGACATTCATAAGCCATCAAAGTTTTTTAACTCATGGTTATCAGAAATGGACCGAAAGATTGATGAGTTGGAGTCAAAATGGAACGAAAAAGTATTACCTCTCCTGCAAACATGTAAAGAAACACAATTTCTTACGGAATCATTAATAGCTCGTCATACCGGTGAAGCAGTTAAGAGTTCATACAAGATCGAGTATAACCACAAAACTAATGAGATATGTACAGAAGATTTACAGAAACAAGTTAACAGTCAGCAGAAATACATCTTAAAAAACATAGTTAAAGATGAAATACTGAATTTTCCAAACCTCGTCCGAGGATTCCTGATTGCCATTTCTTTTGTCCTGAAAAATGCTGAGATCGGCGATGAAATATACAAGTTCAATGAGTATTTAGATGGTGGCAAGAGGAACTACAGCGAGTTAGTTAAAGCGCTAAGAGAACTTGTTGAAAGAGTAATGAATGCAGAAGCTAAGTTGCAGGTAACTGCTTTTTAAACTTCTATTTCCTATCATGTCCCAAAGACAGCCTGCCAGTTTATAATGCGTCTTTGGTGTAGTGGTTGGACAGCTTGGCTCAAATCTCATACACCACTTGCGGGTTTGATTCCCGGGATGGGACAAATGTATGTGCATAGGAAAAAAAACCCTAGCATTTGTTTAATGTCTGGGTGTCGTCGAACCATGGTCCTCATAGTTCCTGGCTCCTTAGATACAGGAAATCCTAGTTAGGGTCCAGGATCTATGTACGTGACAGTTGACACTGCATTTATATTTCACAATCCAGTCCAGTTTAAAGTAAATACTTCATGCTATATATTTATTTGGACCTTGTGCTAAGATGAACCTTGTATAGGCTTTTTATTTTCATGTTGTTTATTTAATTCCTTTTCTTTTCAGCCATCACCAGTATCCTACCACTCAGTATCAATAAAGGACTTCCCAGAAATACCACCATTACCAGACCTCTCAGATCTTCGATGCACAAGAGAATTGCAGTGCCAAGAATTATTTGACAGCTTTACCCCACTTCGCATGTCCAAATACCAGTTCAATCTACGAAGAAGAACTAGCCTGCATACATTTGCAAAACCACAGTCGAAATCTTTTTTCATAACTCCGTCCCATCAAGGGCCTAAAGATGACTTCAAGAAGAGTCTAATATCATGCCGTATCCGTTCATATGATCATCTGAACACAACCCAAAACTTTCACAACTTATCTCTTGTTTCGCAGTCTAATAAAGCAAATTTGAATGAGACAGTCAAATGTTCATCAGGGTTCACAAAAGAGCAGCTGTCAAGGTTGCTGTCAACAGGAAAGTCAAGCAGTTCAAAGAAGTTTAAATACAAAACGGATAGACCACAGTCCATCAAAATTAAGAAGGGTAGTTTGTTCAATGAATCGGACACATCAGACAAAAAACATGGCTTGTTCAGGAGTCATTCATCTCCAAATCTATTTGAGAATAGAGAGAAGAGATCTATAGTAAATGCTGGAAGAAAACTGTCAGTAATGAGAGAAGACAGTCCGACCCTCTTAGAAGTCTCCGGTATAACTGCGTTAGATAAAGACACACCAGAAAGCACTAGAAACTTAGTAGATGCTACTACATTACCTGTCCTGTTGGTAACACCAGCCTGTGACAAGAAGTTCCACAAAATTATCAAAAATCTCAACGTTGACTTGGATAAAGAAATCTTTGACGTACCCAAATCAAAATCTACAAGCAAAGAAATTGAAACGACGGTTGAAACACCTAAAACGAACACACAATTAATACGGAAGACTAGTTCTTTAGAGAAAATTATCAATAGATTTAAGAAGGTACGAGCTAATGTTCTATCTGAAGACCCGAATGAAATGTCCAACGAGTTTCATACAATTGTTGAAGAGAGAGAGAAAGAAAACATAAAAGTCGATGAAGATGTATTCACTGCAAACCGGATCTTATTGCCTGACTTATTAAGTCCAAGTTGTAGTGGCGTAAGTAAGACGTCCATAGATTGTTTTGATCAGATTTGTATGGATGTAGTAAAGTACGTCGGAAACCACGGGAAAGTTTGGGAACAGCGCTGGGAGCCGACCAAACATTCTTGGATTAGTTTGATTTGATAGACTAAAGTTTTTATATCAATGATTAGGTAATATCAGATTTGTCCAAAGGAAACATGGCTTTACTCTATCTCTAAATAGAACTAAATTTAATTTTTAAAAACTCCCGACATAATAAAACATGTCTAAGAACCACCGCTAGAAAATCAGCTTTCAAATTAAAAAACACCGCATCCAAATAGGTTCCCGTGTTTAAGAGCTACGGTGCCACAGACAGACACGTATAGTGGTAAAACTTATAACATCCCTCTATCTGCATATTATGTATATATAAGGTTATATGTTCCACTGTATATAATCGTATACACAATATATATACAGTAGAACATAGAACCAACTCATTTTTTGAAGTCTAAAAACGTTTCATAACATACTACCTTAATAGACCATGCAAGATTCTGGCAATGCTATCATTCCTGGCATTGATTGTGCATTTTTCTAATCATTGATATTTAGTTTTACATAAGTTACTAGTTATTTGCTTCTTATATTTAAAGCACAGACTGAAATAAGTATAATAAATGTTGTTATGCCAGTTACTGGTATAAATTAAACGATAATCATTATTAATATAAATTCGTTTATATAAAACATGTATAGAATAACTTAGAATAATAACAACTTTGAAAAATAAATGCTTTGCTTATTTTAACCTCTACAAGACGTCGACGTTACATTTTTTAAAATTTAATAATATTTGAGATTATAATTTCTACTTTTTAGATTTAAGTACAGTTTGCCGAGTTGGCCTTATAATTTTGTAAAAAGGCAATTCGATGCATAGAGATTTTCAGGTCAAAGCTACAGGTATCCGATATTTGCCCAAGCGTTTTTTTACTAATTTCTACATCAATGTTAAAATCTATTGCCATCTTTGTCATTTCGTATGTTCGATGAGACAGACAGTACAATGGGCGGTCATATCGCTTGAAGCGATCTCTTCCAGACAACCTTTGGATGGACAGTATCGGAAGAAGAAGTAGACGGCGGTGTACAACAAAATTTATACACATGCACATATAACATTGATAACGAACCTTGAGATACAGAATAATTAATAGTACAGGTATATATGTATATATATATACTTATATAAATATAGGTATCTCTATTAAATGTAGATTTAACTCAAAATGACTGGTTCAATGAGGAGTAGTATTTCGGATTAGTTAAAATCTACTTTTCATAGAGATCTGATGATGCAAAGAGATTGTGGGAACCTAGTAGGTGATGTGTTCTTAGGTAGATGAGTGAAAGCCGAATATCAAGTAACTACTCTATTTATTTGCGTCAGACCCTAATATTTATACAAACTAAACTTACAGAATTATCTCACTCTAGCCTAAACCATATACATCGTGCCGCCTGCTCGCACAATTTAAATATTTGAGTCTGCGGCTGCGGAGCGCCAATTCGAGATGTATCCCTACCTAGTCTGTGAATTCGAGCGCGACGCGCTTCCGCGGCGGTCGTGCTTGTGTTGATTGTATTGTTGAATGTAGAATGACGTCCCCACATTACACACACATTATGAGATATAGCTACTAAGATTTCATACTAAGATTTGAAATTCTAATTAATAAATCGAATTAATTAATATATTATAAATATACGGTTTAAGATATTAATTTCTTAAATAGAGTAAAACTCACTAAGCTTAAACACAAGTTAGCTTAGGAATAAATCTTAATCGTATTAAATTAAGATTGTATGTTCTTGATTGAGATTATTTCTTAAGAAATAAGAAAGAAATATAAGTTAACTCAAGATTAAGATTTAAGTGCTACGTGAGCTAAGTTGAGTGGTACTCTTTTTAACAAATAATCTTAAACCGTAATATTTTTTTTGTAGCCGAATGACGAGACGAGCTGGTCGTTTGCCTGATGGTAAGCAATACGCCAGCCCATAACAATAACAGCACCACCCAAAACTTTGTTTTGCAAAATCCTGCGCGGCGCTGCACTGCGCTCGTCACCCTAAGACAATTATCTGTTAAGTCACATATACCTTGTATTATTATTATTAAAACTAGCGTGAGTATTATTCATATTATTGTTTACTAACCGGCTACACTCACGAGAATAAGTCGAGACACTCGACCGGTGTTCGAGCGGTACAGACGCTCATCTTCACGGAGTACGTGCAGTCGCGGCGAGCGCTTGGCGCGAACTGCCAACCGGTCGAGTGTCTCGACTTATTCTCGTGAGTGTAGCCGGTTAGTAAACAATAATACCTTGTATTATTAATTATTCTGTGTCTGTACTATTAAGTACTCACACGGTTGAGATCAAAAACCGATGGCACACATCAGCCAGGGCACCATGTTTTAATTAAGATCCTAGTATAGGTAGGTACTACGGCAAAGGTAAATTGACAAAAAATTTGAGAACCTTGCTTTATTTTCTATTATACTATCATAAAGCACGCCACTAACCGATCTCAAAATCTTTCACATCACATATTCCCCCATCAATGGTGATTTGTGGAGTTCTCGTCCAGAATACCAACGTGGCACCGCCCCGCTCCGGGCATCTTCACTACGTGCTATGGAGCCAACAAATGCCCATCTACCTCAACCGGTTGAACCCCATGATGTTTCCATCAGGGGATAAAGTGTGGAAGTATATCAAGGAAACACTTTATGGACGGATCCAGGGACAGATGGCCATGCGACTGTCGAGGCTGGAGTCGACTAGGACTACTGACTTCAAGTCCTATAGGCACCAAGTTCCGGCGGTGCATAAGGAACTGTTCTTGAAGTCTGACTTCTGGTCTGTAGGGGCAGTATGTCAGAGATACAGGGAGGGAGCGAAATATTCGACCTGTTAAGAAGTGTGTATGGTTATTAAATTGTGAATTATAATTTTGTATATATGTGTGTCTGTAAGGTATATTCTATAGGCCTCTGTTAATTTTACTTTGTTGTACTTTAATATGGCCTGAAACAAATAAAATAAATTAATTAACTGACCTCTCATCTCCCCTCTCATTTCTTACCCAACCCCTCCTGAATCTCCGCAAACGTCTTCCCCTTTGTTTCCGGCACAAATATCACTACAAACAGGCAAGTCAGGACGCTGACCAAGCTGAACAGCCAGTAGACCGTTGGAAAGCCAATGAGTGCCACTACCGTGATGAAGTACTTGGTGGAAAAGAAGAGGACCAGCGCTGAAGCCAGCTGGGCCACTGAGACCCCGGTTGCTCGCGCTGGGCTGTCGAAGAGCTCGGAAATTACGATGAAGGATGTAGATGAAAAACCTGAAAGAATTATGAATATGAGACGTTTGGCAGATTACTTCATCATGTGGACTGCTAAGGAGTTGAACACTCTACCAGCGTCTTTGTTCCCAAGCAGCTACAACTTGTCTCTGTCTATAGTGAATAGGCATCTTATGGGCAAGCGTGCTCCACCTTAGGCCGCATCTTCGCTTTCCATCAGGCGAGATGTCTTCAAACGTATGCCCATTTATCAATTAGAAATGGAATATTTATTTACACAAGTCTATTTTACACAACTGAGTGACGAGACTAGAGCGTCGTTCACCTGATGGTAAACCATAGTAAGTTCCAGTTGTAGCACTACTCAAAATTATGTACTAAAAATTTTGTGTGGCACTGCACTGCGCTCGTCACCCTGAAACAATAAATATCAATATAATTTATTAATACTGATATTATTATTGTTAATCAACTAAATTTAACTTACATAATTCAATTTAATTTAACTATATGTACAAGAGCCAGAACAAAGCTGGGAAGAAGCTAATTGCCAAGATACAGGTGTGTCAACGCCTAGTTTGGTGGCTAGAGTCGCAACAAATTGTAGTTTGTACTATTATGAAATATGTAAATAATATTTAAAAAAGAATGCCCAGTAATACCGCTGGCTACAATGCCTTCAAACCGGAACACAGAAATGCTTGCGCACTACTGCTTGGCGGTAGAATAACTGGCAAAGCGGTGGTACCTACCCAAACTACATCATGCATACGAGAAACCACCTAGTAAAACCACAGAAGGTACTAAGCAAATAAACAACCAGACGCGAGTGGTGACTTTATATAGCTTCTCCCCGCGGTTCTTCCGAAACTTCCCGGGATAAAATCTAACCTATGTCCTTTTCCAGAGCTACCTACATATTAAATTTCATAAAATTGTGATCACTAGTTGCGTGATTGACCATTGAACCGCTTGTGAGAGTAATTAGTTTAGCCAAACGAAACTAGATGGCGTTAGAGGAAAAATTAATACGCGCAAACGGTATTAATACCGTTCAGTGTTAATTAACACAGAAGGCAGTAGGCCGGGGCATAACTTTCTTCGAGTTTTGAGTTTAGTTTTAAAAGTGAGTATAGAAATACAAGTAGCAAACATCCATCCATCCATTCGTCCTTACAAACTTTCGCATTTATAATATTAGTAGGATATTAATTTAGAAATTTGGTGTGATTAATAAAAAGTTCCAAAACTCGCTTACCAGAACCTTGGCAGAAGTAAAATAAAATCAAAGAGCCGATGGGCACGTAATTAAAGGATCCACTCGTATTGTAGCCGCACTCTTGCATCTTGAAGAACAGCCCCAGCCCAAGCTGAAAGTAAACCATCCGTCTCAATGATTATTGATCGTGATCGATTTTCAGCAGAATACTAAGGAACAGGAGCATCACTCCGCAAAGACATTTAAACAAATAGCGAGCTTGCTATGACGCAATAAAATTCAATTCAGCTCGCGTAGCGATGCATACCTATCAGTCATATTAACCTACAGCACCTCTCTTTCTATTGCATAGCTCTTATCTCGTCTGACGCGGCACGTGTAACAATGCGCGACCCGCCGCCGGTGTCCGACTATGTACTTGTAGCTTCGTACCTACAGTGCGGAGTGCGCTAGGCCTGCTTGAACGAATAAAAAAGGAGGACGTCTCATCGCTAAATTCGAAAGTGAAACAGTCCGGTCGTACGTAATAAGCATTACGCACACATTAACATGATGCTATGCCGATCGGCCGTCACATCATCGGCTTGACATCGGCCCTGCGTCCACACAAACCAACATAACCCTACCGTCATTGCTATGCTTCAGTTGTTGCTTAGCGAGATTCCGTCTGCCTTTTTTGTATTCGTTCAAGCTTATGTCCTATTCCAGAATATAAAGTAACTATAAGCTGCCAGATAAATTCAAGCAAATTCCGAGTCCCTGTTACTATCGTTGCGAATTCGATCTTGCGATACCGACAGATTATTTATTAGTCCAAGTCAGGCATATATTTTAGTATTGATATTAAATGCACTAGCGCATGCAAGGCAAAAATCTTTAAGCACAAGACAATATAGGAAGGATAGAAGGATTGCTCGAGCAGTTGGCTCGGTGGCCCAGTGGTTAAGTCGGGGGGTACATTCCGAAGATGCAGGTTCGATCCCTGTCCTAACAATATTATTTTTATTTTTTCTAATTTCTTAAAATTGTAATATACTTTTGACTTACCAAGCCAATCGCAGCTCCACCCAATGTGATCGCCAAAATTGGTTTCCTCCCAAATTTATCCGTAAAGAAAAAAGTGCACGTACTGGCTGTAACTGTCACACATCCCACTACAATTGACGCTGTTTCTGGCTTTACATTCGTATCTGTCAACTGCAGAATCGTTTGAAGGTACGCCATGATGACATTGTGCCCAACTAGTTGACCGCCAATGATGAAGACCACAGAAATGGCCAGGGCTTTGAGGAATATCTGGTCTTTAAACAGAAGCCGTCGGTTGGCCATTTGGCCATTGTTGGTGAGGGAGTATTCCTTCATTTCTTCGTTGACGAGGTGCTCGGAGCCTCGGAGGAATGTGAGAACCGTGGTGCAGCTTTCTTTGCGGCCTGGAATGTGAAAATAAGTTTGGTGAGACAAGGACACAAGTGAGATTCTTAACGCTCGAAACACAAAAAAAGCATATTTAATTATACGAAACCGGCTTTGTACAATAGGTGCGAACAATGCGTACGGCGAGCGGACATCGTCTTACCTGGTTCCTCGGCTAATTAATAATCTACCTCGGGATTTCACTTAACATTAAAGTTAAACTTAAGGCTCACTTCTTGCAACACATTAAATGTTAAGATTGTTAAGAAATGCACTTACCAATTTTCTACCTTCATAGATAAAGTTGTGTTACTTAATATCGATGTAGACTAAATATGGTATTGAACACAAACCTCAGTGGTTTACGAATGCCATGCATGCGACTTGCTATTGTTATGTTATTTTTAAGCAATAAATAAATAAATAAAACAAAAATTAACCTACAAAAGCCTTCATTTAATCTTTAACAAAAACAAGGCGGACGCCTCGTAGTCAAATTCAAAAGTGAAGCTCTCAAAGTATGCCGGTCCGCTCGTTCGTACACAAGCCTCAGGCACACATTTACATCATGCCATGCCGATCAACCGTCAATCCGGCCCTCCGTTCACTCAAACAAATGAACTGAAATATGCTTCAGTTGTTGCTTGGCGAGATTCCGTCTGCCTCTTTTTATTCGTTCAAGAATTCGATTAACTTATTACTAAAACCTTAGAGTATATATAACTAGGTATTATAGAGCGCGCGTATCGTAATTGTCGCCCAACGCGCAGCGTAGGCAAGTAAACTATAGCTAACTATCTTCATAGATATGTGGCAAATAGTGATGGGTAATAATTGTGCGCCGTGACACGGACACACGGTACCTATTGTTGTGTATGTATGTTATGTCTTGTGTACACCTATAAGTGTAATTTTAGTAAGTGAACATTATTTATTTTAATGTATGAATGTATATGCTGCATGTGTAGTACCTATGTAAAATATGTATTGGATATGAAATAAGAAAGTCAGAAATAAAAATTTTACGAATTATTTTTTATATCTATATATCTCTATTTATTTACGTTATGATAATTAAAACCTTACAAAATCATTAAATAAATTGCCGGATCAGTCCAGCCGTTCTCGAGTGATGCATTTACCAAAGAACAGCAATTTAAATTTTTATTTATATAGATTACTAGAATTTCAAATCGCAAGTGCAGATAATATGCCGGTGTAAACTATTGCTCGCCATCCTCATAACAAACATCATTATCGAATAGGCCGAACGCGTCACATCACTATTTGAGTCGGCAATCGAAGCGGGGTTGCGGGGCAGTGCGGGCGATACATGAATTTTGAACTTAAAGGTATTAAAAATTGGCTTACCGGTGAAATGTGATGCTAGAATTCTGTTAAGTGCGTTTCCGAGTATCGTTTTTATTGCACATTTGACCGTTTTCTTAAGATAAATAGAGAAATATCTGCTAAGAACTCGCAACGGGCGCTCGCACTGCTAGTACTCGTAAGACTACTAGCGCTTGTAGACAGGACGATGCTATGTTCTCACCCGTGCATACTGTTCCCACTTAGGAACGCGCGCTCTTTTCCTAGTTATGTATACTCTAAGACTAAAACATACAAATCTTATAAATTGAAAACAGGCCACTGTCCGCGGGTAAGGTACCAATGCTGGCGGCATTATCTCGTTGAATAGTGATGCTGATTCCAATGAATTAGCGAAGGCATACCAGCCTTTAGGTCGTTTGCTCTGTCTATCAAAAAAATAAAAGCGAAATTATGATAATGAGCAATTTTATTGTCATTATATCCATTTATGAAAACCTTCGTAGTGGGATTTATCAGGTATTTTCCAGGCGAGCATATAGTATCTTTGTGTCCGTCGTGACCTAGTTAGGTAGGTATCACATCAATTGTTTACTCGTAGGAGATCTCTCGTATGCGGGAGGCCATCTGGCAAGGGTAACAAGGGTAGGTAACACCGCTTTGGCAGTTATTCTGCCACCAAGCAGTAGCGTGCAAGCATTACTGTGTTCCGGTTTGAAGGCATTGTAGCTAGCGAAATTACTGGGCATTATGAGACTTAATATCTAATGTCTCGGGGTGATGAGCGCAATGCAGACCAACGCAGTGCTTTTTATGGTATAAAAGGTTCTGGGTGGCACTGGAATTGTTATGGGCAGACGTGGCGCTTACCATGAGGCGAACGACTTGGTTGACTAATTACTCAGTTCCACAAAAAAAGACTCAATTAACCAACGGAAGCAAATATCATAAATGAATTTGCTTAAAATCAGCCTTGCGTGAGCTGGTTACGTAGCTGTGCTGAGCCTACCCCGATTGCTGCCGTTTTTGTTTTATTGTGCTGATAAACTTTATATAATATTGTGTTACTCTAAATTCTATATGTATACCTTGACAATAATTATTTTAATTCACACCTTTAGCATACAAGAAGTACGGACTCTCAGGCAGAAACACCAATGGAGCGATGGCGACCAGCGTCACTGCCGTATACAAGATGTTCATGGACAAAAACGAGCAGAAGGGTCCTATAGACAGCATCATTACGATCCCGGTGGCAATGAAGAGGTTAAGGATGGCACCGAGGGCGCCGCGGATCTCTTTCTGTAAGGAAAAGTCTGGTGTTATTAATAGTTTTAGTACGTCAATAATTAACGTTACCTGGGTCCTGCCCTGCGAATCCCATCCCAGATATTTCCGATATTTTTTTACACCTTTTTTTATACAATATCGGCTTGCGTTTGACCACTATCTCACCTGATGGTAAGCGACGATGCGGTCGACGATGTAGCACGCTTGCCAAGATAGTACCTGTTCACTCGAGATTTGAAGATTCCTAGATTGTAAGTATCGGGAAAGATTGACTCCAGCACGTTCCACTCGTTAGCGGTGCGCATACTCCTTTTTTTACTCCAACTGCCTTAGTCCAACTGGTTGGACAAATTAGTTTATTTTTTATTTCGCCCTACTAAATCAATCACATAAATAGCTCCTGGCCCTACGAGGAACTACGAGGACCATAGTCCAACCACACCTAGAAATGAAACAAATGCTTGCGCTTTTTTATTCTGTGCGTCAACCTTATTGGTGTATGAAATTTGAGAGGCTGACTTAATGTAAATCTATTGCCGGTCGGGAGCCCCCTAACTGTTGATGGGAGGCAGGAGGCAGAGATGTAGAGATTAAAACATCAAGTTCGTGGGCCACCATCAAAGGCCTGAACTGAAAACCATCGTTGTGGAATCTTCACAACATTATGCTGATCACAGACCTTTTTTGACTGCACTGTACACGGCAGTGGTCTCCATACACATGCTGTATTTGTTTGCCTTAGGGCCTTATTAACTTATTTTTATTTGTTTACCTTCACTTGTGTATGTGCTACGTTTGATAAATGCCAGTTTTGTCAAAATAAATTCTTTCTTTGTCTAGATGAGGAATGATGGTGAGAGTCACAAAAAGAGAGTTATGGAAGATACTTACACTAGCGACTTCAGAAGCATACGCTGGTAGCACACATATTAGTATTGCATCGAATCCTCCATCCAGAGCTCTGGTCACCAGCACCACCCACACCTCCGTGGCCAGGGTCTGCACCACACACACGACCACCTTCAGCACTGCTGGCAAGATTATGCTGTATTTCCTCCCTATCCGATCCATGAGGAATGCTGCTGCGAAGATAGCTGATGAGAGAGCATAAAGTTAGTCAAGGATTTGTTGGTCTTCTGCAAAATCATATTCTACTAATATAATAAATGCGAAAGTTTATGAGGATGGATAGACAGACAGATGCATGGATGGATAGGTAGAAAAATGGATGGTTGATTAAATAAAATTCTCATGGTAGGTCTCTCGTAAGCAGGAGGCGTAGGTACCACAGCTTTGGCAGTTATTCTGCCACCAAGCAGTAGTGCGCAAGCATTACTGGGTTCCGGTTTGAAGGGCATTGTAGCCAGCGAAATTACTAGGCATATGAGACTTAATATCTAATGTCTCGGGGTGATCAGCGCAATGCATTGCTACGCAGTGGTTTTTATGGTATCAAAAGTTCTGGGTGGCACTGCAATTGTTATGGGCAGGCGTGGCGCCTTACCATCAGGCGAACGATTTGATCGTCTCATCACTCAGTTCCATGAAAAATTCTTGCTTTCAGTAGAAAGATGGGTGCCAGAAGATGGGCGACGGCGCCGAGGGAGGCCGAGAAAACGCTGGCGTGATGATATCGTGGCATTCCAAGAGGAATGGCTTGACATAGCGGGGGATCGGGATGCGTGGAAAGAGATGGGGGAGACCTTTGCCCAGCAGTGGGACAGTATAGGTTAGATGAAAAAAAACAGTAGAAAGGGGTATTGCTGAATATCCACACAGTCAGGACTTACATACAATCGAAGTCATACAAGCTAAGGAGACGATCCAGGATCCTTCCTCTTCCGTGATAGGTCGAGTCAGCGTGGTTTGATTTGCATCTCTAAGCTTTACAAGTCCTGGGGACGTCCATCCTATGGCCAAGCCGATGCTGAGTGAGCAGAGATTTACTGAAATAATGATTAATTAAATTAAAGAAGAAGCGAAGAATGGTGAAGAAGTCGTTCGATACTTTCGAGAGAGAATACCCAGGTACCGAAGTACGCGTCAGGACCCTATCAACCGTGAGTTTGTCGCTGCTGGAGCAGACCAGGACGGTTAATTTAAAGTCCTACGCGCTCCAGGTTCCAGCGGAATACGCGAAGATGTTTCTTACCCTGGACTTCTGGCCTGCAGTTGTAGCCTACCACCGGTATAAGGAAAGTAGAGAAAAACAATAATTTGTAGTAGTGTTGTGTAGCAGCGTATCAAAAAAGTTATCGTGTAATATTTATGTATACTCGAATATGTCAGTTTGTAAGGTCTGTCAACGAGCTGCTTGTCTCGTCATTCAGTCACAAGTTATACCAAAGGTATAATATATACCGTTAACCGTCGTATATCCGTTGGGGTAGACGCGTTCTAGAGTGGAGACCACGAATTGGCAAACGTAGTGTAGGATGCCCTCAGGCTAGGTGGAGCGATGATCTTCGCAGGGTGGCTGGTAGCAGCTGGATGAGAGTAGCCGGGGAACGTGCTCAATGGCGTGCAATTGGAGAGGCCTATGTCCAGCAGTGGACTGCGATAGGCTGATGATGATGATGATGATGATGATAATATATACCTATATAAAATATCATTTATTTTCAGCCTGGTTCTCTACGCTCCTTCCACTCCTCTCGTTTCTGGGCTATTGTTTGCCATTCCATCAAATAGGAGTCCAGTTCGCCATCTGTTTCTGGGCCTGCCGCGTCGTAAGGTAGCGTTGCGTGGGGTCCATTCAGTCGTGAGTTTGGCCCATCGCTCGTCTGACATACGGCAGATCTGTCCAGCCCAGTCCCATTTCAAGCTGGCAGCTTTTTGACTAACGTCGGCGATTTGGGTCTTAGAGCGCAGTATGCTATTTTTAATGCGGTCTGATAATTTTGAGTCCCAGAATACTGCGCTCCATTGCCCGCTGACAAACCCCGAGTGTGTGCTTCTGATGCTCCGTCAAAGACCAAGTCTGAGCACCGTAGGTGAGAATGGGGGAAGGCATATGTCCATGAGTGTCTTTTTTAAGGTAAGTGGGAGGGTACCCTTCCTATTTAGATAATTAAATAAAAAATAAAAACAAAATATTTTTTTGTTGAAAAAAATTTCAAGTAAGCTTTCAACAAATTCGTAATCGGAACCGCAAGCAGATGAAAATGAGCCAAACACTAGTAACTTACGATTATCCGTCGAGGAGTTCCATTGCCCACCTTCCGTCTCAATCATCAGATCAGCTGGCTGTCACCATAATATTGCATCGTCATCGGACTTTGACAAGAATGAAATGTTCAACTCCGTAGGATAAGATTAAGTGGTTCTAATTCAGCTTGCAAGACTCCACCCGGACAAACATACAACATTGCAAGTTAAATAAAAGCTTGTAAAGAGATAAATAATTTAGACTCACCTGTAGCCACCACTACATACTGTCGAAACCGAGGACCAGAAGTGATCATATTTCAAATAAAATATTACTTTCCCTCACATCACGAACACTTCATTCAACATTACACAAACAAACACTATCAACTCGCTCTACATAACCAAATCATATTAATAAACGTAGACCTAGATACGGTAAAAACTACATATGACTGATGTTCAACGTTTTTAACACTATATTGTTCAACGTCTGAGCATGACGAGTGGAGAGTAATTAAGTGTTAATAATTATTAACTTAACCGTCGCGGCTCTAATGCACGACAATTGATCAGCTGGACGCGTATTATGAAAACAGTTGGTTTGTATTCGGACGTATACTTATGTCGTAGTTAGATTGTAATTTATACGTAAAGGTTATTATTATTATGCTGTAACAGCACTGTCTTGTAAAACAGTAGCATAACATTAACGTTGAAAAAAGAGACTTCTCCGCATAGTTTCTTGGTGCTATCTTCTCTAGCGGGCGCACTTCCGAAACAGTTAGTGGTAGAGTTTTTTCGTGCATTTTTTGTGCCTATTTAATAAATATATTTTGACTGGTATCCCGTAACCGTCGCGCTCCTGCCTCGATCCTAGCTTAGGACTCAGCAAAACATTATTTTATAAAACAGCATGTCAACCCATCCTTTAGTTTTCAAGGTAAGTTAAAATCCAGTTAAAGCTGAGCCTTGTGCACTAAGGGTCCGTTACGTTCTGGGGTTCAACTTATAGTAGACGTATATTTTTTCCTAAATTACATCATAATTCATAACTATAATATTCATGGATCGATTTTAATGAAACAAAGCTGTAGCGCCGGACTCTATAGAACATATTTTAGAAAACTGCATTTTTATTCGTGCCTTAGTTTCTGAGTTTATCCCGGACAGACAGACAGACAAAAAAATTAATATCTGTATTTTTGGGTTCTGTTGCTCCCAAACACTTGTAACGCGGCGAAACTATCCGCCCGTTACTACTGGCCCCTGTTACCACGCACTGCCGCCGAGACCAGCCACAATGCCACCGCTACCTACAAGCACGAAAACAGCCGCATCATCAGATGACGCACGAAGCCCGCTGCAGAACCGTTTGCTAAACAGTTTCGTCATCGGATGACGCACGAAGCCCGCTGCAGAACCGGTTGCTAAACAGCCTCGTCATCGGATGACGCACGAAGCCCGCTGCAGAACCGGTTGCTAAACAGCCTTGACATCGGATGACGCACGAAGCCAGCTGCAGAACCGGTTGCTAAACAGCCTTGTCATCGGATGACGCACGAAGCCAGCTGCACAACCGGTTTCACTGCCGCCGCACCGATGACACCGCACCCCGCCCGCCGCCCGCCGCGCACCGCGCGCCGGACGCCATCAGTCGTCTTATACCTTCCGTAGCTACCGAGCATCCGCCGCCGATAAGACCAGACTGATACCCGGGCAGTAACTCTGACAATTTAATAAGCATCAAGGGTCGCTTTTGTTGAATCGTTCGTGAGTCTAGGGCCACTAGTCATCGCCTTCGCTTAGATCCACACGAAGGGCTTTCCCGTGGTTTCCCGGCGGGGCGTTCACCTGCGTGCATGGGGGTTTGAAGGGGAGGGGGGGAGTCATAGCGTCTAGGGCAACTAGTCATCGCCTTCGCTGACATCCACACGAAGGGCCTTCCCGTGGTTTCCCGGCGGGGCGTTCATTCGATGCAAGGGGAACGGGTGAACGATCTCTACCAAAACTACCCTCGATCCGCACACAACCTGGCCGTCCACAAACGGCAGAGGACCACTCACCTCAAACCACTCACCCTCACCGTACCTCCCTCCGTCTGGAAACCGTCTCGTAACCGCGCTAGACAGTCCGCGTTTAATGTAACGAGTAGAAGACCCGGTGCCCCGAGAGCTGTACGAAAAATCCTGGACCAATAAATCTCAGTGTATATTCGTGGTGTTTAATTCTTAGAACGTAAGTCCTTACCCGCCTCCACTCAGAATAGGAACGAAACTCCCTCGGGAGATCCTGTTAAACGTAACTAAGCCCCGCAAGTAGACCATCCCGCGGGTGCTACGTTACACACTCTTAAAAATAGATTTTCAAAAATATCTTTAATGTACAGAAGCGTTACAGTTTTATTATAAGTAGGTAGATTTATATATATAGATAGATTAAGTTTTGGAAGACTACCGACTATTTACACAATATAGGCACTTAACTGTATCTATAATATTAAAGCCATTTAAAAGTCTCCTCTATATATGAGAATAGTAGTATACAGGGTTACTGGTTAAGTCGACCTAGATCCATTAAGAGGTTATAGTTCCCATCATTTCTGACTAATTTGACTATGAAACACCCCAGCCTAAACCTAACCGTTTTTGAGATATTGGACTTAGGTTTTTAAAAAAAATATGCCAATTTCTTAAGAATTGGCATTTTTTTTGTCTTCTATGGCCTTATTTTTTTTCTAATTCCGATTTTTGAGTACTAGAGAAGTTCGTTTATTATTCTAAATGCAAAAAGTCCAAATATCTGAACCATAGGAGTCATAGTAGAGGACTGAAAGTGTAAAAAAGAATTAAATTTATAAAAACATTTTTTCTCTTTTAGCAAAATTTTTGAAAAATTTTGCTGCAGATATGCTAAATAATATCTTTGTTCTATTAGCTATCCAACAAGGTATAACAAGCTAGGGGTCTTATCACAATTCTTAGAAAAAACTTTAATAAAAAGCTCACAGGTAGAGATAAAAAATGATAAAATGAAAAAATGGGACTTAAGATCAAACTTATCACCTGGGTCAGAAAATGAAATAAAACAATCCAAATAGTTATAAAACAACATTTATTGTTATTTTTACAAGTCCTGTTCCACATGACCGTCTCTGTTTCGCACACACACTCTCATTCTGTCTCAGTCCACTTTTTACTACAGCAGTAGTTAAATCTCTTCTTATTTCGTTTGCTGCCGCAGTTATTTTCCGTCTCAACTCCCCAACAGATGCAATCGGATGATTGTCTTAAGACTAAAGTCTTCATGTGGCCCCACACATAAAAATCCATGGGGGTCAGATCAGGACTTCTCGCTGGCCACGGTATGGGTCCACCTCTTCCGATCCACCTATTTGGATACTGTTGGTCTAGCCATTCCCTGACCCCTCTCCTGTAGTGTGCAGGGCAACCGTCGTGTTGGAACCTCATGTGTCTAATAAGATTTAGGGGTAAATCGTATAACAAATCAGGTAGTTCTTCTCTTAAAAAGTGTTCATAAAATTCTCCATTTAAATTGTCAGGCAGAAAGAAAGGCCCAATTAAATGATTTGAAATAATGCCCATCCAGACATTCAAACTAAATCTTCTTTGTGATCCTTTTGTTCTCTTTTGATTAGGATTTCGTTGCGCTTTCGGGGCCCAATAATGAGCATTGTGGTAATTTGTTATACCGTCTTTATCAAATTTTGACTCATCTGTCCACAAGATTTGTCTTAAAAATGCTGGGTCTTCCAAATCATCTTTCAAACTGCAATTGCATTCAAAAAAGGAGGAGGTTCTCAATTCGACGGTATGTTTTTTTTAATGTTTGTTACGCGATTACTCCGCCAATTATGAATTGATTTTGATGATTATTTTTTTGTTTGGTAGGTCCATACTTTAGACGTGGTCCCATATAAATTATCGAAATTGATTCGCCACTTTTTGAAAATATAACAGAACCAAAAAATATAAGTTTAGTCTTGAAGTCAGTTTTTGTTATTTTCTAAAAATTAATTTAAGTGATCGTGATTGGGATAGGCATTGGGACGCGGACATTGATTAGAAAAATTAGTCAATTGTACAGGCAAATACCGATCACAAGACATGTTTGAAAGCGATCGGGATCGGTGTTCCACTTACACAATTCCCTTGCAGGTCTAAAAGTAACATTTTAAATAATTTTGTCTCGTTCATTACATGAGGAAATATATAGCTGTATCTGCACTCATTTCGATAACACTGAAGCATTAGCGAAAACTATGAAGATTATTTGTATTTATTGAAAAAGTTAATTTCTCACTGCAGGTATGCTAGTATTTGTATTTATTTATGATAATTAGCACAATACCAATTACACTTATTATCAATTACTATATGACATATTCTACATTATTATAAATCAAAATTAAGAATACAATCAATCCAAACAAAATTAAAATATTCATTATAAATAATGATCATGCATGTCAAATAAAACGATGTCAATAAATGAGGTTAAGTCCATTGAGGAATGACACGACCTGAATGGGTTAAGTCAAAGACAAATTATTAAGCTATTGCATAGCTTCTATCGCGGGCCTTGAGCGTGGAGACCGAATCCAGAAATTCCGTAACGAAAATAACCTAACACCCCCCACTCCGAATGCTATGCAATAGCTTTACCGCGGCAGTCTCCGAGTGCCACACGTCTTTTTTTTATCTTTGGGTTAAGTGTATAAAATAAATAAATGTCAATGTCAAACTCAATGTTGCTATCATTGCTAATATCATTAGAGGTTTTATGAAACGACTAGCAGTTTGGTAAAATAGTGAATATACAATTTAACTACGACATTCATATTATATTGTATGTTATTTTAACATGTTCATTGTTCATAAATTTATCATAGTAGAGCTTTATTTAATTAAAATATAAATTACAAATTAAAATCACATTATACACCTGAACAAACAGAAATATAAAATCCCTATGTACATTATACACCTAAATAAACAAAAAGTAAATTAAATAGCGTTATAAACTAAAACTAATCTAGTCTAAACTAATCTAATCTAATAAACCACTACCAGTGGGCAACGTTCCCAAAATGCTGGCAGCGTTGCCACGTTGAACGGCAATGCTGTCATGTCATAGTAGATAGGTAGCATTAAGGAATGTCACTAGACCTCAATGATAGGTAGGTACCAAAGATTTAGTATAGTAATACGTCTTTGGTAGGTACCATTGAGGTAGGTACTGTCTTGTTATAATTATGTTTTTATCTCACTTGATAGCTACAGATAACTAATTGATTTAGGAATCGTCGTTTTTAAACAATGAAAGAGTTCAAATGCATTTAGTTTTTATTTAACCCTTGGTGTCACTGTGCTCTTTGGCATAGAATATAGAATAAGTTGTAGAAAAAAAAGAGTGGTAGACCCATTGAGGTAGTGTCATTCCTCAATGGGTAGACCCGACCCAATGAGGTCTCACACTCCTCAATGACGTTTGGCCATATTATTAATGGTACCCATAAAAAAATATTAGGTTTTTTTTTGTAACTGAGTCGTTTGCCTGATGGTAAGCAATACGCCAGCTCATAACAATAACAGCAAGACCTAGAACTTTATTTTTAAAAAGAAATAAATGAAGCGGGCCTACTAAGGCCGAGTGGAGCGAAGGGGGAGGTGGACTCTTATTTATATATATTGTTTTTGTAAGTACCAAATTAAGAACTATAAATAGTATTTTTTACTGAAAAATATCGTGGCACTCCACTATTTCGTGATCCGGCTCCTAGAGTGTTTATAAAAGTTCGAAGCCAGAAGTTCGCAAAGGAGGTCCTGAATGAAGGGAGCCTACGAGGCCGAGTGGAGCAAAGGGGGAGGTGGACTCTTATCTTACATTAATGTACCTTAGATAAAGACCAACTTAAACAACGTTTTATTTATGTTCTTTAATAACACATACAAGCTGCATAAACATTACGATAATACTAAATAAATAATGTATTAATAATGATAACATGTTCATAGACTCATTACATACACAGTTATTAAGTCTGGATAAGATTATAAACAGCTTTAACAAATAAACAGATACTAAGCAGTTATGTAAACTGCTTACGTTATATTGATAACGGTAGAAGTTTCACAGGAGTATATTATAAAAGCATAATCTACTACGGCACAGTCAAAATAAACAGCTGTAAATAAACTAACAATATTACAATAATATTAAATTAATAATGAAACTAAAATAAGGTAAAAATAAAATTTATTATAATAGAAAGTTATATAAATAAGTGGTAACAGATCAAAACTATCAACTGTTTTATTTAAAATTCTAAAAACTGGGACAGGCTCAGTTGGTGTTTAAAATTGTAGCATCCTGTGATACAAGGTGTTATAATAATGTCATTCATTCGTACAATGCGCTTTTAAATATTATCAAGTTATCAAATGAGAACGGAAGGTCAGATGATTAAAAACAAAGACTCAATGTGAATATATTTGCTGAACTGCAAACGTTTATTAATCAGAGAAAAGTATTGTTCTAAAATGTTGTCTAAAATCATTGTAGGACATACTGCTACCACAGAATAAATAATAGTACGCTGCTCCGCCAAAAATAATAAAAAGATGCAATTATATAAGTATGCTGAATTGACGGTGCTAGGGACCGTATAAACATACTAATATGTTTTTTTTTACTCTCTTGTTATATTATTTTTTCTTGAGCTATGTATGACAGTTTAAAAGAAAATTTTTTTGCCTACTTGCATGATAATGTACTATCCTGGTTATAGGCACCAAATTGTAACATCCTACCTACCTACCTACTTTCTTCTATCCTATAGCTATCCTGGTCTCGGCCAGCAAATTGTACTATCCTAGTCCTAGACACCCAATTGTACCCACCTGCTTTTATATATATTACTCTAACTACTCCTATCTTGAGTTACTACTGAACCAAATTATAACATTCCTAACTAGCCTAGCCTAATCCTAACCAATAGATAACAACCACTTAATACTACCTCTGCCTCATACCTACTTAATAAAATTTCACTAATAATATAAACTCTAACATTTATACCCTCATTATCCTACTCCAGAATTATTATGATTTGATTTATGTTTGGCCAATGTGATCATATAGTAATTAGAATCCTTTATACGTTGTGATACCGAAATAATCCATGATCTTTTAAGGTAATTAAAACAATTCATAACTAGCCCTAATAAACAAATATAAAACCTGTACTATTATAAATATTAGTATCTCTCCTAGGTATTGTTACACTCTCAGTCATTCTAATTTGTATTTAAAGGGATAATTTTTGAATAAACAACTTTAGTTAAGCAAAAGGCAAATCTATTAAACATGGATATATATTTGTAATGAAAAGTTTAAAAGATTATTTAGAAATTTACATTCTACATTTGAGAAATAAATGAATTTAATTTAATATAGAATAGTCTCGACAAAGGTTACAGCACCATCCATCCGCTGTTAACAGTGAATCTCGTCCCTGACTGGATAATTCTCCTTCGAGACTGTTCTCGGAGGTCCATGTACCTCAATTATTGGGAATTCATAAATGTTATTAATGTACTGTCTAGTCTGTCAGTTAAAATAGTTCTTCAAAAGGACAAGAGGACATTTTCTTTTAGCAAAAGTATGTCAGTCAGTTCGTTCCTAACCACACATCCATACAAGTTACTTTACTAGGTATTTAACAAATAAAACTTTCGCTACTCAGAGACAGAGCGCAGACATGGTACTCCGCTCCAAGTACCATCCTTCATGTTCATCCATCATCTAGTTCATTTCGAGACTTCCTCAAACTAGATTTAGTTTAAGAGAGTCTCTATTTAGGGCTATACAAATGCCCATCAACTTTGTTAGAATTCAACTAATGCCTAAGAATTATAATAACTATGAATATTCCTAAACTAGGTAAACTTCCTGTTCATATAAAATCTACTCCTGATAGTAATTTATCAGAGTAAAAGGTAAGTTCGTACTTTTAATCAAGTCTCCATAGGTAATTACCAAAGTAATATTACACCGCTGAGATAAGTATTCCATTTAGTCAGAATAATCCAACTCTACAAACATAGATATTAACAGTACCTAATTTGTACCAGCCATGATAATAAGTAAATTATTATTTCAATTCAATGGTGTAGGATTTAGTTATCCAAAATAATGATTCATTCACTTATCAGTCCTGTTTCTCAGGAAGAATCTGAATTAGACATTCAAGTTAAATGTAATAGTAGATTTAGACAGTGACTAATAAAATAGTATCTGCCACTTTAATAAGTGAAACAGAACCATATAACCAACTTGGCAAGTATGTCTAAAAGTACCATATGTGCTTAGTTTCTCTTGTTTAAGAAATTCGATGCTTATGGTAGACCTGGTCAGTGACTACAATAATAGTGTCTCTAATCCGTCTGGTATAGAGTTCACACTATAGGCTGCTTTTTGCTCACCTAGTTTAACCAAAATGTACCACTTGCACTTTTCTTTGAAGAGTCAAAATCTGAATTATTTATAATTTTATCTTTTCAGCTTTCAACCTTTAAAACATTGATCTGAGTCAATAAAAGAATCACTATCTGTCAATAGTTTTATTTTAAAGTGAATATTCACCCAAATTGGAAAAGGATTATTGTTAATTAGCAATAGGTTTTCCATATTTCCTATTTCCCTCGGCAATCCTGAAAAGTCCTATTAACCTATGTTTCCTAAATGTTCCCTATCCATCTAAAAGTCTCCTAAAATGTAGTTACTTACCAATCCTGAAAAGTCCCTATTTGTTTACTTTCCCTAAAACGTTTCCTATCCACCTAACTTCCCTAAAACCCTACTTTCTACCCTAAATATATTCCTAATCTATCTAAAAGTCCTAGCTAATAACAAATCTAGGGATAAATCCCACATTTACATTTAAACGTGTAAGTTTTCACGGTGTAATGAAAACCCCCCTATAAAAGACGCTTTCCGTAGCCACAGAAATTGTCACCTGACTATTCTAACGACGGGATTGAGAAGGTATCTCGACTAATCCTATCACCTGTGTGTTTAGTTTCCTTACCCAAGACCGAAGTCGGATGGGCTTGGAAACAGGACAGAGACATAAAAGGAAATAAATAAATATATAAATAAAGACCAAATCCAATAACTCTGTTCATAGTAAGGCAAGTGTGTTACCACATGGATTCACTTCGACGAGCCCCTTGCCCTCAGATAAACAGAATGCATTAGAAATGAGAGACTGATTAGTCGAAAAGCATCAATCGACTGCTTGCTCGTCTCAGGCAAGCCCCTTCCGTTAGGAAGTTGAACCAAGGAGAAACCATTTAACACCGCAAGGCGGTACCCCTTTGGCCATGACACTTCGTCATGTGTGTTCTGTGATCAAACAACTAAGCTCTTAAACCACAAGCCGCGTTTTCCGTAATAAAAAAAACCCACTAAAGAAAACTTCTGTACACTGCCATCGCTATAACACTAAGAATCTATTATCCGAACCTCAGAACCCACAAAGGACTGCATCACAATCCCCTATAGACTCCAAAACTCAAACAATAAATCCTTTAAACAACACTAAAAATTGTAAATTAAACTCACTGAAATTAAATTAATTAACTATGGCAAACTCAGAAATCTTCCCTAGTAAACCCACCAACTAATATCGGGAGCCCAGCCACTCAAACACAGAGAGCGCCAACAAGAACAAGTGATTTTTCCTTCAAGTGAACCCTTGCTTCCCTTTATATAGCTTTTTGAGTCGCCACATCAGCGAAATCCTGGTACATCCTGCCACATCCTTTTCTTGTACACTAAAACCTTCTCTAACTCCTGCGTGTTTAAATCGATAATCCTGCTTTCTACATTAATAACTGGTACATTGAGCGACATTTTCATTTTTACCAATCAAGATTAACTATCATCTCTCATGTATTTAAGTCATTATTCCTCCAACCTTACGTTAGCGTTTTAGGCCCTTTTAGAATTTATTAATTTCCGCGCATGCGTACTAACTACTGCGCATGCGTAGTAACCATCAACTGCGCTTCATCGCCCCGCCCACTTTAATTTGTTTAAATGTTTATTCTGAATATTGTTCAACAGTAGTGTGCAAACTTGCTCACTTTTTCCAATTAGCTATACTAAAATAACTTTATATTTGTCCTGCTGAAAACCTTTCTCTGTTGATATAAGTATCTCAAATTATTGTTTGAATAATACTAAGCTAAAGGTTATAATTCTGTACTATGTAGATTAATTTTTAATGATATTCCTTTATTTTATGAAATTTAATTCTCATTATTCTTACGCATACTCTATTAACTATATTCCTATGCCTTTATTTATTTAATTACATTAATTAATGCTACTCCTCATCTGTTAAAGATTCTGAAACGTTTATTACATAACCAAACAAGATAATCATTTATTTATTTGTGAAATGGACAATCGGGTTAAATGAACCTGACTTGTCACAATAACATTATTGATTAGGTTTTGATTCATGCCGCTTCTAGATCTTCTAAGATAAGTAGGTAGTTCTTGAATCCCATTGTGCACAAACTTAATTTTATTACAACTTGCTTTATCTATTACCTACGTTTTCCTTTAACCAAACACAGTACTTGGAACGTCAGTCAGTCACTTTTTCTGAACTGGCAGTGTCAGCTTTTGTCTTATCTTTTCCTAAACTTTTAGTTCCTTCTGTATCTGGCTAAAAATCTTCCCTTTCGTCTCGGACAGACAGAAAACCACAAACATGCACGTAATGACGCAACATACTGCAAAACCGTAGTAAGTTGAGATAAGGCCGATTGCAGCCGACACTGTTGGAAAGAATCTGAGGACTAGGAAACTGCACACGGCGGCCGTGAAAATGCAGATAGAAAGGCCCATGGCTCGTGAAGACCCGTCGAAGAGCTCCGCGATGTACATCATCATTATTGAGCCTAACCCTGAAACAGTAGAAGAAAAGGTGATGTGCCTATACAAATTAAAGTGAAGTCCTAGCTTGCTAGCTCAACACCTGTGTTACAGCAGTAGGTACATAAAAAGCTGATGATGATGATGATGATATTTTGAATCAGATTGCGAATCAATACATACCTGAATTGTAAAAGAATGTGACCAGTATAATCGACAATAGAGGCAGATAGTTAAGGAACCCACTGATTCTAAAATTCCTGTTTTGGCAGTAAAAGAAAGTTCCCAAACCACACTGAAAAACAAAAACAAAACAGCTTAAGAAAAATAAAATCTTAACAGCACGAGCTTCAGTGTCGATGACCTTACCATGCCAACAGCCATCATAGTCAAAGATATTGTTAAAATAGGCTTCCTCCCAATTCGGTCAGTCAGCAAAATTGTACAGATACATGCAAGAATCTCTGTACATCCTATGACCAAAGATGAAACTTCAGGCTTGACACTGGTGTGGGTTGAAGCAAATATGGTTTGAAGGTAGAACGATATAGAGTTGTAGCCAGTGAGCTGGGAACTAATGACCAGAAACATTCCTTTGCCAATAGACTTCCGTACAGTAGCATCTTTCAATAATATGAGCTTATCAGTCGTGACAACCTGGATGGTAGGGTAATCTTCAAGTTCTTCATATGCTGCTTCTTTCGATCCTCGGATGAAGGTTAATATTTTGATGGCCTCTTCTTTACGACCTGAAAGAAGCATGGCCATAAATATGAACATGATAATTATGACATGAAGCATAACATATCTATCGGGAACATAACCGTTAGAGTCAAGAGTCAAAAATATTTATTAAATAGGCACAAAAATGTATTTTTAACAATTTTTGATCTGATCTAGTTCCTGTTTTGCCCGTTTCGTAAAACTACTACAATTAATAACGAATACAAAAAATTATGCACCCGTTATACACAGAATTTTTGTGTTTTTCAATGTTATATTTTCTTTTCAATCAATAATTATTATTCTGTCAGTACAATAAGCTACGAAAACAAGAGGTGTGTTGGATTTTTCGACCACGGATTGGTTTATAATGTTTATATTCGTTTATTTCATTACTGTTTCGGTACCTTTCGAATACAAAAAGTACGGCGATTCAGGAACGAACAGCTGTGGCACGAACAGCGAGAACACTATGATTGCGTTCATGATGTTCAACCAGAAGTAAGACAGGAACGGACCCCCTGAGAGCATGATCATCATTCCTGTGGCGAAAGACATTTGCGAGATTGTGCCAAGGGCTCCTCTTACTTCTTTCTGTAAAATGTAAACAGTAAACACCTATGTTAATATGGATTCATTATCTGAGGGCAAAACGTCTATTAAATACTTCATCACTCGAAAACTTTTCGTGACGAATACGTCACTTTTTGATTCAACAGGATTGTAAAGCCAACCGTTAAATCAGTATGTAACTGGTAGGTTCAACATTTCTGTCAGACATTTTCGAATCCGTTACGAAAATATATTTTTAGTGAAAACTAACATATGGAAAAAGTTATTTTGAATCTCCTCAAAAACTGATCTGATTTGATGAGTTCCTTTGGGACAAACATTCCTGATGAAAAATAGAATCGACTAAGCCCATGTTGTTTTTTGAGTAGGTAATTACATATTTCAGGCATACATTTTTACCTTTTTCAGAAATCTAAAAAAAAAGAACTAATACTAGCTTCAAGATATTTGTCATCGCGGCAAGTAGGTGAATGTTTCTTGAATATAATTTGTGTTTTGAAACGTAGTGTCTATTTTGAGTGTTAATATTTGGTTCCAAGGTTGCTCTCTATTTTTGAGAATAAGTAGCATTGATAAGAGTTAAAAAAGAAAAGAAAGATTTAACTAAGAACAAAACTTCTTTACTACAAAGGTCCCCGGAGTCCCAAAATTCTGCTACACCATGTATAGTTAAGCCAAACAAGAATATGGCCCGATTAGCCCGCCCCAGGGAAAGCCGTCATCATTGCTGACGTTATAAGAAGAAGAAAAGAAATGGGAAAAAGAACGAGAGGGAAAAGACTGGCCTCGTTCACAATAGCTGACTTATCCAATTTATTTACTTACTTAATTTGTTTAACTACTTACACTAGCAATCTCAGAAGTGTAAGTATATATGAGGCAGATCCCAAAAACATCAGACAATCCATTCAGCGTTCTTGCCAGCAGCAGCATCCATACTTCGGAAGCGAAGATGAGGATCAAACAGTAGACCAGACGAGGTATGGACAAGAGTATCAGGCAGCACTTCCTGCCAAAGCGGTCCATTAGGTAACTACTGATGAACATGCCTAGAAATAAACACGAGGGGACGATTTTGAGTCCATCACTTCGTTTTTGCTGGTTTGTGCTAACACTGGTATTTGTCGTCTTATTGATGTTTGTCCAGGGCCTCAATTCACTATGACAACTTGGCGATTCCTGGCTTCGAAATCACGTCGCTTCCTTCATTAATAAACGACATCTCTATGATGCATTCATATATTAATTAATATATATGATTATCTATGATGCGTCATAGAGAATACAAATTTCGCAGATGTAGTTTATCAAGTGCAGTTTTTTTTTAATATGTTCTATGGAGTCCGGTGATACACATAGGCTTTGTTTCATCAAAATTGGTCCAGGAATTTTGACATTATGATGCTATTTAGAAAAAGATATAAATGGCCAGTATAAGTTGATCCCCGGAACATACCGGACCCTTAGTGCACAAGGCTCAGCTTAAACTGGTTTTTGATTAGCTTGAGAACTAAAGGATGGGTTAATATGTGGTTTTCTAAAAATGTTTTTGGAGTCCTAGGCTACAACGAGATAGAACGGGATCGAGACACGAGCGCGACGGTTACGGGATATGAGAGCGACGTTAACGGGATTGAAGCGGGTAGGTAACAGGATAGGAGGAGGATGGTAACGGGATAAAGAACTTTTGAATTGAACTTGAACTTTGAATGTTTGTGAAAATGTATGGATGAATGAATGATTTTTTGTTGAATGAAAATTTTGTATGTACGTATGTATTCTGGTAGGTACGTAATAGTATGTATTTGAGCGAGTGTGGCTCAGCGGGAACTAGTGCGCCTTTCGATCCGACGCACCTGGGTTCGAATCCCGTCTCAGCTTTGCACCAATGACTTATAGTTAAGTGCAGATTGTGCACGCTCGTTCTAAAACGGTGAAGGAAAACATCGTGATAAAACCCGCTTACGCGCTTTGGAGCGGTAGGCTCTGGCCCTGGTACCGCCCACCGAACAAAGCCATGCCGTCAAGCGACCTAGTCGTGTTTCGGGATGATGTTCGGTGAACCATCGAGGAGACGGTTTGATTAAACAGCTAGGCAAATGACTTGGATCGATGACTTTTAATTACTTGCCTAGGCTGTTCATTTATGAGCCTGTTTTCCAAAGTTTAATGAAAAATAGTACAATGGAAGAGTGTAATGACAATAAAATTAATATAGCTGCAGCCCTCGGTAGGTTAGGGTGCTGCGGGGGTGACCCTCAGGCCACCCCAACGCCGCGAACATGTATGTTATCTATCACTTAGATAGATTTTAATCTACCGAAATATAATGCGACGGTTCACAATCTTTCGACAGTTTACAATCTCGCGTAGGATACATCTAAGTTTAACCACATGCCTAAGCATTAGTCAGCCAGTTTATTAAATGTTGTGATAGACGCTATGGCTGAATATCATTGAGACCACTAGTTGAACGGTTGATACCGTACTTCCTTTCGTCAAGGGTGTAATTGACAAAATCAGTTACCGCCTAAACCGTTTTCCGCCCCCCAGGCCAAATTCGGAGATTGCTGCGGTCGCCAAAGGACAAGGAGCCACTGAGTGGACCAGGAGTTTACAAGATTCCCTGCGACTGTAGGAAGTGCTATATGGGCGAGACTCGGCGTAACATATCCACCAGGATAACGGAGCACATTAGACGCATAAAGAACCTGGAGACTGACAGATCGGCGGTCGCAACCCATGCACATAGCTCAGAGTCTAAGCATTTTATACGGTTCGATAAGGCCTGCGTACTAGCGAGCGAAAAGTTATTTATACCACGGAAGGTTCGCGAGGCCATCGAGATAAGCCATCATTCTACCTTCAACCAAGACTCTGGGTTCTGTATACCACCAGCATGGTAGCCGATCCTCAGTAGCTCTTGTTCCGACAGCAACTTGTGAGCAAGACGGTAATAACTCGACTGATGAAGACACCACACCACCGAACATGGCTGCGCGGGGTTAACAAACCCCCGCGGCGCCCGCGCCACCCCGCGCCTGCACCGGTTTTAGCGCCGCGCTCGCGGCGACAGGAACGAGTGGAGGCAAGTCTGCGCCGCGAATCCAAAGCGTAAACTCCCGGAAGAAGGACATCCTAATTGTCCGAAACCTGGTCGGAGTTATTCCGACACAATCATAACGTGAGTGTAGCCGTTTATATTTACAATGAATATTTCGATTCACGATAGGTAGTTTCCAAACTTAATTTTTTTTTATGTTACTGAATGATGAGACGAGCTGGTCGTTTGCCTGATGGTAAGCAATACGCCAGCCCATAACAATAACAGCACCACCCAGAACTTTGTTTGGCAAAATCCTGCGCGGCGCTGCACTGCGCTCGTCAACCTAAAACAATTAGCTCTTGAGTCTCATAATGCCCAGTAATTAAGATTGTCCACGCGGGTAAAATCGCAGGCTGTAGCTACTTACTAAACAACCCCGATAATAAACCAATCGACACCAGCCAGGATGCGTCATAGTCAGAAAGCGGGTGAGGCAAAACCGTCTGGTTACGCTCCTTCAACTTGGCTACCACTGGAGACGGCCACCCTGTCTCCAGCCCGAAGCAGAGGTAGCTGAAGTTAGCTGAAAGAGTGAAGGATAAAGTTTTAGTCAAATCATGAAAGAACGGGGAGCTGAAGCTAGAAGAAGACTTCACTTAACTAGAGCTAGTCGCTAGAGATTTTACAATACGTCTTAAAAGTCGTATTGTCAAACGTAGCACAGTGACAATCCAGCTGATTATTATTTAGCTCTTTTACATAACAAACTTTCCTTTTTTTTCCTTTTTTTTTTATGTAACTGAATGACGAGACGAGCTGGTCGTTTGCCTGATGGTAAGCAATACGCCAGCCCATAACAATAACAGCACCACCCAGAACTTTGTTTTGCAAAATCCTGCGCGGCGCTGTACTGCGCTCGTCACTCTGAGACAATTAGCTGTTGAGTCTCATAATGCCCAGTAATTTCGCTGGCTACAATGCCCTTCAAGTCGGAACACAGTAATGCTTGCGCACTACCGCTTGGCGGCTGAATAACTGACAAAGCGGTGTTACCCACCCAGACGGCCTCTCGCATACAAGAAACCTACCACCTGTCCTTTTCTTTTACATAACATTATTTTTAGTGGTTTTGTAAAATGACTATCGATTTTGTAAAACAGTGTATTACAAAATCTATTTATGACATGGCCAGACCCATAACCTACCAATCAAAGCGAGTATAGCCGAGTATAGAGTATACCTATACGCTGTTTATATACAAAGAAGACAAAGATGCATGGAACATTTCGCTTCTGCCAACTGGCTTATAAGAAACATAAAATTGACAAAAACAAATATAAAATATTGTATAAATGTTCAAAAAAAGGCCCTCAGAATTTTGTTGTATCTTCTGAGTAGTGGTTCTTTTTCCGATACAGAGGTAGTCATTGTAACAATTGACGTTCATAAGTGCGTCTATGACGTCAAAAATGAATAAAAAACTATGAACTTTTCATTTTGAACTTTGTTTTCGCGCGATGTTTTCTTTCACCATTTTAGAACGAGCGTACTAAAACAGATACAAGACATAAGATATTAATGCAGGGCCGACACAGGATTCAAACTCGGGTGCAGGCAAATGATACTACACTAATACAAGTTTAAAAGCGCTAGGAAACAGCCCATATTGTTTTTTTTTACTCTTTATAGATCTATGTTTGGCTACTATCTCGCCTCATGTGAAGCGATGATGTGGCCTAAGATGGAGCACATAGATCTAGAGAGAGACGGCAGTTGAGCGGCTGCTCAGACCCGTCTCCCCGATGGTTCACCGAACATCATCCCGAAACACGACTAGGTCGCTTGACGGCATGGCTTTGTTCATTCGGCATACATACATTCCGGGATTTTATTAAATATTGTTATCGCTTTGTAGTATGGACTATTACCAACTGTTGTCAAACTCGTTGTCGGTAGAATTAATTTATGTTTGTTACGTCGGTTATAGTTTTCGTTAAGTTCTATATTCGATTTGTGTAGGTGTCTGTTTTTCCTTACTAAAATGGCCATTTGTAGTATGTATATACATGGTAAAGTTAATATGTTCCATTTAATAAAATACGGTTTACAGCTTTGCTGTTGTTTTATATTCATTAATATTCGTACACATTTTTTTTTATATAAATAAGTCGTTAGAATCTGTACCTACTCTCTATTATATTTTTTTAATGTAACTGAATGACGAGACGAGCTGGTCGATTGCCTGATGTTAAGCAATACGTCAGCCCATAACAACAAAAGCACCACCCAGAACTTTGTTTTGCAAAATCCTGCGCGGTGCTGCACTGCGCTCGTCACCCTGAGACAATTAGCTGTTGAGTCTCATAATGCCCAGTAATTTCGCTGGCTACAATGCCATTCAAACCGGAACACAGTAATGCCGCCAAGCAGTAGTGCACTGCTTGGCGGCAGAATAACTGGCAAAGCGGTGGTACCATAGAGTTTACATTTATATACTCTAAGGGTGGTACCCACCCAGACTGCCTCTCGCATACGAGAAACCTACTACCAGTTAAAAATACTATACTATATTGCACTTACCTACAATCACAATTAAATATTGTCTCAGAACTGGCTTTTTTATAGGAATAATCATATTTAACCAATCACATATAAAAATGGTTTTCCTCACATATATTTTACTAAATTACATTCATTTACTCTTATGCCACGCTGAAGGCTTTGTTATACTGAATCTTTAGATTATTCGCGAGAACACTATTTATCTCAAATGTTTGTAGAACTTGCTAATCCACTTGTAAGGAGGTATTAATAGCATTATCACACTAGCGATTCATTCACTATTCACTAGCGAGCGTTTTTACGCGGTGAGCTCGCGGCGTGCACGACGCAAACCCGCGGCGCACTCTCGATAAACACGACGCAAACCCGCGGTACACTCTCGGTGAACACGACGCACACCCGCGGTGCACTCTCGGTAAATACGCCGCGAGTGTGCGACGATACTTAAGAGGATATGGCACAGCCGCGGCCAGTGAGCACTAGGTATCTGAATAATGGTTTACGGTCTCGCAGAAAATGCATAAATTAAATTAAATAAATTAACTAAATAATAATGATAATAATTTAACTAAATTCGTATCAATTTCAGATTTTTGTTAAAATTTGCGTTTCGGGAGAAAACGTTTCTACCACACTAAATCTCAACCAAATTTGATAATTTTTTTCTAAATTTCTTAAACGGAGATTAAACTAGGTTTGTAGGTTTCTTTTTTCTTAGTTTATGTCTATTTTTAAAGTTAACAGCTTCCAAACTTCAAAAAAATTTTTCGAGTAAATATCGAGTTTTTTGGGTCCATTTATTCAAATTCTATAGGAATTATCGAAAAAATCAAAACCTACAAACCTTAATAATGGTAACATCTCTTACATGTCCAAATTTCATCGTATTTGGTTAATGTTTAGGGGTAGAAAAATGTTTTCTCTTTTTGTATGAAAATTTCAGCGTGCCGTTCCCTCTTAATATTCCGTTTTGACATCATCTTCATCATCATCAGCCTATCACGTTCCCACTGCTGGGACACGGGCCATCTCATAATCCACCACGCTGGCCTATTGCGGGTTGGTGGTCACATGTTCATGAGTGTACGTGATTAATTCTTGGACATGCCGGTTTCCTCACGATGTTTTCCTTCACCGTTTTTAGAGCGAGTATTAAAGCTGCACATAACTTAAAAAAGTCATGGCATGGCATGTCAAGGCATGTGGCCAGCGGTATTCGAACTCTAGTACGTTGGAGCGAAAGTCGCACATGCTCCTACTGAACCACATTCGCTCCATGCATATGTATCGAAACAAATTAATTATATCTTACAAATGTTTAGGGTTATTTTGACCTTTTTGCAGAAAAGCACAAAGAAAGTAGCCATAGCCACTCCTTGTCTGTCGATAAATAGATCCTAATAGCACCAGCAAACTCCTAAAGTAACTTGTTGTCACCGCTTTCGTTTCCTCTTCAGTAATAAAGCCAACAGTATGTAGTGTTCCCTCGTCCGAATCCATTCTGCCCACTGAAGAAATTTTTCAAATTTTTGAACAATCCAAAGACGCCACGAGAACACAATGCACACGTGGTCTCCACAAGTGCTTGGCGTGTTCGCCGCGACGATTGCGCGGTGATTTCCTCGCAAACGCGCTTGCGAACAAGTTTCCAGCGTTTTTGGGGCAAATAGTATGATAAGTGTGATAGGGTTTTTACAGAAAGAAATTCGGTGCAGTGCATGTTTACATGTTTACATGTATACTTGCATAATTGATACACACATTTGCAAATGAGCATGTTTGGAACATTGTTTTTCTCGGTAGCGTTTGGTATAGAAGCTATAGGTACTTGTGTTCGGCATCGTTAGGTAGGATTTATAAGTATTCATCAGTTTTAGGAGTCATCTTTTAGTTGACAGACTTGAACCACCTTGAACCTTGTGTTAGCGAATGACATCCATCCATAGCCTACGTCACACTCCGACCATAGACAATAACATGATTAATTATTGAATTAAATAGATAACACTGAATTAGTAGATTAGAATAATTGTTTTAGTGTTGTTTAATTATTATTGTAAAGTGGTTTTATCAATTATATAAATGTCAACGGTTGTTTCATGATTACAAACTAGTGATTGTACATTTTGGCGCCAGCAGCAGTGTCGCCACTAGTAGTTTATTAACTTGATCATCAAATCATCAATTAAATAATTTAATTAACTCATCATAATTCTTAACTAAATAATTAAACATATACGTTTCATTAGTCGATTAATTTATTGTAAAATAACATTCTTGATATAACCACAAAATACTAATGGACAGAAGCATCACTCCGCAAAGAATTTAAACAAATAGCGACTCTTGCTATGACGCAATAAAATTCAATTCAGCTCGCGTAGCGCTGCATACCTACCAGTCATATTAACCTACAGAGCGTCTCTCTTTCTATCGCACAGCTCTTATCTCTTCTGACGCGGCACGTGTAACGACGCGCGACCCGCCGTCGGTGTCCGGCTATGTACTTGTAGCTTCTTACCTACAGTGCTAAGTGCGCTAGGCCTGATATAACTTAATGCCTTCGAGTGGCTGGATACTTTATCTGAGCTTAATGCACATGATTTGTAAACTCGTTGTTCGTATAAAAGTGACAAGCTATGCTTGACAGCATTCATTGAGAATTAATAAGTGCTTTAAGGCGGAAGCTCTGCCCAAAAATAGAAATGCTGGAACCTTAACGACGTTTTAGTTAAAACCAAATCCCACGAACTGTTATACCCCTCACATGACAGCTGAACTGCTGATGAACTGCTTCATCAGCAATTCCCAGACTTATTCTCGTGAGCTCTAGCGCGGAGAGCGCGGGACCATCAGTTCTGCATTTTACATCCGCACCGCGAGGCTGCCAAAGGCTCATCCTATACTTTATTACTGCATTTCATTTAATTCATTTTTTTAAAAAGGCCCATCGGTAATCCCGTATAACATTGGTGGCAGCTTAAGGGATTTTTAAAATCCTCGGATCGCCTCAATTGAGTGAAGTGTCGCTGGTAAATAAAATACCTATCGGACTTACCTACCTTGCTGTATTCTTGCTCTGCTAGCAAGACCACCATCCAGAAGAAGCGGCATAACCTGAAAAGGAATACTTACCTATCCTGGAATCCTGAAAGGAAAACTACGACTACTACCTAGAACAACATTTCAAGGAAAAGATTCATCTGTCAAATAATTACATTCGACGAAGTTTGTAGAAGACCCAGTCGTTACATTGTGATCCAGAATTCCCGGCACCCGAAATCGAATCCCGATTATCGAAGTCATCTTTACCCACTGCGCTGCGTCGCGTCGTCTCACCGGCGCCGTCTGAGAATGCAGCTTATCGCGACTGCCTACGCGTTGTGTTTTCTGTGAGTGTTTGGTCGTTGCTTATACACTTTAATTATTTCGTTCCGAATTGAAATTTAATGTTCGTTTATGAGCTCAATATTTGCCATAAATTAAGTGAAGATTGATTTTAGTCTTATGACAAAGAAAGAGGATAGAAAGGAGGAAATTTTATTAAAAATGGCAGAAATTGATCTCAATGTTCTAATAAAATTCATCGGTACTTTTGACGGCACACGGGAAAAATTAAACCCATTTCTGAACAACTGCCGAAATGCCATATCGCTTGCTTCATCTAACCAAACTGATATTTTACTAAAATATATCCTCAGCCGCCTTGAAGGCAAAGCCGAAATTGCCTGTGCTATTAAAGAGTTCACTAAATGGAGTCAGTTAGAAGAGTTCCTTAAATCTCAGTTTGGTGAAAAGAAGCATTATGCACATTTGTTATTGGAACTGCAAGACGCAAAACAGTCCGTCAACGAGTCAGTTAGTCAATATTCACTCCGAGTTGAAACATGTTTGGCAAAACTGCTAACAGAAATCAATATATCAATACCTACTAAAAAGAAAGACGAACTAACAGGACGTATTGCGGCCATGCAGGACCTAGCACTCCACACGTTTGTAACGGGCCTTAACCCAAAATTATCCACCATCGTCCGGTGCAGGGATCCAAACAGTTTAAATGACGCTATCGGTTTCGCTACTTCAGAAGAAAAAATCATGAATAGCACTCTTAGTAAACACGCCAATTCTAACTATGCTGAACGGCCTCGCCAATTTACTGCAAACAAAAATTTCAGCCCTAGGCAAAATTCCTTACCGCAGACTCAATCCAGACCTATGAGCAGTGCTAACTCAACCGATCCTATCGTGTGTCGTTATTGCAAACTTCCCGGCCACACGCTGGAAAATTGTCGACGAAGAGAGTATAATAATAACCGTTTTCGTAGCCTCAACCAACCCTCTACGTCTACGTTTCAACCTAGAAGGGTAAATTTTGTTAATGACACACAGCCTGAAGACGAATCCACTAATGAGGTGGGCACTTGCCCCGAACCCTACGAGTCAGAAGATCCTAACGATGCTTTAAACAAATAAGCATCTCGTCCCGGTGTCGTGCGAGATGTCGTGTAAAAAGCGACACAAAATCCACAAATGCAAATCGTGAATCCACCCCTAACTCTAGAACGGTCCGACAGGGTAACCAGCCCCAAACTGTAGGTTCTACATCCTCTGAAACAAAAACCACTGGTCTAATTCCTAACTCTAGAACGGTCCGACAGGGTAACCAGCCCCAAACTGTAGGTTCTACATCCTCTGAAACAAAAACCACTGGTCTAATTTCTAGCTCTAGAACGGTCCGACAGGGTAACCAGCCCCAAACTGCAGGTTCTACATTCACTGAATCAAAAACCACTGATTTGATTTCTAACTCTGGAACGGTCCAACAAGGTAACCAGCCCCAAACTGAAGGTTCCACATCCAACAAATCCAAAAGCGTTCATATGAATGAATGCTCATGTGAAATCTACGAAATCAATACAGACCACGTCAACAAAATGTTACCACACGTCCTGTTATACACACAAGTATCTAGCATACCTCTGTCTCTGTTGGTTGACTCGGGCTCAGCAATCAGTCTCCTGAAACAGAAAAGTATAATGAGTAATCAAAAATTAAATAGAGAACCTGTAAAAATAAAAGGTATTGACCCTGGTCGAGAGGTTACACAGACCCTAGGCCACTTCAATCTTAATATATTCGTGAAAGACAACTCAAATGCATACGTCTCCAGCAAATTCCACGTTGTAAAGAACATTGACTTACCTTACGATGGTATAATTGGCAGTGACTTCTTAAACTTTTTCCGCTGTAATATTGACTATAGTCACGACACTCTGAAAATAAAGAATCATGAGGTAAAATTGAAATTTCACGAACCAACTTACCTTGTTCCAGCACGCACTGAAACAATAATTGAATGTTCAGTCGCTAACCCCGGTTTAAAGGAAGGGCTTATCCTTGATCAGAGCCCATCTGAAAAATTGCTAATCGCTAATTGTCTAGTTAAAGTAAAAAATAATAAGAGAATAAATATATCAGTCGTCAACACTTCGGAGACTCCCGTTTATATAAAATCAAATTTAAACTTAACACTCGTAGCAAATGATGGTATCCCTTGCAATTTACCATCAGCTCCAGTCAATTCCATCAAATCAACGCCTGGGAAAAGCTCTGTGCAACGCACCCAAGAAGTCTTGGATCAACTGCGCGTATCCCATCTAAACAGCGAAGAAACTGATGCACTTCTTCAACTTTGCTCTGATTATTCAGATGTTTTCCACCTCCCTGGAGAACAACTTACATGCACTACTGCTATCAATCACAGCATAAATACTTCTTCCGACGTTCCTATTCACACGAAGACCTACCGTTTCCCTGAAATCCATAAATCCGAAGTCAACAAACAAATGAATCAAATGCTGGAACAAGGTATCATTGAACCATCATCTTCGCCATGGTCTTCGCCCATATGGGTTGTGCCTAAAAAGGTAGACGCATCTGGTCAGAGAAAATGGCGGGTTGTCATAGATTACCGCAAGCTGAATGACATCACGATTGGCGATTCCTATCCTATACCAAATATTTCCGAGATCCTTGACCAACTTGGCCAAAGTAAATATTTTAGCACCCTAGATTTAGCATCAGGGTTCCATCAAATCGAAATGTCTCCCCAAGACTCATCTAAAACCGCGTTCTCTGTCCCTGAGGGACATTTCCAATTCACCCGCATGCCATTTGGCTTGAAAAATGCACCTTCAACCTTTCAACGGCTGATGAATACAGCTCTATCCGGCCTTCAGGGTATCCGCTGTTTTGTATATCTTGACGATATTGTAACTTATGCACATGATCTAAATAGCCACATCCAAAACCTAAAAACCATACTTGACAGACTCCGAGAATATAACCTCAAATTGCAACCGGACAAATGCGAATTTCTTCGGCGCGAGGTCGCCTATCTTGGCCATATAATATCCGAAGAAGGAGTCAAACCAAACCCCGACAAGATAGAAGCTGTAACACAATTCCCTACACCAACCTCCCCAAAAGACATTAAATCATTTCTTGGGTTGGTCTCTTACTATCGGAGGTTTATTCCTGACTTCTCCAAATCAGCGAAACCACTAACAACACTTCTTAAAAAAGATACACCCTTTAAATGGGAGAACCAACAACAAGTAGCCTTCGACACCCTTAAACATAAACTTACCAGTGCACCTGTACTGTGTTATCCTGATTTTAACGAAACGTTTATCCTGACCTGTGATGCTTCCAATCATGCTGTTGGTGCAGTTCTATCACAGGGACCGATCGGCAAAGACAGACCCATTGCTTATGCATCACGGACATTAAATAAAAGCGAAAGTAATTATAGCACCACCGAAAAAGAATTACTAGCTATCATATACGGTTGCAAAACCTTCCGACCCTACATTTATGGACGAAAGTTTCAAATAGTTACCGACCATCGACCGCTAAAATGGTTATTTAACCACAAAGATCCCAGCAGTAAACTACAAAGATGGCGACTAAAACTCGAAGAATACGAATATGAAATACTCTACCGTAAAGGAAGACTAAATTCTGCAGCCGATGCTCTTTCCCGTTATCCAGTCAACCCAATATTACCTGATTCCTCTGAAAATGGATTACAAGAGCCTAACCTCTTACCTTTAAATCCTGTAGACGATCCGTTGAACTCCATCCCATCACCAGACCATGACCTGGAAGAAATAGGAATCTTACCTCAAAACACTATAGGTGACCCACCTAATCCTACCCCATCACCTGACGACAACCTTATTGACATTGGTCCTTTAGATTTTAGCCCTCATAGCTCAGACCTAAATCTAAATTTTGAAGACCTCAATATTCCATCACCTGAAGAACTGGCAAGTCCTACTGAATCGATCAATCCTGAAATAATATCCAATACCACAAATAAAAATGAAGAGTACTCCAAGTTTCTCAAAACTATTACAGATAAAAATACGGCATATAATACAAACCTGACCGAACACAACGAAAGCTTAATGAAAGCGTCCTGTGAGCATATCCTCGTTCCCACTTCAATAGATTTAGACGAAGCAAACCCATACGTTAGTGAAATCCTGAGCAACCTAGAGAATTCAGAAGAGTTCATGCAAAGTGAAAGAGAGTTACATTCATTTAAAAGAATAGAAATAAATAAAAAAACATACTACCTGTTTTTCACGAAGGTCCACCATTTTGATGAATGCTCCTACCAGGATATATTCCTGACCCTGAAAAAAATAAAAGATGAATTATTACTTACCGCACATGTCACAGAGATCGCAGTGTCTGATTTCAAAAACCCGTTCGAGAAGCATGCATTTACTAAAATATATAATATGATCACTTACCTTTTCCACGACTCTAATATCGCTGTACATATATATCACAACAACATCATGTACCCATCCCTAAGCGAAATAAAGAAAATTCTACACGAAAACCATGACTTACCTGTTTCCGGTCACTTAGGTTCCGTAAGAATGTTGAAAAGAATCCAAGATAATTATTATTGGAAGGGAATGCGCAACGACGTAGAAAAATATGTCAAACAATGTACCCTTTGTCAAGAGAACAAAGCTTTTAGACAGACCAACCGAGCCCCGATGCAGATAACAACCACATCAACTGCCCCGTTTCAACGCGTGTCCATTGACATAGTAGGTCCACTACCTGAATCAGGCACAGCTAAACTCAAATACATAATGACCTTGCAAGATGACCTCACAAAATTCTCAGTGGCCTACCCTATACGAACTACAACAGCCGAAGAGACAAGTGACTGTCTCATCCACTTCATTTCCTTATTCGGTATACCAATATTAATTCTATCTGACCAAGGTTCCAACTTTACTGCTGAACTTTTTAAGAAAACGTGCGGATTCCTTAAAATCACACTAATGTACACTGTACAACAAATTTCTCACCACATGAACTCCTGTTTGGACACAAACCGCATCTCCCTGGCTCTCTTTACAATCCTCCAGACATAACTTACCCCGAGTATGTAAAAATGCTACAACATAGATTAAAACACTCACGTGACAAGGCTTATGAAAATATCACCCATTCAAAGCAACAATCTAAAACCTATTATGATACTCGCACGAGACCGGTGACGTATAAAATTGGTGACTTAGTCTATTTGAAAAATCACCTCCGTCTTCGAAAGGCATTATCACCCGTGTGGAAAGGCCCTTATAAGGTAGTTAAAGTACACGGCTTTAATACGTTGTCGCTACTCATAAACCGACGTCACGTCAAATATCATTTTGACGAACTTAAACCTGCGACGGTCCAACCACAATAAATACTTTACTAATAAATAGGCATATGCATAGTTAGTAATTAGGCATAGTTATAATTTTAATCATAATATGAGTAGCTAATAGCTTAGATATTGTCTAGAGTTAAAACATATACTTAGTATTAAAATTAATACTGACATATTACGCGGATAACCGCTCCTCATATTCTATGAGAACTTATACGATTATAATATCGGCGTAATATGCTAGCGCACTTTAATTATATAAGTACTTAGTATTTTTAAGTTATTTTAGGATGGCTGACAGACCGTACTTATTTTTCATTTCAGCGCTACAGTTCAAACACACCCAAATTATGTCCAACCCATTACATCAAGCCCAGGCATATACTTTGACTACATAGGACAACTCAAAATAGGTAGTAGCTACCTAGATACTATTATTGCAATAGATATATCATACATCAGTCCACATATAGAAAATATTAATTCAATTTTAGGTACGGCTCGCTATTTATGTAAACAAACCGAAGCGTTAAGGGAACTAGAATGTCATAACATATTAGAACCTATAACTGCCCGCTATTATGACATTATCAAGGAATATGAATCGATATCGCACCTCTTATCAAAAAGATACAGACGTTCAGCTTGGTTTGGCGGAGTAGGGACCGTTTTTAAACACATATTTGGCACCCTGGACGAGGACGACGCTTTAAAATATGATCAGGCAATAGAAAATGTACAAACCAATCAAAGAGAACTAGCTTCCTTAATAAAAGAAAACATCTTAGTTACTATTTCCACCTTGTCAAGTCATAACAATACTTTACATCAAATAAAAATTAACGAAGCTCGTCTCGCTGAAACTGTCGACAAACTCTCGGTAAGCCTACAAGATGTCAATAATATTTCAAACAACTTGATGATTAGAACAAACATAAATTCAATTATAAATAGCTTAGAATCCTCACTTTTAACATTATCATTCCGTTTAGAAGACATTACAAACTCTATCGCGTTCAGTAGTCAAAACATCCTCCACCCGTCAGTAATCACACCACAGCAGCTTTACCGAGAACTTGCCGATAACTATAGACATATAACTAAAAATGTCGAATTGCCATTTAGCTTAAACTTAGATAATATTCATTCTATTATAAGTATTTCGAGTTTAATCTCATATTACGTTAATGGTAAAATATTGTTTATTTTAAGGATTCCTTTGGTAGCACCAATAGACTATACATTGTATCATAACATAGCATTACCAACACCTCATAGGCCGGAACGTCCTTATGTTTATAGTACAATTATTCCAACCAAAATGTATATAGCAACGACCAAAGACAAACTTAATTACTGTAGCCTGGACAATCTCGAACAATGTAAAATAATCGGCCCCAACAAGTACATCTGTGACGTCATAAATGTGTTCTCATCGGGCTCTAACCCAACTTGTGAAAGTGAACTGTTATCAAAAGTGATAAAAGAACTCCCGGAACAGTGCGAAACTAAATTAGTCTACGGAAACATTAGCATCTGGAAACCTCTTTCAAACAACCGTTGGATTTTTATTCAATCTCAACCGAATAAATTATCAGTTGATTGTCAGAACCAAGAACTTAATGTTACGACAATATTAGGCACAGGGATATTCACACTTCCTGATAATTGTATAGCATACTGTGGCAATGCCAGACTTGTACCTACGGGCAAAACAGTTTTAAATATTACTATAGCATCTGTACAACCTGACTTTAATTTAATTAATGACTCTTGCTGTAATTATGATAAAACTACTTACTTGTTAAATAACGTGTCCCCTATTTCCTTAATAGATACCGATTTAAATAACCTCAACTATAATAGTCAAACCTATAAATCGCTCATAAATCGAGCAGAAATATTAACAGACAAACCTCATATAGTTAAATACGGGACGCATTATTCCACCCTTACAATCATTTCTGTAATTGCTATAATCTGTATTATTATATACCAAATATATTCGAAACCCGGCAGCAGCCTCTTACAATATTGCATCAGACCCAATAACACCCACAACAATCCTGAACCCGAAGGCACTCCGATGCCTCGACTTCGGGAGTTATAACTTGTAACATCCATAAACTTCGGAGCTTCACCCCGAAGTTTAGTCTTTTGCGGGGGGTTGTTATACCCCTCACATGACAGCTGAACTGCTGATGAACTGCTTCATCAGCAATTCCCAGACTTATTCTCGTGAGCTCTAGCGCGGAGAGCGCGGGACCATCAGTTCTGCATTTTACATCCGCACCGCGAGGCTGCCAAAGGCTCATCCTATACCTTATTACTGCATTTCATTTAATTCATTTTTTTAAAAAGGCCCATCGGTAATCCCGTATAACAGAACCATCACACTTGTCTGGCTAATTCCTAACTGGGTATAAGTATCCGCTAAGAAAATTAAGGGATATTAGGGGACAGCGTCTGTGGTGTAGTGGGTGAGCAGGTTAGCTCAAATCTCATACATCAATGAGGTTGCGGATTCGATTCCCGCAACGGGACAAATGATCGTGAGAAAAAAGCACAAACATTAGTTTCGTCTCTGGGTGTTGTGGGACCATGGCCCTCGTAGTTCCTGGTTCCCTAGATACAGGGAATTTTAGTTAGGGGCTCCACTCACAACTTGCGCCCTTACTGGCACCATGTATCTATTCCATAAGATATTATTAACACTTTTCTGGTACATTACATGAAAGCATGAATATGTGAATATGAATATAAGGTAACCAGGTTTATTCGTTTAGGTACATTTTAATAAAACGTGGTATTAAATTTTCATATTATTTATTTATTTCCACCTTAATCTTATCGCTTATCGAACTTGCATGACTTATTTATATTTTAACTGTTTTTAACGCAAGACCATTAATTATAACATAATTTTTTAAATAAAACTTTTTGCATCGTTGTATCTCAGAAACGGTTTAACCTTTGACCTTGAATAATTTTTTTTCCATACACGGGAATGATGGGGAACTTTTAAACATTGTTTATAATTATGTTTTGAACAATTTTACTGATTTTCATCTTGTTGGGATTTTGTGTAAATTCGCTCTAATTTTTTGGTCTAAATTGACCGGACTAAAAGCAAGTATATACTTTATAACAAATAATTCAATTCTGATATTTGAAGTTCAAGGTCGAATATCGATGAAATTTATATGGGAGTTTGAAGCTATATAATTATACTGAACCCAACGCGAAAATTTCCAAATCGGTTCCTAAATGACGGAGCTTTGCGGTAACAAACATTTAAAACAAAATCGAAATGAGAACCTCCTCCTTTTTTAAAGCCGCTTAAAACGATCTAGCCTTTAACTTGGACAGTTAGACTCTTCTTTCGTCTTCCTCCCCAAAGCTAGCTGGATTTCACTGAAAGTTCTTCCCTTGGTTTCGGGAATAAAGACTAAAATGAAAAGGCAGGTGATGATGCAATTTCCACCAAACATCCAGTAGGTAGCTGCGGGACCTAAAAAGAAATAAAAAAAATATTATTACAACAAAATTACAAAATAAAGTGAAGAAAAAACAAAGATTTGGTATGTAGGTATGTATGTACCTACTCTAGGACTTGAATAACACATAGGCTACTTTTTACCCCAGGAAACCGCGGGTGGAATCGTGGGGCGCAGCTAGTAACAGATATATATAGACCTATAGGCCGACCGTTTATCTGAGTCCTCGCCTGCGCGGTGCAGGGGCGCGGGGATATGACGATAAAGGGGACTGAGAGTGGTGGCGGCGGTGAAATGCGGGCGGCGGGGGCGCTTAGTGAGATACACACGAGATGAAATGCGCCAAGATAGTTCCTAAGATTATTAATGATAATACAAAATTTTAATTTACTAACTAAAAGCTATGAAGGTACGTAAATAAAATATTTGGTAATAAACTATTGTACTATTTATTATATAGAATAATCATCAAAATTATATTTCAATCAGTTATGTCCATATCAATGTCGGTGGAACTTGATTCTTCACTTTCGAAGGAGCCATCATCGGATTCATCAGAGTCGTCCAGAGTGTTAATACCGAAGATCTTACGATTCATCTTGAGATTGTTATCACATGTGTATCTCTCACAAGGCGTCCGCAACAATTAACACGTGCGATCGCTGTCCGCGTTGCGATCGAAATGAGCGATTACAAAAATTCGCCCGCCGCCCGCACCTTTCTCAGTCCCCTTTGTCGTCATACCCCCGCGCCCCTGTACCGTGCAGGCGAGGACTCAGATAAACGGTCAGCCTATAATATACTATACTTACTTAAGATACACACTATTATTGTTTCTGTTTTTCATGTACCTATATTTAAGGTTTTTTAACAATAAAGTGTATCTATCTATCTATCTATCTATTACACATACACAACCACGCAAGCAACACATACATATGACGTCTAATACACACACACCCACACCTTCACACACTCACCCTCTCACCCTCACACCCTCACACACATACCCTATGCTCAAACCTTGTCATTCAAGTTAGAATATTGCATACATAGGTATACTGAAAGCTCTTCTGGTTATTGCTTATGTATATATAAATCAATGTTAATAATCTGCACCCATACCCATATCTCCCTCAAGCGACAATCGTATATCTTGTTGAGCTCAGATTAGGGTGTGAAATCACTGCGACAATGTCTTATGATGCCATATATTGTCCCATTAAGTTTATCTCAACTTGTAGTTACCGTATTTTGTAAATTAATGAGATTAATTCGATTTCTTGCCTAAATTGACAATAATTGGACCGCATCTCATTAGTTGCAGTGAAGCTATACCTTAATTCAATCTCAACACGATTTACAATTGGCGCTTGTGGGACATATGGGTAGGGGGGCTGGTATTAGGATATAACCTCCTATCCTATCTTCTATCTCGACGAAAACCAGCCCGAGCACAGGTGTACATTGAAAAACAGCGCTGCGTTCTCATTTACGATTTGACCACTGCTGAATTTACTTTTTTTTTTTACACTTAATATATCTATGTTTGGCCACTATCTCGCCTGATGTAAAGCGATGATGTGGCCTAAATTCAAATTCAAATTTCATTTATTTCAGGCATGTCATGGCCCATATTATGCACAATAAATAATCAAATACAAAAAATTACAATAACATATTAGATGGATAATGGAGGACATAGATCTAGAGAGAGACGGCAGTTGAGCGGCTGCTCAGACCCGTCTCCCCGATGGTTCACCGAACATGATCCCGAAACACGACTAAGTCGCTTGACGGCATGGCTTTGTTCGGTGGGTGGTATTACAACCACAGCCAGAGCCTACCACTCCAAAACTTACTCTTGTTGCACTCTGACTGTAGGTATATTGCTTATGTATAGTGATTAAGTATATACTAAGTATACAAAGCAGCTGTATACCTGCTTGTTATTGCAATAAAGAATTTCTTATCTTATCTTATATAGACCTATGGTATTGATGATCGAATTGAAATAGTTGGTCGTGAGGAAGATGAAGAGAGTTGTGAAGAAGACGCCGAAGGAAACGCCAAACGCTCGAGATGGGCCGTCGAAGAGCTCAGCTACGAGCATCCAAAGTATGGAACCGATACCTGGAAAAAAACAAGCGACTTAAATGACTGTTTTCTAAACTAATAGTAGTTTAAACGAAATTACTGTGCATTTTGAGACTTAGGAGGTAATTGTCTCAGAATGACAAGCGCAGTGCAGTGCCGGTCCAAGATCCCGATATAGAACGACCTTCACCGAGATGTTTATTTGATGATACGTATTTTATATTTAATTTAATATATCAATAAATATATTGCATATGGGTTGTCTAACAAATTTCAGTCCATGATATGATTAATTAATAATATAAAAAAATCTATCTATCGCATGGGATGGTTGGTTGGCACCTCTCAGTCGCACGTATTCACTCGCAGCAATATTTCACTTTTCAAAATTCGACAACCGGAATTTGGGACTGATTTTTCGCAGTCAACCCTATACCACCGTCTTCATAATGAAATAATCTTTATTTTAATTTAATTTTAATTCAATAATCAGACCAGTGCAAAATGCTAGTATTGATTTACCTGTTTATACCTGGCTACCCGAGAGTTGTGACCGGAAAAGAATAGGCAACATAACGTTTGCATATTCTATGGGCCTCATACTTTCGATTGGTATATAGGTATTGTCTAATAATCAAAGAGGTGAAACGTTAAAAAAAAAAATTAATTTTTATTTAATCACATCATGGACTGAAATTTGTTAGACAACCCATATGCAATATATTTATTGACATATTAAATTAAATATAAAATACGTTTCATCAAATAAACATCTCGGTGAAGGTTGTTCTATATCGGGATCCTATACTATAACTATGTCCGGGTCGGGCATCGTCGGCGACATCCACTTTTAGCCTATTCTTTCCCGCGTACTCAGCACGCCAACAACGCACCTACACTGCGAGCTATGCAGATATTTAACGCACCCACACACTAGTTCCAACAAGTCGGCATAATTAATTCTTAGTAATATTGTTATAAACTTAAAAAGCTTCCTTAGTTATAGGTAATAGTTAGTATAGTATAGTTTCTATGTATATATTCATCTATGTATGTATTCTATGTATGGTTTCTATGTATAGTTTAAGATAGTAAGCGTTTTGGCTTGTGCTGTAAGCTACTATCTTAATAAAGAAATAAATGGGCAGGCGTATTGCTTACCATCAGGCGAAATTCTTACCTGCATTAAAACAATATATAATCAGGATGATCGAGACCAGAGGAAGATAGTTCAAGGCTTCTGTTGTAATCTCGTCTTGGTCTTGAGTCAACTTGAAGAACGTTCCGAGTCCAACCTGTAAATGAAGATTCAGTAGTGACAGGCCTGTTCAGCCGATAGGAAGATACAGCTGGGCTGGACAGCATTTGGAAAACTTTGTCAAGTCTTCTCGTCGTGCGTCCTTTAATCAGTGCGTCCTACTCGTAATAACATACGGAGCTGAAACGTGGACACTGACTGTGAGACTGGTTCATAAGTTTAAAGTCTCGCCGCGAACCATGGAACGAGCTATGCTCGGGGTTCCTCTAAAGGATCGAATCCACAACGAGGTGATCCGACAAAGAACCTAAGTACCGATATGGCTCACCGAATAAATAAGCTGAAGTGGCAATGGGCCGGTCACATATATGTCAAAGAACCGACAACCGATGGAGTAAACGAGTTCTAGAGTAGAGACCACGTTCAGGCAAACGTAGTCTAGGACGCCCTCCGGCTAGATGGAGCGACGACCTGCGTAAAGTGGCTGGCAGTAACTACATGCGAAGAGCCGAGGATCGGGCTCAGTGGCGTGCATTGGGAGAGGCCTAAGTCCAGCAATGGACTCCTATAGGCTGATGATGATGATGAGGCCTGTTCACTGTTCACTCTTTTGTTTAACGTACAAAAGTCAAAGTTAAAAGATATTTATAAAATGGGCACAAAAATGCACTTTTTAAGTACTTATGCAATAAAAAAAATACGGTAAAAAATGTGACTAAATTATAATGACATAAAAAAGGTAAGCATGTCTACCCATTTCTTTCGGTTCTAGCCATCATCGGTGCACTGTAAATTTAATGTTTTTTTTTTTATAGGCCTGTTCCAGAAAAAGGTCCCGGAAACATCTGCGCCAGGATCACAAGGTAAAGTCAGCGACGTAAGTAGGTGAAGATTTGGTATCGCTCAATTGATAATAACACCGAAATTATTCTAATTACGTGCAATGTGTTGCTATTTACCTATTCACACAGGATGTTGACAAGCTTTTAAAATGCAACATTCAGAGTAAACTGCCAAACATTGAAGTTGTAGCATATTCTGTGGTTGTAGTCATTCAAACATTCATAGATGTTCAGATATTTATGCCGCTAACTGTACCTGTAAATCCGGAGCGAGTGGTTCCGGCAGTCTATCTTTGACTACGAGTGCGATACTTCCGAACTCCGAACGATCATACAAGTATAATGATCTCAATGAATCTTTAAGTGTTTGTATTCAGCGATTTTACAGTGCAGTAAAAAACCTTAGTAAAGTGATTTGTTGTGAAGATAATTAATTTTTAGAAAAAAACAAAAACCGACTTCAATGTATCATCGAAGTCCAAGGTCAAATATCGGTGAAATTTATATGGGACCACTTTGTAGCTATACTGAACCCAACGCAAAAAGAATTTTCTAAATAGGTTCATACTCGTAAATGACGGAGTTCTGAGGTAACAAACATAAAAAAATTAAAAACATACAATCGATCAGAGAACCTCCTCCTTTGAAGTCGGTTAAGAAGTTCATTTCATTTATTCATTCATGCTCATACATATATTATTACAGACAGTTGAATGTTTGGTTCGCAATCAGCCTTACGTACGTTCCTACTGCTGGGACACGGGCCTTCTCTCATAGAGTGAGTAAATACCTACCTACTATAATCCGTCACGCTGACCGCGCTGACCTGACGCTGACTGCGGGTTAGTGGTCACATGTCCTTGAATTTAGGTGAATAATTTTTGGACATGCTTTTTCACGATGTTTTCCTTAACCTTTTTAGAGCAAATGCAAATTTTTGGTTTATTGGAATTAATTATTTTTATCCCTACATTACGTACGAATCACTTTTTAACCTACTTCAAAAAGGAGGAGGTTTACAATTCGACGGTATGTTTTTTTTGTGTGTTTGTTACGCGATTACTCCGCCAATTATGCATTGATTTCGATGATTCTTTTTTTGATTGGTAGGTCATACTTCAGATCAGTACTTTTTGAAAAAAATAGCAAAATCCAAAAATATAAGTTTAATCTTCAAGTCGGTTCTTGTTTTTTTCGTAACCAACTTTCTAAAGGTGGAGGTTTGTATTCGACTGCTTCACCCAGGGTTGACTTCCGGTGAGGGAACTCTTCAACGGTGAATAGTACAGACACAACATTTCGTAAATGGATTTAACCATAATAGCCTGTTCTAAATTCCATCATGACATGGCTGATACACCCAGGATTGACTTCCGGCGAGGGAACTCCTCAACAGAGAATAGGACAGACATTAATTGTGATAACCCGTTTTAAACTTCGTCATGATGTGGCTTCTAGATCAAAAAAGCTTGTCTTTAAAAACTTTTTAAATTAATTTAATTAAAACTTGTTTTTCACTAAAAAGGGTAAAATAAATTATTTTCCAAAAAAAACTAAACCGACGAGTCTAAAAGGTAGTAGATAGATACTATCTACAAGTAGTACTTACTATATACATAGTATTTATCTGCTACCTATTAAACTTGGCTGGCACCGACTTCAAATATATGAGTGGGTAGCGCTTATGATAATTATATTAATTTATTTTTCACTTTTGAGTGCCATTTGTGGTTTTGAAGTAGGTTTAAATAATTTATTTAGAAGTACAAAAGTCTTACCAATCCCACCGCCATTCCAATTAGAGTCACCGTCAATATAGGCTTCCTCCCAAACCGATCTGCCAGGAATATAGTACACAAAGGTGCCAGCAGTTGAATGCAACCTATCACCAGCGAAGCTATCTCTGGCTTCAATCTCGTTTTCGTCGACTCGAATATTGTCTGTAGATACGCCGACACCGCATTGTACCCGATAATTTGGACCCCTATGCTGAGAAATATCACTTTCCCAATACTTTTCAGTGTTGTTTTGTCTTTTAAAAGCTCTTTTTTGTCGACCGAAACGTCATTAAGTGAGTACTCGTTCGTTTCTTCCGCGACGATTTCTTCGGAGTTCCGGATCGAAGTTAAAACTTTTATTGCGTCCTCTTTGCGGCCTGGAAATTGAATAATAGGCCTGTTAAAAATAATGAAAGTATTTTTACCTGTTATTGGAAAGAACTATATGTATAACTATATGTATAAATTCGAAACTTAGTCATACCGAATTTACTAGTAATAACCCAAATATCATTTATAAAGAATTCTTCTCAGTACTTAGCAAAGAATTTAATCAAATTTGTCCCAAAAAAAAGGTAAAAATAAAGGCGAAATTACAATTCAGTGACTGGGCAACTAGAGGTATACGCAAGAGTAGAGATAACATGTTTGAGTTGTATTACAAGAAATCTTTGACATCAAATAAAGATTTTCATGAGTATGTTAGAAACTATTCCAAAATATTTAAAAAGGTCTGTATTCGTGCAAAATCTTTGTATATTAGTAGTAAAATTAAAAAATCAGATAATAAAATAAAAGCCGTCTGGAAAACCATTAACACGGAGACTGGCCAAACTAAGTCGAGGGATTCGGAATATAAGTTAATAGTTGAGAATAAACAAATCTCCAATGCAAAATGTGTTGCTAATGCTTTTGAAAATTTCTTCTCTAATATACCCCTGGTCGTCACAAAAACACTTAACTCTAGTCCAGATGTAGCAGAAGCTCTTCTAAAAGATCACTTTCCACTAGATTTACCGGACTTTCAGTTCAGATATACTTCCACTATTGAAATTATTAAAACATTCAAAAGTCTCAATGCCAAAACCACTGAAGATTTGTGGGGCATATCAGTAAAGATGCTAGAATCATTAATAGAAGTTATTGCACCATATCTCGTGGCTATATTTAATATGTGTATTGACACAGGCTCATTTCCCGATTTAATGAAAAATAGTAAAATTACACCGATCTTCAAATCAGGTAGTAAAACTGATCCCTCGAATTACAGACCAGTCTCTGTGCTTCCGGCTCTGAGTAAGATATTTGAAAGACTTATTCTTAAACAACTTTTATCCCACTTCAACGAACACAAAATACTGAACGAGAGTCAGTTCGGTTTCACGAAATGCAGGTCAACATCAGATGCCGGGGTCGAACTAGTAACACATGTGCTTGAAGCTTGGGAGAGTTCACAGGATGCCATTGGTGTATTTTGTGATCTCTCCAAAGCTTTCGATTGTGTAGAGCACCGTACACTAATTCGTAAACTCTACCACTATGGGGTTCGTGGAACTGCTCTGAATCTTGTTGAGTCCTACTTAACCGATAGACAGCAAAAAGTTGGGGTAAATGGCGTAACATCTTCCGGATCCGTAGTCAGAATGGGGGTACCGCAGGGATCAATATTGGGGCCGTTTTTATTCTTGGCATATATAAATGATTTACCCTTTGTAGTTAAAGACCTTGCAGATATTGTTCTATTCGCTGATGATACATCGATAATTTTTAAAGTAGATAGAAAGGACAGTGAATTGGCGCATGTAAACTACGTATTGGATGTTGTTTCGAAATGGTTCTCTGCGAATAATTTGTTACTAAACGCGAAAAAGACGAAATGTTTAAAGTTCTCTTTGCCTAATGTTAGACATGTAGAGCCAAAGATAATGCTCAATAGTAATAAACTCGATACAGACAAAGCGACGGTATTCCTAGGTATAGGCATAGACTCTAAGTTGCAGTGGGGTCCTCATATTGATGCTCTATCTGGAAAACTTAGTTCTGCTGCATATGCGGTTCGTAAAATTAGGCAATTAACGGATATAGCTACGGCTCGGTTAGTTTACTTTGCATACTTCCACAGCATAATGTCATATGGCATTTTGCTGTGGGGTTCTGCTGCGGATATAGATACTATTTTTATATTACAGAAGCGTGCGGTTCGCGCGATTTACGAGTTGGGTCCACGTGACTCGTTAAGGGATTTTTTTAAGCAAGTTAATATATTAACTTTACCTTCTTTATATATTTATGAAAATATAATGCATGTTCGCAAAAACTTCCAAAAATTCAAAGTAAATAGTGACCATCATAACATTAACACTAGAAATAAGGATAGGATTGTTGTACCTAGGTATAGACTGACTAAAACGAATAAGTCCTTTATGGGCAACTGCGTACGTTTTTATAATAAAATTCCAAAGTGTATAACGGAGCTCACAGAAAGTAAATTCAAATTACGCGTTAAGAATGTTCTAATGAGAAAAGCATACTACACTGTTCGTAATTACATAGAAGACAAAGATGCTTGGAACATTCCACTTCTGCAAAGTAACCAACTGGTACATAAGAAACATAACATTGTAAAATCCCAAAAAAATGTAACAAAATCTCTAAAAAAAAATGCCCCTCAGTTTCTTGCCGTATCTTCTGAGTAGTGGTTCTTTTTCCGATACGGTGGTAGAGTCATTGTGATAATTTGACGTTCATAAGTGCGTCTGTGATGCCAAAATGATTAAAGAGATTTTGATTTTGATTTTGATTTTTGAAACTTGAAAATCGGACTATATTTTATAGAAAGTCAAAGTCAAAGTCAAATATCATTTATTAAATAGGCACAAAAGTGCACTTTTAAAGGTCATAAACACATGATACAAATAAAATATGTTAAAAATTGTAACTTATGTTAACATGACTTTGAAAAAAGGTAAGTATGTTTACCCATTTCTTTCCTATACTCAAATTGAAGTCTGAGTGCTGAAAAGAAATGCGAAAACTGACTCTACCAGTGCTTTGGAAATACGCCCGCTATAGAAGATAGCACCAAGAAACTCTGCAGGGATGTCTTTTTTTTCAGCTCTTTAAAAATGTCTCGAAAATAACAATGAACAATTACGTATAAATTAGAATTAACAAAATGTCAAACAAGGAATGCGAGTGAGATGTCCCATAGTCATAGTATCAGTAACAGAAAAGTGTAAATAAAATATAAGTAGGTGTGACAGTAGCAGTAGGAGTGACTAGAACAGACCAGTCCCTGCAAGCAGCACCCGTTCACGAGTATGACTTGTGGACCAGCCATAACCCCCTTCCCTCATTGGAGGGAAGGGAGTGACCCGACACACAGAGCCGCCGCAAGCAAAGACATTTGAGTGAGCATGACTGTAAAACCTAGTCACTTCCAACTCAAATACAATTTTTATAGCTTTATTTGAATTATTAACTAAATTAGACTCACATAGCACTGTACAATCCAAGACGAAATAAATTATAAATATCATGCACACACTTGAACATATTCATTTACATATTTATATTGTTTACTACAAGGACACAAGTCTTATCGTTATCAGCCTATTATGTTAGCATGTTATGGTGGATGTCACATGTCCTTGAATTTTTGTGATTCATTCTTGGACATGCCGGTTACCTTACGATGTTTTCCTTCGCCGTTTTTAGAATGAGTGTTAAACCCGCACATAAATTAAGAAACTCAGTGGTGCGAGGCCAAGCCTTATGCCACCATTATATGAGCCATATACCTACTACCGTTTTATAGACAGGTGAATGGCGTGGGTTAGTCAAACGTAATATATACGCGTTTGAAAATGAGAGAAGGCGTGAGTTGGATGCAAAGCACGACGAACGTAAGAGCAGACCACCCGCTAACATTCATTATAACTACGTGAATGGCGTCCTAACGTGTGCGCAATGCTCACGCACATTCACTGCCAAAATTGGCTACATTAGCCATATAAGAGCATATCACCAAAGCTCAATTAATTAATTATTTAGCAGAAATTGTCGCCGTAGCCGAAATCGGCTCGGATGATTATATATATATATAGACAGGTATAATAACATTAGTGAGGGAGTGTGGCTCAGTAGAAGCACGTACGACTTTCGATCCGACGCATCCGAGTTCGAATCCCGTTGGCCCCGCTTCTCTAAAGTTATGTGCGGATTTAATACTCGCTCTAAAAACGCTCTAAAAGTAAAACACCGTGAGGAAACAGGCATGTCCAAGAATCATTTACAAAAATTCAAGGACATGTGCCATCTACCAACCCGCACTGTGCTAGCGTAGTGGATTATGGCCCATGCTCTCTCCATGACACAAGACCCGTGTCCCAGCTGTGGGAACGTGATGAGCTGATGATGCAGTATTGTTACGACATCCCGAACTAGTATTACAACATCGTATTGGATCAAAATTCGCACAAATTTCCGTTCTTCTTCTCTCGTGTGTGTAGTCAACCCTGGTATCGGAGTTTCAAGACCACCCGAGGGCTTCCGACATGGCCTAACATCTATCCTGCCCTTTGAAGCACGGTAGCGCTCAGATGTAAATACCACACAAACGGTCACCCATCTAAGTTGTAACCGCTGCGAACTTTGAACCTAGCAGATCTGATATGAACGGCTAGGCGAAATACTCTAGGAGCGCTAAGTTTCCGTTGAACTTACCTTTCACATATAGAAAGTAGGGGCTCTCTGGCAAGAATAGTTGTGGCACGAAGAGCAGAAAGATGACGGCGCTGTAAATCATGTTCATGGTCCTATACGGCACGAAAGGACCGATGGATAGCATAATCAGCATCCCCGCCGCTGACATCACCTGGGTGATGGTGCCGAGAGCCCCTCGGATCTCTTTCTGGAATCATAATAGAATTTCTAAGTTTCTAAACAGATACCTACGACACAAGTTAAGTGTTTGTGTAGGTTCTGCGCACCAATTAACGTTTTTTTTTATTTTATTTATTTAGGTAATCCTGCTGGATTAACGCTGTTACGTTACATAATAATACAAACTAGAGACAAATAAACTTAAAATAAGGCCAACACAGGATTACACAATTATTTTTAATATAAATGAGCAGTAACAGCTATGCTTTCTACCAGCTTGAGAAAAGTTGAGTGTGTCTGCGTGCGAGGGTGTGTATGGCTGAGAGAGGGTGTGTGTGTGTAAGTATATGAATGTTAGTGTGTCAGTAGTAAAAGTCAGTTAGCATAATAATTTGTTTTGATGTTTTCAATGAATGCTTATTTTATTTGTTAGTCCGAAGTTATTTTAATTGAAAATTTTGTAAATTATAATTTGATTATTTTAATATGAAATGATTACTTTCAAAAGTTAGAGACGTTAGAGACCAAGTTTGAAATGACGAATTTTGGGATATATGATAAATAAACACTTTATCGTTCAAAACCTTAAAAATGAAAAAAACATGAAAAACAAGTTGAATCAGCATTATAATTACACACTTTAGTTTTTAAGTTTGTTATATTGTACTTTTTGTTGTTATGTTTTCTGGTGGTGAAACAATAAAGAATAAAAAACAATAAACAATAAATAAAAAATAAATAAACAATAAATAATAATAAATAGAATAATAAACAATAAAACAATAAATCTTATCTTATCTAATCTAATCTATAATAAGAAATCATAATAATAAGTGATATAAGGATATCCCACGCACCCACAGAGTTTCTTGGTGCTTCTCTAGCGGATGTATTTCCGAATCACTGGTAGAGTCAGTTATCGCATTTCTTTTCTGGGCCCGGACTTCAATTTGAGTATGGGAAGGAAATAACATGCTTACCTTTTTTTTCAAAATCATGTTAAAATTTTTGACATATTTATTTGTATTATGTTTATGACGTTGAAAACGCATTTTTGTGCCTATTTAATAAATGAACTTGACTTTGGCAGTGATAAATGAGAATTCTGGGATATGGATAATAATAAGTTTTCCGAAAAACTTACACTAGCAATCTCCGAAGCATACGTAGGCACGACTGATAAGCTCAGCACATCAGATACCCCACACATTCCTCTTGCTAATAAGAGCATCCAAACTTCTGTAGTGAAGATGCAAAGCAGACTCATGATGAGGCGCGGTATATTGACCAGCACAATGCAGGACTTCCTTCCCAGTCGGTCTATGAGGAAGCCAGAGACGGACATTACTGGAAAAAGATAAAGGAACATGACGCGGCCGCCATTTTGTTTTGTTTTTCTTGGCATGTATTTAAATGATTGTCTTATTTTGCAAAAACAGCAAGCAAAAATATCTGGACGGTCAACTTACTTAATGATTGATCCTCTTTCTCTGAGACATAAAATAAATCAAATCTTTAGCGAAGCGTCAGAAAGTTAATTGAGAATATACTTAATCGATATTCTGGTGGTCACTGCTCTAACATAACCTAACAGTCTTTGAGGCCGTTTGTGTTGTCGAAGTATTTTCTGTGGAAATAAGTAATTCAAAGAGGATCAAATATTATTTTTAATAGATCTATTAGATTTTAGAGGATTAAATAATATTTTCCCTTATTTTTACTACATACTGAGTCAATGGTTGACAACAATCTCAACTTGTTTCTGCTGCTTGAAAAATATCAGCTTTATTCGTGTATCTACATACCAAATTTCATTAAAATCAAAACAGTCGTTGTGTTATGTGGTAACAAACACACACATCTCACATACACACCCCCTCTCACACACACACACACACCGTCTCAGGGAGAGAGAGACAAAGAGAGAGATTTTCTCATGTATAATCTGTTTATCCAACTAATATTATAAACGCGAAAGTTTGTATGTTAGTGTCTAAGTATGTTTGCTAGCCTTTTACGCCGCAATGACTAAATATATCTGGATGAAATTTGGAATGGAGATAGCTTATTACACCCTGTATTAGCACTTAGGCTATATTTATCCTGGAAAACCGTGGATGAAACCGCGAGGCACAGCTAGTAATTTATAATATTAGTAAACCTAGGCCTTGATTCTGATGTTACACGCTTGCCTAGAAAACGTTCACTCTTGATTTCAAGCCTTCCAGGTACCTTGTAACGTAACGGAGGTCCCCCGGCTAGCTCTACCTATGACCTCCGCACGTACAGTACCTTTTCTAGAAGAGAGAGAGGAACTGGGAAGCTGTAATAATAAAGTAAGTTGATTTAGTGATACTTTTAATACATATAAAACGTCATTAGTGCGGGTAAGGAAAAGATCTTCGACCTGTCGATAGAGGAAAAATGAGAACGTATAATGTTACTACTCATTATCTACTGCACACTATCCTCTTTTAAGTGTAGTTTTCCTTACCCTATGGTTGTCTGGAAGAGATCGCTGCTTAGCGATAAGACCGCCTATTGTGCTTATTGATTATGTGTTACCAACTGTGATTCTGTTTTCTTTTTTAAGTGCAATAAAGTGTTATCTATCTATCTATCTACTCCCAATCCAGGGGGACGGTTGCAACCTTTTATTCCAGGGTAACGTTGATTGATTCTCCGGCGATAGGTGGTACAGGTGAACCGCCACAGGTGTATGTGGCGGTCTGCAGTGACTAGTAAGCCTTTTCTTAGGCGGTTGACGGCGGCGAGTGGGCTCTGATTTAAGCCACCAACTCGTGAGGCTTCATCAACAGCGTCCACCCCAGATCCATTATGAGAGCTTCTCTCTCACGAAGCTTACGTTCAAGTCCCCGTTTCTAATATTTTTCCATTCTCTGTCAGTTGTTAATTTTTGAATTACCTTTTCTTTTCAGACAATAAAAGTAGGTCCATATAAAAATATAAGAAATAGGTTCGATGAGTCACGAATAACGAATGAAGATGATATGTAACCCTACAACCTACATAGCTACTTCTCATGATGGATACTTTTATAGATGGCGCAGGTATAAATTAACATCGCACCTGGGTTCGAATCCCGACTCGGCCCTGCACCAATGACTTATAGTTAAGAGCAGATTATGCACGCTCGCTCTAAAATGGTGAAGGAAAACATCGTGATGAAACCCGCTTACGCGGTATGGAGTGGTTGGCTCTGGCCGTGGTTGTAATACCACCCACCGAACAAAGCCATGCCGTCAAGCGACCTTGTCGTGTTTCGAGATGATGTTCAGTGAACCATCGGGGAGACGGGTCTGCTGGCCGATTCAGAACCTCACAACTCATTTATCGATCGTTTCGGTTTGATATCGTACGATTCAAAATATTTTTAATTCACAATAGTCGAATCGACGTTCAAATTGTCGTAGTCGATAACCAATCGTAACCGTACGATAAACGCGTATTTATCGACCGAGAACGTTATTCACAATGCAGATATCGAAGCAAAGTTTTCGAACGTCCGATTAATTTCCGAGCCGCTCAACTACCGTCTCTCTCTAGATCTATGTGCTCCATCTTAGGCCACATCATCGCTTCCCATCAGGCGAGATAGTACCAAACATAGATCCATTAAGTGTAAAAAAAATAAATAAATAGTAAGTATAGTATACGAGTATAATATATAAAGATGCCAAAGTCATTCTTACCAAACAGTCCCACCAAAGGTGCCATTGATGCGATCCACGCGCCTTCCCCCTCTGTGATTGGCAGCGAAAGTGTGGTCTGGTTCATATCCCTCAGCTTCACCAGCACTGGGGATATCCACGCTATCTCCATGCCTAGGACCAGCATGCTGAAATTTGCTGTAAATATTTTTTCATTTCTTATCATTTCATTTTACGATCACATAGGTACCTACATCGATCCAGACCCCTAACTAGGATTCCCAGTATCTAGGAAACCAGGAATTATGAGGTCCATGGTCCCACAACACCCAGACACGAAACAAATGCTTGCGCATTTTTGTTTTTCTGTGCACAAACATTTGTCCCGTCGCGGGAATCGAACGCGCAACCTCAGTGGTTTATGACATTTGAGCCAACCTGCCCAACCACTACACCACTGAGGCTGTCAAGATATTTATAGATATATCGTTATTTTTGTTGTGTATAGGACGCCCACCGGCCAGGTGGAGCGACGACCTGCGAAAGGCGGCCAGAAGAAACTGGATGAGAAGAGCCGAACACCGGGCTCAGAGACGTTCATTAGGAGAGGCCTAACCTAACCTAACCTAACAACTACACTAACTAGGGTTCCTGTATTGGACAGTTCAGGACATAGAGTTAACATTACTAGGTATGTTTATTATTAGTTATGTTTACTCTAAGGTTCAGGAAAACCACTTTCAGTTCGGTGTAAGGCAGGTGTAGATTTATTCGCTTACAACTAGGTCTACTACAAAAGTTTATTAATTTAGGACCGTGTGCCTATCGTGCCTGCGGTGTGACGACTGGTGCAGCCCACTTGCGTAATGTATTACATTCTGCAGAATCGACGAAATGTAGCAAGTACATATGCAATGTCATGAATGAATGATAACGCCGCCGTTTCTAAGCAGTAAAAATTTAAGTTCTTAAACCGTCTGCAACGGGCTAATCCACAGAAGACTTAATTGTACAAGTTAGTAAGTAAATATCCTAAGTTAAGTTAAGTTAAATATGTCGCTAGTTGGCTCGCTACAATGATGATGATATTTTGTCCAATAGGTACATTTATTCAAAACAAATCTTTTTAAAGAACACACTGCGAGCTTAAAAAAATTAATATTAAACTAATCAGATATACCCACGTAATAAATTAAAAATACTCACCGATTATAATAATCACATATTGTCGGCACACAGAACTGATTCCCACAATGAAGAACATTTCGAATCAAATGTAGGTAACTAGGTAAGTAAGTACCTACATAAGTGTAAAATAAATAATATAATTTTAATTTGCTTGAGATATCTTTATGTACCTAACTGAATAGTCTTTTTGCGGACGGGCAGTAACTGAATTAATTATACCACCCGCCAATAAGTCCAATGTTTAGGCTAGGCGCATACTTAGCTACCAATCTCGCCGTCACGTCGGCCGCGGCCGTGGGACATCACGGACTTTTTCATAAAATGGCAATAAGCAAAGGAACAAACACATAAAATTTAATTTATATATTTTGTCCATCATATGAGTTATTTGTTACTTAAAATATTTTTTTTTTAATTTAATAAAAATCTTACCAAAAAAAATTTTAATACACAAAAAGCTTATAAAAAGCAAAATACGGCTGAACCGATTTTGATAAAACATGTCTAAGTACCACCGCTAGAAAATCTGCTTTCAAATAAAAAAACCGCATCCAAATCGGTTCATCCATTTAAAAGCTACGGTGCCACAGACAGACACACATATTGGTTAAACTTATAACATTCCTTTTTGTGTCGGGGGTTAAAAACAACATCTTACAAATTCATTTGTAATTGTGAACGTAAAGTACACCTAAATGACGTAAGGCGTAGACGGGGCGTGGACGTGGTGGCTTTTAAAAACAAAATACAAAAAACAAACCAAAAAAGAATAACTAACAAAACAAACCATAGACAACATGACGTGCGCTGTCAGTTGTGAGAGACAAACTTGAAGTTCTTTATCGTTATCCAGAGTTGATCAAGTTGTTCAACTTGATCAACTATGGACTTTTTGGCGGGAAGTGAAAAGTGATACAGTCCGATTTTGTTTTATTTTCCAAACAAGTGTTATTTCGAGTGATCATGTGTAATATCGGTGGAATATTAACCATTATGTGTTCGTAAACGTGCACGAGTGTAGGCAAATGAAACAAAATAGGGAATACATTGCTTTTTACGTTCTCCTAAAAAGTCCATGGAAAGCTTGAATAATGTTCCACCACTTTATTGAAGCACTAGGAGAGAGTCGGGCTTGTTGCTGTTGACCCTCATTCTCAACAAATGTATAATAAATGGAATATTTAACTATCATATAAAAAATTACGTAAGACATGGCGGTATGGTCCTAGAGACTTTAGCCTGCCCTAACGGGCAAACTTAAAAAAAAATTGATCGACTCTTAGACTTTCATACAAAATGTAAGGAAGTCTCGTACTGCGAAACATATTGGGAGGACGGGGCACAGACGCGACGCTTCATCGTCTTATTTCTATTTATTTATTTATTCAAATTAAAATTACAACTATCATCACAGGAATTTTCCAATTCAATAGTGTATGTCAACCTTATAATTCATTTATATCTACGATACTCATTAGTTATTTTCCATTATAATTCATTTATGTCATATCTACAATAGTCTTTTTTTTTTCATTATATTTCATTTCCATAATAATATACAAGAATTATTTATATCATATATAGTATAATATTCTCGTGTCGCAATGTTAGTTACCTTACTCCTCCGAAACGGCTTTACTGATTTTACCAAATTTTATATGCATATTCAGTAGGTCTGAGAATCGGCTACTATCTATTTTTCATATGCCTAAGTGATAAGGGTTGTTCACCCTAAACATTTTTTTTAAATTTATATGGCAAAACAACGTTTGCCGGGTCAGCTAGTTTACCATAAAATATTTCAAATAATATTATTTTTTTAAATTCAGCAACTGAACATTTAAATATGTCTATTTTGTCAGCAACACGATTTAATAAATGCAATAGGTATATGTATCAATGGCGTCTTAGCTAGTAAACTAGTCCTTGCGTAGGGCTCCGCGAACAGCTGCGGCCGCCGCCGCCGCGCCACGCACCTGTCCGGCACAAATAGTCTCATAATTAGCAATATTTCCGGATACGAGATACAGCCTCGGAACACCTTCTTCTTCTTCTGCCTAGCGTGATTAATCCCGGCTTCGGCCAGGGTCCGCTTTCCTGCTCTTTCGCGCGGTTTTCTGCATCCTGCATTGTAAGTCTATTGGCTCTCATGTCTGCATTGGCGACGTTAAGCCATCGCGTCTTAGGCCGGCCTCGAGATCTTGCTCCTGATACTACAAGGTCTAGGTACTGATTGCCGACGTACTCCACCGGTCTGCGAAGGACATGCCTCGGAACACCCTCATCATATAATATGCGAGTGCCAAATCCGTTCTAATCCAGTTTGTTGTATCCAACCATGCCTAAAACGAACAGAGTTGGATACATCTAAGGATACATCGGGTAAACTCCATATAACCTCAGATACAGGTGCCTAGTTTTACTTTGTATGCGCTCCAAAATGAGACAGTACTTAGCTTCATGCGGAGCCCACACGGCAGCGTTACATTCGAGCTGGCTGCGGACCAGAGCGTCGTACAAGGCCGATATTGCTCTTATATTTGTGAAGCCTTTCGTTTGTCGCAACACAAAACCTAAATTCCTGTAAACCTTTTTACATACTTTTTAGGGTTCCGTACCCAAAGGGTAAAACGGGACCCTATTACAAAAACTCCGCTGTCCGTCTGTCTGTCTGTCCGTCTGTCACATGAAATGTGATAGAGAGTTAAAATTTTCACAGATGATGTATTTCTGTTGCTGCTATAACAACAAATACTAAAAATCAGAATAAAATAAATATTGAAGGGGGCTCCCACACAACAGACATGATATACATGATTTTTTTGCCGTTGTTATAGATAATGGTTCGGAACCATTCGTGCGCGAGCCCGACTCGCACTTGGCCGGTTTTTTTAATTTGTACTTAGTACTGTAAGTATATAATTACAACACAATAATAGTAAAGTAGGTAACCAATAAAACATTTTGTGTGCGCCGACCTTTACCGGTTTAATTTTGTGTTACCTATGTTTTGAATATTCATAAATATATTTAGTTACAAAAAACTAAATAAGTAGCTAAGTAATTAATTAAGTAATTACACATACCAAGATAACTCAAAATCATAATACCAAATAAAATAGTAGTGGACTTCATTAATTTAGACTTTAAATAATATAGGTACTTATAATTTTATCACGTTTTTATTAAGTCGCTTTCTTGTTTTTCTGTCTGTCTGTCGTTCCAGGTGGAATCTTGCAACTCAAATTTCGAGCACTTCCCGATTAGCTATCCGGCTGAAACTTTCAGGGTAGCTCACTACTCGATGACAATGTGTTCGAAATCCATAAAAACGTGGTTTTTAGATTAATTTTTATTCTATACTTGAGTGTACTTATTGGATATGACGTCACAATAGGAGCATATTAAGGACACTATTAATCCTCATGCTCCTACCAGTAGAAGAACCCAGTAGGAGCAAGCGGAAACGGTCATTATTATATATTTAGGTATTAATTAATACAATGATAATGATTAGAATAACAATGTAACGAATAATGTCACCGCTTATTTAAACAAAAAGTTCTTAAAAAAAATATCACAGATAAAGTACCTGAATGCTACACTACAGTACAGTACCTGTATGCTACACTCCAGTAAAGTACCTGTATGCTACACTACAGTACAGCACCTGTATGCTACACTCCAGTAAAGTACCTGTATGCTACACTACAGTACAGCACCTGTATGCTACACTCCAGTAAAGTACCTGTATGCTACACTACAGTAAAGCACCTGTATTTTACACTCCAGTAAAGTACCTGTATGCTACACTACAGTACAGCACCTGTATGCTACACTCCAGTAAAGTACCTGTATGCTACACTACAGTACAGCACCTGTATGCTACACTCCAGTAAAGTACCTGTATGCTACACTACAGTACAGCACCTGTATGCTACACTCCAGTACAGTACCTATATGATACACTTCATGAGGTACTCCTGCGCGATGGCGTCCCTACAGCTGACCACCTGCTCCAGGATGCCGGGCAGCACGAGCCGCCGGTAGTCCTCCAGTAGATCTAAGAAAAAGGAAGACAAACCGTACTCGTATCACCAAAAAAAGAGCTCTTACTGTGTGATCGAATCTAATTCCAATGTTGAAGTGTTTTTGCTATCCATAACCTCAAGAAAATAGGTGTGTGAGTAGGTACAGCCAGCATGAAATACCAATAAATAAGTACATTTTAATACTATAATAAAGTACCTATTATTATACGCCCAATGAGCACATACAGAGATCTTGGCCTCTAACTAGGATTTCCTGTATCTAGGGAACCAGGAACTACGAGAACTTTGGTCCCACAACACCCAGACACGAAACAAACGCTTGCGCTTTTTTTGACACACAAATTTACATTTGTCCCATCACGGAAATCGAACCCCCAACCTCAGTGGTGTATGCAATTTGACCCAACCTGCCCTACCACTACACCACAGAGGCTTGCCTGCTCACAATAACGGTGTAGGTCAGTTGTCCCCGTAAAGGCTGGCGTCCTTTAGGGACGGATCGGGGCGGGTCGTATTGGAACGGGCCGCGGTTCTGTGATGCTCTTGCGTCCATCTGTACGGGGCGCGGCGGACCGCCTAAGCGGATTTGATCTTACAGACGTGTTTTCGTGCTTGGACTGATCGCGCTACCATGGACAGCTCAGACGAAGAGATGTTATGGTTTCAAATCCTTCTTGAGGAAGAGCAAAAAAATAAAAAACGACGACGAGTACACAAGGTGTGGGTGCATGATATATGCCAGAAAAGAAATGTATTTGGTGAATACCATCATTTGTTTAACGATTTGAAGAAAGATCCAGTCAAATTGCATTGATCCAGGCACGTGCGCTCACATCCGCCTGCCTGCGTCGACTAGACGGATCGGGGCGGGTCGCAGCGCACCGCCGACAGAAATACGCCTGCGAAGCGATCCGCCAATGCGTTGCCGCCCGCCGCGCTCCGATCCGTCGCTAATAAACGATATTTCATACAAAACATAGCCAGGCGTATTTTTGCGTTGCGATGCGGCCCGACCCGATCCGCTTAGTGGACGCTAGCCTTAAGCCGTGTCCCCTTTAAACGGGGACAGCGGTACTTTAATAAGATATTTAAAAATATGTCCCATTGTCCCCTTACTCTGTTTCCGTTCATATAGTAAAGTAAGCTTAATATGGAAAAACTACTTTCTGGCACTTCGAGGGCCGCTGCCGCACGCTCGCTTCGCTCGCTCGGCTCGCGCTGTGTGGTCACAGTTCTAACATAACCTAACCTAGTGACTGTATCTCCGTAAAAGCAGGCCTAGCGCACTCCATACTGTAGGTACGAAGCTACAAGCACATAGCCAGACACCGACGGCGGGTCGCGCATCGTTACTCGTGCCGCGTCAGAAGAGATAAGAGTTATGCGATAGAAAGAGAGGCGCTCTGTAGGTTAATATGACTGGTAGGTATGCAGCGCTGCGCGAGCTGAATTTAATTTTATTGCGTCATAGCAAGAGTCGCTATTTGTTTAAATTTCTTTGTGGAGTGATGCTTCTGTCCCTTAGTATTCTGTGGTAAAAGGGACAATGGTACGACAATTTAATGACGTCATGTTGTCCCCGTAGCGTGGACAAGGCCTACGGACCACGGATCTACACCACAATAACCTAGTTTGCTTACTTCATATAAATTTCAAAATTAGAAAACAATCATTTATCAATTTAGGCATCACATACGCACTTATGTTCGTAAATTTATGAGTGCGACTCTACCATCGTTACAGACTCAAGAACATAGGTAGGTAGTTAGGTATTGTAAGAAACTGAGAGGCATTTAGGAAATGCCTTGAATTAATGAATGATTTATTCATTTATCAGAATATGGTGAAAATAAGTCTTAAAAATTATAAATGTCCAATATACTACCGTTTCCAGTTAATAAATGTCGCACATGCATAATTAAAATCATATGAACATTATAAAAAATAAATACATTAAACAATAGAAAATAATAACAGTAATATTAAATTGCATTTCTACGTGCTTCTACCAAAGGATAAACAATAAAAAAATATTAAATAAATCACATATCAATGTCAAAGTTAATTGTTAATAAACTTATTATAACGAAAAGGGGAAAAAGGAGAGGGGTCCGGCTTGTTGCTGTTGACCCTCATTCACAACAAAAGTGTAATAGGTAAATGGAATATTAAACTATAAAATAAAAACTACGTAAGACATGGTGGTATGGTCCTACAGACTTAAGCCTGCCATAACAAGCGAACTTAAAAAAATGTATCTTCGAAGTCCAAGGTCAAATATCGATGAAATTTATATGGGACCCCTTCGTAGCTATACTGAGTGAACCCAACGCAAAAAAAAATTTCCAAATTGGTTCATGAAAGACGGAGTTCTGACGGAAACATAAAAAAACAAATGAATAGCCTAACCTTCTCCTTCTTTGAAGTCGTTTAAAGGTTTACAGATTAATTTTGAATCCATAGGCTTCCGAACCAGTTAGAAACTGTGTATCGGTGCAAGTGGCTTCTCCCATCTACCTAGATGTACTTAGATTATTATTAACCGAAATACAGAATATATTTCGATTTCTGTGCACGGAACTTTGCTAATCACACATGCTCAGTCTGCCTACAAACCGCACTGGGCCAGCGTGGCGGATATAAGGCCCAAAATCTCTATAAGAGAATTACAATAAATAAATATATTCATTTGTTTCAGGCAATAATACCTACAGTTAACAAAATAAAATTACCTACCGAGACCTATAAAATATACCTATCTTACAGACTAACGTAAGTATTTTTACAAATTGCTAGCTGACCCGGCAAACGTTGTTTTGCCATATAAATTAAAAAAAAACTGTTAAGGGTGAACAACCCTTATCACTTACGGGTATGAAAAATAGATAGTAGCCGATTCTCAGACCTACTGAATATGCATATAAAATTTGGTAAAATCAGTAAAGCCGTTTCGGAGGAGTAAGGTAACTAACATTGCGACACGAGAATATTATACTATATATGATATAAATAATTCTTGTATATTATTATGGAAATGAATTATAATGAAAAAAAAAGACTATTGTAGGTATGACATAAATGAATTATAATGGAAAATAACTAATGAGTATCGTAGATATAAATGAATTATAAGTTTGACATACACTATTGAATTGGAAAATTCCTGTGATGATAGTTGTAATTTTAATTTGAATAAATAAATAAATAGAAATAAGACGATGAAGCGTCGCGTCTGTGCCCCGTCCTCCCAATATGTTTCGCAGTACGAGACTTCCTTACATTTTGTATGAAAGTCTAAGAGTCGATCAATTTTTTTTTAAGTTTGCCCGTTATGGCAGGCTAAAGTCTCTAGGACCATACCGCCATGTCTTACGTATTTTTTTATATGATAGTTAAATATTCCATTTATTATACATTTGTTGAGAATGAGGGTCAACAGCAACAAGTCGGACCCTCTCCTAGTGCTTCAATAAAGTGGTGCAACATTATTCAAGCTTTTCATGGACTTTTTGGGAGAACATAAAAAGCAATGTATTCCCTATTTTGTTTCATTTGCCTCACTCGTGCACGTTTACGAACACATAATGGTTAATATTCCACCGATATTACACATGATCACTCGAAATAACACTTGTTTGGAAAATAAAACAAAATCGGACTGTATCACTTTTCACTTCCCGCCAAAAAGTCCATAGTTGATCAAGTTGAACAAGGAGTAAGGTAACTAACATTGTGACACGATAATTTGATATATATGATAAATCACTATACACTAGGATAAGGGAAGAAGGGATAGAAACCCCGTGTCCCAGCAGTGGGAACATAGTTTAATTTTTAATATTATTATTATAATGGGCTGATGATGATGACGATGATAATGTCCCAAATATTAGATAGGTACTTACATTTTACAGGTATTTCTACAAATAATACCTATAGGTACTTAACTTTTACTATAAAATTATAGATAGGTAGGTAGGTACATATTACCACAGTTTTACAATCCATAATTATTGTGATACTGTGGTAATACTGTGATATTACATACCTACCTAAAATCTACGCTACGTAAATACCTACAAGATTAGAAGATTATTTTCTTAATCTCAAACAAAACAAAAGCCAGGGGTTTCAGTATTTACAGATCTCTAGAATAACTAACGATTATGCACTTTATGATATGTTATTATGAGATTAAGATAGTGTAACCTATCCTTATGTTATGGGATCTAAACAAACGACAGACAGGCAAACAATTTAGCATAGTATACATATTGGTTTTCAGTTTTCAATAAATAGCATGGCATCAATCAACGAATAACGAGCGTTTGCGTTAAGTAGGTGCCTTTATAATACAGCGAACGCTCTAATGGATTTCTAACAACAAACAAAACTCAACCTAGAAGAATATTGATTTAAAAGTTAAATATTTGATGATGCTTTAATCGACATCCTGAGAATATTTTGTTCTGAAGCAAAAGTAAATGTAGAAAAAAATTTACTTCATCATCAACAGCATCAACAACAAGGCCACAGCTGGACATAGGCCTCTCCCAATGCATACCATTCAGCCCGATCTTCGGCTCTTCTCTTGTAGTCGCTGCCAGCTACTTTACGCAGGTTTCGCTCCACCTGGCCAGACAGCGTCCTACACTACGTTTGCCTAAACGTGGTCTCCACTTTAGAACTGGTTTACTCCATCAGATATTTTTAATTGACTCAGGCTAAATCAACGAACCGTGCGAAGCCAAAGAACAAAAAAATATAATATCGATGATAGTTGAATGGAATGACACAATTGTGTTATTGATGCGCTGTCACTGTCAGTGTCATTGTCAAACTCAAACGTATACTTCCTAGGCCGCGTTCAGAAACACCCAGTTAATGTAATTATTACCCTAACGTCGTTCAGAAATTACTCAGGTGAACTTTGACATTTACCCAGAGCCGTTCTGAAAACCAATTGGGGAGAGTAAAAGTTCACCTGACAGGTGAAAATATTCACCGATAAAAAAGCGGGTTACGATTCTCACCTGTCAGGTAATAGTTATCAGTTGTCATTTTCCTTTACATTTTGCAATATTTTTGCATTGATTTTTTTGTACATATAAATAAAATAAGCGATTCGTATATTTGAAGCAAAATTTAAGGTATAATTCCGATATGAGCCAAAATAACGCAGTTAAATCTGATAAACAAAAGCGCAGGAAATCTCGGTCTTGAAAATGATTGGTATTGATTGACTGGCTCATTGTATTACTCGATGCCCGTTCAGAAAGGCGTTAGTTAATTTTTAACTTGGCATATCACTGTGTAACTGACAAGTATTCACTCGTGAACATTTACCCATTTCTGAACGCGGCCCTAGTCTGTGCTCAAACGTAACGGGGTCCGGTTAATGTACAGCCAATATTTGGAGGCTAAATAATGTACAGCCTGTATTGCACACCCAATAATTCATGTACATGGCTTCCAAATGTTGGGGCGTGCAATCCAGGCCGTACAATAATGGATGCGGAATAACTGCCCGAGCCGATTTTGTACAGCCAATATTGCACAGGCAATAATCCGAAGCCGACAGAAGTTTTTTTCAATGTACACGAATTATCAGGCTGTGCAATTCAGTACGGCATTTATTGTCACGGACAGATTTTGTTCGGCCAATATTGTACAGCCAATATTCCGAGTCCATTGTTATGTCAAAGCCGAAGCCTCGTTTGGTTATGCCAGTGCTCTTTTTGCACAGACTATAATTGACCAATTAATTGATGTCAATGTCATGACATCCTCATCACCGGTTGGCACCGACCGGTCCTGTGGACTGAGCGACCGACCTAGTAACCGGTTTGAATCAGTGTTTGTTTTGTACGTTTCCGCTTTTCCGTTGAAATTACAAAGTACTATAGGTTGTTTTGTTTGTTATATTATGTACTTTATAGGACAGGATACAGGTCAAGTCAGGACACATATTTAATCTGTGGCTTGATCTTAAGAAAAAGAAAAGAAATTCAATAAAGCATAGAGAAAAAAATCACTACGTTGTTAACCACAGGCTAGGAATTTTACCAGGGGGATGAAGCTTTCTTCGTCTGTCTGCAAAATTACTAATGTATAGGTGGCGTCATCTGTGGGACGCGTCTATAAAAATTACTGCTAGTTTTAAAATTTGAGGCAGATGGAACTTAAACATGACTGAAGATCTACTTAGTGCAACTTTTTTACTAGCTTCTTCTTCTATGTATTGTCTATAGATGGTTTCCGTAGAAACTGTTTATGTTTATATGTCATTATTGTCATGTGAAAAATAATATACGATTTTATCCACCTCTGAAGAATTTATTTAAAGATTAATTCTTAACATGGTAGCAGAACGTAAACTAGTGTAAAAGTGAATGAACAACCGGAGGATACTTTGTCGAAGTAAAGAAGACAACGAGAATAGAAAGTCTGAATAATGAAAATAATGACACATGGGCAATACAGGCCCAAGCTGTCCTAGTAAAAGTAAAAATGTGGAACCAATGGATGCAGTAGACCCGATAGACTAGAAACTCAACGTATTTTTATTGATTTGTATTTGACGTTTAAAAAAGTGCATTTTTTGTATTTCATAAACATCTTTTGACTTGACTTACTTGACTAATTAAATTGGCTTTTCATTTATCATTCAACAAATAACCTTTTTGTATGTTACTAAATTAAAAAAAAAGTTATTGTAAAAGGTGAAAAATATGTAATTGAATTTTAATTCAAAAGATAAAGAAATATATGCCTAGGTACTTATTTTGTTTCAAATCCAGTACGTGAATTGTTTATTTTTTTAAGTAGTATAATCAATCAAGTAAACTGCGTCAAGTAAATCTATCTGAAAACTATGAAGCTGATCAGCGCCATCTATTGATCGCTTTTCAACACATTCTAAATTTTAAACATAGTGGCATATCTATTCTCGTATATGATGTATCTGTATAAGTATGTATGATCTATGAATTATGTATACTACTTAGCGTAGTATTTTTACTTTCTGTGTTGTGTACTTTAAACGAATAAAACAAAACAACCGGATTTAAAGTTTTAAACAACAAGTGAACTTAAAAGCGTAAATTGTAATTATAACTTTACATTGTTATACGTCGGATTGCAATAGATGAAGCTAGCACAAGACCGGAATGAGTGGCGTGAACTAGAGGAGGCTTATACCCAGCAGTGGGTGGATACGGGCTGATTAGTAGCAGTAGTAGTTTGTTATACAAGCTGTTGATTGCTATAAATCGGTTCCGTAAGGCCTAAAAACTCTAAACATTAATTTCTAGGTTTGAGGTTATGTTTACATGTATATCAATCCTAAATTTGTTGTCTTTACATATGCTTTACATTTACAGTGCTTCAAGAGAATCTTACGGAGACGACGCTGTTGTCAAATGCAAGATGTACAATGAGCACAAAGTGAAGTCATAATATTAACCTGCAACTATGATGGTAGAGCAAGACACATAAAGTAATAAGTTGCATGTGCCATGAGTGTGCTCCATCGGCTGGAGACTAGAAGTGTATTGTGGCCTTCTTGATGTGGGTCTGTCTGTGAAATGAAGAACTTGCATGTACAACATTATATGGATTCTTACTGAAACAAACCAACGGTCCAGAGCAGGCACTTTGATAAAATTCATATTATTGGTGGAGCAACTATTGCGTAAATAAACTTAACATCATGCCAGCAGCAGTGAAGTTCTGTCTGAGTTTCTCCAGGCCAAAAATAATGAAAAATTATAAGCTGCGAGTTGCTTCAATACCAAATTGACAATAAATGCGTAGGCATTAATTGCACAGGAATATTTCATGATATTGTCTCCGGATGGGATAAACAAAGATGCAGTTATTGAAATAAAATACCCAATAACTAATAAAAATAAATGAATATTGTTAGAAATAAAAGTCACACTTAGTGAAGTAGTGTGTGTGGTTTATTAAATGTAATGTAATATTTTTGTATGTATGTTAGTCTGTAAGGTATATATTTTATGGGGCTCTGTTAATTTTACTTTGTTGTACTTTATATTGTCTGAAATAAAGAGTTTATTAATAATAATAGTAAAATAAATTGTGTTAGGCATGCAGACTTTGAAAAGTCCAAAAACATATACATTATTGTGACAATGACCATGGACATACCCAGCAAAGTAGTAGGAATTTGAAAATGCTTTTTATTTACTGACCTTATTTCAATAATACCCTGCGTGTGTTCTGGCTAAATCTAGCTAAAACGTTTTCAAATTTATATTGTGGTTAGAGAACCCTTTTCCTATGCACACTCATAAAGTCATATCATGCAGAGGCCGACTAGCCGGTTTTCTATCATTGTTGAATACAACGAAGTTTTTACTCTGCGTAAAATACTGAATGACCTTTCGACAGTGCACAGTATACTTCCTAGTCTGTGATAGTGCACAGTATGCGCCTGTTTTATGGCAGGATAGGATAGTTGTGTTTCTTTAACTAGCGCAATTAAATCTATATCGTTCAGTTCGCTCTGTACCATTTTTTTTTGCTCCCACACGTTATACCACAGTTCAGCCTCAAGTTCAGTTAGCCAAGAAAACCACTTAAATTGTAGTAATTAGAAGAACCATTGTTTAAAAAACACCAAATGAATAATTAATTTTTAATAAACCGAATTTAGCTTCGAGTCTGGGACTAGGGCACAAAACAGTCTGTTTTGTGACTAGGGTGGGGCAGATGCCCCTCCGTGGGTAAACCCATGACAATGACCATGAGTACGAAGCTACAAGTACATAGCCGGACACCGACGGCGGGTCACGCGTCGTTCCACGTGCCGCATCAGAAGAGATAAGAGCTATGCGATGCGACAAAAAGGGAGGCGTTCTGTTAGTTAATATGACTGGTAGGTATGCAGCGCTACGCGAGCTGAATTGAATTTTATTGCGTTATAGCATGAGTCACTATTTGTTTAAATTTCTTTGCGGAGTGATGCTTCTGTTCCTTAGTATTCTGTGATATCAGTTAAAAGTATGTCAAACTATGTAGATAAAACGCGTTTTAACAAAATTAAAATTCTTCGGGCGCTTCCCCGGCCGCTGCCGCAGCACGCTCGCTTCGCTCGCTCGGCTCGAGAGTTGTTGTGGTCATAGGTAACTAATGCTCTTCTCCTCGCTTCGCTTGTCGTTGCTCCTATATATGACATTGCCTTAGATTAGTAGATGCCCGTGATGTGCCGACACGTCAAGAAAGATTTGAGTATTTTTTTAACATTTACCGTATGTCTAAGGTATAACCTAAGATATACCGAGTAGGGCATTCAGTCTCGAACCAAAATTGACTCCCGGGACCAGTCTTTAAAATAATACCTACCCTAGTCCCGGGAATCCTGCCGGGATTTTCGAGACCCATGACTTAAAAGTAAAATATATGAAGAATGTTTATTATAAATTAATATAATTCTTTATTTCTTATCAGAAATGATGAATTATAACGAATTTTCTGTCGTCGATAGTTTTCTTCGAGTAGGCAGATAGTTTCTTAATATTTTATTTTGTTTGTTCAGGGGCGTGGAAAAATCGAGCGATACGCAAGAATTGTAAATGACGATCAAATGTCAGTGGTATTGGTTGCAGCTCAAACCAGACTAGTTAAAGATACCGTTTTGCTGACTGGTACCTACCTGTACCTATCTTTGTTGAGATTGGAGTTATGCGAAGCGGTATTATTGTTAAACTGATGGAGAAAATAAGTAGTAGGTAGGTACAATGTATTGACGAAAACAACGTGGACATTCGCGGCTGGACGGACTCTATAGTGGTGAGGTGGCTACAGGAAGATCCCGGTCGGAAACCCTTTGTAGCTAATAGAGTTCAGAACATAATAAAGGTCGTAAAACCGAGCAGTTGGCATTATGTGAAGTCTAGAGTCCAATCCAGCTGATTCAGTAAGTAGAGGCATAATGGTTTTAAAATTTAAAGCATACGACACGTGGTGGTACGGGCCTGAGTGGATGAAGGCAACAGAATTCCACTAGTCGAAAAACAAACGGTTTACAAGACAAAAGAAAAAGTGTGCAATGTGCATGCTTTGCAGAAAGATTGTGAAGAAAGCATCATTCAGAAGTTATTAGAGAGGCATAACTCATTCACAAAGATCGCAAAGATCTTAGCATGGTCATTACTAGCAATTAAAACAATTCGACGCGACAACGAAATGTAAACAACGGCTAAGGTATATCACATTACAAAGTTAAAGGCGGCGAAGTTGCTTGTAATAAGATATATGCGGTGTAGTGAATTTAGCAAGGACATGAAAGTCAGTGGGGCCAGCGGGATTCAAACTCGGGTGCGTCGGATCGAAAGTCGCACGTTCTCCCACTGAGCCACTCTCGTTCTATATATAATGACTGTAACGTTAAACTAATTTCTGTTAAGTTGGCACTTTATAGCAAATAATTACTATTGTCATAACCACGGCTTCATAGTGAATAATGTATACGCCCATAAATAATAATATAATAATAAATAGGTGTGTTATATATCGGCACAATACAATCTAAGAATACATTTTATATATTATTGTTTGTTTGTTTGTAATGCTTATCAATTTAATATTACAAAAACTTTCTATCAAAATGTATTAACCACCTATTTATAACCAAATCATTAACCGACGAAAAAAACGGAGGAGGTTCTGAAGTCGACGAGTGTATATTTTTTAATGTATTACTACGCATAACTTTTTACAGAGTAGTCCGATTTTGATTATTCTTTTTTTGTTTGGTAGGTCATACTTCAGAAGTGGTCCCATATATATTTTATCGAAATTGATTCAGCGCTTTTTGAAAATATCAACAAAAATAAAAAATATTGATATAGCTTTGAAGTCGGTTTGTTTTTTTTTCTTAAAAAGAAATTTTTTTTTAATTGAAAACTAACTTAAAAAAAATATATAAAAAAAATATATTTTTTTAAGTTAATGTCTAACGCCTTTTATTTGTCAATCACTTATTTACCTAAAATTAAGAACACTTACAAACGTAATTTTCATTTATGTTTTGTTAGCAGCTCTTAGCGATTATTTTTAAAATATGTAGTACCTAATATGAGAATAGCGTTGTGAGCTGCATTATTGCTAAGCTTTTAATATATTTGTATTTTTTTAATGTAGCTGTATTTGGTGTGCCTAATATATAAAAATAAAAATATTAATATGTACCTACACCGTTGGCCTATCACAATAAATAACACTAGCAAACTTGAGGCAAAGGCAGTGGCCGGCGCAGCGTAGGGTAGATTGGCACCCCAAGTGGTTTTATATTGAGGATTCCTACTTAAAATAAAACAACAAATTTAATACTAAACATGCTTACGAGACTTTATTTTACATTATACCTATTCGCTAGCATTAACAAAATTGACTTCCCTGTCTCTTTCAATTGATAGAATCGAAAGATTGGTAAGTCGCGCTTGGCTCCTTGTGGACCCTAAGTAATTTAATAATTTAAAGTAAAGATTTTAATAATTTTAACTTTGAAAAGCTTCTTTCACATGGAGTAACCGAAACACAGATTGTTAGCACAATCATTGAAATAGAGCAAAACGCTAGAACGCAGTGGCAGTTGACATCTAAGATAACACAAGATATCAGGAAGAAATATAAAAAGGAACATCTAGTGCAACTGACAATCAGGAGTAAATGGTTCAATCAATAAGAAAATGTGAAAGTAAGAGATAAGATGTAACCATCCAAGACGACAACCTTCTCCGCGGAAAGTGGATGATGGGTAGAATTTTGGAGCTGTTCTTTGGGAAGGGCGGATTAGTGCGAGTACCTACTAGAAAACGAAAAATGTGTTCATCAATAACTTTGTAATTATACTAATAAATACTACTACACGATGACTACGTATAATAAATGAATAATATCATTAAAATTTTGTTTATGACACTTGTCTTAAAAAAGAAAAAAAAAAATATATCAGTTAAAGTTAAATGTAAATTACTTATTAGCCTAATCAATTGGCTAGATTGTATTAAAAATGGGGATCATAATGGCTATGAAACCATACTAAGGAAAAAAAAACGTAGGTATCTGCAGATCTCACAGCTCTTACAATATTAGTTAGATGTATGAAGACAACGGATTATATTTCGACAGGAATGGGAGCACGCAATCGGTAAGAGATTAATGGAAATTGGTGACATTTTATTATTTGAATCCATTCTCGAACGACATAACAACATTAACATATTAACATTATTTGGTGGTAGGTTTCTCGTATGCGTGAGGCAAACATTACTGTGTTCCGGTTTGAAGGGCATTACTGCGAAATTACTGGGCATTATGAGACTCAACAGTTAATTGTCTCAGGATAAGGACCGCAGTGCAGCGCCACGCAGGATTTTGCAAAACAAAGTTCTGGGTGGTGCTGTTATTGTTATGGGCTAGCGTAGTATTGCTTACGATCAGGCAAATGACCAGCTCGTCAGTCATTCAGTTACATAAAAAAACATGCAATAAGTTCAAAGTTCAAGTTCAAAAGTTCTTTATTCAATTTTGGCATCACAGACGGTCAATTATTACAATGACTCTACCACCGTATCGGAAATAGAACCACTACTCAGAAGATACGACAAGAAACTGAGGGGAATTTTTTTTAGAACTTTTGTTACAATATTTAATGTTTGTTTTAGGTGGTTTTAGACAATATTAGGTTTCTAATGTACCAGTTGGCTAGGTACTTGGCAGAAGCGGAATGTTCCATGCATCTTTGTCTTCTATGTAATTACTAACTGTATAGTATGCTTATTTTCATTAGAATATTTTTCACACGCAATTTGAATCTACTTTCTGTGAGCTCCGTTAGATATTTATTTTGGAATTTTATTGTAAAAACGTAGGCAATTGCCCATGGAGGACTTATTCGTTTTACCAGTTTTACTCAGTCTAAGCCTAGGTACTGAAATTCTATCCTTTTTTCTAGTGTTTATGTTGTGATTTGTGATGGTCACTATTCACCTTGAACTGCCGCCGTCTTTCTCTAGACCTATGAGCTCCATTTGATTGTAAGCCACATCATTGCTAGGTGAGATAGTGGCCAAACATAGATCTATTAAGCGTAAAAAAAAATGTGCTGATTTTTACGAACATACATTATATTGTCATAACTATACAGAGAAGGTAATCCTGGCTCCTAACTAGGATCCCCTATATCTAGGGAACCAGGAACTACGAGGACCGTGGTCTCAAAAAACAAACAAAAGAAAGCCATTAAATCTACGTTTGAGCAATCTTGATAAATCAGCCAATATTTTAAAAGAGGAAATGCAAGCTCTTTCTATAAACGTAGGTACCTACTTAGGTACTATATGTGCGCAGTGAAATAGAGATAGGAGTAGTCGGAGTGATCCACTGTAACCCCGCTGTACAGGCTCACCAGAGACCTAGTGCGGGGGACAGAGTTCTTTAAGGGTACACTATACTGTTTTATTATTTAGTAGGTATAAGTAACTGTTATCTTAACGACCGGAAATATGTTTTGGAACAAATAAAGTTATAATAATATTTTTTACTATCATCAGCAACAAATTACATTAAGATTTCATGCAACTTATGTAAATATGTATATTTAGTAGGTACTTTTAAATTAAATAAATAAAACTAATCATATTTATTTTATTTTCCATTTTGTGAGTGCCCTGGCATAGTGATGGTCGACTCGAGTAACTAACTCGAGTTAACTTGAGTTGGGCCTAACTCGAACCAACTCGAATTGAATTCTCTCTGACTCGAGTTTGAAAAACCAAATGAAACCGACATGGAGCGAAGTTTGCCGATCATTTGAGACTAAATTCAAACATAACAAACAAGTGTCACATTTATGTAGATTTGAGATTAACTTTAAAGTGCCGGTTATTGCATTATAGCACGGTTATAGCTTTTCGTGTTTTAAATTCTGTTTTTGAAAAATGCCAGGTCCTAGAAGAAAATCTTTGGTTTGGGATGTATTTGAATCGCCAGTGAGTGGACGTGTTACGTGTAATCATAATGTTAGTTTGATTTTATTTTGAAAAGACTGCTGTATAATTACATAGTTTTATTCATAACTAGCGACCCGCCCCGGCTTCGCACGGTTATTATACATATAAACCTTCCTCTTCAATCACTCTATCTATTAAAAAAAAACCGCATCAAAATCCGTTGCGTAGTTTTAAAGATTTAAGCATACATAGGGACATAGGCATATAGGGACAGAGAAAGCGACTTTGTTTTATACTATGTAGTGATAAATATAAATATTTTAAAATATTAAAATTCAAGCCAAAAATACATAAATAAAAATTAATGCGAAGGTGGGGGAATAAAATAGTATTTTTTTTTTAAAAAACATTAACTCTTCCGTCTAGTTAACTCGAGTTACGTAACTCGAGTTCAACCCAATTTACGTGAATTTTAACTCGGGTTAAATCGAGTTTTGTTTTTCCGAGTTGGCACATCACTACCCTGGCACATCCTGTGGGCATATCTGCATGTGACAGCAAAAGTACCTACACGGGTAGCGGTGTCGCCTAACGTCAAAAGCGTTTCGCTACTATATGTATTGTAATAATGTGGTACTACTAACGCAGCCGTACCTACTTGGTACCTACTGTCTTCAAAAACAATCTAATGGACATTCGACCTTAAGTTGAAATATTGAACAAAAAAAATGCTTTCGATATTATATCAATGCTGATTAACATTTGTATTTTTCATTTTTTCATTAGAGATAATCTTGCACATTAAGAAATATTCCATAGGAAAATGTAGGTATGGAAGTATATCTATTTTATCAAAGTATCGATAATTTTGAACTGTAACAGAATAAGTTAAATGCACCCACACGTATGTCATAATAAATCACTTATGGGCAGATATGTGTGTTGAAAAGCTGGTACTTAACCTAACTAAAACCAACTATGTGTTCTTTGTTTTGACAAAATAGTAATTTCTCGTTGTTTGCCTACCTAGCCCTATGTATATCCAGCAATATCTTATTCATTATTGTTTTAGTTGTTTTGTACGATGGAAATAATAACTTCAACATTAACGAGCACTAGCGCCCCTAGCGGGATAAAGCTGCAGTCTATGGTTCGATCGGGACCGAACATGTTTTGATAATCTGTGCTTCAAAGACTCGCTTGAAACAAACGAGGCATCGTGTGAAATGCTACTTTTGTCTATGGATGGCTTCGTATTATTGCCTGTACAATACTGGCTGTACTAAACTTGTCACGGGCTGTATTTCGCATCCAATAATGTACAGACTGGATTGCACACCCTGACATTTGGAAGCCAGTACATGAATTATTGGCTGTGCAATAATGGCCGTGCAATATCAACACGAGCCGAGTTTGTACGGGCAATATTTGCCGTCCAGGAAAAGCCGGCCGAGTATTTGAAATCCGATGTACATGGAATATTGGCTGTACAATATCGGCTGTGCAATTTTGGCTGTACATTATTATGGTCGTACAATATAGTCTCCCAAGCTGAAACACAGGAATTGTTTACCATTTTTTGATTTCAGGTTTTTAATAAAAACGTTTGGAAATGGATGAAGATGACTATTGGAATACTAGTGAAACAAAGGCCAAAGCGTTGAACTTCGACGACGATGTTGTAAGTATTACCAAACCGACGAAACATAATCGGTGCAAATTGCCGCTGACTCATAATTAAGTTGGTAAATTAGGTAAATAAAACTTGAATTTATTACTCAAAAAAAGACAACATCCGCGTCATGATGAATTTGCAAATTCTTGAGAGCTATTAACTTGTTTTCTTGCAGTTAGACATAGGTAGGTTAATTCAGTTACTGATCTGACCGCCGAGTAAGCAGTGGTGTCCATCCATCTGAGAGGACTAATATGTCATAGAACACGGTGATCACCAGTGATAAGTTTAAACCATGTTTCTGAAGCTTGGATCAGTAAGGCATACTAAGCTTGTAATACAAAAGACAGCAGAAATTGAGGAAGACGTAAGGTTTAATCCTACTAACTATATGCGAAAGTTTGTCAGGATGAACATTATTATATTACTATTATATGGAGCTGGACTCATCCCACTGCAGGGCAAAGGCTGCCCTTAGATTTTTCCACATTTCACGATTGACCACCATTGTGGTCCAGAATGGACATTGCACATGCTAAATGTACGATTGAATGATAAACACATTTTGATAAAACATAACAATAAACAGATTTAAAAAAAATTATTTTTCAAAAAAAACTAAACCGACTTCAAAACCACAAATGGCACTCAAAAGTAAAAAATAAATTAATATAATTATCATAAGCGCTACCCACTCATATATTTGAAGTCGGTGCCAGCCAAGTCTAATAGGTAGCAGATAAATATGTATATAGAAAGTACTACTTGTAGGTAGTATCTATCTACTACCTTTTAGACTTGGCTGGCACCGACTTCAAATATATGAGTGGGTAGCGCTTATGATAATTATATTAATTTATTTTTTACTTTTGACTGCCATTTGTGGTTTTGAAGTCGGTTTAGTTTTTTTTGAAAAATAATTTATTTTACCCTTTTTAGTGAAAAACAAGTTTTAATTAAATTAATTCAAAAAGTTTTTAAAGACAAGCTTTTATGATCTAGAAGCCACATCATGACGAAGTTTAAAACGGGCTATCACAATTAAATGCATGTACAAAAAAATTTCATGTCTGTCCTATATCTCTGTTGAAGAGTTCCCTCGCCGGAAGTCAATCCTGGGTGTATCTGCCATGTCATGATGAAATTTAGAACAGGCTATTATGGTTAAATCCATTTACGAAATGTTGTGTCTGTACTATTCACCGTTGTGGAGTTCCCTCACCGGAAGTCAACCCTGGGTGAAGCAGGTGAAGCAGTCGAATACAAACCTCCACCTTTAGAAAGTTGGTTACGAAAAAAACAAGAACCGACTTGAAGATTAAACTTATATCTTTTGTTTTTGCTATTTTTTTCAAAAACTACTGAATGAATTTCGATAAAATTTATATGGGACCACCTTTGAAGTATTACCTACCAATCAAAAAAAGAATCATCGAAATCAATGCATAATTGGCGGAGAAATCGCGTAACAAATACACAAAAAAAAAAAAACATACCGTCGAATTGTAAACCTCCTCCTATTTGAAGTCGGTTAAAAATCTAGTTTTGCAATGTAAAAGTAGCCAACTATACTTAGGTGGCTGGTGAATTATTAAAATCGTCACATTTAATTTGACAAAGAATTTCATGTTTTATTTATATCATTTCATTTTTATTACATTAGTTTCAATTGTAAAATGTTGAAGTAGTTTTAACTCCTAATTAAATGAAGTCTGAGTAAACCTTGAAAATGAACCATTGCAGTGATTGTGGTAATAGCAAGCTTCCGTGATGTTACAAACACAAATTGTCTTTCTAGTTAATTTTTAGACGTAAACTTACGTAGCGAAAGAGGTCGGCAATATAAATAACATAAAAATAAATTATGTATATGTAATATATAATGTCTTAATTTTTATCCAAAAATAAAATTCTATATCACCATACACTTGAAATACTTTAAAAGATAATAAATGGTAAAATAATACATATATAATATTTGAACATTAACAGTTGTCGCCACAAGAGATCCTCGCTATTGGCCAGAAGTCGTACTCCGGGCAGGCTGAAGAAGAATATGTTGTCGTCACAAACAGTACCATAAAAACTACAATACCTATTACTAGTCTCGTAAGCCCTCAGGTTTTGGAATTGAGTAAGTACCTTGTAATTTGATTCAAATAACATGATTACTTGCCTTGTTAATACTAATTTTGACAGCCACTATGGTGTAGTGGTTGGGCAGGTTGACTCCAAATCACATACACTATTGAGGTTGCGGGTTCGATGCCCGCGACGGTACAAATGTTTGTGCACAGAAAAAATAAATAAGCGCAAGCATTTGTTTTGTGTCTCGTAGGTCCTTGTTCCCTAGATGCAGGTAATCCTGGTTAGGAGCCGATCTAAGTTTATAACCGTTGGGCGTATTTATTTATTTCGTATTTATATATTTATTAATTATAATAAATGTTTATTTGCCAATAAGATTCCAATAAGAAGCCTTACTTACCAAAGTAAGGCTTATTTATGTAAGACACTAAAAATAATTTATAATACAATTTTACGAGGTTATAACTTTAGTTCCACACTAGTCGTAGCGTTTTTTTACTTAGAAAATGGCATTAAAAAATATCCTAAGACCCCAATAATACCTTAATTGATTATTATTTTATTACAGTACTCCTCGCCCAATCAGGAAATGACCCTAAAAAGGAATCGGCTCCAGAGCCTCAAGAAACAGTGGCGATGACACTAAAAAGGTTGACACTTGGTCGGAGCTGTTCGCTGCATGTACACCGCAGTTTGAAAAGCAAGACTGAGCTGCTGGATGGAGCTGTAGCGATCGGAGATGGGAATGCTATACTTACTGTATGTATCAAAACTACACTGTACTTTGTTTTTCTTTATTCAAAATGTTAGAACTGTTCCTTATTGTAAGGCAAAACGCATGGATTATTTAATCATATGACATGATTATGATACTAAAGTATCGCTCGATTATGAGATATCCGCTGGAATTCGGCGCATATACGTCTGCGCCGTTGACATAAATAAGATTGTTTAATCGTATGACCGCGGCACGCCACGCCTACTCCGCCATTCTATCCTATTCTCCATTGCCTCAGTTCTTGACCATACTAGGACCTTAAAAATATTTCCCAAGATTTTAAATAACTAGGAAGAAGAAAAATGATATTGCTTGGACAGGGATCAACCCTGTGTCTTCGGAATACCGTCCGATGCCTTAACCACCGAGCCAACTGCTTGGTGGTTTAGAAAATAATTTAATCTAGATTAGTTAATTCAAATTATAATGTTGCACACAGTGGCGTAGCTACCGGAGGGGTAGACGGGGGCAGTGCCCCGGGGCCCCCAAGCCCCGGAACCCCTTGGACTCTGACTGAAAAACCATAAATTGAACTAGTGAAAATTTCTCCCACAATCGGAATATAAATAAACCAGATTCCAGGAACGCGACTTTAATAATGGCAACTTATTTGAAAAAATACAGGGGAATTCCCAACAAGTCTCGAACATCTTTGTTTGAAACTTGCGGGGAACTCCCCCTCCCCACGCCTTTATTTTTGCCCCAGGGCCTTTGGTTACCTAGCGACGCCACTGGTTGCACGTTGCACACCCAGAAGGGTTGACTGTACAGGAACGAATATATAAATCTGTAACACCCATAAAAACTACAATCTAGTAATAATAAACATTTCATTTCATCTCGAGCAACCAAATTTCTTCTATCCTCCTTATAAAGTCTTACGAAGATGATTCTATTTATTTAAAATTTTAGGATTTCCGCCTAGCATGCGCTAATGCATTGAATATCAAAAAAAAAACCCAAATTTAAATTAAAAAACTTATTGATTAGATATTATATGATTTTAATAATAATAACTATTATATAAGTACACCACCGTCTTTTGTCGTTTCACAGATCCTCTCCATCCAAAGGTTGTCTGGAAGAGATCGCTTATTAGCGATAAGACCGCCCATTGTACTAATTAAATTTTTAAGTTCTATGTCTGTTTGTTCTTGTTATGTTTTTGGTGTACAATAAAGTGTTATCAATCAATCAATCAATCAATCAATCAATTGATTAGTAAATGTTATTATAATGTTGAGGAATTTTTAAATGACAAGTTTAATTTATTCCGTTCTTTTTTTTATGATATATGACAGCCTCTGTGGTGTAGTCGTTGGGCAGGTTGGCTCAAATCTCATACATCACTGAGGTTGCGGGTTCGATTCCCGCGACGGGACAAATGTTTGTGCACAGAAAAAAAGCGCAAGCATTTGTTTCTTGTCTGGGTGTTGTGGGATCATGGTCCTCATAGTTCCTGGTTTCCTAGATACAGGGAATCCTAGTTAGGGGCCAGGATCTATGTATGTGATCGTCGAGCGTTATTTTTTAAAGAACAGAAAAAAAAAAATTTTTTGTTATTCGATAATTTGACATTTATATTTTTTATTTTTATTTTTTTATATTGACTTATCATAATATTGTACTTTAATAGATTTGATTATTTTTATACTTAAATAGCGCGGCGTTTATCAGATTATATTATAACAAAAATGTAAATTGTAATATTAAAAGAATAGGTTTAAATATATTTGCATTCCTAAATTCTATATTTTTTATATAGTGGTACTTAATATTTTGTAACAGCGATGTGTCCTTACCTTTACTTGCAATAAACGCTTGATTGATTGATTGATTGAAATTCACCAGGTAGTGCTCTTCCTAATAGCAACACTGAGGAAGAATCTGGTGTACGAGCTCCTCTCCTCAAGGCCTACAGCCCTCAACCACTACATAGCGTTTCTACAGAACGAGGGGAAAATTACTGAGCTTACTGATTTGTTAACGTAAGTTATTTTAACTACTGCTTATTTAACTTTTTAACCCCCGACGCAAAAGGGAGGGGTGTTTTAAGTTTGACCACTATGTGTGTCTGTTTTATCAAGATCGGTTCAGCCGTTATTTACTTTTTATAGGTTTTTAATGTCGGGTTTTTTAACATTTTAGTTCACTGAAATTAACACATTTCTTTTTTTACAGAATGCTGGGCAGAAGTCCTGAAGCAGCTGTAAGTATTTATTTTCATACAAGCCGCGCCCAGCGGTTTCACCCGCGGTTTTCCGGGACAAAAAGTAGCAGTACGAAGCTACAAGTACATAGCCGGACACCGACGGCGGGTCGCGCGTCGTTACACGTGCCGCGTCAGAAGAGATAAGAGCTATGCGATAGAAAGAGAGGCGCTCTGTAGGTTAATATGACTGGTAGATATACAGCGCTACGCGAACTGAATTGAATTTTATTGCGTCATAGCAAGAGTCGCTATTTGTTTAAATTTCTTTGCAGAGTGATGTTTCGGAGGTATAGGAAAGAAATGGGTAAACATACTTACCTCTTGTGTCAAAGTCATGTTAGCTTAAATTAAAAAAATAACAATTTTACATGCTGTCAATTTGAGTTGTATAATATGTAGGTATAATAGCTAATTGAAATCACTCCTTGTTTCCGCAGATGTATCAATACCAACACGCGGTGAAGGCTTCTGACCAATCACCTGATAGTTCTCTCCGCAAGTTGTCAAACCTGATAGCGACGCACTTTTCTCCGCCTGCGACCGACGTGCTCCATGCTAAGCTAATAGCAGACTATGTCAAATTACTTGGTAAGTTAGCTATACATATAGGCACAACACTTAGAGACATCAACTTTACAATACAATACAATACAATAACACATTATTGCACATTATATTAAACACATTAAAAAATCAAAATATAAAAGCCTTTATTGCTGTTTTACAATGTTTCAATAAAAATATTCATTAATTTAATAGGGGATCGGACAACTTTTCAGAAAGTGTTTTAAATTAATTACAATGAATATATATATATATATATATATATATATATAGCCATGAAAAATACTATTTTAATTAAATAACGCTTCTAAAGTACCTAAAACTATGTTTAAATATTATGTTTCAAATATTGCCGCGCAAAAGGTCACCTCAAACTTGTGATGTCATATGTAGGTAGAAAACGACAAACTCTTCGAAATAAAACTTGCAAAGAGATACGTTTTGTTAAGTTTGAGGACTATATTGTAGTAATGGAACGAAAAAAATAGCAAAAATACATTTTATGAAAAGCAAAAACGTAAAATAAACAAAAGCTTGACTCACGGCATTTGCCTACAAATGACGTCATGCGCTGTGATTGTTGTTTCGTTTGAGATGAAGTACAGATTAAAAATGTCAGAATTATTAATTGATTTAAAAATATAAATCATTATTATTTCACAAAAATATTGATTGACTGATCTTTCTGGTTCGACGAACATTCGTTCTAACTACATTTTAGATTTTGTCTCGATTACTGTTCGATCCCCTATTATCGGTATTCGGCGCACTCTTTTCCGAAACAGCTTGTGCTTCGTCAAAGGCCTCTAAAGATTTCCATATTTCTCTGTCTCTTGCCTTCCGAATACACTCTGGACTGGCCACTCTTTTGATATCATCTTCCCAACGTTTCGTTTGTCGTCCTTTGCTCCTGTTTCCTTGGGTACCACTCTGTTATTATTTGCGTCCACATAATAAAGTGACAACACTTGATACAAACCAAATAAAAACACGTCTCGTGGTAGTATGCGGGAAGCTGTCTGGGTCGGTAGGTACCACATACCTTAGTTATATATTAGGAAATCGCTCCAAGCGATAAGGCCGCCCATTGTACCTAAAATTAATGTATATTGTCAATATTATTATGTCGCTCTTACTCACGGGTTATACACCCGGTCCTTTGGAAGGCTTGCGCGGGGACATGAGTCCAACACGTAGAGGCCTCTTAGAGCATTTAGTTTAGATATGTAATGGGCAACACTTTTTATTATTTTTATGTGACTGAATGTTTAACGAGCAAGTCGTTCGCCTAATGGTAAGCGCCACGTCTGCCCCTAACAATTTCAGTGCCATCCAGAACTTTAATACCAAAAAAAGCACTGTATTGCGCTCATCACTCCGATACATCAGATATTAACTAACATAACGCCCATTAGTACCAAATTTCGCTGACTAACATGCCCTTCAAACCGACACACATTAACGCTTGTGCACTACTACTTGTCGGCTGAGTAAATGGCAAAACTATGGTACCCACCCAGACGGCCTCTCGCTTACGAAACCTACCAAGTTATGAATACGCCAAAAATTATTCTCAATTAAATATAATAAATTATCGCTTGTTACAGAATGGCAAAAGCTCGTTAATAAACCGGAATTAAACAATAAATCAGCGCTGTATTGTCTCGCTCACACGTGCGCGCATCACTGGAACGAAGGAGCCGGGAATATGATGTCGCCATTAACGCTATGTCAAAGACAACAGGTGAAGTTTGATTTAGAAACGGGATATTTATAATATATATAGCGATATGGTGAGATAGCGGTCAAACGCAAGCCTATAAATAGTAAAAAAAAAATGTATTTGTTTTGCTTTGAGTTCTCGATATTTCGGCACAGGTACAAGCACCATGATCACGACGATACTAAAGTAAGTTAAAGTACGTTTATGTAATAACATAAAAAGAACTAAAACCTCGCGAGATGTGTGGACGAATATTTAACGCCTTACCAGATGCCATTAAAGACTTGCCAACAAATCAATTTTTAAGAGAACTTAAAAAATGGCTTTTGGAAAAGAACCTATACTCCGTGACAGACTTTTTTAAAAATTCGCGCACCAACATATAAGTTATACCCAGACTGATATGATTTGATTGATTTTACTTATTTTTTTTTTATTATATACTATTGACATATTATTGCAATCAAATCCATATTATGTAAATTAATTCAATTATGTATAATTCTATGATTGACATTGTAATTTAAATATAATAATAATGTAATGAATTAAATTAAATGTTATTAACCTGTTATTTTATGTATTGAATATTTTACATGTCACTTATAATTGACTATGTGTTTCGGATCTGACCATATTTAAATTAACATCTTTAATGTATGTACCAACACGTATGGCAAATAAATGATTTGAATTTGAATTTGAATTTGAGCGGATACAGTGAGTGTTGTGTGTCGAGAAACAAATCGAGTTAGAGTGACAAAGGCGAAGTAAGTAATAGGGGATCGGACAACTTTTCAGAAAGTGTTTTAAATTAATTACAATGAATATATATAGCCATGAAAAATACTATTTTAATTAAATAACGCTCCAAAAGTACCGAAAACTATGTTTAAATATTTTGTTGCAAATATTGCCGCGCAAAAAGTCACCTCAAAACTTGTGACGTCATATGTAGGTAGAAAACGACAAACTCTTTGAAATAAAAACTACAAAGAGATTCTAATACGTTTTGTGAAGTTTGGGGACTATATTATAGTAATGGAACGAAAAAATTAGCAAAAATACATTTTATGAAAAGCAAAAACGTAAAGTGAGAGCGAGTGTGGCTCAGTAGGAGCTCGTGCGACTTTCGATCCGACGCACCCGAGTTCGAAACCCGCTGGCCGCGCACCACTGACTTTCTTAAGTTATGTGCGGATTTAACACTCGCTCCGAAAACGGTGAAGGAAAACATCGTGAGGAAACCGGCATGTCCAAGAATTTTTCACAAAAAATTCAAGGACATGTGACATCCACCAACCCGCACTGGGCCAGCGTGGTGGATTATGGCCCATTCTCTCTCTATGAGGGAAGACCCGTGTCCCAGCAGTGGGAACGTGATGGGCTGATGATGATGATGATGATGAAAAACGTAAAATAAACACAAGCTTGACTTACGGCATTTGCCTTCAAATGACGTCATGCGCTGTGATTGTTGTTTCGTTTGAGATAAAGAACAGATTAAAAATGTCAGAATTATTAGATTTTATTTATTGATTTAAAAATAGAAATCATTACTATTTCACAGAAATATTGATTGGATGATCTTTCTGGTTCGACGATTCGTTCTAACTACATTTTAGATTTTTTTCTTGATTACTGTCCGATCCCCTATTTAGACGCGCGCAAAAAACGAGTGAGGAAGCGGGTAGATAGATATTTCTGCCCGTTATAACATTAAAAATCCACCCGCAAAAACTTTAGTATCGTCGATCATGGTGCTTCCAACAGTGCCGAAATATCGAGAACTCAAAACAAATACATGGTAAATATCCCGTTTCTAAATCAAATTCTAGTGTCAGTGACCATATTAGTTTAAAAACGTGTAACAAGTGAAGTTTTTTTTTTACGCTTAACAGATCTATTTTTGGCCACTATCTCGCCTGATGTGAAGCGATGATGTGGCCTAAGATGGGCACATAGATCTAGAGAGAGACGGCATTTTGTAACTATTCTATTTTATACAGGACTAGCGACCCGCCCCGGCTTCGCACGGTTATTATACATATAAACCTTCCTCTTCAATCACTCTATCTATTAAAACCGCATCAAAATCCGTTGCGTAGGTTTAAAGATTTAAGCGTACATAGGGATATAGGGACAGAGAAAGCGACTTTGTTTTATACTATGTAGTGATAGTGATGTGGCTAAATTTTGGGACTTTCAGGGTAGGTAGGTACCTTTTCCGGGCACTTCCCGATTAGCTATCCAGCTGCAACTTTCAGGGTAGCTCACAACTGATGTCACATTCTAAATCCATAAAAACGTGGTTTATAGATGTTTTTTTTTATATCTATTACAGATATTTGTTTATCACTTATAGATATAAACATACTATACCTTTAGTAATTATTTAAAAGACATGCATGGAACATTCGGCTTTTCTGGAAGTCAGGTCAGTCAGGCCTCAGCACATCCTTATTCCTCAGAACATTTACTACAAACATACAGTTCTATACACAGTCAACTTTACATGCATACGCGCACGCACACATACACACACATACATAGACTCACACACATACACCCTTTATACATACTTGAATCCTCTGCTAGAGAGCGCAAAATGCATAATAATTAGGATGATCTTTCATTAGCCTATATTATGATTACTTAAGATTGTAACTGAATCTCTTGTATAAGCTGTTGATCATCTAATAATAAATAAATAAATAAACATAACAAGTTCAAAGTTCAAAAGTTCTTTATTTATTTTCGGCATCACAGACGCACTTATAAAAGTCAATTATCACAATGACTACCACCGTATCGGAAAAATAACCACTACCAGGCCTAGCGCACTCCGCACTGTAGGTACGAAGCTACAAGTACATAGCCGGACACCGACGGCGGGTCGCGCGTCGTTACACGTGCCGCGTCAGAAGAGATAAGAGCTATGCGATAGAAAGAGAGGCACTCTGTAGGTTAATATGACTGGTAGGTATGCAGCGCTACGCGAGCTGAATTGAATTTTATTGCGTCATAGCAAGAGTCGCTATTTGTTTAAATTTCATTGCGGAGTGATGTTTGTGTCCCTTAGTATTCTGTGCCACTACTCAGAAAATACAGCAAGAAACAGAGGCATTTTTTAGAGATTTTGAAAAAATATTAAGCTTTAACAATGTGTTTCTTATGTGCCAGTTGCCTACTTGGCAGTGGAATGTTCCATGTATCTTTGTCTTCTATGTAATTACGTACAGTATAGTATGCTTTTCTCATTAGAATAGTTTTTACGCGTAATTTGAATTTACAGATATGTCCATTGCAGTACGATTGGGTGGTGCTAAATATTCACGCGAAATCCTACAAATGGGACATCGTTGAATCACTGTTTACTAAAAAAGTAAGTACAAACAATTGGATATAGTTATGAAATTTGTTTTTGAAAAAAAATTTTCACTGGTGGTAGGTTTCTCGTATGCGAGAGGCCGTCTGGGTGGGTACCACCGCTTTGCCAGTTATTCAGCCGCCAAGCAGTAGTGCGCAAACATTACTGTGTTCCGGCTTGAAGGGCATTGTAGCCAGCCAAATTACTGGGCATTATGAGACTCAACAGCTAATTGTCTCAGGGTGACGAGCGCAGTGCAGCGCCGCGCAGGATTTTGCAAAACAAAGTTTTGGGTGGTGCTATTATTGTTATGGGCTGGCGTATTGCTTACCATCAGGCAAACGACCAGCTCGTCTCGTCATTCAGTTACATAAAAAAAAAAAATTCTAAAACTAATTTCAGCTAAATTTTCAGGATGTTCAGAAGTGATTGGTATAATATTTTTATTTTATCAATTACCATATTATGTCTCCCGTATGCGGGAGGCCGTCTACGTTCTACCGCCAAGCAGTAGTGCGCAAGCATTACTGTTATCCGGTTTGAAGGGCAATGCAGCTAGCGAAATTACTGGGCATTATTTTTTTTACGCTTAAAAGATCATTGTTTGACCACTATCACGCCTGATGTGAAGCGATGATGTGGCCTAAGATGGAGCACATAGATCTAGGGAGAGACGGCAGTTGAGCGGCTGCTCAGACCCGTCTCCCCGATGGTTCACCGAACATCATCCCGAAACACGACTAGGTCGCTTGACGGCATGGCTTTGTTTGGTGGGTGGTATTAACCACGGCCAGAGCCTACCACTCCAAAGCGCGTAAGCGGGTTTCATCACGATGTTTTCCTTCACCGTTTTAGGGCGAGCGTGCAAAATCTGCACTTAACGATAAGTCATTGGTGCAGGGCCGAGTCGGGCATATGTAATATCTGATGTCTCGGGGTGATGAGCGCAATGCAGTGCAATTGTCATGGGCAGGCGTGACGCATACCATCAGGCGAAAGACTTGTTCGTCACAGCTCCATATTTTTTTTTAATATTTTTCTTTTACCAGGATTGGCTGGGACGTACCACGGTATCATCTCACATACCAATAGAGACGCTACTCTCTAGGCTTAGTGAGTTAAAGGCGAGCAAGCAACTGATGGCTACCTGTGTCAATAAAATAGCCAGCGCGGACGATAGGCTAAGACTTGCGCAGGTGTATAAGGTAAGAACTCTATAAAGAAAGAAACAAGTAGGTATACATTTTATCAAAAAAAACCGACTTAATGTATCTTCGAAGTCCAAGGTCACATATCGATGAAATTTATATGGGACCACTTCGTAGCTATACTGAACCCGACGCAAAAAGAATTTTCTAAGTCGGTTCATATATGACAGAGTTCTGAGGTAACAAACATTAAAAAAAAAACAAAAAAAACATACAATTGAATAGAGAACTTCCTCCTTTTATTGAAGTCGTTTAAAAAACGAACACCGGCTGGGACTTGAACGCGCATCTCAAACTTCCCTCAGCGCGGTAATTGCTCTGCCCAATTGAGCTACGGTGGTCCCCAAGTCGAGCTTTGAATTTTTTCTTGTTCTTGTCTCAATGGTGACGTCATCATCATCATCATCATCAGCCCATCACGTTTCCACTGCTGGGACACGGGTCTCAGAAAGAGTATAATAGGCCATAATCCACCACGCTGGCCCAGTGCGGGTTGGTGGATGTCACATGTCCTTGACTTTTTTGTGGGAAATTCTTGGACATGCCGGTTTTCTCACGATGTTTCCTTCACCGTTTTTAGAGCGAGTGTTAATTCCGCACATAACTTAAGAAAGTCAGTGGTGCGGGGCCAGCGGGATTCGAACTCGGGTGCGTCGGATCGAAAGTCGCACGAGCTCCCACTGAGCCACACTCGCTCAATGGTGACGTGTACGCCATCTATTGAGATAGAAGTGAACCTTTTTCTCAACAAGTAAGGCGCCGTCCATTAATCACGTGATGTTCTTTTAACCATTTTTTTTACTAACATAAAAATAAATTGACGAAAAAATAAATACACGTGATATCTTACTACGTTTATGTTGTTTATTTATTATGTAATTTAATTTACTTAAATTTGAATTGGTTTATTTTAATGTAATTTTATTTGAATTAATTTTAATTTTGATTTTATTGATTTTGAATGTAATTTAATTTGATTTGATTTAATTTAATTTAACTTGGTTCATTTTTATAAATTTTATTTGATTTGACTGTTTTTAATTTTGATTTTGTTTATTCAATGTCATATAATTATTGTAGATTAATTTAATTATTTGACATGTTTAATATGGATTTTTATCTGACATAAATGATTTAATAAATAAAATAAATAATAACTACACCCCTCCCCCCTTTTGATATTTCATGATTTTTGCCAACCCCCCCCCCCCCCTTTCGAGCCTCACGTGATTAATGGACGGCCCCTAAGATTAATGTTGCAATTACCTACATACTTTCTCTGTAATATTCTTCCAAAAAACCTTGTTTGTGTTTTCGCTTGACATTCGTTAAATACGTTAAAATAAGAAACTGGTGGTAGGTTTCTTGTTTGCGAGAGGCCGTCTGGGTGGGTACCACCGCTTTGCCAGTTATTCAGCCACCAAGCAGTAGTGCTCAAGCATTACTGTGTTACTGGGCATTATGAGACTCAACAGCTAATTGTCTCCGGGTGACGAGCGCAGTGCAGCGCCGCGCAGGATTTTGCAAAACAAAGTTCTGGGTGGTGCTGTTATTGTTACGGGCTGGCGTATTGCTTACCATCAGGCAAACGACCAGCTCGTCTCGTCATTCAATTACAAAAAAAAATGTTTCAGATACATGCCGTAGTGATAGAAACATTTGCGAAACAAAAAGACCGTCTCGCTCTAACCAACTACAAAATGACCTTGAATCCGCAGTCTGAAGAGTACATCTTAGCCGAGAACACCCTAAGAGACTTGGTAAGCACTAAGTTATTACTAAGCACGTATGTACAGATGCAGAGTAGAAGGGATGCTAACTTGATGTAGCGTTGAAGTAATGGTGTAGGTCCGTTGTCTCCGTAGGCCGTGTCCCCGTTAAACGGGGACAGTGATACTCAAAATATTTAAAAATACGTCCCGATTTCCCCTTACTCTGTTTCCGTTGATATAGTAAAGTAAACTTTATATGGGAAAACTACTTTCTGGCGCTACGCCGCGCCGGCCGCTGCCGTAGCACGCTCGCTTCGCTCGTTGGCTCCCGCTGTCTCCGTAAAGGGGACAATGCTACGAAAATTTAATGAAGTCCTGTTGTCCCCGTAGCGGGGACAAGGTCTACGGGGACAACGGGCCTACACTGAAATAATACTACAAGCGACTCGCCTCGGCTTCGCTAGGATGCAATTAACTGAATTGTAATTTTTTGACGACTTGATTACGAAACATTGAATTTTCTCTAATTACAGAAACCTAATTAGAATGTATTGTACATATTAATCTTCCGTAAAAATTATCTGAATGACAGTGAAAAATTAATTTTAGATTAATTTTCAGCATGTTCATTTGAGTTGATTGGCTCAAATTTTTTTAGTCAAAATATACCCTTGTGTTGCATGTCGCATGTAGGTATATGTTACTGTGAAAGCCCGAACTACGGTAAATCTTAGATTTTCCAGTAAACCTAAGATTTACCAACTCTTAATGGTAAAAGTCCGAACTGGTCTGTGATCATCGTTCGTTTCGAAGTTTTACCATCATACACTCGGTTAATTTTAGGTTTTTCCTCAGAGACACGGTAAATATTAAAAAAAATGTCAGCACATCGCCTAATACTCACGGGCATCTACTAATCTAAGGCAAAGTCATATATAGGTGTAATTTCTTATATTGTATTTACACAAGGTTTTCTTTAGTCAATAATAAAATGAGAAAATGGTTACAATTTTACTATTGTAATTTCTTCTTGCTTGTTTGGGAGCGAACTTTAGAGTCTTCTATGGTGTCCACGGTCGTGCGCGGGCGCGGGGGGCAAAACGTTCCGTTTCTTGCAGATTGGCGTAGACATACTCCGGGGCGGATTTGATGAAAACGGCAGTATCAGGTAAGCTCTATGTTCTCTCGGTTTTCTAGTAATTTATGCTTTATCGCTTATGCTTTAGTATGTAGTAGGTAGCTTTAGTTGTGCTTTAGTAGATGTTTTTGTTTCAGATGTAGGTAGTTTCTTTTGTTATTGTTATAAAGTTATTGATATTTAATTTTCAGCAATCGTTTTCTGACTTCGGTAAGGGGCATAGACGTGTTAGCGCCCTTCTAATGAGTCCTCTGGATGTTGTGATATCAGCGACACGGCAAATGCCATCTTGTCCTTCAATAAGCTTAGAAATGCGCCCTAAGCGCCAGTTGAGCGGTGGGACATTATCCTCTTGGATGAGGACTAAATCGTTGACTTGTATAGTGTTTGTATTCCTTTTCCATTTGGTGCGTTTCTGGAGCTCGCAGATATAGTCACGTTGCCAGCGATGCCAGAATTCTTGACGCATTTTTTCAATCTTGGCGTAGCGCGATACAGGATTGCTTTTTGCTTCGTTTCCTTCCATGGGTGGTGCCGGCAGTGCGGTTACGGGCCGGCCGATTATGAAATGGCCAGGGGTGAGGGAAAGGAAATCGTGGGGATCGGCGGACATAGGATGGAGGGGACGACTGTCAATATAGCTTCGACTTGGGCGAATAGAGTCGTGATTTCCTCAAAGGTTAAATTATTATTACCTAGCACGCGTCGGATAAGTTGCTTGGCAGACTTTATACCAGCCTCCGCAAGGCCAGAAAAGTGAGGAGCGTAAGGTGGGTGGAATTGAAACTTGATTTGTTCGTTAGCAGCAAAATCAGATATATGTTTAGCATTGTCTTTTATAAATTTACCTATTTCTTTTGCTGCGGAGATAAAATTACGACCATTATCAGAAAAAACTTGTGCAGGCTTTCCTCGGCGCGAGATAAAGCGGCGGAAAGATAGAATAAAGGCTTCTTTAGATAGTTCGGTCACAGCCTCGAGGTGTACGCATTTGGTTCGAAAACAAACGAATAGACCTAGGTAGCATTTTGACTTGCGTGCACCGCGACCTTTCTTGTTAATTATCATAAACGGACCAGCAAAGTCCATTCCTATCGTTTGAAATGGAAAAGCAGGCTCAATTCGCTGGGAGGGCAGATTGCCCATCATAGGAGTGAGAGTACGACCTTTATGTCGGTTGCACACGACGCAGTCACGCACCACGCGCCGAGCCAGCTTGCGGCCGCTCGGAGCCCACACCGTCTCGCGCGTCGCACACAGCAGCAGTTGCGCGCCGCAATGCAACAGGCGCAAGTGCTCGAACTGGAAAAATAGCTTGGTAAGTGGATGCGCAGGGTCTAGAATAATAGGATGCTTTTTAGCGTAAGCATATGTCGATTCGTCTAGCCGGCCACCAGCTCTCATGACACCGTTATCATCTAGAAACGGAGAGAGCGATAAAATGTTGCTCTTGACCGGGATTTCTCGTTTTTTGTGCAGTACTTGTGTCTCTTTCGGATAGGACTGTGACTGTGATCGTCTAGCGAGGAACAAAAATGAGTGTTCTAGCTCCTCGACAGTCAGCGGCCCTGAACGCTTCGCTCGTGTGTTCTTGAGGTTGTGGATAAATCTGAAAACGAACGCAAAGGTACGTTTTATTTTAGAGAACTTGGAAAATCTTTCGAACTGGACAATGGGGTCTTCTAGCTCGACAGCGAGGACCTCCTCTTCAGGTAAGTACTCGGCGAGATGAGATTCGACAGGTAAATTGTTTTCTTGAGTTTCAGGTTTGATTGGCGGCCACACGTCCTCATCGTGTTCGAGGAAGGCAGGCCCTGTCCACCACGCCTGCAGCTGCAGCAGCTTGTCGGCGGAGATGCCTCTGGAGATGTGGTCTGCTGGGTTGAAGGCGGTCGGGACGTGACGCCAAGATGCAAGGTTAGTATTTTCGCATATCTCGACTACTTTGTTTGCCACGAAGCTTTTTAGTCGACTAGGGCTGCTGTTTAGCCACGCTAAGACTACCTTGGAGTCACACCAGTGCACGCAGCGGGTTATAGGACATCGCAGAGCTTCTAGAACAGCTTTCGATAAATTAGCAGCGAGTAGAGCGCCTAGTAACTCTAGTCTTGGTATAGTGAGTGGTGGCTTTGTGGGTGCTACTCGAGATTTAGCACATAATAGCTTCACGTGAACTTTGCCTTGCTCATTTGTACTTCGTAGATAAACGCATGCACCGTAGGCTAGCTTGGAGGCATCACAGAATGAGTGCAGCTCAGTGGTGACTGGATTGTCGCATATAGTGCGTCTAGGTAGTTTGATATCTGTTAGAGCTTGTAAACTTGCCTGTATTCTAAGCCATTCCTTTTTTAGGTCCTGGGGTATGGGCTCATCCCAGTCTAGCTTGCGCAGCCACAACTGTTGCATGATCAGCTTGGGCTGGACGGTGCTCGGAGACCAGATTCCCAGGGGGTCGAAGATCTTAAACGTGGAAGATAAAATAGATCGTTTTGTAATATTGTCATTTTCGTTACAGGCAGGCACTTCTATTGTAAATAGTAGATTGTCAGTCTTTGGATTCCAGCCTATTCCTAGGGCGCTGGATGAATCGCTGAGTGTCAAGTTACCTTGCAGGTCAATGTTGGATGCCTGATGAAAGATGGAAGGTAAGTTTGATTTGAATTTTCGTAGGTTGAAGCAGCCTTGTTTTAAAGTAGCAGTAACTGAGTTCAGAATGTGTAGTAGCTCAGTTTCTGAGGATGCTCCTGTCAGAAGGTCGTCACAATAGAAATCATGCTGTATAATAGTTTTTATATTTTCGTCTGGGCACTGTTCTCCTAGGGTCCACAAACATTTGGTGCTCAGGTAAGTCGCTGACGTAAAACCGTAAGTAACAGTGTTTAGTCGTAGCGTTCTAATTGATTGAGATTCTTCCTCTCTCCAGAGGAACAGTTGTAGGTTTCGATCATCCTCATGCAGTTGTATCTGACGGAAAAGTTTCTCTACATCTCCAGAGAGGACGTATTTGTGCTGGCGAAACCTCAGCAGTATAGAAAACAAACTGTCTTGTACCTGCGGTCCGACATACTGTAAGTCGTTTAGGGATACTTGTGAGCCAGTGCTGGGAACTGACGGATTGAAGACTACGCGTATCTTCGTAGACTCGCTCTGCTCCCGCAGCACTGCATGATGACACAGGAAGTAGCCAGGTTCCGGTCGCGGCTCGGGCGCGTCAGAACAATGACCCAGTTCCTCGTACTCTGAAATGAATTCTGAATATAGTTTTTTCAGATTTGGATTGTTGCGAAAACGTTTTTCCAAACTTTCTAGTCTTTTCTTTGCTATAACGTATGTATCGCCTAGGCAATCCGGCGCGTCCTTGAGAGGAAGCCTTACACAGAAGCGGCCCGACTCAAGTCTGGTTGTGTTGTTCTGGAAATGTTGCTCGCACGCCTTCTCGCTATCACTTAAGAGTGACTTCTTAGGTAGCTCTTCTAGCTCCCAAAATCTTGACATTTGTTGATCTAGCTGGTCTGGCATTGTGTTGTCGTTCCTTGAGAAATTACATATAACATTACTAGGTTCACAGTTAAAAATAATAGGACCAGATATTAGCCAGCCTAACTGTGAACTCCTCAAGAACGGCTGTGTCTTGCCTAGGGACCGCTGCTCAGGCCCAATGATCTGCCAGAAAAGATCAGCGCCTATTAGTGCTTGAATAGGAGCAGCAATATTGAAACTAGGGTCCGCTAGTTTTATACTTGCTGGGAGATTGAAGTATCTCATATCCACAGTTCTCTTAGGGATATCGCTTGTTAATTGTGGCAAAATATTTACAGCCAATTTGACTCTGTAATTGGACTGTAGTGACTCTAACTGAATCACACTTGTTTCCTGAATGAGATGGCCTTTGACATTGCCAATACCTAATAATTGTCTACAGGTAGGCAAGGTTTTTAGTTTGAGGCTCTCTTGCAGGTCTTTTGTAATAAAAGAGGTGGTACTTCCGCTGTCCAGGAGGCATCTGACATCCTGGCTTGCCTTTGTTTCAGGATTTATAATTTTAATAATGGCTGTACACAGCATAACCTGAGTTTCCATTTGAGCTGCAACTTCGTCTCGCAGTGGAGGTAAGGCGGCGGCACAGGAGACAACAGGCGGCGGCAGCAGCTCCATCGCAGTAGACTGGGCCGATTCCTCGGCGGCGACGGCGGCGAGCTGAGCACCAGGTGGCTGAGATCTCTGAGCGCGCTGTGGTGGGCGTGGCGCCGACGGTGACGCCTTGTGGAGTAGCGAATTGTGGCGTCCTCGGCATTCTCGACACGGACCCATAGTGCACTGTCGTGTGGTGTGATTTTTCCTAAGACAGTTTACACAAAGTTTTAGTTTAATCACATCTGCATTTCGTTGCTCAGGAGTTTTGGCTAGGAACTCTGGGCATTTGTATATACTATGATTGCTGTTGCAATAATTGCAGGTGAATTTATTATATGCACCTGGGTTACTCGCACTACTCTCTTCTTGCTGAGCAGTGAACGAATAACTTTTACTCGTACTAGGAGCCTTGTTGCTCATGCTTGAACTTCCTTGACGCTTGACTCTACAAGTTTCTAGGATATCAGCTCTATTTTTAAGAAAGCTGAGAAATTGTGTTATTGTGATGGGAGAGTTACTACCCAAGCTATTGCGCTGCTCTTCCCATTTCTGGTGAGTTATCCCATCCAATTTTTGTGAAATTAAATGAATGACTAAGGTATCCCACTTATCAGTAGGTTCACCTAAGTTGGCTAGTGCTCGCAAGTCCTTGCTGATTTGGTCCACAATGATTCGCAATGATTTCTCTGATTCACGGCCCATATATTCAATATTTAATAGGGAATTGAGGTGATTAGTTACTAGCTGCCTTTTATTATTATAGCGTTGACCTAACAAATCCCATGCCTTGTCATAGTTGGAGGCGCACACCTCGAGGTTAGCTACTACTTGAGCGGCTTCACCTTCTAAATATGAATTTAAATAATGAAATTTGTGAATTGGTTGTAAGGTTTCATTGTCGTGAATCAAAGATTTATATGTATCATGAAACTCTAGCCATTTGGAATAGGAACCTCCAAACTTTTTAATTTGAATGTTCGGTAACTTGAATCCTACCATGCACTGAGATTGACTGTGACAGTTGACTTTAGAACTAGAAATGTTGTTTTTAACACTACATTTGTCTAGCATTGATTGAGCCAGAGAAATGAGTGACTCGAACATAGACTCAATAAAATCCCTCTCATCGATCTCAGTGTTGAGTGCTTCATCGTCGCTAGCATATTGAACATCTATCTGATTTTGAACGCTATCATATTCGTTTGACAATATTTTGATTTTATCTAATTTTAATTGTAATGTGTTCGCTTCAATGTCTGACATAGATATTGATTTTGTCTGTTCTAAATAGTTTTTAAATTTGGTCAAACGACCTTTGATAGTAGCACGTTTGGTTCTAAGTTCTTTAGACATGGTGTATAGCAATTTAAATGTTAGTTTAGCGAATTTGGAAAGGTCTTACTTATGCTCCTCCCTTTTACTAGCGTGCGGTGGTGTTAGTAGCATGCAGTCTGCACTAGCGAAGCGAAGTAGGGGCTGCGAGACGCGGGGCGCAGTGGGAAGCCGCGCCGACAACTGTGCCGACACGGTGCGACGTAAGACTAGGCGCACTCGCAGTAAACTCGGTGGGCAATTTGTAATTGCCGCTGAAAATAGTCGGCCCGACACCTTGTTTATATCGTGCAATCACACGGCAATGAGATGATGCAAAAGCACTAGCAAAGTGCTGGGGGCACCTACACTCGGGGGGGGGGGGGCAAATTGTGCTCAAAACGCAACGAAAACACACAAATACACACAAAAAACACACAAATAGTTAGTAGCAAGTTAGTAGGACGGATATATAGCAGTTAAAGTTATGTTATTGGACAATACGTATGGAAATAGCGATTGTTAATTGAATTTTGAAATAGACCCACGCTTGGCGGTCATTGACCTTTGGGGCTATCACGTTTTTTCGCTCGAATTTTGGCTAAATTGAACATAATTGTTTAGGATTGGATAGATTTTGGGAACTTAGCTGTTGTCTGGCCGGTCGAGATGATTCTTGTGCCTCGTAGACCGTTTTGCTAAATGTTCTCAGTAAATGGGCGATTGGGCGTCTCTTGGGAACGCAGCGTTGCAGTTTCGTGTCTAGCGGTCGCCAATTATGTAATTTCTTATATTGTATTTACACAAGGTTTTCTTTAGTCAATAATAAAATGAGAAAATGGTTACAATTTTACTATTGTAATTTCTTCTTGCTTGTTTGGGAGCGAACTTTAGAGTCTTCTATGGTGTCCACGGTCGTGCGCGGGCGCGGGGGGCAAAACGTTCCGTTTCTTGCAGATTGGCGTAGACAATAGGACTACAAGCGAAGCGAGGAGGAACGTTAGGTTACTAGTGACCATCACAACGTGCGAGCCGACCGAGCGAAGCGAGCGTGCCGCGGCAGCGGCCGGCGAAGCCAAAAAAAGAATTTTCATTTTGTTAAAACGCGTTCTATCTACATAGTTTGACCTAGTTTTAACTGATATTCATCTTAGATCAGAAGTAAACTCAGTTGTAACAAAAATAATCCTCATTGTTTTATTCTCAAAACCAACATTTACCAACCGTCATTGGCAAATCTTAGCATTTTCCAAAAGCAAATGGTGAAAGCTGAAAAATTGTCTCTTTTTTATAAAATCCGTACATTTACCAACTCATGTTCGTAAATCCTAAGATATACCGGTAAAACTACGTTAAACCCAAGAATTACCAATATACGGGCTTTTACAGTAACATACTCGTATATAAAATATGTGGAGGTATGTGCCGTCATTGCAACTAGATGGCGCTAAATAAGAACTCCGACTTATCATATCTAGCAATATTTAAAATCTTTATTATCTATAAATAATTCAAGTTCAAAAGTTCTTTATTCAGTTGGCTTCACAGACGCACTTATGAACGTCAATTATTACAATGACTACCACCGTATCGGGAAAAGAACCACTACTCAGAAGATACGGCAAGAAACTGAGGGGCATTTTTTTAGAACTTGTGTTACAATATTTAATGTTTGTTTTTGACAACATTTTGTTTCTTATGTGCCAGTTGGCTACTTGGCAGAAGCGGAATGTTCCATGCATGTTTGTCTTCTATGTAATTACTAACTGTATAGTATGCTTTTTTCAATAGAATATTTTTCACACGCAATAGGGGATCGGACAACTTTTCAGAAAGTGTTTAAAGTTAATCATAATGTATATATATAGCCATGAAAAATAATATTTTAATTGAATAAAGCCTTGAAAGTACTATGTTTAAATGTTATGTTTCAAATATTGCCGCGCAAAAGGTCACCTCAGGACGTATGACGTCACAGGCTGGCAAACGAAACGACAAGCTCTACAAAAGCAAACTTGCTAAGTGATTTATACGTTGTGAAGTTAAAGGACTTTAGGGTCGTCACGTCATGGCATGAGAAACATATCGTTTTGATTTAGATAAAAGGCAAAAATATAAAATAAATACAAGCTTCGCACACGATATTTACTTGTCATGTTTTATTTAATTATTTACTTGTCATATTTACGTTATGCACTGTGTTGGTGTTTCGGATCAGATAAAAAATTCAAAATTATTAGATTTTATTTATTGATTTAAAAATAAAAATTATTAATATTTTACAAAAATATTGATTGAATGATCTTACAGAATCGACAAACATACTATTTAACTACATTTTAGATTTTCGGTTATTGTCCTATCCCCTATTTGAATCTATTTTCTGTGAGCCCCGTTATACATTTTTGCAATTGTCCATGAATGTATTCGTTTAATGAAATATAAAAAGAAGCAAAATATTAGCCAGCTGTTCTTGTGTTAAGGCGAAATTATTTTTAAGAGGTTTTTGTGTTACATCTAAGTTCCTATTTGAAATAGATTTTCTACAATTGAAACGTTTTTCTTTTACTTTCTTTCAGTCAATAAAATGGAAGAACTGAATGGACCACGCCAGAAATTAAATACTCTCAAAAAGACTCAGTGAAATCGATGTACCTACATATTTTTTGTATTCACTTAAGTTAACAATATCATAATAACTAATATAAATAATATAATATATTAATATAAATAATGATTCAAATTATATTGAATTCTTGTTAAAAGATTATTGACTTTTATTATTATTATTTTTTTATTGAACTTAGCAACGAGTTGAACAAATCGTGTGCTTGATAGTAACGCCACGCTTGCCCAGAACAATTGCAAGTGCCACCTAGAACGTGTAAATACCATGAAAAGTATTAACGTAGCAATGCATTGCGCTCGTCACTCCGAGACATCACATGTTAAGTCTCATATGCCCAGCAATTATGCTTGCTACAATGCCCTTCAAACCGGAATACAATAATTTATTTATTTATAGTAACATGGTCTTATAAAATTACAATTAATAAAATACAATACATAGTCACATTACAAAATTACATTCAAATTAAAATTACATCAAAATTATTATTATAGTAATATTTGCGCACTACTGCTTGGCGGCAGAATAACTGGCAAAGCTGTGGTACCTTACCTACCCAGACGGCCTCATAAGAGAGACCTACCACAAGTACCTACCTACGCTGTCCCTTTACCACTGATTTAGGTGTGTTTGTTACTTCACGCTGTAACGGCTGAAAGAATTTGAGTGAAATTTGGAATGGAGATAGCTTATAAACTGGATTAAAATATACCTACTCTTTATCCCGGGAAACCGCGGGTTTTTTTTTACGCTCAATAGGTCCATGTTTGGCCACTATCGCCTGATGTGAAGCGATGATGTGTCCTAAGATGAAGCACATAGATCTAGAGAGAGACGGCAGTTGAGCGGCTGCTCAGACCCGTCTCCCCGATGCTTCACCGAACATCATCCCGAAACAGGATATAGGACATATCCCGGGAAACCGCGGTGCGCAGCTAGTAGGTATGTAATAAAGCAGGGGAAAAACATGTAATAAATGAAAAACTACTTAGTAACTATTAAGTAGGTACCTACCTATGTATGTCGTAATGTGTACAATAGATTGTTTCATTCAAGGTTGTCGGCAATGACGAAATATCGCATCGAACCAGTTTCTCGAAACAATGTGATAATAAATTCGCCATGGTTGTTATAAACCAGCTGCGCCTCACGGTTTCACCCAATTTAAGAGCGAGTGTGGCTCAGCGGGGACTCGTGCGTCTTTCGATCCGACGCACCTGGGTTCGAATCCCGACTCGGCCCTGCACCTACTATGACTTATAGTTAAGTGCAGATTTTGCACGCTCGCTCTAAAACGGTGAAGGAAAACATCATGATGAAACCCGCTTACGCGCTTTGGAGTGGTAGGCTCCGGCCGTGGTTGTAAAACCACCCACCGAACAAAGCCATGCCGTCAAGCGACCTAGTCGTGTTTCGGGATGATGTGCGGTGAACCATCGGGGAGACGGGTCTGAGCAGCCACTCAACTGCCGCCTCTCTCTAGATCTATGTGCTCCATCTTAGGCCACATCATCGCTTTACATCAGGCGAGATAGTGGTCAAACATAGATCTATTGAGCGTAAAAAAAACTAAAAAAAAAAACACATGTATCACAATATCTAGGTACGTGTATTATTGTTACAATTAAGCTGATTAAAGATACAGACTACTTCTATTAGCTTAACACTTCTTTCTTAAACCTCCGCCTCCGACTCCGAAAAATCAAATTTAGAATATTCGGCTCCGACTCCGGTTCCGGTAAAACCACCTCCGTGTTACATCTCTGCCATCCATCCTCACAAACTGTCGCATTTATAGTATATAAGTATACTTAAGAAGGATAATTTGAATTGCTAACTTTTTGAACAGTGCATAACTTAATTCACGAGCTAGTGTTAATCTGACATTTATTTTTTGTGGAAGTCTAATAACTAATAAACTACGCCATCCGTGGGTATCTGTATTTACAAATATATTTATCAGTAAGCTGATAAAATAAACTGGAGGTAGGTTTCTCGTATGCGAGAGGCCATCTGGGTGGGTACCACCGCCTTGCAAGTTATTCTGCCGCCAAGCTGTAGCGCGCAAGCATTACTGTGTTCCGGTATGAAGGGCATTGGAGCCAGCGAAATTACTGGGCGTTATGAGACTTAAGAGCTACCTAATTGTCTCAGGGTGACGAGCGCAGTGCAGTGCCGCGCAGGATTTTGCATGAAGTTTTGGGTTGTGCTGCAACTGTTATGGGCAGGCGTATTGCTTACCATCAGGCGAACGACCTGCTCGTCTCGTCATTCAGTTGCATAAAAGATCAATTTTATTCCTTGTGCCTTACCTTGATATTTTAAATATACAGATGTGGAAAATTTTAGGTTCTTCGAGGTAAATTTTAATTTTTAATTGTCTCAAAACTATATGAAGGGTTACTTCGGGGTATAATTTGAAGGGTTACTTCGGGGGAAACATTCTTGATATAGGACCGATTCAGTCCATGTTATTTTTGCAAGCTTTTATTTAACTTGCTATGTTTGGGTCAAATCTTGCAAGTTGAATCAGTACCACCTCTTATCCTACGGAGTTGAAATTTTGCATACTTGTCAAAGTCCGATGACAATGCAATATTATGGTGACAGCCAGCTGATCTGATGATGGAGACGGAAGGTGGGCAATGGAACTCCTTGACGGATAATCGTAAACCACTAGTTTGTTAAAAGCCTGTCTTAAAAAATATATGTTAAACAAAAATCTTGTTTGATATTTCACCCTCTTCGGTCTGACTGTAGGTGTACAATCTCCGTTTTTCAAAAATCAAAAAAATCAGTTTTATATATTATTAAAAATTCAGCCGATGATTCTTAAGACCAAAACATACTGAAAAGAAAAAGGTATTACTCTAAAGACTCAAAAATTGTTCACACTCTGTATACCTAGTTTAGTATCTCTATACCTACCTACCTGGTTATTGTTATAGAATTTCTACATTTAGTAGTTATTAGAATAATAATTGTACCTACTTTCTTAGGAATAAAGTTTTAAATTGGCCAAAAGGAAGTGAAACAAATAAGTAGGTATGAAGTTGTCCATAAGGTCATTTTGTTTATTGCACATATACCTACCAGACTAAATTACATCTAACACGATTAGAATAACACTTCATATTTAGTTGGACAGTCAAATTATTTATAAATGAACCTGTCACATTGATTTATTGACTCACAATCACTAAAATACAAAAACCTCGCCTCTAATTCATAACAAACTTTGCCATAACGTTAAAAGGATAATCATCACTTCTCATAATCTACTAATCCATAACTTTTACACTAATCTCCGCCGCCGCAGCAGTCGTCGTCGACTTCAAAGCCGCACATTTTCGCTAAAAACACACAAAGAGTTACACACAGCAGACATCTCAAGATTTTCCCGCAGGAGCCGCAATCGCAGCTGCACGAACAACACATCTTGTTTTATTAAAAAGTTGTTTTATGGGAAACAGCAGTGCCCAAACAACTAGTCACTTCGCAATGTAGTTGGTTATGGCAAAACTATTATGACAAACACCTGTGTACTTGATGCACAAATTAGATCACTGTCTTTTATATATTTAAATGAGTAAACGCGTTCTAAATGTTCCAAAGTAAGGAGCCTTGTAGAACAATCACTGATGTTTTTCCTTCAATCTTCAACGTCTCGACACCATTCGTTTGTATGTAAGTTTATTGCTTGATGACTAATTTAGTTCAAAACAGATACTTATGGACGCGTCCGCTCATTTCAATAGTATGACCTCATCTACACTGAGTCAAGGTGTGACAGGTACTAGTAGGGAGGCGTGATTAAGGAAAAAAAACCTTATCGCTCCGAGTTAGGTAAATAATTAAATACCTGATAATGTTATCAGATTTTCGTTGTGTAGTTGTGTCGGCAGATGAAACTATTTTTCTCTATAAAAAATGTTACTTGATTACTGGGTTAGGTGTTAGGAGAGATTATAAGTATGTGAGAACGACTCAGTGGGAGCACGTGCGATTTTCGATCCGACGCACCCGAGTTTGAATCCCGCTAGCCCCACTGATATTCTTGAGTTATGTGTGGATTATTAACACTCGCTCTAAAACGGTGAAGGAAAACATCGTGAGGAAAGCGATATGTCCACGAATTTATCACTGAAATTCAAGGACATGTGACATCTACCAACCCGACTGGGCCAGCGTGGTGGATTATGGCATACTCTCTCTTTGAGAGAAAGCCCGTGTCCCATCAGTGGGAACTTGATGGGCTGATGATGATGATGATAAGTATTTAATTTAATTTCTAATGTCACAGAAAACGTTATTAAATTGGTGAAATGTGTAATTTCATAATAATTTATATATACACCTATATTGTTCTCATATTAAAGCAAATAAAGTATAGGTAGATATTCTATCCTAAAACTCGTGTTTTGTCCTTCGACACTAAGGCGAATAAAGAGATAGATACATCCTACCTATCGTAGAAATAATCTCTACCATAGAGAACAGCTCGCAGATGCCACAATTTTGTGTGTTTCTTACTAAATAGTTAGTAAAAATCAGTTCCTGTCAAGCGCGAGAACATAAACAACATTGGGTTAATATTACCTGTCCTACAGCTCATTTACCAAGAAAACTTAATTTAGGTTTTGAACGAATAAACAAGTAGGTACATATACATTTTATCCAAAAAAGAAGGGCATTGTAGCCAGCGAAAATACTGGACATTATGAGACTTAACAGCTAATTATCTTACGAGCGCAGTGCAGCGCCGCAGGATTTTGCAAAACAAAGTTCTGGATGGTGCTGTTATTGTTATAAGCTGGCGTACTGCTTACCATCAGGCAAACGACAAGCTCGTCTCGTCATTCAGTTACATAAAAAAAGCATAAGTAGGTGAACTCGGCAATCATGGGCAATAGATGTAGAATGTAAACGCAATGGTGTTGGTGCACACCTCAGACTAATGACACTCTGAGTCATTCCTCAATGCTCTGAGGTGTACTGGCTGCAGTCAATAAAATTCTGGCAGGCTGGCAGCTTAATTTCTGTCAGAACTGTCACCTGACAATTAACAGAATTTTGCGCTGCAATTGAACCGGATTCTAGCCCCAATCTTAAACTACATAAAGTTCAAATTACATCACCAAAACCTAAGAAAACCACAGATTAATAGTACAAAACTCTAATGTGTTGCTGTAACTTTTGTGGCAGCTTAAGATGCATCTTTTGTTTCACATTCTGTGCTTACGTGTTTCATCTGTGCGGTATAGAATGTGACTGCAGCTGTAGCGACTGCAGCCCATGCTGTGGGGTGAAGAACGATGATGTTAGTTGAGGACAGAAGAATTGACCCATACCACAGAATACTAAGGGACAGAAGCATCACTCCGCAAAGAAATTTAAACAAATAGCGACTCTTGCCACAAAATATATACTAATGTATATTTTGTGCTCTTGCTATGACGCAATAAAATTCATTTACAGAGCGCCTTACTTTCTATCGCATAGCTCTTATCTCTTCTGACGCGGAACGTGTAACGACGCGCGACCCGCCGTCGGTGTCCGGCTTTGTACTTGCAGCTTCGTACCTGCAGTGCGGAGTGCGCTAGGCCTGCCCATACCTTAATTAAGAACTAAGTACGTTTATAAAAGTTATAATATATTAGACCCATATCGTTGAACGAATAAAAAACGCGGACGGAATCTCGGTAAACACTTACTAAACAGCTTAGCAATGGCGGTGGCGTACCTATGTTTGTTTGAGTGAACGGAGGGCTGATCTGACAGCCGATCAGCATAGCATGATGTAAATGGTTTAACAAAAAACAGTACAGTGTAGGTACTGGTCCCTAGGGGTCCCTACAGCAACTGCCCTGACCGTTAAAGATAGAATAATTTGTTGCCTACCTATAGTACCCATACTTATGTTACCTACCTTTATGTTCGTTCGCCGCTGACTGTAACTAAGTAGGTATTTATATACATGCTTCAGTGAAATGAAAATAATTAGAACAAAAGTCTTTATTCCTTCCAAACACATCACCTAGATACTTTATCATAATTTGAAAACCCCTAAAATTTTTACGCATCTTCTTCGCAACTCTCGCAGACTTCATCACATCCACAGAGATGACACAACATCGCGCACAGTGTGACACAACAAACACAACGTATGCACCGAGCACAAGAGTTACACAAACCACAACAACCACAACAACACATTGTGCAAAGTTGTTGGTGAATGTGGCAGCAAAGTTGTTGATGAAGACGGCAAAGATATTGATTATTTTTCGCCGGGACAGTAGTTAATTATTTTTCGACAGCAAAGTTGTTGGTTTATTGTAACAGCAAAGTTGTTGAATATATTTCGACGGAAAAGTTGTTGCTGACTTGTAAAAGCAACGTTGTAAAACTTATTCGTCATCAGTTTTGATAATTGTGCTGTCAAGTTGTTGTTGATAATTAACGACCTTGTCTCGGTAATAACTTCTGATTGTATTTCTTTGTTGATTGAGTCTGTTGAATTCAGTTGATTGTTTATGTAAGCGATTCAGTTGATTTTCTTAATAACAGCTGAGCCACAACAAGTTGTTGATTGTATGTACTACTAAAGTTGATGATATTTACTGCCTCTGTTGATAACAGAAGATATTGGTTTGTCGATGTGTTGAAATTAGTAGAGTTAGTGTGTACACGTTCAGGTACCCGATTTCAGCTGATATCAATAATATTCTCTTGTTGAAATATTTTTGATAGATTTTCTGCTTCTCTTCTTCGCATTATTCTTCATCAACAGAACTTCTTATTATTTAATTTTTTGTTAATAAATCTTGTAACGTTTCTAAAACTTTCTACAACTCTCCGCTTCTTTACATAGCCCGGTAGTTATCTGGTAAGTATATCTCTAACTATGTGCACAAGTTTTTATAAGTTTATGTGACTTGAACGAGCTTGTTTACTTGTTTTTTAAGCAATTCTCTATTTTTGCACATATATTGTTTATAAAGAAATGTAATTTTCACGAAACATGAAACTCATCTCGTTAGACTTCTGATTTTGACTGACGCATGACTGATGATGTTTGACAAAACAATAAGGAAAATTCTATGATAGCATGGAGGTACTGACTTAATCGTGGATCCAGGATCGTTTTCACAGTCCAACTGACCGTCCCACCAGCGATATATGGAAAGGTGGTTCGTGCCTTCGACCAAAATACAAGTAGGTAAGTAGGTAGCAAAGGTGAAGAGTTACTTCACACCGGAACAGCTGCTAAATCTATACCAAGCGCAAGTCCGGTCGTGTATAGAGTACTGCTCTCACCTTTGGGATGGTTCAGCTAAATATCAACTTGAGGCACTTGAATCAATCGAGAGGCGAGCCAAGAGACTCATTGGTGATGACGCGCTATTCGAGTCAAGACTACACAGTCTTGAACATCGACGCAGAATTGCCAGGCTATCAGTTTTTTATCGGATACATTTCGGAGAGTGTGCGTCGGAATTGCACCAACTAATTCCCCCAACCCCATTTTATCATCGGACTACAAGACGTACGGCAATACGCCACCGTTTCATGGTGGACATTCCTCCCGCGCGTACTAAGCGCTTCGCTTCCACTTTTATTATGCGTACTGCTAACGAGTGGAACTCCCTGCCAGAGTCAGTCTTTCCCGATAGCTATAATCTGGGAATCTTCAAGTCTCGAGTGAACGGGTACTATCTTGGTAAGCGTGCTAGATCGTCGACCGCATCGTCGCTTACCATCGGGTGACATAGTGGTCAAACGCAAGCCAATTAACGAATAAAAAAAAAATAAAAAAAAGGTATACGTTTTATCAAACTGTAGGGATGTAGGAATCGCCATGTAGGGATGTAGTTGTGGTAGGGTCGCCATGTGGAGTGGGTGATGATGATGATGGTGGATCTTTGTGAATTGCCGGTACTCTGGATACGTGTGTATTGGTTAAAGGCAACATGATGACTACTATGTACTCTATGCTAATACTTAATGCTATGTCGGCGGTCCTAATAAGTAGGTGCGGTGTTTACACACTACAAAATAAAAAAATCGACTTCAATGTATCTTCGAAGTCCAAGGTCGATAAATATATATATGTGTACTGATGACTATACTAAACCCAACGCAAAAAGAATTTTCCAAATCGGTTCATGAATGACGGAGTTCTGAGGTAACAAACATAAAAAAAATACAATCGTGTAGAGAACCTTCTTCTTTTTTGAGTCGGTTAAAAATAAAAACTTTCTGTTCATCTTATTTTGGTCGAAGGTTCGTGCACTTTTTGTAAAGTTTGGTCGAGTTGGCCCGAGATCTTAACGTAAGTATAATAAAATATTTCATCTATGCTATGGAAATCGGGCAACGTCCGGCGCATCATCCTGAGACGCTCAAAGTGTGCAATACACAGCTCACAGATGTGTTGGAGTTCACACTCGACGCGTCGAGACTCGAGAGCAGCCCCCCTACCCATATGTCCCTCAAGCGCCAATCGCGTACCGTGTTGAGCTCAAATTAAGGTATAGCTTCACTGCGACTAATGTGATACGATGTAATTATTGTCGATTCAGGCAAGAAATCGAATTAATCTCATTCATTTATACCAAAATACGATAACTTCAAGTAGAGATAAACTTAATAGGATATATGGCAATATATGGCATCATAAGACATCGCAGTAGATCTACACCCTAATTTGAGCTCAACGCGATATACGATTGGCGCATGAGGGACATATGGGTAGGGGGGCTGCTCTCGAGTCTCGACGCGGGGGCAGTTTGTTGTTGAGTTCGCGCACGTTCGGCGTTCGGCATTCGGCGATCGTTTACGAGTTTAAGGACGATACCAGAGAAATAGACGTATTCACCATTTATCTGGGATCGACCTGGGAGCCACCATAATACTTACCAATACCTACAGGTTAAATTGTAATTCTTCGTTATTATAATTTCATAAAAATAATGGAAAATTAATTAGAAATTTAATTTATTTTAGAAGTTTTAAAATGTACAGACCAGAATAAAACGCAAATTAACTGAAAGAATATATTTACAATAAAATGATTTTAAATATAAATAAAAATATAAATATATAAAACAATATCTAATAATTATGACGACCGTGATGGTCTGAAGCCAGTGTCCCGAAATAACTGGTCTTCGTCTTCTTTATCCATCACCAACGAAGCCTGAAAGACAACATTGAACGGTTTTTTTGGTATTTTTATACAGGTTGTGGCAAAATTTCGAGTACCTTTACCTTGCACTGTGGAAGTTTTTTTTTTTAATATCGGACGTACAGTACGCGCCACGAAAGATGAGACTTGACAAGCGTCAGTAGTGAGGAGCCTGCGCAGGTACAGCCGTGTACGAAATAGTTATCCATAATTTGTATATCTACTCAGAGATTTTTGAAAACATTCAGAATTAGGTAGGTGTGTAGCAATACTATATTAATTTTTTTAAACCTGTTATAGATTTATTACTAAATAATAAAATGTAAGATAAAAAAGGCAGATTGTCCTAGTCACTGTCACTGTCAATATATGATGTAAGTGTAAACGTCGTAAACTATCTTCCTACTTTGTCTTCTTAATGTTTCACCTCGAGGCATAATTAAGATTTCACAAAGTTACACTCGTATACAACACAACTATAACAAAGTAGAAATTTATAAACACAAGTTGCACTCGATTGTACCGCGGAGTCAAGCGGTGCGTCCACGGGGTGAGGAGGACTGACACGCATGCGCAGTGCCGTATTTGCACCTCCCGCGCTCTTTTCGCTGCCCTGTTGATCCCCGATCCCTTCCCGCCTCAGACCTCATACCGCTAAAGAGACCTATAGTAAATCGTCTACTGCGCAAGTCAAACCACGTGGTTTGTCAAGTCTCATCTTTTGTGGCGTGTATTATATATATACTTCGATCATATATACCCTATATATCCTATATACGGGTATATATGATCGAAGCGTATATAGAAGAAAATAAAAACCGCATTTCTGGATTTATATAAAAATGTACAGTCAGGCTCAGAAATGAGTTTTCTCCAAAAAATACAATACGGAAGAAATCAAGCAGACTGCCACCGTCTCAAAACGCTCTTTATTTTTACGCTTTAATTTCGGCATCACGGAGCATCACAATATGGACATCACTTGTTCATCAGGCCGTCTGGGTAGGTACCACAGCATGGCCAGTTATTCTGCCGCCAAGCAGTAGTGCGCAAGCATTACTGTGTTCCGGTTTGAAGGGCATTGTGCCAGCGAAATTATTGAGCATATGAGACTTAATGACTGGTGTCTCGGGGTGATGGGCGCAGTGCAGGTGTACTTTACATAAAGTATCACTGCGCATCACCACCACCACCCACCACCACCACCCACCACACCACCACCACCAACACCAAACCACAACATATGGTGTTAAAAGTTTTGGGCGGCACTGCAATTGTTATTGGCAGGCGTGGCGAACGACTTGCTCGTCTCATCACTTAGTACCACAAAATAAATATATTACACTGACTGTTCGGAAAGAACCACTACCCAGAAACTGCGGGGCTATGGACATTGCTGTCCAGGGCCCCAATTCACTATGACAACTTGGCGATTCCTTGCTTCGAAGTCACGTCGATTCCTTCATTAATAAACGACATCTCTATGACGCATTCATATATTCATATATATGACGCGTCGTAGAGAATACAAATTTCGCAGATATCGTTTATTAATGAAGGAATCGACGTTTCCTCGAAGCAAGGAATCGCCAAGTTGTCATAGTGAATTAGGGCCCTGTCTAATTGGGCATAGGTTTATTCTGTTATTAATTATTGAAATTAGAGCGCCTATGTAAACTCACTCACTGATTTTCTTAAGGATAAGTCATTTTTTGAATTCAAAAGAGCATTAGCGCCCGGTCTGAAATAAAATACATATATATTATTATTATTATTTTTTATTACCTGATAGGCTAGCATTTGACCACAGTCTCACCTGATGGAAAGTGACGACGCGGTCGACGATGGATCATATATGCTTGCCTAGAAAATACCGATTCACTCGGGACTTGAAGACACCTAAATTATAAGAATCGGGAAACAGAGACGCTGGTAAGGTGTTCCATTCCTTAGCTGTTCGCTGTTCGCAAAGATACCAGGTTCAAGCAGATCGTTGATATGCAGCAGGAATAGCGTTGCAGAGAGAACTGACCCTTGAGGTACCCCGGCATTGATAGCCAATTGATCGGACGAGTAGCCATCAAGGACCACTCGTATTGATCTTTCCCTCAAGAAGTCCGATATCCAGACACATAAGCCGGCGGGTAGGCCATATGATGGAAGTTTGCCTATAATGCAGGTATAACTACCCACACAGGCCTATGATGATGATAAATAATAATTATATTTTACCTTCTCGGCCGGTCTCTGGGTCGTTTCCACCTCTGTTTGACTATTTTTTCCTAAAAACAAACATAAAATAGTTTACAAATGACACTGCGGGTTTGTTAAAAGACCCGGTTAAATTAAAAAAGAAAAGGTTTCGTGTCCGGGCAACACTGACAACCGGCACATCTCTAGTTGTACGAGGTGTGTTCAGAACATTGAGGTAGTGTCATTCCTCAATGTTTCAGAAAGTACAGGGAATTTTTAAATTTCACCGGTTTGGAGAGTCCGATTCTCAAAAATTTTATTTTATTTTATTGGTATACATCCGCTTGAAGTATAATAAAATTTGCAGCTGTATTTATTGTTTACTTTTTTGTGGCAGCCGCTAAGGCTAGAAATGGAACAAAGGATTTGTATCAAATTTTGCGTAAAAAAATTAAATAAGGTGTAACAAAGTGTGTAAATGTTAACAAGGGTCTATGGTGAGTCTGCTATGAGTAAAACAAGACTTTACGAGTGGTATAAGCGTTTCTAAGATGGCTGTGAAGATGGTGAAGATGAAGAACGCCCCGGACGCCTTAGCACATCGACATCCGATGAAAACGTGGAAAAAGTGAAAGAAATGGTTCGGAACGATGGCCGAATTACAATCAGAGAAGTCTTCAATCAGTGCGTCCTACCTGTCATGACCTACGGAGCCGAGACGTGGACACTCACGGTACGGCTGATCCAAAAATTTAAAGTCGCTAAGCGGGCTATGGAAAGGGCTATGCTTGGAGTTTCTCTGAAGGATCGTATCCGGAACGAAGTAATTCGACAGAGAACTAAAGTCACCGACATAGCTCACAGGATTAGCCAGCTGAAGTGGCAGTGGGCCGGCCATATCAGCCGTAGAACCGATAACCGTTGGGGTAGACGCGTTCTAGAGTGGAGACCACGAATTAGCAAACGTAGTGTAGGATGCCCTCAGGCTAGGTGGAGCGCCGATCTTTGCAGGGTGGCTGGTAGCAGCTGGATGAGAGTAGCCGGGGATCGTGCTCAATGGCGTGCAATTGGAGAGGCCTATGTCCAGCAGTGGACTGCGATAGGCTGATGATGATGATGACTAACCTGGTGCGCGGATTGCTTCGAGTAAAAAACTAGCGTTCTAGTAAAACGGTCGTTTCATTGTTATCTTAAGTAGGTATATCTCAATTAAGACTTACATTTATAGGATGGGCTGTCGGCCTGTACAATTCTATGGAGGTGACTTCTTGTCGCAACGTTTCGATATTTTTTCTTATAGGTATCACTTTTAATGGTATCACTGTGCTATCCATGTCTACTTGATCAACGTCATGGTATTCTCTAAAATAAATGTATGGGTTATAAAGTTACAATATTTTACCTACTAGCGACCCGCCCTGGCTTCGCACGGAAGAAGAGGAAGGTTTATATGCATGTATTATACACATAAACCTTCCTCTTGAATCCTCTATCTATTGATGAAAACCGCATTAAAATCCGTTGCGTAGTTTAAAAGATCTAAGCGTACAGACGGCGGGAAACGACTTTGTTTTATACCATGTAGAGAAGTAGGTATTGAGCGATTCCATTATCGCGGGTGCAACATTTAGACGCATATAAAGGTTCTTAAAGCATTTTTAATGAAATTATTGTATGAAGGACAACATTTTAAACTGTTTTATTTTAATTTGTTTGTAAGAATTAAAAAGAGGTAAGATATAGACGTGAGGGATGTTTAAAGTGCTATCGCGGGTGCAACAAAATTGGCCCATTTCAATTCAATTTCAATAACACGTACTTACCTGCCTTTGCATGAACGAATAAACGATTGTTGTCACTACAAGATTAACCGGTAAAATATTACCTCAAACTGTCGGTAACAGCTTTTTCACGCGACTGTTTCCAGGTACGAATTTCCAGTTTTGCACCAAATTTCCGAAGGTAAATTTTACTAAGCGCGCCAAAAATGCAAATATGAACTCGAGTTCAAAAAAGTAGTTCTGTCATAACATTTAGATTTACTTCTTTATATTGACATAAAGAAAAATAACAATTACTGTAATTTAGAATTTAATGTCGAGAATCGTCTACAGCGGAATCGCCCTATTACTTATATACAAATATTTCAGCACCAAAATTTTCAAAACGTCCCGTCTCTTCATTGAATCTAAACGACAGTTGTCCTAAAACAACAAACAGGACTGACGGCTTAACGTGCCCTCCGAAGCCTGGTAGTGCTCAGATGTAAATACAAACGGTTACCCATCCAAGAGGTGACCCCTGCTAACGTTGCTTGACCTACCAGGGTCAGTTGTCAGTCAAGTGGATTATTTTTTATGTTGATAGTTTTTCGGGTTATCGTTGTTATGACACAAAAAGGAATCCCTTTTCGAGTGACATAAACATATTTTTTTACACCAGACCTGCCCCGTACCCACTGGTCCATCAAGCGCCGATCGTATGTTGATCTCAAATTAAGGTATACCTTCACTGCGACTAATGTGATGCAGTCTTATTATTGTCAATTCAGGCAAGAAATGAAATGAAATCAATCTCATTAATTTATACCAAAATACGATAACTACAAGTTGCGATAAACTTTAATAGGACAATATATTATTACAAGAGCGAGTGTGGCTCAGTCTCAGGGAGAATGTGCGACTTTCGATCCGACGTACCCAAGTTCGAATCCCGCTGGCCTCGCACCACTGACTTTCTTAAGTTATGTGCGGATTTAACACTCGTTCTGAAAACGGTGAAGGAAAACATCGTGAGGAAACCGGCATGTCCAAGAATTAATCACAAAAATTCAAGGACATGTGACATCCACCAACCCGCACTGGGCCAGCGTGGTGGATTATGGCCCATTCTCTCTCTATGAGAGAAGGCCCGAGTCCCAGCAGTGGGAACGTGATGGGCTGATGATGATGATGATGATATTATTATGGCATCACAAGACATTGTCGCAATTAATGTACACCTAAATCTGAGCTCAACACGATATACGATTGGCGATTGAGGGACCAATGGGAACAGGCTGTAGCTGCAGTTAGGGTACCTAAGAAGGAAGAGCCATGACTAACCTCCACAGCTGGTAGAGTCGTCTGGTAGTGTCCCACTCTCTGTTTCTATCATGCACAGTCTTGTACTCCGCTTTGCGCTCCACCTCCCAGAGACTCGGATCTTTCCGCGATTTCTGAGCCGCTTTTAGACGTATTTGTTCTGTGTTTCTCTCAACCAGTTCTCGGTTAAACTTATCTAGTTCGCCGGCATCTGCAAAACATGTTGGTAGACTTCGGAGAACGAGGAACGGCAATCTGACTCACCGAAGTGCAAATAGCTCGGCAGATAGATACAGAAACAATACGAAATAAAAGACAGGAAGTTTTTGTTTTTTTATTCCTTATAGATCTATGTTTCGCAACTATCTCGCCTGATGTGAAGCGATGATGTGGCCTAAGATGGAGCACATAGATCTAGAGAGAGACGGCAGTTGAGCGGCTGCTCAGACCCGTCTCCCCGATGGTTCACTGAACATCATCCCGAAACATGACTAGGTCGCTTGACGGCATGCCTTTGTTCGGTGGGAGGTTTTACAACCACGGCCAGAGCCTACCACTCCAAAGTGCGTAAGCGGGTTTCATCACGATGTTTTCCTTCACCGTTTTAGAGCGAGCGTGCAAAATTTGCACTTTGTGGTGCCAAAGAGGATTATTCATAAATGTTTGATGTTGCTGACACAAGACGCTGGATTTTAACATAATAGGCGAATAGGGTTCGAATTGAAGACTCACAAAACGGTGCTGGAAAATATCGTAAGAAAACCGTCATGTCCAAGAATCGCGGAATTCTCGTGACATCTGCACTGGGCCCGCGTTTTGGATTATAGTGAAGTATGAGATAAGACTTATGTCCCAGCAGTGGGAACTTAAAAAGGCTAATGATGATGAAAAGAGTAATATTTAAAATAAGACGATGAAGGAAGGGTTCCGCAATGAGAAAGTCACGTCCGCAACTGATAAACTTAGAAACAATGAATGCAGAAAACCAGGAGATACCTCGATACCGCAAAGACATATCCGTTGGCCTACCACCTCTTGTAGAAATAGCTTCAATCCTCCTTGTAGAAATAGCATCAATCCTCCTGGTTTGTTCTTCCATAAACTCAGCTTCCTCGGGTTCAGACCGAATTGGCTTATAGGATCTCATGCCAGGAGGCTTAGTTCTCCAATCTTCGTTTTCGTCTTGCGTGTCTTCAGAATCGTAATCTTCGCCTTCACCGTCGTCGCGACGGCCGTACAAGTACCGGGGGCTCTCGGACATTGACTGTCGGGCCTGTGTTGTAAAGGATAAGTTTTGAAACAGTGACTGTAGTAGGTATGTCGATGGAGAATATGATGAACTAAACATGAAGATGCCTTCAAGGCCAGATACGTAAGCTATTGTGAATATCAAGAATCCTAATGACTGCAACTGCAGACTGCAGTGGCTAATCTCTCAGTGACACTATTGATTTTTATACAGAGTGGGGGAAATTTTTGGCTCCTTAAGGGTACCTTTTCTTTTGTAGTTAAAAGGTTTTGTTCTTAGGAACCTTCTATTTTATTTTGAAGAAAAAAATATTATGGGAATGTTTTTTTTAATCATTGCTATAACTTACGATTTGATTTGGTATGTTACTTTGGGAAAAGTGTTCCTGGTTGGAAATAGAGTCAATTAAGACCAATTTGTTTTTTTTGACAAATGTCATTTTTTGGGTGAACCGTACTTTTTTAAAAGTCTAAAAATGGCAATATTTTTTTCCTCAAAATAAAACAGAAAGTTCCTAAGAACAAAACCTTCTAACTACAAAAGAAAAGTTAGCTACCCTTAAGGGGCCAAAAATTTGCCCCACCATATTTCATAAATTGATGACACTGTCACCTACCGCCTACTTGCCGAATACACAGAAGTCAATAGTGCCGCTACTGCCGCTGAAAAGGCACATATACTCTAGCGAGGCCGCTGCAGCCTGCAGTTGATACGTGTTAGCATGCATCGGGTACTTTGTCAAAGGGCCCGGCGATGTCGTCTTCTACTCCAGCATGTGTGAAAGAAGTCACAGACAGATGAGGACGGATGGATGGACGCAAAATTACTATTCGTTTGAGACTGGTGCCTCAGGGTGAGCTCACCTAACCGCAACTAATAACATAACCAGGTAGTGTCATCTCAGCTGATCGTGCGTACACTATTTGTGAAGTTTTGCGATCTTAAGTCCAGTAGGGGCAATTTACTTTTTGTGAACCTGCCTCCTACCCATATGCCCCCAAGCGCCAATCGTATATCGTGTTGAGCTCAAATTAAGGTGAATCTATGTGCTCCATCTTAGGCCACATCATCGCTTCACATCAGGCGAGATAGTTGCCAAACATAGATCTATAAGGAATAAAAAAACAAAAACTTCACTGCGACTAATGAGATATGATCTAATTTTAATTGGACAATGTCCATTCAGGCAAGAAATCGAATTAATCTCATTAATTTATACCAAAATATGATAACTACTTACAACTTGAGATAAAATTAAAGGGACAATATATGGCATCATAAGACATTGTTGCAGTGAATCTACACCCTAATCTGAGCTCAACACGATATACGATTGGCGCTTGAGGGACATATAGGTAGGGGGACTGGATGTTCTCTCCCTACTGGGCAAAGGCCCCATAAATTATTTATCCTTCCAAACATCCCAGTTTTTGGCAATTTCTATCCGACAGGATTACGTGTAGTTAAGTCATCGAGTCATGTTTTTCAAGACCGTCTACGACATCGCCGTCCGTCTTGAGACTCCCATTAATGGCATTTACCTCCTCGTTTTGTTCACGTGATAAAAATTCCTTGACTCACCGTCGAACAAAGCAACGGATAACGCGACGTGTGTATCCTTATCGTATTCGATGGACACATCGCCACAGGGCCTATCGATACAGTCTTCTGCCCCAGCATGTTAGTGTGGGAGAAGTCACAGACCAGCAGCAGACGAGGGCGGTAGAAACCGTGGCGGACGGCGCCGCAGCCCATGGCGCGAAGAGTCCAGACGGCGAGCTGGCTGAAGTGGCCCCAAACTGCGCCTCTGCAGTCATTCACAACTGTGGGGAGGAACTGACACGACTTCGTGCGCCTGGGATTTGGTTATATCGGGATCCCTCGGAAACCACGTGTTAAATTGGTTTGAAAATTATTTTGATTTTCTTCTCCGGGCTATTAGGCTGTTTTTGTACAAAATTTCATCAAGATCGATTTAGCCCTTTATTTATAATTTTATTTAATTCTTTATTGGCACTATTACAAGCTTGCATATTTAGTCCATGATAACAAGTAATGTACAAAAGGAGAACTCAATGCTAAAGCATAAGCCTTTTAGTCGTGATAAGGAAATAAACAGAGTTACTTTTTTTATGGAACTGATTGAGATGAGCAAGTCATTCACCTGATGATAAGTGCCACGCCTGACCATAACAATTGCAGTACCACCCAGAACTTTTAATACCACAAATGACACTGCATAGCACTGCACTCATCATCACTTTCGCATTTATACCTAACTATTATTATTAATATAAGTATTAGTATGGATATATTCATAACTAGCTGCGCCCCGCGGTTCCACCCGCGGTTTCCCGGGATAAAAAGTAGCCTATGTGCTATTCCAAGTCATAAAGTACCTACATACCAAATGTTATCAAAATAGGTTCGGTAGTTTTTGCGTAAAATAGTGACAAAGATCCATACATCTATACATACACACTTTCGCGTTTATAATATTAGTAAGGATAAACATAAACATAAGGCGTCCATTAAAGACGGGTCGGGCCTCACCAGTGCAACGAGCATTTTTGCTTCATTCATATTTTCATTTTTCTCTCCGTTCAAGTGCTCTTGTTGTCGGCGTATTTGCACATAAAATGTACAGGCGGACTTTTGCGTTGCGACCTGCCCCCCTACCCATGTCTCTCAAGCGCCAATCGTATATCGAGTTGAGCTCAGCTTAAGGTGTAGATTCATTGCGACAATGTCTTGTGACGTCATATTTATATTGTCAAATTGTAGTTATCGTATTTTGATGTAAATAAATGAGATTAATTCTATTTCTTGCTTGAATCGACAATAATTAGACAGCATCTCATTAGTTGCAGTGAAGCTGTATCTTAGAGTATAATAAACTACCCGACAATATAAAATCGTTGCAGGGCAAAGAATTATTTAATGGACAATTGTTTTTATAGCCTGACAGAATATTTTAATCGACAATGTAATTAAATTATTACAATTAAATTAAATACAATTATTATTTTAAATACATTGTATATTAATTAGAGACTTGAAATAATATTTGCACGCTTGCTTGCGGGCTGAATACTAGACTGTTGTAATTAGTTTTAAGACCTTTATTGTATGTATTCTTGCAAGTAAACAATTGATTTGATTTGATTTAATTTGAGCCCAACACGATCACAGAATACTTAATAGTACCAAATACGATATAGGATTGGTGATTGAGGGACATATGGGTAAGGGGGCTGATTCAACCCGCCTGATGGACGTATATCTTAAGAATGCCAACCTTGGAGTCAGCTTGAAAGGCATTGTAAGCTGCTTCACTTGCACCCTCCTCCGTTCCCCCCACCACGCGTCAAACACTCGCCCGATGGACCGCCTCGCTCCTATCTCCATGGACTCACCAACTCTGCGCCAGCGGACTTCACCCACCGTCTGGCCGGCGAATGGGTACCGAACTAAAACGTGATAGTTATTATTATTATTATCAGCCATTTATGCCCCACTGTAAACAAGGGCAAAGGCCTCTCTTCCCTCCTTCCAATTTTCGCCGTTTAGGCATAGAATACTTATCTATTATTTATTAGCGCTCTAATAGGCCAATCATTCAAGTACGAATCCAGTTCGTCGCGCCATCTTTTTCTGAGCTTACCGCGACCTCTTTTGAGATTTTCATCTGACATACGGCAAACGTGTCCGGGCCAGGCCTTTCTGTCCAACGTCGGCGATTTGGGTTTTAGCGCAGTATCGTATTTCTTATATGGGATCTGAAAGTCTGAATCCCAAGATACTGATGCGCTCCGTGCCTCGCTGGCAAACTCGCAGAGTTATGAAAATCTTTAGCAACTAGCTAAAGGTTTTTTGTATATTACCTTTATGGAAGATAGACAAACACTATGATTAAATGATGGTCAAATATAAAATAATAATGTTTGAATTAGATCGCTGTCAGCAAGAAGTCCAAGATACTCGGCTCGGCTTAGATCCTATTAAGTTTAAAGAAGTATTTCCTGTAATTTTACTGGTGGTAGGTTTCTAGTATGCGAGAGGCCGTCTGGGTACCACCGCTTTGTCAGTTATACAGCCGCCAAGCAGTAGTGCGCGAGCAATACTGTGCACCGGTTTGAAGGGCATTGTAGCCAGCGAAATTACTGGGCATTATGAGGCTCAACAGCTAATTGTCTCAGAGTGACGAGCGCAGTGCAGCGCCGCGCAGGATTTGAAGATGAAGTGAACCTACCTAAAAACAAATGGTAAAAATAACAGATGATATTACCTGTGGCCCTGCATTCATCGTGAACGAATTCACACTGGTCGGCCAACCGTTGGGCCAAAAATGCCAACTCTCGATCCCACTGCTGGAACATTGGTTAAAGCTTGGTCAATTGGTCATAATCATAGGTCATTTTCATTATTGAACACCTTGTCAAACAGTTAGCTGGAAATGTCAGATAGTTAGCTGGAAATGTCAGATAATTTCCTAGAAATTTCAGATAATTAGCTGGAAATGTCAGATAATTAGCTGGAATTGTCAGATAATTTGCTAGAAATGTCAGATAATTAGCCGGAATTGTCGCATAATTAGCTGGAAATCACAAATAATTATAGCTGGAAATGTGAGAAGATGGAAATGTCATATATTAAGTTATGGGTAGGTTTAGTGCGACAAGAAAAATAACTTTTGCAAATTGATTGGCACCGTAGATCGCCATCGTGAACGCGTTGGTTAGAGCGTACCTCCTACGACCTCCCGTGGCCTACATGGAAGTCGCTTAATCGACTAATCGGACCCAAGTGGGCCGCTGCACGAGTAACCTAGTAAAATGGGGCTACATTGATCCCGGTGGGTCACGATGTGACTGCGGTGCTCCAGCGCAAACAATGCAGCACTTGCTGTCTTGCCCTCAGTGCCCCAAAACCTGCACTTTACAAGACCTGTATGAAGCTACTCCTCCTGGGGTAGCAGTAGCCGAGCATTGGGCTACAATTATTTAAAAATTTAATCATTTCGACCATCGACACGAAGAAGAAGAAGAAGAGCGTACCTTCGAAGTAAGGTTGAATAGTGTATTGGCAGGCTTAGCGCACTCCGCACTGTAGGTACGAAGCTACAAGTACATAGCCGGACACCGACGGCGGGTCACGCGTCGTTACACGTGCCGCGTCAGAAGAGATAAGAGCTACGCGATAGAAAGAGAGGCGCTCTGTAGGTTAATATGACTGGTAGGTATGCAGCGCTACGCGAGCTGAATTGAATTTTATTGCGTCATAGCAAGAGTCGCTATTTGTTTAAATTTCTTTGCTGAGTGATGCTTCTGTCCCTTAGTATTCTGTGGTATTGGTTAGGCTAATTAATATTTTGGCAAGGTGTTCAGATACCGGATGGGATTTTACATACCACCCGCATCATCACTTGTGGTTTCGGAATATGGACTCCACCGCGCACTCTTTCATGTCCGGCCGCTATTCTCTGGCGTCTTCTTTAAAACAACAAACTATTTAATATGTTAATTAAAATATTAGGTAAAATTGATAACGAATTTCAGTAATCTAAAACTTAAAAAACCCCCGACACAAAAAACATATAAAAAGTAAAAAGCGACTGTACCGAATTTGGTAAAACATCTAAGAACCACCACTAGAAAACCTGCTGTCAAATAAAAAATACCGCATCCAAATCGGTTCACCCGTTTAAGAGCTGCGATGCCACAGACAGACACAAACAGATACCCCAAGTATATTTATAGTCACTTCAAGTTTCTTTTTATCTATATTTAACGCACTTATCACACACATATGATACATGCGAAAGTTTGTGTGTTTGTTACTTCTTCACGCTGTAACGGCTCAACAGATTTGAGTGAAATGTTATACCCAGGATTAACAAATACGCTTTTATCCCGGGAAACTGCCGATGATACCGCGGGGCGAAGCTATACAGTAATATTATAAATGCGAAAGTTTGTATGCGTGTGTGTGTATGAGGGTGTGTGTGAGTGTGTGCAACATGTTTTCGTGAAATTTGGTGAAGTGATACGTTCTTGAATAATACAGGACTTCCTATCAGCGGGTAGAACCAGCTAGTAGGTATAGTATAAGTACCTGTTTATATAATGCAGGATAAATTGTTTCAGCTCGTCCGTAAATAGGATTGCTGTGTAGTTTTGACATGCCTCCCCAGGACCATTCTAAAAATAAATCGATATTAAAATAAGTAGGTACTAAGTTTTTTTTTTTTTTACGCCTAATAGGTCTATGTTTGGCCACTATTTCGCCTGATGTGAAGCGATGATGTGGCCTAAGATGGAGAACATAGATCTAGAGAGAGAGACGGCATTTGAGCGGCTGCTCAGACCCTTCTCCCCGATGGGTGCCGATGGTTCATCGAACATCATCCCGAAACACTTGACGGCATGGCGTTGTTCGGTGGGTGGAATTACAACCACGGCCAGAACCTACCACACCAAAGCGCGTAAGCGGGTTTCATCACGACGTTTTCCTTCACCGTTTTAGAGCGAACGTGCAAAATCTGCACTTATCTATAAGTCATTGGTGCAGGGCCGAGAGAGACGATCGAAATATTGATTTTGCTATGGTAAAAAAGTTCACACCTATCTCAATAGATGGCGTAGGTACATGTCACTCCTAAGGCGTATAATTAACGGAAGAAAAATATTCGGCACTCGACTTGGTGACCACGGTGGCTCAATAGGGCGGAGCGCCCAGGGAAAATTGCGATGGGGATTTAAGTCCTAGCAGATGGTCGTATTCTTTCTTTCCACAAAAACGATTCAGGTTTTTGCTCGGCATTCCTTAATCACATTATGACACTAATATTGTAAATGCGAAAGTATGTTAGTATGTTTGTTACTTCTTCATGTTGTAACAGCCCAACAGATTTGAGTGAAATTAGGAATGGAGGTAGCTTATTCCCTGGATTAACACATATGAAAAAGGACATAAGGCTACTTTTTATGCCGGAAAACCACGGCGCGTGCCTAATAAAAATATAATAAGAATTATCTATATTGGCACTACCATTGTTGGGCAAGCGTGGCGCTTACAATTAGGCGAAGGACTTGTCTCATTACTCTCATTTATAAAAAAGGTCTCTGTAGCTGAACTGACGTCTTCCTTTGGTAGGTATACCAGCTGCGCCCCGCGGTTTTCCGGAATAAAAGGTAGCCCTATGTCCTTTTCCAAGATTTAAAGAGCCTATACCTAACCTACATTCAAATTTTCATCAAAATCCGTTCAGTAGTTTTGCGTAATCGAGTAACAAACATTCATCCATCCATCCATTCATCCCGAGTTCAAATCCGGCTTGCCCCGCACTACTGACTTTCTTAAGTTATGTGCGGATTAAACACTGGTTCTAAATACGGTAAAGGGAAACATCGTGCGAAACATCTACCAACCCGCACTGGCCCAGCGTGGTGTATTATGGCCCATACTCTCTCTATGAGAGAAGGCCCAAGTCGCAGCAGTGGGAACGTAATGGGCTGATAATGATGATGATCTATCCTTCCTCACAAACTGTCGCATTCATAATATTAAGTAAGAGGACTTACGTAAAGAAACTGGCACCCCACGTGGATTCCCTTTCCTTGACACAGTCTCCCGTATCTGTTGCTGCAGTACGACATGTCATCAACTTGAGCCATTACTAGTGAGAGGGTCAACCATAGGAGGAAGTGTGGCTGGGGCATTTTGGGGTACACTATCTGAAGAAAATTCAACTAATCTTGATCAAAGAAAAAACCGACCAAGTGCGAGTCAGACTCGCGCACGAATGGTTCCGTACTATTATCTATAAAAACGGCAAAAAAATCATGTCTGTTGTTTGGGAGCCCCTTTCAATATTTATTTTATTCTGCTTTTTTAGTTGTTGTTATAGCAGCAGTTGGGTACGGAACCCTAAAAAAGACGGGCGGAATCTCGCTAAGCAACAACTGAAGCTTAGCAATGGCGGAGGCGTTATGTTTGTTTGAGTGCACGGAGGGCCGATGTCAAGCTTTTTTGTTTCATAGTACTGAGTAATGTGATGAGGAAGTCGTTTGCCTGATGGTAAGCGCCACGCCTGCCCATTACAATTACAGTGCCACTCAGAACTTTTAACACCACAAAAAGCTCTACGTACCACTGCATTGCTCTCATCACCCCGAGACATCAGATATTAGGTCTCCAAGCTTAGCAATTTCACTGGCTACAATGCCGTACAGTTATGCTTGTGCAAGTCTTTGGCGGCAAAATATCTGGCAAAGCGGCGAAACGTATCAAAATCAAAATCAAAATCAAAATCAAAATCTCTTTAATCATTTTGGCATCACAGACGCACTTATGAACGTCAAATTATCACAATGACCCTACCACCGTATCGGAAAAAGAACCATAACCATATCTACCCAGACGGCCTCCCACATACGAGAGACTAAGGTGCGGACAACTTTTCGCATATTTAGAAAAGTTTAACCAAACCTGCATACCTATTGATTTAAACTTTGTGAGCATTATACCTTTGGACTTACCACCAACATTACTTAAAGGTACACCACAAATAAAATATTTGATATAAATCTATAAAATAATAAGAAAAATACAAAAAATGTAGCGCGGTAGGATTGCGCCAAATCAAAAGTCCTACAAAAATGACATTAGTAACAATCTGCTATTGTCAATTACAAGGAGTCATAATTAAAGAAGGTTAAGAAAGTGCAGATTTTGCACGCTCGCTCTAAAGGAAGGAATACATCGTAATGAAACCCGCTTACGCGCTTTGGAGTGGTAGGCTCTGGCCGTAGTTGTAATACCACCCACCGAAAAAAGCCATGCCGTCAAGCGACCTAGTCGTGTTTCGGGATGTTCGGTGAACCATCGGGGAGACGGGTCTGAACAGCCACTCAACTGCCGTCTCTCTCTAGATCTATGTGCTCCATCTTAGGCCACATCATCGCTTCACATCAGGCGAGATAGTGGTCAAACATAGATCTATTAAGCGTAAAAAAAAGTTAAGTTCTTACCTCTATATACAGACAGCCTGTGCGGTGTAGTGGTTGGGCAGATTAGCTCAAATCTCATACACCACTGAGGTTGCGGGTTCGATTCCCGCGACGGGACAAATGTTTGTGCATAGAAAAAAAAGCGTAAGCATTTGTTTCGTGTCTGGGTGTTGTAGATCATGGTCCTCATAGTTCCTAGTGCCCTAGATACAGGGAATCATAGTTAGGGGCCAGGATGTATGTATGTGATCGTTGGGCGTTATTTATTTATATTTTCTATTTTTAGCCGTGGTCGTCCCACTGCAGGGCAAAGGCCTCCCTACTCTCCCTCCATTCCTCACGGTTTAACGTTTTGGCGGCCAATTCTTCCAGTAAGAGCTAATCCCACCATCTCCGTCTGGGCCATCTATGTACATATGGGGCGATAAGTCCTACACTGACGTCCCGCATGGTGTGTGTTGTGCATTTCCTCCGCCAGCATCTACCCAAGCCATCCCAAATCCTTAAAGTGACGGAGTGCGGCTTTGGAGCGCTGGCATAGCTGCTCCAGTGTTAAATGCAAGTATAGATGATGACGGTGGTGATGAAAGTGAGTATACGTCTGGTTTCTACTGTACTGTCTAGTGGCTTTGCGTCTGGGTCTGCCGCGTACTCGTCTGACGTTGTGTGGGACCCCGTCAATGGTAATTTTAGCCCACAGCTCGTTCAACATACGGCAGTCGTGTCCAGCCCAGTTCCATTTGAAGCTGGAAGCCTAGGTACCTGTTATTTAATAGGTAGTCTATTAATCAACATGGATATGACAATTACATGTTTAAAATCATGAAGTTATTGTTAAATGATGAAATTCTTCATCATCAGCCTGTATTCGTCGACTGCTGGTCATAGGCCTCTCCCAATGAACGCCACAGAGCCCGATCTTCGGCTCTTCTCATCCAGTTTCTTCCGGCCGCCTTTCGCAGGCCGGTGGGCGTCCTACACTACGTTTGCCGATTCGAGGTCTCCACTCAAGGACACGTCTATTCCAACGGTTCTTAAGATTTAATAATTACTGAATTTGTTAATTTAATGCGATTGTTTTGACTATGAAAACATTGTTACTACGAAGTAAGTCAGAAAAAGTCTATTTATTTCTGTTCAAAGCTTTCATTGCTTGATTTTGTAAATGGGTATTGCTAATTGTATAGTATAAGGTGGTATAAGCTCCGTGATCATCCAATTTGAGTCCACCACTAACATTTTGACGGTATAAAATAATACGACCAACTGGAACTCTTCAAATCATAAGTAGGTACTATCTTGGCAACAGTGCTACATCATCAACCGCTTCGTCTTCTACGATCGGGTGAGAGAGGGGTCGAACGCAAGCCAAACCTACTAATATTATAAACGCAAAAGTTTGTAAGAATGTATGGATGTATTCGTTACTACGTACGTTTATGTTTGTTACTCTTTCACGCAAAAACTACTGAGTGGATTTTGATGAAATTTGTTTTTTTTTTACCCTTAATAGATCTATGTTTGGCCACTATCTCGCCTGATGTGAAGCGATGATGTGGCCTAAGATGGAGCACATAGATCTAGAGAGAGACGGCAGTTGAGCGGCTGCTCAGACCCGTCTCCCCAATGGTTCACCGAACATCATCCCGAAACACGATTAGGTTGCTTGACGGCATGGCTTTGTTCGGTGGGTGGTATTACAACCACGGCCAGAGCCTACCACTCCAAAGCGCGTAAGCGGGTTTCATCATGATGTTTTCCTTCACCGTTTTAGAGCGAGCGTGCAAAATCTGCACTTAACTAGAAGTCATTGGTGCAGGGCCGAGTCGGGATTCGAACCCAGTTGCGTCTGATCGAAGCGCATGAGTTCCCGCTGAGCCACACTCGCTCTAAATGCAGGTACTTTAAGACTTGGAATAGCACTTAGGCTATTTTGTATGCCGGGAAACCGCGGGTGGAACAGCGGGGCGCAGCTAGTCTACAATAAAAAAATTGATCGTAGAGTTCCGATCAGAATCGATACTCTATGAACCTTCAAAATTACATTAACTTTGGAGTTCGGGTTAGCGACGTTTAATCAGACTGATGAAATTATCGCCAATACAGCGAAAAATTTTGCTGTCGTGATATTTTTTTTATGGAACTGAGTGATGAGACGAGCAGGTCGTTCGTCTGATGGTAAACGCCACGCCTGCCCATAACAATTGCAGTGCCATATAACTTTTAATACCATAAAATGTACTGCGTAGCGCTGCATTGCGCTCACCACACCGATATAAGGGAAAGACTTCTGTATTTCCCTTATATCGGTGCCGCTTATTAGATTAATTTCCATGTACCTATTTATTTTATTTGGTGTACAATAAAGCATGTTTGTATTGTATTGTATAACATAAATAAATCTTTTAATAAAACAACAAAAATGCAGATCGATTATTTTATTATGAAATCCAATAATTTATGTTTTTATTATATTTACAAATCTTAACATTTAGCTTATGAGCTACCACTATAAAATTATATAGATCAACAATAGTATATTTATAATATACACTATTATAATTCATAATACGTACAGTTTCATTTACACGAATGACTGTATTAATGTGAGTGAAGTTAAACAATTATAAAAAAATAAATAAAAAATTATTGACGAATACTAATTATTAAAAATTTGTTAAATAACCTTATATGGCAGTGATGTCGTGTGCCAGAGAAAAAAAATAAAGATAATAAAAAAAAATATCATTAATAGTTGAATTTAATAATTAAGTTTTAGAAAAAACAAAAACCGACTTCAATGTATCTTCGAAGTCCAAGGTCACATATCGATGAAATTTATATGGGACCACTTCGTAGCTATACTGAACCCAACGCAAAAAGAATTTTCCAAATCGGTTCATAAATGACAGTTCTGAGGTAACAAACAAAAAAAAATATATACAATCGAACAGAGAACCTCCTCCTTTTATTGAAGTCGGTTAAAAAGGGCAATTAACTTTACTCACACTAAAAACCAAAATTGCAGACCCAAAGCAGGTACGTATTTAATATTTTATTTCAAGCAATTTTTATACTTGCATTAAGTATGACGCGCAATTCAAAACAATAATATACTGCATTATTATTTTGAAATGCGCGTCCACTAACAATAATTTAAAAGTAGGCAGAAGCCCCATTTAGTATAGCGACACACCATGCAGAAGATTCGTCAAACTTCAGTAAAGTGTCACCCTTTTCTACTCGTCTCTTCGGCATAATGTATTTATTATTATTATCATCATCATCATCATCAGCCCATCATGTTCCCACTGCTGGGACACGGGCCTTCTTTCATAGAGTATCAGCCATAATCCATAACGCTGGCCCAGTGCGGTTTGGTGGATGGCACATGTCCTTGAATGTTTGTGATAATGTTTGTGCCGTCAAGCGACCTAGTCGTGTTTCGGGATGATGTTCGGTGAACCATCGGGGAGACGGGTCTGAGCAGCCGCTCAACTGCCGTCTCTCTCTAGATCTATGTGCTCCATCTTAGGCCACATCATCGCTTCACATCAGGCGAGATAGTGGCCAAACATAGACCTATTAAGCTAAAAAAAAAAAAATCTTAAACATGCCGGTTTCCTCACGATGTTTTCCTTCACCGTTTTTAGAGCGAGTGTTAAATCCGCACATAACTAAAGAAAGTGGTGCGGGGCCAGCGGGATTAGAACTTAGGTGCGTCGGATCGAAAGTCACACGTGCTCCCACTGAGCCACACTCGCTCGATTATTATTATACTCTCCTCGAATTAGTTAGATAACATTTGTCCAAAAAGAGTAAACAAGGAGACGGATAAAAAAAAATTACTACGAAATCTACTAAAACACGTTTTTGTGCGCCTTTTGATGTTAGATCGGCATTGCACTCTAATAAATTTATGCATTGTCATCGAGTTGTTAGCTACCCTGGCAGTTTCAGCCGGATAGCTAATCGGGAAGTGCTCGAAATTTGATTTGCAAGATTCCACCCGGAACGACATACAGGCAGACAAACAAGAAAGTGACTTAATAAAAACGTGGTAAAAATGAGTGCCCCGATCTTCTAGGTTAAGCACTCTCAGTGAACAACTCGGATGGGTGACCGTTTGTGTGGTATTTACAACTGATTGCTACCGTGCTTCGGAGGGCACGTTGAGCCGTCGGTCCCGGTTGTTGTGTTGGGACAACAGTCGTTAGGCCATGTCGGGCGGTCTAAACACTCCGACACTAGGGTTGGCCACACACCCACATAAAAGAAGAAGCTAGAAAGATATATTTTTCCCTATTTGTAGTTTTTTACGCAGTCTTTTTTTTTATTTAAGCGGTTACCGTCGCCTATGGACATCTGCAGCACCAGAGGCATTGCTGATGCGTTGCCGACCCTTAAGGACTCTATGAATTCCCCTTTTAAAGGACTCCATGTTGTAGCTCAAAGGAAAGAGTCTATTCATTTTGTAGAAATAAACTTGGATAAACATGTTTAGGTAACAACAAAATTTCCGTCTGATCTTAATTTACTAAATTTACAAAGCAATAACTTTAAAAGAATTGCTTTCTGTCATGTTTTATTGCAATAATTAAATTAAAGTGATTAAAGTTTAAGTGATGGTCAAAAGTCCATCTTATTTTTCTTAGGACAACAGTCGTAAGGACATGTCGGAGGCCTTCGGGCGATCTAAAAACTCCGACACCAGGGTTGGCCACACACCCACACTAGAGAAGAAGCGTAGTTTGCATGGTGTGTCATTAATTCCCTTAAGGTATTGTTAGTGGTATCAGACATTAATAAAATTATTTTATTACAATTTGATTCATACAAAACTCAAAACTTTCAACAGATTTGATCTTTGAATACATATACAGCAGAATTGAGCTATGGGGAAAACAATCTCTCATACATTTTCATACAAAACGTGGGTCACTACATGTTGCCATTTAAACAATTGCTTAATTTGTCAGTTCTGTTGTTTTTTAATGAAAATTTAGATTATTTAAAAGGTTTTCACACAAAATTTGGATTTTGATAACAATAAAAATAAAATAAAATGAAAATTTAACGAAAATATTGATATTTTGATATATTTTCTAACAATTTTTTTAGGTCATCTTAAAAAAAAGGATTGCACCAGAACCGCATTAAAAAAGCGAATTTCGTTAGATCAAAAAAAATATTTTTTATTGTTGAGATCATAGAAAAAATCGTGAAGGGTTTACGCTGCTGCACGATTTGTGAATCCAGCCAGCATTACTTATTACATTATTTTTCACTAAGTCGAACCTTTAATAAAATGAAACTTTACTTAAGATCCTTTCACCCGTATTCATTAACAAAACTTATTATTATTAACTAGCGACCCGCCCCGGCTTCGCACGGTTATTATACATATAAACCTTCCTCTTCAATCACTCTACCTATTAAAAACCGCATCAAAATCCGTTGCGTAGTTATAAAGATTTAAGCATACATAGGGATATAGGGACAGAGAAAGCGACTTTGTTTTATACTATGTAGCGATGATACACTAGCAGCTGATGCGTGTAAGTCACATCAGTGCACTTGGCGAAACACTTCAGAACTCCACATTAAACGCATACGTTCAAAGGAGTCCTGATTGGTTGCTGAGCGTTATATAGCAGCCTTAGTTTCGATTAGTGTTGTTCGTGAATACGGGTGATAGTAATTGAGAAAACTTAAAAAGCAATGTTACACTATTTTGTTTGATTTGCCTACACTTAAATAAGTTCATGAACAAATACAGTAATGAACATGAGCGTAATGCAGTGCTACGCAGTGCTATGGTATCAAAAGCTCTGGGTGGCACTGCAATTATTATAGGTAGGCGTGGCGCTTTCCCCCAGAACTTTTATTACAATAAAAAGCACTGCGTAACACTGCATTTCGCTCATCACTCCGAGACGTCAGATACAGTTTTCACAAATGAAACAAAATTAGACAGCACATTACTTTTGGATATCACTTCCCGCGTCAAAAAATATACTTTGGTTTTATACGTATAGTTCTCATGTAGCAGACATTATGTGAATTTAGGCATTTAGCAACATTCCCATTTAAAACATTTCTTCCCGCAATATGGCAATTTTTAACAGTAACAAGAGAGTATTAAATTTCATAAAAAACGATGACAAAAATCAGATCCCCTAAATGGAAAAGTCTTATAAAATCATGGATTTAACTATTAATATTTATACACTTATAAAAACCTACGTATTTTTAATATTACTTTGCGAGACGAGCGTGCTTCTATTTTAATTAAAAAGCACATAATGGCAGTATATCTAAATTACAAATTACAAAAAATTTATAACAATCTAATGTTGCGGTGAAAAAAATAAAGCCCTATGAAATATTTCATAATAATTATAAATCGAATTATATCTTTTATAATAAAATACTTTTTTTGTCTAAATATAAAATATGTGTACACTAAAGAGTGAGTGTTGCATCAAATCAAAGTTTATATAAATGTATAATAGAGGCATTTATTTCATTACAATACTGGGAACTTAAAATGCTGTGTTCTCCCCTCTCCCTCTCGCTCTCTCTCTCTCTCTCTCTCTCTCTCTCTCTCACTCTGAACTTGGCAAGTCAATATAATTATATTATTTGTTCAAATTCCACATCTTAAGAGGGTTCTAATTTCTAATACAGAAACCGAAAAAAAATTTTTATTAACATAAATATTTAATTTTATCATAATAACATGTCGGGAGCAAATAACAAATATACATTTTGTTAAATAAAAATTAAATAATTGATTAAAATTTATTTTATAATTTTTTAAAAATTTGGTTGGACACAACACCCACAAACTAAATGCTTTTTATTATAAACAAACAAACGTTCTTTACATCATTTACATCAGTCGTAATATAATTTAATAGTCTTGTATAAGCTATATACATCTAAATTTTCACATACGCAATGTTAATAAAAATGCGGTATCTTTTTAAGACTAGCAATTGGATACCATAGGTCTAACTGACTCGGCTCCTGAAGTAGTAGCGTGGCGTGGAGGGCTTTTAATGTATAAAGTTCAAAATCCTTGACACGAAACTGCAAATGTTATTAATCAATTTATACTTTTTGAATTTGTACCATTTTTTTTTATGTAACTGAATGACGAGACGAGCTGGTGCATAACAATAACAGCACCACCCAGAACTTTGTTTTGCAAAATCCTGCGCGGCGTTGCACTGCGCTCGTCACCCTGAGACAATTAGCTGTTGAGTCTCATAACGCCCAGTAATTTCGCTGGCTACAATGCCCTTCAAGCCAGAACACAGTAATGCTTGCGCACTACTGCTTGGCGGCTGAATAACTGGCAAAGCGGTGGTACCCACCCAGACGGCCTCTCGCATACGAGAAACCTACCACCAGTAGTTGATCCGCTGTAATTTGATATTGACATTTAAATTATGGTTTATTAATTTAGTAAATAATTTTGAATTCCGTGTATGGACTAGCTGTGTTAATTTTTGATTGTGACATTTAATTTGTTGATTATTTTAGTATTTTATATTAATGTAATTTAATTTTATTTTATTGGTCTAGTTGTGTTTTAATAATTAGTGCAATTCAATTAAATTGGTCAATTGGTATATTTCAAATAAAATACAATCGGGCCCCCTTTTTTTTTGGCACCTTGTCATCCTTCACCCCTCCCGCACCGCATATCTACCTAAGGAGCAGACTGAGTTAAAACGCCTATAGTTATTCATTACATTTGCTTAACATCCAAGACTGTTTCTACAAAAACGAATCAAAGCGTGGAAATCTAGTAAGAGGTTGTTCATAAGTCCCTAATATGTAGTGTAGGCATCTCATGGGGAAGCGTGCTCCATCTTAGGCCGCATCTTAGCTTTCCATCAGGCAAGATGTCGTCAAACGCATGCCCATTTAACAATAAAAAAGCTACACTATCCCCGAGTGATATTTTACTACGTCAAAGCGAAAGTCGGTAGTTACAATATGAAATGACGAACGATGTTTGTGAATATAAATAATACTTAGGTGAAAGAGCTACCGTCCACATCATAGTGACTACGAGAATTTACGAGATCATTGGTATTTATGAAAACGATGAGGTATAGATTCTATATTAGCCACGTTATTTCCCGTCCATCCTTGTTGTTAGCCGTTCGTAATAGATCGTCTAGGTTAAGCAACGTTTGCAGCCGTCACAACTTGGATGGGTGACCGTTTGTGTGGTATTTACAACTGATTGCTACCGTGCTTCGGAGGGCACGTTGAGCCGTCGGTCCCGGTTGTTGTGTTGGGACAACAGTCGTTAGGCCATTTCGGGCGGTCTAAACACTCCGACACTAGGGTTGGCCACACACCCACATAAGAGAAGTTAGAAAGAACATTTATTTTGCCATATTTGTAGTTTTTCACGCTTTTCCATTCGTTTTGAAGAAATAAACTTGAATAAACATGTTTAGGTAACAACAAAATTTCCGTCTAATTTTATTTTACTAAATTTACAAAGCAATAACTTTAAAAGAATTGCTTTCTGTCATGTTTTATTGCAATAATTAAATTAAAGTGATTAAAATTAAAGTGATGGTCAAAAGTCTATCTTATTTTTATATCACCGTCGCTGCCATATAAAATTAGGGTTATTCCTAATTTGAAACGGCAGACGGTAAAAAATTAATATTATTGTGATAGAAAATGCTCCGCTTAAAACTAAATATGACTGTCTCAAAACATTAAAACTTAAAAATGACTGTTAATCTAAGGAAAAATAATACTATACAATATACCATTTTGTTAAAAATAATGTAATTATGCAATATATTTCATACAAGTTTTACGTTCTTGCATTTCTGTTAAAGCTTAAATAATAATAATAAATAAAAAATTAAAATAGTTGCCTTGCTAGCCCATAACTATAATACATTCATCTGACATCTATAAAAAAAATCATCACGACGAATCACTTTTGGGGTCGGCTAACGGCATAATAAACCATTTCGTACGTAATTTTATAAAACGTGGAAGAATAATTTCATTTTGCATAAACAACGTGTCTCAACCGCTGCAACAATAACTAGACATTCCCGAAACAGACTATATTTTCTTACTGCCTGTGACATAATGCTAAAAAGTGCACATTCTTTGTGAAAAATTACAACATTTGGCCACTCATTTACGGAAGTGATATTTTTTCTAATACTAATATTTTTTCAAAATTTTCCATATTTTTAATCAAAAACTCGGCACTAAAGATTAAATTTACTCCCTATGATTATGCATCAATAAAATAAACGACATATATTTATTAATTTTAAACATAAAATTGCAAACAAATATTTTTTAAATTTCACTCGGAGCGCTATCTATGATTCCAAATTTTATGAAACAATTCTAATAATATATTTTATCGAGTGTTTGAATTTCATTTTATATTGTGTGTATAATAGTTTATTCTGCAGATATTGATGCATAATCATATGAAAATATCACTTTTTAACTAAAACACGGTGTTTGAAACTGTTTAAAATCAGTTTTCTGTTACATCAACTGAAATGTGTTCAATAACGATAACTAAATAACGCCCAATGGTACAAAACTTGAGAATTGTGGTCATACATTAAAAAAAGATTTCAATTCTGATGTATCTTCGAAGTCCAAGGTCGAATATCGATGAAATTTATATGGGACCACTTTGTAGCTATACTGAACCCAATGCAAAAAATGTCCGAATCGGTTAACAAATGACGGAGTTCTCAGGTAACAAACATTAAAAAAAAAAATTAACATACCATTTCTCCAATGAAAAACTATTAATTTCGAAGTCGTAGCAAAAAACGTTGTTGACCTTCGAGCGTAGATTTATCCCATGTCGGGATAACATACGAATTGAAACTCAACCAGTAGTGAGCGGAAAGAGAACCGACATGGGAACGGGGGCGCTGTATAGTAACGTAGTAGAAAACGAATTATTTTTGCATGGAAATTGTTTTAGTTCTAACTTTTGCCACGACGGCTCTTATTCTGTTCAAAATCTTTTAATATTCTCTTTTGTTAAGTTATCGATATTGAACACTTCACAAATCGATTTTGACACTTTAAAGGTACATTTATTATATCGTTGAGTATTATCCATTAGAAAACTGAACACTTTTAGCGATGGATTAAACTGGACTATATACACTTAACAATATTCTATATACAGTTGGTGCTACATTCTGAAACAAAGAGAGACGTTAGTTTTTTTTAATAAAGGTCTTGTACGATTTTACTATAGAGTCTGGCATACCTAAGTCGGCCATTTTGAATTTTGCAAAGTCGCAGTCGCTGATATAAGTCGATCGATACAGTCTATATACCATCCTTTTGGAGCTTCGCTGACGCAACTGCTGTCAATCGCCCAAGGTGGCGGACAAATCCTAGTCAATTGACAGGCATTTGACAGCAGTTGATCGTGAACTGCAGGGCGATCACGTAAGTCTATTGCAAACGTCGCATGTTGCGAACCTACGTGCAATAGAAATTTATTTCAATCGATAAAATGCGATCACGTTACTTTTTGTTTCGATTTCAATGTGCTCCTATCGATAACTTCCAATGTGAAACGGGGTTACCCGACCAATTTACAAAGCGACATTGTCCTATGAATCGTTATGTACACGCCCAATCTATTCAATTTTACTGTGTAATACGGCTCTTTTGTCTACAGTTTATATCGATATAAACTTTGTTAGTCAAAATTTATTTTTATTTCAATTGAGCTTTCGTTGACGTTTGATTGCAACAAACGGGTTACGTGATCGCAAAACCGTCATCGAAACTGGTTTCTTATTGAAATTGATTGAAACAAAATATACTTGATCGCCCTGCAGAGCTTCCGCAACAGTCACAATCGCAACCCATCTTAATTCCCTACTAGACTTTGAATGTTCAATGTGTACGTAAGCCGCATGGACTTTATTCACACTCGCACATGAAAAATGTTATACCAAGCCAGAAATGGCTTGGTATAAACAACTGTTCCTTATTATATAAACGGCTACACTCACGTTATGACTGTGTCGGAATAATTCCGACCACGTGTCGTAAAATTAGGACGTCCTTCTTCCGGGAGTTTGCGCCGCGAATCCAAAGCGTAAACTCCCGGAAGAGAACATCCTAATCGTCCGAAACCTGGTCGGAGTTATCCGACACAATCATAACATGAGTGTTGCCGTTTATATTTATAATGAATATTTCGACTCACGTTTATTCCCAAACCTTAACTTGCAAGAATTTTAAATGCTCATTTAAATGTAACTTTTCAGTTTCCGTAACGTCCCAATTATTAGTTTTCTTAAAGGTTCCGTAACTTTTTAGTTCCCGCCAACGTACACATTGAACGTTCAAAGTCTAGTAGGGAATTAAGATGGGTTGCGATTGTGACTGTTGCGGAAGCTCTGCAGGGCGATCAAGTATCTTTTGTTTCAATCAATTTCAATAAGAAACCAGTTTCGATGATGGTTTTGCGATCACGTAACCCGTTTGTTGCAATCAAACGTCAACGAAAGCTCAATTAAAATAAAAATAAATTTTGACAAAGTTTATATCGATATATAAACTGTAGACAAAACAGCCGTATTACACAGTAAAGTTGAATAGATTGGGCGTGTACATAACGATCCCTACCGTTGGTTTCGTTTACATTTCCCGGCAAAAGTCCCTATTAGTTATCTTACAGTATAGTGTTGCGTCGATGTGATGTGTGGTGTCTTCTAGGCAAGCATTTAAAGCATGCTCCCTCCTCGACTGCACCTACACACCTTCCATTAGGTGAGATAGCTGTCAAATACAAGCCTATTATGAAATACACACAGGTTTTTTAAGGTAGGTTTTGCGAGCAAGCTTTTTTACGCCACCTTTAAGCACCACCTTATTAGCACTTGAAGTCCATGTCAGAGAAATGGAATAGAATAGTGGTCAATACATTTTTGAATAAATAATTAATTTTTAGAAAAAAAACAAAAACCGACTTCAATGTATCTTCGAAGTCCAAGGTCACATATCGATGAAATTTATATGGGACCACTTCGTAGCTATACTGAACCCGACGCAAAAAGAATTTTTCAAATCGGTTCATAAATGACGGAGCTCTGAGGTGATAAACATAAAAAAAAAAAAACAATCGAACAGAGAACCTCCTCCTTTTTGAAGTCGGTTAAAAATACAGTCGAATTAAGAACCTCCTCCTTGAAGTCGGTTAATAGATACAAGATGGTGATTCTACCTGTGCAGCGTGGGATGCGGGTGTCGTTTGGCCGGCGCGGCGGCTTGGTGATGCTGTCCTAGCGTGACGAGCGCGGACGCCACCGCCAGCCCGCCCAGCGGTGGGGCGCGCCCCGTCCCACCCGTGGGCAGCCGGACCAGGAGAGAGAGCACGGCCGCGCGCCCGCCGCGACACGGCTCAAGGGCCACCGGGGCTGGCACGCCCGACCCTGGATTGAAAGAAAGAAAATAATATAGAATTGTTATTATGTATATATATTAGGTATATCTTATATATTTTGTATATTATATTATTATGTACCTTTGTTTATTGGTATATATTATTGTATATTTAATATAGATAATGGTATATGTTATTATAGTTTGTACTCTTTGTAGATACATTTGTTTATTATGTCATTTATGTTGACACCCCCGTCTCTTACAGTTTCTTTAAGTCCTCTCCATCCAAAGGTTGTCTGGAAGAGATCGCTTTGAGCGATAAGACCGCCCATTGTAACATTATAGTTTTTAAGTTTGTTATTGTACTTTTTGTTATTATGTTTTCTGGTGGTGAAACAATAGAGTTATCTAATCTAATCTAAAATACATTTATTCAGGACATCACACATTACACTGAACATAATTTTAATCATGGTAGGTCTCTCGTATGCGGGAGCAAAAGTACCCGTCTGCCGTCTGGGTAGGTACCACAGTTTTGCCACTAATTTTGGCGCCAAGCAGTAGTGCGCAAGCATTACTGTGTTCCGGTTTCAAGGGCATTGTTGCCAGCGAAATTACTGGGCATACGAGACTTAATATATGATCTTTCGACGTGATGAGCGCAATCCAGTGCTACGCAGTGCTTTTTATGATATTAAAAGTTCTGCACTGCAATTATTATTTATTTATTTTATTTTGTTTGGGGGGCTAACAGCTGTTGGTACAAAACAGTTTGACAAATTAATATAAGAAAAGCCAATTAAAAGCCTACGTAAGTAACTTATGGACAGGCGTGGCGCTTACCATCAGGCGAACAACTTGCTCGTACAAGTACAACAAGCGGTAATCTTGTGTTTGTATAAACTTTCGCGTGTAAGAAAGAAATAGCATAATTATTTATATCTTAATTGATATAAAACAGCTAAGACTCACTGTAAACGTCGAAATTACTCCGACCGGGTTTCGGACATTTTAGAAGTCCTCCTTCTGGGAGTTATGAGATCTACTGGTGGTGGGTTTCTCGTATGCGAGAGGCCGTCTGGGTGGGTACCACCGCTTTGCCAGTTATTCAGCCGCCAAGCGGTAGTGCGCAAGCATTACTGAGTTCCGGCTTGAAGGGCATTGTAGCCAGCGAAATTACTGGGCATTATGAGACTCAACAGCTAATTGTCTCAGAGTGACGAGCGCAGTGCAGCGCCGCGCAGGATTTTGCAAAACATAATTCTGGGTGGTGATATTATTGTTATGGGCTGGCGTATTGCTTACCATCAGGCAAACGACCAGCTCGTCTCGTCATTAAGTTCTATAAAAAAAAATGTCCAAATACCTGGTCGGAGTAATTTTCCACGTTTACAGTGGGTCTTTTTTTTTTTTAATGTAACTTAATGACGAGACGAGCTGGTCGTTTGCCTGATGGTAAGCAATACGCCAGCCCATAACAATAACAGCACCACACAGAACTTTGAGTCTTAGCCGTTTTATATCAATTATATATATCTTACCCGCAGTACCCTTTTCTAACTCTACCAGCACTTGGCTGAAAGGGCGCGACGCCATCTGTTCCATTTCGACGAACAGCCGCTGTCTCCGCCTGTACATGTCGTATTTCTGAAATAAATTCAAATGTTTCAATTAATACTTGAATAATACAAAATAGTACTTACTCAAATTTTTGACCGTCCGCGATTAGAAAGTTATGCGAAATTGACCAGTCGCGATTTCGACCAATCTCTATTTTGACAGTTTGCGCTTTGAAAATTATGTGCATTTGACCGTTTGCGATTTTGACGCTTTTTCGTTCACTTGACCGAATGCGAATTCGACCGAACGCGACGAAGCGGGTAGGCGTAGGTAGATAGAAAACTATTTATTGCACTTAAATAGAATTAAAAAATAGAAATATAACTTCAACTGCAAATACTTGCCCAAAACTGCAAAAGGGGATCGGACAGTAATCGAGAAAAAATCTAAAATGTAGTTAGAACGAATGTTCGTCGAACCAGAAAGATCATCCAATCAATATTTTTGTGAAATAATAATGATTTATATTTTTAAATCAATAAATAATTCTGACACTTTTAATCTGTTCTTAATCTCAAACGAAACAACAATCACAGCGCATGACGTCATTTGTAGGCAAATGCCGCGAGTCAAGCTTGTGTTTATTTTACGTTTTTGATTTTCATAAAATGTATTTTTGCTATCTTTTTCGTTCCATTACTACAATATAGTCCCCAAACTTCACAAAACGTATTAGAATCTTTTTGCAAGTTTTATTTCGAAGAGTTTTTCGTTTTCTACCTACATAATTATGACATCACAAGTTTTGAGGTGACCTTTTGCGCGGCAATATTTGAAACATAATATTTAAACATAGGTTTAGGTACTTTTAGAGCGTTATTTAATTAAAATAGTATTTTTCATGGCTATATATATTTATTGTAGTTAATTTAAAACACTTTCTGAAAAGTTGTCCGATCCCCTATTGTTATGGGCAGGCGTGGCGCTTACAATCAGACGAACGGCTTGCTCGTCTCATTGCTCAGTTCTTAATGGATGGTGTATATAGCGAGTGTGGCTCAGTGGGAGCACGTGCGACTCTCGATCCGACGCACCCGAGTTCGAATCCCGCTGGCCTCGCACCACTCGCTTTTTTAAATTATGTGCGGATTTAACACTCGCTTTAAAAACGGTGAAGGAAAACATCGTGAGGAAACCGGCCCGTCCAAGAATTAATTCCAAAAATTCATGGTTATGCGACATCTACCAATCCGCAATGGGCCAGCGTGGTGGATTATGGCCCACTCTTTATGAGAGAATACCACCCGGGACTTCCCGTCATCATCATCATCATCAGCCCATCACGTTTTCACTGCTGGGAACGTGATGGGCTGATGATGATGATGATGATGAATGGATGGTGTAGGTAAATTTTATTGCCTTTCGATGTCCTTCGAAAGTGAGAAATACGAGAGATTGCTGTAGTTACATAAAAAAAGGATATAAAGCTTTTAATGATAATGTTTTACCTGTTTAATCTTCCACAAGGCAGCAGCCACCAGCAGTAGCAGCAGGAAGCAGCTGGAGAACGTGATGAAGAACTGCTGGAGGTTCAGCTTCGGATACTGAGAGAACGAGATCTGGATCCACAGCGGCGGGCGGAAGTCGTACACGTACACGAAAAACGTAGTTAGAGTCACGTTGTCTTCTACGCCGAACGAATGGTCCGATTTTGCGAATCTGAATATAGAGAGAGATTAATAATAATATAGCCATTTATTCAGACATTTTAGGTACATTTACAATTTTATATTTATCTTTAAATCTTATACTAATTATTTAACTATGTGTTTTCATTTTTGACAACATCATTGTCTGTTTGCCATTTGGCAAAGGCCTCCCCCATCCTCTTCCATTCCTGCCTGTCCAGTGCCTGTCTCGTCCAGTGTTTACCCGCCACCTCAACAATTTCGTCATCCCATCGTTAGTGCTGTCTGCCCCTCTTTCTCTTTGCGCCTCTAGGATGCCATGTAGTAACCATTTAGCACCACTTATCTGGGCCTCTTATCATGTGACCGGTCCAACTCCATTTTAGTTTTTTTATTTGATTTGATATTTCAGTGACATGGGTAGTGTTCCTGATGTATGTGTTTCTAATTTTATCTTTTCTCTTTATGCTATTCGCAGACTTTATACTTTTTTTTTGGTTATAGGCTTGCGTTTGACCACTATCTCACCTGATGGTAAGCAATGATGTTGTGTAAGATGTAACATAGACACACATAGAGCGAGTGTGGCTCAGTGGGAGCTCGTGCGACTTTCGATCCGACGCACCCGAGTTCGAATCCCGCTGACCCCGCACCACTGACTTTCTTAAGTTATGTGCGGATTTAACACTCGCTCTAAAACGGTGAAGGAAAACATCGTGAGGAAACCGGCATGTCCAAGAATTTTTCACAAAAAGTCAAGGACATGTGACATTCACCAACCCGCACTGGGCCATGGTGGATTATGGCCCATTCTCTCTCTATGAGAGAAGGCCCGTGTCCCAGCAGTGTGAACGTGTTGGGCTGATGATGATGATGATGAAGATGTAACACGCTTACCTGGAAGATACGTGGGCCCTAATTTAATATGACAACTTGGCGATTCCTTGCTTCGAGGATACGTCGATTCATGCATTAATAAACGACACCTGCGAAATTTGTATTCTCTACGACGCGTCATATATATGAATATATGAATGCGTCATAGAGATGTCGTTTATTAATGAAGGAATCGACGTGATTTCGAAGCAAGGAATCGCCGAGTTGTCATAGTGAATTGGGACCCTGTTCACTCTCGATTTCTCCAGGTTGTAGTGATATTTTTCCCATACTCAAAATGAAGACAACCATAGGGTAAGGAAAACAACACTTAAAAGAGGATAGTGTGCAATAGATAATAAGTAGAAAAATATAAATATAACTCACTTGTATCTAAAGTTAGTGCAGTTGACGTCGCTAAACAAGGTTCGTTCACTCGGGTCCGCCCGCGTGCGGACAGTTAAGTTCATGCGTGCGTGCGCGGAGCATGTTATACTGAAGTCCGCGTCGACATCGGGTTTCACTGGCGCGTTTCGGAAGTTAATGGCGGATAGGTGACGGTCTTCTTTCTTCGAAAGGTTGAACGTGAATTGGTAATCTACTGCGAGATCATCTGTGGGCAAAATAAAACAATATTATTTTTAAATAATAATTATAAATCGTAATAATAAAACGAACTAGCGAATCTTTTTTTACCACGTTTTTATTAAGTCACTTTCTTGTTTGTCAGTCTGTCTGTCGTTCCGGGTGGAATCTTGCAACTCAAATTTCGAGCACTTCCCGATTAGCTATCCGGCTGAAAATTTTCAGGGTAGCTCACAACTCGATGACAATGCATTTTAAATCCATTTATTCCAGTTGTAGGAAAATAGCGCGCGGTCTGGTGGATGTCACAAATTCCTCAAATTTGTTGATTTTGGACGCATAACTAAGGTATGGAAACATTTAGAGAAAACATGCTCGCATCGCTCATGCCTTATTCTTACAGTAACAATCTTGTGATACTATGTAACTATCATACAGTAGTCTGAGTAATGGTTTTGTTCCGTCGCTTAGGTCGCCCCCTAATAAAAATGCCTTAACCAAACTGACCTCTAATTTTTCTCGCTCGCTTCGCTCACCCCTCACTTACAGTAACAAGCGCCCTTGTTGTGCACGTCAGCGTGGTAGTGGTTGGTGTTGTCGCACTTGTCGCAGCGGTCGCCGGCGAGTCCCTTGGTGCTGCAGTAGCAGCGTCCGGTGTCCGGCGCGCACGCAACTGCTTGCGCGTTGCACTCGCACGCTAGAACAGACGGTAATTGTTAATTAAGAGATACGAAATAGGATATACAGTTGTCAAACTTGATCCTACAACTCAGAACACACTCATTTTAATCGCTCGCTTCGCTCACACCTTATTCTTATAAACACCACAGCTTTTGAATAACCCACGCCTTTATGGCTTTAATTTTACTCGCTCGCTTCGCTCATAGCCATTTACAATATTTTGTCTAAATGAATTTACACTTTTTGCCAGCTTCGCTCACCACTTTTAGCCATCTACATTTCAATTAGTTAGATTTTACACGCTTGTTCCGCTCAAATACTTTTTTATATTTCAAGCGTTTACATTTATCTGCTTGCTTCGCTCACCTCTTTTCACCTCGTTTGGCTTAAACACTTTTCTAAATGTTTTAAGGATTAAAAAAATACACAAAACTTATATACGCTCGCTTCGCTCAAATCATTGTTATTTTTATGAAAAGGGGGTTGTAGTAATGTGGCGCGCGGCAAACTCACGTGTACAAACGCCGCCATTGAGCGGGTTCCCCCAGTGTCCCGGCGCGCATACATCACAGTGTTCGCCGATGGTGCGGCCGCCGCACGGCTGCACGCAGCGGTCTGCGCCCGCGCATATCGAGTGCCCGTTGCACTGGCACAGCGGACAGTGCGTGAAATGCCATCTGTTGGGAATTTGTTTGATGTTACTAATGATAAGTAATTTTAAGACAGAGGCTTAATCTTTTTTAAGAACGTTTCTGTACCGCACTGTATGTCAATAAACAACTTATTTACAGTGCAAAAACATGTTTTGTAACAACATGTTTTTGCACTGTAACGGTACAAAAACATGTTTTGTAACAGTTTATACCTGTGTTGTAACGGCACGGCACTAAAATCAATATTGTAATGACACGTGGTACACTAAAGGTCGAACTACATCGGTCCGCACCGAATCCTAATTGCTATGCTTCTACCCTTTTCTGTCACTTAGAAGAGAGCGGGAGTGCGACCGACTCGTCGAATCCGCCGCGTGCGGACTCCCGCTCTCCTTCTCGCTCTAGTAAGTGACCAACCAAAAAGGATAGAAGCATAGGAAAGTGCGATTCGGTGCGGTCAGATGTAGTTACATGGTAAATCTGTGATCCTAAGTTCTGCACTGACCTGTGTTGCACGCAGACGTGCGGCGCGTGCGGGCGGCGCGCGCCGCCGGGCAGGCAGGCGCCGCGGCCGCCGCCCGCGCCGTCGTCGCACCACCCGCACGCGGGCTCGGCGCGGCACGCGGCGCACGACACGCGCGCGCCGCAGCCCGCCGCGCCCGCGCACCCGCCGCCGCCGCCCGCCGCGCCGCCCGACAGCGTCGACCACGCGCGGCACCCGCCCAAAGGGAATGACGCGCCGTACGCGTTCTGTGACGATGCAATATTATTTTATATCAATACAATACAATACAATACTACTTTATTGATCACCAAAACAGGAAACAGAAGTTACAACAGGAACAGAAAGGTAGGAGCAGAAGTATCTATATTTTTGTTCGTATTACTTTTAACCGACTTTAAAAAATGAGAAGTATCTAAAAAGATCATTTATGAAATAATACATTAGAACCCTATAAATATCAAACAATAAGAAAATATATAAATAAACAAGTATACATTTTATAAAAAAAACCGACTTCAATGTATCTTCGAAGTCCAAGGTCAAATATCGATCACTTAATATGGGACCACTTCGTAGCCATACTGAACCCAACACCAAAAAAAATCCAAATCGGTTCATAAATGACGGAGTTCTGAGGTAACAAGCATAAAAAAAAATAAAAAAAATAAACATACAATCGAATAAAAAACCTCCTCCTTTTTTAGTAAACTATGCCCAAAATCATTAACAATATAGTAACAGTGTCCTATGCGAGAGTTTCATTTATCAAATAATACATTAGAACCCTCAAAATATAAAATAAAAAATAAAAATAAAAATGTAAAAGAATAAATAAATATATAATAGCGGTAACCTTGTCGACGCAGCGGCCCGCGGTGGCGCACCAGATGCATTCCTCCGCGGTACAGTTGGCGCACGTGTGGAAACTAGAACAAGGCGCACTGCACGGTGCACTCACCGCCACACTCCTGCAACAAAACGACTATTAAGCAGCCGCTCAACTGCCGGCTCTCTCTAGATCTATGTGCTCCATCTTAGGGCACATCATCGCTTCACATCAGCCCCCCGATTCAGAACCGCACGGTAACTTGTTGTCGATCGATTCGGTTTCATAATCCGTAAATGCAACATTTAATCGATACCGATATTGTAACCGAAACCGTATTAAATTTTCGGGGTGGAATAGCGCGAAAAGGAACATACAAAACGAGATCGATAATAGTCGAATCGATTCGGTATTCGTTATCGTTAAATTCTGAATCGGGGGGCAGGTGAGATAGTGGCCAAACATAGATCTGTGGAGCACTTCCTATTGTCACAGAATACTAAGGGACAGAAGCATCACTCCAGAAAGAAATTTAAACAAATAGCGACTCTTGCTATGACGCAACAAAATTCAATTCAACTCGCGTAGCGCTGCATACCTCCCAGTCATATTAACCTACAGAGCGCTTCTCTTTCTATCGCATAGCTCTTATCTCTTCTGACGCGGCACGTGTAACGACGCGCGACCCGCCGCCGGTGTCCGGCTATGTACTTGCTTCCTACCTACAGTGCGGAGTGCGCTAGGACTACTATTATCCTATAAGTAGTATTTAGGTATTTTGTTTAGTTAAGCCCGTGTCTAATATTAAGGATCTATGTAACGTCTTGCGGTGCGCGCCTTATCCCAAGCACGTCACAGCTTAAGAAATAGTCGAGGCTCCCGCGCACGACTAACTGCATACCACGGCAGCGTCCTTCGGGCGTGTCCGATTTTCTCTAGCTCGCCAGTCCTAACGCACCTGCGCGCGCACCGCCTCCCAATTTTCATGAATAAATCACGTAATTTTCAGTTTTCGAGTGTTTTTTATCGAAGGATCGACCCTGGACGCTACGGTATCCACAGATCTATTAAGCGTAAAAAAATAAACTTACAAACTTTTTTATGACGTGACTTGTCTATGGTATGATAGCTGGTAATTACTCTACTCTGTATGTGACAGATGGCGTTTCTTACGGGAAATCGACTATTCTTTCGAACTAAAATGATAAAATCCGTAAATACCTAACCTATATGTGGTTATACGTATTAAGTACCTGGATGAGCGAGCTTTGCTCGGTATTTTTGGTAGTATGGTTTTTTTAATTATTGCCAAAACTTACGATTTGATTTGGTATGTTACTTTGAGAAAAGTGTTCCTGGTTGGAAATAGAGTCGATTAAGACCAACTTGTTTTTTTTGACAAATGTCATTTTTCGGGTGAACCGTACTCTTTTTCAAAAATCTAAAAATGGCAATATTTTTTTCTTCAAAATAAAACAGACAGTTCCTAAGAACAAAACCTTCTAACTAAAAACGAAAAGGTAGCTACCCTTAAGAGGCCAAAAATTTGCCCCACCCTGTATATTTTAATTTAATTAATTTAATTATTTATTAATTTCAGATAATTATAATCCATTTTGTTAGTATCAGCTTACAGACTATGTTAGTGACTCTCTTTGTAAAAGTTTAAAAATATTTAATATAAGATATAGAAGAAATGCTTTTTTTTACTTGTGATAAATCTATCTACGTTTGACCACCATCTCGCCTGCTGTTAAGCGACGATGTGGCCGCAGATGGAGCACGTACATCTAGAAGATACCTATCGTTGCTCGTTTAAAGGTATTAGATTAGATATATGTATTACTTGGTATTTTTATATTTGATTATGTATTAATGTTCTTTCAATCAATCAATCAATCAATCAATCAAAAGTTCTTTATTCAATTTTGTCGTCACAGACGCACTTATGAACGTCAATTATTACAATGACTCTACCACCGTATCGGAAAAAGAACCACTACTCAGAAGATACGGCAAGAAACTGTGGGGCATATTTTTTTAGAACTTTGTCTTACCTAATATCATCAGATGAGTTGGCAGGTTTACATTTTATCGAGTCGTAGTCCCAGTAACAAGCTCTTTGATTTAACTCTTCAGAAGCCTGCAAAGAATGAAAATAACTGTAATGTAGACAAAAAAAATATAATAACCACGTTTTTATGCGCCTTTTGAGGTTAGGTCGGCATTGCAAGGATAAATGGATTTAGAATGCATTGTCATCGAGTTGTGAGCTACCCTGAAAGTTTCAGCTGGATAGCTAATCGGGAAGTGCTCGAAATTTGAGTTGCAAAATTCCACACGGAACGACAGACAGAAAGACAAACAAGAAAGTGACTTAATAAAACCGTGGTAAAAAATACATAAATAACTCCTACAACTTAAAGAAGGAAATCTATGTCCAGCTGTGGACTGTGACAGGCTGATGATACGAGTGTGTTCGTGTGTGTTATTTTCATTTGTTGTTATTATTACTATTAAATTTAAATATGGTTGCACACAGTTGCTATGGTATAATGTATTGATCTTATTCTAATTATTATCATCTGCTATGTACTACATTCTGGCAAATAAATGATAATTATGATGAGCATATGTGTGAGCGGGTGTGTGTGAGAGGGTGTGTTAAAAAGGTACAATACAATACGCAATACATTATTGTACACCAAACTAAAATAATCAATAGGTACATGAAAACAACTTAAAACTAAAGTACCATGGGCGGACTTATCGCTAATAGCGATCTCTTCCAGTCAACCTTTGGATGAAAGGTATGAGGGTCTGTGCGAGGGTGTGTGTAAGGGTGTGCGTGTGTGTTTACATACGTGGGTGTGATGGTGATGCTGGTGTGCGTGGCAGGCGGCGCACGAGTGGTAACGCCCGCACACCTCGCGGGTCGAGTCGGGACTGGCGCCGCATTCTTCTATCTTCTCAGCCATACTCTGTAGAAGAAATTACGTGGTTGGTCAAAAAGGGGGTAGGTTGAGACTGAGTAAAACGAATAGTTTTCCAAGTGCAACAGCTTAAGTTTTTACAATAAAATACATAAATGTATAACGGAGATCCCAGAAATTAAATCCAAATAGGGGATCGGACAGTAATCGAGAAAATATCTAAAATGTAGTTAGAACGAATGTTCGTCGAACCAGAAAGATCATTCAATCAATATTTTTGTAAAATAATAATGATTTATATTTTTAAATCAATAAATAAAATCTAATAATTCTGACATTTTTACTCTGTTCCGAAACACAACACAGTGCATGACGTCATTTGTAGGCAAATGCCTAGCTTGTGTTTATTTTACGTTTAAGCTTTTCATAAAATGTGTTTTTGCTAATTTTTTCGTTCCGTTACTACAATATTGTCCCCAAATTTCACAAAACGTATTTAAATCTCTTTGCAAGTTTTATTTCGAAGTGTTTGTCGTTTTCTACCTACATTATGACGTCACAAGTTTTGAGGTGACCTTTTGCGCGGCAATATTTGAAACATAATATTTAAATATAGTTTTAGGTACTTTTAGAGCGTTATTTAATTAAAATATTATTTTTCATGGCTATATATATTAATTGTAGTTAATATAAAACACTTTCTGAAAAGTTGTCCGATCCCCTATTGCATGTGAAAAATATTCTAAAGAAAAGCATACTATACAGTTAGTAATTACGTAAAGACAAAGATGCATGGAACATTCCGCTTCTGCCAAATAGCCAACTGGCACATAAGAAACCTAATATGTAGGGGTGGGGGGTAGTGGATAGGTAGGTAGGTTTCTACTATAAAAGCTCCTCCATTTAATAAGAGAGATCTTCCGACCGAGTCAGGTGTTATCGGCCCGGAGCTGTCCGACAGAACCTACTTGGAACTTGTACAGGTTTTATCTGTCGTGCGAACTCCGTTTGCGCGATGCAGGATTTATATAGAAATCTAAGTCTAATCTAAGTCTTTGTTTGCGCATTGCTACATATATGTCAGAGCCATCTGTAAGCCTATCGTTGATATATTTTTTTTAACGCTTAATGGATCTATGTTTGGCCACTATCTCGCCTGATGTGAAGCGATGAAGTGGCCTAAGATGGAGCACATAGATCTAGAGTGAGACGGTAGTTGAGCCGCTGCTCGGACTCGTCTCCCCGATGGTTCACCGAACATCATCCCGAAACACGAGGTCGCTTGACGGCATGGCTATGTTCAGTGGGTGGTATTACAACCACGGCCAGAGCCTACCACACCAAAGCGCGTAAGCGGGTTTAATCACGATGTTTTCCTTCACCGTTTTAGAGCGAGCGTGCAAAATCTGCACTTAATATGTAACAGCCGAGGTCGCCAAAATAATATTGTCTAGCTAGGTGAGAAAAATTAATAAAAAATTGCACGTCTACATGCGATTGATTACAACGAATGTTGTACTCTGTTTCACCATTCTAGGAATAAAATGTAGCTACCAATAGGGGATCGGACAGTAATCGAGTAAAAATCTAAAATGTAGTTAGAACGAATGTTCGTCGAACCAGAAAGATCAGTCAACCAATATTTTTGTGAAATAATAATGATTTATATTTTTAAATCTATAAATAATTCTGACATTTTTAATCTGTTCTTCATCTCAAACGAAACAACAATCACAGCGCATGACGTCATTTGTAGGCAAATACCGCGAGTCAAGCTTGTGTTTATTTTACGTTTTTGCTTTTCATAAAATGTATTTCTGCTAATTTTTTCGTTCCATTACTAAAATATAGTCCCCAAACTTCACAAAATTTAAATCTCTTGGCAAGTTTTATTTCGAAGAGTTTGTCGTTTTCTACCTACATATGACATCACAAGTTTTGAGATGACCTTTTGCGCGGCAATATTTGAAACATATTTAAACATAGGTTTAGGTACTTTAAGAGCGTTATTTAATTAAAATACTATTTTTCATTGCTATATATATTCATTGTAGTTAATTTAAAACACTTTCTGACATAAGAGCTATGCGATAGAAAGAGCCGCTCTGTAGGTTAATATGACTGGTAGGTATGCAGCGCTACGCGAGCTGAATTGAATTTTATTGCGTCATAGCAAGAGTCGCTATTTGTTTAAATTTCTTTGCGGAGTGAAGTGCGTCTGTGATGCCAAACATGATTAAAGACATTTTGAGTTTAACTTACCCGATGCTTAGTACAAAAGTGTGAGGACGCGTAGCAAGCGCCGCCGCACCAGAAACACCCGGCCACAGTGCACGCACCACAAGACTCGGCCGAAAGGCATAACCTCTCATCTGAAACAAATACATAAATAAAATATTGTAACAAAAGTTCTAAAAAAGCCCCTCAGTTTCTTGCCATATCTTCTAAGTTTTAAATAAAATAATAATAATAAAATAATAAATAATAAAATAATAATAATAATAATAGTTTTCTTCTGTTCTTTTTCCGATTTGGTGGAAGATTCATTGTAATAATTGACGTTCATAAGTGCGTCTGTGATGCCAAAAATGAATAAAGAACCTTTGAACTTTGAATAAAATAAATAAATAAATACGTCTAACGATCACATACATAGATCCTGGCCCCTAAATATGATTCCCTGTATTTATGGAACCAGGTACTATGAGGACCATGGTCCCACAACACCCAGACACGAAAAAAATGCTTGCACTTTTTTTTCTTTGTCTTGTCACATTTGTCCAGTCGCGTCGGCGGAATCGAACCCGCAACCTCAGTGGTGTATGAGATTTGAGCCAACCTGCCGAACCAGTACACAACAAAGGCAAATATAAAATAAATCAATAACGCCCGACGATCACACAAATCGCTGTATATTATAAATGCGAAATTTTGTACGTACATATTATGTTTTTTGGTACATCCTGAAGAATCAGGATGTACTAACTCAACGGGTTTGAGTGAAAATGGAGATAGCTTATACCCTAAATTAGGACAGACTCTCTGGCAATCGCGGGTGATACCGCAGCTAGCCTGCTACTCGGAAGTTCTGTTCATCTGTTTAAAACTGTTTGTATATATATATATATATATAGTACATATATAGGGTAGGCTCTGGCCGTGGTTGTAATACCACCCACCGAACAAAGCCATGCCGTCAAGCGACCTAGTCGTGTTTCGGGATGACGTTCGGTGAACCATCGGGGAGACCGCCCATTGTAACACTTTAGCTTTAAGTATAATTAACAAGTAAAAAAAAAAAGTATTGTTTTGTAATTATTTCATGTTGTTGCGTGACAATAAAGCGTTATCTAATCTAATCCAGTAATTCAATGATTCTTGGCCTCTCCCTGAATCTAGGGAACCAGGGTAAATAGGGGTATAGTTGTGATCGTTGGGCGTATTTATTAATTTTTTATTAATTAATTTAATTACCTTAATACGACGAGATTTACAAGTTCACTTACCGACCCGCACCGGTTCAGTCATGCACGCTACGACTGTGCCATCAAATGACTCCTCATACCCGACTTCTTCTAACTGAAACAACAATAGTACATTGTACACCGAGGGGAGAAAACGATCGAACGAATCGAAAAAACGATTCTCGAGTTTCCTTTAAACATACTCTCGAACAGAAATAGAACTTTCTCCCGAGTGATACATAGTGCTTTATACTACATCTACGAGGAAAATAAAATCATTATAAATTTTGTCGTATTTGGCTCGACTTCTCAGGAAGTAAGTTATTTATGACTTCTTGGGCTGTATTTTTTATTTCTGGTGGCGTCATCATTACAAAATCGTCGCTTTCACTATCAGATGACATTTTGGAAAATTATTTAGAAAATTAAAAGCTAGGTACTGTTAAATTATCAATTTAGTTAAAACAAAATTTAACGCAACGAAATAAATTGCTGCGCTTTTTTTTTCGTATTGCAGAATAAGGTTGCCATCCTCATTTCATTAAAAATAGAAAACAAAAAAAAAACCGCCTCTTTTCTCTAATTATTTGATATAAAACCTTTTTGAGATTTGAGGTTTGTATGTTTCCCGCCTCTTTTTTCTAATTATTTCATACAAGACCTTTTTGAGGTTTGACGTTTGTGTTTTTTTTATGTTCGCTGCTAAAAAACAAAAGAAAGCTAGCCGGGCAGTAATGGATTTTCATACAACATTCCTGCCCTGCTTCGGAGGGCAGTAATGAAATTCCATATAACTTTTCCCGCCGCACATTTTTAAGGGAGAAATTACGAACTTTGTAACCCGTTTATGAACGAGTAATAAGACACTTTCCGAGTGGGTGTGGTATAAAATGTAATAAATATGGTATACCACCAGCGATTATCACTAAACTAAAATTAAAAAAAAAACCTACCTAATAAACCTACAAAAACTAAAGGCTGAATCGGTTTTAATAAAACATGTTTAAGAACCACCGCTAGAAAACCTAATTTCAAATAAAAAAAACCACATCTAAATCGGTTCACCCGTTTAAGAGCTACGGTGCCACAAACAGACACACATAGTGGTCAAACTTATTACACCCTCCCTTTTTGCGACGGGGCTTAAAATAGGAAGGTAAAAGCTTGTGGTAACCCTGGCGAGTCATCACATCACCTGTCTAACCGAACGAAAACGGAACGTAATCGCAAAACGCTTGAGTACGTGCAGCAACCACTATCTGACGTCACGCGCGTCGCTGCTTATTTGTCAATTTTTGATAAAGAGCCCGCCGTATTGGTAAATTATTGACACACGCACACACACATGTAGCTTAGATGAACCAATGAGATCCTAGCTCCCCACGTTCTGACGTCACACGCAAATGGCGCGTTTATGTTGATTCAAATTTTTATTTAATTATTTTATTGACGAGTGATGCTGTAAGTTTTTTAACTTTTTTTTTAATTTTCAGTTATTCAGCCGCCAAGCAGTTGTGCGCGAGCATTACTGTGTTCCGGTTTGAAGGGCATTGTAGCCAGCGAAATTACTGGGCATTATGAGACTCAACAGCTAATTGTCTCAAGGTGACGAGCGCAGTGTAGCGCCGCGCAGGATTTTGCAAAACAAAGATCTTGGTGGTGATGTTATTGTTATGGGCTGGCGTATTGCTTACCATCAGGCAAACGACCAGCTCGTCTCGTCATTCGGTATAGTAAAAATATAACATTTTTTTCATTAGTATTCAATGACGGTGCGATGAAGTCGTGGATGTGGCGGGTGGAACTTGGACACGACTCGCTCAGGATCGCAAAACGTGGCAACGGAGGCCTACACTCAAATTTGGGTGCCCAAGACAAATTAAGAAAAAAAAAAATACAAAATAATGATAAATAACATAATATATATATATATATATATATATATATATCGCACCTTCGGTAAGACAAGGGCATAATTGTTAAAACAAATTTTGAGTTTCTGGAAGAACAAAATCACATTTTGTACTTATGCCTTATATATAATTAGAAAGAAAGAAAGAAACGTTTCTTTCTTTCTTTCTAATGATATATACCTTTGTTCTTCCAGAAACTCAAAATTTGTTTTAACAATTATGCCCTTGTCTTACCGAAGGTGCGATATGTGTATAGATATAGTTAAAATATATTTTATTTGGGTAATAAAAGGCTTTTTTTTTAATGTTTTTTAAACATATTTTCATTTTCAATGACAAATTGATTCTTGCATTAAAAAAACATGCATATTCCCTATTGGGGTCCAGTATGACGATAAAAGAGGGGCAAAGGACATTGTACTCACAGGCACACATATCCTGAGATGGTGTCTCCAGGCGCAGGCGCGCGCGGCGCGGCGCGTGCTCCCCACGCAGCCCGCCTCGCTCGTGTGCGAGGAACACTTGTCCCCGGCGACGAATACCAACGCGTCGCTGCGGAGCCGGCCGTCGAAACTGTGGGACAGTTACTGAATAGGGTGTTTGACAAGCATCAAAAATTTAATGTTTAACCGACTTCAAAAAAGGCGGAGGTTCTCAGTTCGTTTTTTTTTTTTATGTTTGTTACCTCAGAACTCCGTCATTTATGAACCGATTTGAAAAATTCTTTTTGCGTCGGGTTCAGTATAGCTACGAAGTGGTCCCATATAAATTTCATCGATATGTGACCTTGGACTTCGAAGATACATTGAAGTCGGTTTTTGTTTTTTTCTAAAAATTAATTATCAAGGGTCGATTATGTGTTGCATTCTATAAACCTACATTAAACCAGGCTGCTTTGACAGCCTTTATGGTGTAGTGGTTCAGCAAGTCGGCTCAAATCTCATACACCACTAAGGTTGCGGGTTCGATTCCCGCAGCGGGACAAATGTTTGTGCACAAGACAAAAAAAGCGCAAACATTTGTTTCGTGTTGAGTGTTGTGGGACCATGGTCCTCGTAGTTGCTGGTTCCCTAGATACAGGAAATCCTAGTTAGGGGCCAGGATCTTTGTATGTGATCGTTGGGCGTATTTATTTATTTAATTTATCGCACGTACTTAAGAAGCTACAAGTTCATCGGGCCACAGTGACCCAGAATTCAAATTTAGTGGATATTCGACCTTAAGTTGAAATATTGAACAAAAAAAAATGATTTCGATAGTATTTTCAATGCTGATAAATGCGTGTTTTATCTCATTTTTTCATAAAAATGAATTGTACACGAAAAAAAATCTGAGACAAAAGACTTCAATGTCTTTCAGATTTCTATCTATAAATCGAGAAGTTAAAATCACAGAATAAAAAATCACGAAATAATGGTAGGTTCCCAACGAGTCACACCCAATCGAGTCAATGTTACTGGATGAGATTTTTAAAAAGTCAGTTTCATGATCTCTTTAGAGCGAGTGTGGGAATTCGTGCGCCTTTCAATCCGACGCACCTGGGTTCGATTCCCGAGTCGGCCCTGCACCAATGACTTATAGTTAAGTGCAGATTTTGTACGCTCGCTCTAAAACGGTGAAGGAAAACATCGTGATGAAACCCGCATACGCGCTTTGGAGTGGTAGGCTTGCCGTGGTTGTAATACCACCCACCGAACAAAGCCATGCCGTCAAGCGACCTAGTCGTGTTTCGGGATGATGTTCGGTGAACCATCGGGGAGACGGGTCTAAGCAGCCGCTCAACTGCCGTCTCTCTCTAGATCTATGTGCTCCACCTTAGGCCACATCATCGCTTCACATCAGGCGAAATAGTGGCCAAACATAGATCTATTAAGTGAAAAAAAAAAAACTATGAATGTGGGAAATACAAATTTCTATGATGGAGCTTTAGAAATCCAGTGGGACATTGTCAGCGGTTTTGGCAGAATAAAATGAAGTTACCCGGCGTGTATAATGACGGAGTTCTTCTGCCGTAGAGGCAGTGTGGCCGCGCCGTGCGCCGCGCGCGCCGCGCCCGCCGGCGGCGTCGTTTCTATCCACTGCGAACATCTGCGGACAAGTCCTTCATCTCACCAGAAACCAGCAGGGCGATCATGTATCTTTTATTTCAATCAATTTCAATAAGAAACCAATTTCGATGATAGTTTTTTTTTTATATGACTAATAGGCAAACAAGCAGACGGCCCGCCTGGATGGTAAGCGGTTACCGTCGCCCATGGACACCTGCAACACTCGGGGCATTACTGGTGCGTTGCCTACCTTTGAGGACCCTTTTCACCCTTCTTTTAAAGTACCCCATGTTATAGCTCTGCGGAAAGACCTTGGGCGATAGTTTTTCGATCACGTAACCCGTTTGTTGCAATCAACGACAACGAAAGCTCAATTGAAATAAAAATAAGTTTTGACAAACATAGTTTTTATCGATATATAAAGAGCCGAATTACACATTAAAATTGAACAGATTGGGCGTATACATAACGATTCATAGCACAATCTCGCTTTGTAAATTTGTCGCGTAATCGATAGGAGCACATTGAAATCGAGACATAAAAAGTTACATGATCGCAATTTATCGATTGAAATACATTTCTATTGCACGTTAATCCGCAACATGTGATGTTCGCAACAGACTTACGTGATCACCCTGCTGATTTTTGTTCAAGACAAGCTTTTAACAAATTCGTAATGGGAACCGCGAGCAGATAAAAATGAGCCCAAACACTAATAGTTTACGATTATCCGTCAAGGAGTTCCATTGCCCACCTTCCGTCTGCATCATCAGATCAGCTGGCTGTCATCATAATATTGCATTGTCATCGGACTTTGACAATTATGCAAAAATTCAACTCCGTAGGATAAGAGGAAGTGATTCTAATTGAGCTTGCAAGATTCCACCAAAGCTTGTAAAAACACTATGGACCGTGTTGTCTGAAATGTATATTTCTATGTGACTGAGTGATCAGACGTGCAAGTTGTTTGCCTGATGGTAAGCTCCACGCCTGTCCGTAACAATTGCAGAGCCACTCAGAGTTTTTAATAGAATAAAAAGCCCTGCGTAGGTCTGCATTGCGCTCATCACCCCGAGACATCAGATATTAAATCTCATATGCTCAGTAATTGAATAAATTAATAAATGAATGAATAAATAATAATAAATAAATGAATAAATAATAATAAATGAATGAATAAATAATAGTAAATGAATGAATAAATAATAATAAATGTATGAATAAATAATAATAAATGAATTTTATTTTATTTATAGCTGTATTACCTGACGTCATAAAGCATGCCGGCACTGGAATAGCACCTCGAGCCAGCCGGGTTGGACACGTGTGCGGCCGCGCTGTCGTTGTGTGCGTTACCGCCAAATACTAACATCACACCTGGAACAAGCAAATCAATGTTGATCTAGTGTCGGAGAACATCATTCAGGAAGCTAGTTGAACGGCGCTGTTTAGTAAAGAGGTTAGGCTGTTGATTGAACGGCTGATTAAGCTAGTTGGCTGCGACATATATATACCATATCGCTAAAAATGATAATTATGCGGGTCGGTTTGATGCTTACCAGGTGATATAAAAGTAGCAGTATGTAGGTATCTAGGTATGGGCGCGGAGGGTAAAGGCTTCCATATTCTCTTGTCTACGTCATATTCGTATAGAGCCGCCGACGGCGCCTGGAAACAAACGAGAATGGTTAACAATGGTATAATGGTGTAGGAAGAAGGAATGTGGTATCTGCTACCCTAGGTGTTATCGGCTACCCCTACAGTGTTACCTGCTACCCCTACAGTGTTACGTGCCGCCCTATAGTGTTACCTGCAACCACTAATGTTACGTGCTTCCCCTACAGAGCTATCTGCTACCCTCACAGTGTCACCTGCTACCCCTACAGTGTTATCAGGTACCCTATTGTTACCAGCTACCCCTTAAGTGTTACCAGCTGCCCTCAGTGTTAACTGTAATTACCCCTACAATGTTACTTACTACTTTTACAGTATTACATGCAACCCATACAGTGATACCTAAAACCCCAGCAGTGTTACCAGCTACCCCTAGTGTTACCTGCTACCACTACGGCGTTAACTGCTACCCCTACAATGTTAGGTGATACTCTACAGTGTTAGTTGTTACCACTAGTGTTACCTGCTACCCCTACAGTGTAGGTTGCAACCCCTACAGTGTTAGTTGCAACCCCTACATTGTTAGTTGCTACCCCTACAGTGTTAGTTGCTACCCCTACAGTGTTAGTTGCTACCCCTACAGTGTTACCTGCGTGGCCTCCGACTCGGAGACCAGTCCGCCGTGTACGATGACCTTCCTCGAGAGCTCGTCCCAGGCGGCGCTGTGCCCGAACCCCGCCCGCGCCGCCCACCCCCGCGCCGCCGCCGCGCCCCACGCACCCTCCTCTATGTAGTACTCCTGGGAAACGCGAAATTAGACTAATTGTCAAAAATTCAGCATTTCCATTGTACTTTTTTCAAAAACCCGAAACAGCAGCTATTAATTTCTTTAAAATTCGCCTCATATTTCTTAAGAATAATACTTTCTCACTACAATCGAAAAGGTCACTAAACTTTGACACACACTGACCAAGAGAAACATTTATGACAAAAGAATTAACACCAACAAGCCAGTTTAAAAAAATATTGTTGATTTTAATTATCCTTGATCAGAGAGTCGAGCGAGTGTGGCTCAGTGGGCACGTGCGACTTCCGATCGGACACACCCAAGCTCGAATCCCGCTGGCCCCTCACCACTTTCTTAAGTTATATGCGGATTTCACACTTGCTCTAAAACCGGTGAAGGCAAACATAGTGTGGAAACCGGCATGTTCAAGAATTAATCACAAAAATTCAAGGACATGTGACATCCAATAACCCGCACTGGGTCAGCGTGGTGGATAATAGTCCATTCTCTCTCTAATAGAGAAGGCCCGTATCCCAGCAGTGGGAACGTAATGGCCTGATGATGAGAGACGGGTGGGAGCCCCGGGGGGAATATTGAGTATGCACCAGTTTCATAAACAAATTGTTTTTATTACTTAGACATAGTTTGCAATAATATTAACCTACCTGTACAATATGCAGATAGCCATAGTGTGGTGAGTGTCCAAAGAAGGATAGCATCACTGGTTTCCTGGTAGGGCCCAGGTATACCAGGACGGCCGTGTGTCCTGATACATGAAGACCTCCTGAAAGAGCAGACAATACAATACAATGCAAAGCATTTATTGCACACCGAATTAAAAGAATCAGTAGGTATAGGAAATTAACTAACAAACTCAAGTAGGTACAATGGCAATTGCCAGTGACAATTTACACAGATGTATTTTCTAATATCAAAACAGAACCAACAACCAGTTTTTGAAAATTAAGAAATAAGTAACATTTGTCAAATATTTTGTAGTAGCCAAAAACGAAACGAAACTGCGAAAAGAAATCAAGTAGTCTTGAAGCCTTAAGTCTATATTGCCGTGAAGAATACAATTTTTTTTATGTATTAACTCACTATAACATTTGGCTCAGTCGGTAGGATAAACTTACCACAATGTTTGAGCGGTGCGGGTTTATGAACTTGCCATTGTACATTGTATGAACTAGAAGTTACCGTAGCGTTGATCAACTGCGGCTTTGGTCTAGTCTGATGCCACCTTCGATTGATAACTCACTATAGAACTTAGCGCAGTCGGTAGAATAAACTCACCACAATGTTTTAACAGCGCGAGTTTGTGAGGTGAGCAAGAAATGAGCGTGCCGTGGATATCTAACCTTACCTTCGAATAAAACTTAGCGCAGTCGGTAGGATAAACTCACCACAATGTTTAAACAGCGCGGGTCTGTGAGGTGAGCAAGAAATGAGCGTGCCGTGGATATCTAACCTTAACCTTCGAATAAAACTTAGCGCAGTCGGTAGGATAAACTCACCACAATGTTTTAACAGCGCGGGTCTGTGAGGTGAGCAAGAAATGAGCGTGCCGTGGATATCTAACCTTACCTTCGAATAAAACTTAGCGCAGTCGGTAGGATAAACTCACCACAATGTTTAAACAGCGCGGGTCTGTGAGGTGAGCAAGAAATGAGCGTGCCGTGGATATCTAACCTTAACCTTCGAATAAAACTTAGCGCAGTCGGTAGGATAAACTCACCACAATGTTTTAACAGCGCGGGTCTGTGAGGTGAGCAAGAAATGAGCGTGACGTGGATATCTTTTTTATAAATAACCTTAGATAGAACTTAACGCAGTCGGTAGGATACTCACCACAATGTTTGAGCGGCGCGGGCCGGTGTGGCGAGCAAGAAGTGGGCGTGGCGTTGATCCACTGCGGTCGGTCCGTATCTAATCTAATTCGCCATAACTCGTTTGTCACTTCCCCAGCCCTGCCTTCAAGGCCGGCGAGGCCACCTCTAGAACCAGATACAAGATAATAGTTAATATTTAAAGTAGGTATTTGATAGTACTGCGAGTGTGGCTTTCGTTCTGAAGCATCCGAGTTCAAATCCTGCTGGCACTGACTTTCTTCAGTTTGCGGATTTTGGACGGTTCGGTTTCGTTCTAAAACGAAGGAAGACATCGTGTGGAAACCCGTTCACGCGCTTTGGAGTGGTAGGCATCGGCTGCTGTTTTACCACCAATCAAACCAAAAGGGTAAGTTTTTGATAAAAATCTAAAAATATTTTGTGTTTTTACCCTCTCTCAGGGTCGTTATGCGCGACCACCCCTCCATAAACGATGAGTTCATGATTATACATAATCGCCGAGTGCGCAAACCGCGGCGCCGGCGCATCTTCTGTTTGTACTGCGTGCCATGTGTCTTCTTTTGTTTTATACCTGGAAATAACAAAACAGTTGAAATAACATTTCATTTCATTAATTGACTAAATTATAAGAATGTATGTTAAAAATAAGGCAAATTTCGTTAGAAAGTTTATATTTGTTAAAATCTCAAATAAAATTTCTTGTATCTTTTGTGTTTTAGTTTTTTGCGATTTAGCTGAAAATGAATTAATATCCATGCCTCTGGGTGATAAGCGCAATGCAGTGCTACGCAGTGCTTTTTATAGTGATAAAAGTTCTGGGTGGTACTGCAATTGTTATGGGCAGGCGTGGCGCTTACCTATCAGACAAACGACTTGCTTGTCTCATCACACAGTAAAAAAACACTCACCTATACAAAAACTCAGAATCCCCAAACGTCTCTCCGCCGACCCTCAGCAGATCGTCTCCATAGTTGAGAAGCACGTGCCCCGCGGCGGGCGGGGGGCGCGGCGCGGGGCGCGGGGCGGGGCTCTCCCCCGCCTCGCGCCACGCCCACTCCCACCCCGCCTGGGACACCTCCCGCGAGCAGTCGGCCGATGTCCGCGAGGGGGTGCAGTCGCATCCGTTCGCGGTGCAAGAGCCGGCACCGTACGCGGCGTTACAGTCATCTGAAACATGCAATTAGTATGTTTGTTAACTCTTAAGGTGGTTTCTTTTTCATAGAAAATTCAACCAAACTTGTTCACTGAATGCAATGCCTAAATTTACGCGTGTGAACTAATTACGGGTAGTTGTTTACGCAAACTTAAAAAATAAAAAACACAAAACGAAAATTGATAAATGGTAGAAATAATAAAATTCATAAAATGGTTAGTAAAATGATATAAATTGTATATTAATGGTTGAATTTTGCATGAAAAACGAACCACTTTTATGCCCGCCGCGACAGCTAAACGGATATGGAAATAGAAGTGAAATAGCTTATACGCTGAATTAACAAGTAAGATACTTGTTAACACAGATAAATGATCACGTCAGTGAAACCCCAGCTCAGCCCAGGGTCGCAGCTTGTATTTTAATAAAGTCATCAACCAGATTCCAGCAGGGGAATTTTCTAACTCAAACCGATCCCGAACGCTTTCAATTTCAAATTTGGAAGGTGTTAGCATCCTTCAAACTGCGATGTCGATCATTTTTAGCGATCGTGATTGGGATGGGGATTGGAACGCGGACTTTTAGCAGATTTTATGACGAGTTAGAAAAATTGCCTTGAACTGAGCTCATATTCGGTGCCAAGACTCGCTTTGGGTCACTGCGCCACTAGGCTATATTTTCTGGTAGACTATTTTGACTCGTCAACAGGATATTTAAGGTGCTGGAGTACTTACCTGGACAGAGAGGCTGGTCACAAGCAACGCCGATCCAGCCGTTCTCGCATCTACACGTCCCGTCATCACATTCACCGTGATCTGAAAATATATAAAAATATCTACGTTTCATTACACTTAAAACATATTAAGAAGTGAGCGAGTGTGGCTCAGTGGAAGAACGTGCGATCCAACGCACCCGAGTTGAAATCCCGCTGGCCCCGCACCACTGACTTTCTTAAATACAAGTTTCTCGGCATATTTGTAGACCAACATTGTAATTGGAAGGCTCACATTGAGTATGTGTGTTCCAAACTTAACCGTTTCGTCTTTGCGTTGAAACGTTTGCGGCGCACTGCTAATCAAAGTACTGCTCTTACTGCCTATCATGGCTATGTAGCCTCAGTTGTGAGGTACGGCCTATTACTCTGGGGAAATTCCACCGACATCATTAAAGCATTCTTAGTGCAAAAAAAGTGCATTAGAGCCATATGTGGTGCTGGACCACTAGAGTCATGTAGACCGCTTTTCAAAAACCTAAAAATTTTGACTTTGACCGGCTTGTACATAATGCAGATTGGAGTTTTTATAAAAGAGCACCCTGAATTGTTTGAAAAATTTGATCGTAATAAAAAATTTAATTGTCTAAGCAGGGACCCTACAAGGCTAAGAATGGTTAGCTGTCGAACGGCTCTATGTCAACGAAACTGCAATGTAATGGCAATAAAAGTTTTTAACCATATTCCTAGGGCTATCAGAGAGCTCCCATATACTTTTTTTAAAAACAAACTGCAAAAGTGGTTAATAGAAAACTGCTTTTACGACATGAAAGAATTTTGGGAATTTAAAACATAGTAGATGAATGATTATTTTTTGTTAAATTGTGAATTATTGTTGTTGGATTAACTTATTTTAAATATTGCAATTGTATGACATGTGTATATAATAAATATTATTTAATTTAAAACAAATGACATGACACTTTCCATACAATTTATTTTGACATTATTGCGAATAGACATTGTGAATAATTTAATTTCAGTAATGAGTAATAAATTGAAATGTTTCATGTAATTAATATCATAATTATTGTAAACTTGTAAGAATTCATTTAATAATAATATATACCTACTTTTTTAAATTTTGCATGCCAATTTCTGGTGAAACATGCTGAACTATTTTATAAGTGTGACATCATACCTGTACCTACCATGTTTCATGCAAATAAAACAATTTCATTTCATTTCATTTCATTAAGTTATGTGCGGATCTAACACTCGCTCTAAAAACGGTGGAAAACATCGTGAAGGAACCGGCATCATCTAAGAATTCATTACAAAAATTCAAGGACATGTGACATCCACCAACCCGCACTGGGCCAGCGTGGCAGATTTTGACCCATACTCTATATATGAGAGAAGCCCCGTGTCTCATGCAGCAGTGGGAACGTAATGGGCTGATGATGATGATGTTAAGTAGTTTTTTTACGCTCAACGAACACCAGATTCGGCCCCTAAAATTCCTTAAATCCCCATCTAGGAAACTACGAAAAACATGGGTCCCACAACGTCCAGAATCGATAGAAACCATCGCGCTTTTTTCCGTGCACAAACATTTGTCCCTCTAGCGGGAATCGGACCTGCAACGTCCGCGGTGTTTGAGATATAAGCTGACCTGCCAAACCTCACCGTAGACTGTGGCTGGTTGTGCCGTAAAAATCGACTGTTGCAGGGAATATGCACGTGTTGTCGAAAAATCTGGAAATTACTTTTTACGATAGATTACTCCTGTAAACATTTAGTAGTGATATAATTATTATTATTAATTGCGTAGTTTTTATTTTTGTATTTCAATGTTTATTTTTCTTATTTTTGGAGAAACGGAACGTAATCGCAAAACGCTTGAGTACGTGCAACCACGTTTTAACGTTACGCGCCTCGCTGCTTAATGGTAAATTTTGGACATAGAGCCATTGGCAAATTATTGACACACACCCACACACACACACACACATGTAAATTAGATAGATGGACCAATGAGGACATCTTAGGTCCCCACATTATGACGTTACACACAAATGGCGCGTTTGTGTTGATTTAAATTGATTCAACTTTTCATTTAATTATTTTATTTATTTTATTCTTTATTGCACTATTACAAGTAATGTACACAAGGAGAACTTAATGCTACAGCATTTTCTACCAGTTATCCAGTGACGGCAAAAGAAAATTACAAAGCGTGCATCAAAAATTAAAAAAATAAATTATTTTTCAAAAAAAACTAAACCGACTTCAAAACCACAAATGGCACTCAAAAGTAAAAAATAAATTAATATAATTATCATAAGCGCTACCCACTCATATATTTGAAGTCGGTGCCAGCCAAGTCTAATAGGTAGTAGATAAATACTATGTATAGTAAGTACTACTTGTAGGTAGTATTTATCTACTACCTTTTAGACTTGGCTGGCACCGACTTCAAATATATGAGTGGGTAGCGCTTATGATAATTATATTAATTTATTTTTTACTTTTGAGTGCCATTTGTGGTTTTGAAGTCGGTTTAGTTTTTTTTGAAAAATAATTTATTTTAACCTTTTTAGTGAAAAACAAGTTTTAATTAAATAAATTCAAAAAGATTTTAAAGACAAGCTTTTATGATCTAGAAGCCACATCATGACGAAGTTTAGAACGGGCTATCACAATTAAATGCATGTGCAAAAAAATTTCATGTCTGTCCTATATCTCTGTTGAGGAGTTCCCTCGCCGGAAGTCAATCCTGGGTGTATCTGCCATGTCATGATGGAATTTAGAACAGGCTATTATGGTTAAATCCATTTACGAAATGTTGTGTCTGTACTATTCACCGTTGAGGAGTTCCCTCACCGGAAGTCAACCCTGGGTGAAGCAGGTGAAGCAGTCGAACACAAACCTCCACCTTTAGAAAGTTGGTTACGAAAAAAACAAGAACCGACTTGAAGATTAAACTTATATTTTTTTGTTTTTGCTATTTTTTTCAAAAACTACTGAATGAATTTCGATAAAATTTATATGGGACCACCTTTGAAGTATACCTACCAATCAAAAAAAGAATCATCGAAATCAATGCATAATTGGCGGAGTAATCGCGTAACAAACACAAAAAAAAAAAAACATACCGTCGAATTGTAAACCTCCTCCTTTTTGAAGTCGGTTAAAAACCAACAGAAAAACAAAATAAATATCGTAATACATATTATCGTAAAACAAAAGCATAAATTGTTAAAATAAATAACAATAAAAAACACTACATATATAATCCAAAACTAAAATACATAGAAATGAATACTTATATAAATAAATACTTTTTTTTTTTACGCTTCATAGATCTATGTTTGGCCACTATCTCGCCTGATGTGAAGCGATGATGTGGCCTAAGATGGAGCACATAGATCTAGAGAGAGACAGCAGTTGAGCGGATGCTCAGACCCGTCTCCCCGATGGTTCACCGAACATCATCCCGAAACACGACTAGGTCGCTTGACGGCATGCCTTTGTTCGGTGGGTGGTATTACAACCACGGCCAGAGCCTACCACTCCAAAAAAGACTTATTATTGACAGTAGAATACTCTATAAATCTTAATTGACGAATGATGCCGTACAATTTTCAAACAATTTTTTCATTAATAGTATTCAATAATGAATCGATTGATGCATTAAAAAATATGCATATTCCCTATTGTAGATGAAATGGTACTAAATTAATACTGAGGGGTTAGAACTCGGGTAACTTTCAATTATGCACCGTGGTTTTAATATAAGCTCCGAACCAATTACTCATATTAAGTTACTGGTGGAATTTTCAAATTCACGCATTTGCGAGATTCCTAGCAACCAACCAGATTGTGAGAAAACTGTCAAATCAGCAAATCTAGGAATTACAATATTTGAGGACACATGACATCTACCAAGCCGCACTGGGCCTTAAGACGCATATTGTTGCCTATTATACTGTTTCTCAGAGAATTGGTGTCCTAGTACAGACGTAATGAACAGATAATGATGAAGTTTCTTAGAGTTGCGCTTACGGCTTCTGCGACACTTCTAGAGAACCGTTCAGCTACGGGCTTCAACTAAATCAGCTATCAGCCAACTGTAATAGCAGTGGGCTGTCGTATGCGGTTGAGGATGGTGGACCTGTTCTTGGCCAGCTAGTCGAAGCAATGCAGGTTGACTGGTCGCAACTGAATAAGGGAATTGTTGAATCAGTGGCGTACATTGGAAAGTGCTTATTTCTATGTGTTTACCGTTCAGGTGGCTTCCGAGAAAACAGTGCGATAAGGAAGGGCGAGGGTGATGGACGGATGATGTAACACTATAGAAAGGGACCTTACAGTTTAATTGCGTCACAGAATCCCTTCCCTACTGCAGTCCCCCAGAAGGTACCCGAATTTAACGCTAAAGCTATCACTAGAATATGAACAGGCAGGGTGGAGAAACGTGCTTACAGAGGCCAGCAATAACTGGATCGAAGGAGATGAGACTGAACATTAGCTCAATGCATTAGCATTGGGTTGTCTTTCAACGCCAGTGACCAGGATAAAAAGATTCTATCCCTTCCTTTCCTTCACAGGAAAGTCCATGTGCGGTGTTTTCGTATCACCCAGTGAATGAATACCAACTTCTTTTTCCCTGATCTATCCTTTAACAATGATGGCTCAGCTTGTTATCCTAGACGGTATTTTTTACAACCAGAGTCATTTAAGGACGAAACGATCTCTTTTTAAGACCAGATTATAAAGCATTTATTGGTTAGAATACCACCATTTAAAAACTTGTGTATGACAATTGTAGGAGAACATTAAATAAAATAAAAAAGCCGAGGTAAAAATACAGCATTTGTTATGGAGACTGCTGCCTTGTACAGTGTAGTAAGAAAAGGTCTGTGCATAATGTTCTGAAGAATCCACAACCCTGGTTTTCAGCTTAGGTACTTGATACAGGTATTTTCATGTACCTATAATGTGTATTTTTTATGTAAAAGAGTGACAAACAATCATTCGGCCAGCCTGATGGATGTTCACCGTCGCCTATTCACTATCTGCCACAACAGAAGTATCGGCAATGCATTTCCGACCCTGAAAGGAGGAAGGGTAAAGAACTAGCCTCTATATACCAACCTACCACAGAAATTACCCAGAAAAAGCTCCTAGTTACGACAATGCTGACAATGATGGCAATACTCACTGGAACAGTTCGTCCTATGATCGTCCGAGGGGCAGGAATACGCCGCGTACGTCACATTAAAGCCTTCCATCGCAAACGCGTCGTCTGAGAAGAAATGTATCAACGCGCTGCCCGAACGTGCTAGCACCTGCCGCGTCCACGACGACTCCCGTTCTAACACGCCACTGGAATTAGAAAATACAACTGGTTAGGTATCAGAGCGCGGCACTCCTTGAAATACATACAAAGGGACAGGGAGACGGGTCTGAGCAGCCGCTCAACTGCCGTCTCTCTCTAGATCTATGTGCTCCATCATAGGCCACATCATCGCTTCACATCAGGCTAGATATTGGCCAAACATAGATCTATTAGGCGTAATAAGAAAAAAAAACATGAGACGCCTTGTGTCTCAGCAGCAGAGGTCCCAGGCTAAAAGCCAGTAAAACAGTAAGCGGATTTTTTTTCACGGACATTTTGTTCTTCGTCTGCGTTCGCGCATACAAGTGTCCTCTCTGATCGATCTTCGAGGACTTCGAGGAAGTACGCTGCGGACTGTCCGTCGTCTGCAGGCTTTCATATCTTGTATAATATTCATCATCATCCTTCATGATGATGATGATGATGAATATTATTATGTGAAGGTGTTTCTTGGCACTGATCCAGTCATGGACAGAAAATACATGGATGCGGCTGCGAGAGAAGCCAGGAGCAGAATGTGTTCACATTGTGGTTAAGGTATGATTCCCCTTTTTAGACCCGCAGGGGAATCGTGTAACTCGAACAACGATCCCGATCGCTTTAATTTAAATTATTGCGGAGATAAGAATCCACCCATCTGAGAAGATCACCACAGTTACCTATGTCCTGTAGCTTTTGTAATAGGATGACGTGGTCCACACGATCAAACGCTTTTTCGAAATCAGTGTATACAACATCAACCTGATATCGATGATTTTTATCGATTGTGATTGGGATAGGAATTGGGACGCGGTTTTTGGAGTAGAAACATTCGACAATTCCACAGACAAATACCGATCACAAGACATGTTTGAAAGCGATCGGGATCAGTGATCGAGTTCGACTATTCCCCTGCTGGTTCCTCTTGTAAAGGCTAGTTTCCTTTTCATATCTGGTTGTTCTGTGGTTCTGGTTCTTTTTTCTTTTCTCGTTCCTCTTTTGTTACATAGTACTTATATAGGGGAACATTTATGACTTGGTTCCTCTTTTCAACTTGGTTCCCTTTTTTTACCTGGTTCCTCTATTTTCACCTGGTTTCCGTTTCTTTGCTATGGCTTTCAGACTCACCTATACACAGCGAGCAGTCGCTCCGCCCTCACGCTGTCACCATCATACACGTACAGATGGTCCCACCCGCACTCCGTGGCGAAGCTCTCGAGCCGGATGCGGAGCACCGGCGGCGTGGGCCCGAGCCGCGGCGGCGAGAGCAGCCAAGAGCAAGCTGTACTCACGCTGTAGTTACCCGGCCCGTCGGTTATGTAGCCCGTTGGGGAGGTCAGGCTGGAATGGCGAACGGGAGATTTAGTTTTGTATATTATCGTGACCACAGTTTTGAATGGATGTTCAGGATTATATTGAATGCCAATGCCATACCAACTTTAACAATCCTACTATATTATAAATGCGAAGTGTGTGTGTGTGTGTGTGCGACTGAACTTGTGTGTATGTATGTGTGGTTGTTACGACTTAACTTCCACTTGGTATGAAGGTAGTTTAGAGAGGTCCTGGAATATGACATAGGATACTTTCATCCTTGTAAAACGAACAGTTCCCAAGGGAGCGTCTATAAAATATACTATATTTATATACTACATACGGAATACTACACGGGTGAAACCTCGGCGCAGCTATGATAAGAAATAAGGTTCAACAAATTGTACAAACTGTGCACGTGATACATACAAAAATATGTAGTAAATAAAAAAAAATAGTAGAGATTATAAAAAGAAATTTGGAGTCTTGCGACCAGCGCTGGTCTTCCTTTGAAGCCGTTAGTGTGATCTATAATACACGCTCTCTCTTCAATCTTTTGAAAGAGAAGGTCCATAAATAATATCGAAATATGCCAACAATTCTTCCGTAAGAGAGATTATGCGGTAGTGCGCCCTGGTATTGGCACAACTTGGTGAGAGCACTGCTCTCAGATCTATCCTGATAATTTCATAATAGAATCACACGCTTAACAGATGTGACACTCGATAAACAAACATACATTCATTACAATTTGCATTTAAACAAAAATAATTAGTTAGGTACATATAATATGATTACAGAATATGGTGATTCATACATAGACATACATTGACGTAGCCGTTTAAATCTGATTTTCTGGTTGCTTCCCGCGGTCTTCCAGGTAAAAAATATCCTTAAAGTACCCACATACCAACGTCATCAGCCCATCACGTTCCCACTGCTGGGACACGGGCCTTCTCTCATAGAGAGAGTATGGGCTATTATCTTCCGCCACGCTGGCACAGCGCGGGTTGGTGAATGTCACATGTCCTTGAATTTCTGTGATTGATTGAGATGTTTTCCTTCACCGTTTTTAGAGCGAGTGTTAAATCCGCAAAAAATCTTAAGAAAGTCAGTGGTGCGAGGCCAACGAGATTAGAACTTAGGTGCGTCGGATCGAAAGTCGCACGTGTTCTCACTGAGCCACAGTCGCTCCACATACCAAATTTCATCAAAATCCGTTCAGTATTTTTTGCATGATTGTGTAACAACCATCCATCCATCCTTACTATAACATCTATTAGTAGGATAGGATAGGAAAGGCGACAAAAACTAAAATAAAAACACGCGAATTAAGTTTATTTTGACTTACTGCTTACAGATAGATTCTAATCTTTTCAAATACACTACATCTTAGATAGGTATTTATTTATAGATAAAAACAAATTATAAATACCATGTTTGTTTTGTTTTAACAAATTATAGGTACCTAATTGATAAACGATTAGACCTCATGTTTTAAATACGCCAAATTAATGGCAATTAAACATTTTATGCTAATTATTAAAATTATAAACAAAATGTTTATCTGACAACGTAAGCTGGCATTTAGGTACCTACCATAATTATATTACAATATGAATGTCGTAGGTATATCTGTAATCATTTTTTAATAAATAATTAAAGATATACTTATTAGGTGGGTACCTAAAATAAAAAACCGGCCAAGTGCGAGTTGGCTCGCGCACGAAGGGTCCCGTACCATTATCCATAAAAACGTCAAAAAAAATCATGTCTGTTGTATGGGAGCCTCCTTAAATATTTATTTTATTCTGTTTTTTAGTATTTGTTGTTAAAGCGGCAACAGAAATACATCATCTGTGAAAATTTCAACTGTCTAACTATCACGGCTCATGAGATACAGCCTGGCGACAGATGGACAGCAGTCTTAGTAATATGGGCCCGTTTACCAAAATTGGGAATAAAACCTTTTATATACCTACGATTAATAATTTTATGGAATTGTTCAAAAAAAAAAAAACAAAACTGGAACCCCAATTATGAATTTCAAGGTCTCCCATATTAATGATCTATGATTCTTTTTAGGTGCTGGATCTTGCTATTACCATTATGAAATTGTTTGTCATTGTTTGCCCTATTTATTACAATTTTGACCCAACCGAACTTGGGTCAGGTTATTTATAGGTAATAGAAGTACACAGACCAATTTATCAAAAACATTTATTTTAGTCGAATATAACATTTCATTCACTATGTTAATAGCTAAAGTTTATATTCAAGTTAGAGAGAAATGTTAACTGGTAGTAAGAAATGAGGTTTTAAACATTTTATTCATATAATATGTCTAGCAACCACCCACAACTGCGTTCTTGTCGACATCATAAAATATAGCCATGTTACTCTGACTGGTTCTTTTTCCGATACGGTGGTAGAGTCATTGTGATAATTTGATGTTCATAAGTGCGTCTGTGACACCAAAATGATTAAAGAGATTTACTTTGACTCTACTCCTATAATGAAACCTATGTTCAAAAGCTTCGGTATATTTTAATAACTTTACCGACAAACTTTACTTGAATACTCTACTTGAGCAGTTTGTCGAATTAGTTGACCTAGGTTTCGAGCATGTCCAATGCTCTTCTAGCCGTTTTATTAAAAATTTATAATGGATCAAACTCACAAAAACTTTCATGCTGAAACTCTATTTGAGTTTTAGATGTCCCTGAGTATTGATTTTACTATATTTTAATCACTAATATAAGTCAATATAATTTGTATTAATTAGCAATATACTTACCTACCTACACGAGTTTGGTACAACAGCTTACAAATAGTTTAGTAAATAATAATAATAAAGAATATGAAGGGAAATGTCATAATGTATGTATAAGAACTTCTTCTATAGTAGTATAATAATATAATAAAATAATAATTTATAGTACGTACTACTACTATTATTTATTCTGTCGCAGTATCTACAAATAGGTACTCTAACAACAAAGATAGCTCAGTAAGTGAGTACCTACACATAAGAGGCATTTAGAGCAAAACATCCTTATTTAGTAGTCTTATTCTTATTAGAGGAGGGGGCGATGAGTCCTGCACTGACGTCCCGCATGGGTTGTATTGTGCATTCCCCCCGCCAGCATCTACCCAAGTCATCCCAACTCCTTGAAGTAACGGAGTGCGGCTTTGGGGCGCTGGCATAGCTGCTCCAGTGTTAAGGTTGTTTGTAGGGAATGGTGGTAATGAAGGTGATGATGATGTGTGTCCGGTGTCTGCCATACCGTCTATTGGCTTTGTTGCTTTTGTTCGAATGTCATCCGTGGCCGCACAGTCTTATTTAGTAGTGTTAACTAAAATACATCTTAGTGTTGATGTCTTGAGTCTGGGACGATAGTTTAATAATATAGTTTTACTTTAACTTTGTAGAGATGACTAGCGGCCCCGGCTTTGCATTTACTAATGTAGTGTCATTTTTTGATGACTTTGTTACAAAACATTGAATTTGCTCAACTATACAAAAACTTATCTAGAATATATGTCAAGTAACCTTTTCATAAGACCTCTTCAAATGTACATACATATATGATTGCAATAAACTATTGAGTATTGAGTATATACTGAATAACTGCATTAAAAAATCACTTAATAACATTAAACATCTGTAAAAGTCTGTGTAACAAACTATCAGTTTGTCGGATGGAGAGGAGCATGTTGAGTCAGAAATCAGAAGTACAACAGGAGTCACGGATGTGGCAGTAAAGGTTAAAAGATTAAAATGGAAATGGGCTGGCCATACCATAAGAGGCAAAGATAAGTGGAGCAGAAGGCTCACTGTATGGCAGCCAAGAATAGGAAGTAAGAAGACAGAGCAAAAGATGGAGAGACGATATAGACAAGACAGCAGGGAGATTATGGACAAGGATAGCAATGGATAGGAATGGGTGGAAGGAGCTGGAGGAGGCCTTTGCCAAAGGGCACACAGACGTGTTACACGGTGTCTAGACCTAATACCTATAAATATATATATATAATGCATGCATTTATATTTCAATTAAAATTCAATTCAATTAATAATAATGTAATTTAAATTAATCTAAGATGATGATTAGGTAATAACTGTTTGTTAGTTTAAGTAATGTCTGAATAAAAGCTTTTTTTTTTTAATAACGTTAAAAAGAATGATGAAATGGCGGGAAAACACTGGATCAGACAGGCACTGGATAGGCAGGAATGTAAGACAATGGGGGAGGCCTTTGCCAAATGGCAAACAGACAATGATGTTGCCAAAAATTAAAACACATATCTATAAGTAGGTTTAATAATTAGTATAAGCTTGACAAGATAAATACAAAAAATTTAAATGTAAAACTGTCTGAATTAAGGGCTATATTATTATTATTATTAAATAACATTAAAAGCCCTATTAAAAACCGTTGCATGGTTAAGAAGTAAGTGGAGAAACAGTAATAAAGATGTGGATAGCGACATTTGTTTGATATTATGTAGATATTGATACATATTATTATCATCGACTGAAATTAGAAAGAACTTCTATACACATATCAAAGGATCTGTTTTTATTATTAATTCCATGCAAAACATTTTCAAACCAGTTGTTATGTTCAATCTTTTGTTTCATGCAGTGTTATCTGGCTCGTAAACAATGGAAAAACTATGTGTCTCATAGTCGCAAGGTTAATGAACTACGCACTGGGAATAGAGATAATCCTTCATGCATGCAAAGGGCTGAAAACATTTAAACAATTGAGTTTTAATTGTTAAGGTTCTATTCCAGAGCATCCTATCTGTGCCAACCTCAGATGGGGCTAGGATGATCTATCAGTCTACATACAGGCTGGTTAAAAATAGATCCTAAGTATAAGTAAATCGAGATCAATATGGGACTGACATAGTCGTTAGACGACCTAAAGTCCGTAAATTCAAAACAGATTAAAAAATATTTCGTAACGGTCAGGTTTTTGTTGTAAGGAATATGATCCGTGATACTGATGGATTAATCATCAGTACTGTGTGACGATTCTTTAAGTGCTGCAGCGAATCACCAGATACACCTACCCATAGGTTCTTTTGAGTATCTATCACAAGGTAAAACATTTTATTACTGAGCATGCAACTATAAAGGAGTTAATATTTCAACTACTTTTATTGATGATAATAAAGATTAATTAAAATTATAACAAGCAACAATTTGTGTTAAATTTCAATGTTAGCCTTACCAGCAAAGGATTGTATGTAAGACTGATAGTTACTAAGATCTGGAATAACTAGTATTATGGTCTCTAAAACAGTGACACATTTGACTTGGTAACCAGACATGTTGTGACCAATTTTGCCATTGTCTGTTAACTTAGACATGGTTTCAAGAAGTTAATGACATCAGAACACATTCAATAGTCAAGTTTAATGCATTCAAAACAATAACATTTGGAAATTCATCAGTGAAAGGGACATAATAAATGTAAATAAAAAAATAGGACAGGCTATTTGCACAATGCTGACAATGCAGGTGTATAGAATAAACCTAACCGCAGTCTAGACGCGGCCTTCGCGACACTCAGGATGTGGCAAAGAAGCCAAACTGTTTAATTGGATCATCCCACATTGGCTTTCTCTTACTGTCTCTGGGTTGCTACAAGGCGCGTCTACGAAAGAGGTCACTGAACCATCTCGTAAAAACACATCATTCCAACACTTACTTGACTTTCCCGCCGCAGAACTGACATTCAGGACCCTGCCAACCCTCTGAACACACGCACGTCTCATTTTTACACACACCATTTATACAGTTATGTTCACTACACTTAGCCAAAACTCCAGTACACAACAATAACACTATGAGAACTGAACACAGGCATGGCGGCAACCAGCGACATTTTCGTCTGTACTTCGATTTGAACAGGAATAAAAACATTTGCAGCGATTCTACCATTTTGCTGGATGCATTTTCAACGAGTTTTGTTAGCGCCGACGTAAAAGCGGTTCCGACGTCGCGTAGTTTCGTACGGTACTAAATTTGGGGATGCCACGCGCATGTAAAAATTTACCCGATTAAATTATTTTGTCAAATTTTAAACCCAAAGCGTTTTAGGTATACATCGCGTCAGACTTAATGGCGGCTGACGGACGCACCACGTGACCTGCGCAGTAAGAAAATCGCATTCAAAATTGTATCTGCGCCAATAACGTTATTCGCCAGTCAGCCGCTATCAAGTTTGGCGCGGGTTATAATAGGTACAAGTGATAATATAATCATTTAATATTGAGTATATATTTAACAGAGTTCAGAGGTCCTGTAGTTTTCTTATCCAAGTTCATAATTATAATAAATACAAGGTAGTACATCTCATTAACGAGCATTATTATATCATTCGTTTACACTAAATCTAAGAAATATACACCCGTAGTTGTAGTAAAATTTCATCTTGTTGGCAACACGTTTTTGACAGCTGTGTGCTGCCAAAATAGAAAACATTTACGCTGCGTTCAATATAAATCATGTGTACAATCAAAATGTTTATTACCAGTAATGATATACAAAAAAAAGCTAGATAAAAAAAATATATTTGTTTTGCCTATATATATTCATATTCGGTATGTATAGATTTCAAATTTATAAATGCATTATTTGCGCCATCTAGCAGTACGTTTAGTAAAAAGTATGTTAATGTGTTTCTTACGTAATGTAAGAGATGGCGCTACTTGTATGCAATTAATATTTTGACTGAAAGTTTTCAATGTTTAGTATAATGGTAGGTAATCAGTGTACCAAATCTCATCATAAAGTCTTATCATATAAAAAAAATACCTATAGATCCGCGAGATGTTAGGAAATTCAGAACCTATTTTGTTATGTACCGACGACGACGAGAATAATGAAATCTGCTGCAAAATAGGGTAGATAGGTAGACTCTTTCCTATACCTAGCCTAGCTAATGAAATGCCCGTTTCCTTTGCGGGCACAACAACAGCAGTCCTTTACGTTTGCTCGGCCTGCGAAAACTCATTGTTTGTCGGAAGATGAACATTGAACAATCCTGAAAATTATTCCATTTTTCTTTTGTATCCACGAGTTTTTACATTGGTAAATGTTTTAATTACTGTTGAGTGGAACATAAGGACTTTGTTTTATATTTTTTTTTTATTTAAAAGAGTGGATATCATGCACAGTCAGGGCCCTGGTGGAGAGTGATGGTCACCGTCGCGTCGTCTATGACCATAAAATAAATATATACGCCCAACGATCATATACATAGATCCAGGCCCCTAAGTAGGATTCCCTGTCTCTAGGGAACCAGGAACTACGAGGACCATGGTCCCACAACACCCTGACACGAAACAAATGGTTGCGTTTTTTTTTCTGTGCACAAACATTTGTCCCGTCGGGGGAATCGAACCCGCAACCTCAGTGGTGAATGAGATTTGAGCCAACCATTACACGACAAAGGCTGACATAATTTATTATGTTTACTCGTGGTAGAGTGAGTTTATTCTTGTATACGGGAAGCCGTCTGGGTAGGTAGGTAAAGGATAAAAAGCACTGCGTAGCACTGCCTTGCGCTCATTATCAATACGCTCAGTAATTTCGCTGGCTACAATGCCCTTCAAACCGGAACACAGTAATGCTTGCGCACTACTGCTTGGTGGCAGAATAACTGCCAAAGCTGTGGTACCTACCCAGATTGCTTCTTGCATATGAGAAACCTACCACCAGTAAAATGTGGGTGTGTGTTGCCACTGCAGGGCAAAAGCTTCCCCATCTTTCTTCCATTTCTCGCGGTCTTGAGACAGTATGGGCCAATCTCTCAGGTATCCAGCTTGTCTCACCATCTCTGTCTTGGTCTGCCGCGTTGTCTGTGCCCATTGTTGGGAACCCATTCGGTTGTTCTTTTGGCCCTTGGCCCAAAGTTCGCTAGACATGCGGCTGACGTTCCCAGCCCAGCAATCACATATAGATTGAAGATATTAAACTTTTATAGATAGATAGATAAACACTTTATTGTTAAAAAAACCTTAAAAATAGGTACATGAAAAACAAATACATTTTACAGTAATCAGCATAACAATAGGCGGTCATATCGATCAAAGCGATCTCTTGCAGACTACCTTTGAACAGAAAGGACTAACATAATTTGGAAGGACGTTGGTTTTTTGTTATATTTTATAGCAATTAAGTTTACCACCAATATCCATGTTTAATCACTGTAAAATACAACTAAAAATGCAGTTCGTGACATCGATAGGCAGCGGCGCTAACGCGCGGCTCGCGTGAGCCGGTTTGCTCCGGTTTTTTGCCGCGGTGTTCTAAAATTCGTTAATTTTAGTGCATTTTTAGGTAAAATTACCGTGTGACAGTTTTAGCTTGGCGGAACTGCGCCACTGAGCTAGTTTCTACGTACCTATATTTTTGTTTTTGTGTGTATTAAAATGTAAATATTAGCATGGTATGTATGATTATGTAGGTATTTAGTTGTAAATAAAAAATGTGTTGTACACCGCCGTCTACTTCTTCTTCCGATACTGTCCATCCAAAGGTTGTCAGGAAGAGATCGCTTCAAGCGATAAGACCGCCCATTGTACTACCATAGATAAGGACTGTGTTATTGTCTATTTCTTTAAATTTGTATAATAATAATAATAATAATAATAATAAATGTCTTTATTGCAGGCAATCCAAAACCCATAATTACAATTTAAAGTAGTTACACTATAAGTATAAAGTACTTACACTAAGTAAAAATAATTAATTTTTAGAAAAAAACAAAAACCGACTTCAATGTATCTTCGAAGTCCAAGGTCACATATCGATGAAATTTATATGGGACCACTTCGTAGCTATACTGAACCCGACGCAAAAATAATTTTTCAAATCGGTTCATAAATGACGGAGTTCTGAGGTAACAAACACTAAAAAAAAAAAAAAAAACAATCGAACAAAGAACCTCCTCCTTTTTTGAAGTCGGTTAATAAAATAAAATAAAACATATTACCTGTTGTATAAAATGTACGTTAAAATTAAACACAAACTTTCGGACAAGTTTTTTAAAAATAGAATCTATTTTATTCTATTCTACCTATACATAAGTAAGTAGGTATATAATTGTTTTACTTTTAAATACCTACATGCTCCTACTAATTTTTTTTTAATCTATTTTATTTTGGGGGCTTTTATACATTGGTACATGTCAGCCCCATCGTATATGCTAATACTATAGTGAAAGGTCTTTATAGACAGCCATATGTAGACCTATTTATTTATGGAGACCCATAATTTTGAACAGGTCTCTCGCTGCATCAGACGTTGGTTGAGCCAAAATTGTATGGTACCCACCTACATCGTATCTGTTCAAACCGTAAGTGCTCATGAGCACTTGTCTTTCATTTTGAAACCGGACACACTCCACCAACAAGTGATGTATGTACATCTTCCACAGTTCCACAAGTTAAGCAGTTAGGTGTTTCACTCTTCGGCATAAAATACGCTTTGCTTCAATACGAAAGAACTGACCGACGACAACTAAGACAAACGCACGAGCATACCATCGTCAATATTTCCAGATGCTGAGTGGTGTCCTCATGTGATCATTCACCCCATACTTAAATGACAATAAACAAAATGAGATTTAGTTTAAAATTTATATCGATGCCTCAACTATGGGACGGGGAACCGAAAAAGGATAAAGTAAAACTTGTTCAGAGGCATGTGTCCTGATCTCAACCTATGAGCAATAATAACCAGCTTTCTAGGGAGCAAACTATTACAGAATCAAGGAATATGAGGAGGCTCACATTGAATAGATTTGTACCAAATTCCCTTTTCTAGCGATCTCACATTAAAATGTTCTTTCCAAAGATCATAACAACGTAATTTATATTTAGGTAGTAATTCCGAATAGTTATGCTCCTACTAATAATATAAATGCGATAGTTTGTACCGATGTATGGATGGATGGAAGCTGCTCTTCGCGGTTTCACCCGCAATTTCCTCGGGATAAAAAGCCTATGACCTTATCCAAGACCAACGTACCAAATTTCATCAAAATCCGTTTAGTGGTTTTTGCCTGATTAAGTAACAAACATCCATCTATACATCCATCTATCCTCACAAATTTTCTCATTTATAATACTTAAATAGGTATTTTTTTTATTAAAACCAACTTTTTTTTTGGTTTACATACCTACTGTATTTAGTTTTCTTTGCCTATAGGTAGTAGGACAGGAACAATAGGAAGTAGGGTTACTGTCAAGTGTGCTAAACAATATAATTATAGTGTATATAATAACAATATAATTATAGTGTATATATGTTTGTCTATAAGGTATATATTCTATGGGCCTATGTAAATTTTACTTTGTTGTACATTAATACTACCTGAAATAAATAAATAAACAAATAAAGCATAGTGTGGTAAGTGAATAGTGCCCGACACATCTAATAGTTTTCAAGATTCCACAAATAAAATGCAATAAAGCTACGCATAAGTAGGTAGGTAACAATAATAAAACCTACGCTCAAAGATCACATACACAGATCCTGGACCCTAACTAGGATTCCCTGTAACTAGGGAACCAGGAACTACGAAAACCATGGTCCTACAACTCCCAGACACGAAACAAACGCTTTTTTTTTGTTTCTGTGCACAAACGTTTGTCTTGTTCCGGGAATTGAACCCGCAAACTCGCCGCAAAAAGTATGTTTTGTAGCTTACTTATTTTATAAAAACTGAAACGCAATGAAAATACATATGTAGTGTAATCCCGCTGAATATCATCAGCAAATATATTCAGTGGGATTACACTACACATTTTCATTGCTTTTCAGTTTTGAGACGAATTTCCGCAACGTCACGCCTGATTCCATTACATTACTTATTTTATATCAAAGCGCTTCTTAGAGCATCCAGTGCTGACGAATTCCAAACTTTTTCGCACGGCTTTCTAACCTAGCTGTACAAGGAAAGTCTAGATTTAGCCTTTCACCAAATAACACGGTGCTGCTTTTTGTGCGTTAAATTTGTTACTTTCACAAAACGCCGGCTAGCTACATATAACTTAAGCCGTGACATAAACTTAAAGTACCTGGGCCCCAATTCACTATGACAACTTGGTGATTCCTTGCTTTGAAATCACGTCGATTCCTTCATTAATAAACGATATTTCTATGACACATTCATATATTCATATATATGACGCGTCATAGAGAATACAAATTTCGCAGATGTCGTTAACGAAGTAATCAACATTTCCTCGAAGCAAGGAATCGCCAAGTTTTCATAGTGAATTAGGGCCCAGCCCCCGTACCCATATGTCCCTCAAGCGCCAATCGTATATCGTGTCGAGTTCAGTTTAGGGTATAGATTCACTGCGACAATATTTTATGATGCCATTTATTGTCCCATTAAGTTTATCTCAACTTGTAGTTATCATATTTTGGTATAAATGAATGAGATTAATTCGATTTCTTTCCTGAACCAATAATTATTAGTCGGTACCTCATTAGTTGCAGTGAAGATATACCTTAATTTGAGCTCAACACGATATACGATTGGTGCTTGAGGGGCATATGGGTACGGGGGCTGGTTAGGGTACATTTATTAACAAAATAATTTACATATCGCGCTAAAATATACGAAATATAAAAACACTTACAGTAGGCTAAATAAATTAATAAATAAACGAATAGAATTAAACTAAATAAACAATAATATTATGTATATACATACATAGAATATACATAATAGTATCGGGTATCGGTTGAGCCAATTAAATGGCCTACAGATAATTCAACCGACACCTGTCGTTGTTTTCCTAATTAAGTTTTTTTCCTTTTCTTTTTTATGCAACTGAATGATGAGACGAGGATGACGTTCGCCTGATAGTAAGCACCACGCCTGCCCATAACAATTGCAGTACCTAGAATTTTTAATACTACACTGCGTAGCACTGCATTGCGCTCATTACACCGAGACAGCAGATATTAAGTCTCATATGCCCAGTGATTTCGCTGGCTACAATGCCCTTCAAACCGAAACACAGTAATGCTTGCGCACTATTGCTTGGCGGCAGAATAACTGGCAAAGCGGTGGTACCTACCCAGACGACCTCCCGCATACGAGAGACCTACCACGAGTAGTACTTTGATTACTTTTTATTTGACGTTGTCTGGGGGCCCGTATTGGGGCCGCGAGTCACCACCTGCCTAAATATTTTTTTATGAGGCCGATTTGGCAGGTGCCGAAGTCATAGACCAGTTCCCATCCATTAAAAATCTCCTATAATAGTCCTTCCACTTACCGGGGGCTGTCTTTGATTGCATCTTGGTACCTAAGTACTATAATCTCGAAACCATTTCGAGCTTTTCGCATGCTGAAGAAAAGAAAAAAAGGTCAGATTTTTTTATGAATAAAAAGATTTTGCTGTTATATATTTTTTGTTTTTTTAATATGTCGGCAAACAAGCAGACGGCCCGCCTGATGGTAAGCGGTTACCGTCGCCTATGGACATCTGCAGCAACAGAGGCATTGCTGATGCGTTGCCGACCCTTAAGGACTCTATTAATTCCCCTTTTAAAGGACTCCATGTTGTAGCTCAAAGGAAATACCGACGAAGAAAGGTCGTTCCACATCTTACATGTGCGAGGGAGGAAAGTGCGAGTGAAGCGAGTGGTGTGGGAACTCCAGTTTTGTAAGAAAAATAAAATCTACATAATTCAGTAGGTGCTAGCAGGTATATATAGGTAGACACGCTTTCCGTTAGTTTCCCCGCAGAGACAGATGGTCTTTCGAAGCACTGGTAGAGGCAGTTCTCTTATTTTTTCCCGTGCCGGACTTCTTCGATCTGGATAAAAGAAACGATTACAAATGGTTAAATATTACCCATTCTGCCAAATCAGATTTAAACTAGCATTGTTAGGTACCTACCTACATGTGAATTCAGTATTTTGGGATCGAAAACTCTTGAATATTTTGTTGGACCTACCTAGCTAGGTATAATCTAAACTCGATGCATCTAGGTGATATCCTTACAGTAACACTCCAACAAACTGGCTGTCAATAAAAACCAAAACAAAGCTGTCAAAATCAAACGTCAAAACTTGAAATTCGATGTTCGAACTCTGCGTTCAAAAATCGTCCCTCCAGAACCGCAGCTGCGCATTGGTCAAGGTCAGTGCCATTGTGCTTGCAGAGTGCATTGCCCAAACAGTGCATGCGGCGAAAAATATACGCACACTTGTGTAATGTACATGTGCAAGCGTCATCTGTCGGTGTGTGGGTAACACGCGACTGGCGGACAAAAAGTATCCGAATTGCGGGTCAATGAGCAATTCGTGGACAGATGGGACTTTCATTTTGTGAATTTGTAGGTGCTTTATTTTTGACACATACTCTCTCCCTCATACACAAACTTATGTTTTGCCTCTTAAGACAATTTTACAGGTATTTTTTATTTAATACCTATTTTGTAAACGTATATTTACTTATTAGAAACTGACGTTTATTTTGTCTTAAAACAATAGGTATCAATGTTATTAGGAAGGAGGTCCCCAAGATACAGGTTAACCTAGTTTGGGTACCAATTAACTATGTTTTGTACCCAATTTATTTTTCAGTAAACGTTATTATTTTGTTATTTTTTTACCTACAATACATTTTTTTTGCCACCGTGCCACTGTGCCTCCAGAGCTTTGGATTCCTTGCGCCAGTCAGTAGATCTCCAAATCTTGAGATGTCCTCAATGAGTCACAGTAAGTAATCTTTTCCTACTTACCTACATGTAGGTACATATCTACAGGACACAGAATACTCTTTATCCCGGAAAATTAAATAAAACCGCGGCGTGCAACTCCTATAAAACTCCTATAAAGCTTTATTAAACTAACAACAAGCTGTTTTTAACATTTGCTAATTTAAATTCAAATTTATTGCGTTCTAGGCATCTAGGTACTTCCGCTTCTAACGGAAATTTTGTATCGATACACATTTATAGCATTCGCAACTGCTCTTTTGCATAATTAACGAGCTGCGTTTCCCTATTTGCTATTTTATTTAATTATATATTCTTAGAAGGAAAACTCATAATTTGACTATTGAGGTCATTTATTTGCAAGAGAACTGAGCAAGTGAGAGAACTAAGAAATGTATTTATTATTTATATTGAATTTTTGTATACTATTAGGTAATTAAATTTTGTATAAAATAAAATAATTCGCTCATCTTCAAATAAAGGCATCTGCCTATCTACATGCAATTGTTATAGACAGGGCTTTAACAAAATAGAAACATGGGGGTGAACTTCTTAATATAAAAAAAAATTGTACGTACTGTGTAAAAAATATTTTTTTATATGTTCTATTTAGTTAGTAGATAACCGTAATAGAATCTATGAATTCCATCAACTTCTTGTACATAAGTTGTATTAAAAACACCTTTTTAAAAGAGCTGAGGTATTTTATAATATTAAGTATGTAGAGGTCTACTCTGCATACTCTTTGGCCATACAAATAAAAACGAAAAAACATATCCAGCCAAAGTAAGTACCCGAATTACATACACACACATACACACAAGTAAGTCAAGAGCAAGAGAGTAAGGTCACGGTCTCTTTTGGCGACGTTCGGCCGTTTTCGGCTTAGTTCGGCTGCGCAGGCGCAAGCCTCAATGTCAGGGTTGGACGGTGATTTTCGTTCTTTATTTTTAAACTTTTTTTCTTATTGTATTATGCCTTTTGTTGTTCGGTTTTCGGATTCGTCTGGAGTTTTTACGTAATGTATTATAGTTATGTTGTAAATGTATGTTTAACAAATGATTAAGTTAAGTACATTATATTTCAAACCGGTTTAGGGTTTAGAAGCACCTGTTCAGGTGTGAAATTGTGATACGCTGGCCAGTTATCGAGCAAAAAGGAGTGAGAGGTACTTTTTCCATGTTTTATGGGTGCCTAATGACTATGATGTTTCCGGTGGCATATTTTTAATATCTAAGTACTTTTATTATACATTTTTAATAAGTTGTATAAAACCGTAGGTAAGAGAAGAAAGAATATTATTATATCTGTCTATACGTTACTCCTACAAATGTTTGCCTAATTATCTATATTTTCCAAATTCATAGATAAACTAATACATTGCTATTAGTTTATCTATGAGTTTGGAAAATAATAATAAATACTGGGAACTGAAATTACTGGGCATTATGAGACTCAACAGCTAATAGTCTCAGGATGAGCGCAGTGCAGCGCCGCGTAGGATTTTGCAAAACAAAGTTCTGGGTGGTGCTGTTATTGTTATGGGCTGGCGTATTGCTTATCATCAGGCAAACGAGCTCATCTCGTCAACCAGTTACATAAAAAAAAATGTTGTAGCAGCAAATTTGTATATTTACTCACATCATTCTAACTAAAAATCCTAATAATTATGTACCTTTATTTCGCGCTCAGAAATTACCACCAAATTGAAGCCGGCCCAAACCCATTCCACTTACTTTTTTCATTTTGGCGGGATCGCTTAGCAGCCATCTTTAAATTTTACTTTTTAATAATTTGAAAACCTCGGCCTTGCGACCAAGTGGCATGATGCCCGAGGCGTTTACTTGAAAAATATATTTTGAGCTGGTAAAACCGAAATTGTTATAATACGAGTAATTTGCGGTACAGAATTGCCATACAAGTATTTGCTCATATTTTCATAGTATTTTTCATCATTGTTGTTTCTTTACAAATACAAACCATGATATGACATTTGGCTGACGAGCTGTCAAATTAGCTAGCTTAGTGAGGAGAATTGCTCAGACGAACAATTATTAAGTATATTATCTGCATGTAGTATTTTTACATACCTACTTATTAAAGTTAATACTTAATTGATTGCCTCTTCATATTGGATTACCTATAGTTTACGTGTAGGTAATTTATTTTGATGTTTCTATGAAGCTATGGGTAGGTAAGTACCGTTAAGTATCATCTGTATGGTTGTTGGTATATTCTTTGAACCTGCTTGTGTACACACACAGATATGTAGGTAATTTCTTTATGCTTCTAAAAATCCTTAATTAATACAACAACTATAACAAAAAGATAGAAAGTAGTTCAAACTACATAAATACCTACCTGAAATACTAACTAAAATATTTTTCATGAAGATTTGGCTAAGTTATACCACGGTTATAGGTACCTAGGTATAAAATATGTAGATACGATACTAAGCTATACCTACCTAAGTTTCTCTGGCCTAATATTTTAATATTTAATCTTTGCTTAGGTAGGTACCTGCCAAAGTAACTAGTTTCTATTTATTAAACTAGTCAACTATCTAACTATCTAACTAGTTAACTATCTAACTAGTATAAACTAGTTAGTGTCGATTTGGGATCTGAACTTACGAAAAATGAAACAATCTCATCAACAAATGAAAGAAATTTATTGTATACAGGTTTTAAATATCCTCGCACATCCACACACCTGCCTAACCAGCCATTTCAGTAAGACATAACGTAAGACAAAATCCTAGAGATAAAAGGACATATGAAAAAACATTTAATTCACTTCAAATGCTCCTATTCAAGATACAGTATACGTAAGAAACAGTACTGTTGGTTCACATTCAATTTCTACAATTCCACTTTCAAATCAATTTTTTGTGTCGCCTAGCGACAGTTTTTATTTTTGGACGTTAGTTATAACCTCTTTTATCAAAAAAGTCAGTCGAATCGTCAGTAAGCTTAGCTTTTTTTCCGTTCTAAAAATTTGACTAGATTTAATACGATAGCGTCGAGCCAATCACGTTTTTAGTTTACCGCCAATTTTGCAATTCCGTTTCACGCACAAATTTTAATGTGAAACGTATATTTTTAATACATTCTTACGGGTGAAGTGAAACATATATATAATTATATTCATATAATTTATAATAAAATAATAATGAGTCGCTTATGTTAACGCGAAATCATCTATTCTCTTCTGTTTATGATATTTAAACAATAATAATAAAAACTAAAGGAACAAAATAACAAAAATAAAGAGGCGAGTAAGGTATATTGAAAAAAAATTCATTAAAACTTGTACTCAATAATTAAATAACAATATTATAATTTGATCTTGTTAGCTCATTTCGCAGTTTATATATTATTATACAAAAAAAGATGAGCTTTTCAATCATATAGGAGAATAACAGTGTAACTATTATTATATTGGTCCATTACCTGCTTTTTAAAAATCACAAAATCGATCCAATATCCATTTGGCGGGAAACGTTCCCAAAAAGGAACACTCCTTCCCGCCATTTTGTGATGTATTTTTGTAAGCGTTAATTTAAAATAAATACATCATGAGAAAATCGAATAATAACTAATTCATCTTTTTAATAAAGATAACATTATATTTAATATGTCTAAAATTAAATGCTTCATGTTGTACATAATGTAACTACAGACGAACGATGACACGTTCGTCGAAAAAAAAACTGCGTCCAGCGAGACGTTTAAAAATCTTTCATTGTTAAGCTATACCTTTCCACGATAATTCTAAATGTCAATAATAATAGGTCAATTATTGTATAGTAATAGTACAATAATTATTATTGTTTAAATTAATCTAGGAATAGATACAGATGGAAAACAATTAAGTGACAATAAAGGTGAAACTTACATTTATAGAAACTTGTTGTGGACCGTTTTACGGCATTAGACAGCGTGACTGCACATACTCGAAAATAACATCGTAATGGAGAAAGTCCATTTAATATATGAGCACAGTGAGTCACTGTGTCTAATATTGGAAAACGACCGTTATAGTACAGTTAGACACAGTAACATCGACAAACAAATTCAGTTTACAAAATGCTTAGAAATAAGATCTGGCGATGTCTTTTACGTTTCAATCGACGGAGATGGATCACGTCAATCGTGCCGTTTTAAATTCAAAACCCGAATTCTAGAATACGAAATTCGAATTTAAATTTTTGAAACAAGAACACGATGCATCCCGTCGATTTTCATTCAGGTTGAGATAGCTTGCACTCACGTTCGCACACAAATTTGCAGAATTAATTATTTTTCATAAAAAAAATGCAACTTCCCTTCATTGTCTTTTTGTTCCCGGCCCGCAAGGGCCGTTCAAGACTAACCTAAACCTTACGAAGAGTTTAATTACGAAAAAAATTAACAAAATATTAAAGGATTACTAACGGCTATCTTATTAATTGAAAAATTACTCTACAATATTAACTAAAACTTAATAACTATGTGGAAAAATGATTGAACAATATACAATAAAATGATTCACTATTAAACCAGCAACCCCTACCAATGATACGGAGATGGTTGTCAAAAGTCACTTGATCACCAATAAAAAAATTAGGGTTGACTCTTCGTAAAAAACTTTTCATTATTTAATGAGGTATTTGAGCAGAGGCAGTTAATTTTTTATTTTATTATTCTTTCTTTTTATTACTTTTATGTGTGACATTTTGACAACGCATTCAAGCCATTTATAATAAAATATTCAACAAATAGATCGTAAAGTTACTTTGAATTAACCAGCAAGTTGTTATGTAGGTAACTTTAAAGTGTAGGACACTCAATTATTTTTTTAAAAGGTCGAACTACATCTGGCCGCACCGAATTGCATTTTCCTATGCTTCTTACATTTTCTGTCACTTAGAACACTCATTTACTAGAGCGAGAAAGAGAGAGAGCAACCGCACGCGGCGAAATTGACGAGTCGGTCGCACTCCCGCTTTAGGAAATGACGGTTCTTTTTGCGTAATATAAATACACGCAAAATATCTATTTACGATTGCAAATATACGGTTTATGCGGATAAGGTCCATTTAGATGTTTTTTGAGAACGAAATGTTGAATTGTTTATTGTAGAATTGTAGGGATCACTGTAAATAACATATTTAAGTGTTAAGGCGGCGTATACCATTTGTACAGACCGAACCGAAGCTGGCGGCTTCCGGTTATATTCATCTACTACATATTCAGTCGCTTCTCTCTTTAACCCGGGATCACTCCCCAAACACTTTGCACAAAAACAATGACATGTATAACATCTCAATATAATTATAATTATATATAGGATTATTTAAAAATAAAGCCTTAAAAAACAACTAACATTACAAAATAAGATTAAACAACATAATGATTTGTTCCCGATGAAAAAAATAATTATATTTATAATTAAAAAATCTAATAACATTCTAAACGGAATGTTGATTATTATCTAAATTCTCTTTGCAAAATGTCCCATCCTATTTCTGTACAAACTTACACAAAACAACGTTTCTAAGCTATCAACAAATGTCAGGCATAACACACAGATATTCGTGTACGTATTTCTTTTTAAACAATTGTTCGTCTCTTAAATTTTTAAATTATTCGAAATGCGGTCTGGTAGGGCTGTCAACACGTCGGTAAATAATTATATATTTTTTTAATATACAAAAGTTTTAGATAAATGCACATAACTTTAATAGAGATTATTTTTTAAAACACTAAATGCTAAAAAGACGTCGAAAATTATGCACAGAGAAAATAAGGTGAAAGACATGCTATCGACTACTTTAAAATTTTGAATATAAAAATTTTTCTTTTTCTTTTTTATAGAGAATGTGTTCGACATCTCGGCACTCGGGATATGTATTATGTTTTAGATATTTTGGAGTCCAATATAATTTCTAAATATTTATATTTAATGATCTTTTTTGCCGTACGGTCTTTGGATAAAATAACTAAAATCTATGTCGAAATGTCGAGTCCAGTCTCCAGTAGTTCTATTTTGCACATATCGTGTTCTCCGAAGAAAAAAGTACGACATTAATATTTTTGTATATAATATAATTATGTATATTTTAATTACATACATAATACAAAGATTTCTTAATTTTCATGAGGCGCACATGTACACATAACTTACATTAAGTATCGTATGATAATAATTTATATCCAAATAGTTTTACCTAATTTTATTTTTGGGAGAGCGTATACATTTTTCCAACTCGTACTTTGTTAATATACTTTTGATTGAACACCAAAAAATGTCACAAATTTCAAGATATAATTTTTTTGAGGATTTTTGGGCTAATTATACTTTAAAGTCGACAAGAATATATAATAATGATTATCCACATTTTGTATAGTCGATAAAACATTTAAAACTTGGACCATGAAAAATAAGAATATATTTTCTTAAGATACAATAATAGTACATAAAATATATAAGTTTACTAGATGTATTTAATGTACGTACGTGTATATATGACGGGGGCTCGTCCCTCGGGTCGTCGAACAAACCGCACTCGTAATACCTAAATATCACATTCAGTAATATGGAAATCCACGTGTTAGCTTAGACACAGTTAAATTACTATTTTTATACAAAATAATAATTGCACATAAGTCCGAACTAGCTTCGTATACGTCGAAGCTCACTAAGATCAGAATCAGATGTTTCCGTCAGCTCGCGTATCTTTCGGTAGGAAAGACGCAACCGCACTACCCGCCAATAGCGCTAACAATTTCATTCAATATATTACCTATCTAATTATAAAAACACTGCGCAAAATCTGCAATAGTTTACTTAAAAATCGATAACATTTACACTCATAGCTAGCTTTATAATTAATTTGTTACATTGTTTTTTTTACCTTACATAATATTTAAATAGTTATTTTATATAACGTTAACTTTTGGTTGTCTTTTGAAATTGAGGCTCTCCGGATTCGCGTGAATTTTGGACAACCCTAGACTTTCGTGACCTTGATGCCGTTCTGCTTTGTGTTGATATGCCTTGTATATGTTCCGATTTGATTTTCCAATACGGGATTTGGTATTAAAAATATTTTACACGCGTTGATAGTAAATACTTTCATAATTATTACACTAAATTTAGCCGCAAGATGATATCAACGAATTGATATCTTGAAATCCTCTAGTATATCAATTAACCCACAATTTTGTGCACATATTGCAGGGATCATTTAATACGTTAACTGAAAGTTATGATAAATATTTAATACCAAAATTCACAATTTAGTTTTTGCATTATTCGCAACAGATAGTGTGAACTTGCGATTTGAAATGGCGATCATCGCGCTACACTGCGTTGTCTTTGGTGCGTTCATAGCATCCTGCGATTTGCGCGCAGACATTGCTTCATAAAATGTAATTCTCGAACAACACTTCAGGTCACTTCGAAGCCATCCGAAACACAGACTAAACTATCATTATTGTGATATAGCATTAGTAAAGCTGTGATATATTGAACTGGTTGTGACGTAGGTAACTATTGTGATATTTGGTGATATATGTGGGGGGAAGCGGAAACTTAAACTGGGCACAGGACCACCAGGTTGATAAGTGACATTGGCCCAAAGCAGGCAAATACTTTAAACATTTGCTGAAGATGTCGGGGTCTTAAATGCGATCAACGCATAATTTTAAGATTTTGCACCTCCTGAAAATATCAGCAAATCAACGTGGTCACCCTGTATACAAATACTGATATAACATGTATAATATATATTGGGAAACGGTAAGCCTGTCTATTTTATTGTCACTACAACAGTATACATAAATCGCGGTAAGTCCTATTGCACTATGTGGATTTACTAGGTCATTCCAAAGAGAAATATCGAGGAACCAATCAACGGTTCGTTTAAAGCCGTTCGGTTGCGAACAAGCTTTTAAGGTTGTCTGTTCGGAATGAGCCGTCAGTAACGGATGACGTGACGCCTAGGCACGTGTGGAGCCGACCGGAGCGCGCGGCTGTCCCCCAAAGGAATGTACTTTACATAATATTATCACAAAGACTGAGGAGATCGTCTTGCGTTCAGAATCTGTGCAGAACACTCGGCCAGTCACTGTCACTGGAAGGGGCGAAACACTAGGCGCGGTCGGGGGGCGCGGGCGGCGCGGGCGGCGGGCTCAGCGAGGCGCCGGCGGGCGGCGTCGGCGTGCCGTTCCGCGGCCGCAGCTTGTCGGCCCGCAGCCGCTGCACCGCCTCGCGCATCTCCGCCGCGATCTGGCGGTCCGTGCTGCCGATGCGCGGCCGCCGCGCCGGTGGGCCCTCCTCCGGCGGCTCCCCGGCCAGCCGCCGTAGCAGGCTCGGCGACTCCGGCATCGGCTGCCGCGGCTCGTTCAGCCTCTGCAGCAGCGCCGCGCCGGGCCGCTCCAGGCTCGACCGGATTATACCCTCGAGGAAGGATCCGTTTGCGGGTGGCGGCACCTCTTCTCGAAGCCTCCGCATCATATGCGACGCGTACAAGTCCTGCGTCGGGTGCGCGGCAAAGCTCGCGCCCGGCCAGAACGGGTACCCAGGCGGGTAGCCCGGCGTCTCCGGCCCGTTGAGCCCGTTCGAGAAGGGCTTGGCAGTGGGCTTCGGCGGCTGCGGCTTCGGTGGCTGCGGCTTTGCATCCGGCTGCGGCTTTGGCTCGCGTTTCCTCGGCCTCATCAGATGCCGCTCTTTCACCTTATACTCTAGAGTGGAATGCGGTACGCCGTAGTAAGACCCGGCTCGATGTACGGACATCTCTCCTCTCTGAACAGCTTTGACGGCTTCCACCAGACTGTCCCTGTCGTAGTTCCTGTACTTCCCTCGTTTGGGTCTCGTCCCCTTACCGCCTGGAGCGGGCTGGCCGTTGTTATTCGGCTGCCCTCTGGAATTGCTGGGCCCCTGGTACTGATGCCTCTGATTGTCGGGAGGTGTCTTGATGACGGAGACGTGTCTCTCAGGCGCTCTCATGATGAAGTCGGAATGCTGCAACCTGTCGGGCGGCTGCTGGAATTTTTGGCTGATGCTTTTCGCTATGACGTCACTGAGCGAGAATAGGTGCTGAGATGACGGAGGGTCAGCGAAGACTGATGGCGGTAGGAGTAGCTGAGAAGGTGGGTTCAGCTGCGACTGCGACGAAAGCATTGGTGTGATGGGTGTAATAGGTGTCGTGACTGACGTGGCAGGAGAAGAGCTTTTGTCGTCCGGTGGGGGGAAGGTCGGTATTTTGAGGATGACGGAAGGCGGGGAATCGGTTCCTTCTGGGTCGCTGTCAGGGTCTGATTCGTGGGGGCCCGTGGTGAGGCCGAACTTGTTGACTTTGTTCCGGAGGGTTGACCGCGGTATACCGTAGACCACGGAGGCACGGCGGGTACCCAGCTTGCCAGTTTGGATATCCCGCAGTGCGGATTGGAGTTCATCTTCGGTATAGTTACGTTTTGAACTGTTGCCTGCTCCGTCTAGGATGGCGCGTTTCAATCTGCAACAAGGAAAACATGGTTAGGTAAGAATCTGAAATAGCACTACTTTCGAAACGGCGTTCCACTCCTTCGACGTTCGCACCAAAAAGGATAATTCGAAACGTTTAGTACCGATAGATGGAACGTCCACCATGTTGGGGTGACATTGTGCCGATCGTCTAGTTGTCCGATGGTAAAATGGTGATGGAGGGATCAGATTGTGCAGGTCTTGAGCACATTTATAGTACCTATCTAGGGCAACAAACATTACAATGGATTTATGCTCACATTTAGCGGAATAATAAATACCGAATGTTTTAACTACCTAAAGGTAATTAAATAGGTACCTATATAATTAGATTAGAATGAGAGAGGGCGCTGCAGTCGCGAAAGCAACTAGAGCTCTGTCACAAAAAATACTTTAAAAATATAAATAGACATCGAAAACGTTTTCCAGTGTGCATAAACGCATAATAAACCAGTGAGATTGTTATCTCTTACGATTTCGGAGTAATAATAACAATTATAGTGATTTAACGTTGGAAAAAATCAAAGAAACAATTGTGACTATAACAATATAGTGAAGTGTAAATAACCACAAAACTCAAGTGTTAGTGAACTTTTGACACATAATAAGTTCAAATAAACATTAAAGTGTGTGTGATTTAGTCAATTAATGTTTAAGAAACATTGTGAAGGTGGATGTAAAAAAAATTAAACGAACTTATAACATTTTTATAACGGCTAACTACAAACCGGAGCCGTAGCAAAAATTCGACCAGGCACTTAACTGTACGTCTGGTGTAGCGGTATAACGCACCGTGATCCGGAACGTCGCGCCGCGGGGACGCCGGTTCGAATCTACAGGAGCGGCAAAATCTTTTTGCAACAAAAAATTTCTCCTGACACGAGAATCGATCGAAAAACGTTTGCAAAGAAAACAATAATACAAACTAGCAAGATGGAAGAAATTAGAGAAATGTTTCAAAAACTTCAAGTTGATGTCAACGGCACTAAAAACTCAATCAAAGAGATGGAATCAAACATCACAAAAAATATTAACAACAACATAAACGAAATGGTTGGTAACCTACAGCTAAAAATTAGAAACCTAGAAAACGTAAACGAATCTCAAGAAAAAAGACTTGACACAATAGAAAGGACGCAGAGACAACGAAACCTTGTTATATTCGGAGTGGAAGAGGAAGAGCGTGCATATGATGATCTTACACGTATAATACTTAGTATATTGAACAACACAATGAAAATAAACTGTACATCGCTCGAGATACAAGCTCTTAGAAGAGTAGGAAAGAAGGGCGATAAGGTCAGACCAATTATACTAACTCTAACTACACTAGGAAGAAAAATAGAAATTCAGAAACAATGGAAATCTCTGCAAAACACTAATTACTCAATTGCAGAAGACTTCCCACCGAAGATCTTGGAAAAAAGGAAAGCTCTTTACGAACAAGCAAAAATAGAAAAAGCAAATGGACACAAAGTGTTGATCAAATATGACAAACTTATAATACTGCCCTCAAATTCCACGGAATCAGGAACCCAAGAAAGAAATAACAAGAGAGCTCTATCACAAACACCTCCACAAACCACTCCAAAGGATAAAACAAAAGGAGTAAAAGGAGCTATACAAACCCACAAAAAGAACAAAATATCGTCTTACTGGGCTTCTCGTCCTGCTACGCAAACGACACAAACTAACCTCTGTGAGACAGATGAAAACATAAATACAGAAGGCCTACTCAAACAATAGCAATTAATGAATAAAACCCCTCTCCCTCCTCCAACACGGCCGGTCACCGCGGAGGAAAATGACCAAAACCCTCCTGTTTACCAGAAAAACATCAGCGAATGCCTAAAAATCGCTACATACAATGTACGCTCCTTATCATCTAAGGAACGGTTTATAGAACTCACCGTTGCACTACGAAAAATAGAATTTGACATCTTGGGCTTAGCAGAAGTAAGAAAAATGGGCTGTAACATAGAAGAACATAAAAACTATATTCTCTGCTACAAAGGAGAAACACCTGGCTTGCATGGTACAGGGTTTCTAGTGAAGAAAGAACAAAAACAGAATATCACAAATTTCGAAGGGTTATCCGAAAGAGTTTCAGTACTACAGCTAAAATATAATACAACTTTGCTGTCTATAATACAAGCTTACGCACCCACTGAAAACGCCGGTGATGAAGAAATTAATACATTCTATGAAACATTAGAAGAAGCTCATGCAATCGCTGGAAATAATCTACTAGTAATTGGAGACTTTAATGCAAAAATAGGACAACCGAAGAAAAATGAAAAATTGATTATGGGAAAATTTGGCTATGGAAAGAGAAATAAAAGAGGAGAGCTACTCATACAATATGCGTTTGAACATAAACTCTCTATTATGAACACTTACTTCAAAAAACCGGAGAGTCGCAGATGGACCTGGCTCTCACTTGATCATAATACGAGAAACGAAATAGACTATATTATGACAAATCGTCCTAAAAACATTTCGAATGTGGAAGTACTCATTGTGGAATTTCCTTCCGACCACCGCCTTGTGAGAGCTACCTATCACATTAGACAAGAGAAGAAATGTAGGTCTTCGTTTAAATCTCCACAAACTACGCCAAGAACTGCCGATGACATTACTACATATTGTAATAACCTCGAGAAATTTCTTCGAGTACTGCGAACAGAAGATCAAGATGCACAATCCTACTATAATAAATTAGAGACTGCAATTAAGAATAGTATGGAAATAAAAAGAAAAGACAACTTACATGGAAAATCAAACAACATTATTAGCGAAAATACACGCAGATTAATGGTTAGAAGATCGGAACTTATAAAAACTAAACACAAGTCAAAAGAACAGAAAAAAGAACTAAGTACACTCTTCAAGAAAACAAGTAAATCTTTAAAAGAGGACTATAAAAACTACAGAAACAAAATAATTGAGAAAAACTTAAAACTATATAGTAGCACAAAAAGAGCTTTCAAAGATCTAAACACACACAAGAACTTTTTTTTTTTTTTTTTTTTTTATTATTTATAGGCTTGCGTTTGACCGCTATCTCACCTGTTGTTAAGTGACGATGCGGTCGAAGATGTAGCACGCTCGCCTAGAAGAAACCTGTTCACTCTTGTCTTAAAGACACCCAGATTATAGCTATCCGGAAACACAGATGCCGGCAGAGAGTTCCACTCCTTGGCCGTTCGCATTATGAAGGTCGAAGCAAAGCGCTTGGTGCGAGCAGGAGGGATGTCAACCATATATTGATGACGGCTTGCCGTACGCCTGGTCGTCCGGTGATAGAATGGAGATGGCGGAATAAGTTCATGTAATTCCGTCGCACACTCTCCGAAATGTATCCGGTAAAAGACCGATAAACTGGCAACTTTGCGCCGATGTTCAAGACTCTGAAGCTTAGTTTTAACCAGCGCATCGTCACCAATGAGCTTTTTGGCTCTTCTTTCAATGGTTTCCAAGGCTTCGAGCTGGTATTTGGCGGAGCCGTCCCACAGGTGAGAACAGGAACTGGATTCAAAGTCTAAAAACCGCATCAAAAAAACAGACAAAAACAAGACAAGATATTGTAAAATGCGCCACAACATTCTATGAAGATTTATATGGAAAATCTACAGAAACTCCAAAAACAGACATAAATGAACTTATGAACAATGAAAAAAAAGAAGACATAACACCAATAGATGAGAAGGAAGTGATAGATCACATAAAAAAATTAAAAGCAGATAAAAGCCCTGGTCCAGATGGACTCCAAAACGAAGTTTTGAAACTGGGAGCACCACAACTAGCACCACCACTGACTTACTTGTTCAACCTAATCCTAAATACAGGCCGGATACCAGAACAATGGAAGAAGTCAGACATAATTCTACTGTATAAGAAAGGAGATCCTCAAGATGTAGCAAACTATCGGCCAATTAGCCTCCTATCAAGCCTCTACAAACTGTTTACATCGATCTTGCAGAATAGAATGAAAGTCTCTATAGACAAACTACAGCCAGTCGAACAAGCAGGGTTTCGATCAGGATTCTCAACAGTGGATCATATACATGTTATGGAACAAATTGTCGAAAAGTATAAGGAATACAACAGACCCCTATATGTAGCTTTTATTGACTTTGCCAAAGCATTTGACACTATCTCACATGACTCTATCTGGAGAGCTCTATATCAATGCAAAATGAACGAAAAGTATATACAAGTTTTGAGAAATATTTATGACGGCAGCACCAGTAGAGTAAAACTCGAGACGAGAGGAGCTGAGATCCCAATCCGTAGAGGTGTAAGGCAGGGAGACCCATTGTCACCAAAACTTTTTATCGCAGTATTACAAAGCATTTTTACAAAGCTAGACTGGGACTGGGAAGGAATCAGAATTGCCGGACGCTGTTTAAGTCACCTCAGATTCGCGGACGATATTGTTATATTTGCAGAAACAAGTCAAAAGCTAGAGCAAATGTTGGGTTCGCTAAGTGAAGAAAGCGAAAGAGTAGGCCTAAAAATGAATGAAAGTAAAACAAAAATACTCACGAACAGCAAAGAAAATATAATAAAATTAAAGGAACGACCCTTGGAGTATGTGAACAGTTACATATACCTAGGAAAACAAATATCATTCCAAGACAAAAACACAGAAGAAGAAGTTGATAGACGTATTGCAATGAGTTGGAAAAAATTTTGGAGTCTAAAAGAAATTTTAAAAGGCGACCTATCTCTCCACCTGAAAAAAACTGTGCTTGACACCTGTCTTCTACCGACCCTAACCTATGGATGCCAAACATGGAGTTACTCCAAAACAACAAAATCAAAAATAACAACTTGCCAGAGAGCAATGGAAAGGAGCGTACTAAAAATTCGTAAGATCCAAAAAATTAGAAGTGATCTTATAAGACAAAAAACAAAAGTGATTGACGCTCTGCACTATGCGCTCAAACTAAAATGGCAGTGGGCAGGTCATCTAGCCCGATATAAAGATAACAGGTGGACTTTAGAGGCGACTCGTTGGACAGGACCTGGTGGTAAAAGAAGAAAAGGCAGACCAAGGCAAAGATGGACTGACGACATCGTGAAGACCGCTGGGATATCATGGATGAGCAAAGCGGAAGATAGAGAGGCATGGAGTAAACTGGAGGAGGCCTATACCCAAAGAGGGATTCCTAACCAAGAAGGAAAAACATAAAAATACCATTAGATTAATAAGATAGATAGATAAATAAATATATAGATAGATAAATCAATAGTTAGATCAATAAATTTATAGATAAGGATATATAGATTAGTAAATAGATCATTAGATCGATAGATAGCTATGAATAGGGATAGATAGATTAATAAATTTATAGAAAATTATATAGATCGAAAATACATAAATACTACTAAATTAACTTATTTAAAACTAAATTAATAAACTAAGCTACATTATAATAAACTAAGCTAATTTAATAATTAAAGTTAACCTATTTAAATTAAGTTTAATTATAATAAAAAAAAAATAGTTAACCAACATATATGTACATATATATAAGTTAAGGAAAAAATTGTAAATATTTGGTAAGGTAAATAAAAAGGCTAATTAATTATTATATAATTAGATAAGAGTGGATAGACACGAGTACGTTATGTATCTATATACCAACAAAATTATCTTAAAGTAACACCGTCCATACACATTTTTGTCTACTTTCCTTCACTTGTAGGTTGTCAGGAAGAGATCGCTTTGAGCGGTAAGACCACCCATTGTGACACTATTATTAAGTTAGTTGTTATTTTAGTTTTTAATTATTTCTCTATTTTGGTGTTATAACAAAGAGCTATTCTATTCTAGGTATATGTTTTTTTAAACCTGCAGCTTTCACACCTTTAAAAAAATAGGATATCATCCCCTTATTCTGGATTTTGTGCTCAACATCAGAGAAGGTCCCGTGATTTTTATTTAGCAGAGCAGAGCCTGTTTAATCAGTTAGAGAATCTTATTTTCCCGGAAATACTTTCGAACCGTTGGAAATGGACAATCCAAACATATTCCCAGTCAAATTAGCCGTTTCTCTATTCCACCAAAATCTCTCGTTCACGCTCTTTATATTTTAAAACGCGAACGAAAAAACAGAAACATCCAGAAGGGTGAGTAATGGAATTAGTCTATGGCGACTCGATACCTACCTATTCCCGTCTGCCGATGTTTTTGTACCTTTTTTACGTGGACGGAAAAGTTGCAGATCTAATCTAAATTCTAATGGAGTTATCCCATCTGTATTCTTTGTTCTTTATTATTGTGCGACGCTATTTTTGAATCTGTTATTATGATCAGCTTTATCTAATATTGGTTACGAGGATTATCGTTACAGATATTTTCTAGGTATATTTTACAGAATTAAATAAAGGAGGAACTTTTTAAATTGGTTGTATTTTAAGCTATTGCATAGCTTCTATCGCGGGCCTTGAGCGTGGAGACCGAATCCAGAAATTCCGTAACGAAAATAACCTAACACCCTCCACTCCGAATGCTATGCAATAGCTTTAACGCGGCAGTCTCCTAGTGCCACACGTCTTTTTTTTTAATGTTTGTTACCTCAAACTCCGTCATTTATAAATCGATATTCGACATTGGACTTCGAAGACAGTATCAGAATTGAAGTCGTTTTTTTTTGTCACAAAATGTGCACAATATCTACACAATACTTTATTGTACACCAAACAAAAATAATCAGTAGGTACATGAAAACAACTTAAAAATTAAGGTACAATGGGCGGACTTATCGCTAAAAGCGATCTCTTCCAGGTACATAGGTAGGTAGGTGTATAGGTACTTATTTTAAGCCGATACCTATATGACAATCATTAAAATTATTTCCAGATAAGATAATTCATTTCTAAAAATAATATTTCGATGTCAATGAAATATTATGAAATAAAACATCAAATAAAAGATAAAGAATGATTCACATCGGCTGACGGTCGACAGCCGACAATCGGACTAAATTCAATATTTCAAAACGTACTATTAATCCACGATAAGTAAAATATGAAATATTTACTGTTGGTCTCACCGATAACGGGTTATTATGAATGCTCCCTTATCTAGCTACAAAAATAACTACTATCAACTTTAAAGCTTCAACCATAAAGTAGAAATTTAAGTGTGCGTCGATGTCGTCTTGAATTTCATCTTGCACTTTGCTTTCTTATTTTTCGCTCGCGAACTTTTACCATTTTAAACTTTAAGATGCTGTTTTTAGGTGTAATTTTTCTTTGTATCCCAATCTCGGGATGCAAGGTCGATGCACTGACAGTCTAGCATTTTTATTTGTTTTTGCGAGTCATACGACCCACATTGCGAGTCCCGACGAATGAATTTATTCAGTTATCGATTTGACATTGTGTGTAATATCGATGTTGGCATCGAGACGGTATCTCTATTCTCTTCAGTGACATAGACTTGCGAGTATTTGACTAATCGTGAATCGGAATCGGATGTTGAGAATGCAGATGAAAGTTTCTATTTATAGACGCACACATTCTTTTGATCTAGTGATGTCACTCAGAATTCAGAAAAGGTTTGAGAATCATCGTCATCATCAGCTCATCACGTACTCACTGCTGGGACGAGCCATCTCTCGAGAGTATGGGTTATAATCCACCACACTGGCCCGGTGCGGGTTGGTGGATGTCACATATCCTTCAATTTTAGCGATTTATTTTTGGACATGCTGGTTTCTTCACGATACTTTCCTTCACCGTTTTTACAGCGAGTGTTAAATCCCCACACACCTCGAACTCGGGTGCGTCTGATCGAAAGTCGCACGTGTAAACTTTTATATTTTGATAAAGTGCACTAGAGAGTTTACTTTTAAGATAGCCTCTGTGGTGTAGGGTAATTGAAGAGCATTATAGCCAGCAAAATTAATGGGCATATGAGGCTTAATATCTGATGTCTCGGGGTAATGATCGCAACGCAGTCCTACGCAGTGCTTTTTATGGTATTAAAAGTTCTGGGTGGCACTGTAATTGTTATGGGCAGGTGTGGCGCTTACCATCAGGCGAACGACTTTGTCCCATCACTCAGTTCCAATAACTGGCAAAGCGGTTGTACCTACCCAGACGGCCTCCCGCATACAAGAGACCTACCACGAGTGGCTCCTCCTGATTGGCTGTTTTCTGTCCATGATCGCCGTTTGAACAAATATATCCCATTTAACCCTTTGACCGCTACAAAACCGTGCCCTTCACACTAAGCTACGCAATTTTCATACGTTTTAGTCGGGTCAATCCGTCCTCGGCGTGGAGCTAATATTCAAGTGATGAATTACCGTTTTGATAGAAAAGGACCACCCGGACTTAATCTTAAAAATATTTAGTGCCTATCAGTGCTCTATCCAATCCACGTGTGTAGGTGATCTAAGATTTTATAAGTCGTATTTTTAATTAGACGAAGCCAACTGACAGTAGCTAATGTCACTTTGTAAAATAATGTTGCCATATTTAACGTAATAGTGATGCGTTCAGTTCTCGTTCAATCAGATGAATGAACAATGAGTGTGAATAGTTAATCATTTCAAACTATAAAAGAATATTATTTCTATTTTACAATAAAATTGTATAAAAGTGCTCTGATATAAGTTACTAGTAACTAGTATGTAACAAGTTTCCTCGCAATGTTTTCCGTAATGTTTAAAACACTCGGTATTCAGTATAGGTAGATACTATAGGAACATAGTCGTCGAAAACTCGTTGGTATGTACAAAGCACGACTAAAATTCGAACCCCGTACCCGATATCGGCAGTTCGGCACACTAACTATTCACTAGAAAATCGAGGCAATTTCATTCATTCAGGAGTTTTTCTATCATTCACTTTGTCACAACACTATTTTTATTTCATCAAAAACTGACAACACAGTAAACGTCAGTTGACTTCGTCTAATTAAAAATACGATTTTAGTTTTCTTCCGAACATGGTCAATTACTATCTAATTTTCTATTAGCAGAAATAGTCAAGATGGTTGATTTATAAGAATTTTTATTTCAGAACATGCTGTGCCTCCTTTTCAAGGGCCTAAACTTTAGGCTATTTAAACTTAAACTTTACTTTAGGCCCTAAAGTATCTACATGCTAAATTTCATCGAAATCTGTTCAGTAGTTATTGCGTGATTGAGTAACAAACATCCATCCATCCATATATCCTCACTAACTTTCACATTTATAATATTGTACAGTGATCATTTAAAGTCTCCTTAAACCTAGTACGAGTAATGAAATTTAATTAAATGAAATCATTTATTTGCAATACATGATTGTTTTAAAGTTGTATACATGTACCTACCCTCCTATTCTGTATTTATTTACAGTAAATAAATAAATACAGTAAATAAATAAAAAAATATATAAAAGAAAAGGTTGGTATATAGGTACATTTAAGACGTTATTTTAAATGATCGGATCCAAAACACATTGTCAATGCAAATATTTAAAAACTAAAGTGTTAGTATTTTTCAATTATACAATATAGTAAAAGCGAGTGTGGCTTAGTGGGAGCACGTGCGACTTTCAATCCAACGCACCCGAGTTCGAATCCCGCTGGCCCCGCACCACTGACTTTCTTTACTTATGTGCGGATTTAACACTCGCTCTAAAAACGGTGAAGGAAAACATCGTGAGGAAACTGACATGTCCAAGAACTTATCACAAAAATTCTAGGACATGTGATATCCACCAACCCGCACTGGGGCAGCGTGGTGGATTATGGCCCATACTCTCTCTATGAGGGAAGGTCCGAGTCCCAGCATTGGGAACGTGATGGGCTGATGATGATGATTTTTACAATTTGTCATTTAAATTAAATACTGTGATAGTATACTGTAATATAACGTAGACCATTCTTGGATTGTCTTCATGCCTTCTGTGTCTTTATGTCACAATTCTGCCACTGGTGTTAGGTTTCTCGTATGCGAGAGGCCGTCTGGGTGGATACCACTGCTTTGCCAGTTATTCAACCGCCAAGCAGTAGTGCGCAAGCATTACTGTGTTCCGGTTTGAAGGGCATTGTAGCCAGCGAAATTACTGGGCATTATGAGACTCAACAGCTAATTGTTTCAGTGTGACGAGCGCAGTGTAGCGCCGCGCAGGATTTTGCAAAACAAAGTTCTGGACGGTGATGTTATTGTTATGGGCTGGCGTATTGCTTACCGTCAGGCAAACGACCAGCTCGTCTCGTCATTCAGTTACATAAAAAAAATGTCCGTTCCATGCTAGTTTTATAAACGTTATAGAGTTGTTGTTTGTGTATTAAGAATATGGCCGGTGATTGTCTGAGGGAGAATCTGTCCGAATTCACAAATCCAAATTGATTTACCTAAAACAATAGAGACAACACAAGTAAGACATTCATTCTTATAACGCGTCGTTGACCGCGAGTTAGTCACTCAAACTTCAAGGGCTAATTCCAACAATTTCACCACACGCATGATTCAATGCAAATAGCATATAAAAGTCTGTTTGCTCTGATAAACAGAGCATTTCTTTCGTAATGTTTTAGCTTGCGAACTGGGCCGTTGACACGACGAGATATGAGTTCCTTGACTTGGGAGTGTTGCAAAGAAAACTAAATATGTTATTGTCTGATCGCGGTATACATTCTGCTAAAGTTACTTGTGAATAAACGTTTATTATATTGCATAAGTATTGTATCGTGTTTCTGTTAACACAATCTCATTTCTAACAAAAATATATTTTTTTGTGCAAATGCAAAAGAAGTATATTATTGGTGGTAGGTTTCTCGTATGCAAGAGGCCGTCTGGGTGGGTGCCAATGCTTTGCCAGTTTTTAGCCGTCAAGCAGTAGTGCGCAAGCATTACTGTGTTCCGGTTTGAAGGGCATTGTAGCCAGCAAAATTACTGAGCATTATGAGACTCAACAGCTAATTGAGCGCAGTGCAGCGCAGGATTTTGCAAATCAAAGTTCTGGGTGGAGCTGTTATGCCCGTTATTGTTATGGGCTGGCGTATTGCTCACCATCAGGCAAACGACCAGCTCGTCTGGTCATTCAGTTACATAAAAAAATAAGTTTGTATCTACCTAATTCAACGCTTCTGTTTCAAAGATGCAGGTACTTAACTCGCTGACTTATGCCCCAGCTCGCACGGATGTTATTTACTAATATGGTGTAATTTTTTGAAGACTTGATTATAAAATTGAATTTTATCTACTATACAAAAACTTAATTAGAATGTATTGTAAGTACATTAACCTTTCATAAAAAATCTCTAAATGACATTGAAAACCGTATTAAAATCCGTTGCGTTTAGAAGTAAGCAAAGAAACAGAAATGAGGACACATAGAGACTTGTTTTATACTATTATTATCGCCAAGCAGTAGTGCGCAAGCATTAGTGTGTTCCGATTTGAAGGGCATTGCAGCCAGCGAAATTACTGGGCATTATGAGACTCAATAGCTTATTGTCTCAGGGTGACGAGAGCAGTGTAGTGCCGCGCAGGATTTTGCAAAACAAAGTTCTGGGTGGTGCTGCTATTGTTATGGGCTGACGTATTACTTACCATCAGGCAAACGACCAGCTCGTCTCATCATTCAGTTAAATAAAAATAAAAAATTTGAGATTCTGGTAGCTTTATTCTCCACTGGCATTAACCGCCTGCGAACGATTAATAAAAAAAAGTTAGCAATATTATCTATGCGCCCTAATCCATCATGGCGTCCTGTCAATAGTTCGTTGACCCGGTCAGGCGATCAAAGTTTCGTTTTCACGGTTTAATGGGCACATTCACATTACTATTGTTTGTGAAACATGACTCCTAGTGTTGTTCGACTAGCGTCGCGTTGCTGCGAACTACAAGTCTACAAGTGATCTCAATAGAGCATAATCTATGCTAAGTAAACTCGCACTTTCTGAGACACTGGACGGCGGCGGCGGGTCACAAGCCGATGTCAATGTTTGTGTCTCATTAATGTCAAGTTTTGTGTATATTTTTATGTTACTTATAACCGTAGTCCGAAATAAATGAAAAAAAAAACTAAGCGTAGAGGAAATAAAAAGTAAAGATTGCAAACAAAAAAATACTGTATTGTCAAGTATATTACGGTCATTTACTTAATCTGGCACTTTAACATGGCAAAAATTAAGCCTCCTGCTTGAAGAGAGCGTATCTAATATTCTGCCGAGGACGTAGGCTGTCACGTGACAGTTTTCGCACTCCCCAGCTATAAATCACGAGATTAAATTTTGTCCTCAATCATAATTTTGGTATGCCATTTATCAACCAGTTCTTTATGTACGAATTTTTTGAGTGGATTATATTCTTAATATAAAAATTGAAATCTAGTAAGTATATAATTCAGTTCAGTGGGAGAATGTGCGACTTTTGATCCGACGTACCCAAGTTCGAATCCCGCTGGCCTCGCACCACTGACTTTCTTAAGTTATGTGCGGATTTAACACTCGTTCTGAAAACGGTGAAGGAAAACATCGTGAGGAAACCGGCATGTCCAAGAATTAATCACAAAAATTCAAGGACATGTGACATCCACTAACCCGCACTGGGCCAGCGTGGTGGATTATGGCCCATACTCTCTCTATGAGAGAAGGCCCGAGTCCCAGCAGTGGGAACGTGATGGGCTGATGATGATGAAGTATATAATGTTAACTCCTATTGTACATCCGAAATGGATAGGCTGTTGTGAGTGTGACTTATTTAATTATTTTAAAACCTTATATGTAAACAACTGGGTAAGCGTTACATCTTCGACCACATCGTCACTTCCCATCAGGTGAGATTGTGGTCAAACTCAGACACAGTCTGTTGTAAAAAAAATAGTTTTACACAATATAGTTTATCCTTATTCTTATTTTATTTGGCCCAGTGTTTAGGCTTCTTCTTGAGAAGTTTTTTTTTTAAGTAACCTGAGCATAAATGAGTCAGACTTGTAGTTTACGCTCTTGTAAACTTGTGAGCTAGGCGCGCCGGCTCTAGGAAGGGCACATGGTAGGAAGTGGCACCGGAGCTAATGCGTAGTGCTAGCCATGCGTTATGGCGAACGGTCACCGCCATGAACAATCGCCGCGATAGATTGCAATAGGCCGATTCAATTTCGAATTATGCGATACTTGGACGGTGATTTTGTAAGTATATTGACCACAAGTATACGTTTTATCAAACAAAAATACCGACTTCAATGCATCTTCGAAGTCCAAGGTGAAATATCGATGAAATTATATGGAACCACTTCGTAGATATACTGAACCGAACGCAAAAGTTTTTTTTCAAATCTGTTCATAAATGACGGAGTTCTGAGATAACAAACATAAAAAAAACCAATAGAGAACATTCTCCTTTTTTAGTCGGTTAAAAATTATCGTGGCAGATCTCTCGTATGCTGGAGGTCGCCTGGGTAGGTACCACGGCTTTGCCAGTTATTCTGCCGCCAAGCAGTATTGCGCAAGCATTACTGTGTTCCGAAGGGTATTATAGCCAGTGAAATTACTTGGCATAATATGAGACTTACCTAATATCTGATGTTTAGGGGTGATGAGCGCAATGCAATGCTATGCACTGGTTTTTATTAAATTAAAAGTTCTGGCACTGCAATTGTTAAGGGCAGGCGTGGCGCTTGCCATCAGGCGATATTTTTCTCGTCTCATCACTCAGGTCCAAAAAAAGAATTATTGATATAGGTACAGGCTGTGGCAAAACGTTGAGCTCTTAGATACCTTTTCGTTTGCAGCGAGGAAATTTTGTTATTAGGACATACTAGCTTTATCCAGCGACTTAGTCCGCGTGGACGACAAGAGAAAGCCCATATTCGGACTATTTGAAGACCATCTTAGTAAGACCTTCTCAGTATATGAAAGCGCGTACTACGAAGAGATCAAGCTGTATCTTTGTAGTCATCCAAGCGACTTTAAAGTAACATACACTATAACCTAAGTTGGGACTAATGATACCAAACCCTGAAAACCACACTAAAATCGGTTCAGCAGTTTCCGTGTCTAGAGATAACAAACAGACAAAAATTCTAAAAACTGTGGATCCGCCTTCAGTACTCTCTAAATAGTCCCAGTGGTTTTTCAAAAATATCTTCAATGTACAGAATTGGCTCAGTTTAATTTTACCACGCTTTTATTAAATCAATTTCTTGTTTGTCTGCCTGTCTGTCGTTCCGGGTGTAATCTTGCAATTCGGGTACTATCTTGGTAAGCGTGCTAGATCGTCGACCGCATCGTCGCTTACCATCAGGTGACATAATGGTCAAACGCAAGCCAATTAACAAATTAAAAAAAAAACAAATTTCGAACACTTCCCGATTGGCTATCCGGCTGAAACTTTCAGGGTAGCTCACAACTCGAAGACAGTGCATTCTAAATCCATTTATTAGCATCCAATGCCGACCTAACCTCAAAAGGCGCATAAAAACGTGGTTTTAGATTACTTTTTTATCTGACACATACTTATTTTAAATATAAACGGCTACACTCACGTTGATTGTGTCGGAAAAACTCCGACCAGGTTTCAACACCGCGCTCGCGGCGATAGGAACGAGCGGAGGCGCGCAGTCTGAATCCAAAGCGTAAACTCCCGAAAGAAGGACATCCTAATTGTCCGAAACCTGGTCGGCGTTATTCCGACACAATCATAACGCCGCCGTTTAGCCGTTTATATTTGATGAATAATAAATATTTCGAACGAAATATAATGAATATTTCGACTCACAATACAATACAATTATACTTTATTGATCACCAAAACAAGAAACAGAAGTTTACAGTTACAAATAATAGTGGTAGAACAATGGGCGGCCGTATCGCTATGTGCAATTTCTTACAGGCAACCTTTGGATGGACAGGAATAAAATGGTAAAAATTTGCGGTCAGTTGGTGTATAAAGTAATTACCTAATATAAAAGATAAAATTTGTTTCTTCACGACTCACGATGGTTTCCAAACCTTAATGACACATACTTGACACATGGTATAAAACAAAGTCGCTTTCTCTGTCCCTATGTATGCTTAAATCTTTGAAACTACGCAACGGATTTTGATGCGGTTTTTTTTAATAGATAGAGTGATTAAATATGAAGGTTTTTATGTATAATAACCGACCGAAGCCGGGGCGGGTCGCTAGTTTATAATAAAATAGTAAAGTAGTTTTCTATTTTCGTACTTTTATTCAGCAGATCAAAGCTTTCACAGTAAACCTCTAAACGTAAATTGCTAAAAGCATTAACCCGTTAACCTTAATTTGGAGTCATTAATAAACTTATTCAGTTAAATTGACATTTCAACGCATTTAACTTGATTGCTGGGATAGTTCAATTATGTTTTGGTTTACGCCCCCTAAACTGTCATTATGATTGTTATTAATTATTGTAATTATAATGGAGCGAGTGTGGCTCAGTGGATGCGCGTGTGACTATCGATCCGACGCACCCGAGTTGTGTTGTCTTCCTCTCTCCTAATTGCTGCGCCCAACAGGTTCAATAAGGAACTGTAGGTATATTCATTTACCTGCCATCTAATTACATTATAGAATTTAATAAAGAATTGAATTGAATCGAGTTACTACACTGACCTATGATCCAGGCTCTTGGCATCCGGAGGCGGGGTCCCGCTGGCGCTCGAGGTGGACTTGGCGCTCAGGTCCAGGGGCTGTTCCGTCAGGCTCGGGGAAGATGGCGCCGCTTTCTCCTCCGGTAGCCTGCTGAAGAAACAAAAAGTTGGTTAAGACATTTTAATAAAATCACTTTCTTGTTTCTCTGTCTGTCTGTCTGTCGTTCCAGGTGGAATCTTGCAACTCAAATTTCGAGCACTTCCCGATTAGCTGTCCGACTGAAACTTTCAGGGTAGCTCACTACTCGATGTGATGACAATGCATTTTAAATCCATAAAAACATGGTTTTTAGATTATTTTTTTTAGTCTACCTGTAACGGATTCTTATTTATCATTTATAAATTATTTAGAGCGAGTGTGGTTCAGCGGGAACTCATGCGCCTTTCGATCAGACTCACCTGGGTTCGAATCCCGACCCTGCACCAATGACTTATAGTTAAGTGCAGATTTTGCACGCTCGCTCTAAAATGGTGAAGGAAAACATCGTGATTAAACCCGCTTACGCGCTTTGGAGTGGTAGGCTCTGGCCGTGGTTGTAATACCACCCACCGAACAAAGCCATGCCGTCAAGCGACCTAGTCGTGTTTCGGGATGATGTTCGGTGAACCATCAGGGAGACGGGTCTGAGCAGCTGCTCAACTGCCGTCTCTCTAGATCTATGTGCTCCATCATAGGCCACATCATCGCTTCACATCAGGCGAGATAGTGGCCAAACATAGATCTATTAAGCGTAAAAAAAAATATAAGCATACTATACCGTTAGTAATTACATAGAAGACAGGTACATTAAAAAATAATTTAGGTAGGAACTCAAAAAGAGAAAATACTTAAAAATAATAACAAGAGATAACATACATTAATAACAATACAGTTGTATTAAAAACAATCGAAACTTCGATTATTATTTTTATTTTTAACACTGACCTATCTATCACTTCACATAATAATTTCATATAAAATACCTCCAAAATCCATAAGGACAATAGTAGTAGAATCCATAGCCATAACAACAGCGAGACCACAACATTACAACTTATTATAGTTATATGAAACATTAATAAAACAACTCGTTATTACTATAAATATTTGCAAGCAATGAATGCACCGTGCAATTGTAAAATTACTGAAAATTTGGCGCAACTGTAATAGTCTTTATATTTGTGTGAATTGGAAACAAATGGGGGATTCTCAAACATTTTTAACCGACCTCAGAAGGAGGAGGTTCTTAATTTGACTGTATGGCTTTTTTTAATGAAATTTATTTGCTTTGATATGCACATTATAAGATATTATTTGATTAAGAGATTGTATGTTTGTTACGCGATTACTCCGCCAATTGTGAATTGATTTAAATAATTCTTTTTTTTTAAGTTCATTGTTCAAGGTAGGTCCCATATATAGTGCGCAAGCATTACTGTGTTCCGGTTTGAAGGGCATGGTAGCCAGCGAAATTAATGGGTATTATGAGACTCAACAGCTAATTGTCGCAGGGTGACGAGCGCAGTGCAGCGCAGTGCAGCGCCGCGCAGGATTTTGCAAAACAAAGTTCTGGGTGGTGCTATTATTGTTATGGGCTGGCGTATTGCTTACCATCAGGCAAACGAGCAGCTCGTCTCGTCACTCAGTTACATAAAAAAAATCAATTTTATTTATTTTCTTTAATAAAACGGTAAACCTAAAAATATTAATAATATCACACAACATTATAAAATTTGCCAAAAATTAATTAAAAACAAACACAAAATAATAGTGCTGATATGTCTATAAAACACGGTGTAAAATGTTTTTTCACTTTTTTCGTAACAGTGGTTATAATTCGTAGCCAGTTGTCCAATAAAAATAACTATGGGAATATATTTATAATAACAATTTTATCACGATATTTAGGATTTTGGACACTAACAATTTTATCTGTGATCTGTTATCATAGATTATAGGATTAATAACTGTTAATATTTTTCAAATTATGATTTTACTAAAATGACAGTGTAGGACTTGTAGTGATAAGAAGTGATATCGTAAATTGTTATTGCTTGTTCTGATTCAAGATTACAACTTTATCGTATTGATGATAAACTTTTAATATTATTTTGCAAAATCGATAGGAATACATTCATATACAACTATTGTCAATATTATCAATAATACGATCTTTTTTCAAATTATTAGCATTACACTAAATTTACCGTAAAATATTAATGCAAAAAAATCGGATATACCATTTATAATAAAAATTAATTAAAAATAACTAAAATTCTGCTTGTCTAAGAGTTGAATGTAATTTTTTTTTTTACACTTAATAGATCTATGTTTGGCCAATATCTCGCCCGATGTGAAGCGATAATGTGGCCTAAGGTGGAGCACATAGATCTAGAGAGAGACGGCAGTTGAGCGGCTGCTCAGACCCGTCTCCCCGATGGTTCACCGAACATCATCCCGAAACACGACTAGGTCGCTTGACGGCATGCCTTTGTTCTGTGGGTTTGTCTTGTTTGCAATTATTCTAACATAAAATGAATTTATTATTTAAATAGTGCGTTTAGAACTCTTTTTCTTATAAACTTAAAATAATGTCCTCTTTAGTTATATTAAAACAAAATAATTATCATTTATTTTTAAATTTTCTTTTTAGTTTTGTTGTAGGTTAATTTAGTAATTATCTTAGTAAATAACTTGTTCAACATGTAATAAAACAAGAGATTGCAGAATTTCTCCAACAAGTCTGAGAATTTTACCAACCACCAATATTTTTACAGCTTTTTCCACACAAAGCGTTAATGTCAAATTGTTCCATCTGTCATTTACCCAGCTGTGGGCAGGGAGGTACAAGATCGCGCATTGTCACCTGACATGAACAATTACTGCAAAATGCACGGTGCACACACAAACATGACACACAAACACAGTGAAAATATATTATTTTGATCGTAAATATTTTTATGTTGTTTTTCATTTGTTTTTGAAATAGGTTTAATGACCTTTTTGAAAAACAGTGACGAATAAATAAATACTTTTGTAAACCTGCGCTAGTAATAAATAGAGACACACAGACAAGATATTTTATTCGTTTCTGTGTGTGTATGTGTCTGTGAAGTTTTTTTTTATTTAGATCCTGACCCCTAACTAGGATTCCCTGTATCTAGGGAACCAGGAACTATGAGGACCATGGTCCCACAACACCCAGTCACGAAACAAATGATTGCGCTTTTTTTTTCTGACCATTTACCATACATTTGTCCCGTCGCGGGTATCGAACCCGCAACCTCAGTGGTGTATGAGATTTGAGCCAACCTGCACAACCACTACACCACAGAGGCTGTCAAATCATAATCCTAAAATAATGTGGATTTAAATCTGAGAGTATTGATTCCCTTTAATTGTTTGTTAATCCTTCACCTGCCTGAACTACTGTACCGATTTGGATAAAAAAAAATATCCGTGTCTCGAATAAGAAAATTTTGTTTATCCTGGAGCAAGATTTGTGTTGAAAAATATATTTCGGAACCGCGAGCAGATAAAAATGAGCCTGAACACTAGTAGTTTACGATTATCCGTCAAGGAGTTTCATTGCCCACCTTCCGTCTCCATCATCAGATCAGCTGGCTGTCCCATAATATTGCATTGTCATCAGACTTAGACAAGTATGCAAAATTTCAACTCCTTAGGATAAGAGGAAGTGGTTCTGATTCAACTTTTAAATGAAAGCTTGTAAAAACGAACAATTCCATTAAGGAAAATATCTGAAACATCGCATCGTGAGGAAACCGGCATGTCCAAGAATTCATCACAAAAATTCAAGGACATGACTGTGTCATCCACCAACCCGCACTGGGTGAGCGTGGTGGATTATGGCCCATACTCTTATTAGGGGAGAGAAGGCCTGTGTCCCAGCAGTGGGAACGTGATGGGCTGATGATGATGATGAAATGCACCCAGTCAAAATGTGAAACGAAAAACGATATGTTATTTTTAATATTTTTCAGTAAATACTATTCTGCCATCATACTATCTATTGTATGTGATCATAATTTAATTTATTGACTTAGCTGAAATCGACATAAGCATAATTTAATTTATGAGATTAATAAACTTTCTCCTTTCTGCAGAGGGCGCAGTGTTTTTGGTTTGTCCTGTTTGCCCCTAAGGGCACACATACAACATCGTAGAATATTCAAATTATGTTTATTTCACACTTGGTCCATATTTAATCAAAATTGGTACAATTAGATAAAAAACTAAAATCAATAAAATAAACATGCCAAATAAAAATCTGAAATTACGTTATTCCTATTATTTATTTTTCCCAATTTTATTTTATAATATTATAAAAATGGGTTTAATTATATTGGCATACTAAATAGCTGGATATATTGGTTCCTAATATTTTGTAATAGTAATGTGTATCTTAACCTATATTCGCAATAAACGCTTGATTGATGATGGATGGCGGTGTCCCTATGAACTTCGACAGTTCTTTATTTCGACACGACACTTATTTCGAAAAAATATAGTCCGACAAGACGTTGTTTCAACACAGAATACTAAGGGACAGAAGCATCACTCCGCAAAGAAATTTAAACAAACAGCGACTCTTGCTATGACGCAATAAAATTCAATTCAGCTCGCGTAGCGGTGCATACCTACCAGTCATATTAACCTACAGAGCGCCTCTCTTTCTATCGTATAGCTCTTATCTCTTCAGCTGGCCGATTCAGAACCTCACGACAACTCATTTGTCGATCGATTCGGTTTGATATCGTACGATTCAAAATATTTTAAATTCACAATAGTCGAATCGACGTTCAAATTGTCGTAGTCAATAACCAATCGTAACCGTACGATAAACGCGTATTTATCGACCGAGAACGTTATTCACAATGCAGATATCGAAGCAAAGTTTTTGAACGTCCGATTAATTTCCACGACAACTTATCGAGTGCAACATATCACTCGAAAGCATTAGATTTGACCATCAATACCGAGTATATTCCGTGTGTTGTTAAATAAACTACATTTTCTACTACAAATAAAATAAAACTCACAGTAAGATTCAACATAAACTAATTCTATGTAATAAAGTACCTACCAAGTCTAGTATTTATTTATAGGTTAAGTTCGCTTTGATTGTTTTAGAACTATTTACCTACTACTATAAGATTACTTAATAAGATGCATAAATCTACCGAAATAAAATCACTGTACCTATATAATTATTATAAAGTACTCTGTGATACTATGTAATTGTAATTTTGGTATTTACTTAACATTTCTAACGAATCTTGATGAGGCTCGTCTTCTCGCTCGATCTTCTTTTAATAATTTCAAAACATGATAAAGAAAACAATTTGCGATAGACATTTAAATTTGGCGGTTTGTCAATATCTAAAGCATAGATTAAATATTAATGTCAAGTGGATACCAGCAGGTGGGTGTTTACGAAGCTCTTGTTTTTTTATATTTCTACCAATATCTGGGGCTTATAATTGTTGATTATATTTTAATTCGTGATAAACGTTGTTATAATAAATTTTGATAACTTGAAAACATTTTTATATCGTCTAGATAATAATACAATTTTCTGCGAGTATTGCACACAAAACGAACTCCGTAAATGCAACACGTTGTCGTATCGATTTCGATATCGTAACCGAAACCGTGTCGAATCCTCGGGACGGAGGTTCTGAATAGCTCGAAAAGAAACCTACGACACGAGATCGTTATCCAATCGAATCGATTCGGTATGTTGTCGTGGGGTTCTGAATCGGCCAGCTGACGCGGCACGTGTATAGACGCGCGACCCGCCGTCGGGGTCCGGCTATGTACTTTTAGCTTCGTACCTACAGTGCGCAGTGCGCTAGGCCTGGTTTGAACTGAACATAATTCGACAAGCATAAGTTCGATAGAAAATACTCCGACAACACAAACGGCCTCAGCTGGCCGATTCAGAACCCCACGACAACATACCGAATCGATTCGATTGGATAACGATCTCGTGTCGTAGGTTTCTTTTCGAGCTATTCAGAACATCCGCCCCGAGGATTCGACACGGTTTCGGTTACGATATCGAAATCGATACGACAACGTGTTGCATTTACGGAGATCGTTTTGTATGCAATACTCGCAGAAAATTGTATTATTATCTAGATGATATAAAAATGTTTTCAAGTTATCAAAATTTATTATAACAACGTTTATCACGAATTAAAATATAATCAACAATTATAAGCGCCAGATATTGGTAGAAATATAAAAAAACAAGAGCTTCGTAAACACCCACCTGCTGATATCCACTTGACATTAATGTTTAATCTATGCTTTAGACATTGAAAAACCGCCAAATTTAAATGTCTATCGCAAATTGTTTTCTTTATCATGTTTTGAAATTATTAAAAGAAGATCGAGCGAGAAGACGAGCCTCATCAAGATTCGTTAGAAATGTTAAGTAAATACCAAAATTACAATTACGTAGTATCACAGAGTACTTTATAATAATTATACAGGTACAGTGATTTTATTTCGGTAGATTTATGCATCTTATTAAGTAATCTTATAGTAGTAGGTAAATAGTTCTAAAACAATCAAAACGAACTTAACCTGTAAATAAATACTAGACTTGGTAGGTACTTTATTACATAGAATTAGTTTATGTTGAATCTTACTGTGAGTTTTATTTTATTTGTAGTAGAAAATGTAGTTTATTTAACAACACACGGAATATACTCGGTATTGACGGTCAAATCTAATGCTTTCGAGTGATATGTTGCACTCGATAAGTTGTCGTGGAAATTAATCGGACGTTTGAAAACTTTGCTTTGATATCTGCATTGTGAATAACGTTCTCGGTCGATAAATACGCGTTTATAGCTTCTGAATCGGCCAGCTGGACCAGCTGGCCGATTCAGAACCTCACGACAACTCATTTGTCGATCGATTCGGTTTGATATCGTACGATTCAAAATATTTTAAATTCACAATAGTCGAATCGACGTTCAAATTGTCGTAGTCGATAACCAATCGTAACCGTACGATAAACGCGTATTTATCGACCGAGAACGTTATTCACAATGCAGATATCGAAGCAAAGTTTTCGAACGTCCGATTAATTTCCACGACAACTTATCGAGTGCAACATATCACTCGAAAGCATTAGATTTGACCGTCAATACCGAGTATATTCCGTGTGTTGTTAAATAAACTACATTTTCATAAAATAAAACTCACAGTAAGATTCAACATAAACTAATTCTATGTAATAAAGTACCTACCAAGTCTAGTATTTATTTACAGGTTAAGTTCGTTTTGATTGTTTTAGAACTATTTACCTACTACTATAAGATTACTTAATAAGATGCATAAATCTACCGAAATAAAATCACTGTACCTGTATAATTATTATAAAGTACTCTGTGATACTACGTAATTGTAATTTTGGTATTTACTTAACATTTCTAACGAATCTTGATGAGGCTCGTCTTCTCGCTCGATCTTCTTTTAATAATTTCAAAACATGATAAAGAAAACAATTTGCGATAGACATTTAAATTTGGCGGTTTTTCAATGTCTAAAGCATAGATTAAACATTAATGTCAAGTGGATATCAGCAGGTGGGTGTTTACGAAGCTCTTGTTTTTTTATATTTCTACCAATATCTGGCGCTTATAATTGTTGATTATATTTTAATTCGTGATAAACGTTGTTATAATAAATTTTGATAACTTGAAAACATTTTTATATCGTCTAGATAATAATACAATTTTCTGCGAGTATTGCACACAAAACGATCTCCGTAAATGCAATACGTTGTCGTATCGATTTCGATATCGTAACCGAAACCGTGTCGAATCCTCGGGACGGATGTTCTGAATAGCTCGAAAAGAAACCTACGACACGAGATCGTTATCCAATCGAATCGATTCGGTATGTTGTCGTGGGGTTCTGAATCGGCCAGCAGGTTAGGTTGTGTTAGAGCAGTGACCGTACATCGCGCGAGCCGAGCGAGCGAAGCGAGCGTGCCGCGGCAGCAGCCGGAAAAGCGCTACAAAACAAATTGAATGTTTTAATTGTCAAAGTATTTTCTGTAGAATTATGTTCAGTGGAAACAATGACTTGTCGTACAATATTTTTTCGAAGTAAGTGTCGTGTCGAAATAAAGAGCTGTCGAAGTTCAGAGAGAAAACCGATTGATCGATCATCTTAACCTAACTAAAATCTGTCCGGAATTGAAAAGCTGTGAAACAACTTTAAGCCGCATTGTATGCATATGGAGTCGCGGATATCGGCCAGTAATATAATAAATACAAAATGTTTATGAGTCTGTTGGGCTGGATGTATGTAGGTATGCAAAAACTACTGAACAGATTTTGAAGAAAGGTATTGTAAGTACTTTACGTCCTAGAAAAGGAGTAAAAGGACCGAGGATACTTTTTATCGCGGAAAACCGCGATCAATGCCGCGGAGCGCAGCTAGTAGATTTATATGAAAGAAACAACATGGCATCCTCAAAGAACAACAATAACTTTCGCAGCGTCAAACTATGCCTATTTAGAGCACGGAATTGCACGGAATCGCACGGAATTGCACGGAATCGACGCCAATGCAACTGTCACCTCCAAGAAGTATCGAGCACAATAGCATCACGGCCTTTTGTAGGGCGACTCTATTCACACTATTTGAGACGCGTCGGTTTTGTGGCGGTTTGCAGGCGAACGGTATAGAAGCGATATTAAAACGATATGGTGGTAAAACGTCATGAGAACGGTTTTACAGCGGTTAAATTTCGCAATACCCTTAAAAAAACAGGTGTAGAACAACTTTACTGAAATCAAAATGATTAAATATAGATACAATTTTTAAGACGTTTGTGATTCATTATATTTGTCTGTTTAGAAAGAAGCGTGGTATTTACCATCAAGCTACTTGCTCAACTCGCTAAAACTTATGAATAACACGCGGTTTCCCTACATACCGAATCTCATCAAAATGCGTTCGGTACATTTTTTGTGATTGAGTAACAAACATTCCTCCATCCATCCTCACAAACTTTCGCATTTATAATATTTGTAGGATAGGATTTTCAATTTACGGTATCATCAAACCGTTTCAATACCGTCTCGTCTACAAAACCCACCCACCTGTACAGTTCGAAACGCCCGCTATTATTGAGAATGTTAAAACGACGCAACTTGCAGATGGAAATGTGGAAGACATTGTGCACTACACCTGTCAACGATGCTCCGGAGGCTGTGTTATGAATGAGCGTCAAAATACACTGATTTGTACGTTTACCTATTGAATCTGAGCAAACAGACAGGGCCGTCTCTACCTCGGGTGCAATGAGTGTGGGCACCCGGGCGCCAGATCCTGAGGGGCGCCGCAGGAAAGCATAGGTTTTCAGCGTAAAAAATCTCCAAATTCTCCTTTATAGGCGCCCGCCGAAATGAGATTTCGCACAAAAAGAAAAGAGATTTCGAAATTAGCCTTGGGCCGGCATTGAAAGGGAAACATTGTGACAAAGAAATTTAAGAAAGATAAAATCACTTTCTTGTTTGTCTCTTCTGTCGTTCCGGGTGGAATCTTGCAACTCAAATTTCGAGCACTTCCCGGTTAGCTATCTGGCTGAAACTTTTAGGGTAGCTCACAACTCGATGACAATGTATTCTACGTCCTTTTATGCAATGCCGACCTAATTTCAAAAGGCGCATAAAACCGTGTTATTTTTAATCTGTCTTTTTCTTGTTAGAGATTTTTTTTATGAAACTATACAGTACAATCAAAGAATCCTATTTTTTTTTTACCCTTAATAGATCTATGTTTGGCCACTATCTCGCCTGATGTGAAGCGATGATGTGGCCTAAGATGGAGCACATAAATCTAGAGAGAGACGGCAGTTGAGCGGCTGCTCAGACCCGTCTCCCCGATGGTTCACCGAATATCATCCCGAAACACGACTAGGCCGCTTGACGGCATGGCTTTGTTCGGTGGGTGGTATTACAACAGCGGCCAGAGCCTACCCCTCCAAAGCGCGTAAGCGGGTTTCATCACGATGTTTTCCTTCACCGTTTTAGAGCGAGCGTGGAAAATCTGCACTTAACTATAAGTCATTGGTGCAGGGCCGAGTCGGGATTCGAACCCAGTTGCGTCTGATCGAAAGGCGCATGAGTTCCCGCTGAGCCACACTCGCTCTATACTATTATCTAACTATTATGCTATTACTTAGTACAATCATGGGTAAGTACACCTAGTCCATCTTTTTTATACCAATGGTGTAACTTAGTTGCAAAGGGCACTAATTTGGCTCTTGGCCATCACATTAGCGATAACTTGTATTCAGACCTTGACAGGGCAAGTCAAACGTTAGAGTTAAAAAGGGCATGAAGTACTATGTAAGTTGGTAAGTTATGTAAGTTGGTAAGTTATGTCAAGTACGTGGGTATAAAGAGACATACTTAGGTAGTTTTTGTTTGTTTGTTTGTTTGTTATATATAGACTCAGAAACTGCTGAACAGATTTCAGGATTTGGTACCATATTATGTATGTTTATTATGTACACCACCAAACCGCATTAGATCTCATACCTGTTCTATCCATCCAAAGGTTGTCTGGAAGAAATCCCTCTAAGCGATAAGACCGCTCATTGCACGTCAAAACTACGATGTATTTTGTGACTTTTAATTTTCTAATATTGTGTCTTTATGTTATTTGGTATGCAATAAAGTTTTATTGTAATAAAAAAAAATAAAAAATAACGCCCAACGATCACATACATAGATCCTGACCCTAACTAGGATTCCCTGTATCTAGGGAACCAGGAACTATGAGGACCATGGTCCCACAACACCCAGACACGAAACAAATGCTTGCGCTTTTTTATGTGCAAAAACATCTGTCCCTTCGCGGAAACCGAACCCGCAACCTCAGTGGTGTATGAGATTTGAGCCAACCTGCCCAACCACTACACCACAGAGGCTGTCTGTATTGTATTGTATTCTACTGTCTTGAAAAAAAAAACTCAATTCTCAATACTTCTGTTCAAATAGGTAGACTCAAGTAGACTGTATCCTGTCGAGGAATTCAACTCAAAAGTTCTATATTCAATACTAGCGACTCGCCCCAGCTTCGCACGGATGCAATTTACTAGTGAGTTGTCATTTTTGACGATTACAAACAAAGTTGACTTGAAAAACTTGATTACAATCCATTGAATTTTCTTTCCCATACAAAAACTTAAATGTATTGTACATTACCGTATTGCGTTCCACAAAACTTCTCTAAAATAAGACAGTGAAAACCGTATCAAAATCAGTTGCGTGGTTCAGAAATAAGCGGAGAAACAGAAATGAAGATAGCAACTTTGTTTTATACTATTTAGAGATTTTCTATAGAGATGTTGCAAGCCGCTGCTCCACAAAATGTAAGTGCAGTGTGGATCTCTAACGGAGCACAAACAGATACTGATAATAAATCAACAGGCGGGTTCACAGACTCATTCCGTAGCTGAGATTGAAAAGGAGTTACCAATTCTGCGATATCCGGGACCGCAATGTCGGCGGTCCTTCCGGCGGCGGCAGGAAGTGACGTCACCGAAATCAAGAATCGTGTCTGTACGAGATTGGTTGTTTGTTAGGGTTGCGATGAAATGGTGGAAATCAGGGCATCTTATTCAAGAGTCTGGCAGGAGACTGCACTTGGTGATTGTTGACTGGTATCCTCGGAAGTTCCACAAAACTAGGCCTAATTATAGTAGGAGAATCATATAAAATCCTTGCTTCGTTGGCTTGACTTGGAGGCTGTAGTTCAATTGGGCAGAGCTCTTCCCGCATATAGAGAATGTTGGGAAAAATATTTCTGTCACCTTTGAAATCTACAAATTGATTCAGTTTACGAAACAAAAATCAATTAATGAATCGTTTATTGATCTAAAGTTTGGTATAACCAAAGAAGTCTAATTCCCGAATTGCTTCTGTATCATAGGCACTCAGATAAGTGCTGTCTACTCGAAGCATAGGCACTAACGTCGTTCCTTTTGTGGAATTAAATTCATTCGTTAAATTCCTACTTACAAATCATTTGTTAAATTCTTGAAAGACAGAAACAGATATTGATTAGAAGAGTTTAAATTTGTTTAACAGCTAGTACCGAGAAACTTATACAAGTATTTAATAAAACGGCTTGGACTCACGTAGTTTGTCGAATAAGTCGACCTAGGTTTCGACTTTCGAGCACATCCGATGCTCTTCTTCAGGGCGAGTTTACGCTGCGAGATCGCGGCGACCACCCTGATGAAAAGCATCGGATATGCTCAAAACCTAGGTCGACTAATTCAACAAACTACGTGAGTCCTAGCCGTTCTATTATTATATTTATAATGAATCAAACGAAAACTTTCATACTAAAACTTATATAAGATTTACCTTAAATAAAGAAATAAATAACGCTCAACGATCACATACATAGATCTTGGCCCCTAACTAGGATTCCCTGTATCTAGGGAACCAGGAACTATGAGGACCATGGTCCCACAACACCCAGACACGAAACAAATGCTTGCGCTGTTTTTTTTCTGTGCACAAACATTTGTCCCGTCGCAGAAATCGAACTCGCAACCTCAGTGGTGTATGAGATTTGAGCCAACCTGCTCAACCACTACACCTCAGAGGCTGTCTTGCCGACTTGCCGACATTAGCATTATTAGATCCTCTAGTTATTCAATCATTTTACAAATTGAGTAGGTAACAATTTGGTTATAGTAATCGATAGACATGAAGATCCCAAGCGTCCAATGTCCATACATCTGAACAAGACAATGTCCTGTTTGACCACTTGTCGCAAGCCGCGGAACAATAGCGCAGATTCAGAGCTATTTAAAATTCAAATGGACCTAGATGCGAGCCTTGTGGTACACCTGATACATCTCGTTGTGTTGTCGCTAGGGATAGGGTGACCGGCAGAAAGGATCCGTTTTATCCGGCTAATCTTCAAACTAAAAAATCGGGTGTCATGTATTGAAAATAGCCACAGAAGAGTAAGAGTTACAAACATTTTATTTATATTAGCAATGGAGGCGTCTAGAGTGTTTTGCACTATTTTACTTTAGATAATTCGATGATGCTGTATTTACAATTACGAAAATATTTAATTTGGTAGTGCATGGTGATTAATTCATCATTAGAGTAGGTAGTCAGCAAAAAATCATCCAGTCGCTTGGTCGAAGTCATTCTAAAGGCTACGGTAGAATTAAAATTGACTTTTATATTTTTTTTGTTTTTGATGAAGATTCGGCCAGGTTCTGCTTTTTTAACCGACTTCAAAAAGGAGAAGGTCTCTATTCGATTGTATTTTTTTTATGTTTGTTACCTCAGAACTCCGTCATTTATGAACCGATTTAGATAATTCTTTTTGCGTTAGATTCAGTATAGCTACGAAATAGTCCCATATAAATTTTATCGATATTTGTCCTTGGACTTCGAAGATACATTAAAGTCGGTTTTTTTGTTTGATAAAACGTATACTTGTCTTCTGAACGAGTTGCGGTAGAGTAATTGCGAAAAATTACGCTCAAAACTGCACCCAATCTCTAATTTGAATATGGAACATGAAATCAAAAATTCTTCCGGCTATTTTCATTGCCCGGCTGTCCGGCGAAATGATTATCATGCACATCACTACCGCAGTTTGCATTATGTCTCTTGAATGCTGTCAAGGTTGCGTTAGGACTTATTTGTTAATAAATACTTAGAATAATATTGTTAATATTCCCGTTTGAATATTTAATGTTGAATAGTTGTTGAAAATGTTGTTGTATGTTGATGAAAAGAGTGGCCTTCGTATCTATAGGTATATTATTATAGTAGCGAGGTACGCGGTACGTCGAACCATAGATTAAATATAATGTCTTACATATCTTTTATAATATGTGAGCTCCGTTATACATTTAGGGATTTCTAAATGCATAACGGGGCTCACAGAAAATAAATTCAAAAATCGCGCGAGTGTTAATAATTACATAGAAGACGAAGATGCATGGAACGTTCCGCTTCTGCCAAGTAGCCAACTGGCACATAAGAAACATGTTATTGTCAAAAACAAAGTTCTAAAAAAATGCCCCTCAGTTGCCGTATCTTCTGCTCCTTTTTCCGATACGGTGCATGGTAGAGTCATTGTAATAATTGACGTTCGTAAGTGATGCCAAAGTTGAATGGGAATGGTTAATGTTTAAAATCAATAAATTCTTCATAGCTGTAAAACGAATGCTCAGTAAGCTTTGTAGGCGGGACTTGAAACTATGCAAAACTAATTACTTTCATTTTTAAAATATTGTATGTACGCCAGTCATGGATAAATTTTTGAGACCATAATGCAATTTTTACACCAATTTGTACACAGTACCTGCAATAAATATTATTCATTTCATTTCAATAAAAATGAAATGCTGTCGTTGGTAACCGCATCAGCGATTTGGCAACTTTTTTCAATGGTTTAAATAAATACCGTATCCTACGACTTAGGTTTTTATGGCAAGAAACATTAGAAAAGTTGCCCGGAAAATTGGAAAATTTAGGAAACACTGAAAGTGCTTTTTATTGGATTTTCAAAGTCAAATATCATTTATTAAATAGGCACAAAAGAGCACTTTTAAAGGTCATAAACACATGAAACAAATAAAATATGTTAAAAATTGTAACTTATGTTAACATGACTTTGGAAAAAAGGTAAGTATGTTTACCCATTTCTTTCCTATACTCAAATTGAAGTCTGGATGCAGAAAAAAATGCGAAAAATGACTCTACCAGTGCTTCGGAAATACGCCCGCTAGAGAAGATAGCACCAAGAAACTCTGCGGGGATGTCTTTTTTCAGTTCTTTTAAAATGTCTCGAAATATGACAATGAACAATTAGGTATAAATTAGAATTAACAGAATGCCCAACAAGAAGAATTTTTGTATGAACAGGCTATGTCTGTCGGGTCAGCTGAACAAAAAATGGAGGAGGTTCTCAATTCGCCTATTTTTATGTGTGTTACCGAAGAACTCCGTCATTTAAGAACCGATTTAGAAAACACTTTTTGCGTTGGGTTAAGTATAGCTACGAAGTGGTCCCATATAAATTACTTCGATATTCGACCTTGGACTTCGAAGATACATCAGAATTGAAGTCGGTGTAATTTAATTTTGGTTGTCTTGGCATCATATAGAATTATTAAGCATAAGGTACATTGTCTGTTATTTTGTGTGTAGGTACCTTCTTTGTAGCATTGCGCGGAGGTTTCATTAGCATTTAACGCTCACGACGCGCCCGAGCAGAATAGCAAGTTCGATTCTCGATTCGGGACGCGTAGGAGATCAGCTAAATCGATTTTTAAGCATTTGGAGACTCAATTTCTTTCGATTTTAACTTGAAACTATGTTGGTAACGTGTCACTAAAAATTTGCTCATAGTGTTGACACTTTAGGAATGTCAATGGTGCGAGACCTGTGGGATTCGAACTCGCGTACGTCGGATCGAAAGTCGCACGTTCTCCTAGTGAGCAGTACGCGCTCCTTCCTTCGTCCTTGCAGCTGAGTGAAGTAATTCCGCTACGCAAGTTAACAAACGAATCGTCAAGCAGACGATATAAGGAAATGTTCACAGCTGAATTAATTTAACGGCCCGCATGCTGATGCGTCCTTCGACGGTGGTCCTTTTCATTATGTGGGTGCTGCTGTATTTTTTTTATTATTTCTTACAATTTGTATCAGAATCCTGATATACATTTTATTAATTTTGCGTAAATAACCACCCGTAAAAACTTTACTGGTGGTAGGTTTCTCGTAAGCGAGAGGCCATCTGGGTGAGTAACATCGCTTTGCCAGTTATTCAGCCGCCAAGCAGTAGTGAGCAAGCATTACTGTGTTCCGGTTTGAAGGGCATTGTAGCCCGCGAAATTACTGGGCATTATGAGACTCAACAGCTGATTGCCTCAGGGTGACGAGCGCAGTGCAGCGCCGCGCAGGATTTTGCAAAACAAAGTTCTGGGTGGTGCGGTTATTGTTATGGGCTGGCGTATTGCTTACCATCAGGCAAACGACCAGCTCATCTCGTCATTCAGTTACATAAAAAAGAAATTGTTCACCACGCATAGATTTAGGCATTTCTACTATTCAGTGTACAAGTTAATAATGGTCGAATTTAGTGTGAAAAATTCAAATTAAGGTGGTACCTAGGTAGGTACCACCTTAATTTGAAGAGTCAGATGATGAGGAAGAACTTTAAGGTTTAAAGTTGTGCGACTTACTATCTCGTGCGACCGACCGGTGCGACCATAGATATATCTGAAGAACAATTTTTTGAACTGAGTGATGAGACGAGCAAGTCGTTTGCCTGATGGTAAGAACCACGCCTGCCCATAAAAATTGCAGTGCCACCCAGAACTTCTAATACCATAACAAGCACTGCGTAGCACTGCATCGGCTCATCACCCCGAGACATCAGATATTAAGTCTCATAGTATGCCCAGTAATTTCGCTGGCTACAATGCTCTTCAAACCGGAACACATATATGCTTGCGCACTACTGCTTGGCGGCAGAATAAGTGGCAAAGCTGTGGTACCTACCCAGACGGCCTCCCGCATACGGTAGACCTACCACGAGTAAATATATCTTACTAATATTTTAAACGCGAAAGTTTGTTTAATGGATGTACCTTTGTTACTCTTTCACGCAAAAACGACTGAATGGATTTTGGTAAGGAGATAGCTTATACCCTGGATTAACACATAGGCTACTTTTTATCCCGGGAAACCGCGGGTGAAACCGCAGGGCGCAGCTAGTATGTAATATGTATGTATCTTCCTTGTCTTATAATAGTATTAAAAGGCAGTGATGGCAGACCACGACAATCAATAATAAGATTTTAGTTGAAAATTATTTTTTCAAGACAAACTTTTAACAAATTCGTAATCGGAACCGCGAACAGATTAAAATGAGCCCAAACACTACGCCAAGGAGTTCCATTGCCCACCTTCCATCGCCATCATCAGATCAGCTGGCTGTCATCATAATATTGCATTGTCATCGGACTTTGACGTATGCAACATTTCAAATCTTTTTTTTTTACACTTAATAGATCTAAAAGGCCACTATCTCACCTGATGTAAAGCGAGGATGTGGCCTAAGATGGAGCACATAGATCTAGAGAGAGACGGCAGTTGAGCGGCTGCTTAGACCCGTCTCTCCAAAATCCGTAGGATAAGAGGAGTTATTATTGGTTCTGATTCAACTTGCAAGATTTAACCCAAAATTTGAGGCAAGCATGTCGTTCGTCAAATGGTATTATAAGCGCCACGCTTCATCTGTTGTCAAAAAAATTGCAAGCATTTGCTTTATGTCTGGGTGTTGTGGGACCATGGTACCTAGTAGCTCCTGGTTCTCTTAATACAGGAAATCCTAGATAGGGGCCAGGATCTATGTATTGATCGTTGGGCGTATTTATTAATAATACAAATAAGTAAATATTTGTATAAAAAGTCTAGTCATTATATTTAGGTCTGTAACCAGCCTACAATTTTACTACTATTTTCAATGCCGTTGTAATGGGCCGTATTCAATATTGTTAAAATCATCATAAATCATAATATTTTTTTTCAAATTAACTTTACATATTTATTCTTAAGCATTGACTGAGCACATACATTTCGGAAAATTGAATACAATTCCACAAAGTATAGGTAAATAGGTCCCACCCCTAAGCTATATACAGTACCTACTTATAGATTATAGACTCAGGTTATAGATAGACGGTATAAACCTCGAGTTAACTCAATAAACGGTTTTACATGAAACACTGGCGGCTGTTACGATTTATGTAACAGATAGCATTGAACACCATCTTCTAGTACCTATCTCAGCATCTGTTTAGTGCATGTGCAGACGGTACGACTATTTATAACAATTATAATAATACGTCTCATATCATAGACCGGTTCTCATCCATTAAAAATTCACCTCCATAGCCCTATCATAAGTGATTTCCATATCTCCAATAATAGTCCTCGCACTTATCGGGGGCTGTCTTTGATTGCATCTTCTAATGATGCACTTAGAGACAGCCCCCGATAAGTGTTGCCCATTACATATCTAAACTAAATGCTCTAAGAGGCATCTACGTGTTGGACTCATGTTCCTGCGCAAGCGTTCCAAAGGACCGGGTGTATTCCCGAAATAAATACGCCCAATGATCACAAACATAGATCATCATCATCATCATCATTAGCCTGTAGTCGTCCACTGCTGGACATAGGCCTCTCCCAACGAACGCCACTGAGCCCGGTCTTCGGCTCTTCTCATCCAGTTTCTTCCAGCCGCCTTTCGCAGGTCGTCGCTCCACCTGGCCGGTGGGCGTCCTACACTACGCTTGCCGATTCGCGGACAAACATAGATCCTGGCCCCTAACTAGGATTATCTAGGGAACCAAAAACTACGAGGACCATGATTTTTTATTTGTTTCGTGTCTGGGTGTTGTCGGACCATAGTCCGCGTAGCTAAATACAGAACATCTTAGTTAGGGCCACTTTCCACAGCCACTAGTGCGGGGAGGCTTGCTCTAGTGCGGGGACTACTGCTAATACCCTAATACGAGTATGTTATATTTTCTTTTGGCAAATAAATGATTTTGTATTTGTTTGTTTTTGTATAGGGGCTAGCACCCGTACCCATATCTCCCTCAAGCGACTATCGTATATCGTGTTGAACTCAGATTATGGTGTAAAATCACTGCGACAATGTCTTATGATGCCATTTATTGTCCCATTGAGTTTATCTCAACTTGTAGTTATCGTATTTTGGTGTAAATTAATGAGATTATTTCGATTTCTTGCCTAAATTGACAATAATTGGGCCGCATCTCATTAGCCGCAATGAAGCTATCCCTTAATTTGAGCTCAACACAATATACGATTGGCGCTTGAGAGACATATGGGTAGGGGGCAGGTTCTATGTATGTGATCGTTGGACGAATTTATTTGTATTATTATTTGTTTTAAAAAGCCTATAGCCATAATATTTCGGTCTGTAACCAGCCTAAAATTTTATTTTCAATGCCATTAGAGCGGGCCGTATTGAATAGTAGTTTTCAACTATAATTTTGTTGAAATCATCATAAATCTTATGGTCTGGCCTTGTGGCGTCTTTCCAAACACCTATTGAATATTGGCATCGGAGGTCAACAGCAAACTGTTGGCAATTTACGATATTGTTTCAGAATTATTGATTTAATTAGTGTAAGATAGTGTCTTTGTTGCTCAGAGAAAAAAATTGAGGATATCTTAAGCGTTTCAGAAACTACCTACGCCCCGCAGATTCACGCAAGATTTCGCGGGATAAAGCCTATGAGTCACGAGCAATTCGATCGCCTGATTGTAAGCCCCACGTCTGCCCCTAACAACAAGAACTTTTAATACCATAAAAAGCACTGCGCAGCATTGCATTGCGCTCATTACCCCGAGACAATATTAAGTCTCATATGCCCAGTAATTTCGCTGGCTACACTGCCCTTCAAACACGAACACAGTAATGCTTACACTACTGCTTGGCAGCAGAATAACTGACAAAGCTGTGGTATCTACCCAGACGGCCTCCCGCATGCGAGAGACCTACCACGAGTGCCTAATTGCAGAAAGCTCATCATTAAACGTATACAAAGGCTGCATTAGAACTTTGACATTTGTCAATGATTTAATGTCAGTGTTAAAGATTTAATGTTAAAGTGTCACCACCAACCGCATTGGATCTCATACCTGTTGTATCCATTCAAAGGTTGTCTGGAACAAATCACTCTAATCGATAAGACTGCCCATTGTATGTCAAATCTACGATGAAGTCTGTAATTTTTTTATATTGTCATTTAGAGTTCTAGTAGGGATATTATTTTTTAAATTATTTATACGCTTGCCTTTGACCGCTATCTATGATCACGTTTAGGCAAACGTAATGCAGGACGCTCTCCGGCTAGATAGGGCGACGACCTGCGTAAAGTAGCTGGCAGCAATTACATGAGGAGAGCTGAAGATTGGGCTCAGTGGCGTACATTGGGAGAGGCTTATGTCCAGCAGTGGACTAATACGGGCTGTTGATGATGACATTGATAATTATGTCATTTTGTTATTTGTTGTGCAACAAAGTGTAATTGAGTTATAATTTTTTTTGACAAACGGGGGCATCCGGGAAGGGAGGGCCCGGGTAGTACCAGACTTAGCCTAGGCCACGTACTGGCTAAAACCCCCGTTTGCTGTCTCTGTCCACAGATCAGACGTCCGTGCCGTTTTTACTTATTAAAAAAAGCTATTCTTTTGTGTTTAAAGTCTCCTTAAATGAAAAAAAATTAAGATTGTGTTTGCAACTCAGTGGCAGTTGAATAAAAAATCTCTAGATGAAGACTCACCTATCGCACTGCTGCCTATTCTGCACCATCCTGGGCATCATCCAGGGTCCAAACTGCGGCGCGAATTGCGGCAGGCCCGTGCCCAGAGTCGCCAGCGCCGTGATCATCTGCTGGAACTGGAAATATGGAGTGTTTAGTAAAACTGGTCGTCGGTCCCGGTTGTTGTTTTTAGACAACAGTCATTAGGGCATGTCGGAGGCCTTTGAGCGGTCTAAAAACTCCGACACCAGTGTTGGCCACACACCCACACGAGAGAAGAAGTGAAACTGGTAGGTTTTATATCTATGTAGGTATACATTGTACAATGCGTACATAGATAAAAAAACCTTTCCACTCTTTGCCCTGCTGTTCTCAATCCCAGTCCTTCTCAGTCATAGTAATATATTTTTTTTTATTATTATTTTTTATTTTTTTTTATTTTTATGTTACTGAGTGACGAGACGAGCTGTTCGTTTGCCTGATGGTAAGCAATACGCCAGCCCATAACAATAACAGCACCACCCAGAACTTTGTTTTGCAAAATCCTGCGCGGCGCTACACTGCGCTCGTCACCCTGAGACAATGATGTTAAATCTCATAATAACCAGTAACTTCGCTGGCTACAATGCCCTTCCAACCAGAACACAGTAATGCTTGCGCACTACTGCTTGGCGGCAGAATAACTGCCAAGCGGTGGTACCCACCCAGACGGCCTCTCGCATTCGAGAAACCTACCACCAGTAAAACTTTTATTCAATTTAACTGCATGTTTTAGGGTTCCGTACCCAAAGGGTAAAACGAAACCCTATTACTATGACTCCGCTGTCCGTCTGTCTATCTGTCTGTCTGTCTGCCTGTCTGTCCGTCTGTCACCAGGCTGTATTTCATGAAGCGTGATAGTTAGACAGTTGAAATTTTCACAGATGATGTATTTCTGTTGCCGCTATAACAACAAATACTAAAAAACAGAATAAAATAAATATTTAAGGGGGCTCCAACACAACAAACGTGATATTTTTTGCCGTTTTTATAGATAATGGTACGGAAACCTTCGTGCGCGAGTCCAACTCGCCCTTGGCCGGTTCTTTTTTATTCCCGTAACTTTCAGTTTGACCCTCGTAGTGCCCTTCCGATACCTGGGGCCCTACTCCGAGTTGCTCTCGTTCGTTCGTTCGGACTAAAAGAGACACTCTTATGCCTGTTGCATAGCGCTGTCCCTTTCATCCGACGGAACGAAGATCGTAATTACTTTTTTAGAGTACGAGCCCTGTTCTGATACCTGTGCTATAGTCTGTGGAGTCTGCTGCAGTTGCAGTAGGTGCTGCAGTAGAGGCGGCACCGCTGCCGCTGGACTCTTCGCGCCCGACACCGAGCTGCTGTCCGATTCTGATGCTGGACTCTGGAACAATACAGGAAAGATTACTGCTGGTGCTGACACATAAGCAAAACCTGTTTAAATAGATAGATGAACGCTTTATTGCAAACATTAAATTACAGACATTACATAAAAACAATTAAAGAATGTGGTACAATGGGCGGCCTTATCGCTAAAAGCGATCTCTTCCAGGCAACCTTTGAACGGAGGGAAATTATCAATATGTTAAATATAACAGGTAACATAACAGAGGTAACATAACAAACATAACAGGTGTTTAGATAACATTAATAACTTTATTTGCCGCGTTTTTAGATGTTTTATGTCCTTTTCCAGAACATATGATAAAATAATTATTCATTAATTTTTAGAAAAAAAACATGAACCGACTTCAAGGCTAAACTTATATTTTTTTAATATTTGTAATTTTTTAAAAAAGTGCTAAATCAATTTCGATAAAATTTATATGGGACTACCTCTGAAGTAGATATGACCTACCAAACAAAAAAATATTTATCAAAATCGATTCATAATTGGCGGAGTAATCGAGTAACAAACATACAAAAAAAACATACCGTCGAATTGAAAACCTTCTTCTTTTTGAAGTCGGTTAAAAAGGCTTCACCACCGTCAGTAACTATTACGAATAGATGTGCAAGCCGGTGATCAAATTGCGTCAAATCGCGGGCTATTAATATTGAAATGTCACTATGAAGGTTGATTTGGCTTAGATTTTCCTGCACTAGCGTCACTGAATATTAATTGCTAAATTGGCTAACAAGGAAGTAACGGAGACATGATTTTCTTGGAATTGTTTTGAAACGGCTATTACCTTATTTAGACTCGTTAAGACGGCATATTTATAAAAATTGTAGACTTGATGATATTTACGTCATATCTATTATTATGTAAGTAAGCAGAAAAGACCCATCAAACGGCTCCCTCTTGTGTATAAAGAAAGCGCACTGTCTATAAATTATTCTTTGGTGTCGCGTTTTAATTTCGCTGGCTACAATGCCCTTCAAACTGGAACCAGCGCACTCCGCACTGTAGGTACGAAGCTACAAGTACATAGCCGGACACCGACGGTGGGTTGCGCGTCGTTACACGTGCCGCGTCAGAAGAGATAAGAGCTATGCGATAGAAAGAGAGGCGCTCTGTAGGTTAATATGACTGGTAGGTATGCAGCGCTACGCGAGCTGAATTGAATTTTATTGCGTCATAGCAAGAGTCGCTATTTGTTTGAATTTCTTTGCGGAGTGATGCTTCTGTCCCTTAGTATTTGGTTTGGTGCTGAAACACAGTAATGCTTGCGCACTACTGCTTGGTGGCAGAATTGCTGGCAAGTCCTAACTAATTGAATTTTGTCCTAACTGTCTTAACACGTTTTAAAGAATATAAATGCTTTATCGTACTATAGAAATCACTGCACGGTATCCATTTGTACCTACAAAACACAGCATGTAGCACAACTGGTTACTGATGAGTTGTTGGCCTTGGGCCTGTACCGGAACACGACTGCGGAGATATATTTGACAAGCGAATTTGAATTCTTGATTGCAATAAAATACTGTAGGTAATATTTTGTAATGCAAAGAAGTGTCATATCTAACTTGTCTAATCTATGCAGCTTCAGTATTGCTTTTTACCGACTTCAAAAAAGGAGGAGGTTCTATGTTCCACTGTATTTTTTTTATGTATATTCTTTTGACCGATTTCAGAAATTGTTTATGCGTTCAGTTCAGTACAGCTATAAATTCCCATATAGGTACCTAAATTTCATCGATATTTTACCTTGGACTTCGAAGATACATTGAAGTCGGTTCTTTTTTGGTAAAATGTACCTATACTTGTTGAATAATGTAGTTGTTACTGGCCAGTGTCTTGTTGGAGACGAAAGAGGTAAGAACAAAAAGGTTGAAATAATGGAAAATTGACCAACATTAAGATATAGAGACATTATTAAGAGAGAATAAACAACAATAAGAGAAATATTGAAAACAACAATGTTTGTATGTAACAAAACTTCTGCCGGCATCTGTGTTTTCGAATATGTAGCTATAATCTGGGTGTCTTTAAAGACAAGAGTGAACAGGTTTCTTCTAGTCGATCATGCTACATCTTCAACCGCATCGTCAATTAACAACAATCGAGACAGCGGTCAAACGCAAGCCTATAATTAACAAAAAAAAATGACAGCAGACGGATTATATAATGCCTAGTCTTAATTTGACAAAAAATCCACAGAAAGAAGCTGTGTGTCTTATTGGCCAGTGTCAAACGAACACTTGCAAACACACGCTCTAAAACGGTGAAGGAACACATCGTGATGAAACCCGCTTACGCGCTTTGGAGTGGTAGGCTCTGGCCGTGGTTGTAATACCACCCACCGAACAAAGCCATGCCGTCAAACGACCTAGTCGTGTTTCGGGATGATGTTCGGTGAACCATCGGGGAGACGGGTCTGAGCGTCTGCTCAACTGCCGTCTCTCTCTAGATCTATGTGCTTCATCTTAAGCCACATCATCGCTTCACATCAGGCGAGATAGTGGCCAAACATGGATCTATTAAGCGTAAAAAAACAACAAATGTAAATAATGCAGTAAGTACAGCCATAAGTACATTTCTAACTTCTGGTATTGGCAATATGGCATTGGTAGAGCATCATTATGCTAATAAAAAAGATAAATACAATGGAGTCGCTTACAGCTGTCGTTCTAAAAAAGATAAAATTCTAAATTCAAACATTAACATAGAACTGAGCGGGCTCTGTGTCAGCGGCGACCAGTTGGGCTCACCTTGGCGATTCGATAATCACGTCCACCTTGAATATTAACTAACAGATTGTTTTGCCACACGGCACACGTCATTTCATGTAAGTACTTTAGCGCATTAGTGCATGCTGCACGGCGATCCATCAAATGCGCATTTGTTAAATTTGCGCGCCAGTTTTCACGGTAAAACAAGAGGCTCTATCTTTACTTGATGATTTTTTATCAGCAATTGCAAGCCGTAAGGGGTTTTTCAGCTAATTAAATTCGTGTGTCAATTTTGCAGCAATATTAGATTATAACTGTTGTTCAACCAATATCCGTCATAGAGAATCAGAGATCTTTATGTTTTTGTAGATGAGTGTCTGTAATGCTTTTTCCGACACAAACACATTTTCACATTGTCATTGTTGCAAAACATAGTTTTGTATAAATACAAGAAGCAAGATCAATGCTGTAGGGAGGCACTATATAGTTATTTAGCTTTCTAGATCTTTAGATTAACTTGCATTAGTGGCCGTTAAATATATTTTATTGCTGTCACAGACAGCTGAAGTAAAAACAAAACCTAAAACTTTAATATAACTAAATAAATGCATGAGCTGCAATTTCCGCCAGCCAACGTCTAATTTACATTTACTAATCCAATGTTCGTACATGACAATCATTCTGTTTTGTAATTGGTTGTCTCGACCATCGACTATGCCCACTTTTTTTTCTAACTCCATTGTCAGGGCCGATGACAGCCCGCCAATTTGAAACGACGAACAGCTGCTTCCATCATTTGAACTTGGAACGTAAAAAAACTGGCCACATAATTTTGCCGTTCGCCAAATGGTGGGGTCTACACATTCTAATTCTAAACTCGCGGCCTCGACCAATAGCGGGCGAGGACGACCCAACATGGCGGTCGTGGGAACCGGTTAATGGGCCGTTTGAATTTAGAATAGTATTTTTATTAATGTGTTCGAGAACAATCGTTTATTTTTCTAATTCGTTATGCAGCTTGTATAGAATTAGATGGTTCTTCCCTGACTTAATAGCTGTCGATTTGAATATGGTCGTCATGTCTTATTGTTTTTGTAATTCTAATTATCGCAAGCCAATTTATTTTAATTAGACGTTCTGTTAGGAAAATAAATTCATAAATTATTTTGACAAACTAGGTAAAACTAGCAGCTTGTTAGTGAAGTCGATTGCAACGGTCGAAGTTAGGTTTTATCATGATTGTATTCCTAATGAGAACCGTTTTACTTAATATTCTAATAATATTATTATAATAAATGCATTTAAATAAAGAGCGTTATAAGGGTTTTATTAAGTTAGTATAGAGATGTGTGGTTTTGTGATTCTAAGATTTTAAATAATTAGGAAGAAAAATGATATTGCTCGAGCAGGAATCAAACCTGCGTCTTCGGAATACCGTTCCGACGACTTAACCACTGGGCCACTGAGCCAGCTGCTCGAGCAACCAAATTTCTTCTATCCTTCTTATATCATCTTACGGGGATGATTCTACGTCATCCCGACGTTACCGCGCGCGCGCGGCCGCGCGACCGCGCGCGCGCGCGCGCGCGGTCGCGTCACCTCGACGTTAAAATGGCACCGTGACTAAACGTCATCATGTTCATTTAGCTTTTCAACTGCCAGCGTCTTGGGTACGCTGCCAATTGTAAGGGCTGGAGCTTTTGGGCTATCTATAGGCCTTTAAGCGTCAATAGGTTATCTAATTGCTTCAAAAAGTAGCCTATATCCTTTTCCAGGACCAAAAGTAGGTACATACCAAAGTTCATCAAAATCTTTTTTTTTTGTTACCCTTAATAGTTCTACGTTTGGCCACTATCTCGCCTGATGTGAAGCGATGATGTGGCCTAAGATGAAGCACATAGATCCAGAGAGACACGGCAGTCTCCCCGATGGTTCACCGAACATCATCCCGAAACACGACTAGGTCGCTTGACGGCATGGCTTTGTTCGATGGGTGGTATTACAACCACGGCCAGAGCCTACCACTCCAAAGCGCGTAAGCGGGTTTCATCACGATGTTTTCCTTCACCGTTTTAGAGCGAGCGTGCAAAATCTGCACTAACTATATATCATTGGTGCAGGGCCGAGTCGGGATTCGAACCCAGGTGCGTCGGATCGAAAAGCGCACGAGTCCCCGCTGAGCCACACTCGCTCGTTCAGTTCTTTTCTATCTGTTCATTTGTTTTAGCGTGATTGAGTAACAAACATCCATCCTCACAAACTTTCGCATTTATAACATTAAAAGGAAGTAAGATAAATTTAGTAAGTTTAGTAGGGTTGAACACTCCCACGTCACATTTGAAACATCTCAATGCCACGTGTGAACTATCAAGTTATATCAATGACTTTGACACTTTAACGCATTAGAATATCGATAAGATATATGTATAAGTGAGTCAAGGATACGTTCTAGATGTTGCTAATTCATTCATTTTCATATTTTACTATGTTGGCATTTGCTTGCATAAAATATTAGGTATATAGAATTGCTGGTTTTAACTCTGGACCTGCTTTAGGATTTCTCTGAGAAGTTTCGTATTTTAGAGCTGAAGTTTTTTTTCTATATCTTGCTAATAATACAAATATTTTTATTTTTTATTGTACTGTACTTAAGGCAAATTGAAAATAATAGCCATTAAAAACGGAATAAATTTTAAAAAATTTAATTAGCTTTTGCAAATAAGAATGTTAATTTGTAATTGCACCTCATTCCTTAATTAAATTATGAATGCATAATTAACTTAGGTTAACATTGTAAGCATCTATACAAATCTACTTATTTATAACAAGTTTATTTCATTTAATAGTGCTATGGTGCAATACTGAAAAAAAAATAAAGCATAGTCTAGATTTATGGTCGCAAATATAAATAAAAAAATGCAAAAGAAACTGAACAACGTAACTATATTTCATATCAACAAACGCGGTCGTATTTCGCAACTGAAATAAGTGACGCATGCGATCGTTACTCAAAAGAATACATTTTCATGTTCCGAACTAATAACGCCAACTAACCATGAAATCGCCTCATGTTGTGTTTTCCATTTTACACTTTGAAAAAAACCCAACAAAGCACACTCGCGCCACAAAGCCACTCATTTTCAACATTTCCGCTGCTTTACGTCAAAAGTGAAAAATATTAAAAGAAACACCCTTTACTGTGCGAGTCTTTTTCAAAAATGCTAAATTAAAATGGCACTTTACTATTTCAGGATGAATGATTTGTGTCGGTTAGGCCAGAGCGCGTTTACAAAATAAAACATTTAGGTTATGGTTGCTTTATGATGCCCGTTTTGAAAACAAAACGTTTAGATTTATTGAGTCTTATTTTATTCAATTACTGGCCGAATATAAAAACAATAATTTGAATTTCGATTGATATCTGGAAGACATCCAACGCGTAGCATCAACTGTTTAAAAAACAAAACACAATATCACAATCACAAACAAAACAAAATACATACTGGCTGAATTAAAAAATAATCAAAAAGTTACGTCACACTTTTGGCGCCACGCGAAAACTGAAAATTAAAGTTTTGTAAGCGCGCCGTTTTATTTTTGCGAGCGGCAATGATTAGTAAAGGCGTTCGTACTGTAAGGCTATTTGGCGGCACGTGTTTCACAGAGGGGTGGGTCTTGCACGTGAATTTTCCGAGGTTTCCACCCTCTGCGGACCGCCCCTATAGGCTTTTCTGTCCGGCCTATGCTGTTTAACTGATCGGCTAGGGCGAGCAATGGAGACGACATTTTAATTTAATTTTCTTTATTGGCAAATAAAACACCTTTTTATATCTTCATTTTATTTAATTTAGACGTAAATCTACCTCAATCAAAGCTTTGAGCTATATTTATTCTACTACCGACGTATTACGTTCTATCTATATTTACCTGTGTGTAGATTAGATACAAAAAGTATCTTAAAAGGTACTTCATGAAGAAAGTAAGAACCACACCCAATAAACTTTATTTTAATTGATTTCTATTCAACAATGTAAAACAAAAATCTCACAATTAAAATACCATTCTACCTATTTAAACTTCTCTAAAATTCCACTTAAAAAGATAACGATTTTAATCACCAATAAAATTCGTAATTAAAACAAAACAAGGTGATTATTGCATTGCTGATGCTATCATTTCGGAGAACACGAAAATTTTAAGTCTAGGAATCTAGCGCTACTGAATTTATTTCATGGTAGCTGCATTTTGCTATGCAATTATAGCATATTCATTTATAGTTAAAGTACTAAACAATTGCTAGTTGCGGCGAATGTGATCCACCACACGTAAATGTTAAAATTAATTTTACACTTTCAACTTTTTTTTTAAATAAAACTGGCATAAATAGCTTTCAAACTCCAGTTTCTTTTTTTAGATACGAGGGCCAACTATAATTTTTGTTTTTCTTTTTATAGTGACCAGCTAAAGTTGATTTTACATGTTTTTATGAATTAAATATTTTTAAGAAAGGAAGTCAGATTGTGGTAATTGCATGGCTTTCGCTGTAAGCGAGAAATAATTGTACGTTGAAATGCATTCGTATCTAACGGTAGACTGTCCGTATGCTAGATGGATGGAAGATGAAAAAGTTTTTGCATTATTTTATTTTAATACCTCAGTGGTTTTTAAAAAAATATTTAAACAAAATACATTCAATTCCGGAATGCTATGAGTGACGAATTATCGAGCACAGTGCGGTAGGTATACCTAACAGGATTTATGTTGATGCAATTTTTGTTTCGAAGGTGTGGCATTTACATCAAGGCATACGACCTTGCCTTATTGTCCTACTAATGTTAAAAAGCTAAAGTTTGTATGTTAGTATGTAAGTGTGTTTGTTACCTCTTCACGCCACAACGGTTACACATATTTGGATGAAATTTGGAACGGAGACAGAGATCCTGCACTAACACATAGGCTACTTTTTATCCCGGGAACCGCGGGTACACCACGAGGCGCAGCTAGTATTTTAATATAAAAGGGCGTTTCGGTTTCAAGCCGTTTCAATACATGTGCTATTCCGCAATTTAATTCTGAAAATGATTTTAAAGCCGCTCCATGGTTTCTTCAAGTAGGTATACCTAGTAAAAAGGTTCTGACACCGATTCATAATAGGGATAATAATTATTAAAGCCTTTGGCGTGTTACCTTTTAAAAGAGAGTTCTACTTCATGTTTACTTTACATATCGTGATTTAGATATTCTTTTGTTTAATTAAAAAAACAGTAGGTACTCCTACATAAGTGACAAAAAAAACAAAATCCCTTTCAGATCAAAAACATGAAGTAACAATGACCACTCCACCCAACTGTATGTCCGAACACTGCCTACTTTTCATGCTCTACGCCTACACTTTCCACTATTTCAGCTGAATTGCGACAATCAGCTGAAAACCAACCTTAACGTACTAAAAACAGAGCTTAAAGTTCCTTGAGGTTTGCCGATACGCATCCCCTCTCTCTTTCGCTCATATTAATCAAAATACGACCACTTTGACGTGGAATCGTAGAAAATGGATAAGGCATATACCATTGTTTTCTAAATTGAAACTATAGTTTGTGTAGACCAGTATACTCTGGACTATTGCCATTTCTAGTCTAGGACTTATAGGGTGAAAATAGCATCTTGGCATTTAAGCATTTGATGATAGACTCTGTTAAGAGAGCCTTAGTTAATTTTCACATGTTCTTACATAAACAAAAACTCTGAAAACGGTACGAAAAAAAGTGTTAAATTAAAAATATATATTTTAAATATTGTAAAACATTTTATTATGCGTATAGATAAAAAATTAAATGTCAAAAAATTACCCAAAATGTTTTTACTTTTTTTAAATATTTTTTTCTTTATTTGCTGCTTAACCACTATCTCACCTGATGGTAAGCGACGATGTGGTCGACGAGTGGTCAATTTTCTTTAAACAATTCTAAGAAACACATTTTGTTTTGGAAGTAAGTGATGAGACAAGCAAGTCGTTTGCCTGATCGTAAGCGCCACGCCTGCCCATAACAGTAACAGCACCACCCATAACTTTGTTTTGCAAATTCCTGCGCGGCACTGCACCTACGTTCGTCACCCTGAGGCAATTAGCTGTTAAGTCTCATAATGCCCAGTAATTTCGCTGGCTACAATGCTCTTCAAACCGGAACACAGTAATGCTTGCGCACTACTGCTTGGCGGCAGAATAACTGGCAAAGCGGTGGTACCCAATCAGACGGCCTCTCGCATACTAGAAACCTACCATACTTATTATGTACTACGACTTATTGTGTGTTATATAGTGTTAGGTATATACTTATATATATATACCATGCTTTATAGCGACCAGCTTAGTATAAAATAATTTTGTAAAAAATAATATATATATATATATATATATATATATATATAATTGAACTTGACATTTAATTTATTTTTATTTACAGAACCAATTAACAATTATGTACAAACATATAGAATGATAAATACTAAACTAACCTACAACAAAATTAATATATATATTTTTTTTTTCTCTGTTATTTGTAATGTATAGTATGCTTAGTGTTATAGTTTAATGTAATGTTGTTTGTCATGAATAAATGTCTTTTCTTTCTTTCTTTCTTTACTTAATAAAAACGTGGTAGATAACAAAACACAGACTTGTTAACAAAATCTCAGCAAGACCTCCGGAGCTCAAGTCCCACTGGTCGCTATAAAGCATGGTTTAGACATGGCACATAATTGCGAGCAGCTAAGGGGTTTACAATAAACAGTAATTACTGACAGACAATGATTACTGTCGCTGATACAGATTCGCTTTGTTTAATAAAATGAGGGTAGGTACTATCGCTACATTTTAGTCGTGGTAGGTCTCTCGTATGCCGTCTGGGTAGGTACTACAGCTTTGCCAGTTATTCTGCCGCCGAGCAGTAGTGCGCATGCTTTGCTACTGTTTGAAGGGCATTACCAGCGAATTTACTGGGCATATGAGACTTAATATCTGATGTCTTTGGGTGATGAGCGCAATGCAATGCTATGCAGTGCTTTATGGTATTAAAAGTTCTGGGTGGCACTGCATTTGTTATGGACAACTTTGCAGCATTCGGTATCTATTTGTGCTATAATCCTTCTACATTTTAACCGACTTGAAAAAGGAGAAGGTTCTCTGTTCAGTTGTATTTTTTTTATTTTCTTATCATTCTTTTTATGTTTGTTACCTCAAAACTCCGTCATTGAAGCGATTTGGAAAATTCGTTGCATTTTGGGTTCAGTAGCTACGAAGTCGTCCTATATAGGTAAATTTCATCGATATTTGAGCTTGGATTTCGAAGATACATTGAAGTCGGTTTTTGTTTTTTCTAAAAACTATTACTGCATTATTTAAACATTATTTCCTAGCCCCCCGGTGACTCAGGCATCTGCCCTGTGTATAGGATGAGAATCATCGAGTATCATGGCAATAGCACTGAGTCATAAGCAATGCTAAACTACTCCTAGGGTAAAGGTCAAGGCGGTAGGCGCGATCATTTTGAATCATAGGAATGTACTTACCTACTATACATAGTTAGATAGATAGATTACTGGTACTTTACTGGTGGTAGGTTTCTCGTATGCGAGAGGCCGTCTGGGTGGGTACCACCACTTGGCCAGTTATTCAGCCGCCAAGTAGTAGTGCGCGAGCATCACTGTATTGCGGTTTGAAGGACATTGTAGCCAGCTAAATTACTGGGCATTATGAGACTCAACGGCTTATTGTCTTAGGGTGACGAGCGCAGTGCAGCGCCGCGCAGGATTTTGTAAAGTAAAGTTCTGGGTGGTGCTGTTATTGTTATGGGCTGGCATATTGCTTACCATCAGGCAAACGACCAGCTCGTCTCGTCATTCAGCTATAAAACAGATAGATAAACACTTTATTGTTAAAAACCTTGATAATAGGTTCATGAAAAACCAGTACATTTCACAGTGATCAGCATAAAAATCGGCGGTCCGAACATCCACACAACTTTTGATCTCTACCAGAAACAATCGATTGGCTTAAAAAAAATATTTTTAGCAATTTAGCATTCTTCGACCATCGCATCATCATTTAACAACAGGCGAGAGAGCGGTCAAACGCAAGCCTATAACCAATTTAAAATGAATTTTTTTTCGCTGCCTGTCCATTTTTTTCTAAATCTGTGAATGCAGTTCAGAATATCTCAAAAAATGGTCTCGTAGGGCCCTTAGTGCTCCGTCCCAAAAATCCACCCTGTATACTTATATATAATGTATAAATGTCGCAGCCAACTAGCTTAATTCGCCGTTCAATTAACAGCCTAGCCTCTTAACTAAACAGCGCCGTTCAACTAGTGGCCTGAATGATATTCAGCCATAGCGTCTATTACAACATTTAATAAACTGGCTGACTAATGCTTAGGCAAGTGGTTAAACTTAGATGTATCCTATGCGAGATTGTAAACTGTCGAAAGATTGTGAACCGTCGCATTATTTGTCGGTTACATTATATTCGTATCTAACATACGTGTTCGCGGCATTGGGGTGGCCCAAGGGCCATCCCCGCCGCACCCTGACCTAACGAGGGCTGCAGATATATTCATTATTTTTGCCACTACACTTTTCCATTGTACTATTTTTTATTTAAATTTGGAAAACAGGCTTTATAAATTAACAGCCTAGGCGAGTAATTAAACGTCATCGATCCAAGTCATTTGCCTAGCTATTTGATCAAATGGCTGAATATTATATCATTCAGGCCGGTAGTTGAACGGCGCTGTTTAGTTAAGATGCTAGGCTGTTGATTGAACGGCGAATTAAGCTAGTTGGCTGTGACATAAACATTAATTTAGTAAATAAGACTACATAATATTCAGCGGAATATTTTCATTGCGTTTCAAAACTACATCTGATTGCATCCTACAATTTCGCCAACCACAGAGCACGCAATCAATTCAGGTAAACCACGTTGCATTACCCATTACGTATTTATCACTAGCCTAAATTCGACATGTCATTTGTAACTATGTACGTGTTTCTATTGGCAATATATTAGTGTGTGTATGTACACTTGTATCTGTGTGTGTTGGACATCTGGCATGGTAATTGGTAATCTGGTTCAAGGATTTACTTGTAGTTTACGGTTGATAGTTAAATATTAGGGCAGTTTAGCCGTTTTAGTTAGGTATAGTAATTATTAATCGTATCTGCATTGAACACGGAGCTTATTTAAGATATTATACCTGTTTATCAAGGTATATAAAATGGTTTGATGGGCATTGTAGCCAGCAAAATTACTGGGCATATGAGGCTTGTTACTGTATTAAAAGTTCTGGGTGGCACTTCAATTGTTATGGGCAGGCGTGGCGCTTACCACCAGGCGAACGACTTGCATCATCATAACTATAATATCCTTACTAAGTACAAACTCTTTTGTATTCTTCTCCTGTAACTTTTTTGACTATGTCGGGCGAGGGGTATTTTTATGCCAAAACACAGGTTTACTAGTTTGAGTACCAATGTTTTCCAACCAGGAATAAAAATTGTGTCAATCACTTCTAAATGTTTATGATATATATGTGATGTCTGTTGGAATTCAAATAAATTTATCTTTATCTTAATAACTTACCGTCGCCCCCACTTGCGCCTGCCCTTCCCCACCCCCCTCGGGCCGTTCACCATCCGTGCAGAAGTAGCACTTGTCGGGTGGCTTCCAGTCGGTGGGTTCGTCCGCCAGCTCGACCTTGGGCTGCGTGGCGGGTCTCTTGATCAGGCTCTCCAGGATCGTCTCCTGCCGCTGCGGCTTGGGACTGCCATCTTCCCCCTGGCGAGAGAAAATAATTCTTACTTCTTTACTAGTCTTAGTTTGACATTCTTTGAGTTCGTGTCAAAACGAAACAAAGGATCGAATTTTCACAGATAGTTAGAGGGCCGGAAATTGCAGTTTCAAACTTTATTCTACGTCGACGAAACCTTACAAACGTATTAACTATTAGGTATACTGCTAAGCTGTACTAAGTATTATACGTAAAGGCAATATATATATTCATTTCAGGGTTTCATGTCTAAAGTATAATAAACTGCCAAAATGGAGAGGCTATGGATATTGCTATTCTTTAAACCACATTACTATCGCTACTCTCTTATCTGTGTGTGTCTGTGTCCAGCAGCTGTATGTTTAGCAGCAAAAACGTATAAACTTACAGTTAAAATTTTTCACAGGTTAAGTAATCCGGTCCCGTAACAACTATACGTTACTAGAACTATGAACAATACCGTACGGAACACCAAACTTGTGAGGAGCTTGATTAATATGGATGACTAGCCAATGGTCATCTGGCGGGCCATCTTCGTCGCGTCCCGTCCCGGTGTTATCACATCTTGGTCTACTGATGATGCTGGACTGCCCTTCCGTTCATCTTTGTTGATCTGTTTGATGGTGTTGGAGCGCGGGCGGTTGGTCGGTGGCTGACAAGGTATCTTCGTCTTCTCACCTCGATGTGAACGCGTCATGATGATGATGGGCCTACTAGGGTGACGAATGCAGGACAGTGCTATGCAAAATTTTGTAAAACAGTTAGTTCTGGGTGGTGCTGCAACTGTTATGGGCAGGCGTGTTACCTCGAGGATCTTAATCTTGAACGCCGGCGACTAGTCAGTGGATGATGATGATGGGCTTACCTTTCGCTCGTCCTTATTGCTCTGCTTGATGGTCTTGATCTTGAGTGCGGGTGGCTGGTCAGTGGCGAGCATGGAATCTTTGTCTTTTCGCCTCGGTATCATCACGTCTTAGTCTACTAATGAAGATGATGATGATGCGCTTACCTTCCGCTCGTCCTCGTTGATCTGCTCGATGGTCTTGATCTTGAGCGCGGGTGGCTGGTCGGTGGCTGGCATGGAATCTTCGTCGCTGGAGCGCTCGTCGCTTCGCCTCGGTATCAATGCGTCTTGGTAAAGTTTCCATTTTCTTCGACCCATCAACTCCTCCGCCACCCGTTCTAGACCTGAAACGTAAAGAGAGATTTTTGGGTTAATTTCGGTTGACTGCACCCGTATTCATAAGCAACACTTGGCTAAGTACCGCATGATAACCAATCAGAACCCCTCATTAAACATTTCTTAGTTATTACATCCAAAGATTGATTGGCAGAGATCGCTTTTAGCGCTTAGTTCGCTCGTTGTACTACAATAGGTATATACCTAAGAGTATTTTTAGGGTTCCGTACCCAAATGATAAAACGGGACCCTATTACTAAGACTCCGCTGTCCGTGCGTCTGTCACCAGGCTGTATCTCATGAACCGTGATAGTAAGACAGTTGAAATTTTCACAGATGGTGTATTTCTGTTGCCGCTATAACAACAAATACTAAAAACAGAATAAAATAAATATTTAACAACAAACGTGATTTTTTTTGCCGTTTTTATAGATAAAGGGTTCTGTACCCCTTCGTGTGCGAGTCCGACGTAGGTACGTTAAAAAAATATACATTGGTGATAAACATTTTTGAACTTTAATAGCAGGTTATTTATAAATATCATGATCACTATGAGCCGAAACTGCATCAAACCGGTTTTATGATCTATAAAAAGATATAAGAGTTGGGTTTGGTTTCTCCCAATGTGTCGACGAACTCGACCGGTTAGAACTATTTAACTGTCGCAAATAAGAACCCACATACGGCATCGATTACAAATTATGTAAATAGGTAATTATAACCTTCATAATTATTATGATGATGGATCGTGCTCAAATTGTCCACTACTACATCTTGCTAAACATACTGTTAAATAATTTGACAGTTAGAAACACTATTAATTTTAACTTATTAATTTTGAATGAAGCTCGTTTTTGATCGTTGTATTTTATGAAAGAACTGTTTCTAAATCAGGTTTTATATATTTCTCTAGAGACCGAGGATGATCAACCTAGAAGATAGCAAAATTTATTATTTTAAAAATGCGTATTTTGTCTCTAGCTATGTACTAAATTAATATTATTATTAATTTGTGTAGACCCGTTCTGAGCAACTCTATTATTTGCGTGCGAAAATTGCATCTCAGATCTGAACGCTGGTTCATATTTGCGTCAAAAAGGTTGTTTTCATTACATTCGAGTACTGGACAATTATCGAATATTAATAAATTGGTTATTTATTATAAGTTATAAAGTGTCTTGTCTCATCGCATGTAAAGTAGCAGCGGAAAGCGGAAAGGCTTTCTACCTAGTTTGGATTACGATTTAACGAAAATACTTGTTTTCTATAGTTTTATATTTGTCCGTCGGGCATATTGTAGAAATAAAAATATTTAAATAAAATATAATAGAAAGAAACATAACCAAATAAGACGATAATATTTTAAAATTTTAGCTATACAACATAAATTAATAAACTCTTCTGAATTTCATTATTTTGATGATCTTGTCGAAAGTGTCTTGTGCGTCAACTAGGTCTATTACTAAAGTAACTTATTCGAGGATACTAAAAAAATATTCTTTTATTTTATTCATATTAGGGACTTTAACAAAAGAAAAGTCAGACAGAAGCAAAATAATTTAAAAAGACATAAATTGATAAGTATCGAAACTCACCAAAATATTTATTCGCTATTCGCTCCTTACTCGTTCCCCCTTTCTATATCGCTCCCGTCAAAATTATAACCAGAGATAGTGCGGAACCGGTGCCAAGGTTCGTATAACGATACTTTTCCACTATCGATAATGGAATCGATTGCGAGTGATTGATTGGTATCGATAACAAGAGGTCAAGTTTGTGACGTGTATTCACTATTCGATATTGAGGTAGGTACTATAGATAGTATAGTGAAAGCGATTTAAAATGAAAATCAAGTTTTTTTTGCAAATTAGAAATTAAAAATACCATTAGTCAAAAGTCAAAAGATAATTATTAAATATGTTTACGTCATATACACATTAATGCAAATCAATGAAAATACGTTAAAAATTGTAAAAATGTCATGATTTTTCCATACTCATAGTGAAGTCCGGGCCCAGAAAAGAAATGTGAAAACTGAATCTACCTGTCCTTGGAAAAACGCTCGCTACAAGAAACTGCGGGGATGTATTTTATTTGTAATCTTTTAAAATGTCTAATAATATAACAATAAGGTATCTATAAATTACGATTAACAACACAACGTCAGACTATTGTTATGGGAAGGCATGGCGCTTACCGTCAGGCGAACGACTTGCTCGTCTCATCACTTAGTTCCATAAAAAAATACTAGAAAACGAGTGAGATGTCCAGAGCGTTTGTTTAAATGCTCATGGAACGATTTCTACGATTTCGTGGAGTGAAGTGGCATAACCCATTAAAACAATCTCAAAGACGCATCAAAATTATCATAAAGTGTGTAGCAAAAAATGTTATTGTTCATTGCATCCGCGTCATAGATCGTCAACATTTTCCATTGTTATCGACTTTTCAAATTGACAAATTACCGACAAAATAGATATTTATCACCTTTTGTTTATTGAATTGTTACTTGTTTATAGTCATTACTTGTATATATTTCTATTAGACATTTTTTAGAAATATAATCCTGTACATTATCAAAAACTTCCTCGTAATTCTCCGAGATTTTAAACAAAAGTCAAATTACAATTGGCTAACTGAAGCGAGACCTCCGGCAAGTTAATAATGTAATTAATGTGGAGCCACTGAACTCCCATGCCGTGGTATAATAAAAAAATAATTACACATTAGACTCAGTTTCCGAGTAAATCAGGCTGGCTATTAATGTGTTAGAAAGGGATGCCAGATGCATTACCAAGTGCGTTGCTGTATTTAATTTAGCCTAAAATCTTTGCAAGTTATACATGCATTAATTCTTAGAGCGAGTGCGGTTCAGTGGGACTTACGATCCGAATTACCAGAGTTCGAATCCTGCTGGCACCACTGACTTTCATAAGTTATGTGCGGATTTTAACATTCGCTATAAAAACGGTGAAGGAAAAAATCGTGAGGAAACTGTCATGTCCAAAAATTCAAGGACATGTGACGACCATTAACCCGCTCTGGGCAAGCGCGGCCCATACTCTCTCTAGGAGAGAAGGCCCGAGTCCAAGCAGTGGGAACGTAATGGGCTAAATAATTAAAACTTTAAGCAAATAAATTATCCATTTGAAATATAATTATGGGAAATTCGTGTTACCCGTTATATGAAAGCGAGAACGAATCTCGGACCGTTGAGCGCTGGCAGGTACAATGCACAGTTAGATGCACTCGCTGATTGTTGATGATTTTTTTTCTTTTACCACTTTGCATTTGGTTTTTAGTTGATTCACTCAGTGATTGTTCATGAAAATGAGTTCGCTTTAACCACATTTAATTTATTTTTTTGACATGATGCTAGTAACTTTGTAGGTATACTTACAGTTAAAAGAAAAATTTAACACGTGATAATTATGAATGCTTTTGGTGAACAATTATAAAAAAAAGTTTAAGGTCTGGTGGATAAACACGCTATTAGTGTTTGATGGATGAATGATATTATTGTAACTTTTTGCTATTTTGATGAATTATTTGAGATTAATGGCAAAAACATAGAAGATGGATGACCGAATGCGAACGATTAATTAAATACCTATATAAACAAGTTAAAAGCCACTAACAAATATTAATAACAGAATACCTACACAGCATACTTAAAACGAACCGCTGCTTTTCAAACACAATAGTTAATTCACACTTCACACAGTAATAATAGACGACATAATTAATTCACTTTAGAGCTTAAACAAAAGGTTATTTTGTACAAAATGGCGACAAAAACTCGACGATAAACAATGGATGGTGGTGCGCGTGCGTCGCCTACTGATTGGTTAAAACTACGATTGGACTGGTCTATTTCAAGGTCAAAGTGACTCAGATGCATTTGTGTATGCATGTTTGGTGCATCGTATGAGATGAAGCGGTTTGTAAATATTATACCTATAATGTTGTCGTCCAGTGCTCCTTGCAAAAAAAATGTGACGCCTCAAGTCTTCATATTTTAGTGATTATTTGTATTAATGAACGAGTGTAGGAGGCCTTTGGGCGGTCTAGAATCTTTGACACCAGGGTTAGCCACACACCCACACGATAGAAGGACATAGAACGAGTTATATCTTATAATACGGACTTGACACGAGATAAGTTTTTCAGGAAAAATAAAATATAAATGAAATTAAAAATTTAATTAATAAAAAGAATATGAAAAGTTAATAAAAATAATTTGAAATTTAATCACAAAAGATTTTTTGATACCTATACTTTGACTGTACCAAACGCTCATGGCTTACTCCCCCTCCTCATATTAAGTGATTCAACACGGAAACATACGATGTCCTTGTTTGGCACATCGCAAATGTGCGCGTGGAATTGCCGAGATTATTCGATTTTAATTATCATTATTAAACAATGTCCTTCTTTGTCCTTCTAGAAGCAATTTTTCAAATGCCAGGCCAATCAAGAATCAAGTTACGTCTTTGTCAGCTGTGAACTTGTGTGCTTTCAAATATTGGACTGTATTGCTGATACGTTAAGATTTAAATCGCAGTATCATATTTTGAATTCGTCTTGTCACTATTATAGATAATATTTAATACTACTTAAGTAGTTTATATAAATCCTTACTTGTCATAAGTAGGTCCATATATTCTGATGCGGTTGTGATTTATAAAAGGAATTCCAATTGCATAAATGAAATATTCATATCTTCATGGCAATAAAGTTTAACGTTTTCTGATGTTGAGAAGGATACTTACCTACTTACTAACGATAAAAAATTAAACTCCAAGGTTCTACTCCTAGAAACAATAGATTTAAATTATTCATTTCAAATAGCAAAAACAAATGTGAGTCGCCGTAATAGGATCAGATGCATCTTAAATCACGAAAACAATATGAGACCGGATGTGCATCTTTCGACCTTCTGTGCGCTCATGACCTTAGCAGAGTACTATTGTTTACCATTCAATTATAGCTTGTTTTGTACTAAATCTACTAATATTCCTTTAACGAGAAATTATTTACTTTTGTTTGTGTATATGTCATTTAAGTCAAACACTTGAATAAAATTTAAAACAAAATAAAAATCATTTTTTTTACACTTAATAGATCTATGTTTGGCCACTATCTCGCCTGATGTGAAGCGATGATGTGGCCTAAGATGGAGCACATAGATCTAGATAGAGACGGCAGTTGAGCGGCTGCTCAGACCCGTCTCCCCGATGGTGAAAAAATCTATCGCGTCGCGACACTATTTAATAAAACTCTACATGGACTAGACAACAGTGACAAAAAATAGTTTTATTCCAAGTACATGTATAGATAGGTGGTAGACGGTAGATGCCAACTTGTAGCAAACGAACGTTACCAGGTTTGTCGTTCATTAGTGAATTGATATCATTTTAATTGGCCGCGATTGGCCTCTATGGTTCTGACATTGAATCGTACTCGATGTAAACAAATGAAACATAACAAGAATTCACCAAATAATTATAAAAAAACAAATTACCATGAAACACGTTTATCTATGCTGCCATCATGCCGGCACGCACGCAACTCGCATAGCCATGGCCATGGAAAAAACGAAAGCCATTGATCATAATCTATGATAACACTTTAATTATTTTTACCTACTTACATGCCGTCATATAATAACGATATAAATAAATTACAAGAGTGCACTCAAAATATTTAAAACATTAAATTGCAAGATGCAAAAGGTTGTGCACCTCTGGAATCGAACGCGAGCTATTTGAATAAGGAATTAGAATAAAGATGGCAAAAAAATATGAGCATTAGAAAGAGCGGAGTGATGAGCGTGCGAAAGGGACGCATGACCATCGCAGGACGCCATTGGCTGACCGCTTTTTATGCCTTAGTTCCCCTAATCTTCATTTCGAGCAACATCTGCTACGCTAATGTTTATTCGAAATAGTTCTTTAAATTTATCGCATTAAGATCTCATTTGCAATTCACGCGACGAGTCTTATGTTGTTTTTTTGCCACTATCTATCGTTCGGTCGTTGCACGCAAGTTGTTATTTCAATTTTAATACATCTCCTATCGAATGGGCTCCATTTAAGGTCAGTTTGTAGGAAAAAGTGCCAGGTACGGCTTTTACATTATAATTTTTTTGCCGTTTGCCTATTGGGCAGATGGCCAGCGATGTTAGTAATAGCTTTGAAAAAAAGGGCCTTTAGTCAAACATTACTTTATGAACTATATAACCTGTAATTACACGGCTTTTAATGTATGTCATCAAACCGACGTTAAGTTAAATAATATACGGAGATGGACGCTAAAATTGTTGTCTATCATCATAAATTCTATAAATTGGCCAGCAATGTAGTATATTAATGTTGTTTGTCTATCGGCAGTCGTAAATTATCGCATATGCAACTATAAAAATATAAAATTGTTATTTATGTGTAAGTACAAATGCTAAATGTTTATCAGCGGGGACAAAGAACTCATTAATTTATTATTTTTATATGAAATTGAGGAAACATTATCAAGGCGGACAGAAACTAAATTATAATGACTATTGTAATCAACCATATTTTTAAAACAAATATTTTGCGAAAAACAATGATATAATGCTTTCTGTGGCAGTTTTAATTACTCATTTATTGATTAAAAACTCAAAGAAGTACGAGAATTGAACTAATGATGCCAACATTGGAATTGTAGAGTCGTACTTTGGAGAAATCAATAACTTTAAATTCTATTAATTCGCCAATTTGTTGGAAACCTAGGTAATGAATACCTACATATAAAATGTGTACAGTAGTACAGTTCACTTAATAATATCGAGAAATCAATCGCCTAATATAAAACAAAAAGTGAAATAAGCACGAACTTATATAATTTAAGATACCTAGGATATTTAACTTCACAAAACTATTTATAAAACACAGAATTAATACGTGATGTCAATTGTGCCTGGAATTTCCCAACAACCTGTTAAATATATTATAAAGTTTGAAATCTTAAATTCATTCTTCCAATAGAGATGCTTATTTTAAAACTGTCATTAATTAATTGATAAAATCCAGGAAGCATTGATTCAACAATACATTTTTAACAAAAAACCTTCAGACTTCAATTCTGATGCATCTTCAAAGTCCAAGGTCGAATATCAATAAAATGTATCAGTTTAAACATAAAAAAATACAATTGAATTGAGAACCTCCTCCTTTTTTTGTCAGTTACAAGTAATATTTAACTTTTTTAGTTCGGTCAACAGCTAGCACTAACTTTACAATATTTTAACAATAAATAGTATCTTTTATTAATCGTTATTATTATTATCTACACTTGGTTAGTTAGAATAATGGTGAGATACTGCTTTTCAACATGAAATATTTTAGTTTATTTCACACCAACTAACATATACACAATTATGACACATAGTAGACATAGAGACACATAATGAAAAATTAAATAAAAACCACACGTAACTTTTACAGATACAATCTAAAATTTTATTATACTAGCTGCGCCCTGCGGTTTCACCCGCGGTTTCACTCGGATAAAAAGTAGCCTATGTGTTAATCCAAGGTATAAGCTATCTCCATACCAAATTTCATCAAAATCCATTCAGTAGTTTTTGCGTGAAAGAGTAACAAAGGTACATCCATACTTACAAACTTTCGCGTTTTTAGTAAGATTTTATTATTTCCTCTGTTTAATTGCACGCCGTAATAAGGCTAGATATGGAACACTGCTACAAATATTTTGACAACAGGACCAATTGTAACCATAATTGCAGTGAATAAATAATTGTAATTATGAAAAACTATTAATTCGACTCATCATCACCATCATCAGCCCATCACGTTCCCACTGCTGGGACACGAGCCTTCTCTCATAGAGAGAGTACGAGTCATAATCCACAACGCTGGCCCAGTGCGGGTTGGCGGATGTCACATGTCCTTGAATGTTTTGTGATTAATTCTTGGACATGCCGGTTTCCTCACGATGTTTATCTTCACCGTTTTTAGAGCGAGTGTTAAATCCGCACATAACTTAAGAATGTCAGTGGTGCGGGGTCAGCGGGATTCGAACTCGAGTGCGTCGGATCGAAAGTCGCACGTGCTCCCACTGAGCCACACTCGCTCTAAAAACTCATATTGATTCGACTAATAAATTATTTTTTCTGAATGTGCTCCAAAGGTTGGTGACGCATGGTATCGGTTGTCGATCAAGTTTGCTGTTCGTGAGTTTTTGTTGCAACTTGTTTTATGGAAGAAGTCAATGGCATGGAGTATGGAGGCAAAAACCTTGGTTCTCTAACGTTATTTGTACTACAAGCTCGTTTATCCGCAAACGGCACCTTTTTCTACGTTGGAAACATTGAAAAACATACATTTCATTTACTCTTTGGTATTATGTAAAAAATACGGACAAACCAAGATGAATTGTTTGGCCACTATCTCGCCTGATGTGAAGCGTTGATGTGGCCTAAGATGGAGCACATAGATCTAAAGAGAGAGACGGTAGTGAGCGGCTGCTCAGACCCGTCTCCCCGATGGTTCACCGAACATCATCCCGAAACACGACTAGGTCGCTTGACGGCATGGCTTTGTTCGGTGGGTGGTACAACCACGGCCAGAACCTACCACTCCAAAGCGCGTAAGCGGGTTTCATCACGATGTTTTCCTTCACCGTTTTAGAGCGAGCGTGCAAAATCTGCACTTAACTATAAGTCATTGGTGCAGGGCCGAGTTGGAATTCGAACCCAGGTGCGTCGGATCGAAAGGCACACGAGTTCCCGCAGAGCCACACCCGCTTTCAAAATCTTATCTTATAAACTTTAACTTTTTTCAACCGACTTGAAAATAGGAGGAGGTTCTCAATTCGATAGTATTTTTTTATGTTTGTTACCTCAGAACTCCGTCATTTATGAAACTATTAGGAAAATTCTATAGTATACCTAGGTACAATGTCGTCGCATATTCAAATTTCATCGATATTCGACCTTGGGCTTCGAAGATACATCAGAATTGAAGTCGTTTTTTTTTGATATACCTTAAATGAATTATTTTTATTCACGATAAATTTGCGTTTAACCCCCATTAATCGTAGTTATTACATTCTCTCTGACCCCCATTGCCTTATGTTAAGCGAGGATGTGGCCGAAGATGGAGCACGTAGATTTAAAATATACCTATAATATTCACTCTAGCCTTGAAGATACCCAAATTATAGTTATCGGGAAACTGAGATGACGACAAAGAGTTTCATTCCTCAGCAGTACGTGCTATAAAAACGCTTTGTGCGAATTGGCGGAATGTCTACTATACAAAAACATACAATACTATATTTATAAAAAAAAGACGTGTGGCACTCGGAGACTGCCGCGGTAAAGCTATTGCATAGCTTTCGGAGTGGGGGGTGTTAGGTTATTTTCGTTACGGAATTTCTGGATTCGGTCTCCACGCTCAAGGCCCGCGATAGAAGCTATGCAATAGCTTAAAAAAACTAAAACGTAACGTTTTCAATATTTCTAAAGTTCGGTTCCCCCTTACATATAAATTACAAAACAACCGTTGTACCAAGAAACAGTTCACGCTGGTCGCCCACCGGTGGGGTTACCAGCTGTAATCACTGTTCGTATATGGAGGACACGCTTCACTAGGCCTGCTTATCGTGAGAAAGTCGTAGATGGTAGACTTGACGTCTAGCAGACTGTGCATTGAGTACCTACCTAGTTCTCAGTTAGGTATAGCACGACATGGAGCTAAAACGACGAAATTAAGAACTATTTTGTTTTTATAACTGCGAATAAGTGGTGAGACGAGCAAGTCGTTCGCCTGATAGTAAGCACCAGCCCTGCAAACAAATGCAGTGCCACCCAGAATTTTTAATACCATAAATATCACTGCGTAGCACTGCACTGCGCTCATTACCATGAGACATCAGATGAAGTCTCATATGCCCAGTAATTTCACGGGCTATGAGGTCCTTCAAACCGGAACACAGTAATGCTTGCGCACTACTGCTTGGCGACAGAATAACTGGCAAAGCGGTGGCACCTACCGAGACGGCCTCTCACATACGCATACGAGAGGCCTGCCACGAGTGCCTATTCGCAGAAAGTTTATCATTAAACTTACACAAAAAGCCGCATTAAAAGTTTGAAATTTGTCAATGATTTAACCTACCTCGTGTTGTAATTACATAAGGATCGATAAGTTTACCTACAATGCATAGTACAACAGGTACACACAACGCATACAATGCATAGTACAACAGTAGTACCAACAGTAAGCTGCATGTACATACTAAAAAATACTATGGACCAAGTTGTCCGAAATAAATGAATTTTATTTTATTTATTTTAATGCGTTCTTGCGGGCTACCGGTGTTATGAGATTAAAATTAAATATTTGGTTTGTCATTGATTTTCCAAAAGCGTATGCACTAATCACCTACCATAATAATTACAGTTATTACTTAACTATCGATAAGTTTATAAAATCGAGATGACTCGCCACAGGCCACAGGTGCGTTAAAATTATGCAATGGTGAACTAACTAAAGTATTTCAATAACCCCCATTGTGTTGCGTAGTTGCGCAATTAGACAGGGAGCTACTGGTGAAATTAATCACTGAAAAACTTACAGAAACATTTATGATGTCCAAAATGCTGGCGTGTTTTTTTCCCAAAGAATCAGCCTCGCTATTCAGCGAGGCATCGCCAGCATTTTGGGCACGTTGCCGCACGACGGGTATCGGTTGAATTATCTGTAGGCCATTCAGTTGGCTCAACCGATACCCACATGTTAGTATTTAATATCTTTCAGTTTAGTTTTATTTAGTTTTTAAATTATTTAGCCTTGTTTTGTTTGTTTTTCTGTTGTAACAATTAATTAATTTTATTTCAATAAAATATATTACTATTTGGGACAGCAATAAATACTTTATGATGACTAACATCAGAAACCAAACCTGTAAAAGGAAATTATTATGGATTTCTAAAAAATATTGAGCTTCAAGCGAAATTATTAAATATAGCACCATAATTCATGTCTATTAGCAAGCCTAAGCGATAAGAATCCAGAATATGATCTACCTCTAAACCATTTTTTCCAAATCGGTTTAGTTCTCAATTTTTTTTTAAATGTCCAAATCGGTCTTCTGCAAGTCTTCGGCAAGTATGATCCGTCGTCGACCGCGTCATCACTTTCTATCAAGTGAGACTGCGGTCAAATGCTTGCTTATTCGGTAATAAATAAAAAAAATATTTAAGTACCTGGCAGTGAAGGAGTTACGAACCAATAATTACATAAACGCACCGTCATAATTTATATCAACAGTTTAGGATGCTATAATTAAAATTAGGATAAATAAAGGTATCAGGGTCACAATTAGGGTATCAGTATCGTAAAAAAAAAATCGTCGCGTCGTCGGCGCAACTTTCGAGTAATAAACCACTTCCTACGCTCCCCGCCTAAATGGCCAGGGGCTATTGACAAGAGAACTCTCAGGCAACTATTCTCATTGAAATTGTTTAAGCATTTTGCTGAACACTTATTGATTTTATGCGCGGTTGCGGCAAAAATGCGGGATTGTTCACAGTTAGGAACTTCTTGATTGATTCTGTCTTATGGAAGTAATCTCATTAATTCAGCGATTTACGCTTGTTTAGCTGTGAAATATAATTCAGCTTCAGTCAAAAGGAAATCTGAAATCTGCTCTCCGAAATTGCCGCCAACAGCCTCACATTAGCGATATAATTAAACCTCATACACTTGCATACGTCCTAAGAACCTATAATTTAATACTTGAACGCAGCCATAACTTGCAATTTCGCGAAGTTGGCAACACTGCCTAATGACAGTTGGAAGCGCGCGCAAATTCCAAAATGGCGACCGCAGCGGCAATCGAAATGATGACGCGTTACGAATCACACAAATTAACTTCTTTTGTTAAAGAACTAAAATTGTAGGAAATTGTCTTTGGTACAGAGGAAAATTTCACGTTATAGGGGAAACACAATGCGTGCAATTGAACTGGCAGTGAAGTGAACTGCTTTTGTTAGATTGATAGTTTTTCTCTCACGCATTTCAATACGTGATTGTGAAATTGCTTACTCAGACCGAGTGTACCGTTGGTTTGTTTGTCCGCGAGGTAACATCGCAATTCTAAGAGAAAAAAGCTATTCCATACGCCCACTAAATGTACTGTACATTGGAATCAGCTGATAAAGAAGCAAAACAGACCAAGTCCGTTATTTTGCCGCCAAGCAGAAGTGCGCAAGCATTACTGTGTTCCGGTTTGAAGGGAGAAAACCACGGATTACTGGGCATATGAGACTTAATATCTGATGTCTCAGGGTGATAAGCGCGACCCAGTGCTACGCAGTGCTTTTTATGATATTAAAAATGTTGGGTGGCACTACAATTGTTATGGAAAGAAAGAAGAAAGAAAGAAAGAAAGAAAATTATTTATTCTTGCAAAACTGCACACAACAACACACATATACACGGGTCCATTAACAAAAAACAATGTCTACAATAATTATAATGCGTCCGTGTACGTAGATAGCTGCCGTGCACAGTGTTGCCAGAAAAGGTTTGAGCTCAGCTTAATGTTGTGATTGTATCGCAACGCTGGTTTTCAGCTCCGACCTTTGGTGACGCACGGACATACTCGTAATAATTTAACTATATACAGTATAAAATATACAAAAGACATTTATAAAAGATTAACCGAAAATAATATGGTATATTTTAAAAGTAATATAATATAATAAATACATATGAATAGTGCTTCAAACAAAAAATATGCAATAAATATATAACAGTAGTATTAAATAAGAACCAGACTCAAAGGGAGAAAGAATAAAAGGTTATAATAGATAGATCTCGTTCAGCGGATGTACCAAAGCATTATTTTTAAAAAGAATGGGCAGGCGTGGCGCTTACCTTCAGGCGAACGACTTGCTCATCTCATCACTCAGTACAATAAAAAAACATACTTAATACATACATCTACATTTCTGATGCGGCAGAATTAACCCATTTCAGTTTGGCGCGATCAACCACTATACGATGGAAGTTGTGAATATATGAAGCTTGGATCATAAACTAAAGGATCCAAAATAAATAAACATAACCGACGCCGTCATCACAATTTATACCTATTACAAGAAACATTGACTGGGCACTGTCAAAGATTAAAGTTCAGAAAGGTCACAGCTTTCTACCTAAACAGAGATATTACCCACGAGTAGAATTAACCATTGTAACGAGGTAGGCTTTAGAAAACCAGCGGTTTGACGTGCTTATGAAGATAATGCTGATGTTATTCAATCTATGTGACGTAAGTAATTATAAATTTGAATTATCTTCTTAAATTTTAATAATCGTCTCTAGAGCGAGTGTGGCTAAGTGGGAGCACGTGCGTTTTTCGCTCCAACGATCGCAAAAACATTAGAAATTACAAAACTCTTGATTGAATACCAGTTACAAAATAATAATAGCACAAACTTCCTTACAATGGTAGCATAATGAGCGGTCTTATCGCTTAAAGCGTACTCTTCCAGACAACCTGAAAAATGATCGATATTGCAGCTTGAAAGATGCTAACATGTTCCAAATTTAAAAAAATAAAGCGAACAGGATCGGTTTTCTAGTTACACAATTACCCTGTAGGTCGATTCTGGCAAGAATTATTTTAAACAAGCTGCGCCCTGCGGTTCCACCCGCGGTTTCCCGAGATAAAAAGTAGCCTATGTGCTATTCCATGTCCCAAAGTACCTACGTACCAAATTTCATTAAAATCGGTTCGGTAGTTTTTGCGTGAAAGAGTAACAAACATACATCCATACATACGAGTACATTCTTACAAGCTTGCGCGTTTATAATGTTAGTAGCACTTACTTAAACTTGCTTTCCTAATTTAAACTTACTAAGTTTAATAGCTTTTCTTACTGAACTACCATTGAACAAGTATAATGAAATGAAATGAAAATGAAAATGAAATGAAATGAAAAGAAATTGTTTATTTATTTCCAGACTGAAATCCATTATAATTATTACATATTAAATATCTAATAATAATTATATAATATAAAATAAAAGCGAGTGTGGCTCAGTGGGAGCTCGTGCGACTTTCGCTCCGACGCACCCGAGTTCGAATCCCGCTGGCCCCGCACCACTGACTTTCTTAAGTTATGTGCGGATTTAGCACTCGCTCTAAAAACGGTGAATGAAAACATCGTGAGGAAACCGGCATGTCCAAGAATTTTTCACAAAAAGTCAAGGACATGTGACATCCACCAACCCGCACTGGGCCAGCGTGGTGGTTTATGGCCCATTCTCTCTCTATGAGAGAAGGCCCGTGTCCCAGCAGTGGGAACGTGATGGGCTGATGATGATGATGATGATAAAATAAAAATATAAAATAAAAATTCCTATAGTATAGATACAGGTAAATTTTATAAAAAAAATTACTTCAATGTATCTTCGAAGTCCAAGGTCAAATATCGATGAAATGTATATGGGACCACTTCGTAGCAATACTGAACCCAACGCAAGAATAATTTTCCAAATCTATTGATAAATGTGGGAGATTTGAGGTAACAAACATTAAAAAAAAATACAATCTAACAGAGAACCTTCTCCTATTTTGAAGTCGGTTTAAAATATACTAATTGCGTACGGAACTCTTAAACAAACTGGTTTTTTCCGTTTAAGTATATACCTAATGGTTGGCTAATTGGTAATTAATATCTCAATATACTGGAATTTTTGTTATAACAAGACCTATTATTGAGAACTGAGTATAAATAAATTCTTAGAATGAATAATCCAGTTCGTAAACACCGGAAAATGTTCGATGATGCAATTACAAGCCTTATGTTTTACCTAGTTTAGTAAACATAGAGTTTTCCAGTTCAAGACATAGGATAATAGAAAAATGTGAAGTCATGGCTGCAATTTATGATTTAATTCAATTATGTATTTTTTCTATTTCAAGGTTTAGCTGAAATTGGACACACGGCGGTTTTGCTAACCTTCAGCGTTTTTCATCGACCTCTGCATTTTTTCGTGATAATGCTTGAAAAGACTTATGTTTTTTTTTATATTTTGTTCTTTATTATTAGTATTGAATTTATTTTTCTTAATTATTTTAATTCTTATGGTTTTATTAATGCCAGCAACAAAGCTTAAATTATTTTGTCAGTCTCTGTGGTGTAGTGGTTGAGCAGGTTGGCTCAAATGTCATACGCCACTGGAGTTGCGGCTTCGATTCCCGTGATTGGACAAATGTTTGTGCACACAAAAAAAAGGTTTTGTTTTGTGTCTGGTGTTGTGAGACCTTCATAGTTCCTGGTTCCCTAGATACAGTTTCTAAATCCTAGTTAGGGGCCAGGATCTATGTAAAACATGTACAATGTAACTCCTAAATAAACTATTTTTTTTCAATTTACAGTAATAAACGTGACTTGATTTCTTCATAATAAAATTAAATAATATATAATATATAATAAGTGGTAGATGGTTTAAATTATTTGTTTAATCACTTCATATTTCTAAAGGTTTTATATAAACAAAGAGTGAAAAAAATATTTACGCAGGCGGGGATCGGACCTACATCTTCAGAATCCCGAGTCGTCCCGACGACTTAACCACTGAGCCACGTAACCGTCTGCTCAAGCAAATACACACCTCGGTAGCGGCGAAATAATTTTACATTAGGCATATAAAATATATTAGAGAGCGAGTGTGGCCCAGTGGGGGCACGTGCGACTTTCGATCCGACGCACCCATGATCGAATCCTGGTGGTGCATGTTCGAATACCGAAGCGTTATGTAATAATTTTATTGTTACACAATAAGTATATTGTTATACTTGTATAAGTGCAACGGTCTAATTGTATGTCACGGTCAAACATATAATGACATAGTATACAACCATTAGTCGTGATCAGGTCGTGAATATGACCGACTAATACATAAATAAGAATTTAAATAAATAACTGTAGTACTATTATATGTAAATGATACATGCCCTTGCCATTCAACGTTTATTAAACGTTATAATAGTTCTTATAAAGATTTATTTAAGTTTATTACAAAATTAAATTAAATATTTATTTCAGGTATATACTTACACTCCACAAAACACCGAGGTTAACTGGAAGATAATGCTAACTAGCTTTAAGTTCGCCTATGTACTTAGAAAAAGAAAGAAAGAAACCATTTATTCGGCACACAAACAAGAAATTATAAATAAAACTTAAATAATAAATATATGTGCCGAATGGGCTCAGCTCAGCATAAAATGCCAAGAGTTGTACACTACTCGGCGCTGATTTTCAGCTGATATCCGTTTTGCTAAAGGATCAGGACTTACAAATTTGTTTCTGCAATAAAGAATTTTCTATCTATCTATCTAATTTAAAAACCCATTAAAATCAATAACAACACATATTCAGTCAATTTACAAATTCAATATGTCATCAAGCTAAAATAAAATGAAATAAATAATAAAACAAATAATCAACAGTCAAATAAAATTAAAATAATCAATACATTGTCAGTCAATACAAATTCTTATGTCACAACGACAATTATTACAAGCTTTTATTTATCTTAATGTTTGTTTGGGTCAAATCTTGCAAGTTGAATCAGAACCACTTCATCACTGAGATCATATCGAGACTAGACTGTAAATATTATGAGCAGAATGTCCATTTATGGATTGGGTCAACTTTCATTTAACGTCATTCAAATTTAGCGGAATTGACCTTTAGGTATAAGACCTGCCCCTCTCTTAATTAAAAAAAAAGGTTTGAGTTCTTTTTCTTTTTAAAAATTATAGTAATTTTATTTGAGAGATAAGAGACCAAGGCGAGTGTGGCTACCAAGGCGAGTGTGGCTCAGTGGCAGCACGTGCGACTTTCGATCCGACGCACCCGAGTTCGAATCCCGCTAACCCCGCACCACTTTCTTAAGTTATGTGCGAATTTATCACTCGCTCCAAAACCGGCGAAGGAAAACATCGTGAGGAAACTAGCATGTCCAAGAATTTATCACAATAATTTAAGGACATGTGACATTCACCAACCAGCACTGGGACAGCGTGGTGGATTAGGGCTTACTCTCTCTACGAGGGAAGGCCTGAGTCCCAGCAGTGGGAACGTAATGGGCTGATGATGATGATGATGATTTGAGTATGAACACAGAATACTAAGGGACAGAAGCATCACTCCGCAAAGAAATTTAAACAAATAGCGACTCTTGCTATGACGCAATAACATTCAATTCAGCTCGCGTAGCGCTGCACAGGTATGCTGGTAGGTACCAGTCATATTAACCTACAGAGCGCCTCTCTTTCTATCGCATAGCTCTTATCTCTTCAGACGCGGCACGTGTAACGACGTGCGACCCGCCGTCGGTGTCCGGCTATGTACTTGTAGCTTCGTACCTACAGTGCGGAGTGCGCTAGGCCTGGTATGAATTAAAAATAAACAGGACGTCAAAACCACTAGCAACGTGTAACACTGTGTCAGTGTGAGCGCTTGAACGTTCAGATTGTATGTCACGGTCATACGATATAACTTGTCATATGCACTATAGATAGGGGACCAGCTGATTCATGCATACAGTTATGCTTTGTTTGAAACTAGGTTTTTTAAGTTTCAGGTTTTGGACTTTTCCACGCTATTTGACAGCCTCTGGTGTCGTGGTTGGGCAGGTTGGCTCTCATACACCACCACCACTGAGGTTGCGGGTTCGATTCCCGCAACAAGATAAATGTTTGTGTGCGGACAAAAGCGCACGCATTTTTTTGTGTCTGGGTGTTGTGGGACCAGGATCCTCATAGTTCCTGGTTTCCTAGATACAGGGAATCCTAGTTAGGGGCCAGGATTTGGGCGTTATTATTTATTTTACATATAATATAAATGTGAAACTTTGTAAGGATTTACTGGGACTTAGCAAAATGCCTGGTGGAGGCGACATGTGATTCGATCTCTGGCTCATAAATAGGCCAACAAGCGAATTTCAGTAAACTTACATTTAAAAAACTCTCGACGCAAAAAATCTATAATTAGTAAAAAACGGCCGAACCGATTTTGATAAAACATGTCTAAGAACCACCGCTAGAGAACCTGCTTTCAAATAAAAAAAACAGATCCAAATCGGTTCCCCCGCTTAAGAGCTACGGTGCCACAGACAGACACAGACAGAAAGTCCTTTTGCGTCGAGGGTTAAAAAATCAGCATTGCTATTCAGTGTGTTAGGCAGTGCCTCCGCCATAAGCCTTTTACATTAATTTTATTATATTTTGTTCTATTTTCTCTACGGTTTTTATATTCCTAAATAACAAAAAACCGACCAAGGTATATCTTTTTTACAAGCCTTCTAACTTGCTAAGTTTATTAGGTATTTGTTTGTTTGGGTCAAATCTTGCAAGCTGAATCAGAACCACTTCCTCTTATCCTACGGAGATGAAATTTTGCACTCTTTTTTATTTATAGGCTTGCACCGCTATCTCACCTGTTGTTAGGTGACGATGCGGCTCGTCAAAGTCCGATGACAATCCAATATCATTCATACAGACAGACAGTCATTACCTATCAAACCACTTACATATAGTTGAAAAAACACATACATATATATATACCTAGATATTTCAAACCTAACTAGATGTATCCCTACGTCTAAGTAGGTAGGTATACGTAGTACCTATAGGAATGCCCTACAACAACCGGGAGAACTAGTTCCAGCTCCAGACAGGTGCTGCGTTAGATAAGCTGCAATTTAGGACCAGCTGGTCACCTGGTCCCGGTACATTTGATAGTTGGGACTTTAGCAAGCCTTTATTACTTACCTACTTATACCAAATAAAACTAACTATTACGCTTATACTACAACATTCAAAGATTTAATATTTTAATTGATTAATTGTATTTTAATAGACAAATCAATTTACTAGAGAACTAAACTAAGATACTAAACTATACCTATACAACAAGAAATATGTATATAACACAGCAGTAATTATTCAGCGCTTTTTGAGAAAATACAACAAAAACAAAAGATATATAGGTAAATAATAATTATAAATAACGTTAATAAATTCTTGGAGTGGTAGGCTCTGGCCGTGGTTGTAATACCACCCACCGAACTAAGCCATGCCGTCAAGCGACCCAGTCGTGTTTCGGGATGATGTTCGGTGAACCATTGGGGAGACGGGTCTGAGCAGCCGCTCAACTGCTGCCTCTCTCTATATCTATGTGCTCCATCTTAGGCCACATCATTGCTTCACATCAGGCGAGATAGTGGCCAAACATAGATCTATAAAGTGAAAAAAAAAAACAAAAAAAAACGCCCAACGAAACGAACGAACTTGCAGGTGTGCGGCAAGAAAGATCTGGAGAATCGGTATGGAATAAAGAGTTTTGTAATTAAATAAATAAATAATGCCCAACGATTACATACATAGATCCTGGCCCCTAACTAGGATTCTCTGTATCTAGGGAACCAGGAACTATGAGGACCATGGTCCCACAACACCAAGACACGAAACAAATAATTGCGCTTTTTTTTCTGTGCACAAACATTAGTCCCGTCGCGGGAATCGAACCCGCAACCTCAGTGGTGTATAAGATTTGAGCCAACCTGCCAAACCACTACACCATAGAGGCTGAAGTTAGTTTAAGTTTCTACATTTGAGTCTTGAAGTGTGTTATTTTTTTTTTCTAAAAATGTATTATTGTACTTAACTGCTGTTGGCTTTTATAAGATAACTATTCCTATTTTTTTTGTTTGTTGTTTTTTATTATATTTAGCTACCTGCCGGCGTACCCATGCACGGGTCCCTCAGACGCCAATCGTACATCGTGTTGATCTCAATATAAGGTAAACCTACCTACCTATAGGTAGTCTGCACCGCGACTAATGAGATACGGTCTAACTACTGTCGATTCAAGAAAGAAACGGAATTAATCTCATTCATTTACACCAAAATACGATAATACAATTTGAGATAAACTTTCATGGAACAATATATTATTATGGCAACACAAGACTTTGTCGCATTGAATCTGCACCTTAATCTCAACACAATATGCGTGAATTAGGCAAATCCAGAACTTAGACCCTTATTAATAAACGGTAAATAAGGTCACTGTTCAATTTACAACGAATATGTTAGAAAGAGACGAAATGTTAGGTAAAAGTAAGGTTCAACAGCGTATATTAATAAGGGCCTTTCGGTCATTTTATTTATGGTCATTGATTTTTAACCGACTTCAAGAAAGGAGGAGGTTCTCTGTTCGATTGTATTTTTTTATATATATATATATTTTTTTTATGTTTGTTGTCAGAACTCCGTCATTTATAAACCGATTTGGAAAATTCTTTGCGTTGGGTTCAGTATAGCTACGAAGTGGTCCCATATAAATTTCATCGTATAAGTAAGTGTATAAGTAATATTCATCGATATGTGACCTTGGACTTCGAAGATACATTGACTTCGGTTTTTGTTTTTTCTAAAAATTAATTATAATACATTATCTTCATACAAGGGAACACTGTTGTTGAGTTTCGCAAATAGTTTTTCCTTGTTAAATGCATTTCAATAATTCCGTTTAGTACCAGCAAAACCATTAAAACATAACTTAAAATATCTCCACTTACCGCACCGGTATCCACTTATCTGCATACCACACTAACTATTGTATAATCTGCGGCACAACCTTGGGCCAACAAAAAAGCAAACATTTGTCTAAGGCCAACCTATCAAATGTTCTAACGTCCTAAGCACGGAGTTGTTCTACAAACGCAAACTACGCCCATTTTATCATACCAAAACCGACCAATGCCATGTCAAGTGATTTAACAATACTAATTGGTTACAACACACCCGAAAACACGCTTTATAGTTGAGCAATAAAGTCTACACTAGCGGCACAATGATTTTGTTAGCGTCTAATGTGTGTTGAGTCAACAAACACAGACGCGAACGCACGCACACATGCGCGCGAATGTCACGAAATCCAGCCCGTTTCTAGGTTAGAGCATGCGCGGGCGCAGTGGTGACTCCATAATGGCCGGCAGTCGTGGGATTTCCTAGGCACATTCATTTAGATGATGTTAGGTTTTGTGGGAGGGATTTGGTGTGATAAATCTGTGCGGTATTGTTCTAGTAGGTTATCCCTGCTATAAGTTACCTACTATATACTATAGGTTATAATTAGTAATATTTTATTATAATGACAATTAAAATAAATGCAGAACATTGTTAGACTTGTATAAGGCGTCAATAGTTAAAAACCAAGGTGATATTCTATCAGTGGATTTTATTATAATTATAACTAACTCAATAGGGGATCGGACAGTATTCGAGAAAAAATCTAAAATGTAGTTAGAACGAATGTTCGTCGAACCAGAAAGATCAGTCAATCAATATTTTTGTGAAATAATAATGATTTATATTTTTAAATCAATAAACAATTCTGAATTTTTAAATCTGTTCTTCATCTCAAACGAAACAACAATCACAGCACATGACGTCATTTGTAGGCAAATGCCGTGAGTCAAACTTGTGTTTATTTTACGTTTTTGCTTTTCATAAAATGTATTTTTGCTAATTGTTTAGTTCCATTACTACAATATAGTCCCCAAACTTCACAAAACGTATTAGAATCTCTTTGCAAGTTTTATTTCGAAGAGTTTGTCGTTTTCTACCTACATTATGACATCACAAGTTTTGAGGTGACCTTTTGCGCGGCAATATTTGAAACATGATATTTAAACATAGTTTTAGGTATTTTAAGACCGTTATTCATGGCTATATATATTCGTTGTAGTTAATCTAAAACACTTTCTGAAAAGTTGTCCGATCCCCTATTAAGTTAAAAAAAAAAAACATGTAGTTCAAAAAGCGTAACTCACCCTGAAGCCTGAAGTGCGTACGCGCTTAGATATACATCCAAACGATTATTACAAAACACCGAGAAGAATTAAAATGGTTTAAACCTTGGTAAAGTAGTTTATATAGGTTTTAGCCTCGTTTAAGCCTTTAGATTGTTCAACAATTTTAGCCAAAATAATAGGCCTGATGATGACAACAAAGTATTTAAGACACATCTCACTATAAACTATTTTCAATGGAAAATTACATGAGCCGAATTCCTGTAAGTACCGCATAAAAGCTAAAACAATTATGACTGGAAAATTGAAACCCCATACAATATTATAACCATTATAAGCACGTAGGGTACACGTCATTCTCTGTTACTGTTATCAATTTGAATGCACTCGATTAAAAACTATTAATAATTTTAGTGCGGTTTGTGCATTTCTGACTCATTGCGCACTATTATGTTTTTCAAAAGTTTGTTATAAATGAGAAGTCATGCATTACATTGTCTCTGGCACAACATTTTAGTTCTAAATATAATGATTGTTGAGCTATTTATCTATTTTTTATGAATATCTAGACCGAGTCTAAGGCCGATTTAATGTACACAGAAAAGCAGATGAAATCCCTTGTCACAATAGTAGTGTAAATGTCAAAGTCGAAATATTTATTAAATAGGCACAAAATGTACCTTTAAATGTCTTAAACATCCTACTAATATTATAAACGCAAAAGTTTGTAAGAAAGGATTTATGGATATATCTTTGTTACCCTTTCACGCAAAAACTACTGAATGGATTTTGATGAATTATGGTATGGAGCTTATACCCTGGATTAACACATAGGCTACTTTTTATCCCGGGAAACCGCGGGTGAAACCGCAGGGTGCAGCTAGTCGTAAATAATCAATTAAAAATACGGTATAAATCGTAATTTAACTTATCACGACTTTGAAAAAAAGTAAGCACGTCTATCCTTTTCGTTTCCATATACAAATTGAAGTCCGGGTTTAAAAAGCGAAAACTGACTCTACCAGTGCTTTGGAAATACATTGCACCCACTAGAAAAGATAGCACCAATGAACTCAGCAGGCATGTCTCCTTTTCAAATCTTTTAACATGTCTAAAAATATACTATTGAAGATATTGGCCGGTAGTGCCAACCTAAACATTCCTCTCGCATACGAGGAAACTACCACCTGGTAAAGTAAAGTCTTTATTTAAAGGTTCCGTACCCAAAGGGTAAAACAGGATTCTATTATTAAGACTCCGCTGTCCATCCGTCTGTCTATCTGTCTGTCTGTCCGACTGTCACCAGGCTGTATCTCATGAACCGTGATAGTGAGACAGTTGAAATTTTCAGAGATGATGTATATCTGGTGCCGCTATAACAACAAATACTAAAAAACTGAATAAAATAAATATTTAACAGCAAACGTGATTTTTTTGCCGTTCCCATACAACATACATGATTTCTTTGTGTCGTTTCATGTTTCGTGCGCGAGTCCGAATCGCACTTGGCCGTTTTTATTTTACTGCTAATTGTCTTGAGTTTGACCACAATGTCACCTGATGGTAAGCGACGATGCGGTCGACGATATAGCACGCTTGCCAAGATAAATAAGCACCTATACGCTAGAGATTTGGAGAAATTTCTTTAATTAATATCCTGCAACTTCCAGCCTCAATGACCCCCCCGTGCGACCTTGCGTCGAGTCGCCAGTCGCGCGGCCTAGACGCTGCGATTCACTTTATTTATTTGACTACATAACCGCGGACCTGTTGCAATGTCGTGCGAATGTTGCCTGGAACTGTGTTAAGGTTTCTAGAGGCTTAGATGCGATATTTAGGTTGGTTTGAGAGTTGTATTTCGGTTTGTACTCGATATATTTGTTTGAAATGGTTTGTTGAGGTGATATTTGATTATAGGATAAGTACTTCTGTTTGTTTTTTCCCAAAACCTCTCTATGAAAGAAGGCCCGTGTCCCAGCAGTGGGAACGTAATGGGTTGATGATGAGATTTAGTCGGCATTTGACAATATTATAATGGTTTAAAACAAACTTCAAAAAGGAGGAGTATGTTTGTTAGCACAGAACTCCATCATTTATAAATTGATTTGGAATTTGCGAAGGGTTCAGTATAAATTTCATCGATTTTTGATCTTGGAATTCGAAGATACATTAGAACTGAAGTCGGTTTTTTGTTATAAAAATAAATTAGCTTTTCAACTTCACAAGGTTTAATATGTCGGCAAACAAGCAGACGGCCCGCCTGTTGGTAAGTGGTTACCGTCGCCTATGGACATCTGCAGCACCAGAGGCATTGCTGATGCGTTACCGACCATTGAGGACTCTATTAATTCCCCTTTTAAAGGACTCCATGTTGTAGCTCAAAGTAATTACATAGAAGACAAAGATGCATGGAACATTCCGCTTCTGCCAAGTAGCCAACTGGCACATAAGAAACATAATATTGTCAAAAACAAAACATAAAATATTGTAACAAATGTTCTAAAAAATATGCCCCTCAGTTTCTTGCCGTATCTTCTGAGTAGTGAATCTTCTTCCGATACGGTGTAGAGTCATTGTAATAATCGACGTTCATAAGTGCGTCTGTGATGCCAAAATTTAGTTAAGAACTTTTGAACTTTGAACTTTGAAAGGAAAAGAGAAGGAAGGAAGGTTAAATAAGAATCAGATAGGTAAATTTAGTTAAGTTTTGATATGGCGATCGCGGCTTGCGGTTAGCACGCAGTGAAACGAGAGAACCCGGATACAATTTTATAGAATACCTTGAGCATGAACTTGTTGTGAGATCTCAAGTTCGTTTCTTTCAAGTTTTAGGAATTTTATGCCAATATTAAACCTTTTTGTGAAATATTCATCTTTTAACAGCGGTACTCTCTGACGGAGGACAAAAACTTGGAAGTTCATTAAAGTCTAAAAATCTATTTATTTAAAACAAAATCTTTTTATATTCTCAATACGAAAGTTTGTGAGGATGGATGGATGGATGTTTGTTACTCAGCAAAAACTACTGAACGGATTTTTATGAAATTTAATATTGTAGTTGCTTTAGGTCCTGGAAAAGGACATACGCTACTTTCGGGTGAAACCGCAAGGCGCAGCTAGACTTTTTATATAAACACTAAGTAAGATTTTGGTAGAGCAGACAGTGGAACAGGTAAATATGATCTAGGGCTGCCATAATATCCATGCTTGCGTATTAATGATTGTGTTTCGGTTGGGATAATATTTTTCTTAAACAATCACATACGTATGTCCTGGTCCCATTACTAGGATACCCTGTATCCATGAACTATAAGGACCATGGTCCCACAACACTCAAACACAAAATATACCTATGCTAGAGCTTCTTTTCCTATGCACAAACATTTGTCCCGTCGCGGGAATCAAACCCGCTGCTTCAGTTGGAAATTGCATAGGAGCATTAGCTGCCGCAAGAGTTCATATTAATAATTTTGTTGGTAAATCAGTCAATTTATTTAGCCTCTCTTACTGGGCGCGCAACGTAAGTTAGCTTACAGAGGATGCCGCGCTAATAACAAATTGTATCGCAGTCTATCACGAGCCTAATTTTTAGTTCGTCTTACCATTCGTTTTCCTAGAATCCCCAGCTCTCTAGCCGGCGTTGATTAGTTTTAATTTATTGAAGTCAAACCAAAACATGCAATTAAGGTAAACAACAATTTTATTATTAGTGACAAATTGATGGCCTATTTTCTAACTTTCGGCCATGGCATTGTTTCAGTAACTAGGTCAAGCCCTTACCTATCAAATTTTAACTAGCTGCGCCTCGTGGTTCCGCCCGCGGTTTCCCGTGAATAAAAGTAGCCTATGTGTTATTCCAAGTCCTAAAGTACCTACATACCAAGTTTCATGAAAATCAGAAAGAGTAACAAACATACATTCTTACAAACTTTCGCGTTTATAATATTAGTAAGATTTTGTTTCGAAATACCGTCCCAGCGACTTGATCGTCTAGTAAGACGATAAAAGAAGAATAGAAAAAATTTGATTTAACAGTAGGCTCGGTGGCCCAGAGGTTAAGGCGTCGGGACGGTATTCCGAAGACGCAGTTTCAAACCCTGCTTGAACAATTTTATTTTTCTTCTTCCTGATCATGAACTAAGAAAAGGCGGACGGAAGCTCGCTAAACAACAACGGAAGCATAGCAATGGTGGTGGCGTTATGTTTTTTTGAGTGGACGCAGTGCCGATGTCAAGCCGATGTGGCGGCCGATTGGCATAAAATGATGTAAATGTGTGCGTCAGGCTTGTGTACGAACGAGCGGACCGGCACAGCTTGAGTGCTTCAGTTTTGAATTTGGCGACGAGGTGTCCGCCTTTTTTTAATCGGTTTCAAAAAAGGAGGAGGCTCTCAATTCAACTGAATGTTTTATTTTATTGCATGTTTGTTACCCGACTTACTCCACCAATTATGGATTAATTTTGATGATTTTATTTTTGTTTGGTAGGTCATACTTTAGAGGTGGTTCCATTTAAATTTTATCAAAATTGATTCAGCAGCAGTTTTTGTAAAAATCAACAAAAACACAATATATAAGTTTAGTCCTGAAATCAATTTTCCTGTTTTTTTAATTAATTATTATTCGTTTAAGTTCCTGATTGTTTAAAATCTTAATGTCATTAAAGTCTTTCAAACCTCCAAAACCAATTTGAACGTCAAACAACGGCCCTGCTCCAGATCTTGCATTAGATAAAACTGCATAGTTACACATAAAATGTAATACTTTGTAATCACCGAAGCCTATAGACTTCCTAGAGGTCGTTTCTCAGAATCTAACTGCTGATATCAAAATGTATGTATACATAATAAAATTGTGTAGGTACTTGCGCTAGTTACCATATAAAATGTGCTGTCACGTATTTCATAGCTGTGTGATTTATTTCTGCTGTGTTCCGGTTTGAAGGGTATTGTAGCCAGCGAAATTAATTAGCATTATGCGACTCAACAGCTAATTGTCTCAGGGTAACGAGCGCAGTGCAGTGCCGCGAAGGATTTTGCAAAACAAAGTTCTGGGTGGTGCTGTTATTGTTATGGGCTGCCGTATTGCTTACTATCAGGCGAACGACCAGCTCGTCTCGTCATTCAGTTACATAAAAAAAAGAAATATAATTCAAGAATCTTTCGAAGCTTCATTTGATCAAATATCGTTTGTAATTTATATAATCATCATCATCATCATCATCTCTCATAGAGAGAGTATAGGCCATTATCCACCACGCTGGCCCAATTTTCTTTTGTGGAAAATTCTTGGACAAGCCGGTTTCCTCACGATGTTTTCCTTCACCGTTTATAGAGCGAGTGTTAAATCCGCACATAACTTAAGAAAGTCAGTGGTGCGGGGCCAGCGGGATTCGAACTCGGATCCGTAATACATAGTTTTAGTCTATCTATTCTCGCCTTAAAACATAACTCTTGTTATTTACTGTTTTACTGTTAGGTAGACGTTCATCGACGCAATTTTATAGTTGGTTGTTAAATTCGATACGGCCCGCTTATATTGTATAGGTACCGACGCCCGTTTTCTCCAATATATTGAATTACCTGAGGCAGAACCTGAGTTTTATATAAATCACTTGGTTATTTTATCTATTTAATTTAATATTTAAAGCAGATGAGGCGTTTGAGAAAGTATTTTTTTTATGGAACTGTGTGATGAGACGAGCAAGTCGTTTGCCTGATGGTAAGCGTCATGCCTTGATTGTTCTAACACACTACATAAAAAAAATATTCAGGTGACACGTGACCATTTATACTTAAATTCAATTAAGTAGTACTGTCAAAAAGTAAATAATTTAAATTTTATTTTAGACTAGCGACCCGCCCCGGCTTCGCACGGTTATTATACATTATAAACCTTCCTCTTCAATCACTCTATCTATTAAAAAAACCGCATCAAAATCCGTTGCGTAGTTTTAAAGATTTAAGCATACATAGGGACATAGGGACAGAGAAAGCGACTTTGTTTTATACTATGTAGTGATTACTAATAACTAATGGACACCGTTTTAAATATTTTCGCAAAAACAATTTCACGTTTTAATAATATTTTTTTATGATATTGAGTAATGAGACCATTAAGTCGTTCGCCTGACGGTAAGCGCCACACCTGCCAATAACAATTGCAAAACTTTTAAAACCATACAAAGAACTGCGTTGGACTGCAATCGCTTATCACCCCGACACATCAGATATTAAGTCTCATATGCCCAGTAATTTTGCTGGCTACAATGCCCTTCAAACCGGAACACAGTAATGCTTGCGCACTACTGCTTGGCGGCTAATCCTTACATTATAATAACGATGGGGAATAGAAATATTAAATTTAATAGACAAGCCGGCAAGCTCCGCTTAACTAAGTGCTAACTAATAACGTTACTGGCTGAGTCGTTAATTTCGAAGGTTTATTTGCCGAGATGAGTAGCTCAAACACGTTAAAGATGCACACACAAGCACGGACTGAAATACCGGTATAGAATTGGTATCGATACTACATAATTCATTTACGTGGTATCGATACCAATTACCATCAAATAACCGATTTCAATTCTTATGTATCTTCGAAGCCCAAGGTCGAATATCGATGAAATTTATATGGGACCACTTCGTAGCTATACTGAACCCAAAATGAATTTTCCAAATCGGTTTATAAATGACGGAGTTCTGGAGGTAGCTAAAAATAGGTTCATGAAAAACAAGTATTATTCACAGTAATCAGCGTAACAATAGGCGGTCTTATCGCTCAGAGCGATCTCTTTCAAACAACCTTTGAACAGAAAGGACTAACATAATTTGGAAGGACGGTGATTCTTTTAATTACTACTGATAAAATTATAAATATAATTGTATAAATATAATTACAGTGAAACTTGGTTAAGTGGGACCTGGATAAGTGAGAAACCTCCATAACTGGAACTCATGCTGAGGTCCCTACACTTTGGCACTGAATTACCTCTGTTAGTGGAACGAAGCAAATCTCTATATTTGGGATTCGTTCTTTCGATTCTTTTGTGATAGTTACTTCTATACCTGAGACAGCGAGTGAATTTTATATGCATTAACCTCTGTAACTGAGATAACATCGTTTTGTTTGTTTACTTACTTATTCTTATTCTACCCGCAAATTCCGCACTTAACTAATTTTGAGCCTCAATGACCTTCAGTTTTAGTTTTGCTTTTCTATCGTACGGATGTTTATTTGAAAAATGCTGAAACGAAGGCTCAAATCGTTATCAGTACGTGAAAAACTGAAGTTAATATCCGTTTATGAAAGTGGAAAGACACGCGATGAAGTCCGCCTATCCAATTAATCGGAAAATCTAAAACTCCAAGATGTTTGAAAGGTGTTAAAACTTTGCCTGTGAATTACCAAAAAAATAAAAAAGCATGGATGACATCTACTATTTTTTCCGATTGGTTGAAGAATTTGAACCCAGAAATGAAAGCTCAGAAGCGAAAAGTTTTGATGTTTGTTGACAATTGTACTGTTCACAATAATATGCCCTAGCTCAGCCACATTAAACACGAATTTGCAGGTCCCTTGATGTCTCACTTAACCAAGTTTTACTGTATATAAATATAATGTATATAGATATTGAGATACTTTATTACCGATAATTATAACGTTATTTTGGTATCGATATAAAAATATCGGTATTTTATAAATTTACCGGTGAAAACAGGCAAAGTAACGTATTTTTTTTAAGGTATCAGTATCGGTCCCTGCACACAAGGAATACAATAACTGGTATAACTGTAGATGTAGTTACGTCTTTCTAATATTTTAAAATCCTTAAACAGCATAATCCTAAAATAACCTATGGGTTAAAAAACCTTTCACGTCCACAGCGGTTCTTTTTACAAGCTTTTATCTAGCTTCTTTTGGAGTGGTAGGCTCTGGTCGTGGTTGTAATACCACCCACCGAACAAAGCCATGCCGTCAAGCGACCTAGTCGTGTTTCGGGATGATGTTCGGTGAACCATCGGGGAGACGGGTCTGAGCAGCCGCTCAACTGTCTCTCTCTAGATATATGTGCTCCATCTTACGCCATATCATTGCTTCACATCAGGTGAGATCGTGGCCAAACATAGATCAATTAAGCGTAAAAAAAAAATTAACTGGCAATGTATGTAGGTATGTATGTTTGTTCGTGTGGAATCTTGCAAGCTGAATCAGAACCACTTCCTCTAGTCCTACGAAGTTACATACTTTTTTTTTTTAAGTTTCATACTTGTCAAAGTCCGATGACAATGCAATGTTATGGTGACAGCCAGCTGATACAAAAAAATACATTCGAATTGAGAACCTCGTCCTTAAGTCGGTTAAAAAGTAGTAGCGACTAGGTACGAGTAGGTATATAAAAAGATTTTTTTGGAAACCGGCCTCAACCCGGCGTTGTGCTGGTCGTGCGTCCAGCGCTGGTCTTCCGTTGAAGCTGTTTTAAGCAACTAAATACACTACACCAATCTAAATCAGAGGCTTTCATTAGCGTTTCTTCAGCAACACCATGATTCATCCCTTATCACGTGACCCCATTCAGATCGACAATCACAAAACTGAAAACGGCGCGTTTTTTACCAACAATTAGCGGTGATTAATCACTCTGACAGCTAAACGCTCGTTAGGACGTTTTGTATTCAGGTCAGAATGCGAATCATACTTCAACGTCAAATGTTAACGAGGTAGGCAATGTCGGTGAGCCTTCTGTGAGGCTTGAGTTCTTTATTCTATGATATATATTCCTTTTTTAAGCTTTGAAGTTCGAACACACACTGAGGTTGCGGGTTCGATTCCCGCGACGGGACAAAAGTTTGTGTACAGAATAAAGTAGCTTGGAAATGCCGTGGAAATGGCCATCAGTGCTCATATTAAGTGTTTTTTTTTTATTTAACTTAATGACGATACGAGCTGGTCGTTTGCCTGATGGTAAGCAATACTCCAGCCCATAACAATAACAGCACCACCCAGAACTTTGTTTTGCAAAATCCTGCGCGGCGCTGTACTGCGCTCGTCACTCTGAGACAATTAGCTGTTGAGTCTCATAATGCCCAGTATTTTCGCTGGCTACAATGCTCTTTAAACCGGAACACAGTAATTTTAGCGCACCACTGCATGGCGGCTGAATAACTGGCAAAGTGGTACCCACCCAGACGGCCTCTACTTACCACCAGTTTATAGAATACATGCGGGTAAACCCACAAACAAAAAGCTACTTACAAACTATGTCACATGACCACGTTATCATGTAACAATTTAGTTTTAGTCATGTCGTGTCACGTCTCACCTTGGCACCGATGCAGGGTTTTGCAGCCATTTTGGCTTTGATCTACAACATTAATAAGGACATAGAATGCTGCTGCAGTTAAATAATAGTAATGATATAAAACTTGGATTTAAGAAAAAAAACTACGTTAATAATAAGAATAATGATGCACTTAGAGACAGTCCCCGATAAGTGTTGCCCATTACGTATCTAAACTAAATGTTCTAAGAGGCCTCTAGCACGTTAAGTGCGAAACGAGGCCTAAATCACCCCTCATGCAACTTCCTTGTGGTGCGGCAAGGAAAAACGTGAACATCTCTGTCGTGCGAAGGGCATAGCTTTGGTTTGGTCCAGTATAGAAAAGAGATAAATGTATATTTGAGACGCGCTAATGGTCCCGGACTCGGTGGTATACCTACCTTGGTACCGGATGTCTTAGGCCTCGTACCGCACTGAATTAATATAATTTTAATGCAGTGCGGAACGAGGCTAAAACGTCCCATATCCCCACGGACCTCGTACCGCACCCAACGCGAGCTTCCCGCGACTAGTGTTGTGCATCACGTCGATTGGAGAGCACGTCCTTTTACATCGCCGAACATGTCTAAACGATGTCGGAAGAAGTTAATTTTAAAAAACCCAGAAACAGAACCAAAACAGGTATGTTTTTTAATTGATATTTTTGTAGGTAGTAAAAACTCCACAAAAAACGCAAAGCAGCCGTTGACAAAACAGGTAAGTAATTAATTAATAATTCAGTAGTTCTTTGTCTAGGTTTTGAAAGTAAATAAAGATTACCTAACGATTTTTAGGGTTCCGTATCGAAAGATAAAAACAGGACCCTCTATTACTAAGACTTCGCTGTCTGTCTGTTTGTCTGTCACCAGATATCTCAAGAATCGCGATAACTAGATAGTTGAAGTTTTCTCAAATTAAGTAGGTACTTCTGTTGCCGCTATAACAACAATACTAAAACGTTAAAAACAACAAAATATGTACAGGGTTATTTTTAATCACCAAGTTTGTTGAGTGTGTTAGATTCGACTTATGTAAATTTTACTAATAAGTGTATTAGCCCGAGGCAGAATAAATAGGATAGTTTCTTTTCTACTTCTGGTTTTCTTTTTTTTCTATTCTGTGAACCGCATTAAGACTTTCACACAAAAATAGATAAACGTCGTTGCGACGATATTATTTTTCTCATCACTAATCTTAGCGAAAATTTACCCTATTTCAGTGCGTTACGAGGTGTATAAGATCCCATATTTTGTTTTGCTAATAATTAATAAACTAGCTATCAGATCCCGGGGCGACGGTACATTAGGGTTCATCAATTCACTGTCTATATCGATAAGGACCAAAATTTTCATTTATCTTTGATTTCGCGCCAGAAAATGGATTTTAGTCTGTTAAAGGAGGTGGGGTCTAATAGACCGCGTGTCGCCCTAACGTCTGGTCACGGTGCGGGCCGATAATACCTCGTGCCGCAGGAACGGAAAGTTTGTAAAAATTGGTGCCGCAGCGAACGTGCTAGTTGGGCTCATGTCCCCGCGCAAGCCTTCCAAAGGACCGGGTGTATAACCCGTGAGATAGAGCGACATAATAACGATATATGGTACGGCACGTGTTGTCAGGAGGTTCCTCACTCTGCAGCCGGTGGTTAGCCACCGGTGGTTTGGGCCCTGCCCCGCTGCCGGCGGCACTCTAGGTTAGATTTTTTATGGTATTTTTGTATATATATTTTTTATAGAAGTATTGCTAAAAACCTTTATCTGAGATCGGAAATAAATATCTGTAAAACATATTATTCAGATAACGTCCAACGATCACATACATAGATCTTGACCCTAAGATTCCCTGTGCCTAGAGAACCAGGAACTACGAAGACCATGGTCCCACAACACCCAGACGAAACAAATGCCGCTTGTTGTGCACGAACATTTGTCCCGCCGCGGGAATGAAACCCGCTACCCCAGTGGTGTATGAGAGCCAACCTGCCCAACCACTACACCACAGAGGCCGACAGAGGTTTTTGCTTAGCCTTTTTGTCACTTATAAATAACTTCGGAAAACTCCCACTAATTTAATGAACAGTTAAATTAATTAGAGTCTTCAGGGAGTCCAACTGTAATTTACAATTTTACGCTTCACTTTATATTGTCACGCAAGTGTTGTAATTTTTTTTATATGGTCTTTAAAACAATATTACCTACTATAGCTCAGTGGGTAACGGTGGCACCATTTAGACCACATACACTTGTCTATTCTTTTAATACGACTTAGAGACAAAGACTTTTTAATACTGGCTTCTAAGATACAGGTGTATTACACACCTAGTTTAGAAGACAGGGGTCCAAATATTAAGCCTAGCCTAAAAAGCCTAAAGAACAACCTATATTGTAACCTAATTAGCTTAAGTAGCTTTAAAATAGTTTTAGATGTTACCTTAATACCTATGTTACATAAGGCTTCTGATTTAAATAAAATAAATTAAATTTTATGGAACTGAGTAATGTGACTAGCCAGTCGATCGCCTGATAGTAAGCGCCACGCCTGCCCATAATAATTGCAGTGCCACCAAAAATTTTTCATAAGTATCGTAAAAAGCACTAAGTAGCACCAGGCCTAGCGCACTCCGCACTGTAGGTACGAAGCTACAAGTACATAGCCGGACACCGACGGCGGGTCGCTTGTCGTTACACGTGCCGCGTCAGAAGAGATAAGAGCTATGCGATAGAAAGAGAGGCGCTCTGTAGGTTAATATGACTGGTAGGTATGCAGCGCTACGCGAGTTGAATTGAATTTTATTGCGCCATAGCAAGAGTCGCTATTTGTTTAAATTTCTTTGCGGAGTGATGCTTCTGTCCCTTAGTATTCTGTGGTAGCACTCTATTGACTTGTACTTTATCTCTATTTTAAGGTGAATAATAAAGTGTTTATCTATCTATCTATCTATCTATCATTGCGCTACGTAGCACTCGATATATTTTTTCTGCCTACGATGTCCTTCAAACCTTCCGCATACGAGAGACCTACTGTAACAATATATGACATCACAAGACATTGTCGCAGAGAAGATACCTTAACCTGAGTTAACACAATATACGATTGAGGGACCAATACCCACTGGTCCCTCAAGCAAACGGGCGCAGAATACTAGATTTCATTACCATACTAAGTTATAGTTAGTTTTCTTTGACCATACCAAGACTTCCGCAGTCTCCAGCCAACGTTTCCAAAGTCATTCTGAAAGAACTAAATATTCTTCAAAACAGGAAACGGTAATTATTCACTTCACGATCAGCCTTGTATTCGGTTAGAATACTAGATTTTGTTTCATTTTTCCCGGAAGTGCACATCTCTTAGAAATATTGAATCACTGATCGGTTTTTTTTCTTTTTTTGTAGAACTGAATGACGATACGAACTGGTCGTTTGGCTGATGGTAAGCAATACGCCAGCCCATAACAATAACAGCACCACCCAGAATTTTGTTTTGCAAAATCCTGCGCGGCACTGCACTGCGCTCGTCACCCTGAGACAATTAGCTGTTGAGTCTCATAATGCCCAGTAATTTCACCCTACCCTTGAATCCCTAATTCTTCTTCTTTCTCTTTCGTGTGGGTGCATGTGGCCAACCCTGGTTTCGAAGTATTTACCTAGACCGTCCGAAGGCCTCCGACATGGCGACTGTTGTCCTAAGACACTGGTGGTAGGATTCTCGTATGCGAGAGGCCGTCTGGGTGGGTACCACCGCTTTGCCAGTAATTCAGTCGCCAAGCAGTAGTGAGCAAGCATTACTGTGTTCCGGCTTGCAGGGCATTGTAGCCAGCGAAATTACTGGGCATTATGAGACTCAACAGCTAATTGTCTCAGGGTGACGAGCGCAGTACAGCGCCGCGCAGGATTTTGCAAAACAAAGTTCTGGGTGGTGCTGTCATTGTTATGGGCTGGCGTATTGCTTACCATCAGCGCATAAACGACCAGCTCGTCTCGTCATTCAGTTACATAAAAAAAAGAACAACCGGGACCGACGGCGACGGCTTAACGTGCCATCTGAAGCACAAAATATGGTGGCGTTTACCATCAGGATGAATTGCTCGTGACATCACTAAGTTCCATATAAAAATAAATTGCACCAACTTTAATTCTACTTGTAGTTATCGTATTTTGGTGTAAATTATGAGATTAATTCGATTTTGCCTTCCCATCTCATTACTTTCATGAAATGAAATGAAATAAAATCAAATGAAATGTTTTTAATTTTGCTGTAGGTTAGTTTAGTTTTTATCATTCTATATATTTGTACATAATTGTTAATTGGTTCTGTAAATAAATCATAATTTTCAATGTTTATTATTGGTTGTAGGTTTTATGGGTGTCACAGATTTATAAATTCGTTCTTGTACAATCAACCCTATTCTGGGTGTGCAACATTATTAGGTAATTGTATTATTTAATCTTTATTATATTATTTAACGTGCAGTCGAAAATTCAGTTCCCTATTTATTAGAATTTCAATGTCAATAGTCAAAATAATGATTACAATCGAAATGTCCGTTTTAAAAATAAGAAATTATTAGGTACATTCAATTTTAGTCACAAAACAATAATACGCAATTTATTATGCAGTTACAGTCGATTTGAAAATTCACTTCTAGAATAATAGTTTTTATTGTGTAACAAATTTAACAATTCCTTTTTGAACGGCTTAATATTAAGCTCTTTGATGTGCTTTGGAAGGGTAAGGACAGTGAAGCTATACCTTAATTTGAGCTCAATACGCACGATTTAGGATTGGCACTTGAGGGACCAGTACAGGGGCTGGTCCTTACACCGTGAATCATAGACTACGTAGATACCTAGATGATGAATGACTCAGGATTCTATTGAACAATGACTTACGCGTTCGGTTAAAGATTCAGGGAATACCCGAAAATACAGAAAACGGAGAGTGGAATCTTTTTCTTTGCTTGAGCACAGAAGAAAAAACACAAGCATTTGTTTTGAGCCTGGGTGTTGTGGGACCATAGTCCTCGTAGTTTCTAGCTCCCTAGAATCCTAGTTAGGGACCACGATCTATGTAAGTGGGTAAGTGATCGTTGGTGAATTATGCCACAACATTTTCTCTAATTAACTTAATCATTTCAACTGAATTGTAATTAACTTTGCAAAAGTAATTGCATCATGCTTATCACACATCTATACTATACAGAACTACGGACACCTTTGTATGTGTATGTATGGAAGCACCTGCTTCGGCCACTTCCTTTAGAACCGGCTCCTTGTTAGATATGACCATTTCTATGGCATAAGTAATTTAGTTTTGCAATCAATATTCTTAATACAATGTTTCTAGTGGCAATTAAAGATATGATAGTGTTTCAGTACTTGACATTAAAGTTCTCTGGCTGTGGTATCTGAGTGGCGGAATTTTAGTTTTCAAAATGTTGGGAAGCGATATCTCAATAACGATAAATCAGTAGAAAATAGGTACGTCAGAATTGATCTTTTAATTTACCTTTTTTAAGGGTTCCGTGCCCAAAGGGTAAAACGGGACCCTATTACTAAGACTCCGCTTTCCGTCCGTCTGTCTGCCCGTCTGTCACCAGGCTGTATCTCATGAACCGTGATAGTTAGACAGTTGAAATTTTCACAGATGATGTATTTCTGTTGCCGCTATAACAACAAATACTACAAAACAGAATAAAATAAATATTTAAGGAGCTGCCATACAACAAACATGTTTTTTTTCGTTTTTATAGATAATGGTACGGAACCCTTCGTGCGCGAGTCCGACTCGCACTTGGCCGGTTTTTCATTATTATTCCATAGATGTTACGGTATACTAGCCGGAATCCTTTATCTTAGTGTTAGTCATAATTACATAATAAATGCTAATCATAATTATAATGATATTGAAAATATATTTATCAATTGTGTGGTTCATTTTTATTGTATCATCATTACCATCAGCCCATCACGTTTCCACTGCTGGGACACGAGACACGAGCCTTCTCTCATAGAGAGAGTAAGGGCCATAATCCACCCAGCTGGCCAAATGCAGGTTGGTGGATGTCACATGTCCTTGAATTTTTGTGATTAATTCAAGAACATGCCGGTTTCTTCACGATGTTTTCCTTCACCGTTTTTGGAGCGAGTGTACAATACGCACAGAACTTAAGAAAGCCAGTAGCGGCCGGCGGGATTCTAACTTGGGTGCGTCGGTTCGATAGTCGCACGCACTCCCACTAAGCCACACACGCTCATTTTTATTGAATGGCTATCAGTATTAAACATTTGCCACAATTTAGCCTATCTAAAGTGAGCCTTCCCATAATCCAGCCGTTTATCAGTGGACTAGAAACTTATTAATCTTTTTATCGTTCCATTATCACACCTATGATATCATAGTCATTAGGTTTCATATCTATGTACACATAGCTAGACATATAGATGGGTAACATTTTAAAACTGAAACGCAATGAAAATATATAGTGTAATCCCGCTGAATATTATGTAGGTTGTAGTAAGTTCCTAACAACAACACTCTTTGTACGACACGTGTTTCGCCGACTGCACGAGGCATCATCAGGTGTCGACTCGCCGAACGCTGGAACGAGAGTCCAGCGTTTGGCGAGTCGACAGTTTTGAGATGAATTTCCGCAACGTCACGCCTGATTCCATTGCATTCCTTAGGTAACATTTTACATAGGTCTCTATCAAGAAGGTAGGTATGTAGGTAATTTGGCTAGGCCATTAATAAATACGTCCAACGATCACATACCTACATAGAACCTGGCCACTAACTATAGGATATTGATAATTCCTTTTTACTGGTGGTAGGTTTTTCGTATGCGAGAGGCCGTCTGGGTGGGTACCACCGCTTTGCCAGTTATTCAGCCGCCAAGCAGTAGTGCGCAAGCATTACTGTGTTCCGGTTTGAGAGCATTGTAGCCAGCGAAAGTACTGGGCATTATGAGACTCAACAGCTAATTGTCTCAGGGTGACGAGCGCAGTGCAACGCCGCGCAGGATTTTGCAAAACAAAGTTCTGGATGGTGCTGTTATTGTTATGATCAGCTCGTCTCGTCATCCAGTTACATAAAAAAAAACATAAAATCCTATCCATCCAAAGATTTCCTGGAAGAGATCGCTATTAGTGATAAGGCGGCCAATTGTAAAACTTTCTTTAGTTGTTGAAGAATGATTTATGAATAATTTGTTTATTTATAAGATAATGATAAAAACAGTTATTAGGTAAATAAAATTTATAAATCGCCAATATTCTACCGTTGCCGGTGTATAAATGTTGGGCATACATAGGTACATATAATTATATTAACATAAATAAATGAGTACATTAATTAATAACAAATAATAATATTAAATTTCAATTCTACTAAGAGATACAAATCAAAAATAAATTCATAAATCACATGTCAATGTCAAATACGTAGTCAATGTCAGAGTTAACTTTAATGTCAATGAAATTTTTTTTTTAAACTGGCGAATGCCTTTATTACTCAAAACAAACTACACTCTACTTACTAAAACTAAACTAACTACATACAAGGAGAAGCAATTGGACAACCCATAGACCATTAAAGGCCTATAGGTAGCTCAAATGCTCCAACCCACTACCAGTTGGCAGCGTACCCAAGATGCTGGCAGTATTGCCCCGTTAGATTGCAATACTGATACGTTGAGCCAAATAAGTCCCAGCATTTTGGTCACGCGTCGCATCGATCAGGCGCTCTGACAGACTTTTGAAAATACGATGAGCTCCCGGTCGAAATTGAAATTTTAGGTTACATACAAATAGTTTATTATCAATATTGTTTTTATGTAATGTCTTTAATTTAATGTTTTCAATGAAGCGTCTATCTATCTATATATCTATAGGATTCCCTGTATCTAAGGAATCATTAACTATAAGAACATTGTCCCAGAAGCTTGTATAATGCAAAGTACTGCGTAGCACTGCATTGTGTCACCCCGAGATATCAGATAAGTCTCATAAAGCCCAGCAATTTCGCTGGCTACAAGGCATTTCAAGCCGGAACACAGTAATGCTTGCGCACTACTGCTGCAGAATAACTGGCAAAGCGGTGGTAACCCAGACGGCCCTCACATACGAGAAACCTACCTAGGTTCAGATATGAAATGTATACCTATAAAAAATGTTTTAGAAGCATCCAGCTTATTCTTTTTCGTCTGTTGTGTGGATGTGTGGCCAACCCTGGTGTTGGAGATTTTAGACCGTCCGCAAGCCTCCGTCATTTTTTTGTTGGGGGAAAATGCTGTCGTACTGCCCTTCTGCGACGGGGTGATAGAAGGGGGTGTGCGGAGCTAAAAACCCTCCCGTGAGCAGTCCTCTGCTGAGGTGGGGCGAGATGGAGTCGCGCTAGCATTCACCATCCCGCCCCGGCAGTAGGCCCTGCTGTTAACCTTGCCCCTACCCCCGTGGAGGGGTGACCTTGCTCACCAAGATTTTATACCGCCCGCAGGCCACCGACATCGCCTAACGACTGTTGTCCTAAGACGACCGGGGCCGACTGCTTAACGTACCCTTCGCACAGTAGCGCTCAGATGTAAATACCACACAAACAGTCACCCATCCAAGTTGTGACCGCTGCGAAGGTTTCTTAACCAGAAGATCTGCTACAAACGGCTAGGCAAGCTACGCTACGAGCGCTACATCCAGCTAAGATAAAATTATTATTACTCTTTACAATAGCTTACTTCCCTCTGACCTTTCATCTGCAGCACAACCTTGACTCCGAATCGCAAATAAAACTAACAAACTTATCAATTACAATGCACGCGCATTAAATATGTAATTACATACATTTAAAGGTATTGGAGTGGCGAGGCAAGGGCGCAGCCTTGCTGAAGGGATCGGATTGCTGAAGTATATTTAGGTAGGTGCATACATCTAGAACTATGCCGTCCTAGATTTTTGAATTATAGTACTCAGTGATGAGACGAGCATGTCATTCGCCTGATGGTAAGCGCCACGCCTGCCCATAACAATTGCAGAACTTTTAATACCATAAAAAGCACTGCATTGCACTGCACTCATCACCCCGATACATCAGATATTAAGTCTCATATGCCCAGTAAATTCGCTGGCTACAATGCCCTTCAAACTGTAACACAGTAATACTTGCGCACTACTGCTTGGCGGCTGAATAACTGGCAAAGCCATAGCTTTGCCAATGACCTACCCAGACGGCCTTCCGCATACGAGAGACCTCACACTAGTAGAGGAGATAAAACCTTGTATCTGAAGGATTTAGGAAGATTTAGGAGTATGCGATATTCGTAAAGACAGAGCGAGACCTCAGTGGGAACTTGGGTGCGTCAGATCAAAGTCACAAATGCTTCCACTGAGCCACACTCGTTCTCACTCGTTTTGACACTTCACTTAGGTGTATAAATCAACTAATTTTACGTAAACAAGCGCTCGGGACAAAGGATTGCTATAAGACAGTCGTTCAAGCCATCTAACTATAGGAAATTGCCTTTTATAATGTAAAATAGGTATCATTTCGTATTTACATTAATGACCTAGAATCTAAAATATTTCTAGCTTATAGAATAATAAAGCATAACGGATTATTACTAACTAGTTATGTACTAACTTATTAATACCTATTATAATAAAACCTGTTATTTCCTCCTTGGTAGGTACCTATTTTGGATAGGTATTAACGGCTAAATACGTCAAACGGCCGTGGTTGGTCCAAACTTAGCCGCAAACGCGTTGATTGGTTGAAATTATATAGCCTAATCATTTTTTTAGGTAATGTATTGGTTGTATCCTGCTAGAAGTAGGAAAACTGAAGTTGGCGAGGTTATTTTGTAATATAAAATTATGTATACCTCGCGTCAAACTTGATGGCGGCTGACTGGCGCATCACGTGATCAGCGCAGATACAATTGTGTATGCAAATTTGTTACTGCGCAGGTCACGTGGTGCGTCTGTCAGCCGCCATTAAGTTTGACGCGTATTATACCTAAATGAATTATAGGAGTGCATGAGCTAGTAGTGCGATTGAGCTATGAGATGAACAAGTCGTTCACTTCATCGTAAGCAACACGCTGGCCCATAACAAATGCACCAACTGAACATTGGTATACAAAATAATCTACGCTACTGCACTGCGCTCGTCACCCTGAGACACTCAGTCTTTCCCAGTGATTTCGCTGGCTACAATGCCCTTCAAACCGGAACACAGCAATGCTTACGCACTACTGCATGCCGGAAAAATAACTGGCAAAGCTGGTGGTGCCTACCAAGACGGCGTCCCGCCTACGAAAGACCATCCACGACCTCTATAATCAGTATAATTATTACGATTTTAAATAATTAGGATGAAGAAAAATAATATTACTCGGGCAGGGATTGAACCTGCGTCTTCGGAATGCCGTCCCGACGCCTTAACCGCTGGGTCACCGAGCCAGCTGCTCCAAGTTTCTTCTATCCTTCTTATATCATCTTACGGGGACGATTATTTAAAATCTTTAGATTTTCGCCTAGCATGCGCTAATGCATTCAATATAAAAAAGAATAGGTAAGTGGGTAACTATTATTCTGCATAGAAGTGTTAATTCCACCCAAAAGCAACACAAAAAGTACCTATTTCAACCCATCAAAGGCAAACAAAATCGAATCGAACAAAACAATCCATGACAGGAGCAATTAATTTAATAAAGCCTTCGTTTAGGCCAAGCAAACTAGTTCGCGACGCACGCACAAATGTACGTCTATCCTGTTCTAACGTAGGTGTTTTTCCTCTGTCTGTCTCTGTCACACTATCGAAATACCGTAAGCAAGAGCGCAGTGGGCGGGCGTGGTTTTTTCACGGTTAGATAACGGGTACTGTTTTCGCTAGTTACCGCTCTACCTTCACTTTTGACTAAACATAAACTAAATACTTTTTAAAAGGTCTATGTTTAACAAAATTAAAAAAATAAGATAAATCAGAGCAATCTATAGGATTATCCAAAAAATAAGGGTAGGTACATGAGGAACTTCTGATTAATCTATACCTAGTACGAGTAGGTTTTTAATTTTGTAATATATTTTATTTTGAATTTTATTGGACTTTTTTAATGGTATTGTGAATTCTAATTTGGTGAATTGTTATCAAATTTTGTAGCGTGTTTTTGTTATTTTGTGCGTATATTGACATTTCTCATAATTAGGGTTTTAACATGTAATAAATACAGTAATATCAATATTAATAACTCAACATTTGCACGCTCATAGAGCAATAAAACATGCGCCTTTCGATCCGACGCACTTGGGTTCGAATCCCGACTCGGCCCTGCACCAATCACTTATAGTTAAGTGCAGATTTTGCACGCTCGCTCTAAAACGGTGAAGGAAAACATCGTGATGAAACCCGCTTACGCGCTTTGGAGTGGTAGGCTCTAGCCGTGGTTGTAATACCAGCCACCGAACAAAGCCATGCCGTCAAGCGACCCGACTAGGTCGCTTGACGGGATGTTTCGGGATGATATTCGGTGAACCATCGGAGAGGAGGGTCTGAGCAGCCGCTCAACTGCCCTCTCTCTTTAGATCTATGTGCTCCATCTTAGGCCACATCATCGCTTCACATCAGGCGAGATAGTGGCGAAACATCGATCTATTAGACGTAAAAAACAAAAACCCGTTTCTAAATTTAAATCGTTAAAACGTTAGTGACCATGATAGTTTAAAAACTTCAAATAAAAAAAAAGTCCAAGATACCATTATCTTGTTTTTTTTTTTATTTGAAGTTGTCAATCTCGTATCCAAAATATCTTTTTTTCAATGTTGCTGACGTTTTCCTTCGTAATTTAATAAAAATATTGCAAACCGTAAGTAATATTTCTGGTTGTCATAGTTACGACGCTTTCCACGTACCTGCAACAAAAACAATATTAAATTAGTTGAAAACTAAAATTTACCTATACCTACCTATAGACACTACAAAAGGGCATAGCAAAGAAAAGTGCAACTACTTACTATCGTAACAATGCAGTATCATCCAAAACTTTAAATACCATAAAAAGCACTGCGTAGCAATGCATTTCGCTCGTCATCCCGAGACATCAGGGGGCCTACTCCGAGTTACTTTCGTTCGTTCGTTTGTGCGGACTAAAAGAGACACACTTATGCCTGTTGCATAGCGCTGTCCCTTTCATCCGACAAAACGAAGATCGTAATTACTTTTTCAGAGTACAGGCCATTTTTTATTGGTAAATGGGCATACGTTTGACGACATCTCGCCTGATGGAAAGCAAAGATGCCGCCTATTATGTCCATTAATTTCGCTGGCTGCCTTTCAAACCAGGACACAGTATTGCTTGTGTACTAGGCTGCTTTTTAGGGTTCCGTACCCAAAGGGTAAAACTGGACCCTATTACTAAGACTCCGCTGTCCGTCCGTCTGTCTATTTGTCCGTCTGTCACCAGGCTGTATCTCATAAACCGTGATAGTTAGACAGTTGACATTTTCACAGATGGTGTATTTCTGTTGCCGCTATAACAACAAATACTAAAAAACGGAATAAAATAAATATTTAATGGGGCTCTCATACAACAAAATGATTTTTTGCCGTTTTTATAGATAATGGTAACCCTTCGTATGCGAGTCCGACTCGCACTTGGCCGGTATTTTCTCACTTTTAGAGAATTAGCGACCCGCCCCGACATGACTACTGTGGTGTCATTTGTTGACGACTTGATGACAAGACATTGAATTTTCTCTACTATACAATAACTTAATTAGAATTTATTGTACAGATTAATCTTCCGTAAAAAAAATCTCTAAACGATATTGAAAACCGTATTAGGAAAGTCCGTTGCGTGGTTTAGATGAAGTAAGGGCGGAGAAACAGCAATGAGGACGCTGATAGCGATTTTGTTTTGTATTATTTAGAGATAGAGGTAGACAGTAACTAAAATAAACAAAATGAAACCGACTTCAATTCTGATTTATCTTTAAAGTCTAAGGTTGGATGAAATGTATATGGGACCACATTGTAGCTATACTGAACCCAACACAACAATAATTTCGAAATCAGTTTATAAATGACAGAATTCTGAGGTCACAAACATAAAAAATACAATCGGAATGAGAACCTCCTTTTTTAAAGTCGGTTAAATATGTGGGTTATATAAAATTCCCTAGCTTTAGAGTTAGAAACAACAAGATCAATGCTAAACTTTCCCCAGAATCTATTCTGGGAACAAAGTATTGATTAAATTAAAAGAACGCATGAGACAGAAGATATTGGATGACCCTAGTCATCTAATATCTTCTGTCTCATGCGTTCGATTGATGGGTAGGTTTAAATAGGCTAGTATACTTGGCAACAAGTATACATTTTACCAAAAAAAACCGACTTCAATGTATCTTCGAAGTCCAAGGTCAATATCGATGAAATTTATATGGGACCACTTCGTAGCTATACTGAAACGACGCAAAAAGAATTTTTCAAATCGGTTCATAAATGACGGATTTCTGAGGTAACAAATATTAAAAAAAAACAATCGAACAGAGAACCTCCTCCTTTTTGAAGTCGGTTAATAATATACAGTGCAAGATAGAACCTCCTTGTTTGAAGTCGGTAAAATTAAGAATAACTTTTAGATATTTAATGCATTAGCGGCTAGCGCATGCTATTGAATATAATAAAATAATAATGATATAATATAATGTTTGTTACCTAAGTACCTATTTCGTCATTTATAAACTCATTTAGTAAATTCTTGCGTTGGGTACCTATAGCTTCAACGTGGTCTCATAAAAAATGTCATCGATATTCGACTTTGGACTTCGAAGATACATTAATTGAATCCGTTTCTTTTTGTTACATAATGTATTCTTGTATTATTGTAATATTTGGTGTACACAATACAAATTAAAACAGTGATCTAATCCAATCTAATCTAAACACGCTGCAAAAAAACAACCTCCAACAGCCTCCGCCAAGTTTATCCTTCAAACGTCCCAAGTTCCAATCACCGGTCTAGCAACTCCGCAGCAATGACCTAGCGGCGTAACCTACAAATTCAAGTTTAGTAGGCGAGTGCTAGATCAAGTGACTGTGCCGTGCAAACGCGCGGGACCTTCGTTGCGAGATAAAATCGTAGATGGAGTCTGTTTTAGCTAAGATGTTGTACCACAGAATACTATAGGACAGAAGCATCACTCCGCAAAGAAATTTAAACGAATAACGACTCTTGCTATGACGCAATAAAATTCAATTCAGCTCGCCTAGCGCTGCATACCTACCAGTCATATTAACCTCATGTAATAGCCTCTTTCTATCGCATTGCTCTTAACTCTTCTGACGCGGCACGTGTGACGACGCGCGACCCGCCGTCGGTGTCCGGCTATGTACTTGTAGCTTTGTACCTACAGTGCGGAGTGCGCTAGGCCTGGTTGTACTTATTAAAGTGTAGAGAAGAGACGAGTTAAAAGCATATAACTTTTGTACGATGCTTTTGTTAGTATTGAAACTTGTATCTTAATTTCGAGCTTGGAATGTTTTATTCAAATATTAAATGTCAAATCCCTGTTCATTAAGATCATCAGAGAATCTACAACTTAAGACTCCTCCGCACCGTAGCTCATTCTATGACCACTCGTTTACTGTTGAAGCTGTTCGTTTGTGGAATGAGCTACCTGTCGAATTTAAACGCTGTCAAACATTGGCTACTTTCAAGGATCGCGTCAAAACTTATTACCTCGCTTAATATTCTGTATTATTATTATGTTCTTTTTCTCCTCTTTCTGCTATATATATATATATATTATATATATATATATATATATATATTTATTATACCTATTTATACATATATTTATAATAGAATTTGCATTTCTTTCAAAAAACCACCGTCCTTCCAAATTATGTTAGTCCTTTCTGTTCAAAGGTTGTCTGGAAGAGATCGCTTTGAGCGATAAGACCGCCTATTGTTATGCTGATTACTGTAAAATTTAATTGTTTTTCATGTACCTATATTTAAGGTTTTTTAACGATAAAGTGTTTATCTATCTATCTATCTATCTATCTATATAATATAAGATTTTTGTTGAAATTAAAATGAGCTCATACTCTAGTAGTTTACAATTATCCGTCAAGGAGTTTCATTGTCCACCTTCCGTCTTCATCATCAGACCAGCTGGCTGTTACTATTATACTGCATTGTCATCAGACTTTGACAAAAATGCATAACTTCAATTCTGTAGGATATGAGGAAGTAATGGTTCTGATTCAACTTGCAAGATTTGACCCAAACAATGCAAGTTACATAGACCCTGGCCCCTAACGAGGATTCTCTGTATCTAGGGAACTAGGGACTAGGGGGCCAGGACCGTGGCCCAACAACACCCAGACACGAAACAAATAAATGCTTGCGCTTATCCATTTTCTGTGCACAAACATTTGACTCGTCGCGGGAATCCAACCCGCAACCTCAATGGTGTATGTGATTTCAGCCAAACTGCCCAACCACTACGCCACAGAGGCTGTGGCTTGTATGAATATGTCATAATCGTATGATGAATGACTACGGAATGGCTATAAATCTAATTTTATGCGAAGTTACAGAGGTCAGTTATTTTTTTTAAACTGAGACTAGCATTTCGTTCGCCTGATGATAAGCGCCACGCCAAATGCTACTACCCATAGCAATTGCAATGCCACTCAGAACTTTTAATACCATAAAAAGTACTGCATAGCATTGCCTTGTGCTCATCACCCTGAGGCATCAGAAAATGCCTAGTGTTTGCACTCGTTACAATGCCCTTTAAACCGGAACACAGTATTCCTTGCGCACTACTGCTTGGCGGTAATTTAAAAAAAATAAGGTATTCACCCCTCCTAAATATACAAATTCTATATTGCTTGACAATGAAATTTTTCGCAAAGCTCAGTATAAAAAAAACTTTTTTTTTTATGGAACTGAGTGATGACACTATTGCGTCGTTTGCCTAATGATAAGCGCCACGTCTGTCCATAACAATTGCAGTGCCACCCAGAACTTTTAACAACATAAAAAGTACCTACTGCATAGCATTGCATTGCGCTCATCACCCTGTCGTATCAGAAAATTAGGTCTGACATGCCCAGTAATTTCACACGTTACAATGCCCTTTAAACACACACAATAATGAATAAAAATAAACTTTACTGCCAGACTGGCAGTAAAATTTATTTTATTATTTTTATTATACTTTTATTTTATTATTTATTTATTTTATTATATTATTGTGATTATTTGCAAAAAAACACACAAACCTGTCAATCTCGCGAGATCACGAAATTGGCGAGATCTCGCAGTATTGTCATTCATAAACTCGCGAAATCTCGCTTGGCCCCAATCTCGCGAGATTTGCATTCCCTACTGCCAGTACGTCGGCCTAGTAAGAAAACCATGTGAACGCTCCACGACCTTGCAATGGCGGGATGAAATAAGCTCGAGATTGCGAGAACGCGCGGGAGGTCAGCAACTTATGCACGAAGGGAGGTATTTACCCTTGAGATATTCTGCTACATACGATGAAAATATTGTCACATAGTAGAACTTTTAGCTTGTCGGTAGCAGTATCTCTAAACATTATAAAAGATTTACAAAAAGAGAGATGGGGAGACGGGGCTGAGCAGCCGCTCAACTGCCGTCTCTCTCTAGATCTATGTGCTCCATCTTAGGCCACATCATCGCTTCACATCTGGCAAGATAGTGGCCAAACATAGATCTATTAAGCGTAAAAAAGATATGTTTTTGACAATATTATGTTTCTTATGTGCCAGTTGGCGGAATATTCCGTGCGTCTTTGTCTTTTATGTAATTACTAACTGTATAGTATGCTTTTTTCATTAGAATATTTTTCATATGCAACTCGAATCTAAAATAGAGTTCTATAGAACAATTTTTCGTTCTAACTTAACATACTCTTAGGTACTAACGATAAAATATGACCTAAAACCACCAAGTAACTCGAAGTATCAGATAATTCGTGATAATGAATAATGAGCCCAATTAAGTCTACACTGTTTGCGAATTCTTATCTAAACAGTCATAAAACTAATCTTTACCAACGTGTTACAGTCACCTTCATGAGAAATAGGTACCTAAACTACCTAAGTGTCAATAGTATGTACACTAGCTGATCCCCGCGGTGTCACCCGCAGTTTTTCGGGATAAAAAGTAGCTTATCCTTTTTTTACGCTTAATAGATCGATGTTTGGCCACTATCTCGCCTGATGTGAAGCGATGATGTGGCCTAAGATGAAGCACATAGATCTAGAGAGAGACGGCAGTTGAGCGGCTGCTCAGACCCGTCTCCCCGATGGTTCACTAAACATAATCCTGAAACACTACTAGGACGCTTGACGGCATGACTTTGTTCGGTGGGTGGTATTACAACCACGGCCAGAGACTACCACTCCAAAGCGCGTAAGCGGGTTTCCTTTTCGAAGACGTAAAGACCCTACATATCAAATTTCATTAAAATCGGTCCACTGGTTTTTACGTTATTGAGTAATAAACATTCATCCATCCATCTATACCTACATCCATACTCACAAACTTTCGCATTCATAGTATTATAGTAGGATAGTAGGATTTTAGTACCTTGTCGCTATAATTATTTCAATTACAAGGTACTTAAGAGAAGATAATTAAAAAAAAAATGCTTATGTCAGTATTATGCTGCCTAAAGTAGGTATCAAAGTTCAAAAGTTCTTTATTAAGTTTTGGCATCACAGACGCACTTATGAACAACAACAATTATTACATTGACTCTACCACAGTATCGAAAAAAAACCACTACCCAGAAGATACGGCAAGAAACAAAGTGGCATTTTTTTAAACTTTTGTTACAATATGATTGTTTTTGACAGTATTATGTTTCTTATGTGCCAGTCAGCTACTTCACCAGTTATTAAACCCATGTCGGCGCAAGTGGGCCTTAGCGTATAAATCAGTATTTTGTTGAAAATATTTTTTTCAAGACAAGCTTTTAACAAATTCGTAATCGGAACCGCGAGCAGATTAAAATGAGCCCAAACACTAGTAGTTTACAATTATCTGTCAAGGAGTTTCATTGCCCACCTTCCGTCCCCATCGTTAGATCAGCTGGCTGTCACCATAATATTACATTGTCATCGGACTTTGACAAGAAGGTGTGCCATATTTCAACTCCGTAGGATACAAGGAAGTGGTTCTAATTCAGCTTGTAAGAGTCCACCCGGACTAACATACATCATCATCATCAGCCCATCACGTTCCCACTGCTGGGACACGGGCCTTCTCTCATAGAGAGAGAATGGGCCATAATCCACCACGCTGGCCCAGTGCGGGTTAGTGGTTTTTTTTTTTATATGACTAATAGGCAAACAAGCAGACGGCCCGCCTGGATGGTAAGCGGTTACCGTCGCCTATGGACACTTGCAACACTCGGGGTATTACTGGTGCGTTGCCTACCTTTAAGGACCCTTTTCACCCTTCTTTTAAAGTACCCCATGTTATAGCTCTGCGGAAAAACCTCGGGCGGTCGCCCATTCCATATTTTGCAGGTGTGCGGCAAGAAAGATCTGGAGAATCGGGCAGTATGCGATTTCCATAGATCAATGGTATGTGGATGGGCTTTCGCACGATGTCGGGCAGTGCGGTAATAAAACCGTGATGGAGGAATGAGATCAAATAGTTCCTCAGAACATTCCCCATTATAGATTGGGATGTCACATGTCCTTGACTTTTTTGTGGAAAATTCTTGGACATGCCGGTTTCCTCACGATGTTTTCCTTCACCGTTTTTTTAACTAACATACATTGCAAGTTAAATAAAAGCTTGTAATAAATGTACCTAACATTAGGTATCCGTGCAAAGCGTGGTAGAGTCACTACTCTATCATTTTGCTTCTATTACGTATGTCCAGTTCACACTTAGCGTCATGCGGATATGCGGTTGTTTGATTATTAATATTAGCGAATCGTAACCTAACTGCGGAGGCCTTGTCACCAAGACCTAGCTGATAAGTTAGATATATTCATTTATATAGGTATAGTTTTGTACATCATAGCAATAACATTTATATAGGAATAGGTGCTGTTAGATGCTATCTGTTGTAGGGTGGCCACGATTAAGGGATTTCGTTGGACACTTTTAACGCACCCAGCGATTATTATAGGTACCTATTCGATCCTGGCCTAGGATTCCGGGATCAAGGTCTTACAAGGCAAAGCCAGAGAGCAAAACATTTTTGTCACAGATTTGTACAGTGAAAGAAAGAAAATACATTTATTCCAGACACGCAACATTACACTAATTTGCTAAATAAAAACATTAAACACAAAACGAACCAAGTTCAGATAATAAATAAATAATTGTTATGGGCAGGCGTGGTGCTTACCATCAGGCGAACGATTTACTCGTCTCATCATTTAGTACCATAACAAAAACAAAGAAAAAACCTACGCCGCGCTTATATGAGCCTTAAAAACACATACAGAAAAATAATTAATGGTCATTTGTAAAATGCCAGAATACATAATGTAAATAAAAAAAATTTTTGTACTGGATCATATTGCTAAGGTAGTTTTGCGATTTAAGACTTTTTTGTTGGTGGATCATTTTGCTTAAATTAGTTGATACACTTTTTTAAACAACTTTCTTTTTGGTTTGTCTAATCATTAATGATTGAGCTAACTGAGATTTCCAATATTTTGAAAAAACTTACTTAACACTCAACGAACACATACTTAGATCCTGGCCCTGAACTAGTATTCCCTGTACCTATTCCACCTAGAGAACCAGGAACTATGAGAGCCATGCTCCCACTCAGACATGAAACAAATGCATGCATGCGATTATTTTTTGTGCACAAAAATTTGTCCCGTCGCGGGAATTGAACCCGCAACTTCAGACGTGTATGGGATTTGAGCCAACCTGCCCAACCACTAAACCACAGAAAAAAAAAGATGTGTGGCACTCGGAGACTGCCGCGGTAAAGCTATTGCATAGCATTCGGAGTGGGGGGTGTTAGGTTATTTTCGTTACGGAATTTCTGAATTTCTGGATTCGGTCTCCACGCTCAAGGCCCGCGATAGAATCTATGCAATAGCTTAAAAATTGACTAAAATAATCGTAAGTTTTTTTATTTATCCGAAACTCCACTAAACCACAGTCACCCTATTCTCACTGCAACATTGCACATGTGTGCGTAAGTGCATTTTCGGCGTTGTGCACTTGACTCGCGATAAGCGTTATCTCGCTTAGCTTAGCATTTATCGCTCGAGCACACCATGTGTGTACACGCTCTGTACGTGTGGATGTAGTTATGTGATAGATATATGAATGTGAGCATGATTTGCGCCGCGGCGTTGTCAAAATAAACTTTAGTAACTAGGTAATAGAATACATAAAATCCAATAATGTGTAAAAACTATATCATCATAATCAACCCATCACGTTCTCACTGCTGGGACACGGGCCTTCTCTCATAGGGAGAGAATGGGCCATAATGCCCACGCTGTCCAGTTGCGAGTTGGCGGGTTTCACATGTCTTGTGAATTTTTGTGATTAATTCTAAGACGGTGGATGTTTTCCTACACCGTTTTTAGAACGAGTGTTAAATCCGCACATAACTAAAGAAAGTCAGTGGTGCAGGGCCAGTGGGTTTCGAGTTCAAGTGCGTCGGATCGAAATTCGCACGTGCTCTCACTGAGCCATACTCACTCAATAAAAAAGAACAATATCCTATTATTTTTTAACCGTTTTCAGAGAAAGGCGGTGGAAGAGGTTCTCCATTCGTTTTTTTTATGTTTGTTACCTCAGAACTGCGTCATTTACAAACCGATGGATTTTTTTTTTTTACTATTTATAGGCTTGCGTTTGACCGCTATCTCATCTGTTGTTAAGTGACGATGCGGTCGAAGATGTAGCACGCTCGCCTAGAAGAAACCTGTTCACTCTTGTCTTAAAGACACCCAGAAATTATTTTAGCTTTGGGTTCAGTAAATCTCCGAAATGGTTCCATATAAATTTCATCGATATTCGACCTTGGACTTCGAAGATACATCAGATTTGAAGTCGCTTCTGAAGTCATAATTGTCTTACGTTTGCCTATGATGGTAAGCGACAATGCGGTCGACGATGTAGCACGCTTGCCAAGATAGACCCACTCACTCGAGATTTGAAGATTCCTAGATTATAGCTATCGGGAAAGACTGAGTCTGGCAGGAAGTTCCACTCGTTAGCAGTACGCATAATCAAAGTGGAAGCGAAGCGCTTAGTGCGCGCAGGAGGAATGTCCGCCATGAAACAGTGGCGTGTTGCCGTACGTCTTGTAGTCCGACGATGAAACGTGGACGGGGGAATTAGTTTGTGCAATTCCGACGCACGCTCTCCGAAATGTTTTTTTTTTGACTGAGTGATGCACGTCGTTCACCTGATGGTAAGCGCCAATATCAGAGTAAGCATTTTTTTAGGACTTCGTGGTACGAAAAACGGAAGTAAGCTTAAAATAATACTGGTTTAAGATAGTGGAAAGCCTGCTGGATGTCATAACAGCACCAGCGGTGTTTGCAACGAGACGGGCAAATGATACGAGAGTTAGAAACACGATAGGTCCAAAAAAAATGTTCCATATTATATCACAGGATACTAAGATTATATGCAGAACGCTATGTCTGTGTCACCATTTTTTTATACAAAGCGCATTCATTACGTAAATTGAATACAGAAACGCAACCGACGTGACTGCAGACAAAAAAGCGATGAATAATACATTTCAATTTATTGAGAAAGGACGCTGCCACAGAATACTTACCTACGCTGGTGGAAGTCGTAGCCACACTGCCAAGGAGTTGCTACGCGACGCAAGTTTTTTTATTTATTTAATTAAGTAATTACATGGCCTAAGCTAATTAAACTATTCAATACATATTAAAACACGTCTTTCAGTAATTTCTTGATTAAATTGACTATGTTACTTATAAATAATGTATATATACTTATACTTATATATATATATATATACTTATATTATACTTATAAATAATATTTTTTTTATTTATTATTATCAAAAAATAGCAAAAAAATATTAATTTATAATAATATTAATATAATAATAATAATATTTTTTTTATTTATTATTATCAAAAAATAGCAAAAAAGTATTAATTTATAAAAAGAAACAAGAACCGACTTCAAGACTAAACTATACTTATATGTCACCAACAACTCCGTCACGGCGAACCTTCTAATTAAAAGTAACCTAGAAAACTTCAAGTGCAAAACGCATACTATCTCATTATCTTCTCTCATTCATCTCAGTTTCTTAGGACATCCTTATCGTATTTCTCTCATTTCAATTATTTGTTTTTGCAGTGCTGAATCAATTTCAATAAAAATTATATCGACAATTTATCAATGTATACCGTCGAATTGAGAGCCTTTTGGTGTGCAATAAGTGTTATTGTATTGTACTGCTCAAGAAGTCTCCTTCTACTCGCCTTCGCTTAGCATCCAGTACTCTACAGACCCACATTATTTGGTCCCTGAACTCAACCCACTGACAGATCGAACTGGGTCACAGTGACAACTGCATAAACTGAAGTGGTCAAGTGCAGACACTGTTTTCATTAATACAAATATGGTCTAAGAAATGTATTTTTAGTACACCGAGGTTAACTGGAAGATAATGCTTACTAGCATTAAGTTCGCTTATGTATATACTAATTAGTTTGTATTTTTTTTTTTTATATATATTTTTAATACATATACGTTCTACGTCCCAGTGAGTTATTTAGGTAAATTGACGTAAAAATTATTAATAAATAAATTATAATTAAAGTTATATTTGTTTGTGCAATATCATCATCATCATCATCAGCCCATCATGTTCCCACTGCTGTTACACGGGCTTTCTCTCATAGAGAGTATGGGCCACGCTGGCCGAGTGCGGGTTGGTGGATGACACATGAATGTCCTTGAATTTTTGTGAGTAATTCTTGAACATCCTCACGATGTTATCCTTCACCGTTTTTAGAGCGAGTGTTAAATCCGCACATAACTTAAGAAAGTCAGTGGTGCGGGGCCAGCGTGATTTCAACTCGGGTGAGTCGGATCGGATGTCGCACATGCTCTCAGTAAGCCACACTCGCTCCCTCCTCCGGTATCCTCCTAAAATCCTCGTAATAAAATATGCGAATATTTCTGAGTATGGACGGATAGATGGATGTTTGTTACATAATCAAGCAAAAACTACTGAACGGATTTTGATAAAATTTGGTATGTAGGTACTTACTTTAGATCTTGGAAAAAGACATTAGATACATTTTATCCCGAAAAACGGTAGGAAAAACCGCGGGCGCAGCTAGTTTATTATATTAATTGGTGTTGCCATATTGACGAATGTTTCGCAGGATTTTTGTCATACTTAGTCATAAATATAAATTATTTGGGTTAATGTTGAATTTTTATCGTTTCTGGGCATACAACATTATTCAATGTCGATAAAACTGTCAGCAATATACATTTCAAAAATGTTTTGGTTTTAAATTTACAAGTAGTTCTACATGTTAGATGTCAAGTTCATTTACGTCATACCTACGGCCTTGGCAATGCTGAGTTTAAATTTGATTTTAAAATTAAATGTATGACTAGTGCTTTTTAAATTCCATTTCATTTACTTGTGGTAGGTCTCTCGATGCGGGAAGCCGTCTGGGTAGGTACCACAGCTGTGCCAGTTATTCTACCGCCAAGTAGTAATGCGCAAGCGTCAAGCGTCATAAATGCGAAAGTTTATGAGGATGGATAGACGGACGGATGCATGGATGGACAGGTAGAAGAATGGATGGTTGATTAAATCAAATTCTCGTGGTAGGTCTCTCGTATGCAGGAGGCAGTCTAGGTAGGTACCACAGTTGTGCCAGTTATTCTACCGGCAAGTAGTAGTGCGTAAGCGTAGCTGTGTTCCGGTTTGAAGGACATTGTAGCCAGCGAAATTACTGGGCATATGAGACTTAATATCTGATGTCTCGGGGTGATGAGCACAATGCAGTGCTACGCAGTGCTTTTTATGGTATTAAATGTTCTGGGTGAGACTGCAATTGTTATGGACAGGCGTGGCGTTTACCATCAGGCGAACGACTTGCTTGTCTCATCACTCAGTTCCATAAAACAATTTTTTGTTTCGCTATTTAACTTGCTAACAAATATTTTCCCTATTTTATCCCCGTTTCAAAATTCAATAGACCAAAATCACGAATCTCAAATCGTAAGACCTATAAACCAACTTTTTAATACCAACCAAAAGAAACAAACCACAGAAATGTTCCCCTAAACAATACAGACAAACATTTTTCGTGTAAACTTGCTATTGTCTCGAAAACTAACTTTAAACTTTAAAATTGGTTTTAAAAACTCACGAAAACGAGTTTTTCGTGTAAACCTATTTGGAAGTTGGCGAGGAACGCCAAGATTAGGATGTACGGTTGGCAACACTGAACTACAGCAGAATAACGAAAAGAAGGGGACAAAACATAATGACCATCAAAGTACTCTTTGAGGTCCCCATACGTGTCATTATTCTAAGCCCCATACACTTCTCAATCACACACGCATCGTCGCTTAACTACAGGTGAGATAGCGGTCAAACAGATTGACAATAACGAATTCCAGAAAACTAAATTAAAAAAAAACCGACACAAAAAGCCTATAAAAAGTAAAAAACTAGATTTTGATAAAACATGTCTAGGAACCATCGCTAAAAACCTGCTTTCAAATAAAAAACCGCATCCAAATCGGTTCACACGTTTAAGTTTTATCGGTGCCACAGACAGACAGACACAAATAGTAGACAGTCAAACTTAAAACACCCCTTATTTTTCCGTCGGGGGTTAAAAAAAAAACACTGAGCAATCAAATCCCTGACATCTACATTTCATAATTATTTTTTAATTAGCAATGTTTTTGTAAAGTCTGTGGAGTCACTTTCGACTTTGCGACTATGAAAGCCCATTTTTATGCTAACTATACCTATCATAACAATATTTACACACCTCTACATATCAAAGATTCACAGTGTGTTTTCTCATCTGTACCTGAATTCGTTTTCTCATCTGTACCTGAATTCTGCTTTAAAATGTATGGCAAAAGAAAATTAACTTTCTTAAAAACTAAAAGTCGGACCTACGGAATTACTTTCTCGGACAGTGCAATAAAACTCTTTGGGGGAATGGTGGGGCCACTAGACTAGAGAGTGTAATTTATATTTATTTACTATTAATAAAAATCACTAGCGCATTAGCTGTTTCCACGAACACAAACGAAAGTGTTATCTTCATATTCGTGCGACATCTTTTTGATCTAACTCAAAATTTCGCACAGGTGCGAAATTCATGACACTTGAGTCAGACTCCGTAAACTTCCTTCCACGGCAGCGACACAGACACTGAGCGACACCGACACTACATCTGCAACTCAGTGTCGCGACGGTGGACACACGTAGACACTCGATGTGTACACTGAGTGTGTCGTCACTAGTGTCGTTGTGAATCTTGAGCTTTACACACAAACTTTCGCATTTATAATATTAAAAAGTCTCATTCAATTAATTTAACCAATCCCGCTACATCAATGGCCCGACCGTTCGAACAAGCAAAGGTCTCTGCGGCTCGCAGGGGGAGGAGGGAGCACTAGAAAACATAATTGGGACTTTTTCTTCGGACCGCACTCTTTTCTTTGGACCGCACTCGTTTCTTTGGACAGAAGCGAACTCTTTTGTTTTGCAAAACGTTTCTTGTCCTGCCAATCGATAGGAATGAGCCTCAGAGTAATGACACTGAGGAATGAGCAGGAATGAGCTATTCGAGATTGTTCTATATAACGAAGATCAATATAAACGGTTTTCAGGGTTTATAAGTCCCAGTTAGATTGTTAGGGTACTTATGTCACATTGAAATCTACGAACTACTACGAACTACTAAGATACAGTTAACTATACTAAGATAAGGGCGACTACGAAGATACAGCTTGTACTTAGTACGCGCTCTCATACTAGGAAGTTCTTGCTAAAATAATCTTGGAAAGAAAGTGACTGGTTTTAAAATTAATCTAAAAACCATGTTTTTATGCATTCTTTGAGGTTAGGTCGGCATTGAATGCTAATAAATGGATTTAGAATGCATTGCCATCGAGTTGTGAGCTACTCTGAAAGTTTCAGCCGGACAGCTAAACGAGAAGTGCTTGAAATTTGAGTTGCAAGATTCCACCCGGAACGACAGACAGACAGCCAAACAAGAAAGTAACTTAATAAAAACGTGGTATAAAAGCGCAAGCATTAACGTGTCTGGGTGTTGTGGGACGAAGGTCATCATAGTGCCTTGTTTTCTAGATACAGGGACTCTTAGTTAGATCCCAGGATCTATGTATGAGATCGTTGGGCGTACTTTTTTTTAAACTGATTCACTTCGCATTTGTAATATTAAAGTGCGGTCAAGTATCTAAAGTATAGAAAATGTGTTTCAGAACGTATGAAAGTATTTTCGAACATCGAGGTATACATCGCGTCAAACTTAATGGTGACTGACAGACGCACCACGTGACCTGCGCAGTAGCAAAATCGCATACAAAATTGTATCTGCGCAGATCACGTGATGCGCCTGTCAGCCGCCATGAAGTTTGGCGCGAGTTATACCTGCCGTGGTAGCTCAGTTGGTTTAGACCATTTCCTGTACTGAAAGAAAACGCCCCGAGTTCAAACCTCGGCTGTGGCAAAATATTTTGCATACCTGAAAATTTTGTTGTTAACCGACTTGAAAAAAAGGTTCTCAATTCGACAGTTTTTTAATGTTTGTTACCTCAGAACTCCGTCATTCATAAACCGATTTGGAAAATGCTTTGCGTTGGGTTCAGTATAGCTACGAAGTGGTCCCATATAAATTTCATCGATATTTGACCTTGAACTTCGAAGATACATCAGTCGAAGTCGGTTTTACAAAATGTATATACCTGTATCCAGACTATTTACAAAATAGCTATATAAAAGAGGCTAAAATATGCAGAAACGCAACCTTATATCTATAAAAGTACTGAACAATATTCCGTCTGTAATCAAGCTATTCGGATGCAACTTCTGTAGTACAATCCAGAGTTCATTTTTAGTCTGAGCACCTTCTAAAATGGAAGCTATTTTTGCTATTGCATAAAATAAAAAGTACCTACTTACCTACACAATAGTGTAACGTGACTTCGCTTAGAAGGACTTTATCGTGAACACGCTTCGTAAACGGTCTGATCAGTTTTGTGGATGTTAATTGATCACATAAACATAACAACATTCATTTATTTCTCTTTGTAAAAACTTTGCTTGTGAGACCTTAACCACAGAATACTAAGGGACAGAAGCATCACTCCGCAAAGAAATTTAATTTAGAGTAATAGCAAATCTGGCTATGACCTGTGCTATGACGCAATAAAATTCAATTCAGCTCGCGTAGCGCTGCATACCTACCAGTCATATTAACCTACAGAGCGCCTCTCTTTCTATCGCATAGCTCTTATCTCTTCTGACGCGACAAGTGTAACGACGCGCGACCCGCCGTCGGTGTCCGGCTATGTACTTGTAGCTTCGTACCTACAGTGCGGAGTACGCTAGGCCTGCCCTAACTAACAAACTAGGCTGTATGGCCTGTGCCTTAATACTTAGTTTCTATATACGTTTCATCAAACTAAAAACCGACTTCAATTTATCTTCGAAGTCCAAGGCTAAATATCGATGAATGGGAATGTGATAGCTGATGATGATGATGATTCCGTTTCTAAATCAATTGTTTTGTAACCGACTTTTTAAAAAAGGAGAAGGTTCTCTATTCAATTATATATTTTTTAAGTTTGTTACCTCAGAACTCCGTGAGTCATGAACCGATTTGGAAAATTTTGCGTTGGGTTCAGTATAGCTACGAAGTGGTCTCATATAAATTTCATCGATATTTGACCTCGGACTTCGAAGATACATTGAAGTCGGTTTTTGTTTGTTAAAATGTTTTCTTGTTTTTATTTCCTTCACTCACTAACTTTCTTATTTATGATATGACTAGTTACTTTTCAGCTGTATCTAAGTTATCATGCAAGATAATATTCTATTAGGTTTTCTAAGGCAGTTGCAGGAACGGAATAGGTAGGTACTATTACTTAAAAAATAGAAAGAAAAGAAAGAAATAGGTTTATTGTGGCATAAAAATATATTTTTTTTTATGTGTCCGCAAACAAGCAGACGGCCCGCCTGATGGTAAGCGGTTACCGTCGCCTATGGACATCTGCAGCACCAGAGGCATTACTGATGCGTTGCCGACCCTTAAGGACTCTATTAATTCCCCTTTTAAAGGACTCCATGTTGAAAAATAAAAACAGAAACATGAATAAATAGGTACACTAAATTACAATAACTATTATAAATCTAAAATATACGCTAAACTGTAATATTATAGTGTATTATATATTAAATCGTAGTCGTAGGACTGAGGTGGGATGAAAACGAACTCTTTTAATATTACCAAGATGAAAACGGATTAATTTATTATCATTTTTTGTGCGTAAGATGTGAACGGACACACCCAACATGGAGACAACATGGAGTTCTTTAAAAGAGGAATTAATAGAGTCCTTAAGGGTCGGCAACGCATCAGCAATGCCTCTGGTGCTGCAGATGTCCATAGGCGACGGTAACCACTTACCATCAGGCAGGCTGTCTAATTCTTTGCCGACATATATAATTAAAAAAAAACCCCTAAAGTATTTATCTCACTTGAAACATAGTTTAATGAAAAATAAAAATTCGTTCCTTAACACCTTGCCGAAGTCACAAAGCTCTTTGTATTTTTCGTTCAAAACCGATATTTCTCTCTCTCTCTTTATCTCCTATTGGGGGGTATCGTATTGTCCCTCACACACGCGTCCAATTATTAAACCGTTCTGATCTAATTAGCAAATGCCAATTTAGTGAACTGAATTCAAACAGGGGAGGGGTGGAGACGACGTACGTGTTTATTTTTGTTTGTAGAACTGAAGTAAAAAAAATCATGAGCCTTAAAGCTTTTTATTGCTACTTTCATAAAATTTCTTCGGTAGATCCTTTGATAGCTTCATGAGATTATGTATTTCTCTTCACCTAAGCCCACCTTTTAGCGATAAGCCCGTTCTATGTAGGTACTTAGTTTGAATCTTTTATGTTAAATTCCCTTTAACTGATAACTTTTGATTTGGAATCAAAATATTCCAATACTAAGACATTTCGCCTCAACGCCAATCAAAACGGTTTTTTCAAACAAAATGTTAAATTATGTACGCCTGGCCTTGCTGACTATTACTGTTCAATAAATCTATTTTAATCTATCACAATTAGGAACATGTTTACATTATATAAAAACAAGTTCCTAATTAAGAAAGATAACTGAAATAATTTTTTTAACTATTAAAAGGCTATGAGGCACATTAAAAATGTATTCTGGATAAGAAATTTATGCTTTAAAAACTTATTACCAACGAGTAGTCTCCACACATTTCGTTGCGCGATCCCATAATGCTCTGTCCATTAAGTCCATAGAGTTGGTAATTGGAAATGTAGAGAAAAGAACCAGTTTGTTTACAGCCGAATCCGGATCTCTAGGGCTCTACAATTTTTATCAGCATTGTTAATGCACTGCAATGCGCTATAGATAACACCTCCACTTCGGTAGAGCTTTAAAAATTTAAGAGAAAAATTGAAAATTAGATTGTTTTACAAATTTGATATAAAATTTTCGAACTATGCAAATAAAAACGAAATTGAATGCTGTTAGGTAAGCGTTTAATTTAGTTTTTGGTTGTTGTTGGTAAGCGCATCACTTGAGAACGGCTGGACCGATAGATATTGCCCGACAGGGTCCTTTGAACTGACTACAAATTGACCATCTGTTGTACCTACCTACATTAAGGAATGCATTAAATAAACATTGTGGAAAGAAAAAAATTGGAATATTTGCCCGAAAAATTGGGAAATTTCCGGAATAACAGAGTGTTGTCTCGCACGGGTGAAACCGCGGAGCACAGCTAGTAAATAGTAAGAAAGGAGTTTAAATACAGTATTTAAAATACCTACGTTTTTTTAAAGGCGAATGTTTTTTTTACTAAAAACAAGTGCAACGTTCAAAGTGGAATGCCTTGCCGTCGTCTGTTTCCACATAAATACAATCTGGGTGTGTTCAAATCTAGAGTGAACAAGTATCTACTGGGTAAGCGTGCTACATCTTCGACCGCATCGTCACTTCCCATCAGGTGAGATTGTGGTCAAACGCAGACCCAGTATGTTGTAAAAAAAAAAAGTATAATAAGCTACCCCTTAATGTAACATCCGCCTCCAATATAAATATATTTAAATACAGGCTGAAGCGATGGCTCGTCAAGCAAGCGTTTTACAGCTATAATGAATTTATTGGCTGTAAAGACTGACATTGAAATCTAATTATTTTAGTAGATAGATAATTTATTTTTTAATTTAGGTATTTTTGTATTATAATTTTTATATTATTTTAATTTTGATTTTAATGACAATTTTTAGCAATATGATAAATTATATATATTATTATTATTATTGACTCGGTAATTAAATTGTAATTCATTTAAATAATCTGTACATTGTAACATTGTTATTAATAAATAAACTATGAACTATGACAAAACATTTTTTTTTTAACGGGCGAATGCCTTTATTACTGAAAACAAACTACACTCTACTTACTAAAACTAAACTAACTACATACAAGGAGAAGCAATTGGACAACCCATAGACCATAAAGGCCTATAGATAGCTCAAATGCTCCAACCCACTACCAGTTGGCAGCGTACCCAAGATGCTGGCAGTATTGCCCCGTTGGATTGCAATACTGATACGTTGAGCCAAAAAACAATCAATATACTTAAGAGCTTCATACGTATGCCATTTGTTTTCAAGGCTTTTGTTTTTGAATATACTTTTACTCGCAACAATGATAACAAACACGTCACCTGTAATAAATCCCTTCGACCCGAATTCCGATATTTTTTATGTTTGAGCAGTATCGGGTGAATTTGAGAGATTACAGTGTTTACGGAGTGACGCGGGACGCTGGCACGTGCTGTATCGAGCACAGAGTGGATCACGTGTTTTTTTGTGTTCACGACTCTTTTGCTTGTAACTTTTTTACTGATATTTTTTTGGTGTCTTAAATAATTACAGTAAATAAAAAAAAAATGTTTAGAAAAAAAGAAAATCCGATTTCATGACTATAGTCATAAGGCAAATTATTATATTTTTATATGTTTGTTACCTCAGAACTCCGTCATTTATGATCCGATTTTGAAAATTCTTTCACTGCTATAAAGTTACACTATCCCTGAGTAATTGGCTATATTTATTATGTCAGCAGAGAGCAGAGTTTCTTGGTGCTATCTTATCTAGCGGGCGTATTTCCGAAGCAATGGTAGAGTCAGTTTTCGCATTTCTTTTCTAGGCCCAAACTTCAATCTGAGTACGAGAAGAAATGAGTAGACATGCTTACCATGTTTATCAAATATATCTTAGGTTAGAGTTTTTAACGTATTTTATGTGTATTTGACGTTTAAAAGAGCATTTTTGTGCCTATTTAATAAATGTCTTTTGACTTGACTTGGCGACGAGAACGAAGTCGCGGGCGGTTGCTAGTCAATAGCTGTTGACTGATCGTATGACGTGTTACATGCGTGCCGTATCTATTACAACTCGGTTCGTGTGGATCGCGCTTTATGATACGATTTACAAGTTTTTTCCTGTCCGTAAGGTGTTTATGAGATTAATTAATCGCATCATGACAAATGCGTAGATGACCACCTCAATTTGTTTGTGATTAACAGAGTAATGCTTGTACACTACTGCTTGGCGGCAGAATAACTGGCAAAGCGCTGGTAAAGCGCATAACGAGAAACCTACCACCAGTTTACATTTAAGTACCTAATTGATTATTATCAATTAAATAAAAATTTACTGGTAGGTTTCTCGTATGCGAGAAGCCGTCTGGGTGGTCACTTTGCCAGTTATTCTGCTGCCAAGATGTAGTGCGCAGGAATTACTGTGTTTTGGTTTGAAGGGCATTTTAGCCAGCGAAATTACTGGGCATTATGAGACTTAATTACCTACTAATTGTCTCAGGGTCACGAGCGCAGTGTAGCGCCGCGCAGGATTTTACAAAACAAGGTTGTGGGTGGTGCTGTAACTATTATGGACAGGCGTATTGCTTACCATCAGGCGCACGACCCGCTCAACTCGTCAATAAGTTAAAATGTTTTAATATTTGCGTTCCTTTTTTTATTGTGTTCTTTCCTTTCTAAAGTCTAATACAAAGACGCCATCTGTGTTTATTATTTCTTTTTAACCGACTTCAAAAAGAAGGAGGTTTACAATTCGACGGTATGTTTTTTTTTTTTTTTTTTTTTTTTATTTTTTTTTTGTGTGTTTGTTACGCGATTACTCCGCCAATTATGCATTGATTTCGATGATTCTTTTTTTGATTGGTAGGTAATACTTCAAAGGTGGTCCCATATAAATTTTATCGAAATTCATTCAGTAGTTTTTGAAAAAAATAGCAAAAACAAAAAATATAAGTTCAATCTTCAAGTCGGTTCTTGTTTTTTTCGTAACCAACTTTCTAAAGGTGGAGGTTTGTATTCGACTGCTTCACCTGCTTCACCCAGGGTTGACTTCCGGTGAGGGAACTCCTCAACGGTGAATAGTACAGACACAACATTTCGTAAATGGATTTAACCATATTAGCCTGTTCTAAATTCCATCATGACATGGCAGATACACCCAGGATTGACTTCCGGCGAGGGAACTCTTCAACAGAGATATAGGACAGACATTAATTTTTTTTCTACATGCATTTAATTGTGATAGCCCGTTTTAAACTTCGTCATGATGTGGCTTCTAGATCATAAAAGCTTGTCTTTAAAAACTTTTTGAATTACTTAAATTAAAACTTGTTTTTCACTAAAAAGGGTAAAATAAATTATTTTTCAAAAAAAACTAAACCGACTTCAAAACCACAAATGGCACTCAAAAGTAAAAAATAAATTAATATAATTATCATAAGCGCTACCCACTCATATATTTGAAGTCGGTGCCAGCCAAGTCTAAAAGGTAGTAGATAGATACTACCTACAAGTAGTACTTACTATATACATAGTATTTAATAATATAAGGTAGTAGATAGTTACTAGCTATAAGTAGTACTTACTATATACATAGTATTTATCTGCTACCTATTACACTTGGCTGGCACCGACTTCAAATATATGAGTGGGTAGCGCTTATGATAATTATATTAATTTATTTTTTACTTTTGAGTGCCATTTGTGGTTTTGAAGTCGGTTTAGTTTTTTTTGAAAAATAATTTATTTCACTAAAGATTTTTATTTATTGTTAATAGAGAAGACATTTATGTTTAGGTATATAATTTATTTACTGTTAAGCTGGGGTGGGTCGCTTTAATAAATGACTAAAAGTGAATGAATTCCAACTATCCTATCCTACTGAAGAAGGGTAGTTTAGTTACTAAACTTTCTTATTTTAGTTACTTTCTACTAATCTTACTTATGTGGAATGGATGTGGATGTGGATGGATGTTTGTTACTCGATCATGCTAAAACTACTGATTTTGATAAAATTGTATAAGTAGGTAGGTACTTCAGATCTACATAAGACATTTTTATCCAGAAAATTATCACCGCGGGCTTGCGCAGCTTGTAAATAATAGTCATAGAAGCTTCTATGTTCAAATTTATCCATTTCTTTGTTTAAGACAATACATCATCATCATCATCATCAGTCTGTAGTCGTCCACTGCCGGTCTTCAGCTCTTCTCACCCACTTTCTTCCGGCCGCCTTTCATAGTAGATACTTGTTCTAGAATAAACTCGGGCCGTATTTAGCTCAAAGCAACCAAAATACCCTTAATTAAAATACCCTAAAATCACACACACACCATCACACACAACAGTGACGTAGGTACAGTAACGGTATGAGACATTAGTGTGCATGTGTGGGTGCACCCTAGTAATTTTTCGCCTAGGTCCCTGTCTAGGTTTGCCGAGCCTAGGGAACAGGGTGCGCCTAGATAAAGATACGGCCAGCATAAACATTGTTGGGAGGGACTGTAGTTCACTAGGAGAATGTGCGACTTTCAATATGACGCACCCGAGTTCGAATTCCGCTTGCCTCGCACGACTTTCTTAAGTTATGTGCGGATTTAATAATCGCTCTTAAAACGATGAAGGAAAACATCGTAAAGAAACCGGCATGTCCAAGAATTTATTACAAAAATCCAAGGACATGTGACATTCACCAACCCACACTGGGCCAGGGTGGTGAATTATGGCCCGTACTCTCTCTATGAGAGAAAGCCCGTGTCCTAGCAGTGGAAACGTGATGGGCTGATGATGATGATGATTATGAGGATGATGAAAAATTGTTACCAATATTGCAAAACATTTTTTTTGTTGGTTTAATAATAACGCTACTAAATAATTTAAACTAAACATAGTTCTTACATAAAAGCTGGTAGTCATTCTAATAAATTACAGTAATTAGTGCGTCTGTGATGCCAAAACCAAATAAAGAATTTTTGAACTTGAACTTGAAAACGCTTAATACGATTCAATTTATTTTAGACTTAGTCCAAATAAAATTAAAACAGTCATGTCAAAAAAAGTTATTGTATTTTATAATAGGTACTTGCTGTGCCCGGCATGTCATTTATTGTATAGCGTGGGATAGCTGAGATGTGCATAAAATACTTAAGAGGGAACGGCACGCTGAAATTTTCATACAAAAAGAGAAAACGTTTTTCTACCCCTAAACATTAACCAAAATCGATGAAATTTGGACATGTAAGAGATGTTATCATTATTGAGGTTTGTAGGTTTTTATTTTTTCGATAATTTCCATAGAATTTGAATAAATGGAACTCGATATTTACTCGAAACATTTTTTTGAAGTTTGGAAGCTGTTAACTTTAAAAATAGACATAAACTAAGAAAAAGGAAAACCTACAAACCTAGTTTATTCTCCATTTAAGAAATTGAGACCAAAATTACCAAATTTGGTTGAGATTTAGTGTGGTAGAAACGTTTTCTCCCGAAACGCTAATTTTTACAAAAATCTGAAGTTGATACGAATATAGTTAAATAAATTATTATTATTATTATTTAATTAATTAATTTAATTTAATTTACGCATTTTCTGCGACACCGTAAACCATTATTCAAATACCTAGTGCTTGCTGGCCGCGGCTGTGCCATATCCTCTTAAATAGGGCCGTCATATCTGCCAGATACATGACACACATAATATTGTATTTTATATTAATTCATTTGTATTTTTGCTGTAAGTAAATTAATAGTTAAGAAAAAGTGAAGTACCTAACCCGTAATGACATTTTTAAGGCAGTTAAAAAAAAATTAAATTAATTATATAAACATAAATTTTACAATTATGCAAACATAAATTTTGATATATCGTCAACGATGTTGATTTCACTAATATAAAGATTTTATATTTTTAGTCTTTATTAAGTTACTAGTGAATTTTTTTGCTGATCCTTAAATAAATTAAAATAATAATAATAATTGAATACAAGTCAAAAGAGACACTTGATTTTTTTTAATAAAACCGTAGCTAATTAGGAAAAACAAATAATTTGCTATCTGTACCGAACCGAACCCTTTCTACCACGATTTGTTTTAAAGGTCGTCGCCCTCTTGCCCTCTCTCTCTGACACAAAGATACGCATGTCTTCTATCTCCCTCCCCCACGGATAGGGAACCTACGGAACCTTGTCAAGGAAAGGCTTTTCATTTTCCACCGGAAGTTACGGATTTCGGAATTTATTTTTGTAAAAATCTTTTATTACGCAAAAAAATAAGTCGTGATATTCTGAAATGGAGTTATTTCTAACTATTTCTTGGAGCTTAAAATTATGTTTAATATTATCCAAATCAGTGTGAAAGAGTCAGAAAAAAATTGTATTGTTGGGGTAAAGGAGTCAAAAAATATCAAAAGATTGAGATTTGAGCCCAACTGCCTAACCACTACACCACAGAGGCTGTCTAATTTTGGTAAAGTTTACGCTTAGTATAATTTTTAAGTGTAGTGCACCTATTATAAAAAAAAAGGTTTTCTTACTTTTTTACCAAGTGCATTATGTTGCATTATTTTTCTTTAAGAATCAGCCGATCATTGCCAACCAGTAACTAACCAGTCTTAAAAATGTGTCGTAATAAAAATATACGCAAAATCATATAAAAATCTCCAAAAATAAACCAATCTATAAAAAAATATTCAAAGTTCGAAATAAGAACGCCATTGGCGTAGGTCAGTAACCTAACCGTCATTCATTCCAATTTGAAACTTGGAATTCCGCGCGAAGAAGTTACGCACACATCCACAGTACGCACACTGGTCCAGTACGTATCGTACGCAAGAATTGGGCGTGTACAATATTGTGTATTTATGTAGGCCACGCACACATGCACGCGGTTTATGGGTCGGCACACAGAGACAAAGGTGTTCACATGGGCCGGTCAGAAAGGAACTCGAAAGTTTCGTTTTTGTTTTGAAAAATGTTTAACTTATTTATTAGCATATCAATTAATACTTTAATTTCATTTTCAGTTAATTTTTAAATTTCGATTTCGAGTTTAATTGTCTATTAGGCAAGGATCATACAATCTTCATTGCTATTGAAATTAATTTATTTACGCACAAATAAGGATAGCGATCACGATCAATGCAAACATTATCGAAACGTCGAGAATCGACCAATTTTTAATTTATTTTCGTAATTGTATGATATCATACTTTCCAATGCTGCTGAGCTGCCGAGTTGATATTTCTCAGCTCGCTATGCTGAGCTTCTGAGATGGTAATTATTAATTATGATTAATTATGGCTAATATTAAGTATTAAAATTCATTTATTTCACTCTGTAACAACTTTGTTTGTGAGACCATACCTAATAAACTAGGCTGTATGGCCTGTGCCTTAATAGTTAGGTTCTTCCCATTGTGTTCAATTTCTTTTTGTTACAATAATTCAAATTTATTTTTAAATTTTTGTAAATTGATTTAATTTATTTTTTGGTTGGTTTTGATCATTTTACAAATAATTGCACTTTAAACGGTAACGCAATGAAAATATATAGAGTAATTCCTTAGAGTAACTTAGTTTTGAGATGAATTTCCGCAATGTCACACCTGATTCCATTAAATTGTACTCTATGTGTACGTGTTTCCTATTATTAAAGTACGAAGGTAAACATAACAGTGTGTCACTCATATTTATACAATTCCACAAATCGCCGCCACTAACCTGAAAACTTAATTGTGCTGCAAAGTGTAGAGGTAGAGATTTATAATATTTTTAGTTTTAATTAGATACCTTAGTACTTACTTTATTTTAACAGGTAGGTATGCAATATGCATAAGTAAATATGTTTTTTCAATTAGTTACTTGGCTACATTTGTATTTCGAGAAATACTGATTATTAGGGCATTGTAGCCAGCGAAATTACTGGGCATTATGAGACTCAAGAGCTAATTGTCTCAGGGTGACGAGCGCAGTGCAGTGCCGCGCAGGATTTTGCAAAACAAAGTTCTGGGTGGTGCTGTTATTGTTATGGGCTGGCGTATTGCTTACCATCAGGCAAACGACCAGCTCGTCTTGTCATTCAGTCAAAAAAAAAAGTTAGAAATAATGTTATCTACGCACAAACTCGCCCAATGTTCCAAATTTACCTAAATACCTAGTTAAAAAAGTGTCTACTCATAAAAAGGGTTGGAAATTTTCCGAACTTTTACAGGTTTCTCATATATAGGTATTAAAAACAAAAAACTTTATTTCTGCTTCTAGACCATTTGTGAAAAAAATAATTGTATAAGTTGTAAAAGTTTTTCTATGTTTACCTACCCCAAACAACATTTACCATTTAAGAAACAACAAACTTTTACAGGAAAAGAACGTACGCAATTAGACCCAAAGTTTATTTTCAACCTTCACATAATTAAAAATAATATTACGAAGCCACAAAATCAGGACGTCTTTTAAGGCGCACGCACACTAAGACATCTATGTGTGTGTGAGCACTCACACAGATGTAGTGTGCGTTTGGGGGTAGGTTAGGGCACGAATTGGGGAGGCGGCCCGCCAAATGTTGGGCTAGGTTGGGAATAATACAGTAGGATTTATGTGAAATGGTCTTTATCGTTTTTTTGTACATTGTGTTTTGCTAATTATTTTAAATTGTTATTTTCAAGTAAAATATTAAACAGTATATTAAAATAATTGAGTCAGTTTTATCATCATGTAATCGGAATTAAAATGAATATTAAGTTTAATTATTTTATGAATAATTCAACATAATTGTGTGAAAATAAAAGTTTAAGTTGACCTAATTACATTATTTAAAAGTAGTTAATTGCAATAATCATGTAAATATATTTGTTTACTGTACAGACAATCAACACAAAGATGTCCACCTAGACGACCACTCAAGCAAGTGGATAGCAAGGTGTCACAATTCGTTAATCCCATTAAGTGACAGATAAAATAAGTATGTTTTCTTTTTACGAAATGTTAACAACAAAAATAAATAGAGACAACCGATAAAAGATGCAAACTAAGATGTTATTATCCGATAGTGCCATTCACGAGTTCAGTTACCCGGCGATTGCATTCTTATTTCGTATTCAGATGTCGAACGCGTTACATTGATAGAAGTTAACGGCATCGAGCAAAAAACCGCCTGTTACTGGTTACCGGTTCTCTCCGGTCTAGCCGGAACAAGTCCGGACCATTAAACATTTGTCGACGTTAACGCGTGATAACGCACATTTAAAAGTTAAATACGAACGAGAAATAAAACGCATTTAACTATAAGCTATTTCGTTATCGAAATAAGCGGCTATTTTATAAATTGCACATATAATAAATTGTAATTTGAATCGATAAAGAGGCATCCAACTCGAACTTAATTAAAGACGCAATCAAAACAAACAGGACAAAGAAGCAACCTGAACCGACCGCAGAATAGAAAAAGACACTGACATCATATCACTATTCCCACACATAAAAATAGCGAGTATCAACACTATCAACTGACGCGATCGAGTGAATGATCTTTTGGAGTTGGTTGAAAAAAAAAGTCGCAGCGGCCAATGCTCGATGGAAGCACTATACGGTGCGGCTGCGTTCGCTCGCAAAAAACCAGGGTCAACGACCTCGCCGCGTGTCCTTCGAACGTTAGCCTGTGTGTGTAAGTGCGTACATTATAAACGGACGTTTTTAACAATTTGTCTCAGTGTGCGTGGCGGATGCTTTTGAGTGCGTACCCGAGCGCAAAAAAACGTGCGTGTCAGTGCGTCAACGCGGCTGTGTGCGTATTGCGTGCGGTCGGGACGCGTTTTCCTCTTAATTTTATCATTACAACGCTACATTGTGGACAAAATTGCAGTCGTTTTAGTCATTGCACTATGATTGCCGCAGTTTTAGTAAAATTGCTAGTATTTTAGAAAAAGTCTGTTAACTTTATTTTTAAAAGTGGAACTCGGGTCTAACTCCCGGCTAATGATTCGTAATTCCGTTTCGAGTTTACGATGTCTCTAATTTTATCAAGTTGGCAGTATATTTTACTTCAGCCAGTTTTCTTGATACTTTATGTACAGGGCTTCATTTTTGTCGTACTAGATGTCGTTGCTCTCTATTTTGCGAAGTTATTTTAGTTCAATGACGTCAACATATAGGTACCTACCTAGCATGTCAATATTCTTGTTTCAGTCGTGAAACTGCGAACCTTTCGTTGTTAGAAGATTTTTAACTTGTAAAAGCATTAATTTTTAGCCCCCGATGCGAATAAGAGGGGTGTTATAAGTTTGACCATTATGTGTGTCTGCCTGTGGCACCGTAGCTTTTAAGCGGAAGAACCGATTTGGATGCGGTTGTTTTTATTTGAAAGCAGGTTTTCTGCCGGTGGTTCTTAGACATGTTTTAAGGTGTCGAGAGTTTTAAAAAAAATAATATTTATTTAATAAGAGAATTCACGTAACATTAGATTAGTTACTACATTTTCATCAAATTCCATTAGTTAAGATTAAAGCGTTTAAGCTAAGTGAAGAATAAAATTAATGTACATACGTAATGGAAGTTTTCTACTTATAATTAGTGATATCAGCAACTAAAACACTATCAAGTACAATTGATGGCAACTAAACTAATATCTCAAGATAAAAAAACTAAACAAAACAAAGTTCCCATTCCAATTTAGCTAAAGCGCGTCAATTAGGCTAAGGGCGCGCGCACAACGAGCAAACATCGCGGGTAAATAAGGGCAAGCACACACCACACGACGACGCGACGTAATGTTGTAGGTGCGGGTAACGTCGGTGTTAAATAAGGCAGTTAATAGGTCAGCAGACACGATTGAATCACAGGCATGATTGACAGACATTGTGTACTAGGTGAATACAATAAAGAATTTCAAGAGAGGAAATTATTGTTTTATTTATTTAGAACTGGTTTTTTGGTAAAAGCATGACATTAAATGTAAGTAAGTATGTTTAACATGTAAACGGCAACAATCATTTTATGTTGTGTCAGAATAACTCTGACCAGGTTTCGGACAGTTAGGATGTCCTTCTTTCGGGAATTTACACTTTGGGTTATGCATTTATATTTAGAATTTATTAGATAATCGTATTAGCAAGTAATTATTTGTTTTTGTACTCATCATTGTTATTATTGCTTTTTATTTAACAAAGGTAGTCAGTTATGTAATCATTTACTGTTATAGAAAGAAAGTATGATAAGAAATGTGTTTGTTATTAATAGATTAGTTCAGATAACTCTTTATTGTTACACCACCACAAATTATAACAACAAAAAAGGAAATTTTATAAACTTAATAACCAGTGTTACAATGGGCGGTTATGCGAAGCAATCTCTTCCAGACAACCTTTGGGTGGAGAAGATTAATAACAGGAACAATCACGTATTTGCCTCTTAAATTCTTAACACTCAAAAGCAGAATAATGTTGTACAGTCAGCGACATAAAAAGCTGGTATTTTACAATCTTTCAATTGTTAAAAACACCGAAAATAGGTATACAAATTACATGCAATATTTTGCAATTTCCCTATTCGCACAGGATATTAAAAGACTTTTAAATTCAACATTCAGAGAATTTTTTAAGGTCAAGGGACAAATATTTAAGGTGTAGTCAATCAAGTATTCACAAATGTTCAGCTATTTTGTCGCTGTCTACAAACCTTTGTATCTGACCGCACCCTTACCCGTTCTCACTCTAATTAAAGTGAAAGCAGGTGTCGCGCTCAGTGTGACACGAACTTTATGTTATTGAACAAGCTTTTTGCGTTTAGCGTCGCATTGTGGGGTGTGTGCGCACCTTTATGGCACATATTGTGGTTAGTTTGATTAGATTGGGTGGATGGATTTTTACTACCCGTCATCACTAGAAGTTGGTACCTTTTGGGGTGGGTTTTTAGTTTGATTTCATGAAATAGGTTCTGAGTTTTCAATGGATTCAGGCGTGACGTTGCGGAATTTCATCTCAAAATTGAAACGCAATGACAATAGGTAGTGTATTAAATATATTTATATACCCATTTATAAAAAAAGCGGAGGGATTACTCATATATATATTTTAATTTTAATTCATTTTACATTTGCAATCAACCCCCATACATACCTATTATGTTATTCTAACAACAACCTACATAAATAATATTCAGCGGGACTACATTACATATTTTCATTGCGTTTCAGTTCTGAGTTTTCGCTGGTATTGCTTGTTTGGTTCTTTTTAGTTAGTCTGTTGCAGCTATTTAACCAGTTCCCAAAGAAAATTACAGATTTGAAGTAGTAAGCTCATCTTACTGAGTGGGGCTGTGCGGATAAGGGTATTTAATAGACGTTCGTTTGTTTCTTATTAGGTAAGTAGTAGTTTTCTAACAGGACTGAACATTAAGTTAATAATATAAATAATAACACCCAACAATCATATACATAGATCCTGCCCTGCCATAGGATTCCCTATATCTAGGGAACAAGAGACTATGAGGATCATGGTCCCACAACACCCAGACACGAAATGCTTGCACTTATTTTCTGTGCACATACATTTGTTCCATCGCAGGAATCGAACCCACAACCTCAGTAGGTACTTACTTTTACTGTAAATCACAAAACAAAAAATATTATTACGCCAATGCATGTAAAATTTCACGAGGTACTTTCATACAGTTGTGACAAAAGCGGAACTGAAACAGCTACAACATAGTTGAAAACATGCAACAAAACACCATTGTCAATTTCACAAAAACTAACCTAAAAAAGTTCTCGCTGTTACTCCAAACTCACTCGCCAAATATCAAGCGAGCTACGAAAAACAACAAAACATCATCACGCTAACGAAAACAGACAATAAAATCATAAAACAAACGAACACCATGCTGGCAACTAACAAAAATCATCAAAAAGGAAAAAAATCATCACTCCGGCAACGAAAAAAAAAACAAAAAAGGTCATTGTCCACATCAAGTCAGTGGAATTGACAGGCTCCGCCCGCGCACGCTATTGGAGGGCCGCAGTTCGAAATTTGAACAAAAACCCAACCTAGTTCCGCCTTCAAATGTTTTTTCGCGGACCAAAATGGCGGAGCGCACTATTTGTTTATAGAACGCCACTAGAAGTGCGCGCGTATTGTTTTTAAATTCTAATTTATTTGTAGATACTAGTTTGAATTTGGAATATTAATTTGGTGATTGCCATTGTCATTGAAATTTACTTTTGTTTGATTGTTAATTAAAATAAATGATCTGTTAATGACTTGAATGGTATTCTGTGGTGTTTTTTTAGGTTAGGATAAATTAACCTTAAATTATAGTTGAATATTTTTTTTGTTTATTTATCGGCTACTTTGATAAGTAGGTCATCATGCCAACGGCAACTCAGGCTTTACAATTTTTTATAAAACAAAATTAGGTATTACAATATTGAACCCCTATTGAAGCCTCACTTTACCAATCAGTATTTGCAAAAAAAACATGTTGCAACACTTTATCTACATTCAACTAGTCATCACCGGTTATTAAAAGCGAATGGTGTGTAAAACTCTATGATTGGTCAAACCCGGAACACAAGTGATATGAAACGCACACATCATATGTTATCTGTTAGATATATTGGGTACTACGTTATGTGGGTAGATAGATATTAAATAAGAAACCTTGGATTGAAGAGCAACAACATAATATAGGTACATAAAGCGTTTTGTATTTGCATGATTAACGAATTTTGATACCAAAAAGCGAAGCGATTATATATTTTTTTTTTTTACACTTAATAGATCTATGTTTGACCACTATCTCGCCTGATGTGAAGCGATGATGTGGCCTAAGATGGAGCACATAGATCTAGAGAGAGACGGCAGTTGAGCGGCTGCTCAGACCTGTCTCCTCGATGGTTCACCGAACATCATCCCGAAACACGACTAGGTCGCTTGACGGCATGGCTTATATACCTATTATTTTTAATTTGAATTAATTTTACATTTTCTATCTACCCCCATACATATCACCATTATTCTAACAACCTACATAATATTAAGCGGAAGTACACTAGATAATTTCATTGCGTTTCAGATTTGTGATGAATTTCCGCAACGTCACTCTTGAATTCATTAGAATTTTGAAAAATAATAAAATAAATTTACAAGTACTTTGTTTTACCAAAAAAATGGATTATGCTGATTATTCTGTTTTCGCATTAACACGCCAAATCAGTTGGTAGACAACCTAGGTCACAACCAATGATGATTGTCACAACAGCCACCTAACAGCTGGTCCATCGCGCACGTGACTTTGAGGCATTATCACGTCTAAGTTATCAACAACCTAGATAGACTAACAAATCCATTCTCTCAAGCGACCTAGTCGTGTCTTTTTTAACTATCACTATGGACCTGACTACACTAGATATATCTAGTGTTGTCAGGTCCATATGACGGAACAAAAGAAATCAATCGGGAAAAATAATCGGGATTTTGGTTTGCAAATCGTGATAACGACAATGACTACAAAAGAAAACTGTTTTTTTGTGAATCAGCGTATATATTTTATCGGATATTCAGGTTTTTTAAATGGCAGAACAAATAAAACTCTGAAATATAACAAAATTGAAACGTAACCATTTTGACTAGACATAATCTTTAAGTTTGTGTCTTCTTTTATCAAAATAGGGAATCGGACAACTTTTCAGAAAGTGTTTTATATTAACTACTATTAATATGAAAAATACTATTTTAATTAAATAACGCTCTAAAACTACCTAAAACTATGTTTAAATGTTATGTTTCAAATATTGCCGCGCAAAAGGTCGCCTCAAAACTTGTGACGTCATATGAGGGTAGGAAACGACAAACTCTTCGAAATAAAACTTGCAAAGAGATTTAAATACGTTTTGTGAAGTTTGGGGACGATATTGTAGTAATGAAACGAAAAAAGTAGCATAAATACATTTTATAAAAGTAAAAACGTAAAATAAACACAAGCTTGACTCACGGCATTTGCCTACAAATGACGTCATGCGCTGTGATTGATGTTCCGTTTGAGATGAAGAACAGATTAAAAATGTCAGAATTATTAGATTTTATTTATTGATTTAAAAATATAAATCATTATTATTTCACAATAATATTGATTGAATAATCTTTCTGGTTCGACGAACATTCGTTCTAACTACATTTTAGATTTTTTCTCGATTACTGTCCGATCCCCTATTGTCGAATAAAGTACAGACTACAGAGGTTCTGAAAAATCGGGACATTTTTCTGGCATCCCGATCAAAAGTTGTCGTTGTTAGCGTATCACCAGAACCCTAAAAATCGGAACGTACCGCGCAAATCGGGACACCTGGCAACACTAGGTCACAACCAATGACGATTGTCACAACAGCTTGCCTAACAGCTGGTTTAGCGCGCACGTGACTTTGAGACATTATCACGTCTAGGTTATCAAACACCTAGATAGACAAACAAAGCCATGCTCTCAAGTGACCTAGTCGTGTTATTTTTAACTAGTTACATTTTAGTTATTAGGTACCTATAATTTCCATATCTCCAATAATAGTCCTCGCACTCATCTTCTTAATGATGCATTTTAAGACAGTCCCTGTTAAGTGTTGCCGTTTTTTTTTATGTAACTGAGTGACGAGACGAGCTGGTCGTATGCCTGATAGTAAGCAATACGCCAGCCCATAACAATAACAGCACCACCCAGAACTTTGTTTTGCGAAATCCTGCGCGGCGCTGCACTGCGCTCGCCACCCTGAGACAATTATCTGTTGAATCTCATAATGCCCAGTAATTTCGCTGGCTACAATGTCTTTCAAGCCAGAACACAGTAATGCTTGCGCACTACTGCTTGGCGGCAATAGTGGCGAAATAACTGGCAAAGCGATGGTACCCACCCAGACGGCCTCATTATGAGACTCAACAGCTGGTTGTCTCAGGGTGACGAGCGCAGTGCAGCACCGCACAGAATTTTGCAAAACAAAATCTGGGTGGTGCTGTTATTGTTATGGGCTGGCGTATTACCATCAGGCAAACGACCAGCTTGTCTTGTTACATAAAAAAAGCCAAAGTATCTCTTTGATAATTAGGTAGTTGCTCAAATCGACCCCATAGGTTAATTCTTAACATACCTAGGTATATTATAATATCATAGAGACACAGACTCTCTCTGGATTCACTCTCGAAGACTCGATACAGCCACCGGGTGTGTTTGGCGGCGTTCCAACTCTAATTTGTGTCTATTAGCGACTTGTAAGTCTGTTTGTCACCACTGTCGCTATGTTGACGTTTGTTTGTGGTAAATACAAAATATATATACATTACTAGCTGCACCCTGCAGTTTCACCCGCGGTTTCCCGGGATAAAAAGTAGCCTATGTTAATACAGGGTATAAGCTATCTCCATACCAAATTTCATCAAAATCCATTCTGTAGTTTTTGCGTGAAAGAGTAACAAAGGTACATCCATACATCCATACATCCATACTTACAAACTTTCGCGTTTATAATATTAGTAGTATATGGAGTTTTAAATGGAAATAGTTTTTTGTCGAAATTTCTCAAAAGTTTGCGATTTTATTTGATGGGTTACTGTAAGGGAAACATTCCTGATGGGTAATAGGGTTGATAAGTCCCTGGTGTTTTTTTGAGTAATTAAAATTTTAAGACAAACTGTAAATGCTATAATACTTGGACTAGCTTCACCTCAAACGCCAAGTTAGGTAGGTACTTGACAAGGCAAATCGTAACCGAGAGTTGTTGACGACCATAATGAAACGGAAGGCTTATGATGCCCTTTTCGGACATCTTATGAGAGGATTCCAGTACGAATTACCAAGGTTGATCCTCGAGGAAAAGATTCCGGCCAAGAAAAGCCCAGGATGTCCACGACGTAAATGGTTAGCCGACATCAAAGTATGGACCGGACTAAGCTGCCCAGATCGGGGATCGCAAGAAATATTGCCTATAGGCCTCAAAACTTCAATATGAAGATGGCACCCGATGATGACAATGAGAAACTGTAATTCTTTTCGAAAATCTGAAAATAATGTTTTATTTAACTACGAAATTCATCCGATGTTTCTTAACAACAAAACGTCCTCACTAAGGGAAAAGTTACCCTAGAGGTCCTCAAATTTTGCCAAACTCTGTACTCAAACTAGTCTTCAGGTAAGTTCAAGGGCCAGATATTAGTGATAACATCTTTATATGCTCAAATAATAAACAAGAAATTACCCACCATTACTGGGCAACCCATTACTGGGCATTATGAGACAACAGCTAATTGTATCAGAGTGACGAGCGCAGTGCAGCGCCGCGCAGGATTTTGCAAAACAAAGTTCTGGGTGGTGCTGTTATTGTTATGGGCTGGCGTATTGCTTATATTGCAGCTCGTCCGTCACTCAGTTACATAAAAAAAAAAAAAAAACTTCGAACATCAGTAATTCAGACATTGTATTGTCAATTTCAACACTAATTCAACAGTTATTTACTACCAATAACAATTAGTTAATCACTTTGTTTTCGCACACGGAATTCCGGCGTGATTCCGTGTTTGCTGAATGTTTTTGTTTACGAATCGTTCGGTTATTATAACTATCGTAATCTTAAACAGGAATCAATTTGTTTTTAAAGTGGAAACATTTCTAGTCTAGGTCTGTTTTTCAAACGTTTTTATTAAGTCACTTTTTTGTTTGTCTGTCTTTCGTTGCACGTGGAATCTTGAAACTCAAATTTCAAGCACTTCCCGATTAGCTATCCGGCTGGAACTTTCAGGGTAGTTCACAACTCGATGACAATGTAGGTATTCTAAATTCATAGAAACGTGGCTTTTAGATTATTTTTTAATACAGTAATACGGGTTTTTATGTAACTGAGTTATGAGACGAGCAAGTCGTTCGCTTGATGGTAAGCGTCACGCTTACCCATGGCAACCGCAGTGACACTCATAACTTTTAATACCATGAAAAGTACTGCGAGACGCTCGTCACCCCGAGACATCAGATATTAAGTCTCATGTGGCCAGATGAGATGACAGATGACATGAGAAAGACATTTTTTTTTATTCTTCTTTTATTAGGGACTTTTGCCACATGGCATGCCAGCCCCATAATACCCTAAAACTAATTTATCTACTTAAAACTACTTAAATATTTTAAATAAAAATTGAGCAGCATCCCACGCAGGTGATGCTAAGGTACCCATTAACACTCCTACATCTAAGATGTTAAGGCCAAATTTTTAATTAGAACAGCTCGTTCTCTGAAACCTTTGACACATTCTGTAAGTAAATGATGGACGTCCTCAATAGATCCACATAATTCACAATTTGGAGAACTAGACTTCTTCATCATAAAACTAAACTTTCCACATGGATAGTGCCCAGATCTTAAACGGTGTGCAAAGACATGCAATGCTATATTATCTAATTTCTATTCGTTTCGATATATGTTTTATGGTCGTCCGCCTGTTGGTAAGCGCCACGCCTGCCTATAACAAATGCGGTGTTATCGCATAAAAGTACTAAGTATCACTGCGTTGCGCTCATCTCTCCAAGACATCAGATATTTGTTACTCTAGGATCCTTCACGAAAATTTTCTTAACTGTTTAAAGCAGTGGAACCAAAAATGTCATTATTTAGTTACCGCTCTAAAGCCTTTGTGACAAACAAACTAATGACAATTACTCCCAAATTTCAATACTCCAAATCCATTCGTCTAAGACGTCTAAGTGATACGCCTATACACGTATATACGTACGTTTATAGCCGTGTTGTGACCAGGGACTGAAATACCGGTTAGCAATTGGTATTGCGAGTGTGGGTCAGTGAGACTCTCGAACGGAAGTCTCCGAGTTCGAATCCCGCTGCCTCGCACCACTGACTTTCTTAAGTTAATGTGCAATACCGACTTATTTTGAAATTTAATCTAATTCTGATGTGACATGCAATACATTTTTACCAATAAATTGATTATTTTGATTATTCTGTTTATGTGCGGATTTAACACTCGCTCTAAAAACGGTGAAGGAAAACATCGTGAGGAAACCGGCATGTTTCGAGAGAGTATGGGCCATAATCCACCACGCCTTATACCTTTATACCGGTATTTTATAAATATACCGGTAAAAACAGGCAAAGTGCCGTTATATTTTAGGTCGGTCCCTGGTTGTGACTGTCTACGTCTGTAGACGTAGTGTAAGACATTCAACGTTTGTGTGTCAGACCCGAATGTCTGGGCATTGACACCCAAATCGGGTTCAATGGACGACATCCCTGTAGGGTATAAGTATCTATAGAATTGTTGATGTCGGTGTAAATTTATAGATTTCATTATATAGGACGCCCATCGGCTAGATGGAGCGACGACATGTGAAAGGCGGCCGGAAGAAATTGGATGACAAGAGCCGAAGACCTCAGTGGCTTTCATTAGGAGAGGCCTATGTCCAGCAGTGGACGACTACAGATTGATGATGATGATGATGATGATTATATAGAAACGACACGACGTTATGAGATGTATGGATCATTCCGCTTCTGCAACGCAACTGGCTCATAAGAAACGTACTGTCAAAAACAAACATATTGTAACAAAAGTTCTAAAACCTATGCCCCTCACTTTCTTGTTGTATCTTCGATAGTGGTGCCAAAATTGAATAAAGACCTTTTGAACTTTGATATACCTAAATGGTTATGTAAAACTCTATCGAGTATCTTTTTTTTTTTATTGTGTTTTATGTTTGTTTTTTATAGAATTTTAATGTTTGTTTCTTATTGTTTTAATGTTTGTTTTTTTATCTTCGTCTGATTGTTCGTGATGTCATGGGAAGGGTTCCGACTGAAAATCAGTGCTAAGGTACCTACTTAAGATACCTTAGCGTTTGCTGAGTCGGAACCTTTTCCTGACATCGCGCAACATTTCACTGTATTGTTTTTATTGTTTTTTGTTTTGTATTTATTTTAGTATGTATATATTCAGTGTAATGTTGTGTGATGTCCGGAATAAATGTATTTTCTTTCTTTCTTTCTTTCTTTCTTTTCTACATATTTGTAGTAACTTTCTATTCCTAATGTTTCCATTTCTTCCCTTCTCTAATTAAAAATGATGAGTGGTACATAATTACGGACTTAAATTAGTTAGTAGATCCCTCGTTGTAATACGTAATTTTTCTAGGCCGGTCATAGAGTATGGTCTGTATGAGCAGGCTTATTTAACCGAATTCAGAAAAATGAGGTTGTCAAGTCAATTGTTTTTTTTTAGTTTTTTACCTCAGAACTCCGTCATTTATACACCGATTTAAAAAAAATCTTTTTGCAATGGTTTCAGTATAATTACCAAGTGGTCCCATATAATTCATCAATATTTGACCTTGGACTTCGAAGATACATTGAAGCCGGTTTTTATTTTGTAAAATGTATACCTAGGTACGTGTTGTGTTAATAGACGCAGAATCTATGAATAAGTATTGTTTACTAGCTGCGCCCCGCGGCTATTAGCAAGACCTCCCCAATATATACTACCTGACCTAGCGCACTCCGCACTGTAGGTACGAAGCCACAATTAGGAACATAGCCGGACACCGACGGCGGGTCGCGCGTCGTTACACGTGCCGCGTCAGAAGACATAAGAGCTATGCGATAGAAAGAGAGGCGCTCTATAGGTTAATATGAATGGTAGGTATGCAGCGCTACGCGAGCTGAATTGAATTTTATTGCGTCATAGGAAGAGTCGCTATTTGTTTGAATTTCTTTGCGGAGTGATGCTTCTGTCCCTTAGTATTCTGTGGTACTACGAAGAAGTCCAGCCAATCGATTTTGATGTCACATACCTTATAATCTAAGTTAGGAGTTGAAACTAATGATAAGCCCTGCAGTAGTTTTTGAGTCTTTAAGTAACATACATCCTTAGGTATATATTTATATTTATATATATTTATAGGTATATATTTTATAATATAAATGTTTTTACTTTATTATGATATGTCCTTTTTTGGTACCTAGTTACCTATATTAAGTTACAATTTTTAACATGTTTTAATTGATTTCTATTATATGTATATGATATACTCTTTCTATGAGGGGGAAGGCCCGAGTCCCAGCAGTGGGAACGTGATGGGCTGATGATGATGATGATTTGATTACGTTTCATGTGTATTTTTTGTGCCTATTTAAATATCATTTGACTTCTGACTTACTGACATAGAAACTAGATGGCGTTAATAGTCCTCTAATACACGCAAACGGTTTGTTGCAGCGACCGCGCGTATTGTAAGTTAATTTAATCTCGGCTATGAACGATTTTATTATTTAAAGTCTCGAGGATTTTTAACGGATGTTTATTAAGAAACGTCTTATAGATCGGTAAAAACATTTACTCTTGCGCATTATATCGGGAACGAGCATATCAGTTCGCAGTAGGGTCTGGTTGTAACAAGTTAGATTACGTACAACGTACAAATGCCGTTGCTTCCAAATACCCGAGATTCATAATACTGGTATTGATACCGTGTTGGTCTCCACGAATACCAGGATCCCGGTATTGAATAATCCATTTTATAAAAAAGAAAACCGACTTTAATTCTGATATATATCTTCGAAGTCTATGGTCGAATATCGATGAAATGTATATGGGACCGCATTGTAGCTATACTGAACCCAACGCAAAGAGAGTTTTCAAGGTTTACAAATAACGGAGTTCTGAGGTAACAAAAATAAAAAATACTGCCTCCTTTTTCTGGAGTCTGTTAAAATGAGTGTCGAAGATAGGTATAGGTACATTTTTTTATAAATAAATATACCTTTTTTCTTAAAATATAACTTGAAAGTTAGTCTGTTGTAGTATCTATACTATTTTATTGTTTTATTAAAGTAATCGAAGAGACGACCCATGTTCCCGTGCAAGCTTTCCAAATGTCACGATTAATTAAAATTATTTATATAATAAGTAATAAAAGTACCTACAATTACATTTAGATACCTAAAAATATATAATAAATAAGGTTGAGCTAGTATGTCGTTGGCTGAATAGAAAAGCATTTACGATTTAAAAAAAAAAGTAAGAAAAAAGATAGTGACATGGTGGGAAGAGTAAAAGACGTAAATTAAAAAGATTAATTAAATAAAATATAATTACATATGTTTTGAGGGGAATCAAAGCCTAATTGTAATGATAAAATAGTTTAATGTATGTAATGACATACTGATTTGGAAATAATAAATTGCCCCTGACTATTTAGATGAAGTATTCTTTAAACAAAGGACCGGGTCCGTGAAATCTGTATAGCCCGTGAGGAAGAGTGACATAAATATGATATAATAAGAAAAAAAAATTTGCCACTAAATTAAAGAAATTAGGAAAAAACAGTTTTTAAGGCCTCAGATACCTAAGCTAGGCGTATACTGCTGTAGCTAGGTGTTCGGTGAACCATCGGGTCAGGTCTGAGCAGCCGCTCAACTGCCGTCTCTCTCTAGATCTATGTACTTCATCTTAGGCCACATCATCGCTTCACATCAGGCGAGATAGTGGCCAAACATAGATCTATTAACCATAAAAAATACCCTGAAAACTGTATTTAAACTCGTTTAGCAGTTTCAGTCTATATAGTTTACTTATAAATATCTGATCTTTTTTTCGCTTTACTAATAGAATTACTCTATAAATATAAATTCTATTTATTAACTATGAAATCTCTTGTACTGTTATTTTTTTTTTACTTGTTAATTGGCTTGCGTTTGACCACTATGTCACCTAATGGTAAGCGACGATGTGGTCGACGATCTAGCACGCTTACCTAGATAGTACCCATTCACTCGAGACTTGAAGATTCCCAGATTATAGCTATCGGGAAAGACTGACTCTGGCAGGGAGTTCCACTCGTTAGCAGTACGCATAATAAAAGTGGAAGCGAAGCGCTTAGTACGCGCTGGAGGAATGTCCACCATGAAACGGTGGCGTATTGCCGTGCGTCTTGTAGTCCGATGACAAAATGGGGTTGAGGGAATTATTTGGTGCAATTCCGACGCACACTCTCCGACATGTATTCGATGACAAACTGATAGACTGGCAATTCTGCGTCGATGTTCAAGACTGTGGAGTCTTGACTCGAATAGCGCGTCATCGCCAATGAGTCTCTTCTGTTTCTCTAATTAAAAACAAAGTAAGTTATTCGATTTCTGTGCTGTGTATTGGCTTAGAGTCCTACTTAATAATATAAATGCGAAACTTTGTGAGGATGGAGATAGATGAATGGATGAATAGAATAGAATAGAATCATTTATTCACCATAATAACAAAGTTTGTTATTCTAGGCAAGTCTCAATTACAAAAAATTCTTTTGTCATTAATATACCTACTGATGGATGTTTGTTACTTCCTCTGTGCATGTATTTCGTATTATCTTGTTTTCATTATAAATATATACGGCTGCACTCACGTTATAATTATGTCGGAATAACTCCGACCAGGTTTCGGACAATTAGGATGTCCTTCCGGGAGTTTACGCTTTGGATTCGCCGCGCGCTCAGTCTGCGCCGCGAATTGTCCGAAACCTGGTCGGAGTTATTCCGACATAAATAATTATAACGTGAGTGTAGCCGTTTATATTTATAATGAATATTTCGACTCACGATAGTTTCCGAACTTTATCTGGTTTTGTTTTATTCTTTCTCTGTCTTTGTATTTTTACCTTACAAATTACAAATAAATTGTAATTTTATCTGACGTCTGTCTTTTTAATTTATTTCTTTGTGTTTGTCGATATTTTTTTTTATTTTATTTACTCAATTACGCAATAACTTCTGAACGGATTTTGATTAAATTTGGTATGTATTTTGGCCTTCTTGAGGTCCTGGAAAAGGACGTAGGATATCAACTTTTTAACCCGGAAAACCACAGGTAAAATCACGCGGCGCAGTTAGCATAATATATAAACAGAGCGGTTATCAAACAGACGTCAAGCCAATCGATTACTCAATCTATTCTCGATATCATTCTAAAAAGGTTTAAAAGGTTTCCCAACAAAACTCCTTACAACAGAAGCAAGTTAAAAACCTAACAAGATATAACAAAGGCGGGTCGATACCGTCAGTTTCGACCTATAAAACTGCAAGACACAGGGGGTGGTCAGCGGGGGATGAACGAAGATTCGGACGCGGCTTCAGACGGGGTCAGGGGGAGGGTACTTCAGTTCTGCTAGCGATGATTTTTGACTTGAAATGTCTTTAAAAGCGGTTCCCGTGATGAAATGACGTAACGGAACTCTTACTAATCCTAACCTATTAATATTATAAAAGCAAGTTTGTGATGGATGGATGGATGGTTGTTTGTTACATATTCACGCAATTTTATTTGTTTGATTTGATGGAATTTGATTGGATTTGAAATTGGTTGATCTTGAGTTTGGCAGAATAAAGTGGCATACCGTTTGCAACTTTTTTTTAAACTGCCGTTTTATCCTTCCTTCATAGAGAGAGTATGGGCCTTTATCCACCACGCTGACCCATGCGGGTTGGTGAAAGTCACATGTCCTTTTTTGTGATAAATTCTTGGACATACCGGTTTCCTCACGATGTTTTCCTTCACCGTTTTTACAGCAAATGTTAGAGCCGCACATTACTAAGAAAGTCAGTGGGGCAGAGCCAGTGGGATTCGAATTCGGGTGCGTCGGATCGAAAGTCGCACGTTCTCCCACTGACCTCAACTCGCTCTTAATAAAAATTAAAAGTTGCCGGCTGACTCATAATATGTGTAACTTTGATGTTCGGTATTTTATGTGGAGTATTCCCATTTGAGCATTATTTATTTTATGAGCACTAATGTGTTGAGCACCAATTATATTCCCATTTGAGCAGAACACCAGAACAGTGTCTTCGTGTGGTAATGAACATATTCTTAGTTTTACTCTAGTAAGCAGTTTAAGTTAAATTTAAATTTTCCAAGTCAGTTTATAAATGACGGAGTTATGAGGTAACAAACATAAAACAAGTTTGCATTAAAAAAAAAACCGACTGCAATGTACTCGTATCTTCGAAGTCCAAGGTCAAATCGATGAAATTTATACGGGACTACTTCGTAGCTATGCTGAAGCCAATGCAAAAATAATTTACCAAATCGGTTTATAAATGTTCTGAGGTAGGTAACAAATCTAAAAAAAACAATCGAATTGAGAACCTCCTCCTTATTTGAAGTTGGTTAAAAATTCAATCAATTTAGTAAACTCTTCCTTTTGTTTGAAGTCGATTAAAAAAAGATTTGAGCTCATACGGCACGGTAATTTATGTTGCAATCACAATAGTACCATCTCCAAATTCTGTCACAAGGAGGTTTCTCACGTTAAGGTTTATCTAGACGGTCAAAGATCCCGACGGAAATGTGTTTTCTAGTTTTTAGGATACGACGGAGACCGGACCGTTAGACTTCATTACTTATTAAACGAGGTAGAGACCGGTGGAGTAGGGAAAAATATCAGCTTTCGTTCTTGTATAGTAATTAAAATAATAATTAGAAAGTACGTTTAAAATGAATATTTTTAAGAAATTGACTTTAGTTTAATATAACTACAGTCAATTTCTTAAAAACTGACTGTAGTTATATAGAGGTGGAAGAGCGAGTGTGGATCAGTGGGAGAACGTGCGACTTTCGATCCGACACACCCGAGCTCGAAACCCGCTGGCCCCGCACGATGAAGGAAAACATCGTGAGGAAACCGGCATGTCCAAGAATTTATCACCAAAATTCAAGGACCATCCACCAACCCGCACTGGGCCAGCATGGTGGATTATGGACCATACTCTCTCTATGAGAAAAGGCTCGTGTCCCAACAGTGGGAACGTGATGGGCTGATGATGATGATGATGATATAGAGGTGGTGGATATCCGTAGAGTAAGCTTAGGTAGTTGAAGCTGTCAGATATTATTGGGTTATGTGGTCAAAAAGCAATTTAACATAAATTACCAATTTCTGATATTGAATGCATTATTAGCGCATGCTGGGCGAAAATCTTAAGATTTTTAAATAATAAGGAAGAAGAAAAATGATATTGCTCGGGCAGGGATCGAACCTGCGTCTTCGGAATACCGTCCGACGCCTTAACCACTGGGCCACCGAGCCAGCTGCTCGAGCAACCAAATTTCTTCTATCCTTCTTATATCGTCTTACGGGGACGATTCTACGTCATCTGTCGTGAATGCTTCCATTGATCAACAGACGGAATATTGGGACGGTATTCCGAAGACGCAGGTTCGATCCCTGCCCGAGCAATATCATTTTTCTTCTTCCTAATTACTTAAAATCTTAAAATGACCAATTGTCAAAGATGGAATGTGTAATTGTCAGCTTTGCCAGTTATTCTGCCGCCAAGCAGAAATGCGTAAGTTTTGAATACTGCAACTGTTGCTGTTTATGAGGCTAGGTGAGCTACGCTATGAGCGCTACATTTTTTTATAAGACTAGCACGTCGATCGCCTGATAGTAAGCGCCACGCCTGCCCATAGCAATTACACTGCCTTCCAGAACTTTTAATACCATAATAATCACTGCGTAGCACTGCATTGCGCTCATCACTCCGAGACATCAGATATTTAGTCTCATATGCCCAGTAATTTCGCTGGCTACAATGCCCTTCAAACCGGAACACAATAATGCTTGCCCACTACTGCTCGGCGGCAGAATAACTGCCAAAGCTGTGGTACCTAACCAGACGGCTTCCCACATACGAGAGACCTACAACGAATATCTTTTCCATAGATATCTGCAACTTCTCTCCGCATATCTAAAAAGAAATTCAAATCAACTTCACTCTCAGATAAAGTATGGCTGTCTATTCGAAGGCTTCACTTAATTGTAGGTAATCTGTACGAACGTGAATGCCAATTAAACCGACTTATTCATCCGAAACTGGTAAAACCCAAATTAAGAAAAAAAGAAAGAAAGTAAAATCTTAAAGGACATCGCCCAAAATTGCCAACTTCCCTGCGCTTTGACATTTCAGTCATTTCGCCGCATAAAAGCCACCAACCGGCCTTCAATGAGATCACTGAACTTATATCTCTCAATAATACAAATATATAAATAATTTATTGCAATTTAAGTTCAATGTACATTTATATATGAGTCATTAAAAGAGTATTGTTCGATAATGGGCTAACTGTGACCTTAAATCGATACGAGGGACGAAAACATGACGGTTTGTGTTTGTTTTAATGTTTTGTCGAGAAATAGACAGCCTCTATGGTGTGGTGGTTAAGCAGTTCGGCTCAAATGTCATACACCACTGAGGTTGCGGGTTCGATCCCGCTTCGAGACAAATATTTGTGCATAAAACAAATATACATTGTATTAACAAAACCGACTTCAAAACGATTTCGTATCTTCAAAGCCCAAGACCAAATATCGATAACATTTATACGGGACCACTTCGTAGCTATACTGAACCCAACGCAAAAAGTGTTTTCCAAATCGGTTCATAAATGACAGAGTTCTGAGGTAACAAACATAAAAAAACATACAATCAAATAGAGAACCTCCGCCTTTTTTTAAATTGGGTTAAAAAAGCGCAATCATTTGTTTCCTGTCTGGGTGTTGTAGGACCATGTTCCTCATTCCTGGTTCCCTAGATACAGGGAATCCTAGTTAGGGGCCAGGATCTATGTATGTGATCGTTGGGCGTATTTATTTATTCATTTATTTATATTAATATGAATTACTAGCTGTGCCCCGCGGTTTCATCCTCGGTTCCCCAGGATAAATAGCCAGTGTGTTAATCAGTAGCTATACCCATTCCAAATTTCACTCAAATCCGCCGAGCCGTTACGTGTGAAGAATCAATAAAAAAGAAACAAAATCTCTTTAATCAATTTGGCATCACAGACGCACTTATGAACGTCAAATTATCACAATGACTCTACGACCGTATCGGAAAAAGAACCACTACTCAGAAGATACGGCAAGAAACTGAGGGGCATTTTTTTAGAGATTTTGTTGCAATTTTTTGGGAAGATGTAACAAACTCACATACAAACTTTCACATCGGTATATAATATTATTGTAATTGTTTATTCCTTTGTGCAGGTGGTGGGGGTGACATTTGGAGACATGGAATTAATTTTGTAGTGCAAGTCATATTTGATCAAGTAATTAACTACGCATAATACATATAATTAATTTTCATTTAGTTTATTTTCCATTAGTTTAGTTTTTAATTTATTTAGCCTAGTGCAAGTGTTTTTTATAAATATTGTTTTTATATTTTGTAAATTTTAGCGCAATGTTGAAATTATTTCGTTAATAAACGGCGTATAATTGATTGTAGGCACAGAATACTATGGGACAGAAGTATCACTCCGTAAAGAAATTAAAAAAATAGCGACTCTTGCTATGACGCAATAAAATTCAATTCAGCTCGCGTAGGGCTGCATACCTACCGGTCATATTAACCTACAGAGTGCCTCTCTTTCTATCGCATAGCTCTGATCTCTTCTGACGGCACGTGTAACGACGCGCGACCCGCCGTCGGTGTCCGGCTATGTACTTCTAGCTTCGTACTTACAGTGCGGAGTGCGCTAGGCCTGCTGTAGGCGAGAAATAAATGATAGTTTTGCTTTTGAATATTTTTACTTCCAACGCCAGTCTTTGTTTTTACTTGTTGCATACAAAATACAAACTAATTACGTAAGTAATAGTTCGTTTTCTTTGCCAATACTTCACTTGATTTTGAATTTTCCATTTACCATTCATCGTCACCTGTAGTTTCATGATCTGCATTGTACTTCCTGAGTTCAGTTCCTAGTTTTAATCATAATCATAATCATAATCATAATCATCATTTATTGATATTTTAAAATACAAGTCATCAGTCAAATATAAAATAATAATATAGAAAAAACATAATACTTTTATTTACAGAACCAATTAACAATTATGTACAAACATATAGAATGATAAAAACTAAACTAACCTACAACAAAATTAAAAAATTAAATTAAATATAAAATACAGAATTTAAAAAACATAATTGAACATAAAAATTTTACATTGTAAAATTAATATTAATATTAAAATTCACCATAATAACAATTTTATTTTACATATCTACAGTTCAGAAACATAATAATTTTAACCTCGTGCAATCTACTTAAAACAACCATCAAAAACATAATTCCAATAGAAACAACACGTCATAACTGACATTGGCATCTGGCCCTCACAGCGTCACAGATACACGATACTGATTGAAACTCAAGCAAAACGACAAACTAAGCAGAGAACATCAACCTCTTGCAACGCAACGCAATGACTAATCAAGACAACAGAGATTTAAAACGATACCAACTGACTTATGCGAGACTTCAAACGAAGCGAGCATGACTGGCAACTGGCAACTCCCAGGTAATATTGCAAGCTGGCAATCGAATTCGCATTACGAAAAAAGAAAAAGAACTACGCCCACAATTCAAAAAGCGAACGCGCCTCAAAAGCTGTCAAACTGCCCGCGCGTCATCGCTGTGGGAGTCAGTGACTGGATTTCAGACAACTCGGTTCGTATACCGAAATACCGAAGTTATAAATTCTGTTTATATTGGATTTTTAGTCATATTATTGGATTCATCATCACAACACAACACAATAATACTTTATTGATTACCAAAACAGGAAATAGAAGTCATCATCATCATCATCGGCCCATCACTTTCCCACTGCTGGGACACGGACCTACCCTCATATAGAGAGAGTATAATATCCACCACGCTGGCCCAGTGCGGATTGGTGGATGTCACATGTCCTTGAATTTTTAATTCTTGGACATGCCGGTTTTCTCACGATTTTTTCCTTCACCGTTTTTAAAGCGAGTGTTAAATCCGCACATCAGTGGTGCGGGGCCAGCGGGATTCGAATTCGGGTGCGTCGGATCGAAAGTTACACAAGCTCCCACTGAGCTCTCACTTTATCCACCACTCGGACGATGACGCCATAGGTACATGGGAGATGAGATTTGTTTTTGAATTCGTGATACTTGGATATAACTGTTCCCTTACATCGTTTTAACTTTCTGTCTCTATCTCTCTCTCCAATCTCAACAAATCACTTGAGCTAAGTCAAAATCAAAGTCAAATATCATTTATTAAATAGACACAAAAGTGCACTTTTAAAAGACATAAACCCATGATACAAATGAAATTAAAAATATGTTAAAAATTGTAACCTATGGTACCATGACTTTGAAAAAAAGGTAAGAACGTTTACCCATTTCTTTCCTACGTCAAATTGAAGTCGGGGTGCAGAAAAGAAAAGCCAAAACTGACTCTGCCGGTGCTTCGGAAATACGCCCGCTAAAGAAGATAGCACCAAGAAACTCTGCGGGGATGTCTTTCTTTTCAACTCTTTTTAACTGTCTCAAAAAATAATATTGAACAATTGGGTATAAATTAAAATTATCAGAATGTAAGATACTGTCTTCATATTACAATCCTGACAACACATCTGAAACCTGCCCTGCCCCAACCGCAAACGCATCGCGGTCGTTCACCGGCGATTTATTTTGTTTTTTGCCCGCATACAAACTTATACCACACGTAGGTATATGGACGTAACGAACTAAACCCACTCGTATATAGGCGTAATAAGTGAGTTGATATAAATATAAAGCATAACTCGTGTCTGACGTCTCAAACTGGTACGTAAGGCCGTAACAGGATTCTTGGGTAGGGTTGTGCTGTGTTGTTCGACCTTTTTCAACCGACGAAAAAAGGAGGTTCTCTATTCGATTGTTTTTTTTGTTTGTTACCTCAGAACTCCGTCATTCATGAACCAATTTGGAATTCTTTTTGCGTCGGGTTCAGTATAGCTACGAAGTCCCATATAATTTTCATCGATATTTGACTTTGGACTTCGAAGATGCATTTAAGTATACTTGACGTATACTTTTTTTTTTTCAACTCCAACGGTTGTCCGTTCTTCACGAAATGTGACCAGCCCATTGCCACTTTAGCTTGCTAATTCGATTGGCTATGTCGGTTACTTTGGTTCTCTGTCGGATTGCCTCATTATGGATACCGGCCAGGTAGAGCGACCACCTGCGAAAGGCGGCTAGAAGAAACTGGATGAGAGGAGCCGAAGACCGGGCTCAGTGACGTTCATTGGGAGAGGCCTAAGTCCAGCAATGGACGGCTACAGGCTGATGATGGATGATGATGATAGACTCTTGACTGCGGAGATATCGTAATAGATAGGTCTGGTAGTTATCTGTTATTTTTATATTTAACTTAATAAAATCATCAATAAGCCAGTGAATGGGTAACCTTTAGTATTTCTATGGTTTGATTTGTCGGTAAAATGGATTGCTGGCTAAACGCAGCGGTACCTATGGGAGAAATCATAAAAGAAAGAAAGAAACAATTTATTTTGACCAAACTGCACACAACAATCAAAATACATACACAAGTGTAGGAGAACAAAATAAAACAAGTTAAGAAGACCAAGACAAACAATTACAGCATGTGTAAGGAGACCACTGCCGTGTACAGTGCAGCCAAAAAAGGTCTGTCTTCAGCATAATGGTGTAAAGAATCCATTACGCTGGTTATCAGCTCAGGCCCTTGGTGACGCAAGAACTTGCTCCTGATGGTACCAGCCCTAATACCTTTTTAGTCCAGATTTCCAGAACATTGAATTGACGATAACTCCTGCCCGAAGCAGTAAGTACCTACCACCCTGTATTTTTAATGGCTGTTTTGCGCGGCACCAATGAGCCAATAGATTCGAAGGCATTATTACCAGCACTATCATGAGAGCGAGTTAGTGGGAGCATTTGCGACTTTCGATCCGACGCACCCGAGTTCGAATCCCACTGACCCCGCACCACTGACTTTCTTAAGTTATGTGCGGATTTAACACGCGCCTTAAAAACGGTGATGGAAAACATCGTGAGGAAACCGGCATGTTTAAGAATTTATCAGAAAAATTCAAGGACATGTGACATCCACCAATCCGCATTGGGCCAGCTTGGCGGATTATGGCCCACACTCTCTCTATGAGAGAAGGCTCGTGTCCCAGCAGTGGAAACGTGAAGGGCTGATAATGATGATGATGATGACCAGCACTATTCGCTCACACGACCAGTTTATTCAAATTTCTTATTATTGTTTATTAGCAACCCTAAGAACGCCAAACGAGTCAGCACGGCTTTGGGCTCTCTGAGACTAGCATCAGGGACGATTAAATTTAATGATTAGAATTTATTTCCTAAAGAAAAAAAGCATTTCGTTTATGATTCGCGAACGGCCATTTCCGTTTTATTACTTTTCAAATTACTGTCTCTTCGTTAAGGGTATTTAATCCGGGTGCCATTTTAGTTTAAATTTTATTAGTTTTTACAGGAAACATTGAATCGTAAAGTTGTTGTCTTATGTTTATATGTATTTTTAATTACTTAACTGGCTGGTAAAAAGTTGAATACTATTTAGATGGGTTTTGGCTTCGAGAAGGTTCTTTCGGTTTCTGATCTTCGTTGTATTTTGTTTTTACAAGTGGCACGTATGCTGCTGTTCTTATTTTGAATTTAGAATTGCTTTTTGCTTTATCTCCTTTTGCATGTTGGTAATTATGATTGCTGCTTTGTAGTTTTCATCTGTTGCAGAAAAATTAAATGCTTGAATAATAAAATTAATATTAAAATTTGTTTTACTCATAATGGACAATTAAGGAAAATCCATAGTTATCACTGTACCTATATGGTTAGATTGGTTAGCCATGTGAAATGTTACCATATAATTTCATAAAAAATCAACTGTAGTACTCAGGTTAGTTCTAGAAAACTGAGACAGTAAACGGCAGTAAAACCATACAGTTTACCTTTGACTTTATAGTTCCAATGTACTGGTATCTACGGAACACTAAAAAAAAGCAACAAATCGCACATTCATGAGTTTCATGACCGATGGCCATCTCGAAATTAAAAAACTAAACCGGCCATAGACAAAATAAAAATGGCGGTAACAAATGACGCTGCACCTTAGAACGCGCGGGAAAACGCGACGAGCTTTTTGTCAGGTCTTGTTTCACCTGTTTTAAACTGGAGACGGATGAGCACCATCACTTTTTACTTGTAGGAATTTATTTTGCTAAAGCGGTTGGGGTAGTGTTGCCATCAGCAACTTCAGCAAGTTGTACCGAACGCTGGTCTTCTCCCCTTCGACATTTTGCTGACGAAGCGAAAAATTGCTGTTTTTCTTTCTATATTACTAACGGTGCGTGAAGAAATTCATGGCATATTTTTTAAGTTTCCAGTTTTACTTTATTTTTTGCTTGTTATTTTAATTCAATTAATTTAATTATGCTTCACAATTGCAGTAGCATTATCAGAATCGGAATATTTCCGTGAAATAATTTGAGATCAAGATACTGCGTCACTAGGTGTAACTCGAAGTGCCTAGATTCTGAGTAAACAAAAGAATTTCATGAGAAATACCCCACTTTTCAACTAACTATAATTAGTGTTAATGGCCATGACAAATTGATTAATTATTAAGATAAAAATATAAAATGTTTATTGCTATTTACTTTAGTTTTCAGTCTAAGATATTATTCTTAATTTGTTGGTAGACTCTATTACCGACACTTAGCACTTTTATTACTATTACAAGGTAAATTACTTCGCAAAAAAGTATAGCCTAAAATATAAAACTGGCAACACCACCCGTAACTTTTTACTTGCATTTTTAAGATTTTAGTATTTCCATCTAGCAACTCTGTCTATCACTTTTTACTTTCTGCAATTTATTTGCCGCTCTCTACTATAGATAACCTGATCCGCCCGGGGCCGCCATTTTGATTTTAGTTTTGTGCTACTAGAAATTATTGCTTGGTTTCTAGCCCGTCATAGAGTTTTTTTGTTCTTTTTGGATCGTCTTATTTAAATAGTTTGATCGCCGGTGAGTTAAGTTGAAACTAGTTTGAGGCTATGCGTTGGTGTGTGTTTATTTATAAAGGCGATAGAGCTGTTATTTTTTTTTAATTTGGTTATTACTCTTTGGTTTTTGTATCTTCCTGATTTTACGAGTTGCGAAGGTTTCATGAATATTATAACATGAATGTCTAATTACATTTAATTTAATTCTAACTTAAGTACAGATTTTTATTTAGATGCAATCAAAACTTGGTGAACGTGTAAAGAAAGGTAGGAAGGTTTATATAATAAAAATAATATTACTATGAAAATTAACGTGGTTTGGACACATTATTTATAATAATTTACGAGTGACACTCACGTTTAAATGCAGTGCGAGGCGTGACGCGTTCGCGAGCGTACCGCACTCACCTTGAAAAAGACCACCGGATGTGGTTGAAACTATAGTTGGATTACTCCAATTTAAACGTGAGTGTCACTCATAAATTATTATTAAAAATAATATTATTTAAGTAGAGTTTCAAGATGTTGTAAAAATCTGTTTAAATCAATAACTGTATATAGTTTTTCTTCTAACTCTAATGTTGTTAAAAGTTTAACATTAAATCAATTTAATTAGGTAACTAAACGGCGCGTCTGACGAAAAATTATACATAAATAAAAAAAAAAAACAACATCCTACTTCCTGCTACTAATATTATAAATGAAAAAGTTTGTGAGGATGAATGGATGGATGTTTGTTGTTCAATCAAGCAAAAACTACTGAACGGGTTTTGAAGAAGTTTGATACTTTAGGTCCTGTAAAAGGATAAGAGCGCGTGTGGCTCAGTGGGAGCACGTGCGACTTTCGATCCGAAGCACCCGAGCCCGAATCCCGCTGGCCACTAACTTTCTTAAGTTATGTGCAGATTTAACACTCGCTTTAAAAACGGTGGAGGAAAACATCATGAGGAAACCGGCATGTCCAAGAATGAATCACAAAAAATCAAGGATATTTGACATTCACCAACCCGCACTGGGCCAGCGTGATGGAGCCCATACTCTCTCTATGCGAGAAGGCCCGTGTCCCAGCAGTGGGAACACGATGGGCTTGTGATGATGTTGATGATGAAAAGGACATAGGCTACTTTTCATTCCGAAAAAACCGCGGGTAAAACCGCGGAGCACAGCTAGTCATTACTAAAGTTATAATTTACCCAATGTACATTAAGTTTGGTCCGAAAATACTAAGTTTGGTCCTAAATTATCGTCAATTCTCGAAACCACAATAGACTAGCTCGCACCTGCCTGCATTCCAGCCGTCTCGGCTAGACCGACTAGATGTTTACGAGTTAGATACAACTAAGACCTCTACTTTTGTTTACAACACTACTGGAGGAAAATGGAAAGTTGCTTATCAGCTTTTGTATGTAGAAGAGAGGTTTTCGCTCGGTTTCGTCCGTTTTCGTGTTATTGCCGTAGGAAATTCGTAAAAATCCTTTATTTGCTATAAAATCCTTTATATCTAGCGAAGGAAATAATAAATATGTCTAGAAGAAATCGCTCTAAGCGATAAGGCCGCCCATTGTACCTCAAATTACTTAATGTATATTGTCATTATTTTTTTAACCGACATAAAAAAAGGAAAAGCTCTATTCGATTGTATTTTTTTTATATTTTAACGTTGTTACTTCAGAACTCCGTCATTTATGAACCGATTTGAAAAGTCTTTTTGACGTTGGACTTCGAAGATACATTGAAGTCGGTTTTTATTAATAAAATGTATACTTGTTTTGTATTGTGTTTATTTGGTGTGCATTAAAGTGTTATTGTATTGTATTGTATGTTATAAATGTCTAGGTATATCAAAATAATACCTACATTGATTTAATAACCTTAAATTTGACAGTTTATTAATCATAAATCGAAAGTCATCATCATCATCTTCATCACCAGCCCGTCGGGCCACCAAAAAAAAAAGTTAAAAGACAAAAGTGAAGTCAAATCAAAAGCGTCATAACACAATAAACAAGCATGTGTTTTCATACACTCCAGTTGCAAAACATAAAATTAAAACAAATTACACACAAAGACAGATTCATGACAAACATATTGCAACGACTTCAAAAGCTTTATTTTTATAAAAGACAAAAACAACACTTCACTGGCTCCGAAAATATTAAAGTTAAGTTGTTTTGTTTTGCAAGTGGCTCTCTTTTAACAAATTGGGTCAGCCTTTATTAAGGTTTTATTTTATTTTAATGAACTATACTCACTTTGGCTGTCGAGGGGTTAATAGTTTTATTAAGAAGAACAAACAGTACAGAAGGAAGGACGGAAGATAAAACATAAGTACGACATAAGTAACTACCTACTTACTTAAAAGAAAACTGTATTTAATAGGTAAGCCTCTTAAGAACTAGTGTGGCTCAGTGGGAGCACGTGCGACTTTCGATCCGACGCACCCGAGCTCGAATCCCGCTGGCCCCGCACCACTGTCTTAAGTTATGTGCGGAATTAACACTCGCTCTTAAAACGGTGAAGGGAAACGTCGCGAGGAAACCAGCATGTTCAAGAACTAGTCACAAAAATTCAAGGACATGTGACATGCACCAACCCGCACTGGACCAGAGTGGTGTATTATAGCGGAAAGCGAGTGTCCCAGCAGTGGGAACGTGATGGGCTGATGATGATGATGAAGCCGCTTATACTTAACTAGTGATGGCTTCACACGTGTGCGATAACTGTTATAATAAAATCTTCTTTGAGAAATTTCCTAAATTATTAAATAAATAAATACGCCCAACGATCACATACATAGATCCTGGACCCTAACTGGGATTCCCTGTATCTATAGAACCAGGAACTACGTAGACCATGGTCCCACAACAACCGGACTCGAAACAAATGCTTGTGTTTTTTTTTGTGCACAAAAATTTGTCCCGTCGCGAATCGAACCCAAACACACCATAGAGGCTGTCAAAGATCGCGTGCCTAAATGAATGTGAAAACCTTATCAAAATTCAAGTAGTTAAGAAGTAATGCGTGTAGACCTCAGATAAAGTTTTGGCTCTCTACTCGAAGGTGCAGACAGACAAAAGCGATGGCAACTTTTATTTTATACCATTAAGAGATACAAATTTCAAAAACCTTATTAAAATAAATAAGAAGTGTTATCTTTTGTTGTCAGTTGTTATATAAAAGGTTGTTGCCACTGAGTTGTTGACGATACTGAGAAGATCTTAGATATTTAATAAATCGTAGGAATAAAAGAATACCTTGAACCAGAAAAGGTACGCTAGAAAATGAGAATCGTAAATTGAAAAGATTGAAAGAAATATAGTTATAATGCTCATGTCTAAAGAAATTAAACACTAAGTAACACATATAAATAATAACAACTCGCTACAAAATTAAGATGAGTTTCTTATTTCTATGTTTGTAAGTTCCCACCGCTTTGCCAGTTATTCTGCCGCCAAGCAATAGTGCGTAAGCATTACTGTGTTCCGGTTTTTTGGGGCATTGTAGCCAGTGAAATTACTGGGCATTATGAGACTTAACAGCTAATTGTCTCACGGTGACAAGCGCAGTGCAGCGCCACGCAGAATATTGCAAAACAAAGATCTGGGTGGTGCTGTTACTGTTATGGGCAGGCTTTTGCTCACCATCAGGTGAACGACCAGCTCGTCTCGTCACTCAGCTAAATAATAAAAAAAAGTTTAACAGCTTCACTTTAGGTACCTACATCATACAACTCATGCTCTGCCATATTCCACCAGAAAAAAAAGGAAAACAAAACACTGTCACATAACAAAACCGTCCCGCCGAAAATGAGGTCACTCAATTTTGGCGGGCAGACAGCGAAAACGGACGGTGTCTGTGCTTCTTTGTTTATTATTATTTTTGTTCATTTCATTACTTTCGTCTGGAGGCCAGTCATTGTGCAGTTAGTTTGGTGCGTCTTACGATATGAGCAGATGTTCCGCGTTTTTTGTTACGGGGAGTAAGGATGCGATGGATCTATTTTAGCTGGCGCTGGTCTGGCTCAGTGGGAGCAATTGCAACTCTCGATCCGACGCACCCCAGTTCGTATCCCGCTGGCCCCGTACAACGGCGAAGGAAAACATCGTGAGGAAACCGGCATGTCCCAGATTTTATCACAAAAATTCAAGGACATGTGACATCCACCAAACCGCACTGGGCCAGCGTGATGGATTAAGGCCCATACTCTCTCTACAAGAGAAGGCCCGTGTCCCAGCGGTGGGAACGTGATGGGCTGATGATGATGATGTAACTGGATGACGAGACGAGCTGGTCGTTTGCCTGATGATAAACAATACGCCAGCCCATAACAATAACAGCACCACCTAGAACTTTATTTTACAAAATCTCTTTTTTATTTTAAAAAGTTTTCCTCACGATGTTTTCCTTCACCGTTTTCGGAGCGAGTGTTAAATCCGCACATAACTTAAGAAAGTCAGCGGGATTCGAACTCGGGTGCGTCGAATCGAAAGTCGCGAGCTCCCACTGAGCCACACTCGCTCTTACATCCAGTTACATGATATATATATATATATATATATAAAAGACTTAATATATGATGTGTCGGGGTGAAGAGCGCAATGCAGTTTTATGCAGTGCTTTTTATGGTAAGTTCTGGGTGGCACTGCAATTGGTATCGGCAGAGACTTGCTCTTCTCATCACTCAATTCAGTAAAAAAAAAACAATAAATTCTTAAGAGGGAACGGCACGCTGAAATTTTCATACAAAAAGAGAAAACGTTTTTCTACCCCTAAACATTAACCAAATTCAATGAAATTTGGACATGTAAGAGATGTTACCATTATTGAGGTTTGTAGGTTTTGATTTTTTCGATAAATCCTAAAGAATTTGAATAAATAGACCCAAAAAACTCGATATTTACTCGAAAATTATTTTTGAAGTTTGGAATTTTTGAAGTCTGTTAACTTTAAAAATAGACATAAACTTAGAAAAAGGAAAACCTACAACCTAGTTTATTCTCCATTTAAGAAATTGAGACCAAAATTACCAAATTTGGTTGAGATTTAGTGTGGTAGAAACGTTTTCTCCCGAAACGCAAATTTTAACAAAAATTTGAAATTGATACGAATTTAGTTAAATTATTATTATTATTATTTTTAGTTAATTTATTTTATTTAATTTACGCATTTTCTGCGAGACCGTAAACCATTATTCAAATACCTAGTGCTCGCTGGCCGCGGCTGTGCCATATCCTCTTAATATTTCATTTTATAACAAAAAAAAAACATTGTAGCTATACTTAACTTGAAGAGTTTTCTAAATCGCTTAATAAATGACGGAGCTCTGAGTTAACAAAAATTAAAATTGACAACCTCCTACATTTTTCAATTAGGTTAAAAAAATATTTTTTCAAATATCCAAAAACGTTGCTTTTGTACGTTCGGAAAGCTCTAGATGGATTTCTAGCAACACACTGTTTTATCTCTGACGGATAGGGTAGTTGCGATAGGGATCTCTGTTCAAAAATTCCCCCTGTACCTATATAATCACTAGCAACTAACAAGTACTTGCCCTTTTTTCTGTACACAACTACATAAAGATTTGGCCTGTAGCGGGAATCAAACCTGCAGACCACAGAGGCCGTCTTACAATTATAAACAAGATTTTTGTTTAAAAACATGCTTTTCAAGACAAGTTTTTAAGAAATTCGTAATCGGAACCGCGAGCAGATTCAAATGAGCCAAAACACGATTATCCGTCAAGGAGTTCCATTGCCCATCTTCCGTCTCCATCATCAGATCAGCTGGCTGTCACCATAATATTGCATTGTCATCGGACTTTGACAAGTATGCAAAATTTCAACTCCGTAGGAAGTGGTTCTGATTCAACGTGCAAGATTTGATCCAAACAAATAAACATTGCAAGTTAAATAAAAGCTTAAATAACAAGTTCAACCATTTTGAATCAATCATTAGTTATGCCCGACGCCAGAGCCACCTACATCCGGCGACTACCAACGCTAAGCTGTCATTGCGTAGATCGGCGCAAGCGCAACTTTCGCCTTAACCGTGACACTGTTACGTAAACTGTGGCGGTACACCGCTCGCGCTATCTAGATGCTAGTTTATGTCGGTCATGACTACGTGTTTTAGTAGGTGGGCTAGAGAATGAGCTGTGACGATTCCGTTACTATACTTAGTTCTACGTATAGTAGTAGTTTGATATCGTGACAGTTTCTTACAAGCTTTTATTTAACTTGCAATGTTTGCTTGTTTGGGTCAAACTTGTAAGTTAAATCGAACCACTTCATCTTATCCTACGGTGTTGAAATTTGGCATACTTGTTAAAGTCCGATGACAATTCAATATTATGGTGACAGCCAGTTGATCTGATGTTGGAGAAGGGTAATACAACTTCTCGACGGATAATCGTAAACTACTAGTGTTTGGGCTAATCAAATGAAAAGAAAAATCAAAAATTTCAATATTTAATTGAACAATTACCACTACATGTACACATTTCGCAATATGCCAGTCCCAATCCAAATTCAGAACGCATGCTCTCAATTAGAGCTACCAACACAACGCAATAAACAAGACATCAACCATGCGTGCAGCCTTCAAACGGCCGGCTCTAAAACCAAGATGGCGGCGTCTAAGCGCTCGTAGGTTATGTAGTAACATTGACAGTCGCCGGAGTTGTGTAAACGCAAGCCTTGGCCGAGCGCATGCGCGCAAGGACTGCGAGCTATTAGCGAGCTTGAATGGTTCAGATGCAATTTGAATTTGAACGATTTTTTTCTTTTCTGGCAACTAGGAGCAGTTTTAATTTTTTGAGGTTGGCGATAAGGTGTTTTGTTTTTTATACATGATTAATAGTGATGCGTATTTGTTTTATGTTAGAATTGGAATTATTAAATTTCTAATTTTTCAAGCTGTCCATCATTACTTCCATGGATGAGTATCATTGACAGTCAGTATAAGTTAGGAATTAGTGAAGTTACGAATAACCTTGGCCTATTAGATATATTTCGAGAGCGCAAACTGGGTTAAGTATAGAGTTGCATTTTTTCTTTTCATGATGCCTCTATTTTAGTATGAAGACTGTACGTTAAAATAATATACTCAGACAGATAACAATAACTACGAAAATTTTATGATGAAACGGCACAATTCAAGATAAAGATAAAAAGTAAGAGAGAGAACGAGACATGGGAGCCCTACATAAATAGCTTATTGTCTCTTACCAGAAGAAATGTCAATAACTCTTTCAGATTCTTCTAAAATCAAGTGAAAATTAAATTTACTTTGCATTCAGTATCATTTTAGTCATAAAGGAAGCGTCTCTACCATTTTGAGCAATTCATTATACCTCAAACCTTAACTCTACCATTACACTTTTAGCACATTAAAAGTAATAAGTTATAAATTAAAATTATGAAACCTTTTTCGGTTGTATGAAAGCATTATATAAGGCATTTTAATGGGGAGTGCAGATTAATATATTTTTTAATATGTTTGTGTCAAATAGAAAGCTGCTAGGTTGAAATGGGATTGGACTGGGCACGTCAGCCGCATGTCTGTCGAACTTTGGGCCAAAAGAACAACTGATTGGGTTCCCAACAATAGACGCAGACGACGCGGCAGACCAAGATGGAGTTGGCGAGTCGGGCTGGATACATTCCTATTAGATTGGCCCATTCTATCTCAAGACCGCGAGAAATGGAAGGAAAGTCGGTAGGCCTTTGCCCTGCAGTGGGACGATATGGGCTGTAATGACTTTTTAACGATTGTATATGGATTTGATTTTTTTTAATGACGTTAAATTTAATTGTTTTATTAATTTTTAATTTTATTTGTAATGATATTCTTATTCGATTTTAATATTTTGATGAAATTAATTTTATATGTCTGGAAACATTTGCACGCCTGCAAAGGCAGAATAAGAGATCTTTTTTTTTTGACAATGTTAACACCTGTACCATACCTTATTTTATGCAAATAAATTGTTATGATTATGATTACAATAATATATAATAATGTGTCAAAAAGCAATAATGGTGTTTTGGGATATGCGAAGTTAGAGGCAAATAATAAAAAGGAGACATTGGCTTTTTAAATTTCTTCCAAGAAATGAAGTTTATAAGATCTCAAAAAGATAAAGGCTTATCCCTTTGTCTTTATCCCTAGCTAAGATTAAACCTTAATGTATTTAAAGAAAAAATACAAAAACTCAAGCGATATTTGAGAGCTATTGTCTTTTAGGGTACGAGCGCAACGCATTGCAGCACAAGATTTTGCAAAACCAAGTTATGATGGCTGCAACTGTTATAGGCAGGCGTGTTAGGCGTCTACCATCAGGTGAACGACCTGCTCATCTCTTCTCCTAATTACAAAATAGATAGACAATCAATTTTGTGACAATAACGTGAAAAACTTTAAAAATACAATTTTCTTGGCTGAATAAACCAACACTGCAAAGCCATAAACAAAAATGAGCAATTATAAAGACCATAAAGCAGCGATTATGTCTTAATTTTTTAAAAGCAATAAAACCTTTTCTGCTGACATACCTACCTCACTTTAATGATAAGTATTTATAGGTCAAAAGTTAATTTAAAAATACGATGTGAAGTGATATCTCACTTCCTGATTTCGTCACCAGAAGAAATGTGACCTTATTTTGCTGTTTAAATTATAAAAACGTGGTCAGTAATTATTATTATAAAATAAACATTCTTATTGGGTATATGGAAAAGTTATGAATTTATTAGGTAATTCTGAATGTAGATGTCTAATAAAAATTAACTTTTATTAAAAAAACCTAATGTAAACTTCACAAAGCTTTTTAAATTTATAGCTATAACCTAAATTTAAAACTTAACATTAATACGAAAAATATAAATTTTAGCTAAATTGATTCTCATTCGCACTAAAATTAGACAAGTAACAAACCTACCTACTAATATAAATAATATACCTAACAATAATAATCCAAATATTAAATTAAACAATACTTTGAAACAAACAACCTATTTCACATGTACCTATTTATATTAATATAACGCTAAGGTTTTCCTTTAAATCTTAGTACAATGGCCACTTGAATAACATTAATACATAAAACAAAACACATAATAATGTTAACTAAATAACAAAATTAAACAGTGCCTTGTCTAAATTCACTTTATGAGTTAAATTAAATGAGTAACAACACTAAAATATTTAAAAAGTTAGTTTAAATTTAGAATAAAAAATGCTATTTTGCATTAAACCCTCCATGTACAAAGTGTTTTGTGCTAAAGTATAAACAAATTTAAAAAGATCCAAGATTCTAAATTTAAAAACAAAAGAATCTGGTTTGAACCAAAAGCGCGGCAATTTTTTCCGTCGGCCCTATTTTAGCCTACGATTGCGCGTAGCGCTTCGTAGCATCACCAATAAATGCATTTACATACTAATAAACTGTAATTTGGGAATTATTATTAATAAAAACTAATTAATAATTATTTGTTATGTTTTTAACTGGCTTAAAATGTTTTTTTGATACTAAAATATCACATGGAGTTTTTTTAAAAGGTAATAAATTTCAGTTTCAATTTAACTAATTTATGTTTAATTTTATTTGTAAAAGAAAAAAGTAATAAATATTAAAAATCAATAGAAATATCTTTTCTATGACGGCATTGGCCTTCGATCAAAATATAGGTTGCAATTTATTACGCACACATGCGTCCCTCACGCAAACTAACGCATGCAAGCAGCCCATAGAAAAAGAGTGGGATAACGATAACGGAGGTGGGGAGCGGATAAGGGAGGGGGTATAAGAAAACACAAAAAATGTGCGTGAACCCCTCACACACACCGATACGCATGTATTACGAGACACGCACACAGACGTCTGGTCAAAAGATTAAGGGCGCACTCTATAGCAAAATACTTTTTCTAGTACTCACATGCGTCAGGGGTAGCCGCTTCTCCCTCGGTCCAGTTTGACACTTCGGTAGTAATTTTGCAAAACAAAAAAGTTTCCCAATTTCAAAACTCTGCACCTCAACACTAATCCATTGCGTTCACAGCTTCACTGCCACAGCGATATATATAACACATCACGACCGTCAGTCACAAAAATATGATTTGTCTTAAAAATATCGGGTCCTAAGTTTCCATGTGATATGTTCGCATTATAGAAAAATTTGCAAAAACACACTAGTTCCGAAAAATACGTGATATAATATGAAATACGCGCGAATGATATGAATATTTTTTTTGTAAAAATAGTTTTTTTATGATATTTTTTTTGTTGTGTCCTGTTTTTCGAGGTTTTGAGCGGTTACGTCGCGTGTTGTGTGTAGGGTAGGCGGCGGCGTCGGATATGCGACTCTCTACCGGTTGTGCATAGGCGGGACTGCACGACGGGCGCACAGCGTACTAGACCGCGTGCGTACTTAGCCATTACCTTGTATTTACTGCGACCGAGCACTAACTGGACGCTCTTGATACTTTAAAGTAGAAAAAAAAATTCTGAACTAAATCACTTAAATTACCAACGTTTTTTGACGCTGTGATTTATAAATTATGACAGAAATACACACACGTCTGTTTTTCGGCTAATAAGGCAAATGAATGGTTAAAATATTTTTTCCTCAACAAATTATCACTCAATTAAAACGTGGAGGGAACACGTTTTGTTATTTTCCTTGTGAAGTTCGTAGTATAGGTGAAGATTAGGTACAATCACAGCAAAATAGCTTGACAGATTTAATAAAAATAACTTACGAATCCAAAGTACATCACTTCATAGTCGGGTGGAGTCAATTTGTTTAATAGAGACGTTACGTTATTTGCACATGCAACAAATCATTACACACTCTCATTATTAAATTATCAGTTTACGAGAATTCATCATATTAGCTTCAAATCCACATGAGCGCGTCCAAATACCACATAAATCAATCACAAACTTCTGTTTTCACCTTCCTTCAATCGAAAGTACTTTGCAAGTATCATGTCCTCTCAGTCGCGGTATGCTCCACTACAGAGACAAAGTGCAATGTCGTATGCACACAGCCTGCGTCTGTGTGAGTGTCCGCGCTTGTATGAACCTTGTACATTTCAGTTCTACTTACTTATCTTATCCCTTGCATTATTCCAAACGACATCTCGCATTTGTCAAATTAAATAACAAAACCCAAAAATACGATTTTTAAAGCAAAACACGGAATTTTTACAATTTAAAAAATAGAACGATTCTATCTCTCTCTAGTGTGTGTATAGGAAAAATTGTGTTTGTGTGCACTTTTTTATCGTTTTTTTCTCGGCGTGTGGGTGCGTTCGATTGTGTAGTCTTCGCTGCAACTGTGTGGGTTATAACTGCATACGTTGCGTTTGTGTGCGTGAGTTCTTATAAGAAAATGGTTCAGTGAAAAATTTTGTAGGAATCCGTAGAGATGGCGGTGTGTTCCTATGATGAACTTGCTACCACCATCAAAAATTAGTTACGGTGCACTCGTTGCACTTTTAGCTTTATGCTCCCAACCGTAAGGCTTAAAAGGGGTTGTTTCATGAATCCACTGTTAAAAATTAGGAATGCCGGGGCGTTTTTTGTGTTTCTTAATTGCTTTGTGTTTTTAGCAGTGGTAGTTATGAAATTAGTTTTATTATATTGTCTCTTGGGATGTGAAACATGATTGTATTCATAAATGCTCACAACTCGAGAGCGAATCTCGTGTCTTCCGATAGGTATAATCTGATTTTTAAGGCGAGAGGTATATTGACTTGTATCCATTTTAATAAATAATCTGTATAGTTATAAAAAAAATATTAACACATAGAATATAATGGAAATACCTACTCTTTATTGTATACTACATAGATTCATAAAGATATAAGAAATAATGATTTTTATATATTACTAGCTGACCCGGCAAACGTTGTTTTGCCATATAAATAAAAAAAAATGTTAAGGGTGAACAACCCTTATCACTTAGGGGTATGAAAAATAGATAGTAGCCGATTATCAGACCTACTGAATATGTATATAAAATTTGGTAAAAATCAGTTAAGCCGTTTCAGAGGAGTAAGGTAACTAACATTGTGATTTTTACACGAGAATTTTATATATATGAAGTCATGGCTTTTTGCCAAGATTCCCTGTAAGTAGAGAACCAGGAACTACGAGGACCATGGTCCCACATCTTGACAAATACTCAAAAAATGACAAAAAAGTTGCATTAGTTCAGTATAGCCAAAGAAAACTAAATATTACGTATAGCTATAATATTTTCCCATATAATAATTTCATCGATATTCGACCTTGGACTTAGAAGATACATCAGAAATGAAGTCGGTTTTTTTTGTCATAAAATGAATTATTAGTGTGCGTGTGGCTCAGTGGGAGCACATGCGACTTTCGATCCGACGCACCCGAGTTCGAATCCCGCTGGCACCGCACCACTGCCTTTCTTAAGTTATGTGCGGATTTAACACTCGCTCTGAAAACGGTGAAGGAAAACGACGTGAGGAAACTGGCATATAAATAATTTATCACATAAATTCAAGGACATGTGACATCCACCAACCCGCACTGGGCCAGCATGGTGGATTATGGCCCATACTCTCTCTATGAGAGAAGGCCCGTGTCCCAGCAGTGGGAACGTGATGGGCTGATGATGATGTTGAATCAATTAACTGTCAATTATAAATCAGAAGTAAGGAATCGAATATTGTTTGTCACTAGTCCAGAGGCAGTTCAAAGTTCAAAAGTTCTTTATTCGATTTTGGCATCACAGACGCACTCTGACATGTAACATCCACCAACCGCACTGGGCCAGCGTGGTGGATTATGGGCCATACTTTCTCAACGAGACAAGGCCCGTGTGGGAACGTAATGGGCTGATGATGATGATGATGACTATATGAGATTAACATATATTATTACTTTTTGTAAATAAATATAAATCAGACGAAGAACGAAAGTTCGGGACGTCGGAAAAACTGTTATGGGACTCAGATTTGAGCGGGACACCTGGCCAGGCGGAGTGACGACAGGTAGAGTAAGGTACTGACTGAATGGTGACCAAGACAGGGCAAGCGTAGCGTTGAACGTCCGGAAGCAAGACGGGTCGACGATATTGCAAAAATCGCGGGCCGAACATGGACACAAATGGCGCGGAGTCGAGGTAAATGGCATGATATAAGAGAGGCCTATACCCAGCAGTGGGATGTAAAGGGCTGTGGATGATGACGTATATATGGAAAAGAATATTAAATAAAATACCTATCTATATATTTAATAACTAACGTTGCTTGAGTGACTTGTCCTAGATTTAAGGTAGACGAACTCAAGACTGGAGTACTTACACTTAGATGAGTCATTTTTAAGTTCTCCATCGACAAGTTACAGTGAGTCGTTAAAGCCTCTGTGGTGTACTGGTTGGGCAGGTTGCCTCAAATCTCATGCATCACTGAGGTTGCGGGTTCGATTCCCGCGATGGGACACATGTTTGTGCATGTGCTAGGGCTATACTTGGTCCCATGGTCCCACAACACCCAGACACGAAACTAATGATTGAGCTTTTATCTGTGCACAAACTTTTGTCTCGTTTCGGGAATCGCACTACACCACAGAGGCTGTCAGTTGGACACAGTAATGTTTGTACACTACTGCTTGCCGGTTGAATATATAGCAAAGGTGTGATATAAACAAATTCAGCTGTGGTTGTACATTTAAAATACGCCGACCTTCATTTGGATGGTATCTGAGGAGTTATTGTTTTAATTAACGCACGTGACTGACAGACGGACAGCTGTTGATTATGTATGTATATAGAGCTCATTCAATCCCGCAGGATTGATATGCGGGATGACTCAATACCGCGCGGGATCACGCGGGATCCCGCATCGTTGAAATGATGTTATAAAATCAAATTGAAACTACAGATTTTTGTGTAAAAATCAATTTTTATTAAATATTTCTTACATTAGGCAACAGATATAATTTCTTTTTTACACTTTATAGATCTATGTTTGGCGACTATCTCGCCTGATGTGAAGCGATGATGTGGCTTAAGATGGAGCACAGAGATTAGATTTCTTTTCTTTTAATAAAGTATAAATAATTAGTAATCCGTTTTCTTGGATTCATCGTTAAATGTTTGGCATAGTTTATTAGTTTAATTTTACCCTTACTCCTAACAATAGTTTTATATTTTTGTTAATTTCTGTGCGGAACGGCAACGTCGCGCTCGTGCTACTCGCGATTTACGCGAAGGTTTTAGCGCAAAATTTTTAATTTGCGTGATCCGCGGATCCGCGCCTTGAAGGTGCGGGATCGAGCAGATCCCGCGGGAATGCGTGATCCCGTTTTGCGGGATCGCAATCACTAATATAGATATTGTAGGTAGATAGAGCGAGTGTGGATCGGTTAAAAGTCGATAATTTCACTAGTTACAAACAGTTATTAGAAACCTGATATAAATTGTGCCATTTTTTTTTTAATAACCACCCGCCAATACTTCACCACGCATAAATTTAGGCATTTCTACAATTCACTGAACAAGTTCATAATGGTTGAATTTTGTATGGAAAACGTACCGCAACATTACCATCTTAAAACATAACTACTATAAAAGGTTTTAACGAGCAATAACTCACTTGCTCATCAAAAAACCATGCTCAATGAAGCATCTTAATACTAAAGGTCACATGTTTGGAGGGGGCTATAATTACCCTCACACTGACGTCTTCACTCCCCCTTCGATAGTTTAAAACCAAGAGTTTAGGAGCGATTTAAAGATGAAGTGTTGAAGAGTAGCCAGTTTTTTTACGATTCTGAGTGATGAGACGAGTAAGCTGTTCACCTGGTGGTAAGCGCCACGCCTGCCTATAACAATTACAGTGCCACCCAGAGCCCTAATTCACTATGACAATGGCGATTCCTTGCTTCGAGGTCACGTCGATTTCTTCATTAATAAACGACATCTACGAAATTTGTATTCTCTATGACTCGTCATACAGAATCATAAATGTTTGAATATATGAATGCATCATAGAGAAGTCGTTCATTAATGAAGAAATCAACGTGATTTCGCAACAAGGAATCGCCAAGTTGTCATAGTGAATTGGGGCCCAGAACTTTTAATACCATAAAAAGCACTGCGTAGCACTGCATTGCGCTCATCACCCCGAGACATCAGATAATAAGTTTCATATGCCCAGTAATTTCGCTGGTTACAATGCCCTTCAAACCGGAACACAGTAATGCTTGCACACTACTACTTGGCGGCTGAATAACTGGCAAAGCGGTGATACTTACCCAGACGGCCTCCCGCATACGAGAGACCTACCACGAGTACATAATGGTTATATTTAATTTTATCTAGATTAAGATAGAGTTATATTCTTATTGCTCTTACCAAAATAATTTTGATGATGAACTCTAGAAAGTTAAAACAAAATAAGAAATAGTATAAAATGGTCGTAATCGCAAGTGGTCTAGTAGCAACTGGTCATAGAAGTGGTCTAGTATTGCATTTATTAAGTCGTTTATGCTGCAGGTGCAGTTGTTCTATGAAATCGTGAACTAACTTCTCCCCATCGACACTAGATGGCGTAAGTTCTAGGTTGTAGGTTTTTCGAATCCGTCTGGGTAGATCTCAAAGCTTCGCCGGTTATTCTGCCAAAAAAATGGTAAATATCATTGTACACCACCTTCTTCTTCTTCTTCCGATACTGTCAATCCAAAGGTTGTCTGGAAGAGATCGCTTCAAGCGATAAGACCGCCCATTGTAACACTTTAGTTTTTAAATTTGTTATTTTTTTTTTGTTATTATGTTTACTGGTGGTGAAACAATAACGAGTTATCAGCTATATATCTATGGCCATTCGGGGTCTCCAGACTAGATCGAGGTTTCGGATTCGATTCCCGCGACGGGGCCAATGTTTTGTGCACAGAAATAATTAATTTTTAGAAAAAACAAAAACCGACTTCAATGTATCTTCGAAGTCCAAAGTCACATATCGATGAAATTTATATGGGACCACTTCGTAGCTATACTGAACCCAACGCAAAAAGAATTTTCCAAATCGGTTCACAAATGACGGAGTTCTGAGGTAACAAAAAAAAAAAAAATACAACCGAATAGAGAACCTCCTCCTTTTTTGAAGTCGGTTAAAAAGGTAGAAGATCCTGGCCCTTAACTAGGGTTCCCTGTATCTAGGGAATCAGGAACTGAGGATCATGGCCCCACGACACTCAAACACGAAACAAATGCTTGCGCTTTTTTAACCGACTTTAAAAAAGGAGAAGGTTCTTTGTTCGATTGTATTTTTTTATGTTTGTTACCTCAGAACTCCGTCATTTATTCAAACATACATTAGTCGGTTGTAGTTTTTTATTTTTAATAATTAATTATTCCTATGCACAAACGTTTTTCCCGTCGCGGGAATCGAACCAGCAAACTCAGTGTTGAGATTTCAGCCAACCTAACCACTACACCACAGAGGTCCACCATCACGACTCTTCATTATTATAGCAAAGGAACCGGTCTGGTTGTCATTAATTTGTCATACGTCGCGGTCCTTCCGCGTTTTTGACGAGCTACGTGTTAATCACGGAGTAAGGGTGAGTGGATGTGGCAGATAGATGAAGTTTTGTGTGGTGGGCGTAGTCGAAAAATGTGTGGTTTAGGTATATATCTTATAAAACATCTAATTGCTTGTCTGCCTTTTATTTACTTCATCATCAGCCCAACACGTTCCTAATTGCTGGGACATGGGGCCTTCTCTCATAGAAAGAGTATGGGCCATAATCCGCTGGCCCAGTGCGGATTGGTGCATGTCACATGTCCTTGAGTTTTTGTTATTACCTTATTCTTGGACATGCCGGTTTCCTCACGATGCTTTTCTTCACCGTTTTTAGAGCGAGTGTTAAATCCGCACATAACTTAAGAAAGTCAGTGGTGCGGTGCCAGCGGGATTCGAACTCGGGTGCGTCGGATCCCACTGAGCCACACTCGCTCTTAATTTTTTATTATCAATATAAAATGAATAAATGAATAATTTACGTTCATAAGTGCGTCTGTGATGCCAAAAATTGATAAAGAACTTTCGATGTTTTAATTATATTTTAATTTAGTTGTAAATTTTATTTAATGTCATTTAGCTACGTTATTTATACTTATTTCTATAAAGTGAATTTGGTTGAAAAGTCTGCACGCTTATTTGTAGAAGGAAACTATAATTTATTTTATTGTAATACAAAACGGCAATTTACATCAAACAAAATATTTTTATGAAATTGTTGTCAAGCGTATACAATAGAAATACCTAACTAAATAGGTGCACAAATATAAATAACCTATTTGACATTTTACCTCATAAAATTGTGTTTTTTTACGGAACTGAGTGATGAGACGAACGTGTCGTTCGCATAATGGTAAGCGCCACGCTTGCCCATAACAATTGCAGTGCCACCCAAAACTTCCAATACTTAACATTCTGAACGCTTCGTATGTTTTGAATCGTCGTAGAAATGTATAGTAGCTTGCCTAGCCAACCGTTCTAGATCGGCTATGTAAAGCAACTTTTGCTGCAGTCACCAGTTGAATGGGTGACCGTTTGTGTTGTTTTACATCTGAGTGCTACCGGGCTTCGAAGGACACATTAAGCCGTCGATCTGTAGGACAACAGTCGATAATAGGCTATGGTTTATAACAGGGGATCGGACAGTAATCGAGAAAAAAACTAAAATGTAGTTAGAACGAATGTTCGTCGAACCAAAAGGATCATTCAATCAATATTCTTGTGAAATAATAATGATTTATATTTTTAAATCAATAAATAATTCTGACATTTTTAATCTGTTCTTCATCGCAAACGAAACAACAATCGCATTGCATGACGTCATTTGTAGGCAAACGCCGTGAGTGCTTGTGTTTATTTTACGTTTTTGGTTTTTATAAAATGTATTTTTGCTATTTTTTTCGTTCCATTACTACAATATAGTCCCAAACTTCCCAAAACGTTTTAGAATCTCTTTGCAAATTTTATTTCGAAGAGTTTGTCGTTTTACGCCGACATATGACGTCACAAGTTTTGAGGTGACCTTTTGCGCGGCAATATTTGAAACATAATATTTAAACATAGTTTTAGGTACTTTTAGAGCGTTATTTAATTAAAATAGTATTTATCATGGCTATATATATTCATTGTACTTAATTTAAAACACTTTCTGAAACGTTGTCCGATCCCCTACTCCGGCACCAGGCCACATGTTCTCGTGTACCGACACGAGAAGAGGGAGAAGAACATAGGAACTGGGTATAGTAGGTAACTTATAATATAATATGTAATAATATGTACCTAGTAATATGTATGTTTTTGTAGTCAATTATAATGTTGCCATTGTATTGTATCTATTATTTTATTATCGTAGTTTATTTTATTGACATTGTTTATTTTTAACCGACTTCGAAAAAGGAGGAGGTTCTGCATTCGATTGCATATTTATTTTTAATGTATGTCGCCTTATAGGTAACTCCGTCTGTTTATAAATAAACCGAATCGCTTAATTGTTTTTGGGTTATGTTCAGTATAGCTACGTGGTCCTAAATAAATTTCATCGATTTTAGTTTTAACCAGCGCATCATTTAATTTAATGTTTGCAATAAAGCGTTCATCTATCTATCTATCTATCTATCTTATACCCGGTTCATAAGTACGCTTTATGCCTAAGTATTAGATCCAACACGCCCTTACATCGACGTTCAGAGGTGACCTTCCAGTCGCGAGTAGGTACATAATTCATGCATTTGTTGTGCACAATATGATGTAATACATTCAAAGACAATTTTAGATGACCTTACAACGTACTCACTTAGGTACCTACTTTGAACTAACACTTGCTGCTATATTAATTATTTTTATACGAAATTCGTTATTTAATTTTATCTATAGTTTAACAATGATTGCGATTGTTTTTTTTGTGATTACAACTGTGTCATTTGTAATCTGATATGAAAATATTTTTGTGTAGGTTTCAGTATAGCTTCAACATGATCCCATATAAATTTCATCGATATTCGACCTTGGACTTCGAAGATACATCAGAATTATTTGTTTACAATTTAATGCAATAGTTTTGGTACGTTACGTACTTTTAAATTAAAGGTAAGGAGGAAAAAAGTGCCGTTGCATATTTTTTCGTTTTTGAGAAATATTCATGATGAATTTAAATATAATTTCTATGAGTATCTAATACCTATTTATTGGATTACTTAATAAAAACCTTTTATAACATGCGTTGAAATCAAATTAATTAAAACGTAAGGTACATCTACAGCAATAACTATGGCATAATTATGTAAATATTACCACAGAATACTAAGGGACTGAAGCATCACTCCGCAAAGAAATTTAAACAAATAGCGACTCTAGCTATGACGCAATAAAATTCAATTCAGCTCGCGAAGCGCTGCATACCTGCCAGTCATATTAATCTACAGAGCGCCTCTCTTTCTATCGCATAGCTCTTATCTCTTCTGACGCGGCACGTGTCACGACGCGCGACCCGCCGTCGGTGTCCGGCTATGTACTTGTAGCTTCGTACCTACAGTGCGGAGTGCGCTACGCCTGCTATCAGATTAACAAAAAACTAAACTATAATTACTAAGGTAACTTAGTACTAAAAGCTAACAGGTAGGTAAATCAACTGCTTTATTATAAATTATTATAAGATAGTAGACGCATCCAGGACATCTTAACTCTATGTCAGAAAATGCAGTCCACATTGCACTTCTAAATCCATGAAAATTACATACATTATACCTACCTATATTTAGGTAAGTAGATAGAGAATAATAATAATAATAATAATAATTAATGCTTTATTGTACACCAAACAAGATATAAACAAGAATACTGTACAATTACTTAATAATTGTTGCATCTCAGACGTTCCTTCTAGAGCAAACCAATTGAAAAGGATCAAGTTTATTCAACATACCTGTTGTTCGTTTAATATCTTTATTTATAATGAGTGTCCTTGTAGTTTGTTTTCATCAAAGAATTCTTCATTTTTCTCATTTCCAATTTTTACAGAGAAAAATCTTTAATACAGCAATACCACTTTCATGACTTGAATCTGCTATTTAGAAAGTTCTGCTGCTTTTTTACATTTGGAATGTACGAATTCACTCTTGTACTTTTTTATTAGGACTGCCAAGTTATTAAATAACCGACCAAGTGCGAGTCAGACTCGCACACGAAGGATTCCGTACCATTATCTATAAAAACAGCAAAAAATCATGTCTGTTATATGGGAGTCCCTTAATTTTATTTTATTCTGTTTTTTAGTATTTGTTGTTACAGCGGCAACAGAAATACATCATCTGTGAAAATTTCAGCTGTCTAACTATCACGGTTCATGAGATACAGCCTGGTGACAGACGGACAGACAGACAGACGGACAGCGGAGTCTTCGTAATAGGGTTCCGTTTTACCTTATAGGTACGCAACCCTAAAAACTAAATTTAAATAATAAATACATTTAAAACATAGGATAATGAGGTTATACTTCAAAATTTAATAAGAAAAAGGTACATTATTGAGGAAACATCTGTTAAATAGGTCGCTTAAATAGATTTGATACTTTTATTCATGAGATGCCAAAACAAAACAAAGTTCTAGATGGTGCTGCCAAAAAAAAGTAAATATTACTCCCTAGTGCTGCACTGTTATGGGCAGGCGTGTTGCTTACCATCAGGCGAACGACATGCTCATCTCGTCACTCAGTAACATAAAATGCGTTAGTAAGAACTTTGCTTGTGTTTCCGATAAAAGTTTAAATTCAAAATTATTTATTTATACGAAGAAATTGACAATTGTCACAAAAAAATAAGGAAGAAACTATTAATAAGATACTAAACTATGTAAATTTCTAGTTGTACATAGTTTAGTATCGTATTAATAGGTTAATTTAAAATTAATTTATATCTATTGCTATTATTATTTTTACACATTTGTAAATATCACCCCTCAGTCTGTTTTAAATTTACATAAAATACTTTTAATTCATCAAATTGTCTAAAAATCGAAATTATTTGTAAAATCAATAGAAATATATGCTATGGGTACCTTATTGGATCTTAGAAAAGTTTCTACTAACTTACCTAATAATCCTACGAAAAATAATAATAATAAAAAATAATAATAAGCAATTGTTCGGTGCTGCTATAATTGTAATTTCTTAAGTGGTCCTTGACCTTTGTCATGCATTTCCTCTTGGCATCTTTCACAATATTGAGTGCTTTATTCAGTTGTACATGTAGGCACTATTTTTTTTTTACGCTTAATAGATCTATGTTTGGCCACTATCTCGCCTGATGTGAAGCGATGATGTGGCCTAAGATGGAGCACATAGATCTAGAGAGAGACGGCAGTTGAGCAGCTGCTCAGACCCGTCTCCCCGATGGTTCACCGAACATCATCCCGAAACACGACTAGGTCGCTTGACGGCATGGCTTTGTTCGGTGGGTGGTATTACAACCACGGCCAGAGTCTACCATTCCAAAGCGCGTAAGCGGGTTTCATCACGATGTTTTCCTTCACCGTTTTAGAGCGAGCGTGCAAAATCTACACTTAACTATAAGTCATTGGTGCAGCCGAGTCGGGATTCGAACCCAGGTGCGTCTGATCGAAAGGCGCATGAGTTCCCGCTGAGCCACACTCGCTCTAAAAACTAAAACTCGCACTAAACTGAAACTTGTAAAATTTTATGAGTAGCAAAAAACTAATCATGAAGTATGAACTTATTACCTCGCTTAATATTCTGTATTATTATTATGTTCTTTTTCTCCTCTTTCTGCTATTAATGTTTCTTTTTGATTATGTTATATATATATATTATACCTATTTATACATATATTTATAATAGAATTTGCATTTCTTTCAAAAAACCACCGTCCTTTCTGTTCAAAGGTTGTCTGGAAGAGATCGCTTTGAGCGATAAGACCGCCTATTGTTATGCTGATTACTGTAAAATTTACTTGTTTTTCATGTACCTATATTTAAGGTTTTTTAACAATAAAGTGTTTATCTATCTATCTATCTATCTATGAAGGCGGGAGGGCTTCAATTCCTTTGATTCTGAAAATAACTAAATCAATAATACTTGTATTGGAAGCTTTCACTGTTAGGTATAGTCCTTTAATTGAATACGCCAAAGGGAACATAAGTAACTACTAATATTTGATTTGACACTCGTATTTAATTATAAATATAAACGGCTGCACGCACGTTGTGATTGTGTCGGATAACTCCGACCAGGTTTCGGACATTCAGGTTCAGGGAGTTTACGCATTGGGTTCGCGGCGCAGATCAAAGCGTAAACTCCCGGAAGAAGGACATCCTGGAAACCAGCATGTAGTTTCCTGAAGTTGTTTTCCTTGACCGTTTTTAGAACAAGTGTTAAATCCGCACATAACTTAAGAAAGTAAGTGATGCGGGGCCAGCGGGGTTCGAACTCGGGTGCGTCGGATCGAAAGTCGCACATGCTCCCACTGGGCCACACTCGCTCACTCTCCGTGGATCGCTCCGACTACTATCTCTATTTCATTGCTTACATATTACCTAAGTAGGTACAGAAAAACAATAGAAACAAAATAACAAATACCTACTTATACGCTACTTTAGTAGTTAGTGATTTAAAAAGAAAAATATACACACGACATAAATCGTACGTCCAAAGGTTGTCTGGAAGAGATCGCATATTAGCGATAAGACCGACTGTTGTACTAATCATTTAAGTTCTATTTTTATTTTTTCTTCTTCTGTTTTTGGTGTACAATAAAGCGTTATCAATCAATCAATCGTTAATTTAAGTAAATACAATCAAATTAATAATAATTATTTGTACGTATACCTATTGCTAATTTTTAACCGACTTCAAAAAAGGTGGAGGTTCTCTGTTTGATTGTATTTTAAGCTATTGCATAGCTTCTATCGCGGGCCTTGAGCGTGGAGACCGAATCCAGAAATTCCGTAACGAAAATAAGCTAACACCCCCCACTCTGAATGCTATGCAATAGCTTTACCGCGGCAGTTTCCGAGTGCCACACTTTTTTTTAAGCTATTGCATAGCTTCTATCGCGGGCCTTGGCGTGGAAGACCGAATCCAGAAATTCTGTAACGAAAATAACCTAACACCCCCCACTCCGAATGCTATGCAATAGCTTTACCGCGGCAGTCTCCGAGTGCCACACGTCTTTTTTTTTATATTTGTAACCTCAGAACTCCGTCATTTATGAACCGATTTGGAAAATTATTTTTGCGTTGGGTTCAGTATAGCTACGAAGTGGTCCCATATAAATTTCATCGATATGTGATCTTGGACTTCGAAGATACATTGAAGTCGGTTTTTGTTTTTTTTTTTAAATTATTTATTAAGATGTTATGTTTATGAAATGTTTTCAGTCAGTTTAATTTCCAAAGCAAAACCAAACACAATATTCAGTATTCATTTTTATCGAAGATGTCGATCATGTCAAAAACACCATAACGCCGTTATGTCGCCCACGTATTTCGGCTGTTGAGGCGTGCAAATGTCACTTGCATTCAGGTCCTGTCATACCAAATTTTCCGCGTAAAAAACTTCGGCAAACTGACGGGCTCTGTGATTTTGTTTTTCAATAAATTCGATTGTATTACCCTATTTCAATAATGTTTTTGTTTGGTTGTAACTTTTTTTGTTTATTTTAAACGAATTTACAGGTTTTTGAGGCGCTAAAGTAAAACTTAGTAATATATTGCACTTAAACAAGTATACATTTTATAAAAAAAAAGCCGACTTCAATGTATCTTTCACCCTGTAGCTAGTGAGAAGATTAAAAAGGACAAAACCTTTTGAGTTAGATTAGTGAAGTGTCAGTGACCCGTAGTATAAACAGATAGTGCTACTTAAATAACACAAAAAAAGACTTGTGGCACTCGGAGACTGCCGCGGTAAAGCTATTGCATAGCATTCGGAGTGGGGGGTGTTAGGTTATTTTCGTTACGGAATTTCTGGATTCGGTCTCCACGCTCAAGGCCCGCGATAGAAGCTATGCAATAGCTTAACAAAGTGTCTTCGCCTTAATAGAGACAATAAGAAAAGTGTTGATGGACATATTCTTAGTTAGAAAGAAAGAAAAGAAAGAAACGTTTATTTGCAACAACTAATAAACTATGAACATATGACATGAAAAACAAACAGAAAAAAAACATGAAGTCTGACAGAGTAAATAAATAAAATAGGTAATTGTTGCAAACCGGCCTCAACTCAGCGTCGTGCTGGTCGTGCGACCACCGCTGGTCTTCCGTTGAGGCCTCAGATTTTGGCTGTCTACTCGAAGGTTGAGGCCATTTGAGTGAATGACATTAAAACTAAAAAAAGTTTTACTCTACTTAGCAGTTTAAGTTAAATTTAAATAACTTATTAGTCTTATTAGGCTAGAATGTAATTCTAATGGCGGGTCTTTATTTGAGACAAGTCATTATATAAAAAAGCCTTGTAGCTTTTTTTATGAAACTGAGTGGTGAGACGAGCAAGTCGTTCGCCTGCTATACTGAACCCAACGCAAAAATTCCCATATCCCATATAAATTACGGAGTTCTGAGGTAACAAGCATTAAAAAAATACAATCGAATTGTCTTCTCTCTTTTCTTATTCAGTTAAAAAAGAGGATCAACATTAATTAATTAAAGAAGTTTCTTTTGACTGTTAAATTTTAAAACTTACCGATGACAATCAAATAATAATTTCACTGAAATAAATTGTCACAAACAAGAATTTATTTATTTATTTATTTTAATAAATAAATAAATAAAATGTCACACTTCTAACACTTGATGTTTACCAAAGCACTGCAAGTTAGGCACTTGTAGTACCTACTGACCTGTTACTCACCGCTTGCCACTGTCGAAATATAACAATATAACGCCAAAACAAAAGGAAAAAACCCAGTATTAAACAGTACGAGAACATAATATTTGGAATATTTGAAGCGCAAAATTATTAATAATAATTAAAAATATATTGTTTAATTGTTGTTCACTATATGACTGTAACGAGTCAAATTTTTCCTTGACTTCATTTATTTAATAACAAAAAATAAATTGTATTATGTGTAGGTAAATCTCGAGTGAAGTTTGGACACGTCGCTGAATGTTTTTTTTTTATGTAACTGAATGACGAAACGAGCTGGTCGTTTGCCTGATGGTAAGCAATACGCCAGCCCATAACAATAACAGCGCCACCCAGAATTTTGTTTTGCAAAATCCTGCGCGGCGCTGCACTAAGCTCGTCACCTTGAAACAATTAGCTGTTGAGTCTCAAAATGCCCAGTAATTTCACTGGCTACAATGCCCTTCGAACCGGAACACAGTAATGCTTGCGCACTACTGCTAGGTGGCTGAATAAATGGCAAAGCGGATTTATTTAAAATGCGTTTATCTGGTCCTATTAAACCGAGTATGTAGGTACATGGCTGAGTCACGGTACCGGTCAGAATAACTTAGCTCTTCTTCCTGTCGCCGAATGTTATAGGTTAAGGATAGAATTGCTGTATCTTATGTAAGATTTGGCTAGGAACATATTAAAAATCCTACCTATGTACAGTCAGCTACGCTGATATGTATACACTCCCAAGTTTTGATGGGGTCGACTTTATACATAATTTTGATAAATTGTATACCGCATTCTGACAAATAAGATGACTACATATATTTAAAAAATGTTTGCGTGCACTTGTCTTTGAAAGTTATGAGAATATATACATTTGAAAACTTGGGAATATACATATCAGCGCAGCTGACTGTACATCTAAGAAATAGCAGACACTGAACAAATGGAAGACACTCAAACCCACGAGACAGGTTATCCTAGTGTGGGTTTCAGGGATCACCTTGCATTGCATAAAAAACTTAACAATTACAAATTAAATAGTTAAATTTGGCCAAATATAGCTATTTATTAGTATTATTATCTGATTAGACTGAGTAAAACGAATAAGTATTTCATTGGCGATTGCTTATGTTTTAACAATAAAATTCCGAAATTTATAACGGAGCTCACAGAAAGTAAATTCAAATTACGTGTGAAAAATATTCTAATGAAAAGCATACCTACTATACCGTTAGTAACACCCACCGAACAAAGCCATGCCGTCAAGCGACCTAGTCGTGTTTCGGGATGATGTTCGGTGAACCATCGGGGAGACGGGTCTGAGCAGCCGCACAACTGCCGCCTCTCTGTAGATCTATGTGCTTTATCTTAGGCCACATCATCGCTTCACATCAGGCAAGATAGTGGCCAAACATTACCTATTAAGCGTAAAAAAAAAGTAATTACATAGAAGAATAAGATGCACGGAACATTCCGCCACTGCCAAGTAGCCTTAGAGTATACATAACTAAATAAATAAATATAAAAGTAAAAAACGTTTATTGGTAGAAATGATTACAGAAATTTTGGTAAAGACAATAAGTATTTTAAAAGTTATGAGAAAAACCCACACACAATTCCACAACCGCTTCTCCCAGCAACCTCGTCACCGCCGGAGATGCCCGCTCCCAAACTAAGAACCAACCTGTATCTCAGGATCCGGGGAGCTCCAGCGATGGCAATGGTCTCGGGGACATACGATTCAACTAAATGTAAACTCTATGCAAGTAGCCGACTGGCACATAAGAAACAAGATTGTCAAAAACAAACAAAATATTCTAACAAAAGTTCTAAAAAAAAGCGTATCTTCAGAGTAGTGGTTCTTTTTCCGATACGGTGGTAGTACCTAATTGACAAAATATTCTTGTGCAAATCTAATTTATTGTAAACGTGTTACCTAAAAATTGTTTGTAATAAAATTTTGCGAAATGTTTGAACGTTCAAAATTTGCTAAACTACTACATCCTACTAAGCAAGCTAATAAAAATACCAAAATATGAGCTAAAAATATTTTGGAAAAACCAAAAGTAATATTTTGACAACTTTGAATAATTTTCTACATCTCATCAATTTACTCAAGGTCATCTAAAATGTTACTTTGAAGCTTTGAATCTTCATTCTTCGAGATTACATAAGCGGAAAATTTCAGCCTCAAAAACTAGAACAAAAGCTGCTTCTATTAGGTAGAGCCGCCATGACACTTTTTTTGTCGACGATCTAAGATGGCGCGTGACGTCGGAAGTCTAAAACAAAAGAAGCATCTCAGCCCCACCCACGACGGGACAAGGCAAAAAGTAAAACATAGGAACACAGGGTAGTAACAGATAGGTGCACAGTTAAACGCTCTAAAAGCGTGAAACGATGAATAAACAGTGGGATTGCAAATCAACAAACAGAGCAACCAAATCCCGAATTTGCCGGGACTCGGGACGGGCGCACGTACGAAACGCAACATAATCCCCGCAAAAGCGGGCATGCAAAGTCGTATAACAGTGGCACGTTTACCCGGGAAGGCATCAGACGAACACTTGTTGCTTGCAACTTCCAACTTCGCCTCCACGTCGCCTAAACTTCTGCTATCCACTCGACCAATTAGTTCCCGCACTTCGAATCAGCCGAATTTAGAATGTCCAATTCAAATTTGGAACAACAAACTTTTTTTTTTCACTAAAATGCACTACGCGAAGCTTCAAGCCTTCTATATTACACGGGAAGTTACAGGAACTTTATTCTAAACTTTTTACAATCTACTTAGCAATAAGTAATTAATAATTAAATGTATAAAATATACCGTTACTATGTTAAGCACCTATTACTTTCGTATCAATTCGCACTGCACTTCACATTAAAGTCTCAAGACACTCGGAACGCACTTACAAGAAGCCGGCCGACGACGGGGATAGGAAAATTCGATTTTTAAATTTAGGGAGCGTTCGTTTTTAATTTTCCGTTTTATGCACGTATCCGATTTACTTTTTGTGTATGTTTTTAATTTTTGTGGCTAGAACAAGACGTCGCGGATCGCGGTTTTGGATTTTTAGTTGGTGATAACGACGGAGAAGAGTTGCAACAGTGCACGTCGTCCCAGTTGCAACAGGTTGTTTGGCAGAACCGATGCGGGGCGCATGCGCCAGCCCCCGACCGATGCACCGCGCCACAGTGGTCGCATTTTTAATGGGAAGTCATTGGGCTTATCTGATAACGATTATTTCGTTTTCTAAGTTTCAAAATAGGTCACAAGTTTACAGAAAATAATTAGACACTTCAAAAATGTTTAATGTAGGTAGGTACTAGGTACCAACTTTACCTTAAATTAAACGTTTTTAGGGGAAAAATATAATGACCATCAAAATTATCTTTGAAATCCCATAGATACACTTCTATTCAAAAAATTTATTGGCAGATCAAATTTAATAATTTACCATCAAATCATACCCGAATTGCCGCACCTCACTCTTCCGTGGTTCAACTCGCTCTTACCCTTAGAGTGTATATAAAAGGCGCGGAGCCAGAAGCTCGCGAAGGAGGTCCTGAGTGAAGCGAGCCTATGAGGCCAAGGTAGAGCGAAGGTGGAGGTGCCGAGGAAAGCGAGCCGGCGACTTCCGCAGCGGAGAGAGAGAGAGAGAGTTCAAGTAGGGGAAGCGACATGAAGGACTTCTGGTGGAGCCTATTTTGGTGATCATTTACTAATTTTGAATATATAAAGTGTTTTTTCCCGTACATTTCACTATATCTGGTGGTTAGTTAAACATAAGCCGTTTCAAAATATTACCGATAACATCTGCGAATGTTGTTATGATAACGAATGGGAGGTATGAAACATAATTTTAATTAGCATTATAAAGGAAGGTCATCGCCCGGTTTAACCTTAAATTTCGAGTGACCTGTATGTTATCACAGATGCAGTGTGCACAACACAATATATACCTATATTGTGTTTTAGCAATTATTGCATATTTTTTCCTCCACTGTTGTCGAAGCTGCCTAAAGCTCGTGGTAGGTCTCGTATGCGGGAGAAGAGTCTTGGTAGGTACCATCGCTTTGCCAGTTATTCCGCCGCCAAGCAGTAGTGCGCAAGCATTACTGTGTTCCGGTTTGAAGGGCATTATAGCTAGCGAAATTACTGGGCATATGAGACTTAATACCTGATGTCTCGGGGTGATGAGCGCAATGCAGTACTACGCAGTGTTTTTATGCTATTAAAAGTTCTGGGTGATACTGCAATTGCTATGGGCAGGCGTGGCGCTTACCATAAGGCGAACCACTTGCTCCTCTCATCACTCAGTTCCATAAAAAACTGCATTGATAAAAAATAACTGTAGGTATATTAGCCTTATTAAGCAGACTGCAGTAGGCATTTAGTTGTTTTAGACACAAATCTACAATTATAGAAACAAATACTCCTCTTAAACCGATTAGATTCAATCCTTTACTTTATGTGCCGTCAGTAAAAACAAACTATAGACAAAATTCCTATGTTTAGAGAGCGAGCAAAAACTTTAACTCACTCAGTAAGTCCTTTGATATTGACCTATTCTGTACAAGTGTCGCATCGGCTAGACAGTTGTTGAGCAGTGATTTTGTTAATTAAGTAACATTGCACCTTAAATCTATTATAGATAGTATGTTATATTAGTTAGTTATACTCAGTTACTAAGTATAGGTATGTTATTATGATGTTCACATAAGTTACATTTTATAATATTTTGTAAAGTTATTTATATCCATTTAACGGCTGTTGGTATTCCATAAAAATAAATAAATAAATAAAAATACTTAAAAAAATCCAGTACGTTCAATTAAAACTGGCACCATTATGGCGCGCCATTCCGCTGCGCTCTTACCAACTATATCCGCATGTGAAGCGTCTAGATGCGTAGATATAGCGGGTGCCTTATCTCTTGCCCGAATTGCTATCAGTTAGGGCGGAATTACGTGAAATTGGACCATTTCCGTGACATTTGGATGCAGTTGGATGGAATTTAACGTAATATGAAACCATCGCGCTAGATGAAGACTAGATGACTGTATTTCAGTAATTTTGGGTAAATTAAAAATATTGAAAACTAAAGTGCAAAATAGTAATGAAAACATTGCATCTACTGAAGACTTTATTGCGAATACAATAAAGACGCTTTAGCTATGTCCCGAATCGTTATTAGCTATGGCGGAATTTCGCGAAATTGGACCGATATTGGTGAAAATTAAATTGGACTGTAATAAGTAAAAGCACTTAATTATATAGAGTCTGTATTACTATACAGACATAACAGACGCAATAAAGTACTACAATGATACGTAAAGACGTACATGATTGTCTGTTTTATGTACGCCAGTCCATAATGAAATTACGCGAAATTGGAATTCCAATGTCAACGGTATTAACAAAGAAAATTAAGAAAACAAAAAAATTAAGAAAATTCTCTTAAATTCGTGTTAACAATGAATGTGAACGGATTTTGATGAAATTTGGTATGTTGGTTTTCTATGTTCTGGAAAATGACATTGGCCATTTTTTTAACCCTCGGGTAAAAGTGGACCCAGCTTAATATTATAATTACTGAGAACGGCATTTAGGACGTGTTCATGTGTGTGAAGGTGTGTGTGTGTGTGTGGATGTCATATATTAGAGCGACATCATTTTATTAAAACCTTTTGACACTTCAAGTATCAGAAAGGTAGGTACTACACGTCATTGTGTGAACACATTTATGTCACTGACTGTACGTAGGTATACGGACAGTCAGCGACATAAGTAGCTGAACTTTTACAATCTTTCAATTGTCAACAACACCGAAAATATACAAATTACATGCAATATACTGCAATTTCCCTATTCGCAATTGATATTAACAGACTTTTTTTTTTAACGGGCGAATACCTTTATTACTCAAAACAAACTACACTCTACTTACTAAAACTAAACAACATTAACAACAGACTTTTTAAATACAACATTCAGAGAAATAAGACAAATATTGAAGGTGTAGTCATTTAGTCATGTAGTCAATTAATAATAATAATATTGTAATTCCGAATGAAATTGTCTTACAAATGTTATTAAACTGTTATTTTATTTATTAAATATTTGCATGTCACTAATCATTGACTATGTATTTTGGATCCAGACATATTAAAATTAACGTATTTAATGTATGCACCAACTTATATTGCAAATAAATGATTTCATTTTATTTAATTTCATTTCAAAGATTCACAAATGTTCAGCTATTTTTGTCGCTGACTGTACATGCGATCACGTTTACAAACTGAAGCCACCTACGCGTTTCCTCGAACCAGTACTGCCTGAAACTGCGAACTTAGCCCAGATCTTACTATAGGTACGTAGAGTATGTAACAGTTGCCATGGTGGATCGATTCACCGCCTCCGTCTTATCTCTAGAATTTGAGACCCGAAGCTCGTGATAACAGTGACCGAAGTTCATCGTAGCGCTCGCAACGTAGCGTAGCGTAGCCTTGTTTTCGTTCGATATGCTAGGTGTCCGACGTTCGCAGTGGTCAACACTTGGATGGGTGACTGTTTGTATGGTGTTTATATATATGAGCGCAACGGAGGGCACGTTAACGGTCGGTTAACTCTAGTCGATTTAGTCGGTTATGCATGTCGGAGTTTTTAGACGGCCCGTATGTCTCCGACATGGCCTGACGACTGTTGTCCTAAGGCAACAATCGGGACTTCGGTTTAACGTGCTTTCGGAGCACGGTAGCTCTCGGCTGATACCACAAAAACGGTCACCCATCCAAGTTGCGACTGCTATGAACTTGCCTATCCTAGCAGATTTGGTGGAATTGGCAGGTTGGATTTTGGATGGCATGATCTCTTCGAGCTACTTGTCCAAAGATTAATATTATTATTCCTCTATTAAACTAATTAATTTCACCAGCTAAAAACGTGTTAAGATCTTTTAAATAATTAGAAAGAAGAAATTTGAAATTGCTCGGGCAGGGATCGAAACTGCGTCTTCGGAACTCCGTCCTGACGCCTAACTACTGGACCACTGAGCCAAGTGCTCGAGCAACAAAATTTTTTTTTGTCCATTATATCGTCTTACGCGGGCGATTCTACGTCATCTGTCGTCAATATTCAAATTGATCATTATTATTTTTATTAATTCACTTTCTTGTTTGTATGTCTGTCTGTCTGTTTGTCTGTCTGTCGTTCCGGGTGGAACCTTGCAACTCAAATTTCGAGCACTTCCCGATTTTTTATCCGATTGAAACTTTCAGGATAGCTCACAATCGACGATGCATTGAAACGTGGTTTATAGATTAAATTTTTAAACTATGTATATTGTCGCCAAGATTGCGCTAATATATTCAATATCAAATGACAAACATGTTGTTATTGAAGTTGTTAAACCACTTGCAATTCTAAGAGGCAACAGTAGGTACCCTTAAAGTTCTGGAGACTGCGCTCGACCTTGATTCCTAGCTCACAATCTTGGATATATGTTAATGATATTATTTGACCTATTTCTTGAGAATAATACCTATATTGTTTTGATTTGTGTGTTGGTTATACCACAGAATACTAAGGGACGGATGCATCACTCTGCAAAGAAATTTAAACAAATAGCGACTCTTCCTTTGACGCAATAAAATTCAATTCAGCTCGCGTAGCGCTGCATACCTACCAGTCATATTAACCTACAGAGCGCCTCTCTTTCTATCGCATAGCTCTTATCTCTTCTGAGGCGGCACGTGTAACTACGCGCGACCCGCCGTCGGTGTCCGGCTATGTACTTGTAGCTTCGTACCTAGCTAGCTAGGCCTGGGTATACGACATTTATTTGCCCGACACTCGTTACTTCGTCTACCGATTCTTCTTGGAACTGACCAGTTTTTAACCCCCTACGCAGAAAGGAGGCATACGTTTGACCCCTATGTCTGTGGCACCGTAGCTTTTAAACGGGTGCAGCTCTTAAACTGATTTCGATGGGACTTTTTTAAATTGAAAGCAGGTTTTTTAGCAGTGGTTGCGTCGTGACTTGTTTTAACAAAAACTGTTTATTACTTTTTTATTATATATCGGTTTATTAGTTTTTTCTCTGGGGGATGTTTACATTTTAGTTGAAATTCGTTATTGGAATCAATTTCTGCACGTATCTAGCTGACTTATATATTTTACAAATTATTTATCACATTATAGATCCATATCTATATAATATAATGGAGAAAATTCCACTAATTTTATAAATTCGAAAGTTTGTGATGACGGATGGATGGATGGATGTTTGTTACTCACTCACGCAAACACTTCTGAACAGATTTTGATGAAATTTAGTATGTAGGTGCTTTAGGTCCTGGAATAAATTATTTTTCAAAAATAATTAAACTGACTTCAAAACCACAAATGGCACTCAAAAGTGAAAAATAAATTAATATAATTATCATAAGCGCTACCCACTCATATATTTGAAGTCGGTGCCAGCCAAGGTGTCTGTACTATTCACCGTTGAGGAGTTCCCTCACCGGAAGTCAACCCTGGGTGAAGCAGGTGAAGCAGTCAAATACAAACCTCCACCTTTAGAAAGTTGGTTACGAAAAAAACAAGAACCGACTTGAAGATTAAACTTAAATTTTTTGTTTTTGCTAATTTTTTCAAAAAGTACTGATTGACTTTCGATAAAATTTATATGGGACCACCTCTGAAGTATGACCTACCAGTCAAAAAAAGAATCATCGGAATCAACGCATAATTGGCGGAGTAATCGCGTAACAAAGACACAAAAAAAAACATACCGTCGACTTGTAAACCTCCTCCTTTTTGAAGTCGGTTAAAAATACAGGCTACTTTTTATTCCTGAACAAAGCGAGTGAAACCGCGTGGCGGAACTAGATATAAATAAAACATAATAATAATTTAAAAGTAATTTTATATATTTAGAAACATTGTAGACAAAGTGCATAGATAATAATCTAGGTACCTAACCTATATGTTTATATTATTATTGTAGACCTTACATCCCCGTCTTTAAGATAATTCCTCTCCATCCAAAGGTTGCCTGGAAGAGACCGCTTTTAGCGATAAGGCCACCCATTGTAACACTTTCCTCAATTGTTTTTATGTTATGTCTGTATTTTTATGTTTGCAATAAAGCGTTCATCTATCTATCTATCTATCTATATGCTATTTTCTAGGTTAAGCAACGTTTGCAGCGGTCACAATTTGGATGGGTGACCGTATGTGTGGTATTTACATCTGAGCGCTACCGTGCTTCGGATGGCACGTTAAGCCGTCGGTCCCGGTTGTTGTCTTTGGACAACAGTTGTTAGACCATGTCGGAGGCCTTCGGACGGTCTAAAAACTCCGACACCAGGGTTGGGTTATTAATTCGTCGTATACATTTGTCTTGTCGGAGAAAAGGAAGATGAAGCCAAAATCAGGGCCCCAATTCACTATGACAACTTCGCGATTCCTTGCTTCGAAATCACGTCGATTCCTTTATTTACCGACTTCAAAAAGAAGAAGGTTCTCTATTCGATTGTATTTTTTTATGTTTGTTACCTCAGAACTCCTTCATTTATGAACCGATTTGAAAAAATATTTTTGCGTTGGGTTCAGTATAGCTACGAAGTGGTCCTATATAAATTTCATCGATATTTGACCTTGGACTTCAAAGATACATTGAAGTCGGTATTGTTTTTTTTTTCTAACAATTAATTATTAATAAACGACAACTCTATGACGCATTCGTATATTCATATATATGATTCTCTATGACGCGTCATAGAGAATACAAATTTCGCAGATGCCGTTTATTAATGAAGGAATCCACGTGACCTCAAAGCAAAGAATCGCCAAGTTATGACAACTAAAGTGAATTAGGGCCCAGTTTTAACTTCAAAGCAATCTTACACAGAACCGCCGGTGGCTCAGTTGCTATGTTTTCCTTCATACAAAAGTTTTGTTATACAACCAACCAACGCACCCCCTAAAACTCTGAACGCAATAAGGCCGAGCGAACAAGCAAAACACAGCTTGGCGCAAACTAGAAGCTGCGCACAAAACTGCAGCTGCAATCCACCACTGTACTTAGTGAGTGAAACTTAATGTACAGTACCATACTGTCACTCTCTCTACGAGGGAGGGTCCGTGTCCCAGCAGTAGGAACGTAATGGGCTGATGATGATGATGACTGTCACCCAAGATATAGGTACCTAGGTACCGCATATCCATTGGGATTTAGGACAGTGGTAATGTCGTGCTTAATCTAGAATGGCAGATATTATTTGGGTCATAATTATTTGATCCTCTAAAATCTTATTGATATATTGCCGCGGTGGCGGCCGGCGATGAGCCAGAAGTAGAAAGTGTGTCAAAATTTAAGATATTTTATGCTGATTTCTCTTAATTATTAGGCCCAACAAGTAACTATGAGACATAATTTCTACATCTCAAACATTTTTGCAAAATTAAAACGATAATTTAAACACATCATCGTCTTCAGCCCACGTTCCCACTGCTGGGACTCGGGCCCAGTGCGGGTTGGTGGATGTCCTTGATTTTTTGTTCTTAATTCTTGGACATATCGGTTCCCTCACGATGTTTTCCTGTACCGTTTTTAGAGCGAGTGTTAAATCCGCACAAATTTAAGAAAATTAGTGGTGTGAATCCATATCGAAGGCCTTCGGGCGGTCTAAAAACTCCGACACCAAGGTTGGCCACACCCACACGAGAGCAGAGAAGATTCAGCCTATTGTGTTATTCCTCTGTTGCCACTGTTTTCTCAGAGAGATGATATATCTAATACCTACTTATGTGTGTCCGCGTCGTAAGTATACTGCGACTAACTTACAACAACAAACATTATCTACTGAAGTGCATATGGAATTTCAGCGAATTTTCAAAAGTTGATTGTGCTGTGTTTTAGACAAAATGAGAAAGAACTCCACGTAGAAACTTCACGTTTGCGAAGTCAATAAGCGTTTTTCTGAAAGCTGCATGGTGAAATAATTACACGGAGTTTACAAAAGTTCAAAATTAAGGTTTGTTTTCTTCACGATGTTTTTTTTTATAACAATATTTAAGTTATTTTGAATATATATATTTAAGTTTTTTTTGTTTACTATATATACTAACAATTGTAACAATTGTTTATCGTAACAATTGTGTCTAACTTTTTTTATTTGAATTACTATCCTACTTCCTATTAATAATATTATAATTGCGAAAATTTGTGAGGATGGATGGACGTTAGTTACTGAATCATGCAAAAACTACTAAACCGATTTTGATGAAATTTGGTATGAATATACTTTAAATCCATTAAAAAGACATAGGGTATTTTCACGAAAAGTGCGCTATGGAACAACTATAAACTTAGTTCCACGCAGATGGAGTCGCGTGTATCAGCTGGTGATAATAATTATAAATAATAAAAAATAATATTAAAATATTATCAAATCGATTATCATAACTTGTACATTTTATCTGAATTTCATCATCATCATCATCAGCCCATCACGTTCCCACTGCTGGGACACGGGCCTTCTCTTATAGAGAGAGTATGGGCCCTATCCGCCACGCTGGCCCAGTGCGGGTTGGTGGATGTCACATTTCCCTAATATTTTGTGATTAATTCTTAGAGATGCCGGTTTCCTAACGATGTTTTACTCACGATGATCTGAATTCAAACCATAATTGTGTCCGCATCCAAGTTTTGGAAAGTGTCACAGATCGTGGTTTAGTAATAGTATTTTATCACACACATCTGTATCATGATATCACAGCACAGCCCCTTTGCAAATATTCATAATTTTAAACTAATTAAATTATATACTTCTCGCCATATTTGCGAAGGGTGCAGTCAATTCAAAACGCTCCCTTGAGATAGAGGGTGCATATTTAGGGATGACATTATTGTTGGCAAATCAAAAGTCATTGCAATTACTGTTAGGTGCTATGTAAATATGACAAGTATTTATATATTTATTTATGAACTAGCGTCCAATGGTTTCACCCGCAGTATCCCGAGATAAAAAGTAGCCTATGTCTTTTTTCAGGATCTAATGTACCAAATTTCATCAAAATCCGTTCAGTAGTTTTTGCGTGATTGAGTAACAAACATCCATCCTCACAAACTTTCGCATTTATAACATTGAAGGTGTGCTCGTTTTATCAGCGGTGATTTTAGGTAGGGCGGGGGGAGCAATTTGTCCAGCAGTGGGACAGTATAGGCTAGGAAAAAAAAGAGTTTAGATGTCGGCGTAAAACTATTTTAGGTTAAGTTTTATACACAAACATACTTTAAATTTTGGTAAAAAAGTAGTTACTAGACAGAAAGTTACTAAAGTGTTTAACACACATGTGTGAATAGACTCTGCACTCGCGGAAACCCGCCGCGCGCTCGCGGCAACCCGCCGCGCACTCGCGGCAACCCGCCGCGCACTCGCGGCGAACACGTCACGAATTCGCGCATTCCCTTGCTTTTGAGAGTACGTTAAGCCGTCGGTTATTGTGTTTGGACAACAGTCGTAAGGTCATGTCGAAGGCCTTCAGACGGTCTAAAAACTCCGAGACCAGGGTTGGCCACACTCCCACACGAGAATAAAAAGGAGAAGAAGAAGCGTCTTTTGGACAGTCACTAGCAGTATACCGAATGATATACCTATGCACTAAAACAGAAATGTCAGGTCTCGCAAGCGGCGGTTGTACAATACAGAAGGCGGCGTCTTCGCCGCAAATTGTCAGTGTGACAGATAAGGCTGTTAAGATGAAGACTCACCTAGTATGTAAACCATGTTCTTGGTCCACCGCTGCAGCTCCTTGCGAATAGCGCGACGTTCCTGCTGACAGCGCGCGAACGAGCACTCCGCCATGGCACACGAGCAACCCTGGGAACGAAGAAGATTCAGATCAGGTAACGCCTTCATCAACGTCTTGGACGAAGGAGATTCAAATCAGGTCAAACTTTATCGACATAGTGGCAGAAATAATTCAACAGGCGAAGGTAGAAGACTCCATAGTTCGGTCTTGGCTGAATTTGCTGCCTAAGAACAATAGCTAGTTCTGATTCATAGCCAAACAGATTTTAACTTGATTTAAACATGAATATAATATTATAGAAGGTTTTGACTTTATTTAGACATAATTATTCATTGCTAAAACATAAAAAATAAAATATTAAAGTGTCTAGCTTTAAGAATATGTCCGAATCCCAGGAGTTTTATTCATCACCAATGAGGAGGTGGCGTGAGGGAGAGGAGGGCCTATATTCAACAGTGGGTCGCACGTTAAACTAGAAGAATTACTCATAATTGTTACAAAAGAGGATAATAATAATAGAACAAAATAGGATCATTGAATACAGTTCCTTATTATAATAAGTATATCACATCTATTCAACTATTCTTCGTATAATATGTCTATATCATGTATGTCGATGTCAAATTCCGAGAATCTCTCCTCACACACCCGGAATCGAAACAAATATTTGTCGTTAAATAGATCTGTGCAACACACGTCTCACAGTTTCGCTCAAACAAGTTGGTTGGAGAGAGCGTGGCCGAAAAGTTACTTGTTTGACTTCAGCTCCGACTCTCTGGAGTTGTCATCTCAGCGCAATTGTAAGTATAATTTATTATCATTCCTTACAATTAATTAAAAACTTTACAAGCAGACTATCACATTAAAAACTGATTGTGACATTCACAAAAAAGCATAAGGTAATTTATTAATATGGATTAAAAAATACTTTATTAAAACATGATCTATCAAGCGCATATTGCAATGTCAAGGATATAAAAAATTTCAACATTTGGCCAGGAAATATTTTTGTTCTTAATTTATTAAGAGCTATTCAGCATAATCTGGCCTAAATCATTACAAAAACTTACATTATAATTGTATTGTAATTTAAACATTAAGAAAGAGTATTACGCCATCTTGGCATATTTAGATGATATAATCATAGACATTATTTCATCATAATGGAAAAATCAACGGATACTGCACCTAAACTTGACTCATGTATCTCTGCACTGATCATTCCTTAAAAATCTTGATTATGAGTCAATGATACAGTCATTAAGCCAATACAAACACTCTTGGTTCATTTCTTATTCGAATATTACGAAGTTCTTTACCATGGAGGCTTATTTACAAAATAAAACATGTTTGAGACACTAGTCTTAGATATTTTAATCTAAAACATTCTAGCCTTGATAAATGGGAGTCAGGCAGCAACTGTTTTAGGAGAGTTGATATTAAAAGTTAAGATAAACTCTATTAAGATAATTTTCTAATGGACAAAACATGACATGGCAATCGATTAAACCCTTTCCAAACTAGCAGTCACTAGCAAATTCATTTAATTTACAAGCTACACGAGTTTGAACCTTATCTTCAACTGCTAAGGACGACAGCGGCTTGTCTTCTCGTATATATTCGAGGGTCTAGCTCCAAACCTAATTCCATTTACCTACGTCCTTTCTAAAAGCTGCAACGTCTCTCAAACTAAAATTTCATTAGCTCCTATTTCCTGATGCCGGTCATATCGCACGTTATCTCCTTGAGTCTTCGTCTTTAACAAAATCTAGGTAAAGTCGAAGCTACTGACAAACAAAATAAGATTCCCACCCTATTTTGTTGACATTCTTCAGATTAATTGATATAAAACGTCTAACGTCGGCTAACGTTAAAATTACTCCGGCCAGGTTTCGGACACTTCTAAAAACCTGATGGGAGCAATTTCAACGTTTTAGCCGTTTTATATCAATTATGAATAACACTCACGAAACTTTTCAAAACCCAGTCTTCAGATTGTCGGAAAGACTGCCATTGATGAGGTAAAATGAATTAAATCACTGGTTCCGTTTAAAGTAACCGTTCTCAACTCGCCCTTCATATTTTGCTTAACTGTATTATTCGTTCCAAATTAATTTTGTTTACATAGACGCAATCCAGAGACTGCACAACAGTCAGTCAATCCACGAATTATACATTTCAAGTTATCCTTCCTGTCGAATCATAATCAAAATCTCAAGTCTACCCAATTAAGATAACATTCATCGAACAAGTATCGAACCCGACGGTCAATGCCCCCGGCGAAAGGAGCTAACGAAATTCTACGAAAAACCTCCTTTCTCATCAAGGAACACCCCGACACCCACCGAATATGCCCGAACCACCCGAATCTGGCCCCGAATTCTTATTTCAAACTCCAGACGGGGGCTAGGGGGGTATCGCGAAACTATTCTTATTTTAAAATCTCTCTCCACGGAATATGCCACGAAAGAGGTTCTTATTTTAAAAATATCACGCTCCACCGAAATTTTCTTATTTTAAAAACTTGAAGAGGGGGTGCGAACGTTCTTCCGAAATCCGCCTCCCTTCTCCCAGTGGCCAGTTATGATATTCTTATTTTAAAATCGCTCGAAGCGTTCGGATTCAGTTATTAAGATGGTGGTGTGTGCAGCTTTTATGAAGACGCGAACGTGAGCGAGGATCGAGTCTTTCTCGACTAAGACACAACACAAAGGAGTTCGAAAAGGGAAACATCATAGCTGTATACTAAAACTTTCATATTAAGTACACTTTCAGCTATTATGAAATTTCTAATAACATCGCAAAAACGTATCTCCGTTCGGCATCCCTGACCTACGTGACCTACTTACGGTCGTTTACGTACGCTTCAACGTAAAACGTCGACGTTGTAATTCCAAAACACTATAGCTATTTATAATGCTCGATCAGTTACTTATTTTTTCTTTGCGAGACATAGAACTTTACATGTGACAAATTTATGATACTAATAATAATTTATGATTTAAACATCTTCTTCTTTCAAAATGAACCAGCCAGTGATGACAACATCCAAAATCGAAATTAGGATTCGAATTTTAAACTTCACTGTCGAAAGCGAAAAAATAAAAAAGCAACCAATAATCTTTCCCGCCAATTTCCATCGCTGTCAAATTTGGAACCGCGTCGCGGCGCCCCCACCTCCACCTAGCCCAGATCAATTTACGATAACTCGGTTGGTTTTGCGTCCCGCTCCGCCTTAAGACAGCCGGCTATCCCCGTCTCTAGGATAAGTTTTAGAAGCGGGCAACTGTTCATTATTAAAACCGGATACATGTCCTTTGATGAGAGGAAATTAACTTCGGTTACTCTAAGTAAATTTTCCTTCACTACATGATAAGATTTATTGCGAATGTGTCAAAGCTAGATAATATAAAGAACGCTCATCGAACTCAGGACTATCGAATGATATCTGATGATATCTTCTCTGTTTCCTGATAAACTATAACTTGAATATCTTCAAGGCTACGGCTAAGGTGACATGGCGGCCAAACGTAGATTTATCGTAAAAATAAATATATATATTTCATTAATAACGCGTCAATTCACTTGTATCATCTTAAAACTCACTAATAGCTTTGTCCGTGCAACCTGTTTACTGCATTTCTTGGCGTCTTTCTTTTCCTTTTATTGCCTTTTCTTTTCCCAAGAAGTAAATCATAGATATACACATCTGCTTCAAGTAGCTTGGTGTCCAGTTTCCGATCTCCACCGATACCTTGTTCCTCCTTACCCCAGCCCGGCACCATTCTCTCACGCGGATATGGCTTGGGACTTATTTTTAACTGTTGTGTGCGTGTCCCGTCCATGTGTGTGTGTGTGGGGGTGGCTGTGTGCGTGAGTGTGTGCGTTTGAAATATTCCCCCGTAGCGGCGCTCGGAATTGATGTTTTTAATTAGTTTCCAACGGTTTTCGTCGGTGGCCAGCATCAAGTTTTTATTATTATTTATTAAATTAATTAAGATTATTAGTATTGCGACTATTTTCTAGTCTGTGGTTGTTTGTTGTAACTGTTTATGAGTGCCACAGTGTGTAATAGTTATAAATTTCTCTATTATTAAAATGGTTCGGTGAAGCAAGAGGCGCTGAGTTGGCTCCACTCCATTGGGCATGGCGAACTTTAATTGAATACATCGTACGTTTTCGTCAAAGTTACACTAAAATATAAAACAGGTAGCGAGCCGGTAACCCGGGACGTTTCCTGAAAACTTTCCTTTGTGGCTGAAAATTCAATAGGCGGGAAGTTGAACGCCTCATGCCTTATTGTATAGCGTTAAATACTGAATTTTAAAATAATGTTCGTGGATTTCAAATTTGGAACTGATAAAAAACTATGATACTAAATCTGAAAAAGCATGTTTTTAAAATTCGAATGTTTATGTTTTTTAATCATAGAATCGATATTTTTAGTCCTACGATTAAAAGCTGTTGAAAACCCCGTTGCCCTAAGAAAACGAAACCAATTGATAATATTGCTCATAAGGCTCAAATCTTGCAAAGAAACATTTCGTGGAAATACAACTTAAATTTAATTCAATTCTTTATTGTAATCTATAATGTAATTAGATGGCAGGTAAATAAAAATACAGTTTATTATAGACCCTTTTGGGCGCGGCAATTAGAAGAGAGGAAAACTATTAATAGGGGATCGGACAACTTTTCAGAAACTGTTTACAATTAACCATAATGTACAGCGAGTGACGTATGACGTCACTCGCTGGCCAACGAAACGACAAGCTCTACGAAAGCAAACTTCCAAAGTGGTTTATACGTTTTTCTGAAGTTTAAAGACTAGGGTCGTCATGGCATGAAAAACATATCGTTTTGATATAGATAAAAAGCAAAAATATAAAATAAACACAATCATCGCACACGGTATTTACTTTGAAATGACGTCATGCACTGTGTTGTGTTTCGGAGCAGATATAAAAGGGCAGAATTATTAGATTTTAAATATTGATTTAAAAATATAAATTATTATTATTTTACAAAAATATGCATTGAATAATCTTTCGTATTCGACAAACATTCGTTCTTACTACATTTTAGATTTTTTTTTTTATTACTGTCCGATCCCCTATTGTGCGTAATACTAAAACATGTCAAATTAATTAAATATTTAAAAAAATACTAAGAAATATCATAGAAATAGTTTTTTATTTTTTATAAAATGTATACGTTCCTTCATCTTGTATTATGCAGTCAGCAAGTGAAATGTACAGAAACTGCCTAAATCTGGTTTCGACTAGGTACCTACCTACGTCGTTCGAATACGAAGCGAAGCGAGCCGGTCTATTTGTTGTGCAAACCTGTTGCAGAACGCTTTGTTTTAGTCGATAGTCGGCGTCGTTTTGACTTTTGGTTCATTGTCTGCTCTGCTTAGTGATGAATCAATTTATTTTTCGGAAAATAATTAAATGAAAATATTGCTTACTGTAATTTTGAGACAAAAATAAATAAAAGTGCGTTTTATTTAAAGGCGTCTTTATCTTTATAGAATTATACAAAAAGAAAACAGTAGTAACATAGATTTACGTATTATCACAAAATACTAAGGGACAGAAGCATCACTTCGTAAAGAAATTTAAATAAATAGCGACTCTAGCTATGACGCAATAAAATTCAATTCAGCTCGCGTAGCGCTGCATATCTACGAGTCATATTAACCTCTACAGAGCGCCTCTCTTTCTATCGCATAGCTCTTATCTCTTCTGACGCGGCACGTGTAACGACGCGCGACCCGCGGTCGGTGTCCGGCTATGTACTTGTAGCTTCGTACCTACAGTGCGGAGAGCGCTACGCCTGCTATTATCCACCTTTTGTTGTATTTATTGTTTGCATAAATAAAATACATGAGATTCGTTTTTAAGTGAACTTTTAGATCAGTAAAAAAACAAGGAAAATATAGAATTTTGTACAACTACTGCAAATAAAACATTTTTTTTTTCTGAACGAATATTTTCCATTACCCATCTCTAGCTCTGCTAGATACTGTCATTGGGAATACAGTGATTAGTGGAAAAATTCAAGTATAGGTCAGAAGAGTTTCGAATTATTATTACTGGTTTACGTAATGTATACGAAACTTTCATCAAAAACCGTCCGGTAGTTTTAGCGTGATTGAGTAACAAACATCCATCCATCCATTCATCCGCTGTATTCAGCTTCTTTAAGTCCTCTCCAGCTAAAGGTTGTCTGGAAGAGATATATAAGCGATAAGACCGCCCATTGTAACATTTTAGCTTTAAGTATTGTTTTGTAATAATTTCTTGTTGGTGTGTGACAATAATAAAGCGTTATCTATCCATCTATCATCCTCACAAACTTTCGCATTTTCATTATATTAGTCGGATAACGCCCAGTAAATTCGCTTGAATCGGTATTCTTCAAAAGTAACACAGTAATGTTTGGACACTACTGCTTAAATTATTTTGTAAAGCCTAGATAAAATCTGGTTTCGACAATTTGCGGGTGAATCCCAGCCTCCTCGCTGTATTTATTGTTCAGACCTGTTGCGGATCGCTTTTTTGTTGATAGCCGGCGGTCGGTTAGTTTCGTTTTCGGTTTTGACATGGTTTATACGGTGTTTTTGCTCGATACACAAGCTTTTTTTAAACTATATGTTATATTATATAGATGTTTTGGTATGTATATGTTATATATATGTTTGGGTCAAATCTTACAATTTGAATCAGAACCACTTCCTCTTGTCCTACGAAGTTGAAATGTTGCATACTTGTCAAAGTCTTGACAATGCAATATTATAGTGAAGGACAGCTGATCTGGTGATGGAGACGGAAGGTGGGCAATGGAACCTTTTGACGGATATTCTAGTGTTTGGGCTCATTTTAATCTGCTCGCAGTTCCGATTACGAATTTGTTAAAAGCTTGTCTTGAAAAATATATTTTTCAACGAAATAACTTATTTACAAAAATGCATAATAATTTAAGTACATCTAGATGGGAGAAGCCACTAGCACCCGAAACACAGTTCCTAACTAGTTTGGGAGCCTATGGATTCAAAATTTATGTGATATTATTATAAGAGAGCGAGTGTGGCTGAGTGGGAGAACGTGCGACATTTGATCCGACGCACCCGAGTTCGAATCCCGCTGGCCCCGCACCACTGACTTTCTTAAGCTATATGCGGAATTAACACTCGCTCTAAAACGGTGAAGGAAAACATCGTGAGGAAACCGGCATGTCCAAGCAATTTTTCACAAAATTCAAGGACATGTGACATTCATCAACCCGCACTGGGCTAGCGTGGTGGATTATGGCCCATTCTTTCTCTATGAGAGAAGGCCCGTGTCCCAGCAGTGGGAACGTGATGGGCTGATGATAAATGTCTCTTAAGTAGTTTCTCTAAAATGAAATATCGAATTGCCTTAATGCTATCTCTTTAATAGCATTTCATTTTATAGAATCTGACAGAATCTACTGAAAATATTAGATTTTTAAAGCATTTTATAAAGGAAGACAACTATAACCTTTCTCCAAATTGAAACACACAACCATAATACACAAACTTTTGTCCCGTCGCAGAAATCAAACCCGCAACCTCAGTGGTGTATGAGATTTGAGCTAACCTGCCCACTACACCACAGGGACTGTCTGTGCAAAATTTCATGAGTATGAAAATCCATCTCTCATCAACTTTCAAGCTTGTGTTCAGGAACTGTTCAGTTATTTATGTTCAGCGCAAGTTTAAGACATTAGCATGTTCAGACCTGTTGCGCGGGGACGAGGACGGAGCGACTTATTGTTTATAAATGTTATTTACCCAACGACTTATGAATTGAGTTGAGACTTTAAAGAAAGAAGAGAGAAAGAGCTTTAAAGAATGAAAGACTTGGATTTACTGTTTGAAGTGGGACCATGGTCCTTTCGTTGGTTCTTGGTTTTTTTCGGGTTTTTGATATGGGTATTCTAGAGTCTACGTGGTTTGTTATTCTTTTTTAAATCTTTCATAAGATTAGCGAAATAAAAGGAATAAAAAGAAAGAAAATATATTTTTTTATTGCTAAAATGTATGTTCGTTCATATTTATAGTACTAGCGACCCGCCCCGGCTTCGCACGGTTATTATACATATAAACCTTCCTCTTCAATCACTCTATCTATTAAAAAAACCGCATCAAAATCTGTTGCGTAGTTTTAAAGATTTAAGCATACATAGGGATATAGGGACAGAGAAAGCGACTTTGTTTTATACTATGTAATGATGCTTAGTCATAGATGTTAAGACTCTAGTGTCCATAAGCCCTGTAAAGGCGTTGCAGCTTTATGCGAGCTAATTACAAACATTTATAATTATTGCATTACATTTCATTGCAATATTGACAGCCTCTGTGGTGTAGTGGTTGGGCAAGTTGACTCAAATCTCATACACCACTGAGGTTGCGGGTTCGATTCCCGCGTCGGGACAAATGTTTGTGCATAGAAAAAAAAGCGCAAGCATTTGTTTCGTGTCTGGGTGTTGTGGAACCATGGTCCTCATAGTTCCTGGTTCCTTAGATACAGGGAATCCTAGTTAGGGGTCAGGATCTATGCATGTGATCGTTGGGCGTTAAATTAAATTAAACTGAACTGAACTGAACTTAAATTAAATATATATATATACGAATGAACTACATAGGTACCTACATCGACCTTCATTTCATCGATAGGGCATAGAACTTTGTAATGATTGAACGCAATTAAAGTGTTTTGATTCCATGGAGTTCTTGTACTATTCACCGGCGGTAGGTTTCTCGTATGCGAGAGGCCGTCTGGGTGGGTACCATCGCTTTGCCAGTTATTCAGCCGCCAAGCAGTAGTGCGCATTACTCTGTTCCGGTTTGAAAGGAATTATTGGGCATTGAGACTAGTGAGTTAATTGTTTTAGGGTGACGAGCGAAGTGCAGCGCGGCGCAGGATTTTGCAAAACAAAGTTCTGGGTGGTACTGTTATTGTTATGAGCTGGCGTATTGCTTACCATCAGGTGAACGACCAGCTCGTCTCATCATTCAGTTAAATACACAAAGTACTTAGTTATAGTGTTATATTTATGTATATATGTTAGTCTATAAGGTATATATTCTATGGGCCTATGTTAATTTTACTTTATTGTACTTTAATACTGCCTGAAATAAAGAAATAAATAAAATAAAAATAAATAAAAAAACCACAAAGAAAATACATACAAGTCAAGATTTACCAATAAAAAAAAAGATTATAAGTTCAAAGTTCAAAAGTTCTTTGTTCAATTTTGGCATTACAGATTCACTTATGAACGTCAATTATTACAATAACTACCGCCGTATCGGAAAAACAACCACTACTCAGAAGATACGGCAAGAAACCGAGGGGCATTTTTTTAGAACTTTGTTATAATATGTTTTTTTATTCTCGTCATCATTAGCCCATCACGTTCCCACTGCTGGGACACGGGCCTTCTCTCATAGAGAGAGAATGGGCCATAATCCACCACGCTGGCCCAGTGCGGGTTGGTGGATGTCACATGTCCTTGACTTTTTGTGAAAAATTCTTGGTCCCGGTTTCCTCACGATGTTTTCCTTCACCATTTTTAGAGTGAGTGTTAAATCCGCACATAACTTAAGAAAGTCAGTGGTGCGAGGCCAGCGGGATTTGAACTCGGGTGCGTCGGATCGAAAGTCGCACGAGCTCACAGTGAGGCACACTCGCTCTATTTTTTTATTAATTTATCGTAGTCACCAAAAAGCTCAAAGAAATAAGGTACGTACCGACTTAATTAGGTGTCTATTGCTATGTACAAATCATCTACATAAAATAAATCAATTCTGATATTAAAATCTTTAATTATAATCCATATTCCAATATATTGATAGCATAATCAACGCGCACCGAAAAATTCTTATCCCCGTTTATCCCAAGTTTCTCAGGGGGTGGCCACCCCCCACCCACCCTCTATCTGAGGGGGTACGTCTCGCGCGCCTGTGTGAAAGAATGCTGGAATCAATACAGTGGTGCACATTAAATTGGCCCGAGGAAGGGGTGCTTCCACCCCCTTCCACCCACCCTGTTTTTTCGGTGATTTTCCACTGGGGTTTAAATATGTTATTAGTTTTTATGATGTACCTATATTGTACTTCGTGTTTTGTATATTGTAATTTAAATGATGCATAATAAAACACGTAGACCTACTTACCTATTAGGTATATGACATCATTAATATTAAAAATGCGAAAGTTTTATAAGAGTGTTAGTTTCCTCTTCACGCTGCAAAGGCTGAAAAAGGCGGATTTGAGTAAAATTCGGAATGGAGATAGCAAAAGTAGCCTATCTGTTAATCCAAGGTTTATACCTTGCTTACTTTATTACAAGGTTTATACTTTACTTTTTATCCGAGTGAAACTGCGGGACGCCGCTAGTAATAAATATAAGATAATAGGTTGGCTCAAATCTCATACACCACGGAGGTTGCGGGTTCGATTCCCGCGACGGGACAAATGTTTTGTACAAAAATTATTTTTCAAAAAAAACTAAACCGACTTCAAAACCACAAATGGCACTCAAAAGTAAAAAATAAATTAATATAATTAACATAAGCGCTACCCACTCATATATTTGAAGTCGGTGCCAGCCAAGTCTAATAGGTGGCAGATAAATACTATGTATATAGTAAGTACTACTTGTAGGTAGTATCTATCTACTACCTTTTAGACTTGGCTGGCACCGACTTCAAATATATGAGTGGGTAGCGCTTATGTTAATTATATTAATTTATTTTTTACTTTTGAGTGCCATTTGTGGTTTTGAAGTCGGTTTAGTTTTTTTTGAAAAATAATTTATTTTATCCTTTTTAGTGAAAAACAAGTTTTAATTAAATTAATTCAAAAAGTTTTTAAAGACAAGCTTTTATGATCTAGAAGCCACATCATGACGAAGTTTAAAACGGGCTATCACAATTAAATGCATGTACAAAAAAATTTCATGTCTGTCCTATATCTCTGTTGAGGAGTTCCCTCGCCGGAAGTCAATCCTGGGTGTATCTGCCATGTCGTGATGGAATTTAGAACAGGCTATTATGGTTAAATCCATTTACGAAATGTTGTGTCTGTACTATTCACCGTTGAGGAGTTTCCTCACCGGAAGTCAACCCTGGGTGAAGCAGGTGAAGCAGTCGAATACAAACCTCCACCTTTAGAAAGTTGGTTACGAAAAAAACAAGAATCGACTTGAAGATTAAACTTATATTTTTTGTTTTTGCTATTTTTTTCAAAAACTACTGAATGAATTTCGATAAAATTTATATGGGACCACCTTTGAAGTATTGCCTACCAATCAAAAAAAGAATCATCGAAATCAATGCATAACTGGCGGAGTAATCGCGTAACAAACACACAAAAAAAAAATAAAAAAAAAAAAAAAAACATACCGTCGAATTGTAAACCTCCTCCTTTTTGAAGTCGGTTAAAAAAGAAGAGCAATCATTTGTTTCGTGTCTGGGTGTTGTAGGACCATAGTCCTCATAGTTCCTGGTTCCCTAGATACAGGGAATCCTAGTTAGTCAGTGTAGCCAGCAAAATTACTGGGCATTAGGAGACTTAACGGCTATTGTCTCGAGGTGACGAGCACAGTACAGTGTCGCGCAGGATTTTGCAAAACAAAGTTCTGGGTGGTGCTGTTACTGTTATGGGCAGGCGTATTGCTTACCCTCAGGCGAACGACCAGATGGTCTGGTCACCCAGTTACATAAAAAAAGGATAACATCATATATTTTATCCGGACCAAACGCTCTAGTTTGATCTTCCACAGACAGTTTGATATGACCCTTCGCGGCCCTGAGAAGGGTCGTCGGCCCGTGAGACTGTAAGCCGCCCTGAGACCTTGTGACTGCCAAAACGTACGTGACCTACCCCACGTCACCTTACATTGCGGTGTCCTCACCCCTTGTAAACTTAAGCGTGATTTCTTTCGATTCCTTCGCAACTAGACTTTTTAAGAAATTCTTTGTTAGCAACTGGCTGCTTATATATGGACAAAAAAGCTTTTATTGCAATAGTAGTTGCTACTTAATGGTAGATATTTTATATGCAGATAATTCAACCGATACCCGTCGTCCGGCAATGTGCCCAAAATGCTGGCGGCGATGCCTCGCAGAATAGCGAGGCTGACTCTTTGGGCAAAATACACGCCAGCATTTTGGTCACGTGTGGACTCCACCAGCTATTAAATAAATTACGTATTATGGTAACTTAGTAATATAGTAAGAGTGTGGCTTAGTGGGAGCACGTGCGACTTTCGATCCGACGCACCCGAGTTCGAATCCCGCTGTCCCCACTGATTTTCTTAAGTGCGGATTTAACACTTGCTCTAAAAACGGTGAAGGAAAACATCGTGAGGAAACCAGCATGTCCAAGAATTTATCACAAAAATTCTAGGATATGTGACATCCACCAACCCGCACTGGGCCAGCTTGGTGGATTATGGCCCATACACTCTCTATGAGGGAAGGCCCGAGTCCCAGCAGTGGGAACGTGATGGGCTGATGATGACGAATATAGTAATTTAAGTTTAAGTATCAAACCACTTAATTCATGGAGCAATCGAGAGACAATTGTAGAGAAATGAAGGAAGTGGGAGTACATGCAAAATTTCTCAGAATAATTTCCAACCTCCTTGAGTCGGTGGACGCGTAGTTCATTTCTTATAAGGTTGGGAGCACACTGCAACACCAAGCTCTTCAAAATCTTTCTTCAGGCTATACCTACCTAATTCTGGTATATAACAAGGTTTATCCGAAAATAAAAAATACGACCACCTGCTGAGACTTGAACCCGCATCACAATCTTCCGCGAGGTCGTGATGCGAGGCGCGAGGGAAAGACTCTGCCCAATTGAGCTACAGTGGACATAGTCGGGTGTCGATTTTTTCTTTCGTTATTTTAATCTTATCACCGCAAAAGTGTGTGTGTTTTACAAGCTTCTATTTAACTTCCTCTTATCCTACGGAGTTGAAATTTTGCATACTTGTCAAAGTCCGATGACAATGCAGTATTATGGCAGCTAGCTGATCTGATGATGGCAAAAGAAGGTAGGCAATGGAACTCCTTGATGGATAATCGTAAACTAGTGTTTGAGCTCAATTTAATCTGCTCGCGCTTCCGATTACGAATTTGTTAAAAGCTTGTCTTGAAAAAAAAGATTTTTCAACAAAAATCCTTTTTAACACTTTGTAACGTCTGAATTGATTTTGATGAAATTTGGAATGTAAAGATATTTTAGATCCTGGAATAGAACATGGAATACGTTTCATCCCGGAATAACGAACAGTTCGTTATGGTACAATAGGATTTCTCGGAATATTATTTACTATTAACCGAATCGTACGCGGACGGAGTCGCGGGTATCGTCTAGTTTTAATTCGTCAAAGAAAATAAATACATTACAAAATTACAAGATAATTAATTTTTAGAAAAAAACAAAAACTGACTTCAATGTATCGTCGAAGTCATGATGAAATTTATATGGAACCACTTCGTAGCTATACTGAACTCAACGCAAAAATAATTTTCTAAATCGGTTCATAGATGACGGGGTTCTGAGGTAACAAACATTTCTTTTTTTTTTAAGCTATTGCATAGCTTCTATCGCGGGCCTTGAGCGTGGAGACCGAATCCAGAAATTCCGTAACGAAAATAACCTAACACCCCCCACTCCGAATGCTATGCAATAGCTTTACCGCGGCAGTCTCCGAGTGCCACACGTCTTTTTTTTTACATCTGACTGGGTCAGCGTTTGACCACGATCTCACTTGATGGGAAGCGACGATGTGGTCGAAGATGTAGCACGCTTACCCAGTTAGTACTTTACACATTAAAAAAATTGATGTTTTTTGTGAAGTCGATTAAAATTACCCTTTTTTGCACATTAAATTACAAATCCTATCCTTATAATATTACTAGCACCCGCTCGCGACTACGTTCGCGTTGACATAATAAATATAGCCCATGTCACTCAGGAGTAGTGCAGCTTTCTATTAGTGAAACAATTTTCGAAATCGGTTCAATTACAGGAACGTTTTATTTCAAGCTTACAATCATATTACTCTGATTCGTACCATGAGCTTCATAAAACACTAATGTTTTTGTTCCTGCGAAGTGTCAGCTGTCAAAAAACACCTGAATAAATGTTACGATGACGTCACCAAAACTTCTCAACAATACAATATCAAAGTAAGCTTTTTTTTAGGACTTCGTGGTACGGAAAACGGAAGTAAGCTTAAAATAATACTGGTTTAAGAGATGGTGGTAAGCCTGCAGTAGTTGTTGACTTTATTCGTTTCAAACATACAATAATTAATTTTTAGAAAAAAACAAAAACCGACTTCAATGTATCGTCGAAGTCCAAGGTCACATATCGATGAAATTTATATGGGGCCACTTCGTAGCTATACTGAACCCGACGCAAAAAGAATTTTTCAAATCGGTTCATAAATGACGGAGTTCTGAGGTAACAAACATAAAAAAAAATAAAAAAAAAAAATACAATCGAACAGAGAACCTCCTCCTTTTTGAAGTCGGTTAAAAATACAAATCTTTCCTTTTTCTATTATTATGATTAGTTTAGTATATTAGTATTAGTAATTAGTATAGAGAATAACAAAATTAAAAAAAAATGATATTATAATCGTAGGGCGTAGGTAGTGCTTCATTTAAGTTAAATTATGGCCGATTTCCAGAAACGAACCATCAAAATAAATATTCCATAATTAACTAAAGTAACTCTCCGTTAATTATTAAATTTATCACGAGGAATAACCGAAAACAAAATAACCGCTTTACCAAGAATTTGAATATAAACAGGAAAATTTAATTACTTGAAGAGACCGACAGATAAACCGACTAATGTGACGTAAATAAATTTTATTATATCATTATTATTAGTACCTAACTTAAAAAATGACGCGCTCTTCGGACTGTAAAGTAGATACCCGCTGCCTTTCAGGTCACAGGCTCGAATCCTGTTTGATCATTTTTTTTAGTATTCTAGATATATCTTATAAAGTTTACGGGACTCGATAACTAGGCCGTAGCTCTACAACAATAATAAAGCAACCTTTAATTATTTTTTTAATTAATATATTAAAAAATAAAATTTAAAATGCCCCCGACACAAAAAAAACTGTAAAAAGTAAAAACATATCTAAGAACCATCGCTAGAAAACGTACTTTCAAATTAAAAAACCACATCTAAATAATCGGTTCACCCGTTTAAGAGGTACGGTGCCACAAACAGACAGAGACAGACACACATGGTCAAACTTATAACAGCCCTCCTTATTGCGTCGTGGGTTAATATGACGGAAAATGAAATTGTTCGGGCAAGGATCGAGCGTGCGTCTAAGGGATACCGTCTCGACGCTTTAACTACTGGACCACCGAGCCGTCTGACCGAGCAACCAAATTTATTCTACCTTTTTAGGACGATTGTACGTGATGACGTACAATTGTAACAGATGTGTTAATCTTCTTTTGAAATGTTTATTTTTTTTAATTTCGCCAATCTTGTGCTTTGATGCATTCAAAATCAAAACAAACTTAGTTTTGAAACAAAAAATTCTATAATTTTCTCCACCATTCTTCGAAATTCTTTAATCTACAATGTCGAACTACCCTATCTGTCTCAGACTCCACATTTTTGTCTTTTTCACGGCTTCAATTTAAAATTTTATTTCCCCGCTTGACCCAAAGGGGAAGCCGGGGGGTGCCAGAGGGGAGGAAAGAGGGGGGACCTCAGAAGACACTCATTATAACCAATTTCATCGCAGTGTTTTTCTATTTTTAAAGGTTTTTTAACCATTGTTGCGCTGATGGCTCATTTTGCGCCTTTATTCAGGGTTTTGTCGAGATTTTTTGAAAGAGTTTTAGTTGTTTTTGCCGGGACAATTACTTGGCAGGCCTGAGGTGAAATAGGTCGAGGCGGATCGTTGTTTTGTGCACGGCCAGTTGGGACGATACTGAATACTAAAAGGATTTTTGAAATATCATATTTGCTCGATCATTTTTGTCCATTTCTAACAATTTGATTTCAACGCAAGTTGAGCAGTGCCTGCGTATTAACCCAGTTACCAGAACGCTTGAGCATAAGGTGCCTGCGTATTAACCCAGTTACCAGAACGCTTGAGCTTAAGGTGCCTGCGTATTAACCCAGTTACCAGAACGCTTGAGCATAAGGTGCCTGCGTATTAACCCAGTTACCAAAACGCTTGAGCATAACGTGCCTGCGTATTAACCCAGTTACCAGAACGCTTGAGCATAAAGTAAAGGCGTATTAACCCAGTTACCAGAACGCTTGAGCATAAGGTGCCTGCGCATTAACCCAGTTACCAGAACGCTTGAGCATACGGTGCCTGCGCATTAACCTAGTTACCAGAACGCTTGAGCATAAGGTGCTTCCGTATATACTCGGTCTTGTGACTAATCAAAATTTCTGTAGGTACTCAAACTTCAGTTGGCCTCAAAGTTAAAGTCAAAGTTTTGATCACAGTTAAAAATAGGATCAATTGGCAACAAAGAATATTTCGCGTTGATTTACCGTTTTTCCGTACAAAATGTGTGGGGAAAGTTTTTGACTATTTCTGTCATTTCTAGAACTCATACCTTAAAAGACTCTATAGGACCATAATCCCTAGAAGAAACATAATCGATGGGCATGAATAAAATATTTTTGGAACCTTATCATATTTTTCGCTGATGTATTTTTTTTCCAAATCTGTGATTGCAGTTCAAAATATCTTATAAAGTTATGGATGGTCTCCTTGGAACGTTTTCCTGTAACTTTAACGGTTAAGGTACCTGCCCTTACTGCCCCGTCTCAAAAATCCATCCTGTATATATATATTTTCTTTATGTTACTGTATGACGAGACGAGCTGGTCGTTTGCCTGATGGTAAGCAATACGCCAGCCAATAACAATAACAACACCACTTAGAACTTTGCTTTGCAAAATCCTGCGCGGCGCTGCACTGCGCTCGTCGCTGAGACAATTAGCTGTTGAGTATCGTAATGCCCAGTAATTTCACTGGCTACAATGCCCTTCAAACCAGAACACAGTAATGCTTGCGCTCTACTTGGCGGCTGAATAACTGGCAAAGCGGTGGAACTCACCAAGACAGCCTCTCGCATACGAGAAACCTACCACCAGTGATATTTTATATACCTACTTTCCAATTCATCTTCCCTGACCGGAATGGCGGAAACTTATACAAAAACATCACAGATGTAATTAAACAGAACAAACAAGCGGAGTCTGCTCAGAAATCCAATATCCTCCGAACGTATCCTTGACTTGAAATATTCACTGAAAACCACAAAATTCAATTTACAGTCAAACTAGGTACCTACATTTCTTGTAGAAATACAAAACGAGAACGGAAAAAACCCGGGGTGTTTTGTACAGAGGAATTAAACTTGGGGGGTGAAACTACCCTCTTGTAGGGTGGAAAGACGCTGGATGATTAATTATTAGTTTGTGTGTGTTCCAAAGATAGTGTTCTATAGCATTTATAGGGGATGGGGTGCCCAATCGCCGTCCCGGGGTGGTGGGGTGTTTTTATTAATTACATGTTACCTAGTCTTTGTCCGTGTTAAATAAAAATAAATATGTGTGTGTGTGGTCAGACGTATGTTTATCTAATGAGTACACATCGGTGTGCCATCTAGTTAAAAAACGTGTGTAAATATCTGCTCTTCATTTGGTTCTATTCATGGTTTGGTACTCTCATCCTCCTCGAGTCGTGTTCCTCATGTCTGAGGGTCGTGACCACCTCCACCTCCTCCGTCCATTGGTACTCTAGTGTATGGGTAAATCCTACTCATATCCTACTTCCTACTGTTCCTACTAAATTTACTCTTACTAATATTATACCTATATAAATTTATAAATGCTAAAGTTAGTGATGATGGATTGATGGATAGATGGATAGAAGGAGGAGGTTCTCTATTCGGACGTATTTTTTTTTTATGTTTGTTACCTCAGAACTCCGTCATTTATGAACCGAATAGGAAAATTCTATTTGCGTTGGGTTCAGTATAGCTTCGAAGCGGTCCCATATAAATTTCATCGATATGTGACCTTGGACTTCGAAGATACATTGAAGCCGGATTTTGTTTTTTTCTAAAAATTAATTATTATTATTCTTAAAGAGGGCAGTATTAAATTAAGTTTATATCTAGTTTCATAACGTCGCAGTTTGTCAATTTTTTTGTCAAAATGCAGGCTATTTTCTGACGAATTTGCAAATTTCTACAATGTCAATTGATGTTAAAGTCAGTATTTTGAGTTTGAAGAAATGAGGTTTGCTACTATGTGTTTTTTTAATATTACTTAATATACGAGTACGTACCTATAGGTATATATGCATAATAAAGAGGTCTTTTGCATTAACACATTTATTTGTGTATTTATTATATTTATATATTTAGTTATTGATATTTATTTTAGATATTTATGATTATAGTTGCTGATATTTTCTTGTCAAACCGTAACCGTACACTGAAACCTATTTGCTCATGTGACAGTTCTCTTTCCTCAAGGGTTTGCTGGAAGAAAACTCTTTTAAGTTCTTTAAGTGTAACTTTAAAGGTTAAGCTCGCCTTTTTACATATATTTTATAATTCATCGATGTAAATATTATAATAGTGTAGAATAAAGAATATCTTATATTTAAAATTCTCGTGTCACAATGTTAGTTACCTTACTCCTCCGAAACGGCTTTACTGATTTTTACCAAATTTTATATGTATATTCAGTAGGTCTGAGAATCGGCTACTAACTATTTTTCATACCCCTAAGTGATAAGGGTAGAAATAATTTATATGGCAAAACAACGTTTATTAAAACTAGCGTGAGTATTATTCATATTATTATTTACTAACCGGCTACACTCACGAGAACGCACCGCACGTACTCCGTGAAGATGAGCGTCTGTACCGCTCGAACACCGGTCGAGTGTCTCGACTTATTCTCGTGAGTGTAGCCGGTTAGTAAATAATAATATAAAAACAACGTTTGCCGGGTCAGCTAGTAAGAATATAAGAATAACACTGTTACCCCATAGGATAACTTAGCTTTAAGGTGATCCTATATAAATTTAATCGATATTCGACTTTGGACTTCGAAAATACATCAGTATTGAAGTCGGTTTTTATTAAACGACTTCAAAAAGGAGTAAGTTCTCTATTCGGATGTTTTTTTTTTATGTTTGTTACCTCAGAACTCCGTCATTTATGAACCGATTAGGGAAATTCTTTTTGCGTTGGGTTCAGTATAGCTACGAAGTGGCCCATATAAATTTCATCGATATGTGACCTTGGACTTTGAAGATACATTGAAGTCGGTTTTTGTTTTTTCTAAAAATTAATTATAATTAAAAAAATGGGAGAAAATTTGTTTCAACTACAAAACAAAGGTAAGTTTAATTAGAGCAATGTTCGGTGAAGCAAGTTTGTATGGAATCCTCGATGCGCGAGTCCTAATCGCACTTGTCCGGTTTTTACTTACAAGGAACCCTGTACCCGCCCGCGAAGCGGCTCGATCTTGCGACTCAACAAGTAGCGGACAAAGATAGGCGCGGAATATTGCCTACTTCGGGATTCTTATCAGATACTTCTGTTGGAGAATAAAACCTTCGCTTACTCTATTTTCACAAGCTTTTATTTAACTTGCAATGTTTGGGTATCTTCTTCTCTTGCAAGTTGAATCAGAACCACTTCTTTTTATCCTACGGAATGGAAATTTTCGTACCTATTTGTCAAAGTCAAAATGATGGAGAAGGAGGTGGGCAATGGAACTCCTTGACGGATAATCGTAAACTACTAATGTTTGGGCTCATTTTAATCTGCTCGCGGTTCCGATTACGAATTTGTTAAAAGCTTGTCTTATGTTCGAAGTCCAAGGTCAAATATCGATGAAATTTATATGGGACCACTTCGTAGCTATACTGAACCCAACGCAAAAAGAATTTTCCAAATCGGTTCATAAATGACGGAGTTCTGAGGTAACAAACATAAAAAAGAAAAACATCACAGAATAATTGACAGTACAAACCGTCCTGAACATAGAGTATGTGAACCGCGAATCAGCAAAAAAATAGTGTATGACCACAGAATAAAAAATAGTTGGTGTGGCGCCTTATGACTAGAGGTAGCGACACAGGGTACCTGGCAGCGACTAGCAGAGCTGAATATCTAAAAATTTTACAGCTTCTGTGGCGTAGTGGTTGGGCAGGTTTAAATCTTATACTAACTCCTTATTTCCTTCCAATTACAACCTGTGTCTCTTTAAGAAAAGAGTGAATAGGCACCTCATGGGCAAACGTGCTCCACATTAGACCGGAACTACGCTTACCATCAGGTGAGTTGCTGTCAAAAGTAAGCCCATTTCTTCATAAAAAAAGTTAAGTTAGTAGTGGTTTTGAATTTTGAATTATGTTTTTCTTTTTATAATAATAATAATAATGATTTATTACTAAAAAGACTAACATTATATTACACTTTAAAAGAACATAGTTAACATAGGTAGGGGTATTTAATTCTATAAGATATGACCAGAGAGTCCCAAACTCCCAAGCCATGCCGTCAAGCGACCTAGTCGCGTTTCGGGATGATGTTCGGTGAACCATCGGGGAGACGGCTCTGAGCAGCCGCTCAACTGCCGTCTCTCTCTAGATCTATGTGCTCCATCTTAGGCCACATCATCGCTTCACATCAGGCGAGATAGTGGCCAAACATAGATCTATTAAGAGTAAAAAAAAAAAAAAAAAAAACTAAGACGGGGTCTGTGTCTTGGGGCTCTGAGATACGATGTGCAGAAAAAATGACTATAAGTCCACAAGTATGATAGAATGCCCTGAAACCAAGGTGCACTCAGATGTAGCTAAAACTGGATGCACTCCAGCAACAGTGTCTTAATATAAATACTGTCTACAAGTCAATAAGTGCATCATAGAATAAGAACAAAGGAATTAGATTCTTCTCCACTCCGCCATTTTTATAAAAAGGAACTGATCATATCATCCATAATAATTAAACTGCAGGTTCCGTATAATAAGGAAAAAAGTACAGAGCACGAAAAATTGATAAGGGGTGGCTCTGATAAGGGTGTTCCCCCCATATTGATCGGGGCGCGAACCACCCCCGAGTATAAGTATAAAAAGCGTAACAAATTTTCGTCTTAAGAAAAGGAAAAGAAAAAATGTATACAGCCACCCCTTCGCCGGGGGTGTGGGGTGGGCCGGATGGGGGTGCATTTTTCTCGCGGTGCCTCTCTTTCTTTCTCAGTTAGGACGTAAGATCTTACAAAGGATTCTTTGTTAGTGGTTAGACTTAATTAGATTTTAAATTTTTTTCGGTTTTCATATTCACCGTTGCCGTTTGGAAGTAGGTACCTATACCTACTGAATTTTGTATATTCTGTCTGTGCGGAGTAACCGGTTGAGCTGTGTTCAAGATGCATGATATATATATATATTACTAGCTGCTCCCCGCGGTTTTATCCCCGGATTCCCGGGACAAAATGTAGCCTTTCCTTTTTCTAGAAGTTTTCTTCCTAAAGTACCTACATACAATCTATTCAGTTGATTTAGCGTGACATGCAAACATCCATCCATAGTCGCAAACTTTCGCATTTATGATATTAGTTGAATTGGCAGCATTTTTTCGCATTTATAGAATTAGGTCAGCCTAGGTGTAGTGGTTGAAAAGTTTGGGTAAAAATCTTTTACACCACTGAGGTTGCGGATTCGATTCCCGCGACGGGACGAATGTTTGTGCGTAGAAAAAAAAGCGCAAGCATTTGTTTCGTGTCTGGGTCTTGTGCGACCATACCTACTCGTAGTTCCTGGTTCCCCATAAATCCTAACTAGGGGCCAGGACCTATGTATGTGATCGTTGGGCGCTATTATTATAATTAACTAGCTTCGACCCATATATCCATACAAACATACATCCTCATAAACTTTCGAATTTAATAATATTAGTAGCGTTAGTAGGGGGTTCACTATGGGTTCACTATACGCAGCGGACATACAGCGACCTGCGCGTCCAGTACAATAACGGTCTTAGGGTGCTGATGGGGCTGCCGCGCTTCTGCAGCGCCTCCAGTATGTTTGCAGATCTGAGGATAGATGGCTTTCATGCCATCATCAGAAAACGTAGTGCATCGCTGTTGAGTCGTTTGCGTGCCAGCACCAACAGCATCCTGGCCACTTTGGCGGACCGTTAGGACACCCAGATGTTTGTCCACTGGATGCGCTTGCACTCTGTGGCGCAAATAGATGGTCAGCACACTGGGTGCCTAGCGGCTCGTATTTAATTTTGATTTTGTAATTAATTTGGAATGTTTCGGTTTTGGTTATTTAGTTTTTAAATAAATAATGAGTCTTTGTTACTTGAAATAAATGAATTAATAAAAAATATAATAATTACTAGGATTTTTCCTTAGTAAGATACCAGCTATCATGGCAGGCAGTAGACACCGAAATTCTATAGCTAGAGTCGGTCACTATGTTTGAAAACGGAAACACTGACTAACATATTGCAATATACCCATATTATTTAGTCACATCACAGTAGGTACCTTAGGTACTTATAAATATTGACAGTTGAGGTAGGTCAGTTGCACTCTGACGTCACAAGTTACTAAGAAGGTGTTACGCATAGGAAAAATATGTTGGTACTTTTCGAAATTCATTTTGGTACAGTGTAAAGCAGTATTGAAACTAACAAGTTGTTGCTGTACTTTTTTTTTTATTTGTTATAGGCTTGCGTTTGACCACTATCTCACCTGTTTTTAAGTGACGATGCGGTCGAAGATGTAGCACGCTCACGTAGAAGAAACCTGTTCATTATTGTTTTAAGGACACCAAGATTATAGCTATCCGGAAACACATATGCCGGCAGAGAGTTTCACTCCTTGGCCGTTCGCATTATGAAGGTCGAAGCAAAGCGCTTGGTGCGAGCAGGAGGGATGTCAACCATAAATTGATGACGGCTTGCCGTACGTCTGGTCATCCGGTGATGGAATGGGGATGGCGGAATAAGTTCATGTAATTCCGTCGCATACTCTCTGAAGTAAAAGACCGATAAACTGGCATTTTTGCAATTGTACAGTCAAAATTACAAGTTAGTTTCAATACTGCATTCCTATGCGTAAGATTTTCTTAATTACATGTGACGTCATCGTGTAACTGACCTTGAGTCAACAGTCAATACTCCTGCATGACTTATGAGTTCAAAATTCAAAAGTTCTTTATTTTCTTTTGACATCACAGAAGCACTTATGAACGTCAATTATTACAATGACTCTACCGCCGTATCGGAAAAAGAATCACTACCTACCCTGAAGATACGGCAAGAAACTGAGGGGCATTTTGTTTTATTTTTTGTTTATTTTTTTAACTTATTATGTTTCTTATATGCCAGTTGGCTACGTGGCATTAGCGGAATGTTCCATGCATATTTCATCTCCTATGCAATAAATAACGGTATACTATATGCTTTTTTTATTTGACAACGTGTTTTGAAACTGGGTATTGCTGTAATGGAGTTATGGAGATTGAGATACAAACACAAGCAAAAAAAGAAAAAACACCCGAATGGGCTCAGCTCAGCATAAATAGCCGAGAGTTTGACACAACTCGGCGCTGATATTCAGTTGATACCCGTTTTTATTCATTCATTCATTTTTATTAATTTTCAGATATTTACAATCCATTTTGTTAGTATGAACTTACGGGCTATGTTAGTAATTGTCTCATTAGTTTTGCTATAGTGATGCAACGCTTCTGTTGCAAATTTTAGGAGTTTGAGTACTGTACATGTTACTATACTGTGCAGTCTATAGTCCGCTGTCCGACTAATTTTGGTCGGGAATTACCGCGATTGTTAGAACTAAAATGACAAATGTAATTTTAAATTAACCCTTTGCACATAGTCATAAGGGTCAATGAACTCGGCTCATTTACAAATAAAGTACGAGCATTACAAGCAGTAGTGCGCAAGTATTACTCTGTTGCGGTTTGAAGAGCATTGTAGCAAGCGAAATTACTGGGCATATGAGATTTAATATCTGATGTCCCGGGGTGATGAGCGTAATGCAGTTCTAAGCAGTGCTTTTTATGGTATTAAAAGTTCTGGGTGGCACTGCAATTGTTATGGGCAGGAGTCGTGCTTACCATCAGGCGAACCACTTGCTCGTGTCATCACTCAGTTCCATAAAAAAAGTTTGTAGGGCAAATTAAATTTCAAGATCGCCAAATTTTTTACATAATTACTTATTAGCAAAATAGCTTTATATACATACATAACAATAATAAACAAATAAACACCCAAAACGATCACATACATAGATCCTGTCCCCAAATTAGGAGTTCCTTTATGTAGGAAACCAGGAACTACGAGAACCATGACCCCACAATACCCAGACACGAAACAAATGCTTGGGGTTTTTTTGAGCACAAACATTTGTCCAGTCGCGGGAATAGTACCCGCAACCTCAGTGACGTATGAGATTTGAGCCAACCTGCCCTACCACTGCACCACGGAGTTGACACTACATAATATAACATTTAGTTTCAAACGATACAGAATACGTTATAGCAGGCCTAGCGCACTCCGCCCTGTAGGTACGAAGCTACAAGTACATAGCCGGACACCGACGGCGCACAGTGGGCTGAAAATCGAGTTTCATAGACATAGACATCTTTCATTATAAACATTTTTTTTCTTGTTGTAAACCAACACAGAACTTTATCAGGAGACCCAACTATATCATATTTATGCACCACTCACGATTATGACCCAGTAATGATTTTTCTAAATAAAATTTGTGTGGAGAAAAACATAAAAATCTATATTTTTGGGCTCCCGTGCAATTGCCCGTTATTTCGTCAGGTGTGATTCATGTACTTATTTTTTACTATATTTTGACATATTGCACACACCGGGCACACGATGGACTTCAGGTGCAAAAAAATTAAATGTATAGAAAAATATTACTTCGCATTGTACTCATTATTTAAAGAACATGAAGTACTATAAATAATATTTTGACACTTACCTAATCATTGTTTGTACACAGTTGTAATGTAGTATTTAGCTACTATGCTTATAATTTACCTGTTAATCCCTTATTTTATGATTAGTTAATGATATTTAACCATTAATGCCGATACTTGTTTTGTATTTATTTATTACATGTACAATGGGTCATTAAGATACTCAATCGACATTACCATTGTTACAAAAATTACTGCGGAGCTTTATCTAAGAGCAAGTAGTTAAAGATAAATAAGTATCTTTAACTAGGTACCTGCTAAACCCTCACTATTGATACTTGTTTGAATTCTAAAAAAACAGGTAGGTAGGATTCTAGGTACTTACCACTTGTCTCTTGTCTCTTGTTTTGTTTTATCTAATTTTAATATTAGCGGTTGGTAGCCGGTATGAAGAACTGTACAATTGGCACTATATGCCAGCAACCGTGCATAAGATTCTTATACACGGTGCTGACATAGCCAATGTAGCGATTGTACCTATCGTTAAGTTATCTGAAGAAGCCTCAGAGGCTAGAAATAAAGACTTTCGCAAGTACAGGGAGTTTCATACTCGAAAAACAAGCAGAATTCATAATAACCGGGATATTTTAGATATGCTGCTTCTCTCATCAGACCCCTACAAGCATGGAAAAAAGAGTTCAGTTCCGAAGCTTTAGGTCCATTATCTGTGATTAAAGAACACCTTCAGACAGTTTTTATTATGTAAGTAACATTGTTTGAGAAGACAGATTCTGATTTAGATATGTCTTTTTAATATTATGTAATTGTTTTATTGACTCTTTGTAACTTGTATGTAATATGCGTTTATTCAAAAATAAGTTTAGTTTTTGGTATCCTGTAAATAATACGCGTTTTCTCTAAAAATAAAAAAATATGAATATAGAAAATATGTCTTATTTTTTTCACCTGAAGTCCATCTCGTGCCCGGTGTGTGCAATATGTCAAAAGATATTAAAAAATAAGTATATTAATCATACTAGACGAAATAACGGGCAAATGCACGGGAGCCGAAAAATATTGGTTTTCAAGTTTTTCTCCATATACATTTTATTTCTAAAAATCATTAATGCGTCATAATCGTGAGTGATGCTCAAATATGATATAGTTGGGGCTCCTGATAAGGTTCTGTGTTGGTTTATAACAAGAAAAAAAATGTTTATAATAAAAGAGGTCTATGTCTATGAACAGGATATCCGGGAAATTAGATTTAAATCAACCAACAGAGCAGGCTGGATTCCGCCGTGGCCTGTCGACCACCGATCATCTCCACAGCCTGAATCAGATCATAGAAAAATACTACGAGTACAACTTGCCTCTCTATCTTGCCTTCATTGACTACTCCAAGGCGTTTGACAGCTTACATCACACATCAATATTCAACGCATTACAAAACCAGGAAATAGAAAACACTTACATACATATTTTACAAAATATTTACCGTAACAGCACCGCAGCTATAAAAATGCACACCACCGGACCATCTTTCCCCATTCAAAAGGGAGTAAAGCAGGGCGACCCACTGTCTCCCAAACTTTTTACCGCGACTTTAGAGGAGGTCTTCAAAACTCTGGCAGCTACCTGGGAAGGGAGAGGCATCGTCGTTGGCGAGAAGAGGCTTACAAATCTCCGCTTTGCCGACGACATTGTTCTATTCTCTTCCTCAGCAACAGAACTCGGATTGATGATCAACGAACTCAACAGGGCGAGCCTCGAGGTGGGCTTAAAGATGAATATGTTGAAGACCAAGCTTATGACTAATAGCACAAAACGTAGGTTGGAAGTCGAAGGGGTAGAGATTGAGTATGTCCATGAGTACCTTTATCTGGGCCAATCAGTCTCTTTCCAGGCGCGGCAAGATAAAGAAGTTGCTAGACGCACCGAAAACGCCTGGAAGAGCTATTGGTCCATGAAAGACCTAATGAAGGGTACCCTTCCTCTTACCTTAAAAAGGAAACTCATGGACATATGCATTCTCCCCATTCTCACCTACGGTGCTCAGACTTGGTCTTTAACGGAGCATCAGAAGCACACACTCGGGGTTTGTCAGCGAGCAATGGAGCGCAGTATTCTGGGAGTCAAGTTATCAGACCGCATTAAAAATAGCATACTGCGCTCTAAGACCCAAATCGCCGACGTTGGTCAAAAAGCTGCCAGCCTGAAATGGGACTGGGCTGGACACGTTTGCCGTATGTCAGACGAGCGATGGGCCAAACTCACAACTGAGTGGACCCCACGCAACGCTACCCGACGACGCGGCAGGCCCAGAAAAAGATGGCGGGATGAACTGGAATCCTATTTGATGGGATGGCAAACAATAGCCCAGAAACGTGAGGAGTGGAAGGAGGGTAGGGAGGCCTTTGCCCAGCAGTGGGACAAACCAGGCTGAATAATAATAATAATAATAATGTCTATGAAACTCGATTTTCAGCCCACTGTGCGGCGGGTCGCGCGTCGTTACACGTGCCGCGTCAGAAGAGATAAGAGCTATGCGATAGAAAGAGAGGCGCTCCGTAGGTTAATATGACTGGTAGATATGCAGCGCTACGCGAGCTGAATTGAATTTTATTGCGTCATAGCAAGAGTCGCTATTTGTTTAAATTTTTATGCGGAGTGATGCTTCTGTCCCTTAGTATTCTGTGGTTATAGTTAGTAGGTGCAAATTGACGCCTCTCAATCATCCAATCTGCACAGATTTGATCGCCGACGTTGCGACACTTCCTTATCATTGTGTCTGGCCTTTGCCTTGAGGTGAGGTTTTCCTACTTGCAAAATATTGGAATATGGAACTTTTTTATGTGATTGAGTAACGCAACGAGCAGGCTGATTACCTGATGGTAAGCAACACGCCTGCCCATAACAGTTGTAGCATCACCCAGAACTTTGTTTTTCAAAACACTGCACGGCACTGCACTGAGACATTCGACCAAGTAATTTAACTGCAATGGCCTTCATATACATAATTTAAATAAAATAAGATTTTTGTTGAAAAACATTTTTATCAAGCCAAGCTTTTTCCAATTCGTTATCGGAACCGCGAGCAGATTTAAATGAGCCCAAACACTAGGTTTACGATTATCCGTGAAGGAATTCCATTGCCCACCTTCCGTCTGCATCAGACATCTGATCTGATCTGATCTGAGCTGATCTCCATCAGATCAGCTGGTTAACTTTGACAAGTATGCAAAATTTCAACTCCGTAGTATAAGAGGAAATTATTCTGATCCAACTTGCACAATTTGACCCAGATATTGCAAGTAAAATAAAAGCTTGTAAAAACAAAAGAAACAAAGAAGAAGAAAGAATATACATTTGATTTTATTTATACTAAGCGTGACATCACACTACATTCCACTGAACATACTAAAATAAGGACAAAACTGAACCAATAAAAACAACACATTGAAATGTGGCGCGATGTCAGGTAAAGTATACGATTCCGAATATACGAGGTGTTTTTAAATACCTTAGCTCTGTCACAGAATACTAAGGGCCAGAAGCATCACTCCGCAAAGAAATTTAAACAAATAGCGACTCTTGCTGCGACCCAATAAAGTTCAATTCAGCTCGCGTAGCGCTGCATACCTACCAGTCATATTAACCTACAGAGCGCCTCTCTTTCTATCGCATAGCTCTTATCTCTTCTGAGGCGGCGCGTGTAACGACGCGCGACCCGCCATCGTTTCCGGCTCTGATCTTGTAGCTTCGTAGAGGCCTCTGCGAAGAGGGCGTTGGCATGCCGTACCACAGGTGTATCCTAGCTGTGATCCTAGTTTGGGTGCCAACTAACCTCTTTGGATTGGTAACTTAATAGTAAAGCTTAGTATTAAAAACAATATTAATGTATACCAATCTGTACCTAAATTGAAGTTTGTGTCTATAATGACAGCCTCTGTGGTGTAGTATTTGGGCAGGTTGGCTCAAATCTCATACACCATTGAGGTTGCGGGTTCGATTCCCGCGACGGGACAAATGTTCGTGCACAGAAAAAACAAAACAGCGCAAGCATTTGTTTCGTGTCTGGGTGTTGTGGGACCATGGTTCCCATAGTTGCTGGTTCCCTAGATACAGGGAATCCTAGTTAGGGGCCAAGATCTATGTATGTGATCGTTGGGCGTTATTTATTTATTTAACCCTCTACATTTCATTACATTCAAGGGAATGAGAGGGAAAGAGAAAAGGAGAAAGAAAGAAAGAGTGAGCCCATTGTGACTTTAATAATGTTTACTTTTATTATATCTTCGTGTTTATTATTAATGATGATATATATTTTTTATTAACCTATGCTGTCCCACTGCTGGGCAAAGGTCTCCCCCAGGTCTCTTCAGTCCCTATCCTGCGCCGCCTCGCACCAACCTACTTGTTATGCATCCAGATCGTCCCTCTATCTCCTTTTGAGCCGGCCTGGGCGCCGTCATCCATCTTCAGGTACCCATTCCGTTGTGACTTTTGCCCACCGAGTTGGATGCATACGGCTTATGTGACCCGCCCAATCCCATTTGAGCCTTGCAGATCATAATACATTTAATTTCGTTTCGTTTCGTTAAGTTTTATTTCGTTTCGTTTCATTTCAATGTTCATATGGAGGCGGAGAATACACCTGCTTTTGGCTGTCAATCGAAGAAACCAGTTTTGTTAGGGACTGGACTAGAGTTTTTAATATTACTAGTTTCAGAAGATAGGTCTTTGAAGTAGATTTCTAAGCCTATTTGGATTGCGACGTCACATGTTTAACAAAATAACACTTCCTTGGCGTTGGTGAAATCTTAGATTTTCATTGATCTACGATGAAATGTAAATTTTCATGGTGCAGTAGCGTAGTTTTCAGTAGGACGTCAATAGTCCAAAGTACATACCTGTAACACTAACTTTTGGTAGATATCTTGCATACCCACTATATGGAGGAAGTAGGTAATGCAAAATCCTACAGTAATAGCAAGTTACAACACTCAAAATCCGCAGGTTTTTAAGCTTTTATCGACGCGGAAATCTACCCTAACGACTCACAATCGAGGCTTTTTACAATTCCGTTAGTAACCCGTTTGTACCACGAATTATCTTAAGTTGAGGTCGCTTTGAGGCGCGGAGTGGCGTGCCATCTTCCGCCCCCTGCCCCTCCCCTGCTCGCTAGAGAGGCGGTTGATTGTGTTTTAGCCGGATGGTGAAACTGGCCGAATTTTCCGCGGCTTTACCCGTGTATTCCGGGATAAAAATATGTCCTATTCCAATCAATTTATATTATTTTGACTAACTAATTATTTTGATCTTAATGCATCATCATTGTATAGCTAACGTATTAGAATTCTTGACATTATATTTGTGTAATGTGACATTTTATAATTGAATATTTAATGTTAGTTATCTTTTATAAATTATTTCGATTAACTATAAATTATTACATGCCGCAGGCTGAATATAGCGACCTTTTATTTAACGTGTAACACCAGTGTACCACCTATATTTACAATAAATGATATTTGATTTGATTTGATTTACATCCACGAAATGACCAGCTAAGCTAATCAATTTAAATTCGAATGTCAGTCACTAACAAAATTTCATCAAATCCGTTAAGTAGTTTCTGCCTGATTAACTCAATCAATCCAACATCCATCCTCACAAGCTTTGCCGTTTATAATACTAGCTGCACCCCGCGGTTTCACTCGTGGTTTACCGAGATAAAAGTAGTTTATGTTTTATTCCAGGGTATAAGTTGTCTCCATTTCGAATTTCACTCAAATTTGTTAAACCGTTACAGTGTGTAGAAGTAACAAACACAATAAATTATTTTTCAAAAAACATTAAACCGACTTCAAAACTTTTAGACTTGGCTTTTTTTTTGTTTTTTTTTTACGCTTAATAGATCCATTTTTGGCCGCTATCTCGCCTGATGTGAAGCGATGATGTGGCCTACGATGGAGCACATAGATCTAGAGAGAGACGGCAGTTGAGCGGCTGCTCAGACCCGTCTCCCCGATGGTTCACCGAAAATCATCCCGAAACACGACTAGGTCGCTTGACGGCATGGCTTTGTTCGGTGGGTGGTATTACAACCACGGCCAGAGCCTACCACTCCAAAGCGCGTAAGCGGGTTTCATCACGATGTTTTCCTTCACCGTTTTAGAGCGAGCGTGCAAAATCTGCACTTAACTATAAGTCATTGGTGCAGGGCCGAGTCGGGATTCGAACCCAGGTGCGTCTGATCGAAAGGCGCATGAGTTCCCGCTGAGCTACACTCGCTCTTGGCTGGCACCGACTTCAAATATATGAGTGGGTAGCACTTATAATAATTATATTAATTTATTTTTCACTTTTGAGTGCCTATTTGTGGTTTTGAAGTCGGTTCAATTTTTTTTGAGAAATAATTTATTTCACCCTTTTTAGTGCAAAACAAGTTTTAATTAAATTAATTAAAAAAGTTTTTAAAGACAAGCTTTTATGATCTAGCAGCGACATCATGACGAAGTTTAAAACGGGCTAACACAATTAAATGCATGTACAAAAATAAATCATGTCTGTTTTATTCTGTGTTGAGGATTTCCCTCGCCGGAAGTCAACCCTGGGTGAAGCAGGTGAAGCAGGTGAAGCAGTCGAATACAAACCTCCTTTAAAAAGTCAGTTACAAAAAAAACAAGAATGGACTTGAAAATTAAACTTACATTTTTGGTTTTTGCTATTTTTTCCAAAAATGCTAAATGAATTTTGATAAAATTTATATGGGACCACCTCTGAAGTATGACTTACCAAACAAAAAAGAATCATCGAAATCAATTCATAATTGGCGGAGTAATCACGTAACAAACACTCAAAAAAAACATACCATCGAATTGTAAACCTCCTCCCTTTTTGAAGTCGGTTAAAAACACACTAACACACATACAAACTTTCGAATTTATAATATCAGTGTGATCAGTAGGAAGTAGGCAGTAGGACATAGCAGATCTTTTTTACAGACAAAAAATAATAGGTATGTTAAGTACCTATAAAGTGCTACAAGAGTCGGAATGAACACGGCCAATACTGGAATTAATCGTTTCCATCAATAACATTGCTTATATCATCTTACCATACCAAAGTCTCGATGTCACATCGATTAATAATAGTTAGTTTTCTTGCTTCGACGTTGAATGTGCGCCATCACTAAATCATCATCGTTCCCACAGCTGAGACACGGGCATTCTCTCATAGAAAGAGTATGGGTCGTAATCCAACACGCTGTGCTGGCCTAGACCTAGTTGGTGTATGTTATGTCCTTGATTTTAGTAGTTATTTATTGGACATACCGGTTTCCTCACGATGCTTTCCTTGAACATTTTTAGATCGATTGTAAAATCCTCACATAATTTAAGAAAGTCCAAAGGGATTCGAACTCGGGTGCGTTCTATCGAAAGTTGCACCTTCTCTCCAAAATAACATGCTGTTAATTTAGATTTTTGTAACACTATACTGAACGATGTATAAGAGAGGCACTATTCTGAATTTAAAACCGATATATCGATAAACCATTCCTGTAAATAGATTCAGATGTGGCTGTGACCTTGTTTTGCCGGTTAGTGGCCGGATGCCATTTCCATCCCTACATCTTACCCTTTACCTTTTGCTATTAAAAAGTCCCTGAGGTGAATTAATTATTAAGAGATATTTCTTTTTCTGACCACTCTTGAGGAGATAAGTTTTTGCGAAAGGACGTCGAACTTTTTTATTTTTTGGTTAAGAAATTTGCAATTTCTTGTGGTGATTTTAATATTTCCTTTAGTGAATCTTGGATTGTGGCGACTGCAATCTTGGTGATTCGTCTTTTGTAACTTTAATTTAGGATACACCTGAGCGACCGCGCAACAATATGGCAGGTGACAGTCGCTGATCGTTGCTTGCAGCCGTTCTCGGCGCGCGCTGCGGGCTGTTATTAATGCATTATGTGTTTGTTACCTCAGAACTCAGACATTCATGAACCGATTTGGAAAATTCTTTTGTGTTAGGTTCAGTATAGCTACGAAGTGGTCCCACATAAATTTCATCGATATTTGACCTTGGACATCGAAGATACATTGTAGTTAGTTATTTTGTTTGATTAAACGTGTACTTTCTTGTGAATTATCGCATTCTTAGTGACAACTTAATTATTCTTAGTGACATGGCCTACGACTGTTGTCCTAGACTACAACTGCGACCGACGGTTTAACGTGCCTTCCGAAGGACGGTAGCGCTCAAACATAAATATCACACAAACGGTCACCCATCCAAGTTGTGACCGCTGCGAACGTAGCTTAACCTATAGATATGTTACGAACTGCTAGGCGAGCTACGCTACGAGCGCTGCCTAGAATGTTGATAATAATACAAACCATTCTGTAACGTCTGTCTGCGTTCCATTCAAGTGGCATAGAAATAGTAAACACTACAATATGTTGTGCTAAATCAGGTGTAGAGATGATGTAGTGTATACACGTACTACCCTGTAGAGTTATGTTGTCAGACTCTAGCCTAGAGCTACAGGAAAATTGTAAAGAAAGAAACAAAATACATTTATTCAAGACAGATACACGCAACATTACATTAAGCTATAATACTATACTACACATAACAAATAAAACTATACTATGCATATAACAGAAAAAAAAATAACACATGTAATAACATATATAATAAATACATAATATAATTATAGTATAATGGAACGTTGCGCGATGTCAGGAAAAGGTTCCGACTAGGTAACTAAGGTCCGAAAGGTACTGATTTTCAGCCGGAACCTACAACCTACCTTGTACAATACATCTTGCACCCAAATAATATTATTTTAAATAAATAAATACGCCCAACCATCACATAGGTACAGTCAGCTGCGCTGATATGTATACACTCCCAAGTTTTCAAATTTATTAGTGATTATACTCATAACTTTCAAAGACTAGTGCACGCTTACATTTTTCAAATATCTGTAGTCATCATGTGACAGAATGCGATATACAATATATCAAAATTGTTTATAAAGTCACGACCTCGACCCCATCAAAACTTGGGAGTATATATACATATCAGCGCAGCTGACTGTACATACATAGATTCTGGATTCCCTGTATCTAGGGAACCAGGAACTACCATGGTCCCTCAATACCCAGACACGAAACAAATGCTTGCGCTTTTTATTGTGCACAAAAATTCGTCCCGTCGCGGAAACAAACCCGCAACCTCAGTGGTGTATGAGATTTGAGCCAACCTGCTCAACCACTACATCACAGAGGTCTATGTACTATCTGTGAAAGTTGTTTCGTGTATGTGAAAGAATGTATTCGGAACCATGGACACCTAACAATTAGACGCGGAACGAAGGACACTAGTCACGGTACTAGTAGACTTAAAAAATCGGTACCTACCAAGCGGTAAAAACCGAGCCATCGACTTTTTTCAGAGAAAAACGCACACTCGATTTAAAAAATATGCGTCATCACTAGTTACAAAATATAGGTACCTAGTTGGGGATTTCTGGAATTGGCTTTATTAGTTTATTAGGTATTAGATGACATTCAATTTCTTCTTAGTTTCAACACGTAAAAATAACAAAAAAACTCATGTTTTTACTCGTATCATGCATAAGAAGCTTTTTATAAGTCATCATTTCCTACAACAAGAAAAAACAGACTTCTAATGCTACAAATTCATCGAAGGCAGGTGTGTCAATTACAATTATTTCCATAATATACAGCATACCTATTAACACGAATTTGAATAAAAAAATCGTTTGAAACCGGTCTTCTAATTGATAGAAACAATGAGAGGTGCGCGGGCGCTGTCCGCCATTTTGAAATTCCGGCCAATAGGAGCTCTTCCCGCGCTGCCAAGGTCGGGCGCAATGTCAAAACGCGACTCGCTTCCTAGTGAATTCTCTAGGCCAATCGTTGTTACTACGATAGATAACTCTTTGGCAGCCATTTTGGATTTTGATATAGTTTATCATGCTTTCGATAGCGGTGCTAGAGATACGAGCGAGCTGTGTTGATAAAAATTCTAAAACGGTTTTCAAGAGGTATATTGGAAGAAATATATTTAAAAGCTAAATGCGAATACTGTATGGCATTTTAAATAAAATTAGTTTTGAGTTGTTAATAGTTACCGAGTTATCGACGCTGAATCTGAGACCAAGGATTCCCTGAAAGCTACAAGGCCCATGGTCCTAAAAAATGTATGGAAATGACAGCCATAAGTATGACGTTGGAATGCAATCCTATTGATAAACTCTTTTACTTCTGATAATTAACTTCTCTTCTGACGATTCTTTGATCTCGTCTCAAAGAATCAAAATCAAATTGGATCAAAATACGTCTGAAATAAAATGCTCATTACACCAAATTTTTCAAACCAAATGGCACAACCTGAAAAGGTTTTTGGAAATAAATTATTGTTTATGATATTGTGAGGTATTTAAATGTATGTAGTTTCTGATATTTAATGCATTATGTGCATTATATTTAATGCGCATGCTAGGCGAAAATCATAAGATTTTAATAATTAGGTAGAAGAAAAATGATATTGCTTGGGCAGGGATCGAACCGTCCCGACGCCTTAACCACTGGGCCACCGAGCCAACTGCTCAACAGATGTCCCATAAGAACAGATTTCCCATAAGGTTACGATACAACCCTTCCATACCATAACCGAAAACCACACAGGCCATAGACAACGAGGGCCATAGACAACTTGGCACTGACAAGGGGTCCATAGACCATAGATATCATAGTTTTCGAATTACGGATGCGCTGAGGTTTCTAAGGTCAGAAGGGTGAGCTTTCACTTGGTTGTGTGTTTTGTAGATCTTGTTTTTGGAGAATGCTTACAAGCTGGTTTAGGCACGCTATTCTGTACCTACTTTAGGAGTTATTGTGAAAGTAGCATAAATTAATAATGTTATTATGGACTTGAATTCAGCAAGCTTGTATGGACCTACGGCTACGGAAGCATTACTGTGTTCCGGTTTGAAGGGCATTGTAGTCAGCGAAATTACTTCGCATACGAGACTGTCTGATGTCTCGGGGTGATGAGCGCAATTCAGTGCTACGTAGTGCTTTTTACGGTATATGGTTTTTGATGGTAAGCGCCACGCCTAATCATCATAATCATCATCAGCCCATCACGTTCCCACTGCTGGGACTCGGACTTTCTCTCAAAGAAAGAGTAGAGAGAGTATGGTCCATTATCCGCCACACTGCATGGCCCAGTGCGGGTGGTGGTGGATGTCACATGTCCTTGAAATTTTGTGATAAATTCTTGTACATGCCGGTGTCTCACGATGTTTTCCTTCACCGTTTTTTAGAGCGAGAGTTAGTTTTTATAGCGCCACGCCTGCCCATAACAATTACAGTGTTAACCAGAACTTTTAAAACCATAAAAAGAACTGCACTGCATTTTATTGGCACCAGTGCCCTACATTTAGAATTCTTTAGAATCGGATTGCAACTGATACCAAAACATTTACGGATACCCATGGAGTCTTATTTATCGGTGTCCCATTTATTGGTGTCCCATTTATCGGTATCCCAGTAACACAGTTATTTGGGTAGCGTGAATCGGCTATACTGGGATTAAGCCGACTGCCGACTGGTGAACTTTATGCAGCCGGTACGGGCAACTGGTCGGTTGAGAGTTGTAATGTAGCTATGTAGAGTTAGGTATGTATGGAAAATTGCTATTTTATGTTATTTGTCAGCGTCTGTGGTGTAGTGGTTGGGCAGATTGCTAATCTCATTTAACACTGAGGTTGCGGGTTTGATTCCCGCGACATGACAAATGTGTGTGCACAGTAAAACTGACTTCGATTCTGATGAATCTTTGAAGTCCAAGGTCGAATATCGATTAAATTTATATGGGTCCACCTTGAAGCTACCTGCAAGCTGTGTTAGGGGTTTTTTTTAAATTTGAGTTTACTGAAATTCGCTTGTTACTTTATGCAAATCAAAACAAACAACCCGAATTCTAAAGCCCGACCAGCCAGCATGTTTTTTACAGCACAGTTTTGTACGTACATCGTATACCATGAATTAAAGGATATTTAACATCCAAATTGAGAGAGCGGCGGAACTGCACGAACGGTACGTTTCGGGATTAACCGAGCCGCGCAGTTTACGCAGCCACGAATAAATGTCACCCGGCCACCCGGCCAACTAGGGAAGTACTGTTATCGATAAAACTTTCGAAAAATTTATCGATAGTAGTTTTTTCACCATCCAATTTATTATTGATTCGTTTTAATACTAAAACAAGAAAGCGACAGATTTAAAAATTAATCCAAAAACCACGTTTTAATGCATTGTCATCGAGTTGGGAGCTTCCCTAAAAGTTTCAGCCAGATAGCTAATAGGGAAGTGCTCGAAATTTGAGTTGCCAGATTCACACAGACAGACAGATACAAAAAGAGACAAACAAGAAAGTTACTAGTTAATAAAAACGTGATAAAAATATCGAATAACGGCACTTGTAGCACGACAAGATTCTAAAAGGACACGAATAAGAAAGATAGTGATGCACACTGTCAACGTCTAGATCTATGGTAATCAATGCTACTGACGAAAATGATTACTTACAGATTTAGCCGTGTTTGTATACATTATTTTTGCGCTATAATCAGGCAAAGTGTGCGTTTTTTGTCAAATTCAAGGAGGAATCGTCTCTACGATATTTCCTATGCCACCAAATCGAATAGTAACTATAACCAAGGGGGGCTAATCTCTACATGAAGTTTTTATCGATAGCTATTTTTCGTACTGTCTTTTTGTTTTATATCGACTATTTGACGTTTCGATCTCCTGAATTTAAAAACGTCGCTGACTCAAATTCCGGAATACTCTGGGCTTTAGTAGGGACTATTATATATTTTGTAGTATAAGAAGAGAACAGACAATTTTGGTCGAGAGCCTACTCGTACCTTGTTTTCTATTAAGTTTGATGGAGTGGCGGTAGTTTTTGGTAGAGGCCAGACTTCAATTAGAGTATGGGAAAGAAATGGGTAGACAATAGACATGCTTACCTTTTTTTCAAAGTCATTATATTTTATGTAACAATTTTTAACGTGTTTTAATTTATTTGTATCTTGTGTAAATGACGTTTAAAAGTGTATTTTTGTGCCTATATATCTTTATATGTATTTTGACTTTTGACTTTTGAGGCGGCTCCAGTCGACTGCATTTGTGAATGACTAGCCAAAACTAAAAAGGCTCTTTTATCGACACTACGGCACATCACTATTTATTTTAAATCGCATTATATTACAATCAGAGAATACAACGTGCCGGTGAATTTCCTACCAGACTGAAACTTTCAGCTAACAAAGAGTTTTCAGCCATTCCATTACCAAACAAAAATGCACTCTAACTTTGTATTTCAAGGTTCAAAATCTACTGAAATCTTCAAGAGGTTTTCTATGTAGTTTTCGGATGCAACTTATTTGTGAAAACAGGATGGAAAGAGAGGGATATAAGAGTATTGTTCGAGAGGGAGAGAGATGGAAATACACTAAATTTACGAAGCCACAGGTGGTGCACCTCGGGTAAAGACGCAGGTGAAACTGGACAGCGATTATTTTTAATTATTTAAATAAATTACCTTATTATGGTAAGTTGACTAGTAGTAATTAAGTTTTATTAAATTACCGTTCGGATAGGTATCTCCGAGACAATAACTTACATATCTAGTACTTTGCCTTCGATATAAAGATATAATCTTTGAGACTTTAACTTCATTTCTCTCACGCACTAAGCATCAAATTTTGTATACAACTTTTACGCGTATTTATGAACGAAACCTGTCAAAAATTTCGCTAAGTAAGACATACTGACCAATCAGAACTCTACATTAAATATATTTATTTTATTTCCTTATTTAAATTTTAAAGAAATACCTAAATGAATCAAATACAAAAAATCTGGATGGCACTGCAGTTGTTATGGACAGGCGTGGCGCTCCCCACCAGGCGAAAGACTTCCTCGTCTCGTTACTCAATTTCATAAAAATAAAAAATATATAAATACGAACAACGGTCAAAGTCAAAGTTAATTATGATTTATTAAATACGCATAAAAGTGCACTTTAAGGCCATAAAAACACATGATACAAATAAAATAAAAAATCTGTTAAAAATTGTATTTTAAGTTAACATCACATACATGGATCTCATACATTTGCACGCATTCATGTGTTCTGAGCTGTGTCTTACTTTGCCGAGTGTTCTTTATGAATACGGGTTTGAGTCGTGTAATAAATTAAAAAGCAACATTTTCCTTTCCCGCCTAAAAGTGTATTCTAATTACAAGCCTTACTTTTTATCTTTAATTTAAAATACTGTAATGACATATGGCGGAGTTCCCAAGGAAGTTGCAAGCATGGTGTCTTTAAAAAGAATATTAAATGTATCCATTGTAGTGAATTAGAAGGTAATTAGTGGGTGTAATTAGTGGGTGGAGACTAGCTGAAAATTAGTGGACTTTGAGGCCCGAAGTGTCAATTCAATTTATTTTCTTCTGTCAATAGAATGTATTGAAAAAAACTTTAATCAACGTAACTGAAATTTGGCACATAGTTTTTTAATTATTTGTCCAAGCTAGAAAGAAATTTACAATTGTCACAAAAAAAGAAACTATTAATAAGATATTAAACTATGTACAACTAGAAATTTATATACAAGTGGTGACCATGCGGCAAGGTGCCAAGAACGCTGGCTGCATTCCCGCGTTGAATGGCTAAAGCTAATCTTTGAGCCAGCCCTTTTGTCACCTGCAGCTTCGACAAGACGTGGGCAATTTTTTTTAAAATAAATGTTTGGTGCCCGGACCCCATGGACCAATGGTTTCGACACCAAGCCTGTGGCCAAGTCTGTGGCAACGTAGCTCGCAAGCGGGTGAACCGATTTGGATGCGGATGTTTTATTTTTAAGCAGGTTTTCTAACGGTGCGGTGGTTCTTAGACATGTTTTATCAAATCGGTTCAGCCTTATTTTTACTTTTTATATGTTTTTTGTGTCGGAAGTTTTTTTAAATTTTAGTTTACTGAAATTCTTTAACTAGCTGATTCCCGTGACTCCGTCCGCGAAGAATTTGGATATTTAGTTGTAACTAATATGGAAGTGTTCGTTTTTCCGGAATAAAAAGTTATGTTCTTTTCCTGGACCTACAGCATCTATATACTAAATTTCATCCAAATCTGGTTATTCACCAGATGCTAAGCGCCACGCGTGCCCATAACAGTTAAAGACGCACCCAGGACATTGTTCTGCAAAATCCTCCGCGACAATGCACCGCGCAATTAAGAGAATGGCTATTAAGTTAAATGCCCAGTAATTTTACTGGCTTACAATGCCCTTCTAACGGGAACACAGTAATGTTTGTGCACTACTGCTTGGCTGCAGAATAGCTGGCAAAGCTTTGGGACCTACCAGAGGCCATCCGCATACAAGAGATCTACCACCTAGTACCAAAGAAAACTAACTATCTAGTATATAGGTTGAAATTTTGAACCTAGGTATCCATTTATTTCTTCCCTTGGCTGAATGCGCAAACGGCGCGAAGCTATAAATTAATAAAAAAAACCGAGGACACAGAACAAAGAATTTAAAAATTCCACGCCATCCAGTGACTGGACGATTTGAAAAATCCATTATTTTCAGGTTTTAGTTCACAATCATCCTGGGAAAATGCGCAAATGTTCGGCGCATGAAGCAGCTTTTACCTCAATTATATATAGAGCCTTTAGTATAGTATTATTTTATTTCATAATTCCGTAATTGACCGCTTTTCATAGAAATGTAAGTGCTTGTATTTTCTTGAAAATGTACATGATGTAGACAAGCGCACACAGGCTTCTGGAATTAGGTGAACAACTACAATTTGATTAATAAATAAAACCAATTCACATAGTTCGCGAGTTCTTAGTCTTTTAGCATGCAATGCCGATCTCATCTCAAAAGGCGCATAAGGGGGCGTCCATAAATTTCGTGAGATAGATAGATAGATAGATAGATAGATAGATAAACGCTTTATTGCAAACATTAAATTGAAGACATTACATAAAAACAATTAAAGAAAGTGTTACAATGGGCGGCCTTATCGCTAAAAGGTCTACAATAATAATAACAACATAAAATGTCAATAAAATAAACTACAATACAATAGCAACATTCTAAATGCCTTATATATATATATATATATATATATATATATATATATATATATATATATATATAATACAACATATCATAGCAACAAAATAACCAAAGAAACATCAGCAACCTTCCAAGTAGAACTTCTTCACTTTCTCTTTGAACACCTGCAATGAAGGCGCACGTCGTATAGGCACGGGCAGTGCGTTCTAAAGGCGAACAGCTTGAACGGTAAAAGAGCGGTCGTAGAAAGTGCTACCGTGCGAGGGTGTCTTAAGAGCACAATTTTCCGATGACCTAAGAGAGTGGGAGTTGGGAGTATGTAAGAATTCAAAGGCGTAAAAAAAAAAAAAAAATTCAAAGCGTGAGGTGCTTTTTTAAATTTTCTGTAATAATAAAAACCGGCGAAGTGCGAGTCGAACTCGCGCAGGAAGGGTTCCGTACCATTATCTATAAAAATGAGTAAAAAAATCACGTTTTGTTGCATGGGAGCCCCCTTAATTATTAATTTTATTCTATTTTTTTAGTTTTTATTGTTATAGCGGCAACAGAAATACATCATCTGTGAAAATTTCAACTGTCTACCTATCGCGGTTCATGAGATACAGCCTGGTGACAGACGGACAGACAGACGGACGGACAACGGAGTCTTACTAATAGGGTTCCGTTTTACCCTTTCGGTACGAAACCCTAAAACACGTTTTAAGTAAAATCAAATTGAATTTATACCTACTGTATAAGCAAGACAAACAATAAACAAAGATGGAATTGTCGTCCAATGAGCCGATAACAGATCTGATAACTAAGACCAACCCAACTTGACCTAATTGTTAGATGAACGAAAATAACTATCATTATCGTGTATGTAATGGAATCAGGCGTGACGTTGCGGAAATTCATCTCAAAACTGAAATGCAAAGAAAATATTTGTACCTAGTGTAATCCACTCACATATTTTGATTGCATTTAAGTTTTACCATAGTGTTGACCTAAGTGTTTAACACAACAAGGATAGAAGTTAAACAAGAGTAGAAGTACCACAGTATTCAGGCGAATGATTTGCTCGTCCCATTAAACAGTTCCATAAAAAAATGATAACCGATGTTAACACTCGCTCTGAAACGGCAAAAGATAACATCGAAAGAGAACCTGCATGTTGAAGAATTCGTAAATTTGAGGAATGACATCCGCCTACTCATTCTGGGCCAGCGTGGTTGATTGTGACCTACACTATCTGTGGTAGAAGGCTGTAGCGGATTGATCGAATGCAAAGATAACAGCAGAAATAAAATCAACGTCTATTGAAGCTGCGATCGAAGGAATCTTCGAAACTCGAGTGAACAGGTACTATCTTGGCAAGCTTGCTAGATCGTCGACCACATCATCGCGTAGCATCAGGGGACATAATGGTCAAACGCAAAGCAATTATTTGATTATAAACGCAAAGCAGTAAAAAAAAGTATAGTAAAATTATGCAACGGCAAGAAATAAACCCAAAAAAATGAATAGATTGTGACGTCCAGGGCCCAGCGCACCACGCAGGCCCAGGACCATTGAAAAGAGGTTAGTTTTGGCTGGACCAGAAGTGGGAATATGAGACTGATAATGATGAAAGATGACGTTCTGAGTCATCGTCTTTAGCGTTTTAAAACACAAACCAGGCAAGGTAAGGACATTATTTTATTTCCATTATAAATATAAACGGCTGCACTCACGTTATGATTGTGTCGGAATAACTCCGACCAGGTTTCGGACAATTAGGATGTCCTTCTTCCGGGAGTTTACGCTTAGGATTCGCGGCGTAGACTGCGCGCCTCCGCTCGTTCCTGTCGCCGCGAGGCCGGCGTTTAATTATTTTATTTGCTCATTTTTAGCATTCAAATATCCTGGCTCTTAACTAGAAATCCCTAAACTAGGAACAGGAATCAGGAACTATCAGGACCCGTAACACCCAGATACGAAACAAATACACACGCTTTTCGTCGTGGTAATCGAACCCGCCACCTCGGAGGTGTATGAGAGTTGAGCCCACCTGCTCAACCATTACACTACAGAAGTTATTACAAAAGACATACATGTTATTTGAGTGCAGTTGTGCGACACAGATTAAACAATAGTAAGAGCGACAACAACCTTGAGCCTTACACATTGGAGAAATGGTAATGGTAATGGTGCAAAACTGGGTCTAATTAAATTTCAATGTTGGTAACACATGTTAGGTTCAGTTGTTGTAAATGTGTGAGGGCGTGCGTGTCCTTGTTTTATCAGCTGGAACTAGAAATGACGTATGAACTGCTCATACTTGTTTATCCCCAGCAGTTAGAAAAACTAAAAAATGAGTTGATTTTCTATTTTGATGCGCAATATGTAGGACTTATTGCGGACATATTTAGGTAGGAGTTATTGGATGTAATAGATCCAATAAGGCCTAGGTATACCTACATACTCGTATGTCCACAAAAAGTCTCAAATCAAATCTGAGTCTAGATGATTTTTTAACGGGCCTACAACAGTTTTACTTTCTCCTCTTCTTGATAACTAATACCTATTCTAAATGCAGATTCAAAAACTATTTGGTACGAGTTAGTCCTTCGGTCTTAAATTCAAATCTCATCTCGATCCCTATCCAACTAACGGATCACATCTAAAAAGTTCTAAAAGTTCTTGATGCTCAAATTTAATCAGTACCAATCCCACCATCGCCCACCATTCAAGAAGTCCGAGATTTCTTGATAAATCTCAAACCAAATCTCATCTCGATCCAATCCCACCAGCGGACGTGTAACTGTTGCTCCTCTTCTCGACGACGCACGTTAAAACTTCCATTGTATCGATTTTGTTCGATCCCGCCTTACTCCCGCCGTCTCAGCGCTGTTACTACGCCAATATTTGTCACATTGGACTGTGTTGGTGGACTTCATGTAGACTTGTTGGAAGAATTATCGAGATGCGGTTGTCTTTTTACAAAGATTACTGGGCTATGAGACTTAATATCTGATGTCTCGGGATGATGAGAGCAACCTCAGTGCTACGCAGTGCTTTTTATGGAATTGAAAGTCTGGGTTGCACTGCACAATTGCACATATCATCGTTTTTTTCTGTAAACAAATATATGTCGCTTTGCGGAAATCGAACCCGCAACCTCAGTGGTGTATGAGATTTGAGCCAGCCTGCCCAACCACTACGCCACAGAGGCTGAAACTTCTGACTGATTTGATTCTTTTTATGGATTACATTTCAAGAAGTTTATTCAGCTAAATATATCTATTTAAATTCCTGTTCCGCTCTTGTGTCCATAATGTCTCAAATCGTATTCTGTTAATTTGACAAAATACCTCAAAAGTCGCTCGAAACACAGAATACTAACTCGAAATGCGAATGATATTGTAATGACTAAAAAAACCGAAATTTAATCGAAGTTTAAACGGTATTCCGCTTACACAAATGACCAATAGGTATGAATTGAAAAATATACCTATTCTCGGATGTCAGTTTGACGTAAAGGAGATGTTTCAAAGATATGACATACAGAGATTATACTGAGAACATATCAAGACTAAACTGTGATTATTACGAGCAGAATGCCAATTTTTTTTCATCAAATCTCATTCAACGTCATTCAAATTTAGTGGAATTTGCCTTCTGACTGAAGCGACGATGTGGCCGAAGCCATTGTATCGAGTATGCCGAATGTTTTTCTTTCCATATATTTCATCATTTTGATAAATTCGCACAAATTAATGCCGCTGAACTGGGATTCTAAATGTAATGCGTCAGATTATAAGTAAACAGTTAATAAATAAAAAAAGCCGACTTCATTGTACATATCTTCGAAGACCAAGGGCAAATATCGATGAAATTTATATGGGACCTTCGTAGCTATACTCTAAACCCAACGTAAAATCGATAAAATAATTTTCAAAATCGGTTCTTAAATGACGGAGTTCTGCGGTCTTCTTCGTCTTCTTTAACCTTTATTGGTCCATTTCTGGACATAAGCCTCTCCCAATTCTTTGCAGGACTTCCAATCCTTCTGAGGTATCAAACGTAAAAAAAACCATTCAATCGAATAGAGAACCTCCTAATTTTTATGAAGTCGGCTAAAAAGTCTTAAAAATAACCACTTACACTCACTCTATTTCCTATTCACTGCTCGTCTAAAATTTATAGGGCGTAGTATAACTGAAACCATGCAAAATCTGCTTGCTATTCCTACACAAATCAAGACACTACGGTGTGACGTCATTTACAAACAAGTTTGGATGCTGACGCACATGTTGGAACTTGGGTACCTATTTTGTTCTGTAGGAGAGATCCATTTAACAAGTCATTTAGAAACCTGTAGGAATGCAAGAGACGTAAATAGATGACTATTTTCACACAAGGTTAAACATATAAAAATTAAAACAAGATTTTGGTTGAAAAATATATTTTTCATGACAAGCTTTGTAATCGGAACCGCGAGTAGATTAAAATGAGCCCAAACACTAGTAGTTTACAATTATCCATCAAGGAGTTATATTGCCCACCTTCCGTCTCCATCGTCAGATCAGCTGGCTGTTACCATATTATTGCATTGTCATCAAACTTTGACAAGTATGCAAAATTTCAACTCCGTAGGCCAAGAGGAAGTTGTTTTGATTTAACTTGAAAAGATTTGACCCAAATAATAAACATGGCAAGTTAAATAAAAGCTTTTAAAAGAAAAATATAAGTATGTACTAGCTAACCCGACAGACGTTGTCAGTTTTCCCCGAATTCCCAATTATCCGGGCAACTTTTCCAACCAACCTTAAAAGCCTTCCGCATACCTACTACAGACCTACCTAGTAAAAATGCCATAAAAAATACTGGGCATAAACATGAGACTTGATATCTGATGTCTCGGGTGATGAATGCAACGCAGCGCTAATTAGTACTTATTCTGGTATTAAAAGTTCCGTATGTCACTGCAATTTTTATTGGCAGGCATGGCGCTTACCATCAGGCGAACTACATGCTCGTCTCATTACTGTTCTATAAAAAAAACTAGTTTTTCTGCAACTGAAGCCATATTCCGCTTCTGCCAAGTAGCCAACTGTCACATAAGAAACATAATATTGTCAAAAACAAACATTTATAAAAATAATAGTGAATAGTTATATAATTAATAGTTTCTTTTTTGTGACAATTGTAAATATCTTCTAGGAATAAAATAGATATTTTGAAAAAAAAAATTAAAAAAAATAATTTATAAAATATTGAAACAAAAGTTAAAAAAAAATGCCTTTCAGTTTCTTGCCGTATCTTCTGAGTAGTGGTTGTTTTTCCGATACGGCGGTAGTTATTGTAATAATTGACGTTCATAAGTGCGCCTGAGATGCCAAAATTGAATATAGAACTTTTGAACTTTGAACTACGTCACCATTCAACTTCCTCACACCAAGAACCTTTCGAAACGGACTCGAAACGTCAAAAACTTAAGACGTCCCCAATTCCTATTTCGTCAATTCGCTTTGTCTCGTCAGTCGTTTTAAAAAGGGGGTTGAGTGCACGAGAAATGGGGCGAGGAAATCAATAAGGGGTGGGGGTGGGGGTGGTTAAGCGAGTGAAACAGATCGCCGGACAAACGTCTAGCGGACACCCGTCGGACTATTTTCTTGGATGTTTTCAGCTTGTTTTTGATTTGGATGCTAACAAGCTGTGTTTTTTTTTATTTTTGTGGTTGTGTTTGATGAACGCGGTGTTTGAGGACCATGATTACAGTTCTGACTGGTAGGTTTCTCGTATGCGAGAGGCCGTCTGAGTGGGTACCACCGCTTTGTCAGTTATTCAGCCGCCAAGCAGTAGTGCGCAAGCATTACTGTGTTCCGGTTTGAAGGGCATTGTAACCAGTGAAATTACTGGGCATTATGAGACTCAACAGCTAATTTTCTCAGGGTGACGAGCGCAGTATACAGCGCCGCGCAGGATTTTGCAAAACAAATTTCTGGGTGGTGCTGTTATTGCTATGGGCTGGCGTATTACTTACCATCAGGCAAATGACAAGCTCGTCTCGTCATTCAGTTACATTAAAAAAAAGTTCTGTAAGGCGGTTGCGATGATCAATAATAAAGGGTGCCGGGTGTAAGAACATGAAGTTATTTTGTCAGCCTCTGTGGTGATGTAGTGGTCGGGTTAGCTCAAATTTTATATACCATTAAGCTTACAGGTTCGATTCCCGTGACGGGACAAATATTTATGCATAGAAAAAAAGTGCAAGCATTTGTTTGTGTCTGGGTGTTGTGGGACCATGGTCCTCATAGTTCCTGGTTCCCTAGATACAGGGAATCCTGGTTAGGGGCTTGTATCTAAGTGTGATCTTTGGGCGTATTTATTTTAATTTGGTTAAGTTTGTTGGTAACTTTGTCTTCTTTTTGGATATCTATCATTAATTTTCACTATGCATGTAGTGAATGCATTCAAAATAGATCTTGGTTTATTGAATAATATTCATTGCAACTTTTTTAAGCCAAAAAGTAATTTTATATGATCAGCATCTGATTAAATCATTCCTCGAGTTCAAAGGGAAGGCCATCCCCCGGCAATATAAATCTAATTGGGGTAGGTCGCAATACGTTAAAGTTGGGGGCTCGTGATAAAGCTTTTATTTAAGGGGATGATCATTGGGGTGGATGATGGATGCCTTTTGTTGTATCTTAAAGAGCTTGTGAACGGTCTAGTTTTGCGGCAATTAAATAAATAATTGAAATAATTAAATTTTGGAAAAAAACAAAAACCGACTTCAATCTCTATCTTTGAAGTCCAAGGTCGAAAATCGATAAATTTTATATGGGACCACTTCGTAGCTATACTGGACCCAACGCAAAAAGAATTTTCCAAATCGGTTCACAAATGACGGAGTTCTGAGGTAACAAACATAAAAATACGATAAAAAAATAATTTAAAAAAATACAATCGAACAAAGAACCTTCTCCTTTTTGAAGTCGGTTAAAAAAGCAATAGGTTTTATTATAACAAAAACGCTTACCTATCCTACTTAATATTTTAAATACGAAAGTTTGTGAGGATGGATGGATGTTTGTTACTCAATTACTCAGAAACTGCTAAACGAATTTTGATGATATTTGGCACGTAGATACCTACTTTAGAACCTGGAAAATGACATGGTACTTTTTATTTAAGAAAACCGCGGGTACAATAAAATTAAAAAAGGCAGCCAAATTACAAAATCACAAGCTCAAATAAAATAATATCAACAATTTATTAATCAAATCAAAAATAAAATAAACCCAATAATCAGTCAAATAAAATAAAAACAATCTAATATAATGTCAGTCAATATACGAGTACAAATTCAATAAAATAAAATAAAATCGATTACTTTATTTATTTATTTAAGTTATTTAAGCTATTTTAGTTTAGATATTTCTCTGTATTTGAGTTTGTTGTGTGTATAAATAAATTAGAATCATTGCTTTATTTTATTTTATTTCATCATTTTGATCAAATGATGATGCGAAATCCGTAGCCTGAACCCTACAACACTCCACAAAGTAGACTTCGCTCCCCACAAGTAACATAAGTACAGGTACCTAAAACAAATATCGGATTGAAGGTGTGGCGGCGACGGTGTTGGCATCGCACGATACGGTTATACCACAGAATTATAAGGGACAGAAGCATCACTCCGCAAAGAAATTTAAACAAATAGCGACTCTTGCTATAACGCAATAAAATTCAATTCAGGTCACGTAGCGCTGCATACCTACCAGTCATATTAACCTACAGAGCGCCTCTCTTTCTATCGCATACCTCTTATCTCTTCTGACGCGGCACGTGTAACTACGCGCGATCCGCCGTCGGTGTCCGGCTATGTACTTGTAGCTTCGTACCTACAGTGCGGAGTGCGCCTGGTTATACTGCTAAGGAATACGGTAACTTTTGATAAGGGTACTTTGGAATGCTAGGCAAAATATGAGGACAGGGTTTTGCCCCGGGCAAGTTTTTTTATGTTACTAAGTGATGAGACGAACAAGTCGTTCACCATACCTCCTTACGTGGACGTCTTTTTTTTTGTTTATGATTAAATGGGCTCATGTTTGATAACTCCTGATGGTAAGCGTAGTTGCGGTCTAAGGTGGAGCACGTTTGCCCATGAGGTGCCTATTCACTCTTGTCTTAAAGAGACCCAGGGTGTAATTGGAAGGAAATAAGTATTCTGGTAGAGAATTCCACTCCTTTGCAGTACGTATAATGAAAGAGTTAGCGAAATAAATCGTTCCGCCGTACTAAACGTTTCGAGTAATACTTTTTGGTGCGAACGTCGAAGTAGAACGCTTTACCATCGTCTGTGTGGGTGTGTCCAAATCAAGAGTGAACAAGTACTTACTGGGTAAGCGTGCTACATCTTCGACTACATCGTCGCTTTTCATTAGGTGACATCGTGGTCAAACGCTGACTCAGTCAGATGTAAAAAAAAGTTCAATTTTTTTTTTTATATAACTAATAGACAGACAAGCAGACGGCCCGCCTGGATGGTAAGCGGTTACCGTCGCCTATGGACACCTGCAACACTCGGGGCATTACTAGTGCGTTGCCTACCTTTAAGGACCCTTTTCAGGGTGAAAAGGGTCCTTAAAGGCTTAAAGTTAATTATTTATATTAATTAATTTAACCGCCAAGCAGTAGTGCGCGAGCATTACTGTGTTCCGGTTTGAAGGGCATTGTAGGCGACGGTAACCGCTTACCATCCAGGCAAGCCGTCTGCTTGTCTGTCTATTAGTTATATATTAAAAAAATTGAATTGTAGGCAGCGAAATTAATGGGCATTATGAGACTCAACAGCTAATTGTCTCAGGGTGACGAGCGCAGTGCAGTGCCGCGCAGGATTTTGCAAAACAAAGGTCTGGGTGGCGCTGTTATTGTTATGGGCTGGCGTATTGCTTACCATCAGGCAAACGTCCAGCTCGTCTCGTCATTCACTAACATAAAATAAATCTTATCTTCTTTCTTTTAGTTTTTGGATTGCATCCAGTACCTACATGCAGCAAGTCTCGGCAAGCGAAGTCACTCAACTACTAATCAATAAAATCGAATCGGATAATTAGCAAATCTGCTTACACGGAAGGGTGTGTGTACCTAAAGAGAAGCCATTTTGTATAAACAAAATCCAATAGAGACGGTTGTGTGTGTGTGGGACGCGACTGCAGCCAAGGGTGAACACTCCTATCTATAGTGTAACGAGGACATTGAAGCAAAATATTGGTATCTTAGATAAAGCGAGTGTGGCTCTGTGGGAGCACGTGCGACTTTCTATCCGACCCACCCGAGTCGAATCCCGCTGACCCAGCACCACTGACTTTCTTAAGTTATGTGCAGATTTAGCCACTTGCTCTAAAACGGTGAAGGAAAACATCGTGAGGAAACCGGCATGTCCCAGAATTTATCACAAAAATTCAAGGCCATGTGACATCCACCAACCCGCACGGGGACAGCGTGGTGGATTATGGCCCATACTCTCTCTACGAGGGAAGGCCCGAGTCCCAGCAGTGGGAACGTAATGGGCTGATGATGATGGTAATGATTGGTACATTTTGTTTCTTTCGACAGCCTCCGTGGTGCAGTGGTGGGCAGGTTAGCTCAAAATCTAATAAAAGTTTAATCTCATACACCACTGGTCGCGGGTTCAATTCCAAAGTTCTTTATTCATTTTTGGCATCACATACGCACTAACGAACTTCAATTATTACAATGACTCTACCACCGCATCGGAAAAAGAACCACTACTCAGAAGATACGGCAAGAAACTAGATGTTTTTCTTTAGAACTTTATTATATGTTATTTATTTTATGTTTGTTTTTGACAATATTATTTTTCTTATGTGCCAGTTGGCTACTTGGCAGAAGCGGAATGTTCCATACATCTTTGTCTTCTATGTAATTACCAACTGTACAGTATGCTTCTTTGTTCCCGTTACGAGACGAATGTTTGTGCAAAGATAATAAAAAAACATATCGTCGAATTGTAAGCCTCCTTCTTTTTGAGGTTGGTTAAAAAGCGTAAGCATTTGTTTTGTATCTGGTTGTTGTAGTACCATGGTCCTTAAGCGCCACGCCTGCCCAGAACTTTTAATACCATAAAGAGTACTACGTAGCGCTGTATTGCGCCCATCGCCACATAGTTTTCAGCGAGCCGAGTGAAGGGGAAATACAGTAACATCACGGCATTGCATAGAAAAAAAGCAAGCGACATTTTTTCACTAAATCACATTGTGGATGATGTGCTAGAACATAAAGTGTGATTATTAAAAAAAATATTAAAACACCAGTTTCCAAGTTCATTGTTCCCTAAAATATCCACCGTTCCTCCATTCCCGACTATAGCTCAGGGCCGAGGTACATTCATACTTGTTGATTCAGAGGCTTCGCAAACGTAGATGTAACCCATATTCGTTGGCAAACATAACTATACCTAACTACGTGTTTATACTTTAGCTGTCGGAGTTGCATTATATTAAAATGACTGATGATCTTTTCTTTGAAAATGGAAGAGGCCTTCCCCCAAAGAGGGGTCCATATCCCAAATGTACACAAGACACATGACTAGGTATATATAAGTACTAACAACTAGTCAGTAAGTTAAACAATTAACAAATACTTATTAACAACATTTATGTAAATAGGGATATGGAAAAATAATAAAGGCTATTTTATTTATTTAAGATATATGGAATCCTTCTACGTATGTGATCATCATCATCAGTCTATACGAGTCCACTGCTGGACATAGGCCTCTCCCAATGCACGCCACTGAGCCCGATCTTCGGCTCTTCGCATGTAATTACTGCCACCCACTTTACGCAGGTCGTCGCTCCATCTGGCCGGAGGGCGTCCTACACTACGTTTGCCTAAACGTGGTCTCCACTCTAGAACTCGTTTACTCCATCGGTTATCGGTTCTTCGACATATGTGACCGGCCCATTGCCACTTCAGCTTACTTATTCGGAGAGCTATGTCGGTTACTTTGGTTCTCTGTCGGATCACCTCGTTGCGGATGACGTATGTGATAGTTGTACAGAAAATCATGAATTTTTAGAAAAAATACAAGAACCGACAAAGAACCGACTTCCGGACTATACTTATATTTTCTGTATTTTTTTTTTCAAAAAGTGTTAAATCAATTTCGATAAATATTATATGGGACCTTGTCTGGAGTATGACCTACCAAACAAAAAAAGAATCATCAAAATCAATTAATAATTGGCGGAGTAATCGCGTCACAAACATACAAAAAAAATATACCGCCGAATTGAGAACCTCCCTTTTGTGGAGTCGGTTACAAATCAAATTATTCGTCTGGTATGCACCGCACCTATTTACTATTCGTCTAGACTAAACTGCATTTGGACAAGGTCGCTGCCAATGTCAAAGCGGTCGATTTTGCAGATTATTTATTTATTTATTTATTCGGTTTTAGGAAGATTATCAAATATTACAAAGTCATTGAAAAGTCTCCACTGAGTTTTCCGTGACATAATTAAATATTTTTCGTATTTAATCTTTATTTTCAAAATTAATTAAAATTTATATACAGAGTAGGTATACGTGCAAATTTTGATACTAACTGCATTAGCGCATGCTTCGCAAAAGTCCTAAGATTTTATATAATTAAGAAGAAAAAAATGACATTGTTCAGGCAGGGATCGAACCTGCGTCTTCAAAGTATCATCCCAACGCCTTAACCACTGGGCCACCGAGCCTACTTCTCGAGCAACCAAATTTCTTCTATCCCTCTTATCGTCTTACCATTCTTCGTCGTCAATGTTCTAAAGACGCTGGTTCGATCCCTGCCCGAACAATGTCATTTTTCTTCTTCGTAATTATTTAAAATCGTATAGATTGTACAATATTATCATTTATTATATTACATTTATTAACCTAGCATAAATAAATAAACTAGAAATAAAAACACAAAATAAAGAAAATGTTTCTGTCTCCACCGATATTAATATCACAATACAAAAGTTTCTGTGATTTCTACAACCATGTGATACAAAAAAAAACAACCGATATCATTAGAACATGTTGCTAATAGGGGATCGGACAGAAATCGAAAAAAAACTAAAATGTAGTTAGAACGAATGTTTGTCGAATTCGAAAGATCTTTCAATCAATGTTTTTGTAAAATAATAATAATTTATATTTTTAAATCAATAAATAAAATCTAATAATTCTGTAATTTTTTATCTGTTCCGAAACAACAAAGTGCATGACGTCATTTCAAAGTAAATACCGTGTGCGATGAAAGTGTTTATTTTATATTTTTGCTTTTATCTATATCAAAACGATATGTTTTTCATGCCATGACGACCCTAAAAGTCTTTAAACTTCACAAAAATGTATAAATCACTTTGCATGTTTGCTTTCGTAGAGCTTGTCGTTTCGTTGGCCAGCGTGTGACGTCATACGTCTGAGGTGACCTTTTACGCGGCAATATTTGAAACATAACATTAAAACATAATTTTGGGTACTTTATTTATTTAAAACATTATTTTTCATGGCTATATATATACATTATGGTAAATTTTAAACACTTTCTGAAAAGTTGTCCGATCCCCTATTGTAATATCAGACTAGTTTGGTTGATCAATATGAACATTGACGACAGATGACGTAGAATCGTCCCCATAATTTATAGTTGACATCCCTCCTGCTCGCACCAAGCGCTTTGCTTCGACTTTCATAATGCGAACGGCCAAGGAGTGGAACTCTCTCCGGCATCTGTGTTTCCGGATAGCAATAATCTGGGTGTCTTTAAGACAAGAGTGAACAGGTTTCTTCTAGGCGAGCGTGCTACATCTTCGACCGCATCGTCAATTAGCAACAGGTGAGATGGCGGTCAAACGCAAGCCTATAAATAATAATAAAAAAGACGGTATAAGAAGAATAACAGAAAGTTAGTTGCTCGAGCAGTTGGCTCGGTGGTTTATGTAAGTAGGTAGGAACAGTTAATCCAAATTAGTTTTAGTCATCCAATGAGTTACACCACCGCGGCGAACGTCATAATTTGGAACTTTTTCATTGTTTAATCTTTGTGACACATCGTGAAGTTCTTTGTTATAACTTATATCTGTTTTAGAATAATCAGTAATTACTTAGTACCTACTTATACCGCGTTTTGTGAACATTACATTATTTGTTGCGCATTCGAAGATTTGGCATGTAACTCCAAAGCCTGGCTCATCGACGTGAAGTCGCCAGCTTATCGGTATTCTACAGAATATACAACGGAGAGTAGAAAATAGAAAATACAATTTTAGAGCGAGTGTGGCTCAGCGGGAATTCGTGCGCCTTTCGTTCCTACGCACCTGGGTTCGAATCCCGACTCGGCCCTTCACCAATGACTTATAGTTAAGTGCAGATTTTGCACGCTCGCTCTAAAACGGCGAAGGAAAACATCGTAATGAAACCCGCTTACGCGCTTTGGAGTGGTAGGCTCTGGCCGTGGTTGTAATACCACCCACCGAACAAAGCCATGCCGTCAAGCGACCTAGTCGTGTTCTGGAATGATTTTCGATGAACCATCGGGGAGACGGGTCTGAGCAGGCTGAGCAGCCGCTCAACTGCCGTCTCTCTCTAGATCTATGTGCTCCATCGTAGGCCACATCATCGCTTCACATCAGGTGAGATAGTGGCCAAACATTGATCTATTAAGCGTAAAAAAATTGAAAATAGAAAGAGTATTTATTACCAAACTGTACTTATAAATAGTTTTATTTGATCTTCCAGGAAGCTGAGCTTGTAGTGTATAATATTACTTGGTGCGCAGAACCTACACCACAGAATACTAAGGGACAGAAGCATCACTCCGCAAAGAAATTTAAACAAATAGCGACTCTTGCTATGACGCAATAAAATTCAATTCACTAAAAATAAACTTGTGTCGTAGGTGTCTGCTAGCTCTTCCTTTGCACAGTTTTTCCCGAGCAATATAATTTTTCTTCTTAATTATTTAAAATCTTAAGATTTTCGCCTAGCATGCGCATGCGCTAATGCATTCAATATCAAATCAATTTTGAGAAAAAAACAAAAAACCGACTTCAATGTATCATCGAAGTCCAAGGTCAAATATCGATGAAATTTATATGGGACCGCTTCGTAGCTATACTGAACCCAACGGAAAAATAATTTTCCAAATCGGTAAAAAATAATTAAAAAAAAAATCAATCGAACAGAGAACCTCCTCCTTTTAGAAGACGTTTAAAAAGACATAATTATAAGCTCTTACACCGTTAACGCTCTGCGCTCCCTGCCTATATGCGCTTCATCACCGCTTCTCACCGACGAAACTCGTACCAACAATATTGACGGAAACGAATCCCAATTTCGGCCGTCCATTGACAATTCTCGTCCCACGTTATATTGAACTAAAAACTAGATCACAACCCATGACATCACCTCGCTAGCGAAACGGACATGGCAATTCTAAACATCCATTATGCCCAGTTTAAAGGCATAACTTAGGCATATAGTCCCAAACAACTTGCCTATTCTCACTGGCTAGATTTAAAACAAATACTTTTGTCTTGACCTTCGTTATTCAATAGATGTTATGAATTTTTTCACTGAATAAGCCATTGTAATAGATGAATTCTAGTCTTTTACATCGAGCCGTGCGTCCCATTTTTGAGACAAAAGAAAAAAACAGTAGTTAATGTACATACAATATGGTGTAAGATCTTCCTAGAAAATACTGAGCATATGCGACGTAACATATGATGTCTCGGGGTGATGAGCGCAATGCAGTGCTACGCTGTGCTTTTTATGCTATTAAAAGTTCTGGGCGGCACTCCAATTGTTAAGAGCATGCGTGGCGCTTAAGATCAGGCAAAAGACTTCATTTCATCACTGTTCCATAAAAAGACTCTTTTTATGGTTAAGCTCGCCTTTGTAGGTACATGTAGTTTATAAATCCACGATGTAAATGTTGCAATGTATATATATATATATATATATATATATATATATATATCTCAATAGATATATATACGACACGGAAGGACGAGGAAGTGTCTAGTGGAGGCGACGTGTGATCAGAATGCTGGCTCATATTTGGGTCAAAAAATCAGTATTGCCATCCCGCGTGGCAATGCGGCCAGCGCTCTGAGCACTTTCCTCGCCACCGTAGGCCTTTTAGAATAATTGTATTGTATTTTGTATCTATATTTTAGTCATTTTTTGTAAATATTCATTTATTAAATACATATTTATTTATTCTCAACTGCCGTTTCTCTCTAGATCTATGTGCTTCATCTTAGGCCACATCATCGCTTCACATCAGGCGAGATAGAGGCCAAACATGGATCTATTAAGAGTAAAAAATATATATATATATATTTAAGTTATTTAAGCTATTATAGTTTAGAATTAGAAATTTATTAGTTATGACACCTCTGTAAATATACAATACTTTATACCTAGTTACTTCCTTAATTACTAAGATGGCGCAAGCGACCCAAAGTGAGTCTTGGCTTCCGATAATAAGAGTCTCCACTTGGATCTGTCTTGCGCCACCTCCTTCCATTCCTCGACGTGGAGTTCGCACAAGACCCTTTCGACCTCTTCCTTCCAGCGATACCTAGGACGGCCGACTGGTCGACGAGCCTACCTACTACCTACCTATTACTAGGTTATACTTGGTTAGATTACCAAAAACATAAATATATAGGTATATTCAGTAGAGTCAACATTTTATTGAATTAATTCAATATAAGATGAAGAATGCGAAAGGCTGCTTACGTGTAGGGTCGTATTACTAGCGAATTATTTTTGTATGAATTCCCACGGCTTCTGCCTAACGGCAGTTATTTGATATATACTCTACATTTCGTTCAGATTTACGTAGAGACTACGAAAATGTGTACTTTGAACTTGAAATATGAGATCATGTTTTGTTGTTCTGTAAATGTCATTTCTGAGAAAACCTACGTTTTGATGATGTCTTATTGCCGGCTTTAACCTTTGTACGCTTTTTGTTTTATAGTTTTTTTTTACAAGCTTTTATTTAACTTGCAATGTTTGGGTCAAGTCTTGCAAGTTGAATCAGAACCACTTCCTCTTATCATGTGGAGTTGAAATTTTGCATACTTGTCAAAGTCCGATGACAATGCAATATTTTGGTGGCAGCCAGTTTATCTGATGATGGAGACAGAAGGTGGGCAATGAAACTCCTTAACGGATAATCGTAAACTAGTGTTTGGGCTTATTTTAATCTGCTCGCGGTTCCGATTACGAATTTGTTAAAAGCTTGTATTGTAAAATATATTTTTCAACAAAAATCTTTCTCTATGATTAAAAAGATTATTTTTTTACGCGGACGAATTCGAGGAAACAGCTAGTAGCGGTAGCGACAAATAAACGGTCTTCTCGTCCCAGTACCTACTCGGACCATTGGGACGAGACGACTAGTAAACTCGTCCTACTTTTGTTTTTCCTTAAAATCCTATGACAAACAAGAAAATGGACTGTCACCACCAAAAGTGTTTAACTAGATCCTACTTAATATTATAAACTCGAAAGTTTGTAAGAATGTATGGATGTACGTAACAAAATCTCTAAAAAAATATGACCCTCAGTTTCTTCTGAGTAGTGGATCTTTTTCCGATACGGTGGTAGAGTCATTGTAATAATTGACGTTCATAAGTGCGTCTGTGATGCCAAAATGATTAAAGAGATTTAGAATTTTTGATTTTATGTTTGTTACTCTTTCACGATGCAACGGCTAAACAGATTATAATGAAATTTAGTATCGAGATAACTTATACACTGGATTAACACATAGGCTACTTTTATCCCGGGAAACCGCGGGTGAAACCGCAGGGTGCAGCTAGTTTTATATAATTATCAATTTTAATATATCAACATATTTACCACTTATATTTATGTTTTAAATTAATTAATCTGATTACATTATTTTGTCCATTTCCTTGTTGCTTATAAACTTAACATGCAAATCAGTGGCTTTATGATTCATATTTTGTTTCAAACCATGACTCATCACGTGACAAAAGAAGTTCAGCTGTAAATCTATAAATAGGACACAGTCCGAAGGTGAGAATGCCTATTTTGTAATTGTAATTGCTGTCAAAAAGCAATCCTCGTGTCTGTTTTGTATTTAAAATTGCTATGAAAAATTGAGCTGAATTCCAATTTGGCAGAGGTTATTGGACAAGGCAATGGCAAGTTTTCATCCACGTGTCAGTAAAAGCTTCTTAGCGAAGACTTATATCTTCTGTTACTTGCAGGTATATGCAGGCATGCCAATATATTATTATACATATTTTTAACCAACTTCAAAAATGAGAAGGTTCTCTATTCGATTGTTTTTTTTTTCATTTTTATGTTTGTTACCTCAGAACTCCGTCATTTATGAACCGATTTGGAAAATTATTTTTGCGTTGGGTTTAGTATAGCTACGAAGTGGTCCCATATATTTTTTTTGCTTGATATAACGTATACTTGTTGTCACTAAAATTCAATTTACTTTGTTTTATATACCCATCGCCAACAACAAATAGTTTAGAGAATTTTTCCAATAACAGCGTGATACACAATCAAACCGCGTTTCAAATCGCTTTTTGACAGCGACTTGAGTTACAAAATAGGTGTCTCAGCCCGTGTTTAAAAGTTTACCTTGACCAAGATTAGAGGCAAACTTCCTCGAATAATAGCGTAAGCATAAAATATTCTCAATATGTGTATGTATGAATCCATACGTAAGTTCGATAGCAAAAACTGTGTCCTTAGGCGAAGCACTAACGCTTAGGCAACGAGCGCAAGGTCAGGCTAGATCTAGGGCATACGTTTTGGTGGCTAGATAGTGTGTGTGACATTCAGTTATATATATACAGTTTGCAAATATACATACCTATTTATCTATGTTGGTTTAATTAATGAATGAAAATATCAAACTATAGTCGCAGTCCTCTGTGGTGCAGTGGTTGGGCAGGTTGGCTCAAATATCATACACCATTGAGGTTGCGGGTTTGATTCCCGCGACGGGACAAATGTTTGTGAACAGAAAAAAAGCGCAAGCATTTGTTTCGTGTCTGGGTGTTGTGGGACCATGGTTCTCTATTTCCTGGTTCCCTAGATAAAGGGAATCCTAGGGGCTAGGATCTATGTATGTGATCGTTGGGCGTTATTTAATTTATTTTAGTTTTATTTGAAAGATTATTACAGACCATAAACATTAACCATAGAGTAGAAAATAGAGTAACAGAGTCTGTCACTGGTGATGTGCGGTATACTAGTGTTGTCTATAACAAATTTATCGATAGAAAAAAGTTCTTATTAAACAACAAAATAATGTAAGTATAAAACCATCGATATATACATATATCTATGTATAAAACACAGTCGCTATCTGGCATCATCATCATCATCAGCCCATCACGTTCCCACTGCTGGGACACGGGCCTTCTCTCATAGAGAGAGTATAGGCCATAACCCACCACGCTGGCCCAGTGCGGGTTGGTGGATGTCACATGTCCTTGACTTTTTGTGAAAAATTCTTGGACATGCCGATTTCCTCACGATGTTTTTCTTCACCGTTTTAAGAGCGAGTGTTGAGTATATACTTTACCTACATAAAATGTATAAAGTACTTCAACTAGCGTCGAAACGAAACGCTTCAAATAAAATGCTGGCCGAAAATATGACGTAACAGAAAAGTTACAGCGCAAAGAAAAAACTAAATAAGTGGGTAAATGCTTACTCCACTTTCACACGCGATGCTTTATTTTGAATGTAACAAGACCGCGGGAACAAGGTAAAAATTTCGGTGAAAAACTAATGAAATTGGAAGTCGGGTTCCGTAGAAAATACATGGAAAACCAGAAGCCTTAGAAGAATTCTGCTAAATAAATCTATTCAAATTACAGTTCCGATCTAGTGTCGATCTCATAAATGTCACAAATCGTATTCTGCTAACTTGACAAATGACGTCACACGTCGCTCGAAATACTACTGGTGGTAGGTTTCTCGTATGCGAGAGGTCGTCTGGATGGGTACCGCTTTGCCAGTTATTCAGCCGCCAAGCAGTAGTGCGCGAGCATTACTGTGTACCGGTTTGAAGGGCAGTGTAGCCAGCGAAATTACTTGGCATTATGAGACTCAACAACTAATTGTCTCAGGGTGACAAGCGCAGTGCAGCACCGCACTGGCTTTTGCAAAACAAAGTTCTGGGTGGTGCTGTTATTGTTATGGGCTGGCGTATTGCTTACCATCAGGTAAACGAGCAGCTCGTCTCGTCATTCAATTACATAAAAAAAATGCTTATGTTATTGTAATGTCACCGAAAGTTAATCGAAACTTAAACGGTATTCCGCTAACACAAATTACCAACCAATATGAATTGAAGGGATGTTACTCGTGGTAAGTCTCTTGTATGCGGGAGGCCGTCTGGGTAGGTACCACAGCTTTGCCACTTATTCCGCCGCCAAGCAGTAGTGCGCAAGCATTACCGTGTTCCGGTTTGAAGGGCATTGTAGCCAGCGAAATTACTGGGCAAATGAGACTTAATCTGATGTCTCGGGGTGATGAGCGCAATACAGTGCTTTTTAAGGTATTACAAGTTCTGGGTTGCACTGCAATTGTTATGGGCAGGCGTGGCGCTTACCATCAGGCGAACGACTTGCTAGTCTCATCACCCAGTACCATGAAAAAAATGTTTGATTTTCTCAATTCACAAATTAGTCTCGATTCGGTCAACTCTTGTTCAACGTCATTCAAATTTAGCTGAATTGGCCTTCAGGCTATTAAATCATTGGTTTCATCAATGACATGAAAAATGTACTGTGATTTATGCGATTGATTAATTAAAGCGGTTTGATTAAAAGTTTTTCGATCTTGGCTCTCTCTCCCCTTATTCTCTCTCTTTACCTCCCTCTCTCGCCTGTGTAGCCTACTCTGGTGTCGAAGTTTTATAGACCGCATGAATGTAGCGGTTTTTAATACAGAGTATTTTTAAATAAGATATAAAGATGGTTGCCTAGAAGAGATTGCGTATTCGCCATAAGGCATTAAATAATTAAAATATTTAAGATATTTTAATTTATTTCCTGTAGGTATGAGTTTTGGTGTACAATAAAGCAATATCTACACTTATTACGCTATTCCGAAAAATGACGCACCGAGGAATCCACCTGAGATTTATGTCAATGACTTCTCTGGACGACGCGACAGTGCGGCTTAGCCTCAGATACTCGAAGGGCTTAGCCCATAGAAAATGAATACTCTCTGATGACAGGACTCATACAAAACATTTTTTTATATCCATTTATAACTTAGTCCAGAGAAGCATTTCCGAAGCACTGGTCAGTTTTCGCATTTCTTTTCCGGACCCGGACTTCAATTTGAGTATAGGATAGAAATGAGTAGACATGCTTACCTTTTTATTTTTCAAAGTCAAGATATTTTATGTTACAACTTTTAGCGTATTTTAATTGATTTGTATTATTTGTATCATCATCATCATCATAATCATCAGCCCATCACGTTCCCACTGCTGGGACACAGGCCTTCTCTCATAGAGAGAGTATGGGCTATAATCCACCACGCTGGCCCAGTGCGGGTTGGTGGATGTCACATGTCCTTGACTTTTCTTTTGTGAAAAATTCTTTGACATGCCGGTTTCCTCACGATTATGTGTATATGACGTTTAAAAGTGCATTATTTGTGCCTATTTAATAAATATCTTTTGACTTTTAAACTAAAAGGCTTTCATATCAATCTACGGGCCCCTAAATAGTATCAAAAAGGAACAAAAGCTGCAAGTTTCAATAGCCCCGCTCGAGGTAACCGCACGGCGACACGATCCCGGTCTGTGTTCGTTTTTCGTCAATCTCTCCTTGTTTTTCCCGTTTTCCCGTTATTTGTGTCTTTTTTCCCGTATTTCGAATTATGTTGTGCACGTTTTCCCGTAGGTAGAGTAGATTTCGATTTTTTTTATTTCACTCTTTCATCATCATCATGTCTGTTCTGGTAAGGTGATATGATAGGTGATGTGATATAAAGACTTTGGTTTTTTCCTGTTATGTTAAATTTTTTTTAATAAATTAATTATATCGCGAATAAAATGATGCCAGTCCAGAAAGTTCTTGGAACTTTTTTTAAACTTTTTTAATACTTTTGTAAAAATATTGGTAAATTTATCCTTATTTTTTAATACCAATAATACAATATTTACAATATTTATAAAAGTGCTCATCCAAAATACACCCTTCCGACTAGCACACGACGTTCCTTTTACTCGTGCACCGCGGTCGCCACTCGCTCGCAGGGCGATGGATTTTTCTGTTTTTCCTCGAAATTCACTCGTACGATGGCTATTTACGAATAAACGGGTTGCCTAAACAGAAAAAGAAGTAGAGTCGAATTACTCAAGGGTCATAATTTTTATCTTGCATTGTCTTTTTGCATCTTTTCACGTCACACTGTAGCGTCTGCACTAAATCCAGTGGTGGAAAACTTTTACACCAAGGGCCCTAATCTTGAAAAATTCTGCATTCTTTTTCACGTTTTATATTTTGTCAGTTTAGTAATTAGAGTTATTTACCATTTTAACAAAAATATTTAACTCATTTAATTGAGTTTCGTTTTGTATGAACATTGACACTAAGCCCGACGATCAACCTGCGAAATCACGTTAGCGTTCTTATAGCCTAATCTAAAAGTTACACCATTATCTTATTTTAATGTGTAAAAAAACATACTGTATATAATAATATTGTAAAAACCATACATAAAAAACCATACCATTTATCTACACTAATGTTATGACGAGGAAAGATTTGTATTTTTGTATGTTTGTAACGAATAAACTTAAAAACTACTGAAACTATGTCAAAAATTCTTTCACCATTAGAATGCTACTATATCCCTGAGTAACATAGGCTACATTTTATCATGTCGACGTGGGCGGTTGCTAGTTTATTTATAAATAAATTTACATAGCCAAGATACATTAAACTATGTAGTTACTTCTCCACAGTTTTCTCTGTCCGGATTTCGGCTAACCAGTTATTACCAGTTGCCTAGATATTGTCAAGTGTCGAGTCGCGTGACGTCAGCCGACATTCGGGGAAATTGTTTTTTTTCCTTAACAAAGGAAATGGAAGCGTCCAGTTTGGTGAGCTCTGAAGCGGTTTGGGTGGCTGGTTTGCGAGGACAGAGTTTTTTGATAATGATGTTGTTAGTTTTGAAACTTTACTACTGCAACTTAAAGCTTGCCTGGAAGAGATCGCTTTTAGCGATAGGGTCGCCCATTGTAACACTTTCTTTAATCTTTAATTGTTTTTATGTAATGTCCTTAATATAATGTTTGCAATAAACAATGTTTGTTTTTTTGTCTGTCGAATTGCACGCCGTCATAAGGCAAGATATGGAGCACTGCTACAAATATTTTGACAACTAGACCAATTGTAACAATATTTTCAATGAATAAATGATTATGATTATGATAAATATAAATAGATAATAATAATAATATGATAAATAGTATTATTTATTTATTAATATGATATTATTATTTATTTATTGTACACCACCGTCTACTTCTTTTCTTCCGATACTGTCCATCCAAAGGTTGTCTGGAAGAGATCGCTCTAAGCGATAAGACCGCCCATTGTACTACCCTAGTTATAAGGTTTATCTGTAATCATTTTTTTATGTTATTGGTACACAATAAAGAGTATTTGTATTTATATTTGTATAAATGGTTCATCTATCTTTCTATCTATCTACTGCAAAACATTAGTAAGTAGAGTCTATTCTAAAATAATAACTAACGTAAGTCCCCGCTTACGCGCTTTGGAGTGGTAGGCTCCGGCCGTGGTTGTAATACCACCCACCGAACAAAGCCATACCGTCAAGCGACCTAGTCGTGTTTCGGGATGATGTTCGGTAAACCATCGGGGAGACGAGTCTGAGCAGCCGCTTAACTGCCGTCTCTCTCTAGATCTATGTGCTTCATCTTAGGCCACATCATCGCTTCACATCAGGCGAGATAGTGGCCACACATGGATATATTAAGTGTAAAAAAAAAAAAAAAGTCCATTGCTCTGTCCGGGTTGGCTATGCCTTGCGACAGAAACATTATGAATTAACAAACATCCAGAGGTGCGCAACAGTTAGCAGCTGGATAGTTTCGGTTCCATATCTAATAACAACGAACTTAAGTCGGTTCCAAGGCCGTCGGATGTCAGACAAATTGCAAGTAACAAACATTCAGAGAAGCACAGCAGTTAGTTTCGGTACCTGACACAGGAAAAAAATATAATAACCATCAAAATAATCTTTGAAATCCCTTACACTTCTGTCTAAAAGTTGTATCGGCAGATTTAAATACCACTAAATTTAGTAAATGATCACCAAATCTTACCCGAATTGCCGCACCTCACTCTTCCGTGGTCCAACTCGCTCTTACCTCTAGAGTGTATATAAAAAGCGCGGAGCCAGAAGCTCGCGAAGGTGGTCCTGAATGAAGCGAGCCTACGAGGCCGAGTGGAGCGAAGGTTGAGGTGGCGAGCAAAGCGTGCCGGCGACTTCCGCAGTGGAGCGACAGTCAATTAGGGGAAGCGACATGAAGGGGTGACAAGCAAGACTTCTGGTGGAGCCTATCATTTACTATTTTGGTAATCATTTACTTTTTTTTTTTTTATTATATTTTTTTATGATGATATTTTTTGGTGATCATTTACTCATCATCATCATCAGAACATCACGTTCCCACTGCTTGGACACGGGCCTTCTCTCATAGATAGAGAGTATGGGCCATAATCCAACACGCTGGGCCAGTGCGGGTTGGTGGATGTCGCATGTTCTTGAATTTTTGTGATTGATTCTTGGACATGCCGGTTTCCTCGCGATGTTTTTCCTTCACCGTTTTTGGAGCGAGTGTTAAATCCGCACATAACATAAGAAAGTCAGTGGTGCGGGGCCAGCGGGATTTGAACTCGGGTGCGTCGGATCGAAAGTCGCACGTGCTCCCACTGAGCCACACTCGCTGTCATCATTACTATTTTTGGAAATATAAAGTGATTTTTTACCGTTACATTTTACTATATCTGGTGGTCAGTTAAACATAAGCCATTTTATAATAACGACTACTGGAAGTCCCCGGATCCCACGTCGTTTGTCACTTGCGGCAGACAGATCGCGAGTTAACAAACATCCAGAGGTGCGCAACAGTTAGCGAGGCGGGTAGTTTCGGTTCGATTCCGCGTAATCTCGCCCGTTTCACTGACAGCCAGACGGTGAGACAGACGGGCATACAAGTGTTACGATTAACAATAATAATTTTATTATAAAGTGAATTTAGTTCAGGACAAAGTGACTATAATGGTGTCTCTAACTTGCTATTAATTTATAAACCAGTGTCTCGTGTTATTGTGTTATTCGACTCTTTTAAAGTTAAGGCTACTAGGTAATTTTATTGTAAGTTTGAACAATAAATTTATTATTATGTCGCTCTATCTCACGGGTTATACACCCAGCCCTTTGGAAGGCTTGCGCGGGGACATGAGTCCAACACGTAGAGGCCTCTTAGAGCATTTAGTTTAGATGTAATGGGCAACACTTATCGGGGACTGTCTCTAAATGCATCATTAAGAAGATGAAATCAAAGACAGCCCCCGATAACTGCGAGGACTATTATTGAAGTTATGAAAATGACCTATGATTGAGCTATAGTAGAGGCCTGCCACTTCCGCCTCATAAGAAAATATTTGTGACTCACCACCCACTAAACGGGCCCCCTTAAGGGCCGCCGTTCATTGGCGACAACAGGGGCAACGTTGGTGTAGGTGGCTAAAGGGTGTCAAGATGTGTGCTGCAGTTTCACTTAAACGCTACTCCCGGCGTTATGCCCTAACACTTCCACCCTTGAAGCTTAGTTCTTAGCTGTTGTATCTCCACCCCTGGACGGCCAGTTAAGACAAGCTGGGGGTCAGGGGTCTCATTTAGCCCCAGAGAGAATCTCGGTGTAGGCTCCTCTTAGAGGAATCTCTTGACAATACGTGCCAATACGTTATTATAATTATTATTATCCATAGGTTGTTCAATTTCTTCTCCTTATATAGTTAAGTTAGTGTTTAGTTTTAGCCTTTTGTATTCTGTGGTTTTAGTTAGTAGAGTGTAGAATTGTTTTGCATGTATTCGTTATATATAAAACGGCTACACTCACGTTATGATTGTGGTCTAGGGTCTGTGCGAGTTTACGCTGGATTCGCGGAACAGACACGGGTCCAAAGCGTAAACTCCCGGAAGGAGGACATCCTAATTGTCCAAAACCTGCTCGGAGTTATTCCGACACAATCATAACGTGAGTGTAACCGTGTCACCCGTGGTTTCCCGGGATAAAAAGTAGCCTATGTATTATTCTGATGTGTAAGCTATATTATTGTAAAGTTTTATCAAAAATCCATTCAGTAGTTTTTGCGTGAATGAGTAACAAACATACATCCATACATTCTTACAAACTTTCGCGTTTATAATATTAGTAGGATGTAGGATTAGTAAGATATTTCAACTCACGATAGTTTCCAAACGTTAAGTTACAATATGTTCCTTTGCGACGACAAATCTTCGAACGAGGAAAAAACTGTTCCAAACTAAACACTTTTCCACGCGAGTGTCGTGTTTCCGTCGCCGCGGCGCTTTGTGGGTACGATTTGGTCGCGTCCGTCCGACTCAGTGAGCTTCGGACGCGATACACAGCACAGTGAGATGCAGCCTAATTTTTGTTTCTATTTACTGAATTAGATTAAAGTAGGATCAAAGTAAGGGAGAAAGCTCAAATATAATATAGTTGTCATTTTATTTTAGTCAGTTCAATTCAATGAGAGCGAGTGTGGCTCAGTGGGAGCACGTGCGACTTTCGATCCGAAGCACCCGATTTCGAAGTCCGCTAGCTCTGTTATGTGCGATTTATGATCGCTCTAGAAACGGTGAATGAAAACATCGTGAGGAAACCGGTATATCCCAGATGCCGTGTCCCAGAAGATACCTACAGAAACACTACCAAGAACATACCTAATTCCTTGCTTTCTTATCTTTCTGAAAAAAATTAATAATTATTTCTAAAAATTTTCAGTGGCATATTACACCGAATAAACATAACACACAATTTTTTTATTTTTTATAACTGAATGACGAGACGAGCTGGTCGTTTGCCTGATGGTAAGCAATACGCCAGCCCATAACAAAAACAGCACCACCCAGAACTTTGATTTGCAAAATCCTGCGCGGCACTGTACTGCGCTCGTCACCCTGAGACAATTAGCTGTTGAGTCTCATAATGCCCAGTGATTTCGCTGCTACAATGCCCTTCAAGCCGGAACACAGTAACTTCGTGCATAAATAGACGTATGTATCTATTTATGAAAGTATTCGATGTAAGATGGCAGCGAACAAAAAGGCGTCGAGAAACAAGGCTTCGCATTATGAAGGAATCTGCCAAAAGTCATCGATGTGAAAAAAAATCGAACAGGTAACGTTTCGAACACAACAACCGAACCCGACGGTTCTGAAGATGTATGCGATTTGTGATACACTGGTGGTAGGTTTCTCGTATGCGAGAGGCCGTCTGGATGGGTACCACCGCTTGGCCAGTTATTCAGCCGCCAAGCAGTTGTACGCAAGCATTACTGTGTTCCGGTTTGAGGGGCATTGCAGCTAGCGAAATTACTGGGCATTATGAGTCTCAACAGCTAATTGTCTCAGGGTGACGAGCGCATTGCAGCGCCGTGCAGGATTTTGCAAAACAAAGTTCTGGGTGGTGCTGTTATTTTTATGGGCTGGCGTATTGCTTATCCTCATCTTGCCATCAGGCAAACGACCAGCTCGTCTCGTCAATCAGTAACATAAAAAATAAACAATATTTTCTCGACTATGCAGAAATTTCTTTAACCTCGCCGCTACAAAACATTTGACACTACCCTCTTACATGCTGTTACGTAGGTATAGCATAGTTTTACGTTTTCCGTTCCACCCCTCATTTTCATCCCTTCTTTTCGTCTCATTTCGGCAAACTAGAGTGTTTAAATCCAGCGGCGGTCCGTGAAATTGCACTATCTGTAATTGCTCTGTATTTCAGGAAAAGTCGCTGAAAAATGAGGATTCAACCTGAAGGTATATGTATATGAAGTAAATTAAGTTTAAAAAACCCTCGGCGGGGCAAGTCTTTCTTTTCTACTAGTCTTCCTACTTCCCTAAAGAAATCTATACGAAAACTACGTTTTATGATACCCCTTTCCTAACCTTTTTACAAGCCTTTACTTAACTTGCAATGTTTGTTTGGGTCAAGTTAAATCAGAACCACTTCCTCTCATCCTACGGCGTTGAAATTTTGCATAGGTACATGTCAAAATCCGATGACAATGTATTATTATGGAGACAGCCAGCTTATCTGATGATGGAGACGGAAAGTGGGCAATGGAACTCCGTGACGGATAATCGTAGGCTACTATATTATATTTAGGTTATAGTGTTTAGGCTCATTATAATCTGCTCGCAGTTCCAATTACGAATTTGTTAAAAGCTTGTTCTGAAAAATATTTTTTTAACGAAATACTTGTTTTTAAATTATGGCTTTATACATATTGCGCATTCAGCCAGCGTCAAGTTAAAAATAGATATTTTAAATATACATTAGAGCCTAACAAGCTCAGATAAAGTTTTGGCTGTCTACTCGCGATAACAAGCGTTGTTTTTATGGGTAAATACTTTTTTATTAGAGAAAAAAGGCTTTGTCTCTGTGCGACCACATTGCCCAATCGGTATAAATTATTTTGAAAATAAAACATGCAGACTATAAAATATAAATTATATATAAAATACATAAATGATATATTATCATCATCATCATCATCATTTCAGCCCGCGGCAACCCACTGCTGGGTATATGCCTCCTCTCCCTCACGCCATTTGTTCCGGTCCTGTGCATTCCGCATCCATAAATATACCTACATACCTAATATAAATGATGTATATATAATATAAATTATATATCATCATCATCAGCCCATCACGTTCCCACTGCTGGGACAAGGGCCTTCTCTCATAGAGAGAGTATGGGCTATAATCCACCACGCTGGCGCAGTGCGGGTCGGTGGATGCCACATGTCCTTGAATTTTTGAGATACATTCTTGGATATGCCGGTTTCCTCACGATGTTTTCCTTCACCGTTTTTTGAGCTAATGTTAAATTCGCACAAAACTTAAGAAAGTCAGTGGTGCTGACATCGAAAGTCGCACGTTCTCCCACTGAGTCACAATCGCTCAAATTACATGTAATGCTATAAAATATAAACCTGAAAAGTTAAGTAAAACGGTAGTTAAGTGGTTCGTGAGTTTTCACTTCCCGCCAAATCATAGATTTTTTTTTATGTATGTATTTTTTTTACCCTTAATAGATCTATGTTTGGCCACTATCTCACCTGATGTGAAGCGATGACGTGGCCTAAGATGAAGCACATAGATCTAGAGAGACGGCAGTTGAGCGGCTGCTCAGACCCGTCTCCCTGATGGTTCACCGAACATCATCCCGAAACACGCTTGACGGCATGGCTTTAAAATTATAGTATTTTTTTTCCAATACCTCACACTTGCAGCCATTCAGCCACATTAAAACAAGTACTGTCAATACCACAATGGTTATTTATTTCACAATAAAATAAAGGCTTGAATTCTAAAGGCATCGACGCGCGGACATCGCGAGGAAATTAAACTTCCGACTTGAATAACGTTTAGTTAACCGACGTTAAAGTAACCGACGTTTAGACCGTTCTGTTAAATCATCGTTCGTAAATGTGGACACTTGTTGTCATCATCATCAGCCTGTAAGAAATTGCACTAAGCGATAAGGCCGCCCATTGTTTTACCACTGTTATTATTGTAACTGTAATTTTTTCTTCATGTTTTGATGTTCAATAAAGAATTATCAGTCCTTTATTGTAGTACGTATTATTATATTAGCCCAGCAGTGGGAACGCTGCTGGGCCAGGGCCTTCCCTCATAGAGTACGGGCTGTAATCCACCACGCTTGTCCAGTGCGGGTTGGTGGATTTCTCATGTCCTTGATTTTTTGTGATTAATTCTTATGCATGCTGGTTTTATCACGATGTTTTCCTTCACCGTTTTTAGAAGAACAAGTGCTCAATCCGCACATAACTGTGCGAGGGTAGCGGGAATCGAACTCGCGTGACTCGGATCGAAAGTCGCACGTGCTCCCACTGAGCCACACTAAAACAAAATAAATGTATAACAAATTTATTACAAATATTTTATTTGCAATTCCTAAATGACATGGAAGAGTCCAATGATCATAAAATTATCAATTACAACAACGCATAGACCCGCACTCGCTTGGTGGAATAATTTTAATATATTATATCGCATTTAAAAAATTACAATGTAGCAATAATTAAAACAAACCGCTTAAAAACCAAAAGACAAACTACAATACAATAACGAAGCACAAGCAGCGATAGTCTACAAAATTTTTCGTCGCCAAGTTGGCAGCGCTTCGCCGAAATCGTTCTGAATTCAAACAATGGTTCGTATGTCCTTCTCCGGAATGGCGCGGAAATTTTTGTTATCTTTTCGTGTTCCCCGAACGGATTTTAAATTGAGAACACAAATGTGGGAGCGCTAAAATGTCTTTGTTAGCGTTTACTGGATTTGGTGAGATTTTCGGGTCATCTTCATAATAAAATTATTAGCAATAAAAATGACCGCGTGACCAAAGCAATGGGATTTATATGCACAATTAAATTAATGTAAAATTAATTTTTGTCCCGCAAGTTTCAGTTGTGACAGTTAGCATCTATTACTGATTATTATGTTTCATCACGCGTCTGTAATGAATTTTGTCATTGATCGCGCAATCATTTGCTAATTTTCCAAAGAAGATATTCAGAATAGGTAAATGGAAAACGTGTGTAAAACGTGTGTTTCCGTTTCTCACACCAACATTTATCTCCACTATAATAAAAATTGTATTGTACTCTGCTTTTCACTTTTACTCCTTACTCTTTAACATGCGAACTACGCGAACCTTAAATACCTAGATAGAAAATACTTTATTGAAAAGAAACACTTAAAACATAAAAAAGTATTACAGGTTATACAAATTGCTTATATTAAGTACAATAGGCGCTTTTTTTTATCGCTAAGCAGCGATCTCTTCCAGACAACCATAATAAAACAACATATTTAAGACGACAGTGGGCAGTAGGTAATAAGTAGGACGAATCGTAAATTATTATACAATTAAATGATATGCTTAGTTACCTGTCAGTGGCAATCTATAACTATGTGGAACAGTAGCCAATTGTTTTTATTTATTTCTTTTTTCTAGCCAAAAATCTAACTGAAAATTTGACACGCGGCATCTTACTGGCCCAGTTTCGTGTTGCCACCATAATCGCGGGTGATAAGAACGCATTGTTTTATAATACGTTTCGATTTACGGAGTTCCTCGGACGTGACCAATGGATTTCTGAACGTATCGACACTATTCGATAGCCGAATACGAGTGATGTGATTATAATTGAATATTGTTGCGATAACCGGGAACGGAATACTATGTTACGTTGGTACTACAGTGTGACAAATGTAGGCCTTAGTACTATTAATTATTCTGTGGTTTGGCCACAGGATAAATAATAGGTTATGTGGTGCCTTGTCCGGGTTAATTTTTAAACCAAATTTAACTAATAAAAGTGTCTATGTAACAATAAAACTACAAAAGTCAATTAGTAGTCTGTATTTTAAAAGTCAAAGGATTTAGTAGGTCAAGTATTTTCGTTTTGGGTTGCCATTTTTAGGATTTACCCAATTTAATGTGGTAAGCGTGACTAAAATTATTAGGTACAAGTACCTAAAATTTGCATGCCAATGGATATATAACTTTATTATATACCACACCGGCAGATAAGTAATATAAATATCCACTTTACCGATATTTTTACGACAATGGTAGTCATTGTGTTGTTTTGTCTCTTTTTCTCAATACTTCTTCTCAATTCCTACGTATAATCTCAATTTAAATGGTCATAAAGTTAATTAAGTATTTAAATCCATTTCAATACTGACAACAAAAGAACGCATCGGGTGCTCGACCCCAACAAAATAAGCTAAAAAACTTAAAAACCAGTCTCAACCGCATTATTATACCCTGCAATAATAGCAAAACCGATACGTGGGAATTACGCATGCGCTAAACACACACTTAGTAAATAACGTACTCCTTGCGCCTGCACAAATTCAATGTAAAGATCAAGACCTTTTATTAGTGCAACTAACGTAAGAAAATGACAGCCCGCCATTTATAACCCGACCAGTCTTAATTTAAACCCACCATGCACAATATTTAACCCTATTACAACGTGATAAGAGTGATTGGAGTGATCAAAATAGTTTGCAACGTGTTTAGAACGGTTGGAAATGTCAAACCTTAACCTCAAAACCGTGACGCTGACGCCATATTAGATGCGTTCGGGCCTATTCGGAACACTTCGTGCAGATGCGTTTGCGGGACAGTTTTAGATGAACTCCTGCGCAGTGCAGTTTACATTAACTTGAGGGTCAAGCTATATTGGTGGCAGTAGCAGCAGGGTGCTATTGAATTAGATAAGAGTACTAACCTTGTATCATGAACGAGATAGCGTGCTGGATGTTTGAGACCTTGTAATAAAACTTGTTGGTTAACTAGAGATTTTAGTATTTTTAATTAGTGTGTACTTAATTAAATTTGCTGTTTATGGGAGAATGCAAAAACTGGTAAGCTGCAGAGAGGCTGCTAGCTGGGGAGCCTTCAAAATTATTTTAATAGTCTGTAACATATTGTAATGAAAAAAGATCAATATGATTATTATTAAAAAAAATGACTATTATGGTTTAACCAGTTTAACTTCTAAACAATTTGGAAACGAAATGTATTATTCTATGCTTCCTATAGGTATTATTTAAAAACGGTCTTGAGTTTTTTAAACGAAGTTCATACCAACATACAATACAGTAACACTTTATTGCACATCAAAAAAACACAATACAAAAAAAAGATATAATAATGACATAATACATAAATTTAAAGTTCAATGGGCGGCCTTATCGCTTAGAGCGATTTTTTTGAGGCAATATTTATCATAATACTTTTAAATAAAAAAGTTAGGATCATATCAAATACCCAAATAAGACTTATGAATAATGGGGAAAGTTTATAATATGCTAGATAGCATATTATAAACTTTCCCCATTATTAAATATACACTCTTAATATACATCCGCTAATTTAATATACCTTTTCCACTATTATAGTAAATGCCTAAATCATAGTACCATTCATTCGTCTGAAGCGTCTCGGCTCGCTATTGAATAGAATAGAATAACTCGTTATTATAACACCACAATACAAAAACAAAACTTAAATAACAATTAATCTTAATGTCACAATGGGCGGTCTTATCGGTCAACGCGATCTCTTTCAGACAACCCAGAAGTGGAGGAATGTAGACGAAAGTATAGATAGATGGACGGGGTTATAAAGATAATTTTGTAGGTAGGTACGTAGGTACATTATAGACGTTTCTATCTACTCTTGTCTAATTAAAATTATAACAAATATAATAAACATAAACTATAGTCATAGCTTAGTGTTTTATTATACGCCTGACGCCTATGTAGTATTTATTAAAAGTAACTTGAAAAAATATATTGTCCATCAACTCCATTTTAGTTCTTAAAATGGCGAAAAAGGCCGCCTGAGAAAAAACTAGAACATTAGCTTTCCTATAATGCCACTGCTTGTCTATCATGGGAGGGGAACGTTAGTGCCGTGTGACGAAAAATTCATTTTCCCATACCGTAACAGCTTTACTACACATTTACTATTAGCGAAATTCAACTTTACGTCTTTCATGTTACAGTTGAGATTAGTTTGTTAGTAGACGTTGTTATAGTGTAATAGATCTAGCTTCAAAAATGACTTGGCGAGCCTAATGACAAGGTTAAGTGTATGAAACGCAAGAAACTGGTTCTAACATTCGCTTGGCCGTTAGTGAATAGACAAAAAATGCGGCAGCCATCTTGGATCGCGGATGATGACTTTTCTTGCTATACAATTACGTATTAGGAGCGCAGGTTTTAGTTATTATACTTACGATGTGTATAATGTACTGCTACTGTTTGTTTGGAAATATACTTACGTAAAATACTGAAATAATTTTTCAGAAATATTAGGCTCTAAGATAGGTACGTACAAATACTGAATTTTGCTTCAAGGCGCCAGAATATGCTAAGCTTGTCCCCCAATAAAGCTATTTATCGACAATATTAAAACAGTTTCGGAAGGTTCTTCAAAACTCAAATAAGACGACATTTCCGGGATGTTTTTTACCAAATCTGGCAATTTCAAAGTGTAATAAATATTGCTGACTCAACTTCAAAAAACTTTTAAGTGATCCAGCATATTTTAAGCCAATCTATAAAATGTATTGTTAGTTCTGTAGGAAAATTATAAAATGTATTTTTAGCTACTAAGTTAGGCATTTGGTAAGGACTTTATATCCGTTGCCAATAAATAACTAAATAATAAAATAATAATAATAATTGCTGACTCTAGATTATAGAGTTGGGAAAATAAATCATCGGAAATTGTCAGAAGCTCAAATTGGGCAAGTAAATTCAAAATATTTATAAATACTAATTCATAATAGCTGTTTCCTAATATAGAAGATATATCTTAGTTTAAAACTAGTTATTTATTTATTTATTTATTTATAATGACACACTTATACCATACCGACAGGACACCCCAATACGATGCTATAAGAAACCTTTTTTTTTTTTTATGTAACTGAATGACGAGACGAGCTGGTCGTTTGCCTGATGGTAAGCAATACGCCAGTCCATAACAATAACAGCACCACCCAGAACTTTGTTTTGCAGAATTCTGCGCGGTGCTGCACTGCGCTCGTCACCCTGAGACAATTAGTTGTTGAGTCTCATAATGCCCAGTAGTTTCGCTGGCTACAATGCCCTTCAAACCGGAACACAGTAATGCTTGCGCACTACTGCTTGGCGGTTGAATAACTGGCAAAGCGGTGGTACCCACCCAGACGGCCTCTCGCATACGAGAAACCTACCACCAGTAATAAGAAAACTATATAAAATTAGTATAGGTAGTAGTGTAGTTGAGTTATATTAAAGATCGCATACGAAGACCAATTTCGCAATTCGGCGTGTCCGGTCTCACCCTAATTTGAATGCGGACATGAACCTAAAGACTTAATAGGGTTGGGTTTTAGTCTAATGACAATAATATTTATGTTGAAAGGGTTAGGTGAGGTCGCACATGTTTATTCAAGACAATAAGTAGATATTTTAAATAGGTGTACGTCGTTAATCTTAATATGGGAGTTCTGTGGGACCATGGTCCTCGCAGTTCCTGGTTCCCTAAATTCAGAGAATCCTAGTCAGGGGCCAAGATATGTGTTTGTGAGCGTTGGGCGTATTTATTTATTTATTATGTTTTAAATGCGTAATGTTAATGCGAAATTTGTGAGGATGGACACATTGATGTCACGCAAAAACTACTAAGCAGATATTAAATAATTATTTATGTAAGTTATTTAGGTCCTGGAAAAGGACCATAGAATAGAATAGAAAAACTCTTTTTTGTATACCAATTTAACGAAATAGACAATAACACAGTCCTTAACTATAGTAGTACAATGGGCGGTCTTATCGCTTGAAGCGATCTCTTCCAGACAACCTTTGGATGGACAGTATCGGAAGAAGTAAACGGCGGTGTACAAAATTTTTTTTTTCGTAAGTAAGTAATAGTTCGTGTTCTTTGGTATAAGTATCTACAGAACCAAATCGCTAATCAGCGTCTCCCTGTGTTTTAGCACACATAAACGACTCGATGGTTTTTGATTCTTCCTGTCATGATTTAGAGAATTTCTTAAGGAACGTTTTCTTATTTATTTATTTATATAAATAAATTATAATAATACTTTATTTTTGTAAATTTTTAACTTAAATTATCAAATTTAATTATTATTAAACACAAATGCACCTAGGCAGATATCTAATACTTCACCCTTATTATAAACCCATAATTCACATGGCAACCCTAAAATAGCCGGTACACCAACATGACAGTTCAAACCGCCTAGTTAGTATCGACCCGACCCAAATTGCCCACCCCTAAAATATTAAACAGCATGTTTGGACATTTTTGTACCCGATCGATGTTTAGTGCATGACTACAGTAGATTAGGAACATTAGATGTCGTGGCGTGCATTCGACCAGTGTCAAATTGAAAAATGTAAACAAACGAAGGAATCGCTGGAATCATTTGAATTTTTGTGCAGAAGGTTTCGTTCGAAATTTGAATTAACATTTGATAAGGTTGATTACGATCATTCGATTTTGGCAACATGGATTCGGCGGTTCTTCCAATGTTTTCGGGCCATTCGGCCTATATACCTATATATTCGACAAAATGTAAAAAGATATTGTTTGAAAAGTTTGAATTTTGAAGTCCCAATTGCACGTAAGAAGCGAATATTTTATGTTTTGAAATGTGTCATTTACTGAAGTATCTTCTTCTATCTTCTTGCTTTTTTTTTGTTTTGAAGAATCACAATAAGAGCGCTAAATATTAATTTCACATATTCGAATTGAAATGGCTTATTGTCTGCAGTTATCTATTATTTTAAAAAGAATCTGAAGAATTGTTTTTTACTACTTTAGCAAATCATAGGTAGTACCTAAGTATATACACCTCAGAATCACTTCTTTTAGTACAAGAATAACAAAATAAATTGTATCATGGCTGCATGAGTCATCTAGGATACACAAAACTGTTAATTCCTTTTATTTTATAACGAAAACAAAATACTTAATTACAACTAAAATTATTTTACGCATGAATCGATAAACTTAAGCCAAACAATATTTACTTTTAACAACACCGTAATGTAATTGAAATCATCGCGGCATCATTTAAATGAAACGGATGTTGAAACGAAAAAATATATATTTGATTTCAGAACGCTTTGTATACAATTCTGGCCGGTCATTATTGGAAGTTTAAATTTGGAGCATGGCATGCCGCTGGTCGATGTCACATTTTGTTTTTTTTTTCGTGCTAGCTTTTTCGGTATGGGGCTTTGTCACGGAAAGTTATTCAGCCTAGGTTTACCTGTCAACTGGCCAGGGGTAATTAGAGACTAACAATGGGTATTTAACTCGCTGTTGTCCATAATGTTGGTCAGTTTATTTAATAGGTGAGTATAACAGTACCTAAGTGTGATGTAGGTGTGTGTTAATGTTGTTAGTCTTTAATCACTAGTATTAAAAAACCAGTGTTTTTTTATTTGTTACTCCTGAGTTAGTTGATTACGAAGGCGGAACCTTTTTAATAAAAATATGTTTATGAGTACATATTTATTATGTATATTTTATTTTTAGATATGCAATGTAAATATTTTATGTAAAGAAGATAGTTTATATATAATACATTATATTTATTATCTACATAACACCGTCCATATATGTTTGTCTACATTCCTCTACATTTGGGTTGTCTAGAAGAGATCGATTTGACCACCCATTGTGAAACTTATATTAAGTTTTTCAGTTTCTTTTGTTGGCTAAAAACATGTTATTGATAACTATCTACTCGTACGTGTCGTTCATTCCTCTTCAGTCAGTATATGTAGCAAACAAATATAAAAAAAATAAAGAAAAAATCGTCCGATGATCGCATACATAGATCCTGGCTCCTAACTAGGATTCCCTGTATCTAGGGAACTAGGAACTATGAGAACCATAGTTCCACAACACCCAGACACCAAACAAATCCTTGCGCTTTTTTCTGTGCACAAATATTTGTCCCGTCATTATGATTAAATAATATTATATTATGATTAAATAAATGCGTTTCAATGGTGTCTAGATGTAGGTATTATATCATTAGTAATTTAGAAATGTATCATTTTTTTATTATTATTAAATGTAAGTAAATACAGAGTAAGAGGGTAGGTACATTTATACAACTTTTAAACAATCTTACTGTCTAAATAGTACATTGGTGTTGTATCTTATTAACAACATTGACAATTTTCAAATTCATAGTTATTCTATATATGTAATTTTAGTTTTAATTCTTACTTCAGGGTCATGTGTTAATCCAGAGTATAAGCTATCATTCTAAATTTCACTCAAATTAAACAGTTACAGCGGCGCACAGTGGTTCGACCCCATACAAGAGGTCGGACATAGGAAACAAAGTTGTAATCTGATAAAACTAAATACGCCATTCGATTGCTATACTCATAGGAAACTAATGTTACCATGAAGTATTTTTAGATTAAACTTATAGTTTAGGAGTAAATAAAAAAAACTGTTTTCAATGTATGGGAAGCGACGCACAATCATGAATATCTCGTTATTTTGGCTCGTTTTCGTTCTGGGATTTTTAGGACGTTATCATATCATCATATGCCACATTTTCTCCAAAGACACTTTATGCACTTTTGTGCACTTTTTGAGATATAATTAAAAGTTTATATATATATATATATATATTAAATAATCGGTTCTAACGGAAAATTTACGGGTTATATATTGAATCAGAACTTAGAATATAAAAGTACTAATTTTTTAAATAATAAAACAAGGATTTTAGTCTATTTTTAATAAAAAATAAATAATAAAAAAACGCAAATAAGGACCAGAAAAGGATAAAATAATCTATAACATACATAACACAATTCAATAAGCATAGAGTCTATATCTAATAATCATATTATCAATTTATCAAATTAGTAAATTTCATGTTTTATTACACAGAATACAGAATCGTTATATAATAAAATTATGTAAATACAGCAAAAACAAATTAATAAGTACGTAATAATGCAGTAGTAGGTAAATAAAAAATAGACTGAAATCCTTGTTTTATTATTTAAAAAAATTGTACTTTTATATTCTAAGTTCTGATTCAAACCTAGCCCACTCCGCACTGTAGGTACGAAGCTACAAGTACATAAACGGACACCGACGGCGGGTCGCGCGTCGTTACACGTGCCGCGTCAGAAGAGATAAGAGCTATGCGATAGAAAGAGATGCGTTCTGTAGGTTAATATGATTGGTAGGTATGCAGCGCTACGCGAGCTGAATTGAATTTTATTGCGTCATAGCAAGAGTCGCTATTTGTTTCGGAGTGATGCTTCTGTCCCATAGTATTCTGTGCTGATGGTAAGCAATACGCCAGCCCATAACAATAACAGCACCACCAAGAACTTTGTTTTGCAAAATCCTGTGCGGCACAATACGTAAAATAATAAATTAGAATATAATAAATTGTCTCCACAAAATTCCCTATTTGGTTCGAGCTTCTTTAATTGTAATAATATCCTGTTAGTATTGGTAGCCCACGTCAATCGTATATAGAATCATGTCGCAATAATCATTTAATTATCAGGGTATTTGAGAGAAGCAAATATCAAACAAGTTATTATGAAATGGTTCTAAAACGTTGAAACATTAATGATACCGCAGGATTTCGTTAATTGTGGTTTGGCTGATAAAAATAATTGTAATTATATAGCGCCTCTAAAACTTGAAAACAATTGCTGGGAATCCCAAGTATCAGAACTTATATGGAATTTAGGTAAACAGGTAACAAATCCGAAATAATTTACTAGGCATATGAGAAAGCGAAATTACTGGGCATGTGAAACTTAATAACTGATGTCTCGTGGTGATGAGCGCAATGCAGTGCTACGCGGTGCTTTTTAATATTAAAAGTTCTGGTGGACACTGCAATTCTTATAGGCAGGCGTGGCGCTTACCATCAGGGGAACGACTTGTTCCTCTGATCACTCAGTTCTATAAAAAACAACTTACATGATTTACTTAGACAAATTTTATTGACGTTTTAACTATCCTCTTCAACCAAACTTATAAACTTCGACCAAAATAAAGTAAATGGTCGAAGCTTATAAATGGTTACTTTCAGAAACCCAAAGTTCAAAGGTCTAACCATAAAATAAAGCGCGTCACCATTATGACAGATTCAAATATTAACTTGCAAGCTAATATTTTAATTTGTCATAATCAGGAGAACCTCCTAGAAAATAAAAATAAACATAATAAAGCATTTGTAGATTTATTGATTGTAGAAAAAACTCACGAAGAAATACCTACCTAGGAGAACTACCTTACCTAGTAGATAGGCTGGGTACAGCTAGCTAGTAAATTTAGAATATTTAGATATTTCAACTTTGGTCAGACATTACTGAGTCACCAATTCCTTGAACACCTTTATGTCAAAATTTAAGTTTTCGGCTCTATCTATTTAGCTCCTAACCACGCTACTATCAGCACCCGCGATTCGATCGCTATTCAGAAGCTAGATGCAGCAACTGTGCACACTATGAAACGCCAATCTCAGCGATTTTGATAACGAGATCACTCGATTTTGTGTAATGCATAAAGCGCGTTCGCGCGATCCTAGTCGGATTTTAAATCAAACAGTAAGTGACATTTCGAATGTTGCCAATTTTTCATTAGGTTAATAAAAATAGCGCAGTGGTTAAAGTATTAAGTTCTTTCACTCATTTCAGTTCAGTGAACTACACATTTCATTAATTCATAATTATGTCTTCCTAAAATCGTAATTCCTGCCTAATGTGTGATTTTACCTGGTAAGTCTATTAAAGTCTGCTTACTTAAATCAATATTGCGAGGTTTACAAAATAAAACCAATGTCGGAAGAATCATCCTCACTGTCCGCTACATTAAAAAAAACTATATATATATATATATAATTTATATTGTACTTTATAAAAAAAATGCCGATGGCAGTTACGTAGTACTATGTTTATACTGTGTCGTGGAGTAGCAATCGCTAAAACATGCGACTGCGATACTCGTTAACAAAACGACAATCGCGCGCGAATGCTAAAAATGGCGTCGGATGGTTAGAACCTAAAAATGTATTGAAACTCAGGTACCTAGATATTGCTGTCAAATTTTTTTTAGAGAAATTCAACTTTTCCAGTTTCGATTATAGCATTAGGTACTTTTTTAAATAGATCAAAACATCAAATGTTGGTAAGTACCTACGTGCAACGCACTATTGAGATAGGGATTGGCCATTAGATTCGGCTTCCGTCGTTTTCGGGCAAACAAACCGAAAAACATCCGCTCGGCTAAAAACTCGGACTCTAAATTACAATTTTATTCGATACCAATATAAGTAGGTAGATTTAATTTACTCCAGTCGCTGTTTTCTTCGTGAATTCGAAAGTAGAATCATAAAATTTAATTAATAGTCTTTGTTCGTAAAAATAAGTCATAAAACTGAGGAAAAGCGATTTCTCATTGGAAGTTTAATGAATATACCTAGTCTATAATAGATTACTGGCTGGCAATATTAATAAACCTAGAACTAGTAGGCAAGTGCCTATAGATAATACCTACTCTGATAGCTCGAAGGCCAATGGTCTGGCTACAAGGCAACCTACTGCAATACCACTCATGTGCATTTCGCATAACAAAAATATCTTTCACAAGTTCGTCAACCCAAAAATAAGCAGTACACACGAATTCTATCTAAAAATACACACTTGAATACCCCATAAGGGTGGTTTTTGCTTGCGCAAGAGCATCCCAGGTGAAGTTGGCAGTACGCACATAAGCAAGTTTGAAGTCACAATCTAGGAATGCGGCCGACAGGCGGCCAACTTCGCACTATAGCAATCAAGTTCATAGATTAAGATTGGCGTTCACAGACTTGACAATAAATTAACATCATTTATTGTAGTGCGTCGCAGAAGATTTTTGTCTAACAAAGTACTTACCTAGAGTGTATGCAGCATTTGTCCATATGAAAATAAAATGTTCCAGTTCATTTGTATCATAGGTAAATAGTTCACTATCACTTTATATTCTAGTTTTATATTAGTTTGCACTTTATCATCACAAAATTCCATGGGTTTGTACAGAGAAGGCACTATGTTCTACATCACAAAATTGAGCAAAGTGAAAGAAAAAATAGTTTCACTTTATGAGGTCATCGAACGCGCGGGCGCTAGGTACTAGGTATACCGCCACATTCGGAATTGGAACGTTTCGGATACATTCACATGAAGTTCGAAAACTCAGTTTGGCGGGATTCGTCACGGAGTCGAGGTCCATTCGGTGGATTTTCGTGTATTTTCGTATCGGATGAACGCGAGGCGCGTGCGGGCACCGCTCGCGCGCAACTGAAGATTGTCGTAGGTTAAGTTTGGAAAAAACACCGCTAGCTCAATTTTCCGCGTTGCAACCCGCCACAGTTTCTCCGCGCCAAAACTGCATCACATCACCCGAGCCTCGTCGATTCATGAAACCTTCACTCGATCACGAGGTTACTATTGTTTTGACAGCTCCGAGATACAACCATGTGTACTACGTGACATGGGATACGTCCAGAGGGCGCCACGCTCTCATCAGAAGACGCCTCTGATTAGAAAAACAAAGGCATCAACCAAATAAACTAGCACAGCGCGTAAACACAACGAAATTACTGACTGAATGCCACTTTTCATTATTATTTCGCTATGCACCGGCCGACGTCACCGAAATAGCAGACGCGTGGAGTTATACTCGTCTCTTTCCCACATGCGCTCCTGAACGAGCATTTCACTTCTAAATTCGAACTTTTGGAATTTGAATTTGAACTGTCATGTTTTGGCTTTTAATCAATTGTTTTAGCGATAGCGCGCGGTGCATAGATCGTGCATACATGCACGGAACTGCAGTTGTACTGAGGCTAGATGACATTCACAGAGGCTTAAACTCCAAGTTCAGACGTTTGCGGCGTCAATAAACTGGCCGATGCCTCGTCCGTAATATGTGAACGATGTAATTGTATATCAGTTATGCTGCGAACACTCGTCTGTCTCAAAGGGCTACGCTTACGTCATATATTTTTGCTGAAATATCAAGCAATAGAGGAAATAATCGATGGGCATTGTTCATTGTTCGTCGCATATAAATATTTACTTTAAAATTATCTTCTATAGTCGTAAAACTGTTAAAGTTAACAGACGTCAGTTTACATTATCTAGGCCAAATAAATGCACAGTACGAGTACTGAGAATTGTACGAGATTTCCTAAACTGTAATTTTTCTACGAGTCTTCAATTCATCATCATTTTTGTGGCCTACTTTTGAAATAGGTGCAATGTCTAAAGCAATTTGTGAAATATTGCTTTTTTTTGTTACATGAGCCAGTAGAAAATGAAAGACGTCTATCGGCACAGTTCTGAGAATCGAAATCTAACAACGCCACGCCACCAAGCAATCGAGTATTCACGTACCTACCTGTTCCAAATCCCACCTACAATTAACTACATTGATTTAGAGGAACTGTATGGAGTCTCTGTACTCTGAGAAATGAGAATTCATGTCAGACTTGTTGATACGGAATTATGAGAAACTTACATAACACCTTCAAACAAGATTTAGAGAAACATGAAGAGCAGGAATCACAGACTTTACAACTCGAAGGATCGAAACGTTAATAAACGAAACATTTCCTTCAGTTAAGACACCTGGAGGAAAATTTGATAATTCATCGACTCTTGTAGGTCTTTACATACAACTTAAGGGCATATATCGAACAAGGAAAAAGGCTAGGCTGTCTTTATCCTTAGATTCCATTATCTTACTGATATACCTGCCGAATATCTCTACGGATATATATATATCCGGTATATTTATATAAGGTATTTGAACCAAGCGTTTGTCTTCCATTAATCTCCTAACCGCAAAGTGTATTATAGTCCACTGTCATCAACTTTAGTACCTATCAAAGTCTTGTTGATATGAAATTAGGATCCTATTCGGACCATACCTATCTCTATTATTACAAACTCTTTCGCGTCGTTTGTCTTTTCGTTGATCATATTACCTATACCTAATGACATTTTGGGAGGGTAAACAAACAGGGTAATTACTGACTTAAGATGCCGTCCGCGGCCAGTACAGCTCAACGTTGTCAGTTGCAGAATGAAATGCATAGGTAAGTTTTGATTACTTTTGATTACTTTTGATTACGCTTTGAGGTGTAATAATTTATATCATGTAATCTTTTACACCCAATAAAAAAATACGCCCAACATACCTGGCCCCTAACTAGGATTCCCTGTATCTAGGGAACCAGGTGTATCTAGAGAACGAGTACCATGGTCCCACAATACTCAGACGCGAAACAAACGCTTGCGCTTTTATTCAGTTTAGGAATCGAACCGGCAGCGTCAGTAGTGATCCAACCTGCCTAACCATTATATCACTACTATCAGAATGGTTGTGTTAAATAAAGTTTTCGCTCAAAGTTCGAAGTTCAAATTTCTTTATTCATTTTTGTCATCACAGACGCACTTATGAACGTCAATTATTACAATGACTACCACCGTATCGGAAAAAGAACCGCTACTCTTCACTGTCTTGTTCATTAAGCTCTTGTAAATTTTGAGGTTATCAAATTGTTATGATAGGTAGAATTAAGCTCATTGAAGTAGGTAGGTACTAATATCTAAATGACATTGTTTCATAATCACTACATAGTATAAAACAAAGTCGCATTCTCTGTCCCTATATCCCTGTGTATGCTTAAATCTTTAAAACTACGCAACGGATTTTGAAGTGTTTTTTTTTAATAGATAGAGTGATTGAAGAGGAAGGTTTATATGTATAATAACCGTGCGAAGCCGGGGCGGGTCGCTAGTCTATTTATAAACTAAGACTCGAACACTGGATTTGAAAATGCAAACGAAATTCGAATTTCGAACGAGCGCGAATTTAAATGCACTTCATGTTGTAGTGAAAGTGATCTCTGCGTTATTTTTATTTCTTTTTTTAAACGAGTCCTGCCGAATGCATCGCTCATTCGGCCCCGGACGAGGCGGGCCGTGTCAACGACCCCTTTATTCGGGCGTCGCCGTCCATTACGTTGGGAAAGGTCAGGTTTATGTATGTGTGCAGAATTGTCCATGTGTGCCAGCTTTTACTTTCGACTCTGCTTTTGTGTTTTTGTTTGGAAATTCGCGGGAACCGTCTATGGCGCGCTTCGGCGAATAGAGGCCTATCTCGGTAGTAAATGGAACCCTAACCTTATCCAGCCTACAATGTGTTAATCTCTGAGTCATTTCTCATTACAAAAAGTCTCATAGTTTTAACAGAAATGGTTGTCATTTTGTTGAAGATAAAGCCTACTGGAAACTGGTAGTACAGCTCAAGACTTTAATGGCTCAAAAATATAGCCTGGCCGAAGTTTATTTGTGACGGCAACAGAATTGGGATTTTGTTCGTGAAATTGACAATAATTGTTAGACATTTTATTTTGTGCATTTTCGCTGAATTGATACCCTAAATGCAAACAATGCTCTACCTCGTCACTAGCGTTTGCCCCACACCACAGTTTCCTGAAGATATTCTACTCTCTTTACCTACTCCGAAAAACGTGTTTTTTAATAACTTATTCGTAATCCGAAGTAATATTAAAAAGAAACAAAAAAAATTAAACCTTCACGCCATTTTGTATAAAAACTCCATAAAACCGCAGACTAGGTACCTACTACAGATAATGTATAAAAAAATATAATATCATGCAGTTATCAGCATATTGTCGTCAATATTGACATTATATCCAAAAACCTAGACTTGACGACACCCGAATTTTTGATACCTTATCTTCTCTTATCAACACTGACCACGCTTACCGAGCATATTGTCCGAGGTCATGGTCCGATAATACTGCATCCCTTTCACTCTCTCACTTATCATGTCTTTTTTCTCTTTCGCACGTGAAACAATGCATAAGTTTGCGCAGTTGTTTGGCGAAATAATATTTACGTCTGAAACTGTAGAGAAGTTATTTTTGTTTTTGCATAACGTTTAATTTTTAGAAATATAAACCAAACACTTGATATTTTTTATTTAGGAGAGTTTAGTCACATGTCTCGTAAACTCATTTTATGTAGTGTCGTATTTTGTACGACTATTGTCTTGTATAGGTATTGTTAGTCCATTAAACCACTACCATCATTACTGGTGGTAGGTTTCTCGTATGCGAGAGGCTGTCTGGGTGGGTATGGGTACCACCGCTTTGTCAGTTATTCAACTGCCAAGCAGTAGTGCGCAAGCATTACTGTGTTCCGGCTTAAAGGGCTAGCGAAATTACTGGGCATTATGAGACTCAACAGCTAATTGTCTCAGGGTGACGAGCGCAGTGCAGCGCCGCGCAGGATTTTGCAAAACAAAGTTATGGGTGGTGCTGTTATTGTTATGGGCTGGCGTATTGCTTACCATCAGGCAAACGACCAGCTCGTCTCGTCATTCAGTTAAATAAAAAAATAATTAAAAACTTCAATTCCTTAAAGTATTCAATTCAATTCAATTATTGAAAAATTATAAAATAGTACGTTATATTAAGCATGTTATTATTATACAAAATGACTTAATTAATTTTAATCTACTTAAAATAAAAATTTTGAATGTATATTCAGATTTTTTTTTTTCATTTAATTTATGAAATTAGAAAATGAATAATTCTTTCTTCCAGCATTTCGTCATAAATTCGTTATATTGTGTAGAAAGAAGTTGTGTTATTTTGTGTTTTGAAAAACGCTTTAATTTTCGTATTGATTCCTAGGGTAGGTAATTTAGTTACATCAAGAGGTGTTTTTTTATACTTATATCAATTTTTAAACTAAGCCCTAGTTTATATATTTTGGTTAACCGAGTCGCAGGCACTCGCAACTTTTTCTTATTTCAATTTAATGTATAATTTATGTTTGAAGAATTTGAGTTCATATTTCTTCTTTTTTCAAGTGTACTTCTAGAAGAGGATTATTTATATAATTAATTTTTAGAAAAACAAGAACCGACTTCGAGACTAAACTTATATTTTTTGTTTTTGTTAATTTGTTCAAAAAATACTGACTCAATTTTGATAAAATTTATATGGAAACACCTTTGAAGTATGACCTATCTAACAAAAAAAGAATTATCAAAATCAATTCATAAGTAGCGGAGTAATCGCGTAACAAACATACGAAAAAAAACAACATACCGTCGAATTGAGAACCTCCATTTTGAAGTCTGTTAATAAATAAATAAATTGTCGTCATTATTTTGAATATATTTTTATTTATTTTTTAAATATTCTCTAGCTGATTGAATAATTGTAATTAATTAATTCCAAATATATTTTTTTTTATACGCCTTATAGGTCTATGTTTGGCCACTATCTCGCCTGATGTGAAGCGATGATGTGGCCTAAGATGGAGCACATAGATCTAGAGAGAGACGGCAGTTGAGCGGCTGCTCAGACCCGTCTCCCCGATGGTTCACCGAACATCATTTATTATTCACGTCTATAAATAAGAAGTGAATAATGAATATATCTAATAATAATATAATTTTATTTCAGGCAATAATAAAATTATTCGAGTAAAATTATCAGAGGCCCATATTATAAATACCTTAGAGACTAACATATATACACAATTCAAATGATAATATCGAGGAGACGGGTCTGAGTAGTCGCTCAACTGCCGTCTCTCTCTAGATCTATGTGCTCCATCTTAGGCCACATCATCGCAATTTTTTTTACGCTTAATAGGTCTATGTTTGGCTTTTATATATATATATATATATATATATATATATATAAAAGTAAAAAAAAATTTATTAAAAGTAAAAAAAATTATTAAACTTTTTTTCTAGTGGTTTTTTATATATATATACATATGTATTATATATGTATATATGTATAGTATTCTGTTCATAGTTATGTGTAGGTACCCAATTGCTTTTGTTTACAAAATAAAATTATATTCTAATTAAAATAATAATTTCAAACTTGTTTACGTACGTAAAACTAATATGTCACAATAACTCTAAAGCACACTTGTAAAAGTATTTCTGTACACAAGGAAAAGGGCTCGTAGGACCACAAGGCCTAAAGATAAAAATATTTATTTTCCTCAATTACTTTATAACTATTTACGAGTCTTACTTCAAGCTTCTACTGATAAGAAAACAAATAAATAATTTTTGGTTGTTATTAGTTTTAAATTGAAGAGCGAGTGTGGCTCAGTAGGAGCTCGTGCGACTTTCGATCCGACGCACCCGAGTTCGAATCCCGCTGGCCCCGCACCACTGACTTTTTAAGTTATGTGCGGATTTAACACTCGCTCCAAAAACGGTGAAGGAAAACATCGCGAGGAAACCGGCATGTCCAAAAATTTTCACAAAAAGTCAAGGACATGTACATCCGCCAACCCGCACTGGGCCAGCGTGGTGGATTATGGCCCATTCTCTCTCTATGAGAGAAGACCCGTGTCCCAGCAGTGGGAACGTGAAGGGCTGATGATGATTAGTTTTAAATATCAAGCTCTTGGCATTCATGTTTGAAAGGTAAAGTGATAAAGCTAAATGACACGAATGTAGCGAAACAAGACTTGTCAAATAAATCGTAGTCGGAAATGTTATATATTATTACCTATTATATTCAGCCCATATTGTCCCACTGCAGGGCAAAGGCCTCCCTACTTTCCTTACATTTCTCGCGGTCTTGAGATAGAATGGGCCAATCTATATATTTATAATTATATCTATCTATTTATTGAATTGTTTCACTTAAACTTGTCAATAAAATATAATTATAATCATAATAATAGTAATTTTTTTTCCAAAAATATACAAATTATTAATTTATTTTAACAAATAAACACAAAATATACACTTATAAGTGTCGTTAGTAGCCGCACTAGGATACCCTGTTTTACAGCTACTACGATTTTTTTATCTGGACTACAGGAACAATATTTAATAAAAAAAACATAATATGTTAGTTACATTAAAAAAACTGTAATTCAAATGAAATAAAATATTCAAAATATTTGAAAATGTAATGCCTCTTATGCATTCAGTATATATAGGTAATATACCTATAAGCGTTCAGTTCTATCTCTCAGTTCATTGTCGTATCTACAAGCGAATACTACCTAATACACCTTGTTCCGATCGGTAGTCATTGTAATAATTGATGTTCATCAGTGCGTCTGTGATGCCGAAATTGAATAAAGAACTTTAAACTTTAACTTAAACCGCGAGACGAAAATTATGCCGAAACCAAGTCTAAATCTTATGCACATCCCTATTTTTACAATAGAAGTAATCATATATGATACAATTCTCGTGTCACAATGCTAGCTACCTTACTCCTCCGAAACGGCTTTACTGATTTTTACCAAATTTTATATGCATATTCAATAGGTCTGAGAATCGGCTACTATCTATTTTTCATACCCCTAAGTGATAAGGGTTGTTAACCGTTAACATTTTTTTTTAATTTATATGGCAAAACAACGTTTGCCGGGTCAGCTAGTATATATATAGATTAGTGGCAAACCGGGACATGATTTTATTGATTTTGTTTTGTGTCAAACTAAGATTGTACCGCATTGGGATAAAGTCAACCATTGTAACTCAGAAATTCGAATGGCACCTACTTACCTCTATGTAGTACCACAGAATACGTAATAGTGCCAAGTAGTAAAGTCAAAAGTCAAATATCATTTATTAAATAGGCACAAAAGTGCACTTTTAAAGGTCATAAACACATGATACAAATAAAATATGTTAAAAATTGTAACTTATGTTAACATGACTTTGAAAAAAGGTAAGTATGTTTACCCATTTCTTTCCTATACTCAAATTGAAGTCTGAGTGCTGAAAAGAAATGCGAAAACTGACTCTACCAGTGCTTCGGAAATACGCCCGCTATAGAAGATAGCACCAAGAAACTCTGCGGGGATGTCTTTTTTCAGCACAATTACGTATAAATTAGAATTAACAGAATGTAAAACAAGAAATGCGAGTGAGATGTCCCATAGTCATAGTATCTGTAACAGAAAAGTGTAAATAAAATATAAGTAGGTGTGACAGTAGCAGTAGGAGTGACTAGAACAGACCAGTCCCCGCAAGCAGCACCCGTTCACGAGTATGACTTGTGGAGTACCTACCTACATACCTACTAGGTATACGATACTCGCTCTCTGTGGTTCACTGCGGTTGTTTTTTAAGCCAAGAGTGAGAAGAACTTTTGGAGGAACTCGTGATAGGTATCCCTTATGCCGCCGGAGGCCGTCTGAGTAGGTACCAAACGTTTGCCAGTTATTCTGCCGGCAAGCACTAGCGCGCAAGTATTACTGTATTCCGGCTTGAAGGGCATTGTAGCCAGCGAAATTACTGGGCATATGAGACTTAATATCTGATGTCTCGGGGTGATGAGCGCAATCCAGTGCTACGCAGTGCTTTTTATGGTATTAAAAGTTCTGTGTGGCAAATGTTATATTCAGGCGTAGCGCTTATCATCAGGCGAACGGCTAGCTAGTCTCATCACTCAATTTCATGGATAATAAAATAAAAACGAACTATGCTACAACACTACCTAATGTCAAAGAATACTGGTGGTAGGTTTCTTACTGGTGGTAGGTTTCTTACTGGTGGTAGGTTTCTCGTATGCCCGTCTGGGTGGGTCCGCTTTGCCAGTTATTCTGCCGCCAAGTAGTGCGCAAGCATTACTGTGTTTCGGCTTGAAGGGAATGGTAGCCAGCGAAATTACTGGGCATTATGAGACTCAACAGCTAATTGTCTCAGGGTGTCAGCAGGGTGCTGTTATTGTTATGGGCTGGCATATTGCTTACCATCAGGCAAACGACCAGCTCATCTCTTCATTCAATTACATAAAAAAAGTATTAGGTACTACCTACTTACTAATGTTATGTATGGGGCTATACCTCGCGCCAAACTTGATGGCGGCTGACTGGCGCGTCACGTGATCTGCGCAGATACAATTTCGTATGCGAATGTGTTACTGCGCAGGTCAAGTGGTGCTTCTGTCGGCCGCCATTAAGTTTGACGCGAATTATGCCTACCTACATTTCATCAAAAGTTGAAATTAATTCGTCGGCGACGATTGGTAACTAATTAGTTAGTTTAAAACGTAGGTAGGAATATACCTACCAACGTACCTACTTATCAAAATCTTGTTATTTCTGTATATTCGGATTTCGTCATCAAGGCTCACAGATTTTAAATTAATTACACCATATTTCTCTCGTTTTGTGTGGTTTTCCTTATTTTTGAAGCACAAAATTGCTTCACCAACATTACCAAAGTCCAAATTAGACGCATGTCGTAAGAGGACATTACTCCGCATAAACCAAGCCCACTAGTATTTGTAAGTATTTCTCAAGAAAATCTTCAAGAATTTGATATCCACATTTTAGTTTCTTTATCTGTGTAATTTTTTTATGCAACTGAATGACGTGACGAACTGGTCGTTCGCCTGATGGTAAGCAATACACCTGCCCATAACAAATGAAGGATCACCCAGAATTTTGTTTTGCTAAATCCTACGCGGCGCTGCACAGCGCTCGTCAACCTAAGACAACCACTAGAGAGCTAAGTAAGTCGCTGTATTAAATCAAATGTTTAAACCCTACAGACTATGTTTTTTCACATAATTTCATAGACCCGGTTTTAAGGGCATTGTATCCAGCGAAATTACTGGGCATATGAAACTTAATATATGACATCTCGGGCGCAATGCAGTGCTACGCAGTAAGTACTTATTATGGTATTAAAAGGTCCGGTGGTACTGAAATTACTATGTGCAGGTGTGGTGCTCACCATAAGGCGTACGACTTGCTCGTCTTATTACTCAGTTCCATAAAGATTGAATATCAGAGCAAACAGGCGTTTTTGCAATACTAAAACGTAAGTATATAGTCATGACACACCTTGTTTTTTATCTGTTTATCGGTCATAGAACTTAGATATTGCGAATCAATTTACTTCTTGCAATGCATAAATCCAACGACACAACCGTGATGAAATTGTGGGTGAGCCTGATGTACCTACCTATAATAATTAGTATGGAATTAAGTGGTCCTGAGTTTGGTCCGTGTTGGTCTAAAGTAGAGCGTATTTATTATAATATTATGAACAAAAAAGATAATAGTTTTGGTCTATAAGGTCTTATAATATGTAGAGTCAATAATGAGTGATAAAACAAAATAAAAATAATAATCAAAGTACCAAGTTCAAAGTTCTTTATTCAATTTTGGCATCACAGACGCTTATGAACGTCAATTATTACAATGACTATCACCGTATCGGAAAAAGAACCACTATCAGGCCTAGCTCACTCCGCACTGTAGGTACGAAGCTACAAGCACATAGCCGGACATCGACGGCGGGTCGCGCGTCGTTACTCGTGCCGCGTCAGAAGAGATAAGAGCTATGCGATAGAAAGAGAGGCGCTCTGTAAGTTAATATGACTGGCAGGTATGCAGCGCTACGCGAGCTGAATTGAATTTTAATGCGTCATAGCAAGAGTCGCTATTTGTTTAAATTTCTTTGCGGAGTGATGCTTCTGTCCCTTAGTATTCTGTGCCACTACTCAGAAGATACGACAAAAAAACTGAGAGGCATTTGTTTTTTAGAACTATTGTTACAATATTTTGTTTGTTTTTGACAATATTGTTTCTTATGTGCCAGTTGGCTCTCACACTCTCACTTTACTAGGTTTCTCGATTGCTTAACTTATAACGAGTGTGCTTTAACTCCAACTTTCCTTATAGCTCGTATTGCTTAACTTAATCGCTTTCTCAGAAATCTGTTCCTAAAAATGGGTAAACGGGGAAGTTACTGTTTTTTTTATAGAAATTAGCTTATTAAATAGGTACGTACTACGTACGTTCTGTTTCGTTATATACATGTCCGTTATATCCATCGGTGTCATTCATTTTCAACCCACATAGTCCTTTTTAGGGTTCCGTACCCAAAGGGTAAAACGGGACACATATTACTAAGACTCGGTCCGTCTGTCACGAGGCTGTTCTCATGAACCGTGATAGTTAGACAGTTGAAATTTTTACAGATGATGTATTTCTGTTGCCGCTATAACAACAAATACTACGACAATAAAAAAATATTTAAGTGGGGCTCCCATACAACAGACATGATTTTTTTGCCGTTCATATAGATGATGGTACGAAACCCTTCGTGCGCGAGTCTGACTCGCAATTGGCCGGTTTTTAATTCTACCCGCTCAGTTTTTGAAGTTCGTGTTTAACCTGCATAGAAGCAAAATGACTTAGGTACATCAAAATAGATAGAGCTAAAGTAACGTATATCTGTAACGTATTTGGAGCTAGTGTGGCTAAGTGGGAACATGTCCCACTGCTGGGACTCGGGCCTTCTCTGATAAAGCCATATATGGGCCAGATATGGGCTATAATCCGGCACACTGGCCCAGAGCGGGATGGTAGACGACACATGTCCTCGAATTTTTGTGATTAATTCCTTGACAAGCCGGTTTCCTCACGATGTTTTCCTTCACCATTTTTAGAGCGTTAAATCCGCACATAACTTAAGAAAGACAGTGGCGCGAGGCCAGCGGGATTCGAAACCGGGTACGTCTGGTCGAAAGTCGCACGTGTTCCCACTGAGCCTCTGTCGCTCACATCGCTTCTGCACAATATTACTATGAAAACTTCATGCGCATTTACAAACTAAATGCGACTGTATTTCGCAAGTGCAACGCCCTCTTATCTCTTACTCCAATTCGTGTTTTTATCAACAGTTGATAAAGCATATTGGATATCAGAGATAACCCGTAATCCGCACGTTCCTTGCCATCTGTTCTGACAATGTCAGAAACCGCTGCTTGCAATGTCAAAAAACACGAGCTGGAATCGTGACGTATGCTTTTGAGAAACCAAACATGAAACACCCCAGCATGTTCGGAAAATGCTTGGTCATAGATTAGATAACACAGAACTGGTAGGTAGGTAAGTGATATATTTACGAGTTGATGTTTAGTTTTTAATCACCGACGCAAAAAGGAGGGGTGTTATAAGTTTGACCATTATGTGTGTTTGTCTGTGGCACCGTAGCTCTTAAACGGGTGAATCAAATTGGATGCGATTTTTTTTGATAGCAGGTTTTTTAGCGGTTCTTATAGTGGCATGTTTTATTATGTCGGAGGATTTATAAATTTAAAATTTATAGATATTAGATTAGATATTAAGTCTCATATGCCCAGTAGTTTCGCTGGCTACAATACCCTTCAAACCGGAACACAGTAATGCTTGTGCACTACTGCTGGGCGACAGAATAACCGGCGGAAAAGCGGTGGTACCTACCCAGACGGCCTCCCGCATACGAGACCTACCACGAGTGCAGTTACATTTCATGTCCGCTTATTGTTTGTATTTGTTGAACTAGTCATGCAGAAGGCTGATTGATATTTAGGATGATAATTTGTTTATTTTTAAGTACCTATGACTGGTCGAAAACTGCTAAAAAAACTGCTCGAAGAGTTTTCTTCCATAATAACCCGAATGATATAATTAAAAAAGAAATACGCCCAACGATCACATATCGCATCTTCGGTGCAACAAAGTCACAAATAGCCAAAACTGCAAAATTGAGTTAAGTATGCCAAATTGTCTAAGAGCCATGCCTATATCGGGGCAACAAAAACACCCGCGAAAGTATCGCAAAAATCTACTAAATGGCGCGAGTGCCTTTGTGGTTATTGGTGCATTTTTCCATTCGTTTTGGGCCAACAAAGTTTGATTGGACAGTTGTGCCCCCGCGCCTGCGAGATTATGACGTGCGTTGGAGCTAAAGCGACACAAATGATGCAGACGAGTGCAAAAAGCCCGACTGAAATGCCTAAATAATAAGGCATAACTCATTTAACTAAATAATTCCTGGTGCAACAAAGTCACAATTCAGGACACTTTTTTTGTTTTGCGTTTTATTAGAATAATTTTAGTAATTTGAATTAAACTTTTGACATGAAACTATAAAAAGCACAATAAAGCATCAATTTTATAAAGGTTTTAAACCTACTACAATTAGACATCCAGTAATAAGGCAATAAATGCGAAAAAAATCTTCAAAGTCCTCTCCTGTAAAATTCAAAACTGAGCTGTTGTGACTTTGTAGCACCGAAGGTGCGATATATAGATCCTGCCCCTAACTAAGATTTCCTGTATCTAGGTAAACAAGAACTACGAAGGTCATGGTCCCACAACACCCAGACACGAAACAAATTTTGCGCTTTTATTTCTTCTTTGGGCAAACATTTGTCCCGACGCGGGAATCGAACCCGCAACCTCAGTGTTGTATAAGATTTAAACCAAACTGCCTAACCACTACACCACAGAGGGTGTAGTTATGGCAGCATATTTTATTGGAGCTACGAGAAAAGTTTCGTTAGGTAACTTTTGTAAGTCTAGCACACACTCATTTCATCTGTACTATCTACTCTAGGCATCAAAGTTGCTTCAATACGTCGTATCTATAGCTAGGTACTTACTGTGGTTATTGTGCCAAATAAATAAAATACTTATATTAACCCAGATGTTTCACGTGTCAACAAACTTTTGACTTTCAGTATACCTACCTACCTATAATTGCATATAGATAACTGATATACCTAAAACACGTGTAGGGATTGAAATCCCTTTTTGAGTTCATTGCAAGTTGTTACATATCATCGTTATTTTTTACCGACTTCAAAAAGGAGGAGGTTCTGTGTTCGTTTTTATATATTGTTTTGTGTTTGTTACCTCAGAACTCCGTCATTTATGAACCGATTCGGACGTGGTCCCATATAAACTTCATTGATATTTGACCTTGGACTTCGAAGATACATTGAAGTCAGTTTTTGTTTTTTCTATATTTTTTTTTTGTTGTGGAAAGATGCCGTCGCACTGTTCTTCTGCCACGGGGGTGACAAAAGGGAGTGTGTGGGGTTTGAACCCACTATAAACCCTCCCGTGAGCAGTCCTCTGCCGTGGTGGGGCGAGATGGGGTCGCGCTAGCATTCACCATCTAAAAAAAGAAAGAAAGAAAGAAACAATTTATTTTTGACAAAACTGTACACAACAAACAACACACATACGCAAGTGCAGGAGGACAGAATAAAACAAGCAAACAGTAACAGCGTGTGTATGGAAACCGCTGCCGTGCACAGTGCAGTCAAAAAAGGTCTGTGCTCAGCATAATGAAATAAAACTAAATATTACTAAATATATAGGCTTCTTTCGTCCTGGGAAACCGCGGATGAAACCACGGGCATCTAGTTTAGCATAAAATTAGGTAACTTAGAAGTATCTCAATGAAAAAGGGATTCACGAAATGATGGTCAAAATGTTAGTCTTAAATTTTGCTAATTTCTCTAAGAGATCATGCATAAAACCAGCATGATTAAATCGTCTATTCGGGAGGCCGTCTGGGTAGGTACCTCAGCTTTCCCTTTTATTCGGCCGCCAAGCAGTAGTGCGCAAGTCATACTGTTTTCCAGTTTAAAGGGCATTCTAGCCAGCGATAATACTGAGCATATGAGACTTAATATCTGATGTGTCGGGGTGATGAGCGCAATGTAATATTACGCAGTGCTTTTAATGGTATTAAGTTCTGGGTGGCATTGCAATGTTATGGGCAGGCGGCGCTTACTATCAGGCGAAGGACTTGCTCATCTCATCACTTACAAAAAAACTACCTACTTACTTTTGCAGGTCCATTAAATTGTACATACCACCTGCTCTCAATTCATCTTCAAAATTCGAAATCATCATCTAAAAATTCACAAATTGGTCATTTTCTTTTATAGGTAGGCCTACCTCAAGCCATGTATGTCATTTATATTTACCGCTACGCAAAAGCAAAAATTACAAGTTGTACCAAACCTGCAACCTTAATTCTTTTGATATAAAGTTGAAAATGTAGTTGATTTCGTATTTGCCGTTATCTGGAGGCACTGACCTGCCCAATGACATTATTACACTCTTTACATAAATGTACTAGTTCTTTTCATGGCCACGCTCGATGGCTCGGAGAATATATTGGTGCTTCAGACCATGGCGGACCGATAGTACCTATTAGTACAATAAATGCCAAAGTTTGTACGTGGGCTGTTCCAAAAATAGTTAGTGAAATGAAAAAGTTTATTTAAAGCTTTTCAAACGATTCACCTCCAACAACGCATTCGGATGAACCAGCTTTCGAAACATTTAAATAACCGGCCAAGTGCGATTCGGACTCGCGCACGAAGAGTTCCTTATCTATAAAAACGGCAAAAAATCACGTTTGTTGCTCCCTCAAATATTTTTTTCTGTTTTTAAGTATTTGTTGTTATAGCGCCAACAGAAATACATCATCTGTGAAAATTTCAGCTGTCTAACTATCACCATTCATGAGATAAAGCCTGGTGACAGACGGACGGACAGACAGACAGACAGACGGGCAGCGGAGTCTTAGTAATAGGGTCCCGTTTTACCCTTTGGGTACGGAACCCTAAAAATGTATCTTGCGGATCGAAAGATAACCGCCGAAAATTTTCGACGGCCTCTTTTGCAGTGTTAAATTTTGGCCCACGAAGCATTTTTTTACCGTGTTATAAAAACTCGCATGTTCCAGTCTGGAATGTACAGAGGATGGATTTGTATTCCTAAAGTATTCAAATAGTCCATGGTTCTAGTATCAATGTGAGCGAGCGCGTTGAAATGTACCTATATCAATTCAATAGTTGTAGAGCCGACTACTTCTTCTGATACTGCCCATCCAAAGGTTGTCTGGAAGAGATTGTACTACCATAGTTTTGCCAGTAATTCAGCCGCCAAGCGGTAGCGCGCAAGCATTACTGTGTTCCGGCTTGAAGGGCATTGTAGCCAGCGAAATTACTGGGCATTATGAGACTCAACAGCTAATTGTCTCAGAGTGACGAGCGCAGTACAGCGCCGCGCAGGATTTTGCAAAACAAAGTTCTGGGTGGTGCTGTTATTGTTATGGGCTGGCGTATTGCTTACCATCAGGCAAACGACCAGCTCGTCTCGTCATTAAATTACATAAAAAAAAAAAGTTAAGGAGTATGTGTTATTGTTCATTTTACCAGAACACAATAACAATACAATACAATAATACTTTATTCATCACCACAACAGGAAACAGAAGTTTACAGTTACAAATAATAGTGGTAGAACAATGGGCGGCCTTATCGCTATGTGCAATTTCTTACAGGCCACCGGGCCGGCCGGGTTTTCTTGGTTTTTTCTTACCACGTTTTTATTAAGTCACTTTCTTGTATGTCTGTGTCTGTCGTTCCGGGTGGAATCTTGCAACACAAATTTCGAGCACTATCGATTAGCTATCTGTAGGCCTAGTCTGAGTTTTGCTTTAAAATCCGTGACAAGCGAGTAAACTCGATACCGCGCTCTCGATCTCGGTTACCATGTTTGAATAAGTGAGAGCCTCACTCTAGTCGCAAAGCAAAGTGAGTGTGTAATTTGGCCAATCGAACGCTTACCGTGAGAAGTCATACATTTGTTTTATTAAGCAGAAAATTAATAAAAGCAAAGTTTCTGTGGAATTTGATACCTATATATGTCAGTGCCATTTTAAATATGTCAAATTCAATGCCATTTTGTTGATATCATGTTCTAACTATTCCGTTAAAAATCGAAAATCGATTCACTACATTCAAACTTGTTGTGAATAGTCGAATCTCACGTTTTCTGTAAGGACTCAGACTCGCATCTAGAGGTTCGCTAATCGTCCGCCAGAGGCGCTTTTCGTGAAACCATACAAACAAAGATTCGGTTTTCGATTTTACATTTCGAGGAAGTCACGGTAAAACAATGAAATAAACTCAAACTAGGCCTACCGGCTGAAACTTTCACGGTAGCTCACAATTCGATGACAATGCATTCTAAATACATAAAAACGTGGCTTTTAGACTATTTTGTATTCCACCTAAATTTTTTTATAAAATGGTTTCCAATAAAGAAACCTTGTTTTTTCTATTTTTGATCGAGCTTTTAAAAACGGGCAGAAAGTCTTATCAAATATTTTAATTGTTAAAATTTAGGTATTTCTTTATGAATGTTGTAAGTACTGTATTATGAGTAGGCAAAACCAAAGGCTGCAGCTTGTTTCTCTAATTTCTACCTACATATTAACATTGTAAGAATCTAACCAAGACTTTCGAGAACTCAAGAACTTGAGGCAGTATTGTGATTTTGTCGCCGAATGAAAAGAGAAGGCATTACTTTGATAAGATAAGAGCGAGAGGGACGCAAGATACAAATTGCGAGACGTGATTCAGACGGGGTCAATGACCGGGTTTTGATGAGGCATCGACAACTGACGTCGTTTTTGTGTAACATACATACCTACAGACATACTTTATATAGATATGGAGATGTTTAACCTTGACATTTCAATGTAAAACGGATTTGAAAAAGCAACAACCCCGCAGAGTTTCTTAGTGCTATCTTCTCTAGCGGGTGTATTTCCGAAGCACTGGTAGAGTCAGTTTTTGCATTTCTTTTCTGGGCCCGAACTTCAACATGAGTATGGGAAAAAAATGGGTAGACATGCTTACCTTTTTTTCAAAGTCATGTTAGTTTAAGTTACAATTTATTAAAATATTTTGAATTTAGTTTATATTATGTACTTACGTGTTTATGACGTTTAAAATTGCATTTTTGTGTCTATTTAATAAATCTTTTTTGACAATGACTTTAAAAAACACATCACTAAGGCCATTCACTAGGTAGCGATCCTTTTGACCAGGGGGAAACTAGCCCGCGGACATCTTAAACTAATAGGTGGTACCTATTTTAAATGCAAAATTTGTGCAGATGGATGTATAGATGTTTGTTACTCAACCACGCAAAACTACTGCACGGATATTGATTTTTTACTTTATAAGCCATCCACCGCTCCTTCTTCCAATAAAGTTGACAATGTCTGTCCTTCCATAGGTTGCCTGGAAGGGATCTCTTTTAGCGACTTTCAGCCCATTGCATTGTTACACGTTTTCATTGGCTGCATGCCGGAAACGGAAACCTCTCCCGCCCATTTTACCCTAGAGCCAACGAGTTTGTCCCAATTAGGTCCAACTGTCCCAATTGGAATAAACTTAATAAAATCTCAGTTCTCCACAATTTTAAATATTAGTAACAAAAATTGTTACTATACCCTACATTGAGATGAACTCGCTTACCTACCAAGGCTTTTGAAAATAAAAAATCAAAAAGATACTGGTGGTAGGTATCTCGTATGCGAGAGGCCGTCTGGGTACCACCGCTTTGCCATTTATTCAGACGCCAAGCAGTAGTGCGCAAGCATTATTTTGTTCCGGTTTGAAGAGTATTGTAGCCAGCGAAATTACTGGGCATTATTTGACTCAACAGCTAATTGTCTCAGGGTGACGAGCGCAGTGCAGCGCCGCAGGATTTTGCGATACAAAGTTCTGGGTGGTGCTGTTATTGTTATGGGCTGGCGTATTGCTTACCATCAGGCAAAGGACCATCTCGTCATTCGGTTACATAATAAAAATAGATTTCCATCACTGTTCTTTTCCACAAATAAGCCCAAGATCAATGATCAAGGTGCAAGAACAGGATCATTTTAAATGCAAGAATAATAACATCTTTTTAAAGTATTAATAGAGATAAGATGCCAAGAAGTCAACGCCCGCGAAGTTCTTTGCCCTCCTAATCTACTCTTTTTTCTCACCTAATTAAGGAAAATGATATGGAATCGCATATTTTTTATCGATATTGATGCTATAGTAGCAATAACAAGCTAGGGGTGTAACCTCCGGGGTATTGAAGTTCCCACCAGTATCGATGGGTGTTGATTCCCATCATCAGCCCAATACGTACCCATTGCTGGGATACACGCCTTCTCTAATAGAGAGAGTATGGGCCATCTAATAGAGAGAGTATGGGCTTTGAAAACCAAACCGCAGAAGTGGAACGACGAATTGCACAAGCCTGGGCAGCATTCGGTGCCAACAAGCAAATATTACGTGGCAAACTACCTCTTCACCTAAAAATAAAAGTTTTCGAGCAATGTGTCATGCCCGTGCTAACATATGGAACAGAAACCATGGCGCTCACTAAGAAGTCAGCTGAGAAGTTCAGAGTCGCGCAGAGGGGAATGAAGAGAGCTATGCTCAGTATTACTGCGTGACCACAAACGAAATGAATGGATCAGGAGTAAGACGAAAGTGAAGGACGTAATGGCTACAATTGCAAAGAAAAAGTGGGCATGGGCAGGACACATTGCAAGAATGGATGCGAACCGTTGGGCGAAACGAGTCGCGCAACGAGTTGAGTGGAGACCCAGGGCGGACTCTAGAGGCCGACCACCGCAGCGCTGGGTGGACGATATCAGGAGACAGGCAGGCCAGGACTGGATGCATCGGGCTCAAGATCGCCGGGAATGGAGACGGAGGGAAGAGGCCTATATCCTAGAATGGATAAATAAAAGGCCCTCATGATGATGATGATGAGCCATCCACCACACTGGCCCAATGTGGGTTAGTAGATGCAGGCCTAGCGCACACCGCGCTGTAGGTACGAAGCTACAAGTGCATAGCCGGACACCGGCGGCGGGTCGCACGTCGTTACACGTGCCGCGTCAGAAGAGATAAGATCTAAGCGCAAGAAAGAGAGGCGCTCTGTAGGTTAATATGACTGGTAGGTATGCAGCGCTACGCGAGCTGAATTGAATTTTATTGCGTCATAGCAAGAGTCGCTATTTGTTTAAATTTCTTTGCGGAATGATGCTTCTGTCCCTTAGTATTCTGTGGTAGATGTCACATGTCCTTGAATTTTTGTCATTAATTCTTGGGCATCCTCACTATATTTTCCTTCGACGATTTGAGTTTAGATTATATCCGCACATAACTTAAGTCATTAATACATTCGCCAGCGGGATTCGAATTTAGGTACGTCGGATCGTAAGTCGCACGAGTTCCCACTGAGACACAGTTGCTCTTGCGTCGATTCACGTGAAGGGAAAAATATTATAGCAAAAAAGTAAATTGCCAAAAAAAAGTAAATTTGTGTCTGGTACATTTTAGGGTAAAAACGAAACAATAGTACGGGATCGATCCCGTCTAATCCCGTGACCTGCAAATTGCCCCTATCTGTAAACAGCATAGTAGCACGCGGTAGAGTACATACTAACTAAACCTACCAATATAGATGGCAGTTAGTACTACCTACTAGGTACATATCATAGCATACATGTATAGCAGGTCTGTCAATGTTTTATAGGATACATTTCGGTGAATGTGCACAGGTGCTTCACGACCTAATTCCACCCTCCCCCTTCCATCACAGGACGAGTAGAAGATCGGCCAAATATCACCCTTATTTAGCAGACATTCCGCCAATTCATACAGAGCGTTTTGGTTCCACGTTTATAGTGCGTACTGCTAAGAAATGGAACTCATTGCCGTCTTCTCTGTTTCCTGATAACTACGATCTGGGTATCTTCAAGACCAGAGTGAAGGTCTTCTAGATCTACGTGCTCCATCTTCGGCCACATCGTCGCTTAACATCAGGCGAGATAGTGGTCAAACGAAGATATATTTGTAGTAAAAAAAAACTACTACAAGTAAACACTACTAATGTATTCTACTAATTTAGTAAAGTATACCTACAATGCCAAATGCCTGACAATTGCAGTGCCAAAGTGCAGACAATTGCAGTGGTTGTAGTTCATCTTCCAGCCTTCTTTAGAAAGTGGCAACCCTGCGAACGGCTCAAATAATGAAGTGCATTATATCAACATGGCCGTGACGGTGTCAACGACCGGCTGCGCCTATTTATTAATATTTATTCTGTAAGTAATGTTTAATAATGTATTTTCCTCTATATTTAGTTTCTGAGCTATATTCGTATTTGAAACCAATATCTTAATAAATATTTCATGTTGTGTATTTTTAGAAGGTTGCGTTTTTAATGGGCGTTTCTTTTATTTAATAGCCCTACTACATATTGTACATTAAATTAAAAATATATATATTTTTTGTGTTTTTAAGCAGTAGTTATTGTATAACTTAGAATTTTACTCGTGTTGTGATTTTTTTCTTATGAATTATCCCAGGGCAGCATATGAACGAATCTCGGTACCTATTTAAAAAAAATCGTGGCCATGACTCACTTTTATAAACTGGGGCAGATTAACAAACCCTTTTCTCTTTATAAAGCCAAATAAAACCACAGACCCCAAGCGCACAGCTTGCGCATTCGGCGACCCAAATTTAATAACCAGCTCACCGCCCGCGCCCGCGCGCCCTCGAAATCGAAACCGGAATCCGGTCACAGAAGGGAGACAACAGACAACAAACTGCCAAATTATTTCCCGCCATTTCAAGGTCGCAGTGAGGCAGGTCAGCGTGACGTCACCGGCGCCCTCCAAAACGTGAGGTCAACGACCTCGCCGCCACTGCGGAAACTGTGTTGAGCGCGCGTGGAATTCAAATTGGGCCTCTTGCCGCTGTGTGCGCGACGTTTCGGCACACTCACACATTCACTGTTGTATTAAACGCACTGTTTAACAATGTGTGGGTAAGTAATTGTTTTACTTGTGTGCGTAAATTCGGTACTTTTCGTAAGAAACAATGGTTGAATTTTGATTGTTTGTTTTATTTATTTTGTGGGTTGGTTTCCGCGTTTTTGTTGCCGTGACCGTGTTTAAAGATTTTTAAGGTCTCTGGGTTTATGTCATAATTTATTTTTAACTTGATTGTCTTTTAAATCTAAAAATAAATTCTTTTTTACACATTGCATTTATCACCAATGTATGTATCTACAAACTTGCCTAGATACCTACTTAGTTATATAAATCTTCGGATAACGTAAAAAATATTTTATTTAAAAATACTTACCTACCTACTTAGGTAGTTACAATAATTAGCCTAAACTAACTAAATATTGTACGTAGTAGATAGGTAAGCACATAAAAGAAAGTTTTTAATAATTTAAGCAAAGCACAAAAACCATTTCTTATCTAATAATAATAGCCCGAACCAGCTAAATAAGAGCAACCAACTTAGAGAACTAGTAAATAATTGCGCCCAATCAACCATAACTTCAATCAATAACGCCATTTTGAGGAAGCCATTTTTAATACATGTAAAAAACCAAAAGCAATCTAATACACTGGAAGCAACTAACAAAGAACTCGTTCAACAGGTTATAAATAAATAAAAAAACATGTAATGCCGTCGACCAATCATCTAACGTGGTTCAAATTTCGAATGCTCCGGAGTGGGGCAGGTGCGTTAGACGCACACACCGAAGCTTTTGCGTTTGTGTGGTGCGAGAGTGTCGAACAATAGAAAAAGGAGCCATTTTAGGGGAGTCCCAAATGCATTCTTATTTTAAATAATTTATACGCATATGTTTATGCATGCAGGTTGGCAGCATATTAAAATTATATTAATATTTAATTTTAGCATATTTGCATAAATATATCTAAAATAAATGTGTTTTAATAAAAATAAGAAAATGATCCTGTAAGTCGAAATGATTTTTAGAATTTTTACGGGTAATCAAGGTAAGTAAGAAATGAATTTCAAAAACTCGTTGTGTAATTTGTAAAAAAATCCTTAGGTAAGTATACTTACGCCTTTGTAGCTTTTTTTTATTGGTGATTTCATGATTTCTTAGATTATGTACGAAAAAAAAACAAAATATAATCTACAACTAAATACAACAAAAAACAAATGAAACTTATTTGAACTAGGTACCTATAAAAATAAATAGGTATAGAGGTACATTAAACTAATAAGTATGATAATCACTTTGTATTCTTTAAGTACTTATCTGATATAAGTATCTACAACATAAGCGAAACATGATAAATAAATAAGCCACACCTATTCATACAACTTGTGCTATCAAATCTAACACAATCTCTAACGCAGTATCTTGTGGCCTCCCAAATCTATTAATACAAAAAAACACCAGTCAGAGCCCACCAAAAACACGGTCAAATTTTTTCTAACAACCCGTCGTCCAATCAAATGCCCCAAATTCGAGGATGCGCACGAGTGGCCGAATTTCTAAACGAGTTGAGTGAGTTAGACGCACACAAGCGTAGCTGTGTATTTATGTAGGCGTTTTGTATTTGTGTGTGTAGGATAGTGAGAGAAGAAGACATTTTGTTTCGATGCTTTATTGTTTTTTGTATGGAAATATTGATTTTGTACCTACTTAAGTATTGAATTGGGACTTAACAAGAGTTATTTCATTTAGGCAAAGTAAATTTTTAAAGTTTAACCACAAACCAAATTTAATTAATATTTTAAAAGATCATAAAATATATATAAATAATATATATATAAATAATAAATTTTTAATTAAGTCCCTTTTTGGTTACTCAGAATTTCAGCAATCGAAATCATGAAAGAAACTGAATACTTTATACCTACCACATGCTATTGCCATTAAAAACAAGATTTTTGTTGATAATACTTATACCTAAGACAAGCTTTTAACAAATTCGTAATCGGAACCGCGAGCAGATTAAAATGAGCCCAAACACTGGTAGTTTACGATTATCCGTCAAGGAGTTCCATTCCGGCTCCATCATTAGATCAGCTGGCTGACACCATCATAATATTGCATTGTCATCGGACTTTGACAAGTAGGTAGGCAAATTTCAACTCCGTAGGATATGAGGAATTGGTTCTGATTAAACTCGCAAGTTTTTTTTTAATAATGAGCTTCTGCGAACTCTTTAATAACACTAGTAACGAGGTCCACTTTCAGGTCCCGATGGAGGTCGTCATTTCGAATGTATCTCGGAGCGTTTACGATACCCCTGAGTACTTTGTTTTGGAATCTTTGTATCATTGCTACATTGCTTTAGTTGGTACACCCCCAAAACTGGATACCATAAGTCCATATTGGCATGAGGACTTGTTTGTACAATAGTATTTTATTGTGCACTGACAACGTAGAATGTCTTCCAAGTAGCCAATACATCTTCCCATAGCCTGGCCCAGCGCACTCCGCACTGTAGGTACGAAGCTACAAGTTCATAGCCGGACACCGACGGCGGGTCGCGCGTCGTTACACGTGCCGCGTCAGAAGAGATAAGAGCTATGCGATAGAAAGAGAGGCGCTCTGTAGGTTAATATGACTGGTAGGTATGCAGCGCTACGCGATCTGAATTGAATTTTATTGCGTCATAGCAAGAGACGCTATTTGTTTAAATTTCTTTGCGAAGTGATGCTTCTGTCCCTTAGTATTCTGTGCTATAGCGAAGTCCTAACTTGCAAGATTTGACCCAAACAAACAAACATTGCAAGATAAATAAAAGCTTGTAAAAATGTCTAGTTTTAAATAATTAGGTACCTACCTAAGGTATGTACTAAAATTATTAGCGTCTTACACGAGCAGCTGCAGTCAATTCGCGTTATTTAGTATTCCACCCCATCACTATTGGATGTTAGTTAGCATGTGCATGTGTGTGTGTATTAGCATTTAGTGAATAGAGGTGTCACTCCGCGACTTGAACCACAAAGGATTTCGGCAGATGGATGTTAGTTTTTTTTATGTGCCTGTCAAAGCAGAGATGGAAAGATTGTTTAGGTACTTCGGTCTCTATGTAAAAATATACCTTTTTGGGACATTTTGGGTCCTTTTCATTTGCAGTTTTTTTTGCGTCAGACTAGGCCAACGTTTGACCACGATCTCACCTGATGGGAAGCGACGATGTGGTCGAAGATGAAGCACGCTTGCTTCATTATTTATTATGTAACTAAGTGACGAGACGAGCTGGTCGTTTGCCTGATGGTAAGCAATACGCCAGCCCATGACAATAACAGCACCACACAGAACTTTGTTGTGCAAAAACATGCACGGCGCTGCACTGCGCTCGTCACCCTGAGACAATTAGCTCTTAAGTCTCATAATGCCCAGTAATTTCGCTGGCTACAATGCCCTTCAAACCGGAACACAGTAATACTTGCGCACTACTGCTTGGCGGCTGAATAACTGGCAAAGCGGTGGTACCCACCCAGTCCCTCTCGCATACAAGAAACCTACCACCAGTAAGTTGCCTAGTAAGTATCCATTCACTCTTGATTTGAACACACCCAGGTTGTTGAAGTTTGGCACAAACTGAGGGCTGAGGAATGAAAGAAATCAGCATCAAGTAATACAAGCTCTGAATTCCAGCAGCACTTCAGAAGATGTTCCTTAGTCCGAACTTTTGGCCTGAGGGCGTGGTCTATCAACGCTTTAGGGAAGCGAAGACGCCGAAAAATCCCTAGAATTTAATATTATTATATAAATTGTATACCTATATATATAATAAACATAATGTAGGTACCTATCTATATAAAAATATGTATAATATAGGCCTCTGATAATATTTTACTTCGATGTACCTTTAGGTATTATTGCCTGAAATAAAATTATATTATTATTTGGCGAAAATATTAATTGCAACTTTGGACTGAAAACTTACTCACTGGAATGGAATATGTACCTACCTACCTACCTTGAAGATTCAAAAATTTATGATAGGATTATTGATATTTTATCTACCTATCTCCCCTTAATATAAGCTTGTTAAGGCGCAGACACATCGCAGGCCCTTTCGCAGCAACTTTACAATTTAGTGGATTGCATTGTACACTCACTTGTGCTAGAAAGTGCCCACTTTTAGAACAAGTTAAGTCAAGTCAAAGTCAAGTCAAAATCTCTTTATTCATTTTTGGCATCATAGACGCACTTATGAACGTCAAATTATTACAATGACTACCACCTCAAGACCTTTTTTTTCGCTTAAAAGCGATGAATCCAATGCCTAGAGTTGAATTAAACTACCCAATTTTATTTTATTCTAAGTCAAAGTCAACAAAATATTTATTAAATAGACACAAAAATGTACTTTTCAACGTCATAAAGACATACTTACCAAATACAAATAAAATAAAATTACGTTGAAATTGTAACTTAATAAGTTAAAAAAAGGTACCTAAGAGTTTTCTTTCCCACACTTATATTAAAGGCTGGGCCCAGAAAAGAAATGCGAAGACTGACTCTACTCTACGCTTCGGAAATAAACCAGCTAGAGAAGATAACACCAGGAAACTGCAGGAAAGTCTCTCTTTTCAAATCTTTTAAAATAAATGAATGAAATGAAGCCGGGGGGGGGGGGTTGTTAGTGAAGTTTTTTTTGCGCTTATCAGATCTATGTTTGGCCATTATCTCGGCCTGATGTGAAGCGATGATGTGGCCTAAGATGGAGCACATAGATCTAAAGAGAGACGGCAGTTGAGCGGCTGCTCGGACCCGTCTCCCCGATGGTTCACCGAACATCTTCCCGAAACAGGACTAGGTCGCTTGACGGCATGGCTTTGTTCGGTGGGTGTTATTACAACCACGGCCAGAGCCTACCACTCCAAAACCCGTAAGCGGGCTATAATTCAGTGTGCACATTTCTATGTCCGACACTACAGTTGCAATGGGCAATTTTTAAGAGTAATTATCGCCGTCCGTCAGTGTCTGGCTGCGACACGCGACATTTGTCTCACTACACTCGTACACTCGTGAGTAGAGTGAACTAGAGTGCTAGCAGTCTACAGACACTGCCCTAAAACTTAGAATAGGTAGGTAGAACTATTATTCACTTGTAGTATTGAGTCTTCTGTGCTTGCGATTGCAAAAAAGTTATAAGAATTCTTCCGTATATAATGTAGCAATGTCTTAGTTCAGTAGTAGTAATTTTTAAACTTTCGCGATTCGAACACATAGTTTATGATAATAAAACGCTTCACGTACCATCCTAGAATAGTATTGACGTTCTGCGGAGAGGATTTTGGGGTCCTGACTCCAGTAAATGTTCAGCAATCGCAGATTTATTCACCTGGCGGTTTTTTACAGCTGCGATGTGTTCTTTGACCCTTTCCGCTATCGTTCTCTTGGTTTGTCCAATAAGAACTACCGCAGCTGCAATCTACTTTGTACACACCAGGTACCTGAAGAGGAATGACGTCCTTTGGTGTTCTAACGTGCCTTGCTAATTTGGATGTTTTTAGCGCGATTAAGTCCCGTTTTATTATCATAAATTATTAGTTCAGTAGTGTCGGCATAAAATATTGTCGGACTGGAGTAATATCGGAGTATGATTAAGTCGTCCTTGTTATGTCGAGTATCTGCAGTGTGTCGGAAAAGTTTTTGAACGGCGTTATAGCAAGTTTAATATTAAAAATATCACTGGTCAGTACTGGTAGGGACGGCATAAGTGGTCTTTTAAAAAAGTTAATCTTGTCTCGTGTGGGTCATGGTCATTGGTTAATCCTGGTGTCGAGTTTTTAGACCACGCGAAGGTCTCCGACTTGGCCTAACGACTGTTGTCCTAAGTTAACACAAAGGACTACGGAGTATGGAGGAGGCTGTCCAACCGCCTCCTCCACACTCCGTAGTCCTTAGGGTCTACTACGGATCCACTACAGTGTCCATCGGCCAGGGACGGATTCTTCAAGGCTCCATGATGTATGTACGTATATCATATAGTACTTCTAATAAAATTAAATACCTACTTTGTCTTAATTCGTAACTTTCTGATGATGGAGTGTGTAAGCGCCTGTTAGTATTGAAATAGCAAAGAAGTTCACGAATCACTGAACATTTTGTCGAATTAGTGGAAGGTTTGTAAAATGGCTAGTCGTTATGTAATATGGCGAATTCTACAATTTGGCTGCGACAAACACATTTATAGTATTAGACTAGCTTTTTCCCGCGACTTCGTCCGCGTGAACGACTGACGAAGCCTTCCAAGACCTTCTTAGTAAGACCTCCCCAGCTTATGAGAGCGCGTACTACGAAGAGGTCCAGTTTAAGGTAAATGTAAATTACTTATTAGCTTAATTGGCTAGATTGTAATAAAAATGGGGACCATAATGTTTATGATTAGAAAATTACCGACTTCAATGTATCTTCGAAGTCCAAGGTAAAGTATGTATGAAATTTATATGGGACCACTTCGTAGCTATTCTGAACCCAACGCAAAAAGAATTTTCCAAATCGGTTCATAAATGACGGAGTTCTGAGGTAACAAACATAAAATAAATAAAAATACAATCGAACAGGGAACCTTCTCCTTTTTTAAAGTTGGTCAAAAAAGAAAACCTGAAGAGATTGACTAAGTGTGGCCGGCAATTATTTCTGCAACTAAGCAAGTCGTTCGCTTAATGGTTAGCGCCACGATTGCCCATACAATTACAGTGCCACCATTATCTATGAATACCTTACAAAGTAGGTACTGCGTTGCGCTCGTCACCCTGAGTCATTAGATTTCGCAGCACATCGTTATTTTTACGAACACAGGTAGCTTGCTAATTTGTTAAAATCTCTAACAACATACAAAATTGAAGGGCCATCAATAAAAATAATAATTTATGACTTGCTAATTGTGTGGCTGAAAATTTTATGGCGAATTATCATGGGGAATGTCTGGGGTCGCCATTACTGTGTCACCAGTTATTATTGGGGTGGCCATCCTTTATCGGTTAAACTCGGAATCACACATATATTATAATATTTTTTTTATGAAACTGAATAATAAGACGAGCATGTCATTCGCCTGATGGTAAGAGCCACGCCTGCCCATAACAATTGCAGTGCCACCCAGAACTTTATATATAGGTATTAGGTACAGTAAACCTGGAGTGCGCTCATCACCCCAAGACATCAGATATTAAGTCTCATATTTCCAGTAATTTCGATGACTACAATGCCCTTCAAACAGGAGCACAGTAATGCTTGCGCAGTACCTACTGCTTGACGGCAGACTGACAAAGTTGTGGTACCTACCCAGACGGCCTCCAGCATACCTACGAGAAACCTACCACGAGTAAGAAATGCCAATTTCTCTGCCGTCAAGCAGTAGTGCGCAAGCATTACTGTGTTTTGGTGAACATGAAAGACATGAACAATGTCAATAAAATAAACTACATTACTAAAATAATACAAAACATTAGCAACTTTCTAAATGCCTACATAAACATACCTATACTAGGTACACATTATATTATAAACATAAATAAATAATTACTTAGGAAGTACATCAGTCTATATTATCTCACTGACTTTCAACAGTACCAATTAAAAGAACATGACATTCTGTCTCTCACCAGTTTGTCCAACCACATCCACAACTCGTGGTGACCGTTCGAATCTGAGGAGAAAGTCGTGACACCATCCATACCCAATTAGAAGCGCGCGAACCGCTGCGACGCGGATTTTAGCCGTTGACGATTGGATTTGTGGGTCAGATAGACAAGAGGATACGGATATCTGTGATTGTGGATGATAAGTGTTACAATGGGCGGCCTTATCGCTAAAAGCAATCTCTTCCAGGAAACCTTTGGATGGAGAGGAATTATCAATAGGTATGTTATAGACGGGGATGTAAAGTCTACAATAATAATATAAACATAAACAATGTCAATAAAGTAAACTTAAATAATAGCACAGAATACTAAGGGACAGAAGTATCACTCCGCAAAGAAATTTAAACAAATAGCGACGGTTGCTATGACGCAATAAAATTCAATTCAGCTCGCGTAGCGCTGCATACCTACCAGTCATATTAACCTACAAAGCGCCTCTCTTTCTATCGCATAGCTCTTATCTCTTCTGACGCGGCACGTGTAACGACGCGCGACCCGCCGTCGGTGTCTGGCTATGCACTTGTAGCTTTGGACCTAAAGTGCGGAATGGGCTAGGCCTGATAATAGATACAAAGCAACAGCAACATACTGAATGCCTACATAAACATACTTACATATACTAGGTACACATTATTACATATGTTTAGTATATACCAACAGCCAAATTATTTAAGTATCCGCACCAAGTATATAGGTATGTATGTATTTTTATTGTAAAACCATCACAGTAATATAATTGCAGCGCACGTTATTAGGGTATGTTTAGGTAAACACAGCGTCGTCGCATTACCGGCACTGCTGCGGCTTCGCACGCTAAGTCAATTTATTTCGCGAGCTTCCGAACTGGGTAGCTTCACTCTTTTGTGGAGGTAATATATGCAGGTAATATATTCACTCGTGGTAGGTCTCTCGTATGCGGGAGGCCGTCTGGGTAGGTGCTACCTCTTTGCCTGCTATTCTGCCGCAAAGCAGTAGTGTTCCGGTTTGAAGGGCATTGTAGTCAGCGAAATTAATCATAATCATAATCATAATCACAAGTCATTTGCCATCAGGCATTCGACTTGCTCGTCTCATTACTCAATATTACAAAAAATCTTGAAACGGTACATAGAACTGAAACTCAGACGTTCTTTATTAAAATAAGGCATTACAAACGCACTTTTAACGTCAAATTACCATAATGACTACCATCATCTTAAAAACCTTTAAAGTTCCAAGAATTCAGAAGAAGTGGGCTGAATTTTTGGGTATTAATAAAAATATTTCAGACGTTCAAAAAAATTGTTAAAAGTTCTTTATTCAATTTTGGCATCACAGACGCACTGAGAACGTCAATTATTACAATGACTCTACCAACGCATCGGAAAAAGAACCACTAATATCTGATGTCTCGGGGCGATGAACGCAAAGCAGCGCTATGCAGTGTTTTTTATGAAATGTACATTTCTGGATGGCACTGCTTGTTATGGGCAGGCGTGGCGCTTACCATTTGCCTAATCACTTAGTTAAAAAAAAAATATAATCCTCAGAATCGAACACATCACCAACTGCACTCCCTCTCACCCGCTCCGCCGCAGCAGTGGCGCGCTGTTTAGCAGTATTTTGTGCGACAAATCTTATTAGCCGGCGTCGAACCCGCACTGCACCGTTACGCAACCGCGGGGTCACTAATCACGTGCAGCTATTGGAAGTTACTTAGTGCATGCATTCTCTACGTGTTTGATTCTTGACGTGGTTAAGTTTGCAAGGATTTGTTGGTTACCTAAAGTGGTACCTAATTCATATCAGGGTTAGTAGTAGGTAAGCAGTAGTGTCCAATCACTGTAACTCGGTTTGAAGGGCACTGTTTCAAGAAATTACTAGGCATTATGAGACAGATTCTAGACTTACCTATAGAGCTGTTATCTTAGGGCGACGAAGTGCAGTGTCGCGCAGAATGGTAGGTAGGTCTCTGCTTATAGGCAAACGTGGCGTTGGTCTCGTCACTCAGTTAAAAAAAAGATGCGTCTGAAATATTTTATTTATTTATGTGGAGCTTTTGAATCATATGTTTAATGCCAGTCCCATCGTGGCCTTAGAACTAGATACAAATCTAACTTACATACTATAAATAAATGACATATTAATAGCAATAATATCGGTTTTCATCCAATAAAAATTCACCTAAATAGCCCAATCATAAGTAATCTCCAACAATAGTCCTCGCACTTATCGGGGGCTGTCTTTGATTACATCTTCTTAATGATGCACCTAGAGACAGTCCCCGATAAGTGTTGCCCATTACATATCTAAACTAAATGCTCTAACCGGCCGCCACGTGTTGGACTCATGTCCCCGCGCAAGCCTTCCAAAGGACCGGGTGTATAACCCGTGAGACAGAGCGACATAATAATATTCACGGATTAAATCACTAATCCGTAAATCATTCTGGCTTCATTTGAGGCTGGGTTAGATAAAATTCTATGCTAACGTCCAAGGTTAGTTTCACATTATGTGGATCCGGAAAGGAGCCGTTATAATAGCCCTGGTGTTGACTTGGGTACTTGCTCCTGTCGTCGTAAGTCCTTCGAAAGTCTAAAAATAATCGAATAAAGCGTGCAGACGAATCAATTTGACAGGAATGCCGTCTGGCGCCCACACGCCCAATCAGAGTCTAGATTTGTTGAAGTCTAGGCCAGAGGTAAGTAGGTAATCTAGCTGTTTAGGAAGGAGGATGGACCAATCAGCGTGCAGATTTTCAAGGTAATTGAAGCTATGTAGGTGGTGAACACCTGGTCCTAAATAGCAGGTCGGTAGATACTCACTGGATGACCTAAAGTCGTCTAAATACACATATATCATCATCAGCGTTCCTACTGGTAAGACATGAACTTTTTCTCAGTTCTCGCACTTGTGACGTGGAACAACCTACCTTCGTCGGTATTTCCTTTGAGCTACAACATGGAGTCCTTTAAAAGGGGAATTAATAGAGTTCTTAAGGGTCGGCAACGCATCAGCAATGCCTCTGGTGCTGCAGATGTCCATAGGCGACGGTAACCGCTTACCATCAGGCGGGCCGTCTGCTTGTTTGGCGACATATTAAATTAAATAAAAAGTTCGCGAAGAGTGTAGACACTATGGAGACTTCTAACCTAATAACACACACACACACACAAATAAAAAAAATATTTGAATTAACTTATGAATTTAATTTAGAAGAAGCCATAATAAAACAGGCAGTCCCTGTACGTTTTGGTGGATGGCACCAGCAAGTAAAAGATATTTTGATAATTTAGTTTAAGTAAGTAAATTTTTTTGTATCAACTAAAAATACTAGTGTTTGGAATACTCTAGAAACTATTTAAAACTAAACCAAACTATTTCCGGATTTTGATAAATCGTTTTTTTTTATGATAGTATCGGCGAACAAGCTTACGGCCCGCCTGATGGTAAACGGTCACCTTCGCCTATGGACATCTGCAGCACCAGAGGCGTTGATGATGATGCGTTGCCGACCCTTAAGGCAAAAAAAAAAATATTACTACGTACTTAAGGACTCAACCCTTTTTGAAGGACTCCATGTTGTAGCTCAAGGGAAAGACAGACGAAAGGAGGTCATTCCACATCTTAAAAGTGTGAAGAAGAAGAGAGCAATTGAAGCAAGCGAGAACTCCAGTTCATGCATATTCTATCGATTTTATGCAGATATATATGAAAAGCGTATCGATTTTAATCAAGATGTAGGACTATAGCAATCTCGCTCAGTGTGAAGGATTCAGAGGAAGCAGAGTGCAGTGAAAACACGTAGCTAGTTTCAAAATAATGTATTAATATCTCAAAACAGTATTGATGCGTAGTAATAAATCTTCTACACAAATTAATTATAGTTAAATTACTATAAATCGACAGACCTAAAAATAGCAGCCATGGCGCGGTGGGCAGACCATAACAGAGAACGGCATAGACAATCCAAAGCATGCAGATAACATATAGATCAGGGGTTCCCAAACTTTTTCAGTTAGCGGCGCACTTACAGATATAGCATTTTGTCTCGGCGCCCCCTAGCTAGTTGAAATAGGGTACAATGATACTAAGTAGATAGGTACAAAAATTAAAACATCCACTATATGAAGCTGAGATTTTATATTTATATACAAGAAAAATATTCATTATGTAAGAAAAATAGGAAATAAAATACAATGAGTCAATATGACGTGTGAGTTTGGTGATCACCACACATTTTTTCAAAGGTATAAGGCGTGGTATAAGGCTTGACACCGCTATTTTCATTTGCCTAAGTTTAGTTTCCGGAGAATGGTAAACAGGAGCGCCCCTCTTTACTCTTTAGTCTTTCTACTTAGGGCGCTGCGGCGCACACTTTGGGAACCCCTGATATAGATAATATATTTTCAACACTCAGTCTGTACACACAACCAAAATCTTAGTCCCTATGTGACCCATATAGATTAAAACGACCCATATAGACCCAACAAACTCACGGCTGTGCTAAATATTGGAAACTATCGGCAGAATAAACGATAAAATGCGGCCACCGTGATATTCATTCTATAATGTAACACATCGGACACCCAATGGGAAATGGGGACGTAGATTCTATAACACTGGAATGAACATACTGAAACATTTTTTATTATTAACTTACTTCAAAAAGGTGGAGGTTCACAATTCAACGGTATGGTTTTTTAAAATATTTTTTTGTGTTTGTTACGCCATTACTCCGCCAATTATGAATTGATTTTGATGATTTTTTTTGTTTGGTAGGTAATAAGTACTACTTCTTTCATCGAAAAAATCAACAAAAACAAAAAATATAAGTTTAGTGTTGATGTTGGTTCTTGTTTTTTTTAAATTATTTATATTATTAATGTATTGTGTCGGAGGCCTTCGGGCGGTCTAAAAACTCCGACACCGGGTTTGGCCACACACCCACACGAGAGAAGATCTTATTTCTAAGCCTAATTAATTATAACTAACTAGGATAGGACTATACTGTATATAGGTTAGGGAACCACAACTAGCCCACACGGAACTAATACCTACTTATCTTATGACCGCCTTATTGTAGTTATCATAAGAAAGCGTGTTCAAAATGTAATTCCTTCTTAAGTGCAATAAAGTGTTTTCTATTCGATTCTATTCTATCTTGCGATGTTTACGTGTGACCGACGGCGATGCAATAAGGATTTCCTATATGATTACAAAGATCTTTAGATATGAAAGAAATACTCTGTCTCAATTTAAAATCAAAAGTATTCGTCAGTAATAGAGTCCAGTACTAGCTGCTCGCAGTTTCATCCGCGGTTTCCCGGGATAAAGAGTCTCATAGGTACAGATAATACAAATCAATTAAAAAGACTCGCGTTTAAAATTTTAACAAGTTATCAGGACTTAAAAAAAGGTTAGCATGTCTACCTATTTCTTCCCATACTATTCAAATTAAAGATCGAGTCCAGAAAAGAAATGCAAAAAACATACTGTCGAATTGAGAACATCCTCCTTTTTTGAAGTCGGCTAAAAACTGACTCTACCATTAGTGTTTCGGAAATACACTCCATAGAGAAGATAGCACCAAGAAACTCTGCGGGCATGTTTCTTATTTTGAGAGCCATAAAATTGTTTGCCTATCCGAAAACATAGCGCTATATAAAAAAAGAAACAATTTATTTCGACACAACTGCACACAACAAACTACGCAAATACATACAACTGCAGGAGGACAGAATAAAACAAGTTAAAACTATTTGCTTAAATAGTTACACGTGTGTATGAAGATCGCTACCGTGTACAGTGCAGTCAAAAAAGGTCCGTGCTCAGCATAATGTTGCAAAGAATCCACAAAGCTGGTTTTGAGCGCAGTCTTTATCTAGTAATTAATATATTTATAAAAATAGTTCCATTCCACGCGCCTATAATCCATGCCCCTAACAAGGCGTACGTTAGTTTCGCTTATTTTCCGTGGACATTTATCGGCTATCGGACGCCGTCGGACAACTTCGTGCGTTTCCGTGCGGGATGTCCGAGCGGGATAATAAGTTGATAGGATGCTTATGACTATCCAGTAGTTGCAAATCTAGGTTTTTGAGGAGGAACCGTCTGTCTGAGTTATATTCAATAACTTTTAATCGGTTAATTAGATGTTATTAGGTTACCAGCTTTATGATTTAAATTAATAGCTTATATAAAATATACAACCAAAGGTTCTAAAAAAAATGTCCCTCAGTTTCTTGCCGTAGCTACTGAGAAGTGGTTCTTTTTCCTATACGGTGGTAGTGTCATTGTAATAATTAACGTCTGTAAGTGCGTCTCATCATCATCATCAGCCCATCACGTTCCCACTGCTGGGTCACGGGCCTTCTCTCATAGAGAGAGTATGGGCCATAATCCACCACGGTGGCCCTGTGCGGGTCGGTGGATGTCACATGTCCTTGAATTTTTGTGATAAATTCTTGGACATACCGGTTTCCTCTCGATGTTTTCCTTCACAGTTTTTTTAGAGCTAGTGTTATGTTAAATCCGCACATAACTTAAGAAAGTCAGTGGTGCGGGACCAGCGGGATTCGAACTCAGGTGCGTCGCATCGAAAGTCACACGTTCTCCCATTGAGCCACACTCGCTCTCGTAAGTGCGTCTGTGATGCCAAAATATAATACAGATCTTTTGAACTTGAACTTATGGTGCATTGGTTAGGCAGGTAGGTTAAAACGAATGTTTCGGCATCGATACCCACTAGAGACATTTAGGTACTTAGACTACTTAGCTACCATTACCAACCTATTTGTCCTAAGGGAAAAGCTAACCTAAACCAGATTACCAATCGGTATTCTGGTATTATGGAACCATGGTCCTTAAGTGTTTAGAAGTATGTGACTGTACTTATATTACATCACATCACACTAATATTAGAAATGCGAAAGTTTGTATGTATGTGTGTAAGTGTGTACCTATTTATGTGTGTTTGTTCCCTCTTCACGCTGCGCTGTAACGGCTCAACAGATTTGAGTAAAATTCGGAATGCAGATAGCTTACTCTGGATTAACACACAGGCTACTTTTTATACAACATTAACTCTAACATAAACCACCATAAACACTAGAAATAAGGAAAGGATTGTTGTAGGTACCTAGGTATAGACTGACTGAAACGAATAAGTCGTTCATAGGCAACTGTGCCTACGTTTTTATAATCAAATCCCAAAATGTATAACGGAGCTCACAGAAAATAAATTCATATCACACGTTAAGAATGTTCTAATGAGAAAAGCATACTATACTGTTCGTAATTACATAGAAGACAAAGATGCTTGGAACATTCCACTTCTGCAAAGTAGCCAATTGGTACATAAGAAACATAACATTGTAGAAACCCAAAAATTTTAACTAAATCTCTAAAAAAATGCCCATCAGTTTCTTGCCGTATCTTCTGAGTAGTGGTTCTTTTTCCGATACGGTGGCAGAGTCATTGTGATAATTTGACGTTCGTAAGTGCGTCTGTGATGCCATAAATGAATAAAGAGATTTTGACTTTGACTTTATCCTGGGAAACCGCGGGTCGCAGCTAGTCAAAAATCTAGTAGGTACGTCCTACAGCATCTCAAAACCTTTGAGTAACGGCTGGGAAGCCATTCCGACTTGAAAATTGAACTTTCGTTTGGGAAGCCTGTAAAACGGGCGTTAAAATTTTTAAAACTGCCCATACGGCACCCTGTGGATACTGCTTGGGGCGGCACCGCTGATTTTCGAACGAAACTCATGTTTATTACAACCTTTATGAAGATGGATGTTTGTTATTCACTCACGCAAAAACTACCTACATAACATGAAACATAAAACATAAAAAAATATTTATTGACTGTGTCACAATTTCATATTGAAGTCTCTAGCCCTCGACGTAGCTTGACGCTGTGTTTCAAGGACTAGCTTTCTGAACGGATTTTGATGAAATGTACTCGTTGTTTTTGTTTTATTGTACTTAGCAAAGAAAAGAAGCAAGTTGTTGGCCTGGACGGTAAGCGTCACGCTGGCCCATAACAATTATTGCAGTGCCACTTTTAATACATACCATTTATTACGAATTGGAAACAAACTATTAGTCCGGTATAATGCCAGTGAAAATCACACGCTGCTCAACGCTTAATGTACTTCATTCTACACGTGCAGTTTTGCAGTAGTTTGCAGCTCAATCGGCGGAAATATGCTAACCTCGGTAGCGGTTACATATTTGAGCCGTTTGGTGTGGAGACTTTGGGTCCGTGGGGACCGGGTGCTCATCGTATCTTCAAAAGTCTGTCAGAGCGCCTTATCGATGCGACGCGTGACCAAAATGCTGGGACTTATTTGGCTCAACGTATCAGTATTGCAATCCAACGGGGCAATACCGCCAGCATCTTGGGTACGCTGCCAACCGGTAGTGGGTTAGAGCATTCAAAGTCAAAGTCAAATATCATTTATTAAATAGGCACAAAAGTGCACTTTTAAAGGTCATAAACACATGATACAAATAAAAAATGTTAAAAATTATAACTTATGTTAACATGACTTTGAAAAAAGGTAAGTATGTTTACCCATTTCTTTCCTATACTCAAATTGAAGTCTGAGTGCTGAAAAGAAATGCGAAAACTGACTCTACCAGTGCTTCGGAAATACGCCCGCTAGAGAAGATAGCACCAAGAAACTCTGCGGGGATGTCTTTTTTCAGCACAATTACGTATAAATTAGAATTAACAGAATGTAAAACAAGAAATGCGAGCATTTGAGCTATCTATAGGCCTTTAATGGTCTATGGGTTGTCCAATTGCTTCTTCTTGTAAGTAGTTAGTTTAGTTTTAGTAAGTAGAGTGTAGAGTTGTTTTCAGTAATAAAGGCATTCGCCCGTTTAAAAAATAAAGTTTGTGAGTTAATATGCAAAGTTCGGGATGCTGTTATGCTGTCGCGCTTCTGCAGCGCAATAGGGATGTTTGCAGACGTACGCACTGATGATTTCATTGCGATCATGCGAAAGAGAACTGCGTCCTTGGTGAGCCGCTTGCAAAAGCTAATCTAAAAACCACGTTTTTATTCATTGTCATCAAGTTGTGAGCTACCCTGAAAGTTTCAGCAGGATAGTTAATCGGGAAGTGCTCGAAATTTGAGTTGCAGAGTCCACCCGGAACGACAGACAGATAGACAAAGAAGAGAGTGACTTAATAGAAACGTGGTAAAAAATACTCTCGTCTCTTCCTCGCCGAGTGCACAGGGGCAAGGTGGTACGTTACGGTTCGTTTTTATATACAAAATTCAACCATTATTTTAACTTGTTCACTGAATAGTAGAAATGCCTAAATTTACCCAACCGCAAATAACACCCGCACCTAAGTATTTCACCACACATATGTGGTGAACTACTTAGGTGCGGGTGGTTTTTTTCACGCAAAATTAATTAAATTAATTGCACCAATTATGGTACAATTTAAATCATAATTAAATCTAAAATAAAATGCCCTTTATTTTCTTGCCGTATCTTCTGAGTAGTGGTTCTTTTTCCGATACGGTGGTAGAGTCATTGTGATAACTTGACGTTCATAAGTGCGTCTGTGATGCCAAAATGATTAAAGAGATTTTGATTTTTTTGAATTAAAATTGCATTGAATTGATTTGAAGAATTAAATTCATTGTACCATTTATGGTACAATTAAAATCAGAATTTTTTTAATTTTGCGTAAATAACCACCCGTAAATAATTTGACACGCATAAATTTAGGCGTTTGTACTATTCTGTGAACAAGTTAATAATAGTTGAATTGTGTAGGTTCCTATGGAGAACCCGTGGTACCCGCCTTCAGCTAATGCAGCAGGTAGTTACGACCACTCTGTATTTATGGGCCACATAAACTGACGCTCAGACGCACCTAAGGTACAGAGTTACCTATACCCCTAGTCTACCCTCGATAAAGCAGCGTGATATGATTTATTTATCTGTATCACACAGCGTGATCCATCGATCCGATGGACTGTAGTTCGAATCCCAGATCATGGAAGGCGGTGTCCCTCTGAACTTCGACAAATCTTTATTTCGACACGACACTTACTTCGAAAAAGTATAGTTCGACAAGACATTATTTCGACAGAACTTAATAATGATTCAAATGACACTTTATATTTGATGTCTCGGGGTGATGAGCGCAATGCAGCGCTTCGCAGTGCTTTTTGTTGTATTAAAAGGGTGGCACTGCAATTGCTATGGGCAGGCGTGGCGCTTACCACCAGGCGAACGAATTCCTCGCCTCGCCAATCTATTCCATAAAAAAAATCGACAAACATTAGTTCGACAGAATATACTAGGTACGACAACACAAACATTCAATTTACTTCCTGGCCTTGTCGAGTTATGTTTATTCGAATCAATGACTTTTCGAACTATATTTTTTCGAAGTGTCGTGTCGAAATAAAGAACTGTCGAAGGTCAGAAGGACACCGCATGCAATGCTTATTGAGATTTATTTCTGACTTCAAAAAAAAGGAGAAAGTTCTCAATTCGATTTTTTTTTATGTTTGTTACCTCAGAACTCCGTCATTTATAAACTTATTTGGAAAATTATTCGCTTTGGCTACAGTATAGCTTCAAGGTGGTCCCATATAAAGTTCATCGATATTCGACCTTGGACTTCGAAGATACATCAGATTTGAAGTCGGTTTTTTTGTAATAAAATGTATTACGTAATACAGGTGGTGTCTTTTTTCATCAGTTCGATTCCCGCCGAAACCGCGGCGCGCAGCTGGTTCTGGTCATAAAATCAATCAGACTTAACAAAAGCATTCGCTTTCCCTCCTGTCTAGGGAGTGCCTCCCCTTCATACGTACGTATCCGTATCAGTATTACAGGGGTACGTACCGTTGAGAAGGTTATGGTCTAGATTAGTAGGCAAACGGCAGCTCGTTCAATTAATTAGTCCGAGCCCGGATTACTCTGTACTTAGGTGCTTACTGCGAGACACTTCTGAACGAAATAGATGGAGTTGATTAATTTTTAGTGCTAGAAAGAAAAACGTGGTAGATATCTTGTATGCGAGAGGCCGTTTGGGTAGGTACCACCGCTTTGCTAGCTATTTTGCCGCCAAGCAGTAGTGCGCAAGCATAACTGTCCGAAAGGCATTGTTTACTGGGCATTAAGAACTAATTGTCTCAGGGTGACGAGCGCAGTGCAGTGCCGCGCAGGATTTTGCAAAACAAAGTTCTAGGTTCTGTATCAGGCGAACGACTTACTCGTCTCGTCATTCAGATAAATAAAACAAGATTTTTGTAAAAAAATATATTTTTCAAGACAAGCTTAACAAAATCGTTATCGGAACCGCGAGCAGATTAAAATGAGCCCAAACATTAGTAGTTTACGATTATCTGACAAGGAGTTCCATTGCCCACCTTCCGGCTCCATCATCAGATCAGCGGGCTGTCACCATAATTTTGTCACCGGACTTTAACAAGTATAAATATTTAATAAAACGGCTAGGACTCACGTAGTCTGTCGAATTAGTCGACCTAGGTTTGGAGCATGTCCGATGCTCTTCATCAGGGGCGAGTTTACGCTGACAAATATGCAAAATTTCAACTCCATAGGATAAGAGGAAGTGGTTCAGGGCCCCAATTCACTATGACAACTTAACGAAATCACGTCGATTCCTTCATTAATAAACGACATCTCTATGACGCATTCATATATTCATATTTATGACGCGTCATAGAGAATACAAATTTCGCAGATGTCGTTTATTAATTAAGGAATCGACGTTTCCTTGAAGCAAGGAATCGCCAAGTTGTCATAGTGTATTAGGCCCCTGATTCAACTTGCAAGATTTGACCCAAACAAACAAATATTGCAAGTTAAATAAAAGCTTGTAACAAAATTCCTGACCCATCAAATGAATGATAACAATCATAGGCACAAAGCTCTTTATATCCTTAATTCCTCAACCATCAATAATGAACAACCGAACTCAACAGGTTCACTGTGCACCGGACTTCAGAGCGCAGCGGGACCGGTTAAATCGGGTTAACCCTATTAACCAATAGTTGCCCACCCGGCTATGTTGTCCTCTATCCGGGCATGTTGTCCACCACTCGGGCATGTCCGGGCATCAATAGTGGACCGTTACAGTGTCAATGAAGGCACACGGTTACATGCGTTTGGGGGTAGGGATGGTAAAATAATTAACAGTTTATGGCCGTCTGGGTGGGTATCACCGCTTTGCCAATTATTCTGCTGCCAAGCATAGTCCAGCAATATTAGGGGTTTCACCTCGAAATAAGAGATAGTCAGCTATAAACTTGTATAAACCTTTATTTTGACACCCTTTTTTTTGGAGTGGTAGGCTCTGGCCGTGGTTGTAATACCACCCACCGAACAAAGCCATGCCGCCAAGCAACCTAGTCGTGTTTAGGGATGATGTTCAGTGAACCATCGGGGAGACGGGTCTGAGCAGCCGCTCAACTGCCATCTCTCTTTAGATCTATGTGCTCCATCTTAGGCCACATCATCGCTTCACATCAGGCGAGATAGTAGCCAAACATAGATCTATTAAGTGTAAAAAAAACCCTAAAACTTGTTTTAAAACGGCAGTACCTAGTGCGCAAGCATTTCTGTGTTCCGGTTTGAAGAGCATTGTTGCCAGCGAAATAACTGGGCATATGAGACTTAATATCTGATGTCACGGGGTCCCGCTCGCAGTATTTTCTGTCGAACTAATCAAACACTTGTCGAATTATTTTCAGTTGAAACAATGATTTGTCGAACTATATTTTTTCGAAGTAAGTGTCGTGTCGAAATAAAGAACTGTCGAAAGTTCAGAAGGACAATAATTAGGAAGAAGAAAAAAAACGACAGACAAATGACGACAGATGACGTAGAATCGTCCCCGTAAGACAATATAAGAAGGATAGAAGAAATTTGGTTGCTCGAGCAGTAGGCTCGGTGGCCCAGTGGTTAAGGCGTCGGGACGGTATTCCGAAGACGCAGGTTCGATCCCTGCCCGAGCAATATAATTTTTCTTCTTCCTAATTATTTAAAATCTTCAGATTTTCGCCTAGCATGCGCTAATGCATTAGATATCAGAAATTCAGAGGGACACCCGAAAATCACTTCATTTTATCAAAGTAATTTTGAGTCAACTTCATCCAAACTAGGTACCTACTTTTACGCCATCCGCCTGTGATTTAGCATCACATTTACACCTGTCCTAAATTAGGGATCACGGCTAAACAGGACACTGCGGACGGTCCCTGCCCAACCATGCGGAACCTTTGTCGATTACCCCCGTCTGATCACAGTGGCCTACCCCCGTGCAGTGCACAGCCAAATTGAGCGTGCTTCATACACCATACGCTGCCGTTAGCGGTCATATTTGTACACTGATAGATTCATTAGGGAAGTGTCAAATGTTAAAATAATTTAAACAAGTGACAAAAATAGAAATTAGCTCGGCATTGCATGCTAATAAATAGATTTAGAATGCATTGACATCGAGTTGTGAGCTACCCTAAAAGTTTCAGCCGGATAACTCGGAAAGTAGTCGAAATTTTTGTTGAAAGATTCCGTTCCGGGTGGAATCTTGCAGACAAAAAATAAAAACTATTTATATAAAATTATATCGCAATTGACCTCGCGATTCATTTTGGACCTTATTTATATCCTTTAAATCTCATCAACCTCCGGACCGATTTAGCTCATCTTCAAATTTGCAAATTCTTTACCTTTACATTATTATTTATATTTTTACCTTTCGGGTTTACCTTTAGTTTACCTTTTCTTTTCTTTTAATTAACTATTACATACATAGATCACTTTTAAGTTTACCTTTAGGTATGATTAAAGATCCGATCAACCGTGTGAAAGGTATCATCAAACAAACAGTTGCATACATGTAAGTACACAAAAAACATACAAAACAAAAGAAAAACCACGCTACTATTACGTCAATAGATCCTGCCCCCTTACTAGGGAACTGTATCTAGGGAACCAGGAACTACGAGTACCATGATCCCACAACACCCAGACACGAAACAAATACTTACGCTTTTTTTCTATGTACAATAATTTGTTCCGTCATGGTAATCGAATCCGTAACCTCGGAGGTATATGGATTTGAGTGCTCAACCGCTACACCACAGAGGCTGTCCTTAAATACTTTATTATACGTAAACGATTAAATACCCGATGCAAATTAAAAAATAATTCCTTTACTCGATCTCTATGCCATATCCATAGAATAGATTAGATAAATTTTAATGCCAAACTGTGTATAGGTCTTAATATTCATAATTTCAACAGTTTGTTCATTTCGAACGTACAATAGTGAATATGTGATGAATAAAATTACAAGACATCAAAATCGGAAAATACTTTTTATAAAAGGTATGGTATACTATCTTGAGTATTTAATTTTATACAATTTATCAAATTTTAAAATTACAGATAAAATTACCAAACCGGTATTGACGTGACGACCATCCCTGCTTATCCACATGGAATCTCCGATTACCCTCATCGGATTATAGGCTGCATTGCCAAATTGAGCGTGCTTCGGCATAGTCTGCCACTAGCGGTAGGCTTATAAAAATGTGCAGCAACTTCACGTGGAAAGAGCCTGAGGCACGCTAACCAGCTAAACGTGAAAATTAGGTGTTGTGAGGCTGAAAATAGTATCAGCTTCAAAGGTTTTGTACCGGAATACTTGTCATTTTAAGTTTCTGGATCAATTTGTCTGTAACAGAATTTAGTTTTTGTTTTTTTTCCTTTTTTGATATTTAATGCGCATGCTTGGCGAAAATCTTAAGATTCTAAATAATAAGGAAGAAAGCGAATTGAGAACCTCCTCGTTTTTGAATTCGGCTAAAAACTATTGAACGGATTTTGATAAAATTTGGTATGTCACTTAGACTGACACTTGGTTCTAAAAGATGTCATTAGAATATTTCTATCTTGGGAAACCGCGGGTGAAACCGTGAGGAGTGGCTAGTAATATGTATAAATACGACACCTTGGGCAAACAAACGCTCTCACAGTATCAAACCTCCTTTTTTTAGAATGCAAATTAAAATGAGTTATAAAAGGGATTTATCCCTAACGAAGGTGACTCGTTAAACAAAGATTAGGTAGTCGTTAAACAAAACTACTGTTAACTTTGCCGTGAAATAGGTATACTTACTGTCTGTGCGAAAAATACCTACTCCTGAGGTCGTGAACATCTATAGGTAAACTAGGTGAGAGCCGCGGCTTTACGCACGGTTTCCCGGGATAAAAAGTAGCCTATGGACTTTTCCGGGACGTAAAGGGTTTCTTTATATACATACCGAATTTCATCAAAATCCGTTGTAGTTCTTTTTTATGTAACTTAATGACGAGACGAGCTGGTCGTTTGCCTGATGGTAAGCAACACGCCAGCCCATAACAATAACAGAATTTATTACACGGAAACGGATTTTGCGCAGGATTTTGCAAAACCCATATTGTTTTGCAAAATCCTGCGCGGCACTGCACTGCGCTCGTCACCCTGAGACAATTAGCTGTTGAGTCTCATAATGCCCAGTAATTTCGCTGGCTACAATGCCCTTCAAGCCGGAACACAGTAATTCTTGCGCACTACTGCTTGGCGGCTGAATAACTGGCAAAGCGGTAAAAGCAAAGTTTTTGCGGATTGACTAACAAACATCTATCCATCCATCTATCATAAGGAGTTCTTGCAATGTTTTACTCGTTATGTGTGAGCCACTCTTACCTGCCACTGGATCTTATGAAAACTGTAGTTGTACCTCTAGTGAAAAATAAAACTGGTGAGCTGGCCAACAAAAGTAACTATAGGCCCATTTCCCTAGCCACGATTGTAGCCAAAGTGTTTGATGGTGTGCTTAAAACACAGTTAGATAAATATACAAACCTGCACGATAATCAGTTTGGTTTTATACCAAAACTGTCCACAGAGAGTGCAATACTGTGTCTTAAGCACACCGTCAGATATTACACGGATCGTAAAACACCTGTTTATGCGTGCTTCCTCGATTTGTCTAAGGCCTTTGACCTGGTGGCATATGATGTCCTGTGGAAGAAGCTGGAGAACATTAACTTACCATATGAACTGATTAATATCTTCAGGTATTGGTATGCGCACCAGGTCAACAATGTCAGATGGCCGGGTGCGTTGTCGGAGCCGTATCAGCTGTAGTGCGGTGTAAGGCAAGGTGGTTTGACCTCACCCACTCTGTTCAACATTTATATGGACGCACTGATCACTGACCTCAGCAGTCGGCGTGTCGGCTGTCACGTTGATGACGTATGTGTTAACAACTTGAGCTATGCAGACGACATGGTGCTGCTGAGCGCGTCGGTCTGTGGCCTCAGAAAGCTGTTACAGGTCTGCGAGGATATGCTAATGGTCACGGCTTAAAGTACAATGTGACCAAAAGTCAATACATGGTCTTTGAGGCCGGTGGTGCTAAAGGCCAACAAAGTGTTCCACCCGTGCGTCTTAATGGCGTCCCCCTCGACAGAGTGGACCAATTCAAATATTTAGGGCATATAGTCACTGCTGACCTCAAAGATAATGTTGACATCGAACGGGAACGGAAGGCGCTGTCAAAAAGAGCGAATATGTTGGCTCGTAGGTTTTCGCGGAGCTCAGTTGAGGTGAAGGTTACGCTTTTCCGTGCGTACTGCACTTCGCTGTATACGTGCGCACTCTGGGCCAACTATTCACAGAGAGCATACAGCGCTCTCCGCGTACAATTCAGTAACGCGTTTAGGGCGGTGTTGCGGCTGCCCCGTTTCTGCAGCGCTTCGGGCATGTTCGCGGCAGCGCGTACCGATAGCTCCTACGCAACAATGCGCAAGAGGTGCAATGCAGTCCTGGCGATGATAGCCGAGAGACTGGATTGCCCCTATATTCGGCACTGCTGTGACAGACATGTCTCATGTGGTGCCGGGTAGACATATATAGGAATAATTAATTGTGAATTAAAATGATTTTTCACTAATTATTATTTAAATACATATAATTATATTTTTGACCATTATAATTTATTGACATTGACATTAATTTTTAATTTCATTTAACTTAATTTTTATATATATATATATATATATATTTTTGTGTATTTATTGATAGTTTGCTCTGTAAATTGGTAATTGTATGTATGGGTCGTAAGAAACCCGAAATAAATGCATTTTAATAATTTTAATTTTAATAACATAATACTAGCTGCGCCTCGCGGTTCTAACCGCGGTTTCCCATGGTTACCATGAGATTTAGCAACTTTTTTTTATTTCAGTACAAGCTTTTATGTAACTTGCAATGTTTGTTTGTTTGGGTCAAATCTTGCAAGCTCAATCAGAACCACTTCCTCTTATCCGACGGAGTTGATATTTTGCATACTTGTCAATGTCTGATGATAATGCAATATTATGGTGACAGCCAGCTGATCTGATGATGGAGACGAAAGGTGGGCAATGGAACTCCTTGACGGATAATCGTAAACTACTAGTGTTTGGGCTCATTTTTTGGCTGCTCGCGGTTCCGATTGCGAATTTGTTTAAAGCTTGTCTTGAAAAATATTTTTAACTACAAAATTCTTGTTACGAAATCGTAACCTATTTACTTAGGTACATCCTTCTGAAAACGAAGAACTAAGAATAAAACATGTATTCACACAAAATTGTTTCTTTCTTATAATGCAGAATAACTTTTCAAAATGGGCCGCGTGATTGCATCGGTGTGCGCGGGCGTCGACACAAAATGCACGGAACGAATCCCCCGTGCTTGCGCTTTGGCAGCCAGGAGAGAAGTGTTCTATGTCTACATTTTGAAATTAAATTAAATTAGTATGTCAAGTTTTTTTTTAATAATTATTATTTATATGCAATTTTAAGTACCACGTTACGTGTTTTTGTGGAAAGTAGTGACAATAATTTTAAAATAGGAGCAGTTTTTAGTGAGCAAAAACTAAACATTCTTTGAGTTTATTTTTCTGTTTATGGTTATGTTAATGTACAATAATGTCAAATGAAACAACCTACAAGATCAGAACGTGGGTAGACCTTGTGCACGTTATATAAATTACAATATATATCTCGAAAAAGTTTAAAAATATTATTTGCATAAAAAATTCAGACAAGTCTATATTCAACTTTCTTCAATTTCTTTGTATTATTCATTCATTGTATTCACTGCTTAGAGAGAGATAGAGAAGCAGTTTTTTTTTGTTGATGCGTGGAATAAAAGCGTAAAAAGACATATTATTATGTTGAGTCCCAGGAGACCTTTTTAATTTTCAAACCTTTTCAGATGCACCTTACCCCTGATTCACCACCCTCATCCGTGTCATCAGGCCGGCCAGGCGTCGAATTCGTCGCGGCCTTGCCGCCGGTCGTTCACTCGCGCGCAAGTTTTATTCGCGAAAATAAGACGAATCGCGCGCGAGCGGGACAAAACATCAATTACCTACCCGTCTTTGAGCTTTGGTCTCGCTCTGTCAAGTTCGGTAATAGAAATGCAGAGCTGGAGGAAATAAAAATATTTAGATTTTTTTAAAACAGTCATGTTATTAAGTGTAATTTATGTAATAGCATTTTTTTAATATATTGTATATTTTTCCTTTTGTTTTGACAGATAAAATAGTACCTTCTTATAGGTAGTTTAATTGAAAAAAACTTAGTGACTCTACCCTGAAGGTCAACGGCCTTAGAAGAGTCATTCTTATATTGGCCGCATTTTGGCCGGGTGAAACAAAAACTATATCTTTCTCCTTCACACTCGCAACCCTACTCATTTTTCGTGTGCGTGATGAATACCGATTATCTCATTCACGTGTTCGCTTTTTGAAATTTTATGTTTATGTGCGCGTCTTTGTCGTTGTGTGAGTCACGAAAATTATCTGTTTTCACTCTGTACTGAATGCAAATGGGTTGCGGACCAAAAATAAATGTTTAAATTTTTATCGTTTTAAATTCTGCGCTCGATGCCATTACACGCTCACATGTAAGACTGTTTAATGTTTTAAAATATGTAATTTTTCGATGGGAATCCATTGTGATAGGTCGCGGATGTTGCGAGTGTGTGCGTGCTGAGCGTGACTCGTTTTCGGGATTCTAATTTCAAACCGGATTCGGTTTTTATTTGAATTTGCCTTACTGCGCTGTTATTGGCAGGTATGAAATTTAGAAGTTATTGGCTCTTGCGCTACTGGTCGAAAGGCATTGTTGACCAAAAGGTTTTGCCAAAGTTTGTAAGGATTGGAGCTTGGATTGTCGTTCATTTTTTATTTGAGCAGTTTATATTTAACGACCTACATGACACCTATAAATAAATTATGACATTACCTTACAATTTTGAATTAAGTAATCTAACTTCTATAGAAAATAAAATATAAAATATAATAAAACACAACAATCATCCCTGTTTTACAAAATAATAACAATGTTACTAAATTCATTGTCAAATTGACAGAGCAAACTAAAAAGTAGACGCCCAATCGTCAACTGATTGTCAAAATGCCTACCTAGGTGACATTAAAGGACTTAAAGGCAATGACCTACTATTAAATGACCTAAACCGTTTTTATAGAACTGAGTGATGAGACGAGCAAGTCGTTTGCCTGATGGTAAGCGCGACGCCTGCCATTAACAATTGCAGTGCCACCCAGAACTTTTAAACCATAAAAAGCACTGCGCAGAACTGCGTTTCGCTCATCACCCCGAGACATCAGATTAAGTCTCATATGCCCAGTAATTTCGCTCGCTACAATGACAGATGTAAAACAATTGAACTTATAATTATAAAATAAAACAAATGACCATCAAAATTCCGTCCATTCCGTCAGCCATCCGTTCAATAAATGACATTAATATTTTAAAAAATACCCTATCTATATTTCTAATAATAAAAAAAGCGTATTACACCATTCAGGAATTTATAGATGACAAAACAGAATTTGACTAATATATAATGTGTGATTGGTATACTGATAATTTGACAATTTTAATTTGTTATAATTCATTTTCATTTTGACATTTGTATTATTATTTTTTGATTGACATCGCAATTATAAATCCTTTTATTATTATTATTCATAATTTAGTCAATGTCATTGTTGTTTTATTATGTACTAATTAACTTGTGACCATGTCTGTATGCCAGTATGGCGGAACTAGAGAAACTATCCGTTAATAACAATTACATATGTATATACCTAGATTCGCAGACTAATAAATCATTGTATCATTGTATCAAAAAGGCCCATAAAATCAAAAACATAACTCAACGTTCACACAAGGTGGTTGACCGGCGTCAACAAAAGGAAGACACCATATCCCGTCACCTGCTGCTGCAAAAACACGGAGCTGCGGTCCGGCAACCGGACCGAGCCGGACCGGTCCCACCTGATTTAATGATAGAAACACGATTTTTAGAATTAGTCACACGATTTTTAGACAAGTCTTGATACTGGCAGGATGCCATGGATGTATTTTTTCTGTTTTAATATCGTAAAAATTAATGATGTCGAGGAAACTAGTTGAGTTTACTATTCTGTAATTTTCTTTGATTACAGTTGAAAATCTTTCTTGATAGATATTAAAATTAGGAACTTATTACTTATTGGATCAAACGCGCAAAACTTCTGCCTAAGTTTGGGTAATTTTGATGTTTTGACAGTTTCCCGAGAGCAAGCGTTTCATTACCAATAAATATTATTTGATATTGGCCTGAATAATCAAAAATACGATTCATTTCTGCAATGAATATATTTTTAATCACCATTTTAGTTTTGATTTGTACAAATTTGTTGTATTTTGTAAGTTAAGTTGTTGCATATTAAGATTAATGTTTTTTTTATTAAACAATATGTGTTGCATGAGATTGTTAATTTAAGTTTAAAATTTCTGCTCAATTGGCGAAATATGTCAGGTTCTTCGCATTGTTTATATCTATTTTACTCTATTTCTTTAAATTCTATAATTTCTTCTTTATTTGTTATTCAATTTTTTTACTTTAAGTTTAGGAAGGTATATAAGATACATAATCATTTTGTAGCAAGTGCAATAAAATACCTAAACTTAATGAAAAAGCAATGAAACTACTTAAGTTCCTTACTTAAAAACATTAAATAAAAGCGTACATTGCCTAGGAAAAAAATACAAGAAATGGCAAGCGTAGATTGGCATTTATTTTTATCCATTAATTTTATGCTCTCTCGATAGGCACCTACTGCTCGAATCAACTAAGCATAAATAGCTATTCAGATCCCGGTCATTACCCCTAGAAACAGAACCCTCGTAGATTAGCAGGAAAAAAACTAAAATGGCGTATTGTTCTGTTAAAAGCCAGTGTTGGCACAAAGGGTGGTATTTTCATGATTTTAGTTAGAAAACCAACGTTAGGGCTCCACCAATCGCCAGCGCCCCTGTCCGCGATAGATAGGGGATGACGGTTTGTAAATAAAGCACGAAGCGCTTCATAGACAAGGGTGAAGCGCTTGATGACCCCAGCGGCAGGCCTAGATAAATCATTTTAATTCGCGTATATACCTAATAGCGATTAAGCGCTCTTTTCCCATTTCCCTAGTATCAAGTAACATTTCCAACCAATTTTGTTTTCTAAAAACACTCTTAATTAAAATAATTGAAAAATGTTATTAGTTAAGTATTTCAAACTACAAAATAAAGCTTTATCAAAAGCCTCCTTAAGCTTATTTTCTAACGAATTCATCTAGATTCCATTCTTCGATATCAAAATCAATTTTCCTATTTTCAAAACCTATTTTCACGCAGCGCTTTATTTTGTCTATTCAGCGCTGTACCGCTGTCCGTGTACAAACCTCCCCTAGTCCACATCTAGGAGGCATCCCGGTCCCGTTTACACACATTATTGCAGTTTGATGAATTGCCCCACGACGCTGCGTGCCGTTCCCGGTCATTCAACTTACGAATGTGGAAAATAAGAAAATTGGACGTGGTGCGTTTTGAATTGGGCCGACCACATATTTAGAGTATAATAAATATAAACGGCTACACTCGCGTTATGATTGTGTCGGATAACTCCGACCAGGTTTCGGACAATTAGGATGTGTTTAGGATGTCTGCGCCGCGAATCCAAAGCGTAAACTCCCGGAAGAAGGACATCCTAATTGTCCGAAACCTGGTCGGAGTTATCCGACACAATCATAACGTGAGTGTAGCCGTTTATATTTATAATGAATATTTCGACTCACGATAGTTTCCAAACCTTAATATTTAGAGTAAGTAAATAGTTTGAGACGATTCAATTAAAATGTTTAATTGAAATTTTGACTAGTTAACATTTGTATATTATGTCGAGGGAGTTGAATATAAGTTGTTAAATTATAACAGCGTTGACCAGACAATAACAAGCCGTAGATTTATGTTTCAATACATAAGAAATATAAGGGATAACACAATTTTATTTATATTTAAATAAATTTTGGTACCTATGATTATATAACCTCAAAAAATAGACCAATAGCTAGGTATTTACTTATTTCTTATTGAATAAATTAAAATAAGTTGTAAAATCTTCGTGTTATTTAAAATAAAATTAATGCTATCATTTTAAGCTTGATCACTGTCCATGATTTAATTAACAAGAATCAATTTATTATAAGGAAGCTCACAAGCTTGCGCCCCAATATTTGTCATGACATTTCATTTTCATGACCAAAATTATATCTTAAAAACCCCAACTCATCGTAAAAGCAAAAGAAAACAAAGAAACTAACCTGTTCACCCAAAAGGTCAAAATCAACATCCTGTTTGACAATAAACCTTAAACTTAAGTTACTTTATACTTACCTACTTGTACTTAAGTTATATCGGAATGATTTAAAAAAGTAGTACATTGAACTTGCCTTGGCACTAACCTACGGCAACGTGTCCTGCGTTGTCTATATGTGTGAGTATGATTTGACAGCGTGTGTGTGCATTTCGTGAGTTCATTCACCTTGCCAGTTGGGGAAGTTGGGAACAGAGAAAGGCGTGGAGCAGGTATTTTAAAAGCTTTTCGTTGTCACGAGTGAACAGATATTATCATGGCAAGCGAGCTAAATCATGGACCACATCGTCGCTTACAATCCAAAAATATTAAATAATATTCTTTTTGTTTGCAAAAATATATTAAAGTATCTACATAATTTGGTATATTTTTAGCTGATTGTTAAAATGCGTAGGTACCTACATATATCAAATAGACTGAAGTTATTTTAAAATATAGCATTTACTTCTCGAACGCCGTTCTTAACTATTATAAAAAATGTGTTGATAAGCATCATGTAAATAGTTCACACAAGTTTAAGAAGGAACGGCACGCTGAAATTTTCATATAAAAAGAGAAAACGTTTTTCTACCCCAAAACATTAACCAAATTCGATAAAATTTGGACATTTAAGAGATGTTATCATTATTGAGGTTTGTAGGTTTTTATTTTTTTCGATAATTCCTATAGAACTTGAATAAATGGACCCAAAAGCTCAATATTTATTCGAAATTTTTTTTTGAAGAAGATCTGTTAATTTTAAAAAATAGACATAAACTTAGAAAAAGGAAAACCTACAAACCTAGTTTATTAATTTGTATTTAAGAAATTAAGACCAAAATTACCAAATTTGGTTGAGATTTAGTGTGGTAGAAACGTTTTCTCCTCAAGTTGATACGAATTTAGTTAAATTATTATTATTATGTCGTTCTTTCTCACGGGTTATACACCCGGTCCTTTGGAAGGCTTGCGCGGGGACATGAGTCCAACACGTAGAGGCCTCTTAGAGCATTTAATTTAGATATGTAATTATTATTATTATTTAGTTAATTTATTTAATTTAATTTACGCATTTTCTGCGAGACCGTAAACCATTATTCAAATACCTAGTGCTTGCTGGCCGCGGCTGTGCTATATCCTCTTAACTTAACAAGTTAACAAGTTATTAAAACATTCGAAATCGACTCCCTCGCGTTCCCTGTTCGTCCGATATTTAACCAAGTCGTGGAGTTGCATTTTTGCCATGCACGCACTTAACGAGCATGTGTGCGTACACACACACGCACACGTACGAGTATATTGAGTGCGTATAATGAACGAATTTTTTTCTTAACGGCTGTGCACACTGGCCGGTTTTCGCAATTATTGACTTAGGTCGGGTTGCCTCGAGTGGCAGAAAACACTAACTTATAGAATCTAGATCTCGAACTTTGTGATGATCTACACAACTTTTGTGTCTTAAATTATATAATAAATTATTAGCTACAGAAGAAGAATGTAGGTACAGAAGCGGAATGTTCTAGGTTCGTCATTGCCTCCAGGCATCTGTATGATTTCACGAAGTCATGCGATACAAGTTGGTACCTAGGTACTCACTCAATTTTGATTAAGAGCGGTTCTGCACCGCATTCGAATCCGAAAAAATGCTGTCCGAAGAAACCACAATGCGATTTCTAAGATAGGTTACGCACTAGATCCGAGTCCCGTCATCCGTAAGTAAGCCTCCAATTCGGAGCAGAATATTGACGAACTGATGTAACCATAGTATCTTCTTCTTAGCGAATCGATCATTCGGCTTTATATTTTTGTGGACTAGTACTCCGCCACAAGCACAGCATTGTCCGTGGCATTGCACAGGTCCTCGCGTGTACAGGTGGCGGGACACGCAAGGCAAGAGAAAAGGTGTGCCATAGTCTGGGGAGAGACACCGCAATCGCATTCACTATCCGAGCTGTAGCTCCACCCGCACATGTTTTCCTTGCTACGGCCAACTTGGGTCCGGAGTCTTAAATACTTCCATGTCGACCAAGGCAGATTGCGTCCAGGGGAGAGAGGTGTCGGAAAGTGAAATTGGTGATGCTGTAGGGTATCTCTCCTGATAAAGTCACGCCTTGGAGACATCTTCATGTATTGGTAACTGAAGGACTGCTTTAATAAAGCTACGCCGACTTTTAAGCCTTGGAGGCACGGGAATGTGGTGGAGCATAGGGTGCCGTGGGTCTACTTCTTTTTTGCCTCGTTCTATTAAGTTGGCCACCTCTCTGCGGGCGTCCGGACGCGCAACGCCGGCAAGAGGATACAGCGCTCCACAGTGCGGGTGGGTGTCACATATCCTTGAATTTTTGTGATAAATTCTTGGTCAAGCCGGTTTTCTCACGATGTTTTCCTTCACCGTTTTTAAAGCGAGTATTAGATCGGCACATAAGTTAAAAAATCAGTGCGAGGCAGTGAGATTCGAAATCAGATGCGTCGGATTGGAAGTCGCACGTTCTCCCACTGAGCCACACTCGCTCTCCAGCTACGTCACTAGCATTGTAATCGGCTGCACGTGTGCCTATCGCCTTACAGTTGGTATCAGTTTGGGCGTGATGTCCGTCTGTTGTCACATCCGCAGGAGCCGAGCGAGCTTTGTCTGCTAACATTCTGTAATCTTACTTTATGGATACTGCACTAGGTATATTCAAATTCTTTGGTTTATTCTTCTGTGAATTCTTTCACGCATTGAATGTATAGTTATTTTAGAGTATACTCCGTCCAACCATTTATTTAATTTTTGACTGCTCGATTAGTGATGTCCTAATACGTTACTGATTCGATTTATGATAACAATCGACTTTATTTATGAATAAGATTTGATCAAAACGTTGAGCAAAAATGGAATATCAACATGTTAAATGTTGATATTCTATTTTTAGTTTTTTATTGTTTTATAGAAATAATCAGGTGGTTAAATGATTATATTATGTGTAATCATAGAAAAATTACATTAATTATGTTATTTGTTTTATTTGCTTTATTTGACTTTATATCTTAACATTTAACCTTTTACTGATTGATAATAATTATGTAGAAATGAAAATATATAACAACCCTTTATATTTTTATGAAAAAAACACCTTAATAATTTTGGCTATAAATTTATGGGCTCAAAAAATATCGAAGATAATTAGCACGTCTCGTCACTATTACGAAAAAAAAAACAGTGCCCCTAAAGTATTGCATTTTTTCACTATGGTTCAGCACCTCAGTAATTACGAAACTAAATAGGCGTGCATATGTCAAAAGTCAAATAAATGGTTGGACGGAGTATAACAACCGCCCGTTCCGTTCCTGTCGACATAATAAAATATGTTACTTAAGGATAGTGTAGCTTTGTATCAGTGACAGAATTTTCAAAATCGGATCTAAGTAGGTACTTACAATTTAACTTTTTTATAATATTAGTATTTTAGTAGGTATATATAGGAGATGATGTGGGTTTCCTTCGCGTCCTCATTTCTGTTTCTCTTTAAAATATGTTAATTAAGTTTTTGTAAAGTAAAGAAATTCAATGTCTATCTACAATAACTCGAGAAACCGAAAGTAGGTGCCTATACAATAGTTTCGGCAAGTTATGCCTCCGTGGGGTGATGTGATTACCCCACCCCCAGGGGGTTGCAGCCCTACGAGGGTGTAACTCACCCCCGGCGGTTGTGACCTACCCCAACAAGAAATTTGGGTGTCCCTGCTATAATTAGGACGTGCGGGGTCGAGTGGTGACCCAGTCCCGTAGGGCGGCGACAAAGTTGTCAGCTTAAGCGATATTTAAAAAAACTGATACTTGTAAATAACTTTTTATCCGCTACGGGGGTGGCAGTGTTTGGGGCTCGAACCCACTAAAATCCTTCTCGTAGGCAGTCCTCTGCCGAGGTGGGGCGAGATGGGGTCGCGCTAGCATTCATCATCTCGCCCCGGCTGTTAACCGGGCCACTACGCCTGTGGAGAGGTGACCTTGCTCACCAAGGCCACCCCCCAAACGAGTGGGGCCGTGCAAGCCGGCAGAGAGTCTCCTAACTCTCCACCGGTGATCCCACTACGGAGGATGGATTTAGAAATTACATTTATATTCAAAAAACCAAACATGCAGTTCTTTTTTCTCACAAAATTCAACCGTTATTTCCAAAGAACAAAACTTCCTCACGAAAAGGGAAAAACCTACCCTGGAAGTCCCAAAATTTTGCCACAACCTTTTACATGCATCCGAGTAAAAGGCTTTTACCATTCGCTATAGTTACAATCATCATTATCCTGTTAATGAATATATATTTTATGTAACTGAATGACGAGACGAGCTGGTCGTTTGCCTGATGGTAAGCAATACGCCAGCCCATAACAGTAACAGCACTACCCAGAACTTTGTTTTGCCAAAATCCTGCGCGGCGCTGCACTGCGCTCGTCACCCTGAGACAATTAGCTCTTGAGTCTCATAATGCCCAGTAATTTCGCTGGCTACAATGCCTTCCAAACCGAAACACAGTAATGCTCGCGCACTACTGCTTGGTGGCTGAATAACTGGCAAAGCGGTGGTACCCACCCAGAAGGCCTCTCGCATACGAGAAACCTACCACAAGTAAATTATATTATGGTATAAATATATTATAGTAAATATATTATAGTATATATATTTATTTTAATGTTTATGTATGTTTATTATATTTTAATTGTATTGTATGTGTTAAGATTATTTACTATTTTATTAGGCTGTAGTTTATGTACCTAATTGGTTAATGCAAGTGAATTGAAATATTGAAAACCACCGTCCATTATTTTTGTGGAATTCCTCTCCCTGCACGGTTGTCTGGAAGAGATCGTTTTAGCGATAAGACCGCCAATCGTTACACTTTTGTTAAGTTGTTTTTATTATTAATAATTTTATATGTGTGTGTTCCAATAAAGAGTTTCATTTCATTGAATTTCAGGACGCGTATTGAAACCTATGTGAAGCCGATACAGGTTGACACCTACCGAGTCAATACGTAACACAAAACCGCTACTCTCTCCCCTTAGACTCGCAATATTCGGGCGCGAAATCCTTTATTCCGGAAGCCCTCACATTCGGGGGAGCAATTAGGGCCCGCGCACGTTCGCGCCGTATACAGAATTAATTAATGAATTTGTATGGGTGTACAGGCGTTTGATCACAGAACCAGTTTGTATTGTAAGTACCTATGTACAAATAGTTGTATGTATTTATTATATTGTATTATTGAATATCATATAAGTAGGCAGAGGAACTTTATCTCTATATTTATTTTTAACAACATTATATTAATTAATAGATCATCATAACAAATAATCTTAAATAAAAATTTAAAATATGTCTTTTTATACCTAATCAAATAACCCACCTCTAACTGTACCCGGTGCAAAAGTGCCCATAACACTGGCGGCATTTCCGCGCTGGATAGCTATGGCTAACTATTGCACCAGGTACGAGCAAGAGCGGGGGTCGCCAGTTTTCTCCTTAATTCTACGCCCTATCTCACACACCAAACCTTTACCGTCAGTGCCCCAACAGCCCATGGTCTCCACGGCGATGGGCACAAAATAATACTGTGCCTCCAACGCAGCATATTTCTGCCGCTTTTTGCACGCTGCGTTCTCCGCAGCGGCTGCCGAAGAGTTGACGGTGTGACTGAGGTGACTGGCGGCGACAGTGCTGATGCAAGTATCGTCCCATACCAGGCACCTGCCGTATTTCCACGGCACCAGTGTCAACCCGTCCGGTCTCTTACTGTCAGACCTGCAGAGGCCAGGCGGCTCCAGCACGCATGGGACGTTAGCCGATACAAAGGCTCTCCGGACTATGTCGTTGAGAGCATTGTGTCGCGATAACCTCCCAGTGCAGCGACGACAACTCAGAGCGTGATGGCCATCGGCCTCCACCATGGAACCGCAGGTGCAGATATGAGGTTCACACACCTTACAGCCCAGGCGGAGAGTGTATTTATTTACCTATACACCTTAGTTGTATGTATTTACCTATATTAATCCTTACTTATATTATAAACGCGAAAGTTTATATGTATGGATATTTGTTACTCTTTCACGCAAAAACTACTGAATGGATTTTAATGAAACTTTAGAATAATATAAATAGCTTATACATCAGAATAACGCATAGACTATATTTTATACATAAAACCGCGGGGTGCAGCTAGACTTATATATTAAAAGGTGTGTATTAAGTTTATGTGGTAATAATAGTAGGTACAGGTCACCCTATTGTGGGGTTCAGGGTTCTCTAATGATACCACAAGACCAGTGCTAGTTTTTTAATTGATATTCTTTTGTAAATACTAGGTGTAAGTATCATCCTGTTACAATGTATTTTAAGATTTAATAAACGTTATTATTTTTATTATTATTATTATATATTTTTACATTCTATAGGTATATTGTATGTAGGTAGGCAACAGAGAATATTTAAAATTTCTTTCACGCACTTTACTGCACCGCTACCATTTTCTCCATGTTGTCCAGTTGCACGTTCTGAATGGCTGGTAGAAAATGCTATCTAGCATTCAGTCCTTAAGACTATGCACAAACTGTTTTGTGCTAAGGTATAAATAATCTTCGGAGTTGCTTTTTATACTATTTAAAGTTGTGGGTAACATTGCAATTTGTTATGGGCAGGCGTGGCGCTTACCATCAAGCGAACGACTTGCACGTCAGTTCCGTAAAACAAAATATTCGATGCGTTCACCATCACTTGGATGGGTAACCGCTTTTGTGGTATTTGCTTCAGAGCACTAAAATAGCGATATTAAGTCCTTATAGTGTCTGGTTTCCTATACAGGGTAGCCTAGTTAGGGGCCAGGGTCTAAGTGATCATGATATTTGAACCCGAAACGTCCTGTCAGCGGGCGGCCTTTAGTTAAATAAAACGACTGTTTACATATGGTATTTTTAATAATTTGTTTATTTATATCACTGAGTACAGTATTCAATGTACAAGAATAACATCTATATTTAACTACTTTTACACAAAATAACGTTCTAATATCAATAACTATCTTAAATTGCGCAATTTATATGAATTTCACTTAAATAAACAAAATTATAACTTATTACTACCACGATCTAAAGCCAAAGTTTCTATATTTAAAACAAAACCAAAAATATTTATTAAAAAATTAAAAATGTTTTATTCTTTATGGCTTCGCGCATTTTGTACATTCAGCCCGTCTTAAATAAAATTTAATAATGAAAAAGAACGCCCATATGTAATGCATGCTTACACGTTTCAAGAAAATGAAGGTTAAACTGAAGCCGGCAACTTTCCCTGCTCGGATATCTTTGAAGAAATTAAATGGCAGTGTCACTATTATAAGTGATTTATATATTTTCTTTTGACGTGAATTCGATGATCGTCTTCCTCGTCGCACCAGAAAAAATGCGATATATATGAAACGTACTTTTGAAAGCTTCATACACCTTAAGTTTAAAAGTTACAAACATAGTTATATCGTTGTGAAGATCCATCTGACGACAACAGAAATAAGCTTTTTGTTGAAAAATATATTTTTCAAGACAAGCTTTTAACAAATTCGTAATCGGAACCGCGAGCAGATTAAAATGAGCCCAAGCACTACGATTATCCGTCAAGGAGTTCTATTGCCTACCTTCCGTGTCCATCATCAGATCAGCTGGCTGTCATCATAATATTGCATTGTCATCGGACTTTGACAAGTATGCAAAATTTCAACTCCGTAGTATAAGAGGATGTGGTTCTAATTCAGCTTGCAAGATTCCACCCGGACTAACATACATACATTGCAAGTTAAATAAAAGCTAGATATTTGGCTGGTGGCTACATATTTGAACGTTTTGGGGTCGAGACGCTAGGACCGTGGGGACCGGGGGCGCATAGAGTTTTCAAAGATACTTCAAAACTTCTTGTCGAAGCAACGCGTGACCAAAATGCTGGCCTATATTTTGGCCAAAGGATAAGTAAGTATTGCCGTTCAACGTGGCAATGCTGCTAGCATTTTGGGAACGTTGCCCACTGGTAGTGGTTTATTAGATTAGTGTTAAAAAAATATATATTTTTGACCCTCCCTCCACCCCCGCGATGACGTTATAGACCGCGGGAGTGAGCACAGCAGGGCGATCACGTAAGTCTGTTGCGAACATCACATGTTGCGGACTAACGTGCAATAGAAACTTATTTCAATCGATAAACTGCGATCATGTAACTTTTTATGTCTCGATTTAAATGTGCTCCTATCGATTACCAGACAAATTTACAAAGCGAAAATCTATTCCATTTTACTGTGTAATACGGCTTTTGTCTATGGTTTATAGGTATATCGATATAAACTTTGTAAGTCAATACTTATTTTTATTTCTATTGAGCTTTCATTGCCGTTTGATTGCAACAAACGGGTTACGTGATCGCAAAACCATCATCGAAACTGGTTTCTAATTAACATTTATTGAAATAAAATCATGATAGCTGAAAATGAGGTGTCGCGCGCCGCTCGGTACAATTCGCGCTATCATCAAAACTTGTTAGATTTAATTTAAATAAACTGAATTTGTATTTGGAAATCATCGAATTCACGAAAATAATTAGCGGTAGGTATCCAGACTACCCACTTCGATTTTTTTAATCTATTAAAACATGCGGCAGTTTAGGTACTTAAAATAAGTATTCAGAAAGAAAAAAACATGATACCTGCCCGTAAGATGAGAAAAGGATGGAAGAATTTGAGGTGCTTGAGCAGATGATTTGGTGGCCAAATTGGTTTAGGCGTCGGAATCAAAACGTAAAATTAAATAAGAATGTATTTTTTTTTTTTTTTTTACGCCTTATAGGTCTATGTTTGGCCACTATCTCGCCTGATGTGAAGCGATGATGTGGCCTAAGATGGAGCACATAGATCTAGAGAGAGACGGCAGTTGAGCGGCTGCTCAGACCCGTCTCCCCGATGGTTCACCGAACATCATCCCGAAACACGACTAGGTCGCTTGACGGCATGCCTTTGTTCGGTGGGTGGTATTACAACCACGGCCAGAGCCTACCACTCCAAAGCGCGTAAGCGGGTTTCATCACGATATTTTCCTTCACCGCTTTAGAGCGAGCGTGCAAAATCTGCACTTAACTATAAGTCATTGGTGCAGGGCCGAGTCGGGATTCGAACCCAGGTGCGTCGGATCGAAAGGCGCACGAGTTCCCGCTGAGCCACACTCGCTCTTAAAATATAAATTAATATTGGCTTCGGAAGACGCACGTTCGAATTCTGCCCGAGCAGTATAATTTTTCTAACACATTAGGTAAAACTAGCTAATGTTCCGTGAGCAAGTAGGACAGGTAATCAGTTAGCAGATTTACGGTAAAATCGGACAATAATTATAAATGCATACCCTACTAATATTATAAACGCAAAAGTTTGTAAGAATGGATACATGGATGTATGTTTGTTACTCTTTCAAGCAAAAAATACTGAATGGATTTTGATGAAATTTAGTATGGAGGTAGCTTATACCCTGAATTAACACATGGCTACTTTTTATCCCGAGAAACCGCGGGTGAAACCGCAGGGCGCAGCTAGTTTATTATATTTGAGTTATAATGGCAACTTTTAATTTATTTACAAAACTATAGCTTACAATTAAATTTATCTATAGATACATTCTTAAACTATTATTTTATTATTTGGTACAAATATCGAGTACACTGATAAACATTTAAATAAAACTGTTATTTTTTGGAATACTTATTCTAATATCAAAATGTCTTAACACAATACTTACAAGAAACCTATTTAGTTAAGATAAAACCACAAATTTATATTCAAGAAGTTTCCATGTGGAAGCTGCGTCAGTAACAAGCTCTTTGACGCCAAGATTAATGTCTTCCGTCTCACTCACACTTACCGTTATGAAAGAGACGGAAACAGTGACGTCATTCTGATTGTATAAATTCAGTAACAAGCTCTTTGACGCCAAGACTGATGTCTTCCGTCTCACTCACACTTTACCGTTATGAAAGAGACGGAAACAGTGACGTAATTCTGATTGTATAAATTCAGTAACAAGCTCTTTGACGCCAAGACTGATGTCTTCCGTCTCACTCACACTTACCGTTATGAAAGAGACGGAAACAGTGACTTCATTCTGATTGTATAAATTCAGTAACAAGCTCTTTGACGCCAAGACTGATGTCTTCCGTCTCACTCACACTTGACCGTTATGAAAGAGACGGAAACAGTGTTTTCATTCTGATTGTATAAATGGTTTCACATTGTTATTACTATAAATTAAATTTTACATGAATTCAGATTGTTTGATATCAATATGTATCTATTCTATTTATATTGTAGGGGAAAGATGTCTGTGAAAGACATTAAAAAAAACCTGGCTTAATCATATTACACTTCAAGTCGTCGATTTGGTCTCGCTACGATGTTAGGTAGGTAAAAAAACGGCTAAACCGTTTTGTACGTAGTTTTATCTTTTAACTATGCATCGACTTAAAACTGAGATATGTATAAGCGAGTTTCATACAAAATAACGCGAACAAATCCGCTGGCAAAATACCAGTTCACAATTTTATACAAAAATTATATTTTTCTTTTATATAACTAAGACTGGCACTCTTATAATTTACACTAAAATACAATAATAATTATGCATAACTTATTGCACATAATCAACAATATTGTCAAAGAAAATTTAATAATAATAATCGAATATTATAACAAAAAAACCGACTTCAAATAAAAATGGAACCAATCTGGAAGTATTTCCTTTCAAAGCGACAGCTTGTGGTGTAGTGGTTGGGCAGGTTGGCATCTCATACACCACTGAGGTTGCGGTCGATTCCCGCGATGGGGACAAATGATTGTGCATAGAATAAAAAACGCGAGCATTTATTTCGTTTCGTGTGGGACCATGGTCCTCATAGTTCCTAAGAGTCTCTAGCCCTGGTTTATTTGCAGGTTCAATATACTTTCAAGGTGGTCCCATATAAATTTCACTGATTTCCGACCTTACACTTCGAAGATACATCAGAATAGGGAATATGCATTTGTTGTCGAAAAATCTGGAAATTACTTTTTACGACAGATTACTCCTGTAAACATTTAGTAGTGATATAATTATTACTAATAATTGCGTAGTTTTTTTTGTATTTTATTTTTCATATATTTGGAGAAACGGAACGTAATCGCAAAACGCTTGAGTACGTGCACTCACATTTTGACGTCACGCGGCTCGCTGCTTATTGGTCAATTTTTGACATAGAGCCCGCCCTATTGGTAAATTATTGACAAACGCACACATGTAGCATAGATAGACTAATGAGGAAATCCTAGGTCCCCACATTTTGACGTCACACGCAAATGGCGCGTTTATATTGATTTCAATTAATTTAAATTTTCATTTAATTTTTGACGAATGATGCGGTAAAATTTTTAAACATATTATATCAATAACGAATCGATTCTGGCATTAAAAAAGATACATGCATATTCCCTATTAAAGTCGGTTTTTTTGTTATAAAATGAATTTTTTATGGCGAAAAATTACTAGCAATGTCTAAAGGAAGAGATCTGATAAACAGATGTTGTAAAGCACTGTCTTGGCTTAGCACTCGGCTTAGATCTGTTGTAACTTTGCTAGAGAGCTTTAAGTCATTAAAAATCAAAACTATTATCTATGTTTTAGTTATACATTCAATTCAATTGACTAAAACATGGTAATTAATTGTATTTTTAAGCAATTTAACGGTATAAGTCGTTACTTTGCTAAGAGGGCTTCTAAGCAAAGACATGTAATATGATTTAAGACTAAATAGGGAAGTTGTCTTGTTTTAAAAATGGAGAAAATAAAATGTTGAAGATCCAAATTTTAATATTTAATGACAAATTAATTAAATAATTAGTAATTTTAGTCAAACTTGAGCAACATTTAACTCCTAACAAAATCAAAATATCACAATTCCAAAATTTAATTTTTAAATACCTACAAAAGTAGGTTAACTTATTCAAGAATTAAATTGTTATAATACATGTACAAACGAATGTACATATTACCACAGAATACTATGGAACAGAAGCATCACTCCGCAAAGAAATTTAAACAAATAGCGACTCTTGCTATGACGCAATAAAATTCAATTCAGCTCGCGTATCGCTGCATACCTACCAGTCACATTAACCTACAGAGCGCCTCTTTCTATCGCGCCGCTCTTATCTCTTCTGACGCGGCACGTGTAACGACGCGCGACCCGCCGTCGGTGTCCGGCTATGTACTTGTAGCTTCGTACCTAGTGCGGAGTGCGCTAGGCCTGATATTAGACAATTTTTAGTATATTTAGTATATTTAAGCTACCCTGAAAAGGAGTGAGCGTGACGATAATATGGTAATTAATTTAGGCGAGTGAAAGATATGGTCCAAATAATTAGAAAATCATTAAACATACTTATATTAGTCAATTTATTCTAACACATCGATTAATAAGTGATTAATATCAGAATATACACCAATTTCAGTCTGACAAGCTTATCTTTGTATATGAAAAAATAAATTTTACATTAATTGGTATAAATAAACATTAAATTTTAATAATTTCAAATAAAGAGTGAGTGTGGCTCAGTGAGAGCACGTGCGGCTCTCGATCCGACGTAACCGAGTTCGATATCCCGCTGGCCCCGCACCACTGACTTTCTTAAATTATGTGCGGATTTTAATACTTGCTCTAAAAACGGTGAAGGAAAACATCGTGAGGAAACCGGCATATCCAAGAATTTATCACAAAAATTCAAGGATATGTGACATCCACCAACCCGCACTAGGCCAGCTTGGTGGATTATGGCCCATACTCTCTCTAGGAGGAAAGGCCCGAGTCCCAGCAGTGGGAACGTGATGGGCTGATGATGATGATAATTTCAAATTGTTATTTTTTCATAATTTAAATTTTATTGGTTTTTTATTAATTTTGCTCCATTATTTTGTTTTCACATGTCTAGGATGTATGGAAGAAAATGCTACATACCAATAACTCCAACATTTATTTAGAAAAAAAAAAATCTTTTAAAAAGATTGTTCATGACCACATTGCAAAATTTCGATTTTAGGTATAATTTATTTGTAATAAATGTATTTGGTAATTATTAGGTGTGCTTAATTTATATTTTAGATGCATAATTATTAATAACAAAATAATTTAAAACATACATAGATAAGCTTGTCCTTACTACAATGCTTCATGTTTCTATTTTAGTGAGATTTTTACAATAAATGCTATTCCGTCCCTGATTGTCCCATTCCCTATATACACATCTGTTAATATTTCGTTTTCTCACATTTGTCCATAATAAATATACATACAATGCTATTTGCATAACGTCAATGGCACGTCTCATATCTTTGGTGTTACTGTAATAGATTGTATTAAAAAAAGCCAGTTGGTAATTTTTTTTTTATATGACTTATAGGCAAACAAGCAGACGGCCCGCCTGGATGGTAAGCGGTTACCGTCGCCTATGGACACCTGCAACACTCGGGGCATTACTGGTGCGTTGCCTACCTTTAAGGACCCTTTTCATAAATTTGTTTAAACGTAGATATGGATATTCGATCGATTAACATTTAAATTAAAAAATATATTTTTTTACATACAACCTATTGCATTAGCAGCGATATGATTTTGAGTGTTTAATACAAAATATGCAAATCAAAGGCAGTTATTTCTATTAAAAGAGTATAAAAGTCATTTCTCATTAAGAAGTTGAGTTTTAAGTCCTACGTGCTCCGGTTTCCTGCAAAAATAGGGAGATGACAAGATGGGCCTGTGAAACTTCTCTGCTTTCAACTGCGAAACATAATACAAAACCTCTTTTTCGAGCTTCTTTGACATTACATTGACATTGGTTATTGAGCTTTTTACACTTCGACTTGTGTCATTTTCCACTACCAATCCCTTTATACAATACACGTTAGTCCTTCTGAGCTCCTTTGACACTTTACATTTATATTATACACTGGTCCTTGAGCTCTTTTGACACTTCCACTTAAGTAAGTTTTAGATCTGTTCAATCACGAAAGCGCGCGCCACCACTTTAAATGAATTTTGTAAGTGTGAATGCTAGCCAATTTATTTTACATTTGCTTTTGCTATGTACTGCGAGTTTTTACACACACACACACACACATTTTGACATATAAATATAACAAAACCGGCCAATTGCGAGTCGGACTCGCGCACGAAGGGTTCCATACCATTATTTATAAAAACGGCAAGAAAATAATGTTAGTTGTATGGCAGCCCTCTTAAATATGTATTTAATTCTCTTTTTTTAGCATGTGTTGTTATAACGGCAACAGAAATACATCATCTGTGTACATTTCAACTGTCTAACTATCACGGTTCATGAGATACGGCCTGGTGAGACGGACAGCGGAGTCTTAGTAATAGGGACCCGTTAAACCCATTGTGTACGGAACCCTAAAAAACTAACTTTACGCGTACAATTGCATTCCGATATTAATTTGCTGTGGAGGGGTGACTTAGTGAGTGAACAGTATATGTAGAGTACACAATACACAGTACGAGATAGTACACATTATTTCGAGTATAGTTACACATTAGAGAGTTCTTTTGACACTTAATATTTTCATTACACTCGTCTTTCGAGCTCTTTTGACACTTCCGCTTAAGTCACTTTCAACTGCGCATAACCGAATATGTAATTATAATTATTTTTCAATACACATTGGACCTTCGAGCTAGTTTGACACTTCCACTTAGATCACTTTGAACTGCAGATCAATATACAATAAATGTTAGTGCTTCGAGCTTCTTTGACACTACACATTGATCCTTTGAGCTTGTCTTACACTTAGGTCATTTTCAAGTGCGGATCACATACACAGTACACGTCGGTCCTGGGGGAGTCCCCGCGGGGGTGGGGCGCGGGGGAGCGCGCGGCGGGGCGCTACAGCGGCGTGCGGCGGCTGTCGTCGCGGTAGGCGCCCGCCATACCCCTGTTTCATGTTTGCCATCTGGGAAAAAAGACATTTTATTGTTTTGTATTCTTAAACAGATGTCTGGTATATTGAAACTTAGGCTTTTTTACTTTCACAAGTCTTCTGCTTTCACAAGTCTACAACTTTCACACAAGTCTTCCACTCTCGCAATAGCTCAACTTTCACTAGTTCTTTACTTATACAAGTCCTCTACGTTCACAAGTCCTATGCAGCACATCCATAAACTTCCACAAGTCTTTTACATCCACAAGTCCTCTACTTCCACAAGTCCTCAATTTCACAAGTCCTCAACTTCCACAAGTCCTCAACTTCCACAAGTCCTCAACATTCACAAGTCCTCAACTTTCACAAGTCCTCTTCACAAGTCCTCACCTAGCCTTTTGCAGCTCGATCTGTCCCTCCAAGGTCTTGGCGAGGTAGATGACGAACAGCTGTGACAGTGCCACGCCAAGTGCAACGCTGGCAATGGTGTAGAGATTCCGTTCTGCCCACGATCGTACTACCTCTATGCAGCCGCTAGTCCATACGCGCTTGCTGGCTTCCGCTACCTGAAATAGGTTGAAAGTTGTCGTGAGAAATACGTCGATGAAAGTACTGCGGGGTTACTTATCCTACGAACCTCAACGTTAGAGACTATTAAAAAGATGAATCAATAAAGTAACTTTAGTACACTAAAATTTAACACAAAAAAACCTATAAATTTGGATAGGTTTTGATAAAACATGTCTAAGAACCACCGCTAGAAAACCGCTAGAAACCTGCTTTCAAATTAAAAAACCGCACCTAAATCGGTTCACGTTTAAGAGCTACGGTGCCACAGACAGACAGACACACATAGTGGTCAAGCATATAATATATTATGAATTATATATTATCCCTCCTTATTGCGTCGGGGGTTAAAAACCGAAATCAAAATACTATTCATCATCATCGTCATCATCAGCCCATTATGTTCCCACTGCTGGGACTCGAGCCTTTCCTCGTAGGGAGGGTATGGACCATAATTCACAACGCTGGCCCAGTGCGGGTTGGTGGATGTCACATGTCCTTGAATTTTTCTGATAAATTCGATTCAACCATTTATAAATCAATTATTATGAAATCGTTTTTAAATTAAATTTTGCATTTAAAACCAACACAGTTTCATATACATGCCGTCAAGCGACCTAGTCGTGTTTCGGGATGATGTTCGGTGAACCATCATCGGCGAGACGGGTCTGAGCAGTCACTCAACTGCCGTCTCTCTCTAGATCTATGTGCTCCATCTTAGGCCACATCATCGCTTCACATCAGGCGAGATAGTGGCCAAAGACAGATATTTAGCGTAAAAAAATACAGCTAAAACACTTACCGGATAGTTCTGGGCCCCATAACCGCACATAATATTGACGAGCCCCGAGGATATGTCGGTAGCATTGATGCAACAAGAGAATGGAACCCCACACCTCTCGACTGAAGGGGACGAGCAGTTAAAATACTCGTTTTTGGACCAGTCCATGTATCCATCTGAGGTAAGACCGCAGCAGTGGAACTGAAATTGAGTATTTTTGATTAGAAAGGATGTGATACTGACACTGGTGGTAGATTTCTCGTATGCGAGAGGCCGTCTGGGTGGGTACCACCGCTTTGCCAGTTATTCAGCCGCCAAGCAGTAGTGCGCAAGCATTACTGTGTTCCGGTTTGAAGGGGATTGTAGCCAGCGAAATTACTGGGCATTATAAGACTCAACAACTACTTGTCTCAGGGTGACGAGCGCAGTGCAGCGCCGCGCAGGATTTTGCAAAACAAAGTTCTGTGTGGTGCTGTTATTGTTATGGGCTGGCGTATTGCTTACCATCAGGTAAACGACGAGATCGTCTCGTCATTCAATAACATAAAAAAGTGACCTTGATATGACCTTGGTGACATTTACCTTGACCTCGACCTCATGCAGATTCCTAACTTTGAAAATTAATTATTTTTTTTGTCAACTTTGATTATTAAACTCTGATTTGAATTTATAAATATGGAAGATAATCAAAACAGGTGAGTTTGACTTGTATGTTGAACTTGATTAATGTGATATTTTGATTTACAAAAAAATATTTTTGTTAAAAATATATTTTTCAAGACAACCTTTAAACAAACTCGTAATCGGAACCGCGAGCAGATTAAAATGAGCCCAAACACTAGTAGTTTACAATAAAAAAAGAGAGTATGGGCTATAATCCACCACACTGGCCCAGTGCGGGTTGGTGGATGTCACATGTCCTTGAACTTTTTTGATTAATTCGAGGACATGCCGGTTTCCTCACGATGTTTACCTTAATCGTATTTTAGAGCGTGTGTTAAATCCTCACATAACTTAAGAATGCGGTATACAATTTGTCAAAATGATGTATAAAGTCGACCCCATCAAAACTTGGGAGTGTATACAAATCAGTGCAGCGGACTGTACATCGAAGAAACGCTTCTTGAACCGATCCAGGGACAGATGAAACTGCCCATGCGACTGCCGAGGCTGGAGTCGACTAGGACCACTGACTTCAAGTCCTATAGGCTCCAAGTTCCGGCGGTGCATAAAGAACTGTTCCTGAATTCTGACTCCTGGCCTGTAGGGGTAGTATACCGGAGATATAGGGAAGGAGCGAAATTTTTGAACCCTGTTAAGTAGTGTGGTTTATTAAATTTTATGTAATATTTGTGTACTAGCTGTTGCCTGCGTCTTCGTACGCGTAGTGAAGTAATTTAACCTGTTCCCGACAATTTTCCATCCCTATATCGTTATCAAAATCAAATCAAATCATTTATTTGCAGAACATGTTGGTACATTAAAGATGTTAATTCAAATATGGTCAGATCCAAAATATTCAATACATAAACTACTAACCTAACCTAACCTATCTTTTAGTTCTCAAGGTAAGGAAAAAACCAGTTTAAGCTGCGCCTTGTGCACTAAGGGTCTGGCATGTTCCGGGGTTCAACTTACAGTGAGCATAGTACTTTTTCCTAAATTGCGTCATAACTTCAATATTCCTGAACCGATTTTGATGAAACTAAGCCTATGAGTAGCGCCGGGCTCCATACAACATATTTTAAAAAACTGAATTTCCATTCGTGCCTTAGTTTTTGAGTTTATCACGGACAGACAGACAGAAAAAAAATATTAAATTGTATTTTTGGGTTCTGTTGCTCCCAAATACTCTTAAAAAAAAATAGAAATATCTTGATTGTACAGTAGCCGCCTTGTTACAGTTATTATACGTATCTATAGATGTATATGTATGTTAGTCTGTAAGGTGTAGATTCTATGGGCCTCTGTTAGTTTTACTTTATTGTACTTTAATATTGCCTGAAATAAAGAGTTTAATAATAATATTAATTTAATAATAATATTAATTTAATAATAATATTAATTTGATAATAATATTAATTTGATAATAATATTAATTTAATAATAATATTAATTTAATAATAATATTAATTTAATAATAATATTAATTTAATAATAATATTAATTTAATAATAATATTAATTTAATAATAATATTAATTTAATAATAATATTAATTTAATAATAATATTAATTTAACAATAATATTAATTGCTAGCTTATGAAAAGTATATCTCACTAACTCACATCGCTTTGAGCAAAATCAATGAAGTTCTGTAGATCCGGGTCATCCCTATAAGCGTGGACCACTCGCTCCGTGAAGCTTAACTCCAGCAGCGGGTGCAGGGAGCGCGGGAATACGAACCCGCAGACCGCACCACCCATTTCCACCAGGAACAAGATGAGAAGACACAAGGAGTACTGAAAACAGAATAATTAAAAAAATTGTGCTTTAAAAGTTTTAAAAAGGCGAGTCCAGTCTGCAAATAAAAACTGGTCAAGTGCGAGTCACACTCGCACACGAAGCGTTCCGTACCATTATCTCTAAAACGGCAAAAAATCCCATTAAATATTTATTTTATTCTGTTTTTTAGTATTTGTTGTTATAGCGGCAACAGAAATACATCATCGGTGAAAATTTCAACTGTCTGAATATCACGGTTCATGAGATACAGCCTGGTGACAGATGGACGGACAGACAGACAGACGGACAGACGGACAGACAGACGGACAGCGAGTCTTAGTAATAGGGTCCCGTTTTACCCTTTGAGTACGGAACCCTAAAAATAGTAATTTAAAAGTTTTTAAAAAGGTCCAGTCTGTACAAATTAATTATTATTTATCCTTACTAATATTATAAACGCGAAACTTTGTATGTATGGATATATGTATGGATGTTTGTTACTCTTTCACGCTGCAACGGCTAAACGAATTGGGATGAAATTTAGTATGGAGATAGCTTACACCCTGGATTAAAACATAGGCAACTTTTTATCCCGGGAAACTGCGAGTGAAACCGCAGGGCGCAGCTAGTAATAGATATAGCTTAATTTGTAACGCGAGTTGTACACTGTTTATTATTAATTTTTCTTTTTTCCTTATTATGTGATCCCCATTTTTATTACAATCTAGCCCATTGATTAGGCTAATAAGTAATTTACATAAGTTTATTATGGAAATAAAGAACTTCAGACACTAAAGTGAACTTACGAATTTCAGCAAGCACGTGTTTTCCCTTAAAGCGCCGACGCAACCAGCGAAACTGACGATGAAGACAACACCACCCAGGAGGGCAATGAGGAGGCTGATGTTGAGCATCACATCGTATACAGTGTCCAGCTGAAAAGTGGTCAGGCATCCAATCAAGAATGTGTCACAAGAACCCGCATGACCGTGTAGCGTGGGCGGGAAAAGCGGACGGTTCGCGCGATTTATATTTATATATTTATGATATTTTTTTGAGTTGGTCCAAGCGACTCGTTAAGGGATTTTTTTGACAATAAATAATTTTTAGAAAAAAACAAGAACCGACTTCAAGACTAAACTTATATTATTTGTTCAAACAGTGCTGAATCAATTTCGATAAAATGTATATGGGACCACCTCTAATCGACCTTCGAAGTATGACCTACGAAACAAAAAAAAGAATCATCAAAATAAATTGAATAAAAAAATTGTAACAAAATCTCTAAAAAAAATGCCCCTTTTTTTTCTTGCCGTATCTTCTGAGTAGTGGTTCTTTTACCGATACGGTGGTGGAGTCATTGTGATAATTTGACGTTCATAAGTGCGTCTGTGATGACAAAACTTGTAAAGAGATTTTGATTTGAATTAACGTTTATTGGGATGCCAAAGTCGCCGCAGCAGTAGTTTCCGTGTCTATACATAACAAACAAACAAAAAGTCTAACAAATAACCGGCCAAGTGCGAGTCGGACTCATGTCTGTTGTATGGGAGCCACACTTAAATATTTTTTATTCCGTTTTAGTATTTGTTGTTATAGCGGCAACAGAAATACATCATCTGTGAAAATTTCAATCCTTTAAACAATCACGGTTCATGAGATACAGCCTGGTGACACGGACAGACGGATAGACAGACAGACACACAGACAGACAGACGGACAGCGGAGTCTTAGAAATAGGATCCCATTTTCGCCTTAGGGTACAGAACTCTAAAAACCGTGGATTCGTGTTCTTGCCCTTTAAATAGTCGATCCCAGCTGGTTTTTTAAATATATCTTTTGGCTTAGTACGATTTTTAAAACAGTAATAGAAAATTCACTCGACGTTTCCTAAGAACAAAACCTCCTGACTGCTAAGGAAAGATACCTACCATGGGGGCTTACCACTATCTCCTTAACCAGTATTATTTTAAGCTTACTTCCGTTTTCCGTACCACGAAGTCCTAAAAGCTTACTTTGATATTGTATTGTTGAGAAGTTTTGGTGACGTCATCGTAAATCATTCATTCAGGTGTTTTTTGACAGCTGACACTTCGCAGGAACAAAAACATTATTGTTTTATGAAGCTCATGGTATGAATCAGAGTAATATGATTGTAAGCTTCAAATAAAACGTTCCCGTAGCATCATTGTCTTGTAAAAGTTGGTGGTAAGCCCCCTGTACATTTTCAAGATTTTGTCACTGTTGTATAATATTATTTGATTGTTGTACTGACTGACAAAAGCAACGTGCATATTAGGGGATCGGACAGTAATCGAGAAAAAATCTAAAATGTAGTTAGAACGAATGTTCCTCGAACCAGACAGATCATTCAATCAATATTTTTGTGAAATAATCATGATTTATATTTTTAAATCAATAAATAATTCTGACATTTTTAATCTGTTCTTCATCTCAAACGAAACAATAATCGCAGCACATGACGTCATTTGTAGGCAAATGCCGTGAGTCAAGCTTGTGTTTATTTTACGTTTTTGCTTTTCATATAATATATTTTTACTAATTTTTTCGTTCCATTACTACAATATTGTCCCCAAACTTCACAAAACAAATTAGAATCTCTTTGCAAGTTTTATTTCGAAGAGTTTGTCGTCTTCTGCCTACATATGACGTCACAATTAAGTGACCGTTTGCGCGGCAATATTTGAAACATAGTATTTAAACAAAGTTTTAGGTACTTTTAGAGCGTTATTTAATAAAAATAGAATTTTTCATGGCTATATTTTTTCATTGTAGTTAATTTAAAACACTTTCTGAAAAGTTGTCCGATCCCCTATTAACGTTAATTATAATTATTAAACATTATCCTTGTTCACCAGAATTCACTATATTATATATTGTGTCAGTATTTGTTTCCTTTACAAATTTACTGCGAAGCTTGTTTGACTTATAAACGGTAGAATTACCTCATCGGAGTAGGAATTCAAAACTGAACTTGTACACGACAAATAATAAATTGACATATAAATGTTATATGGAACTGAGTGATGAGACGAGCAAGCCGTTCGCCTGATGGTAAGCGCCACGCCTGCCGATAACAATTTCTTTTTTAGGTTTTAGCATAGCAGTTATTTTAAGTACTTGGGGAGTAATAAAAAGAATAACGACTACAAGAGTCATAGTTGTTACAATAACATTAAAAAATGTGATGTAGTAACCTCACCTTAATCAGACCAGTGGCTTGCCATTTGTCAATGAATGCGTATAAACCGACCCCTACCAGCAAACTGCCAAATAGCTGAAACAGAAAATCTGAATTCAAACTCTGTAAAAAAGAATGATGCCATTATAATGTCACTGTTGGGAAATAAACCTTTCTTCAGAGAGAAAGTAGTATACCTAATAGTTATACATATTTTTTTAATGTAACTGAATGCCGATAAAGTCGTTCGCCTGATGGTTACCACCACGCCTGCCCTTAACAAAAGAAAAGAAAAGAACTTTCTGCAAAGAAATTTAAACAAATAGCGACGTTCTTGCTATGACGCAATAAAATTCAATTCAGCTCGCGTAGCGCTGCATACCTACCAGTCATATTAACCTACAGAGAGCCTCCCTTTCTATCGCATAGCTCTTATCTCTTCTGACGCAGCACGTGTAACGACGCGCGACCGCTGTCGGTGTCTGGCTATGTACTTGTAGCTTCGTACCTACAGTGCGGAGTGCGCTAGGCCTGATTGCGCTCAACACTCCGAGACATCAGATGATGTCTCATATGCCCAGCAATTTCGCTGGTTACGATGCCTTTCAAACCGGAAGACAGTAATGCTGGTGCACTATGGCTTGGCGGTAGAATAACTAACTGGCAAAGCTGTGGTACCGGGTGTATGGAAATACCAAATAGAAAAAGTGGGACTATCGTTTTTTCCAAATTATACTCCATTATTTCTATTGCAGCAAAAAACGCAGTTGTATTATTTGAGAATTTGTTTTCACTTTAATATTTATGACGTTATATATGATTCTCAGATTTTTTTTTTAATTTTAATTATCAGGCAATTAAAATTCTAAAGAAATATTGACAATTTCATCAATAGAATAAAATAATAACACGACTTCTTGTTAATAAAAAAAAATGGATAACAAACATGTTTCTATGTGCATGCCGTCATAAGAGGTGATGTAGTGTTTTTTTGCCACCGCCGCCAGCAATGGAAATAGTGGGAGAATCAGTCCCAGTATTTCTATCAATAGAAATATCCAATGGAAATAGTGGGATATACCCATAGTACCCACCCAGACAGCCTCCCGCATACGAGAGACCTACCACATATCATATTGTTTAGTTTGATATAAACATAAGTTAATTTTGATATAACTTTCATATTATTTGCCTATTCGATTACTACAATAACATAGGTACATATATTATTATTTGCTACGTCTTCTGATTAATTTCATTCAAGCTACTTTACTGATAAGGGCATACATATACATCAATGAAATCAACCGTGGCAAGAGGTGTCTGAACCTAATGTTTATTACAACTTTTTTCCTGTTTAAGAAAAAAACAGAAACTTATGAGATATGGTTTTAACATAGACTTTAGAAGGCATTCAAATGCATTCTTTGTTAAAAATCTAATTTCTATAGAAAATAATCCTACTTTATTCAATCTCTGTTTCTATCAATGCTATCAGTTATTTTCGTGGTTGTGACGGTTTCCGTGCCATTGTGGCGAAGCTTAAACAAATGTTATCTCGAACGGATGCTAACCGATGTGAGAAACGAACGTTTGTGTGTATGATTCCCACCCATACTAGCAAAAACATTAGTGATTCACCCAAAACAATGGCTTACAAAATCACATGAATAAAGCTTTCTCATTCACAAATATAACGATATAACAACATTTTATCACTGGGGACATATGAGAATGGTTTTAATAGATAATTAAGAGGAAATATACATACCCAAAATATAAAATTCAGCACGAAAATCATATATTTTACACAGCCACTAACGTAGGTAAAATTCGGTCCTCTTCGCCGATGCATCCTAATTTGAGGATCCATGTTGATTAGGAAATTTTATTTAGATCACTAAGAAAAAGCTTTTCGGTGCTTTTGATTGAGATTTTTTTTAGGTCAACACATTTTTGAGATATGATAAATTTTCCTCCACCACCGACTGATCACCAATTGTTCTCAGCTGTCAAAATTGAGCATAGACTAGACAAATGATGCACAAAGAAAAACACACAATCGATTTCATTGTCTATGAGTGACTGTAGAACGTAAACGGAATGTAAACGTTCTATTGTACTATCTAAATAAAATATATTTAAAGCGCGCGTTCACAAGCGAACACGAGGCGTGTTGGCAATGGCACAACAAAATGAAATGAGTAAAAAGGATGAGTAAGTAGTGAAGTTAAATTATTATTATTGTGAGTCATTGGCCATCGTTTCACATCAAGTACTTCACTGCACCGCCGTAAAATTAGATGAGAAAATAAATCATTTTACCTGGATGAAACCCAAATTTATTCAGTACCACCAACTGACTGAATTTTTATCATTATATTAATTCATTTAAATATTTAGTGTTGGGTTCGACGTGCGAAATAACTATGCGCTTCTTAAATAGTACTTAGTAGGAATTTATTGTAGACTCTATTAAAACATAATTCAACGAAGTTACACAAATATATAGCGAATTTTACAAAAATTGGACGTCCATGCTAGAACAATTCGAGTATCGAAGCCAACAGCATAGACAACACAAACTCGACTGAAGCGCAAGATCCACTGGTGTCCCTGTCTACCGAAAGCGAGCAGGAACACATTGTAATCGCTTAGGGCGTACATTTACGTAAAATTCGAGAACATGTGACATCCCCTAAGCGGCACTTGGCCAGCGTGGTGTATTATGGCCTTACAATCTCTCTACGAGGGAAGGCCCGAATCCCAGCAGTGGGAACACAATGGGCTGATGAATAATATACATTAAGGGGCGTCAGAAATATGAATAAAATGAATAAATACATCTACCTACCTTATCAAGATTTGCTATTTACTTACATAGTCTTGTTTCACGCATTCTTTTAAACACGTCTGTCTGATCTTGAAAAACAATACCCACATATTACGTAAGAAATATACTTATAAAAAATAGGAAATAAGGATAATATAAGGATAATTTATGATAGCACGGAAAGAAATAATTATAATGTATTTCATTTATTTTGAGTTCCCCATACAATACACAAAATTTCAACTTCTTGGGGACTAATAATAATTTACTTCGCGCCACTCCTAAACACTCAACTTGTTTCATGGATAATTCATTTGCTGTCGTGGCAGTAAGGCTGTGGAATGCGTTACCAGGTAATATCCAAAAAAGTAATAGTAAAGACATTTTTAAGCGTCTCGTCCATGAACATTTTATTAAGCAAGTTTACCCTAATGACTAACATTATCTTCAATACTGCTGTTTTGAAAAGTTCAATCCGCTTTTTCTTACCTATACCTAAACCTACATGTGATCCTATCACTTTATAATTATATATATGTATATATATATATATATATATATAACAATATATATATATTATAATTATAAATATAATGTGATGTTGCATATATTTTTCTATTGTTATACAATTTATTATATTTATTTTGATGTCATTTATTTAGTATATCTCAACGTACTTTTGCTCAAAACGTAGCTGCACACCCACTATATTTCTTTCACGACCTGGAAGACTGGTAGATAATGCTAAATAGCATTAAGTCATTCCTTGTACCATTTTTGTGCAAAACTATTAAATAAATAAATACACTGTTACCTATGATCACGAAGACTTTTAGTGCTAGCGACTATGACTGATAACTATCATTATCTCAAGTGGTGCCCATCCGTATATACCTATATATATATATATACATATATATATAGTAGTGCTTACTATATCATTTATCTAGTATATGAAGAGACCTTCCTATACAATGAGGCTGGCTGTGGTGCTCGGGTATGCGTAATTATATAACTCAAAATAATTGAATTACTAACGCACAGCTAGTTGATAGCGTACCTTACCTAATAGCTACCTAATTAAGATGCTAGCAGCATTGCCCTGTAAAATAGCCATGCCAGCATTTTATTAACGCGTTGTATAAGTGCACCTGACAGATTTATGTTTTTTTAAATGACTTGTCACTATTATTTGAGGAAACTTCTTAATTTAAACTTCTTGTTCTAAACAAAATCAAAGCAATTGTTTTTTTACTGATTATTATTTTCTTGATTTCACAGTATATTAGTAGTAGGTATAAGCTGCCACGCTCATATCGTGAAGCAAAGCCGGAAGTTCCCAGATGACTTCCTTTTCGGGACAGCCACGGCAGCATACCAAATCGAGGGCGCTTGGAATGAAGATGGTAGGTACCCGGTAGGTACGGTACCTACTAAAACTTAGGTTTCTGATTTGAAAGTTTTTTTTTTACACATTGGTATGTAAACCAGCTTACTCACAGTTAATCTGCAAAATAAAACATTTTCATAATAAAATGTATATAATGCGCTGTAATAAGTTTTTGTTATTTTCCCAGGAAAGGGTGAAAATATTTGGGACTACATGACCCACAACAATCCTACCCTTGTCAAGGATAACAGCAATGGTGACGTCGCCGCCGATTCTTATCACAACTACAAACGAGACGTTGAGATGTTGCGTGAACTGGGTTTGAGTATCTACCGCTTCTCTCTGTCCTGGGCCAGGATTCTCCCTGATGGTTTCTCCCACAAAGTCAACCACGCTGGCGTTGCCTTCTACAACAACTACATCAACGAAATGCTTAAGTACAACATTACCCCTATGGTGACTCTTTACCACTGGGACTTGCCTCAGAAACTTCAAGAGTTGGGAGGACTTGCGAATCCGCTCATCGCTGAATGGTTTGAGGATTATGCGAAGGTTGCATACGAAAGTTTCGGAGATAGAGTGAAGCTTTGGATCACGTTTAATGAACCCAGACAAGTCTGTTACCAAGGCTATGGAGGGGCTACTAAGGCTCCACTTGTAAATGCCACTGCTATGGGAACTTATATTTGCGCTAAGAATCTCGTCATGGCTCACGCCAGGGCCTACCACCTGTACAACAAAGAATTCAAAGCGCATCAGCATGGAGAATGCGGTATCAGTCTCAGTTTAGACTGGTATGAAGCTCTGACTGATTCAGAGGAAGACTTGCTTGCTGCAGAGTTAAAGCTTCAAGCTGAGGTAAGATCAAATTTGTTTCATTGAGCGATTGGAGCGTTTGCATTAATTAATCCTTGAGAATTGGGAATTACGTACTACGATTATTTGGATACTAATCATTTTGAAACTTTGCACCTTTTCCATAAATCTAAATATCAAATGATTATGTTGGCAGTGGGGTCTATACGCTGAACCAATATTCGGAGAAGGTGGTTTCCCCAAAGAGTTCGCCCAGGTGGTAGCCGCGAAAAGTGCCGCTGAAGGATACTCCCGCTCTCGAATGCCTGAGTTTTCTGACGAGGAGAAAGCTTTTGCCCTAGGAACCGCTGATTTCCTCGGCGTGAACCATTACAGTGGTGCGTTAGTTACTACTGCTGATGAAGAATTCGTTGAAGAACCATCATTTTCTACTGATGCTGGCGTTGCGACTCATATCCCTGAAGATTGGCCACAGTCTGCTTCGTGGTGGTTGTTTGTAAGTTTTTTTAAGATCTATCAAGCAAGTACTGGGATTAACGATGCCTTAACGATTATTTTCTAGTTTTTTAAATCAGTTTCCGCATTGAATTATTCCTGTTACAGTTTTCCCCAAACAGCATGTATAAGGTCTTGACTCACCTCAAGCAGAAATACAGCGACCCTGTTATTTACATCACCGAAAACGGGTGGTCCAGTTCTTCTGACAACAACCTCCTCGATGACGACAGGATAACTTACTATAGGTAAGCTAGGCAGCGTGTCTTTAAAGTCAAAACGACCAACGACGCACTGCGATGATTAGGTATCCAATTTATTTTCTTTCAAACGCAGAACGCTTGGGAAAAAAACCTAGTGAAGTAGTAGTACACTACTTCACTTCAAAAACGCGTGACGACACTATTGTCGTCACGTATTATCGTGCGGTTTTAAATGCTTTAGTGTCTATAGTTTTTCAATAAGCCTATATTTTGGATTAACCTAGGTTGCAATTGCTTTTTGATTATTTATTTTTATAATTGTTGTTGTTCTTTTAATATTTCGTTTTATTCCTCATCATCATCATCATCAGTCTATCGCAGTCCACTGCTGGACATAGGCCTGTCCAAAATTATTATGATATTTTTGATATTTTTGTTTTATTCCTAATAAATAATAATAATTATTTTTGAATAAAATATATTTTTCACTGTTTTATTTTAGTAAACATTTCCGTATTATAAATTGACATATCTTTTTCAATACGTGCCGCGTTAACTCTTAAAACTTTTTTTATATTCAGAGCTGCATTAGAAAACGTTCTGGATGCCCTAGATGCTGGAGTCAGGGTTAAGGGATATACGGCGTGGAGCCTCATGGATAACTTCGAGTGGATGGAGGGATACACGTAATAGTTTACCTTACCTACATTATAAATTGCTTTTTTAAAGCAATTTATACAGCATTGATACAGCAGTTTATAATCTCTGCATAAAACAAAGCCATCATTAAATTTGTGTGTTTTTTCTCCGGATGGTAAGCATTACCCCTGCATTTAAGTTAGTCTACCCGCAAAGTACCTACGTACATAGTAACTATAATTTATAACTACATATTTGATGGACTTTGATGCCGTTTTCAACAATTTTAAACTTTTATTATTTAAGCACACCATTAACAACTCAAAGTCAATGCAATTGTACAATTAATATTTATGTGCATACAAATTAATGAAAACTTGTATGTTTTAAAGCCCCCATATGTATTCGCCATATGTACGAGATCTCAAAAGCGCAGCGTGGGATCGCAAGTAATATTGCCTACTGACCTCCAAACTTCAGTATGAAGATGGCACCCGATGATGATATGTATTCATTTCTAGTCAAATATTGTTTTGTACCTACATACATAAGTGTCCACTTCAATGATTAAATATTGAAGCATTTATGTTAAAAGCACTTGTAGCTGATTACATTATTACTTGTGAGATTGTGATAAACTCTTATTAAAACCTATATAAAATATGAATAATTATGCTACAATGTTAAAAATAAAGAAGACCATTGATAAGACATGTACTAAAATTGGATAGTCATATTATTTTACTTTAATACAAAGGTACAAAGGTAAAGTAAAGTATTTATTATAGTAATCTAGTTACACTGTAGTAAACCGCCGTCTTCTCCTTTTTAACCAAATTCAAATAAAGGAGGAGGTTCTTAATTCAATTGTTTTTTTTTGTAGAACTGAATGACGAGATGAGCTGGTCGTTAGCCTGATGGTAAGCAATACACCAGCCCATAACAATAACAGCACCACCCAGAATTTTGTTTTGCAAAATCCTGCGCGGCACTGCACTGCGCTCGTCACCCTGAGACAATTAGCTGTTGAGTCTCATAATGCCCAGTAATTTCGCTGGCTACAATTCCCTTCAAACCGGAACACAGTAATGCTTGCGCACTACTGCTTGGCGGCTAAATAACTGGCAAAGCGGTGGTACCCACCCAGACGGCCTCTCGCATACGAGAAACCTACCACCAGTGAAACCTACTGTTACGAAAACACCATTCTTTGGTATTAATATTTTTATTGCTACAAAATTACAAGGATCAACAACTTGCTCGAACACGCCATTTTTTTCGAGAGCTCTACAGAGCGTTCTTCCACAGACAATAATCACAATTCTATAAAGCGCCGGAAGGGCATAGATAAAAAACATTAACAAATCCACGACATCCTCCCCACGCAAAAGGAAACCAGACAATAATACATATACATGAATGCAATAAAATAAGAGCTATTATTCTTCGTTAAAGAACAGTCTTATAAATAAATTGTAAAACATATAACAAATTGTTATTTTGTCGAATTATTCTTAAAAATTATTTAAAATAAAAATACCAATTTGTAAAAAATCTATGTCTCACGCTATATCATATCTATATAGCATTGCGATACAAAAGTATAATCATGTCTATTATTCTTATTATTTACAAGATATCATTTTGTTTCAATAAACTTATATTAAGTATTTATCTTGTCCATAATTACAATAAAATTATCATTCAAATATAAAGATTATAATGATATCTATGTCAAAATTATTATTAATTATATAAAATTATCATAAGCATGTCTGTCAGTCCAAATTTTCATATACAATATTCGCTGTCATTATCAATATTTATATGTATGCATTCTAACATCTATAATTATATAAATTACATGCTCAGATATTAATACAATAGCTTATTATAATAACTCTCTTAGTCTTATCTTTAAAATAACTGCTCTCTACAAAATATGGTTGTGTTACAGACACAGAAAAGGGAGACACAACATTATCACAGCAACTGGCAAATATTACTAAATTTAGTCTAAGAATCTTTGTGGTATTTTAACAACTCTACCATGTCTAGTAGTCGCAGAAGGCGGCTGGGTTGAATCAGCTAGGTCTGAGTTCAAAATTGCATCTGGACTAAAATCCCTACTGCATGCATTAGTCTCAGGCTTACCTCTGTCGGTAGTTGCTCTGTGCCACTCATCCGTGACTGTCGTCAACTCTAATGGATAGAGTCTCTGTATAGCTCTCAACCACTCACCAGTAGCTGTCTGGACCCTCGCGACTCTGCTATGACCATCACTACCTGTCAAAAGTTCTTTTATAATACCTAATGGCCAATATAGCCGACTAGATTCAGTTTCAATGAGAACAATATCATTTACTTTAGGGAAATTTTGTTTACACCTGTCTTTACTACAAATTAAACCAAGATATTCGTTTCTAAAACGTTGTCGAAAGTCTGCACGCAATTTCTGTAAATACTGAAAGCGTATGTTTAGGTTTTTAGAATCTACTTGATCTATGTCAGGTGTTTCAGTAGATGGTAAAACATGTAAAAACATCATTGGTGTGAGTGGTTTCAAAGAATCATCTGTTGTTGCTACATATGTCAAGGGGCGGCTATTTATGACTGCTTCACAGTCACAAAGTAGAGTAGATAACTCTATCCAGGTCACCGACTCCTTACCTAAAATTCTACGCAACATATCTTTCACTACCTTAATGAGTCTTTCCCACCATCCTCCCCACCACGGAGCTCGAGGAGGTATGAACCGCCACTTGATGGGCGGAGGAACGGCGGCGGTCGCAGCTTCCACCTCTGTCCAATTTACTTCCTTCAACAGATTTGAAGAACCCTGAAAATTACCACCATGATCGGTATAGATGACATTAACACGACCTCTTCTAGCTATAAAACGACGTAGAGCCATGAGAAAGCTATTTGTAGACAGTGACTCCACCAGTTCTAGATGAACTGCCCTGTATGTAGCACATGTGAATAGTACTATCCAGCATTTCCCTTGGTCTCGAAGATATAGAGGTCCGGCAAGATCAATTCCGGTTACCTGGAAGACTGCTGTTGCTTCTATTCTATCTGCAGGTAACGGAGCTTCGGGAACTGCATAATGCTTACTCTTGTCCCTCTTACATATGACGCATCGCGACACGATACTTTTGGTGAGACGTCTTATGTTCAAAATCCAGAAACCATTTCTGATATTTGACAATAAGAGCTGTGTCCCTGCATGATTAAGTTTTTCGTGTCTCTGTCGTACAAGCCGTTGAACTATTTCATTCCTTCCAGGCAACAGTACCGGACTCACGAAATCCTTATCTTCTTGACTCAACTCCAGTCTCGTCTTTACTCTTAAGATTCCTTCGTCATCTATTTTAGTATTTAAACTCTTTGGTATATTCTCTTGAGTAAAGTTCTCTTTCTGTAACAATTTAATTAGTGACTTCTCTGCATTTATATACTCATCATTTGTTATATCCTGCTTACATCTTACATTTTTATTTCTCACTTTAAAACTCCAGCGTAACATCCATGCAACTAGTCGAACTATCCGATTATATTTTGAAAAATGCATTAACTTTTGACTGAATGGTTCTATTGTGACCTCGGTATTCACCATAACCTTGTGACTTATTTCTGCCTGCACCATCTCTTCATTGCAATCTTCTTGGTTAGACTTTGGCCAGTCCTCAATATTGTACCATAGCCAAGCTGGGCCTTCCCACCATTTGCTTTCTAATAACTTCTTTGCATTGCATCCTCGTGATGGAAGGTCAGCATGATTGAATTCTCCAGGAAGATGGTGCCAATCATTGTAGTTGGTGGTTGTGCATATTTCCTTGACTCTATTAGACACAAATGGTTTCCATTGTGTTTGTCTTTTGATCCATGCTAACACCACAGTCGAATCAGTCCAAAAATAAACCTTATAGTTCTTACATTGTGCCAATAAGCCAGACTCCATAATCTCTTTGTATAGCCGAGATGCGACTAGCGCGCCCATAAGCTCTAATCTAGGTAGCGTCATTTTCCTGTTGGCGGGAGCAACTCTACTCTTGGCCAAAATGAGCTGTACATGTACCTCTTTTTTTTGTTGTGTTCTCAAAAATGAACAGCCTGCAAATGACGCCTGACTCGCGTCACAAAATATATGTAGACTGGTCTCACATTCCTCAATAGATACAGTAGATATGCGTCTCGGGAAACGACATTGGTTTATCAAATGTGCTGATTTTAGCCAATTCTTAAATTCCTGAGCCAAATCTTTAGGTAATTCTTGGTCCCAGTCTACATTCTGTTCCCAGGCCTTTTGCATTATAAGTTTAGGTATCAATGTTGCTGCGCAGGCGAATCCCAATGGGTCAAAAACATGCTGAGTCACTGAGATGACATACCTCTTTGTTATTTTCTCTGGTACTGTCTCATTTATATTTACATTACAGCGGAGATCATCTTGTAACGTATCCCAAATCATTCCAAGCACTGGAACTGCAATTGTGTCATCAATTCTTTGAGGAGCTGTCACCCATCCACGTAGATCAAACATACCCTCTGCCAGAATGGCTTTTGATTCTGTTGACTTCAATTTCTTTGTAGTCGACTCCAGCCTTTTGCATGCAACTTCATAATTTGTGTTGAGCTCCGGACACCCTTCCTTCCACAGCAGCGAGACTTCATAACGGCCTTGCACGTTCACTGAAATGTTATTGTTAAACACATTTAAAATCTCTGTTTCAGTTTCCTTCTTACACTGCTTTTCATATGGGTCTTGAATTCCTAATAGCTCCACACTCCACAAATCAGAAAGATTTGTTTTTGAAAAGCATGAAACACTTATAGTGTTGACTGTACTTTGTACTTGTATTGGGCCCTGTAATGTCCATCCTAAATTGGTGTTAACAGCCATCAGGTTGTTATCTACACGTACCAATTCATTTGTAATGATGGACCCTAGGTAGTCAGACCCAATCAAGAGACTTATTTCAGTGTCTGCAAAGTTTATATCACTGATCTTAATATTCAAGTCTCGCAGTTTCTTAATAAGGTTCACATTCTTAATTGTTGGAAGGTGTCCACACAAATCAGTCTGCTGTAATGCAATGATCCTTGTAGAAAATGAGTTGTCAAGACTACTCACCAATAATTCAAAGCTCTTAAATACCTCAGCAGGCTGCTCAACACCTCCAAATAACATGTGACCTATTTTTTCTGTGCCAGTCGGCTGCAATCCCAATTTCTTGGTGACTGCAGCGGTAACGTACGACCGCTGTGACCCGCTGTCCAACAATGCTCTCACCTTCTTAACCTTCCCATTATAGGTGATGTTCACAATCAGCGTCTGTAATAAAGTCGTAGTATTATTTCTGGCACAAAGAAGAACATTTTTAGATGCCCCACTTTCCTTCTTATTATGCACTTCAGGGCACACAACCACAAGATGTCGTTTTTCACAACAAATACACTTAACAAAAGATTTACATTTATTAGCCATGTGACCTTTCCTAAGACATATGTAGCAACAACCCTTATCCCTAATTGCCTCCTTCTTTTCCTCCAGAGACATTTTATTGGCTTTATTACATTCAAAAATATTATGGCCACTTTTATCACAAAAAATACATTTATGCAATTCCTTACCAGATTCCTTAGATTTTAAATTGGACACCAATGCTGCCGCTGTCGGAATGTTCTTCACTGGCTCTCTGTGAAATGAGGGGTTAGTGGTTGCACAGTTAAAATCAGACCTAGCTAATCTGATACGTTCCTCAGTTTCAACTTCACATTTTAAAAAATTCAATAATTTTGCCAGCTGGTCGGACGAGTGGTCAACATTCGATCTATTCCAAGCTACGAGTATTGTCTCTGGAATAGCTGATTCCACCAGAGGATACAAAATTGTTTCATATTTATGTTTGACTATTCCTAACGTTTCCAATGATAACAAATAGGTTGATAATTTATCATAAAGTGACTTAACAGATAACTGATTTTTATTATGATTTAATACAAGTCCTAGTAGTTGTCTTACGTAAACTTGAATAAGCAGATCTTCGCGTCCAAATCGGGCTTGCAGTTGTTCAATTGCTTTTTCATAGTTGTCCGCAGACGGAGGGTAGCTTTCCATGAGACTTCGGGCATTGCTGCCTTCCTTCATGGCTTGTATCAAATATTGGAATTTGTCTTCACCAGTGAGTGACTGGTCTTCGTGCACCTTACGGAATTGTCCCCAAAATCCAAGCCAACTCATGAGTTGGTCGTCGAACTGTTTGAACACGATCTGGGGCAGATGGTAATTTCGAACCGGTTTTGGTTCGTCAGACGGTTTTATAGAAATTTTCGACGACATGCCGGCTTGTATTTGGCTCCGAATTTTACACCACCGATATTTGTACTTATCTGCATTGTCAACTTCTTCTTCGTACTCCTCTTCTTTGAAATTGTCCGATTCTAAAATGCGGTCTTGTAGAATTTTGTCCAAGGCTTCCAATCTACTCATTTTTTCTCGTAGAAATTCCATATCTATTGTTGCATTTGTGTAATCTTTTTTCTCCATGTGTGTCTCCACTGATAGTGCTGTTCTGTTGAAGATCCTTCTAACTTGATCACGTTCTCGAATTTCCTTAAGTGCCGACGCAGCCATATTGTCTTGATGTCCACGTAACCACGTTTTATTGGAGTATTAATAAATCCTCAGATTTTCTTAGTATAATACTCCCAATTATATCATCAAGACGCCACGAACGGATATAATTCGAGCCGCATTTGTCACGGTCGCCATTTTGTTACGAAAACACCATTCTTTGGTATTAATATTTTTATTGCTACAAAATTACAAGGATCAACAACTTGCTCGAACACGCCATTTTTTTCGAGAGCTCTACAGAGCGTTCTTCCACAGACAATAATCACAATTCTATAAAGCGCCGGAAGGGCATAGATAAAAAACATTAACAAATCCACGACACCTACCACCAGTTATTGTATTTTTGTTTCTTTTTGTTGGTTATTCATAACTCCGTCATTTATAAACCTATTTGAAAAATTCTTTTTCCGTTGGGTTTAGTATAGCTGAAGTGGTCCCATATAAATTTCACCGATATTTGACTTTAGACTTCGAAGATACATTGAAGTCTGTTTTTTTTGTAAAATGTAAACTTGTGTGCATGATCATTCATTGAGACTTCAATAAAATTAAGGACGCTCACAACAATTTTCTCCCACAGAGAGCGTTTCGGCCTGTACCACGTCGACTTTAAATCCCCTGAGCGCACGCGCACTCCGAGGAAGTCAGCTTTCGTCTACAAGCAGATCATCAAGGAACGTGCCATCGACCACGAATATGAACCCGACACCATGACCATGACTATCGATGAGGGACATTAATTAAATAAATTGTTTTTCACTATTTCAATACAAATTAAGAAACTATGATATGTAAATAAATGATAAATAGACGATGGCTCAGTTATATTACCTTCATTAGTGTATATTATGTAAACAGTTACCTGAATTATTTACGATATACGTATTACAAGAAAATAATAATAATAATATTATAGCCATGTCATATTTACATTAGATCAGATACACCAAGGTGCTAAGAGCATTGCGACGCAGACAATTAATCGCAAATTATCCACAATTAGGAAAGTAGAAGAACGAATTTCAATTCAGATCAGATTTCAATATTTAAATAAGTACCTATACCTAGTTAGTCTAAAACGCTTGCATGTTACTTTTCAATTTTTAACCGACTTCAAAAAAGGAGAAGATTCTCTATTCGATTGTACCTACATACATATATATTTTTATGTTTGTTAGGTACCTCAGAACTACGTCATTCATGAACCGATTTGTAAAATTCTTTTTGCGTTGGGTTTATTATAGCTACAAAGTGGTCACATATAAATTTCATCGATATTTGACCTTGGACTTCGAAGATACATTGAAGTCGGTTATTTTGTTTGATAAAACGTACACTTGTGCTTTACAAAAAGTATATTAACTGTTTTATACAGGTGCTATAAGTCACCATAGCCATAGAACATCGGTTTTGGTCGGCGGCATCGTGGCAGTTTTCCTTTTTCGCCTATGGGCACAGACCCTAATCCCAAAACACACATAATGTACGTACTAAATAAATCCTTCGTCAGATTAATTTTTCTTCCTATCAGCTGCCATTTTAAAATTTTAGCGGGAAGTTTATTTTATCTTGATTTTTATTGAGGATTGGTTATCTTTCGGATTGGCTGCTTCAGCATGGATTATGTCAATCATCCTCCAAAAGTAGTGTGATAGTATTCTCAAAAAAGACCTGTTGTTGTTGTAAGAGTTAATAATGAAATTTTTTATCACGTAAATAAAGTTTTCAGGAGTTAGGCTTGATCCTTGTTTATCAGGTACTGTGCATTTTGACTGCGTTATCCAGCAATGTTAACTCACCCATTATTATTATTTGGATTACAGCTTTTTTTCTTTTGGATTCCTGTAATAAATGTGGACTTCAAAAACTTGATAAAATACTGTCTAAGTGCTTGCACAGCATCCTTGTGGCAATAAAGTCATCGCCTATTAATGCAATGCAAGTTGAGTGTTTTGAACCCCTGCTCTCACTGCGCATGCGCATGCAGTATTTTTCCAATAGACTTTTTAAGCTCGTTCAAAATTCTGAAAATATCCTTGTAAGTTAAGCCAATTAGCTGCTCCGTATGATTCTCGAGGCCAACGTGAGTCTGATTATATCCCTGCCTTTTTCGTAGCTATTTTCAGTTTGTTCGCCTCGTCCTATAATGCCATTGTATAATAGGTAGGTACTCCATAATTATGACGCGTTAATTTTCCAACCAGACAAAATGTTAGACTATGCCATTGACAAAAGGACTAAAAGAGTTAACAGAATATTTGCCAGTAAGGTCCAAACTGAGTATGATGATTAGCTCACTGTGTATAAGGATGCTTCTAAATTCTGTAGGCCCAGTTGGCGCCACGGTGTGGATTCCTTCTTCTTGAATCATGCTTAATTACAAGTGCCCCCCTGTCACATCAGTGTTCACGGAAGAATCTATTACTATTTTAGAAGCCATCCTATTTGAAAAAACCCTAAACAATTTGATTATATTTTCTGACTCGAAAAGTTGCCTTTAATCTATTTTATCTAATCCATTCTGATCAAAAACCAGGTTCCCAATCACTCTAAAAATAAGAGAAGTTTTGTTTCGGTGTTACAGTCTTGGTATTAATATTGTTCTAGACTGGATTCCTGGTCACTCGGGTTTTCTGGGCAATGAATCTGTTGATGAATCTGTTAATTCATGTGCTAAAAACGCAATTGAAACAGGCGCACTTGATCATTTTCGTACATGGTCCCACGATATTGTTACTTGAACCTTGAAACCAGGATTACATGTATCATGGACCAAATAATGGCAGGTGACTGAGGCCCTTAAAGGTAAGTTTTTTGGTGATATTCAACCCATGATTTCCCGCAGGCCATGGTTTTCAAAATTTCAAAAAGCTGATGAAGGTAACCACTTCAACAATTTGCCGTTTGCTTATAAATTATTCCTGTACCTACTTAGTTTTCTTGCACAAACTTAGGATAAGGGAAAATTTTGCAGCGAATGTGGTCTGGATAAAGGGAATGTCGATCATATGTTTTTCTGTTGCTCAGAATTACAATTTTAGGTTAAACTTAAAATTATAGCTGTATACTAAAAACGTCATAACGCTATTGTCACCTATATAGATTCTGCACCCGGTACAGATTCTGCTGTGTAGTTAGATGGTATGTATTGTGTTAGGTATAGATAAAGCCAGATCATCTAATCTCAAGTGGCCCCCGTGTGCAAGTGATGAAGTGCTGTATTAGGTCTATAGAGTAGGTACTATACCTCAGGTATATATAACAAAGTGACTCTAATCATATTTGTTTAGTACGTGGAGTGATACAATGAGGCTGCCCGTGGTATTGAGGTACGTGGGTTTATGTAACATTGACTGTAATTATGTGCAATAAATAATCAGAATATTTATGTTAGGTACTTATATAGTTAGTTAACAAAAGTTCCTATAAGATTTTTATAAATTTATAAAAATAAGATAATTTAAATTCGACCTCTATCTAGCCCGAGCCTGTTTTCGGGATGCCGCATCATTTTTTTGATATTTTGTTCTTAACTTTCGTCAAGCATGCATTCCTTAACTTCTTTTTTCAAAATCTTGTTTCCATATTATTTTCTATTTTATGAAAAGGTTATCAAGCAAGGCCGATTACGCAATGCTCGCGCATGATAAATTAAATGCATTATGCTATTATCTACTTGTTACATGGATTTATTACTTCCTTGTTCTCACTATACCTACACCTTTACAGCATTTCATAAAAGTCTAGTCTCGAGTAATGCACGATTGTTTCACAATAACATATTATAATCAATAATGTTAAACATAATATATAAAATAGGCTATAGCAAAATAAAAATTTATTACATGTTTTCATTACAGTCTTATAGCACTAGCTGTGAGCTGCCATGCTCTTTCAGTGAAGCAAGGCAGGAAGTTCCCAAATGACTTCCTTTTCGGAACTGCCACGGCGTCCTACCAGATCGAAGGCGGATGGAACGAAGATGGTAAGACAATAATTGCAATAATTAAAGTTTGTATTAAGTAGATATTATTCTACATACTTAAAATAAAAGTAAAATGTCCCAACAAACTTATCTGTAAATTATTGTAGGTAGGTATCAAGATAACATTATTAATAATAATAATAATATTTTAAAGAAAATATGAGATGTAGGTGAATATTAGATTTAATATTGATATAATCTGACAATCTGCCTTTTTTATCTTAAATTTTATTATTTAGTAATAAATCTATAACAGGTTTAAAAAAAAAAATATAGTATTGCTACACACCTACCTAATTCTGAATGTTGTCAAAAAACCCTGAGTAGATATACAAATTATGGATAACTATTTCGTACACGACTGTACCTGCGCAGGCTCCCCACTACTGACGCTTGTCAAGTCTCATCTTTCGTGGCGCGTATTGTACGCACCTAGAATAAATAGTTCTAGGGATCAGGACAACCAAAAAGCTTAAATGGCTACTTCTAAGTTGAAAGACATATCTGATCCTACCTATTGTTTAGCTCACGTTTATTTAGTTATGTTCCTAACTGTGAATATGGATCCCTATATACTAACTATAATTAAAGCATTTTACGGAGGAGACTAGTGTCCCACGACACAGGGAATCCTAGTGTGGGAACTAGTAGACTTTAAATAACTTAATTATTATTCCTACCCTATTTGTAAACCTTAGAATAAGTTTCCGAGTGCTCTAATATTAAGTTTTTTTGTACCAACATTTCTAAATGAATAAACAAATTATTATTATTATTATTATATTACTTTTCCCCCTAGGCAAAGGTGAAAATATCTGGGACCACATGACCCACAACCACCCTCACGTCATCAGAGATGTCAGCAACGGTGACATGGCCGCCGACACCTATCACAACTACAAACGAGACGTGGAGATGATGCGTGAACTTGGCCTAGACGCCTACCGCTTCTCCTTGTCCTGGGCCAGGATCCTTCCCGATGGTTTCTCCCACAAAGTCAACCAGGCTGGCATTGACTTCTACAACAACTACATCAACGAAATGCTTATGTACAATATCACCCCCATGGTAACACTCTACCACTGGGACTTGCCCCAAAAACTCCAAGAGTTGGGAGGATTCACAAACCCTCTTGTGGCTGACTGGTTTGAGGACTACGCAAAGGTTGTATACGAAAACTTCGGTGATAGGGTGAAGCATTGGATAACGTTCAACGAACCAAGAGAAATCTGCTACGAAGGTTATGGCGCGGCTAGAAAGGCTCCTATCCTAAACGCTACTGCTGTGGGAACTTACCTTTGCGCAAAGAATCTGGTCATGGCTCACGCTAAAGCCTACCATTTGTACAACAATGAGTTCAAAGCAAAGCAGCAAGGGCAATGTGGTATCACCATCAGTGTCAACTGGTTCTCAGCCCGGACTGATTCGGAGGAAGACTTGTTCGCTGCTGAACTCTATCGCCAATCTCAGGTAAAAATCGTTACGTGGTGTTACATTATACGCATAAACATGACACAAGGGTCAGGCACACAGGCTTTTTACATTTGATACGCCATCTGATTTTTAGAAAAGGAAAGAACATAATTATTTTGTATCTTAAAAATCACCTATTGTATTCACAGTGGGGTCTATACGCCGAACCAATTTTCGGAGAAGGTGGTTTCCCCAAAGAGTTCGCCAAGGTCGTGTCCGAGAAGAGCGCTGCAGGTGGCTACTCCCATTCTCGCATGCCTGAGTTCACTGAAGAAGAGAAAGCCTTCACCCGTGGAGCTGCTGACTTCTTCGGCGTGAATCATTACACTGCTGCTTTCATTTCTGCTGCCGATGAAGGAGTAGTTGAAGAACCAAATTTGTATACTGATGCTGGTGCTACGCACTCCGTTCCTGAGGAGTGGCCGCAGGCTGCATCATCGTGGTTGTACGTAAGTTATTTGTGTGTTTTATTCAATTAGATAAAGATGAAATATCTTTTTGTCTCATTATCCTCAAACTGATTTATAATTCACGTAATGTCTGTGTAGTAAAGTCATCACATCACCGATCTTATATATATTTGCCTTCGAAAATGACGACTCATATTACCACGCCAAACATTGATAAAATTTAAATTCCGACACAATTTGACTATTTTCGTGCATTTGCATACATAATGCATTTTGCGTACATAATGCACCAATAATAACCTACCTACTTAACAAAGATACACTACTTTTCAATGTCCGTTAAATAATTTTCTTTTCAGTTTGCTCCGAACAGCATCTACAACACGTTGAACCACCTCAAGGAAAAATACAATGACCCTGTCATCTATATCACTGAGAATGGCTGGTCCATTGACCCTGACCGTGACCTCATCGATGATGATAGGATTACCTACTATAGGTGAGCTTGGTGAATTTCTTAAATGTTTTTAATAAGTAAGTTATTATGATTTTGTTAGTTTTTAGTTAAACAGCAGCCATTAAAAGATTGTAAAATAAAATTACTTATAGCAGACAAATTAATTATTTTTCGTAGTTACGCACTGTGATTAAGTATTTCTCATGCTTTCAAATCGTTTCGTAAATTATATAACTTATAGATTCCATTCAAAGTACTTTTGTGTTTCCAAAAATGTATTAACTAACACTTATTTATTGCTATAATAAATTTTAAAACACACTTATTGGTTCTATCTGCGTTAAATATTTTTATTATAATTAAGCCTGAAAAAAATCTCTTACAGGGCTGCCCTGGAGAGCGTACTGGATTGCCTGGACGCTGGCATCAGACTGAAGGGATATATGGCGTGGAGTCTTATGGATAACTTCGAGTGGATGGAAGGATACCTGTGAGTATACTATACAAACCTCATAGAACACGAAAAAACAAACAGGAAATAATCAGAAGAGTAGAATATTTTTCCTGATTATATAATTTTCACAGCAGCGCTGCCAACCCGTGTTCATGCAGACCCATGTTACCTAGATAATTTTGACAGATCTCAAGATTATAGTTGGAAAATTCGATAGCTCTGGTGATATCTGCTTCTGATAACAAAGATATTATACGTTCTTGTGACCTTAGCTGAGGATATTGTCAAGAGAACCGTTAGATTAGTTACGTAAAAAATGGAAGATCTTGATGAGAGCTCAGTGACAACACTATAATATTGTAATGTTATTATAGCCACTCACGATAGGCTATAAAATATAGGCTAGATTAATATAATATAACTGGCTGCATTCAGTAGTTTTTGCGTGATTGAATAACAAACATCCATCCATCCATCCATCCTTACAAACTTTTACATTTTCTTCCACAGAGAGCGTTTTGGCCTCTACCACGTCGACTTTGAATCCCCCGAGCGCACGCGCACCCCGAGGAAGTCAGCTTTCGTCTACAAGCAGATCATCAAGGAACGAGCCATCGACCACGAATTTGAACCCAACACCATGACCATGACTATCGATGAGGGACATTAACTAAATACCTATATTGTTTTTCATTACCTCAATACAAAAATTAAGTAAGAATAATGCGTAAATAAATGATAAATAGAGGATGGTTTATTTATATTACCTACCTACATAAATGCACAATGCACACAAAAAGTATTCTTTTATGCCACAGCTATAGCCACCGGCCGTCGGCATCGCGGCACTTTTCCTTTTTGCTAGTGGGCACGGACCCCAATCCCAAGCACATAGAAATTACGATCCAAGTCCTTCATTAAAAAAAAAAACCGTGTTGTCACTGTCAGTGTCAGATTAATTTTCCTTCTTATCAGCTGTCATTTTAAAAATTCTGCGGGAACTTTATTTTATCTCTATCTGGATCTTGGCTTTGCATTAGGATTAAAGATAATTACACGATACCACGTAAGTAATTTAATTATAAACTATGATATAATCACACTTCATTGTGATTTTGATTTGTTCGTACATTTTATGTATAAGTGATGGTACAAATTTTAAATATGCGATATATATCTGTAACTCTGGTTCTTAGGTAAGATTTAAGTTATATTTCAATTAGAGCAGTAATTGATATCCTATTAAACATATCTATTGTAATATGTTTGACAGGACATGCATAATTATCTCTTTATTTTTACAAGTAACCTACATTTTCAGCACACATAAAGATTTTTTAGCAGTAAGCTTATTAGTTTTCGGTATTTTTTCATTTGTCCTTTGTGACTTTCATTAATAGTGTGTTGTTGTTAGTGCCTAAAGTTTTGGTAGGTACCTAATTAGGACATTTGATTTTCCTCATACGCCAACTATACTAACCTAGGTTTATATTTATTTATGAACCGATGTGAGGACCATTGTGTTTGTAATATATAAAAACTTCCTTATCAGCTTGATAGTGCAATTAATTAAAACCAGAAGATAATTATTATATTAATAAAAATTATAAAACAATGGCATACTTATATTCCACATAGACCCAGATAAACTAAGCAAGGATAAATAGGTACACCAGGCAAGGAGAGACACTCCACTCTTACATTGTGCACATACCACCAGTTCGCACAAAGCGCTTTGCTGACTCTTTCATTATGCGTACTGCTAAGGAGTGGAATTCTCTACAGGAATCCGTATTTCCTTCCAATTACAACCTGGGCCTCTTTAAGATAAAAATAGGCACCTCATAGGCGAACATGCTCCACCTTAGACAATAACTATGCTTACCATCAGGTGAGTTGTTGTCAAATATAAGACAATTAAAAAACAAGGGTCGTTACTCACAGTTAACTCATTTCTCGTATGTACATTTCAATTTCAGTTTATTATCAATAGCCCATGGCTATAGAGACAGAAAGATACGAAGGTTTTCCGATGGATTCCTGTTCGGGGCTGCATCAGCGGCATACCAGGTTGAAGGGGCATGGAATGAAGATGGTACTTACCTCTCCGGCTTTCATAATCTTAGTTGCACTTTCAATTTAACCACTTACTCACACTTTTCATTCATAAAACGCAATTTTATAAATGAAATGTGTGCATAAAAACACATAAGGGATTAACCTCTTGAGTTGTAGTACGCTGTTTTTCTATTACTTGATGGACTTCCGGCCTATTTACAATCTCAGGGATAAAGTGTCAAGAAAATGCTCAGGCACTTTATCTGAACAAATGAAGTACAGTTACTGATATTGGAGACATTTCTGTTATTATAACAAATTCAACTGTAAAGATAGAAAATGCTCAGGCACTTTATCTGAACAAATGAAGTACAGTTACTGATATTGGAGACATTTCTGTTATTATAACAAATTCAACTGTAAAGATAGAAAATGCTCAGGCACTTTATCTGAACAAATGAAGTACAGTTATTGATATTGGAGACATTTCTGTTATTATAACAAATTCATCTGTAAAGATAAAAAATGCTCAGGCAGTTTATCTGAACAAATGAAGTGCAGTTACTGATATTGGAGACATTTCTGTTATTATAACAAATTCATCTGTAAAGATATAAAATGCTCAGGCACTTTATCTGAACAAATGAAGTACAGTTACGGATATTGGAGACGTTTCTGTTATTATAATAAATTCATCTGTAAAGATAGAAAATGCTCAGGCACTTTATCTAAACAAATGAAGTACAGTTACGGATATTGGAGACATGTCTGTTATTATCACAAATTCATCTGTAAAGATAGAAAATGCTCAGGCACTTTATCTAAACAAATGAAGTACAGTTACTGATATTGGAGACATTTCTGTTATTATAACAAACTCATCTGTAAAGATTCAGGACTAAAAGTTAAAATTATAATCTTATTAATACACTGTTGGTAAAGACTTTTTTATTTATTTAGTTGATATAGAGATACCAGCACCTGTGCTGCTTGTCTACAAATAAATAAATACATACCATTTATAAATGCAAAACTTTGTGAAGATGGATGCATAGATGGATGTTTGTTACTCAATCATACAAAAAATACTTGATGGTTAAACAAACTTACCAAGTGAAGTTTGACCGTAATTATACAAGCCGTTGCATCCGAAGAGAGATTTTGCTAAAATTTTGTATATAAGTAATTATACTTTAGCTCCTAGAACAGGACTTATCCTAGAAAATTGTGTATGCTGGTGTAACTGTGGAGCACAGCTCAGTATATGAGTATACCAACTGTACTACCTTAAACCATTCCTATTATGTTGCAACAAATATTTCTATTGCTTTTATACACTTCAGGTAAAGGCGAAAGCATTTGGGACAGATACATGCACGATAACCCCGATATAGTACCAGAGGGACAGAATGGAGACGTGGCAGCGGACTCGTACCATCAGTACAAGCGTGACGTTGAGATGCTGAGGGAGCTTGGAGTCGACTTCTACAGATTCTCTATATCTTGGAGCAGGGTGCTACCATCAGGTATCTTAACTTTTTAACTTTGACATTGCTTTGCCAATATTCTGCCGCCAAGCAGTAGTGCGCATGCATTATCTACAAGATAATGCATGCGCACTACTGCTGTGTGCCAGTGAAAATACTGAGCATTATGAGACTTAAAAACATCCTCAGGGTAATGAGCGCAGAGTAGTGCCATGGGGGATTTTACATAAGAATGATCTGGGTGGTGTTGCAACTATTATGGAGAGGCGTGTTGCTTACCATCAGGCGAAAGACCTGTTTGGCTCGTATAAATAAATATGTAAGCCCTAAATAGAATAGAATAATTTATTTATTATAATAACAAAGTTTGTTATTCTAGGCAAGTCTTAATTGCAATATTTTCATGTCATCTAAACTAATATTATAAAGAAGAAAGATTTGATTGTTTGTTTGTTTGTTTGCATTGAATATGCTCCGAAACTACTTAACCGATTTAAAAAATATTTTCACTGTTGGGAAGCTACGCTATCCCCGGGTGACATACGCTATTTTATTATGTAAGATTGATATTCAATACAGTATAGAACAGTATACAGTACACGTGTAGAAAAACACGAAACATGAGGTTGTGAAGATTGTCATAATTAGTTATATTACCGATAGCAACACTTGAGTTATTATTACATTAATTATTATGTGTTATTACCTACTTGGGATCAATAGGTAGGTACCTAACTACTAAGTATATAAGTAAGTACCTACCTACTATTTTTTATCACACACCTACATATATTATGTACGTCTTGACTCCCAACTAGTGAAACAACACAAATAGAACAGAAATTGCTTTGTGATGGCTATCAAACTATACAATCATATCCTAGATGTTGCGAATTATTGCGAGTCTTTATATTTTATTATTTAAAAAAATTAGAGATCCTTACTAAAACTCCAATAATGTAAATGCCAAGTTGTAAAAAAAATACTTAAAATATTCTTTACATCGCGTGCGCTGCGAAAACTATTGATGATAGTATAAAATAATGTACTACGACTTTGCATAGCACATCATTATTTACAAAAAGTGTCGCGACAGTATATGTCTAACTATTATAGTTATGCCACAATAAGGGGTTTTTATTTAAACAAAAATAATTTAAATACCGCCGCTAGAAAAGGCTCTTTATTTGTATCTTGGTATTAATCCTTATTAAAATAAACTACTTTATATTTGAGACTGCTGCTTCAATACCTTTATATAACTTTTTGAATTATTCAATTCGCACATTCCATTCGAAAGATATCATGAGTTTAAAAATGTAAGTATTAGAAAAAAGTTGCGTGGTAGCCGCTCTACCTGCTCGGCTAGCTAGGTAGCACCTTATGCAGTGTAGGCGTCACTGGGGTACGGGCCGCACAGGAGGTGAAATGTGTGTGCATTATAATTGTTAATTTTAAATTTTTTGTTAAATACCCGTGCGAAACCGGGGCGGGCCGCTAGTTATTAATATACATGGAATAAAAAACTAAAAAATTAAATTAAAAAATATTGAAATTTACATTATATTAATTACTTACATCACATCTATCATCTGTCTATTTTAGTGTGTTGCTGTAAAATTGGCAGATTGTTAACCATAGTCTTCGAAAATGAAACAAAAGAGTGTAACATTGCTCATTTTCATTTTGATTCAATTGCTTTTAGTAGGGGAGCCCAAGCGGGGATTTCGGGATTTACTAAAGCGCGGCAGATTAATATACAGGGGGATACCTTGTACCCGGTTAAGTACCTCCACAAAACATGAGGCCCATATATAAGGCCGCCCGTGAAGGATACAGGATCAGATTAGTAAAAAAAAATTGACCATCAGAAATTCTCGAGCGCGTCAGATTAAGGTAGGGTGAGTTAATTACATCCTAAAAAGTGTATATTCCACTAATCTGACAATTTGAGAATGACGTAAAAAAAGGGGAGGGCAACAAAGTTGTAAAAAAAAACGTCATCTCGACATTCTCGAGCGTAGCTAAATTTTTTTTTATTTTGAAGGAAATAATTCAAGAATAATGAAAAATATATAATCTGACGATTTCCGCAAGCCGAAATAACAAAAATTCGTCGATAAAGTTAAATGCGTGCAGCTGCGTAATTTTTTTATAAATACATGTAATCTACTAAAAAAGCATACACTTATTTATTTGCATGCTATTTCCTGAGCTTTTTAATTAATTAAGTTCAATGATTTAAAAAAATAAGAAAAAAAATTTTTTTTAAAGTGGTTTTTTGGAATAACTTTTAACCGGCTTTATCGATTAACTTCAAAAACTAATCCGCCTTTGAGCTTGAAAAACCACGTCGATCGCCACCAAGTTGGTCAAAATCGGTTGATTCGTTCGAGAGATATCGTGAACGAAAGAAACCCGAAAAAGTGTTTTTTCGGGATTACTCCGAAATTTGTGGTTCGATCAATTAAAATTGCAAAATTACTTATGAGGATGATAAAACTGCGTCGAATGGTGCCAACCGCGTGAAAATTGGTTGATCCATTCAAAAGTTATTGCGGTTTGAAAATTCCAAAAATAGTGTTCTATGAAACTTCTATCAGACTTTCGAGCTGGGAGAGCTCAAATGCATAGAAATATTATTTCTTTGAACTCAGCGAGCTCAAAATATCACATAAATTATATTTTGAGCTCAAAAATGTCATAAGTACAATTTCAAGCGCCCAGGAATGGAATTAGCGGGAAGTTGCAGGGATGGCCTTTAAAGTGAACCGTTTTTCTAATTTTTTTTGTCAGATCAGGCGAATCCCTCTAGATAATCGTCAGATTATGAGACAGTACGTTAAGAACATAAAGATGAACCATATACAACGTGTAACATAAATGTGTAGTAATAATTAAACCACGCATATAGAAGCTTTTTAATAATTCAAGTCCAAGTGCAAATCACCAGAAACTTTTTAAAATCACAAGATATGATAATTTAAACATTTCTGGTAATCAAGTTCATTTAAACCCTAACAATCAGCTGATAAAGAGCAATGAACTTGTGTCAAAGAATATTAGTGCGCCGCGTGTACAGATCTGACAAACAAATTTTATCTTCAGTTGGCAAAGTCCTACCAACCTTACTTTACAACTAACTTTCAAGCAAACTGCTTTTTACGCGACTCCCCAAAAAAGGAATGTAATGTTTTCGGGGTTAATGTATGTGCGTTTTTTTATTACACAATAAATGCCTCAACAGATTTGGATGTATGGGGTATCCTCGGAATCCTTAAATCATCTCAAGTGACATAGGCTATAATGTTTTTGGCAGGGTATTTTTTTTATTTTTATTAATGCTTACTTATTAATTACAGCATTAAACATCATCGCTCCAATTAACATTCAGGAATAAGGATCTAATCAGTGTAAACGCCTAATAAGAGCGAGCATGGCTGATGTTCTTAAAAAATACGTGAGGTCACCAACCACCGTAGGAATAGGATGTAAAAAACATCATGCATGAATTTCAACAGTAGGAATGTAATAGGCTGATAATGATGGTTAAGACATTTCCAACATTTGATTTCATTGCATAGTAAAAGAGTGTTCGTAAGTCAGTAATCAATAAAGCGTCTTTACTTAGTCAGTTTTCAGAAATAAACCTGTTTAATCTTTGACGAAACGCGGCAAACACTAAAGCTATCAAACATTCGCCGCCGCTTCATGATTCGCTAGCCTTGTTTCGTATTGCACCAATCATAAAGATGTAATCCTAATAAATAATAGCCGCTGCTCCTCATTGGTCGAGCGGCACAAACAAAGTTACCTTCTAACGCCGCCCTATAAAACTCCACCGAAAAGGACCGTTTTCGTTTCGGAAATTCTTTTTAGGTTATTTCTGAACATGAATTCTAAGACGTCAAGTTGGATAAAAAGTTGAAACTGATCAAGGCAAGGCTAAGTCGGGTACGTTCGCGGAGATTTTTTTGTATACCGGTTCCGGAACATGCAAAAAAAACTATGGTAAAAAAAACAAACCTATGTTTTTATTATGGTTTTAATGCATTCTAATCTGTCCAGGCAATAAGAAGTAATAGTGAAATAAATAAATACATACGTAAACCCTGAAATACTCCTTTTTGGGCAGTCGTGTAAAAATGTGGAAATACCCTTTTTTACGAGTGGGTTCCGGAACGGAACCGACCGAGTCCGAAGATCCATTCAGTATGAAATTCCGGTATTTGAGACTCGAAATCAAGCCCTTGTAAAATGTTCGGCGTTTTCAAAGACAGAGCGCCTAGGCCACAAAACAGATAAATACAGAAGTTAATCTCATGTATGTACTTTTCATACATTTCATACCGGACGGCGCAGGAAGTTTTTGGGAGGAAAATTGATTGATTTAAAAAAAATAACTGTACACGATATCGACATAATTTTTTCGCAGTTACTATTATAACTGAATAAAGTTTTTTTGAAGACAAAACAAATGCGATTAGTTTACATTAACATCTTCCTCATTAGATTATTGAACACAAGGCTAAAACAGCTTATACTACAATAAATATCTAATTTTAAATTGTAAAAATATGACAAGGCCACAAAGTCATGTTCGCTTGTTCGGCGCAGGGCCGGGGGCTGGGGCGCTTACCTACCTACCTAACTATTTTGTGTTACGTGAAAACGAACCATCAAAATACAAGCAAATACCTACTTACCTCTCTAAAACAACTGGTAGCTTAAAAAACGACAATTCACCGTTTAATGTTGAATTTAAACAACCGTCCACCAAACAGTTATAATAACCTATTTTTCGTTGCTCCATTTTTGCACAAAAAAGTTCACAGACGCGTGTCTCAAGCGGATGGCACTCGCGCTCGCATCCCAACTGTGCCCAGATATCGTGTCTGTGAGCGGTGTCTATGTGTGCGTTGCTCGAGCGCACTTTGTATGTAGATTTCTGTACTAATCTGTTTTGTGCCTAGGCACAAAGTAGCTCGGTCAATGACCCGTACTACCGCGACTAGGCCACAGCTTGTTAGGATTGTCCAAAATAATTCGAATAAATATTTTTTAAACTTTGTATGGAAAATATAATAGTGTTTTTTTGGTTGTATATTCTGCCCGATGATTCATGACTAGATACCCATACACACCTTTCAGTATTACTACACATTAATGTTATTCCCTGTATATCTTAATCTGACGCGCTTGAGTATTTCAAAATGGCGATTTTTTTTTGCACATTATGAAAATCGCCGCGAGTTTGCGTCCCATCGAAATCGTCAGATTAGTGAATGAGAGCTTTTTTTTGGTGTACTTAACACTCCCTTAGAAAATCTGACGCGCTCGATTAATTTTTTTTTTTTTTCATTTTCTACCCTTAAATACAACCACCCGCATCATGCAAACGATCAGATTAACATACGTACATTATTAAAAATACGTAGGGCATTGATGCTATCAAAATCTGATGCGCTCGAGGATGTCCATGCAACAGTTTTTTTTTACATATTTAAAAATCTATAGCCGCTTCCCCCACCGATGTAAAGGTATATATCATATAACATTTTTTTCTTCTTATCATCTAAGCTTTGCATCCCAATAGGTCTCTACGACGATCGAGTAAATCCCCATTTAGCCTCGTGGGCTCCCTTACTATTTCATGTTCTTCCAAGAAGTGCCTAGAAAACTTCAACTCAGTTAACTCTTCTTTTACATGATCCAAAAATGAAATTTTCAGGTTTTTCCAACACAATCAACCAGCCAGGCCTCCAATACTACCAAAACCTGATAGATGAGTTGTTAAAGTACAACATAGAGCCAATGGTGACTCTTTACCATTTCGACTTGCCCCAAGCTTTGCAGGACTTGGGCGGGTGGGCCAATCCATTGTCAGTGACGTGGTTTGAGGATTATGCTAGAGTGGTGTTTGACGCGTTTGGTGATAAGGTATGGATCACGATCAGATACATAGATGTAATTATAATGTTTCCCTATTGTAGATAATCAGTAACTATGGGGACCATGATAACACCGGCTATCGAACTGCATCCTTCGTTTTATGAGATGACTTGGTCAACCACATCATGAGAGCGCCGGTTATCGAACTGCATCCTTCGTTTTATGAGATGACTTGGTCAACCACATCATGAGAGCGCCGGTTATCGAACAGTAACCTTCGTTTTATGAGATAACTTGGTCAACTACACAATGAGACCACCGGCTATTTAACTGCATCCTTCGTTTTATGAGATGACTTGGTCATCCACATCATGAGAGCGCCGGCTGTCGAACTGCATCATTCGTTTTATGAGATGACTTGGTCAACCACATCATGAGGCCACCGACTATCGAACTGCATCCTTCGTTTTATGAGATGACTTGGTCGCATCCTTCGTTTTATGGGACGACTTAGTCAATCACACCATGAGACCACCGGCTATTGAACTGCATCCTTTGTTTTATGAGATGACTTGGTCAACTACACCATGGGAGCACTGGTTAACGAACTGCATCCTTCGTTTTATGAAACGACTTGGTCTTGGTCAAATACAAGGAATTCTAGTTAGGGAATAGGATCTATATTTGTGATCGTACTTATTTATTTGGCGTATTTATTTAACCACACCATGAGAAGACCGACTATCGAACTGCATCCTGTTTTATGAGATTACTTGGTCTACCACCACGGACCTAGGGTGGTAGCTGATTCCACATCTTGCAAGCATTTTTAACCGACTTCAAAAAGGATTCAAAGAAGGAAAAACGGACGAGAAGGTTCTCAATTCGATTGTTTCATTTTATGTTTGTTACCTCAGAACTCCTTCATTTATAAACCGATTCGGAAAATTATTTTCCTTGGGTTCAGTATAGCTACGAGGTGGTCCCATATACATTTCATCGATATTCGAACTTGGACTTCGAAGATACATCAGAAATCAAAAATGATGTCGGTTTTTTTTTTGTTATAAAATTTATTATTTCATTTTTAGGTAAAATACTGGCTAACAATTAACCAGCCTAGTAGCATATGCATCGACGGTTATTCCGGTGAAGTAGCGCCCGGGATCAACGCACAAGGAATAGCAGACTACTTGTGCATCAAGAATGTACTGCTAGCGCACGCTACTGCGTTTAGATTGTATGAGAACGAATACAAAAACAAATATAAAGGTAAGAATATAGAAGCGAATTTCAGTGCACTAAAATGTAAAAAAGCCTCGTCACAAAAAACCTAAAAAATGTAAAAAATAGCTGAATAGATTTTGATAAACATGTCTAAGAATCACCGCTAGAAAACCTGCTTTTAAATAATAAAACTGCATCCAAATCTGTTCACCCGTTTAAGAGCTACGGTGCCACAGACACACATAGTGGTCCAACTTGTAAAACACCCTTTCTTAATGAGTGCAAATATCGCAGATTCTGCGAGCGCGAAAAAAAAATATAGTGGCGTGGGATTTTAAAACAAATTGCCAGCGAATGTTAAAAAATAAGAGCTATTTAGGGGTTCAGAAAACCTCTTTTGATATAAAATATTAAGTATTAAAAACTAAAGCAAAACTAGCTTCCGCGACTCCGTCTGTTTAGACGATAAGGACAGTATGCGTAGAGGAAGCCCATTCGTGTTCTTCAAAGACCATTTTAGCAAGACCTTCCCTGTATATGAGAGCGCTTACTACGGAGAGGTCAAGCTGTATCTTTTTAATCACTAATCACCCAACCGATGTTGATGTAACATACCCTATAATCCAAGTTGGGACGAATGCTACCATTTACTAAAAAGAGCATTTAAATCTGTTCAGCAGTTTTGGAGTCTATAGATAACGAACATACAAACAAACAGACAACAATTATAAAAACGGTAGATTACTGGTGGTAGGTTTCTCGTTACTGGTGGTAGGTTTCTCGTATGCGAGAGGCCGTCTGGGTGGGTACCACCGCTTTGCCAGTTATTCAGCCGCCAAACGGTAGTGCGCAAGCATTACTGAGTTCCGGCTTGAAGGGCATTGTAGCCAGCGAAATTACTGGGCATTATGAGACTCAACAGCTAATTGTCTCAGAGTGACGAGCGCAGTACAGCGCCGCGCAGGATTTTGCAAAACAAAGTTCTGGGTGGTGCTGTTATTGTTATGGGCTGGCGTATTGCTTACCATCAGGCAAACAACCAGCTCGTCTCGTCATTAAGATACATAAAAAAAAAAGATTCGTCTTCAGTACCCTCTAAATAAATAATCAATATCAGTTGGTATTTCAAAAATATCTTAAACTCTGTTCCATTTTATAATAGTATAGAAGAATAGAAGACTAAAAAGACGTCTCTGTAAAAGCAGGCCTAGCGCACTCCGCACTGTAGGTACGAAGCTACAAGTACATAGCCGGACACCGACGGCGGGTCGCGCGTCGTTACACGTGCCGCGTCAGAAGAGATGAGAGCTATGTGATAGAAAGAAAGGCGCTCTGTAGGTTAATATGACTGGTAGGTATGAAAGAAAGAAAGAAGAAAGAAACGTTTATTTGCAACAACTTATAAACTATGAACATATGACATGAAAAACAAACAGAAAAAAAAAACATTAAGTCTGACAGAGTAAATAAATAAAATAGGTATTTGTTGCAAACCGGCCTCAACTCAGCGTCGTGCTGGTCGTGCGACCAGCGCTGGTCTTCCGTTGAGGCCGTTTGAGTTACTGACAGTTAAACTAAAAACAAATCGCCAGCAAAAATATATATAATATATACACAATAATAGTGACTATTTTTTATGCAGCGCTATGCGAGCTGAATTGAATTTTATTGCGTCATAGCAAGAGTCGTTATTTGTTTAAATTTCTTTACGGAGTGATGCTTCTGTCCCTTAGTATTCTGTGGTAAAATATGGGATATTTTTTAGGAATGAATATTATAATTTGTTTTAGGACAAGTCGGTATAGCGCTAGCCTTGAACTGGATAGATCCCTTCAACAATCAGACTGAAAATGTACAGGCTGCTGAAAAAGCGAGAGCGTTTCATGTATGTATCATATCAGTGTAATAATACAAACTACTACTGGTGGTAGTTTTCTCGTATGCGAGAGGCCGTCTGGGTGGGTACCACCGCTTTGCCAGTTATTCAGCCGCCAAGCAGTAGTGCGCAAGCATTACTGTGTTCCGGTTTGAAGGGCATTGCAGCCAGCGAAATTACTGGGCATTATGAGACTCAATCTAATTGTCTCAGGGTGACGAGCGCAGTGCAGCGCCGCGCAGGATTTTGCAAAACAAAGTTCTGGGTGGTGCTGTTATTGTTATGGGCTGGCGTATTGCTTACCATCAGGCAAACGACCAGCTCGTCTTGTCATTCAGTTACATAAAAAAAAGTACCTAACCTTAGAGTGGTTCCGCACTGCATCCAAAACAAATCAGTTATCGATGATTGATCGAGAAATCGGATGTCGGGTCTCCGCTCTAGTGCGTAAGCTGTCTTAGCAATACTGTGGTTACTCCGGGCAGCATTTTTTCGGATTCAGATCGGGTGCAGTGCGGAACTGCTCTTAGAGTCTACAAACATACATTTGAATTGTATTCCAACTGCAAAATTGCAGGTTGAATATGGTTTCTGTGGAGTTTGCACGACTTCTCATTATCTAAAGAGATCTGGGCCCCAATTCACCATGACAACTTGGCGATTCCTTGCTTCGAAATCACGTCGATTCCTTCATTAATAAACGACATCTCTATGACGCATTCATATATATGACGCGTCGTAGAGAATACAAATTTCGCAGATGTCGTTTATTAATGAAGGAATCGACGTTTCTTCGAAGCAAGGAATGACCAAGTTGTCATAGTGAATTAGGGCCCAAAAGAAGTAAAGGAGTGATAACACGAGTCTATACATTTTGTGTTGTACAAATGTGATGCAATTCGACACTGAAGTACCAAAATACTGCCTATCTCTTTTGCACGTCGGTAAAAAGTTTATATTCATGAAAGAAAGAGGTAGCAATAATTTTTACTCTTGCTATCTTGAATAAATGATCGTTAATGGTTACTTTTTGCGATGACGTCACGTAGCTCCGCCTTTCGGCCGGGTCGGCCATTTTGAGTCACGGTGACGGAACCGATTTCCGATATATTTTTCTTTCTTTGTGTTTTAGTGATTAACAAATTAAACACTTTATTTTCAGCTCGGCCTCTACCTAGACCCAATTTATTCTAAAACCGGCGGCTTCCCGCGCCTTGTAAAAGAAACTGTCGCCAAAAAGAGTAAAGAACAAGGGTTCCGTAGATCTAGACTCCCTGTTTTGAGTCCCGAAGAAATCAAGCTGCTTAAAGGTAGGCCATATTTGTATTTTGTAGTTATACCAGGCCTAGCGCACTCCGCACTGTAGATACGAAGCAAGTACATAGCCGGACACCGACGGCGGGTCGCGCGTCGTTACACGTGTCGCGGCAGAAGAGATAAGAGCTATGCGATAGAAAGAGAGGCGCTCTGTAGGTTAATATGACTGGTAGGTATACAGCGCTACGCGAGCTGAATTGAACTTCATTGCGTCATAGAAAAAGTCGCTATTTGTTTAAATTTCTTTGCGGAGTGATGCTTCTGTCCCTTAGTATTCTATGATTATACCTAGTTAATGAATCCTATTTCCTATTATTTCTACTAATATTATAAATGCAAAAGTTTGTGAGGATGGATGGATGGATGGAACGAACAGCCATATGTTTGTTTCTTAATCACGCAATAACTTATGAAAAGATTTTGATGAAATTTGGTATGTAGGTTGTTTAGGTCCTGGAAAAGGACATAGGCTATTTTTAATCCCGGGAAACCGCGGAGGCAGTTAGTGGAATAAATAAATATATTAATATAGACGATAACCTTTTTGTTCAGGGATCCGAGAAGCTAAAAAGTTGCAAAGAATTTTAGTATGTTTGGCTACTATCTCGCCTGATGTGAAGCGATGATGTGGCCTAAGATGGAGCACATAGATCTAGAGAGAGGCGGCAGTTGAGCGGCTGCTCAGACCCGTCTCCCCGAGTTTGATTCATTATAAATATTTAATAAAACGGCTAGGACTCACGTAGTTTGTCGAATTAGTCGACCTAGGTTCCGAGCTCATCCGATACTCTTCGTCAGGGCGAGTTTACTCCAGCGTAACCTAGCCTAGCTAGCCTAGTCGTTTTATTAAATATTTATAGTCGTAAAGAAGTTTAGGAATTAGGAATGTCCCATTAAGGAATACTGAATGTGACTGACAACATCGTCTAGTTTAGAAAAAATATAATATGATGGTTGTCTGGAAGAAGTTAAAAGTTCAAAAGTTCTTTATTCAGTTTTCGCATCACAGACGCACTTTTTAGGGTTAATTATTACAATGACTCTACCACCGTATCGGAAAAAGAACTACTCAGAAGATACGGCAAGAGATCGCTTTACGCGATAAGACCGCCCTTTGTGACAGTTATATTGATATCTTCATCATCAGCCCATCACGTTCCCACTGCTGGGACTCGGGCCTTCCCTCGTAGAGAGAGTATGGGTCATAATCCACCACGCTGGCCCAGTGCGGGTTGCTGGTCACATGTCCTTGAACTTTTGTGATAAATTCTTGGACATGCCAGTTTCCTCACGATGTTTTCCTTCACAGTTTTTAAGAACGAGTGTTAAATCAGCACATAACTTAAAGTTAGTGGTGCGGGCTGGCGGGATTTGAACACAGGTGCGTCGGATCGTGCGCACATGCTTCCACTGAGCCACACTCGCTACTTAATGTCTAATGATGCGCAATATGATTTCTAGGGTCATCAGATTTCATCGGTATGAACCATTACACGACCTTTCTTGCTAAGCCGGCTGCTAATAAAGCTGCTTCTGAATCGCACGAAATCTCGTCGTTTCTGGACGACGTTGGAGTTGAATTTACTCAGGGCGAGCAGTGGAATCAGGCGCAATCTCCTTGGCTTAAGGTAGATTAATACAATACAATACTATACCACGTGTGCGTGTGGCGCGAGGGGCCACTTTAATTAAAATCATGGAAAATATACTTAAGATTTAGTGTATATTCTAAAAGTATTGTGACAGTTGTTATAAGTTTATTTCTTATTAAATGTCCATAATTTTTTAATTAAATTAAGTCACGGTGAGAAAGATATAAATTTATAAAAATATTACAATTAAAAAAAATATGTCCGAGAGTTTAATTATTAATATAGTCATCAAATTAAAAATCAAGTAATTAAATTATTTTTATTGAGATAGTCTTTAACTGTCTAATAACATTTACTGGTGGTAGGTTTCTCGTATGCGAGAGGCTGTCTGGGTACCACCGCTTTGCCAGTTATTCAGCCGCCAAGCAGTAATGTGCAAGATTACTGTGTTCCGGTTTGAAGGGCATTGTAGCCAGCGAAATTACTGGGCATTATGAGACTCAACAGCTAATTGTCTCAGGGTGACGAGCGCAGTGCAGCGCCGTGCAGGGTTTTGCAAAACAAAGTTCTGGGTGGTGCTGTTATTGTTATAGACTGGCGTATTGCTTACCATCAGGCGAACGACCAGCTCGTCTCGTCATAGTTACATTAAAAAAAAATTAGGTAGTAAATTAAACACTTATTCAATAAATTTATAAATATATATATTTTATATACAGGGAATAACATTAATGTGTAGTAATACTGAAAGGTGTGTATGGGTATCTAGTCATGAATCATTGGGCAGAATATACAACCAAAAAAACACTATTATATTTTCCATACAAAGTTAAAAAATTATTTATTTGAATTATTTTGGACAATCCTAATTAAGGAAATCCTAATCCAAGCTGTGGCCTAGTCGCGGTAGTACGGGTCATTGACCGAGCTACTTTGTGCCTAGGCACAAAACAGATTAGTACAGAAATCTACATACATACAAAGTGCGCTCGAGCAACGCACACATAGACACCGCTCACAGACACGATATCTGGGCACAGTTGGGATGCGAGTGCCATCCGCTTGAGACACGCGTCTGTGAACTTTTTTGTGCAAAAATGGAGCAACGAAAAATAGGTTATTATAACTGTTTGGTGGACGGTTGTTTAAATTCAACATTAAACGGTGAATTGTCGTTTTTTAAGCTACCAGTTGTTTCAGAGAGGTAAGTAGGTATTTGCTTGTATTTTGATGGTTTGTTTTCACGTAACACAAAATAGTTAGGTAGGTAGGTAAGCGCCCCAGCCCCCGGCCCTGCGCCGAACAAGCGAACATAAGTTTGTAGCCTTGTCATATTTTTACAATTTAAAATTAGATATTTATTGTAGTATAAGCTGTGTTAGCCTTGTGTTCAATAATCTAATGAGGAAGATGTTAATGTAAACTAATCGCATTTGTTTTGTCTTCAAAAAAACTTTATTCAGTTATAATAGTAACTGCGAAAAAATTATGTCGATATCGTGTACAGTTATATTTTTAAATCAATCAATTTTCCTCCCAAAAACTTCCTGCGCCGTCCGGTATGAAATGTATGAAAAGTACATACATGAGATTAACTTCTGTATTTATCTGTTTTGTGGCCTAGGCGCTCTGTCTTTGAAAACGCCGAACATTTTACAAGGGCTTGATTTCGAGTCTCAAATACCGGAATTTCATACTGAACGGATCTTCGGACTCGGTCGTTTCCGTTCCGGAACCCACTCGTAAAAAAGGGTATTTCCACATTTTTACACGACTGCCCAAAAAGGAGTATTTCAGGGTTTACGTATGTATGTATTTATTTATTCCACCATTACTTCTTATTGCCTGGACAGATTTGAATGCATTAAAACCATAATAAAAACATAGGTTTAAGTTTTTTTTACCATAGTTTTTTTGCATGTTCCGGAACCGGTATACAAAAAAATCTCCGCGAACGTACCCGACTTAGCCTTGCCTTGATTAGTTTCAAATTTTTATCCAACTTGACGTCTTAGAATTCATATTCAGAAATAACCTAAAAAGAATTTCCGAAACGAAAACGGTCCTTTACGGTGGAGTTTTATGGGGCGGCGTTAGAAGGTAACTTTGTTTGTGCCGCTCGACCAATGAGGAGCAGCGGCTATTATTTATTAGGATTACATCTTTATGATTGGTGCAATACGAAACAAGGCTAGCGAATCATGAAGCGGCGGCGAATGTTTGATAGCTTTAGTGTTTGCCGCGTTTTGTCAAAGATTAAACAGGTTTATTTCTGAAAACTGACTAAGTAAAGACGCTTTATTGATTACTGACTTACGAACACTCTTTTACTATGCAATGAAATCAAATGTTGGAAATGTCTTAATCATCATTATCAGCCTATTACATTCCTACTGTTGAAATTCATGCATGATGTTTTTTACATCCTATTCCTACGGTGGTTGGTGACCTCACGTATTTTTTAAGAACATCAGCCATGCTCGCTCTTATTAGGCGTTTACACTGATTAGATCCTTATTCCTGAATGTTAATTGGAGCGATGATGTTTAATGCTGTAATTAATAAGTAAGCATTAATAAAAATAAAAAAATACCCTGCCAAAAACATTATCACTTGGGATGATTTAAGGATTCCGAGGATACCCCATACATCCAAATCTGTTGAGGCATTTTGTAATAAAAAAACGCACATACATTAACCCCGAAAACATTATATTCCTTTTTTGGGGAGTCGCGTAAAAAGCAGTTTGCTTGAAAGTTAGTTGTAAAGTAAGGTTGGTAGGACAGCTGGCTTTGCTAACTGAAGATAAAATTTGTTTGTCAGATCTGTACACGCGGCGCACTAATATTCTTTGTCACAAGTTCATTGCTCTTTATCAGCTGATTGTTAGGGTTGAAATGAACTTGATTACCAGAAATGTTTAAATTATCATATCTTGTGATTTTAAAAAGTTTCTGGTGATTTGCACTTGGACTTGAATTATTAATAAGCTTCTATATGCGTGGTTTAATTATTACTACACATTTATGTTACACGTTGTATATAAAATATATATATATGATATATGTAATATATATAAATATACATATATTTTCTCGCCTCTTTCTAGGCCGCACCCTACGGCCTCTACAAAGCTTGTATCCACATCAACCTAGCCTACGATTACCCCCCCTTAATCATCACTGAGCACGGCTGGTCAGCCCCCCCTGGGTTAAGGGACGCCCCTCGCGCCGACAACCTTAGGGCGTACCTGGGGGCATTGTTGTTGGCAATCGAGGATGGGACTCAGGTAGGGGGGTATACCGCCTGGAGTCTACTGGATAATGTTGAGTGGAACTATGGGACTAGGTAAGTGTGGAAAAACAAAAATAAATCTCTATTTTTAACCGACTTCAAAAAAGGAGAAGGTTCTCTGTTCGATTGTATATTTTTTAATATTTTAATAATTTTTTTTGTTTGTTACCTCAGAACTCCGTTATTTATGAATCGATTTGGAAAAATATTTTTGTGTTGGGTTCAGTATAGCTACGAAGTGGTCCCATATAAATTTCATCGATATTCCACCTTGGATTTCGAAGATACATTGAAATCATTTTTTGTTTTTTTCTAAATATTATTAACTACTATTACAAAACTTGTACTCGTGGTAGGTCTCTCGTATGCGGGAGGCCGTCTGGGGAGATACCACAGCTTTGACAGTTATTCTGCCGCCAAGCAGTAATGCGCAAGCATTATTGTGTTCCGGTTTGAAGGGCATTGTAGCCAGATGACTCGGGGTGATGAGCGCAATGCAGTGCTACGCAGTGATTTTATGGTATTAAAAGTTCTGGGTGGCACTGCAATTGTTAGGGGCAAGCGTGGCTCTTACTATCAGGCGAAATACATGTTTGTCTCCTCATTCAGTTCCCAAAAAAGTCTCGAGACATAAGATTTTTTTTTCGAACTTCAAACCGGAACACAGTAATGATTGCGCTCTACTGCTTGGCAGCAGAATAACTGGCGTAGCTGTGGTACCTACCCAGACGGCCTCCCGCCTATGAGAGACCTACCCAGAGTGGACACCTACCACGCGATATAAAAAGACATCAGTTGACCGACTGCTCAGACCCGTCTCCCTGATGGCTAACCAAATTTTTATCTTTGTTTCAGTGAACGCTTTGGTCTGTACCAAGTAGATTTCGACTCTCCCAACAAGACTCGCTCGGCGAGACTCTCGGCTCTCGTGTATAAACACATTATTGAGTCCCGAGTCACCGAAGATGGATGGATGCCAAATAATTTGGACATACGCGTCTCTGATAGGAAGAAGAAGGTTAAAACTGAACTTTAATCCCTAGGGGACTTTGAGTTTAGGGGTAGATAGTTAATTGTTGTTCAATTGTTAAAATTAACTATATTTTTTGTACCGGTTGTGATATTTATTACGAATTTAGGAGTGCTCCTGAAGCGAAGGGATTCCTGTTCAAAAACTCATCCTAATAATCATTGAGTTTAAAATCATTTAGGTATAATCATCCAAGATCATTGTGTTTAAAATCATCCAGGTATAATCATCCAACATCATTGTGTTTAAAATCATCCAGGTATAATCATCCAACATCATTGTGTTTAAAATCATCCAGGTATAATCATTCAACATCATTGTGTTTCAAATCATCCAGGTTTAATCATCCAAGATCATTGTGTTTAAAATCATCCAGGTATAATCATCCAAGATCAGTGAGTTTAAATCATCCAGGTATAATTATCCAAGATCATTGTGTTTAAAATCATCCAGGTATAATTATCCAAGATCATTGTGTTTAAAATCATCCAGGTATAATCATCCAAGACCAGTCAGTTTAAAAATCCCTGTATACTATAGGTGAAATACTAATTGACAAATAGCAAAGCGTTTTAAGATATTTTGGAAGTATTATGTTATATTTTGGTTTTTAAATAAACGTTGTTTTACAAGAACTTTCTTTCATGTAAGTTATAGGTGACGGGGAGTCTAAGAAAGAATAGATAAATATCCGCGGTTTCTTTGGACTCTGATAGATACTTTCATCTGGGGAATTTGCTGGGAATGCAGTGATAGTCTGTCAATTTGGGCACTAAGCTTACTCCCTTGTAACCCGGATTTTCGTTAAGTTATGTAAGACGAGAGCGAGAGTGGCTCAGTGGGCGAACGTGCGACTTTCGATCCGACGCACCCGAGTTCCAATCTCGCTGGCCCCGCACCACTGACTTTCTAAAGTTATGTGCGGATTTAACACTCGCTCTAAAATCGGTGAAGGAAAACATCGTGAGGAAACCGGCATGTCCAAGAATTTATCACAAAAATTCAAGGACATGTGACATCCACCAACCCGCACTGGGCCAGCGTGGTTGGATTATGGCCCATATTCTCTCTATGAGAGAAGGCCCGTGTCCCAGCAGTGGGAACGTAATGGGCTGATGATGATGATGATGTAAGACAATTTTGCAGATGTGTGCGTGTCAATTGTCTACCAATAGGGCGGCCTCTATACCAAAACTTAGCTACTCTACGCAGCTAATGAGCAGCGAGCCACGTGACGTCAACATGTGGTTGCACGTACTCAAGCGTTCTGCGATTGAGTTCCTTTTTCCATTAATACTGGAAACTGGTGACTGGTGGTTATATGTTTTTAAACTAACATGGTCACTGACATTAGAATTCGATTTAGAAACGGGATATTTACCATGTATTTGTTTTAAGTTCTCGATATTTCGACACTGTTGCAAGCGCCATGATCACGACGATACTAAAGTTTTTGCGGGTAGATTTTTAATGTTATAACGGGCAGAAATATCTATCTACCCGCTTCCTCACTCGTTAATATCGAGAACTCAAAAGAAATACATGGTAAATAACCCGTTTCTAAATCAAATTCTAGTGGTGGTAGGTTTCTCGTATGCGAGAGGCCGTCTGGGTGGGTACCACCGCTTTGCCAGTTATTCAGCCGCCAAGCAGTAGTGCGCAAGCATTACTGTGTTCCAGTTTGAAGGGCATTGTAGCCAGCCAAATTACTGGGCCAAATTAGTTATTATGAGACTCAACAGCTAATTGTCTCAGGGTGACGAGGACAGTGCGGCGCCACGTAGGATTTTGCATAACAAAGTTCTGTGTGGTGCTGTTATTGTTATGCTTACCATCAGGCAAACGACCAGCTAGTCTCGTCACTCAGTTACATAAAAAAAATACAAAGAAACTACGCAATTAATAATAATAACTATATTACTACTAAATGTTTACAGGAGTAATTTATCATTTGCTTAGTTTTTTTAATAAGCCCCGTATCATCAATACCTGAGCATGGTCTGCAAATTCGGGATGTTTCTTGGCCGTTTGTCACAAAACCACTGACGTTGTCTTTTCTCTCATTGTAGCTTACGTTTTTAGTGATATTTCATCAAACATGAATGAGAATGTGCTCAAGAACTGCACAATCTGATCTCCCATCACCATTCTACAATCGGACAACTAGACGATCGGCACTACGGCACCCCTTCATGGTAGAAGTTCCGTCTGTTCGTACTAAACGTTTTAGGTCATCCTTTTTAGCAGACTTCAAAAAAGGAGGAGGTTCTCTGTTAGATTGTAATTTTTTTTTATTTTATGTTTGTTACCTCAGAACTCCGTCATTTATAAACCGATTTGGAAAAATATTTTTGCGTTGGGTTCAGTATAGCTACGAAGTGGTCCCATATAAATTTCATCAATATGTGACCTCGGTCTTCGAAGATACATTGAAGTCGGTTTTTGTTTTTTTCTAAAAATTAATTATTATTTCTGAACGTGACCTAATTAATTAACAAAGTATTGACATTTAATATGAAATAAATAGAGCGAGTGTGGCTCAGTGGGAGCACGTGCGACTTTCGATCCGACGCACCCGAGTTCGAATCCCGCTGGCCCCGCACCACTGACTTTCTTAAATTATGTGCGGATATAACACTCGCGAAGTCGGTTTTTGGTTTTTTCTAAAAATTAATTATTAGTGCCAACGTCAAAGGAGTGGAATGCCTTGCCGTTGTCTGTATTTCCATACAATTTGGGTGTGTTCAAATCTAGAGTGAACAAGTATCTACTGGGTAAGCGTGCTACATCTTCGACCGCATCGTCACTTCCCATCAGGTGAGATTGTGGTCAAACGCAGACCCAGTCTGTAGTTAAAAAAAAATCAACAACAGTCGATTCTCCAATTTCATTGTCTCTGCCGCTTTTTATCTGCTGTATAGTGTTTCTATTATTTCCTGGCCCGATGTCTGCTACAGTTAACAGTTGCACGAGTCGGTGATGGCAAGATGAACACTTTCCTAGAAAATTTGTATTTTCTTCTATGTTTAAAAATAGACAAAGCCACAATTTTTTCTTGCAATGTCAGTCTTTCTTTGTTTTTCTTTGTATGCTCTTTAAATTGCATCATAGTTAAAACTTTTGCTCTGCTAGGCAAATTGTCCAGTGTTTTCAAAAAATCTGGATTGGTCATGATTTTTTGCATAGCTTTCATTTTTACTGCTTGCTTCTGGCGACATTCGCTTAGTTTAACGCCAACTTGCAGAAGTTTTCTGTATATAGCTTGCTCTGCCGGAGTGACAGCAACATGTTTCCGTACCTTCTTTTTTTTAACTAGTTTCGACCTTTCCATTTTACCACATTGTTGTGGAGCCACAGAATCCAGAGGAGTCACAGTTACACATTCTGGAATGGCAATAATTAAACAATGTTCACGCGGCTTAGTAATTGTGTAGATATTGTCAGAATACATTAGGTGACAATAATGTAATTCCATTACACCATTTTATAATTTTCTATAATAATAAATAATAATTCTTACCAATATTTTCCTTCATTGGAACATCTCCTACAATGCTTTGAGAATGGTGTTGCGGCGCCCCAAAATCCAGATGTAAAGTCACAGTTACACATTCTGGAATGTAAATTTTATTATTCAATTTAAATGAAATATGCAGCCAATAATTATCGTGTAGATTGTCAAAATGCATTAGATGACAATAATTTATTTTATAATTTTCTATAATAATAAATAGTAACTCTTACCACTATTTTCCTTCATTGGAACATCTACAATGCTTTGAGAATGGTGTTGCGGCGCCCCAGAATCCAGATGTGGAGTCACAGTTACACATTCTGGAATTTTAATTAATATTCAATTTAAATGTTACAAACACAAACATTTGTCCATCACGGGATTCGAACTCACAAGCTCAGTGGTGTATGAGATTTTAGCCAACCTGCCCAACCACTACACCACAGAGACTAACCATGAATATATTTTAGATTTTCCATGCAAAGAATATGTGGGCAAAAGTTAATGTGTGATAAGAGTACTGTATTTTTATTAACTGTTCGACAAAAACAATAAATTATATAAATATTTAAAACTATTAAGTCTATGACTGGGTAATATAGTGTTTTATATTTATACATAATCCTTTTTGAGTGAGGTGTTTTGGCCGAGGGTTTGGGTTCGGTATCAAGTTCCGAAGATTCTACGGAAGGCTGGCACGTGACACCACACAATGATGTTTAAATGAAATGCATTTTATATGATATGTATGTTACATACAAGAATTGCACGTTTAAAGGTATTAGATAATATCACTGACCTGGCATATTTTTGGTTGGTACAGCTATATTGCTGAGTCGATTATTTCGGCACCAGTATTTTTCTTCAAAGTGTCTATGACATACACGGCGATATTTGAAAATGTGGTCATGTTCAAGTCCCAATAAATCAGCACCAACAGAGTTGACCCATGTGTTGAATAGCTCCTTGTACTTAGATGGATTAGGAAATTTATGCAAAACATCCACAGATCCTGAAATAGTAATTATTTTGTAACTGGTATGCAATAAAGTTTTTTAATTATGACATGGTTGAGTGGGTGGGTGGTGGTACACCAAATTAATATAGGATCGTATTTAACTGTACCTCAATTTATTCCCGTTTTTCCGCCAAATATACTGATTGTGCACCAAAATATATTCATTAAAATAATTCATAATGAACCCCCACCGCACCCTAACCTACCGAGGGCTGCCCCTTATACCGTTGGCGTGGTCCATCTGCCGAGGGCTGCCCCTTATATGTTTGAGTGCTAAAAACACACCAAATTTGGTGCACAATCAGTATTTTTGGTGAATGGTTAAAAATTATCCAATTAATGCTAGATGTGATGTGTAAAACGAATTTATTTTCTAGGAATAGATCTATGTTACAAGCTTTTATTTAGCTTGCAATGTATGTATGTTTGTCCGGGTGAAATATTGCAAGTTGAATTCCTCACATTCCACATCCTCTTATCCTACGGAGTATACATTTTGCATACTTTTCAAAGTCCAATGATAATGCAATATTATGGCAACGGTCAGCTGATCTGATGATGGAGATGGAAGGTGGGCAATGGAGCTCCTTGACGGATAATCATAAACTATTAGTGTTTGGGCTCATTTTAATCTGCTTGCAGTTCCGATTACGAATTTGTTAAAAGCTTGTCTAGAAAAAATATTTTTCAAGAACAAACTTAATACATTTTGAATATGGAAGCACAGAGATAATCCAACATTGGAACTACATTGGAACAACTATTCACTCTATTGGAGCATGTTTTTTTTAATGGAATCGAGTAATGAGACGAACAATTCGTTCGCCTGATGGTAAGCGCCACGCCTGCCTATAACAATTCATACTGCCATCCAAAACTTTTAATACCATAAAAGTACTGCATTGCTGCGCTCATCACCAAGAGACATCATAATCTCATATAGTCTCATATGCCCAGCTATATGTATAGCAGTTTAATGGAGCACTTTAATAATGGTAGGTACTGCTTAGTCCCCTTCTGATGGTTCATTGAATATCATAATGAAACACAACTTTAAAATATATTATGTAGTATACTGAAACGCGATTATTAAATATATTATAAGCTGTTGCCCGTGACTTCGTACACGTAGTAAAGTAATCTAACCTGCAGCGCAAGTACGTTTCTTACCGATCGGTATTTTTGACATAACAATGTTTTGTTTCAATGACGTTTGGTCTATTGTCAATTTAAGAAATAAATTAGAGCCAATGTTACTTCCTGATAGCTGCTGATAGATACCTATGTTACGTCCAGTAGTTTCAGAGCCTATTTCTACAAGATTATGATCGCCTGGTACCATGAATAGGCCAAATATTGAATTTCGTAGGCAACATTTTGCTACTTTGGGTGACATTACTTCAATTTTCTTAAGGATCTCTATTTTTTTGACAATAAATTATAGCCTATGTTACTTCCTGATAATGTATCTTTCTATTGGTGAAAAAATGGTTTAAATCGGTCCAGTAGTTTAGGAGCCTATTCGGTACAAACAAACAAAAAATGTTTTTATAAAATTATTGTTATTACTAGTACAGATAGTGATACGGCCGAAGCCTACCAGCTCACAAAAGTATAGATAAAACAGGTACCTTCTCTGTTTGGACATCCAGAGACGCAGCACTTTCTGTTAGACATGATGACCGACTGTAGTCCTGTCTGAATTCTTAGTTTGCAAACAGTGTCACCAGACACCAGAAACGGATATTTGAGTTCTATGAAGTCCTATCTCAGTTCATAGCTCACAATCATCATAAACTCTACTCAACGGACTTAGGTGGGAAAGGAAAAGCACATAAATTATTTCGAACGAAAGCAAGCCAAAAATTAGATTTATTTATAAACAACAAAACCGTTCCTCGTTATTTAATTTTACGAATTGCTTCGATGAGGATGGGAAAAAACGTCGACTTATCGATATAATATATCGTCGATGTTTTTAATAGCGATATATCGATATTTATTTAGGAGTATCGTAACTTCCATCAATGTATAATATTTTTAACGCAACTCTGGTTTTATTAGAGATAATGGTAATATTTAACTTAAGATATTTTTATTTACATTAAGGTCATCATCATTATCAAGCCTATTGCAGTCCATTCAATGGACTCCATTGCTGGACATAGGCCTCACTGAGCACGATTCCCGGGTACTCTCATACAGCTGCTGCCAGCCACCTTGCGAAGATCGTCGCTCCTAGCCTGAGGGCGTCCTACACTACGTTTGTCAATTTGCGGTCTCCATTCTAAAACACGTCTACCCCAACGATTATCGGTTCTCCGGCTAATATGGCCGGCCCACTGCCACTGCAGCTAAAAGTTACGATATATCAATATTTTTCACGCGATAACTATCGATTCTGTTTAAAAATATCGATATTTTTTTCCCACTTGCCCATCCCTGACGTCGGACAATTCTGACGGCCTGTCATGTCAGTGTTGCACACAAAAAACGAAAATATCTACCATAATAAGTGTGGACTATTATGACTATTATTTATTTTCATTTATTAATTATAATATTGATTAAACTATTTTAATGTTAAAGACTATGAATAGAAAATAACTATAAGCAGACCTAGCGCACTCCGCACTGTAGGTACTAAGCTACAAGTACATAGCCGGACACCGACGGCGCGGCGGGTCGCACGTCTTTACACGTGTCGCGTCAGAAGAGATAAAAGCTATGCGATAAAATGAGAGGCACTCTATTGCACTCTATGACTGGTAGGTATGCAGCGCTACGCGAGCTGAATTGATTTTTATTGCGTCATAGCAAGAGTCGCTATTTGTTTAAATTCCTTTGCGGAGTGATGCTTCTGTTCCTTAGTATTCTGTGCTATAAGGCAAATCTATAACCCGTTTTCTAAGTTTGTAAACTCTGAGAAGATGTCCCGTTTAGTAGGTTGTTTGTAGTACAGATAGGAATTATGAAAAATGACATCTGTCGACTTGAAATCGAACTACTCACCATATCTGTGGCCTAGGTCCTACCTACCTAAGTTATTATTGTAACTCTAATGTAGATGGCGCTGTTGACAACTTTGTTCTTTGTAATTTCGCTTCTTGCGCATAGATGTCGTTATTAAGGCAATCCCGTATAGTTTTATTTGTTACGTGTAGGTGGCGGTAATAATTCATGGAAGTATCACTGTATCCGCTCAAAAGATGACGCCTACAGGCAGAAAAAAAATGTAAAAAATGCGGGAACCTCAAGTTTTAGAATGTAGATTTTCTATACCAAATGATGAAATTGAAAAACAATGTGCATAATAACTGGAAATACTTCAAATTGTTTTATTTTTTTATTGTTATAGAGGTTGGACTAAGTACACATTTTTAGCCGAGTGTGGAAGCCCAAAGGATGGTTGATCAGCAATAATTAATTTTCCCATCAATGACATGTTATGGACATAGGTAAGTACTGTTATTGTTGTGCAAGACAACCTCTGGCAGAGGGTATTCTGGGATTCGAACTCTGTTGAGTAGCATAGTTACTTCTTATTTAGTCCATGGCCATACTGAGCTGCCGCTTACCCCAAGATCAAATTTACATTATCAAAACAAATTAAAAAAACATGACAGCCCAACAATGCTTTATCGTGCTTTATCCAATTTTCGCGCTCATTATTTTCGGTATTTAGCCCCCACTGTATAATAGGTACGTTCTAAAATTGCAACAAAAGAAAAAATGGACTCAATGAAAAAGGGCGGTGGAACTCAAAACAGACACTGCGGGTGGCAACGAACAAAACAGTATACTTATACCTTATAAACATTGATTTTGAAACAATTACACTGTACCACCCTTATTTATATCGGAATAAGATTGATTATTCTATAATTTTGGGGGTAACAATACGTATTGAGAGGCAATGAGTCGATAAGCTACCTACGATCTTTTACAAGGTTTGCGATGTGTGCGAATTGGGTGAATCGATTTGCTTCGGCGCCTTAAGATGTTTAATTTTTTGATGGTGTTTTGTTTAGTTTATTTTTTCTTTAGTTGGATACCGGCGACCCGCGTAGAGGTTTTTTTTTATAAGCATGTTTCGTCCCACTGCTGGGCAAAGGCCTCCCTTCCCTCATTCTATGACCCTCTGTCAATGTAAAGGGCTATTCCTTGTCGTAGGCGTCTAGGTCGTCGCGCCACCTACGGCGGGGCCGGCCCCGCGGACCTGTTTCTCCGGCTGGAACCCAGTCTGTAAGGACTTTTGCCCACAGCTGGTTTGACATACGACATACGTGTCCATTCCAGTCCCAATTTAGCTGGGTGGCTTTCTAGGAAACCAGGGTTTGCGTTTTAGAGCGCAGTATCATATTCCTAATACGGTCTCTCAACTTGACTCCTAAGATACTGCGCTCCACCGCTCGTTGACAAACCTCGAGTTCGGACCTCTGCTGAACAGTCAAAGACCAATTCTGCGATCCATAAGTGAAGATGGGAAGAATGCATATGTCCATGAGTCTGATGCGCTTTAGGCATAGAGGAAGGTTGCCCTTCATCATGTCCTTCATGGCCCAATAGCTCTTGCAGGCGTTCTCGGTGCGTCTAGCAACTTCTTTGTCTTGTGTCGCCTGGAAGGAAACTATAGTAGTAGAGGTTTATAGTTAATTAATAATAGTAATTTATTTATTTTATTCAAATATAGGTACAATATAGATACACACATAAACTATGTTACAATTATTTGATGACTATAACAATAAGTGACAGTTAAACAGTTTTATTATAAAGCTAACATGCAACATACAAAATTGGAGAAAGGTAGGTATGGACCTACCTGCTGGTATTGTTCATCATCATCATCCCATCGCAGTCCATTGCTGGACATAGGCCTCTCCAATTGCACGCCATTGAGCACGATCCCCGGCTACTGTCATCCGGCGGCTACCAGCCACCCTGCGAAGATCGTCGCTCCACCTAGCCTGAGGGCGTCCTACACTACGTTTGCCAATTCGTGGTCTCCACTCTAGAACGCGTCTACCCCAACGGTTGTCGGTTCTACGGCTAATATGGCCGGCCCACTGCCACTTCAGCTGGCTAATCCTTGAGCTATGTCGGTGACTTTAGTTCTCTGTCGAATTACTTCGTTCCGGATACGATCCGCAATCCTTCAGAGAAACTCCAAGCATAGCCCTTTCCATAGCCCGCTGAGCGACTTTAAATTTATTTTGTGGATCAGATTGAGGATCGTACCGTGAGTGTCCACGTCTCGGCTCCGTAGGTCATAACAGGTAGGGCGCACTGATTGAAGACTTTTGTCTTTAGGCTTTGTGGGATAGGCGACGAAAATACTCGACGTAGTTTCCCAAATGCTGCCCAGCCCAACTGTATTCTTCTGTTGGCCTCTCTTTCGAAGTTGTTTTTACCCAACTGCATTGTTTGCCCAAGGTAAACATATTCCTTAACAACTTCAAGAGTGAGGCCATTGACAGCAATCGGTTCCGGAGTCACATGTTCGTTGAACATTTATCTTAGTTTTATCTAAGTTAATCCGGAGACCGACGCGTTGGGAAGAGTCAGCTAGGCCATCCAGCATCTGTTGCAAGTCTAGCAACGACTCAGTTATAATGACGATATCGTCTGCAAATCGCAAGTGCGAGATGTACTCGCCGTTTATATTTATGCCCCGCCCTTTCCAGTCTAGCAACTGGTATTGTTAGCCTATAGCTAATTATTTCATATGAAACTAGGTGTAATTTAGTTTTTCCGGGATTAGGAACTTTCGAGACAACATGATCATAAAACCCTAGTATCTTTTTGTATCTTACGTAGTTTTTATTTGATAGTTTAATATTCCATTTATTATACTTTTGTTGAGAATGAGGTTCACAGCAACAAGCCGGACCCTCTACTATTGCTTCAATAAAGTGGTGGAACTTTATTCAAGCTTTCCATGGACTTTTTGGCTAAAAAGCAATGATTTCTCTATTTTGTTTCATATGCTTACACTCGTGCACGTTTACGAACACATAATGGTTAATATTCCACCGATATTACACATGATCACTCGAAATAACACTTGTTTGCAAAATAAAAACAAAAATCGAACTGTATCACTTTTCAGTTCCCGCCAAAAAGTCTGGTACTTTTTAAGTACCTACCTACTACCACAGAATACTAACTACACAGGTTAGGATATCTCCCAAGTTAAGTATACCTACGAATTTTCCGGATCGAATCCGGATCGATACGAATCTTGGCCTCACACTAGCAACATGAAATGGCGGGTTGAAGTGGGGCTGTGCCAATGTTCATACAAAAAACAAGTTAAACCGTCTTTCACTAAGGCGCAAGGTGGTTAAGTGCTATGCAAAAGTATTTTTCAAAAAAAAGGAGGAAAATCACAGGTGATGCCGGAGCGCTAGTGTTGCAAGGTCCAGTGTCTCAAATTTCAGAACGGAAGGTTAAAATAATCGGGATTTTGGTTTTCAAATCAGGACAAAAAGTTAAAATATTATTGTAACAAAAGTTCTAAAAAATGACGTATCTTCTAAGTAGTTATTCTTTTTCCGATACGGTGGTAGAGTCATTGTAATAATTGACGTTCATAAGTGCGTCTGTGACGACAAAATTGAATAAAGAACTTTTGAACTTTGAGGACATCTACAATGGCTACAAAAGAAAACTGGTTTTTGTGAATCAGCGTATACATATATTTTTATTGGATAGTCAGTTTTTTTTAAATGGCAGAAAAAATAAAACACTAAAATGTATAAAATTCAAACGTAACCATTTCGACTAACCATAATCATTAAGTTTGTCTTTTATCAAAATTATCGAGTAAAGTACAAACTAAAGAGGTTAAAAAATCGAGACATTTGGCGTCCCGATCAAAAGTGAATCAGGACGTTTCACCAGACCCCGAAAAATCGGGACGTCCCATGCAAATCGGGAAACCGGGGGTCTACCCCGAGTTGCTTTCGTTCGTTCGTTCGTACGGACTAAAAGAGACACTCTTACGCCTGTTGCATAGCGCTGTCCCTCTCATCCGACAGAACGAAGATCGTAATTACTTTTTCAGAGTACAGGCCCTGGCAACACTAGGCGGCGCTCAAGTATAGATGTCTCTATATCTACCTAGCTTTTTCGCACATGAAAGTATCATATACCTGACATTCATACATCTCCCAATTTTTCCCTAATTTTAAAATGAATAAGACGCATCAAATACCTCCAAGAGGGAGTGGTTTTTATTATATTTGGCAGCTTACGAGAAAACGAAGGCGGCTTCAGCGCTCCAACACCTACTTATGGTTTTATATTGTGATGGATAAGAGAGGAAGTGGAACCTTTTTTAACCGACACAAAACATCCTCCTTTTTATGTCGGTTCTCAATTCGATTGTATTTTTTTTGTTTGGTAAGTTATACATCGGAGGTGGTCCCATATACCTAAATTTTACAGCACTTTTTATCGAAATTGAAACAGCACTTTTTGAAAAAAAAACAACATAAATAAAAGATTAGTATTGAAATAGGTTTTTGTTGTTTTTCTAAAAAGTTATAATATTCGTGGTAGGTCTCTCGTAAGCGAGAGGCCGTCTCGGTGGGTACCACCGCTTTGCCAGTTATTCTGCCGACAAATAGTAGTGCGCATTACTGTGTTCCGGTTGATTTGCCTTGTAGCTTAAATTATTTGGGAATTTGAGACTTAATATCTGATGCCTCAGTGTGATGAGCGCACATCAACGCTTCGCAGTGCTTTTATGATAATGTTTCTGGGTGGCACAACAACAATTGTTATGGGCAGGCGTGTCTCTTACCATCAGGCGAACGTCTTACTCGTCTTGTCACTAAGTCTTCCACTTGGGAGCTTATGGTCTGTAATCTACGTACTTTTTGAGACGTCCGACGTGGTTGCGCAGGTTGGCTCAAATCTCATACACCATTGAGGTTGCGGGTTCGATTCCCGCGACGGTACAAATGTGTGTACACAGAAAAATAAAATAAGCGTAAGTATTTGTTTCGTGTCTGAGTTTTGTGGGACCATGGTCCTCATAGTTCCTGATTCCCTAGATACAGAGAATCCTTGTTAGGGGCCAAGATCTATGTTTGTGATCGTTGGGCGTATTTATTTATTATTATGTTTTAACAGTGGGACCTTAATGGGCTGATGACAATGACGAAGTAGGTAGGTACGGAGCGACAAAAGTATAACATAATGTAATAAATACATAATATAATTATACCCCAGTCAGCCAGTCAGTCAGTGGGTCTTGGCCTCCACAACAAAAAGGCGCCACTGGTCTCGGCGTTGCGCGGTCTCTTCCCAATCGAACAGCTGCAGTTTGCGAAGGTCCTTTTCGACCTCGTCTAGCCAGCGGTATCGAGGCCGTCCGACCGGGCGACGACCCGTGGGTTGACCCAGGAACGCCATCTTAGCAGCCCGATCATGTCCATGCGCACGACGTGGCCGAGCCATTGAAGTCTGTGTGCCTTGACCTCACCCATGATGTTGGGTTCAGCAGACAGCTCCTCTACCTCTCTGTTCTTCCTAACTCGCCAAAAGAAATAAATCATCAAATTAAAAATCAAGTAATTAAATTATTTTCATTGAGGTAGTCTTTAACTGTGAAATAACATTTACTGGTGGTAGGTTTCTCGTATGCGAGAGGCCGTCTGGGTGGGTACCACCACTTTGTCAGTTATTCAGCCTGCAAGCAATAGTGCGCAAGCATTACTGTGTTCCGGTTTGAAGGGCATTGTAGCCAGCAAAATTACTGGGCATTACGAGACTCAACAGCTAACAGCTGTTAGCTGTTGTTAGCAACAGCTCAGGGTGACGAGCGCAGTGCAGCGCCGCGCAGGATTTTGCAAAACAAAGTTCTGGGTGGTGCTGTTATAGTTATGGGCTGGCGTATTGCTTACCATCAGGCAAACGACCAGCTCGTCTCGTCATTCAGTTACATAAAAAAAGAATAATGCTAATGTAAATTCAGCTACTTATGTCGCTGAACGTACCAAGAATAAAAAAACTTATTATAGAAGCCCTTTCCACTCCCTTGATTGTTTACCGCACCTCCTCACATGATACAATGATACACCCCGACTGCGCCCACCCTCCGATTTCTTAGGGGTAGCGCAACCCCTAAGAAATCCGCTAAGTAGCTCCGTATATACAGCAATTTGACGGTCCGTTTGTCACGTTTTAGATGGCAAGGATTTTGCGAAGTCAACCTTATAACTTATGTAGTGGCTGAGTGCTTACTTAGGCGGTTTTCAATGTTACACGTTAGAGTTCAGATCCCAGGTCCCCATTCAAGTAAAAGTTTTTTTTTTAATGTAATTGAATAGAAGAAAGAAAGAAATAGGTTTCATCATCATCATCAGCCCATCACGTTCCCACTGCTGGGACACGGGCCTTCCCTCACAGAGAGAGTATGGGCCATAATCCACCACGCTGGCCCAGTGCGGGTTGGTGGATGTCACATGTCCTTGAATGTTTGTGATTAATTCTTGGACATGCCGGTTTCCTCACGATGTTTTCTTTCACCGTATTTCTCTAAATTGTTTGTCGAAATAGATTTATTGTGGTAAAAAATAATAATTTAATAATAATAAAATAATGTCAAATCAAATCAAATCAAATCAAATCAAATCAAATCAAATCAAATCAAATCAAATCAAATCAAATCAAATCAAATCAAATCAAATCAAATCAAATCAAATCAAATCAAATCAAATCAAATCAAATCAAATCAAGTATTTATTTGCCAGATTTAATAACGAGACAAGCTGCGTGTGTGTGCTCTCTTTTTTGTAATGTGTGTTTATTTTAAGTGTTATTGTATTAGGTGCATTGTACATAAAGTCACAACAGCCTATCCATTTCGGATGAACAATAAAAAATATTGACAAAACAGACAAACCCGCGGCAAACCACTAGCGGATCATAACAGGCAAATCCAATTTTGTAAAAGACGTATTATTTTATTAGTGATCTCGTATTCATATGAAAACCAGCTCTTTGATCTGGCGATATTCTTGCCGAGGATGGACGACTAGTCGTTTGTTATGGCTTTTCTTATGTGTTTTCTATTTCTTATACTCTTTGTGTTAGATCCTTTTAACTTTACGTAAGGGTTCCGTAACGAAGCATCAGGCGTACGACTTGTTCGTCTCATAACTCAGTTTCATGAAAAAAGTTTTTAAAGTAAGGACCCCAAAATGCTTGAAATACTACTCTCATTCAGCCGGTCTTTTTTATTTAGAAAACTGGCACAAGATGTGGTTGCTATATGATTATCGATGTAGCATCAAATCCCAAAGCCGCAACTGATCCCATCTTCAGCCTGTATTCGTCCGGACATAGGCCTTTCATATTAAGTATTATGTAGTGCCACTGAGCCCGGTCTTCAGCTCTTCTCATCCAATTTCTTCCGGCCGCCTTTCGGTGATCATCGCTCCAACTGACCTTGCCTGCCACCTGGATCCGTAGTCTCCACTGAAGGCCACGTCTTATCCAGTTTTTTTTTTTGTAACAGAATAACGAGACGAGCTGGTCGTTTGCCTGATGGTAAGCAATACGCCAGCCCATAACACTAACAGCCCATAACCACCCAGAACTTTGTTTTGTAAACTCCTGCGCGGCGCTGCACTGCGCTCGTCACCCTGAGACAATTAGCTGTTGAGTCTCATAATGCCCAGCAATTTCGCTGGCTACAATGCCCTTCAGTTATACACAGTTATTTGTATAGATGTTACGAGCTCACTACATCAATTTGCTAATTCAGTAAGCTATATCAGTCTTTGGTTCTCTATCAGATCACTTCATTGCTCTAGAACTCTAGCTGCAGCAGATCCCACATATTATTGCAAAATCCCATCGGATCCCAATCAAAGTGAATCTGAAATATAGCTATTTCTACCGGCTTTTTATACAAACATACTTACCCTCTTCCCAACAAGTTACGTTTCGTTCTCTAAAAGTAATTGATTGGTGCTTTTAGCGCCTATTCTTGTTTGAAAAGATTTGATCCGCCCCATTGTGGCGAAAATATGATTTTTGCTTTGATGTGAATATATATATATATAATATTATTATAATATATTATGTAGGAGTTAGAGAGGATATATGGAGCTGATTTATTTGAGGGTAGTTTTCAGTTTATGATCATTTATTTATTAACGTACCTACCTACGTGTATAGGTAGTTTCTGTTGAGAGAAGTTTGTAATAAGCCTATTCTACTTATACTCATAATAGAATTATAAATAACAAAATAAATAAATAACGCCCAACGATCACATACATAGATCCTGACTCCTAACTAGGATTCCCTGTATCTAGGGAACCAGGAACTATGAGGACGATGGTCCCACAACACCCAGACACGAATCAAATGATTGCGCTTTTTTCTGTGCACAATCATTTGTGCCGTCGCGGGAATCGAACCCGCAACCTCAGTGGTGTATGAGATTTGAGCCAACCTACCCAACCACTGCACCACAGAGGCTGTAATTATGATTATTAGAATAGAATAGAATGGAACGGATAACGGCATACCATGGTTTAGTGGCATCGGTTCTATGATATGGCATTATCTTCTGGGGAAATTCAACACACAAAGATGTTGCTTTTAAATCCCAAAAAAATGCATTTGGGCAATGTTCAATTTAAAGCTGACAGATAGTTGCAATCCACATTTTATTGAGTATAAAATTTTAACTTTTCAATCGCTGTACATTCTAGAGATAGCTACTTTTGTGAAGACAAATCGGGAATTGTTTGACCTACCCGATGTTAACTCTCGCAGCAGACGTGATAACAGTAGACTGTGTACACAGTTCTAGAACGACGTTAATGCGTAAAAGTGTATTGTGCATGGCTCCGGCCGTTTTCAATAAAGTCCCTAGAGCAATCAAAGAATTAAATAACGGCTTCTTTAAGATTAAATTAAAAAAAATACTAATGGACAAATGTTATAATGACATCACTGAATATTTTAATGACAAATTCTAATAACATTGACTTATTGTCTCTATTAAGGTGAAGATTATTATTATTAATCCTATTTCAATTTTATATTATTTAATGTTATTACTTATTATAATAAATTATTTTTGCGACACTATTTTGAATTGACTATTTGACTATATTTTATAATTATTATAACTACATATTATTTGACATTTTGCCTATGTATTACTAATTTTTTATTATTGTTATTTCTTCTGTCTAATTGAATGCCGTAATAAGGCTAGATATGAAGCACGGTTACAAATATTTTATTTTATAATAAATGATTAATATAGCGTTATTTTTCATTGAATTATCAATAGTTTTCTGTGCCCGTCCTTATAAACTAAAAAAACAATACCAGGACCCTAATTCACTATGACAAGTTGGCGATTCCTTGCTTCGAAATCACGTCGATTCCTTCATTAATAAACGACATCTGCGAAATTTGTATTCTCTATGACGCGTCATAGAGCATCATACATAAATGCGTAATAGAGATGTCGTTTATTAATGAAGGAATCGACGTGATTTCGAAGCAAAAAATCGCTAAGTTAAGCATAGTGAATTGAGGCCCTGGGTCCTAATTCACTTTGACAAGTTAGCGATTCCTTGCTTCGAAATCACGTCGATTCATTGATTTTACGTTGATTACTTACATCTGTGAAATTTGTATTGTCTATGACGCGTCATAGAGAATACAAATTTCACAGATTCGTTGTTTATTAATTAAGGAATTAACGTGATTTCTAAGCAAGGAATCGCCAAGTTGTCATAGTGAATTGAGGCCCAGGTGGACAGACTATGCGGTATTTTTTCCACCATTGTTAACTGCACGAAATCCCTCGCTTTCCGTTAATTCTTAGCAAAAATGAATAAACAGACATTTTATTATTTTTATACCACGTTTTTATTAAGTCACTTTCTTGTTTGTTGTCTGTCTGTCGTTCCGGGTGGAATCTTGCAACTCAAATTTCGAGCAATTCCCGATTAGCTATCCGGCTGAAACTTTCACGGTAGCTCACAACTCAATGACAATGCATTCTAAATACATAAAAGCGTGGTTTTTAAATTATTATCAAATCTATTTGGTACGGTTTCTTGTTTCACTTTATAAGCTTTTTTTATTATTATTTATAGGCTTAGAAGAGAAGAATAAGAAGAATAATTTATTTGCTAGATTACATTTCATATTGGTAGGTATATATTTTTCCTAGAATGATGTTACAGAGTACAATAGTCGTTGTAATCAGTCTGCATGCAGACGTGCAAATTTTTTTTTTTTATGTAACTGAATGACGAGACGAGCTGGTCGTTTGCCTGATGGTAAGCAATACGCCAGCCCATAACAATAACAGCACCACCCAAAACTTTGTTTTGCGAAATCCTGCGCGGCGCTGTACTGCGCTCGTCACTCTGAAACAATTAGCTGTTGAGTCTCATAATGCCCAGTAATAATTAGTAATTTATTTTTGTCACTACATTTTTAATTCTTTAATGTCATAAACACAATGAGACAACAGCCAGTCACTTAAACATTTCTTAAATTTATATGCTTCTAATATTTTTTTTAACGGGCGAATGCCTTTATTACTGAAAACAAACTACACTAGTTACTAAAACTAAACTAACTACTTACAAGGAGAAGCAATTGGACAACCCATAGACCATTAAAGGCCTATAGATAGCAAAAATTCTAATAATTGAATGTCCATTGGTAGCCTGATAGAGAAGTTTCTTCTGTATCTCTAAATAGTATAAAACAAAGTCGCTATCAGCGTCCTCATTTCTGTTTCTGCGGTTTCTTCTTTCAAACTACGCATCAAATTTTGGTACGGTTTTCACTATCATTTAGAGAAGTATACTGAAGGTAAAGATGTACAATATATTCTAATTAAGTTTTTGTATAACTGGGAAAAGTCATTGTTTTGCAATCAAGTCGTCAAAAAATGGTGCATTATGTGCTACCAATTCCTTATGTGTTGTGTAGTTGCGTAAAAAAATACTTAGTTATTATGTTATAGGTACGTATTTTTGTATGTATGTTAGTCTGTAAGGTAATTTTACTTTGTTGTAATTTAATACTGCCCGAAATTATTCGCTAGAGAACTAAAGTTATCGACATAGCTCAGCGGATTAGCAAGCTGAAGTGGCAGTGGGCTGGTCATATTTGCCGCAGAACCGATAACCGTTGGGGTAGACGTGTTCTAGAGTGGAGACCGCGAATCGGCAAACGTAGTGTAGGACGCCCTGCGACTAGATGGAGCGACGGTATACGCAGGGTTGCTAGTAGCGACTGGAGAAGGAAAGCCGAAGATCGGGCTTAGTGGCGTGCTATGGGAGAGGCCTATGTCCTACAGTGGACTGATGTGGGCTGATGATGATGATGATGAATACAGCCTGAAATAAACAAACAAATATATAAAAAAAAATTGCTTGCGTGCGAAGCCGGGGTCGCTAATATTATAATATATCATTATTATGTATCATTATATAATTATGTATATTTTATAATTATGTATCATTATATAATTATGTTTTATTATGTATCATTTTATAATACCTAACAAAGTTTAAATATTATATATATATATATATATACACCTACATATATCTACACATGTAAGTGTCTATAGCTACAATAAATTGTAAATTTTTACTCCATAAAAAATATCGGAATTCTCAAAGCAACCTCTTAAATACAAAGCACCATTGATAGCTTCTTCAATGAGCCCACAAGTACATATTATACGATAAGCTCCTTTGAGGTGACCACCTTTGTACTTACTACAATTGCATGTAAGTGTTACTTGAATTTCTTTGTCCGTCTGTCGGCGAAAGTGAGTAATCTGACCATAGCTTTTTAGGTAGGTTTTTGCTTTTATTGGCTCTAGAATGAATTATAGATAAGAAGGTTTTTAAATCTTTTTAATTGAACTTGACTTTCTGGCTAGTGAAAAGTGATGTAGTTCGATTTTGTTTTATTTTCCAAAATGAGTATTTCTTTACTAAGAAGCTTTTATTTAAATATCAATGTTTGTTTGTTCGGGTCAAATCTTGCAAATAGAATAAGAACCATTGCACTTCCTCTTATCACTAAAAAGATTTTTGTTGAAAAATTTATTTGTCATGATAAGCTTCTAAAAACTTAATAAACGGAACCGCGAGCAGATTAAAATAAGCCCAAACACTAGTAGTTTACGATTATCGGTCAAGGAGTTTCATAGCCCAACTTCTGTCTCTACCATCATCAGCTGGTTGTCACCATAATATTGCATTGTCATCGGACTTTGGCAAGTACCTATGCAAAATTTAAACTCCGTAGGATAAGAGGAAGTGATTCTGATTCAACTTGCAAGATTTGACCCAAACATTGTAAGTAAAATAAAAGCTTGTAACAAGTATACGTTTTATCAAACAAAAAAACCGACTTCAATGTATCTTCGAAGTCCAAAGTCAAATATCGATGAAATTTATGTGGGACCACTTAATTCGTAGCTATACTGAACCCAACGTAAAAAGACCGAAGAAATGACGGAGTTCTGAGGTAACAAACATAAAATATAAATCAAAAAATACAATCGAATAGGGAACCTCCTCCTTTTGAAGTCGGTTAAAAACATGGATTTTAGTTATATTTTTTTATCTATTCTTCTATAATTCTTTCTTTCTAAATTCAAAGGTGACAAGGGCTCGTTTTTGCCTTCATGCCGGCTACCAATTTTAATCTTTAATCTCAACATTTCTTTGAATTACGCAATGGTTATTGTACAGGGTCTCAAGCCTATTGTATTTTATTTATGTGGAGACCACTCAAGTGTGATTTTAATACGATAAAGACGCTTAAGGTCTTAAGGGTCCTTAGGGGCTTTGAGATCTGCTCTAGTAACCGACTTTTGAAAAATAAATTATATTGGGATTGATGATGCTTGCTTTGCATTTTTAACTGACTTCAAAAAGGAGAAGATTCTATATTTAATTGTATTTTTTTTAAATTTTTGACGTCAGAACTCCTTCATTCATCAACCGATTTGGAAAATTATTTTTCTTTGGGTTTAGTATAGCTGCGAAGTGGTCCCATATAAATGTCATCGATATTTGACTTTGGACTTCGAAGATACATTGAAGTCGGTTTTTTTGTTTGATAAAACGCATACTTGATTATTTATTTATTGGGAAATGCATTTGACGACATCTCGCCTGATGGATAGCGAAGATACGGCCTAAGGTGGAGCCATGAGATAGCTATTCACTCTAGACTTAAAAAGGCACAAGTTGTAGCTGTTTGGGAACAAAGAAGCTGGTAAAGCGTTCCACTCCTTGGCAGTCCACATGATGAAAGAATCAGAGAAACGCTTAGTACGAATAGGTGGGATATTAACGACGTACGGTTGAAACGACTCTTCTCACCTGGAAGTTCTTAGATAAAGATAAAATCATCAGCATTCGTACTAGTTTCTTTTTTGATATTGTACGACCTGGATACAAGTCCTTTTGACCATCCATATTTAAAACAATACATTTTCATTCGTACTAGGATATACCTGTGTTACAATGCTAGTTAGTATTTTCCCAATCAATCAATCATTTTATTAAGTCCAGGACGTCCACGACCCAAAGGGATGGACGACATCAAAGTATGGACTGGACTAAGCTACCGAGATCTCAAAAGCGCAGCGTGGGATCGCAAGTAATATTGCCTACTGACCTCCAAACTTCAGTATGAAGATGGCACCCGATGATGATGAATCATTTTATTACAAATACAAATCGTGTAGTACAATCAATTCTATGAGCTCTGAATCCCACACTAGGATAACTCCTGTGTTGTAGGATTCAGTCTCTTTCATTCGGTATAGGTAAAAGCTGTATACAAAGCGAAACAAATGTAGGTTAGATTTATTAATCAGTGTACTGAATGTGATAAGTGGTAGCAATATAAATTATTTATTCATAAAAGTTAAAAACAAATAATATAATTAGGTACTATGAATGTTTTCGTGAGTTTGATTCATTATAAATATTTAATAAAACTCTTTAAATAAATCTCGCCTCGACACCGCCAGTGGTCGCCGCGATCTCGCAGCGTAAACTCTCCCTGAGGAAGAGCATCGGACATGCTCGAAACCTAGGTCAACTGATTCGACAACTACGTGAGTCCTAGCCGTTTTATTAGATATTTATAATATAATTACTTACATTATCAAGGACATTACAGCATAAAGCTTTGCGTTCTAAATACTAGCAACTCAATGAAGCATCCCAAACTCATCACCCAAAGTGACAATGTTTAATCCCAAAAAACGTTAAGTAGGTAGCTCTCGAGTGACAATATCCCTAAATGTATTGTTAATTCCGACGATCCAATAGTCCGACAAACAAGCGTCTAATGTTACCAAAATAATGGCGCCGAAAGTGTTTCTGGCAACACCGATGACGAGATAGCTTGTTGATGATAAATGAAATAGGGATGGGGTGGTAAATATGATGAACTCGATAGTATCGATACTTGCTTATGTTTACGTGAAATGCCGGTGTTTACATTATCTTATTAAGCTATTGCATAGCTTCTATCGCGGGCCTTGAGCGTAAAGACCGAATCCAGAAATTCCGTAACGAAATTAACCTAACACCCCCCGAATGCTATGCAATAGCTTTACCGCGGCAGTCTCCGAGTGCCACACGTCTTTTTGTGTGTACCAAGACAAACCTATTTTGGTTTATGTGGTAATATAAAAATATGTTTGTATAATACTTTTCGCTACATAAATAAATAAAAAAACTTGATATGAAGAAAACAACGAAACGACCGGGTGAAAATAATTCAGATTGCTAATTTGAATGCTATTGGGTAAGAAAAATATGTCAAAATAATACCTATTAATTTGTTTGTTTAGAATTATATCTTTTAGATATTTTTTTTGTGTAGATATAGTGTAGAGACCGCGAGATGTTATTATTTTCTTCATATTAGGTATTATATTCAAAATGTGAAAGAGTTTCACTTATATAATGTTAGGTAGGTAGATACATTATACACAAAACTTACTAAGTTCATTAAATTCACAAATGTACATAGTAATATTTGTTTATTAAAAACTGTTCTTTTAATAATTATTTAATTGCAACTATACTGACTACAATTTATCTTGCGATAAATTCTATTTAAAATATCGATAACAAGCTACCATCACTAGTGCTCTAGAAAATTAAAAAGAAAACCACGTCATTGAAATCTCGACAATTCAGCCAGTGTTTTGTACGTGTGCGATAGAGCATCGGCTATGTTTTCGAACGCGCCCAATGAACTGAAGAGGATTAAAAAAACACTTTTGGCGCGAAGAAGTGTCCTTTACGTCACATTCTGGGAACGTGTTTATTTGAAGCGATGAGTATCTATTAAGATCTCATGTAACGTAACAAAGGCGCGTAAAAGATTTACTGATACTAATAGTAACTGCTACTAGGTAATATCATCATCACATTCCCACTGCTGGGACATGGGCCTTCTCTCATAGAGACCTTCTTTCGAGAGACAGAAAGTGCTTCTCCGCACCTTTCAATGGCCTCGCTCCATAAGTGAGTTGCATATGCTAGAAGGTCCCCAGTGGACCGGTTTCGGCGAAACCCGTATTGACGGTCACTAACGATGTCATTTGTTTCTAGATATGTTAGGAGCTTATTATTCAGCACTCGTTCCGTACTTTTACGAAGTATGGACGTTACCGATATGGGTCTGTAATTGGCAGGGTCGGCACGTCTACCTTTTTTGGGCACAGGCTGCACGTTTGCAAGCTTCCAGCTTTTCGGCACTGAACCAGTCTCTAGTAAAAGGCGAAAGAGGCGTGTCAGAACAGGAGTTAACTCAGGAGCACAGGTCTTAAGGACTATGGCAGGTACGTTTAGTTTAGTTAACGTTTAGTTGAAATGAAATAAATTTATTTGTTATAATTTCAATACAATATTGCAAGGTGACATAGCTATAGTTTTATCCAACGAAATTTGGTCTTTGTAGGCGTAAAAATATTTAAACAGTTTTTTTGTCAAATATAATTTTATTTATTTATTTCATCATCATCATAATCATCAGCCCATCACGTTCCCACTGCTGGGACACGGGCCTTCTCTCATAGAGAGAGGATGGGCCATAATCCACCACGCTGGCCCAGTGCGGGTTGGTGGATGTCACATGTCCTTGACTTTTTGTGAAAAATTCTTGGACATGCCGGTTTCCTCACGATGTTTTCCTTCACCGTTTCTAGAGCGAGTGTTATATCCGCACATAATTTAAGAAAGTCAGTGGTGCGGGGCCAGCGGGATTCGAACTCGGGTGCGTCGGATCGAAAGTCGCACGTGCTCCCACTGAGCCACACTCACTCTATTTATTTCATATTAAATGTCAATACTTTGTTAATTAATTAGGTCACGTTCAGAAATAATAATTAATTTTTAGAAAAAACAAAAACCGACTTCAATGTATCTTCGAAGTCCAAGGTCACATATCGATAAAATTTATATGGGACCACTTCGTAGCTATACTGAACCCGACGCAAAAATATTTTTTCAAATCGGTTCATAAATGACGGAGTTCTGAGGTAAAAATCAAAAAAAAAATACAATCGAACAGAGAACCTCCTCCTTTTTTGAAGTTGGTTAAAAAATAAAGATGTAGTAAAAATATTAAAATTTAAAAATGTATTAAAAAAATAAAATGTCAGTCCTATTATTAGGTAGTATTGTCATCAAATTTGAAATCAACTAATTAAATGATCCTTGCTCTCAAAGAAATGAGTTATATAGCTCAAATACACTTCTCGATGTGTTATTGTATACCATTGCTCATCGTCGCTTTTATTTAGCTCAACGTATCAGTATTGCAATCCAACGGGGCAATACTGCCAGCATCTTGGGTACGCTGTCAACTGGTAGTGGGCTGGAGCATTTGAGCTATCTATAGGCCTTGAATGGTCTGTGGGTTTTCCAATGGCTTCTTTTTTGTAAGTAGTTAGTTTAGTTTCAGTAAGGCGTGTAGAATTGTTTTCAGTAAAAAAGGCATTTGCCTGATTAAAAAAAACATATTTATTTAATTGTGGTTAAAATCTTCAATAACTCGAACAAACTCGTGTCGGTAATTATTCTAAACATGTTAAAAGAATCGCCTTCATAACAACGCGTACCCTTTGAAGTATTGTGCAGTGT